>OV702299.1:357378365-359878365 GCA_916181665.1 Avena sativa | reverse complement strand
GAAAAAGTGCATGTATGACGTGTACGCGTGGACCCCAACAGTCTGGTACCTGTCGTAAGATCTCTGTTGGCCCCACAGAGGATAATACCCCACCTACGTCCAGATTATTGCATCATCCTCGGCCGACTACTAGTTTTTTCTTTGCCAAATTGCCCGAAGAAGCACAAATCACACCTTCACACATACTAATTATACTTTCTCCGTTTTAAAATATAAGATATTTTAGCTTTGTAAAAATAATGTATCAAGACACCTTTTAGTGTATAGATTCAGATTAAACCTCTTCGAAACTACACACTAAAAGTTGTCTAGATACATTATCTTTAAAAAGCTAAAACATCTTATATTATAAAACGGAGAGAATATGAGATAAGCTCCCGTGTAATAGGCGCGCACACACACACCCTTTGTACTCCATGTATTTTACCAGATCTATGAGTTAAAAATGTACTCCCTCCGTCTTAAAATAGATGTCTCAAATTTATTAAAATTTAAATGAATCTAGACACTATTTAGTATATAGATTTATGTAAATTTTAAAAAAACTAAGACATCTCTTTTAAGACGGAGGGAGTACATTATGTCAATAATATAGTGATCGAATTAACCATGCTTTGCTGAATACCCTGGTTAATGTAACTAGGCCTTGACAAAAAAAACTAGGCCACTGGCCTATCTTTGTTTTCAGTGTTCCAAATTCCATACAATTCAGTTGCTTCTGATTTGCTGGACGGCCATATTGTACACGATTGTCGCTGTCTGAGTTAGTGAACGCCATGCTTTTACCCCAGTGATCAGATAGCGACTGCTCTCCATATATGATCAGGCACCATGAAATCTGGAGTGTGCAGGATTAATGGAACTAATCCAGATTTGGAAGGAACACTCGACCCGTTATAGTCGGAATTAAACAGGAAATGAAATTCTTGTTAATGTAATCTAAATAGATACCTCGTGGTAGCTACCTAGAAGCTAGCCCCACTAACACTGACCAACCAATCAGCTGGCAGCTACCTCCAGAATAACTTTCCTTGCTTATATTCCAAGGCTTAGAGTGGATAGAGTTCATCATCATTTCTGGTTCATCCTCTCACTTTCAGAATTTCCATCTTGTTTTTCAAGTTGAAAAGGACGTGCTTATATTAATGGTTGAACAATGAACCGGTGGTCTTCACTCTTGTCGCTCCCGTGTGACCCCCCGAGGCTCCCGTGTGGGTGACCCTAGGGCGACCCAAACCCTAGCTTAACCTCCACCTCCTCTAGCACTCTATATCCGTCGCCGTTGCCGCCACATGTAGCGGCGGCGGGGCTTCTCCAACCATGCCATTTCCTCTTCCCTCCTTTTTGATCCCGAGCAACTCCATTTTCGTGGCGTTATCTGGCAGCTGGAGCGGTGGGTGGCCAGATCCAACCATGGGAGAGCTCCAGCACGGTAATGGTGCATGTGTGTGGTGCTTCCCGGGTGGTTCCAGTGGCGGAGCTGGGATCAGCAGCAAGCGATGTCAAAATCATAAAGTGTGGTAATTAATCAATTTTTTGGGGGTAAAACGAGTGTACTTTAGCTGGTTTCTTGAGTGTTTGCAGTTTTTTGTGATGTCATTTAACCACATATAATACATGCAGCTCCGCCACTGGGTGGTTCCCCCGCATCTAGATCCAGATCTAGGGTAATGCAGCTAGATCTAGATCTAGATCTAGGGTCATGCGGCTAGATCCAGATCATGGACTGCTCGAGCAGCTCCTTATCGTTTAGCACCGGCGGGATAACTCATGTGCATCATGTGGAGAGGAGGAGCAATGTTCTATGGGTGATGAGAAGGATGGTGTGGCCATGTGGCCAACCTCGTGCGAGCAACATGTTTCCTTCTATGACAAGCGCGGGTGGGCTCTATGCGGTGGGAGTTGTGGAGCTCCGGTGAGTGTCACGGCTCGGGTGTTGCCCCGCGTATACGGTTGCGTGGGCGCCATGATGACTGGGAAGTGGCTAGAAGTGGGTGTGGAAGAAGTTTGGCTGGTCACTCCCGGGTTCGGATACAGACTTCTTGACGGGGAGAAAACTAGTCGGCGTGTCCAAGGTTGGCGTTGGTTTCTTCCTGAATACGTCGTCGCGACTTCCTTGGTATCCCTCTTGATGCTTCCGGTGAAAACCCTTGATCCCTTAGATCGGCGGCGACAAAATTTTTGGGTGCCGCACAATTCCTAAAGGTATTTGTCTTGGATCCCACGGTGTGTATCTCTATCGGCGGCGGTGTAAATCTTCCCGGAGGCGATGTCTGCGATGGATGTGTACTCGTCTTTGTGAGGTGTAGCATCTATTGGTGCACCAGCTCGAGCTCTAGGATGATCTCTGGCCACCGACGGTGGAGTCTCTTGTTCACCCAGGACACAAGTACCCTCTGATGACAGAGACTGGATGTGGGATAGCAATGCTGTGGCGACCACGACAATACTCATCTTTAGTGGCGTAGTTCTCCCTAAGAGCCTTTTGATGTTCTATTTGGCACTTCCAATGGACCTAGTGTACTTTTAGTGCCTAGTTCACTATGTGCACCTAGCTTTTTTTTGTGTATGTTGGGCATTGGTTGTAATCTGGATGAGTATCTTTCCCTAATTTTGCGTTATTAATTTAACATTGGGCCTCAGCCTTCAGTTAAAAAAAATGAACAAAGCCTTTTTTGATTTGGGAATTCCTTAAACGCAGGAACATGAAGAAATACATGATTACAATAGCATGCATCTTCAATACTCCTCCCTTTGTTTCAAAATATAAGATATTTTAGCCTTTATCTGAAACACATGTATCTAGATGTCTTTTAGTGTGTAGTTTCACTCATTTTGTTCCGAACATACACACTAAAAGTCGTCTTGATACATGAGTTTTAGAATATCCTATAATTTAGAACGGAGGGAATACAAGATTTGAAAGATCATTTGGTTCCCCGCATGTAAAATTAAGGATTCTTTGTAACAGATTGGTGTGGGTGAAAATTTTCCTATGAACAAATGAATCCTAAGGAAAAATTCCTATGGTTTACATTAGACTATAAGTCTATAACTCAAACAGACAACGGCTGAATAATTCAAAGGATTAGAATCCTGCAATATTCCTTTTGAAAATCTATCGACTCAATGTGGGCTGTGTGTATACATGTAGTACGAAGGCATTCATGTGCTATAAGGTCGTCAGCCAAGACGTGGCTGGTGCGTTTCAGTAACGATTTTATGAGATTAGCAGCGGAATATTCATTCTCTATCTCATCACTCACTCGAGACAGTACGTGGATTGAAATGCCCCCTCTCAGTCAGGCTCCTTGGGTGTCAATGGAGGTGGATTGAGGTCAGATGAATCGGCCGTAAGGCTGGCAGTGACCAACACACTCTAGCACCAGGGGCGACAGTGACCAACACACTCTAGCACCAGGGGCGACACCGATGGTTGGGTAGCCTAAGAGAGAGCCTTATGAAGGCCATTTAGTTATGAACATTTTATGATGTGATGTCATTAGACACATTGTGACACTGACACAGCTTTGCCAATTAAAATGCATCTCTGCAGACTACAGGTTGATGCAAATGTTCCAAAGCAAGATAACACTTAGGCCCCGCTTGTTTCAACGTTTCACTTACGGGGAGATCCGAATTTTACGGAGGTTACGAAGGATTATAGCCGGACCTATTGAGGTCCGTAAAACTTACGCCCTCAAATCCAGCAAACCAAGCGGAGCCTTATGTGGATCCTAAAGTACCGTAGCTGCTGAGAGTTTGTCCCACCGGTGTTGATGTTACCGGTAGCTGCAGGAATAGAGGCAGATCAGACTTGATCACTTGATGCAGCAGTTTTACTACATGTGATGTCTCAGATGAAGAAGCAAAGCATCATGTGCAATTCAGTCTCTGATGGAGCGTTCCAGGAAATGTACGAATTCGGAACTTATCGCCCATGCCTAAGAACTTAGGGCTTCATCGTTCTGCTTGATCCAATTGCAACTGATCTCAGCACACACAAGGCAGGAATTTGTAAGTAAAAAGCACGCCCATTTCAGCAATGACAGAAGGAAAGGATGATGAGAAACCACTAGTACAAGGACATAAAACTGAAGCAATGCGTACCTTGCATGGAACACCACTACAAAATCAAGTTAACTCTGTTTGAAACAAGGACACATCGATTAGCCGGTGACTCAACTGTTCCACTTGAACACCTTGAAGGACCTTGACAGGAGCAGCTTGTTCTGAACCAGCCCCGCTTTGACTGTTAGTGACTATGGCCGGCTTGAGACCTGGCCTGCGACAGGGTACTCTGTCAGCCAACACACAACAGTATCAGGCTCCTGACTTTACGAACATTGCAAATATCATGCAAAAACTTGGAACTTGTAGTACAACCTTTCACAAAAGTGAACTGCTACACTACACATGCTCCAACATAAGCATCCATTTCAAGTAATTGGCAACAACAAACTAATTATAAACAAATTAAACCGAGGTATCAGAGACTCAAGTCTTTATATGACAGAAGAGGAAGCATATAAGCTTCAGTACCAAAGACTACATGAACAAAACACTGCGGCCAACTAGAAAGATATTCAGAGCTCCCTACACAAACATATATCCCTTAATTTCGTGGACAACAACTAATACATGTCTAAGAAAGGTCTCCTCCACGCACTTCAGTACCAGAGACCATAAAAATCAAGGGATGATTAATCTTTCACTTTACTGTTCCAATCAAACTTCTCTGTTAGATCAGCAGCTTAATTTCCTACCGCACAACAGATCAGCTGTTCAAGACTCATCACTCCTGCTTGCTACGGGCCTCGCGAGCACGGTGCTTGAGCTCAGCCCTTTTCCACCTTACCATCAGCATGCAGAGCGTCACAAGGGTGTTCACCTGCAGAACAAGTGCATAAGAGACAGTTGCCCATAAGGAAAGCAGAGAGAGAGATGCAGACTGACACAGTGAATGACATGGCAGGCAATGCGCTTACCAGAATAAGTATAGTAATCACAAGCAGGGGACCAGACCACATGACAGAGATGAAGAGACCTTGGGGGTCAAAGTAGTTCTGGCTTGAGAAGCTCTTCCAGTTTTTTCCTAAGAATGTGTTCAATTTCTCGGCGAGAAATACGCCAGAAACTGCAACAAGCACAAAAAGGTAAGCAAAGTGGGGCACTCTAGCATGTTATATAAGATTTTCCTTTAAATCCATACTTGCATCTGAATGGAAGGAGGAAACATCATTTCTCAAGGTCAAGGTTAACAGTACTTGTTAAAGCATTCAAACTACCAGGATAGTCCAATTTTATGTCTTGATGTATAGATAAAGGCAAGTAGACAACAAGAAGGTGAAGGTCTTCACACATACAGTAGAGAACTAGAAATCAAAGAGAAAAACACTACATTGAAACCTTGCTGAGATGATATGTTGAGCAATATCATGCAGAGCTTGGAAGTTGCGAGTGCTGATGCAAATAGATAAGCTTTACGAAGTCTGAGATGATCAAACCAACATGCTGGGCAGTATTATATAGAACTTGGAAGTTGCCAGTGCTGATACAAATTAGATAAGCTTTAAAAATAATTCGAGACATGTGTGCCATGATTATTTTAACGGATTCAAGCAAACACAAAGCACAGCAGATACAAAACTGCTAAGCTCAGAAACCATCACAAAACTATAATTATGGGTTGGTATAGCACGACATTCAAACTGGTATGATACGAATGATGAGGGCATTCTGTAAACATTAAATAATGGTACTTGAAGTCTGAAGGCCAAACAAAAAACAATGATACGAAAGTAGCACTTACATGTTAACGCTGACAAGACAAGTTGGAAATTGATGTTCCTCCTTGATATGATGGTTACCAGAAGCAGAATGATATGGAAACTTATTATACCAATCACCCAAGGTTCCTGAAGACACAGAAGGAACACATCGGTCAAAGTAAGAACAGAGACAACGATCACACATCAGATGGCCCGAAGTTGATGAGACAGTCGAACATGAGCACACACACATCAGTCAGATCAAGGAAACAATATAGTAGCTAATCCTCGCAAAGAAAAAGGTACTAGCCACTGAGTTCCACATGGGAAAGCAACGTCATGGAAGCTCAGAGATTGGAGCAGTCACAAGCCCTAACACCTTACATTTCAAATTTGGACTTCAATTTGTAGATGCAACGAGGTGTTGCTCGGTTAAGTACTGTACATCAAAAAGTGTAAAGACGAAACACACCAAAATGTTCGTCTATGAACCCCCCCCCCCCCCCCCCCCTCCAAAAAAAAACATTGTAGCATCTCAAGGGAGATCTAGGCCGGGGGCCATGACAGGGATAGCTTCGGTTGGATTTGCTTGAGGACGAGCACTGGCGTCCGGCGGTTGCAGCGCGCCTGCTAGTGCTACCCCCGATGGAAGCAATCCGAGGAGAATACGAGCGGATCAAAGGGGAGGAGAAGGGAAGGAAGACGCACCTTCCAGTCGACGGCGTGGAAGAAGCCGATGAAGGTGTCGACGGCGGGGGCGAACCCACCGCGAAGCTCGGTTGATACGCGGCCGAATAGCTCCGCCACCACGTCGGCATGCTCGTTCAGTGCTGACCGCACCTCCTCCACCGCGCGCCCAACCGCCGCCGCCGCCGCCGATGAGGGGGAGGCCATCGCGTCGCGTGATCTGATCTCTGCACTCCTCCCCTCTTCTCTGCAAGAGACGCAAAGGCACGGATTCGGGGCCACACGTCAGCGAAATCAAGCGCTAGGCCCAATTGGGCCGGACGTCTCACTTTACTCGTCTGGGCTTTTCTTAAGGCATCGTGCCAGCCCGTTTGGATGTTGGCGGAAGCGTACAGTAGGCAGCCCTGTGGGCCTAGAACGGATTAACGTTCCGGCAGAAAAAATATCGCAGAAAATTCACGCGTCTCACCGACCTAGGGGCCCGACCCCAACCCGGACTCAATCCCGACAGACCCCAACCCGGATTCAACCGTCTCCTTCCCGCTGCTCTGTCTCCCGCGTTTCACTCTTTCTTGCTCCTCCCGTTTCCCGAGTCCCCATCCCACAGCCTTCGATTTCTTGCCCTAATCCTTCGATTGCTCCCGCTCGTCTTCTTCCTCGCTCCATCTCGCCCGATTCCTAGTCTCGTGAATTCGATCGATCGCCGCGCGACCATGGTCGCCACCACGGTGCTCCCGCCGCCTCGGCTCCCGCGCCGTACCGCCGCCATCGCCGACATCTACCTCCGCACTCCCCGCGTGCACCTAAATCCTGCCTGTATGGCCAATCCCGCCGCCCCCCAGAAACCGAAGAGGCCCAGTTCCGTCAACCGCGAGGAGCCTCCGCCGAAGCGCGCGCGGGGTGCGGTGGGCGAGCTCCATCTCGCGGCCGCCGTCAGCACTGGGAGCAAGAAGCTCCCCTGTACCATCAGAGACCGGGAACCGAGACCCTCTACGCGCGTTGAAGCCTCCGTGGTCAAGAAGCGCCCCTGTCCTACGAGCGACAAGGATCCGGTCCGCCCGCCGAGCCAGCTTCCGGAGGGCGCGGCGCAGCCGAAGCCTTCTTCGATCAGCAGCATGCGGGAGCTCATCGAGAAGGCACGTCAGGCCAAGGCACGCCCTGCTTCTGAGGAGTCCGCAGAGATCGAGCGGCGCAGGATGGAAGCCCGGCTGAAGGTGGAGCAGATCGTGGCGACCGTGGAGTTCAACGATCCCTTCCTCGACCCCATGGACGTGTTCATGTCTCCTCGACAGCTCATGGAGGCACGAGAAGCAGCAGCTGAGGCTCAAGCTCGGATCATTGCTGTGTCTCGTCGACGCGAGATGGAGGCGCTCAAGTGAAGCAAGCAAGTGTGCTCGGTGATCCAAGCAGAAGAAGCAGTCCAGCATGTAGCTTTTGCTTACCTGATCAGAACAGAGAAAGCCAGCTTTTTTACTTAGCTGATGAGAACAGAGAAATTTAGCTTTTAACTTACCTGATCAGAACAGATGTGTTAATTAGGCTTACTCTCAGGTGTTTGGACTAGTAGTATCACTAGCATATTTTCCCCTAATGCCAGTGAGAATTTTAGTTTTATTGTTAATTTAATGTCTGCTAATTATGATCACAATTGATCAACTAATCTAAGGAATTTGTTTTTATGTATGAGTGTTATAATCTGATTTATGCAAGTCTTTTTTTTCGCTGATGTTTCTATATTCCGTCCCATTACCATTACCATGAACAATAACAGATACACGATCCCGAAAACAAAATATCTGTGTATGTATGCTCCCTCCGGAAAAGTTTCACATCGGTACAGAAAAGGAAATTGTGCAGAATTTATTTACCTAGTGGTAATAAATCATTGAAGTTGTAAAAGCCAATATAATTAACTTCGTATTCATACTCGTCAAATTCCTCTGATCAATCGTGTGGATTATTGTTCAAGCCAGTGCCGATCGAACTGGGATAGCCTGTCAAGTGCTCTGTTCATGCTAGGAATCCAGTGTCAGTTGTCAGTGTCCTGGAAACGAACCAATTTTATTTTCATAGCAGCAGAGATTCATGGTGATCATTAGAACTCAAGGGTGTATTTGACCACCAACCATCAACTAGTAACTAGCCATTTTAAGAATTCTTCTCAAGGAGCAGGTCCTTGCTTATCCATCTATTGTCCCATCTTCGGTGTTAGCTCTGCAATTTGAGAGTTATTTTTCGGAGGGAGCAGTTTGAGAGTTCTAGTACCCTGCCAGCATGCTAAGTACTAACACCTGGGTGTTCCATCAGGCAACGTCATTTCATAACAGAAAACATCATCACAAAATGTGATGAGTTGTTTTTGATATTTAACCATCATCGTGCACTGTAACTGAACCAGTCTGTCGATTCTGCCAAAAACTGCAGACACCTAGGCATCAAATAAGTTGTTTTTTGGCGGTCAGAATTTCATTTATGAGGTGAAAAGAGAGTACTGTATATAATAAGAACAGTGTTACAATCTTCACAAATAGCAGAGGAGAGAGGCAGAGAGCCTGGGAACATTGGCTAAGAGTGTTCCATCTATGTTGTTCCTAGCAAAATCTGTGTTTCTCATGTGCAGCTCCGTTGCTCTCCTCTAATCTCGTGTTGCTTAAACTCCAGGTACTGACCGTTGGCAGCAGGCTCTTGGTCTCATTATAGCACAAACTCCAGCCAGATTTGTCCATGACTAGATAGGTCAGGACAGTAGAGCAGTCTGTCTCCACAATAACAGTCACATTGCACACTCCAGCAAGTTGTCTGACGCCAACGAGCCCAGCAGCTGCTTTGGTCTATTCAGGCCTAAACATGGGTGATCTGCTTCCAGGTTGTTATCAGAAAAACTCCTTGGTTTCCTTGCCAGAGCTCCAGCGCTTCCCCTATCCAGTAGCCTCAACAAAAAGAGCAGTCAGTGTTTAGTTTTATCCAACCCGTGTCACATTTCTCCTAGCTATGATTTTGATCGCCGCTAGCCCGCGTTAGTTTCCAACTTTCTCAGCGGACATCAGATTCTTCCCTTTCAAATCCCTATCGTCACGCAAATATGGCCGGATACTGTCCATGTAACTCTGCAGGAACAGAAGTACAGAACTGAAGCCGCAACAGGGGACTCACCCTTGTTGTGAACAATGTTACTGCGCAAATGCCAGACCCGCACACAACAACATGAGAATGCGGAATCGACTTTCTTCAGAGATTTTAACAGGAGGATGAGCAGCCAGTCAAGCCTGTATTTCTAAAATCTTGATCTGCTGGTAAATCCCAAACTTTCCTCAATTCAGCATGGTGAGCTCCGCTCGGGCATCTTCCCCCGGTGGCCGACGGCTGGTTTTGCTGCAGAGGAACCACAATCACCGCCCCGCCGCAGCCAAGTAGGGAGACGCAAAGGGACAAAACGAGAGTCGCGGCGGCGGTGGGCAACGCTGGCGCTGGTGGTGGCGGCGGTGTCTGGTCGCCTTCTTATCTAGGGTGAGCTCGCGGGGAATAGAGTGTTCGAGCGAGGCGTGTCTGAATTCGCAAAAAAGAAAAAGGCGAAACGTGTCCGCTTCGACCCAACTAGAGTGAGCCGACTAAGCCTTATTTGTGGGCCATATCTTCTAGTATGCCATTAAGTAGGAAGATTTTATATCTTCTCCGTTTCAGAATAGATGTCTTATGTTTTTAAATTTTTTAGATAAATCTATATACTAAATAGTGTCTAAATTTATCTAAATTTTAACAAATTTGATACATCTATTTTGAAATGGATGGAGTAATTTGTTACACTTTAGTTAGATTTTTATAATTTGTCACACTTTACCTGGTCATTAATTAGATTACTTGCTAATTTTCCATGCTTCTCCTATATTTATTTATTTTATTTTGAAATACATTATCAAATATGGTAGTTCTTTTTCGGTGTCCCAACAACAGGTGAAAATACATCTTGCTCAATCACCTCTCTAGAAACCTGAACCTGCCTCATATTGCTTGCTTGCTACCTCGCCCTTCAGCTGTAAGGCTGCTTTCTCTCCCAACCTCTCTCCCGAACCTCTATAGTAACCGCTCCCAGTCGTCGGTGGCCGGGCCTCTCCTGGTTCTCTCCGCCAGAATAGCTAGCTGGAGTTGGACGGGGGAGGCACCGGAGTAGTTAGGTTTAGTTTTTTTTGGCTTTTTGCCAGTAGTGGGCTTGATGCCCGGATGTGGAGCTCTGGATCGACGCAGACAGATCTTGGCTCTAGGGTTCGTTCTCGGCGTGCTCAATCTCCTCTGGCCGGAGGTTCTGCCGGCGACGACGGCCACCACATCGACAAATAAATCGGTCGTAGGCTGCTTCCTATTCCTCGTTATTGCTGCGTTCTCCCATCTCCCTCCGTCCGGCAGTGGTTGCAAGGGGATGGAGATGGTTGGCGCGCAGGGGAGGTCTTCTGGATGCAGCGGGGGTGTCACCGTTCTGGTGCGTGTGCGCGGCGTCGAGCGGCTGTTGGTTTCGTCTGCTTCATCCTTCCATCCTCTTCTGTCCGGCCGTGGTGGCGAGGGGATTGAGGAGGGGATGCTGCAGCGAGCTGCAAGCTCTCTCTTCATCAAGTGCGGACTCCTTCCACTTGCTAGTCCCCCTACTGCTCTTGTCCACCTTGCCGGCCGTGGCGGCGAGGAGGTGGTGCTGAGCAGGCAGCTGGATGCTAGTCTGGTTGGAGGCTTTCGGGAGCTTCTGAAGATTTTGCTCCCTCGAGCGGAATCCATGGTGGCAAAGTTCGTCGTCGTGCTCATTGGCTGGAAGGGCGGCCCTTTCTCAACCTCCTGTGTGGAGGCCCTTGCTGAATCTTGCTGCAGGAGCTCGACCGCTCCATGGCCCCAAGTGGTTCGTCCCCGGGGTCGTGGTTCTGGCATGTGGCTTTGGTTCCTTGTCGGAGAAGGCTTCGCATCGAGCGTTCGGCGGAGCGCTTTGGATCTCAGCGTCGGCTGCGTCAATGGTGCTGCGGCAGATGCCTCGAGGTTGCCGGCGGAGGAGGACACCAAGCACTTGATTGCTTTTTTATCTCTCTGCTAGGGTCCTTTTTGTTCTTTTGCAGGCCTTATCTTCAAATATTGTGTTGTACGAGTGTTGTAAAGGGCATGTATGAAAATTTGTACCCACTGCTGATTCAATAAAGCTTCTTGGCCCCTCAGGGCTTTTACCGTTCAAAAAAAATAGAAATCTGAATCTGACCTTTATGATATTTTTTTGCCTTTTTCTTTCTCTATCAATACTCAAGACATCGGAAATAAGAGATTAATACGGATATGATACTCATATAATAATATAAATATTACCTTTCTGTAGGTTCATTTTGTGGACATGATGTTTTCCTATGCCCCAACTCTCCACATTGTTTGTATCTGTTTGTGGCGTCAAATCTCTTATTCTCTTTTGCATTCTCTTTGATACCATTTTCTTGTGCCTTCTCTTCGTCGACATCGTCCTACCCTTTTCCTTTGTCATCTACTTATTTCTTCCCTTTACTGCCACCATCGTCTTCGAGATAACCTTTGATTCTTAGTTTCCTCCGTTTTCCAATGGGTCTTGTTGAGTAAAAGAGCAATTTACCAAGCGAATTACCCATAATAAACGCTATATAAAACATAATTAGAATAATAGAAAAATATACTAATCATGTGAAATAGCGAAAACAAATTAAGACAGATAACTAAATAGACTGCAAGGCGTAGAACTTGAGATGCGATCAGAACAAGGTTGAGAAATAAAATATACACGACAACAACATCTGAGGAACCGTCGGTGTTCGTGTTGGCAGCGTCATTAGCCATGTTGTCGAGGAAGAGGGTGCTGATGTCGGGGAAGAAGTCCTCGTTGGGGAAGACGTCGGTGCAATCGCTATCCATGAAGGAGTCTGTGATGAAGCTAGTAGTCGCGCCAATTGCGCTCCCCAAAAACCTTATCGCCCTTCTCCCGTACAGGACTCGAAGCAGCGGAGTCTCGGAGGCCTACTGTCCCGTCTCGCGGTGCACGCCGCAAGACGGGATAGGGAAGACTAGGTAGCGCAGTGCTCTGGAACTAGAGGCGCAAATGATGTGTGGCAATATATATCTGAGAGGAGACGCGACCTCTCTCTTATAGGCACAAAGGGGAATGCAGACAGGCTGTACAGGAGATGAAACGAATGGACGGAAGTTGAAGAGAACATGCGGCAGCCCACCGAACAGCCTCCACTCAGTTCGTGTTCATTTAGCTCATATTAAAAGTCCACTCGAGCAGAATGTTTTAGCTTATGTACAACTGTTCATATACCATTCATGCGTGAAAAAATAAAGCTCGACTTGGCGAGATTCCCGCAACCCGCGGCGCGTACGTCATGACGAGGCGAGGCGTGGCGAGGCGAGCGAGGAGGAGGAGGAGCGCGCGTATATCTGTCTTCTCTTCTCAAGCTCGTACAAGTGGTGAAAGAGCTCTCCTTATAAGCTGGTCCAACTTCCACTCAACTAGCAATGTGAGACTAAACATTTGTCCTAGATCTTGCCTTACATGAATGGGCCAAATTGGCCTCTAGGATTTTAGAAATTTATTGGCATATAATAAATGGGCTGGGCCTATTTAAGAAAAAATTCCAACAATCCCCCACCAGATCCCAGAGGCACATGAAGTTTGCCTTTGGTTCCAAAATATTGTTTATATACTGGTGGAGACTGTTAAGTTGAACTTCCACCTAGAGCTTTATGTTATACTAGGCTGCAACTTGTATAGTGGACTATGCCTTGAACTGCAAGTTTGCTGCCAACCTAGCTTCACAAAAAGTCTTGACCGATACTAGGCTACTGTGGGACTTACCCGCGGGTGGAGCTTATGCGTCATACTCCATGACCTTTCATGAGTTTATTAGAGAGCACCCTACTCTCATAGACTGTGACATTTTAACAGTCAGACTCATATGTGTGTTCTTTAAAAGATGTTCTGCAAGACAACATCTTTGCTTAGAATAAGCCACTTAGAACACATTAAGATAATAAATATGTTGGAGATATGCCCAAGAGGCAATAATAAAGTGGTTATTATCATATCTTCATACTTATGATATATGTTTACATACCATGCTATAATTGTATTAACCGGAAACATTAATACTTGTGTGATTTGTAAACATAAAAGAGTCCCTAGTAAAGCCTCTTGTTAAACTAGCTTGTTGGTTAATATATGATCATGGTTTCCTGATCATGAACATAGAGATGTTATTAACAACAGGGTCATATCATTAGGAGAATGATGTGATGGACATACTCCTATAGATAAGCGTAGCATAAAGATCAAGTCATTTTAATAGTTCAATTGCTATAAGTTGTCTGATACATAGTAACCTAATTCCTTCGACCATGAGATCATGCTTATCACCATCATCGGAAAAATGCTTTGATGACATCAAACACCACACTGTAACTGGGTGGCTATAAATGTGGCATTGAGTGTTCGGAAAGTATGGGTTGAGACACATGGACCAGTAGTGGGATTTGTCCATCCATATGACGGATAGATATACTCTGGGCCCTCTCGGTGGAATGTCATCCAATTAGCTTGCAAGCATGTGACTGGCTCACAAGGGATCACATACTACGGGAACGAGAAAAGAGTACTTATCGGTAACGAGGTTGAACTAGGTATGCAGAGATACCGACGATCAAAACCTCGGATAAGTAAACTATTGTGAGACAAAGGGAAATTAGTATCGTATGTAAGAGGTTCATTCGATCGCAAAGTAATCGTAGAAATATGTGGGAGCCATATTAATTTCCAGATTCCTCTATTGGTTATTGATCGGAGAAGTGTCTCGGTCATGTCCGCATAATTCACGAACCATAGGGAGACACACTTAAGGATTCAATGTTGTTGAGTAGTTATGGAATGATGAGTAAGAGACCGAATGTTGTTCGGAGTCTCGTATGGGATCCGGGATATCACGAGGAGATCCGGAATGGTCCGAATAATAAGATTCATATAAGGAAAGTCCTGTTTCAGAGTTGGGGAATGATTCTGGTGTTTTCACCGGGATTGTTCTAGAAGGGTCTGGAAGGTCCGGCACTCCGGAGGGGAAGGGTACATGAATGTGTCATGACAATGTGGAATGGTTGCATCATGTACTAGGTCACTTGGCTGGGCAAAATAAAGGGAGAAATCAAATCCTAGTTTGAAAGTCAAACGCCAATTTGAAAAAGTCAAACAACAAGTTTGCTTGGTGGAGGGAGAGTAGGAAACCTACTTGGGGAGGAAGTCTCCTCCCTCCACCCGCCGGACAAGGAGGAGGAGTTGGAGGAGGACTCCCTCCTCCCAAGCCGCACCCTCCCACCTATATAAGGAGGGGTAGGGCTGCCCCTCTCCCACACACCCAAAACCCTAGCCCTCTCCTCCAAGTCGCCGGCGCCACCACCACCTTGTGCTGCCGCCGCCTAGGGCACCTCCAACTCGGCGAGTTAGGGTGATCCCCAAACCCTAGCCTCTGGCTGCACTATCCCCTAGGTGCCCTCTAAACCCTAGATCACCAAGGCCTCTCTCATACTCCACCATACTCGCTCCGGCTTAAGGCGAAGCCCTGCGAGATCTCCCCTCTACTTCCGGTACCACGCCGTTGTGCTGCCGGAATCGCGAGGAGAGTGCTACAACCTCCGCTGCCTGCTGGAACAAGGGAGAGGAAGGTCTTCATCGAGTACCGAACGTGTGACCGACTACGGAAGCGCTGCCGGAAGGATCGTCTACGCGATCTTGAGATCGGAAAGTGTACGACTACATCACCCACGAGAATCTGCTCTCGTTAACCGCTTTGGAATCTTTGAGGGTGAGTTCCTCTATCGAATTGATGCTACAATCTAGTAGATAGATCTTGGCTTGTTTGTGTGCATGCGGTAGAATTTTTTGTTTTCCATGCTACGAACCCCTACAGTGGTATCAGAGCCGTGTCTATATGTAGATCTATTGCACGAGTAGAACACAATGGTCATTGTGGGCGGTGGTGCTTTTATTATCAATTGCTTCTTGTGTACTTTGCATCTTGCGGTATGGTGGGATGAAGCGGCCCGGGCTAACCTTACATGGCATCGTTCATGAGACTTGCTCCACGCTCAACATGCAACTTGTATTGCATAAGTGGCTTTGCGGGTGTTTGTCTCTCCCATCATAGTAAAGATTCAATTTACAACGGGCACTTGATAGTTCAAGCATCAACGTTGTGGTTCTTGTTCGTAAGTTAGAACGACACTTATTGAAAGCCCCAAACCACGTAAAATATGCAAAGAAAATTAGAGGTGTCTAACTTTGTTTTGCAGGGGTGTGTTGTGATGTGATATGGCCGTGATTGTGATTATATATGATGTATGCAATGTTCCTTATTGTAAGTTGGCAACCGGCAGGAGCCATATGGTTGTTTTTAAAATTCTGTTAAGACCCGCGTGTCTATTATTCAAAGTAGTTGTAATAGTTGATGCTGGTGGATGACAACCATGAAGCGGCGCCATTGACCTTGACGCCATGCTAGTGATGATGGAGATCATGTTCGTGCTTGAAGATGGAGATCAGAAGCACAAGAAGAAAGGCCATATCATATCACATATTATGAATTGCATGTGATGTTAATCCTTTATGCATCTTGTATTGCTTTGTTCATGATGGTAGCATTATAAGATGATCCCTCAAGCACACAATTTCAAGTTTTAAAGTGTTCATCCTTAGTAAGCACCGTTGCTAAAGCTCATTGTTTCGAAGCATCACGTGATGATCGGGTGTGTTAGATTCTGCGAGTGTATACAACGTGAGCAAGCCAGATTTTCTCATGCGGAAGCTAAGGTTTGATCTTGAAGAGCCTAGCATGTACAGACATGGTCTCGGAACACGGATCACCGAAAGGTAAAGCATGAGTCATATAGTAGATATGATGAACATGTTGATTGTTCGCCATTGAAGCTACATCAACTCTTGTGATGATCGGTTTTGATGTGGTGGATTTGGTTCGTGTGATCACTAAAACAATGTGAGGGATATTGTTTTGAGTGGGAGTTCAACAACAATATGATTAAAAGTTGAACACTATTTATCATAAATCAAAGTGAATTTGCATAGTTGTTGTAGTCATTGGCATCCGTTTACCACCTTGCGCTTAGTTATAATTGAGATGATAGAACTATAGAATTCTGGATAGTTACTTTACGAACTGGTATCGTATTGTTTTGAAGTGTTAATCTAAAGTTTAAAAGTCTCATTGCAAACTTTCAGTAAGTTTCGATTACTCCGTGAAGTTTAATAGTTGGTATTAAATCAAGAGTGACAATTCCAGTGTTAGTATATAAGTATCATGTTTATCTCCATGATTCTTGATATTCGAAAGATAGTTTCAATATCAAGGTAATCTAGGAGTTGAAAGAGTTGTTTCAGAAACCATGATGTGTGGAAGATATTGTGATATCTGAAATGAAGTTTTGGTTGTAACATGATAGAGTATAATATGGCAAAAGTCATGTTCTCATATTTGATGAGAATTTGCAAAAGGTTGGAGACGCTGGTTGTCTTAATTCTCCAAAAGGTTTTGGAGAGCAACATTATACTCGTGATTCACCGTTATAAGCTAAAGTAGCTTGATCATGAATAATTCCATGAGAAGGGTGAATATTTGATGTAGGTAAAATGTTTACTACACCAAGAGATTACTAAAGAAAGGAATTTGAAAGAACACCAAACATTTGATGATGGTAATCTACTTCAAAGTGCAAGTCCAAAGACATTGGTATTTAACTATACACGCTTTGGACTATGTGTCATGTGTATGGCTCCACTATTGATGTTGATAGATTCTTTCAAACAGAAAAAGAAATACTGAAAGAGAATCTCATAAATATATGGCAAAAAAGAAAAGACTAGAATTGTTCAGTTTAGGTATATAAAGGATATACGTGTTATGGCTATATTCTTTGCTTATTAAATAATGTGGTTCTTAAGTATTTGATACTGAATTTGTTGATATGAATCGTCATACAAAACAACAGAATTCATGAACTAAAATGGCCTAAGTAACTAGCAAAAGAATATGTGATGATGTTCATCGAGAACAAATAAAGGGTTATTGTGTTGCTCGTTAAACATCAAAGCTTGCCTTCAAGATTTGTTTTATCAGGTATTATGAGAACAAAAGGGTTGTTCAATTAATTGCTGTAATCCATAAAAGATGGATGATTTACAAATCTCGTTGGATAGATCACATCCATAAAATAAGTGCTAAAAATGTCGAAAGACAATTGATTGAAAGATCGCTTAGGAAGTGACATCGCCGTTTAAATTATACTGGAAAGAAAACATGAAGAAACTCCATGTGGATGGAATTTTAGAGTCTTTTGATTTTTGATCAAATGATGCTTGTGAAACTTTCCTAGAGATAATTAAAACTTTGTTCATAGGCCAAAAGGGAACGAATGACTAGCTTATTTGAACTTGTACATATTGTTGTATGAAGGCCATTATGTGTAGTCAAGAGTGATGGATTTCAACTTCATATGCTTTCTCCGAAAATTTAAGTGAATATATGAATATTTACTTAATAAGGATGAAGTATGAAACATTTGAAAAGTTCAAAGACTTTCAATATGAAGTGCAAAATCATTGTAACAAGAATATAAATAGTTTATGATAAGATCATAAAGGAAGATATTTGAGTTACAAGTTTAGCATAAAAACACCTAAGATTTAAAGAATCGTTCCGTGGATTTGCATTTCCCGAAACACCATAAGAGCATGGAACGTTCGAGATATGTAATTGAACCTTGTTTGGCATAGTAAGATCAAAGGTGTAATTTATAAAACTGTCATTATATTTTAAAGATTAAAAGATTTAGAGATTACCGTTTTTTCACTGAAAAGAGCTCCATCATAATCCGTTGAATTGACACCATATAAAGTTATGGTTTGGGGTAAAACCCAAGTTGTCCTTTCTTAAACATTAGTATGCTATGCATAAGAAAGATGTTTGCAACCAAAATCGGATGAACATATCTTTGTATGTTATTTTGAATAATCGTTGAGTATTCCTCCATAACACCAAAGACAAAAATGTTTGTCGCTTAGAAACATCGAGTTTCTTTGAGAAAGAAATTTTCCGTGAAAAGTTAGGTGGGAGGACAATAGAACTTTGATAAGGCTAAAAGAACCTTAACTATATGTGCAAAGTTGCGCAGCGCCGAAAAGTGTTCCGGAGGAAGCAACAATGCTCATGGCTCACGTGCCTCAAAGGTTGTGGTCACAGAGATCTAAGTTCCTATTGAAACAAGTAGGTCGGGTAAACAATCAAATACCAAGATTTGAGAGTTAAATCATTATTTGACAATAATGATCCAACTACATGCAAAGAAGCGATGATGGGCCCTGACTCCGTCAAATGGCTTGAAGCCATAAAATCCGTGATAGTTCCATATACGAGAGATCAAGCTTTGAACTTGAAAGACCCTCTGGAAAGGTACAAGACCTTACAGTCGTATTTGGATCTATAAAGAAATAGACATGGATGTTTCACATCTATGAAATTATCGACATGTCGGGAAAGAGTTCACGACAATATTCAAATAGTTGACTATGACAAGATCCGATCTTTCATTAAGCGATATTTAGTCTAGACGGATAAATATAGCAACCACTACATATAATTTTGTTATGTGGTAGTTGAATAAACAAAACAAGTTCTTCTAATAGAATGGTTACCTAAGACGTGTGCATGACACGGTCCAAAGTTTTTTTTGTTAATTCAAAGGATGCTAAAAGCATATGCAAACTTTAATGGTTGAAGTAAGCATCGCGGAGTTGGAATCTTCACTATGATGAAACTGTTAAAATAGTTTAATTTCATCGGAGACGATGAAGATGCTTGCATTTGCAAGAAATTAAGTGGGAGCGCTAAGACATGTTTCTAATACATTATGTGGAAGACATATTGTTGATTGAAAATGATGTATCTTTTTATTAACAGAGGATAAGAATTTCATCTCGATGAAAGGCTTAGGTAGAACCCGAATATTTGGCATCAAAGTCTATATGGATAAATTGTGGCGCCAATATGGTTGTGCCATAAGTACATAGATGAGATATTGAATAAGTTCAATATAGAAACTACAAGAAAGGTTCTTGTTGCACAGGAAGGATTGAATGAATATTTAAGTATTTTTGATACTTGATATCTAAAATCACAAAGAGTATTTTATCAATCATACTGTGATATGTACAAATCCAGATATGCCCTATGCTCTAAATGTTATGAGCATATACCAGAATGATTCATAAGATGATCATTGGATGATAGTAAGGATATTCTTATGATCTTTTGAAAGAACTAAGAATATATATGATGGAAAGTAAGTTCCATAATGAATTTGGATGAGTTCCAAAGTTAAGACATTATGACAGATACTACAACAAAAGGCTAAGTATGTGACTGCTGTTATAGCAACAAAAGAGGGCATTTGTGTCAAGTAGTTTGTTATCAAACTAAGTGTAGTTCACAGTGGGATAGTACTATGAAGATATATTGTACGACAATATTATCAACATGTTTTAACACCCAAGGAACTAAAGGTCTCACCAAAGGACCAAATTTATACAAAGCCACCTCATTAGAGAATGACTGATGCGTAGAGACGCAAAGACATGCAATTACACACGGACTTGGAAGTGTCAGATCTGGAGATCAGTTGACCACTAGCAATCATGTACATACGAAACCAGAAAGCCATATGTGTTGAATACACAAAGGTTTGAAACTAGATTATTAACTCTAGTGCAAGTGGGAGACTATTGGAGATATGCCCAAGAGGCAATAATAAAGTGGTTATTATCATATCTTCATACTCATGATAAATGTTTACATACCATGCTATAATTGTATTAACCGGAAACATTAATACTTGTGTGTTTGTAAACATAAAAGAGTCCCTAGTAAAGCCTCTTGTTAAAATAGCTTGTTGGTTAATATATGATCATGGTTCCCTAATCATGAACATAGAGATGTTATTAACAACAGGGTCATATCATTAGGAGAATGATGTGATGGACATACTCCTATAGATAAGCGTAGCATAAAGATCAAGTCATTTTAATAGTTCAATTGCTATAAGTTGTCTGATACATAGTAACCTAATTCCTTCGACCATGATATCATGCTTATCACCATCACCGGAAGGATGCTTTTATGACATCAAACACCACACCGTAACTGGGTGGCTATAAAGGTGGCATTGAGTGTTCGGAAAGTATGGGTTGAGATACATGGATCAAGAGTGGGATTTGTCCATCCATATGATGGATAGATATACTTTGGGCCCTATCGGTGGAATGTCATCCAATTAGCTTGCAAGCATGTGACTGGCTCACAAGGGATAACATACTACGGGAACGAGAAAAGAGTACTTATCGGTAACGAGGTTGAACTAGGTATGGAGAGATACCGACGATCAAAACCTCGGATAAGTAAACTATCGTGAGACAAAGGGAAATTGGTATCGTATGTAAGTGGTTCAGTCGATCGCAAAGTAATCATAGAAATATGTGGGATCCATATGAATTTCCAGATTCCTCTATTGGTTATTGATCAGAGAAGTGTCTCGGTCATGTCCGCATAATTCACGAACCGTAGGGAGACACATTTAAGGATTCGATGTTGTTGAGTAGTTATGGAATGATGAGTAAGAGACCGAATGTTGTTTGGAGTCTCGGATGGGATCCGGCATATCACGAGGAGATCCGGAATGGTCCGGAGAATAAGATTCATATAAGGAAAGTCCTGTTTCGGAGTTGGGGAATGATTCCGGTGTTTTCACCGGGAATGTTCTAGAAGGGTCCGGAAGGTCCGACACTCCAGAGGGGAAGGGTACATGAATGTGCCATGACAATGTGGAATGGTTGCATCATGTACTAGGTCACTTGGCTGGGCAAAATAAAGATAGAAATCAAATCCTAGTTTGAAAGTCAAACGCCAATTTGAAAAAGTCAAACGACAAGTTTGCTTGGTGGAGGGAGAGTAGGAAACCTACTTGGGGAGGAAGTCTCCTCCCTCCACCCGCCGGCCAAGGAGGAGGAGTTGGAGGAGGACTCCCTCCTCCCAAGACGCACCCTCCCACCTATATAAGGAGGGGTAGGGCTGCCCCTCTCCCACACACCCAAAACCCTAGCCCTCTTCTCCAAGTCGCCGACGCCACCACCACCTTGTGCTGCCGCCGCCTAGGGCACCTCCAACTCGACGAGTTGGGGTGATCCCCAAACCCTAGCCGCCGGCTGAACTCTCCCCTTGGTGTCCTCTAAACCCTAGATCACCAAGGCCTCTCTCATACTCCACCATACTCGCTTTGGCTTAAGGCGAAGCCCTGCGAGATCTCCCCTCTACTTCCGGTACCACGCCGTTGTGCTGCCGGAATCGCGAGGAGAGTGCTACAACCTCCGTTGCCTGCTGGAACAAGGGAGAGGAAGGTCTTCATCGAGTACCGAATGTGTGACCGACTGCGAAAGCGCTGCCGGAACGCAGCGCCGGAAGGATCGTCTACGCGATCTTGAGATCGGCAAGTGTACGACTACATCACCCACGAGAATCTGCTCTCGTTAACCGCTTTGGAATCTTCGAGGGTGAGTTCCTCTATCCACTTGTTGCTACAATCTAGTAGATAGATCTTGGCTTATTTGTGTGCATGCGGTAGAATTTTTTTGTTTTCCATGCTACGAACCCCTACAAAATCAACTTGCCATGCAGAATAGGAAAGTATTACATCTTTATGGAGTGGTGTTTATTAAAGTAGGGTTACTTTCCTCTCAACTAACCAACAGCTGGTCTCCCAATTCTAATTCACGGGATCTCCGATCACATGGAGTGGTTTACCACTATGGAAAGCTCAAATTGTGGGTCTCATACCCATCTCCTTCGATGCATTTTCTATCACATTGCGTGATAGACCCTTTATGAAGGGATCTGCCAAGTTTTTAGATGTTTGGATATAATCCAATGCAATAACTCTAGAGTTTCTCATTTTCCTGACATATTTCAGTCTCCTCTTCACATGTCTTGATGACTTCATATTATCCTTATAATATTTACTTTGAAAATCATAGTTTGATTATCGCATTTCATAAGGATTGTGGGTATTAGTTTTTCAACCACAGGTAAGTTCATCAAGAGTTCATGAAGCCACTCTGCTTCAACAGTGGCTATGTCTAATGCTGTGAGTTCTACTTCCATAGTTGACCTCGTTAAGATGGTGTAACATCCCAAAAATGTTAATCAATATTATCAAGTTCTAATCACCCAAGTTTAGGGTTAACAAAAACTTTTATTATTAAAATTAATATGAATGCATGTGTGTGTGTGATTAATGCATAAATGATTGCATTTGCCATGTTTGATTGCTATAAATGATAAGGATTGGTTTAAATATGAAAACAATATCATCTAGGTCATTTCCAAACAAAACAAATCAAAAGGAAATTCAAATAAGAAGGCATATGATCAAATGGTCATTTTGACCAAAATCAACGACTAGCCCACTTAGGGCATCTCTATTAAATGATTTCTAACAGAAACAATTCCAATTCTTTTCACCCCTTGCTAGACCAAGTAACAATGAACCCAAGCAAACTCACAAACTTACAGAAACTATTTTCAAATCCATTTGAGAGGCATTCAAAAATTTAATACTTAATAGGTACTAAGATGGCCATTTTTCAAAAATCAACCAAACCAATTCCCCTTGGCAAACCCTAGCAACCATAGACTACCAAGCTTATGACAAGATCACTCACCAAAATTCATCCAAAAATTCAAATTTTGAATTCATGCGGCCATTTCATCAAACACCTGGTGAGCACAGTAACATCTTCCAAACTATTACTGTTCTTGATCAATGCTTTGTCTACCAATTGTCACCACTACTAGCCCTCACTCACCCCAGTGCCCAGGACTACATTGGAGCAGCTCCCCTTCACTGTTTGGACTAGTGTCGTGCCACCCGAGCTGTCCTCGCCGGTCGAGCAGGGACAACTCGTAGCAGCCAGCCCCGCGCCTGTCCACGATGTCTATGAGACATGCCACCGTCCACCGCCACTCCTTATCCACCCCTCGATCATATCCCAGCCGTGGACCACCCGAGAAACGCCGCGCCCATTTCTCTGTCACAATGCCGAGAGCACGCGAGAACACCGCAGCTGCCTCGCGTGCACATGCCGCGCCTCGCTCTCTCCACGCGTACCCGCACTCACCACGACACTAGTGACCCCCAGGACACGATCGTTCGCCGCCGCGTGACACGAGACCACTATACGCCGTATCGAACACCCGCCATTCCCGCATAGAGCACAGACCACTCCCGACCATTTGCAACCGCCCCTTGTCGTGCCATCACGCTTATGAAGATTGCCAGGGAGCACTATGTCGACCAACACCCTCATCCATGCCCGTAGCTCACTGCAACGACGTCGCCGGAGGAGCCAGACCATGCCGCTCTGCCCCCTTGCTGGTGTATAAATAGAGGCCCCTCCGCCTCAATTCACCACACCATCTCACTCCCCACTCCTCACAGAACCTCCCACACCTCTCCCCGGAGCAAGGCGAGCACCGCATCGCTGGAATTTGGCCGGATTCTGCCACTGCAGAGGAGAAGAGGAGCCGTCGATTAGAGCCATCCCAGGAGCCGCCGTGACCGCCGTTCGAATCGCCGTCATCTACAACATCGTTAGCCCCCATCGCCGACCCTAGCTGGAGCCCGGGTGAGCCACCGCGTACCCCCACCATCGCCGTTAGGGTTCAGTCTCGCCGGAGCTATGCGACGTAGACGACGAACCACCGTCGTCGATCTTAGTCTAATCGTAGGGCTCAGGTTGAAACTTACCGTTTCGGTTAGATAGAGTTGCTAACTAGTGGGACCCCCTGTCAGCAGCCCGCTGCGCCAGCGCAGTGCAGTTGGGCCGGCCCAGTATCGTTCCCGCGTATAGCCCAGTGATTCAAATAGTTATTTTCCATTTTAACTAAAACCATATTCTGTCAGTAGATTCAAAAATCAATTCAAAGAAATTCACTAAACCAAATTGCATGATTCCAATTTTGTTAGAAAGGTATTCAAATTATCTATCCAAGCACGTTGGATTCAAACCATTTGAAATGGTAGATCACCTATAGTAAAAATAACAAGACAGAGACTTTTCCACATTCAGATATTTTTTCAAAAATCAACCATAAATGCTTTTGAGTTGATTCCAACTCTCAAAAATCACATGTGACAAGATCTATCTGAATATGTAAAAATATTTAGGTTTACATACAGTGATCTTGGACTATTACTAAAAGAATGCTCTATAGGCATTTCTAGTCACTTTAATTGTATAAAATAGTAATTTTAAACTTTATAAAATATGACCACCACTTTAAATCACATTCCCAAGTATTAGAATATGTGGTGATGACATGTGTCAACATGATCCCCTATTTTAATTGGAGAATGTTAAATCTTAAGTAGTTTTCAATGAGTATAAATTACTTTTCCAAAATAAGGTAAATAAGACTAGGTCTTATTTTCATGTGATGTTTGTGATGATGCTAGATCATCTAGTGTGAGCCCTTGTGTGCTAAATAGAAGTAGATAAGTATTATTTGGTGATTGTATACCTCATGTGTATTTATAGACGCTAGTACCGCCCCGGGCTACGAGGAGGAGGAGTACTACAAAGAAGAAAACTTCAACCACTGCACTACTCAAGGCAAGCCTAACACTACAAGTTAACTATGCAAGATAACACTTGCAAGTTTCTTAACTATGCAAGCCATCCTTGTAAGATAACCTATGCAAGATGCCCTAGGCATGCTTGGGTTATGCAACCTTGATTATACCAATTCCCAGTTTTACTTGCAAGCTTTATTCTTTTATTTTTACCAAAGTTCTTTACCTTTACTTAGTGACGTGTGAGTTTTGGAAAGACACTATAGATAGCATAAAGAGTATAAAACTAGGCCTAAGTAGTTAGAACTAGATGTCATCAAAAGGCATAAGACTAGATTTGTATAGTCACACTTGACTAGCACCCCTCATTAGTGAATACTCTGAACTTTAGTGGCTAGTGCTAAGCATAAAAGTTGATCACATTAGATGGGAATACTTGGTGAAAATGATTATTAAAACCTTGGAATGAGGATTCATTCTATTGAAATGTTTTGACATGTGTTATGAATTGATGATGAAAATATTGAGGCATGTTGGGTAGGGCTTAACTAGAAGTTTATATGTCTTAGAATGGGTTCCCTTGCGGAAAGAGGTTGAGCTGAAGCTACCTCGTGAATGTGAATGTCCACCTATGTAGTTCCCAGGATGGCAGTTGTCCATGGCTAGGAGGCCAAGCTCATAGGGGAGGTGCCTATACTAGGGTGTGTAATTAAAAGGTTAGGATTGATTATCCACATACTAAGTATGATGATTCAGGGTTATCCCTGATGGATGTATCGAATTTTGTGGTGAAAGTGTACCACCTCTATAGAGTGTCAAACTATTCGAATTGCCACGTCCGCAGTCATGGACAGTTGGAGTGGCCATACTGTTCCGTCGTCAGATGTTTTCAAAATGACTTGTGAAATGAACTATGACTTTGACTTGACCACAACAGGGTTGTGAACATGAAAACTAAGTTCCCACTTAGGTGTTGTATAACATTAAACTAGTTTTCTTTACTTCTGAACTCAGTATGAAATAAACCTGGTTTTTTGCAAATAAACCTAGATCTTAGGATTCCTACTCGAACTACTTTACTTGTTAGTGATAGTTTGTGAGTACTTAAAGAGTACTCATGGATTTTTCCCTGGCTATTCCCATGGCCAGACTACGAGGAGGACTACCAGGATGATGGACAGCAGGAGGTCTATGATAACTAGGACCATCTCCCATCATCAGCATTGCTGTGACCCTGAAGATGAAGCCCCGCTACGTTTAATTTCCGCTGCGTTGATTGTATTAAGACTGGATCATGAGATCTTTTATTTGTAAGACCTTTATTATGGTTTGTAATGGATGATGTACTGTGGTACCAATTATGTTATGTCTCGCAAAAATGGTAATCCTGGGATTGCGAGGTATGGCATAACAGGCATCTAGGATTAAAAATTCGGGTGTTGGCAGATGGTCTGCTTGCAAAACTTCCAAGAAACAGTGCCACCAGCAAGTGTGAATACATATCCACTTGTGGCCTTTATCTCGTCAGCATCAGATATCCAATTTGAATCACTATAACCCTCTAGTACCCTAGGATACCGGATATAGTGAATGCCATAGCTCGCAGTGCCTTTTAGATAGCACATAAATCTCTCAAGAGCATGCCAGTGATCATCTCCTGGATTTGAAACAAATCGACTGAGTTTGCTTACAATAAAGGCGATGTCAGGCCTTGTGGAACTAGCTAAATACATAAGCTAGCCAATAATTTGAGAGTATCTCAGTTGGTCTCTAGCATTTCCTCGATTCTTTCGAAGCAACACACTCGGATCATAGTGTAGGAGAAAACTTGAATTCGCTATACCCGAAATGACTCAAGACCTTTTCCACATAGTGGGACTGAAGCAATGTAATCCCACCGTCATCATCTCTCAATAGCTTGATGTTCAAGATGACATTAGGTACTCCCAGATCGTTCATCTCAAAGGAACGAGATAACAAATCTTTGACCTCCTTAATTGTATTAAGGTTGGTTCCGAAAATCAGTATGTCATCAACAGACAAACAAAGGATGACTCTCTCACCCCCACCATGGCGATGGTACACACATTTATCAGTTTCATTTACAACAAAGCCTGCAGCAGTTAAAGTTCTTTTGAACTTCTCATGCCACTGCTTAGGGGCTTGTTTTAGGCCATATAAAGACTTCAACAACTTGCACACCTTTCCTTCTTGACCATTTACCACAAAGCCATCTAGCTGATCCATGTAAATTTCCTCATCCAACTCTCCATTAAGGAAAGCTGTCTTAACGTCCATTTGATGAACGAGAAGACCATGAAAGGCAACCAATTAGAGTAATATGGTGGTCAATCTGGAAACATGTGAGTAAGTGTCAAAGAAGTCTTCACCTTATTTTTGAGTATATCCCTTGGCCACAAGCCGTTCCTTGTACTTCTCAATAGTACCATTAGGTCTAAGCTTTTTCTTAAACACCCACTTGCATCCTACAGGTTTGCACCCATAAGGGCGATTAGTGATCTCCCATGTTCCATTAGATAAGATGGAATTCATATCACTATGGACGACTTCCTTCCAGTAGTCAGCATCAGGAGATGCATTGCTTCTGAAATGGAAGTGGGAGTGTCATCCACAAGGTACACAATGAAATCATCACCAAAGGACTTTGTAGTCCTTTGTCTCTTGCTCCATTTAGGAATTTCATTATCATCCTACTTAGGACTTTGAGAGTGTTCAATTAGAATGGTAGGTTTAGAAAATGTAGCAAATCCTGATTAGATGAACTAGGTATCTCCGGATTTGATGAGTTAGGTTTATCCTTCATAGGAAAGATATCCTCAAAGAAAGTCGCATCAGTCGAATCCATGATTGTACCGACATGAATATCGGGTACTTCAGATTTTACTATCAAGAATCTATAACCAATGCTATGAAAAGCATAGCCCAGAAATCATAATCAATGGTTTTTGGTCCAAGCTTGCACTTCTTGGGTATTTGTACGTTAACCTTTGCCAAACAACCCCAAGTACGTAAGTAAGTAAGAGAGTTTTAATCTTTTCTTCTCCCATTCTTCGAATGGAGTAATGTAGGGGTTCGTAGCATGGAAAACAAAAAAATTCTACCGCATGAACACAAATAAGACAATATCTATCTACTAGATTGTAGCAACGAGTCGATTAGAGTACTCGCCCTCAAAGATTCCAAAGTGGTTAACGAGAGCAGATTCTCGTGGGTGATGTAGTCGTACACTTGCCGATCTCAAGATCGCGTAGACGATCCTTCCAGCGCTGCGTACCGGCAGCGCTTCCGCAGTTGGTCACACGTTCGGTACTCCATGAAGACCTTCCTCTCCCTTGTTCCAGCGGGCAGTGGAGGTTGTAGTTCTTCCCTCGCGATTCTGGCAGCACGGCGGTGTGGTGTCGGAAGTAGAGGGAAGATCCTGCAGGGCTTTGCCTAAGCCGGAGTAGGTTATGGTGGATCTAGTGTTTCCGGCATTCTAGGGTTTAGAGGGACGGAGAGGAGGAGGTGGTCGACGGAGGCTAGGGTGGCGGCGAGGCAAGGCAGCAGCAGCTGGCGGCACGGCGGCGGTGTGGGGAGGGGCTTGTTGTGGTGGTCTTGGGGGGCACCCCTCCCCTCTATTTATGAGAGGGAGGGGCAGCTTGGGAGAGGGGAGTTTGAATCCTTCCCCAACTCCCTCTCCTTGTTGGCTTGTGGTGGAGGGAAAGAAGGATTCTTTCCTTCCTCCACCGGGATACATTATCCCAGTTTGACTTTTCAAACTTGCCTTTTGACTTTCAATTTGGAGCTTAATTTTTTCTTGCAAATGCCCAACCAAGTGACCTAGGACATGATTCAATCATTCTACTTATACATGACACATTCATGTAACCTTCCCCTTTCGGTCTGGTGAACCTTCTAGACCCTTCTAGATTATTCTGATGAAAACACCGGAATCATTCCCGAACTCCGGAATTGGACTTTCCTTATATGAATCTTATTCTCCGGACCATTCTGGATCTCCTCGTGATATCCCGGATCCCATCCGATACTCCAAACAACATTCGGTCTCCCTACTTACATTCCATATCTACTAAACAACATCGAATCCTTAAGTGTGTCTCCCTACGGTTCGTGAATTATGCAGACATGACCGAGACTCTTCTCCGATCAATAACCAATAGAGGAATCTAGAAATTCATATGGCTCCCACATATTTCTACGATTAATTTGCGATCGAATGAACCACTTACATACGATACTAATTTCCCTTTGTCTCATGATATTTACTTATTCGAGGTTTGATCGTCGGTATATCTGCATACCTAGTTCAACCTCATTACTAATAAGTACTCTTTTCTCGTTCCCGTGATATGTGATCCCTTGTGAGCCAGTCACATGCTTGCAAGCTAATTGGATGAAATTCCACCGAGAGGGCCCAGAGTATATCTATCCGTCATATGGATGGACAAATCCCACTCTTGATCCATGTGCCTCAACACATACTTTCCGAACACTCAATGCCACCTTTATAACCACCCAGTTATGAAGTGGTGTTTGATGTCATCAAAGCATCCATCCGGTGATGGTGATTAGCATGATCTCATGGTCGAAGGAACTAGGTTACTATGTATTAGAAAGCTTATAGCAAGTGACCTATATTAAATGACTTAATCTTTATGCTACACTTAACTATAGGAGTATGTCCATCACATCATTCTCCTAATGATATGACCCTGTTGTTAATAACATCTCAATGTTCATGATCAGGAAACCATAATCATATATTAACCAACAAGCTAGTTTAACAAGAGGCTTTACTAGGGACTCTTTTATGTTTACAAATCGCACAAGTATTAATGTTTCCGATTAACACAATTATAGCATGGTATGTAAACATTTATCGTAAGCATGAAGATATGATAAAAAACACTTTATTATTGCCTCTTGGGCATATCTCCAACAGTCTCCCACTTGCACTAGAGTCAATAATCTAGTTTCAAACCTTTGTGCATTCAACACCTATGGCTTTCCGGTGTTGTATTTACACGATTTCTAGTGGTCAACTGATCTCCAGATCCGACACTTTCAGGTCCGTGTGTAATTGCATGTCTTTACGTCTCTACACATCACTCATTCTCTAATGAGATGGCTTTGTATAAATTTGGTCCTTTGGTGAGACCTTTAGTTCCTTGGGGTTAAAACATGTTGATAACATTGTCATACAATATAACTTCATGGTACTATCCCGCTGTGAACTACACCTAGTTTGATAACAAACTACTTGACACAAATGCCCTCTTTTACTGCTATAGTAGCAGTCATATACTTAGACTTTTGTTGTAGTATCTGTCATAATGTCTTAACTTTGTAACTCATCCAAATCCATTATGGAACTTACTTTCCATCATATTGTGCCACCCTTAGTTTAGATTGAGATAAACTTAATTTGTACTTTGTGACAAAACTAGTATCAATGTAGTACCTTTTACAATGGACTAACCATCTATTTGTCACTTCTACAAAATAATATATTCTTAGTTCTTCCAAAAGATCATAAGAATATCCTTACTATCGTCCAATGATCATCTTATGAATCATTCTGGTATATTCTCATAACATTTAGAGAATAGGACATATCTGGATTTGTACATATCACAGTATGATTGAAAAATACTTTTTGTGATTTTATTCATCAAGTATCAATCAATACTTGAATCTTTGTTTCACTTACCAAGTGTCAATACACTTGAATTTTGATTTAATCCTTTGTGTGTGGCAAGAACCTTTCTTGTCATTTCCATATTGAACTCATTCAATATCTCATCTATGTACATTTGGCACAACCATATTAGCGTCTCAATCTATCTATATAGATATTGATGCAAAATATTTGGATTTTGCCTAAGAATTTCATCGAGATGAAATTATTAACATGTGTTAATAAAAGATACACCATTTCCAATCAATAATATGTCTTCCACATAATGTATTAGAAATATGTCTTAGCCCTCCCACTTAATTTCTTGCAAATGCAAGCATCTTCATCGTGTCTGGTGAATTTAAACTCTTTTAACTGTTTCATCATGGTGAAGATTCCAACTCCATGATGCTCACTTCAACCATTGTAGTTTGCATACGCTTTTAGCATCCTTTGAATTAATAAAACTCTATGGACCGTGTTATGCACACCTCCTAGGTAACAATTCTATCAGAAGAACTTGTTTTGTTTATTCAACTACCACATAACAAAATTATATGTAGTGGTTGCTACATTAATCCGTCTAGACTAAATATCGCTATGAAAGATCAAATCTTGTCATAGTCAACCTTTGAACATTGTTGTGAACTCTTTCCCAACATGTCGACTATTTCATAGATGTGAAACATCCATTTCTATTTCTTTATAGATCCAAACACAACTGTAAGGTCTTACACCTTTTCCAAAGGGTCTTTCAAGTTCAAAGCTTGATTTCTCGTGTATGGAACTATCACGGATTTTATGGCTTCAAGCCATTTGATGGAGTTAAGGCCCTTCATCGCTTCTTTGCATGTAGTCCGTTTATTATTGTCAAATAATGATTCAACATTCAAATCTTGGTATTTGATTGTTTACCCGACCTACTTGGTTCAATAGGAACTTAGACCTCCGTGACCACAACCTTTGATGCACGTGAGCCATGAGCATTGTTGCTGCCTCCGAAACGCTTTCCGGTGCTATGCAACTCAGCACATATAGCTAAGGTTCTTTTAATCTTATCAAAGTTCTATGTCCTCCCACTTAACTTTTCACAAAAAATTACTTCTCAAGAAACTTGACGTTCTAAGTGACAAACACTTTTTGTCTTTGGTGTTATGGACGAGTACCCAACGATTATCCGAAATAACCTACAAAGACATGCTCATCCGACTTTGGTTGTAAACATCTTACTTATGCATACCAATGTTTAAGAAAGGAAAACTTGGGTTTTATCCCAAACCATAACTTTATATGGTGTCATTTCAATGGATCATGATGGAGCTCTTATCAGTGAAAAAGCGTTAGTCTCGAAAGCTTTAATCATTAAAATATAATGGCAGTTTTATGAATTAGACCTTTGATCTTACCATGTCAAACAAGGTTTCATGGCATATCTCGATTATTCCATACTCATATGGTGTTTCGGGAAACACAAATCCATGGAACGATTCCTCAAATCTTAGGTGTTATGCTAAACTTGTAACTCAAATATATTCCTTTATGATCCTATCATAAATTCTTTATTTTCTTGTTACATTGATTTTGCACTTCATCCTGAAAGTTTTCTTTGAACTTTTCAAATGTTTCACACTTCATCCTCATTAAGTAAAATATTCATATATTCACTTAAATTTTCGGAGAAAGCATATGAAGTTGAAATACATCGCTCTCTACTACACATAATGGACTTCATACATCAAATATGTACAATTCCAATAATCTAGTAATTCGTTCCCTTTTGGCCTATGAACGCAGTTTTAATTATCTCTAGGAAAGTTTCACAAACGTCATTTGATAAAAAATCAAAAGACTCCAAAATTCCATCCACATGGAGTTTCTTCATGTTTTCTTTCCAATATAATTTAAACAATGATGTCACTTCCTAAGTGATCTTTCAATTAATTTGTCTTTCGACATTTTTAGCACTAGTTTTATGGATGTGATTTCTCCAACGAGATTTATAAATCATCCATATTTTATGGATTACGGCAATTATTTGAACAACCCTTTTGTTCTCATAACACCTTATCGAAATAACAATTATTCAAACAAATCTTGAAGGTAAGTTTTGATTTCAGCGAGCAACACAACAACCCTTTATTTATTCTCGATGAACATCATCACATATTCTTTTGCTAGTTACTTAAGCCATTGTAGTTCATGAATTCTGTTGTTTTGTATGACGATTCACACCAACAAATTTAGTATCCAATACTCAAGAACTACATTGTTTAACAAGCAAAGAATACAACCATAACATGTATATCCTCTATATAGCTAAGCTGAACAATTTTAGTCTTTTCTCTTCTGCCAAATATTTCTTAGATTTCTCTTTCAGTATTTCTTTATCATTTCAAAATAATCTATCAACATCAACAATGGCGCCATACTTATGACACATAGTCCAAAACATGTATAGTTAAATACCAAGGTCTTTGGACTTGCACTTTGAAGTAGATCACCATCATCAAATGTTTGGTGTTCTTTCAAATTCCATTATTTAGTAATCTTTTAGTGTAGTAAACATTTTACCTACATCAAATATTCATCCTTATCATGGAACTATTCATAATCAAGCTACTTTAGCTTATAATAGTGAATTGCGAGTATAATGTTGCTCTCCAAAACCTTTTGGAGGATTAAGATGACTAGCGTCTCCAACCGTTTGCAAATTCTCATCAAATATGAGAACATGACTTTTGCCATATTATACTCTATCATGTTGCAACCAAAACTTTGTTTCAGATATCACAATATCTTTCACACATGATGGTTTCTAAAACAATTCTTTCAGCTCCCCGATAACCTTGATATTAAAATAATCTTTTGAATATCAAGAATCATGGAGACAAACATGATATTTATATACTAACACTGGAATTGTTACTCTTGATTTAATAGCAATTATTAAACTTCATGGGGTAACCGGAACTTACTGGAAGTTTGCAATATGACTTTTAAACTTTAGATTAACACTTCAAAACAATACGATACCAGTTCGTAAAGTAACTAACCAGAATTCTATAGTTCTATTATCTCAATTATAACTAACCGCAAGGTGGTAAACAGATGCCAATGACTACAACAACTATGCAAATTCACTTTGATTTAATTTATGATAAATAGTGTTCAACTTTTAATCATATTGCTATTGAATTCCCACTCAAAACAATATCCCTCACATTGTTTTAGTGATTACATGAACCAAATCCACTATACCAAGTCCGATCATCACGTGACATGATGTAGTTTCAAAGGCGAACAATCATCATGTTCATCATATCATCCATATGACTCATGCTTTACCTTTCGGTATTCCGTGTTCCGAGACCATGTCTGTACATGCTAGGCTCGTCAAGATATAACCTTAGTTTCCACATGAGAAAATCTGGCTTGCTCCCGTTGTATACACTCGCAGAATCTAACACACCCGATCATCACGTGGTGCTTCGAAACAACGAGCTTTGGCAACGGTGTCTACTAAGGATGAACACTTTATAACTTGATATTTTGTGAGAGGAATCATCTTATAATGCTACCGTTGCGATCTAAGCAATACAAGATGCATAAAAGGATTAACATCACATGCGATTCATAATATGTGATATGATATGGCCTTTCTTCTTGTGCTTCCGATCTCCATCTTCAAGCACGAACATGATCTCCTGAAGTGGTTCGCAGCATAGTAAATCAAAAAAATTCTACGGATGCGAACGGGAAAGCTAAGATCTAATCTAGGAGATGCAATCGACGAGAGGGATAGATGAGATCTTCATACCCTTGAAGAAATCGCACAGCGGAAACGTTCAACAGAACGTCGTTGGTGTAGTCGTACTCGCCGTCTTCTCCTTGCGATCCGATCCGATCCTACGCCGCAAGTGGCGACGCCTCCGAGAGATGCACACGTACGGTGCCGTGACATCTCCTCCTTCCTCGGTCCAGCAAGTGGGGTGGAGAGATAGATTGGATCTGCAGCACGGCGGCGTGGTGCTATGGTGGAGAGTTTCTCCGACAGGGCTTCGCCTACGCGTAGTTGAGAGAGAGAGAGAGAGAGAGAGGAAGGGCAGCAGCTGGCGGCTAGGGTTTGGGGTGGTGGGAGGGTGCGCCCCTTCCCACCTTATATAGGGGGCTGGACGGCCCCCTTGGCCCCTCCTCCAAGCCCTAGGGCGGCGGCCCCAAGGGTAGAGTGGGGGCAAGTCTCCCCCTTCTAGAAGGTTTCCCTAGGGTTTCCCCTAGGGCTTGGCCGGCTGGGACTATGGGGCCTTGTGCCCCTGGCCCAAAGTGGCCAGGGCACTCCCTCGTAGGCCCACGCACCCCTCCAACAAGTGGGGCCACGTTGGTCCCACTCCAGAAGCTTCTAAAACCTTCTGGTACAATAGCGAATACTCCGAAACGATTCCGAAATCCAAAAAACTGCTTTCCTTTATATGAATCTTATTCTCCGGACCATTCCAGAACCTCTCGTGATGTCCTAGATCTCATCCGAGACTCCGAACAAAAACTCATAAACCAATTATCCAGTATATCCTAGCGTCGAGGCACATTAAGTGTGTGACCCTACGGGTTCGAGAATATGCGGACATGATCTTCTATCAATAATCATCAGCGGGATCTGGAAACCCATATTGACTCCCACATATTCATCGATGATCATATCGGATGAACCACGATGCCAGGATTCAATTAATCCCATATATATATTCCCTTCGTCACGCGATATTTTACTTGCCCGAGATTCGATCGTTGGTATCGGCATACCTAGTTCAATCTCGTTCACAGCAAGTACTTTACTCGTTTCGTAATCCGATATCACTTTGTGATTAACTCCTTAACCACATTCTTGCAAGCGGTGTTGATATCGATTACCGAGTGGGCCCGAAGTATATCTCTCCGACTCGGGAGGGACAAATCCCATCTCGATACATACAACCCAACAAGTACTTTCCGATCACCTGAGAGACACCTTTATGATCACCCTCACATAGGATGACATTTGATGACCTCAAAGCTTTCTTCCGATACCAGGGAGTTGCATTATCTCATGGTCTAAGGAATACCATATTTGACATAGGAAAAAGCTTCGCAAATATGAACACGATGACACGATCTAATTGCTCTGCTTGATTTGGGTCTGTCCATCATACCATTCTCCTAATGACATGATCTCATTATTAATTGACAACTCATGTCTATGGTTAGGAAACCTTAACCATCATTAATCAATGAGCTAGTCCATAGAGGCGTACTAGGGACACGGTGTTTGTTCATAAACCACACAAGTATCAAAGTTTCCGCTTAATACAATTCTAGCATGGAATATAAACTTTATCATGAACAAGAATTATAACAATAACATCTTTATTATTGCCTCTAGGGCATAATTCCAACAGCCTCCCACTTGCACTAGAGTCAATAATCTAGTTTACATCTGGCAACAATCTAACACCCATGGCATTAAGGTGCTGATCATGTTTTGCTCGCGGAAGAGGTTTAGTCAATGGATCTGCGACATTCAGATCCGTATGTACTTTGCTAATCTTCAGATCTCCATCTGTAATATAATCTCGAATTATATGAAAACGGCGGTTGATGTGCTTGGTCTTTGGATGATATCTTGGTTCCTTAGCCAGTGCTATGGCGCCAGTGTTGTCACACAATATCTCCAGTGGGTCCAAGGCACTTGGAACCACACCAAGCTTAGTGATGAAGTTCCTGATCCAAACTCCTTCACTTGACGCTTCTGCAGCAGCCATGTATTCCGATTCCACTGTAGATCCTGCGATCACGCTTTGCTTGCAGCTTCTCCAGCTCACAGCTCCTCCATTCAAAATATAAACGTATCATGTCTGAGATTTAGAATCATCCGGGTCGGTGTCGAAACTAGCGTTGACGTACTTTTACGATGAGCTGCTCATCACCTCCATAGACCAATAACATTTCTTTAGTCCTATTTAAATACTTTAGGATGTTCTCTACGGCTTCTAGTGTTCCACTCCTGGATCACTTTGGTATCTGCTCGTCAAACTAAGAGCATTGGACACATCCGGTCTAGTACACAACATGGCATACATGATAGAACCTATGGCCGAGGCATATGGCACTTTGCTCATAGTTTCTCTATCGTTTGCTGTAGCTGGACACTGAGCCTTGCTCAATATCTTACCTGACAACATGGTCAATGAACCTTTCTTTGCTTTATCCATTCTAAACCTTTTTAGAATTTTGTCTAGGTATGTACTTTGGCTTAAAGCTATTAGGCGTCTTTGTCTATCTCTATAGATTTTGATGCCTAATATATAAGCAGCTTCTCCTAGGTCTTTCAATGAAAAACATTTGTTCAAATAACTCTTCACATCGTTAAGCATATAAATGTCATTTCCAATAATCAATATGTCATCCACATATAGTACTAAAAATGTCACTGAGCTCCCACTCACTTTCTTGTAGATACAAGCTTCGTAGCAATTTGGAACAAATCCAAAGCTCTTGATCACTTGATCAAAACGAAGGTTCCAACTCCGAGATGCTTGCTTCAGTCCATAAATGGAACGCTGAAGTTTGCACACCTTATTAGCATCCTTAGGATCGACAAAACCTTCGGGCTGCATCATATACAACTCTTCATCAATGTTGCCATTGAGGAACGCAGTCTTGACATCCATTTGCCATATTTCATAATCATGAAATGCAGCCATTGCTAATAAAATCCTAATGGACTTAAACATCGCTATGAGAGAGAAAGTCTCATCGTAGTCAACACCTTGAACTTGTCGAAAACCTTTCGCGACAAGCCGAGCCTTATAGACAGTAACATTACCATCCGCGTCCGTTCTCTTCTTGAAAATACATTTGCACTCAACGGCCTTACGGTCGCTAGGAGGGTCCACCAAAGTCCATACTTGGTTTTCTCTCATGGATCCCAATTCGGATTTCATGGCCTCTAGCCATTTCTCAGAGTCTGGGCTCATCATTGCTTCCTCATAGTTTGCAGGTTCACTGTTGTCTACCAACAAGACGGTTAAGACAGGGTTGTCGTACCATTCAGGAGTGGCACGCGACCTTGTCGACCTGCGAAGTTCAATAGTAGCATCGTTCGAAGTTTCATGATCCTCGTCATTAGTTTCCTCTCTTGTTGGTGCAGACGGCACTGGAACAATTTCAGGTGCTGCGCTACTCTCCAACTCGAGAGAAGGTTCAGTAACCTCGTCTAGCTCTACCTTCCTCCCACTCACTTCTTGCGAGAGAAACTCCTTCTCAAGAAAGGATCCGTTCTTTGCAACAAACACTTTGCCTTCGGATCTGTGGTAGAAGGTATACCCAATCATTTCCTTAGAGTATCCTATGAAGACGCATTTCTCCGCTTTGGGTTCGAGCTTGTCCGGCATCAACTTCTTGACGTAAGCTTCGCATCCCCAAACTTTAAGAAACGACAACTTAGGTTTAGCACCAAACCAAAGTTCATACGGTGTCGTCTCAATGGATTTAGATGGTGCCCTATTTAAAGTGAATGTGGCGATTTCTAATGCATAACCCCAAAATGATAACGGCAAATCCATAAGAGACATCATTGATCGGACCATATCTAATAGAGTTCGATTCTGGCGTTCAGACACACCATTGAGCTGTGGTGTTCCGGGTGGCGTGAGTTGCGAAACGATTCCGCTTGCTTTAAGATGCGTGAGAAAATCATAACTCAAATATTCACCTCCACGATCGGATCGTAGAAACTTAATTTTTCTGTTATGATGGTTTTCCACTTCATTTTGAAATTCTTTGAAATTTTCAAATGTTTCAGATTTATGTTTCATTAAATAGATATACCCATATCTACTTAAGTCATCAGTAAAAGTGAGAAAGTAGCGATATCCACCGCGCGTCGGAACACTCATCGGTCCGCATACATCGGTATGTATGATTTCCAACAAGTCCGTTGCTCGCTCCATCATTCTGGAGAACGGGGTTTTGATCATCTTGCCCATGAGGCATGGTTCGCATGTGTCAAATGATTCAAAATCAAGAGACTCCAAAAGTCCATCAGAATGGAGTTTCTTCATGCGTTTTACACCAATATGACCTAGACGACAGTGCCACAAATAAGTAGTATTATCACTATCTACCTTGCATCTCTTAGCCTCAATGTTATGGATGTGTGTTTCATCCCTTTCGAGATTCATAAGAAATAAACCATTCACAGCAGGTGCATGACCATAAAAGATGTTACTCATATAAATAGAACAACCATTATTCTCCGATTCAAATGAATAACCGTCTTGCAATAAACACGATCCAGATACAATGTTCATGCTCAACGCAGGCACATAGTAACACTTATTAAGGTTTAAAACTAATCCCGAAGGTAAAACTAAGGAGAGCGTGCCGACGGACATCACATCAACTCTTGATCCATTGCTAACGCGCATCATGACCTCATCCCTTGCTAGCCGCCGTCTATTCCGTAGCTCCTGTTTCGAGTTACAAATATTAGCAACTGAACCAGTATCAAATACACAGGCACTACAACGAGCGCTAGTAAGGTAAACATTAATAACATGTATATCAAATATACCTTTAATGGTGCTAGCCTTCTTGTCCGCTAAGTACTTCGGACAGTTTCGCTTCCAGTGACCCTTGTCCTTGCAATAGAAGCACTTAGTGTCAGGTTTAGGTCTAGACTTGAGCTTCTTCTCAGCAGGGGCAACGCGCTTGCCGCTGCCTTTCTTGAAGGATTTCTTTGCACCCTTACCTTTCTTAAAGCTAGGGGTCTTGTTGACCATCAACACATGATTATCTTTCTTGATGTCCACCTCCGCAACTTTCAGCTTAGCGAAGAGCTCAGTGATCGTATCAGTGGAACCAATTTGATTGTGAGTAACTACAAAACCTTTGTAGCTAGGAGGGAGTGATTGCGGAACTCTGTCAATCTCGAGCTCTTCTGGAATCTTGCAGTCCAGTTGCTCAAGACGTTGAGTGTAGCCCGACATCTTAATGGCGTGCTCACTAACGGAACTCCCTTCCTCCATCTTGCAGTTAAAGAACTTCTCAGAGATCTCATATCTCTCAGAACGGGCCTGAGTCTGAAACATGGTTTTCAGTTCCTCAAGTATCTCAAAGGGCTCGGCGAACTCCTCAAAACAATTTTGAAGGTCCGATTCCATAGCAAACAATATTGTACTCTTAATCACTCCATAATCATATTTGCGCGACTGATAAACTGCTTTTTCATCAGCCGGCGCATCAATGGCATGGGCATCACCTAGCGCTTTCTCTAGTACATAGTCCTTTTGTCCGCCAGCGAGAATGATTCTCAGATTGCGGAACCAGTTGGTGAAGTTAGACCCATTTTTCTTAAGCTTTTCTTTCTTAGCAAAAACATTGAAGTTGAAGTTGGACTTAGCCATTTGATCTACAAAATTTGCAAGTACAATTTAGACTATGTTCATGATAACTAGTTCAACTTAATCAAATTACTAGATAAACTCCCACTAAATTCAACATCCCTCAAGCTGTTTAGTGAACATGATCCAAATTCACCACACCTAATCCGATCTTCACGAGAAGAGATGTGGTTTCAATGGTGGACAACAAAGTGTTGATCATATCATTCATATGACTCATGCTTAACCTTTCGGTTCGTGTGTTCCAAAGCCATGTTTTTACATGCTAGGCTCGTCAAGTCAAACCCAAGTATTTCCGCGTGTGCAAAACTGGCTTGCACCCGTTGTATGTGAACGTAGAGTTTATAGCACCCGATCATCACGAGGTTCTTGAACACGACGAACTTTCGCAACGGTGCATACATGGGGAGAACACAATTTTATCTTGATCTTTAAGTGAGGAATCATCTTATAATGCTACCATCGCGATCTGAGTATAATAAGATACATAAAAGGATAAACATCACATGCATATAATATTATGTGACATGGTATAGCCAATCTCCACGCAATGATCTCCATCTTGTGCGTGCCAGCATGATCTCCATCATTCCACCATGATTGCCTCCACCACGAACAGCAACTACAACTATTGCTAACTACTTAGCGATAAAGTAAAGCTATTACATGGTGTATAAGAAGTTGACACGCAGGTCATACACAATTATAAAGACAACCATATGGCTCCTGCCGGTTGTGAACTCATCGACATGCAAGTCGTGAAATATTACAAAACATGATCATTGCATACATACAAATCATGTCTTGGGCCATACCATATCACAAAACACTCCCTGCAAAAACAAGTTAGACGCCTCTACTTTGTTGTTGCATGTTTTACGTGGCTTATGGGAGTAACAAGCTAAGAATGATTCTTACCTACGAAAAGCCACAACGGTGATATTATGGTTGCTAACATCCGGTGTAAATCCCATGACTACTATAGTGAGAGAAACTGGCATCCACCAGCCGCATGTGTGGAACAAGCCACACGTCAAGTGCGGAGCCGGTCTCGCGAACAAGGTCGCATAAAGTTGGCCTGGACCGCTTTGATCTCACTATGTCGCGCCATAAGAAGTACACAACAAGAGGCTTGCAACAGAAAACATCAACGCCCGCAACAAGCATGTTGCGTTCTACTCGTGAAACACATCTACGCATAGATCTAGCTCTGATACCACTAAAGTGATTCGTAGCATAGTAAATCAAAAATATTCTACGGATGCGAACGGGAAAGCCATCTAATCTAGGAGATGCAATCAACGAGAGGGATATATGAGATCTCCATAACCTTGAAGAAATCGCACAGCGGAAACGTTTAACAGAACATGGTTGGTGTAGTCGTACTCGCCGTCTCCTCCTCGCGATCCGATCCAATCCTACGCCGCAAGTGGCGGCGCCTCCGAGAGATGCACACATACGGTGTTGTGACGTCTCCTCCTTCCTCGGTCCATCAAGTGGGGTGGAGAGATAGATTGGATCTGCAGCACGACGGCGTGGTGCTATGGTGGAGAGTTTCTGCGGCAGGGCTTCGCCTACGCGCAGTCGAGAGAGAGAGATAGAGGAAGGGCAGCAGCTGGTGGCTAGGGTTTGGGGTGGTGGGAGGGTGCGCCCCCTGACCACCTCATATAGGGGGCTGGCCGACCCCCTTGGCCCCTCCTCCAAGCCCTAAGGCAGCGGTCCCAAGGGTGGAGTGGGGGGCAAGTCTTCCCCCCTTCTAGAAGGTTTCCCTAGGGTTTCCCCTAGGGTTTGGCTGGCTGGGCCTATGGGGCCTTGTGACCCTATTCCAAAGCGGCTAGGGCACTCCCTCGTAGGCCCACGCACCCCTCCGAAAAGTGGGGCCACGTTGGTCCCACTCCGGAAGCTTCTAGAACCTCCCGGTACAATACCGAATACTCTGAAACGATTCCGAAATCCAAAAAACTGCATTGCCTTATATGAATCTTATTCTCCGGACCATTCCGGAACCTCTCGTGATGTCCTGGATCTCATCCGAAACTCCGAACAAAAACTCATAAACCAATTATCCAATCTATCCTAGCGTCGAGGCACGTTAAGTGTGTGACCCTACGGGTTCGAGAATATGCAGACATGATCTTCTATCAATAATCAACAGCGGGATCTGGAAACCCATATTGACTCCCACATATTCATCGATGATCATATTGGATGAACCACGATGCCAGGATTCAATTAATCCCATATATATATTCCCTTCGTCACGCGATATTTTACTTGCCCGAGATTCGATCGTTGGTATCGGCATACCTAGTTCAATCCCGTTCACAGCAAGTACTTTACTCGTTCCGTAATCCGATATCACTTTGTGATTAACTCCTTAACCACGTGCTTGCAAGCGGTGTTGATATCGATTACCGAGTGGGCCCGAAGTATATCTCTCCGACTCGGGAGGGACAAATCCCATCTCGATACATACAACCCAACAAGCACTTTCCGATCACCTGAGAGACACCTTTATGATCACCCTCACATAGGATGACGTTTGATGACCTCAACGCTTTCTTACGATACCAGGGAGTTGCATTATCTCATGGTCTAAGGGATACAATATTTGACATAGGAAAAAGCTTCGCAAAGATGAACACGATGACATGATCTAATTGCTCTGCTTGATTTGGGTCTGTCCATCATACCATTCTCCTAATGACATGATCTCATTATTAATCGACAACTCATGTCTATGGTTAGGAAACCTTAACCATCATTAATCAATGAGCTAGTCCATAGAGGCGTACTAGGGACACGGTGTTTGTTCATAAACCACACAAGTATCAAAGTTTCCGTTTAATACAATTCTAGCATGGAATATAAACTTTATCATGAACAAGAATTATAACAATAACATCTTTATTATTGCCTCTAGGGCATAATTCCAACATGTCCATCATCATCGGCGTGGCGTCAAGGTCAATGGCACCGCTCCATGGTTGTCGTCCACCAGCATCAACTATTACAACTACTTTGAATAATAGACACACATGTCTTAATGAAATTAAAAGACAACCATAAGGCTCCTGCCGGTTGTCGACTTACAATAAGGAACATTGCATACATCATATATAATCACAATCATGGCCATATCACATCACAACACACCCCTGCAAAACAAAGTTAGACGCCTCTAACTTTCTTGCATGTTTTACGTGGTTTGGGGCTTTCAATAAGTGCCATTCTAACTTATGAACAAGAACCACAACGTTGATACTAGTATTGTCAATCACCCGTTGTAAATTGAATCTTCACTATGTTGGGAGAAACAGGCACCCACAAAGCCACTTATGCAATACAAGTTGCATGTCAAGCGTGGAGCAAGTCTCATGAATGATGTCATGTAAGGTTAGCCCGGGCTGCTTCATCCCACCATCTCGCAAGAAGCAAAGTACACAAGAAGCAATCGAAAACAAAAGCATCAACGCCCACAATGACCATTGTGTTCTACTAGTGCAACAGATCTATATATATACATGGCTCTGATACCACTGTAGGGGTTCGTATCATGGAAAACAAAAAAAATTCTACCGCATGAACACAAACGAGCTAAGATCTATCTACTAGATTGTAGCAACGAGTCGATTAGAGTACTCACCCTCGAAGATTTCAAAGCGGTTAACGAGAGCAGATTCTCGTGGGTGATGTAGTCGTACACTAGAAGATCTCAAGATCACATACACGATCCTTTCGGCGTTGCGTTCCAGCAGCGCTTCCATAGTCGGTCACACGTTCGGTACTCGATGAATACCTTCCTCTCCCTTGTTCCAGCAGGCAGTGGAGGTTGTAGTTCTTCCCTCGCGATTCTGGCAGCATGATGGCGTGGTGTCGAAAGTAGAGGGAATATCCTGCAAGGCTTCGCCAAAGCCAGAGTAGGTTATGGTGGATCTAGGGTTTCCGGTGATCTAGGGTTTACAGGGTTGGAGAGGAGGAGGTGGTCGGCGGAGTCTAGTGTGGCGGCGAAACAAGGCGGCAGCGGCTGGTGGTGCGGCGGCGGTGTGGGGAGGGCCTTTTTGTGGTGGTCTTGGGGGGCACCCCTCCCCTCTATTTATGAGAGGGAGGGGCATCTTGGGAGAGGGGAGTTTGAATCCTTCCCCAACTCCCTCTCCTTGTTGGCTTTGAAGGGTTTCGCGGCATAGTAAATCAAAATTTTCTACGGATGCGAGCAGAGGGAAAGCCAAGATCTAATCTAGGAGATGCAAACAACGAGAGAGATTGGATTAGATCTTCATACCCTTGAAGATTCGCATAGCGGAACGTTCGTCGGAACGTGGGTGATGTAGTTGTACTCGCTTCTCCTCCTCGCAATCCGATCCGATCTAGCACCACAAGTGGCGGTGCCTCCGTGAGATGCACACGTGCAGCACCTCGATGTCTCCTCCTTCCTCGGACCAGAAATTATGGTGGAGAGACGGATTGGATCTACAACACGACGGCGTGGTGTATATGGTGGAGAATTTCTGTAGCAGGGCTTCGCCTACAAATAGTCGGGAGGGAGAGAGGAGGGCAGCAGGGCAGCTAGGGTTGGAGGGGAAGGTGTCGGGGGGTGGTGGTGCTCCCCCATCCCTCTTTATATAGAGGGGTGGGGAGGCAACCCTAGCCCCCTCCCCCAAGCCAAACCGGCAGCCCCAAAGGAGGAGGAGTGGGGGGCAAGGAAACCCCCCCTTCTAGAAGGTCTATCTAGGGTTTAAACCCTCTTTGGCCGGCTGGGCCCTATGGGGCCTTGTGCCCCTGGCCCAATGCAGCCAGGGCACTCCCTCATAGGCCCATGCCCCCTCCCGGAAGGTGGGGCGACGTTGGTCCCCTTCCGGAAGGTTCTAGAAGCTTCCGGTACAATACCGATTAACCCGGAACAATTCCGAACTCCAAAAACTGCACTGCCTTATATGAATCTTATTCTCCGGACCATCCGGAACCTCTCATGATGTTCCGGATCCCATCCAAGACTCCGAACAAAAACTCATAAACCAATTATCCAACCTATCCTAGCGTCGAGACACGTTAAGTGTGTGACCCTGCGGGTTCGAGAATATGCAGACATGATCTTCTATCAATAATCAACAGCGGGGTCTGGGCACCCATATTGACTCCCACACATTCATCGATGATCATATCGGATGAACCACGATGCCAAGATTCAATCAATCCCATATATATATTCCCTTCGTCTCGCGATATTTTACTTGCCCGAGATTTGATCGTCGGTACCGTCATACCTAGTTCAATCTCGTTCACAGCAAGTACTTTACTCGTTCCGTAATCCGATATCACTTTGATTAACTCCTTAACCACATGCTTGCAAGCGGTGTTGATATCGATTACCGAGTGGGCCCGAAGTATATCTCTCCGACTTGGGAGGGACAAATCCCATCTCGATACATACAACCCAACAGATACTTTCCGATCACCTGAGAGACACCTTTATGATCACCCTCTCATAGGATGACGTTTGATGACCTCAAAGCTTTCTTCCGATACCAGGGAGTTGTATCATCTCATGGTCTAAGGAATACAATATTTGACATAATAAAATCTTCACAAATACGAACACGATGACACGATCTAATTGCTTCGCTTAGTTTGGGTCTGTCCACCATATCATTCTCCCAATGATATGATCTCATTATTAATCGATAACTCATGTCCATGGTTAGGAAACCTTAACCATCATTAATCAATGAGCTAGTCCATAGAGGCGTACTAGGGACATGGTGTTGTTCACAAACCACACAAGTATTAAAGTTTCCGCTTAATACAATTCTAGCATGGAATATAAACATTATCATGGACAAGAATTATAATAATAACATCTTTATTATTGCCTCTAGGGCATAATTCCAACAGTCTCCCACTTGCACTAGAGTCAATAATCTAGTTTACATATGGCAACAATCTCACACCCATGGCACTGAGGTGCTGATCATGTTTTACACGTGGAAGAGGTTTAGTCAATGGATCTGCGACATTTAGATCTGTATGTACTTTGCTAATCTTCAGATCTCCATCTGCTATATAATCTCGGATTATATGAAACTTGAGGTTGATATGCTTGGTCTTTGGATGATATCTTGGTTCCTTAGCGAGTGCTATGGCGCCAGTGTTGTCACACAATATCTCCAGTGGGTCCAATGCACTTGGAACCACGCTAAGCTCAGTGATGAAGTTCCTGATCCAAACTCCTTCACTTGACGCTTCTGCAGCAGCCATGTATTCTGCTTCTACTGTAGATCCCGCGATCACGCTTTGCTTGCAGCTTCTCCAGCTCACAGCTCCTCCATTCAAAATATACACGTATCCTGTCTGAGATTTAGAATCATCCTTGTCGGTGTCGAAACTAGCGTCGACGTAACCTTTTACGACGAGCTGTTCATCACCCCCATAGACTAAGAACATTTCTTTAGTTCTATTTAGGTACTTTAGGATGTTCTTCACGGCTGTCCAGTGTTCCACTCCTGGATCACTTTGATATCTGCTCGTCAAACTAAGATCATTGGACACATCCGGTCTAGTAGACAGCATGGCATACATGATAGAACCTATGGCCGAGGCATAAGGCACTTTGCTCATAGCTTCCCTATCATTTACCATAGCTGGACACTGAGCCTTGCTCAATATCTTACCTAACAACATAGGCACTGAACCTTTCTTTGCCTTATCCATTCTGAACCTTTTCAGAACTTTGTCTAGGTATGTACTCTGGCTTAAAGCTATCAGGCGTCTTTGTCTATCTCTATAGATTTTGATGCCCAATATATAAGCAGCTTCACCTAGGTCTTTCATTGAAAAACACTTGTTCAAATAACTCTTCACATCGTTAAGCATGTTAATGTCATTTCCAATAATCTATGTCATCCACATATAGTACCAGAAACGTCACCGAGCTCCCACTCACTTTCTTGTAGATACAAGCTTCGTAGCAATTTGGAACAAATCCAAAGCTCTTGATCACTTGATCAAAACGAAGGTTCCAACTCCGAGATGCTTGCTTCAGTCCATAAATGGAACGCTGAAGTTTGCATACTTTATCAGCATCCTTAGGATCGACAAAACCTTCGGGTTGCATCATATACAACTCTTCATCAATGTTGCCATTGAGGAACGCAGTCTTGACATCCATCTGCCATATTTCATAATCATGAAACACAACAATTGCTAATAAAATCCGAATGGACTTAAACATCGCTACGGGAGAGAAAGTCTCATTGTAGTCAACACCTTGAACTTGTCGAAAACCTTTCGCGACAAGCCGTGCTTTATAGACGGTAACATTACCATCCACGTCCGTTTTCTTCTTGAAAATCCATTTGCACTCAACGGCCTTTCGGTCGCTAGGAGGGTCCACCAAAGTCCATACTTGGTTTTCGCTCATGGATCCCAATTCGGATTTCATGGCTTCTAGCCATTTCTCAGAGTCTGGGCTCATCATCGCTTCCTCATAGTTCGTAGGTTCACTATGTTCTACTAACAAGACAGTCAAGACAGGGTTGCCGTACCACTCAGGAGGGGCACGCGACCTTGTCGACCTGCGACGTTCAGTAGCAGCATCGTCCGAAGCTTCATGATCCTTGTCATTAGCTTCCTCTATTGTTGGTGCAGGCGGCACTGGAACAATTTCAGGTGTTGCGCTACTCTCCAATTCAAGAGAAGGTTCAATAACCTCGTCTAGCTCTACTTTCCTCCCACTCACTTCTTTCGAGAGAAACTCCTTCTCAAGAAAGGAACCGTTCTTTGCGACAAACACTTTGCCTTCGGTTCTGTGATAGAAGGTATACCCAATAGTTTCCTTAAGGTATCCCATGAAGACGCATTTCTCCGCTTTGGGTTCGAGCTTGTCCGGCATCAACTTCTTGACGTAAGCTTCGCATCCCCAAACTTTAAGAAACGACAACTTAGGTTTAGCACCAAACCACAGTTCATACGGTGTCATCTCAACGGATTTAGATGGTGCCCTATTTAAAGTGAATGCAGCAGTTTCTAATGCATAACCCCAAAATGATAACGGCAAATCAGTAAGAGACATCATTGATCGGACCATATCTAATAGGGTTCGGTTCTGGTGTTCAGACACACCATTGCGCTGTGGTGTTCCGGGTGGCGTGAGTTGCGAAACGATTCCGCTTGCTTTGAGATGCGTGAGAAAATCATAACTCAAATATTCACCTCCACGATCGGATCGTAGAAACTTAATCTTTCTGTTACGATGGTTCTCCACTTCATTCTAAAATTCCTTGAACTTTTCAAATGTTCCAGATTTATGTTTCATTAAATAGATATACCCATATCTACTTAAGGCATCGGTAAAAGTGAGAAAATGGCGATATCCACCGCTCGAAGAAACACTCATCGGTCCGCATACATCAGTATGTATGATTTCCAACAAGTCCGTTGCTCGCTCCATCATACCGGAGAACGGGGTTTTGATCATCTTGCCCATGAGGCATGGTTTGCATGTGTCAAATGATTCAAAATCAAGAGACTCCAAAAGTCCATCAGAATGGAGTTTCTTCATGCGCTTTACACCAATATGACCTAGACGACAATGCCACAAATAAGTAGTATTATCACTATCTACTTTGCATCTCTTAGCCTCAATGTTATGGATGTGTGTTTCATCCCTTTCGAGATTTAGAAGAAATAAACCATTCACAATAGGTGCATGACCATAAAAGATGTTACTCATATAAATAGAACAACCATTATTCTCCGATTTAAATGAATAACCGTCTTGCAATAAACAAGATCCAGAAATAATGTTCATGCTCAACGCAGGCACATAATAACATTTATTGAGGTTTAAAACTAATCCCGAAGGTAAAACTAAGGAGAGCGTGCCGACGGCCATCACATCAACTCTTGATCCGTTGCCAACGCGCATCGTCACCTCATCCCTCGCAAGCCGCCGTCTATTCCGTAGCTCCTGTTTTGAGTTACAAATATTAGCAACTGAACCAGTATCAAATACTCAGGCACTACAACGAGGGCTAGTAAGGAAAACATCAATAACATGTATATCAAATATACCTTTGATGGTGCCAGCCTTCTTGTCCTCTAAGTACTTCGGACAGTTGCGCTTCCAGTGACCCTTGTCCTTGCAATAGAAGCACTCAGTGTCTGGCTTAGGACCAGACTTGAGCTTCTTCTCAGCAGGGGCAGTGCGCTTGCCGCCGCCCTTCTTGAAGGGCTTCTTTGCTCCCTTACCTTTCTTAAAGGTGGGCTTGTTGACCATCAACACATGATTATCCTTTTTGATGTCCACTTCCGCGGCCTTCAGCTTTGCGAAGAGCTCGGTGATCGTATCAGTGGAACCAATCTGATTATGAGTCACTACAAAACTTTTGTAGATGGGAGGGAGTGATTGCAGAACCCTGTCAATCTTGAGCTCCTCTGGAATCGTGCATTCCAGTTGCTCAAGGCGTTGAGTGTAGCCCGACATCTTAATGGCGTGCTCACTAACGGAACTCCGTTCCTCCATCTTGCAGTTAAAGAATTTCTCAGAGATCTCATATCTCTCAGAACGGGCCTGAGTCTGAAACATGGTTTTCAGCTCTTCGAGAATCTCAAAGGGCCCGGAATAGTCTTCAATACGATTTTGAAGTTCCGGTTCCATAGCAAACAACATGGTGCTCTTAATCACACCATAATCATCTTTGCGCGACTGATAGATAGCTTTCTCATCAGCCGGCGCAGTTGCAGCAGGGGGGTCACCTAACGCTTTCCCAAGGACATAGTCCTTTTGACCGCCAGAGAGAATGATTCTTAGATTGCGAAACCAATTGGTGAAGTTAGACCCATTGTTTCTAAGCTTTTCCTTCTCAGCGAAAACGTTGAAGTTGAAGTTGGACTTGGCCATGTGATCTACAGTATTTGCAAGTACAACTTAGACTATGTTCATGATAAATAGTTCAACTTTTAATCAAATTACTAGATGAACTCCCACTAAATTCAACACCCCTCAAGTTGTTTAGTGAACACGATCCAAATTCACCACACCTAATTCGATCTTCACGAGAAGAGATGTGGTTTCAATGGTGGACAACGAAGTGTCGATCATATCATTCATATGACTCATGCTTAGCCTTTCGGTTCATGTGTTCCGAGGCCATGTCTGTACATGCTAGGCTCGTCAAGTTAGACCCAAGTATTTCCGCGTGTGCAAAACTGGCTTGCACCCGTTGTATGTGAGCGTAGAGTCTATAGCACCCGATCATCACGTGATGCTTGGACACGACGAACTTTCGCAACGGTGCATACTTGGGGAGAACACAGGTTTTATCTTGATCTTTAATTGAGGAATCATCTTATAATGCTACCGTCGCGATCTAAGCATAATAAGATACATAAAAGGATAAACATCACATGCATATAACTTTATGTGACATGGTATAGCCAATCTTTGCGCAATGATCTCCATCTTGTGCATTCCGGCATGATCTACATCACTCCACCATGATTTCCTCCACCACGAATAGCAACTACAACTATTGCTAACTACTTAGCGATTATTACATGGCACATAAGAAGTTGACACACAGGTCATACACAATTATAAAGACAACCATATGGCTCCTGCCGGTTGTGTACTCATCGACATGCAAGTCGTGAAACATTACAAAACATGATCATCGCATACATTATACACATCACATCTTGGGCCATACCATATCACAGAAAACACTCCCTGCAAAAACAAGTTAGACGCCTCTACTGTGTTGTTGCATGTTTTACGTGGCTTATGGGAGTAGATGCTAAGAACGATTCTTACCTACGGAAAGCCACAACGGTGATATTATGGTTGCCAAACTCCGGTGTTAATCCCATGACAACTATAGTGAGAGAAACTGACATCCACCAGCCGCATGTGTGGAACAAGCCACACGTCAAGTGCGGAGCCGGTCTCGCGAACGACGTCGCGTAAGGTTGGCCTAGAACGCTTCAATCTCACTATCCCGCGTCATAAGAAGAACACAAACAAGAGGCTTGCAACAGAAAACATCAATGCCCGCAACAACCATGTTGCGTTCTACTCGTGAAACACATCTACGCATAGATCTAGCTCTGATACCACTAAAGGGTTTCGCGGCATAGTAAATCAAAATTTTCTACGGATGCGAACAGAGGGAAAGCCAAGATCTAATCTAGGAGATGCAAACAACGAGAGAGATTGGATTAGATCTTCATACCCTTGAAGATTCGCACAACGGAATGTTCGTCGGAACGTGGGTGATGTAGTCGTACTCGCTTCTCCTCCTCGCGATCCGATCCGATCTAGCACCACAAGTGGCGGTGCCTCCGTGAGATGCACACATGCAGCACCTCGACGTCTCCTCCTTCCTAGGACCAGCAAGTATGGTGGAGAGACGTATTGGATCTACAACACGACGGCGTGGTGTATATGGTGGAGAATTTCTGCAGCAGGGCTTCGCCTACAAACAGTCGGGAGGGAGAGAGGAGGGCAGCATGGCAGCTAGGGTTGGAGGGGAAGGTGTCGGGGCGGTGGTGCTCCCCCATCCCTCTTTATATAGAGGGGTGGGGAGGCAACCCTAGCCCCCTCCCCCAAGCCAAACCGGCGGCCCCAAAGGAGGAGGAGTGGGGGGGGGGGGCAAGGAAACCCCCCCTTCTAGAAGGTCTATCTAGGGTTTAAACCCTCTTTGGCCGGCTGGGCCCTATGGGGCCTTGTGCCCCTGGCCCAATGCGGCCAGGGAACTCCCTCATAGGCCCATGCCCCCTCCTTTAAGGTGGGGCCACGTTGGTCCCCTTCCGGAAGGTTCTAGAAGCTTACGGTACAATACCGATTAACCCGGAACAATTCCGAACTCCAAAAACTGCACTGCCTTATATGAATCTTATTCTCCGAACCACTCCGGAACCTCTCGTGATGTCCCGGATCCCATCCGAGACTCCGAACAAAAACTCATAAACCAATTATCCAACCTATCCTAGCGTCGAGACACGTTAAGTGTGTGACCCTGCGGGTTCGAGACTATGCAGACATGATCTTCTATCAATAATCAACATCGGGGTCTAGGCACCCATATTGACTCCCACACATTCATCGATGATCATATCGGATGAACCACGATGCCATGATTCAATCAATCCCATATATATATTCCCTTTGTCTCGCGATATTTTACTTGCCCGAGATTTGATCGTCGGTACTGTCATACCTAGTTCAATCTCGTTCACAGCAAGTACTTTACTCGTTCCGTAATCCGATATCACTTTGTGATTAACTCCTTAACCACATGCTTGCAAGCGGTGTTGATATCGATTATCGAGTGGGCCCGAAGTATATCTCTCCGACATGGGAGGGACAAATCCCATCTCGATACATACAACCCAACAGAAACTTTCCGATCACCTGAGAGACACCTTTATGATCACCCTCTCATAGGATGACGTTTGATGACCTCAAAGCTTTCTTCCGATACCAGGGAGTTGTATTATCTCATGGTCTAAGGAATACAATATTTGACATAAGAAAAGCTTCGCAAAGACGAACACGATGACACGATCTAATTGCTTCGCTTAGTTTGGGTCTGTCCACCATATCATTCTCCCAATGATATGATCTCATTATTAATCGACAACTCATGTCCATGGTTAGGAAAACTTAACCATCATTAATCAATGAGCTAGTCCATAGAGGCGTACTAGGGACACGGTGTTGTTCACAAACCACACAAGTATTAAAGTTTCCGCTTAATACAATTCTAGCATGGAATATAAACATTATCATGAACAAGAATTATAATAATAACATCTTTATTATTGCCTCTAGGGAATAATTCCAACAGTCTCCCACTTGCACTAGAGTCAATAATCTAGTTTACATATGGCAACAATCTCACACCCATGGCACTGAGGTGCTGATCATGTTTTACACGTGGAAGAGGTTTAGTCAATGGATCTGCGACATTCAGATCTGTATGTACTTTGCTAATCTTCAGATCTCCATCTGCTATATAATCTCGGATTATATGAAACTTGAGGTTGATATGCTTAGTCTTTAGATGATATCTTGGTTCCTTAGCGAGTGCTATGGCGCCAGTGTTGTCACACAATATCTCCAGTGGGTCCAATGCACTTGGAACCACGCCAAGCTCAGTGATGAAGTTCCTGATCCAAACTCCTTCACTTGACGCTTCTGCAGTAGCCATGTATTCCGCTTCTACTGTAGATCCCGCGATCACGCTTTGCTTGCAGCTTCTCCAGCTCACAGCTCCTCCATTCAAAATATACACGTATCCTGTCCGAGATTTAGAATCATCCTTGTCGGTGTCGAAACTAGCGTCGACGTAACCTTTTACGACGAGCTGTTCATCACCCCCATAGACTAAGAACATTTCTTTAGTTCTATTTAGGTACTTTAGGATGTTCTTCACGGCTGTCCAGTGTTCCACTCCTGGATCACTTTGATATCTGCTCGTCAAACTAAGAGCATTGGACACATCCGGTCTAGTACACAGCATGGCATACATGATAGAACCTATGGCCGAGGCATAAGGCACTTTGCTCATAGCTTCCCTATCATTTACCGTAGCTGGACACTGAGCCTTGCTCAATATCTTACCTGACAACATAGGCACTGAACCTTTCTTTGCCTTATCCATTCTGAACCTTTTCAGAACTTTGTCTAGGTATGTACTCTGGCTTAAAGCTATCAGGCGTCTTTGTCTATCTCTATAGATTTTGATGCCCAATATATAAGCAGCTTCACCTAGGTCTTTCATTGAAAAACACTTGTTCAAATAACTCTTCACATCGTTAAGCATGTTAATGTCATTTCCAATAATCAATATGTCATCCACATATAGTACCAGAAACGTCAGCGAGCTCCCACTCACTTTCTTGTAGATACAAGCTTCGTAGCAATTTGGAACAAATCCAAAGCTCTTGATCACTTGATCAAAACGAAGGTTCCAACTCCGAGATGCTTGCTTCAGTCCATAAATGGAACGCTGAAGTTTGCATACTTTATCAGCATCCTTAGGATCGACAAAACCTTCGGGTTGCATCATATACAACTCTTCATCAATGTTGCCATTGAGGAACGCAGTCTTGACATCCATCTGCCATATTTCATAATCATGAAACACAACAATTGCTAATAAAATCCGAATGGACTTAAACATCGCTACGGGAGAGAAAGTCTCATCGTAGTCAACACCTTGAACTTGTTGAAAACCTTTCGCGACAAGCCGTGCTTTATAGACGGTAACATTACCATCCGCGTCCGTTTTCTTCTTGAAAATCCATTTGCACTCAACGGCCTTTCGGTCGCTAGGAGGGTCCACCAAAGTCCATACTTGGTTTTCGCTCATGGATCCCAATTCGGATTTCATGGCTTCTAGCCATTTCTCAGAGTCTGGGCTCATCATCGCTTCCTCATAGTTTGTAGGTTCACTGTCTTCTACTAACAAGACAGTCAAGACAGGGTTGCCGTACCACTCAGGAGGGGCACGCGACCTTGTCGACCTGCGACGTTCAGTAGCAGCATCGTCCGAAGCTTCATGATCCTTGTCATTAGCTTCCTCTATTGTTGGTGCAGGCGGCACTGGAACAATTTCAGGTGCTGCGCTACTCTCCAATTCAAGAGAAGGTTCAATAACCTCGTCTAGCTCTACTTTCCTCCCACTCACATCTTTCGAGAGAAACTCCTTCTCAAGAAAGGAACCGTTCTTTGCGACAAACACTTTGCCTTCGGTTCTGTGATAGAAGGTATACCCAATAGTTTCCTTAGGGTATCCTATGAAGACGCATTTCTCCGCTTTGGGTTCGAGCTTGTACGGCATCAACTTCTTGACGTAAGCTTCGCATCCCCAAACTTTAAGAAACGACAACTTAGGTTTAGCACCAAACCACAGTTCATACGGTGTCGTCTCAACGGATTTAGATGGTGCCCTATTTAAAGTGAATGCAGCGGTTTCTAATGCATAACCCCAAAATGATAACGGCAAATCAGTAAGAGACATCATTGATCGGACCATATCTAATAGGGTTCGGTTCTGGCGTTCAGACACACCATTGCGCTGTGGTGTTCCGGGTGGCGTGAGTTGCGAAACAATTCCGAACTCCAAAAACTGCACTGCCTTATATGAATCTTATTCTCCGGACCACTCCGGAACCTCTCGTGATGTCCTAGATCCCATCCGAGACTCCGAACAAAAACTCATAAACCAATTATCCAACCTATCCTAGCGTCAAGACACGTTAAGTGTGTGACCCTGCGGGTTCAAGAATATACATACATGATCTTCTATCAATAATCAACAGCTGGGTCTGGGAACCCATATTGACTCCCACACATTCATCGATGATCATATCGGATGAACCACGATGCCAGGATTCAATCAATCCCATATATATATTCCCTTCGTCTCGCGATATTTTACTTGCCCGAGATTTGATCGTCGGTACCGTCATACCTAGTTCAATCTCGTTCACAGCAAGTACTTTACTCGTTTCGTAATCCGATATCACTTTGTGATTAACTCCTTAACCACATGCTTGCAAGCGGTGTTGATATCGATTACCGAGTGGGCCCGAAGTATATCTCTTCGACTTGGGAGGGACAAATCCCATATATACATACAACCCAACAGATACTTTCCGATCACCTGAGAGACACCTTTATGATCACCCTCTCATAGGATGACATTTGATGACCTCAAAGCTTTCTTCCGATACCAGGGAGTTGTATTATCTCATGGTCTAAGGAATACAATATTTGACATAAGAAAAGCTTCGCAAAGACGAACACGATGACACGATCTAATTGCTTCGCTTAGTTTGGGTCTGTCCACCATATCATTCTCCCAATGATATGATCTCATTATTAATCGACAACTCATGTCCATGGTTAGGAAACCTTAACCATCATTAATCAATGAGCTAGTCCATAGAGGCGTACTAGGGACACGGTGTTGTTCACAAACCACACAAGTATTAAAGTTTCCGCTTAATACAATTCTAGCATGGAATATAAACATTATCATGAACAAGATTTATAATAATAACATCTTTATTATTGCCTCTAGGGCATAATTCCAACAGGCTTGTGGTGGAGGGAAAGAAGGATTCTTTCCTTCCTCCACCAAGATACATTGTCCTAGTTTGACTTTTCAAACTTGCCTTTTGACTTTCAGTTTGGAGCATAATTTATTTCTTGCAAATGCCCAACCAAGTGACCTAGTACATGATTCAATCATTCCACTTATCCATGACACATTTATGTACCCTTCCACTTCCGGTCTGGTGAACCTTCTAGACCCTTCTAGATCATTCCGATGAAAACACCGGAATCATTCCCGAACTCTCGAATTGGACTTTCCTTATATGAATCTTATTCTCCGGACCATTCCAGATTTCCTCATGATATACCGGATCCCATCTGAGACTGCGACCAACATTCGGTCTCCCTACTTACATTCTGTATCTACTAAATAACATCGAATCCTTAAGTGTGTCTCCCTACGGTTTGTGAATTATGCAGACATGATCGAGACTCTTCTCCGATCAATAACCAATAGAGGAATCTGGAAATTCATATGGCTCCCACATATTTCTATGATTAATTTTTGATCGAATGAACCAATTACATACGATACCAATTTCCCTTTGTCTCACGATACTTTACTTATTCGAGGTTTGATCGTCGATATCTCTGCATACCTAGTTCAACCTCGTTACTTATAAGTACTCTTTTCTCGTTCCCGTGATATGTTATCCCTTGTGATCCAGTCACATTCTTGCAAGATAATTGGATGACATTCCACTGAGATGGCCCAGAGTATATCTATCCGTCATATGGATGGACAAATCCCACTCTTGATCCATGTGCCTCAATACATACTTTCTGAACACTAAATGCCACCTTTATAACCACCCAATTACGAAGTGGTGTTTGATGTCATCAAAGCATCCATTCGGTGATGGTGATTAGCATGATCTCATGGTCAAAGGAATTAGGTTACTATGTATTAGAAAGCTTATAGCAAGTGAACTATATTAAATGACTTGATCTTTATGCTACGCTTAACTATAGGAGTATGTCCTGTCGTGGTGGTGGCACGGCAGATGCCATGGGTAGGCTAAAGTTTGGGGCCAATGGATGCTAGTGGGATCTGGGGAGGGAAGATGCAGTGATTTCTACACACAACAAGTTAGAACACAAATCTTTATTCCACCTCTATCAAGCTACAAATGCTCCTTGAGCTGTATCAGGGAGAGGAAGAAGAAGATTACAACATGAGCCCTCTAGTGTTAAATGAATCGACCTCCCATCCAGGAAGCTTTGCCTCTCCTTATAAAGGACTCCCTTGGTTCACTCTAGGGCTAACGTGGATAAGCATATTCTTGGAATATGCTTGTTCCAAAGAGGTAACTCGGCGGACCTCTTTCTGTGCCCCCCTTCTATCAACGGCAAAGACCTAGAACTTCCCAGATGTGAGCCTCGGGCCTGCCCACTGTCATGTCCGTGACGCTGGTCTGCCCCTCTGCTGCTCTGTTCCTTGTCCCTAGCTCTTGGCTCTGAGTAGATTCCACCTAGATTGTAACTAGGGTTTGACTTTGGGAACCATCTCCTTCTTCCGCAAGCTTCCTCCTGTATGTAACATACCAGCATTAGAGATTAGAAATAAGATGAACACAGATGTGTGCATTGCATTCATGCATAGAAAATCCGAATAATTTTTGCGCTTCTGAATAAAACTTGTCAAAGTGATTGAAGCTTCTCTTAACTTGATGGAATTGAAGTAGAACATCAAGTTGACTGCGATAAGTTTCAATATGACCTTTGTTAAAACCTTATTTTGGGTAATAGAGATTTGATCTAAGGGTAGATCAAATGTAATAAAAGATAACCCTAATACATTATTTAATATTTAATATTTGATCCTTAAGTAATCATATCCTAGTATTCATTACACACTTATGAATATCAAGTTATAAACATAACTTAAGTAATAGGAATGGAACAACTAAATCTTGATCTATCTTAATCTCATCTACCTATACCATGAGTATCATGGTAATACCTAACCCTACTTATTTAGCGAGATTAAGTAGGAAGGAAAGCAATTCAAGACCATTCATCACATATCCTTCTTTCCATATCAATCCTTATGGAATACTATCCTTATAATTGGTGTTCATCAATGTTGAGTAATCAACTATTGATTCATAAATTCTTAAACTATCAATTCTTGAACTATCAACTCTTGTCCTTATCCTAGCATTCACTTCAGTCCTTTAGAGAAAGAAGTAAGAAGAGATAGGTGGTAATGTTAGTTTTAAGTATCATCTATAGGATGAGAGAATTGGAAGAGAATAAGATCAATGTGATAATTGATGGAGTTAACTCACTCCTGAATAGATAGAAGAGTTATGTAAAAGTTATAATTATATGTTAATAAAGAAGGTTACAAGGATTAAACCTGAAGATAGTTACCAGGAGTAGTCCTATTGGATCAAGTAGGTATAGTCAATGAATTATATCTCTTAATCCAATAGAGCTAAACAGAAGATAATTTCAATACAACTGTAATGTTGTATTGATGAAGCCTTGATTAGCCAACTGAAAATCTAAACCACAAAGGATTATAATGACCATGCCTTATTCACCAAGATTGAATGCTTATATCATGTATAAGTGGCATTGGTGGATAAAACATGATTGAAAACCTAGTATAGATATGTTACCCTAGGTTAGCCATGATAGGTCACATTAATATAAAGTGAGGTTGGAGTATTAGTTACTCGAGTCAAGTAGAGACAAGATGGTATGATCAAGATGATGCTAGAGTAACATTGGATTATAGAAGTAGTAGTTTCCTCTTGGGAAATACTAACACTTGGGGTGAAGTAAAGTTTGATATATACAACTACTGGAGTAATGTTGGTAATGGATGATGAAGGAAGATTATGAAAGCTTCTATGTCAAGATCATTAGAATTATAAATGGACTTAGAAGAATAAAAGGTGGATAAGAATATCCTTATGAAATAAATCTCATCATGTTAGCACACGATGATGGATATGAAGTAGTATATTTAGGAAAGGAATTCCTTAATTAGAAGTCCAGGATTGTGAATTATGGAAGATAGGAATTCTTGGGTAAACACTAAACCCTAATTCTATAACCAAACCTAATATCCATACCAAATAATTGATCTATCATCTGATTTCCCCAATACTTTATAGGAATATTTTCCTATAGCAAAACACTTAAGCACATCTCTGTCATTTCCAATTATCATAACCATATGTGCTTAGGAGTTTTCTTTATCAATTCTTTTCCATAAGACCTTCCAGGAAATAACTTTCTTTTATAAAAGGTGAAGTCATTCTTGAACACCAACATAAGGACAATCTGTCTTAACCAATAATCTTTATTCATATGAATAAAAGGATGAACAAGAATATTAAAACTCCTAAAACCCATGGTAAACAATTACAATTTAAAACCCTAACTTTTATTTCAATCATATATGCCTAGAAATTATAGTTATCAATTCTCTCTCATAATTCATTTCAAATAATAACTTTCTATTTTAAAAGGGTGATATTAATAAAGATCATAAACATAAAGACAATATGTTTAGCCATTAACCCTTATTCACATCAATAAAAGAAATATGAGAATATTAAATTTTCTAAGAACTTATGATAAGCATTTTCAATTCAAACCTTAACTCATATGTTAGTTGTAATAAAAAAATATTGCTATTTCCTAACTTATGAGAATAATATTAACCATATTAATTACTCAAAACTTTAAGTATTAAATAATAATTAAGGATCACTAAATATAAAAGATTATTTAATATTATAAATCTATAATAATCAAATCTCATGAATTAATAATAATGCAATCTTTAAATAAGTTTATGAATACTAGATAAATTAAATTCATATCAAAAGACCCTACAAATACTAAACACATTCTAATATTACTGCAATTATCCAGAAAATACATTCTATAAAGAAATTCCAATCAAATGTGCAATATTCAAACCTGAAAAATAAAACAGAAAACTCGAAAGAATAAAAAAAAGGACTTAGACCAGAAACTGGCCCGAGTCCCATCGTTCCTTTGCCCTATCCGTCGCTCACACGCACCACACTGCAGCCCATCTGGCCCAGCATCAGCCCACCCGATCGAGCAAGCAGCTCACTGGCGTTCACACCGCTGTTGCACCATGCCAAGATCCACGCCGCCGCTGTATGATGCCTATAAGAAGCCCTCTGCCGCACCGGCGAACCCTAGCTTCCTCTTTTCCTCGAAAACCTTCTCTGGACAAAGCCCTAGATCAGTCAGAGAACTCTGGCGACGCCATTAGGGGTTCCCCCTTTGCTCTCTGAGCAGGTTGCGAGCTCCGTCGTGCCTGCCTCGAGCTCGCTGACAAAGAACACAAGTCGGAGAGGCCCTAAGCCCCCCAATCGACATCTCCTGCCCGAAGTTCGGCCGTCGCGGTTCCCAACGATTCCGGCCATGATTCGCTTCGCCTAGCCTTTCTTCGCGTTCCTGGTGAGCTTCTGAGTATACTAGCACCCTTCAATTCATCGCTCGCTCGTCGTAGTTACCTACCCGCATGAGGCAGTGCCGCGCCATCGTGCAAGCTCGTCGCCGACCAACCTCCGATGACCAAAATAGAGCGGCGCCACCACTATATAGTTCCCTGCGACGCCCGCTTTCCGATACACACAACCATAGCCGCGCGTGCGAATGGAATCAATCGATCGGCAATCGATCTGAGAAGATCAATCTCAGATGATGTCAGCATGACATCATGCTGAGGTCATAACCCCTCTTATTGTTTTGTTTATTTGATCTGTAAATGACGTGGCATGGGCCCCACTAGTCAGTGACTGGGTGTAAGAACCGACCTAGTGAGAAAAACCTTTCACCCCATGCTGACATCAGCATTACATCATAAACTATTTCATTTATTAATTCTAGAAATTAAATAAAAAGGATTCAATCTTATTAAATCAATAACTTTTGTTTTATAATTCAAAAAATATGTTTAATATATGAAAATTTTCAAAAAAATAAAATCTACAACTTAAAACTATTATCAAATATTATTATGATAATTATTAAATAAATATCATTTAGTAAAGGTTTTATAAATAATAAAATTTTGATAATTCATATGTTAATATTGGTAAATATTAAAAATGTAAATATAATACCAGAAATCTTAGAAAAATAAGAACTATAATTTAAAACTATAATCATGCATTATTATTTCACTTAATTAAATATTTATTATTTATTAAGTGTTTATAAAGTATTAAATATTGTAAAAATCATATCTTATTATTTATAAATCATAAAAATAAATGTAATATACCAAAATGATCACAAAAATAATATATACATATTAAAAATATAATATTCCACTTTTAAGTTAAATAAAAAGTTAATCACTTTCATAACTTGAATTTAAACCTATTTCTTTAATGAATAATTCATATAAGGGTAAATAAAAATTGCTAATATTTCTAAAATTAGCTGATTAAGTCTATTAAATAGTATTAGTCTTCAAGGATGATAATATGAAGTCAAAATGGTTCAACATAATTTAAATACAATTTTATTGAATTGTCCTTTAACCATAAATATAGATTATTTTATAAAAGGATCCTTATCCAATATAAAATCTCCAAGAATAATTTAATGAGATAAAACCCATTCCTTTACTTTAATTTAATCACAAGTTTATAAACAAATCAAAACACTATAGTGAGTCCATAAATAGTGAATAATATTATATACTTATTCATAAACCTTAAAAACACCCTTATAGGGAGATAAATCCCTTTATACATTTATAATGCAAAGAAACCATTACCAACTAAAAATAATACCATTCTTAAGTAACTTTAAAGAAACATTATAAAATGAACAAGGTATAAGTATAACAAGCATTTCACCTAAAGTCCATATATGTTTTAAAGTTAACTTTAGTCTACCAGACTTTAAGTATAATGCTAAAAACTTTATTATATATTTTATAGTTAACTTTGGTCTGTTATAATTAAGTTATAAAGCATCTGAATACCGAACTAACCAAGTTAAAAACCAAGATAGATAAGTCTCAAATACTACTAATATCAGTATTCAATTAAAGCAATTATTTCTTACTTAAAGACTATAAATTGAAATAACACCTAATAAGGTTAACTTCAAATTTAAATACTTTCCCTTAGCTAAATAAGATTTTCTTCAAAAGTTATTCTTTTAAGGAACATTATACAGCAAGACATAAGCATTTTTATGAAAAGCTCTAAATGATGAACAAACCTTATATACATAGTCTACATATACATTTCCCACTTGAGTATTCCATTATTGTGTGTGCTTTATTATACTTACATGTTGTTTCACACACACTCACAAGCCTTAATAAGAAGCTCATGTGTGAAATTTAATCTATAAGGGCAACACATTCCAAGGAAACCCTTTCCAGTATCCAAACCCTAGAATAACGTTACCCCCGGGATTCAAGTTTATCAACTTGCATTAAATTACTTATGCATAAAAGCATCTTGCTTCGTTAAACATTAGTCCTTACCGGACCAATGATGCTGATTTCAGATATTGGATCTTATATTGTCTTGAAGACCGTGAGTGCATAATCTTGCAATCACAAAAGGCATGTTCACACTTGCTCATGTCCTTTTGATTATTTTCTATAAAGTATTTTGCAAATCAAGTGTTGTCATCACCTGCATTCCAAAAAGGTCAGAAAACACTATTTTTGATAATAATGTGAACTATTGGTTACTGATCCAGGGTGATCAGCTAATCTATTAAATCTGGCAGTTGGAATACCACTGCTCAGGAATATATCCTCTAGGACTTAACAACCAATGTCGCCAGTGATTCTTGCGCCGTATATTACACGTTGACCATGAGATTTGGAATGGGACAGAGAAGTCAGTTGTATCCTTTTCCTCTCGTATGGAGGCAAGACGACCTTAACGTGACGTTGTGATTCCTTGTGCGGATCCAACATATGGGTGGGCACCCTTACGCCCTACACTTTTGGTGTCTAGATTATCTATGGATGGTTTTTAGTGGATGGACCATTTAATATGGCACCTTCCAGGGCAACACCAGGTCATAGAGTCTTAGGGAACTCATCAGGGTTTTAGCCTACCCGAAAGGGGGCTTAACGAAGGTGAGCCATCCCGAAGGATTGTGCAGACATATGAGGTCGCGAAGAGGGCAGTGATTGGCTTGGATCTTAGGTTGGGCCTTAAACCATGGAAGTTTGAACGGGAACATACTCCCGGCCGTGCAACAAAGCTTAAGATCTCTCATGGGTAAAGTGACGCACCTCTGCAGAGTGTAAGAACTGTAACTTGTTACTCCCTGTTCCGGGAAGGAGCTGCGAACGCGGCGGGAAAGGAACTCCATGAAAGTTCTGGTAAACTCGTGAAGGCTGACGGACATAGCTTTTCAGAATAAAAGCAACCTTTGAAGAAATGCTTATGAAAACCTGCATTGCCTATGACCTATGGTCTGTGGCTGTAGACATAGTGCATCAAACACTCCTTTTCTAGTGAAATTGCTGAGTATGTTCGTATTCAAAGTATCTTACTAACCTTTGCTAGATTCTGAAGCCATTAAGATGACGTCTACAAATAGTTATGTTCTAGGAATCATCATCAAAAGCTAAAGATCTTCAATGGAGTCCAGGAAGTCAACATATACACCAAGTCAAGTGAAGACGAAGTTACTGATTAGATAAGAATATAATCTCTAACCATAGAACCTATTTCTATAGCGTATTGCAATAGCAGCAATGCCAGATCATTAGTTAAAATATTAGTCTTATTAGTATTATAGTTTTTGAGTTGTTTATTTTTGATTCTTCTCTGTAAGAAGTTTCTTCCTCTCTCTTTAACCTAGAGTGTTCTCTGGATCTTGTGTAAAGAGTTGATTTGTAACCTATAGTCATGTCTTGGACCTGCTGTGTTTCTGTTGTACCACTCTGAGGGATGTAATACTAGTGAATGGTGTTTCATTCGTGTTATGTCGACGACTATAGTGTACTACATCATGCAGTGGTATGCTGGGTCACCGCACTGTAACTCGGCCTTGCCTCGCGTAAATCGGCTTGAGTGTTACCTGTGCATGAGCTGATCAACCTCCTTCGGCTGACCTAGCTCATATGTCGGCCGAGTAAGGTATCAATTTCTCAATTCTGGGTAAGCCATGCCTTATTCGGCCGATCCTTGCATAACTCGGCTGAACCAGCTCATGACCCGGCCCAGGGTGAGAAAGGTTCCTCCCCTCTCTCTACTATCTTGACCCTACCTGGGGTCATCCCCCCAACATTAGTCCCCGAAGCTGGTGCGGTCCTGCCGGATACTTCGGCTGGACCACATCAGTTTCTAGACATTCATTCTTTCTAATCTTCTGTCCGACGTATTTCTTAGCTCGCGCTCCTATTGAGCTATCTCACTTTTGTCCATACTCTCTTACCGATGTACGATTCACTTTCCGAGTCGTTCTCTTTCTTCCGAAGTATCCCCTTAGCTTCTTGAGTAAGCCTCATCCTACGTGTACCAATCATTACTGTTGTCTCGTTTTTTGTACTGCTATAGTGTATGCTGACATGCTATAGTAATTACTGCACCCGTCGCGTCGACGCAGTGACGCTTCGATATACGCAATAGTCACACGGCCTGATCTCCTCTTGCTCTGTGTGACCCTTGCTGTGGCTCCACTCATCGTTTGTGGATGCGCGATACACGCGTTCGCGTGGTAACCACGGCGCATCCATGATACCACTAATGCTCACCCTGCGTGGTTATAAGTAGGGGAGTGGGGGTGGGTCAATTCACTTTCCCCTTCCCCACTCCCTTCTTCTTCCTCCCAGCACTGCCGCAGTTGTTGCGCTCCAGCGTCTGGGCCGCCGCACCTTATCCTCGATGACCATGTCGCCGCTCTTCTGCGCTTGCGAGCTCGCTGATGTGCTCCCATTCCTGGGTCCCCGCTTCTACGCTTCTCCGTTGTGTAATATGCCGCCGCTACTAGGTCCTTTCCCTAGGCGCTCTTCTTGTTTTTCTCAATCTCCTGCGGCGGTTTTCTTTCCGCTCCGCCGCCACCTTTGTCGCTGGTCCGACAGGGCCTTGGGTTTTAAGGCCTCTCCCCGCCACCAGTTCTTCCTCCGTCGATTCCTCTGATGAGCCTATGTCTAGCTCCCTCAGCGGCGCCGTTGTGGGGGAAGAAGAACTCATGGCAGGCCCAGAACACGGCTCATGGCAAGGATCTACGGTTACTCGGCGATAAATTGAGTGGTTGCGCAAGACCCGTCGAATCCCAGCCGAGGTAAACTGTCGACTACCCGGCAAAGAATCTTCCCCCATGTTCGACGATGGCGAGTACGTGGTCTTTATGTCGCACTTTGTCAGAGGATTAGGCCTCCCTCTCAGCGACTTTGCCCGTAGATATCTTGACTTCTTCGGCCTTCAACCTCATCATCTGCCGGCTAACGCCATAGCCTCTCTATCGACATTTATCTCGGCCTCAGAGGGATATTTCGGCCTTTGGCCGTCTGTAGATGTTTGGTCCAAGTTTTTTCAGATTAGGTCTAATGTAGTGCCCAATAAGTCTCTGCATCCCTCCGAGAAATCTCTCACCCAATGTGGGGCTACTTCCATCACACCTCGGAAGAATTCCTTGTTTCCCCGGGTCACTGGCTTAGAGTCCTGTAAGAAATGGCATAGGTCGTTTTTCTATGTCAAAAACATTGGTACAAAGGACAAGATCCGGCTCCCCGCATTCTCTATTGGTCCCCCCTCCAAACAGAGTTGGTCCTATAATCCGAAGAGGACCCACGATCTTGCCGAGGCATTCGAACTTCGGTTGAAAGAATTGATTCGGGCCAGGCTTTGCGGCGAAGACTTGATGGCCGCCTTTATCAGTAGCCGAATCTGCCCTTTTCAGCTTCGCTCTCATAAGCTCTGTTATATGAGCAGTCCTTTGGATCCCAATGGAGTTTCTACGGTTGAGCTTGATGATTTTCAAATTTATAAACGTGTCTGGGCTATCTTCAAGACTGAGATGCCCGAGGAATGGCAGTGGGGAATGAAACCATTCTCTCGCAAGAATCCTCCTCCTGGGTAAATTGAACATGAGATGTTCTATCCGAGTTATTTTTCATCAGTTGTTTCGCTAACTTTTGTTTGATTTTCTTGCAGACATTTACCGAGCAGGCCAAGGAAGATGTCGAGGTGTTAGCTCTTCCTTGGACCACTGACCGCAATACCCCGGACAACGGAGAACCTGATTCGTAGGAGTTCATTCCTAAACCGGAGGCCGCTCCTGCTCGCACTCAGATTAAAACCTCGGCCCGTGCTGATGAAGGTGATTCGGACAACGTCCAAATTCTCGAGGTAGTTGCCGTGGTGCCTATATCTTACGCATTTCCGGATCCTTCTTTCTTAGCTAATCTGGCTGGCCAGGTGCACGAGGTCGAACCTCTCGCTTCGGAAGCCCCTGCTGCTTCTAAGAAACGCGCTGCTCCGATGGATCCTTCAGACGCTGCTCCCAAGAAACGAACCAAGAAATCCTCCCAGCATATTCCGAAGCGCAAAGTTATGCCTGGAGTTTCTGGGTAAATTCCCTTTTACGTTTCCACTTGTGTTTCTTGTTTCTCTCTTTCCATTTCTGAATCAATTTTCCTTTGTCTTTGCAGTGCTCCTCTTTCTGCTAAACCTAGTAGTCCGAGTATGACATCTCATGTTACTCGGCCGCTTTCACCATCGCCTCCGGAAGATGTCCGGGTTCTTAGTCCTCCTCGTGATGACTCCTCCTGGGCCGACTAATGGCTCTCCTCGACGAGATGAGCCCATAGCTCCTACTGTTGCTTCCGATGATGTCCCGATGCCGGATTGCCCGACTGATTCGGCTGCTTCTCCCAAGATTCCCGAAGTCACTCCCACCGATCCTTCGTCTATCGCAGTTCTAGCTTCTGCTCAGACATCCGCCGAGGTTGCCGCTACCTCGTCTCCTTTAGAGACTGTCACCCCTTCTGCTGCAAAGGATGTTGCTCCCAGCACCGAAGTATTGCCCCTACCGATGTTCATGCCAAAAGCAAGAAAAGTGTTGCTGCCAAGCCCTTGCCACCTCAAAAAGGGCAAGCAGGTTCCTCTCAGCCTAGCGTTGCCGATATGCTTCGCAAGGGAGCCTCTATGGCTAAGCCTAGTGTTGCCCTTGCCGCTGACACGCGACTCGTTCTTCACAAGAGCTCGACGGCCGAGGAAGTTACGCAAGAGGCGTGAGAGACAAGAGGCAAGGTGTGGACACGCACATAGAGCGGGAATAGCCTGGGATCACTGGTAGAGTATGCCAACAATTGGAACGCTGCTGATCAACTTGAAGGTAATCCGAGTAATCATTCCTTCTAGCTATCCGACATCAGCAGCCGTTTACATATGGCTGCCAAGGTTGTTCTAGAAAGCAACAAGATGAACGAGGTATGTGCTTCAATTTACACTTTGTCTTTTACTTAGGAGATACTATATGCCCCCTAGTCCCCGAACTTGCAATCGAATGACTTGTTATTCGTTTGGAAGCTTTCCTTGTTTAAAATACAACTATCTCCTTGTGCAATAGATAGTTTTTGCTGTGCATGTTTTGAATTAAAATGCATCTAGCCCAACTTGACTCGGATCTCCTCTATTTTTTAATATCCAGCCACCTAGATCTGAGTCAAGTTTCTTCTTGATTCGGATCTGCTTTAGCTTTGAATATCCAGCCACCTAGATCCGAGACAAGTTTCTTCTTGATTCGGATATGCTTTAGCTTTGAATATCCAGCCACCTAGATCCGAGGCAAGTTTCTTCTTGATTCGGATCTTCTTTAGCTTTGAATATCCAACCACCTAGATCCGAGGCAAGTTTCTTCTTGATTCGGATCTGCTTTAGCTTTGAATATCCAGCCACCTAGATCTGAGACAAGTTTCTTCTTGATTTGGATCTTTTTATGGTTTTTTTTGTATAACTTGGTGTTATTTCAGGTTGCTCATAATCGGCGTACAGCCAGATTTTAGAGGTTACTCTTCTCGCATAAAAAGCTTCAATATAAATTCGAGAAAATGGTTCCTGTTGTGAAGAAGACTGGTAAATTATTCGGCTTTTAATGCCTCTATCCTTGTAGAAGACCCAATTTTTGGACTAATTTCTGGTGTATTGTTGTGCAGCTAATATTAATAATCTAAATACCCGGCTTACGAAGAAGGTTGCCACCCTTGAAGGTTAGTTACCCCTTTATCCTTTTATTTATCTATTTTCGTTCGAAGTGAATCTCGAGTGTCTCATGGTATCCCCTCTTCGGCTCAGCTGAGTTGCAAAGATTTGCAGCGTCGCATCAAGAGTGCATACCTATGCCTGATATGATGCTGCATTTTTAGAGCGAGCGGGGACTCACTCGGCGGAACTTAAGGAAAAGGATGATGAGATAACCCGGCTCCGTGCCGAGGTTGAATCCATCAAACTTTCTCACAAATATGAGTTAGAAAAGGTTAACCAAGAGTTCTCTGAGGAGAAGAACCGACTAAGTCTTCAGCCTCAGAAGGACAAGGAACTTCTTGATGCCGCCGAGCTAAAGAACCAGGCGATGACCGAAGAAATGACTCGTTTTGAGAAGAACAGGGCTAACTGGGCCCTGGATCTCCAGAAGATGCTACGATACATCCACCATAAGTTCTGTTTCTAGCCGAGTCATTCTTTGCTTGAAGCTTCTCTTGACCTAAGTGATGTGTTTGCTTACAGATCATTTTCTAGAAGCCGAATCTGTGAGTTCTAAGGTTGTGATCATTGCTCATGGACGCCGAGGTGTTCCTGTTGTTCCAAATCAGGAATATTCCATTGAAGATTTCTTGGTTGCCGTTGCTGCTGATATTGAGCCAATGAAGGTTATGGGAAAAGATCTGGTGAAAGCGGCTATTCGGGCCTACCATGTACTCTAGTTGAATGAGCCAAAGATTAAGAAGGTAGAAGTGCTCGTGGCGAGGCTGATGGAGTCTCAGACTCGATGGAATATTTGGCGAGAATCTGACAGACGAGCCGGAGCTGATATGGTGCTTACTGCTATTTTGTCCTGGTACGAGGATATCTCCCTCGATACCTTGATGAATTTGCGCACTGGCTCTCCCTGGGTCGAAAATCCGGAGTATGTTGACCGCCACCAAGCCCGTGCGTATCATCTTATTGAGTATGCCAATGTCCATCAATGGAACGAAGGACCGGGCTTTCTCCCTGATGACGTTGAAGATGATGTTGGGGCCGTTAGTGAACATGAATCCGATGGAGATTCCGGTGATTAAGGTGGTTCCGATAAAAATTCTGGGGACTTGGACGAGTCTAGTGGTAGTTCGGACGGGAATTCCGAGGCTCGATCCTCTTCCAAGGGAACCGAAGCCTCCCAAGCCCAAGGTGGAGTCTCACAGCAAACAAGCCCTACCGAAGATAATTTGGTTGCCTCGGTCGATGCCGAGGTAACTTCTACAGAGGCCCAGGCAACTCCTGAAGTTGTTCCTCCTACTGAAGTCGAGGCTCCTTCTATCGCACCCGAGATACCATCATCAGAAACTTCTGATGTTGTTACTGTTCCTCCTGTGGGTGGTTCGGCAACTGCTGATTCTTGAGCTTAAAAACTCTTATTTGCTCAAGTCCCCGGTATGTCGGGTGTATGCTGTCCTAAAACAATATTCCTCTTTTGGTACTATGTGATCTGTATAACTTTGGAACCTTATGCTAAAGTAATCTTTATGCTATTATTGTTCTGGTTGAATTTGTTTGATGCGTGTCCTTGTTTGCAAAACTTCGATTTTATAAGTTCGAATCAAAATTCCCAGTGTTTGATTCTCAATCGGCTCTTTCTTCATCCGTCTTACTTCGTTCATATGTTGGTTTGAATTATAATTCCTCTGAGTCATTGGTCATTAAGATGGGGTAAGTTGGGTATTTCCCGAGTTATCTCTTGAATTGCTGAGGTTAACAGTCATATGATAGTAATAAAATTCATGGGGCAGTCCCTGAGTTACTGCTTGGGTCGCCGAATTGATCATGCATATTACACATACTTAGAGATAAATAATGCGGGGTAGTCCCCGAGATATTGTTTGAGGTACCGATATTTCATACGTAACCATAATGATAAAAAATTTATGGCAGTCCCCGAGTCATTGCTCGAGGTATCGAGGTTTCATACATAACCATAATGATGAACAATTCAGGGCAGTCCCCGAGTTACTGCTTGAGGTACTGAGGTTTCATACATAACCAAAACGATAAACATTACATGGCAGTCCCTGAGTTACTGCTCGAGGTACCGAAGTTTCATTAATCCATACCTAATACATCAACTTGATACATAATATTGTTGGACACAATATACCTCATCTAAGTGTAAAACGGGCGAAGTACTGCCACGTTCCATGGTCTTCTTGACTCGTCTCCGGATTTATCCGCCTTGCCCTTTTCTGGTGCTTGAGCATCGATTAGGTAGTATGCGTCATTGTGCAATGCTTTGCTTATGATGAATGGGCCTTCCCATGGGGGTGAGAGTTTATGCATGTCGGCTGTGTGTTGCACCAGCCGAAGAACTAGATCTCCTTCCTTGAAAACTCTTGGACTCACTTTCTTGCTATGATATCGCCTGAGGTCTTGTTGATAAATAGCTAATCTTGATAGAGCCAGTTTTCTTGCTTCTTCTAGCAGATCCACATCATCTTGCCGAGATATTTCATTTACTTCGGCGCTCGTGTATTGGGCGACTCTTGGTGAATCATGCATTATGTCGGCCCGAAGTACAACTTCTGCCCCATATATGAGAAAGAACGGGGTATATCCTGTTGATCTATTCAAGGTAGTCCTTAGGCTCCACAACACCACTGGGAGTTCCTCGATCCAGCATCCTGCCGACCTCTACAGCGGTTCTATCAGCCGAGGTTTTATTCCGGACAGTTCTAGTCCATTTGATCTTTCTACTTGCCCATTTGATGCCAGGTGAGCCACCTAAGCAACATCGACTCTTATGTGCTTCTCTTGGCAGAATCGAGCAAAAGCTCCTTCAGCGAAGTTTGTGCCATTATCTGTGATGATACTATGTGGGTAACCATATCTCAGAATGATATCTTTGAGTAATTTCACCACCGTGCGCCCGTCACATTTTCTTATTGGTTTTACTTCTATCCACTTTGTGAATTTGTCCACCATGATCAAAATGTGAGTCATGCCGCCGTGAGCCGGCTTAAATGGACCTACCATATCCAAACACCATACAGAGAATGGCCAAGTGATTGGTATTGTTTTTAACTCGGATGAAGGCATATGTATTTTGCTGGCATATCTCTGGCAGCCATTACACTTTGTTACCAATTCCTTTGCTTCCTTTAGCGCACTTGGCCAGTAAAACCCATGCCTGGATGCTTTTGCCACGAGGGCTCTGGACGGGGCATGGTGCCCACACTCTCCTTGATGTATATCCAAGAGGATCTCTTGTCCCTCTGCCAATTCAACGCATCGTTGCAGCACATTTTTCATGCTTATCTTATAAATCTCATTATTTATGATCGTGTAAGCTTTTTCTCTTCTTACTATATGCCTAGCCATAACCTCATTATCCGGCAAGACCTTTTATTTGAGGAATGAGAATATGGGTTGTGCCCATCTCGGCATGACCTTTTCCGGGAAAATTGTGTTGTCAATTTCCATTACCTCTGCTGACATAACATCCGCCAGCTTTTCCCGATCCGTTTTTGGGTTAAGCGAATCAATCTCCAAGTAGTTCGGCTCATGTACTTTGTCAATTTCCATTGGGACGCACCCGTCTATCTGATCTGACGAGATGTGAATTGACTCGGATTCTGGCGAAGGTATAATTGACGGCTTTCTTAGGTGTTCCAGGGCGATACCAGGCGGAATTGACTGTGTGGTTGATCCGAGGTTTGACAGTGTATCTGCAACATCATTCTCTACCCGAGATATATGATGGAATTCACATCCATCAAAATAACCACTAATTTTAGAGGTTACTCTTCTCGCATAAAAAGCTTCAATATAAATTCGAGAAAATGGTTCCTGTTGTGAAGAAGACTGGTAAATTATTCGGCTTTTAATGCCTCTATCCTTGTAGAAGACCCAATTTTTGGACTAATTTCTGGTGTATTGTTGTGCAGCTAATATTAACAATCTAAATACCCGGCTTACAAGAAGGTTGCCACCCTTGAAGGTTAGTTACCCCTTTATCCTTTTATTTATCTATTTTTCTTCAAAGTGAATCTCGAGTGTCTCATGGTATCCCCTCTTCGGCTCAGCCGAGTTGCAAAGATTTGCAGCGTCGCATCAAGAGTGCATACCTATGCCTGATATGATGCATCATTTTTAGAGCAAGCGGGGACTCACTCGGCGCAACTTAAGGAAAAGGATGATGAGATAACCCAGCTCCGTGCCGAGGTTGAATCCCTCAAACTTTCTCAGAAATACGAGTTAGAAAAGGTTAATCAAGAGTTCACTGAGGAGAAGAACCGACTAAGTCTTCAACCTCAGAAGGACAAGGAACTTCTTGATGCCGTCGAGCTAAAGAACCAGGCGATGACCGAAGAAATGACTCGTTTTGAGAAGAACACGGATAACTGGGCCCTGGATCTTCAGAAGATGCTACGATACATCCACCATAAGTTTTCTGTTTCTAGCCGAGTCATTCTTTGCTTGAAGCTTCTCTTGACCTAAGTGATGTGTTTGCTTACAGATCATTTTCTAGAAGCCGAGTCTGTGAGTTCTAAGGTTGTGATCACTGCTCATGGCCGCCGAGGTGTTCCTGTTGTTCCAAATCAGGAATATTCCATTGAAGATTTCTTGGTTGCCGTTGTTGCTGATATTGAGCCAATGAAGGTTATGGGAAAAGATCTGGTGAAAGCGGCTATTCGGGCCTACCATGTACTCTGGTTGAATGAGCCAAAGATTAAGAAGGTAGAAGTGCTCGTGACGAGGCTGATGGAGTCTCAGACTCGATGGAATCTTTGGCGAGAATCTGACGGACGAGCCGGAGCTGATATGGTGCTTACTGCTATTTTGTCCTGGTACGAGGATATCTCCCTCGATACCTTGATGAATTTGCGCACTGGCTCTCCCTGGGTCGAAAATCCGGAGTATGTTGACCGCCACCAAGCCCGTGCGTATCATCTTATTGAGTATGCCAATGTCCATCAATGGAACGAAGGACCGGGCTTTCTCCCTGATGACGTTGAAGATGATGTTGGGGCCGTGGGTGAACATGAATCCGATGGAGATTCCGGTGATTAAGGTGGTTCCGATGAAAATTCTGGGGACTTGGACGAGTCTAGTGGTAGTTCGGACGGGAATGCCGAGGCTCGATCCTCTTCCAAGGGAACTGAAGCCTCCCAAGCCCAAGGTGGAGTCTCACAGCGAACAATCCCTACCGAAGATAATTTGGTTGCCTCGGTCGATGCCGAGGTAACTTCTACAGAGGCCCAGGCAACTCCTGAAGTTGTTTCTCCTACCGAAGTCGAGGCTCCTTTTATCGCACCCGAGATACCATCATCGGAAACTTCTGATGTTGTTACTGTTCCTCCCGTGGGTGGTTCGGCAACTGCTGATGCTTGAGCTTAAAAACTCTTATTTGCTCAAGTCCCCGGTATGTCGGGTGTATGCTGTCCTAAAACAATATTCCTCTTTTGGTACTATGTGATCCGTATAACTTTGGAACCTTATGCTAAAGTAATCTTTATGCTATTATTGTTCTAGTTGAATTTGTTTGATGCGTGTCCTTGTTTGCAAAACTTCGATTTTATAAGTTCGAATCAAAATTCCCAGTGTTTGATTCTCAATCGGCTCTTTCTTCGTCCGTCTTACTTCATTCATATGTTGTTTTGAATTATAATTCCTCTGAGTCATTGGTAATTAAGATGGGGTAAGTTGGGTATTTCCCGAGTTATCTCTTGAATTGCTGAGGTTAACAGTCATATGTTAGTAATAAAATTCATGGGGCCGTCCCTGAGTTACTGCTTGGGTCGCTGAATTGATCATGCATATTACACATACTTAGAGATAAATAATGCGGGGTAGTCCCCGAGCTATTGCTCGAGGTACCGATGTTTCATACGTAGCCATAATGATAAACAATTTAGGGAAGTCCCTGAGTCATTGCTCGAGGTATCGAGGTTTCATACATAACCATAATGATGAACAATTCAGGGCAATCCCCGAGTTACTGCTTGAGGTACTGAGGTTTCATACATAACCAAAATGATAAACATTACATGGCAGTCCCCGAGTTACTGCTCGAGGTACCGAAGTTTCATTAATCCATACCTAATACATCAACTTGATACATAATATTGTTGGACACAATATACCTCCTCTAAGTGTAAAACGGGCGAAGTAATGCCACGTTCCACGGTCTTCTTGACTCGTCTCCGGATTTATCCGCCTTGCCCTTTTCTGGTGCTTGAGCATCGATTAGGTAGTATGCGTCGTTGTGCAATGCTTTGCTTATGATGAATGGGCCTTCCCATGGGGGTGAGAGTTTATGCATGTCGGCCGTGCGTTGCACCAGCCGAAGAACTAGATCTCCTTCCTTGAAAACTCTTGGACTCACTTTCTTGCTATGATATCGCCTGAGGTCTTGTTGATAAATAGCTGATCTTGATAGAGCCAATTCTCTTGCTTCTTCTAGCAGATCCACATCATCTTGCCGAGATATTTCATTTACTTCGGCGCTCGTGTATTGGGCGACTCTTGGTGAATCATGCATTATGTCGGCCGGAAGTACAACTTCTGCCCCATATATGAGAAAGAACGGGGTATATCCTGTTGATCTATTCAAGGTAGTCCTTAGGCTCCACAACACCACTGGGAGTTCCTCGATCCAGCATCCTGCCGACCTCTACAGCGGTTCTATTAGCCGAGGTTTTATTCCGGACAGTTCTAGTCCATTTTATCTTTCTACTTGCCCATTTGATGCCAGGTGAGCCACCTAAGCAACATCGACTCTTATGTGCTTCTCTTGGCAGAATCGAGCAAAAGCTCCTTCAGCGAAGTTTGTGCCATTATCTGTGATGATACTATGTGGGTAACCATATCTCAGAATGATATCTTTGAGTAATTTCACTGCCGTGGGCCCGTCACATTTTCTTATTGGTTTTACTTCTATCCACTTTGTGAATTTGTCCACCATGACCAAAATGTGAGTCATGCCGCCGTGAGCCGGCTTAAATGGAACTACCATATCCAAACACTATACAGAGAATGGCCAAGTGATTGGTATTGTTTTTAACTCGGATGAAGGCATATATATTTTGCTGGCATAACTCTGGCAGCCATTACACTTTGTTACCAATTCCTTTGCTTCCTTTAGCGCACTTGGCTAGTAAAACCCATGCCTGAATGCTTTTGCCACGAGGGCTCTGGACGGGGCATGGTGCCCACACTCTCCTTGATGTATATCCAAGAGGATCTCTTGTCCCTCTGCCGAGTCAACGCATCATTGCAGCACATTTGTCACGCTTATCTTATAAATCTCATTATTTATGATCGTGTAAGCTTTTGCTCTTCTCACTATATGCCTAGCCATAACCTCATTATCCGGCAAGACCTTTTATTTGAGGAATGAGAATATGGGTTGTCCCCATCTCGGCATGACCTTTTCCGGGAAAATTGTGTTGTCAATTTCCATTACCTCTGCTGACATAACATCCGCCAGCTTTTCCCGATCCGTTTTTGGGTTAAGCGAATCAATCTCCAAGTAGTTCGGCTCATGTACTCTGTCAATTTCCATTTGGACGCACCCATCTATCTGATCTGGCGAGATGTGAATTGACTCGGATTCTGGCGAAGGTATAATTGATGGCTTTCTTAGGTGTTCCAGGGTGATACCAGGCGGAATTGACTGTCTGGTTGATCCGAGCTTTGACAGCGTATCTGCAGCATCATTCTCTGCCCGATATATATGATGGAATTCACATCCATCAAAATAACCACTAATTTTCTGTACATGAAACCGATATAGAGCCATGTTTGCATCCAATGCGTCCCAATTTCCTGATACTTGCTGGACTACAAGGTCCGAATCTCCATAACAGAGAATCTGACGTATGCCGATCTCTTTTGCCATTTTCAGGCCATGGACAAGTGCCTCATATTCGGCTACATTGTTTGATGCAGCGAAATGTATTTGCAATACATACTTCAGCTGGTCCTTTTTTGGAGAGGTGAACACTATCCCTGCTCCTAAACCATTTCTTAACTTGGACCCATCAAAGTGCATCGTCCAATAATTCGGATCTGGCAATGGGGGTTCATACTGCACCTCGACCCAGTCTACAAAAAAGTTGGCCACTGCCTGGGATTTAATTGCATCTCGCCTATCAAACTGCGGGGCATAGGGTGATAACTCAATTGCCCATTTTTCTATTCGGCCACTTGCATATTTGTTGCTCAGTATCTTGGCTATTGGTGCCTCACAAATCACCTTTATGGGGTGTTCTTAGAAATAATGTTTGAGCTTCTTTGCTGATATGTATACTCCGTAAGTCATCTTCTGGTAATGTGGGTAATTCTGCTTGGAGGCTGATAATACCTCGCTCAGGTAATACACCGGACTTTGCACCGACTTACCTTCTTCGTTTCGTTCCACGACGACTACTGCACTAACTACCCTGTTTGTTGCTGCTACATAGAGCAGCATATGCTCTTTTGATAATGGGGAAGCCAAGATAGGCGCTGTAGCCAGCATCTTTTTTAACTCATGAAAAGCACTATTGGCCTGAGGTGTCCAGGTGAACTTATCGGATTTTTCACTAATTGATACAAAGGTAATGCCTTTTCACCTAGCCGACTTACGAACCGACTTAGGGATGCAAGGCATCCTGTAAATTTTTGAACATCATTTAGGCATCTAGGTAGTTCCATTCTTTCCACCACACGAATCTTAGTCGGATTTGCCTCTATACCTCGGCTGGACACGAGGAAACCGAGTAGTTTTCCGACTGGCACACCAAAGGTACATTTTTCCGGGTTAAGCTTCATTCGGAACCTTCTTAGATTCACGAATGTCTACCGGATATCTTCCAGGAGCGTGTTGCTCTCTTTGGTTTTTATAACCACATCATCGACATACACTTGCACACTTTTTCCAATCTGGTAGTGCAGGAATTTTTGCATGCATCTTTGGTATGTGGGTCCTGCATTACGCAGGCCGAATGGCATGGTGCGATAGCAATAAGCCCCATACGGGGTGATAAATGCAGTCTTTATTTGATCAGCCGGGTTTAATGGTATCTGGTGGAAACCAGAGTACACGTCCACGAATGATAACAGCTCACAACCCGCGGTTGAATCAATGACTTGGTCTATCATAGATAAGGGAAAAGTATCTTTAGGACACGCCTTGTTAAGGTTCGTGTAATCGATACACATCCACCAAACGACAACTACATTTGGATCATCCTTTTTATTTTCTACCAACACCGGGTTTGATAACCAATCTGGATGAAGAACTTCCATGATAAACCCGGCCGCGAGGAGCCGAGCTATCTCATCCCCTATTATTTTTCTCCTGTCTTCGGCGAAGTGGCAGAGAGGTTGCTTCACCGGTCTTGCTCCTGGCCTTACATGCAAAGAGTGCTCAGCCAACTCCCTCGACACTCCTTGCAGATCCTGAGTGGACCATGTAAAGATATCTCGATTCTCACGGAGGAAATTGGTGAGCTCACTTTCCTATTTTTCATTTAGGCCGGCACCAATAGTGATGGTGCGCTCTGGGAATTGATCATCAATTTGGATCTTCTTTGTTTCCTTAGTCGGCTGGAACGACACACTTCTGTGTGGGTTGGCAAGTGCCGGCATGTTAAGCTGTGCCGACTGAGCTAAAGCTGCCACTTCCTGAATTCTCCTTTTCTCTCTTGCGATTACCAAAGACTCGGCCAGGTTCGATCCGGCCGAAGCACATTCCATTGATTTCCTATAATCTCCTGCTATTGTTATCACCCCCTGAGGTCCTGGCATCTTCATTTTCAAGTAACTAATGTGACAGCTGCTCATAAATTTGTCCAATGCCGGCCGTCCGAGTAAAGCATGGTAGCAACTTTCCAGATCCACCACCTCAAACTCCAGATTTTCAGCTCTACAATTCTCTCTTGTGCCGAATAATACATCTACTCCGACCTTTCCAATGGGTTCGCATGACAGTCCTGGCACTATCCCATGGAACATTGTCCTAGTTGACTGCAGCATATTCAGAGTTATTCCAAGTTTATGAATTGTGTCTTTGTACATAATATTGATGCTGCTCCCATTATCTATTAGTACTTTTGAGAACTTCACATTAATACTGGGCCCAACAAATGTCGGATCTAGCACTAAAGCATATGATCCTAGGTTTGGCATGATTTTCGGGTGATCCCTTATGCTCCAGGTAATCTCCTGATCCGACCATGGCACATATCTCAGAACTGCCGGCATAACTGCGTTCACTTCCATATGTCGGCGCTATACGCTCTGTCTATCTTGTTGTTCTGTTGTGAACACACAGTATGATTGGTGATGCTCCCTGTAATCATTGCGTCCATTATTTCTGAGGTTTCCCCTACCATCTTGGTTCTAATTTATTACTTAGTGAACTGTATCCCTTCGATCCTGGTTCTCATACCTCGGAGGCGGTGGAGGTAACATTAGCTGCTGTGCATTTCCCCTATCAGCTGTGGTTGCTATTGGTGATGCGCTAGGTGCTGCGATGCTTGCAAGGATGTCGGGTTTCCCATTGCGCTTTTAATCCAGGCGCATTGGCGAGTGGTGTGGTTGGCTGGCTTGGTCGGGTTAGGCGTGTGAAATTTGCACGGTGATCTAGCATGGACTCAAACGTGTACTTCGGCCTTTCTTGCCATTGTTTTTTCTGCTCAGGTGTCCACTGTTTCTTCCCATCATTCCTTGGTGTCCACTGCTGAGGAACATTCTTCTGACGCTGATTGCTCCCATGACTCGGCTGATCCTGCACAACTACTGCCACTTGATTTGAATTATATATGTAATCCGGCCTCTCATTCCTTCTTCTACCTCGGTATTCATTACGCCTAGATGACCTGGCACCATCTCGGGCGTAATGATCCTACTGCTCACGATGTTCAGCCGACATAAGCTCTGGTTGAGTCGGATCCCCTAAGGCATATGAATCCGCTACTCTGATAGTCTCTACCAATGTGGTGGGCATATCTCTCTGCAGCCTCTGCCACAACACATTTCCATATCTGCACCCCTGAGCGAACCATGCAATTGCTTGAGATTCTATAACTCCTTCACACGAATTTCTAAGGTTGAACCATAGAGTTAAGAACTCTCTATTAGTCTCATTCGGTTTCTGCTTGCACATTGCAAGTTGTTGCGGCTTGTTTGGCCTCTTATATGTACTAGTGAAGTTACTGACAAACATTTCCTCAAATTCCAACCAGCAGTTGATACTGCCTGTCGGCAAGTTGATACGCCCAATTTGCATCACCTTTCTATATCATAATTTACCTCTATTCATTGATATTTGTCTTATTATGAGGTATTACTTATGGCTTTTCATCTGTTTATGCATGTTGGATGATTCCTGGAGGATGGACTACCGGAGTCTGGATTCTGATGGAAAAGAAGGCGTTTCGGTGCAATTTCGCGAAGATCATAAAAATACTAGAAAAATAGGGAAACATATTATTTTACCAGAAGACGAAGGAAGCCGGAAGGAGGGACGGAGATGGGCCTCAGGGGGCCCACACCCCCTAGGCGCGGGCCCACCTGACCCCGCGCCTAGGGCTGGTGTGGCCCACCTGCTCGGCCTCCGACTCCGCCCCTTCGCCTATATCTTCCCTTCAGAACCCTAATACCAGGGGAGCGACCATAGATAGATTTCCGCCGCCTCTAGGTGGCAGAAAACACCGAGAGAGAGAAAGGTCTCTCCGGCGGACAGATTTCTGTCGGGGGAATTCCTTCTCGGAGAGGGGAGACCATCGCCATAAACACCGTCATCAAGCTAGGATTCATCGGGATCATCATCATCATCCACACCATCATCTCCACCAGCACCATCATCACCACTCCATCCCGCTATAACAATTGTGTTGGATATTGCTTTAGTTCTTAGGGGAAACTTTCCCGGTGTTAATTACTATTGTAGTTGATGCTTGTGAGTGGAACCATTGTATTATTGTTTATGTTCAGATTGTTATCCATTATCATATCATCTTTTATCTTGATCCATATGATGTCTTGTGAGTAGTTCGTTTAGTTCTTGAGGACATGGGAGAAGTCACGTTGTTATTAGTGGATCTGTGATGAGTTATTATTCAATGGTTTAGTATTTAAGTTGTGGTGCTATTCTTCTAGTGGTGTCATGTGAACGTCGACTACATGACACTTCACCATTTATGGGCCTAGGGGGATGCATTGTGTATTTGGCTACTAATCGTGGGGTTTCCGGAGTGACAGAAACCTGAACCCCCGTTAGGACACCTTTGCATAAGGGAGTGTAGGATCTCAGAGTTTAAGGCTGAGGTTAGATGTATATCTTAATTACTTTCCTGTAGTTACAGATGTTTGCAGGGGGTTTAATCACAAGTGTGTATTAGTCCTAGGAAGGGCGGTATGTTAGCACAGGTTCACCCACACAACACTTACAAACACCACAGAAGAGTACTCAGCTATTTGAAGCGAAAGCACTTGACAGAATTCTCATGTGTCCTCGAGAACGTTTGGTCCTTATAAGTATTTCCACCGGCTTTTCCTTTGCTAAGAAAGGATTGGGCCACTTTCTTCGTTTGTTCGTTACTCTTGTTACTTGCTCCTTGTTTTGTTGCCTTGTCAGAAAACCACTAAAAATCCGTTTGCTAAGTATTCACAGGGACTTCCTGCTCCATACCACTGTTCAGCACCTTCAGCTCCTCGTTGGATCGATACTCTTATTTATCGAAAGTACTACGATACACCCCCTATACTTGTGGGTCATCACAAGTTATTGAGCCAAACTCTGGCTGGCCCTTCCAACATCTGGGGCACGTATCTCACAGCCCATCTCAAATTTCCTCCTGCTATTTTTACTGCCGTAGCATAATCAATTAGCCAATCTTGTGGTTTCGTACTTCCATTGTACGTTTTTGTGCCTCTCGCTAACTGGAAATTCGGCACGGGCGGTTCACCCATAATCCGAGGTCCAAAACATGCTGGGCCAGGCGGACCCTGCTCTTCCAATAACTTGGACCGATACAGCCTGTCGAGCTTCAATCTTGCATCTGTGGACGACAAGTTTCTATAGATAATCCTTTCCTGCATTCCATAACGATTTTGCCCACCATGCTCTGCATTTTCCATTTCCGAATAACCATCGTTATACCTGTCATTTGCTTGGTTATGCGGAGCTTCTCTTGCTTCTTGGTCTTGCCAAGGTTCATGTCTCGGCTGATGATCTTGCGGAAGGTACCTCCTTCCTTCTGCCGGGTTATTGTTCTCTGGGTTTCCCCTTCCGAGATTCCCATGCTCTCTGTTGCCGCGGCCATGGTTTCTGTCACCGCTATTACCTCGGCTTCCATTGCCCCTATTTTCATTGACCTTTCCGGCCACTGCCGGGTCATATGGGACAATCTGCTTGTTTCTCTTTCCTGAAGTTACTGCTTTATCTTTCCGTGCATTGTTTCCACGTGAGGATGCCGCTGCCACAGATAACGCGGGGGCAGCCCCTGCCGAATGAACCATGCGCGAAGCTCCCGGCTTTGTTGGGTTAGCCCTAAGCATATCCTCATTTTGCTGGTTCGTGATGCGTACCAGCTCATTTACTCTTTCTTGCTACTTCTGCCGGGCTTCCCCGGTCAGTCCTTCCAATTCCAGGGCTGCCGCATTTGCTGCCCTGAGGTTCTTTGCCGGGGTGCTATACCTCGGCAAACCTGGGTCAACCGAATCGCCTGGTTGAGGTTCATGCTCTTTGTTAATATCATTCATGAGGTTCTTTCCTCTCAATCTCAGATCATCTACTCGGTCGGGGGCCGTATCTAGCTTGTTTGCCCTGGCATATTCTCGCAGAGTCCTGTTAAAGGAATCCTGCAAAGCCAACACTTTCTTTGCCTCCTCTAACATTTTCAGCCTAGTCTCTTCTAACTCTGCCTGTGCGTTTGGCAGGTCAACTATCGGTGCTAAAGGTGTAGTTAAATTGTCTATGGCTGCTTGTAGGATATTCTCTAGCCTCTCCAGAGGTGGCCACCTTACCCTTGCTGCCTTTGGAGTTACGTCTTGCACCTCGGATGCTCCAGCTGCCGGTGGATCTACTACTGCTGGCTTCATGGCCGCTTGCTTAGCTATCGCCTGACCTGTTGCCGCAGGGTCCTTGCTTGGCCTGGCTCCTGCTCCTGCTGCTGATGCCGGAGCTGTCATCATCACCTCTACACTGCCCGCGGGGCGAGCGCCATGCTGACCACTGGCAACACTGAGGGGAGGATCTCCCTGCGACAACAACTCGGCGCGGGTAAACGCAGGAGGTGTTGGTGTCGACGTAGATCTTGTGAGCGCCCAGGTTGATGAAGACGTCGTTTCACGGAGGTGCCTTCCTTCTGAAACTGCCAGCATTATCGCTGACGTAGTCCCAGATGTCAAATCTCTAGACTAATCTAGAAACCACTCGCTCGCCGGTGTCGATGAAGTTTCCTGTCCGGATCTTGACTCCAGCTAGCACCGCGGCTGGCCCCACGATGGGCGCCAACTGTCGTGGTGGTGGCACGGAAGATGCCATGGGTAGGCTAAAGTTTGGGGCCAATGGATGCTAGTGGGATCTAGGGAGGGAAGATGCAGTGATTTCTACACACAACAAGTTAGAACACAAATCTTTATTCCACCTCTATCAAGCTACAAATGCTCCTTGAGCTGTATCAGGGAGAGGAAGAAGAAGATTACAACATGAGACCTCTAGTGTTAAATGAATCGATCCCCCCTCCACGAATCTTTGCCTCTCCTTATAAAGGAATCCCTTGGTTCACTCTAGGGCTGACGTGGACAAACATATTCTTGGAATATGCTTGTCCCAAAGCGGTAACTCGGCGGACCTCTTTCTGTGTCCCCCTTCTATCGATGGCAAAGACCCAGAACTTCCCACATGTGAGCCTCGGGCCTGCCCACTGTCACCTTCGTGACGATGGTCTGCCCCTCTGCTGCTCTGTTCCTTGTCCCTAGCGCTTGGCTCTAAGCAGATTCCACCTAGATTGTAGGTAGGGTTTGACTTTGGGAACCATCTCCTTCTTCCGCAAGCTTCCTGTAACTCGGCCTTGCCTCGCGTAACTCGGCTTGAGCGTTACCTATGCATGAGTTGATCAACCTCATTCGGCCGACCTAGCTCATATGTCAGCCGAGTAAGGTATCAATTGCTCGATTCTAGGTAAGCCATGCCTTATTCGGTCGATCCTTGCATAACTCGGTCGAACCAGCTCATGACCCAGCCCAGGGTGAGAAAGGTTCCTCCCCTCTCTCTACTATCTTGAACCTACCTGGGGTCATCCCCCCAACAATCACATCATTCTCCTAATGATATGACCCTGTTGTTAATAACATCTCAATGTTCATGATCAGCAAACCATAATCATATATTAACCAACAAGCTAGTTTAACAAGAGGCTTTACTAGGGACTCTTTTATGTTTACAAATCACACAAGTATTAATGTTTCCGGTTAATACAATTATAGCATGGTATTTAAACATTTATCATAAGCATGAAGATATGATAAAACCACTTTATTATTGCCTCTTGGGCATATCTCCAACAAGTAATTTATTTGTTCTTTGTGGGAACTCAGTTTAGGAGCCTCCCCCCATCATTCCTTGAAGAGACCCGATGTGTCTAACATGGCGTTAACCAAATCTGTTAGAGTACGGTTCTTTATTTCGGCTACTCCATTTGTCTGGGGTGAGTAGAGAGGCGTCCTCTCATGAATTATGCCATGTTCCGCACAAAAGAAATCAAACTCGTTGGAAAAATACTCTCCACCACGATCAGAGATAAGCCTCTTAATCTTTCGATCAAGTTGATTTTCTACCTCAGCTTTATAGATTTTGAAGAAAGTCAAAGCCTCATCTTTTGACTTCAGAAGATACGCATGGCAATATCTCGTAGAGTCATCGATCAAAGTCATGAAATATTTCTTTCCACCTTTTGTCAACACACCATTCATCTCACAAAGATCAGAATGTATGAGCTCTAGTGGTTTTAAATTTCTCACTTCTGTAGTTGTATGTGATTTGCGAGGTTGTTTAGCTTGCACGCAGACTTGGCACTTAGATCCCTTAACAGCTGTGAAATCAGGGATTAAATTCATTTTGGCTAGCCGCATCATACAACCAAAATTAATATGACAAAGACGAGAGTGCCAGACATTTGGTTCAAAATTTGTGTAAATATGATTAACAACTTTATTACAAATGTCTGACAGAGATAAGCGGAACAAGCCTCCGCACTCATAGCCTTTACCAACAAAGGTTCCATAATTCAAAATTACAAATTTATTAGACTCGAATACAATCTTGTATCCATCTCGACACAGAAGAGATCCGCTTACAAGATTTTTATTTATTGAGGGAACATGATGCACGTTCTTCAGGCGCACGGTCTTTCCCAAAGTGAACTTCAGATCAACCGTACTAACACCATGAACAGAAGCATGCGAGATGTTCCCCATCAGCATGTTTTGAGTCCCTCTGACCTGATATGAAGAAAACATGGAAATATCAAAATACACATGTACATTAGCGCCTGTGTCAATCCACCAATCAGGAGAATGACATAATGAAAGAACAGTAGGTAATATACCATACCCAACATCTTTTATCTCAACGTCGCCCATGACAATATTAGCAGTCTTGCTGCCCTTCCCATGCTGGCGCTTGTCAAAGCGGTTGGGATAAACAGGAGCCCAATGATCAGGATCACCGCACACATGACAAGCACCTTTCTTCTTATCAGTCTTCTTCTTGAAGTTGGTAGACTATGAGTCCTTGTTCTTTCCATCGAACTTTCTTTTCCCGTCAAACTTGCCTTTGTTCTTGAACTTGTGAGGCTGGAAGTTCCTTTTTTGTACCAGATTAGCATTAGAACCTCCCTCGGTACTGTTGGAATTATGCCCTAGAGGCAATAATAAAGATGTTATTATTATAATTCTTGTTCATGATAAAGTTTATATTCCATGCTAGAATTGTGTTAAGCGGAAACTTTAATACTTGTGTGGTTTGTAAACAACACCATGTCCCTAGTACGCCTCTATGGACTAGCTCATTGATTAATGATGGTTAAGGTTTCCTAACCATAGACATGAGTTGTCGATTAATAATGAGATCATATCATTGGGAGAATGATATGATGGACAGACCCAAATTAAGCGGAGCAATTAGATCGTGTCATCGTGTTCATCTTTGCGAAGCTTTTCTTATGTCAAATATTGTATTCCTTAGACCATGAGATAATGCAACTCCCTGGTATCATATGAAAGCTTTGAGGTCATCAAATGTCATCCTATGAGAGGGTGATCATAAAGGTGTCTCTCAGGTAATCGGAAAGTACCTGTTGGGTTGTATGTATCGAGATGGGATTTGTCCCTCCCAAGTCGGAGAGATATACTTCGGGCCCACTTGGTAATCGATATCAACATCGCTTGCAAGCACGTGTTAAGGAGTTAATCACAAAGTGATATCGGATTACGGAACGAGTAAAGTACTTGCTGTGAACGAGATTGAACTAGGTATGCCGGTACCGACGATCGAATCTCGGGCAAGTAAAATATCACGAGACAAAGGGAATATATATATGGGATTGATTGAATCCTGCCATCGTGGTTCATCCGATATGATCATCGATGAATGTGTGGGAGTCAATATGGGTTTCCAGACCCCGTTGTTGATTATTGATAGAAGATCATGTCTGCATATTCTCGAACCCGAAGGGTCACATACTTAACGTGGCTCGACGCTAGGATAGATTGGATAATTGGTTTATGAGTTTTTGCTCGGAGTCTCGGATGAGATCCAGGACATCACGAGAGGTTCCGCAATGGTCCGGAGAATAAGATTCATATAAGGCAATGCAGTTTTTGGAGTTCGGAATTGTTTCGGGTTATTCAGTATTGTACCGGAAGCTTCTAGAACCTTCCAGAGTGGGACCAACGTGGCCCCACTTGTTGGGAGGTGGCTTGGGCCTACGAGGGAGTGCCGTGGCCGCATTGGGCCAGGGGCACAAGGCCTCATAGGCCCAGCCGGCCAAGCCTAGGGGAAAACCCTAGGGGAGCTTCTAGAAGGAGGGGGGGGGGGGAAACTTGCCCCCACTCCTCCCTCCTTGGCCCCGGCCTAGGGCTTGGGGGAGGGGCAAGGGACAGCCGCCCACCCCTCTATATAAAGAGGGCTGGGGGCGCACCTGTAGGGTTCGCAGCATAGAAAACAAAAAATTTCCTACGATGGGAACTATGTACCAAGATCTATCTACTAGATACAAACAATGGGCGGATGTATATCCGTAGAGAACATACCCTTGAAGACCGACAAAGCTTAACGAGTTCAACTCGTGGTTGATGTAGACGATCTCTTGCCGATCTCAAGATCGAGAGGAAGTCCTAGCGCCGCAAATCAGCAGCGCATCCATGCTCGCACACACGTTCGAGGCACCGAGCAACCTCCGCCTCCTCGCTCCAGCGATGCAGCAGAAGCACAAATCTTTCTTGCCGAATAGCCACCGGGAACATGTATCTCGCTAGTCCGAGACCATGGGGGATAAATTCTAGAGGGGAGAGAGATCCTTCACGAGGAGGTGTGAGAGACAAGTGAGGAGGGGGGCTCCTTTTATAGGAGGAGGGGGGAACCCCAAGGGGGTGGCCGATGCATGGGGCTGCCCCCTTTCCCTCCCCTCGTCATGTGGGTGGACACTCCACTCACAAAATTTCTTTAAATTCCCTCCACTCAAAAGTCCACTCAAATTCCCATTAAATTTCCACCAAATTTAATGCAAACTCTCATTAAATAAAACTCTTTTATTTTATTCAGAATTTTGTCAATTACTTTAATGACAAACATTCACAAATAACCCCTTGCTAGAATTCCATTTCACATGCATAACCACTTTATGCAATTTCACCCGAAAACCTGTTTCGGTATCTAGTGAAATAAATTCCTGCGCTTGTTTATTCTTTCGGCATGAAACATTTGCTCCAATTGGATGTCGGTGTCTCTTAAGTGTGTCACCCTACGGTTCGTGAATAATGCAGACATGATCGAGACCCCTCTCAGATCAATAATCAGAAGCGGGATCTGGAGACCCATACTGACTCCCACACATTCAACGATGACTTTCTTGTGATCGTCGGAACCTTTTACGCTAGTATCTTAATCCCTTTGTTTCATGATATATTACATGTCCGAGATTCGATCATCGGTATCTCCATACCTAGTTTGATCTCGTTACCGACATGCACTCTTTTCTCGTTCCCGTGATATAACATTCTGGTGATCAAATCACTTGCTTGCAAGCTAATCAATGTGATATCACCGAGAGGACCCAGAGTATATCTATCCGTCATCGGGATGAACAAATTCCACTCTCGATCCATGAGCCTCAACATAACACTTTATTAGTTCTGAATCCATCTTTATAATCACCCTGTTATGGTGTGATATTTGATGTTATCAAGAAACTCTTCCGGTGTTAGTGATTGACATGATCTCATGGTCTAAGGATTAGGATCACTTCGTAAGTTGTTATAGCAATATAAACTCAATGACTTTGATCGTAATGCTATACTTCGGATGAATGTTCATCACATCATTACACTAATCTTGTGATCCCGTTATTAACAACATCCAATGTCCATGATCAGGAAACCTTGATCATCTTGTTAATCAACGAGGTAGTTTATGAGAGAGGCATAACTAGGAACTTTCTATTTGTTTATTAAACAAACATGTATTAACGTTTCCGTATTAATACACTTATAGCATGCAAAATAAACATCTATCATATACCTGGAATACACATAATAAACACTTTATTATTGCCTCTCAGGGCATATTCCCTTCAGTCTCCCACTTGCACTAGAGACAATAATCTAGTTACATAGTGATAAATCTAACACCCATTGAGTTCTGGTGTTGATCATGTTTTGATCTAGGGAGAGTTTTAGTCAACGGATCTGCAACATTGAGATCCGTATGTACTTTACAAATCTTTATATCTCCATCCTTGACATGTTTGCGGATGGAGTGAAACCGGCGCTTAATGTGCTTGGAATGCTTGTGAGACCTTGGTTCTTTGGCATTGGCAATGGCACCATTGTTGTCACAATAGATCACCATTGGGTCCAACGCGTTTGTAACCACTCCTAGTTCTTCGTAAGTACTTAAGGATATTCTTGACCGCTATCCAGTGTTTCGAACCTGGATCCGATTGGTACCTACTAGTCAAACTAATAGCATGTGCCACATCCGGTCTTGTACATAGCATGACGTACATTATAGAGCCTATGGCTGAAGCATAGGGGACTTTGTCCATTATCTCTCTTTCTTCCGTCGAAGCCGGACTTTGAGTCTTACTCAATGTCTTGCCTTGCAACATAGGTAAGAACCCCTTCTTACTTCCGTCCATTTTAAACTTCTTTAAAATCTTATCAAGGTATGTACTTTGCGATAGCCCTATTAGGCGCCTAGATCTATCTCTATAGATCTTTATGCCTAATATGTATGACGCTTCACCTAGGTCCTTCATTGAAAAATTGTTGTTTAGATAACTTTTAACACTGTTTAAAAGATCTATATCATTTCCGATCAATAATATGTCATCCACATATAATATCAGAAATGCCACATTGCTCCCACTCACTTTCTTGTAAATACAAGCTTCTCCATAAGTTTGGACAAATCCAAACTCTTTGATCACCTCATCAAAGCGGAGATTCCAACTCCGTGATGCTTGCTTCAATCCATTTGTTAGCATCCTTAGGATCGACAAAAACCCTTTGGTTGTATCATATACAACTCTTCTTCAATATTACCATTAAGAAACGCGGTTTTGACATCCATCTGCCATATCTCATAATCAAAATATGCAGCAATTGCTAACATAATCCTAACTGACTTTAGCATCGCTATGGGAGAGAATGTCTCATCGTAGTCAACTCCTTGAATTTTTCGAAACCCATTTGCGACAAGTCGAGCTTTATAGACGGTCACATTACCATCAGCATCAGTTTTCCTTTTGAAAATCCATTTGTTCTCCACGGCCTTTCGGTCGTGAGGTAAGTCCACCAAGTTCCAAACTTGATTTTCATACATGGATTCCATCTCGGATTTCATGGCTTCTAACCATTTGTTGGAATCCGGGCTCATCATCGCTTCTTCATACGTCGCAGGGTCATCATTTTCATCAACCATGAAATTCATGACAGGATATCCGTACAGCTCGGGAGCTGCACGCGTCCTGCTTGACCAGCGAGGTTCGGTAGTACTCTCTTTTGGAGTTTCATGATCATTATCATTAGTTCCCTCTTCAACAGGTGGAGCCAACACCGGAACAACTTCCGGCGCTGCGCTACTCGCCATACTTTGAAGAGAAGGTTCCATAACCTCTTCGAGTTCTACCTTCCGACTACTCACACGTTTCGCGAGAAACTCTTTCTCTAGAAAGGATCCATTCTTGGCAACAAAAACCTTGCCCTCGGATCTGTGATAGAAGGAATACCCAATAGTTTCCTTAGGGTATCCTATGAAGACGCATTTTTCTGCTTTGGGTTCGAGTTTATCCGGTTGAAGTTTCTTCACATAAACATCGCATCCCCAAACTTTAAGAAAATGACAGCTTAGGTTTGTTTCCAAACCACAATTCATACGACGTCTTTTCAACGGATTTAGATGTGAATGCAGCAGTTTCTAGTGCATAACCCGAAAATGACAACGACAAGTCCGTCAGAGACATCATAGATCGAACCATATCTAATAAAGTACGATTACGATGTTCCGACACACCATTTCGCTGTGGTGTTCCGGCAGGCGTGAGTTGTGAAACAATTCCACACTCTTTCATGTGAGTGCTAAACTCGTAACTTAGATACTCACCTCCACGGTCGGACCGTAGAAATTTGATCTTTCTATTACGATGATTTTCCACTTCATTCTGAAATTCCTTGAACTTTTCAAAGGTTTTAGACTTGTGTTTCATCAAGTAGATATAACCGTATCTACTCAAATCATCCGTGAAAGTAAAAAAATAACGATATCCACCTCGCGCCGACACACTCATTGGACCACATACATCAGAATGTATGATTTCCAATAAATCTGTCGCCCGTTCCATTGAACCGGAAAACGGCGTTCTAGTCATCTTGCCCATTAGGCATGGCTCACATGTATCAAATGATTCAAAATCAAGTGATTCCAAAAGTCCATCCGAATGGAGCTTCTTCATGCGTTTAACGCCAATATGACCTAGACGGCAGTGCCACATATATGCGGATATATCATCATTAAGTTTAATCCTTTTAGCATCAACATTATGAATATGTGTAACATTATCATCGAGATCTAATATAAATAAACCATTCATCATCCGTGCATGACCATAAAAGATTTCATTCATATAAATGGAACAACCATTGTTCTCGGATTTAAATGAATAACCACTTCGCATCAAACACGATCCAGATACAATGTTCATGCTTAGTGCAGGCACCAGATAACAATTATTCAAGTTTATAACTAATCCCGATGGCAAGTGGAGAGGCAGCGTTCCGACGGCGATCACATCAAAGCTTGATCCATTGCCGACACGCATCTTGACCTCACCCCTTGCTAGCGGTCGCTTGTTCCGCAGCCCCTGATTCGAGTTACAAATATTAGCAACTGAACCGGTATCAAATACCCAGGTGCTACTGCGAGCACTAGTCAAGTACACATCAATAACATGTATATCATACATACCTTTGTTTGCCTTGTCGGCCTTCTTGTCTGCCAGATACTTGGGGCAGTTGCGCTTCCAGTGGCCAGTCCCCTTACAATAGTAGCACTCGGTATCAAACTTAGGTCCAACTCGGGGTTTCTTTTCAGGCACGGCAACAGGCTTGCCGCCCTTACTTCCCTTCCGTTTTCCCTTCTTGTCTTTCTTGAAACCAGTGTTCCTACTGATCATCAACACTTGATGTTCCTTTTTGATCTCCACTTCTGCAGTTTTAAGCATTGACAGAAGCTCGGGGAGAGACTTCTTCATGCCTTGCATATTATAGTTCATCACGAAGCTCTTATAGCTAGGTGGCAGAGACTGCAGAACACGATGGATGCGTAAGTCAATGGGAATCGATATTCCCAAAGACACAAGCTTATCGGCGTAACCCGGCATCTTGAGTACATGCTCACTAACGGAGCTGTGCTCTTCCATCATGCAGCTAAAGAACTTTTCTGAAGCGTTGTAGCTCTCTACAGCAGCATGTGTGTCGAAAATCATTTTCAACTCAGCCATTGTATCAAATGCATTGCCATTTTCGAAATGCTTTCGAAGTTCCGGCTCTAGCCCATACAATATGCCGCAATGAACTAAGTTATGGTCCTCCTGACGAGTCTGATAGACATTCTTCTCCTCGTCAGGGGCATTATCAAATGGTGGAGGGCCTAATGGCGCTTCTAGCACATATTGCTTTTGTGCAGCAGAGAGGAGAATCCTCAAATTCATGGCCCATTCGGTAAAGTTGCTACCGTTCGTTGCTAGTTTCTCTTTCTCCATGAACACATTGAAATTAAAAGCAGGTGGTGCTATCTACAACAGAATTTGTAAAGTTTAGACTAAGTGTATGATAGATTGAGTTCAACTAATCCATATTACGAATGAACTCCAACTCAAAAGCGACATCCCTCGTGCCTTTTTGGTGATTACATGAACCAAATCTACTATACCAAGTCCGATCATCATGTGAGTCGGTATAGCTTCAAAGGCGAGCATCAAATGGGCATCATATCAACTATATGACTCATGCTTAACCTTTCGGTCCGTGTTCCGAGTCCATGTCTGTACATGCTAGGCTCGCCAAGTTAGAACCTTAGTATTCGCGTGTGTAACTGTTTTACACCCGAAATATGGTCGTGGATCCAAGAACACCCGATCATCACGTGATGTCTTGGAGCGACGAAACATAATCGGTGCATACTAAAGGAAGAACACATTCTTATCTTGATATTTAAATGAGGGATCATCTTATTATGCTAACAAAGCGCTAAACAAGCAATATAAGATGCAATCAAACATCACATGTTTATTAGTGAAATGATATGGTTCCCGCATATGATCTCTATCATGTGCACCGTGGTATGATCACTATCATACCTATATGTGTAAATCCAAGGTCTATGGAGTTTACACGCTATGTGTGTTGTAAGAGTATCATCTCATACTTCTACTTACAACACTACCATATCATAACACTAGCCCAACAACAATCTAAACTAGACGCCTCTAATTTATCCATTGCAAGTTTTACATGGCTTAGGGCTTTCGAGATAGAACCGTTCTTACCTACGAACATGAACCACAACGAGGATAACCAAATTGTTGACAACTCGTTTGCAAAATAGATATTGACTATAGTAGGAGAGACAGACACCCGCTAGCCACTTATGCAAACTAGTTGCATGTCAAGCGTGGAACAGGTCTCATGTGCGAGGACATGTAAAGTTTGTCCGGGCCGCTTCATCCCACTATGCCACCAATATCCAAAATTACAACAAAGGAGCAACAACATGATCATCATCGCCCACATACTCATATGTGTACTACCCGTGTAAATTATCTACGCATAGATCCGGCTCTGATACCACTGTAGGGTTCGCAGCATAGAAAACAAAAATTTTCCTACGATGGGAACTATGTACCAAGATCTATCTACTAGATACAAACAACGGGCGGATGTATATCCGTAGAGAACATACCCTTGAAGACCGACAAAGCTTAATGAGTTCAACTCGTGGTTGATGTAGACGATCTCTTGCCGATCTCAAGATCGAGAGGAAGTCCTAGCGCCGCAAATCAGCAGCGCATCCATGCTCGCACACACGTTCGAGGCATCGAGCAACCTCCGCCTCCTCGCTCCAGCGATGCAGCGGAAGCACAACTCTTTCTTGCCGAATAGCCACCGGGAACATGTATCTCACTAGTCCGAGACCATGGGGGATAAATTCTAGAGAGGGAGAGATATCCTTCACGAGGAGGTGTGAGAGACAAGTGAGGAGGGGGCTCCTTTTATAGGAGGAGGGGGGAACCCCAAGGGGGTGGCCAGCGCATGGGGATGCCCCTTGCCCTCCCCTCTTCATGTGGGTGGACACAGTGCCTTATGCCTCGGCCATAGGTTCTATCATGTATGCCATGCTGTGTACTAGACCGGATGTGTCCAATGCTCTTAGTTTGACGAGCAGATACCAAAGTGATCCAGGAGTGGAACACTGGACAACCGTGAAGAACATCCTAAAGTACTTAAATAGGACTAAAGAAATGTTCTTAGTCTATGGAGGTGATGAACAGCTCGTCGTAAAGGGTTACGTCGATGCTAGTTTCGACACCGACAAGGATGATTCTAAATCTCAGACAAGATACGTTTATATTTTGAATGGAGGAGCTGTTAGATGGAGAAGCTGCAAGCAAAGCGTGATCGCGGGATCTACAGTAGAAGCGGAGTACATGGCTGCTGCAGAAGCGTCAAGTGAAGGAGTTTGGATCAGGAACTTCATCACTGAGCTTGGTGTGGTTCCAAGCGCCTTGGACCCACTGGAGATATTGTGTGACAACACTGGCGCCATAGCACTGGCTAAGGAACCAAGATATCATCCAAAGACCAAGCATATCAACCGCAAGTTTCATATAATCCGAGATTATATAACAGATGGAGATCTGAAGATTAGCAAAGTACATACAGATCTGAATGTCACAGATCCATTGACTAAACATCTTCCACGTGCAAAACATGATCAGCACCTTAGTGCCATGGGTGTTAGATTGTTGCCAGATGTAAACTAGATTGTTGACTCTAGTGCAAGTGGGAGACTGTTGGAATTATGCCCTAGAGGCAATAATAAAGATGTTATTATTATAATTCTTATTCATGATAAAGTTTATATTCCATGCTAGAATTGTGTTAAGTGGAAACTTTAATACTTGTGTGGTTTGTAAACAACACTGTGTCCCTAGTACGCCTCTATGGACTAGCTCATTGATTAATGATGGTTAAGGTTTCCTAACCATAGACATGAGTTGTCGATTAATAATGAGATCATATCATTGGGAGAATGATATGATGGACAGATCCAAATTAAGCGGAGCAATTAGATCGTGTCATCATGTTCATCTTTATGAAGCTTTTATTATGTCAAATATTGTATTCCTTAGACCATGAGATAATGCAACTCCCTGGTATCGGATGAAAGCTTTGAGGTCATCAAACGTCATCCTATGAGAGGGTGAACATAAAGATGTCTCTCAGGTAATCGGAAAGTACCTGTTGGGTTGTATGTATCGAGATGGGATTTGTCCCTCCCAAGTCGAAGAGATATACTTCGGGCCCACTCGGTAATCGATATCAACACCACTTGCAAGCACGTGGTAAGGAGTTAATCACAAAGTGATATCGGATTACGGAACGAGTAAAGTACTTGCTGTGAACGAGATGAAGTAGGTATGCCAGTACCGACGATCGAATCTCGGGCAAGTAAAATATCGCGAGACGAAGGGAATATATATATGGGATTGATTGAATCCTGACATCGTGGTTCATCCGATATGATCATCGATGAATGTGTGGGAGTCAATATGGGTTTCCAGACCCCGCTATTGATTATTGATAGAAGATCATGTCTGTATATTCTCGAACCCGAAGGGTCACACACTTAACGTGTCTCGACGCTAGGATAGATTGGATAATTGGTTTATGAGTTTTTGTTCGGAGTCTCGGATGAGATCCAGGACATCACGAGAGGTTCCGGAATGGTCCGGAGAATAAGATTCATATAAGGCAATGCAGTTTTTGGAGTTCGGAATTGTTTCGGGTTATTCGGTATTGTACCGGAAGCTTCTAGAACCTTCCGGAGTGGGACCAATGTGGCCCCACTTGTCAGGAGGGGCGTGGGCCTACTAGGGAGTGCCCTGGCCGCATTGGGCAAGGGTCACAAGGCCCCATAGGCCCAGCCGGCCAAGCCTAGGGGAAAACCCTAGGGTAGCTTCTAGAAGGGGGAAACTTGCCCCCCACTCCTCCCTCCTTGGTCGCCGGCCTAGGGCTTGGGGGAGGGGCAAGGGACAGCCACCCACCCCTCTATATAAAGAGGGCTGGGGGCGCACCCTCCCCACACCTCCTCCTCAAGCCCTAGCCGCCCTGCTGCCCTCCTCTCTCTCTCCCTCCCGACTGCGCGTAGGCGAAGCCCTGCCGCAGAAACTCTCCACCGCTTGCACCACGCCGTCGTGTTGTAGATCCAATCCATCTCTCCACCCCACTTGCTGGACCGAGGAAGGAGGAGACGTCGAGGTGCCGCACGTGTGCATCTCTCGGAGGCATCGCCACTTGCGGTGTTAGATCGGATCGGATCGCGAGGAGGAGAAGCGAGTACGACTACATCAACCAAGTTCCATCGAACGTTCCGCTATGCGAATCTTCAAGGGTATGAAGATCTCATGTATCCCCTCTCGTTGTTTGCATCTCCTAGATTAGATCTTGGCTTTCCCCGTTCGCATCCGTAGAAAATTTTGATTTACTATGCCACGAAACCCTTCAGGTACCTCGAGCACGTGTGTATTTTGCTCTCCCCTTCTCTTCCACATCAAGAGTCCCAATGAGATCCGTCACGGAGAACTCTTGTCTCTTGTGCTTCAGAGAAGTAGCAAAATTCCTCCATGGCTGGGGAAGTTTGGAAATAATGCCTCCGACAACAAACTTGTCCGGTAATACACAAGTGAAGTGCTCAAGCTCCCTGGCAAGTGACTGTATCTCATGAGCCTGTTCCACAATGGGGCGGCAATCAACCATCTTATAGTCATAGTATTGCTCCATGACATACAGTTCACTGCCAGCATCGGAGACTCCAAATTTTATCTCGAGCGCATACCACATATCCTTGACATTGCTAAATGACAGATATGAATCGACAATATTGTTGCCAAGAATGCTGATCAAGGCAACCTTGAAAGTGGTATCAAGTTTTTGGAACGCCTCTTCCTGAGCGGGATTAAGATCTCCCTCAGGTGCGCATAGATGGCGTTATAGCAGCTCATGATCTGAAACCAGAGCACTGCTCTCGCACGCCATCGTTTGTAATTGACACCTTCAAACACAGGTAGCTTCATAGAAGCAACAAAGCCACTTGGGACAAATTGCCTGAAATAAGGTTTTTGGATTGTTGAGTAAAAGAGCAATTTACCAAGCGAATTACCCATAATAAACGCTAGATAAAACATGATTAGAATAATAGAAAAATATACTAATTATGTGAATTAGCGAAAACAAATTAAGACAGATAACCAAACAGACTGCAAGGCGTAGAACTTGATATACGATCATAATAAGGTTGAGAAAGAAAATATACACAACAGCAGCAGCCGAGGAACCACCGACATTCGTGTTGGCAGCGTCTTCAGTCATGTCGTCGAGGAAGAGGGTGCTGATATCGGGGAAGAAGTCCTCGTTGGGGAAGATGTCGACGCAATCGCTATCCGTGAAAGAGTCTGTGATGAAGCCAGTAGCCGCGCCAATAGCGCTCCCCAAAAAAATTATCGCCCTTCTCCCGTACAGGACTCAAAGCAGCGGGGTCTCGGAGGCCTACTGTCCCAGCTCGCGGTGCATGCCGCAAGACAGGATGGGGAATACTAGGTAGCGCAGTGCTCTAGAACTCGAGGCGCAAAGGATGTGTGGCATTATGTCTGAGAGGAGGCGCGGCCTCTCTCTTATAGGCACAGAGGGGAAGGCGAATAGGCTGCGCATGATATGAAACGAATGGACGAAAGTTAAAGCGAACATGCCTCCACTCAGTTTGTATTCATTTAGCTCGTATTAAAAGTCCACTCGAGCAAAACATTTCAGCTTCTGTACAACTGTTCATATACCATTCATACATGGAAAAATAAAGCTCGGCTCGGCGAGATTCTCTAACCCGCGGCGCGCGCGCGTCGTGACTAGGCGAGCGAGGAGGAGGAGGATCACGGGTTTATATGTTTAGTCCAACTTTCACTCAACTAGCAATATGGGACTAAACATTTGTCCCATCTCTTGCCTTACATGAATGGGCCAAATAGGCCTCTAGGATTTCAGGAATTTATTGGCATGTAATAAATGGGTTGGGCCTATTTAGGAAAAATTCCAACATGTCTCTTTGAGATCGGTGGCACCATCTCAAAATCTAGAGTAACCTAAGGCCACTGAGACTTGTCTGTGATGGGTTCAATCTCTCCAGCATAGGCTGTCCAGAACATACTCACTAAGTAGTACTGATGCACATAGGGATGAAAGTTTGTATTAGCGGTCCCTACAAGAAATGCAAGTGCATGATCGCAAGGCTTTCCGGTGTGCTGTCATTCAAGGCAAGTGCACTCATGAATGCCTATGTTCACAACATGACTAAGGCTATTATTTTTGGTGTGCTTGACCTCACAACTTTGTCCTATAGATCTTGCAACATCTAAATAATCAAGTTGTCTAGTTCTATTATTTATCTATTAAATGATAGTAGGTAATATAATTTCAGGGAGCATTTTCCCGACCACTCTCCGCCTACAAAAAATCTTTATGATTTTCTCTCTTAGTGAGTCTGCTAGCTCACCTTAGTAAGCCCTTCATTCCACTGATCCGACTATTGAAACTCTCATCTAGATTATTATGAATGTAATAACACTTTATTTCCTCCCCAGTGAGGCGATCAGGGGCTCTCCCTCCTCCCCGCGCCATCTCCCCCCGCCCCAGCCTCCCCTTCCCTTCGTCGTCGCCGACGTGTTCCACCAGGCGTGGCCCGCACGGTGTCAGCGACGGCGACCTCTCCTCTTCCCACGCCTGTGGACTCCTGATTCAGGAGGGCAAGTCTGGCGACGAAGCTCACAGGCCTTCGAAGATTCCGGTGGCGGAGCTTGCTCCCTGGGTGAATGGAGGCGTGGTGGTGCTACTCCTTGGCAGGAGGGCACTGCGGTGAGCTAGCCGCCGACGGATCTTCCTTGGCTCGCGAGGCGACGATGCTCCGTGGTGATGGTTCAGAGGCGACGATGGGTGTTGGGTGGTGGTGCTCTGCCAGCTTTCCGCAGCGTGGCGCGGGGCTTTAAAGCCCGACCAGTCCTGTGGCGCCAAACAAGAGGGTAGCGACTGCGGTGGTCTATGTGTTGTAGCATGGTGGTGGGGACTTTACGGGCCTGCTCGGTCTGGTGTGTCCTTGCAGGCGTGTTCGATCGACACCAGTCGTTGGCGGTGGAGGATACCCTCCAGGTGGCTCTGCTGCCACCGCCCTCTAGCTCCATTTGTTGGCCTGGTGTGATCCCGCCGTCGCATCCAGTCGCCCACCATGATAGTGGTGGAGGTAGTTCCCTCCCGCATGACTACATCGTTGCTGACCTCGAAACTTGTTGTTTCCGTTTCTCGCCTTCTAGGCCTCGTACCGTTCATAGTGAGATGACGATGGTGGCATCAAGATCTTGGTGGCACATGTATGTGGGAGGCGTTGATGGGTGGAAGAATACAAAACGTTTAGGGTAGGGGTTTTATGGGGGTCGGGAGAAAATTCTGTCAGTATCAAGACATCGTTGGGGCCACATCTGTGGGTGTCGCCATTCCTTCTTGTGGGCCGCTAGGTGTACCCCTTCAACACTCGCCCCAGCGTACGGGGAAAACCCTAGGACATGCCTAGACAACAGCATCGTCATTATCACACTCCTTCCTGAAGGTGTTGACGTTTTAGAGCTCTAGGACCGTGTTATGAGATTTTCGGTGGGCACAACAGTTGCGTGCCTTCTTCGTTTCGTCGATGTGCCATTGTCGGCATTATTTTTTTTTTGTTTGGACTGGACTGTACTATCGCCTTCCAAAATTAATAGAGTAGAAAAACCCAGTAATTGCAGCACAGGTGCTTGTCATTTTTCTTATCAATGTATTAAATGGAGAAATTGTTCTTTTTAAGGTTGTCAAATAATGTCCTGTCAAACTAAAAAAAAAAGCTTCTAAGTTGAGTAACATTTCTTGGGTCGGGCCATTTTAGCACAGCGTCGCGTGATCTGATCTCTGCGCTCCTCTGCTCTTCTCTGTAAGAGACGCAAAGGCAAGACACGGTGGTTCCTTCCGACGATTTGGGGCCACACGTCAGTGAAATCAAGCGCAGACCAAATTGGGCCGAGAGTCTCTCTTTACTAGGCTGGGATTTCTTAAGACATCGTGCCAGCCAGTAGGCAGCCCTGTGGGCCCAAAACAGATTAGCGTTCCGGGAGAAAAAATATTGCGGAAAGATTACGCGTCCCAGGTAAGCAACTCTGGTCGTCTCACTGACCTAGGGGCCCGACCCCAACCCGGACTCAATCCCGACAGACTCCAACCCGGATTCAATCATCTTCTTCCCGCTGCTCTGCCTCCCGCGTTTCACTCTTTCTTGCTCCTCCCGTTTCCCGAATCCCCATCCCACGGCCTTCGATTTCTTGCCTAATCCTTCGATTGCTCCCGCTCGTCTTCTTCCTCGCTCCATCTCGACCGATTCCTAATCTCGCGCTTTCGATTACTGCTAGATCGATCGCCGCGCGACCATGGGCGCCACCACGGTGCTTCCGCCGTCTCGGTTCCCGCGCCGTACCGCCGCCATCGCCGACATCTACCTCCGCACACCCCGCATACACCTAAATCCTTCCTGTATGGCCAATCCCGCCTCCCCCAAGAAACCGAAGAGGCCTAGTTCCGTCCGCGGCGAGGAGCCTCCGGCGAAGCGCGCGCGTGGTGTGGTGGGCGACCTCCATCTCGCGGCCGCCGTCAGCACTGGGAGCAAGAAGCGCCCCTGTCCTACCAGCGAGAAGGACCCAGCAGTCTCGACGCACCTCGACGCCTCCGTGGTCAAGAAGCACCTCTGTCCTATCGGCGACAAGGACCCCTTCCGCCCGCCGAGTCAGCTTTCGGAGGGCACGGCGCAAGCAAAGCAGCCTTCTTCCATCGGCAGCATGCGGGAGCTCATCGAGAAGGCGCGTCAGGCCAAGGCACGCCCTGCTGCTGAGAGGGCCGCAGAGATCGAGCGACGCAGGATGGAAGCCCGACAGATGGTGGAGCGGATCGTGGCGACGGTGGAGTTTAATGATCCGTTCCTCGACCCCATGGACGTGTTCATGTCTCCACAACAGCTCATGGAGGCACGAGAAGCAGCAGCTGAGGCTCAAGCTCGGATCATTCCGGTGTCTCGTCGACGCGAGATGGAGGCGCTCAAGTGAAGCAAGCAAGTGTGCTCGGTGATCGAAGCAGAAGAAGCAGTCCAGCATATAGCTTTTGCTTACCTGATCAGAACAGAGAAAGCCAGCTTTTTTACTTAGCTGATGAGAACGAGAAATTTAGCTTTTAACTTACCTGATCAGAACAGATGTGTTAATTAGGCTTACTCTCAGGTGTTTGGACTAGTAGTATCACTAGCATATTTTTCCCTAATGCGAGTGAGAATTCTAGTTTTGTTGTTAACTTAATGTCTGCTAATTATGATCACAATTGATCTACTAATCTATGGAATTTGTTTTTATGTATGAGTGTTATAATCTGATTTATGCAAGTCTCTTTTTTCGCTGATGTTTCTATATTCCGTCCCATTACCATTACCATGAACAATAACAGATACACAATCCCGAAAACAAAATGCTTTTGAGGAGAGGAACAGATATGTGTGTATGTATGCTCCCTCTGGAAAAGTTTCACATCGGTACAGAAAAGGAAATTGTGCAGAATTTATTTACCTAGTGGTAATAAATCATTGAAGTTGTAAAAGCCAATATATGAAACTTTGTATTCATACTCGTCAAATTCCTCTGATCAATCGTGTGGATTATTGTTCAAGTCAAGTGCTCTGTTCATGCTAGGAATCCAGTGTCAGTGTCCTGGAACGAACCGATTTTATTTTCATAGCAGCAGAGATTCATGGTGATCATTAGAACTCAAGGGTGTATTTGACCACCAATCATCAACTGGTAACTAGCCATTTTAAGACTTCTTCTCAAGGAGCAGGTCCTTGCTTATCCATCTATTGTCCCATCTTCGGTGTTAGCTCTGCAATTTGAGAGTTATTTTTTCGGAGAGAGAAGTTTGAGAGTTCTAGCACCTGGGTGTTCTATCAGGCAACGTCATTTCATAACAGACAACATCATCACGAAATGTGATGAGTTGTTTTTGATATTTAACCATCATCGTGCACTGTAACTGAACTAGTCTGTCGATTCTGCCAAAAACTGCAGACACCTAGGCATCAAATAAGTTTTTTTTTGGCGGTCAGAATTTCATTTCTGAGGTGAAAAGAGAGTACTGTATATAATAAGAATAGTGTTACAATCTTCACAAATAGCAGAGGAGAGAGGCAGAGACTCCGGTCTACACCGGAGATTCCGGCCCAACCACCGGACCAGACTCCGGACCGCCCATCTGAATGACCTGGGTCATCCAAGACCCAACAAGACCGGAGACTCCGGTCATCCAACACCGGAGACTCCGGACAGAGGAAACACCGGATACTCCGGGGTAGCCTCCGGACCTGGCTCCGGACCCCCATACAGTATGTCCCAACCCTGATTCTGAAGTCACCACCGGAGACGCAACCGGAAACTCCGGACTACACCAGAGACTCCGGTCCACACAGACCGAAGACTCCGGTCAGGACCAAATAAGAGGCAAACTTCAAATGGCGATATCTAGAGTTTGGAAACTCCGATTGACCCGAAACCAATTTTGTTGGATACCACCAAGAGAGAACATTTCATGTATTATAATGTGAGATACCTCTCTTGGTGAGAAACCATAAAACCTCAAAGATCAAAAACGCAATATGTTATAAAGGGGAAATCCGTTTTTGATGAACTAGAGCTTGTTATGAATATTACCACAAGCTCTAGAACCTCACATGGATAAGATCCAAATAACAACCAAGAAAGGATGATGCTAAGTATGCAAAGGTTTGAGCTCTCTCGGAGAGATATGATCGAGTTATTCACTTAAGAGCCCCTCTTGATAGTACGGTTATCTATCCTATAAACCGGTCTCCCCAACTAACACTACGAGACCGGTAAGAAGGAAACCCTATCAAGATCATACCTTTGCCTTGCGCATATTCCACTTGATTATGATGTAGACGGTCTTGTCCTTATCAAGATGGAACACCTTTCTTGATTGCTCTTGTACGCACTTGCTTGATGAAGGCTTGCAAGTTACTCCCCCATACAACATGGGGAAACCTTTATTTTGACCTTGTCTCCATCGATCCATGATCACCGAGGATGGCAAGCTTTAAGAATGATATCTTCTAGATATTGCACATATTTAGCTTGCACATCATTTCTTCTTTTCTTCATTATGTTGATGCCTTGAAGGTACACCAGAGATATCACTCCATCTTATTCTTCAAGACATACTTGCCATAGCATTAACTCTCACATGACCAATCTATGGACCATTCTTTGAAAACCTTGGCCACCACATGATCCTCTTCACTTCTTATCCAAACCTTGAAGCCAACATATGGTTCAAGCATTGTGTATGGACAATTCCTACAAGTACAACTTGATACAAGCATTAGTCCATAGAGATTGTCATTAATTACCAAAACCACACATGGGGGCCCACATGTTCTTTCAAAAACAAAAAATTCTACCGCATGCACACAAACAAGCCAAGATCTATCTACTAGATTGTAGCAATGAGTCGATAGAAGCACTCACCCTCAAAGATTCCAAAGCGGTTAACGAGAGAAGAATCTCGTGGGTGATGTAGTCGTACACTTGCCGATCTCAAGATCGCGTAGACGATCCTTTCGGTGCTGTGTTCCGGCAGCGCTTCCGCAGTCGGTCACACGTTCAGTACTCGATGAAGACCTTCCTCTCCCTTGTTCCAGCAGGCAGCGGAGGTTGTAGTTCTCCCTTTGTAATTCCGGCAGCACGATTGTGTGGTGTCGGAAGTAGAGGGAAGATCCCGCAGGGCTTCGCCTAAGCCGGTGCGAGTTATGGTGGATTAGGGTTTCCCGGAGATCTAGGGTTTAGAAGACCGAGAGGAGGAGGAGGAGGAGGTGTCGGCGGCGGATAGGGCGGCGACGACGGACCGGCGGCGGCACAGCAGCGGCGTCGAGCGGCGACGGCGGCGAGTCGGCGGCGGCTCGGGTGGAGAGGGGTAGGGCTTGTGTGCTTTGGGGCAGCCCTCCCCCTCTATTTATGAGAGGGGGGCAGCCTTGGGAGGGGTGGATTTGAATCCAAACCCAAACCCAAGTTGGATTGAGAAAAGGACTTGTTCCTTCTTCCACTATGAAACCATTGTTCTAGTTTGACTTTTCAAACTCCCGTTTGACTTTCAATTTAGAGCTTTAATTCTCTCTTACAAATGCACACACCAAGTGACCTAGGATATGATCCAATCATTCCACTTACCCATGACATATTCATGGACCATTCTCCTTCCGGATCAGTGAACCTTCTAGAACCTTCTAGAACCTCTCTGATGAAAACATCGGAAACTTTCCCGAACTCTGGAATCGTACTTTCCTTATATGAATCTTATTCTCCGGACCATTCCGGATCTCCTCGTGATATCCCGGATCCCATCCGAGACTCCGAACAACATTCGGTGTCCCTATTAACATTCCATACACTTCTCCGATCAATAACCAATAGAGGAATCTGGAAATTCATATGGCTCCCACATATTTCTACGATTACTTTGCGATCGAATGAACCACTTACATACGATACCAATTTCTCTTTGTCTCACGATAGTTTACTTATCCGGGGTTTTGATTGTCGGTATCTCTGCATACCTAGTTCAACCTCGTTACTGATAAGTACTCTTTTCTCGTTTCCGTGATATGTGATCCCTTGTGAGCCAGTCACATGCTTGCAAACTAATTGTATGACATTACACCAAAAGGGACCAGAGTATATCTATCTGCCATATGGATGGACAAATCCCCCTCTTGATCCATGTGCCTCAACCCATACTTTCCGAACACTCAATGCCACCTTTATAGCCACCCAGTTACGGTGTGGTGTTTGATGTCATCAAAGCATCCTTCCGGTGATGGTGATTAGCATGATCTCATGGTGGAAGGAATTAGGTTACTATGTATCAGAAAGCTTATAGCAAACGAACTATTGAAATGACTTGATCTTAATGCTACGCTTATCTATAGGAGTATGTCCATCATACCATTCTCCTAATGATATGATCTTGTTGTTAACAACATCTAAATGCTCATGATCGGGAAACCACGATCATCTATTAATCAACAAGCTAGTATTACAAAGAGGCTTTACTAGGGACTCTAATTTAGTTTACAAATCACACAAGTATTAATGTTTCCAGTTTAATATTGTTATAGCATGAATGTAAACATTTATCATAAACACAAAGATATAATAATAACCACTTTTATTATTGCCTCTAGGGCATATCTCTAACAGTCTCCCACTTGCACTAGAGTCAACTAATCTAGATTACATGGTAATATACCGAACACCCATGGCGGTTTGGTGCTGGTCATGTTTTGCCCTCGGGAGAGGTTTAGTCAATGGATCCGCCACATTCAGATCTGCGTGTACTTTGCAAATATTTATGTCACCATCTTGGACATGCTCTCGAATAGCGTGAAAATGTAGCTTGATGTGCTTCAGCTTCTTGTGTGACCTTGGTTCTTGCGCATTGGCTATGGCGCCCATGTTATCACAATATATAGACATTGGGTCTAGCGCACTTGGAACCACACCGAGCTCTGTAATGAACTCCTTCATCCATATTGCCTCTTGTGAAGCCTCCGAAGCAGCTATGTATTCCGATTCGGTTGAAGATCTCGCCACAACGCTTTGCTTTGCACTCCTCCGGCTAACTGCTGCACCATTCAAAGTAAATACGTATCCAGATTGAGATTTAGAATCATCCGGATCGGTGTTCCAACTAGCATTGGTGTAACCATTAACAACGAGCTGTTCATCACCTCCATAAGAAAGAACCATATCCTTAGTTCTTCTCAAGTACTTAAGGATGTTTTTGACCGTTGTCCAATGATCCACTCCTGGATCACTTTGATATCTGCTAGTCAAACTAACAACATATGCAATGTCGGGTCTAGTACATAGCATGGCATACATAAGAGATCCTATGGCTGAGGCATAGGGAGTATTACTCATCCTTTCTCTATCTTCTGTCGTTGCAGGACTTTGAGTTTTACTCAAGGTCGTATTGGGCAACATGGGCAAGAACCCTTTCTTGCTATCTTCCATTCCAAACCTCTTTAGAACTTTGTCCAAATATGTACTCTGTGACAATGATATTAGGCGTCTCGCTCTATCTCTATAAATCTTTATTCCTAATATGTAAGCTGCTTCGCCAAGATATTTCATTGAAAAACTATTATTCAAATAATCCTTGACACTATTAAGAAGGTCTACATCATTCCCAATCAACAATATGTCATCTACATATAGTATTAAGAATGCTATAGAGATCCCACTCACTTTCTTGTAAATACAAGCTTCTCCATAAGTTTGTATAAAACCAAAGCTTTTGATTACCTTATCAAAACTTTGATTCCAACTCTGGGACGCTTGCTTCAATCCATATATGGACCGTTGAAGTTTGCATACCTTGTTAGCATCTTTAGGATCGACAAAAACTTTGGGTTGCATCATATACAACTCTTCATCAATGTCTCCATTGAGGAATGCCGTTTTGACATCCATCTTTCATATCTCATAATCATAATATGCAGCGATTGCTAACATAATCCTCACAGACTTTAGCTTCGCTACTGGTGAGAAAGTCTCATCGTAGTCAACTCCTTGAATTTGTCGAAACCATTTTGCGACAAGTCGAGCTTTATAGACAGTAACATTACCATCAGCATCTGTTTTCTTCTTGAAAATACATTTATAATCGACAGCCTTCCGGCCATCCGGTAAGTCCACCAAAGTCCATACTTGGTTTTCGTACATGGATCCAATTTCGGATTTCATGGCTTCTTGCCATTTATTGGAATATGGGCTCATCATCGCTTCCTCATATGTCGTAGGGTCATCGGCGTTATCCACCAACATGACACTCATAACGGGATCATACCAATCAGGAGTGGTACGAGTTCTCGTCGACCTGCGAGGTTTCGTAGTAACTTCAACCGAAGTTTCATGATCAACATCTTCAGCTTCCTCTCTTATTGGTGTAGGCTCCACAGGAACTACTTCCGGTGTTGTGCTACTCGCAAGTTCGAGAGAAGGTTCAACAACCTCGTCGAGTTCTACTTTCCTTCTAGTCACTTCTTTCGAGAGAAACTCCTTCTCTAGAAAGGATCCATTCTTGGCAACTAAAATTTTTCCCTCAAATCTTTGATAGAAGGTATACCCAATAGTTTCCTTCGGGTATCCTATGAAGACGCATTTTTCCGCTTTGGGTTCAAGCTTGTCCGGCTGTAACTTCTTTACATAAGCTTCGCAACCCCAAACTTTAAGGAACGACAATTTAGGTTTCTTCCCAAACCATAATTCATATGGTGTCGTTTCAACGGATTTAGATGGCGCCCTATTTAAAGTGAATGCGGATGTTTCTAATGCATAACCCCAAAACGATAGCGGTAAATCTGTAAGTGACATCATAGAACGAACCATATCTAAGAGAGTTCGATTACGACGTTCGGACACACCATTACGCTGTGGTGTTCCCGGCGGTGTCAATTGTGAAAGTATTTTGTATTTCTTCAAATGCTCGCCAAACTCGTAACTTAGATATTCACCTCCACGATCAGATCGTAGAAATTTAATCTTCTTATTACGTTGATTCTCTACCTCACTTTGAAATTCCTTAAACTTCTCGAAAGTTTCGGACTTATGTTTTATGAAATAGATATACCCATATCTACTCAAGTCATCCGTGAAGGTAAGAACATAATGATAACCACCGCACGATGCTACACTCATTGGGCCACACACATCGGTATGTATGATTTCCAATAAGTCCGTAGCTCGCTCCATCATACCAGAAAATGGAGTCTTAGTCATTTTACCCATTAGACATGCTTCACATCTTTCAAGTGATTCAAGAAGTCCATCGGAATGGAGTTTCTTCATACGCTTCACTCCAATATGACCAAGACAACAGTGCCACATATAGGTCGAGTTATCGCTCATTTTCAAACGTTTAGATTCAATGTTATTAATGTGTGTATTTCCACAATCGAGATTCAGTAAGAATAGACCATCTATCAAAGGTGCATGTGCATAAAACATATTACTCATATAAATCGAACAACCATTATTCTCGGACTTAAACAAGTAACCGTCTCGCAATAAACATGATCCAGATATAATGTTCATGCTCAACGCAGGCACCAAATAACAATTATTTAAGTATAAAACTAATCCCGATGGTAGATGAATAGGTATCGTGCCGACCGCGATCACATCAACCTTTGATCCATTTACAATGCGCATCGTCACCTCGTTCTTCTCTAGCTTCTGTTTATTCTGTAGTACCTGTTTCGAGTTACAAATATGAGCAACCGAACCAGTATCAAATACCCAGGCACTACTACGAGTACTAGTGAGATACACATCAATAATATGTATATCGGATATACCTTTCTTCTTGATGTTGCCGTTCTTCAAATCCTCCAAGTACTTTGGGCAATTCCGCTTCCAGTGACCCTCTCCCTTGCAGTAAAATCACTCAGTATCAGGCTTAGGCCCAACCTTGGTCTTCTTCGCCGGCGCGGTAACTTTCTTACCGCCCTTCTTGAAGTTTCCCTTTTTCTTAGACTTGCCTTGCTTCTTGAATTTGGTGGTCTTATTGACCAACAACACTTGGTGCTCTTTCTTGATCTCCACTTCTGCAGACTTTAACATGGAGAAGAGTTCTGGCAACGACTTTTCCATGTTTTGCATATTCTGGTTCATCACAAAGTTCTTGTAACTCGGTGGTAGTGATTGGAGGACACGGTGAATCCCCAAAGCATTAGGAATCACTATACCCAAGATTTGGAGTTTACTTGCGTGCCCAGACATCTTAAGCACGTGCTCACTGACGGAGCTGCCCTCTTCCATCTGAAGTTAAAGAACTTTTCAGAAGCCTCATAACTCTCAACTGCCGCATGAGCCTCAATATCATTTTGAGTTCACGGACAATATCATGTGGGTCATGGTTCTCAAACCTTTCCTGAAGCTCCGATTCCAAACCATACAAGATAGCACACTGAATTGTGGAGTACTGATTCTTCTGAGCGAGGAAAACATTCTTTACCTCATCGGTAGCATTAGCTGCAAGCGGGTCACTCAGCGGTGCATCCAGCACATAGGTCAAATTACCAGCATTGAGGATAATCCTCAAAATGCGGAACCAATTCGCAAAGTTGCTTCCATTGTTTTTCAACTTTTCTTTCTCTAGGAATGCATTAAAATTGATGGTAGAGGCCACCATTGATCTACAACATATTTGCAATAGTTTAGACTAAGTTTATGACAAATTGAGTTCTAATTAATAGTTAAATTAATCTGGGTGAACTCCCACTCAAAACAATATCCCTCAAATTGTTTTAGTGATCACACGAACCAAATCCACCACATCAAAACCGATCATCACGAGAGTTGATGTAGCTTCAATGGCGAACAATCAACATGTTCATCATATCTTCTATATGACTCATGCTTTACCTTTCGGTGATCCGTGTTCCGAGACCATGTCTGTATATGCTAGGCTCGTCAAGATCAAACCTTAGCTTTCACATGAGCAAATATGGATTGCTCACGTTGTATACACTCGCAGAATCTAACACACTCGATCATCACGTGGTGCTTCAAAACAACGAGCTTTAGCAATGGTGCTTACTAAGGATGAACACTTTAAAACTTGAAATTGTGTGCTTGAGGGATCATCTTATAATGCTACCGTCGTGAACTAAGAAATACAAGATGCATAAAAGGATTAACATCACATGCAATTCATTATATGTGATATGATATGGCCTTTCTTCTTGTGCTTCTGATCTCCATCTTCAAGCACGAACATGATCTCCATCATCACCGGTATGGCGTCAAGGTCAATGGCGCCGTTTCATGGTTGTCTTCCACCAACTTCAACTATTACAACTACTTTGAATAGACACGTAGGTCTTAACGGAATTTAAAGGACAACCATATGGCTCCTGCCAGTTGCCAACTTACAATAAGGAACATTGCATACATCATATATAATCACAATCATGGCCATATCACATCACAACACACCCCTGCAAAACAAAGTTAGATGCCTCTAATTTTCTTTGCATATTTTTACATGGTTTGGGGATTTCAATAAGTGTCATTCTAACTTACGAACAAGAACCACAACGTTGATGCTTGAACTATCAAGTGCGCATTGTAAATTGAATCTATACTATGATGGGAGAGACAGACACCCGCAAAGCCACTTATGCAATACAAGTTGCATGTTGAGCGTGGAGCAAGTCTCATGAATGATGTCATGTAAGGTTAGCCCGGGCCGCTTCATCCCATCATACCGCAAGATGCAAAGTACACAAAAAGCAATTGATAATAAAAGCACCACCGCCCACAATGACCATTGTGTTCTACTCGTGCAACAAATCTACATATAGACACGGCTCTGATACCACTGTAGGGGTTCGTAGCATGGAAAACAAAAAATTTCTACCGCATGCACACAAACAAGCCAAGATCTATCTACTAGATTGTAGCAACGAGTCGATAGAAGCACTCACCCTCGAAGATTCCAAAGCGGTTAACGAGAGCAGATTATCGTGGGTGATGTAGTCGTACACTTGCCGATCTCAAGATCGTGTAGACGATCCTTCCGGTGCTGCGTTTCGGCAGCGCTTCCGCAGTAGGTCACACGTTTGGTACTCGATGAAGACCTTCCTCTCCCTTGTTCTAGCAGGCAGCAGAGGTTGTAGTTCTCCCTTCGTGATTCTGGCAGCATGACGGCGTGGTGTCGGAAGTAGAGGGAAGATCCCACAGAGCTTCGCCTAAGCTGGTGCGAGTTATGGTGGATTAGGGTTTCCCGGAGATCTAGGGTTTAGAAGACCGGGAGGAGGAGGTGTCGGCGGTGGCTAGGGCGGCGGATCGGCGGCGGATCGGGTGGAGAGGGATAGGGCTTGTGTGCTTTGGGGAAGCCCTCCCCCTCTATTTATGAGAGGGGGGCAGCCTTGGGATGGGTGGGTTTGAATCCAAACCCAAACCCAAGTTGGATTGAGAAAAGGACTTGTTCCTTCTTCCACTAGGAAACCATTGTTCCAGTTTGACTTTTCAAACTCCCGTTTGACTTTCAATTTAGAGCTTTAATTCTCTCTTACAAATGCACACACCAAGTGACCTAGGATATGATCCAATCATTCCACTTACCCATGACATATTTATGGACCATTCTCCTTCCGGATCGGTGAACCTTCTAGAACCTCTCCGATGAAAACATCGGAAACTTTCCCGAACTCCGGAATCGGACTTTCATTATATGAATCTTATTCTCCAGACCATTCCGGATCTCCTCGTGATATCTCGGATCCCATCCGAGACTCCGAACAACATTCGGTATCCCTATTAACATTCCATATCTACTAAACAACATTGAATCCTTAAGTGTGTCTCCCTACGGTTCGTGAATTTTGCGGACATGACCGAGACACTTCTCCGATCAATAACTAATAGAGGAATCTGGAAATTCATATGGCTCCCACATATTTCTATGATTACTTTGCGATCGAATGAACCACTTACATAATATACCAATTTCCCTTTGTCTCATGATAGTTTACTTTTCCGAGGTTTTGATTGTCGGTATCTCTGCATACCTAGTTCAACATCGTTACCGATAAGTACTCTTTTCTCGTTGCCGTGATATGTGATCCCTTGTGAGCCAGTCACATGCTTGCAAGCTAATGGGATGACATTCCACCAAGAGGGCCCAGAGTATATCTATCTGTCATATGGATGGACAAATCCCACTGTTGATCCATGTGCCTCAACCCATACTTTCCGAACACTCAATGCCACCTTTATAGCCACCCAGTTACGGTGTGGTGTTTGATGTCATCAAAGCATCCTTCCGGTGATGGTGATTAGCATGATCTCATGGTCAAAGGAATTAGGTTACTATGTATCAGAAAGCTTATAGCAAATAAACTATTGAAATGACTTGATCTTAATGCTACACTTATCTATAGGAGTATGTCCATCATACCATTCTCCTAATGATATGATCTTGTTGTTAACAACATCTAAATGCTCATGATCAGGAAACCACGATCATCTATTAACCAACAAGCTAGTATTATAAAGAGGCTTTACTAGGGACTCTAATTTAGTTTACAAATCACACAAGTATTAATGTTTCTAGTTTAATACTGTTATAGCATGAATGCAAACATTTATCATAAAAACAAAGATATAATAATAACCACTTTTATTATTGCCTCTAGGGCATATCTCCAACAACTAGATCGGTGATTCTCCAAATGAATGGAGAGGAGATGAAGCGCTTGATTGCTGATGATGAAGATTGAGTTCTCCTCCTTCGATTCCCCAAGGGACGGGGCCTTTGGGTGGATCTACGTGCAGCTCTCTTAGATGAAGGTTGCAGATCAGATCTTGACTTTTTTGACTGAACCAAGGACTCTAGCAGGAGGGGGAAGGCTGGCTTAAATACCCCCTGCACATATCTGGCCGTTGAACAAGTTTGGGGGCGGATTATCCTTCCCCCACTAGGGGTGGACTATCCTCCCCCTGGGAAAACTCCGCCCCCAGGGCGGATATTCCGGGGAGAAAATCCGCCCCCTCTCTGGGTCTCGCACCTGCAGAACTTGATGAAGACCTTGGAGGACGGATTATCCGGCCCCCTCCAGGGGAGGATTATCCGGCGTGGCCGGAAAGTACGGTCGAACCTCCGCCCCTCTCTGGGGCTTGCTCCTTGGCAGTGAACATGAGTGGCGGATTATCCGGCGGGGCCAGAAAATCCGTCCAAAACTCCGCCCCCTTCTGGGGCTTGCGCCTATCTGGGAAAAGGGTGGGGCGGATTATCCGCCCCCCAAAGGTAGATTCCTTTTCCTTTTATCCTTAGAGAGAGTTGCAACACTTCAACACACATTAAATAATCCTTGATATTGTTATCTAACACACAAAACACTAGGGATTATGAAATGTTCTTTCAATCTCCCCCTTTTTGGTGTTAGATGACAATACTAGGATTTGCAATGAAACCGGCTAATGACACCTTAACAAAAATGAAAGAGGCTCCCCTAGATGTGTGCATATTTACAATTTGCATTTGAATACAAATACACACACTAGAGAGAACACAACTTTCATAGCAAAGATAATTGAAACAAGGTGGGTTGGGAAACAAGGTCATACCACCGGGATGTGATTATAGCCAAAGAAAATAATGATATTGTTAGACTCCAAGCACATACCACAATATTGATGCATACACTAGATAATCCCATGATTCCATATGCCATCAAACAGACTCCATAGATAAATCCAGAATTCCATGAGAGTAGACCCACAATATGAATCCGGGATTCCAGAAGACCAAACAGAGTACAGCACGACATAGTATTACATAATCCAAGCACAAATAGCAAATAAGTTCACGCTAAAAGGGGCACAAGCAAGCAAATAAAACGACTGAAAGACAAGTGCTTGCACCCGACCCTTGCAAATCCACGAGACCTAATAGAACTACTTCTCCCCCTTTGGCATCAAAACGCCAAAAAGGAAGAAGAGCGATGCTAACGCCCCAGAAGATCACGCCTCCTCATTCTCGTTGTAGTCATCCCCGTCCCCTTCCTCTTCGTCATACTCATCATCATCGTCATCAGCTGGAGGAGTGGGTGCCCTTGGAGGTGGAGGAAACAGGCAACTCTCGAGCTCACCGTAGTTGATCCCAGAAGTGTTCCACTGAGCATATGGTTCCGGAGCAGTGGGAGGAGGTGGATGGCCAGTGGCACCGGAGACATGGTGAAGAATAAGCTGCTGAGTGTGATCCCTCTCATGATCCCTCTGGTACGCCTCATACTGGCCCTTGTGAGTGTCAATGCCCATGCAAAGTATGTGCCGCTGGAACCAAGTGAGTTGTTTAACCTCACGTGCCATTGGGGACACCGCGGAACGACGACCACTAGCCCGTTCATCACGCATGAAGGACTCAGGGGCAGTGGAAGGGTGATGGGTCTTCTGAGCCTTGTTGTAGATTTTCTTGGGCTTGTGAACCCCATCCAAAGCAGTGCCAAAGTCCTCAAGAGGCAACATATGCTTGATGAGAATCATAATGAAAGGAGTATAAGGAATAGAGAGCCTGTTGATCATAGCATCCGTCATCTCATGATATATGTAGTCCATGACATCCAGCTTGTAACCTGTAGCTGAACCGGAATGTAACATCCCTAAAATCATGATTTCAAAGATTGCATATCATTCATGCATGCATATAGAATTGAGATCAATTTCAAAACTCATTTCAGAAAAATAGAAGCACATAGTGTTATCATTTTATGTGAGCAAACTTAAATCAAATGGCCATCCCCATTTGAGAGTTTGATTGTTTTAAAACCTAGAATGTTTGTCTCCCTTGTTGAATAGATTGAATGTGGAATTTGAACCAAGCTTTACAAAATGGAAATAGTTCAAAAACCATTTTTCAAACATTTGCAAATCAAGTGCAAAGCTCCTGTTATTTTGTTTGTCCAAAAATGACCAAGCCTTTACAAAGTAACCACATGGTTTTATGCCTAGATTTGAGACTGTTGCACATTGCAAAAACCCCAGGAAGATTTGAATTCAAAAAGAGTTTGAAATCATTTGAAATCCATTCCTAAAAATCAAAACAGAAAAAGAAAAGGGTAAAAGAAAAGAAAAAGGCCAGGCGCTCCTAATCTGGCCCAGCAGCAAAACCGGCCCAGGTAGCCCACCCGGCCACTCTCTCGCTCGCTCGCACGCGCAGACGCACCCACACTGACGCTGACACTCAGACCCCACCCCCTCTCCGTAGCACTCGCTGACTGGTGGCCCTTTCCACGTCACACCTTCTTCCCCAAAACACGCCCGCAGACCACGTCGCTGCTACTGTTGATGCCGGTAATGGCGCGGTGTAATTAGCCTTGATGCCGCAAGCGTTTCCTGTCGCGCTTGAGCCTATTTAAACCACACCCCGCCACGGTCATTTTCCCCCACTCTCCTCGCTCACTCCGCCACCAGGCTGCGCGCATTTGACCTCGAAGCCCCACAGTACCGACGACTTCGGCGACTAATTCCGGTGAGCCTCGACCGCCCCCCTTTCTCTGGTTCAAACAATCGTGCCCAGCTTGATCTTGCGCACCTCCTGATACCCTTCGTTTGCATTCTCGTGACCCAGGCCGTCGTCCCCGTTCGTTGCTGCAACCGACTGCGCCGCCGCTCGACTCCGGCGATCAATTGAGGTAAAACCCGAGCGCCCCTTGCCCCCTCCTTCATACGAGAATGTTCGCCTTCGTCTTGTGCATCTCCTGACCCCTCTGGTTCGTGCTAGGGCGACGCCACACCTCGGCAACAACCTCTACTACAAGCGACAGACGCCGCCCGCAACTCTGACGAGCCCCAGCGACCGTACCCGTGCGCCCCTTCCCAAGCCATCGCCACCTTGAGCATCAGCAGCCCCCTGCGGTTCTGGTAAGCACACCCTTTCTTCCCCGGGCAACCTAGAACGCCAGCGCCGCCACTGACAGACACGCCGCCGCCAGTCGCCGCCGCTAGCGCTGCTCGTATTTGGTCAAAGCGATTAGGATCGTTAGATGCAGATCCTGCGGCTGAAATTAGAACTTAAGCGAAGAGGTAAGCGCACATCTGAGCCACCAGATCTGACTTAGATCCTACGGCCCGCAGAGCTCGATTCGTCCGAACCGGTACACGCCAATAGGGTTAAGACACGTGGCTAGAGTTTGATTCAAAAACAGATTTCAAATCAGATTTAGATCCAAAATTGAAATGGCTATAACTTTTGATTTCCACGTTAGATTTTTACAAATTTTATATCGTTGGAATCAGGGAGACAAGCCCTTTCTGTTTATGCAATGTGTTTAGTAAAAAGTTTCTGTTAAAATGACTTTTTATGCAGAAACTTGTTTAGGACCATTTTGAGTATAGAATTTGTTTAGTGATTGTTTTAGTGCTAAATAAGTTTGGATTAGCAAGTTTTTGACTTAGTTATGATTCAGTATCATGCACTTGCTTAGTGGAGTTTAAAAAATCATCACTTAGCATTCTTGCATGCATGCATACATATTTTTGTTTGTATATGAATTGTATGTGATTGTGGTTATAATCTTTGTGTAGATTTTGGTGCTAGTGATTGTGATTGTGAAGAGTGCTACTCTCCCCATTACCAAGGGAAGTGGTAATTCATGAATATTTCCATCCCTATATTTTGTACAAGCATTAGAAATATTTTGCTAAGACTTGCATGTTGTTATTTTGCCAAATGCTATGTTGGGAAATCCTAAGTAGTTGTAGAATTGCTAGGAAATTTCCTAAGTTAAGTTACTATGCCATGCTTAGCCTAGCTAGTAGCAAACAAGGGTTGGTAAAGTATATACATGCTATGATGAAAATATTTCTAAGTCTTTGGACTTATGTTTTCTTAATAAAACAACTAAGTCAATGAATCTCCTGGGTGGAATGGGACTTGAATGGTGGTTTTTGGTTGAGTGGTTACACAAGGCCCATGGACATGGTTTACCTTGTGTATCTCACTTGTGGTATGCCACCCAGGCACAAAGGGATTTTAGAGGCCAAGTGTTGAGAAGCTTATAGTGCAGCCACTTGGCAATATGGGCTCTGCCTTGATCATATAGGTTGCTAGAACTTAGCCATTTGGACAGTTGGTGGTAGTGGGAATGATAGGTTGGAGCGCGTCCATTTGGTCTAAGGAAAGGCTTCTGAAAGGTCCTGTCTTGGGAAACCAAGTCTGGTGGGGAAAGTGCAGAACCTCTGCAGATGGAAAATCTAAGTACTTAGCCAAGTCCATGGCAATGGACAACTTGAGCATCAAGACATGGAAGCTATCAAGAATCTCATCAATCCAACTTCTAAGTAAAACTTGTGGGTGAACAAGGGTGAAGGACCTCAATGTCTATTGATGGTTTCTTGGGAAGTTTTTGACAAAGAAAAACTTAGTGATTTCAACTAATAGGAAAAAACCTATTTTGAGCAAAGCAAGCCAAACTACACTTAGCCAAAATGCATATAGTAATATAGTCCACTTAAAATTTACTAAGGTATCACTTGCCAATACTATTCCAAAGTATTGACCCACTGTGGCTGTAACTTGTGATGTTGCAGGTTACTCCGATGATGATTAGGTGTCATGAGTCTACACTCAACATGCTTGCCTGTGGCACATGAAGATGAAGACTTATGTTTATTTACTTATTCCAAACTCTTGTATTAGGCCTGTGGCCTTGAGTTGTAAAAGACTATGTTTTATCTCTGGAATGGATGTAATAAATGACCTTTGTATCTGTGTACTTCATCTTAAACTGTGGATGCTAGCAATGATCCAGGGACTAGCATTGCAATCACAGGGATCCTTTTCCTTTACAAAGGAGGGATCTTACACGGAATTGGTGGCACACTCGTGAGCAAAAGCAAGGAGAGGAACCAGGTGGCCACGGATCTTGTCATTGTTGCCTCCACTCGGAGAAATGTTGTCCCTAAATATGCCAACAAGGGAGGCATACAAGGGAGAGAGACCAGCGAAAGTACCAGCAACACCATCAAGAGAAGGCAGGGAGCAAGCACTGTGTCCTTGGATGGCTTCAGTGGGGAAATGATGCGATGGCCAGAAGGAGTGTCACGGCCATGGAAAGCATACCCAAGAACCTGCCCAAAAATGCGGAAGTCCGACTATATCATTGTTGTCCCGGTCATCCACTTCATGGTACGGCGCTCATCACCGCAAATCACAAGAGTCGAGAAAAACTGCCTCACCAAGGAGGAATCATAGTTGCATTGAAGAGTCATAAGGTGGTGAAGCCCCATCTTGTTGGTCACATCCAATGCCTCAAGAATCCTTGCCTTGGATTGAGCCTCAGTCATATTGATGGGGTGCATGGGGCGAAGCTTGAGGGTGACATACACATCATCATGAATAGCCCGAAAGTGGGCATTCCAAAACATAGAGTCCTCTGGGGGACCATCACTGTCAGCCTCATCATAGTAATCAGTCTGGCGAATGGAGGCATACTGAATACTGTCCATAGCCTTGTAGTTGGGCCTAGAATGTTTGCCCTTGCAAGATGCGGTCCTCTTTGTTTTCTTTCCTGCCTCAGCCATCCGTTCAGCCTCTCTTGCTGCTCTGCTAACTTCTGTTTCGTCAATGAATGTTCCTTTTGCAGTGGGCTTGAGATAACGGGCACGGGGACGACGATAGAAGGTCTTAGTAGCCTTGGAGCCACCTGTGAAAAGCATGAGAGGGATAGAATGGGGATAAGCACACACACACACAAGTCCAGGAAACAAGATAGAAATAGTAGAAGAGAAATCCATAAGCCACCGATTTGCATTGCAGAAATCAGGACCAAACCAGACCAGAAGTTTAATCTCCAGGACGGATTATCTGGCCCTGGCAGGGGCGGATAATCCACCCCCCGTAGAACAATTCTGGAATGGCCCAGATTTAACATGGCAAAACAGATCGGGCACTAGGGTTGCAATACTACTGATTCTATCTAGCAAGGAAAACACCAAGGATCTTCTACAACAAGATTTCCACCCAAAAAATGCATCCCATACAAAAGGAGAGAGATGAGAGAGTTACCCTCACTCATTGGAGGAAAATTGCGGAGGAGAAGATACCCGGAGGCGAGGTGAAGAAGATCCGGGGAGGGCCTGGAGAATCCGGTGGTCAAATCGACTCCGGGGAGGGGCGGAGGCTCCGGCGGCGGCTGGGGGCAGAGCTAGGTTTGGGGGAGGGCTGGCTGCTCTGTTTGAGCCTGGCCTCCCCGACCCATCCCTTAAGAGGCAGAATTCGCCCGGGGCAGATAATCCGCCCCCCACTTGGGCCGGATAGTCCACCCCCTCTGAATATTCTGTTAAGAACAGATTCAGGCCGGAGCACCTTTGCAAAACTCCTCGATGGTGCATAGAGGACTTGTTTGCAAGAATAGATGGTTCAAGGAGGGAAACAAGGCTTGGGCTTAGAGCAACAAACTGAGATGGTACTACACACCCAAATTTGCAAGAATCAAATCAAACAAAAGCCAAAGTTGAGTGTGTTTTCCATAAGAACACGAAATATGCAAGAAAATCCAAAGAGAGCCATCGGAAACCAACTCTTTTCGAGGAAGAGGGCGGTCGCCGAAGCCACCATGTTGGAGCGCATGGCATGACACCGCGAAGATGTATCTTGAGTTCAAAACCAATGCTCATCAATAACCCACATATCACTAAATGATATTAAGGGAAATGATTTTTCTTGCTTTCAGCATTATGGGGGAGGGTTAGCCCAATGAATTAGGACCACTGTAACATCCCAGCATTAGAGCTTAGAAATAGGCTGAACACAGGTGTGTGCATTGCATTCATGCATCAGAAAATCCGGGGAATTTTCGCGCAAAACTAAAGAAGATATAGAGGGATCAGGATCTCTCTTGTTCTAATGGAAACATCAGGACAGGTGTGATGGATTTCGACATGACCTCTATTGTACTTGTGTATTTTAGGGGATTACAACTCAAATTTGAATAGTTAATTGATAGATTTGAATACTAAAAGAATTGGAAATTTAATTATAATAAAAGATAAGAGGTGAATTATTATTTATGAATAAGATGCAATATACACAATTATTCGAATTAAAAATTTAAAACACAAAGAGATAAGTATTTCTCTTGCCTTGGAGAAATGGGGTTTAGTTCATCATAGATGAGTGTTGGGAATTTGGGCATGACCTTTGTTGACTTTCTAATTTTGGGGAAACGAATTTGCATTCAGGACTTTAAATATGAGATCATACAATTCAAATATAACTTGGATTTAAATTTAAATCTTAAACTATTACAGGATATTACATAAACATAATACAAACTGGTATAAGTAATATAATCTTTATTACATAAATAAGAATTTAAGATATTACAAGTTACAAATAATAAAGGTCAATTACAATAAGAGAATATACTAATATAATGTTAAGAGGAAAAGGTAAATCTCCATTACTTTAATACAAATAATACAAGGTTCTTACAAGTAAATAAAATTACAAATGAATAAAGGAAAAGATTCCTAAATCTACTCTTGATCCTTTATCTGTATCCTTCCCGACTCTTGATCCCTGTAAAACAACACAAAGGATAAAAGAAAAACAAAAGAAAGGAAAATAAGGAAAAAAGGGGGTTAGATGGTTTATTGCTCTCGGATATCAACAGTGTAGTGCACTGTTTTGTCTCCTCATTGAGCTGAATTGTTTTTAGAAGGGGCAAGTTTCACCAAATAAGATAGAATCTGTTCTTATCATATTAAACCTCAGAGCACCATCATTGGCCAGGGACAATTTACCAAAGTCAAATAAAAGGTCAATTGGTAAAACTTCAGATTCTCACTTGATCTGATCCACTGGGGGTGAGACAAGCACCCAGGCAGCTCACACATCTGCATGGTGTTGTGCTGTCAAGCATAGGGCATCACCAGGACTACAGAGGTAAGCCCACAGCCGTAACTAGCAAACCTTACCATCCAACATCCAAACAGTCCACATCCACAACCCCAGAACACTTGGTTCCACACTAAAGATTCCACCAGCACCCTGGTTGCTTGGGAAAGCCATCCAGGAGCAGATCAAGATCAAGCCAGGAGCTGGGAGGAGCAGACCAAGCAACATGATCACCAAAGGAGAAATGGGTAAACATGGTGGCAAAAGAGGAGGAGGCAAGAAGTACTAGTATCAGATGATTCAACTCATCCTCACAATAATAACAGTGAGTAAGCATCATGTTCAACTTTAACATCTATTCTAACTAGAGTAATCCATACAAACACAAATTTTTTTCTTTGAAAAGGGGAATACTCTCAGTGTTGCATATAAATGATATGTACAATTCATCATAGAGTAGATTTTGTCAAGACAAACAATAACTGTCCTTGTTATCTACTTGTGCCTTAGTCTTTGCATCTTAGGCAAAGCCAAGTAATGAAAGGAGATTTTTGTCTTAACCTATGCTTCAGACCAGCATCACAAGCAATCAGGTTAAATTTTTTTGTTTAGTCTTACAAGCAAGAGAAGCCAATAGAATAGGGTATCCAGCAGCATATTCATGACCTACTATTGTGCACTCTCCAAGGTTGAAGGCACCAGAGTAGCAGCCAAAAACAACTAATGTCACTAGAGTAATCCCTACTCATTAGCTAGCTCACAAAGTTATCAAAACCCAACAAATTCTATCATTTTCCCAGTTCAGTAAACTAGGAATCATTTTTGAATATGTAATTAATATCATTACTGAACCATAGGTTCAGTTCAGCATGCACCTTTCATATATAAACTCAACATTGAGCCAAGTACATAATTCATAATCTACCACTAGAATTATATCAAATCATCTCCCTAACATTTTAGGGATCATTTTTACAAGTTGCTTATGGACTTACATCCCTAAGGAGAGTAGGATCTGTTGGATAGAAAATATCCTCAGAGACACACTCAGATGGATTGTTTATCAACATGGATAACTTAAGAAGGTCTAACAACATGTTTTCCATCTATGGACAAGGTCTCAGATCATACATCATTGACCTAAGCTACTGTTCACTAGTTTAGAACTAGGTGGCAGCAGATTCTTTAATGAACTACTACAGGGCACATTCCATAAAATGGTAGCACCTCTGTAGCAGTTTCATTACTTTTTAACCATTTCTCAAATCAGAAGTACAAGTATAAGAAACTACACCAAGTTATTCTAATCATTTTCCTAAGTCACATCAGCTAGGAATCATTCAACTAGTCACATCTGCAAGCCATTCCTCAATAAACCAGGCCACTAGACTGAACCATAGCCAGTAAGAAAATGTTCATAAGTTAGTAATCTTACTGGAGGATATTGATCAAATACAAGATCAAAGACCATGTATCAAGAATAATACCAATACTCACTGATAATAACTTAATTGAACCACAGGTCACAAGTAATCTCGTCAAGCAAATAAAACCTGGTTACAGAGATGTAACCTTGACAGGGGGTAATCACAACAAGCATGCTTGGCATGGCAAGGTAGATGGGGCATAGAGAAAAACACAGTAGGGGAAGCCCACTTACTAGAGGTCCTCGCAAAAAGATAGAAGAGGAAGCACAGGAGTGGTCGGCGGAGATGAAGGGGCGGCAGCACGGGGAGCACCCCCGGAGGAGCGCTGCAACCCACACCTACAGCTCATCAGGAGCAGCCTATGGAGAAGTGGTGAAGATCGTGAGCAACCCAGCACGGCGTCGACGAAGCACCAAGGCGACTGAACCCTAACCCTAGCCTCGGGCGAGGGTCAGCGCGGCTAGGAGAAGACCCCAGAGGGAAATCGGCTTGGACAAGATCGAGAGGTGGCGTCGACTCAGTAGTCTTTCATCGCGGCATGGCCACGGCGGCGGAGTCTACCGGAATCGAGCAGTGTCAGGGGGCGGCCATGGCAGCACCAGAGCGAGGACGAGAGAGATAAGGTCGAGCGTAGGGAAGAGGGGGTACTGGGCCGCTGGGTCGGTCCAGTGGCAACTGGTTGGGTTTGACCCTAAGCTAGTTGGGCCAGTTGGGTCCAAATGGGCCCATTGGTAAGCCTGGCCCAATTCCAAAGTAAAAATAAGAAAATATTTATCAAATCACTAAATGACCAAACTACCCTGAACATAATTTATAGCCTAAAAAAATATAAAAATAAATTCCAAAAATACTTATGATATATCAAAATGACCACAAAAATAATATTTACCTAATAAAAATATAATTTTTAAGTGTTTAAAATAAGTTTAAAGTAAAATAATTATGAACACCATTAAATCTTAAATTAAATTTTATAAAATAAAACAAAAACCCTAAAAATAAATAAAAATCATTTTGTCTATCAAAATAACTCTATTATTTAATAAAAATATTAACTTAGAGTTTTACAAATAAAACATAAAACAAATATTTAAAGACACTTAATTCTTTGATGAATTTTATAAAAATATAGATTATACTGAAAAATAAATAAAATTCATTTTTAAGGTATTGAATAAATATATTACACTAGAAAAATATTAAATATATTATTAGAAAAGTCTTTAATATTTTAAATAATAAATCCTTACATAATACCTATTTTATGAATCTTTAAAACATAATTGTTGAGTAAGAAATAATCACAATTCTTATAAAACCTTGAGCAATTAGAGTCTTTGTATCAAACTCCAAACCCATAACTTAAATTCATAATCAAATCTAAGTATAACTTTTAACTTTAAAATATTCTTTTAAAAATCTTATTAAGAAACCTTTTAAATCAACATTGGGTATCACCCAGTTATATAATATGATGACTAAGCATTATATCTTAACCATTATTAACATAACTTTAAATTCTAACAAATTACTAAGATCATCTAGTTATGCTCCCATTAAATAAATACCAATTACTTTCTAAATAAACAAAACAAATTTAATCTAAATCATTCACTTAAATGTAAAGTGAACAATTCCACACCTTAGTTATATCTATCATAAATCTAAAACTTGGGAATAATTAAAATATATTACATCTTAAGTTTACTTAACCTTTTAAAGCTAACTTTAGTCTCAAAAGTTATAAACATCATGTATAATAAACTACTTATGTTTTTATAGTTAACTTTGGTCTATTTAAATTAAGACATAAATCAACTCAAGTCCAAACTCATAAATCAAACCCCAAAAGAAAGTGATCATGTCCTATTAACAATAAAGATTGTTTAAACCTTAGAAAGGAAATATTTTGTTCAAATGTTATTCTTTTTGCCACTTCAAACAAAAATCTTATAGTAAGTTTCTCAATTATTCACAACTCAAACCGAAAGATGTTTATCATAGTCACCAGATGACAATTAACCATAATCACCTCATTTCATACTTTATTTACATATTTGGGATAGTTAACACTTAGATTCCTTATAGAGACCATTACTTATAAAGTAAAAATTTGAAGAAAAACCAACTCTTAAAAGAATCACTTGAATTCACTTCACTCAAAGTATTGGGGATTCAATCTGGGAGTTCTACAAAAATGCATAGCATTAATTATGCACAACTTCATATTGCTTCTTTAAACATTAGTCCTTACCGGACCAATGATACAGATTTCAGATATTGGATCTTATGTCCTCTTGAAGACCGTGAGTGCATAATCTTGCAATCACAAAAGGCAAGTTCACACTTGCTCATGTCCTTTTGATTATTTTCTATAAAGTATTTTGCAAATCAAGTGTTGACATCGCCTGCATTTGAAAAAGGTTAGAAAACACTATTTTGATAATAAAGTGAACTATTGGTTACTGATCCAGGGTGATCAGCTAATCTATTAAATCTGGTAGTTGGAATACCACTGTTCAGGACTATATCACCTAGGATTTAATAACCAATGTCGCCAGTGATTCTTGCGCCGTATATTACGTGTTGACCTTGAGATTTGGAATGGGACGAAGAAGTCAGCTGTATCTTTTCCCTCTCGCATGGAGCCGGATGTGCGGGTCGTGGATGTTATCACTCATAGCATGCATATTAATTGGTAATTCATAGAGGATATGCAGCATATGGGGAGCCCTCAACGTCCCACAATAGTTCCAGCATCTGAACGGTCTGTATTGCCTATTGCCGTAATTCAATAGGTGGGCATGGCATACACCAAGGAGACAAGCGGGGTCGCGAAGAAGGCAGTGATTGGCTTGGATCTTAGGTTGGGCCTCAAACCAAGGAAGTTTGAACGGGAACATAATTCCGGCCGTGCAACAAAGCCTAAGGTCTCTCATGGGTAAAGTGACGCACCTCTACATAGTGTAAGAATTGTAACTTGTTACTCCCTGTTCCGGGAAGGAGCTGCGAACGCGGCGGGAAAGGAACCCCATGAAGGTTCTGGTAAACCTGTGAAGGCTGACTGACATAGCTTTTCAGAATAAAAGCAACCTTTGAAGAAATGTTTATGAAAACTTGCATTGCCTACGACCTACGGTTTGTGGCTGTAGATATAGTGCATCAAACACTCCTTTTCTAGTGAACTTGCTGAGTACGCTCGTACTCAAAGTATCTTCTTAACCCTTGCTTGATTCTGAAGCCATTAAAACGATGTCTACATCAAGTTATGCTCCAGGACTTATCATGCTCAACTAAAGCTTTTCAATAAAGACAAGGAAGACAACATATACCTCAACTCAAGTGAAGACGAAGTTACTAATTAGATAGGAATATAATCTCTAGTCAAAGAACCTATTTCTATAGTGCGTTGCGATAGCAGCAATGCCAACCTCTTAGCCAGAATACTAGACTTAATAGTATAATCGTTCTTGCGTTATTTATCTTTGATTCTTCTCCGTAAGAAGTTCTTTCTCTCTCTTTAACCTAGAGTGTTCTCTGGATCTTATGTAAAGAGTGAGTTGTAACCTTTAACCATGTATTGGACCCGCTGTGTTTTTGTTGTGCCATTCTGAGGGATGTAATACTAGTGAACGGTGTTTCATTGGTGTTATGTCAACGACTATAGTATACTACATCATGCAGTGGTATGCTGGGTCACCGCAGTTGGTATCAGAGCATATGCTTTGACCTTAGGTTGGAAACCTAGTAAATGGGTAGAACCTATAGGACACATCCTAGCAATACTATAGAGTTCTCTAGTGATATGAGGGATATTCACTTGGGAATAATCCTGATATGTTACTAGTGCGATAACTCTTTTATATGATTGCAATTCCAATAACTACCCAAGAGTTTTAACTCTATATGACTGATGATAATTTCTTATCCACAGTTCCACATGGCACCTCGATATCCACCCCGGAATGTTCAAGTGATGAACATGACGTAGGATGACTACGGAGGGGATTGGACAGACAATCTCCGACAACTTCTATGGAGTTTGGAATGTGAATCAAGACTTTTGGTCAAGATTTACACTTACTATGATGGGCAGGTATTATCTATATACTGTGTCATGATCATGTTACCCAAGAAGTTAGGACTTAAGGGAGAAATGCCAGCAGGAGAGGCAGGGTGCATGGAATCTGCATATCAGATTGCCGTAGCAGCATCCATAACCATGATCCGAAAGCATAAATCCCAAGCTCTAGAAGGTAGTACTCACACCATTATACCACATGAAACCTCAAACTCAGAGCATGAGTTAGATCACTCTACCTTAGTCCAAGATGAACCTACTCTAGTTATAGAGTATATGAATCGTTATCGGTCTTTGTTAAACACTTATCATAACACTCACCAAGTCTTAGTTCAGGAACTAGATACGGTCATTGAGGATTTTACTGATCCTGATAAAGCAATGGCTCGTAGGAAGAGGCATCCCAAATACATACCTTCAGGAGAAGTATTTGAGGAAACTGAATTTGATGACCCAAACTCAGAAAATTATGCCTATTACCAGAATGAATTCAAGCCACCTGAAGACCTATGGACCAAGTACAATTCTGAACAACAGGAATGGAATAAAGTTATTCCAAATAAACCTGAGCCTAACAAGTATGGATGAGAAATAGAATCTCAAGGTAAAACCATAGGGAATCATATACCTTGTGATACAGGTATTGAAGAAGAGACCAACTATAACCATAGAGAGCCTCATGGACCATATGGGGGTAATACGAATCCAATCAACTTAGAAGAGTACTCCAATAGCTACTATACCAATATATATGACTGGATCCAAGAAAAATCTAAGGAACCAACTTACTATGAGGAAGCGTTGCCAGAAAACCCGGACTATTCGGTGGAAGATTATGCCAATTCTAGTCATTTTTCAATGACTAATCTCAGTCTCGGTACTTCTAATCAAGAATACGCACCTCCTGGATGCTCTTATGCTCCAGAAGGCAGTCGTAGGACTTCACGTCATCATGGACGGAATTCCAGGAAGCACTAGAGGAAGATGAAAGTGAGAGAGAAACAACATCCCAAGGGATGCAGGCTTGGATAATGTATATAGAGGGTAATGCGTATTGTAGTTGAAGAGTTGCCGAAATAAGAGATGATATATCCACAAGAGCAAGAGGTTCTTGTAAGATAGTTGTGTAAAAAGGTTTCGAGCAAACCGTTGGAACACCTGGTACATTTGTAAATTATTAAAACCTATGTATAATATAGGGTATATGCTTTGTGGTTTATCGACTTTTGGATTTTTTTTTATTCTTCTTGATTGACTAGATCTGTACATGAAGTTTAATTAGGTGTGCAAATGCATGATGTAACACCCAGTTATTACTTGATGTTATAGACCTAGATAGAAACGGGAATTCGTGTAAGGGAGTGACGAGTTTCAAAGATCATAAGGAAGATTAACTTGAATGATGTAGCATGATAGAAGGGGTATTTACACCATTTGGGGGATAGATAGAACATAAGTCACATTCTTGGCCAGTTTAGGAAGAAAGCATGGTAAGGAGTAACAAGATATGATAAATTGAAAGTTCATTCAAAGTAGGTAAAATACTAAGAATTTAATGGAGAGTTGTATCAAGTTCATGGAAGTAGCATGAAAAAAAATACCAAGAAGATGCCTTGGAACCAAAAGGGTATTCAAGATCTGACAACTCGGAGAATGTAACTCGTAGGTCGGATACTGTAAGATAATACCTACCACCCAGAATGTTCTGCCCTGGGTACCTAATCCCTTGCCGGCATTCTGATCCGCAGTCGGTATTCTGTCCGCAGCTAGTATTTGGTTGACATAGTTAATCAAATTATCTTAAAAGTTGCATAATGAGCATTAAATTTGTCCTAAGTTGAGTTAAACCTCAGGAAGTATAATTTTTTTAAAGGCGGTCGTCTTTCGAGAGGCTTCGCAAAGTTAGCGTTACCTCCGCAAAAATGTCCAATAGTAAGTACGACATTTAGTGCTGAAAGATTTGTTTCGGAGATACACAATTGTGTGGATACACCGTATAATCTTTCATCAGACCCTAAACCGGATGTAAGCTGGACCGAGATCAATATTTTAGTTTAAGAACCAATGGTCTCTATGTATGTAGTTTAAAGACTATTAGTAAAACCTAAGGGGGAGAGTAGACATTATGAATGAAAGTTGAAAAGGTATTGTAGGTAATAACTAAAGATTATTTAAAGCTTAAGCTTGAAGATGATAAAAGGATAATCTTAGCCGACCAATTCTAGAAGAAACAACTCTTAAGTGGTATTTAAGAAGTAATAGAGAACCTCCACTTGGACATAGGAAGAGACTAAGAAATTCCAATGGGTATGGACTAAATGAGTTCAAATCTACTTTTCGGAAGGACCACTAGTGTAAACCATACAATGACAAATTAAAGATTAGTCTTTTGGCCACAACTATTGACTAATAAGTTTAAAACCTGTTTTAGTAAAACTTCCTAGACTTTGCATAATATAGTAAGGAAGATCGATGATCAAGTTAAGGAGTTGGATTAGGATATCTAATAAGAATAAGAAACTAAAGAAGAGACTCCAATTTAAGAAGTTCATAATAAGGACATATCCCTAAGGGAGTAAAGTAAAAGCAACTTTGGAGTATTGGATCCACCAAGTAAAAGATTGTTGAGCATGATGAGGATTCAAGGAAAGAGCTGGATATGGAATAATATAATTACTTCGAGGAATGTCGTAACCAAAACTAGACAATTCCTCATTCCAAAACAAAAGAGTGTGCGAACTTCGAGGACGAAGTTTATTTTAAGGGGGAGAGTCTGTAACATCCCAACATTAGAGCTTAGAAATAGGCTGAACACAGGTGTGTGCATTGCATTCATGCATCAGAAAATCCGGGGAATTTTCGCGCAAAACTAAAGAAGCTATAGAGGGATCGGGATCTCTCTTGTTCTAATGGAAACATCAGGACATGTGTGATGGATTTCGACATGGCCTCTATTGTACTTGTGTATTTTAGGGGATGACAACTCAAATTTGAATAGTTAATTGATAGATTTGAATACTAAAAGAATTGGAAATTTAATTATAATAAAAGATAAGAGGTGAATTATTATTTATGAATAAGATGCAATATACACAATTATTCGAATTAAAAATTTAAAACACAAAGAGATAAGTATTTCTCTTGCCTTGGAGAAATGGGGTTTAGTTCATCATAGATGAGTGTTGGGAATTTGGGCATGACCTTTGTTGACTTTCTAATTTTGGGGAAACGAATTTGCATTCAAGACTTTAAATATGAGATCATACAATTCAAATATAACTTGGATTTAAATTTAAATCTTAAACTATTACAGGATGTTACATAAACAAAATACAAACTGCTATAAGTAATATAATCTTTATTACATAAATAATAATTTAAGATTTTACAAGTTACAAATAATAAAGGTCAATTACAATAAGAGAATATACTAATATAATGTTAAGAGGAAAAGGAAAATCTCCATTACTTTAATACAAATAATACAAGGTTCTTACAAGTAAATAAAATTACAAATGAATAAAGGAAAATATTCCTAAATCTACTCTTGATCCTTTATCTGTATCCTTCCTGACTCTTGATCCCTGTAAAACAACACAAAGGATAAAAGAAAAAGAAAAGAAAGGAAAATAAGGAAAAAAGGGGGTTAGCTGGTTTATTGCTCTCGGATATCAACAGTGTAGTGTACTATTTTGTATCCTCATTGAGCTGAATTATTTTTAGAAGGGGAAAGTTTCACCAAATAAGATAGAATCTGTTCTTATCATATTAAACCTCAGAGCACCATCATTGGCTAGGGACAATTTTACCAAAGTCAAATAAAAAGGAAATTGGTAAAACATCAGATTCTCACTTGATCTGATCCACTGGGGGTGAGACAAGCACCCAGGCAGCTCACACATCTGCATGGTGTTGTGCTGTCAAGCACATGGGCATCACAAGGAGTACAAAGGTAAGCCCACAACCGTAGCTAGAAAACCTTACCATCCAACATCCAAACAGTCCACATCCACAACCCCAGAACACTTGGTTCCACACTAAAGCTTCCACCAGCACCCTGGTTGCTTGGGAAAGCCATCCAGGAGCAGATCAAGATCAATCCAGGAGCTGGGAGGAGCTGACCAAGTAACATGATCACCAAAGGAGAAATGGGTAAACATGGTGGCAAAAGAGGAGGAGGCAAGAAGTACTAGTAGCAGATGATTCAACTCATCCTCACAATAATAACAGTGAGTAAGCATCTTGTTCAACTTTAACATCTGTTCTAACCAGAGTAATCCATACAAACACAAATGTTTTTCTTTGAAAAGGGGAATACTCTCAGTGTTGCATATAAATGATATGCAAAATTCATCATAGAGTATATTTTGTCAAGACAAACAATAACTGTCCTTGTTATCTACTTGTGCCTCAATCTTTGCATCTTAGGCAAAGCCAAGTAATGAAAGGAGATTTTTGTCTTAACCTATGCTTGAGACCAGCATCACAAGCAATCAGGTTAAACAATTTTGTTTAGTCTTACAAGCAAGAGAAGCCAATAGAATAGGGTATCCAGCAGCATATTCATGACCTACTATTGTGCACTCTCCAAGGTTGAAGGCACCACAGTAGCATCCAAAAACAACTAAAGTCACTAGAGTAACCCTACTCATTAGCTAGCTCACAAAGTTATCCAAACCCAACAAATTCTATCCTTTTCCCAGTTCAGTAAACTAGGAATCATTTTTGAATATGTAATTAATATCATTACTGAACCATAGGTTCAGTTCAGCATGCACCTTTCATATATAAACTCAACATTGAGCCAAGTACATCATTCATAATCTACCACTAGAAAATTATATCAAATCATCTCCCTAACATTTTAGGGATCATTTTCACAAGTTGCTTATGGACTTACATCCCTAAGGAGAGTAGGATCTGTTGGATAGAAAATATCCTCAGAGACACACTCAGATGGATTGTTTATCAACATGGATAACTTAAGAAGGGCTAACAACATGTTTTCCATCTGTGGACAAGGTCTCAGATGCATTCAAGACTTTAAATATGAGATCATACAATTCAAATATAACTTGGATTTAAATTTAAATCTTAAACTATTACAGGATGTTACATAAACAAAATACAAACTGGTATAAGTAATATAATATTTATTACATAAATAATAATTTAAGATTTTACAAGTTACAAATAATAAAGGTTATTACTGGCCACATCCGCAAGCCATTCCTCAATAAACCAGGCCACTAGACTGAACCATAGCCAGTAAGCAAATGTTCATACGTTAGTAATCTTACTGGAGCATATTGATCAAATACAAGATCAAAGACCATGTATCAAGAACAATACCAATACTCACTGATAATAACTTAATCGAACCACAGGTCACAAGTAATCTCGTCAAGCAAATAAAACCTGGTTACAGAGATGTAACCTTGACAGGGGGGTAATCACAGCAAGCATGCTTGGCATGACAAGGTAGATGGGGCATAGAGAAAAAACGTAGTAGGGGAAGCCCACTTACCAGAGGTCCTCGCAAAAAGATAGAAGAGGAAGTAGAGGAGTGGTCGGAGGCGATGAAGGGGCGGCAGCATGGGGAGCACCGCCGAAGGGGCGCTGCAACCCACACCTGCAGCTCATTAGGAGCAGCCTGTGGAGAAGGGGTGAAGATCGTGAGCAACCCAGCACGGCGTCGACGAAGCACCAAGGTGACTGAACCCTAACCCTAGCCTCGGGCGAGGGTCAACGCGGCTGGGAGAAGACCCTAGAGGGGAATCGGCTTGGACAGGATCGAGCGGAGGCGTCGACTCAGTAGTCTTGCATCGCGACATGGCCACGGTGGCGGAGTCTACCGGAATCGAGCAGTGTCAGGGGGCGGCCATGGCAGCACCAGAGCGAGGACGAGAGAGATAAGGTCGAGCGTAGGGAAGAGGGGGTACTGGGCCACTGGGTCGGTCCAGTGGCAACTGGTTGGGTTTGACCCTAAGCCAGTTGGGTCCAAATGGGCCCATTGGTAAGCCTGGACCAATTCCAAAGTAAAAATAAGAAAATATTTATCAAATCACTAAATGACCAAACTACCCTGAACATAATTTATACCCTAAAAAATATAAAAATAAATTCCAAAAATACTTATGATATATCAAAATGACGACAAAAATAATATTTACCTAATAAAAATATAATTTTAAGTGTTTAAAATAAATTTAAAGTAAAATAATTATGAAAACCATTAAATCTTAAATTAAATTTTATAAAATAAAACAAAAACCCTAAAAATAAATAAAAATCATTTTTGTGTATCAAAATAACTCTATTATTTTATAAAAATACTAACTTAGAGTTTTACAAATAAAACATAAAACAAATATTTAAAGACACTTAATTCTTTGATGAATTTTATAAAAATAAATATTATACTTAAAAATAAATAAAATTCATTTTTAAGGTCTTGAATAAATATATTACACTAGAAAAATATTAAATACATTATTAGAAAAGTCTTTCATATTTTAAATAATAAATCCTTACATAATACCTATTTTATGAATCTTTAAAAAAATAATTGTTGAGTAAGAAATAATCACAATTCTTATAAAACCTTGAGCAATTAGAGTCATTGTATCAAACTCCAAACCCATAACTTAAATTCATAATCAAATCTAAGTATAACTTTTAACTTTAAAATATTCTTTTAAAATCTTATTAAGAATCCTTTTAAATCAACATTGGGTATCACCCAATTATATTATATGATGAATAAGCATTATATCTTAACCATTATTAACATAACTTTAAATTCTAACAAATTACTAAGATCATCTAATTATGCTCCCATTAAATAAATACCAATTACTTTCTAAATAAGCAAAACAAATTTAATCTAAATCATTCACTTAAATGTAAAGTGAACAATTCCACACCTTAGTTATACCTATCATAAATCTAAAACTTGGGAATAATTAAAATATATTACATCCTAAGTTTACTTAACCTTTTAAAGTTAACTTTAGTCTCAAAAGTTATAAACATCATGTATAATAAACTACTTATGTTTTTATACTTAACTTTGGTCTATTTAAATTAAGACATAAATCAACTCAAGTCCAAACTCATAAATCAAACCCCAAAAGACAGTGATCATGTCCTATTAACAATAAAGATTGTTTAAACCTTAGAAAGTAAATATTTTGTTCAAATGTTATTCTTTTTGCCACTTCAAACAAAAATCTTATAGTAAGTTTCTCAATTATTCACAACTCAAACCGAAAGATGTTTATCATAGTCACCACATGAAAATTAACTACAATCACCTCATTTCATACTTTATTTACATATTTGGGATTGTTAACACTTAGATTCCTTATAGAGACCATTACTTATAAAGTAAAAAAATGAAGAAAAACCAACTCTTAAAAATAATCACTTTAATTCACTTCACTCAAAGTATTGGGGATTCAATTTGGGAGTTTTACAAAAGTGCATAGCATTAATTATGCACAACTTCATATTACTTCTTTAAACATTAGTCCTTACCGGACCAATGATACAGATTTCAGATATTGGATCTTATGTCATCTCGAACACCGTGAGTGCATAATCTTGCAATCACAAAAGGCAAGTTCGCACTTGCTCATGTCCTTTTGATTATTTTCTGTAAATTATTTTGCAAACCAAGTGTTGACATCACCTGCATTTGAAAAAGGTCAGAAAACACTATTTTGATAATAAAGTGAACTATTGGTTACTGATCCAGGGTGATCAGCTAATCTATTAAATCTGGCAGTTGGAATACCACTGTTCAGGACTATATCACCTAGGATTTAATAACCAATGTCGCCAGTGATTCTTGCGCCATATGTTACGCGTTGACCATGAGATTTGGAATGGGACGGAGAAGTCAGCTGTATCTTTAACCTCTCGCATGGAGCCGGATGTGCGGGTCGTGGCTGTTATCACTCATAGCGTGCATATTAATTGGTAATTCGTAGATGATATGCAGCATATGGGTGGGAGCCCTCAACGTCTCATGATAGTTCCGGCATCTGAACGGTCTGTATTGCCTATTGCCGTAATTCAATAGGTGGGCATGGCATACACCAAGGAGACATGCGGGGTCACAGAGAAGGCAGTGATTGGCTTGGATCTTAGGTTGGGCCTCAAACCAAGGAAGTTTGAACGGGAACATAATTCCGGCCATGCAACAAAGCCTAAGGTCTCTCATGGGTAAAGTGACGCACCTCTGCAGAGTGTAAGAACTATAACTTGTTACTCCCTATTCCGGGAAGGAGCTACGAACGCGGCGGGAAAGGAACCCCATGAAGGTTCTGGTAAACCCGTGAAGGCTGACTGACATAGCTTTTCATAATAAAAGAAACCTTTGAAGAAATGTTTATGAAAACTTGCATTTCCTATGACCTACAGTCTGTGGCTGTAGATATAGTGCATCAAACACTCCTTTTCTAGTGAACTTGCTGAGTACGCTCGTACTCAAAGTATCTTATTAACCCTTGCTAGATTCTGAAGCCATTAAAACAATGTCTACGTCAAGTTATGCTCCATGACTTATCATGCTCAGCTAAAGCTTTTCAATAAAGACAAGGAAAACAACATATACCTCAACTCAAGTGAAGACGAAGTTACTGATTAGATAGGAATATAATATCTATTCAAAGAACCTATTTCTGTAGTGCGTTGCGATAGCAGTAATGCCAACCTCTTAGCTAGAATACTAGACTTAATAGTATAATCGTTCTTGCGTTATTTATCTTTGATTCTTCTCCGTAAGAAGTTCTTTATCTCTCTTTAACCTAGAGTGTTCTCTGGATCTTATGTAAAGAGTGAGTTGTAACCTTTAACCATGTATTGGACCCGCTGTGTTTCTGTTGTGCCATTCTGACGGATGTAATACTAGTGAATGGTGTTTCATTGGTGTTATGTCAACGACTATAGTATACTACATCATGCAGTGGTATGCTGGGTCACCGCAACCACACTCCCCCTATGTCTATGCCTGCATCTAAACCAAATACATGAAAAGAGTAAGTGAGTGTGCAAGGGTAGTCAAGCCAAGCTCCTTGAATCTATGATATTTAGCTCATTCCTCAAATAACAAAATCTTGCTTCATTAAGAGGCTTCGAGAAAATATCAGCAAGTTGGTTCTTCGTGATCACAAAGGATAGGGAAATATCGCCACGAGCAACATGATCCCGAATGAAATGGTTGCGAATATCAATATTTTTGTTCTTGTATGCTCCACGAGATTGTAAGCAATTTTGATAGCACTTTCATTGTCACATAATAGAGGCACTTTGCCACAATTGACACCATATTCCTTTAAAGTTTGCCTCATCCATAATAACTGTGTACAAGCACTTGCAGCAGCAACATATTCAGCTTTGGCGGTTGAGAGTGAAATACAATTCTGTTTCTTTGAAGACCAACACACTAGAGACCTGCCCAAAAATTGACATGCACTAGAAGTTGATTTTATATCATCTTTGTCACCAGCCCAATCTGAATCAGTGTAACCACATAGAGAGAAACTTGAACCCTTGGGATACCATAACCCAAAATTTGGGGAATGAACCAAATATCTGAAGATTCGTTTGACCGCCACTAAGTGGCTTTCTTTAGGAGCGGCTTGGTACCTTGAACACACTCCTACACTTAACACGATATCGGGCCTAGATGCGCAAAGGTAAAGGAGAGAGCCGATCATGGATCGATATACCTTTTGGTCCACGTCTTTACCCTTGGGATTGAGCTCAAGATGACACTTTGTTTGCATTGGAGTAGAAACGCCATTGAGATCCGTCATCTTGAAACTCTTGAGCATGTCTTGAATGTACTTAGCTTGATTAATAAAAGTGTAGGGTTCACAGCATAGAAAACAAAAAAATTCCTACAATGGGAACAACTATGTACCAAGATCTATCTACTAGATACAAACAACGGGCGGATGTATATCCGTAGAGAACATACCCTTGAAGTCCAAAAAAGCTTAACGAGTCCAAACTCGTGGTTGATGTAGACGATCTCTTGCCGATCTCAAGATCAAGAGGAAGTCCTAGCGCCGCAAAACAGCAGCGCATCCGTGCTCGCACACACGTTCGAGGCACCGAGCAACCTCCGCCTCCTCGCTCCAGCGATGCAGCGGAAGCACAACTCTTTCTTGCCGAATAGCCACCGGGAACATGTATCTCGCTAGTCCGAGACCATGGGGGATAAATTCTAGAGGGGGAGAGATATCCTTCACGAGGAGGTGTGAGTGAGAGAGAGGGAGGGGGCTCCTTTTATAGGGAGAGGGGGCACCCAAGGGGCCATGCGCCCAGCCATGGGGCTGCCCCCACCTCTTCCACATTCATGTGGGTGGACACTCCACTCACTCAAATGCCTTTCAATTCCCTCCACTAAAAAACCCACTCAAATTCCCATTAAATTTCCACCAAATTTAATGCAAACTCTCATTAAATAAAACTCCTTTTATTTATTCAGAATTTTGTCAATTACTTTAATGACAAACATTCACATATAACCCCTTGCTAGTATTTCATTTCACATGCAGAAACACTTTCTGCAATTTCACCCGAAAACCCGTTTCGGTATCTAGTGAAATAAATTCCTGCGCTTGTTATTCTTTTCGGCATGAAACTTTTGCTCCAAATGGATGTCGGTGTCTCTTAAGTGTGTCACCCTACGGTTCGCGAATAATGCGGACATGATTGAGACCCCTCTCAGATCAATAATCAGAAGCGGGATCTGGAGACCCATACTGACTCCCACACATTCAACGATGACTTTCTTGTGATCGTCGGAACATTTTACACTAGTATCTTAATCCCTTTGTTTCGCGATATATTACATGTCCGAGATTCGATCATCGGTATCTCCATACCTAGTTTGATCTCGTTACTGACATGCACTCTTTTCTCGTTCCCGTGATATAACATTCTAGTGATCAAATCACTTGCTTGCAAGCTAATCAATGTGATATCACTGAGAGGGCCCAGAGTATATCTATCTGTCATCGGGATGAACAAATTCCACTCTCGATCCATGGGCCTCAACATAACACTTTATTAGTTCTGAATCCATCTTTATAATCACCCTGTTACGGTGTGACGTTTGATGTTATTAAGAAACTCTTCCGGTGTTAGTGATTGACATGATCTCATGGTCTAAGGATTAGGATCACTTCGTAAGTTGTTATAGCAATATAAACTCAATGACTTTGATCGTAATGCTATACTTTGGATGAATGTTCATCACACCATTACACTAATGTTGTGACCTCGTTATTAACAACATCCAATGTCCATGATCGGGAAACCTATGATCATTTTGTTAATCAACGAGCTAGTTTATAAGAGAGGCATAACTAGGAACTTCCTTTTGTTTATTAAACACACATGTATTAATGTTTCCGTATTAATACAATTATAGCATGTAAAATAAACATTTATCATAAATAAGGAATACGATAATAACCATTTTATTATTGCCTCTCGGGCATATTCCCTTCAGTCTCCCACTTGCACTAGAGACAATAATCTAGTTTGAAAACTTTGCGTATTAAACACTTATGGCTTTCCGGTGTTCCATATATGCAACTTCAAGTGGTTAACATAATCTACGGATCTGACGCTTCAGGTCCGTGTGTATTTGCATGTCTTTCGGTGAGATGGCATTGTATAAATTTGGTCTTTTGGTGAGACCTTTAGTTCCTTGGGGTTAAAACACGTCGATACTATTGCCGTACAATATATCTTTAGTGTTAGCCCGTTGCGAACCACACTTTAGTTTGATAACAAACTACTTGACACAAATGCCCTCCTTTGCTGCTACTATAGCAGTCATATACTTAGCCTTTTGTTGTAGTATTCGTCACAATGTCTTAACTTTGGAATACATCCAAATCCATCATGGAAACTTTCTTTCCATTTCATTGTGCCACCCATAGTTTAAATTGAGATAAACTTAATTTGTATCTTGTGACAAAACTAGTATCAATGTAACGCTTTACAATGAACTATTTGTAATTGTTTGTCACCTCTACACAAATATATTCTTAGTTCTTCCAAAAGATCATAAGAGTATCCTCACTATCGTCCAATGATCATTTTATGATTCATTCTGGTATATGCTCATAACACTTAGAGCATAGGACATATCTGGATGTGTACATATCATGGTATGATTGATCAAAACATTCTCGTGATTTCACTCATCAAGTGTCAAAGCACTTGAATCTTGTTTCACTTATCAGGTGTCGATACACTTGAATCTTGATTCAATTCCTTTCCATGCAACAAGAACCGTTTCTTGTCGTTTCTATATTGAACTCCTTCAATATCTCATATATGTACGTTTGGCACAACCATATTGGCGTCACAGTCTATCCACTATAGACATTCACGCTAAATATTCGGGTTTTGCCTAAGTATTTCATCAAAATGAAATTCTTAACCTTTGTCAATAAAAATTACATCATTTCTAATCAACAAGATGTCCTCCACATAATGTATTAGAAATATGTCCCAGCGCTCCCACTTAATTTCTTGCAAATGCAAGCATCTTCATCGTCTCCTGATGAAAACTCCTTTTCATTAAGGTGAAGATTCCAACTCCGCGATGCTTACTTAAACCATTGAAGTTTGCATGCCCTTTTAGCATCCTTTGAATTTTAACAAAACCCTTTGGACCGTGTCATGTACACGTCCTAGGTAACCATTCTATTAGAAGAACTTTGTTTTGTTTATTCATCTACCATATACCAAATTATATGTAGTGGTTGCTACTTTAATCCGTCCAGACTAAATATCGCTATGAAAGATCAAATCTTGTCATAGTCAACTCCTTGAACATTGTCATAAAATACTTTACGACATGTCGACTATTTCATAGATGTGAAACATCCATGTTGTTTCCTTATAGATCCAAATACGACCGATAGTTTTTTACACCTTTCCGGAGGGTCTTCCAAGTTCAAAACTTGATTTCTCGTGTATGGAACTATCACGGATTTTGTGGCTTCAAGCCATTTGATGGAGTCAGGGCCCATCATCGCTTCTTTGCATATAGTCGGTTCATCATTGTCAAACAATAATGATTTACTCTCAAATCTTAGTATTTGATTGTTTATCCGACCTACTTGGTTCAATAGGAACTTAGATCTCCGTGACCACAACCTTTGAGGCACATAAACTATGAGCATTATGGCTGCCTCCGGAACGATTTCCGACACTGCGCAACTCAGCACATATAGCTAAGGTTCGTTAACCTTATCAAAGTTCTATTGTCCTCTCACTTAACTTTTACGAAAAATTCCTTCTTCAAGACGACAAACCCTTTTGTCCTTGGTGTTATGGAGGAATAACCAATTGTTATTCGAAATAACCTACAAAGACATGCTCATCCGACTTCGGTTGTAAACATCTTACTTATGTTTAGCATACCAAAATTTAAGAAATGTCAACTTGGGTTTTACCCAAACCATAACTTCCATGGTGTCATTTCAACGGATGAAGATGGAGCTCTTTTCAGTGTAAAAGCGATAGTCTCTAAAGCTTTAATCTTTTAAAACATAATGGCAGTTTTATAAATAACACCTTTGATCCAACCATGTCAAACAAGGTTTCATTACAAATCTCAAACACTCCATATTCCTATGGTGTTTCGGGATATGTAAATCTAGGTGTTTTGCTAAACTTGCAACTCAAATAAATCCCTTTATGATAAAATCATAATTCATTTATTTTCTTGTTACACTTCTAACTCAAACAAATCCCTTATGATAAAATCATAAACCATTTATTTTCTTGTTACAATGATTTTCCACTTCATCTTGAAAGTCTTTGAAACATTTTCCAAATATTTCATACTTCTTTCTCATTAAGTGAATATTCACTCAAATTTATGGAGAAAGCATATGAAGTTGAAACCCATCGCTTACGACTACACATAATGGTATACATACATCGATATGTATAAATTCCAATAATTTAGTCGTTCGTTCTTCTTTGGCCTTTGAACGAAGTTTTAATTATCCCGAGAAAAGTCTCACAAGCGTCACTTGATCAAATCAAAGACTCCAAAAATCCATTTATTTTCTTTCCAATATAATTTAAACGGCGATGTCACTTCGTAAGTGATCTTTCAATCATTTGTCTTGCGACATTTTAGCATTAGGTTTTATGGATGTGATTTCTCCAACTAGATTTGTAAATCATCCATCTTATATGGAATACGGTAATTATTTGAACAACCTTTGTTCTCATAATACCTGATTCAAATAACAATTATTAAAACAAATCTTGACGTCAAGCTTTGATGTCAACGAGAAACACAAACAACAGTTTGTTTGTTTTCGATGAACATCATCACATATTCTCTTGCTAGTTACTTAGGCCATTGTGGTTCATGAATTGCGTTGTTCCGTATGAAATTTCATACCAACCAATTCGGTATCCAATACCTAAGAACCACATTGTTTAACAAGCAAAGAATACAACCATAACATGTATATCATCCATATACCTAAATTGGATATTTCCAATCTTTTCTTTTCTGCCAAATATATTTTATAGATTCTCTTTTAGCATTTCCTTTTCCTTTTTAAAAGAATACATCAAAAGTGGCGCCATATACATGACACATAGTCCAAAGCGTGTATATTCAAATAATAATACCTTTGGACTTGCACTTTGAAGTAGATCACCATCATCAAATGATCGGTATTCTTTCAAAATCCATTCTTTAGTAATATTTTAGTGTAGTAAACACTTTACATACATCTTCTATTCATCGTTATCATGACGACTTTCATGATCAAGCTACTGTAGCTTATAAAGGTGAATCGTGAGTATAACATTACTTTCCAAAACCCTTTTGGATGATTAGGATGTCTAGCATCTCCATCCTTCGTAAATTCTCATCCAATATGAGAACATATATTATACTCTATCATATTGCAACCAAAACATTGTTTCAGATATCGTTATATCTGCCACACATGATGGTTTCTGAAATAATTCTTTCAGCTCCTAGATAAACTTGATATTAAAACAATCAAGAATCATGGAGGCAAACATGATACTTAAGATACTAACACTGGAATTGTTACTCTCGATTTAATACCAACTATTAAATTTCACGGAGTAAATAGAGTTTGCTGAAAGTTTGCAATAGGACTTTAAACTTTAGATTGACACTCAACACAATACGATACCAGTTCGTAAAGTATATATCCAGAATTCTATAGTTCTATTATCTCAATTACAACTATGCATAAGGTGGTGAACGAATGCCAATGACTACAACAAATTATGCAAATTCACTTTGATTTAATTTATGATAAATTGAGTTCTACTAATCCAAATTAGAAATGAACTCCCACTCAAAAACGACATCCCTCGTGTCTTTTTGGTGATTACATGAACCAAATCCACTACACCAAGTCCGATCATCACGTGAGTCAGTGTAGCTTCAAAGGTGAGCATCCATATGGTCATCATATCAAAACATATGCTTAACCTTTCGGTCCGTGTTCCGAGGCCATGTCTGTACATGCTAGGCTCACCAAGTAAGAACCTTAGTATTCGCGTGTGTAACTGTCTTACACCCGAGATATGCTCGTGGATTCAAGTACACCCGATCATCACGTGATGTCTTGAAGCGATGAAACATTGTCGATGCATACTTAAGGAAGAACACATTCTTATCTTGATATCTAAATGAGGGATCATCTTATTATGCTAATAAAATGCCAAACAAGCAATATAAGATGCAATCAAAACATCACATGTTTATAAGTGAAATGATATGGTTCCCGCATATGATCTCCATCATGTGCACCGTGGTATGATCTCTATCATACCTTTATGTGTAAGGCCAAGGTCTATGGAACTTACACGCTATGTGTGTTGTAAGAGTATCATCTCATACTTCTACTTACAACATCACCATATCATAACACTAGCCCAGCAACAATCTAAACTAGACGCCTCTAATTTATCCATTGCAAGTTTTACGTGGCTTAGGGCTTTCGAAGATAGAACCGTTCTTACCTACAAACATGAACCACACCGAGGATAACCAAATTGTTGACAACTCGTTGCAAATTAGATATTGACTATAGTAGGAGAGACAGACACCCTCTAGCCACTTATGCAAAACTAGTTGCATGTCAAGCGTGGAACAGGTCTCATGTGCGAGGACATGTAAAGTTTGTCCGGGCCGGTTCATCCCACTATGCCACCAATATCCAAAGTACAACTAAGAAGCAATAAAATGATCATCATCGCCCACATACTCATATGTGTACTACCCGTGCAAAGTATCTACGCATAGATCCGGCTCTGATACCACTGTAGGGTTCGCAGCATAGAAAACAAAAAAAAATTCCTACGATGGGAACAACTATGTACCAAGATCTATCTACTAGATACAAACAACGGGCGGATGTATATCCATAGAGAACATACCCTTGAAGACCGACAAAGCTTAACGAGTCCAAACTCGTGGTTGATGTAGACGATCTCTTGCCGATCTCAAGATCGAGAGGAAGTCCTAGCGCCGCAAAACAGCAGCGCATCCGTGCTCGCACACACGTTCGAGGCACCGAGCAACCTCCGCCTCCTCGCTCCAGCGATGCAGCGGAAGCACAACTCTTTCTTGCCGAATAGCCACCGGGAACATGTATCTCTCTAGTCCGAGACCATGGGGGATAAATTCTAGAGGAGGAGAGAGATCCTTCACGAGGAGGTGTGAGTGAGAGAGAGGGAGGGGGATCCTTTTATAGGGAGAGGGGGGGCACCCAAGGGGCCATGCGCCCAGCCATGGGGCTGCCCCCACCTCTTCCACATTCATGTGGGTGGACACTCCACTCACTCAAATGCCTTTCAATTCCCTCCACTCAAAAACCCACTCAAATTCCCATTAAATTTCCACCAAATTTAATGCAAACTCTCATTAAATAAAACTCCTTTTATTTATTCAAAATTTTGTAAATTACTTTAATGACAAACATTCACATATAACCCCTTGCTAGTATTTCATTTCACATGCAGAAACACTTTCTGCAATTTCACCCGAAAACCCGTTTCGGTATCTAGTGAAATAAATTCCTGCGCTTGTTATTCTTTTCGGCATGAAACTTTTGCTCCAAATGGATTTCGGTGTCTCTTAAGTGTGTCACCCTATGGTTCACGAATAATGCGGACATGATCGAGACCCCTCTCAGATCAATAATCAGAAGCGGGATCTGGAGACCCATACTGACTCCCACACATTCAACGATGACTTTCTTGTGATCGTCGGAACCTTTTACACTAGTATCTTAATCCCTTTGTTTCGCGATATATTACATGTCCGAGATTCGATCATCAGTATCTCCATACCTAGTTTGATCTCTTTACTGACATGCACTCTTTTCTCGTTCCCGTGATATAACATTCTAGTGATCAAATCACTTGCTTGCAAGCTAATCAATGTGATATCACCGAGAGGGCCCAGAGTATATCTATCCGTCATCGGGATGAAAAAATTCCACTCTCGATCCATGGGCCTCAACATAACACTTTATTAGTTTTGAATCCATCTTTATAATCACCCTGTTACGGTGTGACGTTTGATGTTATCAAGAAACTCTTCCGGTGTTAGTGATTGACATGATCTCATGGTCTAAGGATTAGGATCACTTCGTAAGTTGTTATAGCAATATAAACTCAATGACTTTGATCGTAATGCTATACTTCGGATGAATGTTCATCACACCATTACACTAATGTTGTGACCTCGTTATTAACAACATCCAATGTCCATGATCAGGAAACCTATGATCATCTTGTTAATCAACGAGCTAGTTTATAAGAGAGGCATAACTAGGAACTTCCTTTTGTTTATTAAACACACATGTATTAACGTTTCCGTATTAATACAATTATAGCATGTAAAATAAACATTTATCATAAATAAGGAATACGATAATAACCATTTTATTATTGCCTCTCGGGCATATTCCCTTCAAAAAGTTCCCTCTCTAAGTTGTTTGATCTTGAATCCAAGAAAGAACCTCAATTCACCCATCATCGACATCTCAAACCTGTCAGTCATAAGCTTTCAAAATTCATCGTTAAAAGCTTGGTTAGTAGAGCCAAAAATAGTGTCATCTACATAAAGTTGGCATACAAAAAGCTCCCCATTAACCTTATTAGTAAAAAGAGTGGGATTGATTTGCCCAACTTCGAATCCACGGTCTAACAAAAGCTCTTTAAGGTGCTCATACCACGCACGTGGGGCTTGTTTAAGGCCATAGAGCACCTTATCGAGTTTGTAGACATGGTTCGGAAATTTGGGGTCCTCAAAACCCGGGGGCTGCTTGACGTATACCAACTCATGTAGTGGACCATTAAGAAACGCACTCTTAACATCCATTTGCTGTAATTTAAAATTATGATGAGCATCATAGGCAAGAAGGATATGAATGGACTCAAGACGAGCCACAGGAGCATAAATCTCGCCAAAATCAATTCCTTCCACTTGAGAGAATCCTTGAGCCACGAGTCTTGCTTTATTCCTCACAACAATGCCATTTTCATCCTGTTTGTTCTTGAAAATCCACTTGGTGTCGATAACATTGCGGCAATCCTTGGGTTTCTCTACGAGCTTCCAAAATTTGTTGCGCTCAAAGTTATTTAATTCTTCATGCATTGCAACAACCCAATTGGGATCTTCAAGAGCATCAAAGACCTTCTTCGGTTCAACCATAGAAATGTGAGCTTGATGATCACAGAAGCTTGCAAGTTCTCTTCTAGTAGACACCCTTCTTCGTAGATCACCGACAACCTTGTCAAGAGTGTGACCCCTTAGCTCAAGGTTCCGATCAGCACGAGCCTTACGACGAGACTCAATGTCCTTATTGTTTCGAGGAGGAGTTGATTCAACATTTGTATCCTTATCTTGTCCACAACCTTGCCCTTGATCTTGATCTGAGTTGACAATAGGAGCTTGTTGCAGAACGTGGTCTTCTGGGCCAGATAATTCGCCCCTTGGTGGGGCCGGACTGTCCGGCCTGGGAGATGAGGCAACAACCTCCTCTTCCTGAGAATGCCTGACAGAGCTGGGAGATCTAGAGCCGGATAATCCGCCCTCGGGTGCCGGAGAATCCGGCCTGGAGTCTTCTTGGCTGTTCCCTTCTTCTTCGGAGCCCCTGGGACGAGTTGGAGTGCCAGGAGCGGACTGTCTGACCCTTGGAGGGGCGGATAATCCGGCCTGGGACTGCCATTTTGTCCAGGAGACTGATGATCGTCAGCAGATTGCGGTGTTGGTGCAGTGTTTTCTCCAGTAGTAGGGTCTTGTTGATCTTGTGTAGATGAGGGCTCCACTTGAGTAGAGCATTGTCCTTACCGATCCACCACAAGGGGTTCCTCAATGGGGCGAAAAAATCCCACGCCCATTCTTCTTATGGCATCTTGGGGTATTTCAACATCTACATCACAAACATCAACTTGCCCTACATAGGAGCCGTTATTTTCATCGAACTCCACACTACAAGATTCTACAATAGTCCCGGTGAGCTTGTTGTAGACTCTATAAGTGTGGGATTCGACACCGTAACCAACAAAAATACCTTCTAAAGCCTTGGACTCAAATTTAGACAAGCGGACACTTTTAATAAGAAAGAAACACTTGCAACCGAATACCCTGAAGTATGAGATGTTGGGCTTGTTACCAGTAAGTATTTCATATGGAGTCTTGTCCAAAATCTTTTGGAGATAGAGCCGGTTAGATGAGTGACAAGCAGTGGATATGGATTCAGCCCAAAAGTTGTAAGGAGACTTGAATTCAGCCAACATTGATCTTTCCATGTCCATCAACGTCCGGTTCTTCCTCTAGGCTACTCCATTTTGTTGAGGGGTGTACGCAGCGGAATATTGATGTCTTATCCCCTATTCTCTTAGAAACTCATTCAAAGTGTAGTTCTTGAATTCGGAGCCGTTGTCACTTCTTATTGCCAAGATAGGAACATTGTGTTGACGTTGAACTTCATTGGCAAAGTCAATGACCGTTTGTTGAGTCTCACTCTTTAGCTTGAAGAAGTAGACCCATGTATATCTTGAATAATCATCGACAATGACCAAGCAATATTTCTTCCCACCAAGACTTGCATGAGATGGAGGACCAAATAAATCCACATGAAGTAATTCCAAGATCCTCTTTGAAGACACAATAGTCTTCCTCTTGTGGGGAGAGTCATGCATTTTGCCTTCAACACAAGCCCTGCAAACACGATCTTTGGCAAATGAGACATTGTATTTTAGTCCAAGGATGTGTCCACCCTTGTGGAGACTTTGCAAAGTTCTCACGTTGACATGGGCTAAACGGCGATGCCATAACCAGCCCACGTCGGCCATTCCGAATAGGCACATCGGACCCAAAGTGGTTTTCCCCAAAAAGTCCATGACATACAGGTCATTTTCGACGTACCCAATGAAAGAAACCTTGAGAGACTTGCTCCACAAGAGTACCACCAAATCATCATCGATAAAAACAGCAAAACCCATCTTGCCAAGGGCACGAACAGAAAGAACATTGTAACCGAGGGTCTCAACAAGCATGACGTCCACGAGAGATATCGTGGGCAACCACAACCTTGCCGAGACCCAATACTTGAGATTTAGACTTATCACCGTAGGAGATTGTAATATTATCATGATTTGGACGCATATCCGTGATGATCTCCTTGCTTCCGGTCATATGACTAGTGCATCCACTATCCAGCACCCATTTCGACCCACCGGAAGCATAGCCCTGCAAGAGAATTACTTCTTGGTTTTAGGTACCCATTTTTCAATGGGTCCTTTCATGTTAGTAACAAGGGTCTTTGGAACCCAAATAGACCAAGCAATATATTCATCAAAGGGACCAACATAATAAGCATAACGTTGCCATAATCGTCACAAAAGAGTTCATAATTTGGATTGTGAGAACCTGCAAAACCAATATAGTTAGTTTTGTATTTTGTGACATTCTTCTCAGCGGTGCCTATCTTTGATTGTACATTCTTGGTCTTATTCTTCTTGTTTTTCTTTTTCTTGGACTTGGTGACATACCCAAGTCCCTCTTTACCATGATTTGACCTTTGCTTGCCAAGAACTTCATCAAGAACACCCTTATCCTTGGGAGTGATGTCCTTGACCAATTATTCTTCCACACTAGCATGTTCCTTGTGACTATATATTGAATTGGATGTGCTAGGAACATCATACTTGGCCAATCGAATTTGGAGCTGATCATGTGACTCACTGAGAATGGAGAAATCGCTTTTCAACGCCTTGTGAGCATTGTCAAGTTTCTCCAATTCCTCGGAGAGTCTATCATGAGCAGCCCCAAAGTCAATATTTTCCTTCTTTAACTCTTTGCTTTGGTGACTGCATTGTCACGTTCCTTAACAAGTTTGGCCACTATTTCTTCATGTGACTCCTCAAGGGACTCAAGCCTCTCTTCAAGAGAGACCCGAGCCTCTTCTTCTTCTTCAAGAGCATTTTCTAAGGATGTAATTTCCATTGCATCCTCCCTTTCAATTCTGCCCTTTTCTTCGAGGAGAGCTTCATTTTGGGCATGCTGGTCCATAAGAGCTTCAAAACATATTTTGTGCTCACCTTGCAAGTTAGTGAAGAAACAGTCCAAAGCAATAATCTCTTCTTTAACCTTAAGACTAGTAGGATCATCCATGTCAATCATAGCCTTAGGGAAAGAAGAGTTAGAAGAAGTTACCTCGGAGCTTCTTGCCATGAGACAAATAGCATTCTTGTTGATGATGTTTTCGTTCGGCGAGTCGAAGAGAGATGTTGATGTAGATGTGGTGGCTATAGCAGCCACCTTTTGAGAGCTATCATCCTCGTCCTCATCTTCACTTCCCGAAGAATATTATTCTTGAGCCACTAGAACAATCTTTGGTTGCTTCTTGAAGGGAGCATTCTTCTTTACAAATTGTTTCTTGCGTGGAGCCTTTGACTTGTCTTTGAAAATAAGTCTTCCTCCATTATCTTCCCTACTTTGATATGGACACTCAGCTACAAAGTGCAGCCGGTCACCACCGTTGAAACATGTTCTCAGCTTGGGACCATTTTCCTTTCTTCCATAGGCTCCACTCTTGCATTCTAGTTCAGCTTTAGCCTTGGCCGGATCTTTCCAAAAGTTTCTAACATAAAGAGCCAGGTATTGTCCATGGATCCTTTTTATATCCTCGGGAAAGTCCATACCTTCTATGGCATATTCATCATGATCAATCACACTAGTCTTCAAGGCCATGTTGACCCCTTTTTGCATCCCCATAGCTCATGCACGAGCATCTTCGACATTCTTGGCAGCCAATTTGAAGGCGGCCATTTCTTGCATTACCTCATTGGATGTCATAAGGTGGTAGTTATGCCTACCTTGGAGACTTTTCAAATTTGTGGGCTCAAATGTCATAAGATCACTGACATACTTGCGCTTCATCCATGCATCATCAACATGAGCGGCACCATGGTTTCTGAAAGTTGTGGCTATTGCCTTGAGCCTCCTATACATGTCCTCGTGGTTTTCTCCATCCAACATATAGAATCCTTCAGCTTCATAGCTCAAAGCATCATATCTATTCCTTCTCATACTTTCATTTCCGATGAAGAGATCGGTGAAAACATCCCAAGCTTCCTTAGCTGTACTAAGATGCTGAATGTGTGGCATATCTTTGTCACCCACACCAAGTTGTATCATGTATAGAGCTGTAGCATTGAGTTGGCTATCGACAACTTCTCTTCTTGTGAGATTGTTGGGGTTTCCAACATGAAGACCATTTTCGATGATTTTCCACAACTCAATGGAGGAACTGCACACATGAGACTTCATCAAAAATTGTGATTGAGTAAAAGTAGATGCTGAAAGTTTGGGTGGATCACCCCTATTATGTATATGTGGGTGAGGGATAGGTGGATCAGGAGAATACACATGAGAAACCTCATTGTATCCATCCTTACCACTATCCTTTTTCGAGGAGGAGCTCTTGCTAGTGTCATCACCAACCACTTCGTTATCTTTGGAATCGACTTTACCCGTTTCCTTGGATTGCGGAGTGGTATCCGCAGAGTTAGATGGAGGTGATGCTGCGGATGTGGAGAGACGCATTATCAATTGACACATTTCTTCCATCTTAGCCTCCACTGAACTCACCAAGGTTGTTTCCAACGTCTTGAGATCATTCATGGTGACTACCTCCGGAGCATCACTCCCATCTACCTTGGAACCCATACTTCTCTTAGGCGGTTAAGCCCGAAGTAAGAGCCCGGGCTCTGATACCAATTGAAATGGATAGTATGGGAACCTAGAGGGGGGGTGAATAGGTGCTACCCAATTTTTAGTTATTTTTCAATTTTAGGCTTGACACAATGTAAATTCTCTAGATATGTAACTACGAGAATTTCCCTATATGCAAACCTAGCTACTAAGCACGTAAAGAGAGGAGCGAGGAAACCGTAGTGGAGCACGCGAAGACACTGGGATTTGTTTTACCGCAGTTCCTTCATTGTTAAGGGAAGTACATCTGCGTTGGAGGGGTGGGCGGTTCTAAGACCACCACGCCACAATAGGCCTCACCCTATTCTTTGATGGATCTCGCCACGAAAGGCCTAATCCACCTTCTCCATTATTGGTACCCTTCAAGGCGGGAACCGATGCCTTTACAATGCTACCGGGGCACACACACCCACAACTGAATTGGGGGCTCCCGAGGTGACAACAAGCTGTCACAAGAACAAGGTTTATCAATATAAACAAAACAAGGATCTAGGTATTTGCAAGAAATACTAGATCGGTGATTCTCCAAATGAATGGAGAGGAGATGAAGCGCTTGATTGCTGATGATGAAGATTGAGTTCTCCTCCTTCGATTCCCCAAGGGACGGGGCCTTTGGGTGGATCTAGGTGGAGCTATCTTGGATGAAGGTTGCAAATCAGATCTTGACTTTTTCGAATGAACCAAGGACTCTGGCAGGAGGGGGGAGGCTGGCTTAAATACCCCTGCACAGATCTGGCTGTTGAACAAGTTTGGGGGCGGATTATCCGCCCCCCACTAGGGGCGGACTATCCGCCCCCTGGGAAAACTCCGCCCCCAGGGCGGATATTCCGGGGAGAAAATCCACCCCCTCTCTGGGGCTGGCGCCTGCAGAACTTGATGAAGACCTTGGGGGGCGGATTATCCGGGCCCCTCCAGGGCCGGAAAGTCCGGCGTGGCCAGAAAGTCCGGCCGAACCTCCGCCCCCTCTCTGGGGCTTGCGCCTTGGCAGTGAACATGAGGGGCGGATTATCTGGCCCTCCTGAGGGGCGGATTATCTGGCGGGGCCAGAAAATCCGGCCGAAACTCTGCCCCCTTCAAGGGTGCGGGCGGATTATCCGCCCCCCAAAGGCAGATTCCTTTTCCTTTTATCCTTAGAGAGAGCTGCAACACTTCAACACACATTAAATAATCCTTGATATTGTTATCTAACACACAAAACACTAGGGATTATGAAATGTTCTTTCATCAACGTAGTCTCCTATGCGGCGAGGAGGCTAGAGTGACAGTGGCGCGCGTGGTGCTTCCGGCGAAGGTTGCGTCCAACTGAGCATGCATGTGCTACCCCACTACCCCAGCCTAGCGGAAGCTCTCCCTCCTCGAGTGATGGCTAGCACGACACTCATCTGCTCTGTTGTTGTCACATCCCAAGATTTTCCAAATCTTGTAATGTGAAAAATAAATGAATAAAATAAAACTTTGTTGATTTTCAGGGTGAGAAGAAACTTTTTGAATCCAATTGGAAACTTTCAAAACCTATTTGGATCAAATAAAATCCTAAAGGGATTTAAAAGGATAAATAAACAATAAACTTCAAAATATTTAAAATTACTATTTTTGGATCTTTTAATAAAAGATTTGGTTTTCAAAAGAAAAGGTAGATTTATAAATAAGGATTATTTTATAGAGCCAAATTAAACCTTGGCCAAGCTTTTGAAATAAAACATTTTGCTTTGATTAAAAGAGTAAAAGTTTATTTAAATAAAATAATAAGAGTTTATTAATAAACCATTTTTATTAACATAAAGGTTTTACCATTTTAATTAAAAACATCAAAACTTGTTAATTTATTTTAAAAAAGTTTTCCAAGTATTCTATATTTTCAAATAAAACCTACTGATTTGGTTTTGATAATATTTAGATTTCAAATGGAGATTTTAAATAAATCAAACCCTATTTGATTTAATAACTAAGGTCCATTTTATTTTTTTAATAAATGGATCCTAAAAAGATTAAAAATATTAATTTGTTTTGGACTTTGATTTGTGTTGATAAACAGAGCTAAACTCAATATAAAGTTTAGTGGAAGTTGTTTTGATTTGGTTGTTTGAATTGATTGTTTGAATTTCAAAACAGAAATTGAATTGGAAAAAGAAAAAGATTCAGAACAAAAAAAATAGAGCAAAGACGACCCAGCCCAGCTTAGCCCACTAGGCCCAGTTAGCCCACTCCCTCTCACCCCGCAGAAAAAACGTTTCGCACTCCGCAACTCACCCACTCAGCGACTGACCGGTGGACCCCGTTCCCTTTCCTTCTCTCTCGCTACCGGAGGACCCCACAGCCACGCGGTCATCTTCCCCACCCCATGACCTGTTCTTCCTCCCCTCGACGCTGTTTCTGGCTATGTTTCCACGGCTTAAATTCTTCGTAACGCTGCGTTTATTCCTCGTTGTGATCAAGCCCATTTAATCGCCTCTGCCTCCTCTCCATTTCCCCTCTATCGCCCCACCTTAGCGTGCCCCCAGGCCGCCCAATTCTTCGCCACACCACCCTCTGCTCCGACGAGCCACCGTGCAAATTCCGGCGAGCACGAACCGTCCCACTGCCCCCAAAGCACACGTATGTGATCCCCATCGTCTCCTGCATCTCCTAGCACCAACCCCACACCCGCGCGTGCTCTGCAGCGTCGACTTCGTCTTCAACTGAACGACGCCGCCGTCTGTTTCAACTCCGGCGAGTGCCCCAGGTAGCTTCCGTCCGCCCCTTCCCCTCTCGTTGACACACGCAGATTCTACTCTCCCTCGCGCGTCTAACGGACCCCTTATCTCGCTCTCCTGTGCCTTGTAGCCCCGCCCCCAACGTCGACCAGAGCGTGCCCGACGCTGTGCAAACTCCGGTGAGCGATTAACAGCAGCTCTGTGCGCCCCTCGTCGAACCAACAACACGTTGAGCTTCACCATGCTACTGCGAACACGGTGAGCATACTCCCTTCCTTCCTCGCTTCCTGCATCGCCAGTTTGGCCGTCGTCTGACCGTCGCCGCCGCGCGCAGCCGTCGAGCGCCGCCAGAACTTGGTCAAGGCGACGATGGCCGTTAGATGACGATCCAATGGATACGATAGATCACTAAACACTGAAGAGGTACGCAACCTGTGCCGCTCGATCTGAATTGATCCAACGCACCAGAGAGCGTGATCCGGCCGAAGCGGTACCGACGAATAGGAAAGCGCCGCGTGTCACTGGTTTGATTTAAAACAGATTTTACAATCTGATTTAGATGCAAATTTGCAAACCTTATAAGTTTTGATCCACATGTCCAAAAAATGCAAATTTTATATCAATGGATTCAGAAAAGCAAGCCCTAGCCAACCATGCCATTTGTTTAGTAAAAAGCCTCTGGTAAAATGTTTGTTTTTGCAGAAACTTATGTATGCTTCTTTAGATTGTAAAAATTGTTCAAAAATGATTTTGGGGTTAAAATCTTTTGCAAATGGAATGTTTTGAACCTATTGACCATAGGAAACACTTTGTGGATTCAAAATGTATTTGGAGAAACAAAAGAATGAATCTTGGATTTAAAACCAATTCTAGTCAAATAAAATTATGGTTTATTTATTAAAAATGGTTTTAGAAGAAAACCTTTGGGAAATGTTTTGTTTTAAACTCTCTGACCCTAAACACAAAGTTCTATGGTTTGAAAACATATTTTGTGAACCATATAGATTAATGCCTTAGTAAAAACATTTCTACACCACATAAAATGATACCTTGTTTTGAAAATGGTTTATGAAGTGAAATCTTTTGCAAATGACTTTTCCACTTTATAAAATGACCATTAGGTGTTTTCAAATGTTTATGACCCATTAGAAACCACTTTTACAAATAAAACAACCCTTTTGCATGCTTGCATGTGTTGTTTTGTTTTATTATTTTATGTGATGAAATGCTTGAATGGTAGAATGAAATATTGTTTGCTTGATTGAATTGTAGTGACTTGAAGTGTGTGAACATTGCAAAGATCAAGAAGTGAACCTATACTCTACCAAAAAGGCAAGTGATGCTTCATACTTTTGTCCCATTACTTTCACTATGCATTAGTGATTTTTCTAAGTAAAACTTGCATGGAATTTTGCTAAGTATAAACCTTGCTATGGGAAATCCTAGTAGATGAAACCTTAGTAGAAATTTCCTAAGTTTAAGATCCCTACTACTATCATGCTTAGCTTAGCTAATAGAAAACAAGGGTGGAATAGATACATTCATACTACGGAAAAATTTCTAAGTCTGAGGACTTATGTTCTTGTTTAATAAAACAACTAAGTTAATGAATCACCTGGGTGGAATGGTAATTGCTTGGTGGTTTTTGGTTGAGTGGTTACACAAGGCCCATGGCTATGGTTACCTTGTGCATCACACTTGTGGATTGCCACCCAGGAACAAAGAGATTTGAGATGTCAAATGTTGAGAAGCTTCAAGTGCAATCGCTTGGCATTATGGGCTCTGCCTGGATCACATAAGTTGCTAGAACTTAGCCATTTGGACAGTTGGTGGTAGTGGGAAATGATAGGTTGGAGCGCGTCCATTTGGTCTAAGGAAAGGCTTCTGAAAGATCTTGTCTTGGGAAACCAAGTCTTGTGGGGAAAGTGCACCACCTCTGCAGAGTGTAAAATCTAAGTACTTAGCCATGTCCCTGGTAAAGGACAATTTGAGCATCAAGACATGGAAGCAATCAAGAATCTCATCATCCAAATTTCTAAGTTAAAAACTTGTGGTTGAACAAGGGTTAAAGGATCTTCAATCTTTGATTGGGAGATGCCTTGGGAAAGATTATTTTGTCAAGCAAAAACTTAGTGTTTTCAAATGATAGGGAAAATCTATTTTGAGCAAAGCAAGCCTAAGATCCACTTAGCCAAATGCATATAGATGATAGACTCCACTATACTACCATAGTATCACTTGCCAATACAATTCAAATGTATTGACTCTTGTGGCTGTAACTTGTATGTTGCAGGTTTGATTGATATTAGTGAAGTTTAATGATTAGGATTACAAGTCTACAACCAACATGTCTGCCTGTGGCACTTTGAAGATGAAGGACCCCATGCTTATAGATATTCGGCTGCAATGTAATGTAATAGCCAAATGAGCTATGTAAGATGTAATAAAATTATGTTATTCCTGGTTATAAAGTTGTATTATGACCTTTGTTTCTTGATATTACATCTTAACTGTGGATGCTAGCTATTGATCCAGGGACTAGCATTGTAAACACAGGGGACTCTACCTTATTAAAGGTTGGGAACCTTACAGTTGTTCCGCCTCCCACCTCCTAAACCGGAGCCATTAGTCGTATTAAAGGATCGCCCTCTTTATTTTTTACCATCGGAAAAGATGAGCGTCCAACATATTGATGTGATGTTCTTGTTTATTCTTTTACCATCACAAAATTCATCATTTTTTGTTTACATATTAATTTTTATATTACCTTGCATACACAAATGTGTATCCGAATTTCCATACAAAATAGTATGAGATGCCGCTTCACTAAAATCCAAATAAATTTCACATTAGTGGCCTTGAGTAACTAAAATAGTTTCACATCAACACCATTGTCAAATTCTCGACATTTTTTGTTTACACAATAAGATAAGACTAATTTCTCCATTGTACCTTGCATCTTTCCTTATCAACACAATTTCTTACTATAATTAGTCAATTCACATTTTAGAGATGATAATAAGATATAACCCATAGTATGACCTATTTTTATTGCCTTCTCTAGATTATGTGGAGGACTAAGAAAGGACCCGCCTTCTCTACCACTATACACACCCTTAGTAGGGAAAAGCATGGTGGAGTGGATGCATTACCGTAAGTCGAACAATCCACCTTCCTCGTTGTCAAATAATTAAGATGGACATCTTTTTTGTATGGCATATCATGTTTCATTATCATGTGAGGGGTATAATGCAGTGCCATTTCTCACCTATAGTGAAAGGTACCAGTATTATCAAAATGATACTAAATTGACATGCGACAAAAGAACATAATGACCATACAAGGTGTCAAAGGAACCATAAAACAATAGACAGCTAAAGGGCGAAATTAGGGTTCTTGAGAGAGATAATTGATAAAAGAAAAAATATGATTCATTTTTTATACTCTCGTGGATGTGAGATTGATAATGATACATGGAAAAGAAAGTGAATAAAGAATGTACGATAACCACTAAATCTATGTGCAACTTGAGTGCTAACATTTGATGCCAGGGTCGATTTCTTGGCCATTAGGCCCGTCGATCATGTGATTTTGCTTAGTGGCACTACTAGATGAGTCATCGGGCTCTCCATATTTTTTGCTGCTCAAATCGATTTTTACAGCAATCGGCACTACCTAGCGCAACAAATAAATCTTGTTAAACCCCTCAATTAGTGCTTTACATTGCAATGGGCCCTTGAGTGTACGCTAGGGTTATAGTCATGTTTTACAAAACATGACTACCTTTTATCGATTTGTGCTTTTTTAAATCTTTTTATTGAGAGCCGTAGCAACGCATGGGTATTTAACTAGTTTGTTACACTTTAGTTAGATCTTTATAATTTTCCACACTTTACCTGGTCATTAACTAGATTACTTGCTAATTTTCCATGCTTCTCCTTTCACGAGTATATTTATTTATTTTATTCTTAAATACATTATCAAATATGGTAGTTCTTTCCGGTGTCCCAAAAACAGGTGAAAATACATCTTGCTCAATCACCTCTCTAGAAACCTGAACTTGACCTTTATGATATTTTTTGCCTTTTTCTTTCTGTATCAATATTCAAGACATTAGAAATAAGAGATTAATATGGATATGATACTCATATAGCAATATAAATATTACCTTTCTGTAGGTTTATTTTGTGGACATGATGTTTTCCTATGTCCCAACTCTCCACATTGTTTGTATCTGTTTGTGGCGTCAAATTTCTTATTATCTTTTGCATTCTCTTTGATACCATTTTCTTGTGCCTTCTCTTCATCTGACATCGTCCTACCCTTTTCCTTTGTCATCTACTTATTTCTTCCCTTTACTGCCACCATTGTCTTCAAGATAACCTTTGATTCTTAGTTTCCTCCGTTTCCCAATGGGTCTCTTTGAGATCGGTGGCACCATCTCAAAATCAAGAGTAACCTAAGGCCACTAAGACTTGTCTATGATGGGTTCAATCTCTCCAGCATAGGCTGTCCAGAACATACTCACTAAGTAGTACTGATGCACATATGGATAAAAGTTTGTATTAGCGGTCCCTACAAGAAATGCAAGTGCATGATCGCAAGGCTTTCCGGTGTGTTATCATTCTAGGCAAGTGCACTCATGAATGCCTATCTTCACAACATGACTAAGGCTATTCTTTTTGGTGTGCTTGACCTCACAACTTTGTCCTATGGATCTTGCAATATCGAAATAATCAAGTTGTCTAGTTCTATTATTTATCTATTAAATGATAGTAGGTAATATAATTTCAGGGAGCATTTTCCTGACCACTCTCCGCCTACGAAAAAGCTTCATGATTTTATCTCTTAGTGAGTCTGCTAGCTCACCTTAGTAAGCCCTTCATGATCCAGCTATCGAAGCTCTCAGCTAGATTATTTTGAATGTAATAACACTTTATTTCCTTATTGAAGTTTCATCTCATGCACTTCAAGTTTATGATAAGTACCTTACCCCCTCTAGTCTTCACGTGGGGAGTACTGCACCTAATCCATGACCAGAGGTACAGATTCTAAGAAAAAAACTGAATTGTGTTTGAGAACTCGGGTGACCGCTTTGTCCTCCGCATCGCCTCCCCACGTGAGGCGATCAGGGGCTCTCCCTCCTCCCCGCGCTAGCTCCCCCCGCCCCAGCCTCCCCTTCCCGCCATCATCGCCTACGTGTGCCACCAGGCGTGGACCGCACGGTGTCAGCGACAGTGACCTCTCCTCTTCCCACGCCTGTGGACTCCTGATTCAGGAGGGCAAGTCCGGCGATAAAGCTCATAGGCCTTCGAATATTCTGATGGCGGAGCTTCCTCCCTGGGTGAATGGAGGCATGGTGGTGCTACTCCTTGGCGGGAGGGCACTACGGTGAGCTAGCAGCTGAGGGATCTTCCTTGGCTCGCGAGGCGACGGTGCTCCGTGGTGATGGTTCAGAGGCGACGATGGGTGTTGGGTGGTGGTGCTCTGTTGGAATTATGCCCTAGAGGCAATAATAAAGATGTTATTATTATAATTCTTGTTCATGATAAAGTTTATATTCCATGCTAGAATTGTATTAAGCGGAAACATTAATACTTGTGTGGTTTGTGAACAACACCGTGTCCCTAGTACGCCTCTATGGACTAGCTCATTGATCAATGATGGTTAAGGTTTCCTAACCATAGACATGAGTTGTCAATTGATAATGAGATCATATCATTGGGAGAATGATGTGGTGGACAGACCCAAACTAAGCGAAGCAATTAGATCGTGTCATTGTGTTCATCTTTGCGAACCTTTTCCTATGTCAAATATTGTATTCCTTAGACCATGAGATAATACAACTCCCTGGTATCGGAAGAAAGCTTTGAGGTCATCAAACGTCATCCTATGAGAGGGTGATCATAAAGGTGTCTCTCAGGTGATCGGAAAGTATCTGTTGGGTTGTATGTATCGAGATGGGATTTGTCCCTCCCAAGTCGGAGAGATATACTTTGGGCCCACTCGGTAATCGATATCAAAACCGCTTGCAAGCATGTGGTTAAAGAGTTAATCACAAAGTGATATCGGATTACGGAACGAGTAAAGTACTTGCTGTGAACGAGATTGAACTAGGTATGACGGTACCGACGATCGAATCTCGGGCAAGTAAAATATCGCGAGACGAAGGGAATATGTATATGGGATTGATTGAATCCTGGCATCGTGGTTCATCCGATATGATCATCAATGAATGTGTGGGAGTCAATATGGGTGCCCAGACCCCGCTGTTGATTATTGATAGAAGATCATGTCTGCATATTCTCGAACCCGCAGGGTCACACACTTAACGTGTCTCGACGCTAGGATAGATTGGATACTTGGTTTATGAATTTTTGTTCGGAGTCTCGGATGGGATCCGGGACATCACGAGAGGTTCCGGAGTGGTCCGAAGAATAAGATTCATATAAGGCAGTGCAGTTTTTGGAGTTCGGAATTGTTCCGGATTAATCGGTATTGTACCGGAAGCTTCTAGAACCTTCCGGAAGGGGACCAACGTGGCCCCACCTTCCGGGAGGGGGCATGGGCCTATGAGGGAGTGTCCTGGCCGCATTGGGCCAGGGGCACAAGGCCCCATAGGGCCCAGCCGATCCTAGATAAGTTTAAACTCGTTTAAACTAGAGATAGGGTTTCTAGATAAGGGAAAGTTTAAATCGTTTAAACTAGAGATAGGCTTGGAGGATGGGCAAGGGCTGGCCGCACCCCCCTCTATTTATAGAGGTCTGGTGCGCCCCCTTCCCCCCCCCCCCACACACACACCTTCCTCCAAACCCTAGTAGCCCTGCTGCCTTCCTCTCTCCCTCCCGACTGTTTGTAGGCGAAGCCCTGCTGCAGAAATTCTCCACCATATACACCGCGCCGTCGCGTTGTAGATCCAATCTATCTCTCCACCATACTTGCTGGTCCGAGGAAGGAGGAGACATCGAGGTGCTGCACGTGTGCATCTCACGGAGGCACCGCCACTTGTGGTGCTAGATCGGATCGGATCGCGAGGAGGAGAAGCGAGTACGACTACATCACCCACGTTCCGACGAACGTTCCGCTGTGCGAATCTTCAAGGGTATGAAGATCTAATCCAATCTCTCTCGTTGTTTGCATCTCCTAGATTAGATCTTGTCTTTCCCTCTGTTCGCTTCCGTAGAAAATTTTGATTTACTATGCTGCGAAACCCTTCAGTGGTATCAGAGCTAGATCTATGCGTAGATGTGATTCACGAGTAGAACGCAACATGGTTGTTGCGGGCGTTGATGTTTTCTGTTGCAAGCCTCTTGTTTGTGTTCTTCTTATGACGCGGGATAGTGAGATTGAAGCGGTCCAGGCCAACCTTACGCGACGTCGTTCGCGAGACCGGCTTCGCACTTGACGTGTGGCTTGTACCACACATGCGGCTGGTGGATGTCAGTTTCTCTCACTATAGTTGTCATGGGATTAACACCGGAGTTTGGCAACCATAATATCACCGTTGTGGCTTTCCGTAGGTAAGAATCGTTCTTAGCATCTACTCCCATGAGCCACGTAAAACATGCAACAACAAAGTAGAGGCGTCTAACTTGTTTTTGCAGGGAGTGTTTTCTGTGATATGGTATGGCCCAAGATGTGATGTGTATATTGTATGCGATGATCATGTTTTGTAATGTTTCACGACTTGCATGTCGATGAGTACACAACCGGCAGGAGCCATATGGTTGTCTTCATAATTGTGTATGACCTGCGAGTCAACTTCTTATACGCCATGTAATAGCTTTACTTTATCGCTAAGTAGTTAGCAATAGTTGTAGTTGCTATTTGTGGTGGAGGCAATCATGGTGGAGTGATGGAGATCATGCCGGAACGCACAAGATGGAGATCATTGCGCGAAGATTGGCTATACCATGTCACGTAAAGTTATATGCATGTGATGTTTATCCTTTTATGTATCTTATTATGCTTAGATCGCGACGGTAGCATTATAAGATGATTCCTCACTTAAAGATCAAGATAAAAGCTGTGTTCTCCCCAAGTATGCACCGTTGCGAAAGTTCGTCGTGTCCAAGCATCACGTGATGATCGGGTGCTATAGACTCTACGCTCACATACAACGGGTGCAAGCCAGTTTTGCACACGCGGAAATACTTGGGTCTAACTTGACGAGCCTAGCATGTACAGACATGGCCTCGGAACACATGAACCGAAAGGTTAAGCATGAGTCATATGAATGATATGATCGACACTCCGTTGTCCACCATTGAAACCACATCTCTTCTCGTGAAGATCGGATTAGGTGTGGTGAATTTGGATCGTGTTCACTAAACAACTTGAGGGATGTTGAATTTAGTGGGAGTTCATCTAGTAATTTGATTAAAAGTTGAACTAGTTATCTTGAACATAGTCTAATTTGTACTTGCAAATATTGTAGATCAAATGGCTAAGTCCAACTTCAACTTCAACGTTTTTGCTGAGAAAGAAAAGCTTAGAAACAATGGGTCTAACTTCACCAACTGGTTCCGCAATCTAAGAATCATTCTGTCTGGCGGACAAAAGGACTATGTCCTTGAGAAAGCGTTAGGTAACCCCCCTGCTGCAACTGCGCCGGCTGATGAGAAAGCTGTCTATCAGTCACGCAAAGATGATTATGGTGTGATTAAGAGCACCATGTTGTTTGCAATGGAACCAGAACTTCAAAATCGTTTTGAAAACTATCCCGGGCCCTTTGAGATTCTCGAAGAGCTGAAAACCATGTTTCAGACTCAGGCCCGTTCTGAGAGATATGAGATCTCCGAGAAGTTCTTTAACTGCAAGATGGAGGAAGGGAGTTCCGTTAGTGAGCACGCCATTAAGATGTCGGGCTACACTCAACGCCTTGAGCAACTGGACTGCAAGATTCCAGAGGAGCTCAAGATTGACAGGGTTCTGCAATCACTCCCTCCCAGCTACAAAAGTTTTGTAGTGACTCACAATCAGATTGGTTCCACTGATACGATCACCGAGCTCTTCGCAAAGCTGAAGGCTGCGGAGGTGGACATCAAAAAGGATAATCATGTGTTAATGGTCAACAAGCCCTCCTTTAAGAAAGGTAAAGGTGCAAAGAAGCCCTTCAAGAAAAGCGGCGGCAAGCGCGTTGCCCCTGCTGAGAAGAAGCTCAAGTCTGGTCCTAAGCCGGACACTGAGTGCTTCTATTGCAAGGACAAGGGTCACTGGAAGCGCAACTGTCCGAAGTACTTAGCGGACAAGAAGGCTGGCACCATCAAAGGTATATTTGATATACATGTTATTGATGTTTTCCTTACTAGCCCTCGTTGTAGTGCCTGGGTATTTGATACTGGTTCAGTTGCTAATATTTGTAACTCGAAACAGGAGCTACGGAATAGACGGCGGCTTGCGAGGGATGAGGTGACGATGCGCGTTGGCAACGGATCAAGAGTTGATGTGATGGCCGTCGGCACGCTCTCCTTAGTTTTACCTTCGGGATTAGTTTTAAACCTTAATAAATGTTATTATGTGCCTGCGTTGAGCATGAACATTATTTCTGGATCGTGTTTATTGCAAGACGGTTATTCATTTAAATCGGAGAATAATGGTTGTTCTATTTATATGCGTAACATCTTTTATGGTCATGCACCCCTTGTGAATGGTTTATTTCTTCTAAATCTCGAAAGGGATGAAACACACATCCATAACATTGAGGCTAAGAGATGCAAAGTAGATAGTGATAATACTACTTATTTGTGGCACTGTCGTCTAGGTCATATTGGTGTAAAGCGCATGAAGAAACTCCATTCTGATGGACTTTTGGAGTCTCTTGATTTTGAATCATTTGACACATGCGAACCATGCCTCATGGGCAAGATGATCAAAACCCCGTTCTCCGGTATGATGGAGCGAGCAACGGACTTGTTGGAAATCATACATACCGATGTATGCGGACCGATGAGTGTTTCAACGCGCGGTGGATATCGCTATTTTCTCACTTTTACCGATGACTTAAGTAGATATGGGTATATCTATTTAATGAAACATAAATCTGAAACGTTTGAAAAGTTCAAAGAATTTCAGAATGAAGTGGAGAACCATCGTAATAGAAAGATTAAGTTTCTACGATCCGATCGTGGGGGCGAATATTTGAGTTATGATTTTCTCACGCATCTCAAAGCAAGTGGAATCGTTTCACAACTCACGCCACCCGGAACACCACAGCGCAATGGTGTGTCTGAACGCCGGAATCGAACCCTATTAGATATGGTCCGATCGATGATGTCTCTTACTGATTTGCCGTTATCATTTTGGGGTTATGCATTAGAAACCGCTGCATTCACTTTAAATAGGGCTCCATCTAAATCCGTTGAGACGACACCGTATGAACTGTGGTTTGGTGCTAAACCTAAGTTGTCGTTTCTTAAAGTTTGGGGATGCGAAGCTTACGTCAAGAAGTTGATGCCCGACAAGCTCAAACCCAAAGCGGAGAAATGCGTCTTCATAGGATACCCTAAGGAAACTATTGGGTATACCTTCTATCACAGAACCGAAGGCAAAGTGTTTGTCGCAAAGAACGGTTCCTTTCTTGAGAAGGAGTTTCTCTCGAAAAAAGTGAGTGGGAGGAAAGTAGAGCTAGACGAGGTTATTGAACCTTCTCTTGAATTGGAGAGTAGCGCAGCACCTAAAATTGTTCCAGTGCCGCCTGCACCAACAATAGAGGAAGCTAATGACAAGGATCATGAAGCTTCGGACGATGCTGCTACTGAACGTCGCAGGTCGACAAGGTCGCGTGCCCCTCCTGAGTGGTACGGCAACCCTGTCTTGACTGTCTTGTTAGTAGAAGACAGTGAACCTACGAACTATGAGGAAGCGATGATGAGCCCAGACTCTGAGAAATGGCTAGAAGCCATGAAATCCGAATTGGGATCCATGAGCGAAAACCAAGTATGGACTTTGGTGGACCCTCCTAGCGACCGAAAGGCCGTTGAGTGCAAATGGATTTTCAAGAAGAAAACGGACGCGGATGGTAATGTTACCGTCTATAAAGCACGGCTTGTCGCGAAAGGTTTTCGACAAGTTCAAGGTGTTGACTACGATGAGATTTTCTCTCCCGTAGCGATGTTTAAGTCCATTCGGATTTTATTAGCAATTGTTGTGTTTCATGATTATGAAATATGGCAGATGGATGTCAAGACTGCGTTCCTCAATGGCAACATTGATGAAGAGTTGTATATGATGCAACCCGAAGGTTTTGTCGATCCTAAGGATGCTGATAAAGTATGCAAACTTCAGCGTTCCATTTATGGACTGAAGCAAGCATCTCGGAGTTGGAACCTTCGTTTTGATCAAGTGATCAAGAGCTTTGGATTTGTTCCAAATTGCTACGAAGCTTGTATCTACAAGAAAGTGAGTGGGAGCTCGCTGACGTTTCTGGTACTATATGTGGATGACATATTGATTATTGGAAATGACATCAACATGCTTAACGATGTGAAGAGTTATTTGAACAAGTGTTTTTCAATGAAAGACCTAGGTGAAGCTGCTTATATATTGGGCATCAAAATCTATAGAGATAGACAAAGACGCCTGATAGCTTTAAGCCAGAGTACATACCTAGACAAAGTTCTGAAAAGGTTCAGAATGGATAAGGCATTGAAAGGTTCAGTGCCTATGTTGTCAGGTAAGATATTGAGCAAGGCTCAGTGTCCAGCTACGGTAAATGATAGGGAAGCTATGAGCAAAGTGCCTTATGCCTCGGCCATAGGTTCCATCATGTATGCCATGCTGTGTACTAGACCGGATGTGTCCAATGCTCTTAGTTTGACGAGCAGATATCAAAGTGATCCAGGAGTGGAACACTGGACAGCCGTGAAGAACATCCTAAGGTACCTAAATAGGACTAAAGAAATGTTCTTAGTCTATGGGGGTGATGAACAGCTCGTCGTAAAAGGTTACGTCGATGCTAGTTTCGACACCGATAAGGATGATTCTAAATCTCAGACAGGATACGTGTATATTTTGAATGGAGGAGCTGTGAGCTGGAGAAGCTGCAAGCAAAGCGTGATCGCGGGATCTACAGTAGAAGCGGAATACATGGCTTCTGCAGAAGCGTCAAGTGAAGGAGTTTGGATCAGAAACTTCATCACTGAGCTTGGCGTGGTTCCAAGTGCATTGGACCCACTGGAGATATTGTGTGACAACACTGGCGCCATAGCACTCGCTAAGGAACCAAGATATCATCCAAAGACCAAGAATATCAACCGCAAGTTTCATATAATCCGAGATTATATAGCAGATGGAGATCTGAAGATCAGCAAAGTACATACAGATCTGAATGTCGCAGATCCATTGACTAAACCTCTTCCACGTGTAAAACATGATCAGCACCTCAGTACCATGGGTGTGAGATTGTTGCCAAATGTAAACTAGATTATTGACTCTAGTGCAAGTGGGAGACTGTTGGAATTATGCCCTAGAGGCAATAATAAAGATGTTATTATTATAATTCTTGTTCATGATAAAGTTTATATTCCATGCTAGAATTGTATTAAGCGGAAACATTAATACTTGTGTGGTTTGTGAACAACACCGTGTCCCTAGTACGCCTCTATGGACTAGCTCATTGATCAATGATGGTTAAGGTTTCCTAACCATAGACATGAGTTGTCAATTGATAATGAGATCATATCATTGGGAGAATGATGTGGTGGACAGACCCAAACTAAGCGAAGCAATTAGATCGTGTCATTGTGTTCATCTTTGCGAAGCTTTTCCTATGTCAAATATTGTATTCCTTAGACCATGAGATAATACAACTCACTGGTATCGGAAGAAAGCTTTGAGGTCATCAAACGTCATCCTATGAGAGGGTGATCATAAAGGTGTCTCTCAGGTGATCGGAAAGTATCTGTTGGGTTGTATGTATCGAGATGGGATTTGTTCCTCCCAAGTCGGAGAGATATACTTCGGGCCCACTCGGTAATCGATATCAAAACCGCTTGCAAGCATGTGGTTAAAGAGTTAATCACAAAGTGATATCGGATTACGGAACGAGTAAAGTACTTGCTGTGAACGAGATTGAACTAGGTATGACGGTACCGACGATCGAATCTCGGGCAAGTAAAATATCGCGAGACGAAGGGAATATGTATATGGGATTGATTGAATCCTGGCATCGTGGTTCATCCGATATGATCATCAATGAATGTGTGGGAGTCAATATGGGTGCCCAGACCCCGCTGTTGATTATTGATAGAAGATCATGTCTGCATATTCTCGAACCCGCAGGGTCACACACTTAACGTGTCTCGACGCTAGGATAGATTGGATACTTGGTTTATGAATTTTTGTTCGGAGTCTCGGATGGGATCCGGGACATCACGAGAGGTTCCGGAGTGGTCCGGAGAATAAGATTCATATAAGGCAGTGCAGTTTTTGGAGTTCGGAATTGTTCCGGATTAATCGGTATTGTACCGGAAGCTTCTAGAACCTTCCGGAAGGGGACCAACGTGGCCCCACCTTCCGGGAGGGGGCATGGGCCTATGAGGGAGTGTCCTGGCCGCATTGGGCCAGGGGCACAAGGCCCCATAGGGCCCAGCCGATCCTAGATAAGTTTAAACTCGTTTAAACTAGAGATAGGGTTTCTAGATAAGGGAAAGTTTAAATCGTTTAAACTAGAGATAGGCTTGGAGGATGGGCAAGGGCTGGCCGCACCCCCCTCTATATATAGAGGGCTGGTGCGCCCCCTTCCCCCCCCACACACACACCTTCCTCCAAACCCTAGTAGCCCTGCTGCCTTCCTCTCTCCCTCCCGACTGTTTGTAGGCGAAGCCCTGCTGCAGAAATTCTCCACCATATACACCGCGCCGTCGCGTTGTAGATCCAATCTATCTCTCCACCATACTTGCTGGTCCGAGGAAGGAGGAGACGTCGAGGTGCTGACGTGTGCATCTCACGGAGGCACCGCCACTTGTGGTGCTAGATCGGATCGGATCGCGAGGAGGAGAAGCGAGTACGACTACATCACCCACGTTCCGACGAACGTTCCGCTGTGCGAATCTTCAAGGGTATGAAGATCTAATCCAATCTCTCTCGTTGTTTGCATCTCCTAGATTAGATCTTGGCTTTCCCTCTGTTCGCTTCCGTAGAAAATTTTGATTTACTATGCTGCGAAACCCTTCATGCTCTGCCAACTTTCTACAGCGTGGCACGGGGCTTTAAAGCCAAACAAGAGGGTAGCAGCGGCGGTGGTCTATGTGTTGTAGCATGGCGGTGGGGACTTTACGGGCCTGCTCAGTCTGGTGTGTCCTTGCAGGCGTGTTCGGCCAACACCAGTCGTTGGCGGTGGAGGATACCCTCCAGGTGGCTCTGCTGCCACCGCCCTCTAGCTCCATTTGTTGGCCTGGTGTGATCCTGTTGTCGCATCCAGTCGGCCACCGTGATAGTGGTGGAGGTAGTTCCCTCCCGCATGACTGCAACGCTGCTAACCTCCGGAACCCGTTGTTTCCATTCCCTGCCTTCTAGGCTCGTACCGGTTCATAGTGAGACGATGATGGTAGCGTCAAGATCTTGGTGGCACATGTAGGTGAGAGGCGTTGATGGGTGGAAGAATACAAGACGTTTAGGGTAGGGGTTTTATGGGGGTCGGGAGAAAATTCTGTCGGTCTCAAGACATCGTTGGGGCCACGTCTGTGGGTACCGCCATTCCTTCTTGTGGGCCGCCAGGTGTACCCCTTCAACACTCACCCCAGTGTATGGGAAAAACCCTAGAACATGCCTAGGCAGCAGCATCGTCATCATCGCACTCCTTCCTGAAGATGTTGACGTTTTAGAGCTCTAGGACCGTGTTGTGACATCTTCGGTGGGCACAACAGTTGCGTGCCTTCTTCGTTTCGTCGATGTGCCATTGTCGGTATTATTTTTTTCCTTTCTTTTTTGTTTTGTTTGGATTGGACTGTACTATCGCCCTAGTAGCTGTATCGGTTGGCTGATATATTAATATAGCAATGTTTAGAGGTATAGTTTCCAAAATTAATAGAGCAGAAAAACCTGGTAATTGTAGCACAGGTGCTTGTCATTTTTATTTTCAATGTATTAAATGCCTCTTGCTGCTGGCTGCCCCAAAAGAAATTATTCTTTTTAAGGTTGTCAAATAATGTCCTGTTATTTTTCAAAAAAAAATGTCCTGTCAAATTAAAAAAAAAACTTCTAAATTGAATACTCCCTCCGACCCATATTAGTTGACTTGGATTTGTCAAAAAATAGATGAACCTATATACTGAATAGTGTTTAGATTCGTTTAATTTAGACAAATTTAAATCAACTAATATGGATCGGAGGGAATAACATTTGTCAGGCCATTTTAGCACAGACTCGCGTGATCTGATCTCTGCGCTCCTCTACTCTTCTCTGTAAGAGACGCAAAGGCAAGGAACGGTGGTTCCTTCCGAGGATTCGGGGCCACACGTCAGCGAAATCAAGCGCTAGGCCCAATTGGGCCGGACGTCTCTCTTTGCTCGGCTGGGCTTTCTTAAGGCATCTGAAAACAGATTAGCGTTCCCGGCAGAAAAATATATCGCGGAAAAGTCACGCGTTCCAGGTAAGCAACTCTGGTCGTCTCACCGACATTAGGGCCCGACCCCAATCCGGACTCAATCCCGACAGACCCCAACCTGGATTCAATCGTCTCCTTCCCGCTGCTCTGTCTCCCGCGTTTCAGTCTTTCTTGCTCCTCCCGTTTCCTGAATCCCCATCCCACAGCCTTCGATTTCTTGCCCTAATCCTCCGATTGCTCCCGCTCGTCTTCTTCCTCGCTCCATCTCGACCGATTCCTAGTCTCGCGCTTTCGATTACTGCTATCGCCGCGCGACCATGGGCGCCACCACGGTGCTCCCGCCGCCTCGACTCCCGCGCCGTACCGCCGCCATCGCCGACATCTACCGCCGCACTCCCCGCATGCACATAAATCCTGCATGCATGGTCAATCCCGCCTCCCCCAAGAAACCGAAGAGGCCCAGTTCCGCCCGCGGCGAGGAGCCTCCGGCGAAGCGCGCGCGCGGTGTGGTGGGCGAGCTCCATCTCGCGGCCGCCGTCAGCACTGGGAGCAAGAAGCGCCCCTGTCCTACCAGCAAGAAGGACCCAGCAGTCTCGACGCACCTCGACGCCTCCGTGGTCAAGAAGCGCCTCTGTCCTATCGGCGAGAAGGATCCCGTCCACCCGCCGAGTCAGCTTCCGGAAGGCACGGCGCAAGCAAAGCAGACTTCTTCGATCTGCAGCATGCGGGAGCTCATCGAGAAGGCGCGTCAAGCCAAGGCACGCCCTGCTGCTGAGGAGGCTGCAGAGATCGAGCGGCGCAGGATGGAAGCCCGGAAGAAGGTGGAGCAGATCGTGGCGACTGTGGAGTTCAACGATCCGTTCCTCGACCCCATGGACGTGTTCATGTCTCCTCGACAGCTCATGGAGGCACGAGAAGCAGCAGCTGAGGCTCAAGCTCGGATCATTGCTGTGTCTCGTCGACGCGAGATGGAGGCGCTCAAGTGAAGCAAGCAAGTGTGCTCATGTGATCCAAGCAGAAGAAGCCGTCCAGGATGAAGCTTTTGCTTAGCTGATCAGAACAGAGAAAGTCAGCTTTTTTACATAGCTGATCAGAACAGAGGAATTTAGCCTTTAGATTAGCTGATCAGAACAGAGAAAGCAAAGAACAGATGTGTTAATTAGTCTTACTTGTAGGTGTTTGGACTAGGAGTATCGCTGGCATGTTTTCCCCTAGTGCGAGTGAGAAATCTAATTTTGTAGTTAGTTTAATGTCTGCTAATTAATGATCGCAATTGATCGATTAACCTAAGAAATTTGTTTTTATGTATGAGTGTTAATCTGATTTATGCAAGTCTCTTTTTTCACTGATGATGTTTCTATATTCCGTCCCATTACCATTACCATGAACAATAACAGATACACGAACCCAAAAACAAAATGAGAGGAACAGATATGTGTGTATGCTCCCTCTGGAAAAGACAGAAAAGGAAATTATGCAGAATATTTTACCTAGTAGTAGTACCAATAAAACATTGAACTTGTAACAGCCAACATAAGAGACTTCGTATTCATACTCGTCAAAATCCTCTTATCAATCGTGTGGATTATTGTTCAAACCAGTGCAGACATAGACTAATCAAATTGGGATAGCCAATCAAGTGCTCTGTTCATGCTAGGAATCCAGTGACAGTCATCGGTGTCCTGGAAAACCGATTTTATTTTCATAGCAGCAGAGATTCATGGTGATCATTACAATTCATGAGTGTATTTGACCACCAAACATCAACTAGTAACTAGCCATTTTAAGACTTCTTCTCAAGGAGCAGGTCCTTGCTTATCCATCTATTGTCCCATCTTCGGTGTTAGCTCTGCAAATTGAGAGTTATTTTTTCGGAGGGAGCAATTTGAGAGTTCTAGTGCACTGTAACTTGGGTGTTCCATTAGGCAACGTCATTTCATAACAGAAAACATCATCACGAAATGTGATGAGTTGTTTTTGATATTTAACCATCACCATGCACTGTAACTGAACCAGTCTGTCGATTCTGCCAAAAACTGCAGACACCTAGGCGTCAAATAAGTTGTTTTTTGGCGGTCAGAATTTCATTTCTGAGGTGAAAAGAGAGTACTGTATATAATAAGAACAGTGTTACAACCTTCACAAATAGCAGAGGAGAGAGGCAGAGAGCCCTGGGAACATTGGCTAAGAGTGTTCCATCTATGTTGTTCCTGGCAAAATCTGTGTTTCTCATGTGCAGCTCCGTTGCTCTCCTCTAATCTCGTGTTGCTTAAACTCCAGGTACTGACCGTTGGCAGCAGGCTCTTGATCTCATTATAGCACAAACTCCAGCCAGATTTGTCCATGACTAGATAGGTCAGGACAGTAGAGCAGTCTGTCTCCACAATGACAGTCACATTGCACACTCCAGCAAGTTGTCTGACGCCAACGAGCCCAGCAGCTGCTTTGGTCTATTCAGGCCTGAACATGGGTGATCTGCTTCCAGGTTGTTATCAGAAAAACTCCTTGGTTTCCTTGCCAGAGCTCCAGCGCTTCCCCTGTCTAGTAGAATCAACAAAAAGAGCAGTCAGTGTTTAGTTTTATCCAACCCGTGTCACATTTCTCCTAGCTATGATTTTGATCGCCGCTAGCCCGCGTTAGTTTCCAACTTTCTCAGCGGACATCAGATTCTTCCCTTTCAAATCCCTATGGTCACGCAAATCTGGCCGGATACTGTCCATGGAACTCTGCAGGAACAGAAGTACAGAACTGAAGCCGCAAGTTGTGAACAATGTTGCTGCGCAAATGCCAGACCCGCACACAACAACATGAGAATGCGGAATCGACTTTCTTCAGAGATTTTAACAGGAGGATGAGCAGCCAGTCAAGCCTGTATTTCTAAAATCTTGATCTGCTGGCAACTCCTGAACTTTCCTCAATTCAGCATGGTGAGCTCCGCTCGGGCATCTTCCCCCGGTGGCCGACGGCTGGTTTTGCTTCAGAGGAGCCACAATCACCGCCCCACTGCAGCCAAGTAGGGAGACGCAAAGGGACAAAACGAGAGTCGCGGCGGCGGTGGGCAGCGCTGGCGCTGGTGGCGGCGGCGGTGTCTGGTCGCCTTCTTATCTAGGGCGAGCTCGTGGGGAATAAATAGAGTGTTCGAGCGAGGCGTGTCTGAATTCGAAAAAAATAAAAAGGCGAGACGTGTCTACTTCGACCCAACCAGAGTGGGCCGACTAAGCCTTATTTGTGGGCCATATCTTTCTAGTATGCTATCAAGTATGAAGATTTTATATCCTCTTCGTTTTAAATAGATGTCTTATGTTTTTTAAATTTTAGATTAATCTATATACTAAATAATGTCTAAATTTATTAAATTTTAATAAATTTAAAACATCTATTTTAGAACGGAGAGAGTAATTTATTACACTTTAGTTAGATCTTTATAATTTGCCACACTTTACCTGGTCATTAATTAGATTACTTGCTAATTTTTCATGCTTCTCCTTTCACGAGTATATTTATTTATTTTATTCTGAAATACATTATCAAATATGGTAGTTCTTTCCGGTGTCCCAACAACAGGTGAAAATACATCTTGCTCAATCACCTCTCTAGAAACCTGAGCCTAACCTTTATGATATTTTTTGCCCTTTTCTTTCTGTATCAATACTTAAGACATCAGAAATAAGAGATTAATATGGATATGATACTCATATAGCAATATAAACATTACCTTTCTGTAGGTTTATTTTTTGGACATGATGTTTTCATATGCCCCAACCCTCCACATTGTTTGTATCTGTTTGTGGCGTCAAATCTCTTATTATCTTTTGCATTCTCTTTGATACCATTTTTCGTGCCTTCTCTTCGTCGACATCGTCCTACCCTTTTCCTTTGTCATCTACTTATTTCTTCCCTTTACTGCCACCATTGTCTTCAAGGTAACCTTTGATTCTTAGTTTCCTCCATTTCCCAATGGGTCTCTTTGAGATCGGTGGCACCATCTCAAAATCTAGAGTAACCTAAGGCCACTGAGACTTGTTTGTGACGAGTTCAATCTCTCCAGCATAGGTTGTCCAGAACATACTCACTAAGTAGTACTGATGCACGTATGGATGAAAGTTTGCATTAGCGATCCCTACAAGAAATGCAAGTGCATGATCGTAAGGCTTTTCGGTGTGCTGTCATTTTAGGCAAGTGCACTCATGAATGCCTATCTTCACAACATGACTAAGGCTATTATTTTTGGTGTGCTTGACCTCACAACTTTGTCCTATGGATCTTTCAACATCGAAATGATCAAGTTGTCTGGTTCTATTATTTATCTATTGAATAATAGTAGGTAATATAATTCCAGGGAGCATTTTCCCGACCACTCTCTGTTGGGGATATGCTATATGGGTATCCTCATAGCATGTCACCTATCCGGATAACCCGGGTAGCCTACAGTTGGTAGCATGGCCTATGGCCTGCTGGGCGGCCCAGTTAGATGGATCCAGAAGGGAGGCCCATGTCGGATAAAGGAAGACTACGGTGGAGTCACCAGCGTACCCGGAGCCTTGGAGTGCAAGATACACAAGACTAGTAGTAGACGGTGTAGGACTCTGTAACCTGTCCGGCTAGGACTTTTCCCTGTAACCCTAGGACCTGGCGACTATATAAGTCGGGCCTATGAGAGCCTTTAGGGCACAACTTCAAACAATCTAGTGTCAATTACGATGCACCTTGCAGAGCGAACCAATCTCTGTAACTCGGCGTATTGCCTTTATAGTGATTTATAGCAGGAGTAGGATTCCGCCACCGTTGTGGGATCTGAACCTGGGTAAGCTGTGTTACCTCGTACCCGTCAACCGTCCGCCTTCCCCCACGTCTCTAAACACGCACTGTGAGGACCCCTCCATGGCGTACTCGTCGGCAATACCACGACAGTTGGCGCCCACCGTGGGGCAAGAGGCGCTTCAGGCTCTTCAGCGGGCGATGACCAAGATCTTCGCGGGAATCGGTGAAACCGTAGCCATCGGTCGCGTTCTCTTTTCCGGCAACGTTGCGATCGTCCCTCCTGACGAGTTCTGGATCCCGGCGAAGAAGAACCCTATGCGGTGTTCGATCGTTCCTATCGGAGACATCCACCTCTTCATCGGCGAAACTGACTCGGGCACTAGTTCCCTGGGAGTCGGAGGAGCATCAAGGCCCGCATAGACCGCCTATGGGCTGGATACGTTCGCGGAAGGATCGATGTCGGATCTCTCTTCGGAGTTTGCCGGCAAAGATCGGAAAGCATCAAGGCCCGCACGGACCGCCTACGGGCAGGATACGTTCGCGAAAGGATCAATGTCGGATCTCTTCTCGGAGTTTGCCGGCAAAGATCAGAAAAATCCAAGGCCCACCCAAACCGCCCCTGTGCAGGACATAAAGGTGGAAGATCACTGTAGATCCGCCGGCTTCGTGCGTGCGTCTGGACAGCAGAAATCCAAGTTCGTCGGCGTGGTTACCATCTTCGATCTGGCGCGCTGCATTCAGAGAGAAGGCGAAAACCCCCGCGATTACCTGGCCAGGTGGCTCCGTATACGAGCCGATCTGGCCCACTACCCTGATGATAACGCTTTGTATCACTTCGTGGAAGGACTGGACCGTGGCACGCTTCTCCGACATTCTTTAAGACGGCAGCAGGCAATAGGGCGTCTTACCCTCGAAGAGATGGTGAGCACCGTCAACAACTACGCGGAAGCTGACGCAGCAGCCTAGATGGCACTTGCGCTCAGGGACGAAGAACCTCCAATTCAGCAACCGCCACCACCGCCTCCCGCTGCCATCGCCACAGCAGCACTACCACCTCCAGTCATCGTCGAGGCCATTGCACCTCCACCGCCCGTCATCGAGGAAGTCCTGGCACCCTCCGACTCTGTCATTGATGCGCTCTATGCTGATTTCAGTGCAGATTCAGAGGAGATAGATTTCAGTCCAGAAGAGCTAGACTCCGCTATGCAGGAGATGGAGGAGGAGTACTCGCGCGACGAGCAAGCCAACAACACCATCACGTCCCGAGGGGTGTTCATCACCATTGGGACGGCGATGGATGAAGATCAACCCGGACGAGCTCCGCCTACAGCACTGGAAAAGGGGAAGGGGCCACTCATTGCTGCTGACGATGATCGCGCAAAAGTCATGCCTCCTCCGCCTAATCCAGTGCAGCAGCCGCAGGAACTCGGCACCGTCCCAAGCAGCAACAACACCATAATTGCCGCCTCTAGCATCCACGTCTGCAGCAGCCCAAGTTACTCCAGCTGATAGAGTGATGTACGGCAATCTCCTCGTCGAGCCACTGACCGTTGCTCATATCCGTAACATGACCCAGCTTGACGAGAAGCGCCAGCAGCTGCTGGAGGAAGCACAAGCCATCGCGGAGCAAGGCGCTAAGCTAGATCGAGATCTGGTCAACGCGCAGAAGTCCATAGAGAAAGCTAGAGCAATGGAGGCCGAGTACAAGACTTTACTGCAGCAGCAGAAGGCTAAGAAAGCTCCGGCTCACGTCATCAACGATCCTGGTGTGCGGCGTAACCTAGGATGGGCCCCCTCGAAGCCGGCACAAGCCAAGCCATACATTGACAGTGAAGGCAAGAAGGTGATGCCCACCCCACTCCTTAACCTCACCGTCGCCAAGACCCTTCTGGAGCAGGATAGATCGCCCGAGGCAGTGGAACAGGTCTATGACCTAGTGGCCAAGGCGGTGAAGCAGCAGGAAAAGGCCACCTCTCAGCGGCTTGAGTCTGACCCAGCGCTTTGCCAGTCTAGCCAGTACAAGCCGCTAAGGGACAGATCTCCTCTTGATGTCGGGTCCCAGACGGGTTCATCAGAACGAAGACAGAGAGACGCGCGCAACAGGAAGGATGCCATCCCCATATCCTCCAACCACGGAGAAAAGGTCCGACCTCGTCGCCCGTCGCCACCGTCCCGATCTCCCCGACATCACGAAGATTACAAGGCTCACCATCAGACGGATAGGCCCCCACCAAAGCAGTGTGGCATCGTCATCCGCGACAACACGGAGCAGACCCGTCATGACGGAGAGCGCAACCACGGGCACAGGAGCAGGTCACACCACGACCCTCCACGTCCGACAAGCAACCGTGACAAGCGTGAGGCGTCGCATAAGGGTAACAGCAAGAAGGCTAACCCACCGCCACCTCCGCCTCCGTCACCACCAAGCAGTCACCATGGTGGAGGAGGCCCGCGTCATTCACGCAGCCCATCCCCTGTTGACAAGAAGAAGAAGAAGAACCCGGAGTCGTACGATGCACGTTCGCGGATCGATAAGATCCACGAGGCCCGGGAAGGACCATACCTGGGACCACGTTGCTTTGGACCTGCAATACGATCCGCAACTTACCCCAAAGGTTTCCGGATTGACAAGACCATCAAGCCCTATGACGGCACCGCCAAGCTAGCCACATGGTTGCAGGACTAAAACAACGCGGTGGAGATTGCCGGAGGCAACCCCAACGTCGCCGTCAAGTACCTCCCATTAATGTTGGCGGGCACGACCCATCAATGGATCGACGACATGCCGGAGAAATCTATCTACAACTGGCTGGACATGCAAGAAGCGTTCACCAAGAACTTTGAGGGTACATACAAACGTCCCTGCATTGTGGGCGATCTACAGAGGTGCGTGCAAGAGAAAGACGAGATATCTCGCGCCTACCTCTCCCGCTGGCTGGATATGAAGAATTCCTGCGCAGGAGTGCACGCTCAGACCGCCATGGCCGCCTTCATCGATGGGTTGTAAAGGGGCACGTTGCTCGGACATAAGCTGAAGCACTTGCAGGACAATCACCAGCTTGACCTGAACCAGATGATTCAGTTGGCTAGTGAGTTCGCAGCTGCCGACGACGATGCTCGCGGCTCCTTGCCGGCAACAGCCGTTCCAACTCAAGCTCGGAGGAACAGTAGTACAAAGCGGAAAACCGCTCCAGAAGAAAAGCAATCTACCGACATGGTCGCTATGACTTTTCCAGGACGAGGTGATGGCGGACAACGTGGCCGAGGAAGGGGAGCTAGCCGTGGGCAGCAACGAGGCAACGAAACAACCTCGGCGCCGCTCCGCGTTACCCAAACCTACGAGGAGTACCGCGATATGCCATGCCTCGTACACCTCGACGCCAACGGCAAGGCCACCCATACCAATCGACACTGCAAGTTCGTCAACGACCTCAAGGAAGACCCGGAGTCCGGCTACAAGCGAAGTCGTAAGAACAAACCGCGAGGCAAGGGCAAGGGGAATAAGAAGGAGGAGGAGTCCAAGGATTCAAGTGACATGGACGAATACGTTGACCCCAAGCACGCCGCCAAGAGCGACGACAAGGGCAAGAACCCCTTCGCAAAGAAGGCTCCAGTCTACCACACTTTCCTTGGCACACCCACCGTCCGACAATAGAAGACCTCTCTGAGGATCCTGATGGCTACTCTCCCCTAGTTCCACAGTACCTGCGCTGGTCGGAAGTTCCAATCACTTGGGACAGGACGGACCACCCAGACCTTATACCCACGGAGAACCAGTACGCCATGGTCATCAACCCCTTGATTGACGGCGTGGAGTTCACCAAGTGTATGGTGGATAGTGGAAGCATCATCAACATCATGTACCTGGATACACTGCAGAAGATGAACTTGACGGAGGCAAACCTAAAGAGGACCAACGCCATCTTCCACGGCGTAGTTCCTGGCCGGGAGGCTCGGTCCCTTGGGTGCATTACACTTCATGTTTCCTTTGGCGACGTTAATAATTACCACCAAGAGCGCATGACCTTCGGGGTGGTCCCCTTCAAGAGCGTGTACCACGTCATATCCGGGGGCAACATATTCCACACGTTCATGGCCAAGCCATGCTTCTTCTACAACAAACTCAAGATACCCGGACCAAACGGTGTCATCACCGTATCCGGAAGCTTTACCAAGGCAAGGGACTACGAGATCAATGAAGCAGCTGTTGTAAAAGCTGTCCTCTACAGCGAAGAATTCAAAGAGATCCAGAGCAAGGTCGATGACTCAGAGATGCTTGCGTCGAAGAAGCAGATCTCCGACTCCGATCCTGCGTTCAAGGCCGCCATCGAGACCAAGCCGGTGGAACTTGTGGTAGGTGTCAACACCCGGATTTTTCAATCCTAGATGCCTGTTATGCCATACATCGCAATCCCAGGATTACCATTTTTGCGAGACATAACAGAATTGGATACCATAGTACATCATCCATTACAAACGATACATAAGTTCTTACACCAATAGGGATCTCATGATCCAATTCTTAATACAACATCAAGCAGCGGAATACGTAATAATAACGGTAGCGTAGGCGAAGCTCCATCTTCGGGGTCACAGGCAATGCTGACGATGGGAGATGATCCTAGTTGTCGTAACCTTCCTGGGGTCCATCCTCCAGGTACTCCTCTTCATAGTCTGGCCATGGGAATAGCTAGGGACAAAGCCATGAGTACTCTTTAAGTACTCGCAAACTAATACTAATAGGTAAGGGGTTTTTGGATAATAGGACACTAGGCTCTAAGGTTGTTTTGCAAAAGCCAGGTTTATCTCTACTAAGTTCCAAAGCTAGTCACAATTTTATAACTCCTAAGTGGGATCTTGTAACTCATGTCACAACTCTGTTGTGGTCAAGTCAAAGTCTCAATTTATTTCACAAGTCATTTTGAAAAGTCTGACGGGGGAACAGTATGGCCACTCCAACTGTCCATAACCGCGGACGCGGCTATTCGAATAGTTTGACACTCTGCAGAGATTGTACATTTTCACCACAACATTCGATACATCCGCAGGAACAAATCCTGAATTTACCATACTCAGTATGCGGATAATCAATCCTAACCTTTCGATTACACGCCCTAGTATAAGCACCTCTCCTGTGAGTTTGGCCTCCCAACCATGACCAACTGTCATCTTGGGTACTGCACAGGTGGACAATCTTCATAAGGTAGCCTCAGCTCAGACCTTGGCCGTGAGGGAACTAATACTAAGGAATATAAGTTTCCAGTCAAGCCCTACCCAATCTTCGGGTATTGTGGTTGTATGATAAAATTGGAATGGTATCGCATCCAGACAACCATCAGTTTTATAAAGGGCTAAGGCTCATGCCTCAACATTTTCATCACCAAAATCATCAGGTGTTTTTGGAAACACATGTCCAAAACATTTCAATAGAATGATCCATCATTCCAAGGTTTTCATAACCATTTTTCCATCAAGCATTCCCATCTAAAAGTTGATCAAGTTTTATGCTTAGCACTAGCATCTACAGGTGGGAGTAATACAAATGAGGGGTGGTAACTAGTGGAGTTTTAACTAAGTACAACCTTATGTCTCAGGCTGATATCAAGGTTTCTAACTTAGGCAAAATTTTATGCCCTTTATGCAACCTTCAGCATGTTTCCAAATCTACCGGTCACTTGAGTAAGCTTTGATAAATAAATAAAGTAAGAAGCTTGCGAGTAAAACTAGGATTGGTTTATCAAGTGGGTATGATCACATATGCTTAAGGCATATAGTAGTCATAGAACAAGTATGGGTTTGTTGCATCAGTAGGGTATCTTGCAAGGGTTAGCTTGCATAGGTATAGTATCAGCTTGCATCAATATCAATATAAGCTTGCTAAATTGTAAGTGTTAGCTTGCAAGGTTAATAGCTTGCCTTGAGCAGAGCAGTGATTGAAGTTCTCCTCGGCTTCTTCTTCGTAGTATCCTCCTTCCTCCTCGTATCCTTGGTCGGTACTAGCGTCTATGAATAAATACGAGGTACACAATCACCAACAAATACTTAACTACTTGCAATCATCATACACAAGGGTCCTATAGATGATCTAGCGTCATCTCTAACATTACAAGGTTAAGGCTTGATTTAATTCCTTTTATTTTTTGAAAAGTAATTTCTACTCATTGAAAAACTACTTAAGATTTAATATTCTCCAAACCAAGTATGGGATCATGTTGACACATGTCATCACCACATATTGTAGTCCATGGGAATGTGATTTAAAGTGGTGTCACAATTTAATAAGGTTTTACCCTTTTTATTTAATTTAAATAAAGTGAATAGAAATGCCTATGTAGCATTCTTTTATTACTTGAACATTATTTCTGCAAGTAAACCTATATATTTTTATATATTCTGAAAGGTATGGTTAAATGTGATTTTTGAGAGTTGGAATCAACTCAAAAGCTATTATGGTTTAAATTTGAAAAATGTTTGAATGCAGAAAAGCTTCTGCCTTGTTATTTTTACCATGGGTGATCTACAGATCCAAATGACTTGAATCCAACGGGCTTGGATTCAGCATTCACAGGCCTTTCCAACAAAATTGGTTTCATTCAATTTGGTGCACTGAATCGATCTGGGTTGATTTTTGAAGTTGGGTACAAAAGTGTGTTTGAATTGAAATAGAAAAAGGTTTAATTTGAATAACTGGGCTGCGCGGGAAAAGTTACTGGGCCGGCCTGCTAAGCGCAGTGCTCCTGCGGGCTGCTTAAGTGGGTGTCCCCACTCGTCAGTCACACGGGGCTAGGCGAAGCGGTATGGGGCGACGTGGATCGTTCGATCTAGTTCTAATCTAACGGCTGGGAGTCATCATCGACGCGAGACAACTCCGGCGAGAACGAAACCTAGCGCGGCCAGTGAGGGTTGCTGGGGGCTCACCGGGGTGTTGGAGAGGCGGGCGGACGACGAAGTCGACGACGACGAACTCAGGGGTGGTCGCGGCAGCTCCTGGGGTGGCTCCAATCGCTGGCTCCCTTCTTCTCCGGCAGCGGCAGGCTCCAGTGAAATTCCGGCGAGGTGGTGCTCGTCTTGCTCTGAGAATGGTGTGGCACGATCAGTGAGGAGAGGGGAGTGAGATCGTGTGAAGAAATCATGCGGGGGTGGCCTCTATTTATAGTCGAGCGAGGGGACTGTCGGGGCGCACGGTGAGCTCGTCGGGGGCGAGGTTACAGGCGGCTAATGGCATGGGCAAGGGTAGGGGACGGTGCGGTGTCTCCTGGCGATGCTCAATGACATGGTCTCGAGGCATGGGGCGGTGTGGTTTTGTCTGGAACGGGCGGTGCTCTGCGCGACAGAGGAGGCGTCTTCAACGGCGGGCGGTGGCTGTGCGGCACGGGGCGGCAAACGGGGATGTCTGGCGGTCTCCTGGGTTGATGGCGATCGTGTGCGCACGCGGTGAGGGAGGCGCGCGGTTTGTGGGTGATGGTCGAGGGTGGCGCTCTGGCGCATGCTCGGCATGGTATGGGCGCGGCTTGTGCGCGTGGTCCATGGCTTGGCAACGCTCGCGGCTAGGACAGGGAGTGGCGGTGGACGGTGGGCTGCCTCCCAGACATGCTGGCTAGGCTTGATACTGCTCCTAGCTTGCTGTCGACTATGGGGTGGCAATAGGGTGCTCGGCTATTCACCATTGATGACAATGGCAAGCTCACAGTGGTGCTAGTGCTGGGATAATCTTTCTAGATGATCTACTGAGCTATGTGTGAGCTAACTAGGGAACAAGTTAGGCAAGAATCACTGCTCACAATAGTGTTTGATGTTTGTTTGATTTGTGTCTACAACCTGTTTGATAAAATGGCCGCATGAACTCAAGTTTTGAATTTTGAAAAGATTTTTGGTGGGTTTGCTAGATTGGTGCTGGTGAGTCTGCAGATGCTTGGGTTTTGAAAGTTGAGCTTGTTTGAGTGGTTTTTGAAAATGTGTGATCTTCCCATATGAAGAAGATTCAATTTTGAATTGTCATTTAAACTATGCATTTGAAAGTTTCTAGATGATCACAAAGTGGGCCTTGATACCTTGTTATGAGTACATTCAAGGGGTGCAAAGATCCAGAAAAGTTTCTGTTAGGTTCTGAAAGTTTGAGACAACCAAAGTAGGCATGGGAGTTAAATTGGCCAAAATGACCATTCATTTCATATATGTGTTTTGATTTACTTGTCTTTAGGAAAAGTGTAGGAAATGTTTTAGATGATGTTTATTTCACCTAAGAAACATTTTACAAGCAATGGCTCACACAAACAAGGTGGTTTAAAAGAATTTCAAAATCAATGCATACACATATGCATGCATTCATGAGTTTATTTAGAAAAGTTTTTTGTTAACCCTAAGTTAGATGATTAGAAATTGATGATCCAAGCTTAGTATTTTTGGGATGTTACAAACCTTCCCCCCTTAAACAAAATCTTGTCCCGAGATTTGAAAAAGGACGAAAAGATTACCTAGGATTTGAAGAGATCGGGAAACTCCGTCCTGATGTGATCTTCGTGCTCCCAGGTAGCTTCCTCTTCTGTGTGGTTGCTCCACTGAATCTTGAGAAACTTGATGCTTCGGGTTCGGGTAGTTCGAAAAGCTTCTTCCAAAATACGGATGGGTACTTTGGGATAGGTCAGGTCATCGTTGATCTCTATGGTCCGGTGATTTATATTCTTGAACACTTCGGTCTTCTCGGGGACTTCGAGACACTTGCGAAGTAACGAGATATGGAACACATTGTGCACAGCTGACATCTCTTCAGGTAGTTCCAATTGATATGATATTTCTCCTCGACGGTTCAGAATTTTGAAAGTCCGATATATCTGGGGGCTAACTTTCCTTTGAGTTGGAAACGCTGCATTCCCTTCAATGGCGACACTTTCAGATAAACAAAATCTCCTATATTGAAGGCGAGGTCTCGATGTCTCTTGTCGGCGTAACTCTTTTGTCGGGATTGGACGGTCTTGAGGTGCTCACGAATCTTGTGAACCTTCTCTTCTACTTCTCGGAGGATGTCGGGTCCGAAAATCTGACTCTCTCCTACTTCCGACCAGTTCAAAGGGGTGCGACACTTTCTTCCGTACATGAATTCAAATGGGGCCATTTGCAAACTGGCTTGGTAAATATTGTTGTAGGAAAATTCTGCAAACGGCAGACAGTCTTCCCACTTGGATCCATATTCTAGCACACATGCTCTCAGCATATCTTCGAGTATTTGATTTACTCGCTCTGTTTGTCCATCGGTCTGGGGGTGATACGCGGTACTGAAATCTAGGCGGGTTCCTAAACCTTCTTGGACTTTCTTCCGAAATCTCGAGGTAAACTGAGTTCCTCGATCCAATACTATGTTCTTGGGGACTCCGTGCAAACTAACGATTCTAGCGATGTACAACTCTGCTAGCTTCGAACTCTGATAGGTGGTTTTGACGGGCAAGAAATGGGCGACTTTGGACAACCTGTCCACTATGACCCAAATAGAGTCATTTCCCCTACTAGAAGTAGGTAGTCTAGTGATAAAGTCCATTCCTACAGAATCCCATTTCCATTCCGGAATCTGCAAAGGTTGCAACAATCCAGCGGGTCTTTGATGTCCTGCCTTGACTCGCTGACATATATCACACTTGGCGATATAGCTTCCTATTTCTCTCTTCATCTTATGCCACCAAAATTGCTCTTTCAAATCTTGATACATCTTAGTTCCTCCGGGATGGATAGAATAAAGAGTATCATGAGCCTCCTTCAAGATAACTTCTTTCAACTCCAAATCTGTTGGTACACAAAGGCATCCTTTGTACCACAGAACTCCTTCTTCGTCCTCGGTGAATCCGGGTACCTTGCCTGTACCGATACGACGCTTGATTCCGTCAATACTGGCATTTCCCTTCTGCGCCTCTTTTATCTGACTGATCAAAGTGGGTTGAAATTCTATGCTAGCCAAAAATCCTTCACTTACTAATTCCATTCGAAAATCTTCCATCTCCTTGTGCAAACTTGGTTGCTCCTTCAAAATCATGGAGTTCAAGCGGCACGGCAATCTGCTAAGGGCATCGGCTACCACGTTGGCTTTACCAGGGTGATAGTGAATGTCCAGGTCGTAATCCTTGATTAGCTCAATCCATCTTCTCTGCCTCATATTCATCTCCTTCTGAGTGAATATATACTTTAGGCTCTTGTGATCCGAATAAATCTCACAACGGTTTCCCATTAGGTAATGTCTCCATGTCTTCAGGGCTAGAACTACTGCTGCGAGTTCGAGGTCATGGGTTGGGTAGTTTTGCTCATGTTGCTTCAATTGTCGAGATAGATAAGATATAACTTTGCCTTCTTGCATTAGCACACATCCGAGACCAATCTTGGATGCGTCACAATACACATCGAAGGGCTTCGTGATATCCGGCATGATCAAGATTGGGGCTGAAATCAATCTCCTCTTGAGTTCTTGAAAACTCGCTTCACATTTGTCAGTCCATTCAAACTTCTTGTCCTTCTTCAGCAATTGGGTCATGGGTCGGGCAATACTCGAGAATCCTTCTACGAATTTGCGGTAATATCCCGCCAATCCGAGAAAAGCACGAACTTGGGTTTGAGTGGTTGGGGCTTGCCAATCTTCTACATCTTTTACTTTGGCAGGGTCAACGGCAATTCCTCCGGCTGATACAATGTGACTGAGGAATCCTACCTCCTGTAACCAGAATTCACATTTGCTAAACTTGGCATACAACTGATGCTCTCTAAGGGTTCCAACAATGGTCCTTAGGTGTAGCTCATGTTCTTCTTCTGATTTGGAATAAATCAGAATGTCATCAATGAAAACAACGACAAACTTATCTAGGAAGTCCATAAAAATCTTATTCATGAGGTTCATGAAATAAGCGGGGCATTGGTTAATCCAAAAGACATGACTGTATACTCGTACAATCCATATCTGGTGGTAAAGGCAGTCTTTGGAAGATCGTCTGCACGAATCTTGAGTTGATGATAGCCAGTTCTAAGATCAATCTTAGAAAACACCTAGGCACCGGTCAACTGATCAAACAAATCTTCTATCTTGGGCAAGGGGTACTTGTTCTTGATGGTGACATCATTCAACTTCCAAAAATCCGTACACAAACGGTTACCTCCATCTTTCTTGTCCACAAATAAGACAGGTGATCTCCATGGTGACGCATTTGGTTGAATCAATCCAATTTCTAGCATGGAATCCAGTTGCTACTTCAGTTCTTCTAGCTCTGATGGGTTCATACTATAGGGTCTCTGGGCTATGGGTCCTGTTCCGGGGATTAGTTCGATGATAAACTCGATATCCCGATCTGGAGGCATACCGGGCAAAACATCTAGAAATACATCGGGGTATTCACAGACTATCCGGACTTGGTCAATGGTAGGTTGGGCTAGACTCTTGTTACACTTGAATTGGCGAGGTAAGGTTTCAGATATATGCTCGACTGATATTCCGGTGGTACTGGTCATGGTGATGGCTTTCTTGGCACAGTCAATCAATCCCTTATGTTTGGACATTCAATCCATTCCTAGTACTACTTCCAAACCTTTAGTTCCGAGTACTATTAGATTAGCATAAAAATCTATGCCATGGATTCGGATAGGGACGGCTTTGCAAATTTGCCTAGCCTTGGTGGTTGATCCGGGGATTTGCACAATCATAACATGCTTCAGTTTGGTTGGTTGAATTTTACTAGTGCAGGCAAATTCTTCGGTGACAAATGAATGCGAGGCACCAGAGTCAAACAACACTCTTGCAAGTACTGAATTAATAGAAAACATACCCAGCACGACGTCTGGCGCTTCCTGAGCTTCTTCAGCATGCATGAGAAAAAGACGTCCATTGCGGTTGAGTGAATTCCCTGGGGCAAATCTTCTCCCTGGCTGAACACGACGCTGCTGCTGAGCTGGGGCATTGGCATTAGGGGCTGTAGCATTCTTCTTGTTGGGGCACTTGTTGGAATAGTGGCCTTTATTTCCACAGTCATAACAGGTCACTTACGACTTGTCCTTGGCTGCGACAGGCACAGCATCGCTTCCAGTCCTCGGGGCAGTGTTGGTGTTGGCGGTAGCATTGTTGGTGTTGAACTTGGGTGGGGCACGGGTGAAATTGCTAGAGTTGCCGGGGTTGTTGTGATTTCCTTCGGGTCTAGGGTTTCCACGGTTGGGGTAGGTCGGACGGGTCATAGGGGGTCTGTTGGTTCGTGGGGCAAATCCTGGAGATGGGTTGGGGAGATACTTTGGGGTCTGATGGGTTCCTGGTTGATGCATCATGCGACGCTTGCGGTTTTCATTGGCTTGGTTGATCTTTCCTTCCATCTGGATGGCAGAGTCGACAAGGGCTTCAATATCAGCAAAGGGGATATTGACTAACACCGTCTACATCTCGTCATGCAGACCATTCAGGAATCTTTCTTTCTTCTTGGCTTCGGTGTCTATCTCGTCCGGGGTATACCTAGCTAATGACAAAAATTTGTCACGGTATTCCACTACAGTCATCCTTCCTTGCTTCAGCTCTCTGAACTCGTCTCTCATTCTCTTTATCAAACCCGGTGGCACATGGGTTCTGCTAAACTTGACCTTGAATTCCTCCCAGGTCATCATCTGGCCTCCGGTCATTGCACGAACACTGTTCCACCATGCCCTGGCATCTCCGGCTAGATAATGGGTGGCGAACATGACTTTCTCGTTGGCTTCCACTCTAGAGACTTCTAGGTTGTTTTCCATGGTTTGCAGCCAATCATCGGCGTCGAGGGGCTCTTCTGACTTACTGAAAACATGTGGGTTGGTATTCTGGTAATTCTTGAGCTTAGATCCATGGTTGTCCTAATTTCCGTGGCCTTGGTTGTTGTGGGCTAGTTGGGCTATCTGTTGCAGGGTGGCTAGGTTGGCTTGACGTTCCGCTCTTTCAGCTTCGCGGTCAGAGGTCAACATTTGCAGAATCTGCAACATCGGGTCTGGGGCTGAACCACTTCCTCCACGTGGCATCTGAAGATTGATATAGATCATGAGAAAAGAGGGAAATTTCTAAGGTTTTGGGTCTTTGAAAAGTTTTTAAAAGTTTGACTCAGGTTTTTCTAGCAACTTGCTTTTTCATTCATTCATAGCACACAGTACAACACACACACAACAAAGAAAAACAGATGGTTTTAAGAACCATTCTGGAATCTACGATACAGTGGGACCGACTACTACTCACTGCGCTAGTGCTCAGTGCTACTACTCCTCGGAGTCTGTGGCTTCATCATCTTCATCATCATCGATAAAGGCGAAATCATCTTCATTGGTGAAGAAGTCCATGGCCTGATCCTCCAGAAAATCATCGTCATCGCTGAGATAGGAGTAAGGTCTCCACGAAGATCCTCTCCGGCATTCTCCCTTTCCTCCAACTGCATGTCTCTATTGTGGATGGTCTCCTCCAGAGATGAGATGCGGTGGCGAAGACGGGCAATAATGCGCTCCTTCTTGTCGAGCTGATGGCGGCGAGACTTGCAATCCTTTGCTAGCATGGCTATGGTCTGATCCTTCGTCTTGATGATGGCAGACTTGTGGTTGCAATAGTCACGGGAGTTGTCCAACTCCTGCTGACGATCATACATCATGAAGCTAAGGTGGTCCAATTGAGTCTTCAGCTCGGGGTGGTATGGGGCTTCCAGTGGTTGTCCATTGGCATCACGCCTTGGGCAAAACTCAAAGCGAGTACCCTTGATCTGATTGATGCTCTGCCCACATAGACGGGAAAGAGCTTCCTGCATTGCTCTGGCAAGTCCATCGAGCCAGTTGTTTTCCCTCAAGGTAAACTGAATTCCCTCCGCAGTGGGAGGTTCAATCTTTCCTCGGAGACTTGCAACAATTAGCCACTGCAGATCTTCTCCTCCTTGATCATTGAGCTGAGCTCCAAAAACTCAGGGGTGCGGATGCTCCAGAAGTTCCGAAAGCTGATCCAGATCCCTCTCAAAGATAAGGTCTCCTCCATTCCCAAGTTGGTAAAACTTGCTGTACTTCACGTCCATCTATAAAAATAGAGGATGAGTAGATTAGCAGAGTGATCAAGTGTGTCAAAATTTTATGTATTTTGCAAGAGTTTTTGAGTATCATGCATTTTTATGAAAGAATAAAAGAGATGAGAATGAGAATAAGTTTTTGTAAATATTTGTTTTCTTTGGTTTTGAAACTAAGTTTTTGGTTCAAACGTCCAGTCTAACTAGGGTCTCCTATGGTCAGGATGGCTCTGATACCAACTTGTCAACACCCGGATTTTTCAATCCTAGATGCCTGTTATACCATACATCGCAATCCCAGGATTACCATTTTTGCGAGACATAACATAATTGGATACCATAGTACATCATCCATTACAAACGATACATAAGTTCTTACAGCAATAGGGATCTCATGATCCAGTTCTTAATACAACATCAAGCAGCGGAATACGTAATAATAATGGTAGCGTAGGCGAAGCTCCATCTTCGGGGTCACAGGCAATGCTGACGATGGGAGATGATACTAGTTGTCGTAACCTTCCTGGGGTCCATCCTCCAGGTACTCCTCTTCATAGTCTGGCCATGGGAATAGCCAGGGACAAAGCCATGAGTACTCTTTAAGTACTCGCAAACTAATACTAATAGGTAAGGGGTTTTTGGATAATAGGACACTAGGCTCTAAGGTTGTTTTGCAAAAGCCAGGTTTATCTCTACTAAGTTCCAAAGCTAGTCACAATTTTATAACTCCTAAGTGGGATCTTGTAACTCATGTCACAACTCTGTTGTGGTCAAGTCAAAGTCTCAATTCATTTCACAAGTCATTTTGAAAAGTCTGACGGGGGAACAGTATGGCCACTCCAACTGTCCATAACCGCGGACGCGGCTATTCGAATAGTTGACACTCTGCAGAGATTGTACACTTTCACCACAACATTCAATACATCCGTCAGGAACAAATCCTGAATTCACCATACTCAGTATGCGGATAATCAATCCTAACCTTTCGATTACACGCCCTAGTATAAGCACCTCTCCTGTGAGTTTGGCCTCCCAACCATGACCAACTGTCATCTTGGGTACTGCACAGGTGGACAATCTTCACAAGGTAGCCTCAGCTCAGACCTTGGCCGTGAGGGAACTAATACTAAGGAATATAAGTTTTCAGTCAAGCCCTACCCAATCTTCGGGTATTGTGGTTGTACGATAAAATTGGAATGGTATCGCATCCAGACAACCATCAGTTTTATAAAGGGCTAAGGCTCATGCCTCAACATTTTCATCACCAAAATCATCAGGTGTTTTTGGAAACACATGTCCAAAACATTTCAATAGAATGATCCATCATTCCAAGGTTTTCATAACCATTTTTCCATCAAGCATTCCCATATAAAAGTTGATCAAGTTTTATGCTTAGCACTAGCATCTACAGGTGGGAGTAGTACTAATGAGGGGTGGTAACTAGTGGAGTTTCAACTAAGTACAACCTTATGTCTCAGGCTGATATCAAGGTTTCTAACTTAGGCCAAATTTTATGCTCTTTATGCAACCTTCAGCATGTTTCCAAATCTACCGGTCACTTGAGTAAGCTTTGATAAAGAAATAAAGTAAGAAGCTTGCGAGTAAAACTAGGATTGGTTTATCAAGTGGGTATGATCACATATGCTTAAGGCATATAGTAGTCATAGAACAAGTATGGGTTTGTTGCATCAGTAGGGTATCTTGCAAGGGTTAGCTTGCATAGGTATAGTATCATCTTGCATCAATATCAGTATAAGCTTGCTAAACTGCAAGTGTTAGCTTGCAAGGTTAATAGCTTACCTTGAGCAGAGCAGTGATTGAAGTTCTCCTCGGCTTCTTCTTCGTAGTATCCTCCTTCCTCCTCGTATCCTTGGTTGGTACTAGCGTCTATGAATAAATACGAGGTACACAATCACCAACAAATACTTAACTACTTGCAATCATCACACACAAGGGTCCTATAGATGATCTAGCATCATCTCTAACATTACAAGGTTAAGGCTTGATTTAATTCCTTTTATTTTTAGAAAAGTAATTTCTACTCATTGAAAAACTACTTAAGATTTAATATTCTCCAAACCAAGTATGGGATCATGTTGACACATGTCATCACCACATATTGTAGTCCATGGGAATGTGATTTAAAGTGGTGTCACAATTTAATAAGGTTTTACCCTTTTTATTTTATTTAAATAAAGTGAATAGAAATGCCTATGTAGCATTCTTTTATTACTTGAACATTATTTCTGCAAGTAAACCTATATATTTTTATATATTCTGAAAGGTATGGTTAAATGTGATTTTTGAGAGTTGGAATCAACTCAAAAGCTATTATGGTTTAAATTTGAAAAATGTTTGAATGCAGAAAAGATTTTGCCTTGTTATTTTTACCATGGGTGATCTACAGATCCAAATGACTTGAATCCAACGGGCTTGGATTCAGCATTCACAGGCCTTTCTAACAAAATTGGTTTCATTCAATTTGGTGCACTGAATCGATCTGGGTTGATTTTTGAAGTTGGGTACAGAAGTGTGTTTGAATTGAAATAGAAAAAGGTTTAATTTGAATAACTGGGCTGCGCGGGAAAAGTTACTGGGCCGGCCTGCTAAGCGCAGTGCTCCCGCGGGCTGCTTAAGTGGGTGTCCCCACTCGTCAGTGACACGGGGCTGGGCGAAGCGGTATGGGGCGACGTGGATTGTTCGATCTAGTTCTAATCTAACGGCTGGGAGTCATCGTCGATGCGAGACAACTCCGGCGAGAACGAAACCTAGCGCGGCCAGTGAGGGTTGCTGGGGGCTCACCGGGGTGTTGGCGAGACGGGCGAACGACGAAGTCGACAACGGCGAACTCAGGGGTGGTCGCGGCAGCTCCTGGGGTGGCTCCAATCGCTGGCTCCCTTCTTCTCCGGCAGCGGCAGGCTCCAGTGAAATTCCGGCGAGGTGGTGCTTGCCTTGCTCTGAGAATGGTGTGGCACGATCAGTGAGGAGAGGGGAGTGAGATGGTGTGAAGAAATCGTGCGGGGGTGGCCTCTATTTATAGTCGAGCGAGGGGACCGTCGGGGCGCACGGTGAGCTCGTCGGGGGCGAGGTTACAGGCGGCTAATGGCATGGGCAAGGGTAGGGGACGGTGCGGTGTCTCCTGGCGATGCTCAACGACATGGTCTCGAGGCATGGGGCGATGTGGTTTGGTCTGGAACGGGCGGTGCTCTGCACGGCAGAGGCGGCGTCTTCGATGGCGGGCGGTGGCTGTGCGGCACGGGGCGGCAAACGGGGATGTCTAACGGTCTCCTAGGTTGATGGCGATCATGTGTGCACGCGGTGAGGGCGGCGCGCGGTCTGTGGGTGATGGTCGAGGGTGGCGCTCTGGCGCATGCTCGGCATGGTCTGGGCGCGGCTTGTGCGCGTGGTCCATGGCTTTGCAACGCTCGCGGCTGGGATAGGGAGTGGCGGTGGACGGTGGGCTGCCTCCCAGACATGCTGGCTAGGCTTGCTGCTGCTCCTAGCTTGCTGTCGACTATGGGGTGGCAAGAGGGTGCTCGGCTATTCACCATTGATGACAATGGAAAGCTCACAGTGGTGCTAGTGCTAGGCTAATCTTTCTAGATGATCTACTGAGCTATGTGTGAGCTAACTAGGGAACAAGTTAGGCAAGAATCACTGCTCACAATAGTGTTTGGTGTTTGTTTGATTTATGTCTGCAACCTGTTTGATGAAATGGCCGCATGAACTCAAGTTTTGAATTTTGAAAAGATTTTTGGTGGGTTTGCTAGATTGGTGCTGGTGAGTCTGCAGATGCTTGGGTTTTGAAAGTTGAGCTTGTTTGAGTGGTTTTTGAAAAAGTGGGATCTTCCCATATGAAGAAGATTCAATTTTGAATTGTCATTTAAACTATGCATTTGAAAGTTTCTGGATGATCACAAAGTGGGCCTTGATACCTTGTTATGAGTACATTCAAGGGGTGCAAATATCCAGAAAAGTTTCTGTTAGGTTCTGAAAGTTTGAGACAGCCAAAGTAGGCATGGGAGTTAAATTGGCCAAAATGACCATTCATTTCATATATGTGTTTTGATTTACTTGTCTTTCGGAAAAGTGTGGGAAATGTGTTAGATGATGTTTATTTCACCTAAGAAACATTTTACAAGCAATGGCTCACACAAACAAGGTGGTTTAAAAGAATTTCAAAATCAATGCATACACATATGCATGCATTCATGAGTTTATTTAGAAAAGTTTTTTGTTAACCCTAAGTTTGATGATTAGAAATTGATGATCCAAGCTTAGTATTTTTGGGATGTTACAGTAGGCGATGCCTCCAAGGTCACCGCCGTTGGGACAAACCTGGATCCCAAATAGGAAAGCGCGCTCATCGAGTTCCTCCATGAGAATAGGGACATCTTTGCCTGGCAACCTGCCGACATGAAAGGTGTACCTAGGGAACTTGCCGAGCACAGCTTAAACATTGATCCAAAATGTAAACCAGTGAAACAACCTCTACGACGCTTTGGAGATGAGAAGAGACGCGCCATTGGCAAAGAGATAGCTAGGTTACTTAAAGCTAGATTTATCTGAAAAGTCCTTCACACCCGATGGGTGGCCAATCCTGTACTTGTCCCCAAAAAGGGAACCAATGAATTAAGAATGTGCGTTGATTACACCGGCTTGAACAAAGCATGTCCCAAAGATCCGTTTGCTTTGCCTCACATTGACCAAGTCATTGACTCGACGGCTGGCTCGGAGCTTTTGTGTTTTCTTGATGCATACTCAAGATACCACCAGATCAAGATGAGGAAGTCGGACCAATTGGCCACTTAGTTTACTACACCCTACGACACGTTTTGCTATGTCACGATGCCCTTTGGGCTGAAAAACGCAGGTGCCACGTACCAGCGGACAATGCAAAGTTGTCTCCACGACTAAATTGATCGGAACGTTCACGCCTATGTGGACGATATCGCGGTGATGTCTGAAAAGTCAAATGACTTAATCTCCGACTTAAAAGAAACCTTTGATAATCTCCGGAAATACAACATGATGCTTAACCCTAAGAAGTGCATCTTCGCGGTTCCAGCCGGCAAATTGTTGGGATTCATCGTTTCCCAGCGTGGAATCGAAGTCAACCCAGAGAAAATCAAGGCCATCTTAAACATAAACCGTCTGACATGCCTAAAGGACATTAAACGAGTAACAGGTTGTGTTGCAGCAGTTAGTCGATTCGTCAGCCGACTTGGAGAGAAGGCTCTGCCGCTCTACAAGTTGCTGAAGAAGGCGGAAAAATTTACATGGACAGACGAAGCAGATGCGGCATTGAAGTAGCTCAAGGAGATTCTTTCCTCAGCACCCATTCTTGCAGCACCCGATCCTGGAGAGCCCCTGTTAATCTACATGGCGTCCACCAACCGGGTAATCAGCATCGTCGTCGTGGTAGAGCGGAAGGAACCATGCTATGAGCACGGAGTTCCATGACCAGTTTACTATGTGAGCGAGGTCTTGACGGAGTCTAAGCATCATTACCTGCACTACCAGAAGATAGCTTATGGAGTATTCCTTGCTTCTCGGAAGCTGAGGCATTACTTTCAGGAGCACCCAATCACAGTGGTGAGCAAGACTCCACTGTCCGACATTATCAATAACAGCGACGCTACAGGAAGGGTCGCGAAGTGGGGCATTGAACTTGCTGCCTTTGAGATCACCTACAAGAGACGTGACGCTATCAAGTCACAAGCCTTGGCGGATTTTGTTGCAGATTGGACGGAGATGCCAGATGCTACTCTGTTGCCGGAACCAGAGTATTGGGTGATGCACTTTGACGGATCAAAGCTGCTCAACAGCTCAGGGATTGGTGTATTGCTACAGTCACCAACAAGAGACAAGCTACACTATGTTCTGCAAATCCACTTCGAGGCTACAAACAACATGGCGGAGTATGAAGCACTCATTCACGGACTACGTGTAGCCAAGGATATTGGCATCAAGCACATAGTTTGCTGTGGAGATTCTGACTTGGTTGCCCAGCAGGTGGCTGGCACCTGGAATGTGCGGAACCCTATGATGGCGGCATATCGAGATGAAGTGGACGAGATAGCCAAGAGCTTCTTGGGCTATGAAGTCAAGTATGTACCTAGGGAACAAAACGAGGCGGCTGATCTACTGTCTAAGCTTGGATCAGGGCGCAAGCAAATTCCGCCAGGAGTCTTCCTAGAGCACCTGCGCACACCATCTGCGAAGGGAGCCGACATCGACAACCCAGATAGAGATGACTCTTTCGTAAACATGGTCACTAAGGTCCCTCCAGCTTGGACAAAACTGTTCATGGAATATCTCGAACACGGAACTTTGCACGACGACGAAGTCGAAATACGGCAAATAGTACGACGAGCAAAGGGTTATACCATAATTAATGGGAAACTCTACAAAAGGAGCACTACTGGTGTATACCTAAAGTGTGTTTCCCAGCTAGAAGGTATGGAAATCCTACGTGAAATCCATCTCGTAGATTGTGGGCATCACGCCGCTCCTCGATCATTGGTCGCGAAAGCCTTTCAGCAAGGATTCTACTGGCTGAACGCGAAGGCGGACGCTGACAAGCTGGTTGAGACATGCATGGGATGCCAGTATTATGCCCGATAACCACATGTTCCTGTTGAAGAACTGCGAACAATACCAATAACTTGGCCGTTTGCAGTCTAGGGGCTGGACATGGTGGGACCGTTACAGACGGCACCTTGTGGGTTTACGCATCTACTTGTAGCAGTTGACAAATTCACTAAATGGATAGAAGCTAAACCCATTAGAAAGCTTGATGGGGAAATTTCCCTCAAGTTTGTCCGAGATCTAGTGGTGAGATTTGGTCTCCCGCACAGCAGTATCACTAACAACGGCAGCAATTTATCACTCGGAGAAGTGGAGGCTTATTGCTGGGAGAAAGGCATCCGACTTGACCTTGCATCTGTGGCACACCCACAATCCAATGGTCAGGTCGAGCAAGCCAATGGATTAATTCTGCAGGGAATCAAGCCACGTCTTGAGGCACCGCTACATAGAGCAGCTGGAGCCTGGGCGGAAGAATTACCATCTGTGCTGTGGAGTTTACGAACTACACCCAACAAATCCACCGGCTACACCCCTTACTTCATGGTATATGGAGCAGAAGCCGTCCTGCCTTCCGACATACTTCACGATGCACCAAGAGTTGCCGCCTACGACGAGGATGACACTGAAGAATCCATACGCCTAGATGTGGACCTTCTCGAGGAGGAGCGCGTTTTGGCATGCCAAAGATCCTCCATCTACCAGCAGAAGCTATGCAGCTACCATAGTCGCCGCGTTCAGCATCGCTCGTTTAAAGAGGGGGATTTGGTGCTCCGACTTAAGCAAAAGAAGTCACACAAATTATCCCCGCCATGGGAAGGACCGTTCATCATAAGCAAGGCGCTACTCAATGGGTCTTACTACCTTGTTGATAATCGTGAACTGAAGGATAGACCCAACGAGGATCATAAGCGTAAGCGACGTGACCCGGATGATGACTACCCGGAGCTTGATCGGCCATGGAACATAGCACAGCTATGTCCTTTTTACACTTAGCATTTTTTATCTAATTGTGTATCTCTTATATGATCGATGAAATAAAGCTTTCTGGTTCACTCATATTTTTGAGTCTTTTACCTCCTTTAGTGTTCATTTTTGGATCATGTAAAACCTTTATGCACAAGCCTTGCGTTTGCACTTGTGAAAATTCTGCATACGGGCGTTAGCTTAAGTTTTCTGGTCTACACGTTCTTTGTCGTTTTATGTGGATTTCAGAGTAGTGACTTTTGGCACTTATTATCGGTGATTTTGTTCTTAGGTTATTGACGGTGCCATTGGGCATCATCACCTGAGCGCATGGTTCCGACAACGAGTCTTCCGACTCACGAAAGGTCAAGCATAAAAACCAAAGTAATGGATAAGCCAACACTTGCTTAAAAAATATATACATGCTGGAAACTAGTTCTTAAGTAGCAGGAAATAACAACCATTGTTTTCCGCCTTAAGTTACATCAATAAGTTTTTTCCGCACATGCACCAAAGGTGAAACAAATAATACAAAGTTGTTCTTCATTCCTTTGGCGCAGGAGACTTAGAAGCAGCGTCATCACCAACAGGAGAGCCACCCTCGAAGTCGGCAGTGTGAAGAGACTCGGAGGAGCTTTGGTTGCCGCCATCGATGGTGTTCATTGGCACGAAGAAGTTGATATCGACCAAATCGGCAACTCTGGTGTCATAGCCCGCGAGCGATGACAGGATGGCTTCGTGATTAATCTCTTTGCCATCATCGTCTGCATCGGGAATGCCAGAGGTAACCGTGTCGATGTCGTCATCTTCATAGTGTGCCTTCACCATTGACAGCGCCATCCTTGTGCCAGCCCATGCACATGAAGCTTTCCAGCTTGTGACACGCTCAGGGGCTCGGCGCAAAATCTCCGAGTACTTCGCCACGGAGTCTGATGCCTTGATGTTTATCTGGAGGGGCTTGGCAATCTCCTTAGCTTGTGTGATGGCGGTGTTGATGAAGTTTCCGGCAAGAACCATGCATTCTTTGTCTGAAGGAGGCGATCGGGTTAAACCCATAGGAGCTGCAAGTTCCGACAAGGAGCGCATGAGTTCAATAAATTCAAAGTATCCAGACTACAGAAATACAAGGCAGAGAAAACTTACTGAAGATGCTGGCCTTAGCCTGCCAGAGGGTGTCCGCCAGGGATTCTTTCTCTTATTGGAGGAGCTTATACGCCTCGCTATGGCATTGATTCTGCTCATCGGCAGCTTGCTTTTGATCTTTTAAGATCACAATCTCCTCCTTCAAGCGAGAGATTTCCGCGGAGGTGGAGTCCTGCAGGGCCTTCATTGAATCCTCATGCATTTTCAGCATATATTTCCTCTCCTCTTTAAGGATCTTTTTCTCGCTGTCCAGCTGTTGAATATGCTTGGACTGCTTGACAATGTCCTTGGCCTTGGCAACATGTTCTGCAAAGTCGAAGAAAGCAAAAGTACACAGTAAGTACTCGGAGAAAATAGGCACAAAACCAAGACGGAATGCGCAAAAAGAAAACAGACTCTTGTTTTTGATGATCTGTTCCTTCAAGATGGCAGTTTTACCCTTTTCGGCTTCAAGATCTGCGCGCATCTTCTGGTACTTGTCATTGGCCATGCCCCTCCGAGCATTCTCGTTCTGTGGAAAAAGGGACAAAGTTAAAACGTTGATTGGTCCGCTTGGAGCATCTAGCCGGAAATCCTCCACCTAGACGCTCGGGGGCTACAGCGAGAGTTTTTGACTTAACAATATGCATAACTTTCTTTAAGCATATAGTTGGAACTAATTCAGTTACAACTAGAAGCTTGGGGGCTACTGTATAAAGTTTTCAACTCGGATATATACTTAGCTTTCTTTAAGCATCTAGTCGGAACTAATTCAGTTGCAACTAGAAGCTTGGGGGCTACAGTACCAAAATTTATGAATACTGTGTTTGCTACTCTTAAAGCATTTAGTCAGAATAATTCATTCCATCTACATGCTTGGAGGCTACAGTAAGAAGTTTTCTAGCTTAGTCACTCTTAGAGCATCTAGACACAAAAGCCTATGGTTTTCCGTCTACATCCTCGGGGGCTACAGTGGGATACTCATATGAAATGCATAAGGCAAGTAAAACTTACAAGTGCAATGATCTTGAGGTTTGTAGCGCTCTCGGCTAGCAGCTTGCCAAAGGAGATGCTATTTCCTTGCAATATTTCTGCTTGTCAGAGGAGCTCCTCAAGACCGCACGTCAGAGATGTCGGTGCTGCTCCAGGAACCAGAGTTGTGCTGCTCGGCGTAAGCGCCGGGTAGACTATCTTGGGGAACTCAAAAGGTTTTTGGGGAGCAAGGGCGCCGCCTTCGGCAGAAGTACCAGCTTCCACCACCACCTTGCGGCCACCGATGGCATCCTTAGCCGGAGCTTCAGCCATTTGTTGAGCGGTGCTCTCCTGCGTTGCCTGCTCGCCGACAACAGCGAGTTCGGTAGAGGTGCCAGAATCCACTTCCATGGCGGAAGGGCCTGATGCCTCCTTAGCTTGTGAGTTTGTCGGAGCAGACGAGGGCTTGACGATAGGAGTAGCATCGGCGATGGCGGGAGATGCGTCGCGATGCAGCATATCCTTGATATTTCGAGAAGCCCTTATTTCTAAAGTTTACATTTTAGTTTTATTTAAATACTTTCTTTTAATCCAAAATCTATTCTTATTTCAACACTTGTCCCCATGTTTTGGAGGTCTTCTTGAGGCTGGTCGTGGCTTTCTTCCTGAAACGTGCGAAATGCATAAGTACAGGAGCAAGACAGATAAATAGACAATGTCGGAGAATGAGAAGCTTACACAAGTGGGGGTGCTTTGGCAAAAGGGATCCCAGTAACTTTTCTCTTTTCCGCCTCCAGGGCGGCGGTAGTCTTCTTGGAGGCTCCACCCTCCGTCTTCTTCTTCTTCTTGCCTCCATCGGCAGAATCAGAGATGGAGCTCTTCCGCTTCCGCGCCAACGGAATCTCATCGTCGGACACGACCGTGACTTCCTTCATCTTTGGATCATAGATTTGGGCAGCCAGGTTTCCCTCCTCTAGATCGCTAAGCTGTTAAGTGAGAAATCACCGTGTTAGATAAGATGATATTTGCAAGACGGAAGAACTGGAGTATATGTCGTACACGGAAAATAAATACCTACCTTTTGGCACTTGCCATCTACGAACATGTCATAGGTGATGGTGAAGCCACGCCTCTTATCCTTCGCCTTGACGATGTCCTTAAGGCGGAGCTTGACGGAGTCGCTCGAGAAGTTGTCCACGGAGATGCGGAGACTATCCCTTCTGTCGCTGGTATACTCGTGCATGAGCTTCACGCGGTGCTGCAGAGGTTGGATTCGCCTGATGAACCAGCACATGGCTAGGTCCAAGCCGGTCAGACCCGTCTCTACAAACCACTCGATCCGTCTTATGGCCCGAGAAGCTTCGAGGTCAGAGGGAAGGGAGGCTTCGGATCTCCATGACGAGGCTTCAACGGCGGCTCCATCAACAAAGTCCGGGTACGTAACTTGTCAGCCAGACAGAGGGATGTCTGGGCCGTAAAAGTACGTCTGTTGCCAATTCTTGCAGGACTCGTGGCCGACGATGTCGGGGAACCGCCGGCCAGGTCGAATCTTGAAGCTTATGGTGCCACAGTTCCTAAGTTCTTCCTTGCTATGTCCGGCTTCACGTTTGACGGTGAATAAGTACACAAAAAGGTCTAACCTAGGCTTTATCCCTAAGTATCCCTCACAAAGTGTCGCGTAGTTGCTAAGCACTAAGATACTATTGAGGGAAATGTTCTAGGGCTGGACTCTATAATGGTTCAAGACGGAGAGGAAGAAGTTGGAGATGGGCAGGGAGACGCCGCGTACCAGTTGAGCTTTGAGGTACACCTTTTCTCCGGCTTGGGGAGAAGGTATCACCTCGCCGGTCGGCGCCGCCCGCCAGGCAAACCCCTCCGTCACGGGGAGGTATCCCTCTACGACCATCTCTTGGATATCACGGTCTGTGATATCCGAGCCGCGCCAGTCGCCCTTGTGCGAGTCTGGTTCCTCCTCCAGTGGCTCTAGCGCCGCCAAATTTAGGTCGCCGCCGGTGGATTCGATCACCGCCGACGCGGGGATGACCAAACCTTCTGGGGGCACGACGACGGAGCTCGCCGGCTTCGCCGCGGCTTCGCTCGATGCCGCCATTGATGGAGAAGTGCTGCTTCTGGCCATGGAGTGAGATGGGGTGCGACTAGTGCAGATTGGAGCTAGGGTTTTTTCGAGACTTCTCGTGGAGAGATCGAGGAGACACGCGGCTGGAGGAAGAAGATGATGCGAGGAGAATGAGGTAAAAAGTGGAAATTTCCCCACGGTTACTAGTTATCATCCTCGGCGTCAAGATTCGTGCAGCTTGATCGAACGGTTGCCGCGTAGACGACGTGTTCGCGAACGTGCGTGGAAATTTCGCCATGTCTCCAACCGTCACCGCCAACGGTTCGTATCGCTCGCGCTGGAAAATCGGACATGATTGCGTTCTCTGCATGTGTGAGTTACGAGGCGTCGCTGACCTAAGCCTACGTCGTCCTAGCTGACATGGGTAGATGAGCCGTCACATCGTAGATTCCGACATAGACGGATCTAATCAGACTACGGAAGTGTACTATGGAAGATTTAGCATTTCTCTGGCTTACAAGTTGAAGACGGAGAAAGTTTTGCAGGGTTCTTTGGGAGTACTACAAGATATTGCTTGATGATTTGCCGACATCCAACTAGACAGAGCATTCATCTGAAAAGGTAAGACGGCGCAAGATCTCGGAGTTCTCCAGGGGCTACTGTTGGGGATATGCTATATGGGTATCCTCATAGCATGTCACCTATCCGGATAACCCGAGAGGCCCACAGTTGGTAGCATGTCCTATGGCTTGCTGGGCGATCCAGTTAGATGGATCCAGAAGGGAGGCCCATGCCGGATAAAGGAAGGCTACGGTGGAGTCACCAGCGTACCTGGAGCCTTGGAGTGCAAGATACACAAGACTAGTAGTAGACGGTGTAGGAATCTGTAACCTGTCTGGCTAGGACTTTTCCCTGTAACCCTAGGACCTGGCGACTATATAAGTCGGGCCTATAGGAGCCTTTAGGGCACAACTTCAGACAATCTAGTGTCAATTACGACGCACCTCGCACAGCGAACCAATCCCTGTAACTCGGCGTATTGCCTTTATAGTGATTTATAGCAGGAGTAGGATTCTGCCACCGTTGTGGGATCTGAACCTGGGTAAGCTGTGTTACCTCGTACCCGTCAACCGTCCGCCTTCCCCCACGTCTCTAAACACGCACTATGAGGACCCCTCCATGGCGTACTCGTCGGCAATACCACGACACTCTCCGCCTATGAAAAAGCTTCATGATTTTCTCTCTTAGTGAGTCTGCTAGCTCACCTTAGTAATCCCTCCATTCCACTGATCCAGCTATTGAAGCTCTCAGCTAGATTATTGTGAATGTAATAACACTTTATTTCTTTATTGAAGTTTCATCTCATCCACTTCAAGTTTATGATAAGTACCTTACCCCCTCCAGTCTTCATGTGGGGAGTACCGCACCTAATCCATGACGAGAGGTATAGATTCTAAGAAAAAACCCCGAATTATGGTTGACAACTCGGGTGACCGCTTTGTCCTCCGCATCGCCTCCCAACATGAGGTGATCAGGGGATCTCCCTCCTCCCCGCGCCAGCTCCCCCTGCCCAGCCTCCCCTTCCCGCCATCGCCGTCGACGTGTGCCATCAAGCGTGGCCCGCACGGTGTCAGTGACGGCGACCTCTCCTCTTCCCACGCCTGTGGACTCCTAATTCAAGAGGGAAAGTCTGGCGACGAAGCTCACAGGCCTTCGAATATTCCGGTGGCGGAGCTTCCTCCCTGGGTGAATGGAGGCGTGGTGGTGCTACTCCTTGGCGGGAGGGCACTGTGATGAGCTAGCAGCTGACGGATCTTCATTGGCTCGCGAGGCGACGGATGACGAGGTTTCGACTCGTCAATGGTCATTGTTATGAGCTTGGGTTTTGGAGAAGATGGCGGTGCTGGAGATCACGGAATGGTTAACAGACAAGCAACCAGGGGACACGAGATTTACCTAGGTTCAGGCCCCCGGAGGGAAAACCCTACTCCTGCTTGCCTGCTCTTGATTACGGTGGAACTGAAGGTTATAGGAGTGCGCAAATGCAATCTGGCGTGAAGGTGTGTATGCGGTGGAAAAGGATTGGCCTCCTCGTCGTGCCCTCCTAGCCTTTATATAGAGTTAGGCAGGTCTCAGGCACAGATCGAGTCGGTTACAAGTTTAGGGTTTACCCCTTTGAATATTCTATCTATTCTAGTCTTGCTCTCCAAGGATCCAAAGATGTCATGGGCTTGGGCCACCCAAAAATCTCCACGGGTCGCGTATATTCTTGTGGGCCTTCCTTGGGCTGGACCAGGTATGCTAATGTCGTGTACCCGCAGGGTATAACCATGTCAGTAGCCCCCGAGTTTTTAGTCGAATCGCAGATTCGGCTGAGGACTCTTTAATCTTTCGGGTGCAGCTATTTCTGCTCAGAAAATAGTGTGTAGGGATTGTTGATGCGTGTGCCTGACTCTCCTGACGGATCAGGGTCAGTTAACTGTCTTAGGACAAAACAACACGATCTTGTTCAGATTGGAGTCCCTAGACTCGAACCCAGAACAGATGCTAGCGTAATTCGACTCAGGCCGTTGAGGTCTTATAGGAGTCGAAGCCCAGTAATTTCCGAATGATGTACCCAACGCGTCCGTTGGGATTTTCATCGCGCGTGTTGGCACGGATTTTTACTAGTAGAGCACAGTCAGGTGCGTTACTAGGACATCATATGGTATGTGTAGGTCTTATCTTTGTGTCGCAGACACAACATCCGAAATTTTATCACTGCAGAGATGTTTTGGGTGGCCAAGGAGGATGTTACTCACTTTAGCGTTGATTGGGGCTAAGTTGCCAAAAAGTTTTTTTGCATTTTGATCCAAAGGATCGCAGTCGAAGAATTCATAGGGTGCGCGACCAGCGCTCCCTATTGGAGTAGCCCCTGAGTGTTTGTTCGAGTCGTAGACTCGAGCAGAGACTTTAATTCAGTTGTTGTTAACTTCAGGTCCATAGGACACAATTTTTTCATATGCTTGAATCAATCCTCCCTATGGGAGTATCCCCCGAGTCCGTAGTGGAGTCGCAGACTCGACGTAGGACTCGAAGAATAGATCATTGGTGTAGTACCTTATTTGTGCCTGGGGTGCGCGACCAGCGCTCCTGATAGGAGTAGCCCCCAAGTAGTTGCTCGAATCGTAGATTTGAGTGAATACTTTTGTCAGTCGAAGATTTCTAACTGTTGCTAGTGTGGTTTTGATGACGTCAGTGTTGACGATCGGTGACCTCAAATGTCTGTGACGCCAGAGGTGACGTGACTGGATGAACGTGGGTCCCACTTTCTGACTTGGAGTTGACTGGTCATGCGCGACGTGGCAAGAATTACGGCGTCTCCTCGGTTTTCGTGCGTAGTGGACGGCGTGCGAGCGACGGTTCGTTGCTGTGTTGACACGTGGATGGTTGGATCTGATCCTGGCGTTAGGGCTTCTAGATGAATGGTCCCTGTTCATCGTCTTCGTCCTTATAGCTGCGGGGAAAACTGTGGTTTGTTTTCACCCTTAACCATTTGCTTTCACTGCCTCCAATTTCACAAGCTCATCCTTGCGCGCGCTGGATATTCTTCGATCGTTTCTTTCTTCATTCTTGAACGCACACCGCCATCGTCGACGCGCCGAGATGGGGAAGTCGAAGAAGGCCTCCATTAGAGCGGGCACCAGTGCTGCTGCTGGCGGCAAGAAGGGCACCGCCGCCGCTCGTGTCACCGAATGTGGGTGGCGGCGCTCGAAGACGCGCGAGGGCGACCTGCGCAAGTTGCGTGAAGCGTGTTTAATCCCGCAGGACAAAGACGCCGTCAGGGTCCCCGGCGATGAGGTAACTCCCCGTCTACCCGTAGGGTTTCGGTTGATGTTTGTCGCTTTTGTTCTTCACGGCCTCTCTTTCCCAGTCCACGATTTTCTTCATGGACTATTGTTCTTCTATGGCATCCAACTCCATCATCTCTCACCCAATTATCTTCTCCACATCGCCTGCTTCATTGATTTTTGCGAGTGCTGGCTCGGTATCGCCACACTTTGGCCTCTTCCGGAAGCTTTATTCCGTGAAGAGGCAGTCCGGCTCCGATGGAGTTTATCCGATCGGTGGCTGTATCATTTCTCTTCGATCTACTGTTCTTTTCTTCTCTTTTTCTATGTCTGAGTCCGTCCAATACTAGCGAAGGAAGTGGTTTTATATCCGCGACTCCACAGTGGACGGGCAAAGTTTCGGCCTTGCCCCTTTCGACTCCACCCAGGAGATCTTGAAGAAGAGATCCTGGAAGAATCATATCCTGGAGGGCGAGGTGGAGGAGGTAGAGGAGCTCTATCGTCGGGTGGAAGCCCTCCAGGTGGTTGCGGAGAAGGAGGTGAACGGTGTGGATATCATCTGCACCTTTCTCAAATGTCGGGTGCAGCCACTCTAGGCGAGGGCGCATCCGATGTTCTTTTACTCTGGCCGCCACGACCCGACGAGAGATTCGGCTGAGGAGCGCTCCAGAGGGGACCTCGACAGAGTTCTTTGGCCACTGATGAAGTACAAGTCCGACGAGGACCTTTCGGGGAAGTCGCTGACGCCCCCATTCAGTGCCGCGAGACCAGTTCCACGGATGTAGATTTGCGACATGCGCGTAGCGCCTTATTTTCGAGTGTTTTTCCTTGTAATTTATCATACTGATCGTTGATGTCTTCATTGTGCAGGATCTCAAGGTGGCTGGCATGGTGCCTCCGTGACCCGAAAGGTTTCCGATTGCGCCGGACAACGAAGTTGTGGACTCTGAGTCCGAGCTTCCGCCGGCGCAGTCGCCGACTGAGGAAGCCCCCGAGGTGAGCGAGGGGCAGACCCGAAGCAGGCATGGAGCTCGAGCGAATCTTCGGATGCCTCGACTCCGCCGACGCCTAGGGACCCACCGTTCCTTGTCCGCCACAGCGGAGGTGATGGTGCTTCTTTCTCGCCTATCCCGGCCGTGCCTGTGCGGGCTATGGCACCGCAGCCGCCGGCCAAGAAGAAGAAGGAAGAGAAGAAAGGGAAGAGGGCGCTGCCCGTTTTTTGACTTGAGCGACATGGACTCGTAAGTATCTTTGAATGCCTTTCGCTACTTTCTTGTCTTCTTGCTTTTGATTGGTGCTTTCCTTGTAGCCACTCATCCGAGGGCTCTTTTAGTGATGCCACTCAGGAGGCCGTAGGGGAGTCGAAACTGACGCCTCCTCCCTCTCACGGTGGCCACCTCTAGGGGCGTTGCTCCGAACCCCTCTCCACAGGAGGCTCGAGTGATCGTCTCCCAGAATACTGCACCGGGACCTTCGGAGCTCCGTCTGAGCATGTAAGTTTTTTTATCTCTTGCTGTAGGGGGAGCCCCCAGGCCTTATTTCCGGATGATCTGCTGATCTTGCTTCCTTTCTGCGTGTCTCGGGGGGAGCCCCCGAGCATTTTTCATGTGTTTGATGTTTTGCTCGTTTCTTGGGTGCAGTCCCCGAGCCCTTTTTGTGATACTTTGTTTCTTCTCGCAGCCCTTTGTGCACAGTGCGAACCTGCTTGTGCAGCAGCACCTGGCGCTGGAGGCCAGCATGAGGCAGCTTCGAGGTACATGCTGAATTGATCCTGTTATTTTTCGCCTGCTCGCTAGCTTGTGTAGCTCATGTATGTTCTTGGTGCTTTTGCAGATGAAAATAACATTGCCCTTCGCGAGCTTGATGCTCTGTAAGGTTCCCAACCTTTAATAAGATAGAGATCCCTGTGTTTACAATGCTAGTCCCTGGATCAATAGCTAGCATCCACAATTAAGATGTAATATCAAGAAACAAAGGTCATAATACAACTTTATAACCAGGAATAAAATAAGTTATTACATCTTACATAGCTCATTTGGCTATTACATTACATTGCAGCAGAATATCTATAAACATGGGGTCCTTCATCTTCAAAGTGCCACAGGCAGACATGTTGGTTGTAGACTTGTAATCCTAATCATTTAAACTTCACTAATATCAAACAAACCTGCAACATAACAAGTTACAGCCACAAGGGTCAATACATTTGAATTGTATTGGCAAGTGATACTATGGTAGAATAGTAGTATCTGTCATCTATATGCATTTGGCTAAGTGGAGCTTAGGCTTGCATTACTCAAAAATAGATTTTCCTATCAGTTGAAAACACTAAGTTTTTGTTTGGCAAAAAATACCCAAGGCATCTACCAATCAAAGATTGAAGATCCTTTAACCCTTGTTCAACCACAAGTTTTTAACTTAGAAATTTGGATGATGAGATTCTTGATAGCTTCCATGTCTTGATGCTCAAATTGTCCTTTGCCAGGGACATGGCTTAGATTTTACACTCTGCAGAGGTGGTGCACTTTCCCCACAAGACTTGGTTTCACCAAGACAAGATCTTTCAGAAGCCTTCCCTTAGACCAAAATGGACGCGTTCCAACCTATCATTCCCCTACCACCAACTGTCCATTTGGCTAAGTTCTTGCAACCTATATGATCCAGGCAGAGCCCATAATGCCAAGTGGCTGCACTTGAAGCTTCTCAACATTTGACATCTCAAATCTCTTTGTTCCTGGGTGGCCATCCACAAGTGAGATACACAAGGTTCACCAGTCCCCTGGCCTTGTGTAACCACTCAACACAAACCATTCCTTCCATTCCACCCAGGTGATTCATTCACTTAGTTGTTTTATTAAACAAAACTCAAGTCCTCAGACTTGGAAATTTTTCCATAGCATGAATATATATTCCACCCTTGTTTTCTATTAGCTAAGCTAAGCATGATAGTAGTAGGGATCTTTAACTTAGAAATTTCTACTAAGGTTACCACAAATATCTTGTTTGATATTTCTTTATCCTTTTAAATATCTTGTTTGATATTTCTTTATCCTTTTAAATATCTTTTAGGATTATTTGTTCACCAATTGGTATGGGTTTCTAGATAGGTTCTTTATTAGCTTTGGGAATTCAATTTCTTATCTTATTAAATTCATAAGATTTTATCCATGGTTCCAACTTAAGTGAAACCAATTTCTATGGTCTTATATTATTTCTATTTGTCTTTCTTGATCATTTGTGAATGTTTGTTGATAAATTTTTATATGGATCAAATCCATGGATTTGGAGATAACTTGGAAGTGATTTTATTCCATTAGGGTTTAGGGTTTGGATTTATTTCTCCAAGTGTTTTAAATTTCCAGATACATTCATTGAGGAATGCATTTCCCTTGATTTGGATTTTGTTGGATTCAAACTTTTACCAAAGTTTGTTCAAGATGGGATTTTAAGTTTCCTTTTTGAAACAAAAAGTTTCTTTTCACCCTGATTTTCAACATAATTTTATTTTGTTTATTTTATTTTTCACATTACAAGATTTGGAAAATATTGGGATGTGATAGGCTACCACCCTTAAAATAAATCTCGTCCCGAGATTTGGGGAGGCTAGAGGTTACAAGTTGGCTCAAAACAACTAGGGTACTACCACCCTTAAAAATTTTCCAACTAGATTACATATTGGCTTGCTTCGGATCTTGGGGAAACTTCTTTGGGCAAACATATGCATAGTGTCCTTTGTTTCTACACATGAAACATGTGACAAGGCTGAGATCCTTCATAGGCTTGTTTATCTTGTGCTTCATCTTTTCTGGACAGTTGCTTGCATAATGCCCTTGGTTACCACAATTGTAACATGTGATAAGATTGAGTTCTTCATGTATCTCTTGTGGACAGGTTGCTACATAATGGCCTAGCTCTTTTCAGTTGTTGCACCATACTTGGCCAATCTCTTTATACTTATTCTTCTCTGGACATTCACTGGCATAGTGTCCCATTTCTTTACAATGATTACATTGCACATGGCTTTTGTCCTTCTTTTTCTTGGGTTTCTCCAAAGCTAGGAGTGCTTCTAGTTCATGTTCTTCATATGTTATCTCATAGGTAGGAATGTCTACTGGTTTCTTTGACCTTCTATTGCTCCTTGGATAATTCATATGTCTCTTCTTTGGTCCTTTAAATTGGGTTGTATTGCATGGAGGTATAAGTGGAGATTTTCCTTTGTCTTCATCCTTCTTGGTAGACTTGGATCTCTCTTGATAGTCTGCAATTAGTTGTTGCACTCCACCTTGTTTCCTTTGTTCAACTATGGAATAGATGGGGCATTGGATAGGGACATGATTATTTCCTTCACATAGGTAACAAGTAACTTGAGATGTGGGGCATTGGTTTGTTGGATGTTTCTTTTCACAATTGGGGCATTGATCTCCATGCTCCTTGGAAGTGTGATCCTTGTCTCCACAAATATTGCAAGCTTTGGTTCCTTCTAGAATAACATCTTTGTCATCTTTGTTGTCACAAACTCCTTTGGAAAAGTTCCTTTCCATGTTGATCATTTGATCTGTCACCTTATGCAACAATTGGGCTTGGGTTTCAAAGAAACTTTGCATGGTTGGATCTTCCCCACTAGTGTTGGCTATGAATTGAGCTGTTACTTGGTTCAACTGTTTTTGGGTTGCTATAAGTTCTCTCATGTTGTCCTCTTGGTTGTTGTTGTTGTCATCAACCTTGATGTTGGAGTCTCTTGGAGAAGTCATCTGTTTGGGTTGGATTGGGATTAGAATAGGCAAAGTATTTCTAAGGAAATAATTCTAATCACACACATCACAATTCACACAAGAAATGTGCAAGCAATCACAAACAACCATTCCACTCAAACAACAAGTCTCAAGCATATTTTTAGGCAACCAAAAATATTTTTGTTACACCACATAAGTTGGTGGGTTTGACTTAAGCTAAATATGGTGGTCCATCTATATGGTTCACTTGTGATCTTTCCATCCTTCCTGGTTGATTCCTCTTGAACAAGATGTTTGTATCCTTAGAGAATTTCTTGCATCTTGATCTCAAACTTCAAGGTGATGATGGTTCCTTCTAAGTTGTGTTTCTTTAGTCTTCAAGTCTTGAGCAACATTTCTTGTCTCAATTGTAGTCCTTAGTGATATCCAAGGTTGAAGTCCTTGGTGAAAATGTTGAAGATGTTGAAGTCATTAGAGTTGAAGATGTTGAAGTCATTAGAGTTGATGAAGTCCTTAGCTCATGGTGAAGTATTTGGCCATGGGGTAGGTTTTTCCATCAAGTTTGAAATAGAAGAGATGTAGAATCAAAACCAAAATGGTTGAGGAAAGAGTTTACAAGATGGTTTGTAAATAAGTTTTGGAACAAATACAACTCCTATTTTTCTAAGGGGTTTTGTCCAATCATAGGGTTACAATCCTACAGGCAACACAATGATCTGATACCATCTGTAAGGTTCCCAACCTTTAATAAGGTAGAGATCCATGTGTTTACAATGCTAGTCCCTGGATCAATAGCTAGCATCCACAGTTAAGATGTAATATCAAGAAACAAAGGTCATAATACAACTTTATAACCAGGAATAAAATAAGTTATTACATCTTACATAGCTCATTTGGCTATTACATTACATTGCAGCAGAATATCTATAAACATGGGGTCCTTCATCTTCAAAGTGCCATAGGCAGACATGTTGGTTGTAGACTTGTAATCCTAATCATTTAAACTTCACTAATATCAAACAAACCTGCAACATAACAAGTTACAGCCACAAGGGTCAATACATTTGAATTGTATTGGCAAGTGATACTATGGTAGAATAGTAGTATCTGTCATCTATATGCATTTGGCTAAGTGGAGCTTAGGCTTGCATTGCTCAAAAATAGATTTTCCTATCAGTTGAAAACACTAAGTTTTTGTTTGGAAAAAAATCACCCAAGGCATCTACCAATCAAAGATTGAAGATCCTTTAACCCTTGTTCAACCACAAGTTTTTAACTTAGAAATTTGGATGATGAGATTCTTGATAGCTTCCATGTCTTGATGCTCAAATTGTCCTTTGCCAGGGACATGGATAAGTACTTAGATTTTACACTCTGTAGAGGTGGTGCACTTTCCCCACAAGACTTGGTTTCACCAAGACAAGATCTTTCAGAAGCCTTCCCTTAGACCAAAATGGATGCGTTCCAACCTATCATTCCCCTACCACCAACTGTCCATTTGGCTAAGTTCTTGCAACCTATATGATCCAGGCAGAGCCCATAATGCCAAGTGGCTGCACTTGAAGCTTCTCAACATTTGACATCTCAAATCTCTTTGTTCCTGGGTGGCGATCCACAAGTGAGATACACAAGGTTCACCAGTCCCCTGGCCTTGTGTAACCACTCAACACAAACCATTCCTTCCATTCCACCCAGGTGATTCATTCACTTAGTTGTTTTATTAAACAAAACTCAAGTCCTCAGACTTGGAAATTTTTCCATAGCATGAATATATATTCCACCCTTGTTTTCTATTAGCTAAGCTAAGCATGATAGTAGTAGGGATCTTTAACTTAGAAATTTCTACTAAGGTCTTTTATTTATTCAAAATAGGCTTAGTTTTAAATCATATAAGATTTATTAATATTTCTAAACACCATTTGATTTTCCAAAACCACCCAAATCTTTTCAGTAGGTTTTTATTTGATTATTTGGGTGTCAAATAATTCATCTTGAATTATTTGGAAAGGTTTTTAATATGATTCATTAATCATTTAAGATTGGGTATTTATTTTAATTCCAATAGGATTTGGTTTATGCCATTTATTTTATTTTGGAAATTTCTTTATCCAATATTTTATTTGGATTTGGGTTATAATTCATTCCACTTGTTTAAAGATTTGTCCAAGATTTGATTTGGTCATTGAATATTCTTTATTTAATATTTTCTTTCTTCATCTTATAAAATCCATATCTTTTTATTCAGAGATCCAAACTTGGTGATTCCAATTTGTGAAATCTTGTTTGATATTTCTTTATCCTTTTAAATATCTTTTAGGATTATTTGTTCACCACTTGGTATGGGTTTCTAGATAGGTTCTTTATTAGCTTTGGGAATTCAATTTCTTATCTTATTAAATTCATAAGATTTTATCCATGGTTCCAACTTAAGTGAAACCAATTTCTATGGTCTTATATTATTTCTATTTGTCTTTCTTGATCATTTGTGAATGTTTGTTGATCAATTTTTATATGGATCAAATCCATGGATTTGGAGATAACTTGGAAGTGATTTTATTCCATTAGGGTTTAGGGTTTGGATTTATTTCTCCAAGTGTTTTAAATTTCTAGATACATTCATTGAGGAATGCATTTCCCTTGATTTGGATTTTGTTGGATTCAAACTTTTACCAAAGTTTGTTCAAGATGGGATTTTAAGTTTCCTTTTTGAAACAAAAGTTTCTTTTCACCCTGATTTTCAACAAAATTTTATTTTGTTTATTTTATTTTTCACATTACAAGATTTGGAAAATCTTGGGATGTGACATGCTCTCAAAAAGAGCCTTGGGCATGCGGAGAAGAAGGCTGAGGATTCCATTGGGGCGAAGGAGCGCCTCAAGCAAGAGTTAGCTGAAGCAGCAGCGGCCAAGGAGCACCTGCAGCGGGAAGCTACGGATCGCGAGGAGCAGCTCGCCACTGTTGCGGCTGCACGCGAGAAGGAGGTGGCCGAGAAGCTGATGGCTGCTGCCAAGGCCGTTTCGAGTGAGTGTTTTTGCCTGTCTTTTCTTTTTCGTCTGCTTTGTCTCCCTGCCCTTATTCGATTCCTGCTTTTCCTTTTGCTCCAGATGCCTCGGGCATTGAATTCGATCGCAGTGCCTTCGAGCACGAGAGTGCTCTGGATGATGCCGCCGCGGCGGTCGAAGACCGCTGTGGTACTGCCGCTGGCTCCCTTGCCAAGGCCAAGGAGATCCTCGGACGCTTCTACAAGGAGCTCGTTCCCAAGGGCGCTGCCCTTGAGGATGTAGATTCTTTGGCGCATGCGCTATCAGCGGATGCGCCTGTGGCCTACAAGCGCAAGGAGAAGGGCATCGGCACTTCCTGTTGGAGATATGCCCAAGAGGCAATAATAAAGTGTTTATTACCATATCTTCATGCTTATGATAAATGTTTACATACCATGCTATAATTGTATTAACCGGAAACATTAATACTTGTGTGATTTGTAAACATAAAAGCGTCCCTAGTAAAGCCTCTTGTTAAACTAGCTTGTTGGTTAATATATGATCATGGTTTCCTGATCATGAACATAGAGATGTTATTAACAACAGGGTCATATTATTAGGAGAATGATGTGATGGACATACTCCTATAGTTAAGCGTAGCATAAAGATCAAGTCATTTAATATAGTTCACTTGCTATAAGCTTTCTGATACATAGTAACCTAATTCCTTCGACCATGGGATCATGCTAATCACCATCACCAGAAGGATGCTTTGATGACATCAAACACCACACCGTAACTGGGTGGCTATAAAGGTGGCATTGAGTGTTTGGAAAGTATGTGTTGAGGCACATGGATCAAGATTGGGATTTGTCCATCCATATGACAGATAGATATACTCTGGGCCCTCTCATTGGAATGTCATCCAATTATCTTGCAAGCATGTGTCTGTCTCACAAGGGATCACATATCATGGGAACGAGAAAAGAGTACTTATTGGTAACGAGGTTGAACTAGGTATGCAGAGATACCAACAATCAAACCTCGGATAAGTAAAGTATCGTGAGACAAAGGGAAATTGGTATCGTATGTAAATGGTTCATTCGATCACGAAGTAATCGTAGAAATATGTGGGAGCCATATGAATTTCCAGATTCCTCTATTGGTTATTGATCGGAGAAGAGTCTCGATCATGTCTGCATAATTCACGAACCGTAGGGAGACACACTTAAGGATTCGATGTTGTTTAGTAGATATGGAATGTGAGTAAAGAGACCGAATGTTGTTCAGAGTCTCGGATGGGATCCGGGATATCACGAGGAGATTCGGAATGGTCCGGAGAATAAGATTTATATAAGGAAAGTCCAATTTCGGAGTTCGGGAATGATTCCGGTGTTTTAACCGGAATGTTCTAGAAGGGTCTAGAAGGTTCACCGATCCGGAAGGGTACATGGATGTGTCATGACAAAGTGTATTGGTTGCATCATGTCCTAGGTCACTTGGCTGGACACTTGGAAGAGAGAAATCAAACTCTAATTTGAAAGTCAAAAAAAGGCAGTTTGAAAAAGTCAAATCCCAACATGGTTTCCGAGTTAGGGAGGGTTTCTGAGTTAGGGAGGGTTTCCACCTGGGTTGGGAACACCCTTGGATGCCCCCTACCTATATAAGTATGGGTAGGGGCGCACCCCAAGTTTTGCCGCCGCCCCCCTCTCTAGTTGCGACCAATCTAGATCTCCTCTAAACCTCTATCGACTAGCTAAACTCTAGTCGCTAGCTACCTCTAAACCTCGGACCTCTAAACCCTAGATCACCGAGGCTCCCTCTACTCCACCATACTCGCTTCGGCTTAGGCGAAGCCCTGCGGGATCTCCCTCTACTTTCGACACCACGCTGTCGTGCTGCTAGAATCGCGAGGAGAGAGCTACAACCTCCGCTGCCTGCTGGAACAAGGGAGAGGAAGGTCTTCATCGAGTACCATACGTGTGACCGACTGCAGGAGCACTGCCGGAACGTGGCGTTGGAAGTATCGTCTATGCGACCTTGAGATCGACAAGTGAACGACTACACCACCCACGAGAATCTGCTCTCGTTAACCGCTTTGGATTTTCGAGGGTTAGTACTCTATCAACTTGTTGCACCGATCTAATAATTAGATCTTGGCTTGATCATAGATTAGATCTTGATTGTGTGTTCATGCGGTAGAATTTTTTTGTTTTCCATGCTTCTAACCCCTACAGTGGTATCAGAGCCGTGTCTATATGTAGATTTGTTGCACGAGTAGAACACAATGGTCATTGTGGGCAGTGGTGCTTTTATTATCAATTGCTCTTATGTACTTTGCATCTTGCGGTATGGTGGGATGAAGCGGCCCAGGCTAACCTTACATGACATAGTTCATGAGACTTGCTCCACGCTCGACATGCGACTTGTATTGCATAAGTGGCTTTGCGGGTGTCTGTCTCTCCCATCATAGTAAAGATTCAATTTACAACGGGCACTTGATAGTTCAAGCATCAATGTTGTGATTCTTGTTCATAAGTTAGAACGACACTTATTAAAAGCCCCAAACCACGTAAAACACGCAAAGAAAATTAGAGGCGTCTAACTTTGTTTTGCAGGGGTGTGCTGTGATGTGATATGGCCATGATTGTGATTATATATGATGTATGCAATGTTCCTTATTGTAAGTCGGCAACCGGTAGGAGCCATATGGTTGTATTTTAATTTCGTCTAGACTTGCATGTCTATTATTCAAAGTAGTTGTAATAGTTGATGTTGGTGGACGACAACCATGGAGCGGCGCCATTGACCTTGACGCCACGTCGGTGATGATGGAGATCATGTTTGTGCTTGAAGATGGAGATCAGAAGCATAAGAAGAAAGGCCATATCATATCACATATTTTGAATTGCATGTGATGTTAATCCTTTTATGCATCTTGTATTTCTTAGTTCATGACGGTAGCATTATAAGATGATCCCTCTCAAAAAATATCAAGTTATAGAGTGTTCATCCTTAGTAGGCACCGTTGCCAAAGCTCGTTGTTTCAAAGCACCACGTGATGATCGGGTGTGTTAGATTCTGTGAGTGTATACAATGGGAGCAAGCCAAATTTGCTCATGCGGAAGCTAAGGTTTAATCTTGATGAGCCTAGCATGTACATACATGGTCTCGGAACACGGAATACCGAAAGGTAAAGCATGAGTCATATAGATGATATGATGAACATGATGATTGTTCGCCTTTGAAACTATATCATGTAACGTGATGATCGAACTTCGTGTAGTGAATCTGGTTCGTGTGATCACTAAAACAATGTGAGGGATATTGTTTTTGAGTGGGAGTTCAATAGCAATATGATAAAAAGTTGAACATTATTTATCATAAATTAAATCAAAGTAAATTTGCATAGTTGTTGTAGTCATTGGCATCCGTTTACCACCTTGCGCTTAGTTATAATTGAGATAATAGAACTATAGAATTATGGTTAGTTACTTTACGAACTGGTATCGTATTGTTTTGAAGTGTTAATCTAAAGTTTAAAAGTCCTATTGCAAACTTTCAGTAAGTTCCGGTTACTCCGTGAAGTTTAATAATTGGTATTAAATCAAGAGTGACAATTCCAGTGTTAGTATATAAGTATCATGTTTGTCTCCATGATTCTTGATATTCAAAAGATTGTTTTAATATCAAGGTTATCTAGAATCTGAAAGAGTTGTTTTAGAAACCATGATGTGTGGAAGATATTGCGATATCTGAAATGATGTTTTGGTTGCAACATGAGAGAGTATAATATGGCATGTTCTCATATTTGATGAGAATTTGAAAAAGGTTGGAGACGCTTGTCGTCCTAATCCTCCAAAAGGGTTTGGAGAGCAACATTATACTCGCGATTCACCGTTATAAGCTAAAAGTAGCTTGATCATGAATAGTTCCATGATAAGGGTGAATATTTGATAAAAAATTTACTACACTAAAAGATTACTAAAGAATGGAATTTGAAAGAACACCAAGTATTTGATGATGGTGATCTACTTCAAAGTGCAAGTCCAAAGACATTGGTATTTAACTATACATGCTTTGGACTATGTGTCATGTGTATGGCTCCACTATTGATGTTGATAGATTCTTTCGAACAGAAAAGGAAATACTAAAAGAGAATCTCATAAATATATGGAAGAAAAGAAAAGACTAGAATTGTTCAACTTAGGTATATAGAGGATATACATGCTATGGCTATATTCTTTGCTTATTAAACAATGTGGTTCTTAAGTATTGGATACTGAATTTGTTGGTGTGAATCATCATACGAAAAAACACAATTCATGAACTACAATGGCCTAAGTAACTAGCAAAAGAATATGTGGTGATGTTCATTGAGAAGAAATAAAGGGTTGTTGTGTTGCTCGTTAACATCAAAGCTTGCCTTCAAGATTTGTTTTATCAGGTATTATGAGAACAAAAGGGTAGTTCAAATAATTTCCATAATCCATAAAAGATGGATGATTTACAAATCTCGTTGGATAAATCACATCCATAAAAATATTGCTAAAAATGTCGAAAGACAATTGATAAGAAAGATCACTTAGGAAGTGACATCGCCGTTTAAATTATATTGGAAAGAAAACATGAAGAAACTCCATGTGGATGGAATTTTGGAGCCTTTTGATTTTTGATCAAATGACGCTTGTGAAATTTTCCTAGAGATAATTAAAACTCCGCTCATAGGCCAAAGGGAATGAATGACTAGCTTATTGGAACTTGTACATATTGTTGTATGAAGTCCATTATGTGTAGTCAAGAGCGATAGATTTCAACTTCATATGCTTTCTCCAAAAATTTGAGTGAATATATGAATATTTACTTAATAAGGATGAAGTGTGAAACATTTGAAAAATTTAAAGACTTTCAAGATGAAGTGCAAAATCAATGTAACAAGAAAATAAAGAATTTATGATAGGATCATAAAGGAAGATATTTGAGTTATAAAGTTTATCATAACACCTAAGATTTGAGGAATTGTTCCATGGATTTGCGTTTCCCGAAACACCATATGAGTATGGAATAATCGAGATATGCAATGAAACCTTGTTTGACATGGTAAGATCAAAGGTGTAATTGATAAAACTGCCATTATATTTTAAAGATTAAAGTTTTAGAGACTACCATTTTTTCCACTAAAAAGAGCTCCATCATAATCCGTTGAAATGACACCATATAAAGTTATGGTTTGGGATAAAACCCAAGTTGTCCTTTCTTAAACATTGGTATGCTATTCATAAGAAAGATGTTTGCAACCAAAATCGGATGAACATATATTTGTATGTTATTTTGAATAATCGTTGAGTATTCCTCCATAACACCAAAGACAAAAATGTTTGTCGCTTAGAACGTCAAGTTTCTTTGAGAAAGGAATTTTCCGTGAAAAGTTAAGTGGGAGGACAATGGAACTTTGATAAGATTAAAAGAACCTTAGCTATATGTGCAAAGTTGCGCAGCACTGAAAAGTGTTCCAGAGGCAGCAACAATGCTCATGGCTCACGTGCCTCAAAGGTTGTGGTCATGGAGGTTTAAGTTCCTATTGAAACAAGTAGGTCGGGTAACCAATCAAATACCAAGATTTGAGAGTTAAATCATTATTTGACAATAATGATCCGACTATGATGGGCCCTAACTCCGTCAAATGGTTTGAAGCCATAAAATCCGTGATAGTTCCATATACGAGAGATCAAGCTTTGAACTTGAAAGACCCTCTAAAAAGGTGCAAGACCTTACAGTCGTATTTGGATCTATAAAGAAATAGACATGGATGTTTCACATCTATGAAATTATCAACATGTCGGGAAAGAGTTCACGACAATGTTCAAAGAGTTGACTATGACAAGATCTGATCATTCATTAAGTGATATTTAGTCTAGACGGATTAATGTAGCAACCACTACATATAATTTTATTATGTAGTAGTTGAATAAATAAAACAAGTTCTTCTAATACAATGGTTCCCTAGGACGTGTGCATGACACGGTCAAAAGGGTTTTGTTAATTCAAAGGATGCTAAAAGCATATGCAAACTTCAATGGTTGAAGTAAGCATCGCGGAGTTGGAATCTTCACTATGATGAAACTGTTAAAAGAGTTTAATTTCATCGGAGACGATGAAGATGCTTGCATTTGCAAGAAATTAAGTGAGAGAGCTAAGACATGTTTCTAATACATTATGTGGAAGACATATTGTTGATTGGAAATGATGTATCTTTTTATTGACACAGGTTAAGAATTTCATCTCGATGAAAGGCTTAGGCAGAACCCGAATATTTGGCATCAATATCTATATGGATAAATTGAGATGCTAATATGGTTGTGCCAGAAGTACATAGATGAGATATTGAATGATTTCAATATAGAAACTACAAGAAATGTTCTTGTTGCACAGGAAGGATTGAATAAAGATTCAAGTATTTTGATACTTGATATATAAAATCACAAAGAGTACTTTATCAATCATGTTGTGATGTGTACAAATCCAGATATGTCCTATGCTCTAAATGTTATGAGCGTATACCAGAATGATTCATAAGATGATTATTGGACGATAGTAAAGATATTCTTATGATCTTTTAGAAGAACTAAGAATATATTATTTTGTAGAAGTGACAAATAGATGGTTAGTTCATTGTAAAAGTATTACATTGATACTAGTTTTGTCACAAAGCACAAATTAAGTTTATCTCTATCTAAACTAAGGGTGGCACAATATGATGGAAAGTAAGTTCCATAATAGATTTGGATGAGTTCCAAAGTTAAGACAGTGTGACAGATACTACAACAAAAGGCTAAGTATATGACTGCTATTATAGCAACAAAAGAGGGCATTTGTGTCAAGTAGTTTGTTGTGTGGTTCACAACGGGATAGTACTATGAAGATATATTGTACGACAATATTATCAACATGTTTTAACCCTAAGGAACTAAAGGTCTCGCCAAAGGACCAAATTTATACAAAGCCATCTCATTAGAGAATGAGTGATGCGTAGAGACGCAAATACATGCAATTACACACGGACCTGAAAGTGTCGGATCTGGAGATCAGTTGACCACTAGCAATCATGTAAATACAACACCGGAAAGCCATATGAGTTGAATGCACAAAGGTTTGAAACTAGATTATTGACTCTAGTGCAAGTGGGATACTGTTGGAGATATGCCCAAGAGGCAATAATAAAGTGGTTATTATCATATCTTCATGCTTATGATAAATGTTTACATACCATGCTATAATTGTATTAACCGGAAACATTAATACTTGTGTGATTTGTAAACATAAAAGAATCCCTAGTAAAGCCTCTTGTTAAACTATCTTGTTGATTAATATATGATCATGGTTTCCTGATCATGAACATAGAGATGTTATTAACAACAGGGTCATATCATTAGGAGAATGATGTGATGGACATACTCCTATAGTTAAGCGTAGCATAAAGATCAAGTCATTTAATATAGTTCACTTGCTATAAGCTTTATGATACATAGTAACCTAATTCCTTCGACCATGAGATCATGCTAATCACCATCACCGGAAGGATGCTTTGATGACATCAAACACCACACCGTAACTGGGTGGCTATAAAGGTGGCATTGAGTTTTTGGAAAGTATGTGTTGAGGCACATGGATCAAGATTGGGATTTGTCCATCCATATGACAGATAGATATACTCTGGGCCCTCTCATTGGAATGTCATCCAATTATCTTGCAAGCATGTGTCTGTCTCACAAGGGATCACATATCATGAGAACGAGAAAAGAGTACTTATTGGTAACGAGGTTGAACTAGGTATGCAGAGATACCGACGATCAAACCTCGGATAAGTAAAGTATCGTGAGACAAAGGGAAATTGGTATCGTATGTAAATGGTTCATTCGATCATGAAGTAATCATAGAAATATGTGGGAGCCATATGAATTTCCAGATTCCTCTATTGGTTATTGATCGGAGAAGAGTCTCGATCATGTCTGCAGAATTCACGAACCGTAGGGAGACACACTTAAGGATTCAATGTTGTTTAGTAGATATGGAATGTGAGTAAAGAGACCGAATGTTGTTCGGAGTCTCGGATGGGATCCGGGATATCACGAGGAGATCCGGAATGGTCCGGAGAATAAGATTCATATAAGAAAAGTCCAATTTCGGAGTTCGGGAATGATTCCGGTGTTTTCACCGGAATGTTCTAGAAGGGTCTAGAATGTTCACCGATCCGGAAGGGTAAGGGTACATGGATGTGTCATGACAAATTGTAATGGTTGCATCATGTCCTAGGTCACTTGACTGGACACTTGGAAGAGAGAAATCAAACTCTAATTTGAAAGTCAAAAAGGCAGTTTGAAAAAGTCAAATCCCAACATGGCTTCCGAGTTAGGGAGGGTTTCTGAGTTAGGGAGGGTTTTCACCTAGGTTGGGAACACCCTTGGATGCCCCCCACCTATATAAGGAGGGGTAGGGGCGCACCCCAAGGTATCCCCCTTGCCCTAGGCGCCCAAGAAACCCTAGTTTTGCCGCCGCCCCCTCTCTAGTTGTGACCAATCTAGATCTCCTCTAAACCGCTATCGACTAGCTAAACTCTAGTTGCTAGCTACCTCTAAACCTCGGCCCTCTAAACCCTAGATCGCTGGGGCTCCCTCTACTCCACCATACTCGCTCCGGCTTAGGCGAAGCCCTGCGGGATCTCCCCTCTACTTCCGACACCACGTCGTCGTGCTGCCGGAATCGCGAGGAGAGAGCTACAACCTCCGCTGACTGCTGGAACAAGGGAGAGGAAGGTCTTCATCGAGTACCATACGTGTGACCGAATGCGGGAGCGCTGCCGGAACGTGGCGTTGGAAGGATCGTCTACGCGATCTTGAGATCGGCAAGTGAACGACTACATCACCCACGAAAATCTGCTCTTGTTAACCGCTTTGGATCTTCGAGGGTTAGTACTCTATCAACTTTTTGCACCGATCTAATAGATAGATCTTGGATTGATCATAGATTAGATCTTGATTGTGTGTTCGTGCGGTAGAATTTTTTTGTTTTCCATGCTACGAATCCCTACACTTTCATGGGATTGGCTATGGCCATGGCGTCCGCGCGGAGTTGGATCTTCATCAGGTCACCTCTCAGATGCCCACGGCTCCCGACGGTTTCGAGGTAGACTTCGCTCTCTACGCTTCTCGCTGTAAGCGCTATGGGCCGAAGCTCATTGACCTTCTGGCGGAGTATGCGGCGAAGCAGCAGGAGGAGGTCAAGAGCAGGCATTCTAGCTCCGAGGCCACTCAGGATGCAACTGCTTAGGCTTTGTCGCTGTAGTTTTAGGATAGTTGTCTTCTTTTTTTGTTGTAATATTTGACGAACAGTTTCCCTGTGCCACGAAGTGGCCTTTTGTTGTATATAAATGATCCTTCAAGCTGTTGCTTAGTCATGTGTTGTTCATACTCTTGTCTGTTTTCCTTTAGGGACCTTCGGGTGAGGACCCCTTTTTGATACTTCGTCTGCTCCACAGTCGCGACCATCTTCGGATGATGCGTCGCAGCTTGTTTTTCTTCGTGACCACGTCCGCAGTCTTTATAAGGAAATACTTGGCATCCGAGGTCATGCGGATGTGTGGAAGTTGAAGGCGGAGCGAGCTACCACCAGGGAGGAGTATCTGATGAGGGAGCTGTGGCAGTTGGCCGAGCAGCTGCAGTGTAAGTTTCCTTGAGTTGTTGCTCGTTTTCGGATGCGCCTGTTGTGCGTGTTATCTTACTATGTATTTTCTGCAGGTGCCAACCTTGTTCCGAGGGAGGAAAAGGAGCGCGTTGCAGTATGGATCAACTGCTTGACCCAACAGGATATGGAAGCCGGAGGCTTTTTCTAGATGGATCGCGACCGGGCCACGGTCCTTGCGACTGTGCATGATCGTGCTCATCAGGTGTCACGAGTGCTAAGGCAGGTGAAGACTTCTCTGGCGTCGATTCTGCATGTCATGTTTCCCCTTGATGAAGCGTCGTCGACTCTATGGGGTTTGCTGGCGAAGTTTCGAGACGTGCGTCACGTCAGGGAGTTGGTGCGGCACCATTTGGTTGCGGGGGTGAAGGCCGCCCTTTCCCTCATGCGGATGCATCGCCCTGATGTTAATATTGCGGCTGTGGCGGCTAGGCCGCCCCCTCGACCAGATGGTGGCCTATGGGACATGCGTCCGTACTACGCGGTTGTTAGGCAGTATGCCGAAGAGATTGTAGGTCTTTTTGAGCATCGGGCGCAGGTGATCCTTCGGAATAGGTAGGTCCTGTAAAAAAGATAGGTGTAAAACTTGTATATACTTCGACTGGGCATGTTGTGCCCTTTGTTGTAAAGGTTAATTGTATTAGCACGTGGTGCTTGGTTGTAAGCATGCTCTTTTCATTAGCCTGACATGATCAGCTACTCAGGTGTACATGCGTTATCCTCAGTCGACGAAGTCGTGAGGTGAGGGGGAGCCCCCGAGTGTGTTGTAACATAAAGAAATGTGAGGAAAAGATAAATTTTCAGGCGAGACACTTAGATTTATTCATATCGTAATGAGGAGGTATATTGTTCGGCCGAGTAGCCTTATTGAAAGTAAAGGGGGATAGCTAGGGGTAGAAGCGTCGCAATTGTGCGACGTTCCATGGGTTGGAGTATGCGACTCCAGACTCCGCGTGCTTGAGGCAGTAGACGCCACCTGGGATGACTTTGGTGATGACGTAGGGTCCTTCCCAGGGTGACTCGAGCTTTTTCGGTCGCTCTTGTTTGAGTCGTAGGACAAGGCCTCCTTCGACGAAGGACCTTGGGCGCAGCCGGCGGCTGTGATAGTTGCAGAGGCTCTGTTGGTAGACCATTGAGCGAGCTGCGGCGATGCCACGTGCCTCGTCGAGTGTGTCGACGGCGTATTCAAGTGTGGACGTCGATTCGGCTTCATTGTAAGCGACGACCCGTGGGGCCTTGTGGCGTACTTTGCAGGTAGCACGGCTTCGGCTCCGTGCACCATGAAGAAGGGCCTGTAGCCAGTTGAGCTATTTGGCGTTGTGCGCAAGCTCTAGAGGACAGAGGGTAGCTCTTCTACCCAGGCTCCCACAAGTCGTTCGAGTGGGCTGAGTAGGCTTTTCTTGATGCTGCCGCCTACGAGGCCGTTGGCCTTTTGACCTACCGTTGGTTTGCGGGTGCGCCACGCCAGCATATGATATGTTGATCCCGAGGCCTTCGCAGAAGTCCTAGAATTCTTTGGAGATGAAGTTTGACCCATTGTCCGTGATGATGCTGTGCGGCATGCCGAACCTGTAGACTATGGACTCGAAGAACTTCACGGTCGTTTTTCCCTTTTGGTTGGTAACGGGCATGGCTTCGATCCACTTGGTGAACTTGTCGACTGCGACCAGGAGGTAGACATGGCCTCTTTTCGAGGATTTGGGCAGTTTGCCGATCATGTCGAGGCCCCATTGGGCGAAGGCCCAGGCCAGGGGTATGGTCCTGAGCTCCGATCCTGGTGCATGCGGTTTATCTGCAAACCTCTGGAAACCGTTGCACCTTCGGACGATGTCCTTGGAATCGTTCATGGCCATTGGCCAGTAGAACCTCTCGTAGAGCTTTGGCGACAAGGGCGCGGCTGCCCGCGTGATGGCCGTAGATGCCCTCATGGATGTCTTGGAGGATGGTTTTGCCATCGCCGATGGTGACGCAACTTTGGAGTACACCCGAAATGCTGCGCTTGTACAACTCGCCATTGATGATGGTGAATGCCTTGGACCAGCGAGATATGCGTCGGGCATCTGTCGGGTCATTAGGCAGTTCCTTGTTTATCAGGTACCGAAGGTACGGTTGGGTCCATGTTTCCTCGATTGCCATGACCTACATCGGGTTGACCAACGCGACCTCCGTGTCGAGTTTTTCAGGTCCTTCCTGTCCTTCGGGTAGTGCAGCCCCCAAGTGCTCTGTTTATTCGGGTGATCCCTTGGGGAATTTCCTTTTGATGGAGGCCACGTAGATTTGTTCGAGGAACATGCCTGGTGGCACCCGTGTGTAGGTGGAGCCGATGTTGGCGAGTCTATCGGCTTCCTCATTGCTTTCTCTTCCAACTTGCCGAAGCTCGCAACCATCAAAGTCTCCTTAAAGTGAGTTGTAGAGCGCGCGATACGCGATCATGTTAGCGGCGTGTGTGTCACACTCGTTCATCGCCTGCTGGACGACGAGGTTTGAGTCACCGTAGATGACAAGGCGCATTGCGCCGCAGATCTTGGCCATCTTCATGCCGTGGATGAGGGCCTCATATTCGGCTTCGTTGTTGGAGGCCCGAAATTTCATCCAGAGGACGTATTTCATTTTGTCGCCTTGCGTGGACGTCATTATGACGCAGGCACCTGCTCCAGCCTCGCGTTTGGAGCCGTCAAAGTGCATCGTCCATGACTGCGTCATATCCGGGGTATCTGGCAGCTGTAGCTCCATCCAGTGGACGAGGAAGTCCGGGAGGACCTGAGATTTGATCGCATGGCGCTTCTCGTAGACTATGTCTAGAGGGGACAGCTCGATGCCCCATAGGGCCACGCGTCCTGTGGCTTTCGGGTTGTTGAGGATGCTGTTCAGAGGTGCCTCATTGACGACCATCACCTGATGCTCCTGGAAGTAGTGTCTCAGCCAACGAGCTGTCATGAACACGCCGTAGGCGAGTTTCTGGTAGTGAGAGTACCTCTGTTTTGTTGGTGTTAATACCTCGCTGAGGTAGTAGATTGGGCATTGGACCCCATGGGTCTTGTCGTCTTCAGGTCGTTCGACCACGAGCACGGTGCTGACCACCTGATGCGTGGCTGCTATGTATAGAAGCAAAGGCTCGCGTTCCTTTGGTGTGACCAGGACGGGCGAGGTGGAGAGCAGCCGCTTCAGATCTTCGAATGCGTCGTCTGCTTCAGGTGTCCATTCGAATTTTTTTGCTTTGCATAGCAGCTGGTAGAAAGGCAGGGCCTTTTCACCCATGCGGCTGATGAATCTGCTCAACGCCGCGATGCGTCCAGCTAGCTGCTGGACACCTTTGAGGTTCTTTGGCTTCTCCATGGCTAGTATGGCCCGTATTTTCTTCGGGTTTGCCTCAATCCCTCGCTGGGAGATTAAGTAGCCAAGCAGTTGGCCAGATGGGACACCGAAGGCGCACTTTTCTAGGTTCAGCTTGATCTTATAGTGATCAAGGTTGTTGAACGTCTCGCGGAGATCGTCGATCAGCGTCTTGGCCTCCCTTGTCTTGATGACTATGTCGTCGACACAGACCTGTATGTTGTGGCCTATCTGGCTCTTCAGGCATGCCTGCATGCACCGCTGGTATGTGGCACCTGCGTTCTTCAGCCCGAAGGGCATTGTGTTGTAGCAGAATACTCCGAACGGCGTGATGAATGTCGTTTTATCCTGATCTTCGACCTTCAGTCGAATCTGATTGTAGCCTGAGTAGGCGTCGAGGAAGGAGAGTTTCTCGCATCCTGCAGTCGAATCGATGATCTGATCGATCCGAGGTAGAGGGAAGTGATCCTTTGGGCAGTGCTTGTTGAGCAATGTGAAGTCCACGCACATCCGCAGGATGTCCGTGTCCTTTTTAGGGACCAGCGCAGTGTTTGCTAGCCACTCGCTTTCCTTGATCTCCCTGATGAAATCAGCGTCGAGCAGTCTGTTGACTTCGACTCCGACGGCTTTGGCCCATGGCTCGGACAATCGTTGACTGTTTGATGGGCTTGGCATCTGGAAACACGTTGGGTGCATGCTCGGCGAATTCCCTGGGAACTCCTGGCATGTCCGTAGGACACCAGGCGAAGATTTCCCAGCGCTCATGGAGGAATTCGACGAGCGCGCTTTCCTATGCAGGACTGAGGTCGTTGGCGATCAGCGCCGTCTTGGAGGCGTCCGTCGGGTGGACCTGCACCTTTTTCGTGTTGACTGTTGAGTCGAACGACATGTCGGGTGCGTTTTGCCTGGAGACTGGGGGTGCCCCATTGTCTGTCACCTCTCGAAGCCTTGTGAGCTCCTCCTGCATGCCGAATGACTGGGAGATTTGTCGAAGTCCCTGTCGCAGTGGTCGTATCGGGTGAAGCTGTCCTGGACCGTGATGACGCCCCTAGGTCCTGGCATCTTGAGTAGCAGGTACGCATAGTGCGGTACTGCCAGGAACCTTGCGAATGCCACGCGCCCGAGGATGACATGGTATTGTGATGGCCAGTCCACCACTTCGAACTCGAGCCGCTCGCACCGAAAGTTGTCGGGTTTGCCGAAGATGACATCGAGCCATATTTTTCCCAGGGGAAATATGCCCTTTCCTGGTACTATGCCGTGGAACGTTGTGTCGGATTGCTCCAGGCTGCACAGCGGGATCCGCATTGCTGATAGGGTGCTAGCTAACATCAGGTTGACGCCGCTGCCGCCATCCATGAAGACGCGGCTCATCTCAAACCCTCTGATATGCGCCTCAAGCACCAGGGCAGCATGACCTGGGCGAGGGATCTGGCGGGGGTGATCCGAATGACTGAATGTGATGCAGGACTCCGACCCACTAAGGTACTTAGGGATGGCGGGTGGAGCAATCACAACCAGGCTAACTTGGCGGGTGATCTTCTTTTGCACCCTGTTTGTTGGGCGCCCCTTTTGGATCATCAGGGACCCTTTTGGCGCGGGGTACCCGTTTACGCCATTGTTTTGCACGGGCGCGATCGCGTGATTCGAAGGTCCCACGGGTGGTGGTGGAGGAGCTTCGTGGGAGATGTCACCTGGTGCAGGTGCGTGTCCGAACCCAGGGTTCGGGATCTGCTGTCTCATCTGGGCGAAGCCCTCGCTGAGTTTCTGGAACTCGCGGCAGTCCTTGAGCATGTGGCTGGCCTTCTTTTTGCCATCCTGCTTGTCGATGTAGAAGTGGATGGTGCATGGGCCCGACAACTTGTCATATGCTGAGGGTTCGTCATCGCGGCCGTGGCGCTGCCACGTTTGCGTTGGGCGTCCTCCATCGCGGAAGTTGCTTCCGCGGTATCCGCCACTGTTGCGGTTGTTGTCGTTGCGACGGTCGGCGTAGCCAGCCGCAACCATGTCGGGTCCATCGCGATCGTCGTAGACGCGCGATCTTCGATTGCTACGGCGCTCGCGTCTGTGGCCGTAGTCATCTTCCTCATCCGAGTGTGCTCGGTGGACGGAATCCTCGCCATCTGCCCACCTGTTGGCAATGTCCATGAGGTGGTCGAGTGTCTTGGTCTTGACTCGCCCAAGTTCTTCCTTGAAGTCCTGGCGTTTGACGCCATCTTTGAAGGCGTCGATCGTTCTCTCCTCGGAGATGTGTGTCGCGGAGTTCTTGATGTTGGACCAGCGTAGTATGTACGAGTGGATGGATTCGCCCGTTCGTTGAGTGCAGGCCCGCAGCTCTTCGATCGAGGCTGGCATCTTGCTGGTACCCTTAAAGTTTCGGATGAAACTATACGCTAGTTCCTCCCAGCTTTGGATGGAACCCGAGGAGAGGCTGCCGAGCCAGATCCAGGCTGCGCCTATCAGCTGCAGCTGAAGGCACTGCAATGCAGTGTTTTTGTTTCCGCCGTGCAACTTGACGGACGATAGGTGGTCGCTGAGCCACGCCTTAGGGTCCTGCGTGCCGTCGAACTTCGGAGTGTCCGAAGGGAGCTTGAAATTTCTCGGCATCCGTGTTCGCCGAACAGATCTGCTGAAGCATCGGGCTCCGCAGAGTTCATCGTCATCATCCTCTTCGGATTCGGATGAGCACGCGCGTTTGGCGCGTGCCTTATCGACCTTGCGCTGAGCGAGGTCGCTTCGAGCGTCGTAGTCGCGGCTGCGACGTATTGGACTATTGCGTCATCGAGGCAGATCGTGCTCGTCCTCGTCATATGAGGGTGTGGGGCTGCGGTTGAATCTGACCGCATGTTTCTTTTTTGGCTCCACAGGAGCCTCCTCATGGAGCGCAGCTCCAACGAGTCCGAGTCCGGCTAGCCCGGACTTGTGCATAGCTCTCTTCGGGTCCCCCACCGGAGGTGGATGGGACACGAGGTACGTGGTGGCTGCCATGATCGCAGCTTGCGGCGTCTTCGGGATGACGTTGTCGTTGGCGTCCATCTCCATGAAGGACGTGTTGAGGGTTCGAGTGACCTCGTGACGTGCAGCGGGGTCCATGTGCTCTATGCGAGAGCGATGCTTGTTGGCATTGTTGCCGTGCGAGCTGGAGGCCCCAGCGACGGAGAGCGCAGCTCGCCGCGCGCTAGACTCTGAGGCCGCTTGCTTGCGTTTATCGAGTACTTCTTGCATCTTCACCTGCTTTTTGTGCTCTTCGATGAGGAGCAGGTGGTATGCCATCAGCAGGTCCCGTGAAGCGTCCATAGGCAGGATCTTGTTCCCCGACACGGCTTCGCGTGCCTGGTGCCATCCTTCCTCGCTGAGGTGAATTTTTTGATGGGCATCGGGGTCGTTCTCGTTGGGCGAGGGGGGATGGTTGCCTCCTGTTTTCGCCGTTTCTACCCTGTGGGTTGGGTGGCGGTACGTGGGCACCCGAACCTGGTGGTTGTTGCTCCACGTTGCTTTGTATGACCACATCGCACTGGTAGCGTCTGCGGATTGGATCGCTGCTGCCGCAGCTTTTGGATCCAGAACCGTAGGTCTCTTCGTCCGACGGGGGGTCGCACAGATCTGAGTTGCAGCAGCTGCTGTCGTATGACTCATCTGTCGACGCTGACGTGCGTAGCATCCTGGGATGCGGGGCCAACTAGGCGGGCCTGATCGATGGCAGTGGCACCCACCCTGGGAGGCGGAGAGTGCATGTCTGTCCCACCTGGAAGCAGAAGATCCCGAACAGAATCTCGAGCCCGTCGCCTACGGGCTCGAAGTCCTTCATGGTGGCTGGCGAGTGGGCGGTGAAGTCGAAAGCGCCGAAGAGTATATGGATCTCCGTCGCCGAGGAGTTGTAGATCTCTTTGGTCGGGACCGTTACGATCGCACAATCAGCGCCCCTGATTCCCATAGACGACGCCAATTGACGAGGTTTCGACTCGTCAATGCCCATTGTTATGAGCTTGGGTTTTGGAGAAGATGGGGGTGCTAGAGATCGCATAACGGTTAACAGACAAGCAACCATGGGACACGAAATTTACCCAGGTTCAGGCCCCAGGAGGGAAAACCCTACTCCTGCTTGTCTGCTCTTAATTACGGCAGAATCGAAGGTTACAGGGGTGCGCAGATGCAATCTGGCGTGAAGGTGTGTATGCGGTGGAAAAGTATTGGCCTCCTCGCCATGCCCTCCTAGCCGTTAAATAGAGTTAGGCATGTCTCGGGCACAGATCGAGTCGGTTACAAGTTTAGGGTTTACCCCTTTGAATATTCTATCTGTTCTAGTCTTGCTCTCCAAGGATCCGAAGATGTCATGGGCTTGGGCCACCCGAAAATCTCCATGGACCGCGTATATTCTTGTGGGCCTTCCTTGGGCTGTACCAGGTATGCTAATGTCGTGTACCCGCAGGGTATAACCTTGTCAACGGTGCTCCGTGGTGATGGTTTAGAGGCGACGATGGGTGTTGGGTGGTGGTGCTCTGCCAACTTTCTGCAGCGTGGCACGGGGCTTTAAAGGTCCGACCAGGCCTGTGGCGCCAAACAAGAGGGTAGCGGCGGCGATGGTCTATGTGTGGTAGCATGGCGGTGGGGACTTTACGGGCCTGCTCGGTCTGGTGTGTCCTTGCAAGCGTGTTCGGTCGACACCAGTCATTGGCGGTGGAGGATACCCTCCAGGTGGCTCTGCTGCCACCGCCCTCTAGCTCCATTTGTTGGCCTGGTGTGATCTTATTGTCGCATCCAGTAGGCCACCATGATAGTGGTGGAGGTAGCTTCCCTCCCGCATGACTGCAGCGCTGCTGACCTCGGAACCTTTTGTTTCCGGTTTCCCACCTTCTAGGCCTCGTACCGGTTCATAATGAGATGACGATGGTGGCATCAAAATCTTGGTGGCGCATGTAGGTGGGAGGCGTTGATGGGTGGAAGAATACGAAACATTTAGGGTAGGGGTTTTATGGGGGGTCGGGGGAAAATTCTGTCAGTATCAAGACATCGTTGGGGCCACGTGTGTGGGTGCCGCCATTCCTTCTTGTGGGCCGGCAGGTGTACCCCTTCACTACTCGCCCCAGGTATGGGGAAAACCCTAGGACATGCCTAGGCAGCAGCATTGTCATGATCACACTCCTTCCTGAAGGTGTTGACGTTTTAGAGCTCTAGGACCATGTTGTGACATCTTCGGTGGGCACAACAGTTGCGTGCCTTCTTCGTTTCGTCGATGTGCCATTGTCTTTATTAGTTTCTTCCCTTTTTTTGTTTGGACTGGACTGTACTATCCCCCTAGCAGCTGTATTGTTGGCTGACATATTAATATAGCAATGTTTCGCGGTATAGTTTCCAAAATTAATAGAGCAGAAAACCCCGGTAATTGCAGCACAGGTGCTTGTCATTTTTCTTTTCAATGTATTAAATGCCTCTTGCTGCTGGCTGCCCCAAGAGAAATTGTTCTTTTTAAGGTTGTCAAATAATGTGCTGTCAAACTAAAAAAAGCTTCTAAGTTGAGTAACATTTCTTGGGTCAGGCCATTTTAGCACAGCGTCGCGTGATCTGATCTCTGCGCTCCTCTACTCTTCTCTTTAAGAGACGCAAAGGCAAGGCACGGTGGTTCCTTCCGAGGATTTGGGGCCACACGTCAGCGAAATCAAGCGCAGACCAAATTGGGCCGAGAGTCTCTCTTTAGACTGGGATTTCTTAAGGCATCGTGCCAGCCAGTAGGGCCCTACCAGCCATGTAGGTGGGATTAACGTCCCGGCAGAAAAAATATATCGCGGAAAAGTCACGCGTCCCAGGTAAGCAACTATGGTCGTCTCACCGACCTAGGGGCCCGACCCCAACCCGGACTCAATCCCGACAGACCCCAACCCGGATTCAATCGTCTCCTTCCCGCTGCTCTGTCTCCCGCGTTTCAGTTTTTCTTGCTCCTCCCGTTTTCTGAATCCCCAATTCCTCATCCAGAGCCTCTGATTTCTTGCCCTAATCCTCTGATTGCTCCCGGTCGTCTTCTTCCTCGCTCCAGTTCGCCCGACTCGTGATCTCGCGCTTTCGATTGCTGCTAGATCGATTGCCGCGCGACGCGACCATGGGCGGCACCACGGTGCTTCCGTCGTCTCGGTTCCCGCGCCGTACCGCAGCCATCGCCGACATCTACCTCCGCACACCCCGCATACACCTAAATCCTGCCTGTATGGCCAATCCCGCCGCCTCCAAGAAACCGAAGCGGCCCAGTTCCGTCCGCGGCGAGGAGCCTCCGGCGAAGCGCGCGCGGTGCGGTGGGCGAGCTCCATCTAGCGGACGGCGTCAGCATTGGGAGCAAGAAGCGCCCCTGTCCCATCAGTGACCAGGAACCGAGACCCTCGACGCGCCTCGATGCCTCCGTGGTCAAGAAGCGCCCCTGTCCTATCGGCGGCAAGGATCCCTTCCACCCGCCGAGTCAGCTTCCGGAGGGCACAGCGCAGCCAAAGCAGACTTCTTCGATCAGCAGCATGCGGGAGCTCATCGAGAAGGCTCGTCAAGCCAAGGCACGCCCTGCTGCTGAGAAGGCTGCAGAGATCGAGCGGCGCAGGATGGAAGCCCGGAAGAAGGTGGAGCAGATCGTGGCGACTGTGGAGTTCAACGATCCATTCCTGGACCCCATGGACGTGTTCATGTCTCCTCGACAGCTCATGGAGGCACGAGAAGCAGCAGCTGAGGCTCAAGCTCGGATCATCGCCGTGTCTCGTCGACGTGAGATGGAGGCGCTCAAGTGAAGCAAGCAAGTGTGCTCGGTGATCCAAGCAGAAGAAGCAGTCCAGAATGTAGCTTTTGCTTACCTGATCAGAACAGAGCAAGTTAGCTTTTTTACTTAGCTGATCAGAACAGAGAAATTTTAACTTACCTGATCAGAACAGATGTGTTAATTAGGCTTACACTCAGGTGTTTGGACTAGTAGTATCACTGGCATATTTTCCCCTAATGCGAGTGAGAATTCTAGTTTTGTTGTTAATTTAATGTCTGCTAATTATGATCACAATTGATCAACTAATCTAAGGAATTTGTTTTTATGTATGAGTGTTATAATCTGATTTATGCAAGTCTCTTTTTTCGCTGATGTTTCTATATTCCGTCCCATTACCATTACCATGAACAATAACAGATACACGATCCCGAAAACAAAATGCTTTTGAGGAGAGGAACAGATATGTGTGTATGTATGCTCCCTCTGGAAAAGTTTCACATCGGTACAGGAAAGGAAATTGTGCAGAATTTATTTACCTAGTGGTAGTACCAATAAAACATTGAAGTTGTAAAAGCCAACATAAGAGACTTCGTATTCATACTCGTCAAATTCCTCTGATCAATAGTGTGGATTATCGTTCAAGCCAGTGCAGACGTAGACGGATTGAACTGGGATAGCCTGTCAAGTGCTCGGTTCATGCTAGGAATCCAGTGTCAGTCGTCTGTGTCCTGTAACAAACCGATTTTATTTTCATAGCAGCAGAGTGTATTTGACCACCAATCATCAACTAGTAACTAGCCATTTTAAGACTTCTTCTCAAGGAGCAGATCCTTGCTTATCCATCTACTGTCTCATCTTCGGTGCTAGCTCTACAATCTGAGATTTCTGGTACCCTGCCAGCATGCTAAGTACTTACAACACTTGGGTGTTCCATTAGGCAACGCCATTTCATAACAAAAAACATCATCACGATATGTGATGAGTTGTTTTTGATATTTAACCATTATCATTGTGCACCATAACTGAACCAGTTTGTCAATTCTGCCAAAAAATTCAGACACCTAAGCATCAAACAAGTTGTTTTTTGGCGGTAGGAAATTCATTTCTGAGGTGAAAATAGAGTATATAATAGGAACAGTGTTACACTCTTCACAAATAGCAGAGAGAGGCTGAGAGCAAAAGCTGCGAGCTCATGTGCTGCTCTGTTGCTCTCTCTTCTCGTGTTGCTTAAACTCCAGGTACTGACCGTTGGCAGCAGGCTCTTGATCTCATTGTATTACACACTCCAGCGAGGTTTGTCGATGTCTAGATAGGTCAGGGCAACAATGCCAGCAGAGCAGTATGTCTCCACAATAACTGGCCCATTGTACACTCCTGTCACTTGTCTGACGCCAATGAGGACATCAGCTGCTTTGGTCTCTTCAGGGTCTGAAAATGGGTGATCTGCTTCTAGGTTTTATATACAATTCGTTGATTCCTTCCCAGAGCTCCAGCGCTTTCCCAGTCTAGTAGCCTCAACAAAAAGATCAGTCAGTGTTTAGTTTTATCCAACCGGTATCAGGTTTCTCCTAGCTATGATTTTGCTCACCGCGTTTGTTTCGGCCTTTCCTCAGCGAACATCAGATTCTTTCCTTTCAAATCCCTACGGCACGCAAATCTTGCCGGATACTGTCCATGTAATAGCGGACCCACCCTTGTTGTGAACAATGTCATTGCGCAAATGCCAGGCTTGCCCACAACGGCACAACATTTTTTACAGGAGGATGAGCAACCAGTCAGGCCCTGTATTCTAAAATCTTGATCTGCTGGCAACTCCCGAACATTCTTCAATTCACCATGATGAGCTCTGACTATGCAGCTCGCAAATGATCGCCCAAACATTCGCCTAAACACGAAGGACATGCTCCTAAGGAAAAACTTCTCACTGGATGACAATGGCATTTGTAGCCTCTGCGATGAGGGTTTGCTTGAAACCAGGGACCATCTCTTCTGGAAGTGTGAGTTTAGTAGGAAAATGCTGCCAATCAATAAACATCTCCCTCGAAGACAACCTTAATCTCCCTCAGCTGATAGCCACTGCTCGTTCCAACTTCAGAAGGCCTTTCTTTTTTGAAGTTTTGCAACTGCGACCTGGAATATTTGGAAGCAAAGGAATGCTCTTATCTTCGACAATATTTCTCCTACTACTAGAGCTTGGTCCTTTTCTTTTAAAAGAGACATCTTCCTTCTTTCTTACAGAATGAAGGATGATCTGAAATCCCTTCTTATAGCTTGGCTAGACGCTTTGTAATCCTCTTTGGGCTATGCCCTCTCTATACATTCCCTCTCTCTTCCCAATCTTGTATATAATTTTTTGTCTTAATAAATTTTTACTGTCAGGGCCTCCCCTACAGTTTTTAGCTCAAAAAAATGCAGCTCGAATCCTTCATTGAAAGAAACTGTATGATACAAGCCTGAGTGGGTCACCCAGTCCAAAATGCAGAGAGCATTTGTTTAGGAGCGAGTAAAGTCTCAAGAGTAGTCTAAGACCAGCTGGACTTGGATTGCTCACGTATATGTACTCCCGAATCAGGTGATGCATCAAGACTGACAGATGAAACCATTCGATAGTTCATACCATTCCATCACACAACCTTAATCAGGAACCATTGAAGAGTCAATTACCATAGTGCTCAAAATAACCTTGAAGATGTGTAGAACTCCAATTAAACCGAGAAGAGTCAACCGCCATAATATACCAAGACATGGAACCATCGGCGATTAAACACCGAACAATCCTACTACATGGTCTCCGCCGGTCGGTGCCAACATTCCACCGGGTCCTTGCCGCTGGACAACCAGTATTGTCATAATCAGAAGACTGCTGATTTCTTAAAAACAATTGGGTGTGTATTAATTAAATAGCAGAGTTTTGGTTACAAACGAGCGATTACAATCTTTGAGCCGATTCGACCAAGCAGGAAGGAATCAAACCCATTAACACACCGCCACTCCCCTCATTTTGCCCAACACAAGCCAGACCAGGAGCCAGACTATTGCCCAACCTATTCAACTTGCGCATTTTGTACTCAGGCAGAGCACGCCAGCAACTTGACATCTGCCTGTCATGATTGAGGTCTCAGATTTGCTTCATTCTCTGTTATTCAGTACTTAGACCAGCGCCGCATTGTCACTCTCGATAATTACTGGAACAGCAGCTACAGGAATGACTGCTTTTAAACCCTCCAGCTCCAGGCAAGCTAAAGCTTAGGCTCCTTTGGCACATCGGCAATAAGGTATAAGGCCCCACATCGACATTATCACCCTGCAATCAGGTCACGCAGGACTGCTCCCCAAGACCCATTATTTTGTCCCTGAGAGAGGCTTGCTTCCTCCACGAAACAAGCGGTTCTTTTTGGGCTGGCCATCACCTGATATCTGTTTCCTTCTTAAGCACTGTCACCTGCAGGAAGTACAAAAGGTAAGCAAAGGGGGGCAATCTAGCTTATTAGAAGAGATGTTGCTTTGCCTTTAAATCCATACTTGCATTTGAATTGAAGGAGAAACATCATCTCTGAAGGTCAAGGTTAATGCTTAGAAGTTCAGTTTCACATTTTACTAATTACATGTGAAATATTCAATCTACTCACATCGGTTCCAGGTCAAGGCTGCCGAAGAGGCCATCGGACAGAGTGAGATCGAGCGTCGCAGGTCGGAGGCCCGTCGAAATCTGGAGCAGATGGTGGCCACGGTGGAGTTCAACGATCCGTTCCTTGACCCGGCAGATGCGTTCATGTCCCGTCAGCAGCTCATGGAAGCACGCGACGCAGCAGCGTGTGCCCAAGCTCGAATTCTTGAGATGGCTCGCCGACATGAAATGGAAGCAGTCAAGAGAAGCAAAGCCAGGAATCAATGTGCTCAGTTGATCCAAGCAGCATAAGAATTAATCTTACACTTTACTGTTCGAATCAAAATTCTCTGTCAGATCAGCAGCTTAATTTCCTACCGCACAACAGATCAGCTGTTCAAGACTTCAAAAGCAGAGCAACATCACTCCTGCTTGTTACGGGCCTCGCGAGCACGGTGCTTGAGCTCAGCCCTTTTCCACCTTACCATCAGCATGCAGAGCATCACAAGGGTGTTCACCTGCAGAACAAGTGCATAAGAGACAGTTGCCTATCAGGAAAGCTGAGAGAGAATGCACACTGACAAAGTGAATGACAAGGCAGGCGATGCACTTACCATAATAAGTATAGTAATCAGAAGCAGGGGAGCAAACCACATGGCCGAGATGAAGAGACCTTGGGGGTCAAAGTAGTTCTGGCTTGAGAAGCTCTTCCAGTTTTGTCCTAAGAATGTGTTCAATTTCTCGGCAAGAAATACGCCAGAAACTGCAACAAGCACAAAAGGTAAGAAAAGTGGGGTAATCTAGCATACTTGCATCTGAATGGAAGGAGGAAACATCATTTCTCAAGGTCAAGGTTAATGGTAGAACTTCTCTCTTACATTTACTACTAATTACTTGTTAAAATATTCAAACTACCAGTATAGTTCAATTTTATGCCATGATGTACAAATACAGGCAAGTAGACAACAAAATAAAGAAGGTGAAGGTCTTCACACATAGAGTACAGAACTAGAAACCAAAGAGAAAAACACTACACTGAAACTGAAACCTTGCTGAGATGATATGTTGAGCAATATCATGCAGAACTTGGAAGTTGCAAGTGCTGATGCAAATAGATAAGCTTTACGGAGTCTGAGATGATCAAACCAACATGATGGGAAGTATTATACAGAACTTGGAAGTTGCCAGTGCTGATGCAAATTAGATATTTAAAAGGTTGAGACATGTGCCCGGGGATTAATTTGACGGATTCAAGCAGACACAAGGCACAACTGATATAAAACTGCTAAGCTCGGAAATCATCACAAAACTATAATTATGGCTTCGTATAGCATACCATTCAAACTGGTATGACATGATGTGTATGCTAAGGTGGATGTGTGGCCACACAAGAAAAAACCGGATTAGGAATAAAGTGATACGCGAGAGGGTAGGGGTGGCGCCAATTGAAGAGAAGCTTGTCCAACACAGATTAAGGTGGTTTAGGCATGTCCAACGAAGGACACCATAAGCACCGGTTAACAGTGGGATTCTAAGGGGTTTTGATAATGCAAAGAGGGTAGAGGGCGACCAAAGTTGACATGGGAGGAGGCCGTTAAAAGGGATATGAAGGACTGGGGAATGTCCCTAGAGATTTGGTTTTTGATAGGGCTGCATGGAAATCAGCAATCCATGTGCCCGAACCTTGATTTACTTCTTCTGTTCCTTTTTACTTGCTTTTTTCACTAGTTCTTGTTTGACTTGCACTTTTCTCTAGTTTCTGTTTGGGTTCCATATCTAACCTATCCCAACTTGATTGGGATAAAAGGCTTGGTTGTTGTTGTTGGTCTATGAAGGACTGAGATCAGGTGAGCTGCCAGAGGCAGGTCACACTGTGCCCCGGGGCCCCAAATCCACCATCCATTCCCATCTGGTGGCCAGCAACGAGTCACCAGCCCAAGTTAATCACTTGTCCGCACCCAGGCACACATCGAGCGGGAAGGGGAAAAATGCGCGGGCGTTTCTCTGGCAAAGCTACCGCTGCCACCGGCGACTCCCTTCGCACGCCGGCACCGGCAAGTCCTCCGCCTCCACTCCGACGAGGTCCTCCTCCCCGCCCAGATCCGACAGGCTCTTCTGCCCCGCTGTGACGGCTCCCTCCGCACCGCATGCCCTGCGACCACTCCTTCAGGTAGTCATTTGTGGCCTAAGTGTACAAGTAGATTGGCCTAATTTATGCACTTCAAGGATTATGTAAGAGCATATTATTGCTGCAGAATTTGAGTGTTAAAAGCTACTAATTTCTGTGCTATCTGATTCAAAATTTCAGTTGTTCTGACCTACAATTGTTCAGCTCTCTTCTCTAATGTATGCCTCAAGTTTTGCTGTTGAACTGAACTGCTATTTTGCTGTACTAATACACTGTTTTGCTGCTGAACTGATCTGTTATTTCTCTTCTGAACTGATCTGCTACTTTGCTGCTGAACTGAACTATGTTCTGCTGCTGTTTAGCTGAAAAAACCATGTATCTAATCATTTATTTCGCTGCTGAACTGGACTATGTTCTGCTGCTGCACTAACATACTATTTCGTTGCTGAACTGGAGCTTCAAAATTTGAATTGTTCTGCTACCGTTTAACTGTGTCCGTGCAAGTAGTACCTGGGTCCTGGGCTGTGACTCGTTGCTAGCCATCCTCTGGCAGGGCACCTTCGGTTGCAGCTAGCCTGCTACCCCTCGGTGGAAGCAATCCCGAGGATAATACGAGCGAATCAAAGGGGAAGAGAAGGGGAAGGAAGACGCACCTTCCAGTCGACGGCGTGGAAGAAGCAATGAAGGAGTCGACGGCGGGGTCAAACGCGCGCGGAGCTCGGTGGAGACGCGGCCGAAGAGCTCCGCCACCACGTCGGCATGCACGTTCAGCGCTGACCGCACCTCCTCAACCGCGCGCCCAACCGCCGCGGCCGCCGCCGATGAGGGGGAGGCCATCTCTCCTCTTCTCATGATTCGGGGCCACACGTCAGCGAAATCAAGCGCTAGACCCAATTGGGCCGGACGTCTCTCTTTACTGGGCTAGGCTTTCTTAAGGCATCGTGCCAGCCCGTTTGGATGTTGACGGAAGCGTACAGTAGACAGCCCTGTGGGCCCAAAACAGATTAGCATTCCGGAAGAAAAAATATCGCGGAAAGTTCACGCGTCCCAGGTAAGCTGCTGCGGGCGTCTCACCGACTTTGGGACCCGACCCCAACCCGGACTCAATCCCGACATAAGGGGCCCACCCCGACCCCAACCCGGATTCAATCGTCTCCTTCCCGCTGCTCTGCCTCCCGCGTTTCAGTCTTTCTTGCTCCTCCCGTATCCTGAATCCCCATCCCACAGCCTTCGATTTCTTGCCCTAATCCTCCGATTGCTCCCACTCGTCTTCTTCCTCGCTCCATCTCGCCCGATTCGTAGTCTCGCGCTTTCGATTACTGCTAGATCGATAGCCGCGCGACCATGGGCGCCACCACGGTGCTCTCGCCGCCTCGTCTCCCGCGCCGTACCGCCGCCATCGCCGACATCTACCTCCGCACACCACGCATACACCTAAATCCTTCCTGTATGGCCAATCCCGCCGCCCCCGAGAAACCGAAGAGGTCCAGTTCCGTCCTCGGCGAGGAGCCTCCGGTGAAGCGCGTGCGCGGTGTGGTGGGCGAGCCCCATCTCGCGGCCGCCATCAGCATTGGGAGCAAGAAGAGCCCCTGTCCCATCAGCGACCAGGATTCGAGACCCTCGACGCGCCTCGACGCCTCTGTGGTCAAGAAGCGCCCCTGTCCTATCGGCGACAAGGATCCCTTCCAGCCGCCGAGTCAGCTTCCGGAGGGCGCGGCGCAGCCAAAGCCTTCTTCCATCTGCAGCATACGGGAGCTCATCGATAAGGCACGTCAGGCCAAGGCACGCCCCGCTGCTGAGGAGGCTGCAGAGATCGAGCGGCGCAGGATGGAAGCCCGGAAGAAGGTGGAGCAGATCGTGGCGACTGTGGAGTTCAACGATCCATTCCTGGACCCCGTGGACGTGTTCATGTCTCCTCGACAGCTCATGGAGGCACGAGAAGCAGCAGCTGAGGCTCAAGCTCGGATCATTGCTGTGTCTCGTCGACGTGAGATGGAGGCGCTCAAGTGAAGCAAGCAAGTGTGCTCGGGTGATCCAAGCAGAAGAAGCTGTCCAGAATGTAGCTTTTGCTTACCTGATCAGAACAGAGAAAGCCAGCTTTTTTACTTAGCTGTTCAGAACAGAGGAATTTAGCTTTTAAATTAGTTGATCAGAACAGAGAAAGCGAAGAACAGATATGTTAATTAGTCTTACTTGCAGGGCAATTTTTTCCCCTGGTGCGAGTGAGAATTCTAATTTTGTTGTTAATTTAATGTCTGCTAATTATGATCGCAATTTATCGATTAATATAAGGAATTTGTTTTTATGTATGAGTGTTAATCTGATTTATGCAAGTGTCTTTTTTCACTGATGTTTCTATATTCCGTCCTATTACTATTACCATGAACAATAACAGGTACATGACCCCGGAAACTAAATGCTTTTGAGGAGAGGAACAAATATGTGTGTATGCTCCCTCTGGAAAAGTTTCACCTCAGTACAGAAAAGGAAATTGTGCAGAATGTATGTCGCATCAGGAAGGCACCAAAAATCAGCTCTTTATTAACAAAGATCAACGATATCAGCCCCTTATTACAAAAATTCCGTATGATACTAGTAAAGGTTGCCACTTATGTAGTACCAATAAAACATAGAACTTGTACAAAGCCAACATAAGAGACTTCGTATTCATACTCGTCAAATTCCTCTGATCAATCGTGTGGATTATTGTTCAAGCCAGTGCAGATGTAGACCAATCGAATTGGGATAGCCAGTCAAGTGCTCTGTTCATGCTAGGAATGGAACAAACCGAATTTCTTTTCACAGATAGCAGCCAAGATTCATGGTGATCATAACAACTCATGAGTGTATTGGACCACCAATCATCAACTAGTAACTAGCCATTTTAAGACTTCTTCTCAAGGAGCAAATCCTTGCTTATCCATCTACTGTCCCATCTTCGGTGCTAGCTCTGCAATTTGAGAGTTCTAGTAGTACCCTGCCAGCATGCTAAGTACTTACAACACTTGGGTGTTCCATTAGGCGACGCCATTTCATAACAGACAACATCATCACGGCATGTGATGAGTTGTTTGATATTAACCATCATCGTGCACTGTAACTGAACCAGTCTGTCAATTCTGCCAAAAACTGCAGACACCTAGGCATCAAACAAGTTGTTTTTTGGCATGTAAGGAATTTCATTTTTGAGGTGAAAAGAGAGTATATAAATAGGAACAGTGTTACAGTCTTCACAAATAACAGAGAGCATTTCCATTTACGTTGTTCCTAGCAAAAGCTGCTCCTGTGCAGCTCCGTTGCTCTCTGTTCTGGTGCTGCTTAAACTCCATGTACTGACCGTTGGCAGCAGGCTCTTGATCTCGACACTCCAGCGAGATTTGTCCATGACTGGATAGTTCAGTGCAGCAATGACAGCAGGAGCAGTCTGTCTCCACAAGAACAGTCACATTGCACACTCAAGCAAGTTGCCTGACGCCAATGAGCACAGAAGCTGCATTGGTCTCTTCAGGGCCTGAACATGGATGATCTGCTTCCAGGTTGATATCAGGACAATTCCTTGGTTCCTCGCCAGAGCTCCAGCGCTTCCCCTGTCCAGCAGTGGCGGACGCAGCACAAAACTTGAGGGTGGGCACACTTAAAAAAAATGCCCTAGTCTTTGTACGATAAATTTGTTTCAACTTTGGATCTTTTTCAATATTTATAACCTCTAACAAAAGAATCACCCCTAGGTCCTCCATTAGATCTCGCTTTGAACAAGTAACATACAAAGCAAGTGCATCCTTTGCCATATTATATTTGAGCCAGTTGAACTTGGGAAACAAAAAGGGAGTTTCATGTTTCTCGAGAAGTGCCACAATGTGGCTTTTCCTCTTCAAATTCAAATCTATAATTACATTAGAAAGCATAGACTTCCTCCGTCCAAAAATAAATGATTTAGATTTGTCTAGATTCCCATACATCTAGATGTGTTTTAGTATTAAATACATGTGAATCTAAAGAAACCCAAGTCACTTATTTTAGAATGGAGGGAGTAAGAAACATAATCTTTTCGTCTAAAAATAGATGTCTCGAATTTATTAAAATTTAGATAAACCTATATAATAAATAGTGTCTAGATTTATCTAAATTTTGACAAATCTAAGACATCTATTTTAAAGAATTAGTAAAAGAACGCACACAAACAAATTTGGAGGCAATTCAGGACATCAGATGAGACCCGTGTTAAATCATCTAATTATAACTGCATAAAAATTCAAAATGGGCCCCAATACCCATCGGGATTGCATCAAAATAGGTCCCAATTCCATTGCCCAATTCATACGTCGTGCTAGTTATTGGTGTTAGCTGTGGCTAGGCTTGCTGCCGGCACTGCTACTGCCCGCGACGGTGCCTGGCCGAGCGGCCATTGGGAGCGACCAGTACCAAAGGCAGAGGGGTAGCGGGAGCAAACAGGCGAGCCCAGCGACGCCGGAGGCCGGAGGGAGGAGGCGGCCTGCGAGGGGACTCACGGAGGGGGCGAGGGCAGAGGACAGCTGCCGGAGCTAGCCAGCTAGCTAGGTACGTCGCCGCCCCAACTGATCGCTCGGTGCCTCGATCGATCAATGAAGATTAGGACTATAGTTTTCTTTTCCCAAAAATCTGGGTGGGCCGTGGCCCGCCCGGCCCGCCCCCTGCGTCCGCCAGTAGCCTCAACAAAAAGAGCAGTCAGTGTTCAGTTTTATCCAACCCGTGTCAGGTTTCTCCTAGCTATGATTTTGTTCACCGCTAGCCCGTGTTCGTTTCCGCCTTTACTCAGCCAACATCAGATCCTTTTCTTTTCATATCCCCACGGTCACACAAATCTGGCCGTATACTGTCCATGTAAATCTGCAAGAACAGAAGGACAGAACTGACGCCGCAACAAGGGACTCACCCTTGTCGTGAACAATGTCAATGCGCAAATGCCAGGCCCGCCCACAACAACATGAGAATGCGGCATCGACTTTCTTCAGAGATTTTTTACAGGAGGATGAGCAGCCGCTGAGGCCCTGTATTTCTAAAATCTTGAACATAGTGCTCCTGAACATTCGTCCATTCACCATGATGAACTCCGACTATATGCAGCTCAAATCCTTCATTGAAAGAAACTGCCTCAGAGTGGGTCACCCAGTCCATAATGCAGACACCAGCTGGACTTGGATTGCTCACGTATATGCACTCCCGAATCAGGTGATGCATCAAGACTGATAGATGAAACCATTCGATAGTTCATACAATTCCATCACACAACCATAATCAGGAACCATTGAAGAGTCAATTACCATAGTGCTCAAAATAACCTTGAAGATGTGTAGAACGCCATAATATACCAAGCCATGGAACCATCGGCGATTAAACACCGAACAATCCTACTACATGGTCTCTGCCGGTCGGTGCCCACATTCCACCGGGTCATAATCAGAAGACTGCTGCTTTCTTAAAAACAATTGGGTGTGTATTAATTAAATAGCAGAGTTTTGGTTACAAACGAGCGATTACAATCTTTGAGCCGATTCGACCAAGCAGGAAGGAATCAAACCCATTAACACACCGCCACTCCCCTCATTTTGCCCAACACAAGCCAGACCAGGAGCCAGACTATTGCCCAACCTATTCAACTTGCACATTTTGTACTCAGGCAGAGCCTATTTAATTAATTAATTAATTACTGAAACAGCAGCTACAGGAATGACTGCTTTAAAACCCTCCAGCTCCAGGCAAGCTAAAGTTTAGGCTCCTTTGGCAGATCGGCAATAAGGTATAACGCCCCACGCCGACATTATCACCCTGTAATCAGGTCACGCAGGACTGCTCCCCAAGACCCATTATTTTGTCCCTGAGAGAGGCTTGTTTCCTCGACGAAACAAGCGGTTCTTGCTTTTTTGGGCTGGCCATCACCTGATATTAGTTTCCTTCTTAAGCATTATCACCTGCAGGAAGTACAAAAAGGTAAGCAAAGGGGGCAATCTAGCTTATTAGAAGAGATGTTGCTTTGCCTTTAAATCTATACTTGCATTTGAATTGAAGGAGAAACATTGTCTCTGAAGGTCAAGGTTAATGCTTAGAACTTCAGTTTCACATTTTACTAATTACATATGAAATATTCAATCTACTCACATCGGTTCCAGGCCAAGGCTGCCGAAGAGGCCATCGGACAGAGTGAGATCGAGCGTCGCTGGTCGGAGGCCCGTCAAAATCTGGAGCAGATGGTGGCCACGGTGGAGTTCAACGATCCGTTCCTCGACCCGGCAGATGCGTTCATGTCTCGTCAGCAGCTCATGGAAGCACGCGACGCAGCAGCGTGTGCCCAAGCTCGAATTCTTGAGATGGCTCGCCAACATGAAATAGAAGCGGTCAAGAGAAGCAAAGCCAGGAATCAATGTGCTCAGTTGATCCAAGCAGCATAAGAATTAATCTTTCACTTTACTGTTCCAATCAAACTTCTCTGTCAGATCAGCAGCTTAATTTCCTATCGCACAACAGATCAGCTGTTCAAGACTTCAAAAGCAGAGCACCATCACTCCTGCTTTTTACGTGCCTCGCGAGCACGGTGCTTGAGCTCAGCCCTTTTCCACCTTAGCATCAGCATGCAGAGCATCACGAGGGTGTTCACCTGCAGAACAAATGCATAAGAGACAGTTGCCCATCAGGAAAGCTGAGACGGAATGCACACTGACACAGTGAATGAAAAGGCAGGCGATGCACTTACCATAATAAGTATAGTAATCACAAACAGGGGACCAGACCACATGACCGAAATTAAGAGACCTTGGGGGTCAAAGTAGTTCTGGCTTGTGAAGCACTTCCAGTTTTGTGCTAAGAATGTGTTCAATTTCTCGGCAAGAAATATGCCAGAAACTGCAACAAGCACAAAAGGTTAGCAAAGTGGGGTAATCTAGCATACTTGCATCTGAATGGAAGGAAGAAACATCATTTCTCAAGGCCAAGGTTAATGGTAGAACTTCTCTCTTACATTTACTAATTACTTGTTAATAATATTCAAAATACCAGTATAGTTCAATTTTATGCCATGATGTACAAATACAGGCAAGTAGACAACAAAATAAAGAAGGTGAAGTTCAATTATTTCGACTGATTCAAGCAGATATAAAACTGCTAAGCTCAGAAACCATCACAAAGCTATAATTATGGCTGGTATAGCATGGGGCATTCAAAATGGTATGACATGAATGCTGAACGCATTCTGTAACATTAAATAATGGCACTTGAAGTCTGAATGCCAAACAAATAACAATGATATGAAAGTAGCACTTACCCCGCGCCCCCAAATCCACCATCCATTCCCATCTGACGGCCAGCAACGAGTCACCAGCACAAGTTAATTACTTGTCCGCACCCAGGCACACATCGAGCGGGAAGGGGGAAATGCGCAGGCGTTTCTCTGGCGGAGCTACCGCTGCCGCCGGCGAATCCCTTCGCACGCGGCGCCGGCAAGCCCTCCGCCTCCACTCCGACGAGGTCCTCCTCCCCGCCCAGCTCCGAAAGGTTCTTCCACCCCGCTGTGACGGCTCCCTCCGCACGCCCTGCGACCACTCCTTCAGGTAGTCATTTGTGGCCGCCGCCGATGAGGGGGAGGCCATCGCGTAGCATGATCTGGTCTCTGCACTCCTCTCCCTCTTCACATGGATTCGGGACCACACGTCAGCGAAATAAAGCGCTAAGGCCCAATTGGGCCGGACGTCTCTCTTTACTGTGCTGGGCTTCCTTAAGGCATCGTGCCAGCCCGTTTACATGATGACGGACGCGTACAGTAGGCAGCCCTGTGGGCCCAAAACAGATTAGCATTCCGGCAGAAAAAATATATCGCGAAAAAGTTACGCGTCCCAGGTAAGCAAATCTGAGCGTGTCACCGACATAAGGGCCCGACCCTGACCCGGATTCAATCCCGACAGACCCCAACCCGGATTCAATCGTCTCCTTCCCGCTGCTCTGCCTCCCGCGTTTCAGTATTTCTTGCTCCTCGCGTTTCCTGAATCCCCAATTCCCCATCCAGAGCCTCTGATTTCTTGCCCTAATCCCCCGATTGCTCCCGCTCGTCTTCTTCCTCGCTCCAGTTCGCCCGACTCGTGATCTCGCGCTTTCGATTGCTGCTAGATCGATTGCCGCGCGACGCGACCATGGGCGGCACCACGGTGCTTCCGTCGTCTCGGTTCCCGCGCCGTACCGCCGCCATCGCCGACATCTACCTCCGCACTCCCCGCATACACCTAAATCCTTCCTGTATGGCCAATCCCGCCGCTCCCAAGAAACCGAAGCGGCCCAGTTCCATCCGCGGCGAGGAGCCTCCGGCGAAGCGCGCGCGCGGTGTGGTGGGCGAGCTCCATCTCGCGGACTCCATCAGCATTGGGAGCAAGAATCGCCCCTGTTCCATCAGCGACAAGGACCCAGGAGTATCCACGCGCCTCGACGCCTCTGTGGCCAAGGATCCCGTCCACCCGCCGAGTCAGGTTCCGGAGGGCACAGCACAGCCAAAGCAGACTTCTTCGATCAGCAGCATGGGGGAGCTCATCGAGAAGGCTCGCCAGGCCAAGGCACGCCCCGCTGTTGAGGAGGCCGCAGAGATCGAGCGGCGTAGGATGGAAGCCCGGAAGAAGGTGGAGCAGATCGTGGCGACTGTGGAGTTCAACGATCCGTTCCTCGACCCCATGGACGTGTTCATGTCTCCTCAACAGCTCATGGAGGCACGAGAAGCAGCAGCTGATGCTCAAGCTCGAATCATCGCTGTGTCTCGTCGACGTGAGATGGAGGCGCTCAAGTGAAGCAAGCAAGTGTGCTCGGGTGATCCAAGCAGAAGAAGCTGTCCAGAATGTAGCTTTTACTTAACTGATCAGAACAGAGAAACTTAGCATTTTTACTTAGCTGTTCAGAACAGAGGAATCTAGCTTTTAAATTAGCTGATCAGAACAGAGAAAGCGAAGAACAGATGTGTTAATTAGTCTTGCAGGGCATTTTTCCCCTAGTGCGAGTGAGAATTCTATTTTTTTTGTTAATGTCTGCTAATTATGATCGCAATTGATCAATTAGTATAAGGAATTTGTTTTTACGTATGAGTGGTAATCTGATTTATGCAAGTGTCTTTTTTCACTGATGTTTCTATATTCTGTCCTATTACCATTACCATGAACAATAACAGATACACGATCCCAAAAACAAAATGCTTTTGAGGATAGGAACAGATGTGTGTATGCTCCCTCTCGAAAAGTTTCACCTCAGTACAGAAAAGGAAATTCTGCAGAATTTATTTACCTAGTGGTAGTACCAATAAAACATTGAACTTGTATAAAGTCAACATGCGGGACTTCGTATTCATACTCATAAAATTCCTCTTATCAATCATGTGGATTATTGTTCAAGCCAGTGCAGACGTAGACCAATCGAATTGGGATAGGCAGTCAAGTGCTCTGTTCATGCGAGGAATCCAGTGACAGTCGTCAGTGTCCTGGGACGAACCGATTTCATTACAATTCAGGAGTGTATTTGACCACCAATCATCAACTAGTAACTTAGCCATTTTAAAACTTCTTCTCAAGGAGCACGGGTCCTTGTTTATCCATCCACTGTCACATCTGGGGTGCTATCTCTACAATTTGAGAGTTCTAGTACCCTGCCAGCATGCCAACACTTGGGTGTTCTATTAGGCAACGTCATTTCATAACAGACAACACCATCACGCTATGTGATTAGTTGTTTTTGATATTTAACCATCATCGTGCACTGTAACTGAAGCAGTCTGTCGATTCTGCCAAAAACCGCAGACACCTAGGCATCAAACAAGTTGTTTTTTGGCGGTAGGAATTTCATTTCTGAGGTGAAAACAGAGTATATAATAGGAACAATGTTACAATCTTCACAAATAGCAGGGGAGCAAAAGCTGCGACCTCATGTGCAGCTCCGTTGCTATCTCTTCTCGTGTTGCTTAAACTCCAGGTACTGACCGTTGACAGCAGGCTCTTGATCTCATTGTACTCTTATACCATATTGAGTTTAGCAGAAGCGATGATCCTCTTGGGCATCGGTTACGTGATTATATAGTTGGGAAAAGCCCCCAACGTGGCTGAGTACAAAACGGAATACAAGACGTGTACCGATCCAAGTCGGTCACGTATATCCTATGCCTAACACACACTCCAGCAAGATTTTTCCATGTCCGGATAGATCAGGGCAGCAATGACAGCAGAGCAGTCTGTCTCCACAATAACAGTCACATTGCACACTCCAGCAAGTTGTCTGACGCCAATGAGTACAGCAGCTGCTTTGGTCTCTTCAGGGTCTGAACATGGGTGATCTGCTTCGAGGTGATATCATAACAATTCGTTGGTTCCTTGCCAGAGCTCCAGCGCTTCCCCTGTCCAGTAGCCTCAACAAAAAGAGCAGTCAGTGTTCAGTTTTATCCAACCCGTGTCAGGTTTCTCCTAGCTATGATTTTGATCGCCGCTAGCCCGCGTTAGTTTCCAACTTTCCTCAGCGGACATCAGATTCTTCCCTTTCAAATCCCTACGGTCACGCAAATCTGTCCGGATACTGTCCATGTAACTCTGCAGGAACAAAAGTACAGAACTGACGCCGCAACAGGGGACTCACCCTTGTTGCGAACAATGTCGTTGCGCAAATGCCAGGCCCGCCAACAACAACATGAGAATGCGGCATCGACTTTCTTCAGAGATTTTTTACAGGAGGATGAGCAGACATTCAGGCCCTGTATATTTCTAAAATCTTGAACTGCTGGCAACTCCTGAACATTCCTCAATTCACCATGATGAGCTCCGACTATGCAGCTCGAATCCTTCATTGAAAGAAACTGTATGATACAAGCCTCTAATTGGGTCACCCAGACCAAAATGCAGAGAGCATTTGTTTAGGAGCGAGTAAGTCAAGAGTAGTCTTAAGACCAGCTAGACTTAGATTGCTCGTGTATATATGTACTCCGAATCAGGTGATACATCAAGACTGACAGATGAAACCATTCTATAGTCCGTACCATCCCATCACACAACCATAATCAGGAACCATTTGATAGTCAATAACCATCTCAAAATAACCTTGAAGAAGATGTGTAGAACTCCAATCAAACCGAGAAGAGTCAACCACCATAATCTACCAAGCCATGGAACCATCAGCGATTAAACACCAAAAAATCCTACATGGTTTCCGTCGGTCAGTGCCCCATGCCAGTATTGTCATAATCAGAAGACTGATGTTTTTCTTAAAACAATTGGGTGTGTATTAATTAAATAGCAGAGTTTTGGTTACAAACGCGATTACAATCTTTCGAGTCGATTCGACCAAGCAGGAAGGAATCAAACCCATTAACACACAGCCACACCCCTCATTTTGCCCAACACAAGGCAGATCATGAGCCAGACTATTGCCCAACCTATTCACCTTGCACACTTTGTACTCAGGCAGAGCACACCAGTAACTTGACATCTGCCGTCATGATTGAGGTCTCAGATTTTCTTCATTCTCTGTTATTCAGTACTTAGACCAGCGTCGCATTGTCACTCTCGATAATTACTGGAACAGCAGCTACAGGAATGACTGCTTTTAAACCCTCCAGCTCCATGCAAGCTAAAGCTTAGGCTCCTTTGGCAGATCGGCAATAAGGTATAACGCCCCACGGCAACATTATCACCCTGCAATCAGGTCACAAAGGACTGCACCCCAAGACCCATTATTCTGTCCCTGAGAGAAGCTTGCATCCACATTAAGCTTGTTCCATCCCAGTTCATGCTTCCTCCACGAAACAAGCGGTTCTTTTGCCTTTTTGGGCTGGCCATCACCTTATATTCGGTTCCTGCTTAAGCACTGTCACCTGCAGGAAGTACAGAAGGTAAGCAAAGGGGGCAATCTAGCGTATTAGAGAAGAGATGTTGCTTTGCCTTTAAATCCATACTTGCATCTGAATTGAAGGAGAAAACATCGTCTCTGAAGGTCAAGGTTAATGCTTAGAGATTCAGTTTCACATTTTACTAATTACATGTGAAATATTCAATCTACTCGCATAGTTCAATTCATATCGATGTAAGAATAACAGGACAAAAGGCAAAGCAGGTGAAGGTCATCGCCCAAACAATACAGAACTAGAAACTGAAGACAAAACACTACACTGAAACCTTGCTAAGATGAGATGGTGTGCAGTATTTGGCAGAACTTGGATGTTGCCAGTGCTGATGGAATTGGATAATCTTTACAAAGTCTGAGATGATTAAACAAACATGTTGTGCAATACTATGGAGAACTTGGAAGTAGTTAGTGATGATGCAAATTAGACAAGTTTTAAATAGTTTACACAGTGTAATTATTTGGACGGATTCAAGCACACACGAGGCACAAAAAGTGGATATAGAACTGCTAAGCTCGGGGTAAGCAACACAAAAATATCAGTAGTTTCCATTCTTACGGCTCATATAGTATAGCATTCAGAACTGGTATGATATAAATGATGCTCACATTCTGGAAACATTAGATAGTGGTACTACAAGTCTAAAGGCCAGATAAAAAACAATGATATGAAAATAACACTCACATACCAAGGCTGACAAGATAAGTTGGAACTTGATGTTCCTCCTGGATATGGTGGTTACCTGAAGCAGAATGGCATGGAAAGTTATGATAGCAATCAACCAAGGAACAGAATGATCACGCATCAGATGGTGTGAGGTTGATGAGACGGTCCAATATGAGCGCACATACATCAGTGAGATCAAACAAAGAAACAAACAATGATAAAGGTACTAGTTACTGAGTTCCATGTGCGAAAGCATCAAAATGGTGGAAGCTCCAAGACTGGAACAACCACAAGCGCGAACAACTTATATTTCTATGAGCCGAATTTCTATTGCGCACTTTATTTAGATGCATCATGCATGGGTATGTTGCTCAGTTAATTTCACTACTAGTACATCCGAAAGTGGAATGACGAGCCATCTGAATTGTTCGTCCTATATAGTCTATGGAACCCCCTACCCCACCCCAAATCCCCAACCTTTGCTGCATGCATGCATCTGCACACTGAACCCCCCACCCCACACCAACCACCCCCATCCCAGCCAGGCCAGGGACAACTTCAGTTGGATTTGCCCGAGGTCGAGCACACTGAGGTCCGGCAGTTGCAGCGCGCCTGTTACCTCCTGGTGGAACCAATCCGAGGAGGATGCGAGCAAATTAAAAGGGAAGGAAAGGAAAAAAAGGGAGACGCACCTTCCAATCGATGGCGTGGAAGAAGCCGACGAAGGAGTCGACGACGGGGGCGAACCCGCCACGATCTCGGTGGATACGCGGCCGAATAGCTCCACCACCACGTCGGCGTGCTCGTTCCGCGCCGTCCGCGCCTCCTCCACCGCGCGCCCAACCGCCGGCGCCGAGGAGGTGGAAGAAGCCATCTGGGGCCATACGTTAGTGACAGCGAACGATAGATCGGATTGGGCCGGGCTTCTCTCTCCACTGGGCTTGGCTTGCGCCCAGAACGTTCCGGCTTTTTTTTTTCTCTTACGGACAGGTAACGCGTTGCAGTTAAGCAACAGTGTCCCCGGATCCCAGCACGTCTCACCGACAAAAGGGCCCCACCCAACACGGATTCAATCCGATCGAACCCGAGCCTCCTTGCCGCCACACCCCCGCTGCTCCTTCTCCCTTTCTCTGCCGCGCTTATTTCTTGCTCCCTCCGTTTCCTGAGTCCCGCTCCTTCTGTTTTCTGAATCTGATCCAGCGATTTCAGGTTCTTCCCTAATTCCCCAATTCCTCTACCGCGTGTTCTTCCTCCTCGCTCCGCTCGCCAGATTCCTGTTCTCGCGCACGACCATGGGCACCACCACGGTGCTCCCGCCGTCTCGGCCACCGCGCCGTACCGCCGCCGTCGCCGACCTCTACTCCTGCACTTCCCGCCTAAGCCTAGACCCTTCCTGTATGGCGAACCCAGCTGCTCCCAGGAAGCCCAAGCGGCCCGGATCCGCTCGCGGCGGGGAGCCTCCGGCAAAGCGCGCACGCGGCTTGGGCGAGCCCCCTCTCGCGGCCACCGTCAGCATCAGCAACAAGAAGCGACCGTGTCCTCCAAGCAAGGGTCCGAAAAACTCGACCCGCCCCAGCGCCGTCGTCGTGACCAGGAGTCAGCCCATCGACCTGCAGAGCCAGCTTCCGCTTCCAGAGAGCACGGCACAACCAAAGCCGAAGCCTTCCATCCGTGAACTCATCGAGAAGGCTCGCCACGCCAAGGATGCCGAACATGCCGTCGGACAGGGTGAGATCGAGCGTCGCAGGGCGGAGGCCCGTCGGAATCTGGAGCAGATGGTGGCCACCGTGGAGTTCAGCGACCCGTTCCTCGACCCGGCATATGTGTTCATGTCTCGTCAGCAGCTCACGGAAGCACGAGACGCAGCAGCGCGTGCCCAAGCTCGGATATTGAGATGGCTCGTCGACGTGAAATGGAAGCGCGCAAGTGAAGCAATGCCAGGAATCAATGTGCTAGGTTGATCGTCGAAGCAGCAGAGGAAACAGTCCTCAAGAATGTACTCCTGAAATGTTCAGCTTTTTCAGGAACAGAGAACAGAGGAAGAGAAGCAAGAAGCACAGACGACAAGTTACAAGTTATCAATTGTGTTAGTCTTAGTTGCAAGTGTTTAGGACTAGGAGCATGGATTAGGAGTATCACTGGCATATTTTCCCCTTGTGCGAGTGAGAATTTTAATTTTGGCACTAATTAATGTCTGCTAATTACGATCAAAATTGATCCATTAATGTAAGGGATTTTTAATGTACAAGAGCGTTAATTCTAATTTATGCAAGCATCTTCCACTAGATCTGTTTCTCTTTTCACAGATGTATATATATTCTCTCCTATTACATTTACCATGAATAATACAGTAGAAGATACACGATTCTGCAATAAAAAGGTGGTTTTGAGGAGAGAAAGAGATATATGTGTGTATGCCCCATCTAGAAAAAATTCCACCCAATAAAAAAGGAAAGTTATACAGAAGTTATATGTCGCGTCAGGAAGGTGCCAAAAACCAGCTCTTTATTATTACCAAAGATCAACAATATCAGTAGTACAATCTTTCATATATTAGGAAAGATTGGCACTTATTCCAGTTGAACAAATTAAGCAGAGTATATCCTCGTCTATTAGCAGTACCAAAACAAACAAAAAACTATACTTGTACAAAACCGTGGAGTATTGTTCATGCTAGGAATCCGGTGACAGTCGTCAGCTTCAGTGACAGACTTCATATTCATATTTATGTCAGTTGGCTAGCTGTACCAACAAAACAGCACACCACATTTCATATTCATATCAAATTCCTCCTACCAATCGCATCCAGTACTTTTCATGCCAGTGCAGACAGAGACCAATTGAGTAGGGATAACATCCATTCCAGTGACAGTCCTCGATGTCCTTGAATGAACCAATTTTCTTTTCACAGACAGCAGTGGAGATTCATGGTGATCATTCCAGTGACAGTCCTAGACTTCTTCTTAAGGAGCAGATCCTTCATCTATTGTCCTTTCTTTACTGCTAGCTTTACAGTTTGAGATTTTCTAGTACCCTTCCAGCATGCTAAGTAAAAACAATTGGGTATTACCAATGGGCAACGTTTCATAACCCATGGCATACATCACGAAATCTGACGCACTGTTTTCCATATTTAAGCTGTAGTCTGTTTATTGTGCATTGTAATTGAACCAGCCTGTCGATTTTGCCAAAACAAACTGGAGGTAGGAAATTGCACGACCAGGAGGAAGGCATGACAAGCTTAACTGACTATAGATACAATCACTATGTAGCTCGAATCCTTGATATAGTTGATAGAAAGAAACTGTATGATGCATGCCTCCAGCTCCGAGTGGGTCACTTAGTCCATAATTTAGAGAGCATTTGTTTAGGACCGAGCCAGGGGTAGTCAAAGACTTGCTGGATTTGGATTTCTCATGTATGTACTTCTGACATAGGAGTTCATATCTTGAGTCCAAACCATGATGCATCTAGACGGTTCAAAAAAATGATGCATCAAGATAGCTGAAACCGTTTGATGGATATGATCCATATTTGCTCTGAATTACACAACACCTGCATTGGAGGAGCATAACAATTTGACTGGAGCACCACTACATCAAACAAACTAAAACAAGAAGTGTTAGTTCTTCTGCCTGGCATCTTGACTTCCTCTGCCGCCAGCTGACTGGAGCACCACTACATCCCACTCGCCACCAAGAACCCATCACACAAAAATCCTGTCAAATCCAAATCCCATCCCGTTTTCATAGCTGGGCTCCTACGCCGGCGGTGCCTCGTCGCTTCTTCCCCCCATTGGCCGACGGCTGGTTTTGCTGTAGAGGAACCACAATTGCCGCCCCGCCGCAGAGGTGTCGTCGCCAAGTCGGGGAAAGAAAAAGAGAGGGAAAGAGGGTCGCAGCGGGGGAGGCGGTGGGGACCAACGGCGGCTGTGGCAGTTCTGGCACTGGCGGCGGCGGCGGTGGCGGTTAAGCTGTCGCCTTACCTGGGGCGAGCTGGTGGGGAGCAGAGTGTTCGGCGTGTATGGTACAATGGTTCGATCCAACCAGAGGTTTTTTTTTAAGGGAACCAGAGTTGAGACGTGGACTTGACGAGAGCCACTAGACTTGTACTCACTCCGAATAGATGTCTTACATTTTTTAAATTTTGAAAAAGTTATATACTAAATAGTATCTAGATTTATCTAGATTTTAATATATTTGGGACATCTATTTTAGTATAGAAGAAATATTTTTTTATTTTCAACTCGGAAAGGTCTCGAAAGACTTTGATTTTGTAATAAACAGGTGTCGGGTACAAATCTACAAGAAGGATCTGAAAGAGAACAGAGACAAGGTCTGTTATATTTGCACACAACACCCTGTAAGCTTTTGCAAAAAACAAGATCAATCCTTGGGCTTCACCGACGGTGACTCCTCTAGTCGCGGCATCTCCATCGGCACTGGGGACTATACCACTTGGGCTAGAGGAGACGTGAATCACCGTGTTGAAGATCTTGATGTCGAGGAAGAAGAATCTCCGACAGCCGCAGATCCCGAGAACGGCGAGTTCATCCTCATGACCGAAGGTAGCAGTGGCCAACATGGAGCGCCCATTGGGAATCGCCGGATGGACTACAGAACCGTCACCAACACGTGTCGGGTTTCCCTGCCCGTCGCTAGCACTGAGGGCCACCGAAGCTCCATCCTCTTCTTTGCCTCCATGGCCAACCAAGAGGAGAACAGAGATCTACCGCAAATCAATCTAGCAGAAGGCCACCTGGTTATTAGCCAAGCTGCTCAAACTGCCTCTCCCCAACACTGGCTCTCACCATCGAAGCTCCATCGGGAAGAAGGAGCACATCACCCTCTTGCATCGCTCGACTGTGACAAAGAGTAGCTTGAAGGCTCGGTCTTATTAGCGGAGATCCCATAGCTCTGCTCCACCGCACACCACCTCTCCTCCCACCAGAGAAGCATGATGAGGAGAAGGAAGCTCGGGCCGCTCCCTAGAGCCCTACTCCCATACTCCACTTGGGAACAACATCTACACAATCAATGAGTGCATGCCACCAGGAATCTTGCGCGCCATAGAGCTCACATCTTTCACTCCCCGCCATCGTCGATGATGACGTACGTCGTTTGTTGGAAAAGATTGTTTCGCTAATCTCCATAGAAAAACCTTTACTTTTGATGGTACTTTCGTGTGCCATATTTTAGACCACTCCTGCTCGACTCTGCTGCCATGCGAAGACGAAGCCCTGCTCTTTAACCACGCTTCTATCCTCTCCCCCGTCGCCACCAACATGCGATATGCGGACCGAACAGAGAACATAGCCCTCTTGTCATAGTGTCAGACCCAGAAATCATTTTTCCTTTTGTTGCACAACGGGATCTGGATAATCACGTCTAGATCCATTGGCAACATATACTTTCTCAGCTTCTCTTCCATTCACGATGCATTGGGTGCGTCAACGAAGTCAGAGACTCAATTTGGTGGATCTTTTGCTATGCGTGCCAAAGGCCGCGACATGCCATCTCGAGGTAACCATCGATCGTTCCACGGGTGGGTTGCTTCACCCGTCCTGATTCATATCATTAGCCCCTGCTTTAGAACCTGCAAACCCTCGCGGATCACCGCCCACACTTGCGAGGGAGCAGTTCCTACCGCTGAACTCAGTAAGTCTCCAACAAGGTAGTAGTGTGCTTTTAAAATTCTTGCGCTAAGTGACTCCGAGTTTTTCATCAACTGCCATCCCTGTCGAGCAAGTAGTGCAAGATTGAAAAGCTCTATGTCTTGAAACCCCAATCCACCCACGTGTTTTGGTTTACACATATCTTCCCATGACACCCAGCATGGTTTCCACTCTCCTTAGCGGCTTCCCCATTAGAACTTCCGAATCATCGCATTGATTTGTTTGCATAAACCCCTCAGAAATTGGAAACAGGCCATGAGAAAAATGGGCATGACTTGGATAACATATTTTATGAGAACATCTGAAAGTGCAATGGACATCGCGTAGAGGGGGGGTGAATAGCCTTTTTAAAATATTACGGTTTAGGCTCAAATAAATGCGGAATAAAAACTAATGTTTAATTTATTAAGCATAAAACCTAACCACTAGGTTCACATAAGTGCACCAAAAACCTATGCTAAGCAATACAAGCAGCAAGGTGATAGAAAGGTAAAATACTTCAAGCACAATGGCTATCACAATGTAAAATGCATAAGTAAAGGGCTCGGTTGAGAGATAACCAATGGACACAGAGGCGATGATTTTTATCCCGAAGTTCACTTTCAAAGAAGCTACATCTCCGTTGGAGAATTGCGATGGCGCAATGCTCTCCGAACGCCACAAATGGCTCACCTCAGGGTGTGGTGGCTCGATGCTCATCCAGCGCCACACAAGGCCTCACCCCGGATGCGAAGGCACACAACTCACCGAAGCCACAAAAGGCTCATACTATTCTCCCAAGTGCACACCACAAAAGGCGGGCACTCGATCCACTATGGGATACTTGAGGGCGGTAACCGAACCTGTACAAGATTGGGGAAATCTCCAAAACTCAATTGGAGGTTCCCAACAACAAATCCACAAAAGGCAACTGAAAGTGCATTTCCTATCCTAAGTGATTTTGGTGTTTATGACAACACACATGTCGAACTAATTATTTGCCAAGTGTACCACAGGGTTCATCAAGAAAAGACTTAGCTCGTTCCTCCCAAAAAGGGTCACTTGCTGGCTTTGCGTTTGCCTTTGTGATGTCCGGTAGTACCGAAAAAATCAGCTGGTACTACCGCACAGTGCTGGCAGTATCGGACAATGCTACTGGTCTAGGCAGTGGGTTTGGGCGAACTGCCCAAAAGCTACTATCTTCCCCGGTACCGAAAAGCGGTAGTACCGCATTTTGATACCGGACAAGACAGAAGGTGTGGGTGAGTTCCCCAAACGCCTCTGTCTTCTCTAGTACCGAAAAGCGGTAGTACCGCTCTTTAGTACCGGACAAGATAGAAGGTTTGGGCAAGTCTCCCAAATGCCGTTGCCCTCCTCGGTACCAAAATGCGACACTATCGCCTGGATCCGGTAGTACCGTGCCACATGGCCGGTACTACCGCTTAGCGGTAGAACCCCATTTTGGTACTGGAGGAGTCTGTGGCTGGTTTGTCCATGTGGCGCATCTCCGGTACCTGATCGATAGTACCGGTGTTTTCTGGTACTACCGCTCGGTGTTCCGGTAGTACTGCTGCAATAAATGCTCAACGGTCAGATCCGCACCAAGGAGTATAAAAGAACCCTTCACCTACCTTGATAAGTTGCTCGTCTCACTCAAGAACACCACCTCCATTTGAGCCACCAAATCACCAAGATCTCTTCACTCAACCATCCAAAGTCGTTGATCTTTGGAGAATCGAAGGAGGATCCCTTGATCTATTGCTTCACCAAGAGAGATCTTCATTTCCCCTCATTCACTTGAGGGCCCCTTGCTCTAGTGTTTCTTTGGAAACTCTAGTTCTAGATTCGGTTCTTACAAGTTTGTCTTTGATTGTTTGATAGCTTGCTTGTATTGGGGAGCCTCCAATTAAGTTGTGGATGTGTGCCTCAAACTAGTTGTAAAGGTGTCGGCTTCCAGATTAAAGGTTGCCGATATAGTGGAAGAGGTTAATCGAACCCATTGGGGTGAGGTTCATCAGAGAACAAGGGAGGCCTCTCGTGGCGTAGGTGGTTAGATACCACCCCCTCTCCAAACATAGGCGTACTTCCCCTCAAAAGGAAGGAACTACGGGAAACTAATCCTTGTGTCTCCGCATCCACTACTTTGGTTACTTCTATCCTTTACCGCACTTTACTTCACTTGTTCTTGCTTAGTGTTGTGCTAGTTGGTGCTCGTTTGACATATAGGTAAATTCACCTTAGTTGCATAATCTAGAGAATTTACCTTTCTTGTCAAACCCTAATTTGAAAAAGAAGAAAATTTGAAGTAGCACCTATTCACCCCCCCTTGGTGCCCATATGATCCTTTCAATTGGTATCAGAGCCTCGTCTCTTTATTCGGGCTTTACTGCCTAAGAGTATATGGGTAGCCACAATGGGGAAGATGATGGTGAGACTACCACCTCGGTGACCATGGAGGATCTCAGTAACTTGGAAACAAGATTGAGCTCCACCTTGCGCAACGAGATTAAACAATTGCACAAGTTACTTGAGCAACTTGTTAAAGAGAAAGGTGGCTCATCATCCCCTTCCCCTCAAGAGGTAACTCCATCAATAACAAAGGTGAATGCCTCGACATCACCCGCGGTTGTGGAAGTAGGGGATGATCCTAACAACACTAAGTCCTCCACAAAAAGGGATGGTGGGAAGGGAGGGCACCACGAGTCTCATGGTTGGCACTCTCCCGACCCTCCAATTCCTCACCCTCATATAAACAATAGAGGTGACCCCACCAAAGCTAGATGCATCTACTTTTTCTCAATGGCAATCACTAATGAAATATCATGTGTGTATCTCTTGCATTGAGTTATGGAACATCATTGAAGAAGGAATCCATATTGGGGATCCAACCAACTTGACTAGAAGAGAAGTTGTCAATAGTCAACTCAATGCCACCGCCTTGCACATGATACAACAAGGATTGGGAAAAAAATATTACCCTCACATTGAGCACCTCAACACCGCCAAGGAAGCTTGGGATGCCCTCATGGAGTTGTATGTTGGAAATAAGAGCATGGGAAGGAACCGGTATGATGCACTAAGCAATGAAGCCGAAGGCTTCTATATGAAGGATGGTAAAACTCATGAAGATATGTATCATAGGCTTAAGTCCACCACCACCGCCTTGAGGAATGTGGGGGCCTCACATGTGGATGACGCTTGGATAAAAAGGAAATATGTGAGTGCACTCATGCCTTTTGAGCCTACCGACTTGAAGAGCCTACAAGGAAGACACAACTATCACCTCATGACCTCTGATGAAGTTATGCAAGAGATGGCCTCTTTCAAGGTTGCCGCCAAAAATGCGAAAGATGCTCGTGCTCGAGCCCTTGGAATGAGAAATGTTATCAACCTTGCATTGAAGGCCAAATTTGTGGAACATGGGATGAAGATGATGTTGGAATTATGCCCTAGAGGCAATTATAAAGATGTTATTATTATAATTCTTGTTCATGATAATGTTTATATTCCATGCTAGAATTGTATTAAGCGGAAACTTTAATACTTGTGTGGTTTGTGAACAACACCGTGTCCCTAGTATGCCTCTATGGACTAGCTCATTGATTAATGATGGTTAAGGTTTCCTAACCATGGACATGAGTTGTCGATTAATAATGAGATCATATCATTGGGAGAATGATATGGTGGACAGACCCAAACTAAGCGAAGCAATTAGATCGTGTCATCGTGTTCGTCTTTGCGAACCTTTTCTTATGTCAAATATTGTATTCCTTAGACCATGAGATAATACAACTCCCTGGTATCGGAAGAAAGCTTTGAGGTCATCAAACGTCATCCTATGAGAGGGTGATCATAAAGGTGTCTCTCAGGTGATCGGAAAGTATCTGTTGGGTTGTATGTATCGAGATGGGATTTGTCCCTCCCAAGTCGGAGAGATATACTTCGGGCCCACTCGGTAATCGATATCAACACCGCTTGCAAGCATGTGGTTAAGGAGTTAATCACAAAGTGATATCGGATTATGGAACGAGTAAAGTACTTGCTGTGAACGAGATTGAACTAGGTATGACGGTACCGACGATCAAATCTCGGGCAAGTAAAATATCGCGAGACGAAGGGAATATATATATGGGATTGATTGAATCCTGGCATCGTGGTTCGTCCGATATGATCATCGATGAATGTGTGGGAGTCAATATGGGTGCCCAGACCCCGCTGTTGATTATTGATAGAAGATCATGTCTGCATATTCTCGAACCCGCAGGGTCACACACTTAACGTGTCTCGATGCTAGGATAGATTGGATAATTGGTTTATGAGTTTTTGTTCGGAGTCTCGGATGGGATCCGGGACATCACGAGAGGTTCCGGAGTGGTCCGGAGAATAAGATTCATATAAGGCAGTGCAGTTTTTGGAGTTCAGAATTGTTCCGGGTTAATCGGTATTGTACCGGAAGCTTCTAGAACCTTCCGGAAGGGGACCAACGTGGCCCCACCTTCCGGGAGGGGGCATGGGCCTATTAGGGAGTGCCCTGGCCTCATTGGGCCAGGGGCACAAGGCCCCATAGGGCCCAGCCGGCCAAGAGAGTTTTAAACTCGAGATAGAGCTTCTAGAAGGGGGGGGTTTCCTTGCCCCCCACTCCTCCTCTTTTGGGGCCGCCGGCCTTGGCTTGGGGGAGGGGCTAGGGCTGCGCCCACCCCTATATATATAGAGGGCTGGGGGCGCACCCCCCCTACACCTTCCCCTCCAACCCTAGCTGCCCTGCTGCCCTCCTCTCTCCCTCCCGACTGCGTGTAGGCGAAGCCCTGCTGCAGAAACTCTCCACCATATACACCACGCCGTCGTGTTGTAGATCCAATCCGTCTCTCCACCATACTTGCTGGACCAAGGAAGGAGGAGACGTCGAGGTGTTGCACATGTGCATCTCACGGAGGCACCGCCACTTGTGGTGCTAGATTGGATCGGATCGCGAGGAGGAGAAGCGAGTACGACTACATCACCCACGTTCCGACGAACGTTCCGCTGTGCGAATCTTCAAGGGTATGAAGATCTAATCCAATCCCTCTTGTTGTTTGCATCTCCTAGATTAGATCTTGGCTTTCCCTCTGTTCGCATCTGTAGAAAATTTTGATTTACTATGCTGCGAAACCCTTCAGTGGTATCAGAGCTAGATCTATGCGTAGATGTGTTTCACGAGTAGAACGCAACATGGTTGTTGCGGGCGTTGATGTTTTCTGTTGCAAGCCTCTTGTTTGTGTTCTTCTTATGACGCGGGATAGTGAGATTGAAGCGGTCCAGGCCAACCTTACGCGACGTCGTTCGCGAGACCGGCTCCGCACTTGACGTGTGGCTTGTTCCACACATGCGGCTGGTGGATGCCAGTTTCTCTCACTATAGTTGTCATGGGATTAACACCGGAGTTTGGCAACCATAATATCACCTTTGTGGCTTTTCGTAGGTAAGAATCATTCTAAGCATCTACTCCCATAAGCCACGTAAAACATGCAACAACAAAGTAGAGGCGTCTAACTTGTTTTTGCAGGGAGTGTTTTCTGTGATATGGTATGGCCCAAGATGTGATGTGTATAATGTATGCAATGATCATGTTTTATAATGTTTCACGACTTGCATGTCGATGAGTACACAACCGGCAGGAGCCATATGGTTGTCTTTATAATTGTGTATGACCTGTGTGTCAACTTCTTATGCACCATGTAATAGTTTCACTTTATCGCTAAGTAGTTAGCAATAGTTGTAGTTGCTATTCATGGTGGAGGCAATCATGGTGGAGTGATGGAGATCATGCCGGAACGCACAAGATGGAGATCATTGTGCGAAGATTAGCTATACCATGTCACATTAAAGTTATATGCATGTGATGTTTATCCTTTTATGTATCTTATCATGCTTAGATCGCGACGGTAGCATTATAAGATGATTCCTCACTTAAAGATCAAGATAAAAACTGTGTTCTCCCCAAGTATGCACCATTGCGAAAGTTCGTCGTGTCCAAGCATCACGTGATGATCGGGTGCTATAGACTCTACGCTCACATACAACGGGTGCAAGCCAGTTTTGCACACGCGGAAATACTTGGGTCTAACTTGACGAGCCTAGCATGTACAGACATGGCCTCGGAACACATGAACCGAAAGGTTAAGCATGAGTCATATGAATGATATGATCGACACTTCGTTGTCCACCATTGAAGCCACATCTCTTCTCGTGATGATCGGATTAGGTGTGGTGAATTTGGATCGTGTTCACTAAACAACTTGAGGGATGTTGAATTTAGTGGGAGTTCATCTAGTAATTTGATTAAGTTGAACTAGTTATCATGAACATAGTCTAATTTGTACTTGCAAATACTGTAGATCACATGGCTAAGTCCAACTTCAACTTCAACGTTTTCGCTGAGAAGGAAAAGCTTAGAAACAATGGGTCTAACTTCACCAATTGGTTCCACAATCTAAGAATCATTCTCTCTGGTGGTCAAAAGGACTATGTCCTTGGGAAAGCGTTAGGTGACCCCCCTGCTGCAACTGCGTCGGCTGATGAGAAAACTGTCTATCAGTCGCGCAAAGATGATTATGGTGTGATTAAGAGCACCATGTTGTTTGCTATGGAACCGGAACTTCAAAATCGTTTTGAAGACTATCCCGGGCCCTTTGAGATTCTCGAAGAGCTGAAAACCATGTTTCAGACTCGGGCCCGTTCTGAGAGATATGAGATCTCGGAGAAGTTCTTTAACTGCAAGATGGAGGAAGGGAGTTCCGTTAGTGAGCACGCCATTAAGATGACGGGCTACACTCAACGCCTTGAGCAACTGGAATGCACGATTCCAGAGGAGCTCAAGATTGACAGGGTTCTGCAATCACTCTCTCCCAGCTACAAAAGTTTTGTAGTGACTCATAATCAGATTGGTTCCACTGATACGATCACCGAGCTCTTCGCAAAGCTGAAGGCCGCGGAAGTGGACATCAAAAAGGATAATCATGTGTTGATGGTCAACAAGTCCACCTTCAAGAAAGGTAAGGGTGCAAAGAAGCCCTTCAAGAAGGGCGGCAGCAAGCGCACTGCCCCTGCTGAGAAGAAGCTCAAGTCTGGTCCTAAGCCGGACACTGAGTGCTTCTATTGCAAGGACAAGGGTCACTGGAAGCGCAACTGTCCGAAGTACTTAGCGGACAAGAAGGCTGGCACCATCAAAGGTATATTTGATATACATGTTATTGATGTTTTTCTTACTAGCCCTCGTTGTAGTGCCTGGGTATTTGATACCGGTTCAGTTGCTAATATTTGTAACTCGAAACAGGAGCTACGGAATAGACGGCGGCTTGCGAGGGATGAGGTGACGATGCGCGTTGGCAACGGATCAAGAGTTGATGTGATGGCCGTCGGCACGCTCTCCTTAGTTTTACCTTCGGGATTAGTTTTAAACCTTAATAAATGTTATTATGTGCCTGCGTTGAGCATGAACATCATTTCTGGATCGTGTTTATTGCAAGACGGTTATTCATTTAAATCGGAGAATAATGGTTGTTCTATTTATATGAGTAACATCTTTTATGGTCATGCACCTATTGTGAATGGTTTATTTCTTCTAAATCTCGAAAGGGATGAAACACACATCCATAACATTGAGGCTAAGAGATGCAAAGTAGATAGTGATAATACTACTTATTTGTGGCACTGTCGTCTAGGTCATATTGGTGTAAAGCGCATGAAGAAACTCCATTCTGATGGACTTTTGGAGTCTCTTGATTTTGAATCATTTGACACATGCGAACCATGCCTCATGGGCAAGATGATCAAAACCCCGTTCTCCGGTATGATGGAGCGAGCAACGGACTTGTTGGAAATCATACATACCGATGTATGCGGACCGATGAGTGTTTCGACGCGCGGTGGATATCGCTATTTTCTCACTTTTACCGATGACTTAAGTAGATATGGGTATATCTATTTGATGAAACATAAATCTGAAACGTTTGAAAAGTTCAAAGAATTTCAGAATGAAGTGGAGAACCATCGTAACAGAAAGATTAAGTTTCTACGATCCAATCGTGGAGGTGAATATTTGAGTTATGATTTTCTCACGCATCTTAAAGCAAGTGGAATCGTTTCGCAACTCACGCCACCCGGAACACCACAGCGCAATGGTGTGTCTGAACGCCGGAACCGAACCCTATTAGATATGGTCCGAACAATGATGTCTCTTACTGATTTGCCGTTATCATTTTGGGGTTATGCATTAGAAACCGCTGCATTCACTTTAAATAGGGCACCATCTAAATCCGTTGAGACGACACCGTATGAACTGTGGTTTGGTGCTAAACCTAAGTTGTCGTTTCTTAAAGTTTGGGGATGCGAATCTTACGTCAAGAAGTTGATGCCGGACAAGCTCGAACCCAAAGCGGAGAAATGCGTCTTCATAGGATACCCTAAGGAAACTATTGGGTATACCTTCTATCACAGAACCGAAGGCAAAGTGTTTGTCGCAAAGAACGGTTCCTTTCTTGAGAAGGAGTTTCTCTCGAAAGAAGTGAGTGGGAGGAAAGTAGAGCTAGACGAGGTTGTTGAACCTTCTCTTGAATTGGAGAGTAGCACAGCACCTGAAATTGTTCCAGTGCCGCCTGCACCAACAATAGAGGAAGCTAATGACAAGGATCATGAAGCTTCAGACGATGCTGCTACTGAACGTCGCATGTCGACAAGGTCGCGTGCCCCTCCTGAGTGGTACGGCAACCCTGTCTTGACTGTCTTGCTAGTAGAAGACAGTGAACCTACGAACTATGAGGAAGCGATGATGAGCCCAGACTCTGAGAAATGGCTAGAAGCCATGAAATCCGTATTGGGATCCATGAGCAAAAACCAAGTATGGACTTTGGTGGACCCTCCTAGCGACCGAAAGGCCGTTGAGTGCAAATGGATCTTCAAGAAGAAAACGGACGCGGATGGTAATGTTACCATCTATAAAGCACGGCTTGTTGCGAAAGGTTTTCGACAAGTTCAAGGTGTTGACTACGATGAGACTTTCTCTCCCGTAGCGATGTTTAAGTCCATTCAGATTTTATTAGCAATTGCTGCGTTTCATGATTATGAAATATGGCAGATGGATGTCAAGACTGCTTTCCTCAATGGCAACATTGATGAAGAGTTGTATATGATGCAACCCGAAGGTTTTGTCGATCCTAAGGATGCTGATAAAGTATGCAAACTTCAGCGTTCCATTTATGGACTGAAGCAAGCATCTCGGAGTTGGAACCTTCGTTTTGATCAAGTGATCAAGAGCTTTGGATTTGTTCCAAATTGCTACGAAGCTTGCATCTACAAGAAAGTGAGTGGGAGCTCGGTGACATTTCTGGTACTATATGTGGATGACATATTGATTATTGGAAATGACATCAACATGCTTAACGATGTGAAGAGTTATTTGAACAAGTGTTTTTCAATGAAAGACCTAGGTGAAGCTGCTTATATATTGGGCATCAAGATCTATAGAGATAGACAAAGACGCCTGATAGCTTTAAGCCAGAGTACATACCTAGACAAAGTTCTGAAAAGGTTCAGAATGGATAAGGCAAAGAAAGGTTTGGTGCCTATGTTGTCAGGTAAGATATTGAGCAAGGCTCAGTGTCCAGCTACGGTAAATGATAGGGAATCTATGAGCAAAGTGCCTTATGCCTCGGCCATAGGTTCTATCATGTATGCCATGCTGTGTACTAGACCGGATGTGTCCAATGCTCTTAGTTTAACGAGCAGATATCAAAGTGATCCAGGAGTGGAACACTGGACAGCCATAAAGAACATCCTAAAGTACCTAAATAGGACTAAAGAAATGTTCTTAGTCTATGGGGGTGATGAACAGCTCGTCGTAAAAGGTTACGTCGACGCTAGTTTTGACACCGACAAGGATGATTCTAAATCTCAGACAGGATACGTGTATATTTTGAATTGAGGAGCTGTGAGCTGGAGAAGCTGCAAGCAAAGCGTGATCGCGGGATCTACAGTAGAAGCGGAATACATGGCTGCTGCAGAAGCGTCAAGTAAAGGAGTTTGGATCAGAAACTTCATCACTGAGCTTGGCGTGGTTCCAAGTGCGTTGGACCCACTGGAGATATTGTGTGACAACACTGGCGCCATAGCACTTGCTAAGGAACCAAGATATCATCCAAAGACCAAGCATATCAACCGCAAGTTTCATATAATCCGAGATTATATAGCAGATGGAGATCTAAAGATCAGCAAAGTACATACAGATCTGAATGTCGCGGATCCATTGACTAAACCTCTTCCACGTGTAAAACATGATCAGCACCTCAGTGCCATGGGTGTGAGATTGTTGCCAGATGTAAACTAGATTATTGACTCTAGTGCAAGTGGGAGACTGTTGGAATTATGCCCTAGAGGCAATAATAAAGATGTTATTATTATAATTCTTGTTCATGATAATGTTTATATTCCATGCTAGAATTGTATTAAGCAGAAACTTTAATACTTGTGTGGTTTGTGAACAACACCGTGTCCCTAGTATGCCTCTATGGACTAGCTCATTGATTAATGATGGTTAAGGTTTCCTAACCATGGACATGAGTTGTCGATTAATAATGAGATCATATCATTGGGAGAATGATATGGTGGACAGACCCAAACTAAGCGAAGCAATTAGATCGTGTCATCGTGTTCGTCTTTGCGAAGCTTTTCTTATGTCAAATATTGTATTCCTTAGACCATGAGATAATACAACTCCCTGGTATTGGAAGAAAGCTTTGAGGTCATCAAACGTCATCCTATGAGAGGGTGATCATAAAGGTGTCTCTCAGGTGATCGGAAAGTATCTGTTGGGTTGTATGTATCGAGATGGGATTTGTCCCTCCCAAGTCGAAGAGATATACTTCGGGCCCACTCGGTAATCGATATCAACACCGCTTGCAAGCATGTGGTTAAGGATTTAATCACAAAGTGATATCGGATTATGGAACGAGTAAAGTACTTGCTGTGAATGAGATTGAACTAGGTATGACGGTACCGACGATCAAATCTCGGGCAAGTAAAATATCGCGAGACGAAGGGAATATATATATGGGATTGATTGAATCCTGGCATCGTGGTTCATCCGATATGATCATCGATGAATGTGTGGGAGTCAATATGGGTGCCCAGACCCCGCTGTTGATTATTGATAGAAGATCATGTCTGCATATTCTCGAACCCGCAGGGTCACACACTTAACGTGTCTCGACGCTAGGATAGATTGGATAATTGGTTTATGAGTTTTTGTTCGGAGTCTCGGATGGGATCCGGGACATCACGAGAGGTTCCGGAGTGGTCCGGAGAATAAGATTCATATAAGGCAGTGCAGTTTTTGGAGTTCGGAATTGTTCCGGGTTAATCGGTATTGTACCGAAAGCTTCTAGAACCTTCCGGAAGAGGACCAACGTGGCCCCACCTTCCGGGAGGGGGCATGGGCCTATGAGGGAGTGCCCTGGCTGCATTGGGCCAGGGGCACAAGGCCCCATAGGGCCCAGCCGGCCAAGAGAGTTTTAAACTCGAGATAGAGCTTCTAGAAGGGGGGGGTTTCCTTGCCCCCCACTCCTCCTCTTTTGGGGCCGCCGGCCTTGGCTTGGGGGAGGGGCTAGGGCTGCGCCCACCCCTCTATATATAGAGGGCTGGGGGCGCACCACCCCCTACACCTTCCCCTCCAATCCTAGCTGCCCTGCTGCCCTCCTCTCTCCCTCCCGACTGCGTGTAGGCGAAGCCCTGCTGCAGAAACTCTCCACCATATACACCACGCCGTCGTGTTGTAGATCCAATCCGTCTCTCCACCATACTTGCTGGACCAAGGAAGGAGGAGACGTCGAGGTGCTGCACGTGTGCATCTCACGGAGGCACCGCCACTTGTGGTGCTAGATCGGATCGGATCGCGAGGAGGAGAAGCGAGTACGACTACATCACCCACGTTCCGACGAACGTTCCGCTGTGCGAATCTTCAAGGGTATGAAGATCTAATCCAATCTCTCTCGTTGTTTGCATCTCCTAGATTAGATCTTGGCTTTCCCTCTGTTCGCATCTGTAGAAATTTTTGATTTACTATGCTGCGAAACCCTTCAGATGATAGTGATGAAGGCCTATCCATGAGCCACCCCGATGATGTCAAGATTGCTCATGGTGAATATATGGCCTTCTATGCAAAGAACTTTTGGAAGAACCCCGCCAAGGCCAAGATGGAAATGCAACGAAGAAGCAACCACAATGGACAAAGAGGCAATATCCCTAAATTGAGAACTTGCTTCAATTGTGGCGACCGATATCACTTTATGGCCAGCTGTCCCTATGAGAGAAGAGAAGATCATGATGGCAAACTCGTGCTAAAGAAAACTTCCAAAGCTCCTTACAACAAACCCTTCATCAATAAGAAGTCGGGCGAAATTGTATTGATCACTCATGAAGAATTCTCCTCTGACAATGAAGATGATGAAGAGGAAACATCAAGTGGTGTGGCAGCTCTAGCCACTACTTCTACTTCGACATTCTCACTCTTCGATTCTCCAAATGAGAATACTCCCAACAAGAACGTCACTTGCCTTATGGCAAGAGGAACAGAGGTATCATCATCATCTGACCCCACTCCCTTAGATAATGATGAAATTGATGAAGAGATGTCTCTTGAAGTAAAAAAGGGAACTAATTGCTTTCGATGAGTTTGTGACTAACTTACAACAGGAGGCCAATATAAATTTTGGGAACATCTTATATCAACTTTCCCACACACAAGAGCTTCTTGATGTAAGATGTAAACTTGGGATAGAACACATGATTGAGGTAGAAGCTCTAAATAATGCTCTAGAAGAAGAACAAGAGACTAGGATGTCTCTTGAGCTAAAACATGAAGGGATTGATGGGGCCAATTACATAATTGTTAATAGACTCATCAAGGAACGTGATCATGCTATTGCTAAATATAGAAAGGCTAAAAAGTACAAGATTGAGTTTGCTGTTGTTCATGAAAAACTTGCTGAGGACTTCAGTTTGCTTGACAAAGCTCACAAGGCTTTGGAAAGTGAAATCTTGTCACTCAAAAAGTACCATGAAAAGCTTCAAACTCAATTGACCAATATTCCTTCACCTAGTAATTTCATTCCCTCTAGTAGTACAACTATCCTTGAAGAAAATGCTAGGTTGAAGGGGGAGCTAGCTAAGGCCACCTTTCCAAAAAGAAACAAGTCCATTGATGACCTCTTGAGTAAGCAAAGGTCAAATGGTGAGAAAGGGGGCATTGGCTTTGTCTCCAAAGCCCAGAAGAAGAACAACAATAAGAAGAAGGCCAAGACCGTACAAGAGAAAGACAAGGCCATTGTGGGTAGTAAGACCACAAGTGGCAAAACTATGTCTCATGATGATTTTGCGGGAAGTGCTAACCCTCACCATGTGTTAATGTGTGATTATTATGGTGATGTGTATGCATAATATGTTGTCCCATTTTATGGTTATATTGCTTGGTCTATTTGGGTCCCCAAGACCCTTGTTGCTAACAAAAAAGGACCCATTGAAAAATGGGTACCTAAAAACTAGCTTGATCTTTTGTAGACATATGCTTCAGGAGGGTTAAAGTGGGTGCTTGATAGTGGTTGCACAAGTCATATGACCGGAAGATCTTCTATGGTCAAGGAATTAAGGCCAAATGATGATCAAATATCCGTGACATATGCCGACAAGTCCAAGTCTAAGGTAATGGGTTTTGGCAAAGTAGTGGTTGCCCATGATATCACACTCGTGGACGTCATGCTTGCTGAAACCCTTGGTTACAATTTACTTTCAGTTCGTGCTCTTGGAAAGATGGGCTTTGCCGTCTTTATTGATGATGATATTGTGGTCCTCATGTGTAGAAAGCCTCTCAAAGTCGCTTTTGTTGGGTACGTCGAAAACGACTTGTATGTGGTGGACTTTTCGGGGCAAACCACTACAAGTGCGATGTGCTTATTTGAAAAGGCCAATGTGGGTTGGTTATGGCATCGCCGACTAGCCCATGTCAATATGAGAACTTTGCAAAGTCTCCGCAAGGATGGCCATATTGTTGGACTAAAAGAAAATTTTTCTTTTGCCAAAGATCGTGTTTGCAGGGCGTGTGTAGAAGGAAATATGCATGATGCTCCCCACAAGCCAAAGAACCACATCAAGTCAACGAGGATCTTGGAGCTCCTTCACGTGGACCTCTTTGGTCCTCCATCTCATGCAGGTCTTGGTGGGAAGAAATATTGTTTGGTGATTGTTGATGACTTTTCAAGATACTCATGGGTATATTTCTTCAAGTTGAAAAAGTGAGACCCAAAATACCTTCATCGACTTCATCAACTTGGTTCAATGTCAATACAATGTCCCAGTGTTGATAATAAGAAGCGACAATGGCACCGAGTTCAAGAACTACACCTTGAATGATTTTCTTAGTGATGAGGGGATATAACACCAATATTCCTTCCGTTGCATATACCCCTCAACAAAATGGTGTAGCCGAGAGGAAGAACCAGACTCTTATTGAGATGACAAGGACCATGTTGGCGGAGTTTAAATCTCCATACAACTTTTGGGCTTTGGGGAAAGGTCTACCGTGGATCCGGGCTTACAAAAGACAGCTTTCTAGTGTTAATGGTTGCTTACAAAAGACAGCTTTCTACCGGGGATACAACCATTAACAATCTTGGACTTATAGTTGATTAAATATTTTAAAAGAATATTATAAAATTGAGTGTTTATATTTGGATAGTATCCTAAATTATAATTATAGATTAGACTATTTTAGAGTTAAAAGATTGTGTTTTGAACATGATTATTTCTTACTTAGGAAATAATGTTAAATAATTAATAAAACAACTATCTCATTTTAGTAATTGAAGATATATGATCTAAGAATTTTAAAATGTTTTTGGAATAATATATTTAGTATTATCCTAGTAAGTATTCTTACTTAAAATCTTAAAATTGAATTTTATTTATCTTTAGGTATTATCTTGATATTTTTATAAAATTTCTCAATTATTGAATGTCTTTAATATTTGTTTTAAGTTTTATTTGTAAAATTTTAAGTTAGTATTTTTATTACATAAGAGATTTATTTTATGCATGAAAGTGATTTTTATTTATTTTTAGGATTTTTTCTAAATTTATTAAATTTCATTTAGTTATTTAAGGGTGTTAATGTTTATCTGCATTTTATTAAGCTTAAATAAATATGATTATATTTTACTTAGGTGGAGATTATTTTGATAAGCATTTAGATGTATTAAATATATTTTTAGGATTTTTTCTACATTTTTCTAGAAATAAAATAGTGTGTAGGGGTATTTTGGTCATTACTTTATTCTAGCTTTTTCTTATGCCCCTTTTTTTATTTTAGTCTGTTTGGTTGGTAACATGACTGGCCCGACCCAGCCAGGTCTGGCTCGAGGTCAACCCGACCCCGACCCCTTTCACCCTTCTCACATCTCGCTCCTAGGCAAATCTCAAGCCTTCCCCTTGCGACACCCATTGCCGCCGCTCGCTAAATCCCGATGAGCACCGGTTGCTGCGGCTACCGCCGCTAGCCACCATAGCTCCACCAGCCTCAGACCTCCTCTTTCATCCAATTCAATTTGCAAATGGTGCCCGATTGATCTTGCCCCCCTTCGATTGTCTGGTTCTAGGGTTCTCACTGCCCATGGCTCTCGAGGTTGATGTCGACCTCGTTGGTTTGTGGTGGTGTTCTGGTGATGCAGAGAGGGTCTAGTGGTGGTGTGTTCATGGTCATTGGCCACAGCCGCTTGCGGTGACGAGCTGGTGTTTTTTCGGTGTGGTGATGTCCGGCACCGCCGTGCTTCTCCTCGGATGTCTTGATTATGGCCTAGGCGCGGGTTGCAGCGCCTCTAGGTGCTCCTCGTTCCGCCGCCCTGGCTCCCATCACCTCTATGTCACCACCGTCTACTTCCTCTTCTTGATGTGCGAGGCCAATCGGGTAAGATTTTCTCTATCCCACTCTCTATAAGTATGAACCCTAATTTGGGTTCCTCACTTTGATTTATGATACACTACAATAGCTTTTCTACATAGCTTGCTCACTGAATTTGGCTTGTAAATTTATCTATTTGTATTGGATAGTGGATGGTACTGGTTTGTGACTATAGGATAATGAATTTATTCTTATATAAGGTTTGGCTGGTTGTTGAGATGATCCAATATTAATTGGTTTTGATCTAGTTGGCTTGTGGAATTGTTTGGTATTGGCTCCATGCTAGCTAACCTGTGTTGTTGCACTACTGGTGTGGCTTACACAATCATAAGTTATGTACTACTAGAATTGGTGCTATAACTTGTTGTGGAATTATCTAGGAATAGCAGTGATATTACTCCTATCCACCCTGTTAATGATATGATCCAATGGATCATATGGTTTTGGGTTGCATGCTTATATCACCTACTATGATCTGCTGTGAGCATCCATTAGAACCTTGTGATATTCATACTTGGCTTGGTCTGGTACTGCCTTGCAGGACCAATTGGGTTTCTGAAACTTTATAATTGTTAAAGATGGTCGTGGAGTTATATGTGCTTGATTCTTAGGGACAATGCCTGATGATTCACTAGAATGATGGTTGTGACTTTGATATTGATTTGGAATCTGGGAAAGGATCTGACTTCATGTCCTTATTGATAGTAAAAGATTGTATACATTTGATTCCTAGATTCTTCTACTAGGAAAATGATAAATCTATTTTAGCTGGAATTATTGAGTGGTTGGTTAATGTGATGATACTTCCTAATGGCTTCTGTGCATAAGACTGCCACTGTGGTGTCTCTATTTTGGAAGGTGCACAGTGGTAGATCTTGTGTGCATGATTTGTTGTTAGTTTTATGGCTTCTGCTACCCTTAGATCTTCTGCTGTGGTGCCCCCTTGAGGTGTGTGCATAGCAGTGGATCTAATCAACATGATCAGCTGATATGCCCCTGCCAATGATGCATAAGTTGAGGCCCAATTATCCTCTATGATGATTCTAGCATAGCTATTCTATGCTACACTGAGAGCCTTCTCTCCCTAGATGATTAGCTTTCTTGAAATGATAAGAACTAGTACTACATAGATCTGATACCAAATTGTTATTTGTGTGTGATCTATGGACTGTTGGAAATCTTGATCTTCTTGAGTTACTATATCTTCCCTGCTACTAACAGCCTGCTTCTCATCAAACTGCTGCTAATATTGATCTCCTCCTTGTCCTAGCTCCTGGATGGCTCCACTGAGCAACCAGAGTTAGGGATGTGGTGGTGATCTGGGTGAGTCTTGTGGTGTTATGAGAGTAGTTTGTTCTTGAGTGTGATAAACAGAAAAGGAGTAGGGAGATGGTTGATGTGCTAACCAGTGGTACTAGTGAGTGCTACGGTTGTGCTCTCCCTTTTGTGCTCCATGTGAATACTTCTTGTGTCGACAACACATTAATTGCATGCTGTGACTGTGCTGCTGACAAGTGGGACCCTGGGGTTCAAGTTTCAATAGAGGGATATTTATTGGTATGGATCAACTCGGCTTGTTGCTATTATCTCAAGTTTGGATTTATTTTTGTGTTGACAAGTGGAATGGATTCCTTTACTATTCTTCCAAGGTGAAACTTGCCCCTTTTGTCCACTGCAAATGAGGTTGTTCTGAGGCAAAACATACTAATAAGAACAAATATTCTTTTGGTGAAACTTGCCCCTTTTTAATATACTCAATGATGTGACAAAACAATGCATTTCACTGTTACTACTGAGAGTATTAATACTAACCCCTAACCCCTTCCTTCTGTCTGTTTAGTATTTGTTTGCAGGTACTAAGAAAGAATACAGGAGGTCAAGTAGATAGAAATTCTAGCTCAGTTTTTTATCTATTGTAATCTTCTTATTTTTATTGTAATAACAATGTAACACTTCTATATTTTATTAAAGCTTTTCTTTTTCTTTATTTGTAGTTATTCATCTATGTAATGACTTTGAATTTACTTGTATTGATTAAATCTTTGTATTATTAAATAAAGATTTCTTCTTATTTGTATTGCTTTGATTTCCATTAATCTATATGATTTCTTCTTTTTTATTTACTATATTGTACTTTATTTTTATTCTTTTATTGTAAAATAATAATGTAATAATTCATGTATTCTTTTTTATTAATAATCTTGTTATATCCTTGTTGTTATCATTTCTTTTTATTCCTTTGTTCTAAAAGGATAATGTAATATACATATATTCTTTTAATAAATAACTCTTCTATTTGTTTCGTTAATGTAATTCATTTTCTATTTTCCTTATTCATTTAATTAATATTTTTATAATCTTTTCTTTACTCTTTATTATGAAAGAATAATGCAATGTTGGTCTTAAAGAATCTTTATACTTTTGTTGATAGCACTTGTATTTGTCTTACTGTGAATAATTATTTATAATTCAAATTCCTCCCCTCATAATTCAACAAAACAACAGAGGTCATGTCAAAATTCATCACACTCCCCCCTTGGATGACACTAAACCTAATTTATTAGAGTGAGAATTCTGATCACTCTAGCCTTTTAATTTGGCAAAAAATTTACCCAGATTTTCAGATGCATGCATGCAGATGCACAAAATCCTAAATCTACCCTTTGTTTAGTCCTAAATGCTGGGATGTTACAGTCGCGAATCTAGAATGGATAGGAGTTTGGAATTAAGAGACCACTCACTAGAGAATGGTTGGACATCTAAGGAGAGGAATATCCACAAGAGCACAATTGAAGAGGTTTATTGAACACCAAGCACACATCTCCATGATTGGACCAAAGAAAGTGTGGGAAGCTCTTGTAGATTCGGATTGGTTGGAGGCAATGCACAAAGAGCTCAACAACTTTGAGAGAAATAAATGTTGAGTAGCCAAAGGATTGCCGCAATGTTATAGGCACCAAGTGGATATTCAAGAACAAGCAAGATGAGCATGGAATTATCTAAGGAACAAGGCAAGATTGGTGGCACAAGGGTACTCTCAAATTGAAGGCATTGATTATGGAGAGACATATGCCCTCGTGGATCTCCTTGAGTCCATCCGTATCCTTCTTGCTTATGCGGCACATCATAACTTTAAGTTGCAACAAATGGATGTAGAAAGTGCATTTCTTAATGGTCCACTGAATGAGTTGGTATATGTAAAGAAACCCCCGGGATTTGAGGATCCCAACTTCCCAAACCATGTATACAAACTCGATAAGGTGCTCTATGGGCTCAAATAAACCCCACACACGTGGTATGAGCATCTTAGAGAGTTGTTGTTTGACCATGGATTTGAGGTTGGGAAAATCGACCCCACTCTTTTTACTAAGAAGGTTCAAGGGGAGCTTTTCCTATGCCAAATATATGTTGATGATATTATCTTTGGCTCATCTAACAAAGCTTTTAATGATGAATTCTCAAAGCTTATGACTAGTAGGTTCCAGATGTCTATGATGGGGGAGTTAAGAGTATTTCTTGGTTTTGAGATCAAGCAAGTAAGAGGAGGAACATTCTTCAATCAATTCAAGTACACTCAAGATATGCTTAAAAGATTCAACATGAAATATTTAAATGGTGATCCTACCCCCATGGCTACAAAGACTCATCTAGAACAAAATCCAAATGGTAAAGATGTGGATCAAAAGTTATACCGGTCTATGATTGGTTCTTTGCTTTACCTTTGTGCATCTAGACCCGATATTGTGTTGAGTGTAGGTGTGTGTGCAAGATATCAAGCGGCTCCTAAAGAAAGCCATTTGATGGCGTTCAATAGAATCTTTCGATATTTGGTTCATACCCCACATTATGGTCTTTGGTATCCTCGAGGGTCAACATTTGCTCTTTGTGGATACACAGACTCGGATTGGGCTGGTGATAAGCATGATAGAAAATCAACATCCGGGGCTTTCCAATTCCTTGGTAGGTCCTTGGTATGTTGGTCTTCTAAGAAGCAAAATTGTATCTCTCTCTCCATTGCCAAAGCCGAGTATGTGGCAGCTGCTAGTGCTTGCACCCAATTGCTATGGATGAGGCAAACTTTAAAGGAATACGGTTCCATTGTGACAAAGTGCCTCTTATATGTGACAATGAAAGTGCTATCAAGATTTCCTACAACCTAGTGGATCACACAAGGACAAAGCATATTGAGATTCTTCATCACTTCATTAGGGATCATGTTGCTCGAGGTGATATTGAGCTATCATATGTGTCAACCAAAGACCAACTTGCCGACATCTTCATGAAGACACTTGATGAATCAAGGTTTTGCTATTTGAGGAATGAACTAAATATCATAGATTCAAGGAGCTTGACTTGATCACCTTGCATACTCACCTATGTCTTAACTCTTATTTGGTTTAGGTGCAGGCATAGATATAAGGGGAGTGCAGTCCTAGTTGATTGGACTATCCCTCCCCTATTATGCCCAAAGCGATAAAAATCATTTCTCTTAATATAATTTTGTGATATGTGAGCTTAAATGATGAGTTTTGGTAATGGACCCAAGATATATCTTCGTGGTGCCAAGCCGAGTATACTCAAACATGGTGGACTAGGCCAACGCCCTCTCACATTCGAGAGGTTGGTGATTATTCGTGTTTGTCATTTGTTGAGTTGTTTAGGTCTGAGGATCATGCACTCTCATTTGGTTCTTGATATGTTTTCCATATTTCAGAGTGCATGTGTCCATATCAGTGTGACTCTCTTAACCTAAGCCTTTCTGATCCTTCTACAAACCCCATCTACTCTGCACAAGAACCTCCCCATTTATACCTGGCCTTTTGTTCTGGTGGAACCGGTACTACCGGGAAAGTGAGCGGGACTACCGGCCAGCGTCAGTTTCAAGGTCGATTCTGGGAAACCGCCCAGGTGCGGTACTACCGGTCTTTTACCCGGTACTACCGGTAAGTGGTACTACCAGTTTTCTGCGCGGCAGTACCGTTCAGCGGTACTACCGTTCATACCCCGGTACTACCGCTCGGTTTCCTGGTTAAGAGTTCAGACGTGGGGGAGGAACCTCTCGGTGCCCCATTGTTCCCGGTCTCCACTCCGAACTGCCGCCGCCGCTCGAGCATGAATTGCCGCCGGAGCCCCGCACTCTCCTCCCTCTACCGGATCCACACTGGATCCGGCCTCCTTGCGGTCTCCCCCTCAATCTCCACCGCCATGGACACTGGTACTACCGCCCTCTTCTCCTTCTCTCATGTTTTCTCCATCGAATCTAGGGAGACTTCGATTCATGATCAAAATAGTTGTTTTTGAGGTTGTACCATGTGAAGATTACTGATACGTCGGAAACGTATCTATAACTTTTGATGTTCCATGCTTGTTTAGTATCTACTTTTCTTTGCTTTGTCTACACTTTGAGGTCCTATTTACATGTTTTCTGGTACTAACCTATTAACAAGTTGCCACAGTGCCAGTTGCCTGTTTTCTGCTGTTTTTGGTTCCAAAAAAGCTAGTAAGGAAATATTCTCGGAAGTGGATGGGACAAACGTCAAAGTCAATTACTTTCCATGGGGAACAAGAAGTCTAGAGGGGAGACTAAGAGGCGTGCCAGGGCAGCTACACCCCCTAGGCGCGATGGGCCCTGCCTCGCGCCTAGGCAGGGTGTGGGGCCCCTGGCCACCTCCTCGCCCCCCCTTCGCCTATAAGAAGCCCCTGATGCCTAAACCATAAACACCCGATCAAGATTCCACGAAACCTTCTGTAGCCACTGCCACCGTAGTCCTAGATCGGGGGGATCTGAAGTTCTTCCCGGCACCCTGCCGAAGGGGAGATCATCCCGGAGGCCTTCTCTCCGGTATGATGCGTGAGTAGTTCCACCTTGGACTATGGGTCCATGTAGTAGCTAGATGGTTGTATCTCCTCCTTTGTGCTTTCATGTATATATCTTGTAAGCTCCGTTCATGACCAAGATCTAATCTATTTGTAATCATGCATGTTGTGTTTGCGGGGATCCGCTGGATATTGAGATTATTATGTTGGTTTGATTAATGGTTTTGTCTTTATGATTCTATCATGTTTGTGTTGTTTGTGATCTTGCATGCTCTCCGTTGTTAGTAGCTATCTTGGACAAGTAGTTGCTAGTGACTCCAAGAGGGGGTATTTATGCTCGATAGTGGGTTCATGCCTCTAGTTTCCAAGGGAAATGATAGAAATCTATTCGGTTGTAGATGTGTTGTTGCTACTAGGGAGAAAACAACGGTCTCTTGTTCATGGAACATGTGGACTGTTTACCTTACACACTTTGCTTAAAGCAGTTGTCTATTGCTTGCAACTTAATACTATAGGGGGTTCGGATGATAACCTGAAGGTGGACTTCTAGTCATAGAAGCAGCTGGATGGCGGTCTATATATCTTGTTGTATTGCCCAATCGAATCTCATAGGATCTTTCTGACTAGTAATTGAATTGTTATGCCTTGCTCAGTTCCTGTCAATTGCCCCGCTGTAATTTGTTTACCCATCATGCCATGTTGTTTATCTAAGGAGAGCACCTCTAGTGAACTATGGACCCCGGTCCAATCTTTACCATTGATACATCTTCCACTATTACTTGTTTACTTGTTGCAAGCCACCATTACCTTCCACAACATACGTTTAATCCTTTATCACAGCAAACCGGTGAGCTTGAAAACCTCACTGATTCGTTGGGACAGTGTCTTGAGTTTGTGTTGTGCAGGTCTCCACGTTGTATGCAACACCTGTGAAAGGATACAGATGTCGCCTAGAGGGGGGGTGAATAGGCGATTAAAAACTTTTCCTAGAGTGGCTCAACAAAGGCGGAATAAAACTAGTGTTTACTTTGTTAAGCACAACCTAGAACAACTAAGGTTCACCTATGTGCACCAACAACTTATGTTAAGCAATACAAGCAACAAAGTGATAGCAAGATATATATTACTTCAAGCAGGAAGGCTATCACAATGTAAAGTGCATAAGTAAAGAGTTCGGGTATAGAGATAACCGAGGCACGCAGGGACACCGATATTTTACCGAGTTCCTCCCAACATGGAGTACGTATCGTTTGGAGAGGGGGTGGTATCAAACCACCAACGCCACAAAAGGCCTCCCTTATTCTCCGGTGAATCTCACCCCAATGGGATCGATCCACGCTTCCACTATCGGTGCACTTGTCGGTGGCAACCGGAACCTCTCACAAGGTTGGGCACTTCTCCACAACTTAATTGGAGGCTCCCAACAAACGTCACAAAAGGCCACAATGCCACCAAGGCCACAAACCGTCTAGGGTTCCAAGAACCCAATAGGGACAAGCTCCAATGAGCAACTCAAACCAAATCCTCTGAGGAGAACTCAAACCGATGCACCAAATGCAAATGGCAAGAACACCACAAAGATGCTCAAATCCCTCACTCTCAAGTTCCAACAAAGCTATTAAAGCTATTGGGGGAATAAGAGAGGAGGAATCAAAGAGAGACACAAAATCCCCCAAAATCTAGATCCCCAAAGATGCACTCACAAAGAGATGAATCTGTTAGGTCAAAACGTGGGGCTAGATCTCCTCTCTCTTCCACTCAAATATGGACAAGAATCATCAGAGGGAAAAGATTAGGCAAGCTTCAAGATCTAGAGCAAGTGTGGACAAAGTTTAGCCTAATAGATAAGAGAGGAGCAATCTAAACTGAAAATGGCAAAGGGTATAAATAGGCCCAAAAAATCTAGCCGTTTGGGCAGTTTTTCGGAACGGTCCAGTAGTACTGGTTTTGACCGGTACTACCGCATGTGCCAAGAAAAAAAACCAAGCAGCAGCAGTACAGATGGGGCCAGAGAGAGGCCGCAGCAGCAGCAAGGCTGCACGTACGCGGCAGAGAAGCTGTGCTGCTAGGTAGGAGGAGCAGCAGCGAGCGCTGCACGCGGAGGCAGCAGCAAGCGGCTGCATGCAGCGGAGCAGGCAGCAGCGCAGCGGCCGCAGCAGAGCAGCAGCGGCGGGCGGGTCAACGCGCGCGCGCCAAGCGGCAGCAACGCGACAGCAACTGGCGTGCGGCAGCGACGCAGCAGGAGCAGCGCGGGGCCCAGCATGCAGCGCAGTGGGCAGGCGCGGCAGCAGCTAAGCAGCACAGCAGCACGCGCGAGCGCTCAGCAAAGAAATGGGTCTGGATCTGCATCTGAAAACGTACCAGGAAAACGAATCTAGACCGGCCGGTAGTACCGAGAAAAGGTACCTAGCCAGACAGAAAGAAAATGGCCATTTTTAGGCCCGGGCGGTAGTACCGGCCCTACAGAAAACAGCCTGACAGACAAATATTCAAACGGCAATAACTTTTGACTGGAAGCTCCGATTGACCCGATTCAAATTGCGTTGGATAGAGGACGACAAGGGCTTCCTAATAAAAGGTAGAAATATTGATTATCACCAAGTGAGAAAGTATCAAGTAGAATAATGTGATATACCTCACTTGGTGAGAAACCGAAAAGCCGTATAAATCAAAATCGCAACAAGATACATATGGGAGATCCGATTTTGATGAACAAGAGCTTGTTATGGAGATAACCACAAGCTCTATATCCTCACATGGATAAGACCAAATATCAACCAAATACGATGATGCAAGTATGCAAAGGTCGAACGATGTGACCGAATTACTCATATGAGAGCCCCTCTTGATAGTACGGTTATCTATCCTAAACCCGGTCTCACACACACAACGAGAGACCGGCAAAAGGAAAAACCTATCAAGATTATACCTTTGCCTTGAGCATTCCACTTGAGTTCGATGTAGACGGTCTTGCCTTCTCAAGATGGAACGCCTTTCTTAATTCCTCATCATCGACCTCGCATATTGAGCTTGCCCAACATATCTTCTTTGCATTTCATCGACCTTGAAGCCAACCCATGATCCAAGCGATGCCAATGGATAAATCCTACAAGTATAACTTAATACACACATTAGTCTATAAAGATTGTCATTAATTACCAAAACCACACATGGGGGCCCAACATGTTCTTTCAATCTCCCCCATTTTGGTAATTGATGACAATCCCTTTAAGAGGGTTTATATAAGGAATATTAATGAATAAAATGGTAATACCAATATCAAATACTACAAAAGTATGTGATATTGGTACCACCACCATATATAGAGCAAACTCCCCCACAATCTATGCATGTGTGATGAACTTGAATTTCATTGTATATATTGCCAATCATTATCATTGGTGGAGTTTCCTCTGTATATACCGCATGCTAAGCAACAACAAAGATGCAAGAGCATGAGAGGCAAATGCACAAGAACAAACTCAATGCATAAACCAACTTACCTTAAACCCTCTAAAACTTCTCCCCCATTGGCATCGATTGCCAATGGGTGACAAGTTCTAGAAGGCAAATATAGTAATAATTCCTCCAAAGGTGTGCCTTCGCACATATCCAATGATGAATACTTGGGAGGGAGTAGAACTATATCGAGGATCCGAAGATTGCCAAAATAAAGTCAAATGATGCAAGCAATTTACAAGATCCGACAAACCAATTTGAAAACAACAAATGAGTCCAACTGGAAACTACAAGATATTATGATATGAGCAAAAGAGTGTTTTAAATAACAAATAGAGAAGCTCCCCAAGATTTGTGCACAATTTAAAATAAATTCATTGGAATACATAATGCACAAATATGGAATCCTTGCTCCCCCATAAGTATTTGAAACACAACAAATGAGAAAGAAGACAAATGTGCATTATTAGATGAATTAGATGAGCTCCCCAAAGATAATGCACCAATTATGATAATTGTATTTGGGATCAAGGTGCATAATCATGGAATCCTCACTCATCCGAATTCATTTAACAATACAAGGCATGAGAGAACAAATATGAGTGCCCAAATATGCAAACAAGAGAATCAAGCACCCATAGACAATTAAATTTGGAAGCCACCGAAGAATCAAAAGAAATAGAAAGGTGGTCTCCAAGGATTAAAAATCAACTAAAATTATCTCCTCATATGTGCATATGTCTCTAATTGGAAAACATCACAAAGACATATGCCAAAGAAGAAATATGCACACATAAAGAAGATTATACAAGAAAGCACATGAAAGGCAAATATGAAGTCATAACATATATCAATAAGATTTTTGCTTCAAAGCATGGACAAAGGCTCACATATATCTAATTGTACATTAATGACTTCAAACACCAACACACTACATATATTACAACTATCACCAAGGGAAAAGGAGAAAGTTGGAATATATGGAGAAAGGCAACAAGTATCATAAGATAGAATAGACTAGCAAAAATCTCACTATTGCATATGAGAGAAGTTGATGAAATGATAGGCAATAAAATTGCTAGATTGACATATTTGGGATTGGAGGATCATATGCATGATTTTGTATAGTCCCAATTATATGCACTCATCTCAACTTAAACACATATACAATAGAGAGTCCTCTTAAAACCATGGCTAGAACTACAACAATTACAAATACATTAATTCATGCTAGAAGGCAACCGACAAACGGTTGGAATCAAGATATATGAGCATGAGAAAGAGATACTTGTTACCAAGATATAATTGGTAGGATGTAGAGGATATGAATTCGTTGATCATCCTATAGCTTGCCTCAAATTTTCTTCTAAGCATCACTTCTTCAAAATTGAGAGACAAGCGTCGAATATATCTCCAATGTACCTAAAACATAATTAAGTACAAAATGGTACCCAAACTTATTGGGTCCAAAGTAGTTAGAGAAACTACAATACATAGGAGAGACTCCACATAATTATGTGCACATTGATATGAAATTGAATTTCATGCACAACTTAGCCGATAGGAATTGGTGAAGTTTCCCTTATATATTGGATCAAAGAAAGCAAGCATGCCATAATATAATCATATAGTAAATATGCATGCATAAAGCTTTCAAGAACCAAAAAGGAGATACAATTTGAACAAAACACCAAGTAAATCGAGATTGCACTCACAAGAGTGTGACAAGACAAGCGGTGTCCAAATTGTATCAAAGAACCAATTCAACACATGAACCATCACAAGTTCAACAAATGAACTAGGCTAAGGCCAAAAGATCAAAAATAGATAGAAATAAAAATGCTCAAGGATTTATCTCATTCTAAAATGGTCAAATCAAGAAGCAAGGAATGAGACAAAACCAACTCCCAAAAGGAGAAATGTTCCAACAAGAAACCAAACTCCCCAAACTTCTCATGATGGCACAAAATACCAAAACGAAAAGATTGAGGTTCCAAGCACATAAAAACCGATATGGATCAAACAAAGAAGCATAAATATGAGTGTTCTAAATAATATAGGTGAGTTCCCCCATAGATAGTGCATTATGTAGGATTTTCCTTTTAAATGCAAAATGCACATAAATGGGATCATCACTAGTCCCTACAATACGTAAAACACAAGAGGATATCAATAAAATAAGAAGATCCACAAGAAGCAAGGAAGGCTTGGGAGACAACACAAAACATTTTCTTGGCCAAAGATAGGATAAAATTAAGCAAGGCCAAAGTGAATATGATCAATAAATTCTACCTTAAATTGAGTACTCATTGTCCAAGGACAAGAAATATTGGGAATAATTTGCCCTAGGTAGTTCATACGGATATCCAAGATCATATACACACACAACAAGAAGCATATAAATAAATATAAGAATTGAGAATGATACTTCAAACAAGACTCTTGGTAGCTTCCAATAGTCACACAATCACTAGTGATTAGAGTAACTTGAAGCAAATGGTTTCCATGCGAATATAAATATCTAAATATGAGGAAACACATACCAAGAACCAAACTCATATACAAGATCCAAAATAAGATCAATAAAGCCATTCAATCAAATTGGAACTAGTATGAGCAAATGTGTCACATAGGTGCTAGATAATTATCAATATCAATTCTAAGTGACACAACCTCGAATATTCACATTTTCTAGGATTGTAATATGCACTAAGCATATGACTCCCCCATAATGTGACACTACCATAAAAACCAACACGAGGCAAAATAATACAAATAGAGATATTTAATGGACATTATAAAATTAAATTTCTCATGAGAATTATACCACATAGAGACTTGACAATAATCCAGTATAAATACTGTTGGAGATATTCCCTAGAGGCAATAATAAATGTAGTTATTATTATATCTTTGTGTTTATGATAAATGTTTACATTCATGCTATAATAGTATTAACAAGGAAACATTAATACTTGTGTGATTTGTAAACTTAATTTGAAGTCCCTAGTAAAGCCTCTATACATCACTAGCTTGTTGGTTAATGAATGATTGTGGTTTCCCTGTCATGAACATTGAGATGTTATTAACAACAAGATCATATCGTTAGGAGAATGATATGATGGACATACTCCTATAGATAAGCGTAGCATAAAGATCAAGTCATTTTAATAGTTCAATTGCTATATGCTTTCTGATACATAGTAACCTAATTCCTTCGACCATGAGATCATGCATATCACCTTTACCGGATGGATGCTTTAGAGAATGGTTCCGGTGTTTTCATCGGGAATGTTCTAGAAGGTTCTGGAATGTCCGGCACTCCGGAGGGGAAGGGTACATGAATGTGTTATATCAAGTTGGTATGATTGCATCATGTACTCGGTGTCATCTCTGAACAAAATAGAGGGTTTATTCAAATCCTAGTTTGAAAAGTCAAACGCCAAGTTTGAAAGTCAAACGGCTATTTTTGGGAAGTGGAGAGGGAGGTGGAAACCGACTTGGGGGAGGAGTTCCTCCTCCCACCGCCGGCGCACCTCCAAGCCGAGTTGGGGAGGGACTCCCCTCCCCTTGGCTGCCCCCCTCCACCTATAAAAGGAGGGGCAGGGCTCCCCTCCTAGACACCAGTTCCTACACCTCTAAACCCTAGCCCCAAGCCGCCGCCGCCTCCATAGCCGCCGTCGGCCCTAGGGCACTCGCCGCCGCCTAGGTGAAACCCTAGACGCCGGCCTAGCCCCCTCCTTGGTGTGTATAAACCCTAGAACACCGAGGACTCTCTCATACTCCACCATACTTGCTTCGGCTTAAGGCGAAGCCCTACGAGATCTCCCCTCTACTTCCGGTACCACGCCGTTGTGCTGTCGGAATCACGAGGAGAGTACTACAACCTCCGCTGCCTGCTGGAACAAGGGAGAGGAAGGTCTTCGTCGAGTACCGAACGTGTGACCGACTGCGGGAGCGCTGCCGAAATGCAGCGCCGGAAGGATCGTCTACGCGATCTTGAGATCGAGAAGAGTACGACTACATCACCCACGAGAATCCGCTCTCGTTAAACACTTTGGAATCTTCGAGGGTGAGTTATTCCATTGACTCGTTGCTACAATCTAGTAGATAGATCTTGGCTTGTTTGTTTGTATGCGATAGAAATTTTTTGTTTTCCATGCTACGAATCCCTACAGTGGTATCAGAGCCGTGTCTATATGTAGATCTGTTGCACGAGTAGAACACAATGGTCATTGTGGGCGTTGATGCTTTTATTGTCGATTGCTTCTTGTGTACTTTGCATCTTGCGGGATGTTGGGATGAAGCGGCCCGGGCTAACCTTACATGACATCGTTCATGAGACTTGCTCCACGCTTGACATGCAACTTGTATTGCATAAGTGGCTTTGCGGGTGCCTGTTTCTCCTAGCATAGTTAAGATTCAATTTACAACGGGTGATTAACAATGCTAGTATCAATGTTGTGGTTCTTGTTCGTAAGTTAGAACGACACTTATTGAAAGCCCCAAACCACGTAAAATATGCAAAGAAAGTAGAGGCGTCTAACTTTGTTTTGCAGGGGTGTGTTGTGATGTGATATGGCCATGATTGTGATTATATTTGATGTATGCAATGTTCCTTATTGTAAGTTGGCAACCGGCAGGAGCCATATGGTTGTCTTTAATTTATGTTAAGACCCGCGTGTCTATTCAAAGTAGTTGTAATAGTTGAAGCCGGTGGACGACAACCATGGAGAAGCGTCATTGACCTTGATGCAATGCCGGTGATGATGGAGATCATGTTCGTGCTTGAAGATGAAGATCGGAAGCACAAAGAAGAAAGGCCATATCATATCACATATTATGAATTGCATGTGATGTTAATCCTTTATGCATCTTGTATTGCTTAGTATACGACGATAGCATTATAAGATGATCCCTCATGCACATGAATTTCAAGTCATAGAGTGTTCACCCTTAGTTTGCACCGTTGCTAAAGCTTGTTGTTTCGAAGCACCACGTGATGATCGGGTGTGTTAGATTCTGCAAGTGCATACAACGTGAGCAAGCCAGATTTGCTCATGCGGAAACTAAGGTTTGGTCTTGACGAGCCTAGCATGTACAGACATGGTCTCGGAACACGGATCACCGAAAGGTAAAGCATGAATCATATAGTAGATATGATGAACATGTCGATTGTTCGCCATTGAAACTATATCAGCTCTCGTGATGATCGGTGTTGATGTGGTGGATTTGGTTCGTGTGATCACTAAAACAATGTGAGGGATATTGTTTTGAATGGGAGTTCACCTAGATTAATTTTATTATTAATTTGAACTCAATTTGTCATAAACTTAGTCTAAACTATTGCAAATATGTTGTAGATCAATGGCAGCCCCTACCATCAATTTTAATGCGTTCCTAGAGAAATAAAAGTTGAAAAACAATGGAAGCAACTTCGCGGATTGGTTCCGCAATTTGAGGATTGTCCTCACAGCTGGTAATTTGACCTATGTGCTGGATGCACCGCTGGGTGACCCACCTGCAGCTGATGTTGCCGATGAAGTAAAGAATGTTTACCTCACTCGGAAGACTCAGTACTCCACAGTTCAGTGTGCTATCTTGTATGGTTTAGAATCGGAGCTTCAGAAAAGGTTTGAGAATTCAGACCCATATGATATTGTCGAGGATCTCAAATTGATCTTTGAGACTCATGCGGCAATTGAAAGCTATGAGGCTTCTGAAAAGTTCTTTAACTGCAAGTTGGAAGAGGGCAGATCCGTCAGTGAGCATGTGCTTAAGATGTCTGGGCACGCAAACAAACTTCAAAGCCTTGGTATAGTGATTCCTAATGCTTTGGGGATTTACCGCGTCCTCCAATCACTACCACCAAGTTACAAGAACTTTGTGATGAACTACAACATGCAAAACATGAACAAGACATTGCCAGAACTCTTTGCCATGTTGAAATCTGCAGAAGTGGAGATCAAGAAAGAGCACCAAATGTTGTTGGTCAATAAGACCACCAAATTCAAGAAAGGCAAGTCTAAGCAGAAGGGACACTTCAAGAAGGGTGGTAAGAAAGTTACCACGCCGACGAAGAAGACCAAGTCTGGACCTAAGCCTGATACTGAGTGCTTTTACTGCAAGGGAGAAGGTCACTAGAAGCGGAATTTCCCAAAGTACTTGGCGGATTTGAAGAACGGCAACATCAAGAAGAAAGGTATATCCGATATACATGTTATTGATGTGTATCTCACTAGTACTCGTAGTAGTGCCTGGGTATTTGATACTGGTTCAGTTGCTCATATTTGTAACTCGAAACAGGTGCTGCAGAATAAACGGAAGCTAGCGAAGAACGAGGTGACGATGCGCGTGGGAAACGGATCAAAGGTTGATGCGATCGCGGTCGGCACGCTACCCCTTCATCTACCATCGGGATTAGTTCTATACTTAAATAATTGTTATTTGGTGCCTGCGTTAAGCATGAACATTATATCGGGATCTTGTTTATTGCGAGACGGTTACTTGTTTAAGTCCGAGAATAATGGTTGTTCGATTTATATGAGTAATATGTTTTATGCACATGCACCTTTGATAGATGGTCTATTCTTATTGAAGCTCGATAGTGGAACTACATATATTAATAACATTGATGCTAAACGTTTGAAATCGAGCGATAACTCGACCTATATGTGGCACTGTCGTCTTGGTCACAATGGAGTGAAGCGTATGAAGAAACTCCATTCCGATGGACTTCTTGAATCACTTGATTTCGAATCACTTGAAATATGAGAAGCATGTCTGATGGGTAAAATGACTAAGACTCCATTCTCTGGTATGATGGAGCGAGCTATGGACTTATTGGAAATCATACATACCGATGTGTGTGGTCCAATGAGTGTAGCATCGCGCGGTGGTTATCGTTATGTTCTTACCTTCACGGATGATTTGAGTAGATATGGGTATATCTATTTCATGAAACATAAGTCCGAAACTTTCGAGAAGTTTAAGGAATTTCATAGTGAGGTAGAGAATCAACGTAACAGAAGATTAAATTTCTACGTTCTGATCGTGGAGGTGGATATCTAAGTTACGAGTTTGGCGAGCATTTGAAGAAATGCAGAATACTTTCACAATTGACACCGCCGGGAACACCACAGCGTAATGGTGTGTCCGAACATCGTAATCGAACTCTCTTAGATATGGTTCATTCTATGATGTCACTTACAGATTTACCGCTATTATTTTGGGGTTATGCATTAGAAACAACCGCATTCACTTTAAATAGGGCACCATCTAAATCCGTTGAAACGACACCGTATGAATTATGGTTAGGGAAGAAACCTAGATTGTCGTTCCTTCAAGTTTGGGGTTGCGAAGCCTATGTAAACAAGTTACAGCCGGACAAGCTTGAACCCAAAGCGGAAAAATGCGTCTTCATTGGATACCCGAAGGAAACTATTGGGTATACCTTCTATCATAGATCCGAAGGCAAAATCTTCGTTGCCAAGAATGGATCCTTTCTAGAGAAGGAATTTCTCTCGAAAGAAGTGACTGGAAGGAAAGTAGAACTCGACGAGGTTGTCGAACCTTCTCTCGGAATTGCGAGTAGCGCAGCACCGGACGAAGTTCCTGTGGTGCCTGCACCAGTTAGAGAGGAAGCTAATGATGATGATCATGAAACTTCGATTGAAGTTGCTACAGAGCCTCGCAGGTCAACGAGAACTCGTACCACTCCATATTGGTATGATCCCGTTATGAGTGTCATGTTGGTGGACAACACCGATGACCCTGAGACATATGAGGAAGCAATGATGAGCCCAGATTCCAATAAATGGCAAGAATCCATGAAATCCGAGATTGGATCCATGTACGAAAACCAAGTATGGACTTTGGTGGACTTACCGGATGGCCGGAAGGCTGTCGAGAACAAATGGATTTTCAAGAAGAAAACAGATGCTGATGGTAATATTACTGTCTATAAAGCTCGACTTGTCGCAAAGGGGTTTCGACAAATTCAAGGAGTTGACTACGATGAGACTTTCTCACCAGTAGCGAAGCTAAAGTCTGTGAGGATTATGTTAGCAATCGCTGCATATTATGATTATGAGATATGGCAGATGGATGTCAAAACAGCATTCCTCAATGGAGACATTGATGAAGAGTTGTATATGATGCAACCCAAAGGTTTTGTCGATCCTAAAGATGCTAACAAGGTATGCAAACTTCAACGGTCCATTTATGGATTGAAGCAAGCATCCCGAAGTTGGAATCAACGTTTTGATAAGGTGATCAAAAGTTTTGGTTTTGTACAAACTTATGGAGAAGCTTGTATTTACAATAAAGTAAGTGGGAGCTCTGTAGCATTCTTAATACTATATGTAGATGACATATTGTTGATTGGGAATGATGTAGACCTTCTTAATAGTGTCATGGAATATTTGAATAATAGTTTTTCAATGAAGGATCTTGGCGAAGCAGCTTACATATTAGGCATAAAGATTTATAGAGATAGATCGAGACGCCAAATATCATTGTCACAAAGTACATATTTGGACAAAGTTCTAAAGAGGTTTGGAATGGAAGATAGCAAGAAAGGGTTCTTGCCCATGTTGCCCAATACGACCTTGAGTAAAACTCAAAGTGCGACATCAGCAGAAGATAGAGAAAGGATGAGTAAGACTCCCTATGCCTCAGCCATAGGATCTCTAATGTATGCCATGCTATGTACTAGACCCGACATTGCATATGCTGTTAGTTTAACTAGCAGATATCAAAGTGATCCAGGAGTGGATCATTGGACAGCGGTCAAAAACATCCTTAAGTACTTGAGAAGAACTAAGGATATGGTTCTTTCTTATGGAGGTGATGAACAGCTCGTTGTAAATGGTTACACCGATGCTAGTTGGAACACCGATCCGGATGATTCTAAATCACAATCTGGATACGTATTTATTTTGAATGGTGCAGCAGTTAGCTGGAGGAGTGCAAAGCAAAGCGTTGTGGCGAGATCTTCAACTGAATCGGAATACATGGCTGCTTCGGAGGCTTCACAAGAAGCGATATGGATGAAAGAGTTCATTACAGAGCTGGGTGTGGTTCCTAGTGCGCTGGACCCAATGTCTATCTACTGTGATAACATGGGCGCCATAGCCAATGCGCAAGAACCAAGGTCACACAAGAAGCTGAAGCACATCAAGCTACATTTTCACGCTATTCGAGAACATATCCAAGATGGGGATATAAAGATTTGCAAAGTACACACAGATCTGAATGTGGCGGATCCGTTGACTAAACCTCTCCCGAGGGCAAAACATGACCAACACCAAACTGCCATGGGTGTTCGGTATATTACCATGTAATCTAGATTAGATGACTCTAGTGCAAGTGGGAGACTGTTGGAGATATGCCCTAGAGGCAATAATAAATGTAGTTATTATTATATCTTTGTGTTTATGATAAATGTTTACATTCATGCTATAATAGTATTAACAAGGAAACATTAATACTTGTGTGATTTGTAAACTTAATTTGAAGTCCCTAGTAAAGCCTCGATACATCACTAGATTGTTGGTTAATGAATGATTGTGGTTTCCCTGTCATGAACATTGAGATGTTATTAACAACAAGATCATATCGTTAGGAGAATGATATGATGGACATACTCCTATAGATAAGCGTAGCATAAAGATCAAGTCATTTTAATAGTTCAATTGCTATATGCTTTCTGATACATAGTAACTTGATTCCTTCGACCATGAGATCATGCATATCACCTTTACCGGATGGATGCTTTGATGACATCAAACACCACACCGTAACTGGGTGGCTATAAAGGTGGCATTGAGTGTTCGGAAAGTATTGGTTGAAACACATGGATCAAGAGTGGGATTTGTCCATCCATATGACGGATAGATATACTCTAGGCCCTCTCGGTGGAATTTCATCCAATTAGCTTGCAAGCATGTGACTGGCTCACAAGGGATCACATATCACGGGAACGAGAAAATAGTACTTATCGGTAACGAGGTTGAATTAGGTATGCAGAGATACCGACGATCATAACCTCGGATAAGTAAACTATCGTGAGACAAAGGGAAATTGGTATCGTATGTAAGTGGTTCATTCGATCGCAAAGTAATCGTAGAAATATGTGGGAGCCATATGAATTTCCAGATTCCTCTATTGGTTATTGTTCGGAGAAGTGTCTCGATCATGTCCGCATAATTCACGAACCGTAGGGAGACACACTTAAGGATTCGACGTTGTTTGAGTAGTTATGGAATGATGAGAAAGAGTCTGAATGTTGTTCGGAGTCTCGAATGGGATTCGGGATATCTCGAGGAGATCCGGAATGGTCCGGAGAATAAGATTCATATAAAGAAAGTCCCATTTCGGAGTTGGAGAATGGTTCTGGTGTTCTCATCGGGAATGTTCTAGAAGGTTCCGGAATGTCCGGCACTCCGGAGGGGAAGGGTACATGAATGTGTTATATCAAGTTGGTATGATTGCATCATGTACTCGGTGTCATCGCTGAACAAAATAGAGGGTTTATTCAAATCCTAGTTTGAAAAGTCAAACGCCAAGCTTGAAAGTCAAACGGCTATTTTTGGGAAGTGGAGAGGGAGGTGGAAACCGACTTGGGGGAGGAGTTCCTCCTCCCACCGCCGGCGCACCTCCAAGCCGAGTTGGGAAGGGACTCCCCTCCCCTTGGCCGGCCCCCTCCACCTATAAAAGGAGGGGCAGGGCTCCCCTCCTAGACACAAGTTCCTACACCTCTAAACCCTAGCCCCAAGCCGCCGTCGCCTCCATAGCCGCCGCCAGCCCTAGGGCACTCGCCGCCGCCTAGGTGAAACCCTAGCCGCCGGCCTAGCCCCCTCCTTGGTGTGTCTAAACCCTAGAACACCGAGGACTCTCTCATACTCCACCATACTCACTCCGGCTTAAGGCGAAGCCCTGCGAGATCTCCCCTCTACTTCCGGTACCACGCCGTTGTGTTGTCGGAATCACGAGGAGAGTACTACAACCTCCGCTGCCTGCTAGAACAAGGGAGAGGAAGGTCTTCGTCGAGTACCGAACGTGTGACCGACTGCGGGAGTGCTGCCGGAACGCAACGCCGGAAGGATCGTCTACGCGATCTTGAGATCGGGAAGAGTACGACTACATCACCCACGAGAATCCGCTCTCGTTAAACACTTTGGAATCTTCGAGGGTGAGTTATTCCATCGACTCGTTGCTACAATCTAGTAGATAGATCTTGGCTTGTTTGTTTGTATGCGATAGAAATTTTTTGTTTTCCATGCTACGAATCCCTACAAATACTAGGTGGTATTCCTCATGTACACACATTTTTAGGATTGTGGAATGCCCAAGCATAATACTCCCCAAAAATGGGATAATCCATTAATCTCTCACAAGAGCCAAATAAGATACCAAATATAACCAAGTAAGGCTCAAACACAAGAAACACACATACATGGAGTGCCACCTAATCATACAAAAATATACTTGATATCTTAAGATAATTAAGTGGAAAGCAAAACATGTACAAAAGCATGGAAGATACAAAACCAAAACATGCACAAGGGGCGAGTAACTTTCAATGTAATGAGTTAAGCATATGTTACCGCAAGGAGGAACATTGGAAATATAATATAATCATGATAATACAAATGGCTTGTCTTGACAATAATAATTGATGAAGATCCCTCAATTCTTCGTAATGTAGCCAAGACTCCAATGCCCTCCAAAACACACCTATTGATCAAGTTTTGGCTTGTTGGTCCCCAACCAAGTTGGGTCCTAAGAAGTTAGTCACAATAGGCTTAGCAACCAAAATGGTTCTTTTCTTGAACCCACATTGAGCACCAACAAATTTGGCAAACACATTGCCAACCTCATCCTTACAAAGAGAATAAGCATCATCAATAATGATAGGGTTGGATGAGGAGATACCGATAGTGCATGAGGAAGAAATATGCCCCTTCTCACGACAAATGTAGCAAGTTCTACTCTTGCCATCTTTATTCTTAGGTGAAGCCACAACTCGAGGAAGAGCTCGAGTAGTCCTCTTAGGAAGTGGCTCATTAATGACTTGAGGTGGAGCTTGAAGCCGCTTCCCTTGTTGCTTCACACTAAGAGGCTTTTTCTTCAATGGGCAAGATCTAACATGGTGCCCTTCTTCCTTGCACTTGAAGCAAACAATGTTGGCCGGATTCTTGACTTGATCTTGGCCATTCTTCTTGTTGTCCTTGTGCTTCAACTTGATAGTGAACTTGTTCTTGACATTGGAGTTGAATCCGAGCCCACTCTTGTCATTGGGGGATTTTTGCACACTCAAGATTTTGTTGAGTGTGACCTTCCCTTGATGACCCTTTTTCAAGTCATTCTTCAAAGAAGTGACTTGAGCCTTGAGCCTTTTGATTTCCTCTACATGGTTAGTTTCAACAAAAACACTAGAGGACGTAGATGCTACATTGTTAGAGCAACAAGGCACGAAATGTAATTCATCACGAGATATATTATGGTTGTGAGAGGATGAACTACAAGGACTAGCACATGGCAATATAACATTTGGAGTAGATGTAGTGCTAATGTCCACATGAGGCCCACTAGATGTTACCTTTGACACGATGGCCTCATGAGCTAACTTTAGCCTACCATGGGAGACTAGAAGATCCTCATGCGAGCTCGAGAGCTTAACATGACTTTCTTCTAATTTCCCATAGTTGCTAGTTAGCAAAGCAAGTTGAGCCTTTAGCTCAACATTCTCCTTCAAAATAGATGCCTCACAAGAAATAGAGTTAGTAGCACAAGCATCATTATTACTATCAAGAGGTGAGGGCAACTTGTCAAGCTCTTTTAAATATGAAGCTTTAAGTTGCTCATGTGACTAGGTGAGTTTGATGAGCTCCCTCTTAACGACCCAAGAGCCATTTTCGAGGTGCTTAAAATCCTCATCAAGTTTAGCATAAGCAACTTCAAGTTCATCATTTTTAATCTTGAAGGAGTTAGCCACCACAAGTTCTCTATCATGGTATTCTTTTACTCTAGATAATTCTAGAGTGAAAGTCTCCTCAAGAGATTCTTTGGTGGTTTGTTCTTCTTCAAGGGAGTCATTTAGTTGAGCAATTTCATTAGCATAATTACGCTCAAGTGCAAACTTTTCATCAATTATGTTTTCTTGCTCCTCAATAAGATCATTGCCTTCTATAGCATAATTCAAGATTTCAAGAAGGTTGGAGGAAGCAATTTTATTTTTGTAGAGAGCACTATAGACAACCTCTCCCATTTTCTTAATAGAGGTAATATCATACTTACCTCTATAATCATCATTATCATTCTCAACTTCATCATCATCATCATGAGATACAATGGGATTCAAAGAGGTTACCTTTGTTACCTTAGCCAGAAGGCACATGTGAGAACCGGAGGAAGGTGATGATGAGATTGCACTTGTAGCTCTCTTCAAGACCTTGTCTTTGCCCATAGAATCTTCATTTTCCTCTCCATGGTTAGCAACACAAGCACTAGAGGAAATAGAAGCATTTTTATCATGGCAACAAGACAACATGAGCATATCATCATGAGATTTGTTCAAGTCATTTCTACAAGATATGCAAGGACTATTAACACAAGCATGTGAGGAATTTTGAGTGCTAGAAGTGTTAAGGTCCAACGATAGATCATTGCAACTAGATAGATATGAGGGATTACAAATAGTGAACACACTATCCATATTGCAATTTCTATCACCACTCACCATATCATTACCTTGTGAAAAATCACATGTTGGTGAAGTGGTAGACGATGAGAACTCATCTCGACCGAAAGTGGAAGCAACACAATCATCCTCAATAATGTTGGACTTGCTATATTTATCTTGAAGCTTGGTCCATATCTCACGAGCGCTTGAATAAGGCATGATAGAAGAAAGAACTACATTGCTCACAACATGAAAAAGAATTTTAGTAGCTAGAGCATCTATATGAGAGTTCAACTTCTCCTCTAAAGATTCGTTTTGGGTATCCATAGGAGAAGAGAAACCCACATATAGATAGCCCTCAATAAGTGGGTGAATTTCTCGAAATAAATTAAGCATGCGAATTTTCCAAACATCATAATTTGTGCCATCGAATGTGAGCGTGTCCTTGTGCACTAATCCTCTAACCGACATCTTTACTCTCAAGGCGGTGAAGCCTAAAATGAGAGACCGGGCTCTGATACCAATTGAAAAGATACGGATGTCGCCTAGAGGGGGGTGAATAGGCGATTAAAAACTTTTCCTAGAGTGGCTCAACAAAGGCGGAATAAAACTAGTGTTTACTTTGTTAAGCACAACCTAGAACAACTAAGGTTCACCTATATGCACCAACAACTTATGTTAAGCAATACAAGCAACAAAGTGATAGCAAGATATATATTACTTCAAGCACAAAGGCTATCACAATGTAAAGTGCATAAGTAAAGAGCTCGGGTATAGAGATAACCGTGGCACGCGGAGACACCGATATTTTACCGAGTTCCTACCAACATGGAGTACGTCTCGTTTGGAGAGGGGGTGGTATCAAACCACCAACGCCACAAAAGGCCTCCCTTATTCTCCGGTGAATCTCACCCCAATGGGATCGATCCACGCTTACACTATCGGTGCACTTGTCGGTGGCAACCGGAACCTCTCACAAGGTTGGGGCACTTCTCCACAACTTAATTGGAGGCTCCCAACAAACGCCACAAAAGGCCACAATGCCACCAAGGCCACAAACTGTTTAGGGTTCCAAGAACCCAAGAGGGACAAGCTCCAATGAGCAACTCAAACCAAATCCTCCGAGGAGAACTCAAACGATGCACCAAATACAAATGGCAAGAACACCACAAAGATGCTCAAATCCCTCACTCTCAAGTTCCAACAAAGCTACTAAAGCTACTGGGGGAATAAGAGAGGAGGAATCAAAGAGAGACACAAAATCCCCCAAAATCTAGATCCCTAAAGATGCACTCACAAAGAGATGAATCGGTTAGGTCAAAACGTGGGGCTAGATCTCCTCTCTCTTCCACTCAAATATGGGCAAGAATCATCGGAGGGAAAATATTAGGCAAGCTTCAAGATCTAGAGCAAGTGTGGACAAAGTTTAGCCTAATAGATAAGAGAGGAGCAATCTAAACTGAAAATGAACAAAGGTATAAATAGGCCCAGAAAATCTAGCCGTTTGGGCAGTTTTTCGAAACGGTCCAGTAGTACCGGTCCAAGAAAAAAACCAAGCAGCAGCAGTACAGATGGGGCCAGAGAGAGAGGCCGCAGCAGCAGCAAGGCTGCACGTACGCGGCAGAGCAGCTGTGCTGCTAGGGAGGAGCAGCAGCAGCGAGCGCTGCACGCGGAGGCAGCAGCAAGCGGCTGCATGCAGCGGAGCAGGCAGCAGCGCAGCGGCCGCAGCAGAGCAGCAGCAAGCGGCTGCATGCAGCGGAGCAGGCAGCAGCGCAGCGGCCGCAGCAGAGCAGCAGCGGCGGGCGGGTCAACGCGCGCGCGCAGCGGCAGCAGCGCGACAGCAGCTGGCGTGCGCAGTGGGCAGGCGCGGCAGCAGCTAAGCAGCGCAGCAGCACACGCGAGCGCTCGCGTGGGGCAGGTCAACGTGCAGAAAAATGGGGCCAGCAAAGAAATGGGTCTGGATCTGGATCTGAAAACGTACCAGGAAAACGAATATGGGCCGGTACCAGGAAAACGAATATGGGCCGGCCGGTACTATCGGCCCATCCAGGCGGTACTACCGGGCCGACCGGTAGTACCGGGAAAAGGTACCTAGCCAGACAGAAAGAAAACAGGCTATTTTTAGGCCCGGGCGGTAGTATCGGCCCGTACGGGCAGTACTACCGCTTGACCCAGAAAACAGCCTGACAGGCAAATATTCAAACGACAATAACTTTTGACTGGAAGCTCCGATTGACCCGATTCAAATTGCGTTGAATAGAGGACGACAAGGGCTTCCCAATAAAAGGTGGAAATATTGATTATCACCAAGTGAGAAAGTATCAAGTAGAATAATGTGATATACCTCACTTGGTGAGAAACCGAAAAGCCGCATAAATCAAAATCGCAACAAGATACATATGGGAGATCCGATTTTGATGAACAAGAGCTTGTTATGGAGATAACCACAAGCTCTATATCCTCACATGGATAAGACCAAATATCAACCAAATACGATGATGCAAGTATGCAAAGGTTTGAGCTCTCTTCGAACGATGTGACCGAATTACTCATATGAGAGCCCCTCTTGATAGTACGGTTATCTATCCTAAACCCGGTCTCACACACACAACGTGAGACCGGAAAAAGGAAAAATGTATCAAAATTATACCTTTTCCTTGAGCATTCCACTTGAGCTCGATGTAGACGGTCTTGCCTTCTCAAGATGGAACGCCTTTCTTAATTCCTCATCATCGACCTCGCATATTGAGCTTGCCCAACATATCTTCTTTGCATTTCATCGACCTTGAAGCCAACCCATGATCCAAGCGATGCCAATGGACAAATCCTACAAGTATAACTTAATACACACATTAGTCCATAAAGATTGTCATTAATTACCAAAACCACACATGGGGGCCCAACATGTTCTTTCAATCTCCCCCATTTTGGTAATTGATGACAATCCCTTTAAGAGGGTTTATATAAGGAATATTAATGAATAAAATGGTAATACCAATATCAAATACTACAAAAGTATGTGATATTGGTACCACCACCATATATAGAGCAAACTCCCCCACAATCTATGCATGTGTGATGAACTTGAATTTCATTGCATATATTGCCAATCATTATCATTGGTGGAGTTTCCTCTGTATATACCACATGCTAAGCAACAACAAAGATGCAAGAGCATGAGAGGAAAATGCACAAGAACAAACTCAATGCATAAACCAACTTCCCTTAAACCCTCTAAAACTTCTCCCCCATTGGCATCGATTGCCGAAATGGGTGACAGGTTCTAGAAGGCAAATATAGTAATAATTCCTCCAAAGGTGTGCCTTTGCACATATCCAATGATGAATACTTGGGAGGGAGTAGAACTATATCGAGGATCCGAAGATTGCCAAAATAAAGTCAAATGATGCAAGCAATTTACAAGATCCGACAACCCAATTTGAAAACAACAAATGAGTCCAACTGGAAACTACAAGATATTATGATATGAGCAAAAGAGTGTTTTAAATAACAAATAGAGAAGCTCCCCAAGATTTGTGCACAATTTAAAATAAATGCATTGGAATACATAATGCACAAATATGGAATCCTTGCTCCCCCATAAGTATTTGAAACACAACAAATGAGAAAGAAGACAAATGTGCATTATTAGATGAATTAGATGAGCTCCCCAAAGATAATGCACCAATTATGATAATTGTATTTGGGATCAAGGTGCATAATCATGGAATCCTCACTCATCCGAATTCATTTAACAATACAAGGCATGAGAGAACAAATATGAGTGCCCAAATATGCAAACAAGAGAATCAAGCACCCATAGACAATTAAATTTGGAAGCCACCGAAGAATCAAAAGAAATAGAAAGGTGGTCTCCAAGGATTAAAAATCAACTAAAATTATCTCCTCATATGTGCATATGTCTCTAATTGGAAAACATCACAAAGACATATGCCAAAGAAGAAATATGCACACATAAAGAAGATTATACAAGAAAGCACATGAAAGGCAAATATGAAGTCATAACATATATCAATAAGATTTTTGCTTAAAAGCATGGCCAAAGGCTCACATATATCTAATTATACATTAATGAGCTTCAAACACCAACACACTACATATATTACAACTATCACCAAGGGAAAAGGAGAAAGTTGGAATATATGGAGAAAGGCAACAAGTATCATAAGATAGAATAGACTAGCAAAAATCTCACTATTGCATATGAGAGAAGTTGATGAAATGATAGGCAATAAAATTGCTAGATTGACATATTTGGGATTGGAGGATCATATGCATGATTTTGTATAGTCCCAATTATATGCACTCATCTCAACTTAAACACATATACAATAGAGAGTCCTCTTAAAACCATGGCTAGAACTACAACAATTACAAATACATTAATTCATGCTAGAAGGCAACCGACAAACGGTTGGAATCAAGTTATATGAGCATGAGAAAGAGATACTTGTTACCGAGATATAATTGGTAGGATGTAGAGGATATGAATTCGTTGATCATCCTATAGCTTGCCTAAAATTTTCTTCTAAGCATCACTTCTTCAAAGTTGAGAGACAAGCGTCCAATATATCTCCAATGTACCTAAAACGTAATTAAGTACAAAATGGTCCCCAAACTTATTGGGTCCAAAGTAGTTAGAGAAACTACAATACATAGGAGAGACTCCACATAATTATGTGCACATTGATATGAAATTGAATTTCATGCACAACTTAGCCGATAGGAATTGGTGAAGTTTCCCTTATATATTGGATCAAAGAAAGCAAGCATGCCATAATATAATCATATAGTAAATATGCATGCATAAAGCTTTCAAGAACCAAAAAGGAGATACAATTTGAACAAAACACCAAGTAAATCGAGATTACACTCACAAGAGTGTGACAAGACAAGCGGTGTCCAAATTGTATCAAAGAACCAATTCAACACATGAACGATCACAAGTTCAACAAATGAACTAGGCGAGCGGGTCAACGCGCGCGCGCAGCGGCAGTAGCGCGACAGCAGCTGGCGTGCGGCAGCGATGCAGCAGGAGCAGCGCAGTGGGCAGGCGCGGCAGCAGCTAAGCAGTGCAGCAGCACGCGCGAGCGCTCGCGTGGGGCAGGTCAACGTGCAGAAAAACGGGGCCAGCAAAGAAATGGGTCTGGATCTGGATCTGAAAACGTACCAGGAAAACGAATATGGGCCGGCCGGTACTACCGGCCCATCCGGGCGGTACTACCGGGCCGGCCGGTAGTACCGGGAAAAGGTACCTAGCCAGACAGAAAGAAAACAGGCTATTTTTAGGCCCGGGCGGTAGTACCGGCCCGTACGGGCGGTACTACCGCTTGACCCAGAAAACAGCCTGACAGGCAAATATTCAAACGGCAATAACTTTTGACTAGAAGCTCCGATTGACCCGATTCAAATTGCGTTGGATAAAGGACGACAAGGGCTTCCCAATAAAAGGTGGAAATATTGATTATAACCAAGTGAGAAAGTATCAAGTAGAATAATGTGATATACCTCACTTGGTGAGAAACCGAAAAGCCGCATAAATCAAAATCGCAACAAGATACATATGGGAGATCCGATTTTGATGAACAAGAGCTTGTTATGGAGATAACCACAAGCTATATATCCTTACATGGATAAGACCAAATATCAACCAAATACGATGATGCAAGTATGCAAAGGTTTGAGCTCTCTTCGAACGATGTGACCGAATTACTCATATGAGAGCCCCTCTTGATAGTACGGTTATCTATCCTAAACCCGGTCTCAGACACACAACATGAGACCGGCAAAAGGAAAAACCTATCAAGATTATACCTTTGACTTGAGCATTCCACTTGAGCTCGATGTAGACGGTCTTGCCCTTCTGAAGATGGAACGCCTTTCTTAATTCCTCATCATCGACCTCGCATATTGAGCTTGCCCAACATATCTTCTTTGCATTTCATCGACCTTGAAGCCAACCCATGATCCAAGCGATGCCAATGGACAAATCCTACAAGTATAACTTAATACACACATTAGTCCATAAAGATTGTCATTAATTACCAAAACCACACATGGGGGCCCAACATGTTCTTTCAACCCGTGTGACGTTTCCTTCCTCCTTCTGGTTCGATAACCTCGGTGTCAACTGAGGGAAAACTTGCTGTTGTGCTCTTCACACCCTGCGCTTGGGGTTACCAAAAAAGTGCCACGTCAAGCACCGTCAAGTCTTTCTGGCGCCATTGCCGGGGAATAAAGAAAGAAGCTCTCACGTCAACAAGGCGCCATCAACAAGTTTTCTGGCGTCGATGCCGGGGAGGCTAAGGACGTCTTCACTAGGGGAGTCCTTCACTTCCTTTCTCTTTACTTTGTTTTTAGTTTGCTTTGTTTATTTTGCTTGGTTTTGTTTGCCTCTTTTCAAAAAAATCCAAAAAATTAGTCTAGTTTGGTTTGCTTGCTTTATTCAAAAACACACAAAAATTAGTTCCTGCTCTAGTTGCTGGTCTGTTGTTGCCCTGCTTGGTCATGCTTTCTATCAATGGATGGTTTCTTTGAAACTAGTTCTTATTGGAAATATGGGTTCACTGAAGAACAAAAGTATTATTATAAGGAACACCGTTTGTCACAAAAAGGGAAACACTTATGGGAACAAATTGATAAGTTGAATACTATTGCTAGAGACGTGTGCTCTACTTATAATGTTACTTATTACTATGATAAATCTTGTTGCTGTAGGAGCTATAAACACTTGCCTTTTCAATGTGAGTATAATGATAATGTTACCATATCTTCTTATGTTAAAGGAAATTATGACTTTTATGATGTGGAACAAATTGAAGAATTTATTGCTTTCAAGGGTGCATTTGAACTTTCTAGTTTGCTTGAAAATACTGATGATGCACCTTATGAATGTGAGGTTTATGAGATACTTAAAATTTTCTTTGATAATTACAAGGAAGCAAATGGCTATATTCTTGAATATTTTAATAGATGCTTTCCAGAAATGGAAGAGACTAATGCCTTGCAGGAGCCTATGGAAGAAGAAATTGTTGAAATTGGAAGCTCATTAGATGAAAAAGAGGGGGAGAGTGATGAACAAAAGGAGGAAGAATGGATCTACCCATGCCTACCTTCTAATGAGAGTAACTCTTTATCCCTTACATTATTTTATTGTCCCCCATGCTTACCAAAGGAGGATGAATGTTATGTTCATGTGTATCCTTTTGAAATATCTACTTTGGATAAAACCTGTGGAGGTTTTAATCCCACTGTTTTTGAGCTTGATAGAAATTATGTGTCTGTAGATCATGAAAAGCATGCTTTATGTGATAGCTATATTGTTGAGTTTATTCATGATGCTACTGAAAAATTATTATGAGAGAGGAAAGTATGGTTGTAGAAGTTTTTATGGTACTGAAACACCTCTCTATGTGCTAAAAGTTTTGAAGTTGCTCTTGTTTCATCTTCCTATGTCTGTCACTTTGTTCTTTGTGAATTTATTTGCATACAAGATTCCTATGCATAGGAAGTGGGTTAGACTTAAATGTGTTTTGAATTTACTTCTCGATGCTCTCTTTGACTTTAATTCATAATTCTTATGTGAGCATCTTCTCAAGCTATTAAGCCTAACTTAAAGGCGTTAAAGAAAAGTACTTGTTGGGAGATAACCCAAGAGTTTCCTTGAGTCTTGGAAGTTATTACTTCAGGAATTACCTCTCCTTATCTTTTTTTTTGCTTTTTGTGCCAAGAATGACCTCTAATGAGAGGGAAGTAAGATTTGGGGTGTTGCTGTCCCGGAACAGATTTCTGTCCTCCACCAAAAAATTCGTGAATAGTCTCTGTAACTCGAATTGAGCTGAAATTTACGAATAAATCACCCGGTATGTTAGCTAACTTTCATTAGTTCAACACTTTTTGATTTGAGCAACAGAAAATGTTCGAAAAAATCAGTTTCTACCTACTGGTCTGTTTTGACAGATTTCTGCCATTATTTGCATTTGCTTCTTATTGATTCCTTTTCGAGTTCTCTTTAGGTGAATTGAGATTTTTTAAGGAGTTACTACAATATCTTGTGGTTTTAGTGAAAAGCCTTGTTCTTCCAAAGCTTTGCCAGAGGTCTAATATCTTTTGAATAAGCTAATGTTGCTAATGAAGATTGTGTGAAGTTTTGTATGAAGGAAAAATTTTAGGTGTAGAGAGAGAATGATGTAATGAGATGAAGAATGGACAAAAGCTCAAGCTTAGGGATGCCACCCTGGTGTCACCCCAAGAATATCCAAGAGGTACAAGCGTCAAAGCTTGGGGATGCCCAAGGCATCCCCTTCTTCATTAATAAAAAGCTCAGGTCTGTCTAGACACTTTGTTTTTATTGTTTCATGCACTATTGTGTTGTTCTTGGAGCGTCTTAGTTTTCGTTTGCTTTGCTTAGTTTGTTTAGTTTGCTTGAGTAGTTTGGACCCCCGTTCTCGTTGTGTTGTTTTGCAAATAAGTTGCTTGGTGTTGGAAAGGAGTAGTAAATTCTTGCTTGAAGTGCAAGAGGAGCTTGCATTGACTGTGACTTAGACACTAGCATGACATTCTAGGTGTTTTTTTTGACCTTATGCTTAGTTATTATTGCTGTAGCATGTCTTGTTCCAAACAATTGGGATTTCTTAGTGTGCCTTGAAGAAATTATGCGTTGTCACAGCATGCAAAAGCATAGTATTGCGGTATTCTCCTTTGATGCTTTGCTAGGGTTGACTTAGCACATGCTCACACCATGTTATGACTCTAACAAGTCACCATAGCCTCTATGATCATTTAGTCCTTGACTTGTAGTATCACTCTATGCTTTGATTAATAATGCTTTGTTGCACTGCATGATTATGGCCATTATTGCTCTCGTAGTTGGTTGCTCCCAGTCTTTTGCTAGCCTCCACTTGTATGATTAAGCTCTACTCATGCTTCCAACTCCCAAGAAACCAAGTTTTTCCAAAGTGTCCACTATAAACTCCTATGCATGGTGTGTTACACCATTCCAAAGAATATTCTTGTTTTCAGCTATCTTCCAATTAAAAACTATTTTTATGTGAAAACTTAGTGATTAAAGCCCTCACAAACTTGATGGCACACTTTATATTCTTTGCCCCTAATAAACTTGAACCATTGTGTCTTCTACGTTGTATATGCTTGCACTTATACGCTGGTATTAGCAGAACCGTGCTGTCACGGGGAACGTTTTCAACATTGCACTTGTACTTTGTACTCAGTTGATATCATGCTCTTCTGTCTATGGATGTCACCGGTGTGAAATAAAAAGGGAAGTTGTAAGTCCATGGAGTTTGTATTTTGTGTTAGAGAAATTCCTGGGCCGCTAGCCTAAGCCATGCCTAATCATGGTGGAAACTTGCAGCATCACCATAGTGAGCTATCTATGAAGCATCCTCAATAAAAAGCTATGCATATGGTAAATAAAAAGATCGCTGAGATGCTCATTGTCTGCTTGCCTTGTCATTTTGGTTATGGGATAGCTCCTGTACCATGTGCAAGGGGTACCCCATTGGCGGTTCTCTATGATATGCAAATACTTACAATGACAAGAACTTACCGGTGACTGAAGTTGAGTAGCATGAGGTGTGGCCCTCGTATTCAAGGGACTTGAGATTGCCAACTTATACTTCGTCAAGCATATACTCCATCTTTGCTCACTTTAACCTTAACCACTTCAAGATGCTTATGATATGGGCAATGAGGGCTGAAAGCTAACAAGTACCATAATTTTTGGAAGCTCTTTTTGAAACTTGAAATCCCTGCTTCCTTTATAAAGGCCTTTCTTCCACCATTATTTGAGTCTCCACCTTCTACCTTTAGGAACCATTAAGAGAGCATAGTTTTCATTCTGTGTGCAGTGTTCCAAAGCTTATTGATTGATGCATATTGTGATATTACTTGTTCTTGTGCTACTTGTTTCTAGTCACCCTTGTGAACTTTGAAGGTGTCCTATGCATCTATTTGCTACTCTATGAGGTACAAGCTGATTGCCACTATGCTATGCTTTCTGTATGTGAAACAAACAAACATTTTTCAATGCATGTTATTCATGATCTTTGTTTGTAGCCTGTCATGTTGCATGCATAGTTGCTTTGTCTTACTATTAGAACTCCATCTTTCATGATCATGTTTAGAGTTCCTTGATCCCAACTTTCAATGCTTGCAACTAGTTTGATCTTTATTGTGAGGGTGCATGTCACCTCAAAAATTATTCTTTTTATCACTTACCTACTCGAGGACGAGCAGGAGTTAAGCTTGGGGATGCTTGATACATCAAAAACGTATCTATAATTTTTATGTTCCATGCTTGTTTAGTATCTACTTTGCTTTGCTTTGTCTACACTTTGAGGTGCTTTTTACATGTTTTATGGTACTAACCTACTAACAAGTTGCCACAGTGCCAGTTGCCTATTTTCTGCTGCTTTTGGTTCCAGAAAATCTAGTAAGGAAATATTCTCGGAATTGGACGGGACAAACGTCAAAGTCAATTACTTTCCGTGGGGAACAAGAAGTCCAGAGGGGAGACGGAGAGGCGTTCCAGGGCACCCACACCCCCTAGGCACGAGTGGACCCTTCCCCACGCCTAGGCAGGGTGTGGGGCCCCTGGCCACCTCCTCGGCCTCCCCCTTCGCCTATAAGAAGCCCCCGATGCCTAAAACCTAAACACCCAATCAATATTCCACGAAACCTTTTGTAGCCGCCGCCACTGTCGTCCCTAGATCGAGGGGATCTGAAGTTCTTCCCGGCACCATGCTGGAGGGGAGATCATCACGGAGGCCTTCTCTCCGGTATGATGCATGAGTAGTTCCACCTTGGACTATGAGTCCATGTAGTAGCTAGATGGTTGTATCTCCTCCTTTGTGCTTTCATGTATAGATCTTGTGAGCTCCGTTCATGATCAAGATCTAATCTATTTGTAATCATGCATGTTGTGTTTGCGGGGATCCGATGGATATTGAGATTATTATGTTGGTTTGATTAATGGTTTTGTCTTTATGATTCTATCATGTCTGTGTTGTTTGTGATCTTGCATTCTCTCCGTTGTTAGTAGCTATCTTGGCCAAGTAGTTGCTAGTGACTCCAAGAGGGGGTATTTATGCTCGATAGTGGGTTCATGCCTCTAGTTTCCAAGGGAAGTGATAGAAATCTCTTCGGTTGTAGATGTGCTGTTGTTACTAGGGAGAAAACAATGGTCTCTTGTTCATGGAACATGTGGACTGTTTACCTTACACACTTTGCTTAAAGCAGTTGTCTGTTGATTTCAACTTAATACTGGAGGGGGTTCGGATGATAACCTGAAGGTGGACTTCTAGTCATAGATGCAGTTGGATGGCGGTCTATGTATCTTGTTGTATTGCCCAATAGAATCTCATAGGATCATTCTGACTAGTAATTGCAATGTTATCCCTTGCTCGGTTCTTGTCAATTGCCCTGCTGTAATTTGTTTACCCTTCATGCCATGTTGTTTATCTAAGGATAGCACCTCTAGTGAACTATGGACCCCTGTCCAATCTTTACCATTGATACATCTTCCATGGTTACTTGTTTACTTGCTGCAAACCACCATTACCTTCCACACCATACGTTTAATCCTTTGTTACAGCAAACTGGTGAGCTTGACAACCTCACTGATTCGTTGGGACAGAGTCTTGAGTTTGTGTTGTGCAGGTCTCCACGTTAACACCTGTGTGACGTTTCCTTCCTCCTTGTGGTTCGATAACCTCGGTCTCAACTGAGGGAAAACTTGCTGTTGTGCTCTTCACACCCCACGCTTGGGGTTACCAAGCCACGTCGAGCACTGTCAAGTCTTTCTGGCGCTGTTGTCGGGGAATAAAGAAAGAAGCTCCCACGTCAACAAGGCACCATAAATTACCAGATATTACTTCTTGCCCAAAGGAATACTCGATTTGGATGGTTTTGTTGCCAATCTATGGAACGGTTCTACTGGATCTAGACTCTAGCCACATGACCGATAGTACCGGAAAATTTTCCGGTATTACCGCCTGTTTGCGGTACTACCGCCTCTAACATCCGGTACTACCGGTCCTGACTAACAACAAAAGTTTCTTCAAACTTGAATTTGGTCGTGGAACTTCTTTTGTTTCGGGTTCTTGCGACCTTATCCCACTGCTATCTCCCTCCTCCTTTCATAGGTGCAGGGGGTTCCCGGGGTGCACGCAAACGGTCCAAATCTCATCATGAAATCGAGGACTATGTGTTAGAGTCTGAGTCAGAGTCCGAAGAAGAGATCATGCCTCAACCTAGCAACCGTCTGAAGCTGAAATCCACTTGGGGTCGACGTGGAGGGGGTACTAAGCAAACTGCTGGCCATGGTAGTGGTCCTCCTCCTCCTCCCCCCTCGAGTCATCGCAAGAGTCGGAGTTCTGGGCCATCTGGGCCAAAGCCGTTGTTTGATTTGTCTAAGGTTAAGTTCCATGCCTTGCGGTCCGTCAACCCATATGTTGCTGCTCGGTAGCCTATTTTACACAGACTTCCAAGAGCGTGTATACTATGAGGTTCTTATGAAGGATGAGAAGCTTGTGGTCCCTCAGAAGTGGATTAAGATGAATCATGTGAAAAGGCACTTGGATTACTTCGGTGAAGCTCTTGAGCTCTGCACAAACATTGGTTTGCTTCCCATTATGCAGTTCCAGCATGACTACGATCCCATGCTCATTACTCAATTTTATGCCACCGTTCATTTTTCAAAAATATAGGCTCGGACTATCACCTGGATGACAGAGGGTGTTGTTAAGCAAGCAACTTTGGCTGAGTTTGGGCGATTCTTGGGTATGAGGACCGTGGCAAGGACACTCCAGTTGGCTACCGCTGTCACAACAATGATCGCCCCATGAAGAAGGATGTTCTTGCTCCATTATACATCCGGGGACACGGTATTGCTGGTAAGATCAAGTGGGCTTCTCCCCACATATAATATATTACACCGTATATTCCATGAGACGGTTGCCCCCCGAGCTAGTAATGTTGATGAGATGCATGGGTTCATGGTGGATCTCATGATCACCACTTATCACTACTGTGATTCCGGCCACCCACTTGATGTGATGGATGCCATTTGGAATGAGATGGTTTATGCTACTTACACTTGGAGGGTGCCTCCTTTTGCTCCATACATCATGGCCCTCATCCTTAGCAAGTGCCCCTCTATTGCCAGAGACATTTCTTCCCAACGCCTTGTTATTCACCGGCACAAGTCTCTATTGATCAAGACTCACCCTAAACTTTGCAATGCGGATGGAAAACTAATTTATGATGATGGGAACCCACTTGAGGAGGTGTCCGGTGATGAAGGTAGCGCCCGTGATGCTGATTTCGTGGTCTCACGCCGCAAACATGCCTAGCCATCATGGGCAAAGTGGATCAAGGTCAAGCTCAAGAAGGTGTTTTGCTTCCAAGTTGACAATCAAAAGCGCATGTATGAGGCTCATGTTTATGCCAAGAAAGCTTGTGCTCGTCAGAAATAAATGATGGAAGCTCAAGGGTTGACCGTCTCCAAGGGCTCCGAGAACAACATCACTCCTAAAGACCAATGGATCTACAAGCACAGCTACTGGGATGATGATGCCACCTCCTCTTTCCGTGCTCCGCCACCTCATGAGGATGCCTCGGATGATGATGACGCATGACCTCCGGGACGTTAGTGTTGCTCTTGTCCCTTTTTGGCATCTTGATGCCAAAGGGGGAGAAGTTACACATTAGGCATGCGGGATTTGCATGGGAAAGTCACAAGCTTGTTCTTGCCTTTGATCTTTACTCGCTTGTGAACTTTATTTTCTCTTTGCCTCTTATTATGTGTGAATCTTATGTACTAACTATTTGTGAAATGTATGTTGAGACTATGTGGTTATCTTATGGATCCATCATATGTGTGCTATGGTTATTCTCATATGGATCTATCTTATGTGATGTGTGATGATATTATCTATTCGTTGTCAATATGTCTCTCATCACACTTTATTGTGCAAAGGTGTGAGTTCTAAGTGCAGTTATACACTCCCAGTTAGTTTGTAAAATAGAGGGGGGCTTGATCCTACTTATCTAGGGGGAGCCCCATCTCTATTTTACAAAACCTTGTTTGCCATCACAATATTATCATGCAAAATGTGTGTTGTCATCAAACACCAAAAAGGGGGAGATTGAAAGTGCATTTCCTATCCTAAGTGATTTTGGTGTTTATAAAAACACACATGTCGGACTAATTATTTTCCAAGTGTACCACAGGGTTCATCAAGAAAAGACTTGGCTTGTTCCTCCTAAAAAGGGTCACTAGCTGGCTTTGCATTTGCCTCTATGATGTCCGGTAGTACCAGAAAAATCAACTGGTACTACCGCATAGTGCCGGCAGTACTGGACAATGCTACCGGTCCAGGTAGTGGGTTTGGGTGAACTGCCCAAAATCTACTATCTTCCCCGGTACCGAAAATCGTGGTGCTTGACGTGGGAGCACTTCGTTGGAAACCCCAAGAGCAAGGTGTGAAGAGCAAAGCAGCAAGTTTTCCCTCAGTTGAGACCGAGGTTATCGAACCAGTAGGAGGAAGGAAACATCACACAGGTGTTGCAAGCAACACGGAGACCTGCACAACACAAACTCAAGACTTTCCCCCAAATAACAGTGAGGTTGTCAATCTCACCGGTTTCTATAACAAAGGATTAAACGTATGGTGTGGAAGGTAATGGTGGTTTGCAGCAAGTAATAAGTAACATTGGAAGATGTATGAATGGTAAAGATTGGACCGGGGTCCATAGTTCCCTAGAGGTGCTCTCCTTAGATAAACAACATGGCATGAAGGGTAAACAAATTACAGCGGGGCAATTGACAGGAACTGAGCAAGGCATAACAATGCAATTACTAGTCAGAAAGATCCTATGATATTTGATTGGGCAATACAACAATATACATAGACCGCCATCCAACTTCATCTATGACTAGAAGTCCACCTTCAGGTTATCATCCGAACCCCCTCCAGTATTAAGTTGCAAGCAACAGACAACTGCTTTAAGCAAAGTGTGTAAGGTAAACGGTCCACATGTTCCATGAACAAGAAACCGTTGTTTTCTCCCTAGTAGCAACAACACATCTACAACCGAAGAGATTTCTGTCACTTCCCTTGGAAACTAGAGGCATGAACCCACTATCGAGCATAAATACCCCCTCTTGGAGTCACTAGCAAATACTTGGCCAAGATAGCTACTAACAATGAAGAGCATGCAAGATCACAAACAACACAGACATGATAGAATCATAAAGACAAAACCATTAATCAAACCAACATAATAATCTCAATATCCATCGGATTCTCACAAACACAACATGCATGATTACAAATAGATTAGATCTTGATCATGAACGGAGCTCACAAGATCTATACATGAAAGCACAAAGGAGGAGATACAACCATCTAGCTACTACATGGACCCATAGTCCAAGGTGGACTACTCATGCATCATACCAGGGAGAAGGCCTCCGGGATGATCTCCCCTCCGGCATGGTGCCGGGAAGAACTTCAGATCCCCCCGATCTAGGGACGATGGTGGCAGCGGCTATAGAAGGTTTTGTGGAATATTGATCGGGTGTTTAGGGTTTAGGCATCGGGGGCTTCTTACAGGCGAAGGGGGAGGCCGAGGAGGTGGACAGGGGGCCCACACCCTGCCTAGGCGCGGGCAGGGTCCACCCGCGCCTAGGGGGTGTGGCTGCCCTGGCACGCCTCTCTGTCTCCCCTCTGGACTTCTTGTTCCCCACGGAAAGTAATTGACTTTGATGTTTGTCCCGTCCAATTCCAAGAATATTTCCTTACTAGATTTTCTGGAACCAAAAACAGCAGAAAACAGGAAACTGGCACTGTGGCAACTTGTTAGTAGGTTAGTACCAAAAAACATGTAAAAAGCACCTCAAAGTGTAGACAAAGCAAAGCAAAGTAGATACTAAACAAGCATAAAAAATTATAGATACGTTTTTGATGTATCAAGCATCCCCAAGCTTAACTCCTGCTCGTCCTCGAGTAGGTAAGTGATAAAAAGAATAAATTTTTAGGTGACATGCACCCTCACAATAAAGATCAAACCATTTGCAAGCATTGAAAGTTGGGATCAAAGAACTCTAAACATGATCATGAAAGATGGAGTTCTAACAGTAAGACAAAGCAACTATGCATGAAACATGACAAGCTACAAACAAAGATCATGAATAATATGCATTGAAAAACGTTTGTTTGTTTCACATACAAATACATGGAATAGTGGCAATCAGCTTGTCCCTCATAGAGTAGCAAATAGATGCATAGGACACCTTCAAAGTTCACAAGGGTGACTAGAAACAAGTAGCACAAGAACAAGTAATATCACAATATGCATCAATCAATAAGCTTTGGAACACTGCACACAAAATGAAAACTATGCTCTCTTAATGGTTCCTAAAGGTAGAAGGTGGAGACTCAAATAATGGTGGAAGAAAGGCCTTTTATAAAGGAAGCAGGGATTTCAAGTTTCAAAAAGATCTTCCAAAAATTATGGTACTTGTTAGCTTTCAGCCCTCATTGCCCATATCATAAGCATCTTGAAGTGGTTAAGGTTAAAGTGAACAAAGATGGAGTATATGCTTGACGAAGTATAAGTTGGAAATCTCAAGTCCCTTGAATACGAGGGCCACACCTCATGCTACTCAACTTCAGTCACCGGCAAGTTCTTGTCATTGTAAGTATTTGCATATCATAGAGAACCGCCAACGGGGTACCCCTTGCACATGGTACAGGAGCTATCCCATAACCAAAATGACAAGGCAAGCAGACAATTAGCATCTCAGCAATCTTTTTTATTTACCATATGCATAGCTTTTTATTGAGGATGCTTCATAGATGGCTCACTATGGTGATGCTGCAAGTTTCCACCATGATTAGGCATGGCTTAGGCTAGCGGCCCAGGCGTTTCTCTAACACGGAATACAAACTCCATGGACTTACAAGTTCCCTTTTTATTTCACACCAGTGACATCCATAGACAAAAGGGCATGATATCAACTGAGTACAAAGTACAAGTGCAATGTTAAAAACGTTCCCTGTGACAGCACAGTTCTGCTAATTCCAACGTATAAGTGCAAGCATATACAACATAGATGACACAATGGTTCAAGTTTATTAGGGGCAAGGAAAATAAAGTGTGTCATCAAGTTCGTGAGGGCTTTAATCACTAAGTTTTCATATAACAAAATAGTTTTTAATTGGAAGATAGCTAAAAACAAGAATATACTTGGAATGTTGTAACACACCATGCATAGGAGTTTATAGTGGACACCGTGGAATAACTTGGTTTCTTGGGAGTTGGAAGCATGAGTAGAGCTTACTCATACAAGTGGAGGCTAGAAAAAGACTGGGAGCAACCAAATAAGAGAGAAATAATGGCCATAATCATGCAGTTCAACAAAGCATTACTAATCAAAGCAAAGAGTGGTACTACAAGTCAAGGACTAAATGATCATAGAGGCTATGGTGACTTATGAGAGTCATAACATGGTGTGATCATGTGCCAAGTTAACCCAAACAAACCTCAAAGGAGAATACCACAATACTATGCTTTTGCATGCTAAAACAACGCATAATTTCTTCAAGGGACACTAAGCAATCCCAGTGACTTGGAGCAAGCCATGCTACAATAATAATCACTAAGCATAAGGTCAAAACAACACCTAGCATGTCATGCTAAAGTCTAAGTCACAGTCAATAGAAGCTCCTCTTGCACCTACAAGCAAGAACTTACTACTACTTTCCAACACCAAGCAACTTATTTGCAAAAAAACACAACGAGAACGGGGGTCCAAACTACTCAAGCAAACTAAACAAACTAAGCAAAGCAAACGAAAACTAAGACGCTCCAAGAACAACACAACAGTGCATGAAACAATAAAAACGAAGTGTCTAGACAGACCTGAGCTTTTTATTGATGAAGAAGGGGATGCCTTGGGCATCCCCAAGTTTGACGCTTATACCTCTTGGATATTTCTTGGGGTGACAGCGGGATGGAATCCCCAAGCTTGAGCTTTTGTCCATTCTTTGTCTCATTGCATCACTCTCTCTCTCTCTACACCTGAAATTTTTCCTTCATACAAAACTTCACACAATCTTCATTAGAACCATTAGCTTATTCAAAAGATATTAGACCTCTGGCAAAGCTTTGGAACAACAAGGATTTTCACTAAAAACACAAGCTACTGTAATAACTCCTTCAAAATGCTCAATTCACCTAAACAGAACTCAAAAAGGAATCAATAAGAAGCAAATGCAAATAATGGAAGAAATCTGTCAAAACAGACCAGCAGGAAGAGACCGATTTTTTCGAACATCTTATGTTACTCAAATAAAAAAGTATTGAACTAACGAAAGTTAGCTAACATACTGTGGGATTTATTCGTAAATTTTGAGCTCAATCCGAGTTACAGAGACTCCTCGCGTTTTTTTGGGAGGACAGAAATCTGTTTCGGGACAGGAACTCCCCAAATCTTAGTTCCCTCTCATTAGAGGTCATTCTTGGCACAAAAAGAAAACAAAAAGGATAAGGAGAGGTCATTACTGAAGTAATAACTTCCAAGACTCAAGGAAACTCTTGGGTTATCTCCCAACAAGTACTTTTCTTTAACGCCTTTAAGTTAGGCATAAGAAGCAAGAAGAATCAAGTATTTTCAAATGAAGAATTACCCCTCTTGTTCTTTCCTTTCTTACCTTTCTTCTTCTCTTTAGGGAAGATATGATTGCTTACCGGAGGAGCAAAGTTCATAATGCCTTTTCCCACATCTATTACTGCTCCAAGGTGTTTCAGTAGGGATCTTCCAAGTGTAATATGTCCTTTGCCTACACATTCAATAACAAGATAATCAGTAGACACCATTTTCCCTAAGATTTTTGTAAACACACCTTCAGCTATTCCAATGGGCAATAAGGTGGAATTATTAGTAAGAGAGATTTCCTATCCTCCTTCAAAAATCCCCAAAGACTCAAAGAATCATAAATATCTTTAGGCATGAGACAAAATTCAGACATGATATCACATCGAGCATCAAAAAGTGTAGTATTTAGAGAGACTTTGATTGTGGGAAACCATTTTGAAGGCTCAGAATTTATAGGGACATAATCATGGTAAGCCCTAAGCGTGTTATAGCAACTATTCATAGCAGCAATACTGGTCTCAAGAGTGTTCAACCTAGCAAAAATATTTGTGAAAGAGGAATCAGACTTGCCAGGTGTCCCATAGATTTAATCATTTTTTTATGGCATCAAAAGCTTCATCCTCAGTACATAGCAAAATATATTGCTCAGCCACAACATCCAAAGCATATCTATAACGAAGAGCAATATCGCGGTAGAAACTATCAATAACCAAGCCAAGACCCATCTTAGTCTCGGTTTCCCTCTGTAAGTGGAGAGTCTAGACCAAGCTTCTTTAAAACTCTCTTCACTTTTTTGCTTAAAAGTGGAGATCTATTCCATAGGTGAAATAAATATTGGTCCAAAACCAGACATGGTGGCAACTAGAGTAGGAACTAATTTTTTTTGTGTTTTTGAATAAAGAAAGCAAACCAAACTAGACTATTTTTTTTGGGTTTTTTGAAAAGAGGCAAACAAAACCAAACAAAAAAACAAAGCAAACTAAAAACAAAGTAAAGAGAAAGGAAGTGAAGGACTCCCCTAGTGAAGACGTCCTTAGCCTCCTCGGCAACAGCGCCAGAAGACTTGTTGGTGCTTGACGTGGGAGCACTTCGTTGGAAACCCCAAGAGCAAGGTGTGATGAGCACATCAGCAAGTCTTCCCAAAACCGAGGTTATCGAAGCAGTAGGAGGAAGGAAACGTCACACAGGTGTTGCAAGCAACGCGGAGACCTACACAACACAAACTCAAGACTTTTCCCCAACTAACAGTGAGGTTGTTAATCTCACCGATTGCTGTAATAAAGGATTAAACATATGGTGTGGAAGGTAATGGTGGTTTGCAGCAAGTAACAAGTAACAGTGGAATATGTATCAGTGGTAAATATTGGACCGGGGTCCATAGTTCACTAGAGATGCTCTCCTTAGATAAACAACATGGCATGAAGGGTAAACAAATTATAGCGGGGCAATTGACAGGAACTGAGCAAGGCATAACAATGCAATTACTAGTCAGAAAGATCCTATGAGATTCGATTGGGCAATACAACAAGATACATAGACCGCCATCCAACTGCATCTATGACTAGAAGTCCACCTTCAGGTTATCATCTGAACCCCCTCCAGTATTAAGTTGCAATCAATAGACAACTGCTTTAAGCAAAGTGTGTAAGGTAAACAGTCCACATGTTCCATGAACAAGAGACCGTTTGAAAGAACATGTTGGGCCCCCATGTGTGGTTTTGGTAATTAATGACAATCTTTATGGACTAATGTGTGTATTAAGTTATACTTGTAGGATTTGTCCATTGACATCGCTTGGAGCATGTGTTGGCTTCAAGGTTGATGAAATGCAAAGAAGATATGTTGGGCAAGCTCAATATGCGAGGTCGATGATGAGGAATTAAGAAAGGCGTTCCATCTTGAGAAGGCAAGACCGTCTACATCGAGCTCAAGTGGAATGCTCAAGGAAAAGGTATAATTTTGATACATTTTTCCTTTTTCCGGTCTCACGTTGTGTGTGTGAGACCGGGTTTAGGATAGATAACCGTACTATCAAGAGGGGCTCTCATATGAGTAATTCGGTCACATCGTTCGAAGAGAGCTCAAACCTTTGCATACTTGCATCATCGTATTTGGTTGATATTTGGTCTTATCCATGTGAGGATATAGAGCTTGTGGTTATCTCCATAACAAGCTCTTGTTCATCAAAATCGGATCTCCCATTTGTATCTTGTTGCGATTTTGATTTATGCGGCTTTTCGGTTTCTCACCAAGTGAGGTATATCACATTATTCTACTTGATACTTTCTCACTTGGTGATAATCAATATTTCCACCTTTTATTGGGAAGCCCTTGTCGTCCTCTATCCAACGCAATTTGAATCGGGTCAATCGGAGCTTCCAGTCAAAAGTTATTCACGTTTAAATATTGACTGCTATTTGCTTTTAAAAAGAAAAGAAAAAGAATTTTTCTGGGCCGTCCGGTACTACCGGGCCCAGTACCGGACGCGCCTGACCCAGCCCGCTCCCTTTCAAGCCCAGGCGGTAGTTGGTGCCGGCACTACCGGACCGGCCCGGTAGTACCGCCTGGGTGGGCCGGTACTACCGGCCAGCCCATTTTTTTTGGTACATCTCGCCCAGTTACATCTGGACAGAGCGGCCTCGATCTCTCGCCCTGGCCCAGCCGCCCCGCTAGTAGCCCCGCGCGCCGTCGCGTTGACCGACGCCTGCCTCGCCCGCCTCGCGCGCGCGCTGCTGCATCCGCTCGCGGGGCCCGCCTGCTGCGCTGCTGCTGCTCGTCTGCTGTCGCGCGCGCGCTCTGCCTGCTCGCTCGCTCGCATGCGCGCAGCCCCCCGCCCGCTGCGCTGCGCCGAGCTGCCGCACTGCTGCTGAGCTGCTGCGCGCGTGCAGCGCTTGCAGCAGTTGCTGCTGCTGCCATGCATGCTGGGCCACCGCCGCATGCGTGCGCTCGCTGTGGCCTGCTGCTGCTTTGGAGGCCCCCCGTTGACCACGCGCTGCTCTGCCTTTTGTTCTCTTCTTGGCTCGTTTGTTTTTGGCTCGATCCGATTTGATTTGTTCGGTCCGGTAGTACCGGTCGCATCCGGTACTACCGGTTCGTCCAGAGAAATAGCCTCAACGTCCATATTTTCTGGGCCCTTTATTTAAGCTTCGTCCGTTTTCAGTTTAGACAACTCCTCTATTATCTATTAGGTTAAACTTTGTCCACACTTACTCTAGATCTTGAATCTTGCCTAATCTTTTTCCTCCGATGATTCTTGCCCATATTTGAGTGGAAGAGAGAGGAGATCTAGCCCCACGTTTTGACCTAACCGATTCATCTCTTTGTGAGTGCATCTTTGGGGATCTAGATTTTGGGGGATTTTGTGTCTCTCTTTTGATTCCTCCTCTCTTGTTCACCCAATAGCTTTAGTAGCTTTGTTGGAACTTGAGAGTGAGGGATTTTAGCATCTTTGTGGTGTTCTTGCCATTTGCATTTGTTGCATTGGTTTGAGTTCTCCTCGGAGGATTTGGTTTGAGTTGCTCATTGGAGCTTGTCCCTCTTGGGTTCTTGGAACCCTAGACGGTTTTGTGGCCTTGGTGGCATTGTAGCCTTGGTGGCATTTGTTGAGGCCTTTTGTGGCGATTGTTGGGAGCCTCCAATTAAGTTGTGGACTTGTGCCCCAACCTTGTGAGAGGTTCCGGTTGCCACCGACAAGTGCACCGATAGTGGAAGCGTGGATCGATCCCATTGGGGTGAGATTCACCGAAGAATAAGGGAGGCCTTTTGTGGCGTTGGTGGTTTGATACCACCCCCTCTCCAAACAAGACGTACTCCATGTTGGGAGGAACTCGGTAAAATATCGGTGTCCCCGCGTGCCTCGGTTATCTCTATACCCGAGCTCTTTACTTATGCACTTTACATTGTGATAGCCTTCGTGCTTGAAGTAATATATATCTTGCTATCACTTTGTTGCTTGTATTGCTTAGCATAAGTTGTTGGTGCACATAGGTAAACCTTAGTTGTTTCTAGGTTGTGCTTTACAAAGTAAACACTAGTTTTATTCCGCCTTTGTTGAGCCACTCTAGGAAAAGTTTTAATCGCCTATTCACCCCCCCTCTAGGCGACATCCGTATCCTTTCACCGTTGTTTTATCCCTAGTAGCAACAGCACATTTACAACCGAAGAGATTTCTATCACTTCCCTTGGAAACTAGAGGCATGAACCCACTATCGAGCATAAATACCCCCTCTTGGAGTCACTAGCAACTACTTGGCCAAGATAGCTACTAACAACGGAGAGCATGCAAGATCACAAACAACACAGACATGATAGAATCATAAAGACAAAATCATTAATCAAACCAACATAATAATCTCAATATCCATCGGATCCCCGCAAACACAACATGCATGATTACAAATAGATTAGATCTTGATCATGAATGGAGCTCACAAGATCTATACATGAAAGCACAAAGGAGGAGATACAACCATCTAGCTACTACATGGACCCATAGTCCAAGGTGTAACTACTCACGCATCATAATGGAGAGAAGGCCTCCGGGATGATCTCCCCTCCGGCAGGGTGCCGAGAAGAATTTCACATCCCCCCGATCTAGGGATGACAGCGGCGGCGGCTACAGAAGGTTTCGTGGAATATTGATCGGGTCCTTAGGGTTTAGGCATCGGGGCCTTCTTATAGGCGAAGGGGGAGGCCGAGGAGGCGGCCAGGGGCACCACACCCTGCCTAGGCGCGGGGCAGGGCCCACCCGCGCCTAGGAGGGTGTGGCCGCCCTGGCACGCTTCTCCGTCTCCCCTCTAGACTTCTTGTTCCCCACGGAAAGTAATCGACTTTGACATTTTTCCCGTCCAATTCCGAGAATATTTTCTTACTAGATTTTCTGGAACAAAAAACAACAGAAAATAGGCAACTGGCACTGTGGCAACTTGTTAATAGGTTAGTACCAGAAAACATGTAAAAAAGCATCTCAAAGTGTAGACAAAGCAAAGCAATGTATATACTAAACAAGCATGGAACATCAAAAATTATAGATACATTTCCGACGTATCAAAGCGGTAGTATCGCATTTTGATACCGGACAGGACAAAAGGTGTGGGCGAGTTCCCCAAATGCCTCTGTCTTCTCCAGTACCGAAAAGCAGTAGTACCGCTCTTTAGTACCGGACAAGACAAAAGGTTTGGGCAAGTCTCCCAAATTCCACTGCCCTCCCCGGTACCATAATGCGGCACTACCGCCTAGATCCGGTAGTACCATGCCACATGGTCGGTACTACCGCTTAGCGGTAGCACCCCATTTTGGTACTGGAGGAGTCTGTGGATGGTTTGTCCATGTGGCACATCTCCGGTACATGACCGGTAGTACTGGTGTTTTCCGGTACTACCGCTCGGTGTTCCAGTAGTACCGCTGCAATAAATGCTCAACGGTCAGATCTACACCAAGGAGTATAAAAGCACCCTTCACCTACCTTGAGAAGTTGCTCGTCTCACTCAAGAACACCACCTCCATTTGAGCCACCAAATCGCCAAGATCTCTTCACTTAACCCTCCAAAGTCGTTGATCTTTGGAGAATCGAAGGAGGAGCCCTTGATCTATTGCTTCACCAAGAGAGACCTTCATTTCCCCCTCATTCACTTGAGGGCCCCTTGCTCTAGTGTTTCTTTGGAAACTCTAGTTCTAGATTTGGTTCTTACAAGTTTGTCTTTGATTATTTGACAGCTTGCTTGTATTCGGGAGCCTCCAATTAAGTTGTGGATGTGTGCCTCGAACTAGTTGTAAAGGTGCGGGCTTCCACCTTGAAGGTTGCCTATATAGTAAGAGGTGAATCGAACCCATTGGGGTGAGGTTCATCGGAGAACAAGGGAGGCCTCTCATGGCTTCCACCTTGAAGGTTGCCTATATTGATACCACCCCCTCTCCAAACGTAGACGTACTTCCCCTCAAAAGGAAGTAACTACGGGAAACAAATCCTTGTGTCTCCGCATCCACCACTTTGGTTATTTCTATCCTTTACCGCACTTTTACTTCACTTGTTCTTGCTTAGTGTTGTGCTAGTTGGTGCTCATTTGACATATAGGTAAATTCACCTTAGTTGCATAATCTAGAGAATTTACCTTTCTTGTCAAACCCTAATTTGAAAAAGAAGAAAATTTGAAGTAGCACCTATTCACCCCCCTCTAGGTGTCCATACGATCCTTTCATCAACAAATCCAGAAAGGCTACAAGCTTGAGTGACGAGGTTTAATCTCGTCAATGCCCATTGTTATGGACTTGGGTTTTGGAGAAGATGGGGATGCTGGAGATCGTGGCACGGTTAACAGACAAGCAACCAGGGGACACGAGATTTACCCAGGTTCAGGCCCCCGGAGGGAAAACCCTACTCCTGCTTGTCTGCTCTTGATTACGGCGGAACCGAAGGTTACAGGGTGCACAGATTCGATCTGGCGTGGATGCGTGTGCGAGAGTATGAGTCGAGAGATCTAGGACGTGCCCTCCTGGCCTTTATATAGACTTAAGCAGGTCCCGGGCATAGTCCTAGTCGGTTACAAGTTCTAGGGTTTTACCCCTTTGAATTTCCTATCTCCGCTAGTCTTGCTCTCTAAGGATCCGAAGGCGTCATGGGCCTTGGCCACCCGAAAATCTTCATGGGCCAGTGCATATCTGCTGTGGGCCTTCCTTGGGCTGGACCAGGTATGCTAAAGTCACGTACCTGTAGGGTATAACCATGTCAGTAGCCCCCGAGTGATCAATCGAATCGTAGATTCGGCTGAGGACTCTTCCATCTTTCAGGTGCAGCTATATATTAATAGTATATGTGTGCAGGGATTGTTGATGCGTGTGCCTGACTCACCCGACGGATCAGGGTCAGTTAACTGTCTTAGGACGAAACGACACGATCTTCTTCAGGTTCGGGTTCCTCAACCCGGACCTGGAACATATGCTGGCGTAATTCGACTCAGGCCGCGGAGGACTTACAGGAGTGGAATTCCAGTGATTTTAATTGGTGTACCCAACGCGTCCGTCGGGATTTTTCATCATACCTGCTGGTACGAATTCGTACTAGCAGAGCGCAGTCAGGTGTGTTGCCAGGCCATCAGATGATATCTGTAGGTTTTATCTTTGCGTCGCAGACGCAGCATCCGAATATTTATCACCACGGAGGTGTTTCGGGTGGCCTAGGAGATTGTCGCTCACTCGGTCGTTTTGTTGGGGCAAAGTTGCCAAAAAAAATTGCATGCTCATCCGGAGGATCGCAGCCGAAGATTTCATAGGGTGCGCAACCAGCGCTCCCTATGGGAGTAGCCCCCAATTGTCTGTTCGAGTCGTAGACTCGAACGGAGACTTTAGTTCAAGCATTGTTTCTGTCGTTAAGTCCGCAGGACTCAAAAATTTTCGGATGCTTAAATCCATCCTCCCTATGGGAGTAGCCCCCGAGTCCGTAGTGGAGTCGTAGACTCGACGTAGGACTCAGAGAAGTAATTTGTCCTCATTTGTCTGTCGGGTGCGCGGCCAGCGCTCCTCATAGGAGTAGCCCCCGAGTATTTAGTCGAATCAAAGATTCGAGTGAGTACTCTTAGCTGTGGAGCCGAAGTGGTGCTAGTATAGCTTTTGATGACGTCAGTGCTTACGATTGATGACCTCAAACGTCTGCTACGCCAGAGATGACTTGACTAGACGAAGCGTGGGTCCCACTTGCTGACTTCGAATTGACCGGTCACGCGCGGCGTGGAGATGATTACGGCGTCTCCTCGATTTCCGCGCATAGTGGACGGCGTGGTAACGATGGTTCATTGTGATGCTAACACGTGTACGGCCAGATCTACCGTTGGCGTTAGGTCTTTTCGATGGACGGCCAGCGTGCGTCGTCTTTGCTGTTATAATCCTTGGTGAAATCGTGGTTTGTTTTTCACCGCACCAGTTCATCTGTTCACTGGCTCCTTGTTCTTGAGCGATTCTTGCTGCGCGCTGAGCTTTTCTTCCACATTTCCTTCGTTCTTTCTGCGTTGGCATCGCCACCACCGCCGTAGCGCCATGGGGAAAACAAAGAAGTCCTCATCTGCGGTTGGGACCAGCGCCTCCGGAGGCAAGAAGGGCACCGCCGCTGCTTGCATCACCGATGGTGGCTGGCGGCGATCAGAGACGCGGGAGAGCGATCTCCGCAAACTTCACGAGCGGGGCCTGATCCCGCAAGATACGACGGCCGTCAGACTCCCCGGCAATGAGGTAATCCCCCGTCCCCCATCTGGGTACCGGGTTATGTTTGTTGCCTTCGTTTTGCGTGGGTTTTCGTATCCAGTACATGACTTCCTTCGTGGACTGCTTTTCTTCTATGGGGTTCAGCTGCATCATCTGTCTCCCAATTCTCTTCTCCACATTGCTTGTTTTATCACCTTTTGCGAGTGCTGGCTTGGCATTGAGCCGCACTTTGGCCTCTTCCGGAAGCTCTATTCCGTGAAGAGGCAATCTGGTTTGGATGGTGTGTATCCTGTTGGGGGTTTCATCATCTCTCTTACTCCCAATCTGCAATTCTTTTCCTTTTCCATGTCCGAATCTGTCCAGTACTGGCGGAGGCGATGGTTTTATATCCGTGACTCCGTAGTGCCCGGGCAAGATTTTGGTCTTGTTCCTTTTGACCCCTCCCAATTGATTGAGAAGAAAAGATCCTGGAAAAACCAAATCTTGGACGGTGAAGTGGCGGAGATAGAGGCCCTTTATCGTCGGGTGGAGGATCTCCAATTGATTCCGGAGAAAGAGGTGAACGGCGTGGACATCATCCAGACGTTTCTTGAGCGTCGGGTGCAGCCTCTCCAAGCGAGGGCGCACCCGATGTTTCTTTATTCTGGGCGCCATGATCCGACGAGGGTTTCGAGTGAGAAAATCTCCGAGGGGGATCTTGACAAGGCTCTTCGCGCGCTGTTGAAGTTCAAGGCCGACGAAGAAATCCCGGGGAAGTCGCTGACTCCTCCCTTTTCTTTGACGTTGGTCGTACCGAAGGTGTAGATTTGCGCACGTAGTGCTCCCTCCTTTTTTGTCGGCTCCGTATTTGTTTCCTTTGTTTGCTAACAAAGTTCCTTCTGATTTTGTAGAGCTTCAAGGTGCCGGGGATGGTACCACCATTGCCCGAAAGGTATCCGAATGACCCGGATAATGAAGTGGTTGATTCCGTGTCCGAGCTACCGTCAGCGCGATCTCCAGCGGAGGATGCCGACGAGTCGAGTGAGGACCATTCGCGCAAGCGATCACGGAGCTCCAGCGAGTCTTCGGATGCCTCAACTCCTCCGACTCCCAGGAACCCTCTGGGCCTTGAGCGTCATAGTGATGGTCATGGAGGATCTTCCTCTCCCCTTCCTACCATTCCTGTGCGGGCTGTCGCGCCGCACCCGCCAGCAAAGCGAAAGAAGGAAGAAAAGAAGGAGGAGAAGAAGGAAGAGAATAAAGAGGAGAAGTGGGCCCGAAGGGCTTCTCCTATCTTCGACCTGAGCGCATTGGGCTCGTAAGTTTTCTTGTTGCACTGTTGTCCTTTGTTCCCTCGTGATTTTTTGCACCTATGTTGATTGGTTCGTATGCAGGCAATCCTCCCACGACTCTAGTGATGGTGCGCGGGAGATGATGGGGGAGTCGAACATTGCGTCACCTCCTCCTCAGACGGTGGCGACTTCAGGTGGCGCCGCTCCAGATCCTCCTGTGCGGGAGGCGCTGGTGGTTGCGCCTCAGAATTTTGCAGGCGGGGCTTCGGGGTCGCCGTCGGAACATGTAAGTTTTCTTCATGTCATGGGGAAGCCCCCGAGTGTCTTCGTGTGCTGATGTTGTTTTTGCTCCTTTGTGTTGGGCATAGCCCCCAAGTCCTTTTCTTACTGTTGTTTCCTTTTTTTGCAGCCTTTTGTACAGGAGGCCAAGCGGCTGGTGGGGGAGCGCCTGGCGCTGGAGGCGAAACTTCGGCGGCTTCAAGGTATCTGTCTGCCTTTTAATACCTTTCTTTTTTATCTGGTCCTGTTCTTTGACACTTGCTTGTCTTAAATGCAGAGGAGCATAACGACTCTCTCCGTGAGGTTGACGCTCTTAAAAAGAGCCTTGGCCAATCGGAGCAGAAAGTCGAAGCCGCCGTCGGCGCGAAAGAGCGCCTTGAGCTAGAGCTGACGAAGGCAGCCGAAGTGAAGGAGCGTCTGCAGCAGGAGGCCGCAGATCGTGAGGAGCAGCTGGCCACCGTTGCGGCTGCTCGTGAAAGAGGGGTGGCGGCGAAGCTCATGGCTGCTGCCAAGGCTATTTCGGGTGAGTGCTAATTTTTTCACTTGTTTCTGTTTCTACGAGTCTTCTTCGATGCTGCCTTTCTTCATGTTTTTCTTCATTTTTGTCTCAGATGCCGCAGGCATCGAGTTCGACCGCGGTGCTCTGGAGCACGGGAGTGCTCTAGATGATGCCACTGTGGCGGTCGAAGACCACTGCGGCACCGTCGTCAACTCCCTTGCCAAGGCGAAAGAGGTCCTTGGTCGCTTCTACCAGGAGCTCTTCCCAAAGGGCGCAGCCCTTGAAGATGTGGATGCCCTGGCAGAGGCTCTGTCAGCCGAAGCGCCTGCGGCGTACAAGCGCAAGCAGAAGGGCATCGGCGCGTCCGTCGGGCTGGCGATGGCCTTGGCGGCTGGAGCGGAGCTGGACTTGCCCGAGATCACCTCTCGGATGCCGATGACTGCGGATGGATCCGAGGTAGCCTTTGCTGCCTACTCCGCTCGCTGCAGATGATATGGGCCCAAGCTCATTGACTTGCTGTCTGAGTACGCACTGCGGCAGCAGGGCGAGGCCAAAGCTAGGCAGTCTGGCTCCGAGGCGACTCAGTGTCCTGCACCTTAGGCATAGTAGACGTAGGGTAGTGTGTAGTCTACTTTTGTTGTAAATATCTTTTGTAGTACCGTCCTTGTGCCACGTAGTGGCCTTATATATTTAATGAATTCCTCCGAGTTGTGCTCAATTCTTGGCTGAATGTCTGTGTGCCTTCTTTTTTCTGCTACTATAGGTTCCTTCGGGTGCTGACCCAGCTGACACTTTATCCGCAAAGCCCGTGCGACCATCGTTAGATGATTCCTCGCAGCTCGCTTTCCTTCAAGATCGTGTGCACAGTTTGGAGAGGGAATTGCTCGGGTTGCGTGGCCGCGCTGACATTTGGAAGTCCAAGGCGGATCGTGGTGCAGCCAGAGATGAGTACTTGATGGCGGAGCTCGGTCGGCTATCCGAGCAGCTGCAATGTAAGTTGATCCTTGTTTCGGGTTGTAGCTTAGTTCTTCGGGTGAGCCTGCTGGCCTTATTCTTGTCTTGTGCGATTGTCGCAGGTGCGAATCTTGCTCTGAGGGAAGAAAAAGAGCGTGTCGCTGTTCGGGTCAATTGCTTGACTCAGCAGGACATGGAGGCCGGCGGCTTCTTCTGGATGGATCACGATCGCGCCGTGGTTCTGGCGACGGTGCAGGATCGTGTCTATCAAGTTTCGCGGGTGCTCCGCCAGGTGCAGACATCACTTTCCTCGGTGCTGCACGTCATGTTTCCTTTGGATGCCGTGCCGACGACCCTTGCTGGTCTTCTGTCGAAATTTCGGAGTGCCAGCAATGTCAAGGAGCTGGTGTGGCAGCAGCTCGTCGCAGGAGTGAAGGCTGCTTTGTCTCTTGTGAGGGTGCACCGCCCTGACGTAGATTTGGCTGCTGTGGCAGCTGGGCCGCCTCTTCGACCGGATGGTGGCGAGTGGAACATGCGTCCGCATTACGCGGCTGTAAGGCAGTATGCCGAACAGATTGTAGATTTGTTTGAGCAGCGTGCTCAGGTTATTCTTCAGAATAGGTAGGACCTGAAAATGAACAGATAGATGTAAAATTTGTATATTTCGGCTGGGCGTGTTTGTGCCCTTTGTTGTAAAGGTTTTCTTGTTTGTGAGCACGCAGTGCTCTAATTGAGTACGTGTCCTTTTCGTTTGCCTGACGTGGTCAGCTACTCAGGTGTACACGTTTGGTCCTCAGTCGATGAAATCGTGAGGTGGGGGGAGCCCCCGAGTGCGTTTGTAGCATGTAGTAAAGTTGCAGAAAAGAGTCAACCGAAGTTTGGGGGCGAGACACTTAGCTTTACTTATATCGTAATGGAGGAGGTACATGGTTCGGCTGAGTAGCCGTGGCTGAAAGCCTTACTGAAAGTAAAAGGGGGGTAGGTTGCTATGGGTAGAATCGTCGCAGGTGCGAGATGTTCCATGGGTTGGAGTATGCGACTCCAGACTCCACGTGTTTGAGGCGATAGGCGCCACCTGGGATGACTTCGGTGATGACGTAGGGTCCTTCCCATGGTGACTCGAATTTGTTCGGTCGCTTTTGCTTGAGTCATAAGACGAGGTCTCCTTCGACGAAGGACCTTGGGTGCAGCCGGCGGCTGTGATAGTTGCGGAGACTATGCTGGTACACCGCTGATCAAGCTGCTGCTATATCCCGCGCTTCGTCGAATGTGTCGACGGCGTCTTCGAGTGCAGCCGTGGATTCGGCTTCGCTGTAAGCGACGACTCGTGGAGCCTGGTGGCACACTTCGGCTGGTAGCACGGCCTCAGCTCCGTGCACCATGAAGAATGGTGTGTAGCCGGTGGAGCTGTTTGGCGTAGTCCGTAAGCTCCACAGGACGGACGGTAGCTCTTTCGTCCAGTTTCCAGCTTTTTGCTCCAGTGAGCTCATGAGGCGCTTCTTGATGCCGGCGCCGATGAGGCCGTTGGCCTTCTCCACTTGCCCGTTTGTTTGCGGGTGTGCCACTGAGGCATACGTGATGTTGATCCCGAGGCCTTCGCAGAAGTCCTGGTTCGGAGATGAAGTTCGATCCGTTGTCGGTGATGATGATGTGCGGTACGCCGAACCTGTAGACAATGGATTCGAAGAATTTGACGGCGGTTTTGCCCTTCTGGTTGGTGACTGGCATGGCCTCTATCCACTTGGTGAATTTGTCGACTGCGACCAGGAGGAAGACGTGTCCCCCTTTCGAGGATTTTGGCAATTTGCCGATCATGTCGAGGCCCCATTGAGCAAAAGGCCAAGCTATGGGTATGGTCTAAGTTCGGACCCAGGTGCGTGCGGTTTGTCGGCGAACCGTTGGCACCCGTTGCATTTTCGGACGATGTCCTTCGCGTCGCTCATGGCCGTTGGCCAGTAGAATCCTGCTCGCAGAGCTTTGGCGACAAGGGAGCAGCTGCCTGCGTGGTGGCCGCAGATGCCCTCGTGAATGTCTTGGAGTATGGCTTTGCCGTCGTCGATGGTGACGCACCGTTGTAGTACACCCGTGATGCTGCGTTTGTACAGTTCGCCGTTGATGATGGTGAAGGCTTTTGACCGGCGAGACATGCGCCGGGCATCTGTCGGGCTGTCGGGCAATTCTCCATTTATCAGGAACTGAAGGTATGGGCGTGTCCAGGTTTCTTCGACTGCCATGACTTGCATCAGGCTGACCATAGCGACCTCTGTGTCCAGTTTCTCGGGTCCTTCTTGTCCTTCGGGTAGCGTAGCCCCCGAGTGTTGTGATTCTTCGGGTGATCCTTTGGGGAATTTCCGCTTGATGGATGGCACGCAGATTTGTTCGAGGAACATACCTGGTGGCACCTTTGCGCAAGTGGAGCCGATGTTGGCGAGTCTATCGGCTTCCTCGTTGCTCTCTCTTCCAACGTGCCGAAGTTCGCAGCCATCGAATTCTCCTTCGAGTGCGTTGTAGAGCGCGCGGTACGCGATCATGTTTTCAGCGTGTGCGTCACACTCATTCATCGTCTGCTGGACGACGAGGTTGGAGTCACCGTAGATGACCAGGCGCATTGCGCCGCATATTTTTTGCCATCCTCATGCCATGGATGAGGGCTTCGTATTCGGCTTTGTTGTTGGAGGCTCTGAATTTCATCCGAAGAGCGTACTTCATCTTGCCACCTTGCGGGGAGGTCAGTATGAACCCTGCCCCTGCTCCGGCTTCGCGCTTCGAGCCGTCGAAATGCATTGTCCAAGACTGCGACATGTCTGGGGTATCTGGCAGCTGCAGCTCCATCCAATGTACCAGGAAGTCCGGGAGTACTTGAGATTTGATTGCGTGTCGCTTCTCGTAGACGATGTCCAAGGGTGATAGTTCGATGCCCCACAGGGCAACCCGTCCTGTTGCCTCTGGATTATTCAGGATGCTGTTCAGGGGTGCCTCGTTGATGACCATCACTTGGTGCTCCTGGAAGTAATGGCTCAACCGTCGAGCCGTCATGAACATGCCGTAGGCTAGCTTCTGGTAGTGAGGGTACCTCTGCTTTGTTGGTGTCAGTACCTCGCTGAGGTAGTAAATTGGGTGCTGGACCCCATGGGTCTTGCCTTCTTCGGGTCATTCGACCATGAGTACGGTGCTGACCACCTGGTGTGTGGCTGCTATGTACAACAGCAGGGGTTCGCGCTCCTTTGGCGTGACCAAAACGGGCGAGGTGGAGAGGAGCCGCTTGAGGCTTTCGAATGCGTCGTTGGCTTCTGGTGTCCACTCGAACTTGTCTGCTTTACGCAGCAGCTGGTAGAATGGTAGGGCCTTCTCGCCCATACGGCTGATGAACCTGCTTAGTGCCGCTACTCGTCCTGCGAGCTGCTGGACGCCCTTGAGGTTTTTCGGCTTCTCCATTGTCATGATGGCTCTGATTTTCTTCGGGTTCGCCTCAATCCCTCGTTGAGAGATGAAGTACCCGAGAAGCTGACCCGAGGGGACGCCGAAGGCGCACTTTTCTGGGTTGAGCTTGATCCTATAGCGATCAAGGTTGTCGAACGTCTCGCGGAGATCGTCGATAAGTTTCCTTGCCTTCTTGGTTTTTATTACTATGTCATCGACATAGACTTGGACGTTGCGACCGATCTGGTTCTTAAGGCAGGCCTGCATGCATCGCTGGTACGTGGCACCCGCGTTCTTTAGACCGAAGGGCATTGTGTTGTAGCAGAATACTCCGAACTGTGTGATGAACGCCGTTTTCTCTTGATCTTCGACCTTGAGTCGAATCTGGTTATAGCCTGAGTAGGCGTCGAGGAAGGAGAGTTTCTCACAACCTGCAGTCGAATCGATGATCTGATCGATCCGAGGAAGAGGGAAGTGGTCCTTTGGGCAGTGTTTGTTTAGTGACGTGAAGTCTATGCACATCCGCAGGATGTCTGTGTCCTTTTTCGGGACCATCACCGTGTTTGCCAGCCACTCGCTTTCCTTGATTTCCGGGATGAAGTCTGCTGCGAGTAATCTGTTGATTTCTTTGCCAATAGCTTCGGCCCGTGGCTCCGACAGTCTTCGGATGGACTGCTTGACTGGCTTGGTGTCTGGAAAGACGTTGAGTGCGTGCTCGGCGAATTCCCTGGGAACTCCTGGCATGTCCGCAGGACACCAGGCGAAGATTTCCCAGCGCTCACGGAGGAATTCGACGAGCGCGCCTTCCTATGCGGCGCTGAGGTCATTGGCGATCAGCGCCGTCTTGGAGGCATCCGTCGGATGGACCTGCACTTTCTTGGTGTTGACGGTGGAGTCGAAGGACATGTCAGGTGCGTTCTGCCTTGTGACTGGGGGTAGCCCATTGTCCGTCACCTCGCAGAGCCTTACAAGTTCGTCTTGCATGCCGAAAGACTGGGAGATTTTGTTGAAATCCCTGTCGCATTGGTTCGATCGGGTGAAGCTCCCGTGGACTGTGATGACGCCCCTTGGTCCTGGCATCTTGAGTAGTAGGTATGCGTAGTGTGGGACGGCCAGGAATCTTGCGAATGCTACACGCCCTAGGATGGCGTGGTATTGCGACGGCCAGTCCACCACTTCGAATTCTAGGCGCTCCTGCCGAAAGTTGTCCGGCTTCCCGAAGATGACGTCGAGCCCTATTTTGCCCAGGGGGAATATGCCCTTCCCTGGGACAATGTCGTGGAACGTTGTGTCTGATTGTTCCAGGCTGCATTGCGGGATCCGCATAGCCGCTAGAGTGCTTGCGAACATTAGGTTGATGCCGCTGCCGCCGTCCATGAAGACGCGACTCATCTCGAAGCCTCCGATCTGCGCCTCCAGCACCAGGGCAGCATGACCTGGGCGAGGGATCTGGCAAGGGTGATCCGCGCGAGTGAATGTGATGCAGGACTCCGATCCGCTGAGGTACTCAGGGATTGCAGGCGGAGTTGCCACGGCCAAGTTGATTTGTTGGGTGATTTTCTTCTGCACCCTGTTTGTGGGGCGTCCCTTCTGGATCATATTTAGTGCTCCCTTTGGTGGGGGGTATCCGACCCCGGCATTGTTTTGCGCTGGTGCGACTGGTTGATTTGGGCCTCCAATAGGCGGCGGTGGAGGGGCTCCGTGTGCTATTTCACCTGGCGCGGGTGCGTTTCCGAACACAGGAATTGGAGCTTGTTGCCTCATCTGCACCATGCCTTCGCTGAGTTTCTGGAACTCGCGGCAGTCCTTGAGCATGTGGCTGGCTTTCTTTTTGCCATCTTGTTTGTCGATGTAGAAGTGGATGGTGCATGAACCCGAAAGTTTGTCGAATGCTGAGGGTCCATTGTCGCGGTCGCGGCGTTGCCACGACTGCGTTGGTCGTCCGTTGTCGCGGAAGTTTCCGCCGCGGTATCCTCCGCTGTTGCGGATGTTGTCGTTACGGCGGTCGGCGTAGCCGGCCGCGACCATGTCGGGTCCATCGCGGTCCTCGTAGACGCGCGATCTCCTCTTGCTGCGGCGTTCACGTCTTCGGCCGTAGTTGTCCTCTTCATCTGATTGCGTTTGCTGGATGCAATCTTCGCCGTCTGCCCAACTGTTGGCGATTTCCATGAGGTGGTCGAGTGTCTTGGGCTTTACACGCGCAAGTTCCTCCTTGAAGTCTTGGCGCTTGACGCCGTCCCTGAAGGCATCGATGGCCCTCTCTTCGGAGATGTGTGCTGCGGAGTTCTTGGTTGTAGACCAGCGTAGTATGTACGAGCGAATAGATTCACCCGTTCTCTGAGTGCAGGCTCGCAATTCTTCGATTGAGGCGGGCCTCTTGCTGGTGCCTTTGAAATTTCGGATGAAGCTGTAAGCAAGCTCCTCCCAGCTTCGGATGGATCCTGATGATAGGCTGCTAAGCCAGACTCGCGCCGCGCCTGTCAGCTGCAGCTGAAGGCATTGCATGGCGGTTTCTTTGTTGCCTCCGTGAAGCTTGACGGATGACAGATGGTCACTGAGCCAGGATTTTGGATCTTGCGTGCCGTTGAACTTCGGAGTATCCGAAGGAAGCTTGAAGTTGCGTGGCATCTGTGTTCGCCGAACAGATCTGCTAAAGCATCGGGCCCCGCAGAGTTCTCCTTCGTCTTCATCCATCTCAGATTCAGACGAGCATGCGCGTTTGGCGCGTGCTTTGTCGATCTTGCGCTGTGTAAGCTTGTCTCTGGCGTCGTAGTCGCGTTTGTGGCGGTGTGAGCTCTTCTTCCTTCGAGGAAGATCGTGCTCCTCTTCCTCTTTGGATGAGGGTGTGGGGCTCTGGTCGCGCCTGGCCGGAGCTTTCTTCTTCGGCTCCGCAGGAGCGTCTTCGTGGAGCGCAGCTCCGATTAGTCCTAGTCCGGTGAGTGCGGACCTATGCATGGCCCTTTTCGGGTCCCCCTCCGGTGGTGGGTGAGCCGCGAGATACGCAGTGGTTGCCATGATCGCAGCTTGTGGCGTCTTCGGGATGATGTTGCCGTCGGCATCCATATCCATGAACGATGTGTGGAGAGTTCGGGTCACGTCACGCCGCTCCTTGGGATCCATGTTTTCCACCCGTGAGCGGTGCTTGTTTCCCTGGTTTCCGTTTGTGCTAGAGCCGGGTGCCATGGCGGAGAGCGCAGCTCGTCGCGCGCTGGACTCGGAGGCTGCTTGCTTGCGCTTGTCTAGCGTCTCCTGCATCTTGACTTGTTTCTTGTGTTCCTCGATGAGGAGTTAGTGGTATGCCATCAGTAGGTCACGTGAGGCGTCTGCAGGTAAGACGATGTCGCCTGCGACTGCACGGCGCGCCTGGACCCATCCTTCTTTGCTAAGTTGGATGACGTGGCCGTTGTTTTCCCTGTTGGGTGGGGGGACTGGCTTCTTTTGTTTTCGCAGTTTTCGCCGTTTCGGTTGGGCGGCAGGTTAGGTGTTTCCTCATCGGTTTGGATGACTGCGGCACATAGATAGCGCTTGCAGATTGGTCGGCTGCTGCCGCAGCTTTCGGATCCGGAACCGTAGGTCCCTTCATCCGAAGGTGGATCAATAGATCGGAGTTACAGCTGCTGCTGTCGTAAAACTCATCTATTGATGGTGACGTGCGTAGCACAGGGTGTGGAGCCCACAAGGCGGGCCTGATTGACGGCACGGGCACCCGCTCAGGGAGGCGGAGGGTGCCAGTTTGTCCCACCTGGAAGCAGAAACTCCTGAACAAAATCTCGAGTCCGTCGCCTACGGGCTCGAAATCCTTCATGGTGGCCGGCGAGTGGGCGGTGAAGTCGAAAGCGCCGAAGAGGAGGTGATTCTCCGTCGCGGCGGAGTTGTAGATCGATCGGGTCGGAACCGTCATGACCGCACAATCAGCAGCCCCAATTCCCACAGACGGCGCCAATTGACGAGGTTTAATCTCGTCAATGCCCATTGTTATGGACTTGGGTTTTGGAGAAGATGGGGATGCTGGAGATCGTGGCACAGTTAACAGACAAGCAACCAGGGGACACGAGATTTACCCAGGTTCAGGCCCCCGGAGGGAAAACCCTACTCCTGCTTGTCTGCTCTTGATTACGGCGGAATCGAAGGTTACAGGGTGCGCAGATTCGATCTGGCGTGGATGCGTGTGCGAGAGTATGAGTCGAGAGATCTAGGACGTGCCCTCCTGGCCTTTATATAGACTTAGGCAGGTCCCGGGCATAGTCCTAGTCGGTTACAAGTTCTAGGGTTTTACCCCTTTGAATTTCCTATCTCCGCTAGTCTTGCTCTCTAAGGATCCGAAGGCGTCATGGGCCTTGGCCACCCAAAAATCTTCATGGGCCAGTGTATATCTGCTGTGGGCCTTCCTTGGGCTGGACCAGGTATGCTAAAGTCACGTACCCGTAGGGTATAACCATGTCATTGAGGCCAGTCCACAATGGAGGACACAAGAATACAACACACCAATCACATAATTGTCTAGGGTTCCAAAAACCCAAGAGAAACAAGCCCACAGGCTTGTAGTCGCCGAATCTCCATGGAGAACTCAAACCTATGAAACAAATGCAAGGACAAGTCCTTCACTCTGAAATTACAACAAAGCTACACAAGATATTGGGGGAATAAGGGAGGAAGAACACAAGAGGAGAACACAAAACTCTCCAAGATCTAGATCCCAAGGATTCCTTGACAAAGAAGGGATTTGGTTAGGTGGGGTTGTAGATCTAGATCTCCTCTCTCAAATCCCTCAAATAGATACAAAAATAGTAGGAGGAAGAAGGGGATAGGGCAAGTTTTTGAAGGTCAACGATGGAGGAGAGATAGTGGAAGAGCTAGCAAAAATGGCCTCAAAAGTTGGGGAAACAATAGGGAAGAGGGGGTCCTTAAAAAGGGCAAAATAAATCTACCCGTTTAGGCCAGATTCGCGCACCACCAGAATTTCCGGTGCTCCACCGGAACTACCTGTAAATAGAAACACAAAATACAAAATAAAATAGTACTTCACGGGAACTTGGGTCAGAATTTGGGCCGGAACTTCTGCTCAAGCAAAAAAACTTGACAACATTGCACGAAAACTTCAATAACTTTTGATTCCGGACTCTGTTTTTGATGATCTTGGGCTCGTTTGAAGAGAACGACAAGCTCTACATGATTATGCAAAGAAACATCATAGTTAGCATAGAAGGATAAAATCAAATTGAGGAAGTTATGTGATACTGATACGTCCAATTTGCATCACCATTCTATATCATAATTTGCCTCTATTCATTGATATGTGTCTTATTATGAGGTGTTACTTATGTCTTTTCCTCTGTTTTTGCATGTTGGAGGATTCTTGGAGGATGAACTGCCGGAGTCAGGTTTCTGATGGAAAAAGAGGTGTTTTGATGCAATTTCGCGAAGATCAGAAAAATACTAGAAAATATTGGAAAATTATATTTTCCCAGAAGACGAAGGAAGCCAGAAGGGGAGGCGTAGCTAGGCCATAGGGGGCCCACACCCCTCCTAGGCGCGGGTCCCCCTAGGCCGCGCCTAGGGCAGGTGTGGCCCACCTGGCTGGCCTCCGACTCTGCCCTCTCACCTATATCTTCCTCTCGGAACCCTAATACCGAGGGAGCAACCACAGAAAGATTTCTACCGCCTCTACGGGGCGGAAAACACCGAGAGATAAATAGCTCTCCGGCAGACAGATTTTTGCCAGGGAAATTCCTTCCCGGAGAGGGGAGATCGTCGCCATCAACACCGTCATCAAGCTAGGCTTCATCGGGATCATCATCATCATCATCCACACCATCATCTCCACTAGCACCATCATCACCACTCCATCCCGCTGTAACAATTGTGTTGGATCTTCCATTAGTTCTTAGGGGAAACTTTCCCGGTGTTAATTACTATTGTAGTTGATGCTTGTGAGTGGAACCATTGGATTATTGTTTATGTTCAGATTGTTACCCATCACCATATCATATTTGATCTTGATCCATATGATGTCTTGTGAGTAGTTCATCTAGTTCTTGAGGACATGGGAGAAGTCATGTTGTTAGTAGTGGATTTGTGTTGAGTTATTATTCAATGGTTTAGTATTTAAGTTGTGGTGCTATTCTTCTAGTGGTGTCATGTGAACATTGATTACATGATACTTCACCATTTATGGGCCTAGGGGAATGCATTGTGTATTTGGATACTAATTGTGGGGTTGCCGGAGTGACAGAAACCTAAACCCCCGTTAGGACACCTTTGCACAAGGGAGTGTAGGATCTCAAAGTTTAAGGCTGTGGTTAGGTTTATATCTTAATTGCTTTCCTGTATTTGCAGATTTTGCAGGGGGTTTAATCACAAGTATGTATTAGTACAAGTAAGGTCGGTACATTAGCACAGGTTCACCCACCCAACACTTATAACACCAAAGAAGACTACTTAGCTATTTGAAGTGAAAGTACTTGACAGAATTCCCATGTGTCCTCGAGAACGTTTGGTCCTTATAAGTATTTCCACTGGCTTGTCCTTTGCTAAGAAAGGATTGGGACACTTGTTGCGTTTGTTCGTTGTCTTTATTACTTGCACTTTGTTTCTTTGCTTATTCAGAAAACCCCTAAAAATCCGTTTGCTAAGTATTTATAGAGATTTTCTGCTCCATACCACTAGTCAACACCTTCCGCGTCTCATTGGGATCGACACTCCTATTTATCGAAAGTACTACGATACACCCCCTATACTTGTGTGTCATTAGATACGTCCAATTTGCATCACCATTCTATATCATAATTTGCCTCTATTCATTGATATATTTTGTATTAAGAGGTATTACTCATGTCTTTTCATCTGTTTATGCATGATGGATGATACTTGGAGGATGAACTGCCTGAGTCAGGATTCTGATGGAAAAAGAGGTGTTTTGATGCAATTTCGTGAAGATCGGAAAAATACCAGAAAAACTATGGAAAATCATATTTTCCCAGAAGACGAAGAAAGCCATAAGGGGAGGCGGAGATGGGCCACACAGGGCCCACACCCCGAGGCGCGGGCCACCCCTAGGACGCGCCTACAGGGGGTGTGGCCCACCTGGCCCACCTATGGCTCCGCCCTCTTGCCTATATCTTCTCCTTGAAACCCTAAAACAAAGGGAGCGACCACAGAAATATTCCGCCGCCTCTACGGGGCAGAAAACACCGAGAGAGAAAGAGCTCTCCGGCAGACAGATTTCTGCCGGGGAAATTCCTTCCTAGAGAGGGGAGATCGTCGCCATCAACACCATCATCAAGCTAGACTTCATCGGATCATCATCATCATCATCCACACCATCATCTCCACTAGCACCATCATCACCACTCCATCCCGCTATAACAATTGTGTTGAATACTTGCATAGTTCTTAGGGGAAACTTTCTCGGTGTTGATTACTATTGTAGTTGATGCTTGTGAGTGGAACCATTGGATTATTGTTTATGTTCAGATTGTTATTCATCACCATATCATCTTTGATCTTGATACATATGATGTCTTGTGAGTAGTTCATTTAGTTCTTAAAGACATGGGAGAAGTCATGTTGTTAGTAGTGGATTTGTGTTGAGATATTATTCAATGGTTTAGTATTTAAGTTGTGGTGCTATTCTTCTAGTGGTGTCATGTGAACGTCGACTACATGATACTTCACCATTTATGGGCCTAGGGGAATGCATTGTGTATTTGGCTACTAATTGTGGGGTTGCCGGAGTGACAGAAACCTGAACCCCCGTTAGGACACCATTGCACAAGGGAGCGTAGGATCTCAGAGTTTAAGGTTGTGGTTAGGTTTATACCTTAATTGATTTCCTGTAGTTGCGAATGCTTGCAGGGGGTTAATAACAAGTATGTATTAGTCCAAGTAAGGTCGGTAGATTAGCACAGGTTCACCCACACAACACTTACAACACCAAAGAAGACTACTCGGCTATTTGAAGCGAAAGCACTTGACAGAATTCTCATGTGTCCTCGAGAACGTTTGGTCCTTATAAGTATTTCTACCGGCTTGTCCTTTGCTAAGAAAGGATTGGGCCACTTGCTGCAATTGTTCGTTGTCTTTATTACTTGCACTTTATTTCTTTGCTTTATCAGGAAACCCCTAAAAATCCGTTTGTTAAGTATTTATAGAGTTTTCCTGCTCCATACCACTAGTCAACACCTTCTGCTCCTTGTTGGGATCGACACTACTATTTATCGAAAGTACTACAATACCCCCCTATACTTGTGGGTCATCAAAACTATTTTCTGGCACCGTTGTCGGGGAGTTAAGCTCTATTGAAGAGTGGAACTAGTAAAGGAAACTTCTACTGTGAGTATTATTTTTATTTCTGTTTGTTACTTTGTTTCCAATATGGATAAACCACTTGGTTTTCTGTTTGGGAAAACTACTACCAATGTTAGGGTAGTAGATGAACCACCACCTATTGATTTAGATCCTTTTAAGATACCTACAAGTATTGTTGATCGTGTTATGGATAATTATTATTTAGGGGATGGAACTGTCCATCCTGGTGATCATTTGCTTTTCTCCATGAGTTATGCGGGTTGTTTAAGTGTGCAGGTATCACAACTGAACAGGTGAAGAAGAATTTACTCTCTATATCATTGAAAGGAAGAGCTGAAGAATGGTATAAACTGCTGAAGAATGGACAATCCATGGAATGGGAGGAAATAGTACCTCTCTTTTATTCTAAATTCTATCCTCCCAGTGAGATTCATAAAGATAGGAATCTGATATATAATTTTTGGCCTCGTGATGGAGAGAGTATAGCTCAATCTTGGGGGAGATTGAAGTTACTGATGCTTAAATATTATTATCAATAACTTTTATGCAAGGCTTACTCTTCATGATAAATATTTACTAGATGCTTCTTGTGCTGGATCATTCACACATATGAAGGAAGAAGATAAATGGGATCTCCTAGACCGTATTCAAGAGAACATTGAAGCATGGGAAAATGACAAAGGAAGGAAGTCAGGTATAAACTATGATTATGAATGAATTAAATCCTTTATGGGAACTGATGACTTCCGTGATATTAGTACTGAGTATGGTCTTGATTTTCAAAGTATTGCCAATTGTTTTATGGCCTTTGCCTCTTACATAGAAATTCCCAAAAAGAAGTGGAATACGGTACCATGCACCTTATAAAGATGTCGTTAATCATGTTGCTGTTAGAAATACCGAAGTTTGTACTACTAATCATATTTTTCTTGAACCTTATGTTGAGAAAACACCTTTCCCAGCTAAGGTAAAGGAGTATTCTATGATAATTAGTGCGAATAACAAATGTACAAAGGAAGCTGTGGAACCTAATGAGCAAATAAACAATGAACCTGAGGTAGCTATTGTGAAAGATCTTGTCACTAGAAATATAGAGGATGAGCACATTGTCTTATGTGAAGACGCTTCTAATATTATCTCTTATCCTAGTAAAGCTAGTGTCCCTATGCTTTCTGTGAGAATTAGTGATCATTTCTATTATGGTTTATGTGATATTGGTGCTAGTTCTAGTGATATTCCTTATGAGCTTTATAGGGAAATTATGCATGAAATTGGTCCTTGTGAGCTTGAGGACATTGATGTGGTTATTCACCTTGCTAATAAGGAAACCATTTGCCCTATTGGTATTGTAAGAGATGTGGAAGTCCTTTGCGGTGAGATTAAATATCCTGCTGATTTTCTAGTGCTTAATTCAGCAGCCAGCAAAACTTGTCCTATCATCGTTGGTAGACCTTTCCTGAACACTTGTGGAGCTATTATAGATTGTAAAAAGGAAAAAAGTTTTAACTAAGTTGATGGAGATTCTTATGATTTTAATTTTTCCAAATTTGCTAAAGCTCCTTGTGAAAATAGCTTGCCTAATGAAGATTTCAGGATGGAACAACTTGCTTCTATTGATCCAGTTTATGACCTTGGACCCCTTTTTGATGATTGTAAGTATGCTCATTCTGATGATAGAGTTGTTTCCTATGAAAGTTATATTGTCAACTTTATTCAAAGTGCTACTGAGAGTTATTATGAGAGAGGGAAACACGGTTTTATGCATCTCAATAATGTTAAGTTTCCCCGCTTTGTGTTGAAAGCTTTGAAGTTGCATTTGTTTTGTCTTCCTATGCTAGTGGCTCTTTTTTCAATAATTTGTTTTCTCATGATACTCCTTTGCATAGGAAGTGGGTTAGACTCAAATGTGTTGTATATTTGCTTCTCTATGCTCTCTTTCACTTCGAATATATATCTCCTATGTGAGCATCTTTGGAACTTTCAAGCCTAACTTAAAGGCACTAAATAAAATTACTTCTTGGAGATAACCCAATAGTTTTGTTGAGTCTTGGAAGTTATTACCTCGGTAATAACCACTCCTTATCCTTTTTTTGGTTTTTGTGTCAAGATCAACTACTTTTGAGAAGTGGAGGAGTTGTGAAAAGTGGCTGTCCTGGGACAGATTTTTGTGCTGCATTGTAAAAATTCGTGAAGGAGCTCAGTACTTCGGATGGATATGTATTTTTCTGTTCTTGTTCTGCAAGTTTTTACCCAACTTTAATTAGTTTTGCACTTTTTGATTTGATCAACAGAAGGTTTTCGAAAAAATCAAACTTTACTTGTTGGTCTATTTTGACAGATTTCTGCCATCATTTGCATTTGCCTCTTACATTGATTCCCTTTTCAGATTCTTTTTGTGTTTTTGGAAAGGAGTTGCTACAATAGCTTTTGTTTTGATATATTTCAGTCGAAGTGTGTACCTAAAGGTTTATTGTTTTTGCATACACTAATGTTGCCATTGAGGTTTGTGTAAGGCCCTATATGAAGGGAATTTCCAGGAGAAGGAGAAAAGGAATCTGCAGAGTTCGTCTTTGAATAGGTAAAAGTGGTGAAAACAGAAGGTTTATGAAAGCCTAATCTTTTTTATATTTTTGATGTTTTTATTACATACGGAAGGTTACGAGACGAAACAGAGGAGGAAACAGAGGCCAGGGTGGCCACACCCACCCTAGGCGCGGGACCCCAGCTGGCCACGCCTAGAGGGGGTGTGAGCCCCCTGAGCCCCGTCTCCGCCTTGTTTTTCGCACAGTACCTTCCTTATGCATTAAAACTTCGTAATATATAACCCCCCGGATCCCCCGAGGTTCGTATATCGTGTTCTCGTCGTGTTTTCATTTCGATTTGTTTCTATCAGGAAATATTCTCAAGTTTAGAGCACCATGGTCTCCGCCAACGACAAAGGCAAGAAGACCGAGGAGGAAGATCCTCAAAACCCCAAGGAGGAGGAGATCTTGGTTGGGGATGAGGAAGACATGGAGGAGGACGAGCATCCGGACACTAGCGCTACCGTCGCAAGCATTGTAGTGGTGGCAAACCCTACCAAGCTTAAAAGGATAGCACGGATGTCTACGGGAGGGAAACCTCCATGTCTTGTCTTCGCTCCACGGTCATGTCCTTCACGAACCAAGAATCCCTTCCATACTCTTATACATGAGCAACAATTCCAACAGGTGATCAAAGGGAACTTGCCCTTGGTTTGGGATCTTCCTCGTTCTGACCATGCAGGGAAGGAACACTCTAAGAAGGAAGAGTGTGGAAAGAATAACAAGGACTGGGATTCTCGGTTCGATATGGTCATGAACCGCATTGAGCAAAATTCAGAGTTGATTCGTACTCTGACCTTCGAGATTGAGGATTTGAGGAAACTTATTAAGGAGATTATCAAGGGAACACCACCACCACCGAAGGAGTAATTCATCAGGTTTGGAATCCCCTTGGCTTGTTCCAAGCTTGGGGGAGTGTCGCGGTATCACAACATTATCTTTTATCTTGTACCCTTTTAGTGGATTCATATCTTTGGTAGAGAAGTTATCTTATAGGTTGGTTTGCATTGTGGAAGTATCTCTCCTTTAGTTGGTTATCTATGTATCCCTTGGTGTGAGTGCCTTTATGGAATATGAATGAGAAGTCTCATATTTTACTTTTTGCACTTCTGATTTTAGTTTGCAATCTCTATTATATGATTGATCTTGTTGATCAGTATTGGTATCACTTTGGGAGCATCGAGTAGATCTAAATTGGTTTTGGGAAACCGAGCTCTGGTCAGTAGCAACACTTTTTGAGGTTTGAAAGGAAAAGAGAAAAAGCTTACAGGTATTTTGTATCATTTTATTTTCTTTCTTGATTGGCTCATAAGCTTAGTATTCTTTATTTAAGATAATTTTGTGTCTTCAAGTAAGATTGCATGTTTGGCTTTATCACTTGTATGTTTGCTTGTTTCCTTTAACTCTTTTGCTTGCTACCTAGCCTTGCTAGCCAAAAATCTGTTTTGAGAAGGCATGCTTCTCATGCATCCAATTCCTTTGAACCAAAACCTGTGCCATTTGTGTCCACCATATCTACCTATTAGCATTATTGATATTGCAAGCAAATTCTCAAGCTTCATCTATATTTCGAATTAAAAATTATTTTGTTATGTGAAAACTAGTTAGTAAAGCTCTCACGAACTTGATGGTACACCTTATTTTCTTGCCCTAATAAACTTGAACCATTGTGTCATCGAAGTTGTATATGTTTGCATCTATACATTGGGATTAGCAGAACCGTGTTATCACGGGGAACGCTTTCAACACTTATGGATACATATCCAGTTGATATCATGCTCTTTTGTTTGCGGATGTAGTCGGTGTGAAATAAAAGGGGAGCTTGCAATTCCATGGAGTTATGTATGTGTGTTAGAGAAACGCCTGGGCCGCTAGCCTAAGCCATGCCTAATCATGGTGGAAATTTGCAGCATAACCATACTGAGCAATCTGTGAAGCATCCTCAATAAAAACCTATGCAAATAGCAAATAAAAAGATCACTGATATGCTCACTATATGATTGCCTTGTCATTTTGATTATGGGATAGCTCTTGTATCATGTGCAAGGGGTACCCTGTGGGCGGTTATTTATGATACACATGTACTTACAATGACAAGAACTTACCGGTAACTAAAGTTGAGTAACATGAGGAGCGGCCCTCGTACTCAAGGGACATGAGATTGCCAACTTATATTTTGTCAAGCATATACTCCTTCTTTGTTCACTTTAACCTTAATCACCTCAAGATACTTATGATAGGGGCAATGAGGGCTCAAAGATAGTAAGTACCATAATCTTTTGGAAGCTCTTTATGAACTTGAAATCCCTGCTTCCCTCTATGAAGGACCTTTCTTCTACTTCTAAGTTGAGTTAGTAAACCTACTTCCTCCCTGTCTCCAGCAAGCATTTGAGTTGTTGTGTTTCAAGCATTCATATGATGATTTATTCAATCATGTTCTTTATCTTCCTTATTTGCACAAGACTCTTATCTTTTGAGTATTACTTTGAAATCCATCATTGTGAAAAACCTTTTATGTTTGAGCAAAGAGTACTCTTGTTGTAAAACTTCTACAAAAGCTTTTTGTGAAACTGTTTGCCAACTGTTCTCTAACAAAGAACAAAGTTTGCCAATCCCAATTATGATTTATCTTTATGCATCTCTATTGTGACTCCTATACTTGTTGCAAGCTAAGTTATATAGTGGTGAGTTGCTTTCTTCTATGAGTTGTGTAATGGTAAGTGTGATGCTTCTTGTACGTATTCTTTTATCGACACTTCACTCCATAAACCCGTGGACATGTTTACTGAGCTTAGTTTTCGCTTGGGGACAAGCGAAGGTATAATCTTGGGGGGGAGTTGATACGTCCAATTTGCATCACCATTCTATATCATAATTTGCCTCTATTCATTGATATATTCCGTATTAAGAGGTGTTACTCATGTATTTTCATCTATTGATGATTCTTGGAGTATGAACTGCCGGAGTCAGGAATCTGATGGAAAAAGAGGTGTTTTGATGCAATTTCACGAAGATCAGAAAAATACTAGAAAAACTATGGAAAATCATATTTTCCCAGAAGACGAAGAAATTCAGAAGGGGAGGCGGAGATGGGCCACACGGGGCCCACACACCCCAGGCGCGGGCCACCCCTAGGCCGCGCCTATAGGGGGTGTGGCCCACCTGGCCCACCTCTGGCTCCGCCCTCTCGCCTATATCTTCTCCTCGAAACCCTAAAACAAAGGGAGTGACCACAGAAAGATTTTGCCGCCTCTGTGGGACGGAAAACACCGAGAGAGAAAGAGCTCTCCGGCAGACAGATTTCTACCGGGGAAATTCCTTCCCGGAGAGGGGAGATCGTCGCCATCAACACCATCATCAAGCTAGACTTCATCAGGATCATCATCATCCACACCATCATCTCCACCAGCACCATTATCACCACTCCATCCCGCTGTAACAATTGTGTTGAATACTTGCATAGTTCTTAGGGAAAACTTTCCCGGTGTTGATTACTATTGTAGTTGATGCTTGTGAATGGAACCATTGGATTATAGTTTATGTTCAGATTGTTATTCATCACCATATCATCTTTGATCTTGATCCATATGATGTCTCATGAGTAGTTCGTTTAGTTCTTGAGGACATGGGAGAAGTCATGTTGTTAGTAGTGGATTTGTGTTGAGATATTATTCAATGGTTTAGTATTTAAGTTGTGGTGCTATTCTTTTAGTGGTGTCATGTGAACGTCGACTACATGATACTTCACCATTTATGGGCCTATGGGAATGCATTGTGTATTTGGATACTAATTGTGGGGTTGCCGGAGTGACAGAAACCTAAACCCCTGTTAGGACACCATTGCACAAGGGAGCGTAGGATCTCAGAGTTTAAGGTTGTGGTTAGGTTTATACCTTAATTGCTTTCCTGTAGTTGCAGATGCTTGCAGGGAGTTTAATCACAAGTATGTATTAGTCCAAGTAAGATCGGTATATTAGCACAGGTTCACCCACACAACACTTACAACACCAAAGAAGACTACTCAGCTATTTGAAGCGAACGCACTTGACAGAATTCCCATGTGTCCTTGAGAACGTTTGGTCCTTATAAGTATTTCCACTGGCTTGTCCTTTGCTAATAAAGTATTGGGCCACTTGCTGCAATTGTTCGTTGTCTTTATTACTTGCACTTTATTTCTTTGCTTTATCAGAAAACCCCTAAAAATCCGTTTGCTAAGTATTTACAGAGATTTCCTGTTCCATACCACTAGTCAACACCTTCTGCTCCTCGTTGGGATCGACACTCCTATTTATTGAAAGTACTATGATACACCCCTATACTTGTGGGTCATCATTATGACGTCTCTAGAAGCGATGAACCGGTAAAACCTCCAAAACCCAAAACACAAGAAGTTGAACTTGGAAACTCCGATTGGGATAAAACCAATTTTGTTGGAAATATAAAACCAAGAGAATCCAACGAAAGGTGAAATATTGGATACCACTAAGGGATACAATATCAAGTATATATATGTGATATATCTCCTAAGGTGTGGAGCCGAAAAAATCTGCATGATCAAGAACACAGTAAGATATGCAAGGGAAATTCTTATTTGATGATCTAGAGCTTGTTATGATGACAAACACAAGCCCTAGATCCTCTCATGGACACGATTCAAATAATAACCAAGAAAGATGATGCTATGTATGCAAAGGTTTGTGCTCTCTCCGAAAGATGCGATCGAGTCACCCGCTTGAGAACCCCTCTTGATAGTACGACTATTTATCCTAAACCCAGTCTCTCAACCACACGAGACCGGCAAAAGAGAAACCCTATCAAGAACATACCTTTGCCTTGAGCATTCCATTTGAGCTTGATGTAGACCATCTTGACCTTCTCAAGATGGAACACCTTTCTTGTTTGCTCTTGCTTGATGAAGACTTGCAAATTGCTCCCCCATACTTCATGGGGAAACATCTTCTTTGGACTTATCTTCATCACTCCATGATCATCAAGGATGGAAAACTCCAAGCATGAGATATTCTAGAGAAGGCGCATCTTGAGCTTGCACTTCTTCATTCCTTCTTGAGTGTTGATCCATCGAGACAAGCTCCTTCTTTCTTCATGATTCCAATCGGCACAAAGCCCTTGGACATTTCTTATTTCTCCTTCTTCATTTCTTCAACTTTCAAACTTGAGACCAACACATGGCCCAAGCGATGCCAATGGACAAACCTACAAGTGAAACTTAATTTACACATCAGTACATAGAAATTGTCATCAATTACCAAAACCACACATGGGGGCATTGATACGTCCAAAACGTATCTAATTTTCTGAATACTTTTGCTATTGTTTCTCCTCTAATTTGTGTGATTTGGATACAACTAACACGGACTAACGCTGTTTTCAGTAGAATTGCTTTGGTGTCTAGTTTTTGTGCAGGAAATCAACTTTCAGGAAAAAACCCGAAAAATATAGCAAAACTCCTATTTTACTAGAAGACTCACGGAGCCAGAAGACGAGACGGAGAAGGGCCACGAGAGGCCCACACCCCCTGGTGGCGTGGACCAGGCCAGGCCGCTCCAGGGGGTGGTGAGGCCACCTCGGGCGCCCCCTCAACCTATCTCTTTGCCTACATAATCCTTCTGACCTAAAAACAGACGGGGGGTTCGACGTTTTTCCAGATAGAGTTCCGCTGCGCTGCCACCACTATAAACCGCGATTCAGAACCAGAAACTCCGTTCTGGCACCCTGCCAGGACGGATAATTGGAGGAGATTATCGCCATCATCATCACTGACGCCTCTCCATCAACCATCCATGTTTCCCCATCCATGAGTGAGTAATCCCCAGTTGTAGGCTATAGGGATGGTAGGGATTGGATGAGATCTATCATGTAATCAAATAAGATTGTTAGGGCATGGTGCCTAGTATCTATTGTTAGTGCTTTTTGACATTGTTGAAACTTGTTATGCTTAATGCTTGTCACTAGGGCACGAGTGCCATGATCTCAGATCTGAACATGTTATTGATTCATGATGATAGTATTGTTTGTGATCTTAGCTGCAAGTTATTTACTCATATTATTGTCCAGAACCAAAGGCCCCGAAGTGACATAAATTGGGATAACCGGAGGGGGTGGCTGTGATATGAGGATCACATGTGTTCACGGAGTGTTAATGCTTTGCTCCAGTACTCTATTAAAAGGAGTACCTTAATTGCTAGTAGATTCCCTTGAGGCCCCGCTACAATAGGCTGGCAGGACAAAAGATGTTATGCAAGTTCTCATTGCGAGCACATATGACTATATATGGCACACATGCCTATGATCATTTAGTACTTGGATGCGTTATCTTATTTATCTGCAATTTCCCTAGATCTTGATATTACATGAATAGACTTGTCAATGCAACGCCCGTCCATCCATCCTTATGCCTACCACACTCAAATCCTGATGTTTGCTACTATTGTTACTACTGCCTTTATTTTACTGCTGCTGTTACTTTGCTATTGCTACTAAAAATTGTTGCTACTGATAAACTGATGTGCGCAAGACTATTTCCAGGTGCAGCTGAATTGACAACTCAGTTGTTAAGGCTTATAAATATTCTTTGGCTCCCCTTGTGTCGAATCAATAAATTGGGTTATACTACCCTCAAAGACTGTTGCGATCCCCTATACTTGTGGGTCATCAGGCATACATGCCCTTTCAATCTCCCCCATTTTGGTAATTGATGAAAATCCATTTGAGAGGATTTAAATATGGAATTTAATGAGCAAAACGGTTGCCCCAACATCAATGTACAACCACAATATATAGAGCAAACTCTCCCACAATCTATGCATGTGTGATGAACTTGAATTTCATTGCATAGATTACCAATCATTACCGTTGGTTGAGTTTCCTCTATATATTAAGCATGCACAACAACCACAAAGATGCAAGAGCATGAGAGGCAAATGCTTAAGAACACACTCAAAGCAAATGCCAACTTCCCTTAAACCCTCCAAAACTTCTCCCCCGTTGGCATCGATTGCCAAAATGGGTGAAAAGTTCTAGACGACCAATATAGTGAGAAATACTCCAAAGGTGTTCATATGCACATGGAAAATGATGAGTACTTGGGAGTAAGTAAAACTATATTAAGGACCCAAAGATTGCAAAAAGAAAAGAAAAAGAAATAAGCTTTAACAAACAAAGCGAGCAATCAAAAGATCCAAAAGAACCAATTAAAAAACCAACAAATAATACCAAATGGAAACAAAAAAATTAAGTGTTTAAATGAAAATAGAGAAACTCCTCAAACTCCGTACAAAGTTTAGAATACTCGTATTTGAATACAATATGCATAAATATGGAATCCTCGCCCCCATAAGCATTTAAACCACAAAATATGAGAAATAAGGAAAATGTACACTCTTAAACGAATTAGAGAAGCTCCCTAAAGATTATGGAAATGTGCACAACCATGGAATCCTCACTCCTCCAAACTCATTTAATAATGCACACAAATGTTAATAAATTTGAAAGCCACCAAAGAGTCAAAAAGAAATAAGAGGTGGTCTCCAAGAAAAGCAAAAACAACCAAAGATTGATCTTCTCTTGTGTGTATAAATTTCTAGGTGGAAAATATCACAAAGACATATGTCCACAAAGAAATATGCACAAACAAAATAGATACTCAAGAAAGCACATGAAGAACAAAAGGAAGTCATAGAATATAAAAATAAGATGTTTGCTTGAAAGCATGGCCAAAGGCTCAAATATATCTTAGGGATTTCTATTTTCGTGCCCCTGGTTCATTAGTTGTACTCAGTTTCCCCAGTCACTTAACTTTTCCTCACTTCCCTCCTCCCTCTATTCTAAAACCCTCGCAGACGCTCGGACGAAGGGATGCCGTCAGGTCAAAGGCTTGACCATTACACGCTAACCGATGTGACCGTATTGGGGCGGGTCCTGCCATGGTCGTTACATGGTGACGGATGGGGCCAGGATACACGTCGTACCAGCCATCCATCTCTTGCTGTCTTGTGGGCTGCTTTTTCCTGATTGTGTGGTCGGTGCAGCCAATGACAAATGGGACCGTTCTGTGGGGCCGTCCAAGCCAATGTACGATGGGTTCGCCATGTGGGTCCATTCTGTGGGGCCGTCGAAGCCAATGTCATATGGGGCCGTCATGTGGGGCTAGAGGGGGGATTTTCATATTTGCCACATTTTACTTTGCAACTTGCATATTTGCCATTTTGTGTGTCACTGACATGTGGTGGTCATATAACAAATATGCAAATTTCAAAGAAAAAGTTTGGTAGATATGCAAAATTGGAAAATATGAAAAAACCCTGAGCAGCTACTCCCCCAAACATTGATAGGTGGGGTCGTGTATGACACATTAGGTCGACTCTATCTCTCATCCGCTCCCAGCCCCTAGCCTTGAGCATCTCCTATCCCACTGGTGGATAGAACAACCATCATCGGTGCATCGCCAGATCTGTCCTACGGCAACGTCAGACGGACTGCCGAGTTGCACCTCAACCACGGCTCTAGCACCTATTTCATCCACACGCATTGTATGTTGAGGCAGTATCGATCGCAGGCAGGTCTGCCGCCCACGACGATCGGGATTTTTTTTCGCCGCCATAACTCGACGAACAGTTGCAGCAATTGCTAGTAGTGCTTGGTAAGACCTTCGCTCCTGTTCCGCCCACCCTAATTGATTCGGTTCCCATAATTTACTCGATATTGTAGGTGCAAATTAGTCCTCAATGTTTGGTCATAGAGGATACACCAGCGAGGGTGGGGAATCGATCATGTCATGTCCACATTCTCCTTCTCCTACCACGTTGGAAGTTCAGGTAGCTCCTTCTATTTGTACTACCGTTGAATTAGAAGTGCCACCATGGCCTGTCAGACTGATTTCAATTGGGTTTGTTTTGGGATTGTTATAGTGTGCTATGCAGGCCAATGATCCATGGTATATTACATACCAATATGAATCAACCTGGTGGTATAGCCAGATGATGGATCTGGAGGAGATGGTTGCCAATTTAGGTGATGAATTGGGCTGTAAAAACCTGTTGATATTCAAGCTGAAGCGTATTGTCGAGGAAGAAAAGAATAATTCAGAGCTTATTCGCAAATATAAGTTGACACTTGAGGCTGATCTTGCCGTATTTTATCAAGTGGTAGAAAACCTAAAACATGAACTTCAAGTGAATGGGGAGGAGAATAGTAGATTCATGTGGGCAGTTTTAGTAGTTGTCCCCGTCCTAGCAGTTACAGTATGCAATTGTGGTGAAGGGTGGAATATGTAATGATTAGTTGAATAAATAGATAATTTAGATAGTAGAATTGTTATTCAATGGATGGTTGTGAGTTCCTGCTAATTTATTCACTTTGTGGTCCCAAAGTTGTCGAGAGAATGCATTGCGGGGCCCGAGTTGCTTGCCATTGGATCTAGCTGCCCATAGTTGGTGTGCCAAATGTTGGAGATATGCCCAAGAGGCAATAATAAAATGGTTATTATTATAACTTTATGTTTATAATAAATGTTTACATCCCATGCTATAATTGTATTAAACGGAAACATTAATACTTGTGTGTTTTGTAAACAAAATAGAGTCCCTAGTAAGCCTCTTGCTAAACTAGCTTATTGATTAATAGATGATCATGGTTTCCTGATCATAGGCATTAGATGTTATTAATAACAAAATCATGTCATTAGGAGAATGATATGATGGACACACTCCTATAGTTAAGCGTAGCATAAGATAAAGTCATTTAGAGTTCGTTTGCTACAAGCTTTCAAATACATAGTAACCTAATCCTTTGACCATGAGATCATGTTAATCACCATGACCGGATGGATGCTTTGATGACATCAAACACCACTTCATAACTGGGTGGTTATAAAGGTGGCATTAGGTATTCTGAAAGTATGTGTGGAGGCACATGGATCAAGAGTGGTATTTGTCCATCCATATGACAGATAAATATACTCTGGGTCCTCTCGGTGGAATGTCATCCAGTTGGCTTGCAAGCATGTGACTAGGTCAGAAGGGATGTCATATCATAGAACGAGTAAAGAGTACTTATCGGTAACGAGGTTGAACAACGAATAGAGATACCGACGATCAAACCTCGGATAAGTAAAGTATTGCGCAACAAATGGAATCGGTATCGTATGTAAATGGTTCATTCGATCATGAAGTCATCATACAAATATGTGGGATCCATTATGGATTTCCATATCCCACTATTGGTTATTGATCGGAGAGGTGTCTCGATCATGTCTGCATAGTTCACGAACCGTAGGGAGACACACTTAGGATTCGATGTTGTTTAAGTAGATATGGAATATGAGTTGGATACCGAATGTTGTTCGGAGTCTCGGATTGGATCCAGGACATCACGGGGAGATCCGGAGAATAAGATTCATATAAGGAAAGTCAATTTCCAGGGTTCGGAAATGTTTTCGATGTGTTTGACCGGAAGCTTCTAAAATGTTCTAGAAGTTCCACCACCCCGGGAGGGGGTACTTGGAATACACCATACCCTAATAGGATAGGCGCATGGAACCCTAGGTAAAGTCGGCCAAGGACAAGGAAGAGAGACACAAACTCTAATTTGAAAAGTCAAATCCTAGTTTGAAAGTCAAAGTCCTAGTGGAGGAAGGAAAGGAAACCTTGAGGGACAAGGTTTCCCTTTCCCTGTCCTTGCCGCCAGCCAAGAGGACTTGGGGGAGGACTTGGCCAGGGATGGGAACCCTGGCCGCCGCCCTCCACCCATATAAGGAGGGGTGGGGGCGCCCCATAGCCCCTCACCCCAAACCCTAGTTGCCGGCGCCTCCCCTCTCTCCTCCATACAGCTGCTCCGGCTTAGGCGAAGCCCTGTAGTAATCTCTTCTCCAACACCACCACCACCACACCGTCATGCTGTTGGGATTCCGTGGAGATCTACAAACCTCCGTTGCCCTGTTGGAACAAGGGAGAGGAAGGTCTTGATCGACTACCGTATGTGTGACCGACTGCAGAAGCGCTGCCGGAACATGGCGCCGGAAGGATCGTATTCATGATCTTGAGATCAGCAAGTGATCGACTACATCAGCCACGAGATCCAAATCTCGTTAAACGCTTTGGATCTTCAAGGGTTAGTTCTCTACAATCTCGTTGCACCAATCTCGTATAATAGATATTGGTTTTGTGTGTTCCCGCGATAGAATTTTTTTGTTTTCCATGCTGCGAACCCTACACCAAATGCCTAGAGGGTCAAGCTGGGGCCCTATCAGTTTTGACTGTTCTGTCGCTGCCATCGTGGCCTCCATGTAGACTTGCAGCGTTGGCGACAACATCCATTCTCCATTCTTATTAACGTCGCATTCTTCTTCTCCATAGAGCGATCTGTGGTCGCGGCCAGGGCGCGGAGCTAGGACGCCAATTCTTTGGCCTCACGGTTCAAGAGTACAGATCAATTTTGATTAAAATCATATATATTTCTATCAAATTTATACAAGCCCATCGGAGATTGTAAAAGAAAGTTCTACGCCCTCCAATCCAAATTAGTTGACTCAAATTCGTCAAGATATAGATAAATCTAATACTAATTCATGTCTAGATACAATCAAATCTAGACAAATCTAAATCAACTCTTTTGGGTCAGAGGGAGTACTACTTATGAATTAGCTTTAGAGCATATCCACCGGTCTCATGGCTCAAATATCAAATTTATTCAAATTATACATATATTTTAAGTCACAGAATTTTGGTTCAAATTGGGCTCAAATTTGTCCCAATTTTATGTGGACGGTGAGCTAGCCGCCTTCCCGCCATATGTGTACTCCAAGAAGTACGAGCAAACTTCTCCCATCCATCTGGGCACGAGGTACATCCGGCCTTCACCGTCAAAGTGCATCTCGACGTGCCAGCCACGGCCGTGGCCTGCCTCCCATAGCTTCGGTTCACAAGGGCTTGATCTGCGCTATCGCAGTGATGTTGCATATGATGGCTTCAATCATCGTTGTATCGATGACCACTGTCGGCACCACCACCGTCGCACCGATGTTGTGGATGATGGATTCAATCATCGTTGGATCGATGACCACTGTCGGCACCACCTCCGTCACACTAATGTTATGGATGATGGCTTTAATCATTATCACATCGATGACCACTGTCGGCACCACCGCCATCGCACTGATGTTGCGGATGATGGCTTCAATCGTCCTCGCATCGATGACCACTGTTGGCACCACCGCCTTCTCGGTGTCTTTCATCAGCAATGGACCTGAGGAGGTGGATGGAAGTGAAATAGAAATTTCAGACGCCTAGATCCTCACCGCTGCACACTGTTCCAGCTGCCATGCTTAGATCTGTGCTGCCGCAAGATGTTCCGACCCGCACGCTTAGGTCCGCATTGTCGCACGCCGTTCCGACCGCCACGGTTAGGTCCGCGCCGCCGCATGTCGTTCGAACCGCCACACTTAGATCCGCGCAGCTGCACGCCGTTTGTTTGGACCACCACGCTTAGATCTACGCCGCCGCTCGTTGTTAGGAGGGACGGAATATGCGGATGGTATACGTGCGACAGGGAAAGGGAGGGAGAGACATCCAGCCCGTCGGGCTCTCCTATCCATGCAGGGTTGGTGCACCCAACGGGAGAGAGAGACCTCTAACCCATTGGATCATGATGTATCCAACGATGGTTGGCCAAGATCCGTGTGACATACATCTCGACCAAGTAGAGCACAGCCAAACTGAGCGCTAGTTGATGCGGTTGATATACGTGCGACAGGTAAAGGGAGGGAGAGACATCCATCCTGTCGATCTCTCCTCGCCGAGGTAGGTGCGCCCATCGGGAGAGAGAGACCTCTAGGCCGTCGGATCATGATGTATCCAATGGTGGTTGGCCAAGATCTGTATGACATACATCTCGACCAATGTGTTATTGGTTGGCCAAGATCTGTATGACATACATCTTGAGCTGTTTGTGAGGGTTTGAGACAGGAGAGAGGGGAAAAGTGAGAAAAACTTTAATGAGAGGGTAAAAGTGAGGAAAATTTTAGCGGGAGGGGAAAACTGATTAGAGCTAAGGAAAACAAGGGCACTCAGATAAAAAATGAGTAAGGGAAATTCAAGTTTTTGGCATAAAAATGGAAAATGTGTTATTTGAACAAAATAATCCATCTTTGTCCACATTATATTGTTATGATGACAACCGCAAGCCCTAGATCCTATCATGGACAAGATCCAAATAACAACCAAGAAAGATGATGCTATGTATGCAAAGGTTTGAGCTCTCTCCGAAAGATGCGATTGAGTCACCCGCTTGAGAACCCCTCTTGATAGTATGGCTATCTATCCTAAACCCGGTCTCTCAACTAAAAATACGAGACCGAAAAAAGAGAAACCCTATCAAGAACATACCTTTGCCTTGAGCATTCCACCTGAGGTTGATGTAGACCATCTTGACCTTCTCAAGATGGAACACCTTTATTGTTTTCTCTTGCTCGCTCTTGTTTGATGAAGACTTGCAAATTGCTCCCCATACTTCATGGGGAAACATCTTGTTTGGACTTATCTTCATCACTCCATGATCACCGAGGATGACAAGCTCCAAGCATGAGATCTTCTAGAGAAGACGCATCTTGAGCTTGCACTTTTTCATTCCTTCTTGAGTGTTGATCCATCGAGACAAGCTCCTTCTTTCTTCATGATTCCAATCGACAGAAAGCCCTTGGACATTTCTTCTTTCTCCTTTATTTCTTCAACTTTCAACCTTAAGACAAACACATGGCCTAAGCGATGCCAATGAACAAACCTACCAGTGAAACTCAATTTACACATTAGTATATAGAGATTGTCATCAATTAACAAAACCACACATGGAGAGAGGGCATACATGCCCTTTCAACATCTTTGCCACCAGCCGAGAGTAGTTTCTCCATCCATCCTTGTATTCTATACTCCATATTCCCTCCTTTATGTAATTAAAGGCAGCACTCCTTGGTCGCCCCACATGAGAGGGCATGTCCAAGTATTTTTCACAACGAGTTTCATTGTGAATATCTAGCACCAATTTGACCGTCTCCTTCACTGAACTCGAGCACCCTTTACTAAATAAAATAGAGGATTTATGCTGATTAACTCTCTGGCCCGAGTAGGAGGTTTCTCGCCTTGTGGAGAAAGGACACGAGAAGATTGTCTCGCCTTCTGGAGAAAGGCAGAGGTAAAACGAAGGATCAAGAGAAGGTTACACATGTACTAAGAGAAGTGGATTGAGGTTAGTGGCGGTTGGACTTTGGCAACCCGCACAAACACCTGTCCAAAACATAAGTACCTCTACCAACATAAGTACATATTTTTTCTTCCAGAGGAAACCTCTACCAAAAATATCTGGGTCAACACTACATTGAAACCGACGTGCAGAAGACAAGAAAAAAGGAATTGAAATCTACAACCGCGGCTGAGATTTTTTACACCAAAAAAAAAAAATATTCTGGCCGTCACGGTGCTGATTCAGTGGTGTGAAGATTGCTGATTCGTTTTCAAGGAGCAGAGCATACAGCCAGCCATGAAAATCCCAGGACCCTGATGCTGACGACCTCGCCGCTGGTAATAGTCAATCTCCAGGGATAGAAATGGATATGCATGGCGTGGTGGCCAACATGTGAACTAAATAATCGGATCTGAATTCGATTCCCAATCTCGACTTCTCCTCCCCCTTCCCATCTCTCTCTCGCCCTGCCTGTCCCCTCCCCCTTGAATTCGCCGTCAATCTCGCCACCTATGCGTCATCCCACGGCCGATTACCCCCTTCCCACCCCAACCCCCTCTCTCATGGTCATGGCAGCCGACGTCTCCATCCCAGCGCCGCTTCCCTGCCTTCAGGTCTCCCGACCGCGCACCCAGTAACCCCCGCTGGTTCCCCCCCTTCGTCTTCTCCTTTTTTTTCCAGGTGAAGAATCCGGCAACCTTTCCGTCGATTAGTTGATATAATTTCCCTTTGGTCTGCAAAGATTGATTCGAACGTTCCGGTTCCGACTTCGCGGGGAAACATTAGGGGGCTTTTTTGGTGAGATTTTGGTAGCTCGTGTTGCGAGATTAGTTGTTTTTTTTCTGGTGAAGTCGAGGTACAGGCGCCACCCCGTAGCCGTACTGGTCTTCTCTGTTACTAGTAGTTATTGGATGGTAACTGCCGATCGGTAGTAGTACAGTGATATCTAGTACTACTAGGATTTCTATTATTCTCCGCATGATATCGGACTATACCGAGGCTTTGGAGCCAGGTTGGGTCTCCCCGTCTCCCCATGAATTAAAAAACCTGTTCTATTTTCCTAAATGTTAGAGGTTTCTCCCTCTGTGCTACATTTGGGTGCTACAACTGTGAATATTTTTTGGTACTACTGCACACTTGAACTGTTCCTGGTCTTTGGTTTACTGGCTTAAGTTGAAGGAATGCAATTTCAGGGTTTGCAGCCGATCAGTGCTTTGGAGCAAGAGGGTGCTTGGTATTGCAGCTTTAGAGCTCTCAATTGGTGCTTGCCGTTAATTGTACCAAAGGAAGGGTTCTTTGACAAGATGAACTGTTCAAGGGGAGGGAGACTATTTCCCCTTTGGTTATGTGCAGTGGTTTACCTCGTGGCTCAGCCGGGAGCTTGCGATGTGGTGCTGATATCGAGTAACACGACCTTGCAATTCAGTGATGTTGAGGCAACCTTTAGTAAGTGCTATGCATTACCCAGTATTCTTTGTCGATCAATTATCAACTTGTGATTACTTTCCTTAGTTGTTATTGTAGCTCTTTTTTTTTGCGCTTAGTTGACAATTGTGACTCATAGCTGCTGAGTGGATTAATTGCTTGTCCTGTGCTGTGGTAGTTTACTGTACCGCTGCTTTAGATAGCTCATGTGTGGTAATTTGCACATATGTTTAATAATGTGCTATTTATTGACATTTCGATCTTTTGCAGCTCCTGCAGTAGAAGGTTCAAGTGTAAATGGTGTAATTTACACTGTGGAGCCTCTGGATGCTTGCAGTCCTCTGAGAAAGAGAGCAGTTGAAAGTCCTAAATCACCATTTGCATTGATTATAAGAGGCGGCTGCCAATTTGATGAGAAAGTTAGAAATGCTCAGGATGCCGGATTCAAGGCTGTGATAGTATATGATAACGAAGATCACGGTGTCCTTGTTTCAAGTAATGTTCCTTGACTCTTCATTTTGGTCTTGACAATTGACACCATATTTTATTTTTATGGTGTATATATTTCTAATAATGCCTTGCTCAGATCATCACATATAAAAGGGTGTACGGTGCATTGATTTAAATATTTATAATTCATGATGATTTGATGGTTGAACAGTAGATAGGTAAGAGGAATAAAAAGGAGATATGCAAAATTCTAATCCCGTCTCACGAAATTTAAATGGTTAGAAGCATTAGCAAACTTATGGAGATTATGCCTCAGTAAGATACAGAGCAGGAATCAATGGCAAACTGTGATGTGGCATAACAAGTGATTTTTTTTATTTGTTGACTCTTCCCTCCAATATTATCTATTCAGTGCACATATTTGCTACAGTTTTTGACTAAGAAGTGTTAACAGTGGCTGGAAGCTCATTCGGAGTCGACATATATGCTGTCTTCATCTCTAAAGCCTCAGGAGAGGTCTTGATTAAATATTCAGGTCAAAGTGATGCTCAGTTATGGATAATATCAACGCATGTGAACTCAGCTTTGTCAATCATGGCAATTTCTTTCACAGCACTGCTTGCTATGTCTGCTGTTCTAGCCACTTGTTTCTTTGTTAGAAGACACCAGATAAGAAGGGACAGGGCCCGAATCCCTGCAGCACGAGAATTTCATGGAATGAGCAGTCAACTAGTTAAGGCAATGCCAAGTCTTATTTTTACAAAAGTTGAAGAAGACAACTGTACATCGTCAACTTGTGCCATTTGCTTAGAAGACTACAGTGTTGGCGAGAAGATAAGGGTGCTGCCTTGTCGTCACAGTATGTTCTTCTCAGTCAAATATCACAAGTATTTTTCTAGTTAGCATAATAGGATTGATGGTTTGGCCGTTTGGAATCTCAATGCCTAATTGTCTATGCATTTTATGTACGACCAGATTAATCTGCCTCTACTAGCCATTACTGATTTAAGGTTAGGAAATAGAAATACACTTATATTACTACTAGAAAGAAGCAAGGGAATGGTGTCACTGATCAAAACTTCCATCATAATGACCTTAACTCCATATACCCCCCTTGTCGGTTTGAGATATGAACTCAACTAAATATGGTCTTACAAGATTTCATTTGTTTTCTGGTCTGTGTAGATATAATTCTACATTATGAGATCATGAACTTGAGTGTGCAGTGGTACTGATCCCTATGTTCTGTGAAGATTTTTCTTAACCAGCGCACTGATACTTGGCTATGTCATCTTACAGAGTTTCATGCTGGTTGTGTGGACCTGTGGCTCACCTCATGGAGAACATTCTGCCCTGTATGCAAGCGGGATGCAAATGCTGGAGCGTCAAACCTCCCTGCATCAGAGTCTACCCCTTTGCTTTCTTCTGTTCTCCAATTGCCTGCTGAATCGACGGCTTTGTCTTCTTTCCGGTCAATGGTGACAGCATCTCCCCCCAGGTCAATAAGTCGGTATCCTTCATCACAGTCCATATCCCACACACACTCCAATTCCAGTATGCGCCGCACTCATAATCCATGCAGATCTTATTCCAACTCACCTACCATCAGTGTAAGTAGGAGCAGTGTAGACCTTGCAAACATGTCATCCCCATGGTCTCACACTTCGCACCTTGCATCTGGAAACTCAGTTGGTGGAGGGCATTTGTCTCCGCCGATCAGCATCAGATATACATCACAACATGTTTCTCGGTCTGGCTACGGATCTTCTTGTCAGTGCTTAGGTTCACCCCATATCCATCTTTCCAGCTACGGGTCTCCAAGCTATTATCTTGGCTCTTCAGGGCAGCAGTACCCTCATCTGAGGCATCGTACAGAGTCAGGTCCGAGCCTATTTACCATGGTACCCCAGTCACCGCAACTGACCCAGCTACAGCACGGTGGAGACTCAGGGACGAGTTTATCAGCTTAACTCAGTCACTGCATCAGGCCTACCTGCAGCACTGCCCTGATTCTGATACAAGCTTATCTGCCGAGACATCTGCCCAGTCGCTACCAGGATGCTGACAGCGTTTACAAAGTTCTCCATTGTAATCCAGTTAGTCCTGTTTCAAGCAAAATACTGACTGTTTAATAGAATAAGGTATCCATGTAACTGTTCAGCGTTGCAAGCATGTTGATTGAGAAAAGCTGAGCTTGCCTGGAAAAAGAGAGAATCGGCGACCTTTAATCTGACCAATTACTTGCTGGGAATCTTGAAGATGAAAATGACTCTACTGACTATGTGCAAGGATTGTCTTGACAGGTATACGTTTGGAGGCATGTGCTGTTTTCTGCTACTGTTTATGCCACGAGTGTATAATTATTACAGCTTAATAGTGATCTATTAGTTGCAGTCAGAAAGGACCTGAGCTAGTAAGATGGCATGTATTCTGGTAATGAATACTACATATAAATGTACCAGTAGTCTCTCTGTCGCGAATTAGATATCACAGATTTTGTAAGATGGCATGTGATGGTCATGAATACTTCATATAAATGACTAGTAGTCTCTCAGTCCCGGATTAGATTTCGCGGATTTTTCTAGATTCGCATGTATCTATATACTAGACAAATATGCGACATCTAACTCGGGACGGAGTACTATTCTAAATTATTATTTTTGACTGTGTAAGCCCGTGGCATACACAGTCTTATATTTATAACTGTAGCAATATAAAGATTAGCTGTAGCAATTCAAAGATGGTACGCATACAAGCAAAATAAAACAAACGGTTGAATCGCGAACTAATAAGAACCCAAATCTTTCGCTGTCGCCGGAGAAGAAGAAGATCACCAGCAACTGATTCACACTTTGGCACTGAATGATCCACGCTTTGGCACTGAAGAAATCCCTAGTCATGAGGTGTTACTGAATCGCAATAACCACCAGTTTTGTAACTGAATCGCAATAACCACCAGTTTTGTAAGACTGGATCTAATCATTTTTACATCTAACTTGGGACAGAGTACTATTCTAAATCATTTTTACATCTTGCTACATCCACCCGACGGAGAGAGTACATTGTTTTTAAGGATATACATCAGTGGTACGTCGGATCTGTAATTATGTTCCTCGTATGGTTTTCTGGTTAGGTTTTGGTTTTTACTACTCTCTCTGATCTATAATTCAGTAAGTCACTGATTTAATGCAACTTTAAACTAAATCAACTACGTTTATTATGGATTGGAGGGAGTACCTTTTTCGGAGTTTTTCCTCTCTTTACTGATAAGTGTTACCTTTTTCAAAGTTTTTCCTCTCTTTACTCATAAGTGCTACTCCATTCAATCCATAACAAGTGTTGCAGTGATTTAGTCAAAGACATGGTGTTATTCTATTGCAGTGGTTTGCATGTGATATGAGATCGATCGCTCCATTGATGGTTTCCATGGCAAAGTGCGGACGTCTTGAGCTATTCCCATTGATGTCCAAACGTACCAGTCATGTCGCCCTCATAGTCCTCTTGTCACTATTCTCCTCCAATATTGCCAACTTGCTTGTTCTTGTGCTTCCTTCTCTTTGAAGCCATCTCCTCTGCTTCGATTGTTTCCATCACCTCCTCCGGGGTCCGTATGAGATGGAGGCACGATATAGTGGTGGGATAGGGTGGATAAGCACAATTGAAGTAGAAATCTCTCCAAACACTAACCAAAAGAGCCGCCTCCTCTTAGCGGCAATGGTTTGCACATGCTTCTAGAAACTTGCTAAGGTCAAACCTGCCACTTAGGCCCCACAGCCTCCGAGACGAAGTTCCAAAGAAAGCGGGCAACGGGACAAGAGAAGAGGATATGGTAACTAGACTCCGGAACTTCACACAAAGGGCACTTGCCATCGCCTGACCCATGTCGCTTCAAGACTTTCACACCTTAGAGAAGGCAATCTCGAAGCGCTTGCCAAACGAAGATCTTGATCTTTAGCGGTATGTGCGCCTTCCAAACCGGACAAGTCCAAGGAAGGACATCCCTCTACAAAAGGCCCGATAAGCGGAGCCCACAGAAAACTCCCTTGAGGGGAGAGGTGCCATGATATACTATCAGAAGTACCTGGGACCGAGGGGGGGGGATAGAGAAGCTCTTAGCTCATTCCACACTAAAGGTCTCTAGGGGACCAAACGAACGTTTGAATGTCATGTTCAAAGTGTCATTTTGTTCTGCTACGATGATCAAAAGCATCGAGTCTAAGCAGATTGCGAACAGAGCTAGGATGGATTCACAAAGAGGACGTCTATGTCCCACAAGTCAAGCCATAAGACGGTGCCTTCTCCATCCCTATGGAAAAGGAGGTCCCTAGTAGGATCTCATGTTTGATTGTTTGGAGAGATCTCCAAAACTATGATCCCTCCCGACAATAACACAACAAGAAGACGACGATTGAGTGAGAAATTAGGATGAAATCGGAGAAAGGGATTAGGAACATAAAACCCAAGGCGGGAGAGTCCACTCTTAATTCTAGGTCTGGTTTTTGTTAGTTCTTTGTTTTCGTTTTGTTGTTTGGAAGGTCGGCCACTTAACTCAACTCATCGATGTTAACCTTATTTTTTGAATTTTCTTTTTTACCATTCCTATTTTATCAGTTAATAATTTTGACAAATATATGATATTTTGGTTATATGCATCAATATTTATTTTTATGTACATGGACAATAGTTCTAAAAATACATATAAAATGAAAGTAAACTTATTCAAGTTATTAAAAAAACTGTGTGTCTAATATCAAAACATTTTGAGGAAGTGTGTATAGTTCACACGGGAATTGAGTATACTCCGAACTCATCCCGACACCGTGACTGGTCAATAAGGTAGGAAAGGTGAGATCTGTTCCAACGTAGCCGCCGCCAGGAAAAGAGCTAGCTAAAACCCATCTAGGGTTTCGTCCCCTCGCCGGCGACGTCGTCGATCTGCCACTACTAGGAAAATGGCCATTCGTGGCGCACCTGAAAAGAGCATCCGTGGCGCACTAGCTGTGCGCCACGGGCCTCGCGCTACGGCTATCTCTTACCCGTAGCGCACTGCCTGGTGCGCTACGGTTTCTCGGGATAGGCGTGGCGCACTAGCAGGTACGCCACAGGTAGGGGTACAGGGTGCGTCACGGATGTGTTTTTCAAAAAACAAAAAAAATGCAAAAAACACCCTCGTTTTGAACTGCAAAAGCAATCGGGTCCGTGCATCACCGCCGTCGTGTCACCTCGTCGGAGCATGGCCGTGGCCACGACCTACCAACGCAGGGAGGTGCGGGAGGCCGTGGCCGCTCTAGTTCTCGCCGACGTCGAGGTGGTAGGAAGGGTGTGGTTGGAGAAAGGAAGGTAGGAAGAGAGGGAGATAGGAAGAGATGGAGGAAGAGAGGGAGGAAGGGAGGTCGGTGAGGAGAAGGATCCGCCGTCGCCCGTTGTCACTGCGAGGAGGAGGAGAAGGAGGCCGCCGTTGCGCCGCCGCCGCGCCACCGTCACTGCAAGGAGAGGAGGAGGCCGTCGTCGCGCCGTCACTGCAAGGAGAGGAGAAGGGGAAGGAGGAGAAGGAAAATGAGAAGGAGGAGAAGGAAAAGGAGAAGGAGAAGGAAGAAGGAGAAGGGAGAAAGAGAAGGGAAAGGGAGAGGGAAAAGGGGAAGGAAAAAGGGAGAAGGAAAAGGGAGAAGAGCAGGGTGGGGATTCAAATTTTGAATCCCGCCCAACTTACTCGTAGCGTACTAGGTGGTGGTGCGCTACGGGTAAGTTGCCCTCTATTTTTTTTCTGCAGGGAAAAATGGTCTTTTGATCGTAACTTTTTACTCTTTCGAATTTTGAAAATCTAAATAATCGCTAAATAACCGGAGGTGGTTGCGAGCGGATGCGAAATTTCGTTCTCGTCATTTTGGTATATTATACGATTTTTTTCCGATATCGTATGCAAAAGTTACGGTCATTTTATCGTGGCATGACTTTTTTTACAGAAAAAGTGAAAACTCATGTTTGTTAATTTTCCTAGAAACTATACCACATTACCTACTTAAATATAAAAGGATTTATTTTTTGAAGTGTTTATTATTTTCTTTTATTTTTTGCAAAACATAAAAAAGCGATCCGCCGGGGGTGGAGTTGGTGCAGGCCACTTAGCCGTAGGGCACTAGGGCAGAGTGTCCTACGACTAAGTTGACCCAGCTGCTGCAGCACACATGCCCGTAGCGCACTAGGTCAAGGTGCGCTACGGCTAAGTGACACATCCGTAGCGCACGTTGACCTAGTGCGCTACGGGTATGTGTGTTGTGGCCGCATGTGCTCTGGCCCATACATAGCCGTGGCGCACCACCCCATGTGCGCCACGCTTACGACAGTTAGCCGTAGGGCACCTGTGGGCAGTGCGCCACGCCTATTTCACCCATGGAACACCACTAGCAAGTGCACCACAGAAGTGTGGATTACCTATAGCCGTTTTCCTAGTAGTGTGCTTCGCCTCCGGTGGCCCTAGGGCCTTGGAGGTGTGGCGGACCACGACCTCTCGCTGGTGGGAGGTTTTCCGATCTTAGTTTAGCCAGTTTTTTAGTGTCTTCTTCGGGATGTTGAGGCGACGGCTACGTCCTGAAGTCAGAATAAGGTCCTCCTTGCTCTATCCTTGCTCCAACGGTGTTTCTAGCACCGACGGAGGGCACGTTGAGTCGTTTGTCCGGCGGATCTCCTGGGACCCGGTTCGTTTTCGTCTTCGTTGGTGTGATTTCAGGTCAGTCTCTTCCGATCTATGGTTGTCATTATTGGTGATGGTTGCTGTTCTGGTGCGCTGGTCCATTGTGGCCTTAGCACGACGACTTCATGTCAATCTAGTACAACAAGCTCTACTACGACAAGCTTTGTCTAGCTTTGGTGATAGAGGGGCGAGGACGGCGGCGCACCGTCGGCTCGCGCTAGTGTTTGTAGTCGTCGCTAGGTGGTCCAATGACCTATTTATAATTTTTATTATTTTTAGATCTCTTTATACTATTGTTAATAGATCGGTGGAATTTCGCAGAAGAAAGGTAGGAAAGGTGGGGTTTGCATGTGATGCGATGCGATGCGCGAGATTAATTTACATTTCGTGGCAATTTCTTAAGCCTTGAGCCTTTTGGGCTCGATGTTGACCTTTATGTATGTTTTAATTTTATTTTAACTTTCCATTTTATTTAATAATTTTGGCAAATACTTGACATTTTGATGAAAAATACATTCATAAATATTTCTTTTGATATTCATCAATATTTATTTTCATATAATGGACAATACTTCTAAAATACATGAAAAAATAAAAGTAAACTTACTTTGAGTTAGATAGAAAATTAAAATAAATCTATGTGTTTATTGGCCGTGCCGGTGGCTGGCTCATATAGATTATTAATAAAACGGTGCGTATAGTACACGCGGGTCTTAGATTGAATTCACTCTGAACTGATTTCGGTTTGGTCAACGTACTAGGATAGGAACGAGAGACGCCGACTCTGTTCCAGTCTTAGGTCTTTCACAATGGATGTTTCTTAGCGCAATATCCTAGGTGCTTTGCCTATGTGGTATGTCATTTAATGAAGAAAGAGAGTGTTGTTGTATTTTAGCTAAGCTACACCCTTTGCACGGTATCATAGACAAAAAATTTGGCTAGACCAATCACACACATGCATGAGACTAGAATCATTAAATGCAACCCTTCTAAGAAACACCAACTAAGAAACACTCCACTGTCATAGTTGTTTCTTAAGTTTTAAGTGCTCCTATGAAAACGTGCTAAGAGACCCTTCATTGTGAAAGGCCTTAGCTTCAGCCAGCCAGCCAGGAATACGATACCACGTCGGTGCCCGTTGGTTTCCGAGTCCAACACGAACGACACGATAAGCAAACGGCAAATCTAGCAGCAAGCTTGGACCCGCACCCCCTCTTACTTATACTCCTTCGTACGTCCTTCCGTGACGTCGTAGCTCTGCTCGATTCCATACCCAGTATCCATCGTCAATAATGTCGATGATCGGAGGAGCAGGTGCCACCACGGTGGAGCGCCGGCGCCGCGCCTATGACATGCTGGACTCCGCCTACCCGGACCGCGGCTATGCCCTGCGGTGGTGCGAGCAGGCGCGGGAGATGTACAAGGCCGACGACGACATTAGTGGATCGCCATGGAATGGAACGACGGCAACGTCGGCGCCGCCCGGGCCCTCTTCCTGGAGTGGGGGCACCGCCTATACGCGGGCGAGGATAGCGCCGTCGACTTCTGGTGCATGTTCATCAACTTCGAAATCAAGAATGGAGACGCCGATCGCGCACGAGCCGTCGCCAAGGTGGCCGTGGAGGCATGCCCCACCGATCCCACGGTCTACGCCAAGAACCTCAAGGTGGAGCTGCTCTTCGGGCACGGCCATCACGCGACCCTCGACGTTCTCGGCCGCCACCTAGACAACTTCGCCATGGACGTCGACTGCAAGGTGTGGCTGGCGCACTACCAAGTCGGAGCATCCCACGACGATGATGCCTCCAAGACCAAGCGACTCGGCGGCAGCAGCTTCTTGGACAGGATGTGCAGCGGCGTCAGGCGGCTCGCGCGGCCACATGTGTACAAGCCGCTTCATGCGTCATCGACGACAAGCAGCCAGATCTCCGTGTAGATCATTATTGCCTCTCTAATGTCGATGATCTGTAAACAACAGCGTAATTTTACGTCAATGGTGACCACTTCAATATCGATGCTACGTCTTGTTCATTGATCTTCTTGATTGTCTCGTCTCCTTGTTTAACTTTACCATCACTCGTCGCTCCGATTGATGCCTTATTTTCTTCAGTGATTAATAATAGTGTTTGACTTTCAATTTTAGATGCAGCAGAGTTTTTCATACCCATTTGAATTGCACCGAATTTTCCTTTTCCTCGAACGTTCATGGAGCATCTGTGCGGCAGGGTTTTTTCTCATATACATGTGACAGAGTTTTGTTTTCTTGAACGCTCGTTCGTAGAGAAGTAGTAATTGAGTTCATGTTTTTTGAAATTTTGTTCATGTTTTTAATTGTTGGTTTATGGTTTTGAAATTGGTTCATGATTTTTCTGAAATTGGTTTATGATTTTCAAAAATGGTTCGTGACTTTTTTTGAATTGATTCATAATTTTCGGAATTGGTTCATAATTTTCAAAAAAATCATGATTTTTGAATTATTTTTCTTAAAATTTAGATATTAAAAAATCTTCACAAATACCTACTACCTTTTTTTGGTTATGCATGAAACCAAAACCAAAACCAAATAACCAGCCCGCGTGATTTGCTATCGGAAATGGATCCCCTGACGTATTGTGTCCCTGCCACGTGGGGTCCACCAGCCGTGGGAGCCACTGTAAGGGGCCCGCGGGGGGGGGGGGGGGGGGGGGGGGGTTGCGCTTAGAGAGAATGCTTGCAAAATAATAAAAATGGAGTTGCTACTCCCTCCTTCCATAATATAAGATGTTAAAAAAGTTTTTAACAACCATCAAATATAACGACCTGTACAAAAATACCCCTGCCACATGTCCAAAACTCGTGATCGCCAATGTGAAGTTTGAATCTCGCCAAGCTCCACCCAGCCGGAACCGATCCTCCTAGCTCGTGCGGGGATTGGTCCACCCAGCTCGCCCGGGGATCGATCGCCCAGCTCCACCTAGCCAGAATCGATCAGCCCAGCTCACGAACATCGCCCAGGTCATCTTTGCACCTCGAGTCGATGCTCCCAGAAGCACATCGCCCAGCTCGCCGGTTGTTGTATGTCGCCCAGATACACCTCCTGTAAGACGGCCGCCAGCCCCCGGCTGCTGCAGCATGCCAGCCCCCATCCAGTAGCTCACTGGCGTTCATGTGAGCCCATCACCCACCCTATGGAGCACCGACCAGCACCTCCAGGTCGACGAGCGCTCAGAACAACACCTAGCGGGCACCTCCAGCACGACATGGCACCATCGGCACGACACCTAGCCAGCATGACCTGCGCCTCGCTGTGATTCTCCTCTTCTCTGGTATGGCATAACCCAGATCTCTGCTTCTGCTATTCTCCTCTAGCCCTACAACAATTGGATACACACCACATCAGTATGGTTCTCCCGGACATCAACTGTACTCCACCTGATGCACAAGTCGATGAACAAGTTGCTGGAGGTGATGAGCAACTAAATGTACAAATGGATGAACAAGTTGAACAAGATCATGAAGAAATGGATGAACAAGGACAAGATGATGAACTAGATGCTAGAGGTAGTTCTCAGGCGCGGAACCGAGGATAGAGATGATCTAGTTCATCATCTTGTCCCGAGTAACATGGAATTGAGGGAGTTTCATGCGAGTAACATGAAAACGGAACTACCTCACGTACGACTAAACCAGGTACGATTTGTATACGATTTGTAAATGAATGGTGATTATGAGTGACATAAGGTTTGATCAACGGCTGTTGTGCTAGGTCGTACCAAAATCGTATACAAATTGTCGTACGTGTAGCAGTGCTCACATGAAAACTCACCAACGAGTAACATGGAACCGAGGGAATAGTTCTCGGGCGCATAAGAACCTTTATTATTACCTCGTGATTTGTGCAACATGGAAGTTACACATGAGTTGTAATTAGACATGAGTTGTAATTAGGTTGCAACTAAGAATTTAATGAGTTACAATTGAGAATTAGTACAAATTTTATAAATTGCAACTAGGTTTTAACTGAGAATTAGCATAAATAGTAGGATGACCTGAGCCGACCAAGACATAAAAAATTCTTGTTAGACACTCCCAAAATAAATTAGACTTTTCTTTAGACCCAATGCTTATTTTTACAGGGTTGTCTATTAGTTAAGCATCTTTTTTTGTATAAGCACCAATTCTTAAACTAACACCGGTTTATTTTTCTAAACACTTCCTACACGTTGCATTATACATGGTCAAGTGAGCCGACAATCAGATTTTTCAAATTATTAGAGGTCGACATGACGATACCTTAAGAGGCGTCGGCTGAGACATATCCATTTAGGGTCCCGTGCCCCTCGCCAGTGACACCGCTCCGCCTTCGTTGGCCTTGGTCTTCGAGGTGTTGCGGTACCATGGCCACTCGCCCGCGAAAAGTATCTGTTCATTGGTTAAACCGTTTTTTCTTGTTTTTTTGGGATGCGAGGCAAAGACTACGTTCTAAAGTTAGAATAAGATCCTCACACGTGGAGTCGTGTGTCCAGAAGGTCTCCTAGGATCTATCCGGTTTTCGTGTTTGTTGATGAGTTTTCATGTCAGTCTCTTCCGACCTACGGATGCTATTATTAGCGACGGTTGCTTCTCTTCTTTGTTTGTACTTTATAGTCTTAGCATGACAACTTTCTATCTGCCTACTATAACAAGTTTTGTCGGGCTACAGTGTTGAAGAGGCGAGGACATTATCACGCCTTCGGCTCGTGCTAGTGTTTGTAGTTATTACTGTTAGCGATAGTTTTAAGATACCATGAGGCGTACGTATGTATATGGGTCGGACTAGACTTAGACTCTTTAGCGATCAGACTTGTATCGAGTCTCTCCTTGTTTCCGTATTCCTCTCATGTACGTATGTAACGCTGGCACCGCAAAGTGCATATATTAACAGACAACTCAGGACTCGGGATTTCATCCGAGTAGATCCCCTTACCAAAGTTTATATGGTATCGAGAGCCGGCTCTTCCGCCACATCTACCTGATCGCCCAGAACCCACACCCATCCCGATCGCCGTCGCCCAAACAGTTTTCCGCCGACGCCGCCCCCACCACTTCCGCCATGACAACTCCCACAGCCCAGGTCATCAACCTCGGCAATCCTCCATCAGACAAGCTGACGCGACGGAACTACACGATGTGGCGTGCTCAAGTATTGCCGCCGATTCGAGGAGCTCGTTTGATCGGTCTGCTAGACGGTACCGATGCTGCTCCCCCAACCACGCTGGTCGTATCGCCAGCAGACAAGGAAACCAGTACAGCGGCCAAGACCGCCCCCAACCCAGACTATGATAATTGGATCAGCCGAGATCAGATCGTTCTCGGTTATTTGTTTCAATCGCTCTCGCCTGAAGTTCTTCCACATGTTCAGCGCCTTGAGCATGCCGCCGCAGTATGGCAGGCGATAGAAGAGATGTTTGCCTCTCACAATCAAGCAAAGATCACGAACATGCGCATTGCCTTGGCAAGCACAAAGAAACTCAATATGACCACCGATGCCTTCCTCACCAAGATGCAGAGTATTGCCGATGACCTCGCCGCCGCCGGGTCTCCCATCACCGACAAGGAACATATCTCCTTTATTCTCGCAGGTCTTGGTGCGGGCTACAATTCTCTCGTTGCGGCCATCGGAGTCGTATCCTCCACCATCACCGTGGCGTCTCTCTATTCCCAGATTTATGCCTATGATGAGCGCAACGAGATGCTCCAACACGAGGTTCACAATGGATTCGAGACATCTGCAAACTTGTCCTCTCGCGGCCGCCAGTTTCGCCCCAACAACAACCAGCCGCGTTGGGATCGTGGAGATCGGGCTGACCGTGACCGCCGTGACGAGCATCATGACACCCGACGTGCTGATACAAATCAGCCACGTCCAGGCCGTGGAGGTGGCCGCACATCTTCTAGTGGGGGTCGTGGCCGTGGTCGTGGACGCCGCCGCACCACCCCATGGGTGGAGGTCACTTGCCAGATTTGTAATCGGGAGGGACACCCTGCCCGAGATTGTTGGTACCGCTTCCAAGACCATGATGATGACTATGGCGGCAAGGAGGGGAACGTTGCCTCCTATGGTGTGGACACCAACTGGTACCCTGACTCTGGGGCTACACATCACATCACGAGCGAGCTCAACAACCTGACCGTGCGTGACACGTACCAAGGACATGACAAGGTTAACACCGCCAGTGGGCAAGGTATGGAGATTTCCCATGTTGGTCATTCAATATGTCGCACCCCTGTTCAAGATTTTCATCTTCGTAATATCTTGCATGTCCCCAATGCATCGAAAAATTTGCTATCCGTCCATCGTTTTACCCTCGATAATCGTGCCTTTATAGAATTTCATCCTTTCTTCTTTTTGATTAAGGATCAGGTCACACGGAACATAATTCATAGAGGGAGATGCGTTGGAGGGCTTTACCCGCTCATATCATCATCGATGTCCAGCCCTCACACACAGAAGCAAGCCTTTGTCGCCACCAAGCCATCTCAAGCAAAGTGGCATAGTCGCCTTGGTCATCCATCTCTGTCAATTGTTAGTCAAATCATTAGTAAGAATAAACTTCCTTTTGTCAAGGATCTTAGCATAGCGTCGGTCTGTGACTCTTGTCAGCAGGCAAAGAGTCATCAACTTCCTTATCCAGTGTCTACTAGTGTCTCTACAGCTCCCCTACAATTAGTGTTTACTGATGTATGGGGTCCTGCCCCCACTTCTGTTGGACGTCATAATTATTATATAAGTTTCATTGATGATTATAGCAAGTTTACTTGGATCTATTTGCTCAAGAAGAAATCCGATGCTTTTTCTGCCTTTGTAAACTTCCAAAAACTTGTTGAACGTAAACTTGATAGAAAAATTCTTACGGTCCAATCCGATTGGGGAGGAGAATATGTGAAACTAAACTCTTTCTTTCAAACACAAGGAATCTCACATCATGTATCTTGTCCTCATGCACATCAACAAAATGGTTCTGCCGAAAGAAAACACCATCATATTGTTGAAGTAGGACTCGCACTTCTTGCTCATGCTCATATGCCTCTCAAATTTTGGGATGAGGCGTTTCTTACTGCCACATATCTTATTAATATGCTCCCAAGCAAAGTTATCAATAATGATACACCTGTTCATCGTCTCTTAGGCACACGGCCTGATTATAACTCCTTACGAGTGTTTGGTTGCGCTTGTTGGCCCAACTTGCGTCCCTACAATACACGCAAACTTGCTTTCCGTTCCAAACAATGTGTGTTTTTGGGGTATAGTCCTCGCCATAAAGGTGTTAAATGTCTAGAGATTTCCACCGGACGTATCTATATCTCTCGGGATGTTGTCTTTGATGAGGCAGTGTTCCCGTTTGAGTCCCTTCATCCAAATGCCGGTGCCCTTCTTAGGCAGGAAATCCTTTTACTTGATTCCTCTCTTCAAAATTTTGAACACGGGGGCACACTTATTGATGATTCAACTATGGCTAATCCTCCTGGTACTAATCCCACGTCTAGTCCTACTACTGTTGTGCAGGTACCAGCAGGACAAACTGGTGAAAATTTCAATCAAAATAGTGCTCAAAACAGCTCAAATGGTACACATGCAATAACAGCAGAAGAAGAAAGCACAAAACACAGTGTAGATTCATCTGCCAAATCAACCCCAGATCAGCTGCACAGCCATAATGGTTCGCCTGACGCGCATGCACGCGCTAATGACGCGGAGTTTAGCACGGAGTTTCTCTCGCCAGAAACGCATGCACGTCCCTTGCATGTGACCCGGCTGCCAGGATCCTCTGTGCCCAGTGGCACTCGTGTGCTAACAAGAGCCTCTCAATCTCCCACACGGACGGCCACACGATCATCTGTGGATGGAGACAGCAGCCCAGGATCTTCTACACCTTTCGTTCCTGTTAATCAGCCCGCACCTCCTCCAACTCGGCCAGCTACAAGAGGATCAAAAGGTATAGCTAATCCGAAAAATTATAAAGATGGAACTATACGTTGGTGTTTGACTGCATCTTCAGATGAACCGGCTGATTTGCAAACTGCTCTAGCACATGACAAGTGGAAAATGGCTATGGATGATGAATATGATGCGCTTATGAAAAATAAAACATGGAGGTTAGTTTCACCTCGTCATGCGTCGAATGTCATTGATTGCAGGTGGATTTACAAAATCAAAAGGAAAGCAGATGGTTCAATTGACAGGTATAAGGCTAGACTAGTAGCCAAAGGTTTAAAGCAACGATATGAAATAGATTATGATGACACTTTTAGTCCCGTTGTGAAAATTGCAACCGTTCAGCTTGTTCTGGCAATTTCTGTTTCTAGGGGATGGAGTTTGCGACAGCTAGATGTCAAGAATGCGTTTCTTCATGGTGTTCTGGAAGAGGAGGTCTTTATGAAACAGCCACCTGGTTATGAAGATAAACAAAAGCCAAACTATGTGTGCAAGCTAGATAAAGCATTATATGGGCTGAAGCAAGCACCTCGGGCATGGTACTCACGGTTAAGTGCTCAATTAATCAGATTTGGTTTTGTTGCATCAAAGTCGGATACTTCATTGTTTATCTATCACAAGTCCACTGTCACGATGTATATACTTATATACGTTGATGATATCATAGTTGCTAGTTCGTTAGAGGCTGCAACAGATTCTTTGTTAAAAGATTTGAGCAAGGAGTTTGCTTTGAAAGATCTTGATGATCTTCACTTCTTTCTAGGAATTGAAGTTCATAAAGTTAATAATGGACTTGTATTGAGTCAAGCCAAGTATGCCCAAGATGTCCTTGCTCGTGTTGGTATGACAAACTGTAAAGGTTCATCAACACCTTTATCATCTTCAGAAAAAATTACAGCACAAGGAGGCGAGATGCTAGGCCCTGATGATAGCACTAGTTACAGGAGTATGGTAGGTGCCTTACAATATTTAACTCTCACAAGGCCAGATATTTCCTATGCTGTTAACAAGGTTTGTCAATACTTGCATGCTCCTACAACATTGCATTGGACAGCTGCCAAGCGCATCATGAGATATGTCAAGGAAACAGTCAGTATTAGACTCACTTTTATGTCATCTGATTCTACACTAGTCAGTGCCTTTTCAGATGCAGATTGGGCAGGATGTCTTGATGATCGCAGATCAACAGGAGGGTTTGCTGTGTTCTATGGTCCAAATCTTATTTCATGGAGTGCTAAAAAGCAGGCTACAGTGTCTAGATCAAGCACAGAGGCAGAATATAAGTCAGTGGCCAATGCAACAGCTGAAATAATTTGGGTACAGTCCTTACTTGTTGAGCTTGGAGTCAAGTCAAGGCAAACACCGTGTCTATGGTGTGATAATTTGGGAGCAATGTATCTATCAGCTAATCCAGTCTTCCATGCACGAGCAAAGCACATTGAGATCGATTTTCATTTTGTCACAGAGAGAGAGAGTTCTGAACAAACAACTTGAAATTCGGTTCATTCCTTCAAAGGATCAAGTTGCCGATGGTTTTACAAAGCCACTCCCAGTTCGTAACTTTGAGGAGTTTAAGCATAATCTCAACTTATCCAAGTTGTGATTAACGGAGGGTGTTAGCGATAGTTTTAAGATACCATGAGGCGTACGTATGTATATGGGTCGGACTAGACTTGGACTCTTTAGCGATCAGACTTGTATCGAGTCTCTCCTTGTTTCCGTATTCCTCTCATGTACGTATGTAACGCTGGCACCGCAAAGTGCATATATTAACAGACAACTCAGGACTCGGGATTTCATCCGAGTAGATCCCCTTACCAAAGTTTATAATTACTAGGTGGTAAATTGACCTATTTATAATTTTTATTACTTTTAGGCCTCTTTGTGCTACTGTTGATGAATAGATCGGTGAAATTTTTGGCAAAAAATTGATCCGACAAACATGTTGTGGTTATGTAGTGACAAATAAAAATTACCGTTTTATGACAATCCCTACTGTCCAAGTGTGGTTTTGGGAGTTACTCGTCTAGGTGGAGCCGGCCCAGTTACACAAGGTGAAGTTAGATTGTCCTGTTGAGGTGCCTGCCTTGTGGTGGACGTGAGGTATTTTGGGTTGTAAGTTTCTTCTGTTAACTTTGTCCACCACGGACCTTCTAGGTCTTCTCTTGTTCTTGGGCCTACCCATAGGTGATCTCACCGGCACCACCACATCGAGGTTTCAATCATCCAAATACGTTGTTGTCGATCTCTATACAACACAAAGTTATTGAGATGATAACCGCACTGGACGAAGCTCAATGAACATGTGGTTCCCATGGTCGAGTATGATTGATTAACCCCTTGTTACGTATTGTCTATGCGCTTTGGGGGGTTTTCTCCTAAATCTTCCTTATTTTGTTCCTCTTGTCATTCCTCAACCGTCGGTTCATATGGTAGCATGAGGTGTAAGTGAAATTACATGGCAGGGACGGCTTGTTCCCCTCCCCTTCTGCTTTAAGAGTCGTGCGAAGGCGACCGGGTCCCTCCCGATCCCTTCTCGCCGGAGTAGCCGGCGGGAGGTGGAGGAGGGACGCCGGAGTAGTTAGGTGTAGGTTTTGCGGCTGTTTGCCAGTAGTGGGCCTTCTTCCCGTACGTGCCGGATCTCCAGATCGGGGCGGCGAGATCTGGAGTCTAGGGTTCCTCCTTGCCCTGTTCGAGCTCCTATGGCCGGAGCTGGAGGCGGTAAAGAGTGCCACCACACCTTCCAATAAAATCGCCGTTGTTGCCTTCCAACAGGTGTGGTTCTTCTCTACCGCGTCTTCCCCACTGGCCGGCTATGGAGGCGGGGGTGGTGGAGCTGCGCGGCGGGATCTGCACTGGTGAGGGTTGATGGAGTGGGGCTGCTTTATCTGGCTGGCCATGGCAGCGAGAAGAGATGGTGGTGCGGCTCTTGGCACCCTGATCCATCTTGGAAGCTTATCGCTGGCGCTGCGGCCTGCTGGCCGGACCTTCACCATCTTCCTTCTCTGGATGGCCGAGGCGGCGAGGGGAGAAGGACATGGGCGTTGGTCCTGCAAGAGGGATCTCGACGTCAGAGGGATCTCACGAAGCTCAAGATGCGGTTGTTTCCAAGCGACGGTGAGGATCACCGCCTCTATCCTTGGCCAAGGGGGCCTCGCCGCACCTTGAGAGTTCAAGCTCCGAGGAGTTTTCTCTTCCTCTAGGCCGTAGAGCCAATGCGGAGGATCTTTGATCTCGTCACGACGATCCATCCTGACGGCAAACCAAGTGGCGTAGTCCCCGGCGTTGCCGCCAGCGGCTGTTGCTCGAGATCTTGGAGTTCAAGCGGTGGAGATGAAGGACCCGATTGTTGTTTAGCTCCCCATTCTGCGATCCCTTTTGTAAAATGCAAGGACCAGGTTGTTTCTCCTTTAGACTTTAAGGTCCTCTTTGTAATTGTTCATGCCGTTTAATGGAGCTTCTGGGCCTTCAGGCCTGTTTCCGTTCAAAAAAAAAAATCTAGTACCATGAGTCCTAGGACTGAAGCATGATGAAGAACAACCACATACAATTAACAATACAAAAAGTTCATCGAACCATGGATCTTCTAACCATTACATCCGCGGAATGCAATGCTACGCCTTCCACCCCTATCATGTGGAGAACTACTTGCGATCCATCAAACACATGGGAAACATACAATTCATAACAAGGTGCAACTAGGGAGTTGATCTAATAAACCATCTTATTTTATCAATGGTAGTACATTCAAATGGAGGCAAAAAGCTACGATGATGGAGGAATTGATCTAAGATAGGGGTGGAGTCTCTATTGGTGAATGGTTTTTCTCCTTGTGTCCTCTAAGGTCCTATATGCCTTTATGGAAGATGCTCGGTTTGACAAAGGAGAAGGCGCCGACACCTGGTATGGCCGCAAATACGCATGGTAGTGGCCGTACAAGTGCCAGTGTAATACTCGATGATTGCCCCGTGATGTACCACATACAGAAATGCTCCCATTTTGAATCCTCTTGATAGTTATGTGATCCATTTCCTAGAATCAACAACCAAACCCTAAAAACATCTCAATTGCGCTTTTTTCATGTAGTTGAAATTTGTATGTCCCTTTATTTTCGAGATTTTCCCTATTGTTTGTTGTGTGGTACTACCTTTGTCCCTAGAAATGAGGCCTATAATATTTTTTCGAAGTCAAATAATGTATAGTTGGACCAACTTTGTAAAAAATATCATTGACATTTATGATACCAAATATCAATATCATTAGATATCTTCTAAGATTTTTTTCTAGATATCTAAACATTGGTATAATTGTTAAAAAAATTGTATAAACTTTACATCATTTGACAGAAAAAACTATATTCCTTTTTTGGGAATAAAGAGAGTGGAAAATAAACGTGATTATAGAAAACTCCTGTCACATCCAAGGAAGTAAACTTAAGACATGCCATAATTCCATTATGGTTTGCATACGCTGCGAGACCAATCACTCAATAGAGCTCTAAGCTATTTCGATGGTCGGTCGGTCGGTCTTCCACGGGTATGGGGTCTTAGTAGTACTCATTAACGCTACTCGTCGAAGCAACGTTTATTAACATTTAGATTTAGGATTATTTCATAGTTCTAATCTTTTCCCTTTTCGTTTAATATAGTTGGCAAGCACACGATTTTTTAATTCTTTTGATATACATCAATATTTCTTTTCATACACATGGAAATTACTTTCAAAATATTGGACATCTCTTTTGTAATATGGAAACACATCATTGAATATATGAACATTCTTTTTCAAATGCTAGAAAAACACGATCATTTTATGTTTTACAGTTTATATATTTTATATTGTTATACTGATTATTTTTAAAATTCATGGATATGGAAGTAAACGTATTAGTATTCGAATTATATATATTTATATATGTGTTAATGGGCCATGCCTATGGCTGACTCGTGTTTAAACAATTAAGGCCGCGCTGCCCCCTATTTGCCGCGGCGCCGGCACCCTGGTGAAACCGCGTGTGATGCACGCGGGTCATGAACGTACGCCGAGGCCGGGCTCCATTAGATTTCGGAACAAGTGACGCCGACTATGTTCCGGTCTTGGATTCAGCCAGGAATACGTACTGCAAGGGCTGGGGATCCTCGACAGATAAAAGCAAGCAGGACCTTGTGTTTCCATGTGCACGCCCGTACCTCTGCTCCAGTCAATCTCCTCATCTCTAGTTCTCCTTCGGCGAGACATGTCGATGATCGGAGCGGGCGCAACCGCGGTGGAGAGCCGGCGCCGTGTCTACGACATGGTGGATTTCGTCGACCGCGACCGCGGCTATGCCCTGCGGTGGTGTGAGCAGGCGCAGGAGATGTACAAGGCCGACGGCGACATGAAGGAGGCGCGCCTGCTCCTGCGCAGCGCGCTGAACTGCAGCATCAATGACTACGCTTCCATCTACAAGACGTGGATCGCCATGGAACGGAACGACGGCAACGTCGGCGCCGCCCGGGCCCTCTTCCTGGAGTGGGGGCACCGCCTATACGCGGGAGAGGACGACAGCGGCGTCGACTTCTGGTGCATGTTCATCAACTTCGAGATCAAGAACGGAGACGCCGATCGCGCGCGAGCCGTCGCCAAGGCGGCCATGGAGGCCTGCCCCACAGATCCCACGGTGTACGCCAAGAGCCTCAAGGTGCAGCTGCTCTTCGCGCACAGGAACCGCACGTCCGACAACGCGCTGGGACGTCATCTGGACAATTTCGCCATGGACGTCGACTGCAAGGATTGGCTGATGCACTACCAGGTGGGAGCGTGCCATGACGACCACGATGACTCCAAGACCAAACGGCTCAGCGGCTTCTTCTTCTTGGTCAGGATGTGCCGCGGCGTCAGGCGGCTCGTGAAGTCACATGGATACAGGCCGCTTCATGCATCATCCGCGACGACGAGCCTCTCCGTGTAGATCATCGATTGATGCCTTGCCATAAGGCACCTTGTAATTTTCAAAGTTTCCAAAACTTGTATAGATACACATTTGTAAACATTAGGCTAATTTTACGTCAATGGTGACCACTTCAGCATTGATGCTACATCACGTTCTGCTTGATTGTCTTGTGATCTTGTCTCCTTGTTTAAGTTTACCAGCCGACGATTGATCCTTTTTTTTTCCTTGATTAGTGTTTGGCTTCCCAGTTTAGATCGGGCAGGATTTTTTCATACCCCCTTTTTTTTTAACAATTTTCATACCCACTTCATTTGCAGCGTTTTTTCTCATACCCAGTTGTGGGCTGTGGTAGAGTCTTCTCATACCCACCAGTTGCTTTTGCACTGAGTTTCCTTTCCCTGAACGCTCATTAGTCATTCGAACTCCAGTCATATACACTTTCTAAAAAAAATCGTTTATTGATCCCTTGATTGTCGTGTCTCCTTGTTTCATCAGTTTACTCATTGCTCATGGTTACCGATTGATGTCTTCCTTTTCTTGATTATTAGTGTTTTGCAAGTTTAGATCTGGTGAGTTTTCTCGTACCCAGTTGAATTTGCAAAGTAATTTTTTTCCTTGAATGGCAGAGTTTTTCATACCCAGTTGAATTGGCACCGAATATTCCCTTTTCCTCAAACACCCTTTCCTAGTACTGAAATCCTACAAGTAGTTAAGGTTAGAGTTAGTATTTACCATACTTTTTTCGTTATGCATCAAAACCAAATAACCATCCTTCTCGGCGGCGCGGCAAGGGACGGAGACTGCTGGTCGCGGCGCGCCTCTGTCTCTGAATCATAGTTGGGTCGCTAGGCTGGGAGCTCTGACCTGGGGAAATGCGAGCTCCGGCCCGAGGAAAACCCTTGATCGGCGGTGGCAAGATCACGATGATGATGCGGCTGCGCCGGCCCCCTTCGGAGGGGGCGTTGAGGTCCACCTCCTATCACCTTCCCCTTCTCCCGGGGGTGACGTGTCCTCCTTGGAAGCGCCTCCTTGGGTATGTGGGGTGGTGGACGTGCAGTGGCCGGTAGGTTGCTACTTGCTAGTGGCACACCCTTCAACATGGTGCCATGTTTGGTCGTTGGTCTGCTTGCATTGCTCTGTAGTGATTCTTTTTGGGTTATTTTCCAAGAGACTATGTAGTGATCTTTTTTGCCAAGTTTTCTAAGAGGTGGTCTTTTTTGACAATTTACTGGCGCAGCTGGTCCTCTTTATCAAGAAGTTACCCTTCATCCCAAGCTGTCCTCGACATGTTCGCCACCGCCTAACCACCTTTAGACATCGCACAAAACAAAAACACACGCTTGTCTACATCCGATTTCTAGTTAGCCAGTCACTCCCGTTTTTTACAAAACACGCTCATTTATTTTCTGCGGTACCATACGTGCAAGGTGAAACTCATGTGACAAAAGCAGCTACTACTAGCTGGCGCTTCTTAAACATACTACCACTGCATACAGGCGGGGCGCCCGTCCGTCCGTCCGGCGGCCTCGTTAACTTTATTTCCAAGTACTAGCGAAGTAGGCAGCTCTACATAGACGGTACGAGGGCGTAGCTAGCCAGCTACTGGCGCCCCAGCTGACGTCCACCGCCTCCCATCCCCTGCCGCGCCTGCACCCGTGGCCCCTCCGATCCGCCCTGCTTCTTCCCTTCCTCCTCCGGACCATCATCACCCAGGGGCAGGCGCTTCTCCTGCTGCTGCTGCTGCTGCTGCTGGGACGAGGCATCGGCGACGTGGCGTGCTTCGGCGAAGAGGTCGACGGGGTCGGAGTCGGCGATCTTACCGCCCTCCAGCGGCGTGCCGTTGAAGTAGCCGGTCCTCAGCATGTCGTCCTCGCTCAGCCTCGCCTGGGCCGTGCCGTGCTTGATCTCCTCCTTGCTCGTCGCCATTGCTAGCTAGCTGCTTTATCGCTCGATGCCAAGCCTAACTAGCTAGCCACGGATGAACTGAGTTATTACTTCTGCGAGTGTGTATCCAGTCTGCGAGTGTGTCGCCCTCTCTGGGGTGCGCTGCAGTATATATCTTCGGCGGTGAGGGTTGGAAAGGCTCCCCGCGAGAGGACACGCGCGTCGTGACGTGGCTCCATGCATGCCATGCTTGCACGCTCTCGAATCCTCTAAAGCAGGCCCGGTTCCCGACATTTTAGAGGCCTAGTACTGCGGGAGAGACAAGTGCAGGCCTTTCCGTATAAAAATACAAATCGTTGTTTCCTCCGTCTAGAAAAGATGTAGCCTAAAATAGCTTTAGATGATCTGCGATGTCTATTTTAAAACAAAGGGAGTATATAAATTTTTGATATTTTTTTAGTAAATAGAGGGAATACTACCTTTTCAGCACGTTAATTTGGAGAAGACGAAAAAACCACGTGCTCTCGCCCTCCCCCTTCCTCCCAGGGCCATGGGCGCGGCCCCCTCTAGTTCCCCCCAGCAACCCGCCTCCTCCCTCCCTTCCTCTTCGTCGCCGTCGGGTAGGGGTCGTCGTGCGAAGCCACGCGGCGTCGGTGACAGCGGTGGCGGCGGTTGTCCTTTCCCCATACCATAGGAGTCGGTCCTTCTTACCGGCGGCGGTGCCCCTCGGGAAGCAGCAGCCTGGACTCCTTCCTGGTGGCGCTGGGCGGCAGCACTGATGGCCAGGCGGCAGCGCAGCGACGACACTACGAGACCCACGCTACACATTATGTGCCCGATCTGGGCTCCGATGGGCCGACGCGTCCGCTGCTGAGATCTCTTGGTGTTGCTGGTGTCGATGACGTGGACGACAAGGCTGGGCGCTGCAGCAGTGGGCATAGCCGTTTGGCGTCGGTTCCTCCACCCAGATCGGGCCCGATCTGTACTTCGAGCCGGAGCGTCCACCGCTGCAATGCCTCCCGGAGATGGTGACGAGATGAAGCTCATGTCAGGTATAGAGATGGTGGTGAGATGAAGCTCATGTCAGGGATAGCGACACAACGGATGGCCCATAGCATCAAGGTGACGGGGACTTTACGCCCCTCGGGGCCCGACCGGGTCGCCTGGACTTGGTGTGCCCCTATTTCCATGTCATGTCAGACGACTACCTCTCGGTGGTAGAGGTGGGTTCCTCCCATTGGCTATAGTGATGTCGTCCCGAATGCAAGCTATGTCGTGTGCCTCCATCTTGTGGGCTTCTTGCTGGCGTCCACGATGAGACAATGACGATGGTGACGCCAAGATCGTGGTGGAACGAGTTGGTGGGAGGTGAGCTTGGTGGTGGTGCTTTGAATCGCCCAGGTTTTTTTGTGGATAGGGTTCGGGAGAAATCCTTGTTGGCCCTTTCGACTCCGGCACGGTGCCGCGTTCGGGTGGCGGCATTCCTTCCTAGAAGGCGGATACCCCCGGCCTACTCTACTTCGAGTATCGGGGAAACCCTAGGTCTAGTCCGCCGGTCCGAACAACAGCTTCGTGTCGATGACACACCCTTCTTGTAGGTGTTGTTTGGTACCGGACGATCCGGTGTACCAGGAGCATGGTGAGACAAATTCGGAGGATGCAACATTGGCAGGTTACCCTCATTTTGTCTATTGGTCTTTTTTTATTTTTTTTGGGATACGTTTTAGCTATTGTCCTAGCTTTTTAGCTGGTTCACGTGGTTGCTTTATTTATATATCGGGCCGAAAGCAGGACGGGGAACTAGAGAAGACTCCGATCCAGCAAGTTGATAGGCTGATGGGTTGTAGGCTGATGGGCTGCACGAAGATGGGTTGGACTCGGCCCATTTTGTTTCTCCCGGAGCCCAGATTTAAGAAGCTGAGGCGGAAAGTGCAGGTAGTGAGGAGTCGATGCCGGCTCTCGGTCCCTTTCTGATCCACATTGTCAAGCCTGTCTCGCCTCCCTTGCTCGAAAAGCAATACCGTATGGGGTTACGTGTTCCCGGTTTATCCTGCTTGTCCAACCCGTGTTCCAGATTCGTGTATGGTCCGAGCATCCTCTTCCCGATCTTCCATGCTAGTTGCAAAAAGACTTTTCCACCAAATTCAGTTCACGATATGAGGACCCTCTTATTTTTAGTACAGATCTTTCATATTTCTTGTCTAATTACTGTTTTACTTTGCAAAAAATCCGAATCTTTTTATGCATACATTTATAAGTCATAAACCAGATTTTTATGGCATCACTATTGTTCGTGAAACAATTTATTTAAGAGTCTTTTTTGTCTACGAACAATTAGAAGATTCTAAAAATTATTCCTCACGTTTCTGCTACATGGGATCTAGAAAATGCACTAGTTCTAGACTTTTTCAGGATAGGAGTTCTTGCCGACGGAATATTTCATGAATATTCAACAATTTTTGTTTTTTCTGTCTCTTTTACCTCATTTTTTCTGTCTTTTTCAGGGCAGAATTTCTATCTTTTTTTCACCTTATTTTTTCTGTCTTTTTTTCACCTCATTTTTTCTCATAAAATTTCAGGAATATTTAATAATTTTTTATGTAGATTTTTTATTCTAAAAATGAAACATGCATGATTTGTTTTTTCAACAATCTCATTGATAATTTTTATTTTTGTGTTTTTTATTTAACAATATTTAGACACTCTTACTTTGTTTCTACCTAAATTCAGAAGTTTCATACAAGATTCACACGTTTTTACAAACTTATTTCTGCCAAGAGATATTCATATAATTTTTTTACAGAATATTCTAACAAATTATATATTTGTTTCACTAAAGTTTGACACCAAATCCATACATGATCATGATAAATTCGACGATCCATACCAGATTCGGAGAGGTTTCATACAATAGATATGTATTTTATATAATTTCAGATTTTTTCCACATCATATTTATGAAACCTTCTTATAGATTCAAGCAAGTGTCATATATATGAAACCAAAATTCTAGACATATTCATATACAATATAAATTCATACACACTACTCAAGCAAGTGTCAACAAACTCATTTGATAATTTTTATTTTGATACTATTTATTTAACAATTTTCAGACACTCTTATTTTGTTTCATCCTAGATTCAGAAGTTTCGTACAAGATTCATATGTTTTGCAACAATTTTTTCAACAATAATTTCTTACATAATTATATTTTTCAAAAATATTTCATATAATATTTTTTTCAAGAATATTTCTACAAATATCCATACAAGTTTCCAAGATTTTTTTAAGATAATACAAGTTTCATACATTATCAAACCAGAGTGGTTTCATATAAAATTCAACAATACATACAAGATTCAGAGTGGTTTCATATAATTTTTTCCAAAGAACATTCATACAATTTCTATACATATTTCACTACAGTTTGACAGAAAATCCATACAATATCCATCATAAATTCAATGATCCAAGTAAGATTCAGAGTAGTTTATCAATGAAAACATAAAGATCCATCATATATTCGTACACCAGATTCACACAATATTCATACACAATGCATCATTCATATTTTATCAAAGGAAATGTAGAGATACATTCAAGATCCATAGAAGTTTTCATGGAATTACAATATACAAGATGGTATACACCCCGTTTGATACAGAACAAAAAAAACCTGTCCGAATAAAAAAGATTCATACACGGAGGAGGCCATGGTGCGGCAGCAGCGTGTGGTCTTGTATAATTAGGCAGGAAGTCGGTGTTGCGAGAGACGAGGTGTTGTCCTCTCCCTGTAGGTGGAATGTAGACTAGTTCTAGAATTTTCTATGGACTAAAGTGCAAACTTGCTAGCATCTTTGACTATAGAACTTCTGCCCAAATCCAGAAGTAATCAATGACTGTAATAAGCCCGGAAAGCGAACACCCGGGTGGGATCGGTCCCTTTCTGATCCAGATTGTCAAGCATGTCCCGCCTTCCTTGCTCGAAAAAGCAATACCGCCTGGGGTTACGTGTTCCCGGCTTATCCTGTTTGTCCAACCTGTGTTCTAGATTCGTGCATGGTCCGAGCATCTTCTCCCCCGTTTTCCATGCTAGTTGCAAAAAGACCCCTCCACTAAATTCAGTTTACAATAGGAGAACCCTCTTATTTTTAGTACAGACCTTTTACATTACTTGTCTAATTACTGTTTTACTTTGCAAAAAATCCAAATCTTTTTATACATACATTTATAAGTCATAAACCAGATTTTTGTGGCATCACCATTGTTCGTGAAACAATTTGTTTAAGAGTCTTTTTTGTCTACGAACAATTAGAAGATTCCAAAAATTATTCGAAGCTGCGGCCGCCTTTTTTGTGGCATCACCATGGAGAAGACAATTCGAAGCTGCGGCCGCCTTGCGGCCAAGCCGACAAGCAACCTTTTCGCCCTCGACAAACTAAAGCTTGTGCTGCTCAAGAAGAGTGGAGTCATGGAATGATGGAAGAAGAGAAGACTCCGACCGTCAGCGATCTGCAGAAATACAGGAACATGTACACTAGGACCTTGCCGCTGTTCTTCATAACAGCTGTGACTGTGTTTGTGGATGCTCTGAGCCCCAACAAGAAGAAGGATGCCATGTTGACCCCTCCGTTGGTCGCCACGGCCTGATTTGCCGGTCCGCCGTCAGTGTGACATCCCCCAATTTACCATGTTAGATTCCATGGGCAATGGGGAAAGGGCGAAATGTTGGACAGATCTATAGCTATCTAGGATTGCACCTGCAGACATGGCACGCTGTTGTTCCAGCAGGCTAGAGCAAAACCAAGTTCAGTTGCTGAGGCATTGAGCAATGGTCGATGGCTTAGGAGCCTGTCTCCGTTGTCAATGCATGGAAGAAGAGTCGCATCAGTTTTTGTAGTTATGGGTCTAGATAGAAGAAGTGCAGCTAACGAATGAAGATGATGTGATTCAGTGGCTGCCATGTGCTAATGGGCAATGCAGTGCGAAATTTGCATGTAAGTTTCAGTTTTGGGGTACTAACCACACCTGGAAAAAGTATGGCAAAGGAAAAAATCAAATTCATTATGTGATTACTATTGTGCAATAGAAACTGGACGGCGGATAGGCTCACCAGAAGATAACTACCGTGCAACGACTACTTGCAGCCTGTGCGACCAAGTTTATGAAACTGCAGCTCACCTGTGGGATGTGTATATGCCAAAGAAGTTTGGACGTGCTTTGCAGCTAGCAATGGTGCAATTGCACGAGTGAGCTCCCAGACCAACCCCAGTTCGTCCATGGTGGAATACAGCATTGTGTGCCAAAAAAGTCAGAAGAGAGAAGCTGTCATCGTCGTTTGCTATGTTGTTTGGCACCTGTGGAAAGAGAGGGGAAGGCCTTCAAAAAAAATAGGGGAAGGCGGGTGTTTGAAAAGAAGGAAATGAGCGCGGTAGCGCTGGCCCAAAATGAGGGACGCTGTTGTCCTACTTTCTCCTTTCGTCTATCTATTTTAAGACGGTGAGAGTAATTGAGATGTTTTTTTTTTCTTTTCTGTCTTCTCTACATCTTATATTTTAAAACAGTGGAAGTATTACTCCCTCTGTTTAGAAATATAAGATGTTTTAGGTTTGTGAAGGAGATGTATCTAGACATCTTTTAGTGTATAGGTTCAAATGAATCTAGACACTAAAAGGTGTCTAGATACATCTTATTCACAAACCTAAAACATCTTATATTTCCAAACGGAGTACATATTAAAACAAACATACTAGAAGAATATATCACCCTGTCACATGTACCCGTGGAAGGCTCTAACAATGAACTTGTATTTTAAGTTTCCAAAGTATCTTATCTAAGTTCAACATCACACATCATACTAGCACGAATAAAGTAAACATATTTTTTATTGCTTGGTGGGAATTCCATTGAAAAAGCTATGTTCATATGACTGAATCGATGCCACCATTTTTGTTCAATAAGGTCCCTATGAAAGAAAAATAACGTGCAAATTGCGGGTCCACCAAATACAGCGGAAGTAACTCCTGGGGCGATCGGGAGGCGATCATGATCTGGCTAGGGTTTTCCGTTTGACGGTGGTGTTTCTCCGGCGGCGGGGCTGATCTCGATGGCGAGTGTCTGCTCCGGTGGCCGGTTGGGTACGGCGTCGGGTGTCCCGGTACTGTGTGCGCGGGTTTTTTTTCTCCATGGAGTCTCCTCCACATGCGGGGGCGAGCGACGGGGGCCTTCTAGGTCACTGTCTGCAAAGCTAGGGGATCTCCTGCTGACGGACAAGGAAGCAACGGGAATCGCGATCAAGAAGATTAACTTTGTTGTTGTCCCAAGACCGCGCTGGGCGGTGGTGGGTAGGGTTTGTTCGTCTCGCAGGCTGATCTTGGATGCTTTGGAGAGGGCTATGGAGCGAGCGTGGGGTCTACACAGACCAACTCAGTTTAATGATATTGGAGATAATCACTTTGTGGTCCGTTTCAGCTCTGAGGGAGATTGGAAGCATGTGCTAAAGAATGGACCATGTCAATTTGACTACAATGCTCTACTTGTGAAGGATTTTGATGGAGCAGTCCGGCCATCCGATATGGTTTTTGATACCATGGATGTTTGGGTCAGAGTGCTTGATCTTCCCATGGATTATATGAACAGAGTTTCCGGGGAACTCATCGGAGGATGGATTGGAAAGTTTATTTCAGTGGATGTTGATGAGGAAGGGATGGCGTGGGGGGAGGAACTGAGGATTAGGGTGGCGGCACTACTAGGAAAACGCTTGTTGGTGGCGCACCTGAAAAGGTCATCTGTGGCACACTAGGGGTGCGCCACCATCCCTGCGCTATGGCTAAAAGATAGCCGTAGCGCACTGCCTGATGCGCTACGGTTAGCTGGAGACTTATGTAGCACATCTGCCAGTGCGCCACGGCTAGAAACGGCAGTGCGCTACGCTTGTGTTGCTTGTGACGCACATGGCAGTGCGCCACTGATTGGTGTCATGTGCGCTTTAGTTGTAGTGCGCCACTAATGCCATGCCATGTGCGCCACGGGCATCTTTTTTTTATTTCTGTGCCAGATGATATACAATATAGATTATATACAATATTACATGCAGATATACACACACAAATATAAGATATACAGTTATATATATGAATACACAATTTGAAACACAAGATTGAAACAAATACATATAGATAAGTCCTATACATGAATACATAGTATAAGTTACATTGTTTGGATCAAGTTATAAAGTAGTTGGTGACATGCGAATACATGTGTCTCGAACAAGTTAGAGCTCGGAAGCTCGCCTAGACATCTAAACTATCTAGAAACAAGCGCGGGGTAAACAACCAAAGACGATAAGCATCACCGCGACGAAGGTGTAGGTCTTCATCCGGTTCCTCGTCCTAACTCCCGCTAGATAGCGCATGTATCTAGCTTCCGCCTCGGCCATAGTGTTGTACTCTTTGTAGCTATTGCTGCTGAAACGGTGCACCTGTCTCCAGCAGTCTTTCCAATCATTGTAGACTCCGGAAATCCGTCCCTTGTACATGACGTATCATGTCATCTGCAAGTTGGCAATAATAATTAACCGGTGATTGAAAAAACATGTATAATTAAAGTCGTATATGAAGATACACTTATAGAAAGTACTCCCAACTTAAAAAGACCAAAGTAACTCAAAAAACATGTCTTATATATAACTAGGTCGTTAGACACATAAATATGCTATGACATATATATATAGGTCGTTGGACACAGGAATATGCTACGACGGAACAATTAGCTAAGTAGGATGCACAAGACCTGGACTTGTGCATATCACAAGACCCACTATACCGTCGTAGCACATTTACATATATAGTGTGCCATAATATTTCAATCATCGGCATTCTTGAAAAAGACCAAAGTAACTCAAAAAGAATGACTCATATATAACTGGGTCGTTGGACACATGAATATGCTATGACGGAACTGTAAGCCAAGTAGGATGTACAACATCTGGACTTGTGCATAACACAAGGCTTACAATCCCGTTACAGCACATTCACATATATAGTGTGCCACGACATTTCAATCATCGACATTATTCTCGAAAAAGACCAAAGTAACTCAAAAAGGCTGCCTCATATATATATACATAGGTCGTTTGACACAGGAATATGCTACGATGGAACCGTGAGCAAAGTAGGATGAACAAGACCTGGACTTGTGCATATCACAAGGCTCACAATCCCGTCATAGCACATTCACATATATAGTGTGCCACGATATTTCAATCATCGATATTCTCGATAAAAGACTAATAAAGTGAGGAAAAAAGAAGGACCAAAGTGAGCAAAGGACCAAAGAGTAAGCAAAAAAACCAAGCATTGATTCATATATAATAATAATAATAAGCAAAAGAAGTAAGCGATGATTTATAAACCTAATAAGATAAGTAGTAACACGTATACTTGTCCACACACACAAAGGTCATCTATAATTTGGAACTACAACTAGGCCAACATCAAGCCTTCTGGCTCGGCTCAGGGAATATGAGGACGCCTTGTCTCGTCATGAAATTCCTATAGTCACCCTGTATCTCTAGACGATCTTCTATGTCACGGTTATTCGGGAGATTTCCTCCGTAGAAGATCCCCCCCGAAGTCATGACATCACGAAAGATGATTGCCCCAAACTGCTGCTGGATGCGATACATCTCTTGTCTAATATCTAAATCAGTGATCTTGGCCTTGGCTTCGGCCCACTGTCTGAGATGATCTGGCAGCGTAGAATTCTGCTGGTCTAGTAGGAACACCCTCATGTGATGGAGTGCATAGTAGGCTTCCTTCTTACCGCCTTCCGGCTGCTTCACGCAGGGGAACTCCGTTACGTGGTTGAAGACGTGCCTGCCGAACTTGATCTTCTTACGCACGAAGGTGGTGCCTTCCGTCGAGTCATAGCTAGTCAGAGCATCATCCGGAACTTCCTTGATCTTGTCGTAGTTTTTCTTCTTTTCTAGACTCCCCGAGTCGAAATATGTGGCGTGTGAATGCTTCGGCGATAAGGATATGAGCGTGCAGTGTTCATCTCTGTGCAAAAAAATTCAAATGGAATGTGTTGGAAAAAGAATGATGATAATCTAAGAAAGCCAATCGATGGTGGCGAGTGAATAATGACTTACTCAGGAAAGTAAGGCACGAGAATATATTCCTTTGTCTTGTTCTCCACGAAGATTCTTTTTAGGTACGAAGCCACGAAACGCCGTTCAACGGTGCTTCCCAATAAGTCGTCTCATATGTAGTAGGGGTCCACTATAGTGATGCCCGGTGTGTTCTCTCTAATGATCTGTATGGCTAGGCTGAGAGAAAACAGGCGGACCATGGTATAGTGCAGCGGGTACAGGTGGAACATATTGAAGATGTCATCAAACCGCAGGAAGAATAGACCCGCGGGGGCATTGTCGACGAAGCCCAAGCCTGGTGGCACCTTAACCACGAATACCGGGTGCGAGGGATCTTTCTCCGCCAGAAGGCGTCTCTCTACCGTCAGCATACCGTCATACACTCTTCAGTTCCGAACTGGCGAGCCTCCGCAAATTCTTAGGTATCATGGGCTCACCCGCCACATGAATCCTCCACATAATACCCTCGAGTCTTGGTGGCCCATCCCGAAACCTGATCGGATTCACAGTTGACGCCACCGGCTGGATCGAGCTGCTAGATTTTCTTTTCCTGGCCTCTTTTTACTTTTGGAGAGCGGACAGGCACCACAATCTGAGCACCGGCCGCCCTATGTAGTGTGTCAGGTCTTAGAATAAAGGGTCGGTTGGTTGTATCAGCTGGCTCAGTGAAGGCGCAAGCTGGAGGCGTCTCCTGAGAACCAAACAGACGCTTGGTGATAGTGGGTTTCTCTGTGGGGCCACCAGCTGGGTCTTCATTGCTAAACTAAGTGTTGAAGAACCGATCATCGAAGTCTTCGTCGTCCTTGGCCGGATCCTGCGCCATGTGCATATCATCAACATGATCATCCGACCCACCGCATGGAGGTGACGGCGAGGGCGGTAAGGGAGCCTTGCCACCGCTTGTCACTAGCACGACAGGCGGTGTTGTTGTCTGTGGCGTGATGGCCCTGGCCGTCCCCAAACGAATCATGCTCTTTGGCCATTGCAAGAATAAGACAAAGAAACTTCTGAGGACAACCGGCTCTTCTTCATCCGCTCCTGGGGGTTTAATGGGAGGTTCCAGGTCGTCGCAGCCCCTTAGCACCCGACTAATTTTAACCTTGTGCACGCTATCTGGCATCGGCCTTGAGTGGAACTTGCGCTGCAAGGGTTGAACGATGGTAACCTTGGCAACATCCCTCAGCTCGCTGTTCACGTAGCATAAGAGAGTGCAAGGAACATCCGTCTATGGAAAACATGTACAGCGTCAGAGAGATGCTATAAGAGTAATAGATGGCGTGAAAGGCGGTAAAGCAATTTGTTTACCGTGATGGCGTCGAGATCGGCTAATGTCGAGGCACCGCGTACGACGACGGGCATGCAAGAGACAGAGGGGCTGCTTGATGGTGCGGTGCCGGCCGCCGGTGTGTTCCCTCTACCGGGTGCTTGGAGCTCCGGTGCCGCCGCGACGATGGCAGGGGGAGTCACCAACATGTCCGACGCCGCGGTGATGGCAGGGGGAGTCACCAACACTTCCGACGCCGCGGTGCTAGCGGGTGGAGTCACGAACACATAATTCGCCTGATTCATCGGCGCCACGTTGTTCGAGTGGCTGCTGACCATGCTTGGAATCGGGCACGGCCCTTGTCGACCACCCGCACTCCAGTTCGCTATTGACTCCACCAAGGTAGGCAGGATGGACGTGAGGGTGATTGCCAGGTTGTCTTGGACGATCTGCGGGATCCGCGCCACTTGTTCCTTAAGTTCTTGAACCTCGCGGTTTTCCTCCTCGCTCCTTCCCGACGGCGCCACACGCGTCCTCGGCGGTGGACCAAAATTATCCATCCAATTCTTACCCCCGAGGTCGGTCAGACGGCCAGCCGACAACGTATTTGTCGTAACCGGCGTGATTTTCTTGGCCCGATTCATCGCCCTGTTAAAAGGGTTATCCCACCGATCACAGTTGATCAACCCCTTCTGAGAGGGGTTAACCTGAAGGAATCAGATGAGGATGTAGAGGGTAAATGGTTTGATCTGCAGTACGAGAAAGTGCCTCACTTCTGTTTTGATTGTGGACGTTTGGTTCATCCCGAGGTTGCATGTACTGTGGAGAAAGGAGCGGTTCAGCAATGGGGTGAGTGGCTACGTGCGGAGCAGAAGAAATATAAGAAGGCTGCTCCCCCTATTCGTCCGATGATGTCATTGTCTAGCTTCAGTAGTAGCTCGGCGGGCTCTGAAGGTTTTTTTCATGGTGGTGTGCAAATTCGGGATATCCCACCTCGCCAAAATATTAGGCATGAATATGCCTACTCCAGCTCCTCCCGCACTAGTGGAGAGGAGTGGAGATTTGAGGGAGCGGAAGTGTCAAGTCTAATCAAGTGCCACAGGGTGCGGGCGCAGGAGCAACAGCTGTATGATGTTGCTGTGAATCAGGCTCTAAAGCATTCAAGGAAGAGCACTTATGTCCGTCGCGCCCAACAGCAGACAGCTGCTGACGACATGGGTACTCCTTCCTCGACTCAGGGAATAAAAAACAGGAAGAGGGGACAGAAGACGGTTTAGGTTCCAGTGGAGAGGGTAGCAGAGGGTGATGATTCTAGTTCAGGAGGCAAGAGGCAGAGGACGGGATCTGTGTTTGACAGGATTCAACCCAAAAACTCTTTATCGGCGGACCCCGAGGCTCGAGGCCACCGGGATCGATGAATCTGTTGGCCCAGAACTGTCACGGACTGGGGTTGGACGCGGCGGTGGGCGAACTCCGGGACCTGGTAAGGACCTACAACCCAGCGGTGGTATTCTTGTGTGAAACCAAACAAAAGGAAAGAACGATGGAACGTTTGCAGTGGAACTTAGGCTTCAGACATGGAGTTTGTGTTGAGGGGAAAGGAAAGGGTGGAGGTCTCGCCTTATGGTGGAGAGATGGGGTGGATGTTTCGGTTTGACCGTGGTGCCAATATTATATTGATGCAAAAATCATCTCCGATGGAATATCTTGGCGGTTCACTGGAATCTATGGCGAACCAAGGACGGAGCTGAGGGGGAAGACATAGGATGCTCTGCGATACCTTAGAGCTCAGGATGACCTGCCGTGTTTGTGCGCAGGGGACTTTAATGAAATAGTCAGGCAAGATGAGCAGTTAGGAGGGCATGAAAGAAGCGAAGCCCAGATGACTAAATTTAGGGACTGTTTGGTGGACTGCCGCCTCTCAGACCTAGGCTTCTCAGGATATCCTTTCACATGGAATAATAAGCGAGATGGCAATGCTAATGTGCAGGCGAGGCTTGATAGAGGCGTGGGGTACAATAATTTTCTGAATGTGTTTGGACAGACAACGGTTGAACATTTATCTACTAAGGAATCAGATCACTCGGCTCTACTGATTCGGGTGGCGGCTGAACCTGTGCAGCATAAGCTGCCTAATGCTAGACGTTTTATGTTTGAGGAAATGTGGACGACTCATGCGTCATACAATGAAACTGTCGCTATGGCCTAGGATAACACTGGTTACCTAGGGTCGGGCCTGCATGGGGTATGGAATCGTCTGCGCAGCGTTTCAGGAGGCCTTAAAGACTGGAGTGTTAGCACCTTTGGTTCCATCCGTAAAGAACTAAAACGTCTCAGGGAAGCTCATGAGGAGGCAAAAGCACAGGCTCTTGTCTCGAACTCGTTAACTGAGGTGCAGATTATTGAGAAGCAGCTCCATGACATGTATGAGAAGGAGGAGATTATGTACAAGAAGATATCTAGATAAGACTGGCTAGTAGCGGGTGATCGAAATACAAAGTTTTTTTAGAATCGGGTCACTCATCGCAAGAGGAAAAACACTATAAGGTTCCTTCGCCGTGATGATGGCATCCGGTGTGATACAGATGGGGGATGCGGGAGCTAGCACAACCTTTCTACCACAACCACTACTCTTCAGAAGGTGCTTCCAACATGGACCGTATTCTTGATCGTGTGGGGCTTTTTGTCTTGGCGGATATGAACGATATGCTGCTAGCTCCGGTCATAGATAAGGAAATTGAGGCGGCACTTTTCCAGATGGGCCCGACCAAATCTCCTGGACCAGATGGGCTCCCTGCTCTCTTTTATACGCGTCACTGGGCATTGATAGGGTCTGATGTTTGTGTTGCTGTCAAAGAATTCTTGGCCGGGGGGGTTGCCCTCCTGATCTTAACAACACAATCCTAGTGCTGATACCAAAGGTCAACATCCCGGAAGTTCTATCTCAATTCAGACTGATAAGCTTGTGCAATGTCCTCTACAAATTGGCATCTAAGGTGATGGCAAATCGGTTAAAACAAATTCTTCCAATTCTGATTTCAGAGGAACAAAGTGCTTTTGTACCGGGCAGATTGATAACGGACAACGTTTTTGTCGCTTATGAATGCACACATGTGATCAGGACCAAGAAAAGGAAAACTCCGCTGTGCGCTGTGAAATTGGATATGATGAAGGCATACGACAGGGTAGAATGGATTTTTCTAGAAAAAATGTTACTTAAGATGGGGTTTTGTTATCAATGAGTGTCCATGATCTTGCGGTGTATCTCAACAGTGAGGTTCACCGTGAAACTCAACGGAGGTTATTCAGACTCTTTTTCCCCTGCGAGGGGGCTTCGGCAGGGGGATCCTCTCAGCCCGTATTTGTTCTTATTCTGTGTGGAAGGTTTCTCTGCTTTGTTAAAGGAATCCCAACGTGTAAATAAGATCAGAGGTGTGAGATTTGGTGTGAACGGACCCCATATCACTCACCTTCTCTTCGCTGATGATAGTGTGGTTTTTCTGGAGGCGTCATAGCAGAGCATGTAATCTCTTCGTAGTGTTTTACATGACTATGAAGTGAGTTCCGATCAGAAGGTAAACTTACAAAATCATCTATTTACTTTGGACCAGGTTGCAACAATGATCTGAAGGAGCAGCTGAAGACCGATATTGGTATTGCCTCTAAGGCGCTATCTGAGCGCTACCTGGGACAACCCACGGTAGTAGGTCGATCGCGAGAAGGATCGTTTCAATATTTAATGGATCGATCTTGGAATAAAATCAAGGGATTGAAAGGACAGGGTTTGTCCAAGGAAGGGAGAAGCATACTTGTCAAGTCAATTCTCCAAGCTGTACCGGCATATGCGATGAGTTGTTTTCAGCTCGCTAAGAAGCAATGCAAGAAATTGAGTATGGTGTCATCTAACTTCTGGTGGAGTGAGTCTGACGGTCAGAAAAAAGTGCATTGGATTTCATGGGAACGTATGTGTAAGGGAAAGAAACAAGGTGGCTTGGGCTTTCGGGATTACTGCTGCTTCAACAAGGCCTTTCTTGCCAAGCAGGGATGGTGATTGCTTACTGACTCTGGTTCTTTGTGCGCACGGGTGCTCAAAGCACGTTATTTCTCAAAGGAATCGTTCCCAAAAAGAGCCTCCTTCACCTGGTGTGGCATCATTCATGGTAGAGATCTTCTGCGCAAGGTTTTGATCTGGCGTGTTGGGGATGACAGGAATATAAAGCTTTGGGAGGATAATTGGATCCCTCAATCAAGTGATCAGCATCCATTGGGATGGCTGACAGATGATTGCCCAACTTATGTGAGTGACTTCTTATTGCCGGATGGAAATGGTTGGGATGAGGAAAAACTTAGGCTCCATCTGGCTGAACTAGATGTCCAAGACATTCTTCAGGTACGGGTTGGCAGGGCGGGTATGGTTGATTTCCCAGCATGTATCTTTACAAAAAATGGAATATTCTCGATCAGATCAGCATACCATCTTGCAGTTCATCAAAAGAGGTTGAAGAGAGGCGTTGCTGAAACATCAAGCTCCTGTGTTGAGCATAAAGGCTGGATTTCTCTTTGGGATGCACAAGTTCCAGGCAAGGCGAAAGTACACATGTGGCGGTTTATTGAGAACGGCTTAGCGGTGGGCACCGAATTAAGTAGAAGAAAAATTAAGGACGGAGTCATCTGTCTTGCGTGCGGCAGAACTGAATCATTGGTGCACCGTTTCTGGTCTTGTCCTCACTCAATAGCTGTGTGGTCGTACCTAAAGGATCTTGCTGTTGTTGGCTTGGAGCAGCCTCCAAAAAATTTCAGATGTCATTCTGAACTTAAAGGCTGGATTCTAGATTGGATCGGCAAAGCGGACGGGCCTCAGGTGGCGCTGGTGCTCATGATGATGTATAACTTGTGGACTGCAAGTAACAATGCACGTGACACAAAGAATCTAGAGGATCCAAAGGCCATTGCAGCTAAGTCAATGGCCGGGGTGGAGGAGTGGCGCTCTCTTCACGTCAGACCCGCTACTCCCTCTATGCGACCGGTTGAGCACTGGATCTCTCCGGCTAATATGTGGAGTAAGGTTAATGTGGATGGAGTGTTTCGTTCTGACAGTGGCTGTGGTGGAGGTGGAGTGATTGTAAGAGATCACCATGGTGCTTTCGTCTTGGGAGCATGCCATTTTTTCCCAAACACGGCAGACACTGAATGTGCGGAGCTCCTGGCCTGCAGGAGGGGCCTCCAGTTGGCTTGTGAAACACAGGTTAAGGAGGTGATTTTGGAAACGGACATCTCGGGAGTTGCTGCAAAGTTGGTCAAGGGTGATAGGGATCGGTCTCTGAATGCGTCCTTGGTGGAAGAAATCAAGTCTATGATGAAAGGATTCAATGATTCTTCTATACGGGCGGTGCGGCGATCGATGAAAAAAGCGGCACATATATTAGCTAAGGAAGACCGCGTTAATAAGTCTTGTAAGACCTGGTTTGGCCTTGCACCTAATTGTGTAAATGACCAACTTGTATGGGACATGTCTTCTGAATAATTAAACGCAGCGGTAATTCTCAAAAAAAATAGATATATAGTATATGGCATGTGTATAACTTAGGTAAAAGACTCGAACTACCGGCTCTAGTACTCCCGAAAACAGTCGTTCGCCCCGTTGTATAAGTAAAGCTAAATGCCGAACCGATACAAAGTGACAGGAATATCATCTTACAAAGCAGGTCAAAGATAAATAAAAAGAACATGAAGTTCTAAAATTGCCACTAAATACATCGGCACACAAGACCAAACCGTACCGGAGCTCCATGACGACGTCCCCAAGAGGGTAACGACACATCACGCCATCGTCGCCAAGACCAAAATCAAAGGTTTTCACCCCGGGAGATCTAGTGCAGATAATGTACCTGCAATGACGCCCTCAAGAGGGTTATAACACCTGCAGGCATCACCGATGTTGGCGCTGAAGTGCGGAGTTTTTGCCCAGAAAAACCTTTGCACCGTGCCCGGTAGCTCTGACTGTGCACTGTCCCAAACCAAGCCTCCAACACATGATATGGGAGATGCCTTTGCCAAAGCGACGGCAACATCATGATTCCTCGGCGCCTACTCCCGGCCATCCACACGGCCAAAGAGAAACACCATCATCATTGTTACGTCACTCATTGTAGAGTCCCCCTAGACGGTCCACCTTCCAAGGCCGCCACCCCGACTTCCACGATCTCGCACCGGTGTAAGGACAACAACCGGCATGATGGGTAAACAACATAGATGAGGGGGGCTGACGCGAGAGAACTAGCAATAGGCAACAGAGGGCCAACGAGCAAGGAAGCAACGACGCTTTCGTGTCGTCAACCAGTCGAGCCCCACAGTATCGAGATGGGACTACCAAGCGGTCGCCAAATCTGGCCCCTCCCGGCCTAGATCTGGCACCCAAGCCAGCCAGACAGGGGTGTGCGTTCCCTCGTCCCAATGTTGGCGAGAGGGGTCAAGAGAGCCAATACATTTTTTTTTTGAGAAAAACGTTCGGCCTCTTATATTATACCAAAAGTCTGGGAATACAAACGCCAACAGGCGGGTTTACAAGCCAAACATAACGTCCAACTAGCGACGAAGAAACTAAACGAGCCAGATCATGTGGCTCCTTATTGGATAATCGGTTTTTATGCACAAAAGTGACTTCTGAAAACTCTGTTGCACTAGTCTTGATCTCCTGCAGCACATGGCTATATTTACCTAGATATTGCTCTTTCACCGCATGCACCACAGCAAGGCAATCACTCGCCACTCTCAATTTTGAAAGATGAAGATCTTGTCCCAGGCTTAGGGCCTCACGAAGGGCCATAGCTTCAAGAGTTTCTGGGTCTTAGATTCCTTCAAACAGGACAGCAGAAGCACCTATGAAGGCTCCTGAGTCAGACCGAGCAACAACCGCTACTGCCCCGCCAGCTCTGGACTTTGCAATCCCAGCATCAACGTTCAGTTTAACCACTCCTGGAGGTGGCAGGATCCACTTTGGGTATGCTGGAGTTGCCCCTAGCGTATTCTTCTTTGGCTTCTCTAATTTGTTTGCCACTTCTAGCTCTGAAATGAAACTCTTGACAAAACAGTGAGTGCTAAGCGGGCTTTGAAACTGATTTTCATGAATTGCTTTCCGTCTGCATGCCAGATAGCCCATATGGTCACCGTCATAATGATTAGTTGCTCATGTGGTAATGAATCAATCATGGTAAAAATCCAATTACGTGCATGGGGTTCCTGTACCTGACACATGTGCTCAACCATCTCCTTATTAGCTAGAGCCCAGACACAACGTGCCATACGACAGTCAAGTAGTAAATGACGCCAAGAATCTTCCATTCCGCAGATACCGCATGCCCTCGATGATGCAATGTGTCTATGGTGCAGCAAGTCCATGGTCGAAAGAGATTGCTGAGCCAAACGCCATAGAAAAACTTTCAGTTTAGCTGGGACTGTAATTTTCCACAAGCTAGTCCAGCTTGTGTGCAGCGCTTGATGATCGGAACTCGTAGCCGTCCCCTCCAGCCAGGCTTCCCGCCTCACCTTTGTCGCTGAAAGCATCCGATATGCCGATCGCACACTGAAAATACCTTTTCTATCATAATTCCAAGCCCAGAAGTCAGGCTGCAATCTTGTACCGATCGGAATATTCTGAATAATCTGCATGTCCATTGGAAGAAAGAAGGTGTGCAGCTTGACAGAGTCCCACTGTCGAGTTGATTGATCAATGAAGTCTGAAACTCGTTGAGGTGGGTCATCATGCAGGCATGCAATCGGCTGAAGAGCTCCGTCACGTGGCAGCCAATTGTCGTCCCAAGCATTTGTGTCCAGTCCAGAACCTACTCGTCGGATGAGGCCCTGCGATAGAACATCCCTTCCCTCCATAATTGCACGCCATATCTGAGACGGGTGAGACCCCAGTTTGGCCTGCAAAAAATCTATTTCCGAGAAGTAGATAGCTTTTAACACTCTCGCACTCAAGGCTTCAGGATTCTGAATTATGCGCCAACCTTGACAAGCCAAGAGTGCCAAATTAAATAGCTCGATGTCTCGAAAACCCAAACCACCGAGGAATTTAGGCTTCGTCATATTCTCCCAGGAGACCCAACATGTCTTCCTTTTTCCTTCCTTAGAACCCCACCAGAAGTTTCTGATTAGGGAGTTAAAGTGCTCACATAACCCTCTAGGCAATTTGAAGTAAGACATGGAAAAAGTTGGAATAGCTTGTGCCACTGATTTGATTAAAACATCTTTACCTCCTGCAGACAAGCATTGTTCCAGCCATCCCTGGACTCTCTTCCAAATCCTATCTTTCAAGTATTTGAAAGCCCCATTTGCTGATCGCCCAACATCAGAGGGCAAGCCCAGGTACTTCTCGCTCAGTGACTCAGTTTGTACATTCAGAGTATGTTTCAATTGCTGCTTCACCATCTCCGGACACCGTTTGCTAAAGAAAATAGATGACTTATCTAGGTTGATCCGCTGTCCTGAGGCACGGCAGTAAGCATCCAAAGTGTCTCGGTCAGCCCGAGCGCTCTCCCCATTTGCTTTGATAAACAGCAGGCTATCATCTACAAAGAGTAAGTGGTTCACTGCCGGGGCAGTGGGGGCCACCTTTAGTCCTTGTAGGCTCGATGATTCACTTCTAACTTTCAAGAGGCACGAAAGGCCCTCTGCTGCTAAAAGAAACAAATACGGCGATATTGGATCTCCTTGACGAATACCTCGGGAGGGCTTGAACTCCTGTAAGCGCTGCCCATTCAACATAACTGAGAATGAGAATGAGGTGACCATCCTCATAACCATGTTCACCCATGTTTGATGGAATCCCAATTCAAAGAATGCACGGCCCAGATCAGGCACTTTCAGGCCTAGATCGTGCCCATGTCTCCCTACCGATAGGGGTGCACCTCTGCTCATCGCTACCCTGCGCAACTTTGGCTCGAGCCCTGCCTTCACCACTGCCTCCCGGAAACCGCTGTTAGATGTATATATCTATATATTGTATTTCCCCCATATGTTAGGGGGCTTCCTGCATATTTGCCATGTACCTGTACTATATATTGTGGCCTTTGTCCCCCAGAGGAATATAACTTGTCTATTCCTAACATGGTATCAGAGCCGGTTTTAGGGTTCCTGTGCGCACCGGTAATCTGCTCGTAATCGCGCCGCCGCCGTCAGCTCGCACCGGTCACCGCCGGTTCCCGTTCTGGCCGCCGTGGTCCTTCTCCCAATAGATCTGCACACATACACATCTGCCGTCCGCCCGTCACTGATTGGCCGGGCCCTCCATCGCCGTACCGTCCGCAGACGCCCGTCTGCAAGCCCGGTTGTCCTTCGTCGTCCTTTGTCCTGCAACATCTACACACATACAACGCTGCTTCCTGCTGTTTTACACCCGCCAATTCACCCACCCACCCACTGCCGATCGGGCCCCATCTTCTTTGATTGGGCATCTCCACTTCCTGGTGCACCCGCCGATCCGCTCCTGCGCGCGTGGGCTTGTCCTCTGCCTCCAACGCGCGGGCTCCGCCGACTCCTGCCTGACGCCCGCCTGCGTCACGCCCTGACGCTGCCTCCTGCCTGCCGACCGCCGGATCTTCCAGCTGGTTTTCGTCGGATCTGAGCCGTTTACATCTGAGAGCCAAAAAAAAGAGAGAGAGATATGTCTTCTGCATCGGGCTATGTTGCGATTCCTCGCTGCCCGGTGATCTTCGATGGCGCGAATTATCCTGATTTCGCTGCCTTCATGCGCGTTCACATGCGCGGTCTTCGTCTTTGGGGTGTGCTCTCCGGCGAGGTCTCATGTCCGCCGTGTCCTCCTACTCCTGTGGCTCCTCTTAGGCCAACGCCGATTGTTCTCGGTGCTGATGCTTCTCAGGAGGCCAAGGATGCTGCTCAGAGTGCCGATGATAGTGGTGTTGCTGCTTATGACCTGAAGTTCAAACAGTACTCTGCTGATCTCGAGACCTATCGCCATGCTCTGACGGCCTACACTCAGTGGGTCGATGAGGATGCTCGTGCTGCTGCTGTTCTCACCTCTAGTGTTCTGCCCCAGTATGCTGCCGAGTTCATGAGTCTCCCTACCGTTGCCGCTCAGTGGGCAGATCTTCGTCAGCGATACCAGCCGTCTGGGGATGCTCTTTACCTGTCCGTGGTTCGCCAGGAGCATGCTCTTCAGCAGGGTGATTCCACTATTGATGAGTTCTATACTCAGAGTGCTGCTATCTGGCGTCAGCTTGATTCTCTTCATACTGCTGTTTGCGGCACATGCTCGTGCTGCCAGATTATGCGCTCGGATTTGGAGTTTCACCGCATCTATGAGTTTCTGTCTCGGCTTCGCCAGGAGTTTGAGCCCCGGCGTGCTCAGCTGAATGCTCGTGGTCGTGTTCCGCTCTCTGAGGTGTTGTCTGAGCTTCGGGCTGAGGAGACCCGTCTCCGTAGTGCTGGTCTTCTTGCGGTTCCGTCTGTGCTTGCTACTCGTGGTGCTCCTCTGCCGTCTGCTCCCTCGACTCAGCCGCGGTCCCCTGTGCCGCCGCCGCCGATTCTACCCACTCCTCCAGGTCAGGGTCAGGGTCAGCTTCAGCACTAGCAGCCTCAGGGTCAGCTTCAGCACCAGCAGCCTCAGGGTCAGAGTCAGCACCAACAGGCTCGTGGTCAGGGTTGCCGTGGTTCTCTTCATCACTGCTCTTACTGCAACAGGGATGGCCACACTTGGGCCACCTGTCATACACAGGACCCCAGTTTATGTCAGCAGCACCAGGCTCGTGGGCAGTCGGCTCCTTCCAGGTCTTCAGCAGTTGCTCTCTCTGATCAGGACATTATCAGGAGTCTTCGCAGTCTGCTTGCTGGCTCTTCTTCGATGGGCACTGCTGGTTATGTGACTGACTCTTCAGGCACTGTGCGACCACCACCTTCTACATAGTCAGGTACATCTCCGTGGTATCTGGATTCTGGAGCTTCTTTTCATATGACCTCTGAGTCTTCTTTTCTATCCGCTCTTCATTCTCTCCCTTCTCCTGTCCATGTTCTTACGGCTGATGGTACCTCTCTTCCTGTTTCTAATCGGGGCACCCTTTCTACTTCTTCTTTTTTGTTCCTGATATTTCTCATGTCCCTCTTCTTAAGATGAATCTGTTCTCTGCTAGCCAGCTTACTGACTCTGGTTGTCGCGTCATTCTTGATGCTGATTCTTGTGTTATCCAGGACCGTCGCACACAGGCCCTGGTTGGAGCTAGCCCTCGCAGCCGTGACTCTTCAGGACTTTGGGAGTTAGACTGGCTTCGTGTTCCTTCCGCTGCCACTTCATCTGCCAGTTCTTCTCCGGTTGTCGCCTCTACTACCAGCTCCTTTCAGCAGTGGCATCATCGTCTTGGTCACATCTGTGACTCTCGCCTGTCGTCATTAGTTCATCGTGGTCTTCTAGGGTCTGTCTCAGGAGATGGGTCTTTGCATTGTCAGGGCTGTAGGTTGGGTAAACAGATTCAGCTTCCCTATCCTACTAGCGCGTCTGTATCTCAGCGACCTTTTGATTTAGTTCATTCCGATGTTTGGGGTCCGGCTCCTTTCGCTTCGAAAGGGGGCCATCGCTACTATATTTTATTCATCGATGATTTTTCTCGGTACACTTGGTTGTATTTTATGCGCTCTCGCAGTGAAGTGCTTTCCATATATCAGCGTTTTGCGGCCATGGTCCATACTCAGTATTCTACCCCCATCCGTGTTTTTTGTGCTGATTCTGCTGGTGAGTATATCTCCTAGATGTTGCGAGGTGTTCTTGCTGAGCAGGGCACCCTTGCTCAGTTCTCCTGTCCTGGGGCACATGCCCAGAATGGCGTTGCTGAGCGTAAGCATCGCCATCTTCTTGAGACCACTCGTGCTATGATGATTGCTTCTTCTCTCCCGCCGCATTTATGGGCTGAGGCTGTCGCTACGTCGGCTTACCTCATCAATATTCAGCCTTCTGCCGCCTTGCAGGGTGGTATCCCTCTTGAGCGCCTATCTGGACAGTCTCCAGACTACTCCATGCTTCGCTTGTTTGGTTGTGTTTGCTATGTTATCCTTGCTCCTCGCGAACGCACCAAACTGACCGCTCAGTCTGTTGAGTGTGTCTTCCTCGGATACAGTGATGAGCATAAGGGCTATCGTTGTTGGGACCCTATTGGTCGTCGGATGCGTATCTCTCGTGATGTTACTTTTGATGAGACGCGTCCTTTCTATCCTCGTCCCACTGCTGGTACTTACCCGGTGGAAGATATCTCTTTTCTTCTCTTTCCTAACACACCTCCTTCTACCCCTATTGTGTCTTCTTCAGGATTTCCTCCCCCTGATGTCTCTTCTTCGACACCGTCCTCCTCTACTCCGTCTAGTTCTCCTAGTTCTCCTCGTTCTCCGGAATCCTCCTCTCCTATTCCCTCTTCTCCTGCATCGTCTTCCTCTGATGATCTTCCCTCTACTCGTCTTGTTCGTCAGCGTCGTGCCCCCAACCGTTACTCTCCTAGCCAGTATGGTATTTCTGTTGCCTCCGAGCCGACTTCTTATCGGGATGCTGAGCATCATCCTGAATGGTAGCTGGCCATGGCTGAGGAGATTGCTGCGCTTGAGCGCACTGGCACCTGGGATCTTGTTTCTCCCCCTCCTGGTGTTCGTCCTATCACGTGTAAGTGGGTCTATAAGATTAAGACTCGCTCTGATGGATCTCTTGAGCGCTATAAAGAGCGTCTTGTGGCTCGTGGTTTTCATCAGGAGCATGGTCGTGACTATGATGAGACCTTTGCTCCTGTGGCTCATATGACCACTATGCGTACTCTTCTTGCTGTTGCGTCTGTTCGTCACTGGTCTGTGTCCCAGCTTGATGTTCAGAATGCCTTTCTCAATGGTGAGTTGAGTGAGGAGGTCTATATGCAGCCTCCTCCTGGGTATTCTGTTCCTGAGGGGATGGTTTGTCGTCTTCGGCGTTCTCTTTATGGCCTCAAACAGGCCCCTCATGCCTGGTTTGAGCGCTTTGCTTCTATCGTGACTGCTGCTGGTTTCTCCCCTAGTGATCATGACCCAGCGTTGTTTGTTCACACTTCTCCTCGTGGACGCACTCTTCTTCTTCTCTATGTTGATGATATGATCATTACCGGTGATGATCCTGAGTATATCGCCTTTGTTAAGGCTCATCTTCGTGATTAGTTTCTTATGACTGATCTTGGTCCTCTTCGATACTTTCTTGGGATTGAGGTTTTCTCCACTTCTGATGGCTTTTACATCTCTTAGGAAAAGTATATTCAGGATCTTCTTGCTCGTCTGCTCTTGGGGATGAGCGCACTGTTGAGACCGCTATGGAGCTTAATGTTAAGCTTAAACTTACTGATGGTGATCCTCTTTCTGATCCGACGCATTATCGTCATCTTGTTGGGAGTCTTGTTTATCTTGCTGTCACTCGTCCTGACATCTCTTATCCTGTTCATATTCTGAGTCAGTTTGTTTCTGCTCCTACCACTGTTCACTATAGTCATCTTCTCCGTGTTCTTCGTTATCTTCGTGGTACGATCACTCGTCGCCTTTTCTTTCCTTGTTCCAGCTCCCTCCAGCTCCAGTGCTCTTTGGATGCTACGTGGGCGAGTGATCCTTCAGATCGCCGTTCACTTTCCACTTACTGTGTGTTTCTTGGTGGTTCGCTCATTGCTTGGAAGACGAAGAAACAGACAGCGGTTTCCCGTTCGAGTGTTGAGGCTGAGTTGCGTGCTATGGCCTTGTTGACTGCTGAAGTGACCTGGTTACGGTGGTTACTTGCGGATTTTGGGGTCTCTATTACCACACCCAGCCTGGTTTTGTCTGACAGTACAGGTGCTATTAGTGTTGCACGTGATTCGGTCAAGCATGAGCTTACCAAGCATATTGGTGTTGATGCTTTCTATACACGTGCTCAGGTGTAGGCTCAGGTTGTTGCGCTTTAGTATGTGCCTTCAGATTTACAGTTGGCGGATTTCTTCACGAAGGCACAGACCAGAGCGCAGCATGATTTCTTACTCTCCAAACTCAGTGTTGTGGATCCACCATGAGTTTGAGGGGGGGTGTTAGATGTATATATCTGTATATTGTATTTCCCCCATATGTTAGGAGGCTTCCTGCATATTTGCCCTGTACCTGTACTATATATTGTGGCCTTTGGCCCCCAGAGTAATATAACTTGTCTATTCCTAACAACCGCCACCGCGGGCAGCCACTCTGCCAAGCCGAGGACGAAGATCCAGCTTGGACCACCGCCAGCCGACCTGCCTCTTGCAGATCTGCGCCGCCAACAGCTAAGAGAAGGCCACCACCACTAGCACCTTGAGGGCTTTGCTCGGCGACAAGGAACGAGGAGGATGGGGGCTGGGGGATAGGGGGTGCATATGATTCGCGCGTCCAATCGCCCGCAAGGGAGGCTGTGGACGGGACCGAGGGGAGCCCTTTCATTCTAGTGAGCCAAGAGATAATATATGTCTGGTTTTAGAAATTAAGAGTTGAAGTTTTCCAATATTTAAATTGAAGGACCATGAGAAGAGTAAACTATGTGGTAAGTTGACTGATGAAAACATATTTTAGTACTAACACACGGATAGAAGCTCCGTGACATACCATTAAGAAGAAATGCTGCAACACCGTTGAAATTGCGAGAAGGAGCTCTCGAACTCTGGTGGGTGGTGCCTTTTATCATAAATATAATTTGAATTCTTATTTCTTTACATTTTGAATTTTTCGTACGGTAAATGTCAGCTATATTTTGGTAACCATGTGAACCTCAATGCAGGCCTTTTAGTTTCAGAAGTCATCATTTGGACATTTGGTAACCAAAACATACATGGATAATGTTGGAAATATAAGCAATAATCCATATGGTTTAATCCGAATAATAAACTGATAAAGCATGATCATACAGACAGTAGTAAAACCAATCATGTAGATCAATAAAGTAGATGAACATATTACATCTATACAATATAAACCTATCACATCTACACCAAACGCTAGAACAAAGAACTCTAGCATAATCCAAAAGAGAGAAATCGAGATCACATACGATGTAGGCTGAATAGTAGCCGCAGCGGTTGCAGCAGCGTCGCCCATGTTAAAGTTGTCGAAGAGGTCGCCGACGTCCGGGAAGAAGTCGTCGTTCGGGAACTCGTCGTCGGACGACGTCGTGGTTGCCAGTAGTCGCGCTTGAGCGCTCCCCAAAAACCTGATCGCCCCTCACCCGTACAGGTTCACGAGAGGCGGGGTTCCAGAGGCCTACTGTCCCAATCTACGGTGCACGCCGCAAGCCGGGATGGAGAAGACGAAAGCGGCGGCGCAAGGTTCTGGAGGTAGGCGCGTGTGTGGATTGATTCCGTACCGACTAGGTTTAGCCCGGACGCTTATATAGTGCAGGTTAGGAGGATCGTGGGCTCAGCCCACGTCCGAGTCGGTAACAGCCACGTCCATAAAAACTGGAAACGGCTGTAATTAACGCGTCCGTTAATGACTCATAACCAGTTTTCCCAACCAACAAAATAAAGCTCGGCTCGGCGAGATTCCCGCAACCCGCGGCGTGCGCGCGCGTCGTGACGAGGCGAGGTGTGGCGTGGCGAGGCAGGCGGTGTCGGAGGAGGAGTGCACGAGGGCTACTCTTCTTGTCACACCTTAGTGAGTGGTGCAACACTCTACTATATAAGGTGGTCCAACTCCCCTTCAACTAGCAATGTGGGACTAAACTTTAGCACCACTAGCACAGCCATATGCTGCCATATACAAGTGGGCCAAAGAGAATTTCAGAATTTGTCTAATGGGCCAACAGCCTAATATACACCAAATTCCAACAATCCCCCACAAAGTCTCATTGGCACATCACATCACTTTTCTTCCAGAACATTGTTTTATATACCGGTGTGTAGTGGAGACTGTTAAGTTGAACTTCCACGTTAAACTTCATGCTACACTAGCTTGCAACTTGAATAGTGGACTATGCCTTGAACTACAAGTTTTCTGCGCGCTAGTTTCACACAAAATCTAGACTGGTACAGGGCTACCGTCGGCTTCCCCGCGGTTTGGAGCTTATGCGTCATACTCCAGGGCCTTTCATGAGTTTATTAGAGAGCACCCAACTCTCACGGACTACGACGTTTGACAGTCAGACTCATATAGGTGTGTTCCTCAAGAGATGTTCTGCGGGACAACATCCCCGCTTATAAAAAGCCACTTGGAACACATTAAGATAAATATCAACCTGCCATGCAGATTAAGAGAGTATTGCATCTTTATGGAGATGTAAATATAATATGGGGGTACTCTCCTCTCAGCTGACCAACAGCTTGTCTCCCAGCTCTAATTCACGGGATCTCCGATCACATAGAGTGGGTTGCCACTGGGATCAACTCATAGCGTGGGTCTCAAACCCATCTCCCTCGATGCATTATCTATCACATTGCGTGATAAACCCTTTGTGAAGGGATCTGCCAGATTCTTAGATGTTTGGATATAATCCAACGCAATAACTCCGGAGTTTCTCAGTTTCTTGACAGATTTCAATCTCCTCTTCACATGCCTTGATGACTTCATATTATCCTTAGAACTGTTTACTTTGACGATCACAGTTTGATTATCACAGTTCATCGGGATGGCGGGTATTGGTTTTTCAACCACAGGTAAGTCCATCAAGAGTTCATGAAGCCACTCTGCTTCAACAGTGGTTGTGTCTAATGCTGTGAGTTCTGCTTCCATTGTTGACCTCGTTAAGATGGTCTGCTTGCAAGACTTCCAGGAAACAGCGCCACCACCAAGTGTAAACAAATAACCACTTGTGGCCTTAATCTCATCAGCATCAGATATCCAATTTGAATCACTATAACCCTCAAGTACCCGAGGATACCCAGTATAGTGAATACCATAACTCGCAGTGCCTTTCAAATAGCGCAAAACTCTTTCAAGAGCATGCCAATGATCATCTCCAGGATTTGACACAAATCGACTCAGTTTGCTTACAACAAAGGAGATGTCAGGTCTAGTAGCGCTGGCTAAATACATGAGCGAGACAATAATTTGAGAATATCTCAATTGATCTTTAGCAGTCCTTCGATTCTTTCAAAGTAGCACACTCGGATCATAAGGCGCTGGACAAGAATTGCAGTTGCTATACCCGAAGCAACTCAATATCTTTTCCACATAGTGAGACTGAAGCAATGTAATCCCACCATTGTCATCCTTTAGTAGCTTGATGTTTAAGATTACATCAGCCACTCCCAAGTCCTTCATCTCAAAGCATCGAGATAGGAACTCTTTGACCTCCTCGATAACAGCGAGGTTGGTCCCGAATATCAATATGTCATCAACATAGAGACACATAATTACTCCCTCGCCCCCACCATGGCGATAGTACACACATTTGTCAGCTTCGTTTACAACAAAGCCTTCAGCAAATAAAGTTCTTTCAAACTTCTCGTGCCACTGCTTAGGAGCTTGCTTAAGACCATATAAAGACTTCACTAACTTACACACCTTTCCTTCTTGACCATCTACTACAAATCCGTCAGGCTGCTCCATATAAATTTCCTCATCTAGCTCTCCATTTAGAAAAGTTGTCTTAACATCCATTTGATGAACGAGAAGACCATGTGAGGCAGCCAAGGAAAGTAGTACCCAAATAGTGGTCAATCTGGCTATAGGTGAATAGGTATCAAAGAAGTCTTCACCTTCCTTTTGGGTATAACCCTTAGCCACAAGACATGCCTTGTACTTTTCAATAGTACCATCAGGTCTAAGCTTTTTCTTGAACACCCATTTACATCCTACAGGTTTACACCCATAAGGACGATCAGTGATTTCCCAAGTACCATTAGCTAAGATGGAGTCCATCTCGCTTCGGACAGCTTCCTTCCAGTAGTCAGCATCTTGAGATGCATAAGCTTCTGAAATAGAAGTGGGAGTATCATCCACAAGGTACACAATGAAATCATCACCAAATGACTTTGCGGTCCTTTGTCTCTTGCTCCTTTTGGGAGCTTCATTGTCATCCTCCACAGGATCATCAGAGTGTTCTATCGGCATAGTGGGTTCAGGAATTATAGAAAATTCCTGACTAGATGAACTAGTCATCTCCTGATTTGATGAGCTAGACATGCCTTTCATAGGAAAGATGTCCTCAAAGAAAGTCGCATCATTCGACTCCATAATTGTACCAACATGCATGTCGGATACCTCAGATTTTACTATAAAAAATCTATAGCCAATGCTATGAAAAGCATATCCCAGAAAAACACAATCAACGGTTTTTGGTCCAAGCTTTCGCTTCTTGGGTATTGGAATATTGACTTTCCCCAAACAACCCCAAGTTCGTAAGTAAGAGAGTTTAAGACTTTTCTTTTCCCATTCCTCAAATGGAGTCATGATTTTATCCTTTACAGGAACATGGTTTAGGACATGACACGCGGTCATTAGCGCCTCCCCCCACCATTCCTTGGAAAGACCAGATGTATCTAACATGGCGTTAACCAAATCAGTTTAGAGTGCGGTTCTTTCTTTCGGCCACCCCATTTGACTGAGGTGAGTAGGGAGGCGTCCTCTCATGTATAATACCGTGTTCCATATAGAATAAATAAAATTCATTTGAAAAGTACTCTCCACCACGATCCGACCTTAGCCGCTTGATTTTAAGATCAAGTTGGTTTTCTGCCTCAGCTTTATAGATTTTGAAGAAGTTCAAAGCTTCATCTTTAGATTTCAGGAGATAAACATAGCATTATCTAGTGGAGTCATCAATCAATGTCATAAAGTATCTTTTTTCCACCTTTTGTCAACACACCATTCATCTCATAGAGATCTGAATGTATAAGTTCTAGCGGTGCTAAGTTTCTCGGTTCCGCAGTCGTATGAGACTTGCGGGGTTGCTTTGCTTGCACACAAACTTGGCACTTAGAACCTTTGACAGTGGTAAATTTCGGAATTAAACTCATATTGGCTAGCCGCGTCATGCAACCAAAGTTAATATGACAGAGTCGTGAATGCCAAACATTGGACTCATTATCATTGCAAACATGATTAATAACTTTAGTACATGAGTCTGACAGAGACAGGCGGAACAGACCTCTGCACTCATAACCTTTTCCAACAAATTGTACATACTTAGAAATTACAACTTTATTGGACTCAAAAACCAACTTAAAGCCATCTCGACATAAAAGCGATCCGCTGACGAGATTCTTATTAATGGAGGGAACGTGCTGCACATTCTTCAGCCGTACGGTCTTCCCCGAAGTAAACTTCAGATTTACCGTACCAACACCATGAACAGAAGCACGTGAGCCGTTTCCCATCAGCACGGAAGAGGTCCTTGAGACCTGATAAGAGGAAAACATGGAGATATCAGAACACACATGTGTATTAGCACCCGTGTCTTTCCACCAATCAGGAGAATGACATACTGAAAGGATAGTAGGTAAAATACCGTACCCAGCATCCTTCATCTCAGTATCGCTAATAACAACATTAGCGGACTTGCCGTTGTTCCCATGTTGACGCTTGTCAAAGCGATTAGGGCAGCTAGGAGCCCAATGATCAGGATCACCACATACGTGGCAAGAGCCTGTCCTCTTATCATTTTTCTTCTTGAAGTTGGTTGAGTGTGTGGCCTTGTTCTTGCCATCGAACTTTCCCTTTCCTTCAGTTTTGTTCTTATTCTTGAACTTGTGGGATTGGAAGTTTTTCCTCTGCACTAAATTGGTAGTAGAACTTCCCTCAAGTCCTCGAGCAGTTTTGTCCTTTGCTCTCGCCTTCTCTTCCACATGAAGAGACCCAATGAGATCCGTAACGGAAAACTCTTGTCTCTTATGTTTCAAAGAAGTAGCAAAGTTCCTCCACGAAGGAGGAAGCTTGGCAATAATGCCACCAGCCACAAATTTGTCCGGTAAGGAACACTTGAACTGCTCAAGTTCTTTGGCAAGTGATTGTATCTCATGAGCTTGCTCAACGACGGAGCGCTCATCAACCATCCCGTAGTCATAGAATTGCTCCATGACATACAGCTCAGTGCCAGCGTCCGAGACCCCAAACTTGGCCTCGAGCGCTTCCCACGCGTCCTTGCCATTATCAAACGACATATACGGGTCAACAATGTTGTCCCCAAGAACACTGAACAAAGCCGCCATAAACATGGTATCAGCTTTCCTAAAGTTCGCTTCCTGCTCAGCAGGAAGATCTCCTTCAGGCTTGCCAAGAGTGGCGCTATAGCAGTTTAGGTTTTCAAACCAGAGAACTGTTCTCTTGCGCCATCTCTTATAGTGCATGCCATCAAAAGGAGGCGGCCTAGTAGCTGTGGCTACACCAGTGGAATTCAGTTGCCTATAATCAGGTTTTTGGATTGTAGGAAATATAAGCAATAATCCATATGGTTTAATCCAAATAATAAACTGATAAAGCATGATCATACAGACAGTAGTAAAACCAATCATGCAGATCAATAAAGTAGATGAACAGATTACATCTATACAAGATAAACCTATCACATCTACACCAAACGCTAGAACAAAGAACTCTAGCATAATCCGAAAGATAGAAATCGAGATCACATACGATGTAGGCTGAATAGCAGCCGCAGCGGTTGCAGCAGCGTCGCCCATGTTGAAGTTGTCGAAGAGGTCGCCGACGTCCGGGAAGAAGTCTTTGTTCTGGAACTCGTCGTCGGACGACGTCGTGCACTACTAGAGAAAAGCCTATCCGAGGCGCACCAAAAAGCCTATCCGAGGCGCATATCACATGTGCCTCTAGCTTCAAGCCTCGGGTATTTCTTATGCGAGGCGCATCTGATATGCGCCTCCTATACTTCACATATGCGAGGCGCATATCGATATGCGCCTCCTATACTTCACATATGCGAGGCGCATATCGATATGCGCCTCGCATATGTGAAGTATAGGAGGCGCATATCATATGCGCCTCGCATATGTTTCAGAATGCGCCTCGGATATTTATAGTATATGCGCCTCCTATAGTATCCTATATGCGCCTCCAGTAATATTTTCGAAATTCAAGTTTTACATACCACTATAAATAATAATATACAGATATTCAAATATACAATATAGTCCACAGAATTTTTCAGAAACTTGCAATTTGCCAAAGCATAATAGAACCAACATGAATACAATACATTACACATCAATCATGACATACAAGTTCATACATCAAGTGTTTGTTCCACAAGTTCACACCTCTGAGTACAAGTTCACAATAACATTACACCTTCGAGTACAAGTTCACAATTCACATTACAACTCCAACGACGTAGCTCTACCTAGATGAAGTAGAACACATAACCTACAATGAAGAGCAACAAGGTGGTGATCACGAGGAAGTTCCTCCACTTCTTCCTTCCATGCCTCCTCCACTTCTCTTCCGCCACCTCTCTACTCTCATAGCCTTGGTAGTTGTTGCCCGAGAAGTTGTTCACTTGCTTCTGGCAGTCTTTCCACTCCTCGTACACACCTGGAACCCGACCGACGTACACGACATAACACCTCGGCATCTCCTACACATAATAAAGATGATATTACTTATGTCAGTGGAAAGCAATAGCTAGCAGTTCACAAAGATAGAATCATGCATATATATATGGGTGCAACAAAATGTAAGAAATCACGTTCTAATCATCGGCATTTCGAAGAAAGACCAAAAAAAAACCAAACCAAGAATGACTTGGATTAGTGCCTCATACTTAGATTGGGCACGGAAATAACAATGCTCGCTGTTCGATCTCATGCGGCAAGTAGAGTATATGCCCAAATTACTAGTCTACTTGGCACACAAGATCGAACAGCGGCATAGTCATACACGTGACACCACAACACGTTCTAATCATCGGCATTTCAAAGAAAGACCAAAAAAAAGCAAACCAAGAATGACATGGATTAGTGCCTCATACTTAGATTGGGCACGGAAATAACAATGCTCGCTATTTGATCTTGTGCGGCAAGTAGAGTATATGCCCAAATTACTAGTCTACTTGGCACACAAGATCGAACAGCGGCATAGTCATACACGTGACACCACAACACGTTCTAATCATCGGCATTTCGAAGAAAGACAAAGAAAGCAAATCACAAGAAAGTAGGGAAGCAATGACAAATGAAAAGCAACAAGCACTTAAAATAGTTCGTAACACAAATAACTAGCTAGTGTCTCTCACAATCAAGTTCAACGGTTGACGAAACATATTCTAGAGGTTTTGCTAGGCAAGTTTAACACAGTGATAAGAGGTTACAACACGAGTTCGGAACTAACAGCTAGGTACCCAGGCAATGCAATCATGAAGTCTTCTTCGGCTCTTGAGTCGGCTTTGGGGGGCATTGATGAAGCCCGACCGAGTTTTCGCCATTTGCATGAACATCCTGCCGTCACCCTGCTGCGCTAAGCGTTCGTCTATCTCCCTGTTGGACGGTGTATAGCCGCCGTGGAAGGTGCCTCCGGCTTTTATGACTCCCTGGTACACGATTGTCGCGATCTCCTCCTGGATGTTGAAGAAGTGTTGCCTGAGGTTGCGAGCCTGTATGCATGCAAGCTTTTCAGCCCACTTCACGAGGTCAGATGGCAGCGTTTTGGTCTCCATGTCATTGAAGAACGCCTTCATGTGGTAAATAGCGTAGAAGGCATCCTTCCCACTGCCAGGCGGCTGCTTGACGCAGGCAAACTTCGTCGTGTGGCAAAACACGTGCGCGCCGAACTTTACATGTGGCCTTGCCGGTTTGACGCCTCCCGCTGCGACGTAGCCGGTGAGAGCGCCATCAAGAATTTTCTTGATATTGGTGTAGTTTTTTTGGATCGCACTGTTTGAGTCGAGGTACAAGGCTGTTGAGTGTTTCAAATTCAAGCTTATGAGCACACAACCTGTCCGATCATCCTCCGTGATGGGATGGTAGGGAAGGAGAATCATATCCTTGTCCGAGTATGTTTGCAGGAAGTTTGAGAGGTAGTCGGTCGCCAGATCTATGGCCTCAGCATCTTTCAGGACGGCGTCACGCATGAAGTAGGGATCCACTATCTGGATGCCCGGGATCTTGTCTCTGGTGATCTCCATGGCCATATTGAGGGAGAACAGCCGGACCAGGGTATTGTGCAGTCGAAACCCGTTCAACATGTCAAACAGGTCGGTATGCCGCACGTAGAAGATATCCCCGGGGGGTACAGTGACGAAGCACGGCATATGAGAAGGCACCTTAGCCTTGAAAACGAGGTACGACTGATCGTTGTCGCGAATGCGGCACTGCTCAATTGTGAGACATCCATAATGAATACTACGCATATGCGAGCCTGCGACCTCGAGCATCGATTTACACATCATCGGTACACCTGCCACGTGCTGCTGATTCCTGGCTTGCCCCACAGCGCCGTCCCGGAAAAGAGGATTTGGATCCTGGCCCCGATCACCCTTAGGCTTCCTTTTGCGACCCTTCTTGCTCTTTACGGCTTCGGCCACTGCGTTCACCTCACCGACCGTCTTATGGAGGGTGCCAGGGCTGATCAAAGGAACTACTGGCCTTGGAGGCTCGATGAAGGGGACAGGTGGCGGCGTCTCCTGACTAGTTGGGAAGAGATGCACCTTGCAAGGGGGTTTCGCTGGTGCTGGTTGGGTCTCGGCAACTTGATGTGTGCCTGATGGTCCCGGCTCATACAAATCAGAAAACCTTGTGTTAACAAACTGGTCACCGTAGTTCGGGTCAATTTCTTCATCATCATCGGGATTCTGTGCCATGTTGTCCAAGTCTCCCATCTCGAAGTCTTCATCATGTGCTGGTTGTGCTGCCTCTAGGGTGATGTTGAGCTGGTCCTCTGTCCCCAAACGGATCTGGCTCTTCGGCCATAGGTACAAGTAGCCGAAGCCGGTATTGAGGACCGCTGCCGTGTCCTCATCATCCCATCCTTGAGGTTGAGAGGGAGGTTCCACTTGCTCGTAGCCCGGAAGCACCATACTGTATTTAACCCTCATCATGTCAGGTGGCATTGTGACATTGTGAATTTTGCGGTTCTCTGGTTGAACAATAGTACCCTTGGCAACATCCATCAACTGGCCGCCCACCCAATGCATTAGAGTGCAAGGAGTGTCTCCCTGCGAAAGATCGACATGTAGGCCGAGCGTTAGAAAAACAGAGATCAAGTCATCGGTGTGGTTGAGCCTCCCAACTCTCGCTTTAATTATTTAGTTACCTTGAGGGCGTCAAACTCGGCAAATGTCGAGGCACCGACGCCGACAGGCTTGACCACGCAAGTGGCGGAGTGGCTGCCTGATGGCACGGTGGTGCGGGCCGGCGCCTTCGCCGCAGTGGGCAAGTTAAGCTCCGGAGCTAGAGGAGTCTCCACCACCACCGGCCCTGCTGGAGGAGTCACCAACGCCTCCGGCCGCGCCACATTGTCCGATTGGACGCTGTTGAGGTTGGGAACCGGTGGCGGCCCCCATTTACCACACTTCTGCCACTTGTTGTACTTTTCCATGTAGACGGGAAGGATGATGTTGAGCTTCTCGTTCACTTGTGAATGGACTTGTGACTGGACTTGTGTCTGGACTTGTTCTTGGAACTTTGTCTCGGCAGCCGACACAGCCTTGTTCACGGCATCTTGGACTATATTTGGAAAGGCTTCCACCTGTTCCCTTAGGAGTTTTACCTCGGCGCTTTCGGCCTTCTTGCCCTTCCGCTCCGGGGTGCCATAGTACTCGGACCATGATATGCCGCCAAAGCCGACCACACGACCAGCCGACGGGGCCGCCAGGGGATCGACACTCTTGGTCCGGTTCAGCGCCCTATTAAAAGTGGTGTCCCACTTGGCGACAGGCGGTGGCGCTGACCCCTGGGATGAGGAGCTCCTACACTCCTCGTCCTGCGCACAAGGAACGCGAAGCATTTGATCAGAAAACTGGACTTCATTGATTAATCATGAATGCAATTAATCGACTTGCATGCAAACTACTTACATATTTTTGCATGAAGTCCGTCACCCTCGGAGCAAAGGGGTCGACGGGCTCCGAAGAATAATCAGAACCCCTTTCTTCGGTGGGGCAAACCGGGCCCTGACGAAGTTCTTTGCCTGCTCCTCCTTTATGTCATCAAAGGGACGTGTCAACCCCTTTGCACGAGCGTCGGCGTCCTCCTTATCCCATTTGGGCCTCACGGCTCTATAACCGCCGGAGCCGAGATGGTGGGTACCAATGTTTCGGGATCTCATATTCTTGCCCTTCTCAGTCCTGGCCTTGCCCAAGGCGGAGTTACATCTGGCCTTGAAAACATTGTAGTCTTCTTCCTTGACCAGAGGCTCCTTCTTGACGAGCTCTGGATAACTTAGCTTCTCCTCGAAAATCAGATTCTTCACCCGAGCCTTCCAATTTGACAAGGCCTTGGTCATCCTCCCGAGGGCATACTTGTTCACCGGATTCCCTTTCAGATTGTCATTATTATACTTGTTTTCCTCATCACCCGGGAACGCGTATCTTGCGTGCATCTTCCGGAAAAGCTGGATGAGGAAACCCTTGTTCTCTTCGGCCTTCAGGTTCTCCATGTTGATCGTGACGGTGTTCCGGAGGATTGCCGCGAGCTGGTTAGAGTAACCCCCAACAAATTCTTCTGGCTCCAAAGGCGCACCTTTAGGGCTCACGCTTGTGATGATGGACCATTTGAGGTCGACCACGATCGGGGTCCGATCCTTCCGAGACTTCTTCGATGCGCTACCACCGTCTGTAGTAGCTTCACCGCCGCCATCAGTGGTAGTGGCGTCGCCATCGGTGTCGCCATCGGCGTCCCCCATCTCCTCATTGCCCGACGAGTATCCTCGTCCTCGTCCATCTCGTCGTCCCGCGGAACAAATTTCGGGGCCTCTAGGGATTCCATCTCCTCCTGCTGCTCCCAAAAGGGCTTCTGGCTAGAAGGGCCCGGATCCGACATTTCTAAACACACAAATAAATGAAACTAATAAGCACAAAAATTCACAGAAAATTTTGGCATGAACTTTGCTAATTTTCTATGTCTAGGAGTGCCAGAAATTCGACGGAACGGAAATGAATCAACATTCCGGCGAAACATTGGCAACTCAAAAAGAAAAACCTGCACAAAAAGGATCAAAACACAGCCATCATCACAGCCATTTTGCTAGCATACATACACAAACACCATGTATATATATCATGCTCCAGGCCATACATACACAGAGGCACCATGTATCATCTGTTTGCTTGTCAACAACATGAGCATGAATAGTACAGTTACCAGGAACTAAAGGAATAAATGACCAGAAGCTCAAATGTATAGAACTGCAGGGGCAAATTTGCTTCTTTGTTGTTCACTGAACACATAGATAAACTATTCCAACGACTAGATCATAATCATCATAGATTGCCTTTTTGTTGTTGTCTGAACACATATACTCCGTACATATACATATGCTCTACAGGAAAGAATGATCACAAGTTCGAACCTTGATGTGCAAGCAACTGTTCCTTTCAATGCAAGATAATTAACCACATGTCAACATAGTAGGAATAAACAACTAGCAACAAAACCTTGAACATTAGGAAGATGTTCGTTTGTTTTTCTAAATTCAAAAAATTGAGTAGGGGCAACCACTGCAGCTGTTTCCTTCTTCTATGCCTCCATGGATTAGGTAAGTTCTCGAGGTTCTCTTATTTTTTCCTCTGCAATTGGTGGTTCTGTGATGTTGGCCTAAGCTTGGTACTATTTGGTTCTGAATGCCAGTAGTTGGTGTTGTATAGTGCATGGCTAGTTCAACTTTGGAGATTACATTTGTACTACTGTTTTTCTTGCATGTCTAGTACTAATGTTCAGTTTTTTTAGCATGTATGATGTCTACTTGTCCTATTGTTCTTTCGGCAGGAATCTTGCATTGCTTTTTTCACAGATAGAATAACTTCCTTGTCTAATAAGGAATTCATTCGACGCACAAGGTCTGATGCAACTCAACACCGCCGCAACATCATGTGGACAACAAATCAACCAAAAAAGGTAATCAGCAGGACAACAGAGATACACACGAATAAAACAAGAAGGGACAATACATGCACTAGTGTCACATATGGCAGCCATACACACGACGAGCAGTAAAAGCACACTGATCTTATTTAGAGTATCTCCAGTAAACAACATCACATTTGCTAAACAGGGAGAAGTAGCTAGTAGGATGATCATTTAAACAAGATAAGTAGTACAACATCTTCTAACTTGACTGCATTTGTCCTAGCTAGTCTGGGCACATCAGCAGACACAAAGAGGCAAAACAGATTCCTCTCCACCACCTCCTATCAACTTGACAGGTGACAAGTTCTTCCATGAGGGCAAGGACCAGAGTGGAGCCAGTCAGCCTTGAAGAATACATAGGCAAACTGCATATCTATTTCGACACTAAATCTTTTGGAATTTTGCAGTTGAATCAGATCAAGTTTTTAGGCAACAAAACAATGGAGAAATTTGCTGGACTGAGAGGAATAGAAGGGGAAGAGGAGGGATAGGGACAAGCCGTCTAGGGGAGGGCTAGGGATCCGCCACCGTTCCCCCTCCCGCCGCCGCTCCACATGCCGGCGCCGGTTCAGAGAATCAGAGAATCATGCCGGCGCCGGAAGAGGAGGAAATGATTTCAGAAGGGGAGGAGAGGGGAAGAGGCGTGGGTGGGTGGGGGCGGGGACTCACCGGAGAGAGGGGAAGAGGCGTGGGTGGCGGCGGCGGCGGCGGGCTCCTCCTCCTTCACGGGGCCGGCGGCGTCGGGCTCCTCCTCCTTCACGGGGACGGCGGCGTCGGGCTCCTCCTCCACGGGGCGGCGGCGAGCTCCTCCTTCACGGGGCGGCGGCGGGCTCCTCCTCCATGGGGCGGCGTCGGGCTCCTCCACGGCGGCGACGGCTTCGATCGATGCGTCGGGCTCCTCCACGGCGGCGACGGCTTCGATCGATGCGTCGGGCTCCTCCTCTGAGATATGTGAAGTCTCGTGTCTGTACTAGCTGCTAGTGTGCGACTTGGTCGATGGGTGCCGGTTATGCGAGGCGCATATCGCAAAGTGCGCCTCGTATAATATTACGCGAGGCGCATCTGGGCTAAATGCGCCTCGCATAATATGCACTCCTAGACAAATAGGGCAGTGCGCAAGTTTCTATCAACTATCACACAGCAGCCTAGTGGTAACATGCCTTGTCCTTCACTGCTGGCCACCCAAGTTCGAATCCTAAGGGGGCCAATTTTTTGGAAATTTTTTTTAAAGGCCAATTTTCATGTAAAAGCATACAAATATGAACTATAAAATATACTACAAATATTTTAAATATTCAAATATTGCTAAAATAACAAAAGTGAGTATTCTCAATGAATGTGTCTTGTCAATACATAATATTCTCAATGCAATATTATTATAACACACACATAATGAAAATTAAGAATGTTTTGATACATAATAGTAGGCCACACACATGACGGTTCTTGACAATGGTCGGAGCGCGCTAGCGTTTCTTGACAATGGTCGTCTTCTTGCCCTTCTTTGTCGCGGTTGCATAGGTTAGGTCCGGGACATCTTCACTACTTCTCTTGAACGGAAGTCCTTTCTTAGGTAGGGTTGTGGTGTACGGTGTTTGGTTGCCATACCCGTCTTCTATCTTCGGGTCGCCGTTCTGGTCAAAGTCTTGCTCGTTGGCGACTCCGTCCATTCCGATAATGTTCCTTTTGCCTCTCCTGACGACAACCCGGCTAGGCTTTGACGGGTCTTTGATGTACCAGCATTGGTCGACTTTGCTAGCCAAAACCCAAGGCTCATTTCTTGCGGGTGCGTTAGCGCTGGTGGTCTTTGACGGTATAACCATCGTGGTGAAATACCGGTCTTCTTTCTCGACGCTCTTGGCCACCTGACACGGAACATCGGCACCTTCTCCGTAACATAGTCGAGCTCCCAAATCTCCTCGATCCTTCCGTAGTATCTTTCCGGGATGTCGCCGGTGTAGAGTATCCCTGTTACCCCTGAGTTCTGGTAATCGCAGTTATTGTCTTTTTCCTCTGTGTAGAACGTGTATCCGTTGATATCGTAAGCCTGATAGGTCATGAGGTTGTGCGAGGCGCCATGTGACAATGAGAATATGAGTTTATCTTCCTCCGAGTACTCGCCCTGCGGTGGATTAGCTATGACCTTCTCCCTAAACCACCGCGTGAAACCGGAGATGTGCTCCTTGATAACATCTTCCTCCCTCGGGACCTGGCGCCCCTGATCAGCGTAATTCTTCTTGATAAACTCTTTGTGCTCATGTATGTATGGATCAACCACCTGCAGGTGTTGCAGCGCGACCAGGTTTGCTCTTTCAAAGTCCTTGGTTCGGCCCTCCATGTCGACATGCTTTGCACATCGACCCTCGCGGTGACCCCATCCAGCGAGCCTCCCGAGGTGCTTGTTGAATGGCATACCAAGAGGGGTCTCGGTTTGTAGAAAGTTCGAGCAGAAACAGATGCACTCTTCGGCCAGGAAGCCGTTTGCTATGCTTCCATCTGGACGGGACTTGTTCTTAACGTATCCCTTGATGTGTCCATTGAGCCTTTCGAACGGCATCATGCTTCGCAGAAACGCAGGACCGAGCTGGACGATATCCTCCACGACATGGAGAATCAGATGAAGCACGATGTCGAAGAAAGCGGGGGGAAATAGATCTCGAGCTCGCACATTATCACCACGATCTCGTCCTATAGCCTCGTGAGCTGCTTAATGCCTATCGACTTCCGAGAGATGACGTCAAAAAAGTTGCAGAGGCCAAACAGTGTTTCACGGATGTGCTTGTCCATTATACCTCGGATCGCGACCGGGAGTACCTGCGTCATTAGCACGGCGACGTCGTGAGACTTCATCTCGCTGAAGCGCTGCTTCGCCTCGTCTAGCCATCTGCTTATCTTCCCCGCGTAGCCGTTCGGAAATTTGACTCCGAGGAGGCACTTCATAAACTGTATGGCCTCCTTCTTACTCAGAGTGAAGCATGAGGCCTTGAGCTTGACCTCTCCCTTCTTAACCTTTTTCCCCTTGCAACGACGGCTATTCTGTGTTTCTGTCTCCTCCACCTCGTCCTCCTCCTCATCATCGCTAGGTGGTGGTTGAAGTTCATCCCTGATGCCCATATGCTTCAAGTCGTTCCTTGCCTTCGGCCCATCTTTGGTCTTGTCGGTGTTAAGGAGGGTGGCAAGCAGACTCTCGCCCACGTTCTTCATGATATGCATGAGATCAAGGCTATGAGGCACGCGGAGGATCTTCCAGTATGGCAAGTCCCAGAAAACAGACCTCGCCTTCCATACCTTCAGCAACGGCTCTGGCTTCTTCTGGGTCTTTCCTGGCGCAGGGCACTCCTTCCAGTTATTCAACAGCTTGTAGATTTCCGCGCCACTCTTCTGGTGTGGGATTCCTCGGAGCTCGATCGTCCCATCGAACAGATGTCCTAGCTTTCTCCAGGCGTGATTCTTGGGAAGCCACCTCCGAGCCCCAAGGAACACGGTTTTCCCGGACCCGGGATCTTTCTGTAGCTGGCGGTACGTTGTATTATCCTTGCACCTAACGCACCCATAGAATCCTTGGACCACCCGCCCCGAGAAGTATCCGTAACCAGGATAGTCTTGCACCGTCGTGATCACCGCCGCTCTCATGTCAAAGTACTCTTGTCTCGAGGCGTCCCATGTACGGGCTCCTTCTTCCCATAACGTGGCCAACTCCTCTTTCAACAACGTGAGATACAGATTGATGTCTGTACCAGGTTGTTTTGGCCCTTGAACAAGCATACTCATGGTTACGTACTTCTTCTTCATGCACAACCAGGGAGGGAGGTTGTAGATCCATACAAACACGGGCCAGGTGCTGTGTGTGCTGCTCTGGCTTCCAAACGGATTGAGTCCGTCAGTGCTCACGCCTAGCCTGAGGTTCCTTGACTCTTTCCCAAAATGTTGGTAATATTGTAGGTCCAACGCCTTCCACTGGCAAGCATCCGAAGGGTGCCTCAACATTTCCTCCTTCTCCGGATCATCGTCTTCTGGCCTCTTTCTTTCTGCGTGCCAGCGCATGAGCTGTGCTTCCTTAGGGTCTGCGAAATACCGCTGCAAACGAGGAGTTAGAGGAAAGTACCACACCACCTTCCTAGGAGCTTTCTTGGTCCCTCTCTTGTATCGAGAGGTCTTGCACACCGGACACGTGGTCTTCTCCGCGTCCTCGCCCCGGTAGATGATGCAATCATTTATGCAGACATGGTATTTCACGTGCGGTAGATTGAGAGGGCACATGACTTTCTTCGCCTCAGCGATACTAGTCGGACATGTGTTCCCCTTCTTGGGAAGAATATCGTGCCAGAATACAATGTTGTCGTCGAAACATTCGTCGGTCATTTTGTGTTTCGCCTTCATCTCCAGAGCCCTAAGCGTTACATTTAGACGGGTATCCCCGTCGTTGCATCCGTCAAACAATGGAGTGACCGCGTCTTTCTCCATTTACTCCAGTTTAGCCTTCTCTCTACCGGCGGCTCTGGCGTTACTCGTCTCCTTGAGAAGCAGATCTTGGACATGAGGGTCTCGCAACCAGCTCGAATCATGGTCGGCACCACCTTGATCATCTTCGTGTCCATGCCCGACGCCACCTTGATCATCTTCGTGTCCATGTCCAGTGCCACCACCCTGATCTTCGTGATCGTGACTGGCGTCTTGATCTTCGTGATCATCACTGGCATCTTGATCTTCGTGATCATCACGTATCCATCGAGTGTAGCCATCCATGAAACTACGTCGAAGCAGGTGCGACTCCAGCATTCCGGAATCATGCCTTATCAGATACATCAGCTTGCAGTCCCGACATGGACATCTTATCTCTATCTTGTTTGCACGTTCCATGTCGGCCCTCGCGCATGTCATCCACCTATCCACGCGGGCTTTGTTGATCAGTGGTCGGACCATGGCCACCTGCGTGGTACAAAGAGCAAGGGAATAATTAGAGCATATATGGACGTGGATCGCCGGAAAAATTCGGCATGACCTCCCCTAAAAAGAGGACATCCGCGAGTGCCAGAAATTCGCCGGAAAAGAAATAAATCGACATTCCGGCGAAACATTGGCATCTCAAATGAAATCCCTGCACAAAAAGTAGCACCACAACACAATCATATAGTCGGTGTCTCCGACAATACGCATACATGCAAGCAACGCCTTCACGCTTCCTCCAACAACGACTTGCGCAAGAGAGCCGGAGGAGAAGTAAATGGACATGTTGTAGATCTAGAGGAGCAAGAGACTTCACTTACATATGGGTGTCAACCAATGGATGTTGAGCAAGCTTCGAAGGTGAATCAATGGGGGAAATGAGGTGGGGAGGAGGAGGGGGGCGACCAGATTTGTCTTGGTGGAGGAGGAAGAAGTGACACAAGTGAGTGGGGTGGTAGTTGCCTCCATGTGCAAAAAGCTGGAAAAAAGTGGTGCCAGCTTATGCGAGGCGCATATTGCACAATATGCGCCTCCTATAATTCAAACTATAGGAGTCGCATATAGCAATATGCGCCTCGCATATGCGGCCACCTACCAGCGCTCGGGCCCGCATGAGTTACTTGAGGCGCATATGGCCATATGCGCCTCGCATATTGTCAAATATAGGAGGCGCATATAGCCATATGCGCCTCGCATATTCGTGCACCTACCAACACGCGGGTCCACACAGAATATGCGAGGCGCATTCTGGCCATATGCGCCTCATATATTATCAAATATAGGAGGCGCATATAGCCATATGCGCCTCGCATATTCGTGCACCTACCAACACGCGGGCCCACACAGAATATACGAGGCGTATTCTGTCCATATGCGCCTCGCCTATCTGATATATAGGAGGCGCATATGACTAGAATGCGCCTCGCATAATATGGGGCTGCTAGATTCTGTCCGTACACGGATTATAGGAGGCGCATTCTTATCATATGCGCCTCGCCTATTTTTATACTAGAGGCGCATATCGCAAAGTGCGTCTCGCCTATTTTTATAGGAGGCGCATATGCTAAATGTGCCTCGCATAAGCATGTCTCCTATAGCCTTTTCTCTAGTAGTGGTGGTTGCCAGTAGTCGCGCTTGAGCGCTCCCCAAAAACCTGATCACCCCTCACCCGTACAGGTTCACGAGAGGCGGGGTTCCGGAGGCCTACTGTCCCGATCTGCGGTGCACGCCGCAAGCCGGGATGGAGAAGACGAAAGCGGCGGCGCAAGGTTCTGGAGGTAGGCGCGTGTGTGGATTGATTCCGTACCGATTAGGTTTAGCCCAGACGCTTATATAGTGCAGGTTAGGAGGATCGTAGGCTCAGCCCACGGCCGAGTCGGTAACAGCCACGTCCATAAAAACTGGAAACGGCTGTAATTAACGCGTCCGTTAATGACTCATAATCAGTTTTCCCAACTAACAAAATAAAGCTCGGCTCGGCGAGATTCCCGCAACCCGCAACCCGCGGCGTGCGCGCGCGTCGGGACGAGGCGGGCGGCGTCGGAGGAGTGCGCGAGGGCTACTCTTCTTGTCACACCTTAGTGAGTGGTGCAACACTCTACTATATAAGGTGGTCCAACTCTCCTTCAACTAGCAATGTGGGACTAAACTTTAGCACCACTAGTACAGCCATATGCTGCCATATACAAGTGGGCCAAAAAGAATTTCAGAATTTGTCTAATGGGCCAACAGCCTAATATACACCAAATTCCAACAGATAATGGAGTACAACCTCATCTCTTTTTATTGCTACTTGGCTTGAGAAAACAAACAATACTCGAAATTAAGCATTCAAAACCCAACCACAAGTCCACAACAAGCACTAACAATTGTACTAATTACTCCTCGGTACTCTGGATTCCTGACACGGTTCATGTAAGCACGCGCAGGCGCCGGAAATCGATCGAAATGGATAATAAGTTAATAATTTAGGCGGTGAGCTCCTCCTCCTTGTGGGTCTCGATGACTAGGTCGGACTGGGGGTACGCGGCGCAGGTGAGCACCCACCCGCCCTCCACCTGGTCGTCGTCGAGGAAGCTCTGGTCGGACTGGTCCACCGTGCCGGAGACCACCTTGCCGGCGCAGGAGGAGCAGGAGCCGGCGCGGCAGGAGTAGGGCAGGTCGATGCCTTCCTCCTCGGCGTGGTCGAGGATGTAGACGTCGTCGGGGACCTCGAGGTCCACCTCCCCCTCCGGCGTGATCAGCTTCACCTTGTACGTCGCCTGCGCACGGAGCCTCATGCCCCTGGCGGCCGTCGTCGACGATGACAGCGGCAGCGCGACGCGGGTGGCGGCAGGCGCCGAGGGGGCGGCGGGGCAGAGGGAGAAGGGCGCGCGGAGGCTGCTCATGAGTGCGGTGGCCATTGCGGCGGAGCTGTGAGCTAGCTTTGCTAGGTGGGTAGATTGGTGGAGGGAGAGGATAGCGTTGGAGTGCCGAGGAAGAAGTTGAGACGAAGAAGAATAAGAAGGGACGTGCGTGGTGGGTGGCGCGTGCCCGGCTTATCCTGAACGTGTATGGTTGGGTTGGAGCCACCAGTTCACACCAAAGCTGAAACGGATCTATGCCACCCGGCTGGAGCTAGATGCCACCTTTGGACATCGGCAAGGCGTGTGGAGGCCATGCGATGGGGTGCGTGCTGGTTGGGCCGGCGTTGTATGGTTGGGGTATTTGGATCGAGGTTTGGTTTTGCTGAAATCACATTGTGTTGTGACATGCACCCAATGCCAAAGTGTTTCCATCCCTCTTTTTTGTGTGGCAGTTACATAATACATATTCATGTATTCCCACGAGAAACTCTTGTCCCGCCTTATATATTATAAGATAATTATTATTTGAATATATATAATTTACTTTCCTGCGTGATTCGTAGTGAAAGGGGGGAAAGGACTCCTATGCGGTCATATGCGGCGAGACATTAAATAATTTCGAGCACCTTCACTCGGTACATTCTTCTTCTTGAAGGGAAATCGTAGGAAACAAATCCTACTATAGTTTTTGTGTAATGTTACAAGAGGTGAAGATATGCTACAATTTAGAACATATGTTACCACTGGAGGAAAGCAAACAACATGTTTATGTTTAGCCCCGTGCGCAAGCATGATCATTTGATGCAAACAGTTTTGACGCCACTTCACAGAAGGTGAGGCCGTGTCCTATTGAATCTTTTTGTTGCACAATCCATATGATCCATGATGCCATGATTGCGGTATCCATGAGAAAGGAACTTGAATCTTATCATTGATCTCTTCAAATGATTCATGAATAGAGAGGCCGCAAGTTCTATTTGTACAAATCAAATCCAACATTTTTGTGAAAAGGGGCATGCACATAATAGATGTTGCAAGGTTTCCTTCATTCATCAGTTTATAAGGGCACAATCATAACAATTGATATTGTTTTTTCTTCTTCCAATGATTCTTGGTGTTAGCCTTACATGAAGAAACAACTAGAAGAAAACCTTATGTTTTTTCTTATAAGAGATTTTCCAAATCCACTTGAAATGAGGGATAACAGTTTGATGACCAAACATAACTTTGTAACCTTCGCTTGTATTATAATTGGTGACCTAAAACATATGTCCATTGAATTTCTTGTTGTAAAAGAACACAGTCACCAAAAACTCTAAGTTCTAAGACTCTTGAAACTGTTCTTGTGTGAGAGTCAACAGACGAGGTCCTCTATAAATTCCTTAGTGACCACTTGTTGAACATACAAATGAGGGCTTAAACAACATAAAATAGGTAACAATATATATGGTGCATGATAATTGAATCACGACATTGTTTTGCCATTACACACATTGTAACTTTTCATTCCTTTTTACAAATAACCTTCTTAGATTACTGTTCCACCAAAAGGGACCCTAAAGTTGCTCACAAAGTAAAAGAGTACTAGTAAACGGAAATTCCATACCAATTTGACCCATGGAATATACATTGTAGATCTGTAGAGGTTCTTCGGCACTAGAGAATTATTTTTAACTTATATATTAAGAAATCATAAACCTCATTGATCTTTAAGCTGGCAAAATTTACTCCAATAATCTAAAGCAAGGCCTTTCTATTCCATCAGCAAACTAGGAGGGCTTGGCCTTTTTTTCCCTGAAATCTTGTATCTAGTTTCTTCCAATTTTTCAAGTCACTAAGATCAAGACGGGGAGTAGGTCTTGCTCTTGAACATCTTCATTTTTCATGACCCTTTCTACCACGAATATTAATATCCATAATTAATGGCTACCTTGATTTCCTAATAGGCTCACCAATGCGTTAATGTATAGGCCCATCAAGCTAAGAGTCTTCAAAATCATTGTCCTAGTTAACAGGCGATATGTGATACATTAAAAACATATACATTCCTTTGTATGTTTAATTGCATTTTTTCTTGATAAATTGGTTACTTTTTAGTAAAAGTATACTGATGTAAATGCACAATTTCTTGTTTTCCCTGTAGTGCGTTTGAACTTGATGGAATGTTGTTCTAGTTAACAAAGTGTTGGTGAAATACTTTGAAGACTAGGTCTCCACACATGATATGTTTATTTCTATGGCTAGGTTTGCACTATGTTATGATAAATTGAGAAGGTAGAGCTTGAGTGACTAGAAGTCTCAAATTAATGTCAGGGGTGGGGGTATAATGGGGATCCTGGAACGTTAAAGCTATTATTTCACTTTGAACTTTATTATTTCTAATAAAATTTGGATATCCTGTTGATAACTTATGATTGTCATTGGTATTGGGTGTGCTAAAGGCTAGGTCTAGAAAAAAATCATTTCACTTAAAGGCAACCACTCCATTCCCTACACGACCTCTGATGGTCTATGTTGTTTTCTTATCATCATGAATAATGGGGAAAACATCAAGGATCGTATATGTGACGTTTTCTATGACGAAAAAAATGTCGTCGACCTCGTGTCACAGGTTTTTTCCATGGTGTTTTCTACTGTGAACATTTACTCCTGTTGTGACATCACTCTCTTGAGAGAGGTATCCACGAAAATAGACTACGAGGACTAAGAGGGAAATTTTGAGAAAGGTACAACCCAACCTAGCCCAGGCCAAGCAAGAAGGAACTAGTATTTATCGAGGAAAATCCATTCCCTCGATATTCATGGTCCTTGGGAATTGGAGTTGTCTCTGCCTCTGATCTACATGACCGGTGGCCACACATTAAACGTGTTTAAAGGAACAGATGTGCGATCTTCGACAGCAGGCAAGGTCTGGACTACATAGTGGGTGGAACACAACCTAACTATGTTCGCTCGGGGACTCTATGTATACTCACCAAACCATATATGCATCTCCATTATAAACTGGTAATGTTATGTTTGATGATTCAGTGGTTTGTATGAAGGGGGATTCAACACATTAGGCTATAGGTATAGCTTGCTTGTGGGAGCTGTACAATTCGCATAAACCCTATATATAAAACGGATTTGCTAGTTCTCAGGCGCCTCAGAACTTCTTAGTTCTTAGTCACCTCTCTCGCCATTGGATTTACCTCGCGATTCGTGTAACATGAGACTTTCACATGAGTTGCAACTAGGTTGTAACTGAGATTTTAATGAGTTGCAACTAGGTTGCAACTGAGAATTAGTATAAATTATGTAAGTTGCAACTAGGTTGCAACCGAGAATTAACACAAAAAGTAGGATGATGTCAGCGACTTAGACATAACAAGTTCTCAGGCGCCTGAGATCTAGACACTCCCTATATAAAAACTCATCTTGCTTGAGGAATTTGTTTCTAGAGAGGAATCCGGTAATGCTGTTTGTTAAATAACCAAGTAAATCAAATAATATGATATATAAAGCCATAACGGTTTCTAGATGAACTGGAAGGATTAATTGGGTAGGCGCATATAACTTTAAACTAGAAGATTGGTTTCAAAACCAAGCTATATAACTGACAATTAAGCTTTGCTTCCTCACATCTGAAACACACACCACTCTTCCAACGCAACAACATAATTTTTGACCATCTCCCTGAGCTCTAATTTTATTTGAGTGGATTGTTTGTTGCATTACATGCACTAGTTCACAAAAAAAGTTGAACTCGAGACACATGGTTGAACCATGTAACCTTGTAACAAACGCCAGCTAGCTAGCATGAGCCATGAATTACTTGGCAAAGGTAGACAATAACAACCTCATGCCGGAACATCCGAACATGTACATGATAAGCTCAGCGGGTGGCAGTTACCAACTAAGATAGGCTCATATCGCACCTATTATCAGTATCACAAATATTTATCAATGTGAGCATATGCATTACTATTTCAAGGGACCAACATTCATGGGTCTCTTACAATCACGTTGAGATACGTAGAATATACTACTAGTACTCCAGTATCTCACAGTATATCTTACGGTACAAAAAAGGTACGTACTTCGATTTGACGATATCATTACTTGAGCAAATCATGCATGGAGCAATTCATTCAAGCACAAACAAACCGCTGGTGATGCATGACATGATAAGAGATAATATATAGTCAATTTATGCGGTGAGCTCCTCCTCCTTGTGGGTCTCGATGACGAGGTCGGACGTGGGGTAGGCGTGGCAGGTGAGCACCCACCCTGCCTCCATCTGCTCGTCGTCGAGGAAGCTCTGGTCGGACTGGTCCAGCGACCCGGACACGAGCTTGCCGGCGCACGATGAGCATGACCCGGCCCTGCAGGAATATGGCAGGTCGATGCCCTCCTCCTCGGCCTGGTCGAGGATGTAGACGTCATCGGGGACCTCCAGCTCCACCTCTCCCTCGGGCGTGATCAGCTTCACCTTGTAGGTCGCCTGCGCGCGGAGGCTGGCTCCCCGCACCTGCTTGGCGGCGGTGAGGCCGAGAGCCGCCGGCGCGAGGGCCACGCGGGGCGCCGGTGGGGCGGCGGAGCGCAGGGAGAAGGGCGCGCGGAGGCTGCTCAGTGCGGTGGCCATTGTTGCTAACTACCTGAGCTGCTGGGTGTGTGGTGTGGAGGATAGGTGGAGCTAGGGGATGGAGGAGTGAGCGAGGCGGGAATAAGTAATGGGTTGGGGTGTGTGCTACGTGGAGGGAATTGACTGGGCGTCTTATCTTCGTCGGGATGGGCGGGGCGACGAGGATCACACGCTGCTCATCTCGTCGTCGTCGAGGGGGCGTGTGGCCGGCGAGATCCATCGGGGACATGGGGTCACGAGAGCTGCGTGACGTACAGCGGAGGGAAATTAGCGGTGGGTGCTCCGCGAAATTTAATTGTTTGGAGGTGCGTACTGGTCTCACCGTGTGTGTGGGGGTGTGGCTACTATGTACGATCCGGTGCGCCACCGATGCGAGAGACCGTAATTTAATCATAAAGTTTTATGACTCGTTTGATTTAAAGGATTTGTAAAATATGAAAATAGAAAAAATACAGGAATAGAATGACATGACAATTGGAATTCTAAAAGAATAAAAAATATAGGAGTTGGTGAAATAAGCTGTTTGATTACACCAGAGTTTAGTACATGTCATAGTTGTTATAGACACATAGGAATTTTTCTAAGAAATCTCACCTCTTGTTAGAAAATCCTATAGAATTATAGTGTAGGAAAAGCAATGCATAAGGATTTTGTAGGATTCATTCATTTGAAACAAACGGATTCTATAGAAAAAAATCCTATAGATTAAAATCCTATAAAATTCCTTTAAAAATCCTTTGAATCAAATATGCCCTTACAATTCGTGATTATACCTAATTTTATCCGGAAACAGTTAAGATACTGTAGTGGCAGTGTGCGAACTCAATTTCACGCTTTCTACGCTCACTCAAATTGTTGTCATCTATACAAAGATAATGAATGTCTTGACATCCTCTTACATTCTTTGAAGAATTTTCTCTGGTGTAACATCTATAGGATATTGTCCGTGTGCCGAAACATCAATACAAACGGAGGCAGGCACATCTTAATTACCGATAGTGCATGTCATGACTTCGTGCAGTTCCAAAGATAGGCTCTGCAAAGCCTATTGAGAAACACTCTATTTGGAAATATACACGTGCTCCATCCATCTTAAAATAGATGTCTTAGGTGTTTTAAAATTTGGATGAATCTATATACTAAATAGTGTTTAGATTCATCTAGATTTTAATAAATTTGAGACATCTATTTTGTGACAGAGGAAGTATTTTATTTTGCTGCAACCCGTAAGCATAAAGAAAGAGTATTAACTTAAACAGTGACTTGACTCGCTATGAATTTTGTAATGTTGTTTTAAATGAATTTGATGCAATGATAAAATATTTACGCATGTTTCACAAGGATACATAATTACATAGAATGATCTTTCTTCATGTGTTGATATACGCGGATACTCACATGTTTCCCAAGAATCATAGCTGCATTGACACCCCAAGTTCAGGAGAACACAATATACATATATCACTGATAGTTATGTTTCCTGACACCCAACAAAATAAGGAATTAACCACGTCATAATAAAAGAACTCATTTCTAGGGCCTACTGCAATGAACTCATCATCATCATTTTTATGGTTCCCTAGTGCAAATTAATTATGTCGTCTCTAGAATTCTAGCTGAATAATTATGTAGTTATGAGGAAAAGGGGATCCTAACAAAGAACATGTATGATAGAAATAATCAAATGAAAATGGAAAAGCGCACTCCTCATAGGATATATATGATTACAGTGGATTATTTTTCTCACATCACATGCTAGGAAGGAAAAAATGATACACTATGTGTACCAAATGCAAACGAATAGACATAAAACAAGTTGCAAAAACATGCGTACTCCACTAAAATGATACATGCTAACTTGTTGAATACAGTCATTCCTACATAGTTCATACTATCTGTAATGAACAAATACCTACTTTATAGTTACTCGGTCATGAAGCAACGTTTGAAAACCTCGCTACATCCATGTTATATCCAAGCCTACATAAGTCTTATGTTCTAACGATCTTAGTAATGGTAATATTTATCGTTGAGAAACTACCGATAACAATATTGATAATGTGTTTCACGGTATATCATTCAATGTCTATCCAACGTCATTATTCTACTAACAATGTCGATCTCATATATCATAGAAAACCCCACAATACTTTGCATTTTTTGATAGTTAGGAACAGGAACTATCAATGATACATAAACTAGTCTTAGAGGCGACATTATGGATGTCTGAATGGTGTTAATAATTTCATACGCGTATTAGGGTTTTCCTCCAAATACTTATTATCTGGAACAAATACATTTATAGCAAAGAAAAATAAAATTAATCATGAAATAGAAAATGTAGAATAATACAACTTATTATTGTCTCTAGGGCATATTTTCAACAAATCACCATAGATCTTCCATCTTATTCATCACCATTGCCATCCATAGCTATACCTCCGTCTCCACATACATTTCCCTTATAGTCATAGTTTCAATACTTGCAATTTTGGTTCCAGCGCGATTGGCAATAGTGTTAGAATATTTGATATTTCTCTCAAGAATTCTTATACAATATTTATAATTGTTGATCTAATAATGAGTGAGTTGTCCAAATGGGATGCGGGCTAAGGAATAGCCTCAGAATAATGTATGCATACTTCGATATGGGATACTTTGTATATTTGAAATAATCTAGATCTATATATTTGTGTCTAGTCTCTTGCCTTGATCCTAGGACATGTCAGATACCCAAGACTCCGAACATCGATAAAGGTAAAGAGGAAATATGATAACTACATAGTGAAACCTGGTGAAAGTAAAGAGAGCACGGTAGCTGGAGGGGATTCTTTAGAGAATCGCAGTTGAAAGTACAAAGGAAGTCGCCTAGAGGGGGGTGAATAGGCTTTAAAAAAATTATGGTTTAGGCTTAAGTAAATGCGGAATAAAACTAACATTTAATTTATTGAGCACAAAACCTAACCACTAGGTTCACCTAAGTGCACCAACAACCTATGCTAAGAAATACAAGCAACAAGGTGATAGCAAGATATAAATACTTCAAGCACGATGACTGATACGTTCAAAACGTATCTACTTTCTTGAACACTTTGCTATTGTTTCTGTTGAATAAAAGAGCAATTTACCAAGCGAATTATCCATAATAAATGCTAGATAAAACATAATTAGAATAATAGGCAATATACTAATCATGTGAAATAGCGAATACATATTAAGGCATATAACCAAACAAACTGCAAGGCGTAAAACTTTAGATGCGATCGGAACAAGATTGAGAAATAAAATATACATGGCAGTAGCAGAAGAGGAACCGCCAGTGTTGGAACCGTCGTTGTCCATGTCGTCGAGGAAAAGGGTGCTGATGTCGGGGAAGAATTCCTCGTCGGGAAAGACGTCGCCGCAGTCGCTATCCGTGAGGGAGTCCATGATGAAGCCAGTAGTTGCGCCGATAGCGCTCCCCAAAAACCTTATCGACATTCTCCCGTATAGGACTCGAAGCAGCGGGGTCTCGGAGGCCTACTGTCCCGGCTCGCGATGCACGCCGCAAGACGGGATTGGGAAGATCTAAGTAGCGCAGTGCTCTAGAACTAGAGGCGCAAAGCATGTGTGGCAGTGTGTCTGAGAGGAGGCGCGACCTCTCTCTTATATAGACACAGAGGGGTAGGCAGACAGGCTGCACAGAAGATGAAACGAACAGAGCGAACAGGCGGCAGCCCACCGGACAGCCTCCACTCAGTTCATATTTATTTAGCTCGTATTAAAAGTCCACTCGGGCAAAACGTTTCAACTTATGTATGACTTTTCATATACCATTCATGCGTGACAAAATAAAACTCGGCTCGGCGAGATTCCAGCAACCTGCGGCGCGCGCGCGCGCGTCGTGTCGTGTCGTGGCGTGGCGTGGCGTGGCGTGGCGAGCGAGGATAAGGAGCGCGCGTGTGAAACTCTCTCCTTCTCCTTCTCATCCTTTTTACCAAGTGGTAAGAGAGCTCACCTTATAAGCTGGTCCAGCTTCCACTCAACTAGCAATGTGGGACTAAACATTTGTCCCAACTCTTGTCTTACATGAATGGGCCAAATGGGCCTCTAGGATTTCAGGAATTTATTGGCATATAATAAATGGGCTGGGCCTATTTAGGCAAAAATTCCAATAATTCCCTACCAGATCCCAGAGGCACATGAAGTTTACCTTTGGTTCCAAAACATTGTTTTATATACCGGTACTGTAGTGGAGACTATTAAGTTGAACTTCCACTTAGAGCTTTATGTTATACTAGGCTGCAACTTGTACAGTGGACTATGCCTTGAACTGCAAGTTTGCTGCGAACCTAGCTTCACAAAAAGTCTTGACCGATACTAGGATACCGTGGGACTTCCCCGCGAGTGGAGCTTATACGCCATACTCCATGACCTTTCATGAGTTTATTAGAGATCACCCTACTCTCATAGACTACGACGTTTTAACAGACAGACTCATATAGGTGTGTTCTTCAAAAGATGTTCTGTATGACAACATGGGCACCATGGGATTGAGCCCCACTTAGGCCAAAAGCCTAAGCTTGGGGGGAGATATACCGACATCACACTCATATATATATCATTCTCGGTCGGTTCTTTGTATATCCATTGTTTCACTTTCTTTTTGGTTTTTGTTTCTTCTTTCTAAAAACCCAAAAATACCAAAAATATTTTCGTTGTTTCTCTTGGTTTGTTTCTTTGCTTTGGTTTGTCTTAAAATAAAAATCCAAAAAGATTTTTCTTTGTTTGATTTTCTTTGTTTTTGTTTGGTTTTCTTTGTTTGCTTGTTTCTAAAAAATCGAAAAACACCAAAAATATTTGTTGTTCTTCTTTGGTTTTGTGAGTTCTTTGTAGGGTTCAGTCGTCCATAGTGGATTTTGGTTTCATTAATTATTCAAGTCACACATGTGAAGGGCAATAATGAAGATTAAGACAAATCGAGGTATGGTAAGAGGCTGGTAACGAACTCTATTTGTCTTTAGTTTTTTGTACATATACTCATTATTGTGAGCATGCTTAGCCTATTTGTGTAAGATGCATGTCATTATGGATGCTTAGTAGTTCTTGCTTGTCTATGATTAGCTCCAGCTTGCTAATAGTTTGTAGCATGTCATATGAATGTTTGCTTGCATTGTTTTATTCATACTTTGGTATGATATTGTGGTATCCTCCTCTGACTATTCATGTGAATCGACTTGGCACATGCTCACGCATGCATATTACTAATCAATAGTCAGTAAGCCTCGATAATTTATTTTGCCTCAGAGTTCTTATATCACTTTCACGCCATAGTTAGTCATGTTTTGTTGCAAGCATGATTATGACAGCTATTGCTCTCTCGTTTGTTGCTCCCTCTCTATTGCTAGCCTTCACTTGCACTGAGTACGTGCTCTACCTGTGCTTCCAACCCCCCAAAACCAATATTGCCAGCTGTGTCCACTATACCTACATATTAGCATCATTTGCTATTTCAGTGCATATTCCATATGCCGTGTTTTCTTCCAAAATAAAATGTTTGTCTGTTTTGAGAAAGTTAGTTAGTAAAGCTCTCGTGAACTTGAAGGCACACTTTATTCCTTGCACTTAATAATCCTGAACCATTGTGACTAGTCCATGAAAGTTATATGCTTGCTAATTATATGCTGGGAGTCAGCAAAACCGTGCTGTCACGGGGAACACTTTTAACACTTTTTGGATATTTCATCCAGTTGATTCCTTGCTCTTTTATTTACGGATGTCGACGATGTGAAATAAAAGGGGAGGTTATGAGTTCATGGAGTTTATACAATGCTAAAGAGAAACGCCTAGGCCGCTAGCCTAAGCCATGCTTAATCATGGTGGAAACTTGCAGCATCACCATAATGAGCATCTACAAAGCGTCCTCAATAAAAAGCTATGCATATGGTAAATAAAAAGATTGTTGAGATGCTCATTTTCTGCTTGCCTTATCATTTTGGTTATGGGAAAGCTCCTGTACCATGTGCAAGGGGTACCTAGTTGGCGGTTCCCATTTTGGTTATGGGAAAGCCATGCTTAATCATGGTGGAAACTTGCAGCATCACCATAATGAGCATCTATGAAGCGTCCTCAATAAAAAGCTATGCATATGGTAAATAAAAAGATTGCTGAGATGCTCATTGTCTGCTTGTCTTGTCATTTTGGTTATGAGAAAGCTCATGTACCATGTGCAAGGGGTACCCCGTTGGCGGTTCTTGATGATATGCATGTATTTACAATGATAAGAACTTTCAGGTGACCAAAGTTGAGTAGCATGCGAAGCGACCCTCGCACTCAAGGGACTTGGGATTTCTAGTCTATGGTGTGTCAAGCATATAATTTAGAGTGGACCTCACTTTCACCTTAACCACATGAAGATGCCTATGATAGCGGCAATGAGAGCTCAAAGCTAATGAGTACCTTAATTTCAGCATTGGGAAGCCTTTCAAACCTTCACAAAACCGTTTTCACAACCTTGTTGAGTCACCATTTATTCTATGAGCACCTTATTGAGAGCATAGTTGTCATTCTTGTGTTTGTTCCAAAACTTGGTTAATTATGTCATGACTTTGATGCTTGTATCTCTGATATCTTTATCTCTAGTCTTCATGTGAACTTCAGAGGTGCCTTGGCATTTATATTGTGCTCTTCAAACAAAGGCAAGAGAGATACCACTCTATCATACCTTATTATGAGCATTGCAATGTTGCTTATGTTTATGTTTCATGCTACCTATTATTATTGAGTTGGTTTCTCTTTATAGCTTGCAATGACTATTGAGTAGACTTAGTTGCATACTCTTTATTATGAATTGTCTAAGCATCTACTCCTGTGCTAAGAATATTTACATAATATGAAGCAAAGTGTTCGTGAAAGTTCTTTTATCGCACTCAGTTTTCAACTAAATTGCTTGAGGACAAGCAATAAGCTAAGCTTGGGGGAGTTGATACATCCAAAATGTATCTACTTTCTTGAACACTTTGCTATTGTTTCTTCTCTAAACTTGTGTGATTTGGATACAACTAACAAGGACTGACGCTGTTCTCAGCAGAATTACCTTGGTGTCTTGTTTTTGTGCAGAAAATGAACTATCAGGAAAAATCCCGGAAAATATGCCAAAAATTATATTTCACCAGAAGATCCACGGATCCAGAAGAAGAGACGGAGGGGAGGCCTGGGGGGCCCAGACCCACCCCAGGCGCAGGCCCACCTAACCCCGCGCCTAGGAGGGGTGTGGCCATCCCAGGCACCTCCACGGCCTCCCTCTGCGCCTATAAGTTGCCTTTCGACCTAAAAACCGAGGGGGTTCGATAGTTTTTCAGAAAGAGTTCCGCTACGCCGCCGCCGCTAGAAACCAAGATTCGAATCCAGAAACTCCGTTCTGGCACCCTGCCGGGACGGGGAATTTGGAGAGGATCATCGCCATCGTCATTACCAATGCATCTCCATCAACCACCGATGTTTCCCTCATCCATGAGTGAGTAATCCCCCGCTGTAGGCTTGGGGATGGTAGGGATTGGATGAGTTCTATCATGTAATCGAATAAGATTGTTAGGGCATAGTGTCTAGTTTCTCTTGTGCTATTTGACTTTGTTGCAACTTGTTGTGCTTAATGCTTGTCACTAGGGCCCAAGTGCCATGATCTCAGATCTAAACTTATTATTGAATCATTATGATAGTATTGTTTGTGATCTTATCTGCAAGTTGTGTACACATATCATTGTCCGGATCCAAAGGCCCCAAAGTGACAATAATTGGGACAACCGGAGGGGATGGCTGTGGTGTGAGGATCACATGTGTTCATGTAGTGTTAATACTTTGCTTTGGTGCTCTATTAAAAGGAGCACCTTAATTGCCAGTAGTTCCCTAGAGGCCCCGCTGCCACGGGCTGGCCGGACAGAAGATGGTGTGCAAGTTCTCATTGCGAGCACGTATGACTATATTTGGAGCACATGCCTAGGATTGTTTAGTACTTGGATGCTTGTTATTATTTATCCGCAATGCCCTAGATCTTGAAGTTACATGTTTAGACTAGTCCATGCAACGCCCATCCATCCCTATGCCTACCGCACTCGAATCCTACTGTTACCGTTACTATTACTATTGCTCCTGTTTCACTATTATTGTTGTTGTTGCTACTGATAAACTTCTGTGAGTAAGAATTATTTCCAGGTGCAGCTAAACTGACAACTCAGTTGTTAAGGCTTGCAAGTATTCTTTGGCTCCCCTTGTGTCGAATCAATAAATTGGGTAATACTACCCGTGAAGACTGTTGCGATCCCCTATACTTGTGGGTAATCAATGGCTATCACAAAGTAAAGTGCATAAGTAAAAGGGCTCGGTTGAGAGATAACCGATGGACACGGAGACGAAGATTTGTTTCCCGAAGTTCACTTCAAAAGAAGCTAAGTCTCTGTTGGAGAGGTGCGATGGCGCAATGCTCTCCGAACGCCACAAATGGATCACCTCAAGGTGTGGTGGCTCGATGCTCACCCAACGCCACATAAGGCCTCACCCCGAATGCGGAAGCACGCAACTCACCGACACCACAAAAGGCTCACCCTATTCTCCCGAGTGCACACCATAAAAGGCAGGCACTCTCCCCACTATGGGACGCTTGAGGGCGGTCACCGAACCCATACAAGATTGGGGCTAACTCCACAACTCAATTGGATGCTCCCAACAACAAAGACACAAAATGCTACAATGCCACAAAAGTCCATCAAAGCCACAAAAGGCTACAAGACCAAAAAAGGTCAACAAGACCACAAAAGGTCAACAACCCAACCACACAACCGTCTAGGGTTCCAAGAACCCAAGAGTAACAAGCCCACAAGCTTGTACTCGCTGAATCTCCGAGAAGAACTCAAACCTATGCAACAAATGCAAGAGGCGAGTTCTTCTCTCACAAATTCCAACAAAGATACAAAAGCTATTGGGGGAATAAGGGAGGAAGAACACAAGAGGAGAACACAAAACTCTCCAAGATCTAGATCCCAATGATTCCTTCACAAAGAAGGGATTTAGCTTGGGGGGATTGTAGATCTAGATCTCGTCTCTCAAATCCCTCAAAAAGATGCAAGAATCATAGGAAGGGAAAGGGGAGAGGGAAAGATTCTTCAAGGTTAACAATGGATGAGAGAGAGAAAGCCAAGAACCAAGGAAAAAGCTAGTACCCACGAAGGGGAAGAGGAGCCCTTTTAAAGGGCTCCTAGATCTTCCCGTTATGGGCATTCGTGACCCTGGCCGGAACTTTCGGTGGGAGGCCGGAAGTTCTGGTGGCACACAACCAACGGTCAAAAACTGCGATGCGAGAGATCGAAAATGCAAGTCCTGGTCGGAACTTCCGTGGGAGCGGAACTTTTGGTGGAAATTCCGACTGAAGTTTCGTCAAATAGACACATACAGAACAGAAGGTTACTAAACGTGAGCGGAAGAAGAACCGGGACTTCCGGAGGCAAAAAGCCCTAGCGGAACTTCCGACGGATAGCCGGCACTTCCGGTCAGGGAAATTCCAGAAACCAGAAATGCAATAACTTTCGCATGAATATATATGTGATGTATCTCCCAAGGTGTGGAGCCAGAAAACTCGCAAGATCAAAAACCGCAATAAGATATGCAAGAGAAATCCTTAGATGATGAACTAGAGCTTGTTATGATGATGACCACAAGATCTAGATCCTCTCATGGACAAGAACCAAATAACAACCAAGAAATATGATGCCATGCATACAAAGGTTTGAGATCCCTCCGAACGATGCAAACGAGACACCCGCTTGAGAGCCCCTCTTGATAGTACGTCATATCTATCCTAAACCCGGTCTCCCAACTAACAATACTAGACCGACAAAAGAGAAGCCATATAAAGATCATACCTTTGCCTTGAGCATCCCACTTGAACTTGATGTAGACCGTCTTGTTCTTCTAGAGTGGGAACACCTTTCTTGATTGCTCTTGCTTGACGAAGATGAAGACTTGCAAATTGCTCCCCCATACTCCATGGGGAAACCTCTTCTTTGAACTTGTCTTCATCACTCCATGATCACGAGGATGGCAAGCTTCAAGCATGAGATCTTCTAGAGATGGCGCATCTTGAGCTTGCCCTTCTTCATCCCTTCTTGAGGTTGATCCATCTTGATGCAACTCTTTGCACTTGTCTTGATCAACCTTCAAGCTCCTTCTTTCTTCATGATTCCAATGGGCACAAAGCTTGGACATTTCTTCAACTTTTAACCTTGAGACCAACACATGGCCCAAGTGATGCCAATGGACAAACCTATAAGTGAAACTCAGTTTATACATTAGTCCATAGAGATTACCATTAATTACCAAAACCACACATGGGGGCATACATGCCCTTTCAGAAGTGACATCACAAAGCTTAATGCTTTGGTCTGTTTATCTTAATAACTACTGGAGCCCCACGCTAGTCGGAGGAGTAGTGGTTAGACAATGAATTCATAGCGTTGCAGCAGTAGGTTGTAGTGTTTCTAGGATGCATCGCCCACAAGTATCCCTAATATTTATTATTTTCTTATACATTTAGTGATTATCATTATCTTCTGTATCCCATATGCACAATTGTAGGTGAAACCTTGGCCCTGCCCTAATTTCATCCATTATTAAAACCCATGAATTGAAAACTCAATGTTTTTGTCTGGTAAACAGAAGTTTTCCAAAGTTCTCAAGGTCTTGTCCAAAGTAATCTTACATCAAACGGATTCTTCCCAAGGTTTTGATAAACCTAGGTCTTCTAGATAAAAAATAAATCTATACTCATTCATAATCCGAAATGAAAGTATCACTCATGTGAGTTTGTTGAAGAATTGGTGTTTTTTTGTTTCAAATCAATCTACGACAAAAATAATTGTTGCTTAACTTGTTTTTGTAGCAATAAACACATGATTTTTGTTGTAATTGTTTGTGACTTTTGTTAAAACTGTTAGTGATTTTTATTTTAAAACATCTATAGCAAAACATTGTTTATTCATCTCTTTTTTGTAAGATTACTTTTTAAAAATGTTGAGATGTTTTTGGCTAATAGTACAATTTTGTTGCACGCGGAGTGAGAGATTTTTGTTGCAATACTCTCTAACCTAGTTGCAAATCACTATGGTGTCATATTTGTTGCAATACTCTCTAACCATACTTATAATACCCTTTTCTTTAAGTGAACACCGTTGGACGACGAGTTGATTTTGTATAGACCGATGGGAAGAAATACGGAACCTGAGAATTAGGAAGACACCTCTTCGCGTCGCCCCTCCCGTGGGCGACGGAAGCGCCTTCTAGCCTCGCCCCGACCTCACTGTTCTCCATCATTTCTCCCCCTCCCCCCGCCGCCGCCGCCATCTTGTGCCGCTGGGGCTAGCCCGCGTGGGGGCGGCGGCGGCGGGCCTTCCTCTCCCCGGTGCGAGGTGGTCCGGGCGGGCAGACGGGCACCTCGGCGCGCGGTGCATATTGGCGAACGACGGCTCCGGTTGCAGGCGGTGGAAGGTGGTGGCACGCCAGTCCTGCCCTCTGCTTCGCGAGGCGGCGCTGGTAGGTGGCGGAGAGCGATGGGCGAGCGGGCCCAGAGCGACTGCCGGATTCCGACCGGCCCAGATCTGGGTCCTTTGGGCCCGATCTGGATCCGGACGAGCCTGGCGGCTTGCAAGGTTTTCACTCTTCCTAGAGTGCGGAACGGAGGTGATCTCGACTGGGTGGTGGCGATGGAGCTGATGTGCAGCAGCGTGGTGGTGGAGGCTTTACGGGTCCGATTTAGACCCAGCCGGACCTAGTGCATAGAAGATGAGGGTAACGGCGATGGCCTACGTGCTGCAGCGTGGTGGTGGGGACTTTACGGACTCGTTCTGGGTTCGGTTGGGCCTGTCCGGCCTGGTTTGTCCCTACCGCCGCGTCCGGTCGGCACCCGCCTTTTGGCGGTGGACGCCCTCCAAGTGTCTGTGCTGCTGCCGCCCTTCGGTGCCAATGGTTGTCTGGTGTGTTTCTGCCACCGCGTCTGGTTGGCTATCGCGCTTGTGTGGAGGTTGTGTCCTCCCGTGCAGCGACAACACTGCCAATCCCTGAACCGGTTGTCTCCGTGTTATGTCCTCTAGGCCTCGTTTCGGTTAACAGTGAGACGATGAAGGTGACGAAAAAACCGTGGTGGCGTGTGTTGGTGGGCGGCGTTGATGGGGTGGAAGACTACGGAGCATTCGAGGTAGTGGTTGTTTGGGGGTCGGGAGAAATCCATGTCGATCATTTGACACCGACGTGGTGATGCCTGCGGGTGTCGCCATTCCTTCTTGAAGGGCATCTGGTGTACCCCTTTTCCTCTTACCTCCGTGTACGGGGGAAACCCTAGGTCAGTCCGGGTGACAACGTCGTCATCGTCGCTTACCTTCTTGAAGGTGTTGCTTGTTACGCGAAGCTTCGTAGCTCTAGGTGCATGGTGGTCGTCTCCGGAGGGCGCAGCGGTTTCGAGCCATCCGCGTTTAGTTGATCTGCCGTTGTTGGCATTGTTTTCTTTTTATTTCTCTTCTTTCTTTTGGGCTTGCTTGTGTTGAAGCCCCAGCAAGTGTACCATTGTATCGGGTGATGGCTATATTAATATAGCGGGGCCAAAGCCTATTTCGAGAGAAATACGGAACCTAGTTGCAAATCACCGTCGTGTGATCATTCTTTTGCAGTAGTGGATCCCCCTTCTCAAGCATCAGGTGGCCGAGACTATCCAAGAGACGATCGCCAAGATGAAGACTTATTATATGGAGACGACATCCTCTTCTCGACAACCCCTAGCTTGAAGCCTCGCATCCTTTGCCTGCGCGGTGTCTAGTTGTCTCCTAACTTTGTCTTCCATTTGAGTTTGGTTGTCCTTGGGAAAGGCTTGTGTAAACGCTTGCTAGGATCCCCAACCATCTATCATTGTATCGCGATCTTTCTAGCCGTGTGGCTTTATTAGTTTAAAGCCAGGTACCATCATGGGTACCTGTTATCTAAAAATTTACAGGTGTTCCTAAACATTGGATAACAATGTGACGACATAGACAACAACCCATTTTTGAAGATTCGATCGGGCTCGCCCGATATTCCTTTTTGATTGGAACATCCGGGATTTTGGAAATGATGATCGCAAACAGCAGCTGAGGGACTACTTGAGGCAGGAAGATGTTGATATAGTGGGTCTGCAGGAGACGGTTAGGCAAGAATTCTCGATCCCTGAGCTGCAGGGATTGAGCCGCCACAGGTTTATCTGGCATTGGCTGCCAGCCAATGGCCACTCTGGAGGGATCCTCTTAGGTGCAAAAGAGGAAACCTTCGAGGTGGTTGACATGGACCGTGGGGAAATCTTTGTGAGTATGGAGCTCACCCATAGACGATCGAACCTCAGCTGGGAGGTGATCATTGTCTATGGCCCTGCGGATCATCGTCGCTCCCCTGAATTCTTGGCTGAGCTCTCACCCAAGGTGGGGATATGTACTAGTCCGGTGGTGGTGGCCGAAGACTTTAACCTTATTCGGTCCTCGGAGGAGAAAAGCTCCGACAATGTGGATCGCTCTAGGATGTGTATGTTCAATGACTGCATTGCCGATCTCGCCTTGAGAGAAATCCCCCGTGTGGGGGGCCGATACACCTGGTCTAACAACCGGGCGAACCCGATAAGGAGTTTGCTAGATCGGGTCTTGGTATCGGTGGAGTGGGAACTGGCCTACCCCTTGTGCTCCCTTCGGGATGTGATGAGGGTCGGGTCGGACCATTGCCCACTCGTACTCTCGATTGGTGGCGGTTCTCCGCCGAAGCTTAGCCGTTTCCACTTCGAGAACTTCTGGCTCCAGCATCCAGGGTTTGTGGGGTTGGTCCAGGCCAAGTGGAACGCAGTGGCATTGACAGTTCAGAGAGCTCGTACTGCAGTAGATGTTTGGCACTCCTATGCTCTGATGGCTCGTCAGTTCATGCGTGGGTGGGGGGCTAACCTTGGTGCTGAGTTGCGGTGCAAGAAAGGTGACCTCCTGACAGCCATCCAGGACCTGGATAGGGCAGCAGACACATCGGTTATCTCTATGGAGGAATGGCTCCAGAGGTATGCTCTGGAGGATTCTCTCATGGAGATTTATCGGGGACAGGAGACGTTTTGGCGGCAATAGGGCCGCCAAAACTGGCTCCTCAAAGGGGATGCGAATACCGCCTACTTCCATGCCATTGCTAATGGCAGACGTAGGAAGTGTTCTATCCTCTGCCTCTGGGAGGGGGGACGTCTCTTGGAGGAGGCCAAGTATGTCACCTCCCATATCTATTCCTTCTATAAGGAGCTTTTTTCGGCTGGCCCTCGGTCAGGGGTCGCGTTAGCCAGAGACTTTTGGCCAGAGGGGGCTAGAGTCTCCGACGCAGAGAACCTGGAGCTCACGCTCCCATTCTTGCCAGCCGAGGTTGGGCAAGCCATCATGGAAATGAAGGCTAACTCGGCCCCGGGCCCGCATGTCCTTCATGTTATTTTCTTCCAGAGTTTCTGGGAGAATATACAGGGGGTCGTGGTGCCCATGTTCCAGGAACTCTATATTGGTACCCTCGTGATGTCGCGTCTAAATTTTGGTGTGATTACCCTGATCCCCAAGGTTGTGGGGGCCACGGATATTCGGCAGTTTAGGCCGATTACGGTAATCAATGTAATCCAACGGATTATGTCCAAGGTATGAGCCCGTAGGTTGGCTCCTATCATGGAACGCCTGACGCACCCGTACCAGTTTGCCTTTCTTAAAGGCAGATATATCCACGATGGGATCCTAGCTCTCCACGAGATTATCCACGAGGTAAAGGTTAAGCGCCACCGCGACGTTTTCCTGAAGCTCGACTTCCAGAAGGCCTATGATAGGCTAGATTGGGCCTTTCTTCGCCAGGTCCTCCAGCGTAGGGGCTGGATGACCGCATGATAGGGTGGATCATGCAGATCGTCATGAGTGGGAACACAACAATAAACATAAATGGAGAGGTGGGCCCCTATTTCAAGCCCACGTGCGGGGTTCGACAAGGGGACCCGATCTCGCCGATTTTGTTTAATGCTACGGTGGATGCCCTTGCGGGAATCATGGAGAAAGCCAAGATTTCCGGCCACATTTCGGGTGTGGTGGGACATCTTATCCCTGGAGGGGGCGTGACCCACCTCCAATATGCAGATGACACCATGCTTATGGTGGAAGGGTCGGATCAAGATATCATCAACCTGAAATTCCTGCTTATGTGCTTTGAGGCCATGTCCGGCCTAAAAATTAACTTTGACAAGAGTGAAGTGATGGTTCTTGGCTATCCCTTGGATGAACAACAGAGGATTGCTGCTAATCTGAACTGTCGACTGGCATCGTTCCCCATGAACTATCTGGGGATGCCAGTCAGGGACACCAGGATTCTCTCTCGAGATCTGGAGCCCCTTATGGGTCGAGTTAAGGTGAAATCCGAGCCATGGCAAGATAGGTTTACCTCCAAAGGGAGCAAGACTATACTCATTGACTCCTGTCTCTCCAGCCTCCCCATGTATATCATGGGGTTATATATCCTTCAGGAAGGCGTGCACGCCAACTTTGACAAGGAGCTTTCTCGGTTCTTTTGGATGGCGAACGACGGCCACCAAAAGTATCATATGGTTAAGTGGGCGGATATATGCGCCCCCAAGGACCGGGGGGCATAGGGATCCTTTCCTATCGCCATATGAATGTGGCCTTGATGCTTCGGTGGGTTTGGCGGATCCTGACAGACGATGGCGGACTCTGGCTACAACTAGTCAAAGCTAAGTATTTGCGTGGGCGAACACTTTTGGCTTGTGATCGTCGGGAGGGATCTCAGTTTTGGAGATCTATCCAGGACATCAAGCCGGCAATCCGGAAGGGACTCTCTATTTCCATCGGTAATAGGAGAGACACCATCTTCTGGGTGGGTGGGCGGCCTTGCGCCTAGAGGTTCCCGAGCTATTCGCGATTTGCGCAAACCCTTTGCTCTTGGTGGCGGATGACTTCCAAGACGGGGTCTGGCAAGTTGCGTTCCGCCGGAACCTTGGGGAGGCTGAGCGAGCTGCTTGGGAGCGACTGTGAGACAGTCTCTCGCTGTCTCAGTCCCAATCCCAGATAGTATGTCTTGGCTCCTCTCGCCCCCGGGCGTGTTTTCGGTGGGTTCCATGTATAGGGCCCTGTTTGGTCGGCCGTCCATGCCTTGGACGACCTCCCTTTGGAAGGCCCCTCTTCCTCTGAAGATTAAGATTTTCCTTTGGCAGCAGCTGCGTGACCGGCTACCTTCGGGCGTGGAGGTGGCCAAGCGACATGGCCCTGTGGATGGGCTTTGTCCCCTGTGTGCGGTCCCGAAAACGGGACACCACATCTTCTTTTCCTGCCCCGTTGCTCGTTTCCTTTGGAACTTCTCCCGGGAGGCTCTGGGGCCGTCGTGGCACGTCTCAGACCTGGGGGAATTCCTGAAAGCCAATGCGAACCATACCGGCAGGAGAAGGCGCCTCTTCTGGTTTGTGTTTACAGGGATGACCTAGACTTTATGGAACATCCTATACAAGATGGTTATCGAGCGTGTCTTTCTTCGCCGTGTCTCTGACTCGATCTTCAAATTTTTGGCTTCTTTGCAGCAGTGGTTTTCGTTGAGTAGGCAGCATGACATGGCGCGGCTAGATGTGATGATAGAGCACCTACCTGTGGCGGCGCGCCAACTTGCTTCTTCCCCCGGCCGTTGAGCGTGTCCTCAGGGCACGTGTGTATCTGTGTGTGGTGGGTGTGTGGTGTGCTATGTGTGTGAACTTGGCTTGTGTGGCTTGGCTCGTTTGTTCGCGTACTCTGAATGTTGTTTTATTTATAAAGTTGAACGTATGCCTGTTTCGAGGAAGATTCTATCGGGTGAGCCATGGGTTGCACGGGTGCTCCTTACGATGCCCGCTCATGCGTGTTCTTGCTAGGCCGGCCCGGGTAGGCTTTCTTCCTACATTTTTCTCTCATTTCTTTTTCTCTTTTCTATTTAATTTTTATTTGAAAATATCGAGATGGATTTTGAACAAACATGATGATTTTGATTAAAAATGTTCAAACCTAAAAATTTTAGTACAAAATTACTTGATTTTTAAAATGTTTAAATTTAAAAAGTTCAATCTAAAAATGTTCAAAATTAAAAAGTATTCATATTATTTGAAAAATCAAAAAAGAAATGGTAAAATAAAAATAAAAAGAGATAGAAAAGAAAAATAAAAACAGATAGAAAACCGACCAGAAAGTTTGAATATTATACGACACTCGCATTCCCGCATTGAGCGCGAGGAATCCTATATGTCACTCAATGCGGCGCGGGAGCCTCGCGACTGCACTTGGCCGGCCCATTTAAGCTGTTTTGAGTTTTCTTTGTTATTCTTTTTCCTTTTCTATTTTCTTTGTTTTCTTTTTCTTTTCCTTTTCATGTTTCAATTTTTATTCTTTTCCTTTAACTTAGTTTTTATTTGTTTATAAAATAATTTTCAAAAAATGATTTAGAAAATATTAGAATTCAAAAAATATTTGGATTCTAAAATGTTTAGATTTGAAAAAAAAATCTGATTAAAAAAGTTTAGGTTTAAATTTTTGTGTGAATTTGAAAATTGTTCGGATTTAAAAAATTCAGATTTAGAAAATGTTTTGATTTTAAAATATTGATGGTTAAAGATGTTCAGACTGAAAAATGTTCAAAACATTGTTTAGCAGCGGTTGTGCGAAAAATGTTCACGGGGTTTAAAGTGATATATTCAAGATTAAAAAATTGCTAAATATCTTCACTAAAATTCATTCATGATGTCAGAATAATGTTTTCAAGCATTATCGTTCACTCCGGGAAGTCTATTTCTGTTCAAAATATATAAATTTCCTCATGGTAAAAAAATGTTCAAGTAATACATTAATACATAAAAATGTTGAAGTAATACATTGATAGGCTATTTTTAGCCTACCAAGCTACATTTTTTGGAACAAAGGTAAAATTTTGGTAGTTGTTCTAAACCATTACACGCGACGAATCATTAGATCTCCGGAGAAACGCGCGATGGAATAGAATAAAAGAACAAACAATCGACATTGGTGGGCGCGCAATGACAAATAAATACTCCACATCGGAGGCTGATGAGAAACAAATCATCGGACTATTCTGATACCGTCCATCTCTATTCCAATCATGTGGCCTGCATGCATCTTTAATTAACAAAAAAACCATTGCCTTATTCCTGCACGTTTTGACCACTTCAATTCCCAAAATTACGGCCAGTTATTGCTCCACAAATCGATCTTCTTCCACCGTCTAACGATTCCCCATCATGCCGCCACTCCTCTCGACACGGCGGCGATGTAACTTCTCTCTCCACCATGTGAACCATCCCAGTCCGATCGTGACCTGCACGTCCACCTGGATTGATTTCAGCGTCGGCCCAAGATGCTGTTCCATGGCGTTGTAGAGGAGTAGTCCATAGTAGATGACGTCACCATCTAGAAGAAGCACCTTCCCAATGGAGTTCTCTATGAGAGGTCCAAGATGGATCATCCGTTTTGTGAAGAAAGGTATGCTTACAGGATGTTTGATTTCTCAAGCACTAACATATTTTTAATTTTGTATTGTGTGTAGCAAGATCATGGACGAACTGTATCATTGAGATCCTCAAGGTTGCTGATTTTGATGGGGCCACTTTTTTTTACTTCGGCGAGCTAGAAACTCCATGCTCCATCGAGGATCTCTGGTGTTGTTGTTGGCTTTGTTGTGGATCTTTGCATGTGGATATCGACGATTGCAACAACATGAACTGCGGTAGCTATGCTAGTGGAGTCCAAGTCGCAAAGACAAGAAGAATAGGGCAGTGCCAATGCTTCGTGACATGAGATGTCGTGCTTCTGTTGTCACGTATGCAATGGTTCAAGACTGTGTATATTAAGTTTTCTTGTTCTTCTGTACCATGTGCTTCCTAAGGTTTAGTACCACATGTGTGCTTCTGTATCTTTTGTGATATGTATCAAACTTTTGTACAAAATGTTTCCAATTACCTATTTTTGGTCTCCGTTCTTTACACAGAAATAGCAATGCTTCGGTACATCTTTGTTCCCGCTTCAACAAATATCAAATTGTGTTTCCCATAGATTAATGGTCAATAGCACAACAAACAGTACTACCGTACATGCATATTTTTCAATCATAAACACAATAAAAAAATTTAGGAGATACGCATGCTTCCTTACTTATACTTACACTACGATAATAATGTTTGGCACCACATTGTAGATGCTTCAACAATCATAAAACTATGTTTCAAGTGCAACTATAGTTCTACTATAACCAAATCAATGACATTGCTTGGGAAAAATGTTGACTAACTTATGAAGCATATCTTAGTAGTTTGGACCGCATGTTCATTATATGATGGAAACACGTATTATGGAATGAAAAAGAAGTACTCTCTGTGGTAGATGGAATCAGGCGTGACTATACGTATCCAGAGTGAATTCCGAGAGCATATATGGAAGCATCTTGTTTTTTTTAGAAGAGGAAGAAAGCATCTTGTTTTGGAAACCATCGATGGAGTGGGACACTTGAAGCAACATGATTAATGGAAGCTACTTTTACGGGAGTGATTAATGGAGCGGGCCGCTGTTTAAGGGATGCTCGACTGTTTGTTGTTTCTACGCATGGGGGCCTGGTAGAAATTCAACGGCGAGGCTGCTTCCAATCCTACGACCAGAAATTGGTCCGATGGAAAACAAGGTATCGGGCGCCGGCCCCTAGTGGCATGACAAATGTTGCAAACTACAGTGGGAACCCAACCTTCTTTACATCACTTGCGTTGCAACCATTATGTTAGTTTCCTCGGCTTCATGCGTGCCAACATATCTCTCACAGCTAGCTATCTTGGTCTCCCCTGAAAAAAAAAACTGCCTTGACCTCGTGCGTGCTCGCGAAAAAAGTGAACGGGAATGCTAGATATTGTCAAAGGCTCAAAACAAGTCATTTAATGGCATGTACAATGTTGGAGAAGACATGTTTTCTCTTAGCCCTCTACATCATTTAAAGAAGACACTATATACAAGTTATACAATACATTCTCTTTTATTACCATCTCTAGCAATTCATGAGAATTAACTATTTTTAGTAAGAAATTGTTTTTTTAAGGAAAGACATATGGTACAATAGAGAAAATAACCTTCTCTTATTTCTAAAAGATCATCTCTTAGCTAAGGAAAGATAATCTTCTTTTTCTTATTTCTCTCAACTTCAACTAAGTAAAAAATCCAATGTGGCAACCATAAGGAAAGGCCGGCATCACCGTATTGTACGTGCCCTCGGGTAGTGCTTGGGTATGTCGGTTCTTATAGCCCGGCCTATTATCCTGAAGACTCGGTATGTTGCTCTTTTTTGAACCTGAATGTATTCAGATATGAACAAATTTCAACTCTATTTTTTTAAAATAATAGATTTAATAAACATGATTTTTTTCATAAAAGCGTGAATTTTTTAAAATCATAAGCACTTCTAGAAAAATCATGAACCCGTTTTGAAAATCATGAACAACTTTTCAAAAAATTGAACATTTTAAAAAATAATCAGGAACCGATTTGAAGAACCATGAACCAATTTTCAAAAGTTCATATTTTTTTTTCAAAATCATGAACCAAGTTTTAAAAAGTCATAAACTAATTTTTAAAATCATGAACCAAATTCAAAAAAATAATGTACCAATTTTAAAAAATCATGAACCAATTTTAAAAAGCTAGAAAAATGTAAACATAAAAGGAAAAGAAAAAGGAAAGAAAAAGAAAACCTAAAAAAAAAATTGAAAACGTAAAAAAGAAATAAAAAGAAATAAAAAAACGCCACCGCTGCGGAATTGGCCGGCCCAACATGGAGAAGACCCTGTGCTACGCGAGCCGCCCGCGCCGCAGCGAGCGGCATTTAGCATTTGCGGGTATATACGGTGTAGTGTAGGGAACTATCAGATAGGGTTTCAGTTGAGTTGTACTGTGGCATGGTGAACCAGAAGTCAGGCCCAATACTGGCAGCCCCACAAGGCCACAAGCCTGGTACCACAGCAAAATGGATAGACTGAGCCGCGGAACTTCTCTCTCAATCAAAAAAAGAAAAAAAGAACAGTGAGCCACGGAAAAAATTGTCTACGGAAGTACTCCTCGGTCTCCTCCGCTCGGTTTATAAGACCTACGCGTATTTCTAGGTCGATAAATTAACCAACTTAGCATGAGGTACATAAAATAAAAACTATACTATTAAAAACTTCAAATGTTATATTTTCTAATGATATAATTATATATATATAATTCATATTATATAGCTCATGCGGACGATCTAGATATACGCGTAAGTCTTATAAACTAGAATAGAGGTAGTATTATTTTTTTTTGCCAATGCACACAAAGTATTACATCATCCAAAGTTGTCATCGGGAAAAAAATAGGACGTCATGGCAAAATACGAATATATCCTTTTGATTTCCTTTGGAACGCCGAAGAGACGTCTGACAAACGACAACACAGGGAGATGCGGCCGCCTAATTAATTCTTTAATCAGGGGTACGATCGAATAAGTCATAGTAGCGCGTTATGTCACCCAAGTTGACCTGTTCTGCTTTAATTTACCAGTCATCAATCAGACGTCCGTTTACAAAGACTTTCATGCATTTATTCATGATGTTATTTTCCCCATATTACTGCAACGAAAAGTATATACGTATCTTGAATTATTATTTCGTGAAGGTGAAGCACTTTTTCCTTAAACTACTTGAGAGAGACACATGAACACACGAGAATAAATCTCTAAGCAATCGGGGCATGGTCGCAGGAGGCACATTTGGAGTTGTGTTAGCCTCTTCTTTCGATCCTTCGGCACACACAATAATCCATGTGGCAGAGCATCATCAGCTGGCTATATATACTAGTATATATCTAATCCAGTTGGTACGATATAGCTCGGTCTTACGACATGATCTTACTTACCAAGGAACATACTAGTGGTACGTATCAATGTTTCCCAGCTGCAGATTGCCTTGAGACATTACCAACCTGTAAACTACTCCAACGAACAGCGCAGAGTTTTCGACCAAGGAGGAATCTTTTGCACCTGACGTGAAGATAGCTCCAATGCCCCAAAAGGTCAGTCTTCCACGCGCACATCCTCCTTTGACCACGTATACATACAATATACTCCAATCAATTTGATTTGATGCTTCCCCTCTACTTTTCCTTATTATCATCCCAGGTAATTTCTTGTATGGATGAAACTGCGAAAAAAAAAGTGTTTTATTAATTAAGCTCTGTATCATTGGATTTAATCATCATGTCACTTTGCTTACAAGTAAGCAACTGGCAGTTCGTCCATGGATGCCTCCTTGATGGCCCTAGCTAGCTTAGCTTGCCCAACACTGTCAGGCGCCAGGGAGCTGATTTTTGACCAGACGCGGAGGACGCCAACGTCGTACAAACGCACGTCTACTTTGACAAAATCAGTCCATTCAAAGATGATTCTTCTGACTGCAGAGAGGACTGAATACAATAGCCCACTTTTTCTGAAGAAAATGGTCAAGACGAATTTATTTTCCTAGGCCCATATCTCATAGTATCATCGTCCATGGCTGGCATGGCAAAACAATCTACAGAGATGAAAGAGTATTAGATGACTATATGAGGTGGAATATCTTGTACTCGGTTTGAATATCACGAAGCAAAGTATGGACTTTGCTAATAGTGCCCATTCTGGAGGATCCAAAAAAAAAATCAAATGAGTCTCTATGATATAAAATACTACCTATTCATTTACTATATGTTTTCCTCTCACGCATGGAAACGTGCAGCAAAATTTTCTTCACATATTATGTAATATGCTCCCGCCGTTTAGAAATAACTGACTTGGGTTTATCTAAATGTATTTTAGTATATGTATATATATATATATATTCGAATTTGGATAAATACAAATCAGTTATTTCTGGACGGAGAAAGTATATTCTAATGCATTGGTTTCCTAGGTGTCCAAGAGCCTATCCAAAATAGGATAAGGTTTGTAGAAGGATATTATTGCTACTTGGTAGCGACGATGCCTATGTGTTGTTAACTCATCACATGGTTGTCTCACGCGCTTAGTTAGGTCGAATGGCCTTGACAAACAGCTAGCGAGGGCCCTTTACATCAAGTCGCTCATTCAATTTGAATGAACTATTCTTCAAGAGACATTTAAATTTCACAAAAATAGAGATATTTAGCGACGCCCTTATATATATATATATATATATATATATATATATATATATATATATATATATATATATATATAGAACCGTACGTTATTTTTACGTCACGTAAATTTTGTATTACTTCGTAAGTCGAGAAAAACATAATAAAATTTAGAAATGACATAATTTTTTTGTTCACATGCCGTAAAAAAATTTGACGTAAAAGACATATTTTTGGTATTTTTACACTATAATGACTCATAAACTTTATTTTTGTGTTAATTTTTTTGGTTGTGGTGAATATATGAACATAATTATTCGTATACAAAACATAATTTTTTAAATCTAACAACGTAAAAATATGTTGGGTGTAAAATAACTATTCTGCATCCTGGGTGCTGAATAGGGTTTCTATATATATATATATATATATATATATATATATATATATGGGAAATAGTGGGCTATCTAGGATGCTATCTATGCATACTAATCCAACCATTGGATATTCTATAGAGAGCATAAAGTTGAGAAGCAGGAGCACAAAATATATAACGAAAAACATCACACTCCGTTACATAAAGAGCATTTTTTTGCATGCATTGCTAGTACATGTAAGTACTAGCACATGCATGCAAACTAGCAACATCTCACGCATGCATGCAAGCTAGCAATACTAGTAGACCACTGAACTGGCTAAAATTTCAGCACGCATTCTAGCAATACATTCAGACCATTAAACCGGCCAAAATTTTAGCACGCATTTTAGCACGCATTCTAGCACCACATGCGCTAAAACGAAAGCCAAGCGCGGAAAAATTGGCCGAAAATCGTGCAACCCTCGTGGTTGAATTTATTGCATGCTAACTTGCTTGATATATTGTTCTACTCTCATGGTTAAAATTATTACAGAAATTTTTGCATGTTTTCATGCTCATATTGATACTAACATGCACACATCCCATCACCTAGTACAAGCTAGTAATGTCTAGTAGAAACAAGTACTACTGGCATACCGTATGCACTAGTTGATATATTTGGTCTACTCTTATGGTTAAAATTATTGCAGAAATTCTTGTATGTTTTCATGCTCATATTGATACTAATATCCACACATCCCATCAACTAGTACAAGCTAGTAATGTCTAGTGCAAACAAGTACTACTGGCACACCGTATGCACTTTGTAGAAATTTCTGCAACAATAGATGCGGTTTGGTATGCTACAATAAAGGTTGGTCTTGCAATTCTACAAATGGCAAATAACACCGTTAACTGCATGCAAGATTTTGGCTCTCTCTCATCTTGGCAGCTAGTAATAGTACTCCCTGTATCCAACGTTAATGCTTGCGTGCATTGGTAGCATCCTAGATAGCAAATCCGCGTTAATATATATATATATATATATATATATATATATATATATAACCCTATTTGACATTTAGGGCACATAATAGTTATTTTGCACTCCACATAACTTTATGTTGTCACGTTTAGAAATTTATGTTTTGTATACAAATAATTATGTTCATATTCATCCACAACGCAAAAAAATTGACATAAAAATAATTTATGAGTAATTATAGTGTAAAAAACACTAAAAATATACTTTTTATATCGTATTTTTATACAACATGTAAAAAAAATTATGACATGTCTATATTTTCTTACGTTCTTCTCAACTCTCAAGATAAGACAAAATTTACGCAATGTAAAAATAATATACAGTTCTAAAGATAGAGGGTGGGTGTAGAAAATAACTATTCTACAACCTAGGGGTCAAATAGAGAGAGAGACGTCATATAACCTCAATCGTTTTATACGTCAAAATGCTTAAGTTACAAACAAAAATAAAAGAGGGTTTCAACCGTACTAACGACAAAATACATCCATCAAGCCTAACTCACATAGCTTAATGACACATCATCGTAGAAAGAATGTAATCAAGGGAGGAACGTATCCTTGAAGCCATGGTATCAATTGCATCATCTTTAGCGCGAGTAGAGCGACTACGATTATTGAAGGAAATCAAAATTAGAAGGAAATGATCATGATGGTTAGGGAAAATAACTTCGATAGTAAGCTTCCCTTGTACGGTCCACAATTGGCCAAGACAAAACAGGTAAATCCATCCAAACTAACCATGACATCGATGTGAAAGCCTAGAGAAAATAGAAAAATTGGGGCAAACTAGAAGGATTGCATTGAACATTCAATTGCGGTGGAATGCACCTGCTGATGTACATTGCAAGCTAGATAAAGATAACGTGGTCAATGTCTTCTGTCACAGCACATAAAGAGCACGAGCTGTCAAAAAAAACCTATTCTGTTTAGTGAGTTGTTCACTTGATGGCAGCTGTTCCCGAATTGCTGCAAGAGAAAGATTTTGATCTTAAGAGCGTTCTTAACCTTGCCAATTTGAATCAGATGAATGCATCAAAGACCAGATAAATCTACTAAAACCTCCAAAATAACCCACATGTATGAGCTCCAACCGTATAAATTATTTATTTTGAGAATTTGGAGGCATGCATTTTCTTGTCTTTCCTTTTCCAATCAAGTAGCATATAGTTCATAAATTATTGTATTTTTTAGGTTTGATATACAAAAATCTCTTAAAAGCAATTTTTGTGTTTGTATTCATGTGGTATTCTACATGACATGGTGAATCTAACATTGCAAACATATACCTTCTTATTTATGCATAATCTAGCGCCCGCTAACAAATAAATCGACTACTAGCGCCTGCTACTTAAAAGTGAATGCTTAATCTAACTAAATAGTTTTCAAAATATAACAAAAGTACCAAGACACCACCAGACAATGCGTTCAAAAAAGCAGAGATATGCATACATACACCACAACAGCATTTCCGAAACCAACGGCTGGAAGGCCAAAACGGGAGTTTCACTAGAGAGTTCACCTTAGTTCTGCACAAACATGACCCAACCATTGAATTGCTTAAAGTGTGAGGCTTAAAGTTACTCCAATATAACACCTTCACCGAAGGGGATGATACATAGCCATTGTTAATCCATATGTTGTCGTAATACAAACAATATAGAGTAGGGGATGCAATGGTTAGTGACAGAGACACGATGTTCTATGGGTCATGCACAAGAGCCTTATGAATGTTATCCTACATTTTCCCTATTTAAAAGAAATAATAGCATCCTATAGTCAACAAATAAAACACTTTGATATTTTAAAAAGGTTTGGTTGCCTTATGGAGAGTGACCTATTTTATGTTAACAGAAGTGGGGGTTGAAATGACTCAAGTAAAGACTCCTACCGTTTGATGTCACCTCAAATATCCCATTACGTCAACTGTAAATTCTAGCTATGGTTCACTTCTTAGACAGAACATTAAAACTCACTAGATTGGTATTGGAGCTCTAACCTTTCCACTTATGATGCAGACCGTCCAAGAGACGTCCCTACATCCTCACCACCAAGTCCTCCAAGTGGACCGATAACTAGAGTCTGAGCCAAGCTTCTTCATGATAAGGTTAACTCGCTCCTCACATCGTGTGACTTCGACTCGCCTTTGAATGGCCTGCTACTTTATTCCCATACTTTGTGCATCCTTAGCATTGAACCCCAAGAAGAGACGCTAAGAGAAGGAACCAAGCACTCATAATAAGAAGTTCTAGTTCAATTCGGAGGCAGAATCGGCGAACCGGAATCCACGCCAGAATCGACAGGACAATCCGGCAATCACCTCTCATTCTGGCGCCAGATCCGGCGGATGACCCTGACTTACGGTGCCACGCCGAAATCGACATCAGGACACCGTTCTGGTGTAGACCGGAATGAAACTGGCGACCATCGGGACTCCCTATCTGTGCATAGATCTAGGTTTAATGCCCTCGAATATTCTCATTATCTACCCTTTCGTCTCTAGTACTATAAATAGCTCCTTTGGCTCACCCATTTGAATTTGACTTTATATTAGACTAGAAAAAGACACCTCTTGAGGATCTCTATCTAGGTGGTCTCATGCTCCTTCATGAGGAGCACCTAATATCCCAATCCTCTTTGAATCTTGCTTTATAAACATTCGGGTTGTACAAGATCTTCATATTGAGTTTGCTCTTATGAAGCTATCAAGATATCATCAAGAATCTCGCCTCGTCGTGTCAGATTAGAAGGATTTCTTGCCCAATACTAATCACATAGGATTGTATTGGACCGGTAGCCACTGGTGCGAACCAACGGTGTGTGTTTGCGTTTGTATTTTGCATGTGTTCGCCATGTTCTTCGTGCGTGGAGTTTATCGAGTTCATCTCTCCCTCTCTCACCTCCTTCATTCACCGCAAATCCCCCGAGAATCGTGAAAGATCGGCCAACCTAAGGGTCGCCCCTAACATATTGGTATCAGAAGGTTGTTCACGATTTTCGCCACAAAATTTTCTTCTATCCATCATAAAATTGAAAATCTCCCCAAAAAAGAGCCCCACAACCTTCAGATCGATCTTTGGATTTGGTGAATTTTTCGTGGTTTTGGTCCGTAGATCTATTGCTTTGGGTGTCGATCTACCTTCCTTGACCTTTCCCCAGCTAGATTTCGCACAAATTTCAAAGAAATCTTCAGAGATGAATCTTGGGTCTTCTTCATGAACATGTTTTGGTGGGCAATCTGGCGAACCAGAATCGTCACCGAAAATGTTCGCGAGATTTTCGATGAACTGGAATTTCCGCCAAAATTTTTGGCGCCAGTTATGGCGCCGTCGGTTTCGCCGCCAAAAAATTTGGCAGCCTCAATTTGGACAGTTTTCCAATATTCCGTGTTCGTGTGAGTGTCTCCAAACTAACTTCAAGCTTCCACAACATTTCTTCATCCCCACGCTCTCGACACCGCGACACCCGAGCACCTTCCCCAACACCGGTTGCAAGTCATCATGAAAGGTATAACTTGCTCCACATTCTTAACCCCATGTCTTCCTTTGTGTGTATTTATCCTATGATAGTAGCTTATTTTGTGTTTGCCTAAGCATTGTGCACTTGCACTTGGGGAGTGAGTGCGTAAGTAAATTTTCGCGAGATTTTCGGCAAAAAAATTCGCGAGCGCGAGATTTTCTGTGAACCGGAATCTCCGCCAAAATTTTTGGCGCCAGTTATGGCGCCGCTGGTTTCACCGCCGAAAAATTTGGTAGCTTCAATTTGGACTGTTTTTCCAATCTTTTGTGTTCATGTGAGTGTGAGTGTAGCCAAACTAATTTCAAGATTCCGCAATATTTCTTCATCCCCACACTCTCGACACCGCGACACCCACCTTTCCCAACACTGGTTTCAAGTCGTCATGAAAGGTATAACTTGCTCCGCATTGTTAACCCCATGTCTTCCTTTGTGTGTATCTATCCTATGATAGTAGCTTATTTTGTGTTTGCCTAAGCATTGTGCACTTGTACTTGAGGAGTGAGTGTGTAAGCAAATACAAACGTTAACTTTATAGCATAGAAGGGAGAAAAAGAATAAAAAATAGCAAAAGATACAAAGTATCCCATAGCAAAACGAATCTCAAGCTTGTAAGCAAAGAGAGAAAGAAAACACGACCAAGACAAGTGCACAAATCCGTTGCTTATCCTATTTTTGCAAATGAGCTACCATATCTCTTGCGTTGACATGACACCTGAGCTTAGTTTTGATAGGCTTTGTTACCTCATTTGCCATAGTCGTGTCAACCCCATCCATCTACACGCGTGTGTTTTGTGTGTCTTGTAGATCGTATATTTTTTGCTTTGGATTTTTGGATCTTACCCACTTTTAACAACATCCTTTTTTTGGCTGTTTCCATTTGGTTTTTTCACCTTCCTAACCTACCACCATAGACGTTTTGAGAATCTAGTTGCTTTTAGTGTGAGGTCGCTTTTCACATTCGCTTTGCAAATCGTTGGTCTTTCGAGTGTGGCTACTTGTCCAATCCATTTACATAAGTGAGGTAAAGGGCTAACCCCATCCACATATTTCACTTCCATATATACTCCTTGCTTTGGTGAATCATGGATAGGACCAGTGAGTCGATCCAACACCCGACACAAGATGGTGAAGGACCATATATGACGCGAGCTAGCCACTTCGTCATTCGTGAAGAACTTTGTGGTCATTATGATGCCATCGAGACTCGTCAAGATGAAAATTTGGAGAAACTTGTGCCGAGTTCAAGAGGATGGACACTCGCTTCGACTACCTCGAGCGCCGAATGAAGCTCTCAATGCTCTATGGCCAAGATCGTGCGCAACACAAGGCCACGTTCTCGCGCATCAAGTTCTTCAAGGCACCACTCGAGTGGTTCAAAATCATCTTGCCATTGATTGCCATGACATCAAGATCATGTTGCAAGTGATCCAAAACGCAATGAGAATCCCGTTGGTGATCATGAGAGTTCTTCACAACATGTATCATCTCCACGGAGCACTGCTACGTCAAGCTATGATGGCGACTCTTCATCATGGCTTCCACCACGGCATGAAGGACACCGTCATCAAAGAAGAACACGCATCATCCAAGAAGACGCGCCTCAAGAGGAACCTCAAGCTCCACCTCCTCATAACGAGAAACGAAAAGCACTTCAATCAACAACAAACGATGACTCCAACTTGGAAGACCAAGCACGTCGTCGACGTGAAGCACTTGAAGATCCACCGGGACATCATCGCCGACATGACCGTCAAAACCGTCACCATGAGAGTCAACGTACAAATGACGAGCAACAAAAACCTCGTCAACAACCTAGGAATGCGCCCCAGTTCAAAAACCACGCCAAGATGCTCAAAATCGTTGTCATATCCGTGAGGACCAAGTTCCTCCACCACCAAATGCGGCATAACCATCACAACAACAAGTTCCTAAACCGCGACAAGATAACCCCCAAGTTCCCTGTCCTCAACCGCGGCAACATTGAAATAATCACAAAGAACATCAACATGATAACTCGGATGATAAAGAATACCAATGCCACCACCATAATGGCAACCGTCACCTACGCCGAGATGATGAGACATTTGGCAAGCTCAAGTTCACTATGCCCAAATTCACTGGTTCCAACGACATGACTGTCAAAACCGTCACCATGAGAGTCAACGTACAAATGACGAGCAACAAAAACCTCATCAACAACCTAGGAATGTGCCCCAGTTCAAAAACCATGCCAAGATGCTCAAAATTGTTGTCATCTCCGTGAGGACCAAGTTCCTCCACCACCAAATGCGGCATCATCACAACAACAAGTTCCTAAACCATGGCAAGATAACCCCCAAGTTCCTCGTCCTCAACTGTGGCAACATCGAAATAATCACAAAGAACATCAACATGATAACTCGGATGATAAAGAATACCAATGCCACCACCATAATGGCAACCGTCACCTATGACAAGATGAGGAGACATTTGGCAAGCTCAAGTTCACTATGCCCAAATTCACTGGTTCCAACGACATGACCGTCAAAACTGCCACCATGAGAGTCAACATATAAATGACGAGCAACAAAAATCTCGTCAACAACCTAGGAATGCGCCTCAGTTCAAAAACCACGCCAAGATGCTCAAAATCGTTGTCATCTCCGTGAGGACCAAGTTCCTCCACCACCAAATGCGGCATTGTTGGAATTATGCCCTAGAGGCAATAATAAAGATGTTATTATTATAATTCTTGTTCATGATAAAGTTTATATTCCATGCTAGAATTGTATTAAGAGGAAACTTTAATACTTGTGTGGTTTGTGAACAACACCATGTCCCTAGTACGCCTCTATGGACTAGCTCATTGATTAATGATGGTTAAGGTTTCCTAACCATAGACATGAGTTGTCAATTAATAATGAGATCATGTCATTGGGAGAATGATATGATGGACATACCCAAATTAAGCAGAGCAATTAGATCGTGTCATCGTGTTCATCTTTGCGAAGCTTTTCCTATGTTAAATATTGTATTCCTTAGACCATGAGATAATGCAACTCCCTGGTATCGGAATAAATCTTTGAGGTCATCAAACGTCAAAGCTTTGAGGTCATCAAATGTCATCCTATGAGAGGGTGATCATAAAGGTGTCTCTCAGGTGATCGGAAAGTACCTGTTGGGTTGTATGTATCGAGATGGGATTTGTCCCTCCCAAGTCGAAGAGATATACTTCGGGCCCACTCGGTAATCGATATCAACACCGCTTGCAAGCACGTGGTTAAGGAGTTAATCACAAAGTGATATCGGATTACGGAACGAGTAAAGTACTTGCTGAGAACGAGATTGAACTTGGTATGCCGATGCCGACGATCGAATCTCAGGCAAGTAAAATATCGCGTGACGAAGGGAATATATATATGGGATTGATTGAATCCTGGCATCGTGGTTCATCCGATATGATCATCGATGAATGTGTGGGAGTCAATATGGGTTTCCAGACCCCGCTGTTGATTATTGATAGAAGATCATGTCTGCATATTCTCGAACCCACAGGGTCACAAACTTAACGTGTCTCGACGCTAGGATAGAATGGATAATTGGTTGATGAGTTTTTGTTCGGAGTCTCGGATGAGATCCAGGACATCACGAGAGGTTCCGGAATAGTCCGGAGAATAAGATTCGTATAAGACAAAGCAGATTTTGGAGTTCGGAATTGTTTCGGGTTGTTCGGTATTGTACCGGAAGCTTCTAGAACCTTCCGGAGTGGGACCAACGTGGCCCCACTTGTCGGGAGGGGGCGTGGGCCTACGAGGGAGTGCCCTGGCCGCATTGGGCTAGGGTCACAAGGCCCCATAGGCCCAGCCGGCCAAGCCCTAGGGGAAACCCTAGGGGAGCTTCTAGAAGGGGGGGAACTTGCCCCCACTCCTTCCTCCTTGGCCGCCGGCCCTAGGGCTTGGGGGAGGGGCAAGGGCCAGCGCCCACCCCTCTATATAAAGAGGGATGGGGGCGCACCCTCCCGACACCTCCTCCTCAAGCCCTAGCCGCCCTGCTGCCCTCCTCTCTCTCCCTCCCGACTGCGCGTAGGCGAAGCCCTGCCGCAGAAACTCTCCACCACTTGCACCACGTCGTCGTGTTGTAGATCCAATCTATCTCTCCACCCCACTTGCTAGACCGAGGAAGGAGGAGACGTCGAGGTGCCGCACGTGTGCATCTCTCGGAGGCATCGCCACTTGCGGTGTTAGATCGGATCAGATCGCGAGGAGGAGAAGCGAGTACGACTACATCAACCATGTTCTGTTGAACGTTCCACTGTGCGAATCTTCAAGGGTATGAAGATCTCATCTATTCCCCCTCGTTGTTTGCATCTCCTAGATTAGATCTTGGCTTTTCCCGTTCGCATCCATAGAAAATTTTGATTTACTATGCTGCAAAACCCTTCAGTGGTATCAGAGCTAGATCTATGCGTAGATGTGTTTCACGAAGATTGGCTATACCATGTCACATAAAGTTATATGCATGTGATGTTTATCCTTTTATGTATCTTATTATGCTTAGATCGCGACGGTAGCATTATAAGATGATTCCTCACTTAAAGATCAAGATAAAACTGTGTTCTCCCCATGTATGCACCATTGCGAAAGTTCGTCGTGTTCAAGCATCACGTGATGATCGGGTGCTATAAATCTACGTTCACATACAACGGGTGCAAGCCAGTTTTGCACACGCGGAAATACTCGGGTTTGACTTGACGAGCCTAGCATGTACAGACATGGCCTCGGAACACACGAACCGAAAGGTTAAGCATGAGTCATATGAATGATATGATCGACACTTCGTTGTCCACCATTGAAACCACATCTCTTCTTGTGAAGATCAGATTAGGTGTGGTGAATTTGGATCATGTTCACTAAACAATTTGAGGGATGTTGAATTTAGTGGGAGTTCATCTAGTAATTTGATTAAGTTGAACTAGTTATCATGAACATAGTCTAAATTGTACTTGCAAATTTTGTAGATCAAATGGCTAAGTCCAACTTCAACTTCAACGTTTTTGCTGAGAAAGAAAAGCTTAAGAACAATGGGTCTAACTTCACCAACTGGTTCCGCAATCTGAGAATCATTCTCGCTGGCGGACAAAAGGACTATGTCCTTGAGAAAGCGCTAGGTGACGCCCCTGCTGTAGATGCGCCGGCTGATGAGAAAGCTGTTTATCAGTCGCGCAAAGATGATTATGGTGTGATTAAGAGCACCATGTTGTTTGCTATGGAATCGGACCTTCAAAATCGATTTGAGGATTTCCCCGGGCCCTTTGAGATTCTTGAGGAACTGAAAACTATGTTTCAGACTCAGGCCCGTTCTGAGAGATATGAGATCTCTGAGAAATTCTTTAACTGCAAGATGGAGGAAGGGAGTTCCGTTAGTGAGCACGCCATAAAGATGTCGGGCTACACTCAACGCCTTGAGCAACTGGACTGCAAGATTCTAGAGGAGCTCAAGATTGACAGGGTTCTGCAATCACTCCCTCCTAGCTACAAAGGTTTTGTAGTTACTCATAATCAGATTGGTTCCACTGATACGATCACCGAGCTCTTCGCTAAGCTGAAAGCTGCGGAGGTGGACATCAAGAAGGATAATCATGTGTTGATGGTCAACAAGCCCCCCAGCTTTAAGAAAGGTAAGGGTGCAAAGAAGCCCTTCAAGAAAGGCGGTGGCAAGCGCGTTGCCCCTGCCGAGAAGAAGCTCAAGTCTGGACCTAAGCCGGACACTGAGTGCTTCTATTGCAAGGAAAAAGGGTCACTGGAAGCGCAACTGTCCGAAGTACTTAGCGGACAAGAAGGCTGGCACCATCAAAGGTATATTTGATATACATGTTATTGATGTTTTCCTTACTAGCCCTCGTTGTAGTGCCTGGGTATTTGATACTGGTTCAGTTGCTAATATTTGTAACTCGAAACAGGAGCTACGGAATAGACGGCGGCTAGCGAGGGATGAGGTGACGATGCGCGTTGGCAACGGATCAAGAGTTGATGTGATGGCCGTCGGCACGCTCTCCTTAGTTTTACCTTCGGGATTAGTTTTAAACCTCAATAAATGTTATTATGTGCCTGCGTTGAGCATGAACATCATATCTGGATCGTGTTTATTGCAAGACGGTTATTCATTTAAATCTAAGAATAATGGTTGTTCTATTTATATGAGTAACATCTTTTATGGTCATGCACCTGCTGTGAATGGTTTATTTCTTCTGAATCTCGAAAGGGATGAAACACACATCCATAACATTGAGGCTAAGAGATGCAAGGTAGATAGTGATAATACTACTTATTTGTGGCACTGCCGTCTAGGTCATATTGGTGTAAAACGCATGAAGAAACTCCATTTTGATGGACTTTTGGAGTCTCTTGATTTTGAATCATTTGACACATGCGAGCCATGCCTCATGGGCAAGATGATCAAAACCCCGTTCTCCGGAATGATGGAGCGAGCAACGGACTTGTTGGAAATCATACATACCGATGCATGCGGACCGATGAGTGTTTTGACGCGCGATGGATATCGCTACTTCTTCACTTTTACCGACGACTTAAGTAGATATGGGTATATCTATTTGATGAAACATAAATCTGAAACATTTGAAAAGTTCAAGGAATTTCAGAATGAAGTGGAAAATCATCGTAACAGAAAAATTAAGTTTCTATGATCCGATCGTGGAGGTGAATATTTGAGTTATGATTTTCTCACGCATCTTAAAGCAAGCGGAATCGTTTCTCAACTCACGCCACCCAGAACACCACAGCGTAATGGTGTGTCTGAACGTCGGAATCGAACTCTATTAGATATGGTGCGATCAATGATGTCTCTTACTGATTTGCCGTTATCATTTTGGGGTTATGCATTAGAAACCGCTGCATTCACTTTAAATAGGGCACCATCTAAATCCGTTGAGACGACACCGTATGAACTGTGGTTTGGTGCTAAACCTAAGTTGTCATTTCTTAAAGTTTGGGGATGCGAAGCTTACGTCAAGAAGTTGATGCCGGACAAGCTCGAACCCAAAGCGGAGAAATGCGTCTTCATAGGATACCCTAAGAAAACTATTGGGTATACCTTCTATCACAGATCCGAAGGCAAAGTGTTTGTCGCAAAGAACGGATCCTTTCTTGAGAAGGAGTTTCTCTCGAAAGAAGTGAGTGGGAGGAAAGTAGAGCTAGACGAGGTTATTGAACCTTCTCTTGAGTTGGAGAGTAGCGCAACACCTGAAATTGTTCCAGTTCCGTCTGCACCGACAATAGAGAAAGCTAATGACGAGGATCATGAAGCTTCGGATGATGCTACTACTGAGCTTCGCAGGTCGACAAGGTCGTGTGCCCCTCCTGAGTGGTACGGCAACCCTGTCTTAACTGTCTTGTTAGTAGACGACAGTGAACCTGCGAACTATGAGGAAGTGATGATGAGCCCAGACTCTGAGAAATGGCTAGAGGCCATGAAATCCGAATTGGGATCCATGAGCGAAAACCAAGTATGGACTTTGGTGGACCCTCCTAGCGACCGAAAGGTCGTTGAGTGCAAATGGATTTTCAAGAAGAAAACGGACGCGGATGGTAATGTTACTGTCTATAAAGCACGACTTGCCGCGAAAGGTTTTCGACAAGTTCAAGGTGTTGACTACGATGAGACTTTCTCTCCCGTAGCGATGTTTAAGTCCATTCGGATTTTATTAGCAATTGCCACGTTTCATGATTATGAAATATGGCAGATGGATGTCAAGACTGCGTTCCTCAATGGAAACATTGATGAAGAGTTGTATATGATGCAACCCAAAGGTTTTGTCGATCCTAAGGATGCTGATAAAGTGTGCAAACTTCAGCGTTCCATTTATGGACTGAAGCAAGCATCTCGGAGTTGGAACCTTCGTTTTGATCAAGTGATCAAGAGCTTTGGATTTGTTCCAAATTGCTACGAAGCTTGTATCTACAAGAAAGTGAGTGGGAGCTCAGTGAAATTTCTAGTACTATATGTGGATGACATATTGATTATTGGAAATGACATTGACATGCTTAACAATGTGAAGACTTATTTGAACAAATGTTTTTCAATGAAACACCTAGGGGAAGCTGCTTATATATTGGGCATCAAAATCTATAGAGATAGACAAAGACGCCTGATAGCTTTAAGCCAAAGTACATACCTAGACAAAGTTCTGAAAAGGTTCAGAATGGATAAGGCAAAGAAAGGTTCAGTGCCTATGTTGTCAGGTAAGATATTGAGCAGGGCTCAGTGTCTAGCTACAGTAAACAATAGAGAAGCTATGAGCAAAGTGCCTTATGCCTCGGCCATAGGATCTATCATGTATGCCATGCTATGTACTAGACCGGATGTGTCCAATGCTCTTAGTTTGACGAGCAGATACAAAACCAGGAGTGGAACACTGGACAGCCGTGAAGAACATCCTAAAGTATTTAAATAGAACTAAAGAAATGTTCTTAGTCTATGGAGGTGATGAACAACTCGTCGTAAAAGGTTACGTCGATGCTAGTTTCTACACTGACAAGAATGATTCTAAATCTCAGACAGGATACGTTTATATTTTGAATGGAGGAGCTGTGAGCTGGAGAAGCTGCAAGCAAAGCGTGATCGCGGGATCTACAGTAGAAGCGGAATACATGGTTGATGCAGAAGCTTCAAGTGAAGGAGTTTGGATCAGGAACTTCATCACTGAGCTTGGTGTGGTTCCAAGTGCCTTGGACCCACTGGAGATATTGTGTGACAACACTGGCGCCATAGCACTGGCTAAGGAACCAAGATATCATCCAAAGACCAAGCATATAAACCACAAGTTTCATATAATCCGAGATTATATAACATATGGAGATCTGAAGATTAGCAAAGTACATACAGATCTGAATGTCGCAGATCCATTGACTAAACCTCTTCCACGAGCAAAACATGATCAGCACCTTAGTGCCATGGGTGTTAGATTGTTGCCAGATGTAAACTAGATTATTGACTCTAGTGCAAGTGGGAGACTGTTGGAATTATGCCCTAGAGGCAATAATAAAGATGTTATTATTATAATTCTTGTTCATGATAAAGTTTATATTCCATGCTAGAAATGTATTAAGAGGAAACTTTAATACTTGTGTGGTTTATGAACAACACCGTGTCCCTAGTACGCCTCTATGGACTAGCTCATTGATTAATGATGGTTAAGGTTTCCTAACCATAGACAGAGTTGTCAATTAATAATGAGATCATGTCATCGGGAGAATGATATGATGGACAGACCCAAATTAAGCAGAGCAATTAGATCGTGTCATCGTGTTCATCTTTACGAAGCTTTTCCTATGTCAAATATTGTATTCCTTAGACCATGAGATAATGTAACTCCCTGGTATCGGAAGAAAGCTTTGAGGTCATCAAACGTCATCCTATGAGAGGTGATCATAAAGGTGTCTCTTAGGTGATCGGAAAGTACCTATTGGGTTTTATGTATCGAGATGGGATTTGTCCCTCCCAAGTCGGAGAGATATACTTCGGGCCCACTCAGTAATCGATATCAACACCGCTTGCAAGCACGTGGTTAAGGAGTTAATCACAAAGTGATATCGGATTACGGAACGAGTAAAGTACTTGCTGAGACCGAGATTGAACTAGGTATGCCAATGCCGACGATCGAATCTCGGGCAAGTAAAATATCGCGTGACGAAGGGAATATATATATGGGATTGATTGAATCCTGGCATCGTGGTTCATCCGATATGATCATCGATGAATATGTGGGAGTCAATATGGGTTTCCAGACCCCATTGTTGATTATTGATTGAAGATCATGTCTGCATATTCTCGAACCCGCAGGGTCACACACTTAACGTGTCTCGACGCTAGGATATAATGGATAATTGGTTTATGAGTTTTTTTTCGGAGTCTCGGATGAGATCCAAGACATCACGAGAGGTTCCGGAATGGTCCGAATAATAAGATTCATATAAGGCAAAGCAGATTTTGGAGTTCGGAATTGTTTCGGGTTGTTCGGTATTGTACCAGAAGCTTCTAGAACCTTCCGGAGTGGGACCAACGTGGCCCCACTTGTCGGGAGGGGGCGTGGGCCTACGAGGGAGTGCCATGGCCGCATTGGGCCAGGGGCACAAGGCCCTATAGGCCCAGCCGGCCAAGCCCTAGGGGAAACCCTAGGGGAGCTTCTAGAAGGGGGGGAACTTGCCCCCCACTCCTCCCTCCTTGGCCGCCGGCCCTAGGGCTTGGGGGAGGGGCAAGGGCCAGCCGCCCACCCCTCTATATAAAGAGGGCTGGGGGCGCACCTTCCCCACACCTCCTCCTCAAGCCCTAGCCTCCCTGCTGCCCTCCTCTCTCTCTCCCTCCCGACTGCGCGTAGGAGAAGCCCTGCCGCAGAACTCTCCACCACTTGCACCACGCCATCGTGTTGTAGATCCAATCTATCTCTCCACCCCACTTGCTGGACTGAGGAAGGAGGAGACGTCGAGGTGCCGCACGTGTGCATCTCTCGGAGGCATCACCACTTGCGGTGTTAGATCGGATCGGATCGCGAGGAGGAGAAGCGAGTACGACTACATCAACCACGTTCCGTTGAACGTTCCGCTGTGCGAATCTTCAAGGGTATGAAGATATCATCTATTCCCCCTTCGTTGTTTGCATCTCCTAGATTAGATCTTGGCTTTTCCCGTTCGAATCCGTAGAAAATTTTGATTTACTATGCTGCAGAACCCTTCAGGCATAACCATCACAACAACAAGTTCCTAAACCGCGGCAAGATAACCCCCAAGTTCCCCGTCCTCAACCGCGGCAACATCAAAATAATCACAAAGAACATCAACATGATAACTCGGATGATAAAGAATACCAATGCCACCACCATAATGGCAACCGTCACCTACGCCAAGATGAGGAGACATTTGGCAAGCTCAAGTTCACTATGTCCAAATTCACTTGTTCCAACGACCCTGAGGAATATTTCTCATGGATACTCAAGGTTGATAAAATCTTCCACATGCACAACTATAGCAATGAGAATATGGTGTCTATGGCATATAGTTTTAAAAACTAGACCGGACCGACGACAGAACCAGAGCTCCTGGCGGTTCTTTAAGCACACTGGACTGCTCACACTAGTAAACCAGAATAAACCTTAAAACCACGGTTGAACCACCGGTTTATACACTAAAACGGGCCCTTCAGTCTGACCCGTTCAATTGTTTTAGAGCTAAAGTGGGACTCGAAATCAGCACCTAGCGCGCATGCAAATCTAGAATCGAGCCACATACCAACTGACCTACCGCTGTTTCATGCATAAAAGCAGAAACGTACCTCATTATTATCTACACAGTTGAACTCAAAATTTAACGTGCGACTACCAAACTACTTTCTCTACCGTTAGATTGGTAGCGTTTGCTCATATGGAAATATGCTATTACTCAGTTGCTGATACTCTTAAGTTGTTATTACATGTACATTTTGCTAAATTCTAAGTCTAAAATATTTTCTATGTTTATAAATATTTATTTATTGTAGCATTTACAAGTAAAATTATAATACTTTATATCTTAAAAACCTAGACAGTGAACTGGTGAACCAGTGGTTCCACTGGTAAAAACCTAAACCGGCTGCCTCACCGGTTCGGTCATCGGTCCGATTTTTTAAACTATAATGGCATCCCTCGAGTTTGATGATTATCCCAACCTTTGGTGGGAACAAGTCCAAGTTGCTTGAGAGGAAAGAAGAGAGCCACCCATTGATACGTTGTAAGAGATGAAGAATCACATGCATTCCTGCTTTGTTCCGTTGCATTACACTTGCGACCTCTTCAACAAGCTTCAAAATCTACATCAAGGAACCCAAAGTGTGGAAGAGTACTTCAAGTAAATGAAGCTCCAAATGATCTGTGCTAACACAGAAGGAGAGGAGAAAACCATGGCTCATTTTCTAATGGGCTTGAATCACCCTATCAACAAGCGCATCATGGAGTTTCAAGCCTACCGCAACATTGTTGAGCTTGTACACAATGCCACCAAGGCCGAGCATCAAGTTCAAGAAGACCTCAAATATAGCAAGCCGAAGACCTATTTCACCTATAATTCCTCTCCAGCTGCTCCTACACCAAGTACCGATGGGAGAACTCCAAGTAGATTCAAGCCTCCGTTAAAGTCAACAACCTCTCAAGGAAAACCGCCCCAAGTGGCGAGCAACATATGGAAACCACCTCCATGCCTCAAGTAGAATGCTACAAGTGTGGAGGCAAAGGAAACAACTCTTTCCAATGTGGCAATTGATACGTCCAATTTGCATCACCATTCTATATCATAATTTGCCTCTATTCATTGATATATTTCCTATTAAGAGGTGTTACTTGTGTCTTTTCATCTGTTTTTGCATGTTGGATGATTCTTGGAGGATGAACTACCAGAGTCAGGATTCTGATGGAAAAAGAGGTGTTTTGATGCAATTTTGTGAATATCAGAAAAACTACAGAAAACCCTATTTTCCTAGAAGACGAAGAAATCCAGAAGGGGAGGCGGAGATGGGCCACAGGGGGCCCACACCCCTCTAGGCGCGGGCCACCCCTAGGCCACGCTTATATGGGTGTGGCCCACCTATGGCTCCGCCCTCTCGCCTATATATTCTCCTCTAAACCCTAATACACGGGGAGCAACCACAGAAAGATTCCGCCGCCTCTGTAGGGCGGAAAACACCGAGAGAGAAAGAGCTCTCTGGCAGACAGATTTCTGCCAGGGAAATCTCTTCCCGGAGAGGGGAGATCATCGCCATGAACACCATCATCAAGCTAGACTTCATCAGGATCATCATCATCCACACCATCATCTCCACAAGCACCATCATCACCACTCCATCCCGCTGTAACAATCGTGTTGAATACTTGCATAGTTGTTAGGAGAAACTTTACCGGTGTTGATTACTATTGTAGTTGATGCTTGTGAGTGGAACCATTGGATTATTGTTTATGTTCAGATTGTTATTTATCACCATATCATATTTGATCTTGATCCATATGATGTCTTGTGAGTAGTTCGTTTAGTTCTTGAGGACATGGGAGAAGTCATGTTGTTAGTAGTGGATTTGTGTTGAGATATTATTCAATGGTTTAGTATTTAAGTTGTGGTGCTATTCTTCTGGTGGTGTCATGTTGTCACATCCCAAAATTTTCCAAATTTTGAAATGTGAAAAATAAATAAACAAATAAACAATTGTTGATTTTTAGGGTGAGAAGAAACTTTTTGATTCCAATTGGAAATATCAAAACCTATTTTGATCAAATAAAATTCTAAAGGGATTTAAAAAGATAAACAATTAATAAATAAAATTATGATAGTTGGAATTACTATTTTTAGATCTTTTAATAAAAAGATTTGATTTTCAAAAGCAAAGGTAGAATTATAAATAAGGATTATTTGATAGAGCCAAAGTAAATCTTGGCCAAGCTTTTGAAATAAAATATTTCTATTTGATAAAAAGAGTAAAGGTTTATTTAAATAAAATAATGAGGATTTATTAATATCCAATTTTATTAAAGTAAAGGCTTTTCCATTTTAAATAAAACACTAAAACTTGTTAAATTATTTTAAATAAGTTTTCCAAGTGTTTTTATTTATTCAAATAAAACCTACTGAAATGATTTTGGTATTATTTCATATTTCAAATAGAGTTTTAGAATAAATCAAATCCTATTTGAATTAATAACTAAGGTCTATTTATTTAATTATTAATGGATCCTAAAAAGAATAAAAATTATTCTATTTTGGTCTTTGGATTATGTTGTTAATCAGAATTAAAATAAATACAAAGTTTGGTGGTGGTTTGATTTGATTTGTTGTTTGAATTGTTTTTTTGAAAATCAAAACAGAAAATCAAATAGAAAAAGAAAAAGCAATCTGTATAAAAAAAGTGAAACAGACTCAACCCAACCCAACAGGCCCAGCAGCCCAACTCGTAGCCCAACTCTCCCCCCTCTCAGCGAAACGTTTTTCCCTCGGAAAAGGACCCGCAGAGACGCAGACAAGTGGCCCCATCCTTCCCTCCCTCACTCTCGCTGACAGACGGACCCCACTGGCCACCTCAACATCGTCTTCCCCACGACCACGTCGCCCTGCCGTTGCTGCGATTTACTCTGGCGATGAATACGAGTTATTGCCGCTGTTATTCTTCGTTGTGATCATGCATACATAACCGCCCTTTCCTCCTCTCTCTTTCCCCTCGCTTGCCTCTCCCTCTCTGCCCCTAGGCTGCTCTAATTGCGAGCTCGAGCCCTCTCTGCTCCGACAAACTCCTCCGTCGATTCCGGCGAGGACAGTCTCGCCCTCGGCCCCTGCTTCACACGGGTTTCATCATCAGCCTCTTGCGCACCTTCCTGTGCCAACCGCTTGACCTCGCCCACTCCACAACGACGACAACCTCGATTCTGAACACCACCGGCGTCTGCCATTACTCCGACGAACCTTCCAGGTAACACCAGATCGCCCCGAACTTGCTAGTTGATGCTCCCATGATCCCCAGAACAGTGCGCGTCTAACCGTACCTTCCGGTTGCCTTAGGGCGATCTGCAGCCTCACCTCCGACAGCAAACAGAGCCGCCCGACGCCGACGCCGTCTCCGGTGAGCAATAGCCGTCGCATCATTGCGCCCCTTGCCTCCTCGCGACCACGTTGAGCACCGCCACGATTCCTTGAACACGGTGATCACTCCCGCTACCCCTCTTGCCTCCAGCATCATCGGCAAGCACACCGCCAGAGCATGCGCCGTCGCCAGCGCCGCCAGTGGATGGTCAAGCATCTACGAGCCATTAGATTGTTATCTTGTGGCTAAGATTAGATTTGGGCGAAAGGGTATGCGTCCATCTGTGCCACTAGATCTCACTTAAATCCTACGGTCCACAGAGCTCAATCCGTGCGAACCGGTATCGTCGAGTAAAAACATGACGCGTGGCACTAGTTTGTTTGAATAGACAGAAACATTTCTATAGATTGATTGAATTTGTAAATTGCATAACTTTTGATCCACATGACCAAAATTTGCAAATTTTATATCAATGGAATCAGCAAGACAAATCCTACCCAACCATGCACTTTGTTTAATGATTTGCTTCTGGAAAATTGGTTGAATTTGCAGAAACTTGTGTAGGCTTATTTTGAATATAAAAATTGTTCTAGATATATTTTTAATATGAAATCTTTGCAAAATGGTTTGTTGTGAACCTACTGACCCTAGGAACCAACTTATGGATTTAAAAATGTATTTTGTGAAGATAAAGAATAAATAATTGAATTAGCTCATTTCTAGTCAAATAAAAATATGGATTATGATTTAGAAATGATTTTTGAGTGAAACCTTTGGGAAATGATTGGTTCAAACCTTCTGACCCTAAACACCAAGTTTTGAGAATTAAAATATATTTGGTGAACCCTTTAAAAAATATTGTTTTGCTAAAAACATTTTCAACCACATAAAATAATGATTTGATTTAAAAATGGTTTATAGATAAAACCTTTTGCAAATGGTTTTACCACTTTAGTAAATGACCACTTTGAACTTTATAATGCTTAGAGCCTAGTAGAAACCACCTTTGCAAATAAAACTATCTTATGCATGCTTGCATGCATGACCTTGTTTTTCTTATTTTATGTGTGAGAAATGATTGAATGCTAGTTGAATATATGTTTGCTTGATTGATTTGTAGTGAAGTTAGAAGAGTTTGATATTTGCAAGATCAAGAAGTGAACCAACATTCTCTACTAAAAAGGCAAGTGACACTATCATCCATGTCCTACTATTTTCATTACATTTAGTGGATTTTGTAACATGCATGGAAAGGTTTACTATATTTTATGCTATGCTAAATCCTAATAGGATACCCTTATATATTCCTTAGTGGAAAAAATGTAGTTGTAGTATGCTTAGCCCAACTATATATTTGGGATGGGATACATGTTATGATTATATGAAGAGTTGAAAAGATATATGTTTTATATAATAAAACAAGTACTCAATGAACCACCTGGGTGAACAAGGATACTCAAGTTTTGGACAAGGTGGCAACAAAAGGAACCATGTTTATATGGCTATCTCTTTTTGTATGTGCACTAGAATAAAACCACCCAGGGACTTAGAGATTGAACATGTTTCTCGTACAGTGGCTTCCGTGTACATCCACATGCTAAATGGGCTCTGGCTTAGTCAACTACATAGTGGAAGACCCATGCATTGGCATCTTCAGGTTAACTAGAATTGTGTAAGGGAACTTGAAACCCTACATTGGTGCCTGGATGACAAGCTAGCATTGTGTATTGGGAGGACTCCTATGGAAAGACTTTGTCACATTCTCAATCTGCCAGTACTCCATCTTGGTGAGTACTTATCCAGCGGCCATTGGTGGCATCAAGATGAGATTGTGTCATGTGGGTAAAGTGTACAACTTCTGCAGAAGATCAAATTCTAAGTACTTAGCCGTGTACCCGGTTATGGACAATACTGAGCAACTAAGGCCTAAAGCTATGGAAGATCTCGACATTCTAATTTCTCAAAGTAAAACTTGATGGTGACAACAAGGGATTTGAAGCACTTGGAGTTTTCCAAGGAGTTCAGAAATATTTGACAAAAAGATCAAAAACTATTTTGAAAGATAGGATAAAACTATATTGCTTTCTGCAAATAAGCCTAAACCCCACTTAGCCAAATATGCATGTAATGATAGGATCCACTTATATCTACATAGTAGTGAAACTTGCCAATACAATTCAACTGTATTGACCCTTGTGGCTGCAACTTATTATGTTGCAGGTTTGTTTGATGTTAGTGAAGTGTGTTGAATAGGATTACAAGTCTACAACCAACATGATTGCCTGTGGCACTTTGAAGATGAAGGACCCCATGCTTATAGATATTCTGCTGCAATGTAATGTAATAGCCAAATGAGCTATGTAAGATGTAATGAATTATTTTATTCCTGGTTATAAAGTTGTATTATGACCTTTGTTTCTTGATATTACATCTTAACTGTGGATGCTAACTATTGATCCAGGGACTAGCATTGTAAACACAGGGATCTCTACCTTATTAAAGGTTGGGAACCTTACACATGTGAACGTCGACTACATGATACTTCACCATTTATGGGCCTAGGGGAATCCATTGTGTATTTGGATACTAATTGTGGGGTTGCCGGAGTGACAGAAACCTGAACCCCCGTTAGGACACCATTGCACAAGGGAGTGTATGATCTCAGAGTTTAAGGCTGTGGTTAGGTTTATATCTTAATTGCTTTCCTGTAGTTGTGGATGCTTATAGGGGGTTTAATCACAAGTATGTATTAGTCCAAGTAAGGTCGGTACATTAGCACAGGTTCACCCACACAACACTTACAACACCAAAGAAGACTACTCAGCTATTTGAAGCGAAAGCACTTGACAGAATTCCCACGTGTCCTCGAGAACGTTTGGTCCTTATAAGTATTTCCACCGGCTTGTACTTTGCTAAGAAAGGATTGGGACACTTGCTGCAATTGTTCGTTTTCTTTATTATTTGCACTTTGTTTCTTTGCTTTATCAGAAAACCCCTAAAAATCCGTTTGCTAAGTATTTACAGAGATTTCCTGCTCCATACCACTAGTCAACACCATATGCTCCTCGTTGGGATCGACATTCCTATTTATCGAAAGTACTATGATACACCCCCTATACTTGTGGGCCATCAAGACTATTTTCTGGCGCCGTTGCCGAGGAGTGAAGCGCTATTGAAGAGTGGAACTGGTAAAGGAAACTTCTACCGTGAGTATTGCTTTTTATTTCTGTTTGTTACTTTGTTTCCAATATGGATAACCCACTTGGTTTTCTGTTTGAGAAAACTACTATGACTATTAGGGTAGTAGATGAACCACCACCTGTTGAGATAGATCCTTTTAAGATACCTACAAGTATTGTTGATCGTGTTATGGATAATTATTATTTAGGAGATGGAACTGTCCATCCTGGTGATCATTTGCTTTTTATCAATGAATTATGCGGGTTGTTTAAGTGTGCAGGTATCACAACTGAACAGGTGAAGAAGAAGTTACTCTCTATATCCTTGAAAGGGAGAGCTGAAAAATGGTATAAGCTACTGAAGAATGGACAATCCATGGAATGGGAGGAAATAGTACCTCTCTTTTATTCTAAATTCTATCCTCCCTGTGAGATTCATAAGGATAGGAATCTGATATATAACTTTTGGCCTCGTGATGGAGAGAGTACAGCTCAAGCTTGGGAGAGATTGAAGTTACTAATACTCAAATGTCCTATTCATGAACTCCCTAACAATATTATTATCAATAACTTTTATGCCAGGCTTTCTCTTCATGATAAAGATTTACTAGATGCTTCTTTTGCTGGATCTTTCATATGTATGAAGGAAGAAGCTAAATGGGATCTCCTAGACTGTATTCAAGAGAACACTGAAGCTTGGGAGAATGACAAAGGAAGAAAGTCAGGTATAGACTATGATTATGAATGCATTAAATCTTTTATGGGAACTGATGACTTCCGTGATATTAGTAATGACTAATGAGTATGGTCTTGATTCTCAAGTTCTTGCAAAATGTTTTAAGGCCTTTGCCTCTTATATTGAAATTCCCAAAAAGGAGTGGGACATGTACCATGCTCCTTATAAAGACATTGTTACCATGCCCCAGAAAGGTTAATAAAGTTACTAATAAAGATCATTATCCTTTGCCCTTTATTGATCAAATGCTAGAAAGGTTGTCTAAAAAGACCCACTTTTGTTTTCTTGGTGGTTATTCTGGGTTCTGCTGTGAGAGAACAAGACTAAGAGAAAACCACCTTCACTTGTCCTTATGGCACTTATTCTTATAGGCGTATGCCTTTTGGTTTATGTAATGCTCCTGCTACCTTTCAGAGATGTATGTCTGCTATCTTTCATGGTTTTTGTGAAGAAATTGTGGAGGTTTTTATGGACGTTTTCTCCGTCTATGGAACTTCTTTTGATAACTGTTTGCACAACCTTGATAAAGTTATGCAGATATGTGAAGAAACCAACCTTGTTCTTAATTGGGAGAAATGCCATTTCATGGTTAATGAAGGGATTGTTCTTGGACACAAAATTTCTGAAAGAGGCATTGAAGTTGACAGAGCCAAAATTGAAACAATTGAGAAGATGCCTTGCCCTAGGGATATAAAAGGTATTCGTAGTATCCTGGGTCATGCGGGTTTCTATAGGAGGTTTATTAAAGATTTCTCCAAAATTTCAAAGCCCCTTACCAATCTTCTTCAAAAAGATATACCTTTTGTTTTTTATGATGATTGTAAGGAAGCTTTTGAAACTTTGAAGAAAGCTTTGACTACTGCTCCTATTGTTCAACCACCCAATTGGATTTTACCTTTTGAAATTATGTGTGATGCTAGTGATTTTGTTGTGGGTTATGTTCTTGGTCAACGTGTTGATAAGAAGTGGAATGTTATTCATTATGCTAGCAAGACTTTAGATGCTGCTCAAAATAATTATGATACTACCGAGAAGGAGTTCTTAGATGTAATCTTTGCTTGTGATAAGTTTAGACCCTATATTGTTGATTCAAAGGTTACTATTCATCTTGATCATGCTGCTATTAAGTACCTTATGACAAAGAAAGACACTAAGCCTAGGCTTATTAGATGGGTGTTTTACAAGAGTTTGATCTGCATATTGTAGATAGGAAAGGTGCTAAAAACCCTGTTGTTGACAATTTATCTCGTTTGGAAAACATTTCTTTTGATCCTTTGCCTGTTAATGATAGTTTTCCAAATGAGCAGTTGGCTACAATAAGGGTAAGCCCGCATGCGAGTCCTTGGTATGCTGATTAAGCTAACTTTATTGTTTCCAAGTATTTGCCTCCAACCTTTACAACTCAGCAAAGAAGAAAATTCTTTTATGATCTGAGGCATTATTTTTTGGGATGACCCACATTTATATAAAGAAGGAGTAGATGGTATTATGCGAAGATGTGTTCCAGAATATGAACAACAAGAGATGTTGATAAAATGTCATGGTAGTGCTTATGGAGGACATCATGCTGGGGATAGAACTGCACAAAAAGTTTTACAAATTGGATTTTATTGGCCTACCATTTTCAAGGATGCAAGGAAGTTTGTTTTATCTTGTGACGAATGTCAAAGAGTTGGTAACATTTATAGACGTAATGAAATGCCTATGAATTATTCTCTTATTATTGAACCTTTTGATTGTTGGGGATTTGACTTTATGGGTCCTTTTACTCCTTCAAAAGGGTATACTCATATTCTTGTTGCTGTTGACTATGTTACAAAGTTGGTAGAAGCCATACCTACAAACAGCGTTGATGGTAAGACCTCTTTAAAAATGCTTAAGGATGTTATTTTTCCTAGGTTTGGTGTGCCTAGATATCTCATGACTGATGGAGGCTCTCATTTTATTCATGGTGGTTTTAGGAAAACTCTTGCTAAATATGATGCTAACCATAGAATTGCTTCATATTATCACCCCCAAACCAGTGGGCAAGTAGAACTTTCCAATAGGGAAATTAAATCTATATTGCAGAAGACTATTAAAAGATCTAGGAAAAATTGGGCTAAAAAGTTGAATGACGCTTTATGGGCTTATAAAACTGCTTATAAAAATCCTATGGGGATGTCTCCTTACAAAATGGTTTATGGGAAAGCTTGTCACTTTCATTTAGAATTAGAACACAAAGCTTATTGCGCAGTGAAAGAATTGAATAGAGATTTTAAACTTGCTGGTGAGAAAAGATTGCTTGACTTGAGTACCTTAGATGAGTGGAGAAGTGAAGCTTATGAAAATGCTAGAATCTTTAAGGAAAAAGTAAAAAGATGGCATGATAGGAGAATTATCAAAAGGGAGTTCCATGTTGGTGAGAAAGTTCTCTTATATAGGTCTCGTCTCAGATTCTTTGCAGGGAAGCTACTCTCAAAATGGGAAGGACTTGGACCTTTTGTTAGTGAGGAAGTGTATCATTTAGGGGCTATCAAAATATATTCTTTGAAGGATAAGACTACATAGGTGGTGAATGGTCAAAGGCTCAAACATTATATTTCTGGATTCTTATAATGAAGATGTCGATATTATTCAAATGGTGACTCCGGAAGAATTTATTAGAAACCAAACACCAGAATCTGCTGAGTCTGTCTTTGAATAGGTAAAAGTGGTGAAAACTGAAGGTCTGTGAGAACCCTATCTTTTTATATTTTTGATGTTTTTATTGCATACGGAAGGTTACGAGATGGAACAGAGGAGGAAACGGAGGCCAGCGTGGCCACACCCACCCTAGGCGCGGGCCCCCAGCTGGCCGCGCCTGGAGGGGGGCCCCTGAGCTTCGTCTTCGCCTCGTTTTCGCACCAGTACCTTCCCTATGCATTGAAACCTCGTAATATATAACCCCCCGGATCCCTCGAGGTTCGTATATCGTGTTCTCGTCGTGTTTCTGTTTCGATCCATTTCTGTCAGGCAGATTCTCGGTTTTGGAGCTACAATGTCTTCCTCTGGATCACCCATAGAGGATTCCTCCACGGATGTTATTAACCCATATATGTATGAGTTGAAGATTCATCCTAATGAGTTGATTCTCAAGGATGGGAAGGTGCAAATGAGGGAAGTGCAAGGCCCTAAAGGAGAAGGCAGTCTGGAAGACATGATGGAAGCATTGGAGCAGGAAGTTTTCAGGTACAAAAAGATGGCGGAGCGCTAAGTGGATGTCATCCATAAGATAAATTTAGAACTCATCACCAAGCACGAGGAGGAGGTTGCTGAGCTCTGAGACGAAATCCTCACGCTCCATCAGACCACCAACCAATTACAAGCACAACTCTACAACATACAAAACCAAAACTGTGAGTATGAGGCTAGATTTAATCGCATAAGCTCTGCTGCTAGTTTTAGAACTGTGGAAACCAAGAAATCCTTTTTGGATGGGTAACCTTTACCTTGGAAGTCTGATGATGACAAGGGAACACCACCACCGCCGAAGGAGTAATTCGTCAGCAGGTTTGGCATCCCTTTGGCTTGTTCCAAGCTTGGGGGAGTGCCGCGGTATCACATCATTATTGTTTATGTTTTACCTTTTTAGTAGAGCTATATCTTTGGTAGAGAAGTTATCTTATAGGTTGGTTTGCATGTGGAAGTATCTCTCCTTTAGTTGGTTATCTATGTATCCCTTGGTGTGAGTGCCTTTATGGAATATTAATGAGAAGTTTCATCTTTTACTTTTTGCACTTCTTATTTTAGTTTGCAATCTCTATTATATGATTGACCTTGTTGATCAGTATTGGAATCACTTTGGGAGCATCAAGTAGATCTAAATTGGTTTTGGCAAACCGATCTCTAGTCAGTAGCAACACTTTTGAGTTTTGGAAGGAAAAGATAAAAAAAGCGTACAAGTATTATGTATCATTTATTTTCTTTCTTGATTGGCTCATAAGCTTAGCATTCTTTATTTAAGATCTTTTATGTCTTCAAGGAAGATTGCATGTTTGGCTTTATCACTTGTAGGTTTGCTTGTTTCCTTCAACTCTTTTGCTTGCTACCCAGCCTTGCTAGCCAAAAACCTGTTTTGAGAAAGAATACTTCTCATGCATCCAATCCTTTGAACCAAAACCTGTGCCATTTTTGTCCACCATATATACCTATTGGCATTATTGCTATTTCAAGCAAATTCTCAAGCTTCATCTATCTTTCAAATTAAAAAATTATTTTGTTATGTGAAAACTAGTCAGTAAAGCTCTCACGAACTTGATTGCACACCTTATTTTCTTACCCCTAATAAACTTGAACCATTGTGTCATCGAAGTTGTATATGCTTGCATCTATACGTTGGGATTAGCAGAACCGTGCTATCACGGGGAACGCTTTCAACACTTGTGGATACATATCCAGTTGATATCATGCTCTTTTGTTTGCGGACATCATCGGTGTGAAATAAAAGGGGAGCTTGTAAGTCCATGGAGTTATGTATGTGTGTTAGAGAAACGCCTGGGCCGCTAGCCTAAGCCATGCCTAATCATGGTGGAAACTTGCAGCATAACCATAGTGAGCAATCTGTGAAGCATCCTCAATAAAAACCTATGCAAATAACAAATAAAAAGATCGCTGAGATGCTCACTGTCTGCTTGCCTTGTTATTTTGATTATGGGATAGCTCATGTATCATGTGCAAGGGGTACCCCGTTGGCGGTTCTTTATGATACACATGTACTTATAATGACAAGAACTTACCGGTAACTAAAGTTGAGTAGCATGAGGAGCGGCCCTCGTACTCAAGAGATAGCCACCCATTGATACATCGTAAGAGATGAAGAATCACATGCATTCCTGCTTTGTTCCGTCGCATTACACTCGCGACCTCTTCAACAAGCTTCAAAATCTACATCAAGGAACCCAAAGTGTGGAAGAGTACTTAAAGGAAATGAAGCTCCAAATGATCAGTGCTAACATAGAAGAAGGAGAGGAGAAAATGATGGATCATTTTCTAATGGGCTTGAATCACCCTATCAGTAAGCGCATCATGTACTTCCAAGCCTACCGCAAGATTGTTGAGCTTGTACACAATGCCACCAAGGATGAGCATCAAGTTCAAGAAGACCTCAAATATAGCAAGCCGAAGACCTATTTCACCTACAAGTCCTCTCTAGCTGCTCCTACACCAACTACCGATGGGAGAACTCCAAGTAGATTCAAGCCTCCGTTAAAGTCAACAACCTCTCAAGGAAAACCACCCCCAAGTGGCGAGCAACCTATGGAAACCACCTCCACGCCTCAAGTAGAATGCTACAAGTGTGGAGGCAAACGAAAACAACTCTTTCCAATGCGGCAACTGATACGTCCAATTTGCATCACCATTCTATATCATAATTTGCCTCTATTCATTGATATATTTCCTATTAAGAGGTGTTACTTATGTCTTTTCATCTGTTTTTGCATGTTGGATGATTCTTGGAGGATGAACTACCGGAGTCAGGATTCTGATGGAAAAAGAGGTGTTTTGATGCAATTTTGTGAAGATCAGAAAAACTACAGAAAACCCTATTTTCCTAGAAGACGAAGAAAGCCAGAAGGGGAGGCGGAGATGGGACACAGGGGGCCCTAACCCCCCAGGCATGGGACACACCTAGGCCGTGCCTACAGGGGGGGTGTCCCACCTGTCCCACCTCTAGCTCCTCCCTCTCGCCTATATCTTATCCTCGAAACCCTAATACACGGGGAGCAACCATAGAAAGATTCCGCCGCCTCTGCGGGGCGGAAAACACCGAGAGAGAAAGAGCTCTCCGATAGACAGATTTCTGCCGAAGAAATCCCTTCTCGGAGAGGGGAGATCATCGCCATCAACACCATCATCAAGCTAGACTTCATAGAGATCATCATCATCATCATCCACACCATCATCTCCACCAGCACCATCATCACCACTCCATCCCGCTGTAACAATCGTGTTGAATACTTGCAAAGTTCTTAGGGGAAACTTTCCTGGTGTTGATTACTATTGTAGTTGATGCTTGTGAGTGGAACCATTGGATTATTGTTTATGTTCAGATTGTTATTCATCACCATATCATCTTTGATCTTGATCCATATGATGTCTCGTGAGTAGTTCGTTTAGTTCTTGAGGACATGGGAGAAGTCATGTTGTTAGTAGTGGATTTGTGTTGAGATATTATTCAATTGTTTAGTATTTAAGTTGTGGTGCTATTCTTCTAGTGGCTACATGATACTTCACCATTTATAGGCCTAGGGGAATGCATTGTGTATTTGGATACTAATTGCGGGGTTGCCGGAGTGACAAAAACCTGAACCCCCGTTAGGACACCATTGCACAAGGGAGTATAGGATCTCAGAGTTTAAGACTTTGCTTAGGTTTATATCTTAATTGATTTCCTGTTGTTGCAGATACTTGCAGGGGGTTTAATCGTACGTATGTATTAGTCCAAGTAAGGTTGGTACATTAGCACAGGTTCACCCACACAACACTTACAACACCAAAGAAGACCACTCAGCTATTTGAAGCGATAGCACTTGACAGAATTCCCATGTGTCCTCGAGAACGTTTGGTCCTTATAAGTATTTCCACCGGCTTGTACTTTTCTAAGAAAGGATTGGGACACTTGCTGCAATTGTTCGTTGTCTTTATTATTTGCACTTTGTTTCTTTGCTTTATCAGAAAACCCCTAAAAATCCGTTTGCTAAGTATTTACACAGATTTCCTACTCCATACCACTAGTCAACACCTTCTGCTCCTCGTTGGGATCCACACTCCTATTTATCGAAAGTACTATGATACACCCCCTATACTTGTAGGTCATCAGCAACACCAAAGTCTTGTTTGTCAATGACAATGGCAAACAGGAATACTTGAGTGAAGAAGAGTTTGAAGCAAGAGTCAATGGCACGAAAACATGTCGATACCAATGATCAAGATCTTATCATGTGTGAGCATAACGCAAGTCCATCGCTTGTCATCACAGGAGTCTTAACTACACAAGCACAAGAGCATGAAGACCAACGGTGCAACATCTTCCAAACTCGTGCCGGAATCAATGGGAAGTCCATCAAAGTTATCATTAACGGGGGAGTTGTCAGAATATTGAAAGCATGGAAATATGTGAGAGACTCAACCTTCCCCTTCATCCACACAAGCACCCCTATCATGTTCAATGGTTGAGCGACAATGGATCCGTCAATATTAGACACACGATCTCCGTTACATTTGCTATTGGACCATACAAAGACACGCTGGAGTGTGACGTTGTTCCAATGATGGTTTTCCATATATGTTTGATGACCCACAAGTGTAGGGGATCGCAACAGTCTTCGCGGGTAGTATTACCCAATTTATTGATTCGACACAAGGGGAGCCAAAGAATACTTGCAAGCCTTAACAACTGAGTTGTCAATTCAGCTGCACTTGGAAATAGTTCTTGCTCACAAAAGTTTATCAGTAGCAACAGCAAAGCAACAACAATAGCAACAGTAATAGCAACAGTGAAACATCAGCAATAGTAATAGTAACGGTAACAGTAGGATTCGAGTGCGGTAGGCATAGATATGGATGGACGGGCGTTGCATGGACGAGTCTACACATGTAACTTCAAGATCTAGGGCATTGCAGATAAATAATAATAAGCATCCAAGTACTAAACAATCCTAGGCATGTGCTCCAAATATAGTCATACGTGCTCGCGATGAGAACTTGCACAACATCTTCTGTCCAGCCAGCCCGTGGCAGCGGGGCCTCTAGGGAACTACTGGCAATTAAGGTGCTCCTTTTAATAGAGCACCGGAGCAAAGCATTAACACTCCATGAACACATGTGATCCCCACACCACAGCCATCCCCTCCGGTTGTCCCAATAATTGTCACTTTGGGGCCTTTGGATCCGGACAATGATATATGTACACAACTTGCATATAAGATCACAAACAATACTATCATAATGATTCAATAATAAGTTCAGATCTGAGATCATGGCACTCGGGCCCTAGTGACAAGCATTAAGCACAACAAGTTGCAACAAAGTCAAATAGCACTAATAGAGATACTAGGCACTATGCCCTAACAGATCTTATTCGATTACATGATAGAACTCATCCAATCCCTACCATCCCCAAGCCTACAGTGGGGTATTACTCACTCATGGATGAGGGAAAATTCGGTGGTTGATGGAGATGCGTTGGTGATGACGATGGCGATGATCCTCTCCAAATGCCATGTCCCGGCATGGTGCTAGGACGGAGTTTCTGGATCCGAATCTTGGTTTTTGGTGGCGGTGGCGGAGCGGAACTCTTTCTGGAAAACTATCGAACCCCCCTCTATTTTTAGGTCAGATGGCAACTTATAGGCATGGAGGGAGGCCGAGGAGCTGCCTGGGGTGGCCAAACCTCCCCTACGCGCGGGTCAGTGGGCCCGCGCTTGGGGTGGGTCTGGGCCCCCCAGGCCTCCCCTCTGTCTCCTTTCTGGCTCCGTGGATCTTCTGGTGAAATATAATTTTTGGCATATTTTCCGGGATTTTTCCTGATAGTTGATTTTCTGCACAAAAACAAGACACCAAGGTAATTCTGCTGAAAACAGCGTCAGTCCGTGTTAGTTGCATCCAAATCACACAAGTTTAGAGAAGAAACAATAGCAAAGTGTTTGAGAAAGTAGATACGTTTTGGACATATCAATGTTGCTTCGACATCCTTGGAAATTTGATAAGGGAGCCACCCATGATGGTCGCACGAACATATATATCTTCAAGTGGCTTGGTAAAATGTGTGTTTTGCAACCGATGACACCTAGACAAATAATTGCGGACAATGCAAAGGCTTTAGTGAGGGTGCAAACCACAAAGACACCTAGTGAGACGAGTGGTGAGCGAGAGAACCACCAAAAGGGAAGTGAGAGCCAAAAGCCAAATATGAGTGACAAACACAACAGAGTTCTCCTCGCCACCAAAAGTGAGATAAGAGAAGTGAGGGATAACCCATCCATTTTGCACTATGTACTCATATGCAAGGGCTTGGCGTAAGGAACTAACGACTTAACAAACATTCCTCCTTCTCTGATGTCTATGTTGTAGGAATTCGATGATCTGTTTCCCGAGGAGCTTCCTCATGGACTACCTCTTTGTGGAATAGAGAACCGCATCTACCTCATACCCAGTGCACCTCTACCAAACCGCGCCGCTAACCACACGAACCTGGAGGATACAAAGGCGATAGAATGCCAAATCCATCACCTCATCTCCAAAGGTTTGATTCAAGAAATCCTTAGTCCTAGTGCGGTCCCCATGATTCTTGTGCCAAAAACGGATGATACGTTAAGGTTATGCATGGATTGTTGTCCTATAAATGCTATTACTGTATGTTACATACATCCTATACCTCGTGTCAATGACATGCCTGATAAATTGAGTGGAGCCACGATTTTATCAAAAATTGATCTTCGTAGTGGCTACCACCAAATACGTATGGCGGAGGGTGATGTGTAGAAACTGCCTTCAAGACCAAACTTGGTCTCTATGAATGGTTGGTCACTCCTTTTGGCTTATCTAATGCCCCATCTACCTTCATGTGCCTCATGAATCATATTTTGTGTTCTCTCATTGGCAAGAGTGTTTTTGTTTATTTTTATGATATCCTTGTATATATCAAGTTGCTTGACGAGCATGTTACTCATGTGAAGAAAGTTTTGGAAATTATTTGAAAGGAAAATCTCTATGCAAACCTTCCAAAATGTTCCTTTGCTAAAGATAAATTGGTTTTCCTTGGATTTGTTGTTCTTTGAATGGTATCGAAGTTGATACTTCCAAAGTTAAAGACATAAGAGATTGGCCTTTTCCCCAAAATGTGAGTGAACTTTGAAGTTTCATGGGCTTGCCGATTTTTATCGTTGCTTTGTGAAGGAATTCTCTACCATTGCTTGTCCATTAAACAAATTGACTAAAAAGAATGTGACCTTAATTTGGGGGAAAGCACAACAAAAAGCATTTGATTATCTTAAAAAGAGACTCACTGAAGCACCTTATAGCTTTACCGGATTTCAGAACATCTTTTGAGATAGAGTGTTATGCTAGTGGGATTGGCATTGGAGGAGTCCCTATGCAAAACTGATGTCCCGTGACCTACCATAGCGAGAAACTTGATGGTGCATGTCTTAACTATTCAATTTATGACAAAGAACTTTTTGCTTTGGTTTGTGTCTTGCCAGTTTGGCAACATTACCTTTGTCCCAAAGAGTTTATCATAACTCCAACCATGATTCGTTGAAATACCTTAAGGTTCAAGCTCATTTGAGAAAAAGGCATGTGAAATGGGTTGAATTTATGGAGTATTTTCCCTACATTGTCAAGTACAAGAAGGCAAAGATAATGTGGTTGCGGGCGTTCTTTCCCGCAAAGGCACCACCCTACTTACGCGCCTTTAAGTAAATGTTTTGGGTATTGATGACATCAAAAATTTGTATTCTTCCGATCGGTTCTTTGGTCCAATATTCGCTAAGTTCTCAACTCACAAGGGATTTCATGACTTGTATTTGCACAATGGTTTTCTCTTCAAACAAAACAAGGTTTGCATTCCTAAGTCGTCCCTCCAAATTTTGCTACTCCAAGAGTCTCATGGTGGAGGCTGATGGGTCACTTTGGTAGTGACAAGACATATGACATGTTTTCTACCCACTACTATTGGCCGAAGATGAAGAGAGACACGGAGCGCCTCTTCCAACGATGCAAAACATGCTTACAAGCTAAGTCCAAGTCTAACCCGTTTGGTTTTTATATGCCATTACCTATTCCATATGAACCTTGGTTGGATATAAGCATGAACTTTGTGTTAGGATTTCCTAGATCAAAGCATGGCCACGACTCAATATTTATGGTAGATATTTACTTTTCTAAAATGGTATATTCTATTCCTTGCCATAAGACCGATGGTGCTTCATATATTGCAAATCTGTTTTTCACGGAAATCATCCGTCTTCATGGTGTACCAATAACCATTGTCTCCGACCGTGCCGTCAAGTTTATGAGTTACATGTATAAGACACCCATGGCCAAGATTGGCATCAAGCTTATCTTTCTCGTCTACTTCACACCCTCAAACCGATGGACAAACCGAGGTTGTCAACTAAAGCCTTGGCACTCTACTCCGAGTTGACGAGGGTTCGACTCGTCAATGTCATTGTTATGGACTTTTTGGAGAAGGAGGGGACCCTGGAGATCACGGAACGGCTAACAGATTCGCAATACGGGGACACGAGGTTTACCTAGGTTCAGGCCCCCAGAGGAAAAAACCTACTCCTGCTTGTCTGTTCTTGATTGATGGCGATGTCGAAGGTTATAGGGGTTTGTAGATGAGATCTGGCAAGATGTGTGCTAGGTTATCAGGTGAGCATCCTTCTCGTCATGCCCTACTAGCCTTTATATGGGGAGTTGTAACACCCCTGGTCTCTCCGGACCGATGAATGTCACTTCTAGTAGCTCAATAGGATCTCTAAACTAACCCCACAAACCAACACTAGTCTTTGCTGCGCACTTTGTCCTCACTCATGCGCACCCGGTACCCATTTCCCGGTCGGTCACCCATCCTAGAATTGCTCTAGGCCAAGCATGCTTAACCTTAGAGTTCTTTTCGAATGATCTTCCAGAAAAGAAGTTGCAACTTGTTGGTATGGGTTTCCTATCAATCCTATTGAGCCATGTGCCAGGATCTCACATACACCCACCCTTAGAAGATCGACGTCCTCGTTGATGAACCACAAGCCAGGAACGTCCTCTCTTGGAACACGTCTGTGTGTCTAGTGCCGGCACATTGCCATGTCGTGTCCACTCCGGGCCACACACGCCATGCTACACATGTTTGCCACTGACCTGCACACGCCCATGTAACCGCGAGGGTCAGCTATGATACCATTTGTAACACCCCCGGCCTCTCCGGACCGACGGTTGTTGCTTATGGAAGCTCAATAGAATCTCTAGACTAACCCCACAGACCAACACTAGTCTTTTCTATGCACTTTGTCCTCACTCGTGCGCACCCGGTACCCATTTCCCGGTCGGTCACACATCCTAGAATTGCTCTAGGCCAAGCACGCTTAACCTTAGAGTTCTTTTTGAATGAGCTTCCGGAAAAGAAGTTGTAACTTGTTGGTATGGGTTTCCTATCAATCCTATTGAGCCATGTGCCAGGATCTCACAGGAGTCCAGGTCTCGGGGTAGGTCGATTCAGTTACAAATTAGGGTTTGACCCTTTGAATTTCTATCTAAAGCCGGCCATGTTCTCCAAGGAGTCGCATCCTTCATGGGCCTGGGTCACCCGATGAGGTGACCCAGCATACCACTTCATGTGTAGTACACTATAGTCGTTGACATGACATTCACAGAACACTGCTCTGTAAATATCACATCCCTCAGAGTGGTACAATAGAAACATTGCGGGTCCATATTACAAACAAACACATATTAATATTATTACAATACCAGACGTTCAAGACTTCAAAAGATTCAACTTACATACCAAATATAAGTGTTTCAGCGGGAGTTTTTAGAAAAACAACTTCAACTCCAAATTGAGCTCAACAAGTTATGTTATATATTGTTCATGTTGTTCGGCTCAATTAGTTCCTAGTACTACGGTAATTATTCTGACTCATGGTTCTCTCCTCCGTAGACGACAACGTAGTCCACCCCTTCTATGGCACCGTACATATTGGGCTCTTCATAGAAGACCTCCTCTTGACTTTCAGCTGCATACATTGGGGCATCTTCTGGATCCTCAGAGTCTAAGCAAGGGATCAAAGGAAAAGGTGAGTAATAGTGATACCCAGCAAGTTCATTATATGCAAGGTGAGAAGTTTGATGCTCTATCTACCACCTCGGACTATAAGTCCTTGACACTATGCAGTTTTTGTAAATCTTTCTTCAAAGATTGATTTTATTGTGAAAATCTATGCCCATCAGCCTTCACAGGTTTACCAGAACTTTCATGGAGTTTCTTTCCCGCCGCATTCGTAGCTCCTTCCCGGAACAGGGAGTAACAAGTTACAATTCTTACACTCTGCAGAGGTGCATTACTTTACCCATGAGAGATCAACTCCTTGTTGCACATCCGGGCATACCTTCCCGTCCACAATTCCATGATGTGGGGCCCAGTAGGTGATCCAAGCCAATCACTGCCCTTCCCGCGACCCCATATGTCTACATGATCCTTCGGGGCTGGCTCACCTCCGTTAAGCCCCCTTCCGGGCAGGCTAAAACCCTGATGAGTTCCCGAAGACTCTATGAGCTAGCAGTGCCCCTGGTAAGTACCTTATAGATCCGGCTAAACCTCCGGCAGCCACTCATAAATAATCTAGACACAAAAAACGTGGGGCCTAAGGGTTCCCACCCATATGTTGGATCCGCACAAGGAATCGCAACGTCACGTTAAGGTAGTATTGCCTCCATACGAAAGGAAAAGGATACAACTGACTTCTCTGTCCCATTCCAAATCTCATGGCTAACGCGTTATATACGTCGCTAGAATCACTGATGTCATGGGTTGTTAAATTCCTAGGTGATTATCATTGTTGCAAACAGAAACCTAAGTTCTATTGCTCCATTATATCATCACTTAAGATGATATCAACACTTTATTTACTTGAGAAAATAATATTTCCTTTCCTTGAAACATAGATGATAACACACAATTTGCAAATACTTTGATAAAGACTCTTCAAAGGACATGAGCAAGTGATGAACTTGCCTTGTGATTGCAAGGTAGTGAAGTCGGATGCTTGCACTGGACCTTGAGCTTCTATGTCTACAAAACATCATTATTCCCCAGTAAGGACAATATTTAAAGAAGAAAAATGAATATGCATAGTAATGTAATGCATTATTTCTTATTTATCTTCTTTGTGTGTTTTACCCAATATTTTAGTTTTTGGAATTACCTAAGTAATAAAGAAATTCATTTTTTAAAGAATAACCTTTTTAATATTTTATAAATATTACATTCACTATTTTTATAATGTAATATATTATTAATAGAGTTAAAATCTAAAAAAATTATTTAATAGGAACTCTTGTATATATTTATTTATTTATTATTTTAAGACTTAGCATTTGAATAAAAGGAAATTTCTTTTGGTAACTCTAAATATTTATTTAGTATTTTTCTAAAATACTACAATAACAAAATATAATAAAAGTGATTTTTATTTATTTTTATCCTTTTTCTTTAATTTTATAAAATTTCATAAGGAATATATATATTATAAAATTCTTGACCAAAAATTATAGATATATAAATAATTTCTTAATTAAGTTAAATAGGTTGGATTATTATGAATCTAAAAAATATATTTTTTGTATTTTTTAGACTTCTATTTTTTTGAATTTATTGAGTTCTAGGGGTATTTTGGTCTTTTATTAATTATTAAAATTTCTTTAGGATTTTGGGCGAACTATTGGGCTTACTGGACCAAAATTGGCCCAAGTGGCCTAGTCAAAAATCCATCCCAAAGAGGTACTAGCCCTATCGGCCATTCCTCTGCCTCGACCCTATCCTTTCTCCTCCTCGACCCCGTGGTCGCTGGCGCCGCCGCCGTGCGATGCCTGCCGCCGTGGTCCTCCCTGCCGCCGCCGTGGTGTATGGCAAGGTTGTCGACCACGCTCCTTCGTCTGCTCCAACTCGATTTGGTTCTAGGGCCCTCCTGCGGCCAGGCTAGCCTCGTCCCGAACCCTAGGGTTTGGGGTGGTGCTGTTGACGCCGTCGTTGATGCTCCAGTGGTGCTGGTGAGGTGCTCATGCGTCCTCATGTGCTGTTGTGGCCGCCGCCATGGCCAGGTGCGGGTTGCAGCGCCCTTTGGGTGCTCCCATACCGCCGTGAGCTCATCAGCCCCTCTGCTTCCTCTTCAATTCTCCAGCGAGGACCACAGGTTAGTTGGTTCTTGGTTAACACCCATGCCTCTGTTGTCTCTAAGTATATCTATGTGTAACTAGTTGCAATCCTTCAATAGGGTTCATACTGGTTCTAGGGTTCAACCCTTTGTGTGCTTGTAAGATGGTGATTTTGATCTGGTAGTGATGCCTAGTGAGGATTGTGCTCACTGCACCTTAGTGCTTGCTGTCATGCTTTGATTATCTAATGATGTTGTTGATCTAATGCTTTTGTTGATCTGATGCTACTGTTGATATGATGCTAGTGGTTCATAGTGTTGCCTCTAATTAGTGATTAAGCTTGGTTATCCTAATGGCCTAATTGTGAAATATGATTGGTGAAATTGATGCTTAGTGTGTTCATCTACTGTCAGTACTTTGATACTAACAGTAACACTATCAGTGGTGATTCACTGCATCAGTGGGTGTTGGCTTGTATGGTCATCAATAGATTGAACTTAATCATTGGAGTAGAATGATACTTTGAAGATAGATGGATATGTTAGATGATCTCTGAGTGTAATCTCAGGGAAATGATAATTATTGGCTTACTGGTTTATTCATGAAAGATAAAGTAATTGTTTGGATAGGTTGTAGGATTTGTTCTTGTGACACCAACTTAGAATGGCACACAAGTTGATTCTACTACTGGCTTTACTATGGTCAGTACTTGAGATTGGATAGATGCCTAAAAATAAGTTGAAAGCTTCTCTCTTTAAAGATTAATGCCTATGATGTTGGTCTGAGGCATAGGAACTAAGTTCCTATTTTGATGTCCCTCGTAGAAATGCTTAAGCATCATGGTTGTTCACTGGATCTTGGATCCTAGTTGGTTAAGATGATTGGTTTGTTTGTAGCTTATGAAATCTGAGGTGCTGCTCTTGTAGGAGATGTGCCCAGATTTTATATGAACAAATGATGGAATATATAAGTTGTTTTGGCATCACCAGATCTATGATGCTGGTCTAAGATTCTGGTGGATTTGGTAGAGTTTTATTCTGTCCTTTATATTTCAAATCCTCTAGGATAGCTTCACCCCACTTGGGTGATCACTAAGAGGTGATACGCTGGAAAAGTATCTATAATTTTTGATGCTCCATGCTTGTTTAGTATCTACTTTGCTTTGCTTGTCTACACTTTGAGGTGTTTTTTACATGTTTTCTGGTACTAACCTATTAACAAGTCGCAACAGTGCCAGATTGTCACATCCTAAATTTTAGATTTGGTCTTGCATATCATTCATATCATTGCATCAAGCTTTTCCATGCAAAACCGTCGAGTGAAAAGGTTCGGCGAAACGCCATTTGCAAAACCCTATTCTCTTTTGCTACGAGGTTCCTGCGGGAAGCTTTAGTAGGACTAGCTTTGACCACCCTTGTAGCCTAGTGGTTTCGCTCAAACCTTGACCCTAGATTGTTCCCCTCGACTGTACGAAACCGTAGGTGCAAGAATCGCTTGAATCGGAGCTCGTATGGAGAAGTTGCGGCCGTTTTAGTGAATCGCCGGAAAATGGTCCGAATTTCTGGACCGATTTCTGAGTCCTAAACCAACTCTGCGCCGAATTGGAGTAGGACCCGCGTAGGCCCCACTTAAGGGACCGAACCGTCGCCGCCCCTGCCTCGTTTTTCGTGCCCGCCCTGCAGGCGTCCCGAGACCGCCGCCGCCTGCCCCCGATCGCCGCCTCCCACGCGACCCCGTGCCGCCGCCGCCAGGCCGCGACCCCGCCGCCGCCGGCCGCCATCCCCGCCGCCAGGTGAGGCCGCCGCCTCCTCTCTCCTCTCCCTCTCTCTCGCTGCGCGCCGCCGCCATCGCCGCCTGCCACCGCGCGAGCCGCCGCCTGCGCATTGCCTGCCGCCCTACCCCGCCGCCGCCGCCGCTTGCAACCGCGCGCCGCCGCGCACCACGTCGCCCCGCCGCCGAGCCGCGCCTCGCCATCTGCGCTGTCGCCGCTGCAGCTACCGCCGCGCCGCTGCATGCTACTGCGTGCTGCTGCGTGCGCCGCTGCCGCTTGCCGCGCCGCGCGCTTGCATGCACGCGTGCCGCACGTCCACGTGCCATTTTGCACGCCGAGTTGTCTAATCTTGGACCGTACGCTGACCGTCACCCCCTCGCGCAGGTCACCGTTGTCGCCGGAATCGATCGCCGCACCGTCCAGAGTCCGTTTCGCCGTTTGGTTCCGGTAAGCCTGCAGCCACCGTCAGATCTCAGATCAGCGGTTCAGATCAGTCGTTGACCGGTCAGACTCGGGCGTTGACTAGTCAGACGCCCAGTCAGCGCCCAGTCAGCAGACGCTTTGACCAGTCAACAGACACAGTTGACTGGTTAATTTCGTAAATCCTTTTAGTTGACAGATTTCGGTAGAATCTTGTAAAATGCGTAGAAATTAAACCGCTTGGCCAAAAATTGCAAATAAAATATGTGTAGATTCAGTGAGTCGTGTAGAATCTTGCTGTACCTTTGGTTCAGGCTTTTGCAGCAAGGTTTAGTATAGTTTAATCAAACTAGTTAATGGCCTTTTCGGAGTAATAAATTCGTAGAAAAAGATCCGTAGCTCCAAAAATCACGTATGATATGTCCCTGGATTCAGTGGAACAAGGGGAATCTCATCGTGAATTAAAAAGACATGCTTACAGTAAAAACTTCTGCAGAAATTGTCTAGTGGCTTTCTGCAGTGTTTTAATTACTCCGGGAGTCTTATAATTCCTTTTTGAGTAATTCTAGTTCGTACTGTTTCTAATCAGTGATGCCCATACTGTAGAATTTTCCCAAGATTTTACAAACAGTATACTACTGGTAGTGAATTATTTGAGTTCTAGCTCTAGTTTTGAGCGCTACCTATTGCTAAATAGTTTTCCTTGCGCTAAAACTATTTTCCATGCATGCAATCAGTAGTATTATTGATTAGGATTATGCGGTGCATCTGTAGCACCAATTCACTTGCCTTGCATACCTTCAGGCATCATATTTGTTGCATATGCTTGTAGATTGTTTGTTTATGATTGCAATTGAATCGTGTAATTGTGACGAGTGCAACGCTTGCTCGTGTGTGGATTGTTCTTCCGACCGCTACAACCAAGGCAAGTAGATGCTACTTTGTTCATGATATCGTCCTACTATTTTCAATGCATTGTCGTGTATTTTGTAGATGCATGTGTAGGATGATACTATCGCTATGCTATGTCCTATTATGTGGTAGGGCCTTCCTTGTAGATGAACCACCGTTGGTAGATGTGCTTAGCCATGCTATGTTGAACGACGGCTGGGTTACATCATTGAGACTTGTTTGTAAAAGTATTGGTTTGTGAAAACTAAAACAACTTAATCAATGAATCATCTGGGTGTGATGGTATTGATAATTTTTGGTGGTTTCATTGCGGAAAGGCACCCAGGTATCAAGAGAGAATGATTGGATTCTTTATTGTGTAGCTTACGTGTACAACCATGTGCCAATAATGGAATGGGCGGTTGGTTGGACTTAGTAGGTTGTGGTAACTCGAACCCGCGTATCCAGAGATGTAGAATTTTGGTAGGTTGGACCGGTGCGCGTCGGGATTGAGGAGCTACTTCCCGAATAGTCTCTTCTTGGTCTTCTCCCTATCATCACCCAAAATGAGAGTGATGGTACGAGCTGGGCTGGCCAAGTCACATGGGTAAAGTGTACTAACCTCTGCAGGGTGTATAATCTAATCGATTAGCCGTGTCCCCGGTTATGGACAACTGAGTTGCTAGATATTGATTCCATGACATGTTTCTCGCTCATTCTAATTTCTTAATTGCTTTAATATTGTTGGGTTAACTTAATTGGGATCTTTTCGAAGAAAATCAAAAACTGTTTATGAAAGTAGGACAAATGTATTTGCAAATGCAAGCCAGACACAGCTACACTTGCCAAATATGCATGTAGATGTTAGTACTATTGTCTCCATTACTAGCTCTACTTGCCATACATTCCATGTATTGACCCTTCGGGGCTGCTACGTTTCATGTTGCAGGTTATTCCGATTCTACGTAATCGATATAGGCCACGGTACTCCACTTGGCACTTGTTCACTTGTGGGCAATTTGAAGAATGGAGGATTTACCTTACTTATGTTGCTACCTGAATAATTTGAGCTAGCTTTGCGCTAAGCTTTCATTGTAATAATGGTACTCTGGATCTTTGTAGTTCATGATACACGGATATTTTGCTATGTTATTTAATCTTATTCTATGTGGGCCAATGAACCGATCCAGGGATTGGCATGTCACATAGAAGCCACGGTCTTTTCAGAACCGGGGTGTTACACAGATGCTTGTTTTCTGCTGTTTTTGGTTTTAGAAAAGTTAGTAAAGAAATATTCTCGGAATTGGACGGGACAAACGTCAAAGTCAATTACTTTCCGTGGGGAACAAGAAGTCCAGAGGAGAGACGAGGAGGCGTGCCAGGGAGGCTAAACCCCCCTAGGAGCGAGTGGGCCCTACCCCGCTCCTGGGTAGGGTTTGTCCCCTCTGGCCGCCGCCTCAACCTCCCCCTTCGCCTATAAGAATCCCCTGATGCAGAAACCCCGAGGACCCGATCAGAAATCCACGAAACCGTCTATAGCCGCCGCCACCATCGTCCCTAGATCGGGGGGATCTGAAGTTCTTCCTGGCACCCTGCTGGAGGGGAGATCATCCTGGAGGCCTTCTCTCTGGTATGATTCGTGAGTAGTTCCACCTTGGACTATGGGTCCATGTAGTAGCTAGATGGTTGTATCTCCTCCTTTGTGCTTTCATGTATAGATCTTGTGAGCTCCGTTCATGATCAAGATCTAATCTATTTGTAATCATGCATGTTGTGTTTGCGTGGATCCGATGGATATTGATATTATTATGTTGGGTTGATTAATGGTTTTATATTTATGATTCTATCATGTCTGTGTTGTTTGTGATCTTGCATGCTCTCCGTTGCTAGTGGTTATCTTGGCCAAGTAGTTGTTAGTGACTCCAAGAGGGGGTATTTATGCTCGATAGTGGGTTCATGCCTCTAGTTTCCAAGGGAAGTGACAGAAATCTCTTCGGTTGTTGATGTGATGTTGATACTAGGGAGAAAACAACGGTCTCTTATTCATGGAACATGTGGACTGTTTACCTTACACACTTTGATTAAAGTAGTTGTCTGTTTCTTGTAACTTAATACTGGAGGGGGTTCGGATGATTACCTGAAGGTGGACTTCTAGTCATATATGCAGTTGTATGACGGTCTATGTATATTGTTGTATTGCCCAATCAACCTCATAGGATCTTTCTAGCTAGTAATTGCATTGTTATACCTTGCTCAGTTCCTGTCAATTGCCCCACTGTAATTTGTTTACCCTTCATGCCATGTTGTTTATCTAAGGAGAGCACCTCTAGTGAACTATGGACACCGGTCCAATCTTTACCATTGATACATCTTCCACTGTTACCCGTTTACTTGCTGCAAACCATTACCTTCCACACCATACGTTTAATCCTTTTTTACAGCAAAACGGTGAGCTTGACAACCTCACTGATTCGTTGGGGCAAAGTCTTGAGTTTGTGTTGTGCAGGTCTCCGCGTTGCTTGCAACACCTGTGTGACGTTTCCTTCCTCCTACTGGTTCGATAACCTCGATTTCTTACTGAGGGAAACTTGCTGCTGTGCTGCTTCATACCTTGCTCTTGGGGTTTCCAACGAAGCGTCCCACGACAAGTGGTGGGCGCCATCAAGCTATTTTCTAGCGCCGTTGCCGGGGATCGAAAGGACAGCTCCAACTTCTACCTCCCCGTCAAAGCTATTTTCTAGCGCCGTTGTCGGGGAGGCTAAGGACATCTTCACTAGGGGAGTCCTTCACTTCCTTCCTATTTACTTTGTTTTTAGTTTGCTTTGTTTCTTTTGCTTGGTTTTGTTTGCCTCTTTTCAAAAAAAAAGTCTAGTTTGGTTTGCTTTCCTTATTCAAAAACACAAAAAAATTAGTTCCTACTCTAGTTGCCAGTCTGTTAATGCCTTGCATGGTCATGCTTTGTATCAATGGATGGTTTCTTTGAAACTAGTTCTTATTGGCAAGGTGGGTTCACGGAGGAACAAAAGTATTATTATAAGGAACACCGTTTGTCACAAAAAGGGAAACACTTATGGGAACAAATTGATAAGTTGAATACTATTGCTAGAGACGTGTGCTCTACTTATAATGTTACTTATTGCTTTGATAAATCTTGTTGCTGTAGGAGGTATAAACACCTTCCTTTTCAATGTGAGTATAATGATAATGTTACCATATCCTCTTATGTTAAAGGAAATTATGACTTTTATGATGTGGAACAAATTGAAGAATTTATTGCCTTCAAGGGTGCATTTGAACTTGCCTGTTTGCTTGAAAATACTGATGATGCACCTTATGAACATGAGGTTTATGAGATACTTAAATTTTCTTTGAAAATTACAAGGAAGCAAATGGATATATTCTTGAATATTTTAATATGTGCTTTCCACAACTGGAAGAGACTAATGCCTTGCAGGAGCCTATGGAAGAAGAAATTGTTGAAACTGGAAGCTCATTAGATGAAAAGGAGGAGGAGAGTGATGAACAAAAGGAGGAAGAATGGATCTACCCATGTCTACCTTCTAATGAGAGTAACTCTTTGCCTATTATATTATTTTATTGTCCCCCATGCTTACCAAAGGAGGATGAATGTTATGTTCCTGTGGATCCTTTTGAAATATCTATTTTGGGTAAAACCTGTGAAGGTTTTAATCCCACTATTTGTGAGCTTGATAGAAATTATGTGATTGTAGATCATGAAAAGCATGATTTATGTGATATCTATATTGTTGAGTTTATTCCTGATGCTACTGAAAATTATTTTGAGAGAGGGAAACATGGTCTTATGTATCTCAACAATATTAAGTTTCCCATCTTTATGTTGAAAATCTTGAAGTTGTACTTGTTTTGATTTCCTATGCCTATTGCTTTGTGCTTTCATGACTTGTTTCTTTACAAGATTACTATGCATAGGAAGTGGGTTAGACTTAACTGTGTTTTGAATTTGCTTCTTGATGCTCTCTTTGACTTCAATTCATCATTCTTATGAGAGCATCTTCTCAAGCTATCAAGCCTAACTTAAAGGCGTTAAAGAAAAATACTTGTTGGGAGATAACCCAAGAGTTTCCTTAAGTCTTGGAAGTTATTACTTCTGTAATAAACTCTTCTTATCCTTTTTATTTGTTTTTTGTGCCAAGTATGACCTCTAATGAGAGGGAAGAAAGATTTGGGGAGTTGCTGTCCCGAAACAGATTTATGTCCTCCACCAAAAAAATTCTTTAGGAGGCTCTATAACTCGTATTGATCTAAAAATTTACGAATAAATCCCCCAGTATGTTAGATAACTTTTGTTAGTTCAACACTTTTTGATTTGAGCAACATAAGATGTTCTAAAAAATCGTTTCTACCTGCTGGTCTGTTTTGACAGATTTCTGCCATTATTTGCATTTGCTTCTTATCGATTTCTTTTTGAGCCCTCTTCAGGTAAATTGAGTTTCTTTGAAGGAGTTACTACAGTAGCTTGTGTTTTTAGTGAAAAGCCTTGCTGTTCCAAAGCTTTGCCAGTGGTCTAATATATTTTGAATAAGCTAATGTTGCTAATGAAGATTGTGTGAAGTTTTGTATGAAAGAAAAATTTCAGGTGTAGAGAGAGAATGATGCAATGAGATGAAGAATGGACAAAATCTCAAGCTTGGGGATGCCACCATGGTGTCACCCCAAGAAATATCCAAGAGGTACAAGCGTCAAAGCTTGGGGATGCCCAAGGCATCCCCTTCTTCATCAATAAAAAGCTCAGGTCTGTCTAGACACTTCGTTTTTATTGTTTCATGCACAGTTGTGTTGTTCTTGGAGCTTCTTAGTTTTTGTTTGCTTTGCTTAGTTTGTTTAGTTTGATTTAGTAGTTTTGACCCCCGTTCTCGCTGTGTTGTTTTGCAAATAAGTTTGCTTGGTGTTTGGAAAGGAGTAGTAAGTTCTTGCTTGAAGTACAAGAGGAGCTTGCATTGACTGTGACTTAGACTTTAGCATGACATGCTAGGTCTTGTTTTAGCATTATGATTAGTGATTATTGTTGTAGCATGTATTGTTTCAAACAATTGGGATTGCTTAGTGTGCCTTCAAGAAATTATGCGTTGTTTTAGCATGCAAAAGCATAGTATTGTGGTATTCTTCTTTGATGTTTTGCTTGGGTTGACTTGGCACATGCTCACACCATGTTATGACTATGACAAGTCACCATTAGCCTATATGATCATTTAGTCCTTGACTTGTAGTACCATTCTTTGCTTTTATTAGTTTGATTTGTTGCATTGCATAATTATGGCCATTATTGCTCTCTTAGTTGGTTACTCCCAGCATTTTGCTAGCCTCCACTTGTATGAGTAAGTTATACTCATGCCTCCAACTCCCAAGAAACCAAGTTATTCCAAAGTGTCCACTATAAATTCCTATGCATGGTGTGCTAAACTATTCCAAGTATATTCTTGTTTTCATCTATCTTCCAATTAAAAACTATTTTGTTATGTGAAAACTTAGTGATTAAAGTCCTCACGAACTTGATGGCACACTTTATTCTTTGCCCCTAATAAACTTGAACCATTGTGACAACTTTGTTGTATATGCTTGCACTTATAAGTTGGAATTAGCAGAACCGTGCTGTCACAGGGAACGTTTTCAACATTGCACTTGTACCTTATTGTACTCAGTTGATATCATGTTCTTTTGTCTATGGATGTCACCGGTGTGAAATAAAGAGGGAACTTGTAAGTCCATGGAGTTTTTATCCTGTGTTAGACAAACGCCTGGGCCGCTAGCCTAAGCCATGCCTAATCATGGTGGAAACTTGCAGCATCACCATAGTGACATCTATGAAGCATTCTTCTTATAAAAAAAGAGACACATTGAGAAAAGAGGAAAGAGAGAAAAAAGCACCATATTCCCATGGTACATAAGAAGAATTGCTGAGATGCTCATTGTCTGCTTGCCTTGTCATTTTGGTTATGGGAAAGCTCTTGTACCATGTGCAAGGGGTACCCCGTTGGCGGTTCTCAATGATATGCAAATACTTATAGTGACAAGAACATACCTGGACCCAAAGTTGAGTATGCATGAGGTGTGGCCCTCGTATTCAAGGGGCATGAGATTGCCAACTTATACTTCGTCAAGCATATACTCCAGCTTTGCCACTTTAACCTTAACCACTTCAAGATGCTTATGATAGGGGCAATGAGGGCTGGAAGCTAACAAGTACCATAATTTTTGGAAGCTCTTTTTGAAACTTGTAATCCCTTTTTCCTTTACAAAAAGTCCTTTCTTCCACCATTATTGAGTCTCCACCTTCTACCTTTAGGCACCATTAAGAGAGCATAGTTGTCATTCTATGTGTAGTGTTCCAAATCTTATTAATTGATGCATACTGTGTTATTACTTGTTCTTGTGCTATTTGTTTCTAGTCACCCTTGTGAACTTTGAAGGTGTCCTATGCATCTATTTGCTACTCTATGAGGGATAAGCTGATTGCCACTATGCTATGTTTTCTGCATGTGAAACAAACAAATGTTTTTCAATGCATATTATTCATGATCTTTGTTTGTAGCTTGCCATGTTGCATGCATAGTTACTATGTCCTATTGTTAGAACTCCATCTTTCATGCACATGTTTAGAGTTCTTTGATCCCAGCTTTCAATGTTTGCAAATGGTTGGATCTTTATTGTGAGGGTGCATGTCACCTAAAAATTTATTCTGTTTATCACTTACCTACTCGAGGACGAGCAGGAGTTAAGCTTGGGGATGTTGATACGTTGGAAACGTATCTATAATTTTTGATGCTCCATGCTTGTTTAATATCTACTTTGCTTTGCTTGTCTACACTTTGAGGTGTTTTTTACATGTTTTCTGGTACTAACCTATTAACAAGTTGCAACAGTGCCAGATGCCTGTTTTCTGCTGTTTTTGGTTTCAGAAAAGTTAGTAAAGAAATATTCTCGAAATTGTACGGGACAAACGTCAAAGTCAATTACTTTCCGTGGGGAACAAGAAGTCCAGAGGGAGAGACGAGGAGGCGTGCCAGGGAGGCTAAACCCCCCTAGGAACGGGTGGGCCCTACCCTGCGCCTGGGTAGGGTTTGCCCTCTCTGGCCGCTGCCTCGACCTCCCCCTTCACCTATAAGAAGCCCCCGATGCAGAAACCCTGAGGACCCGATCATAAATCCATGAAACCATCTGTAGCCGCCACCACCATTGTCCCTAGATCAGGGGGGTGGGGGATCTGAAGTTCTTCCCGGCACCCTGTCGGAGGGGAGATCATCCCGGAGGACTTCTCTCTGGTATGATTCGTGAGTAGTTCCACCTTGTACTATGGGTCCATGTAGTAGCTAGATGGTTGTATCTCCTCCTTTGTGCTTTCATGTATAGATCTTGTGAGCTCCGTTCATGATCAAGATCTAATCTATTTGTAATCATGCATGTTGTGTTTGCGGGGATCCTTTGTATATTGAGATTATTATGTTGGTTTGATTAATGGTTTTATCTTTATGATTCTATCATGTATGTGTTGTTTGTGATCTTGCATGCTCTCTGTTGCTAGTGGTTATCTTGGCCAAGTAGTTGCCAGTGACTCCAAGAGGGGGTATTTAAGCTTGATAGTGGGTTCATGCCTCTAGTTTCCAAGGGAAGTGACAGAAATCTCTTCGGTTGTAGATGTGTTGTTGCTACTAGGGAGAAAACAACTATCACATCCCAAAATTTTCCAAATTTTGAAATGTGAAAAATAAATAAACAAAATAAATAGTTGTTGAAATTTAGGGTGAAAAGAAACTTTTTGATTCCAAATGGAAACATCAAAACCCATCTTGAACAAACTTTGAATGAAAAGGGAATCAAACAAAATTTCAATCAAAGTGAAATGCATTCATCAATAATGTATCTTGAAATTTAAACACTTGTAAAAGCTAAACCAAAACCCTAAAACCCTAAAGGAATAATTCATTTCCATGATCTCTCTAAGACTATGGATTTGATCCATATAAAAATTTGTGAACAAATATTTGTAAATGATCAAGAATGATAAAAAAAATATTATAAAACCATAGGAATTGGTTTCACTCAATTTGGAGCCATAGATAAAAACTTATGAATTTAATAAGTTAAAAGGAAATATTTTCCAAGGCTAATAAAAGCTCCTATCTAAATCCATACCAAATCTTGAGCAAAGTGATCCTAAAAGGATTTGAAAAGATAAACAAATATTAAATAAAACTAAACATATTGGAATCACCAATTTTGGATCTTTAGATAAAAAGATATGGATTTTATAAGGCAAAGAAATAAATAAATAAATAAATAAATAAGGAATATTTAAAAGCCAAATTAAATCTTGGCCAAATCCAGAAGAAAATGGAATAAATATAATCCAAATATAATAAAGGGATAAAGAATATTCAAATAAAAGTATATGGGATTAAACCATATTCTAATGAAGACAAAAATCCCTAATAAAATGATTAAATAAATCATGGGAAAAATAATTGAAATTACCAAAGAGGATTAAAAGTTATCTAATTAACTTAAAAAGAATAAAAGAATTATTTGAATAAATAATGTGGATTGGAACCATATTTAAATCTTTTTTAAAATAAAAACAAATGTCTATTTTAAATAAATAATAGACCCTAAAAGAATAAAAGAAATTATCCCAAAATGAACTTTATAATACATTGTTAAAACAGAATAAACATTTACTGAAAAATCTTGAAAAGATTTGAGGATTAAATCTGATTTCAAATAAAGGTTTGAATTCAAATCAGAATAATAGAAATAGAAAAGGAAAAAGAAATCAGTAAGAAAAAAATAGAAAACGAAGCCAGCCCACTAAACCTACCCAGCCCAGCAAAGCATCTGGCCCAGCAAGAGCCCACCCGGCAACCCTCACCCAAATCATTTTCTCACGCGCAAACTCACCAACACAGCAACTGACTCCGCGACCCCACACGCGAACGCTCACCTCACTAACGAACGGGACCCACAGCCACCTCATCGTCATCAACCTCACGCGACCCGTTCCCGCTTCCGTTCTCAGTCGTTAATCCCCGGCGTAAATTCGTGTAAATGGCGACGTTAATCCCTCCAGAGACCACGCCCTCATAAGCACCCTCCTTCCCTCTACCTTTCCCCTCAATCCCCCACACCTCTTGGCCCCTAAGCTGCCCAAATTGTTCGCGGCAACGCCACTGACTCCGACGAGCTCCTCCGTCGATTCCGGCGAGAACAGCCACCCCCACTGTCCCCACTTCACACGAGCTTGCTCGCGAGGATCTCCTACACCTGCCAGTAGCTTCTGTTCATCCCCGCGCGCCCCGTAGACTCGCCTCCGTCAACGACAGAGCGTCGACGGCGTCTGTCTCAACTCTGGTGACCCTTCCCCGGTAACTCTGACCTCGCCTCTCCCTCTCGATGATGCTCATGTGGTCGCCACACTCGCCCGCGTCTAACGAACCCTCTTACTCGCCTTTTTATGCCTTGTAGCATCGTCAACAACCACACCTGAGCATGCCCGTCGCCTGGACCAACTCCGGTGAGCAATCGTCGTTGTTCTCGTGCGCCCCTTGACGAACATCACCCACCTCGAGCTTCTCCTCATCACGGCGAGTTTGGTAATGGCCTCCTCCCTCTCCTGCGCTTCCTGATTCGTCGGCAACGCCAACGCCAGAGCGCTCCGCCGCTCGCCACCATAGCAGCGCCGCCCATCTGTGGTCGCCACCGTTTGAACCGTTCGATTTAGATCGGATAGATGCGATAGATAACTTAATGAAGGGGTACGAAGCGATCTGTGCCATGCGATTCACTTTATATCCTGCGGTCCACAGAGCGCGATCCGTGCGAACCGGTACCAGCGAATAAGATTAAGACACGTGGCCTGAGTCTGTCTGATAAAATCCAGAAAATGATTTTGTTTGATTAAACTTGCAAAAATCATAACTATTGTTCTGCTTGACCAAATTTTGCAAATTTTATATCATTGGAATCACAAAAATGCAAACTTTGCAACCATGCCATTATTTTAGTATTTTGTTTCTGTAAAATTGGTCGTTTTTGCAGAAACATATTTAGGCTTATTTTATGTATAAAATTTATTCTAAAAATGGTTTTTGCGTAAAATCTTTTGTAAATGTTTTGTTTTGAACCTACTGACCATAAAAACCCACTTTTGGTTTTAAAAGTATATTTTGTAACACTAAGAAGTTAATCCTTGAATAAAGGCATTTCTAATTAAATAAAAATATTGATTATGGTTTGAAAATGCTTTATGAGCAAAACCTTTTGAAAATGGTTTGATTTAAATTCTCTGACCTTAAACACCAAGTTTTAGGATTTTAAAAAATATATTTGATGAACCCTAGTAAAAAACTATTACTTTGCTTAAAGGCATTTCTAGCAAATAAAAAAATTGTTTTGAATTAAAAATGGAATTTGGATGAAACCTTTTGCAAATGGATTAATATTAAACACTTTGACCATATACACTAACATTTGTGTCTAAAAATATATTTGACTAACACTTCAAAATATTACTTTGATTTAAATCATTTTTAGCAAAACAAAAATGATTTAAATGGCCATTTTCACCAACTTTAATTTAAATGGTTTTACCACTTTTGTAAATGACCAATAGGAGTTTTAAAATGTTTATAGCCTATTAGAAACCACTTTTCCAAATAAAACAATCTTTTGTATGCGTGCATGCATTGCTTGATTTTATTGTTTTATGTGGTGAATTGTTTGAATGCTAGTTTGAATATGTGCTTGCTTGATTAAATTGTAGTGAAATTTGAAGAGTGTGATTATTGCAAGATCAAGGAGTGAGCCAATATTATCTACTAAAAAGGCAAGTGACACTATCATCCATGTCCTACTATTTTCATTACACTTAGTAGAATTTTTGTAGTATGCATGATAGGGCTACTATATTACTATGCTATGCTATGTCCTATTAGGATATCCTTTATATCTTCCTTAGTGAAAACATCATAGTTGTAGTATGCTTAGCCCTGCTATAGACTTGGGGTGGAATACCATGTTATGAATATATGAAGTGTTGGAAAATATATGTTTTATATAATAAAACAAGTACTCAATGAATCACCTGGGTGGAATGTGGATACTCAATTGTGGATAAGGTGGCAACAAAGGGAACCATGTTTATATGGCTATCTTTTTTGTATGTGCACTAGAAGAAAACCACCCAGGGACTTAGATATTAAACTTGTTTCTCGTACATTGGCTTTCGTGTACAGCCACATGCTAAATGGGCTCTGGCTTTGTCAATTACATAGTGGAAGACCCTTGCATTGGCACCTACTCAGGTTAACCAGATTCATGTATTGGAAACATATCCTTACATTGGTGCCTGGTAGACATGCTAGCATTATGTCTTGGGAGGACTTCTATGGAAAGAGTTTGTCACATTATCGATCTGCCGGTACTCCATTTGGTGTGTAATTATCCAGCGGCCACTGGTGGCGTCAAGACGAGATTGTGTCATGTGGGTAAAGTGTACAACTTCTACAGAAAATCAAATTCTAAGTACTTAGCCGTGTCCCTGGTTATGGACAACTCTGAGCAACTAAGGCCTGAAGCTATGGAAGATCTCAACATTCCAATTTCTCAAAGTAAAACTTGATGGTGTCCACAAGGGATTAGAAGCACTTGGAGTTTGCCAAGAAGTTCAGAAAGATTGTTAAAAGATCAAAACTATTTTTGAAAAGATAGGATAAAACCATATTGCTTTCTGCAAATGAGCCTAAACCCTACTTAGACAAATATGCATGTATTGATAGACTACAACTTATTTCCACATAGTAGTGAAACTTGCCAAGACAATTCAAATGTATTGACCCTTGTGGCTATAACTTATTGCGTTGCAGGTTTGTTTTGACGTTAGTAAAGTGTGTTGATTAGGATTATAAGTCTACAACCAACATGATTGCATGTGGTACTTTGAAGATGAAGGACTCCATGCTATTATCACATCCCAAGATTTTCCAAATCTTGTTATGTGAAAAATAAATGAATAAAATAAAACTTTGTTGATTTTCAGGGTGAGAAGAAACTTTTTGAATCCAATTGGAAACTTGCAAAACCTATTTGGATCAAATAAAATCCTAAAGGGATTTAAAAAGATAAATAAACAATAAAGTTAAAATATTTGGAAATACTATTTTGGTTCTTTTAATAAAAGATTTGGTTTTCAAAAGAAAAGGATAGAATTATAAATAAGGATTATTTTATAAGCCAAATTAAAACTTGGCCAGGCCTTTGAAATAAAATATTTCTATTTGATAAAAATAGTAAAGGTTTATTTAAATAAAATAATAAGGATTTAATATCCAAGTTTATTGAAAATAAAAGTTTTACTATTTTAATTAAACATCAAAACTTATTTATTTATTTTAAATAAGTTTTCCAAGTATTTTATATTCTCAAATAAAACCTACTGAAGTGTTTTGAAAATTATTTGGATTTCAAATGGAGTTTTAAATAAATCAAATCCTATTTGATTTAATAACTAAGATCCATTTTATTTAATTAATAAATGGACCCTAAAATAAAATTATTATTTTATTTTTGGGACTGGGATTTGTGTGGTTAAAACAGAACCAAAACTCAATACAAGTGTGGTGATTGTTTGATTTGATTTGAGTGTTTGAATTGTTTGTTTGGATTTCAAAACAGAAAATAGAAATGGAAAAAGGAAAAGTTTCAGAACAAAAATAAATGAAAACGGACTGACCCAACTCAGCAGGCCCAGTAGCCCAGTTCCAGCCCAGCTACTTATCCCACGCGCGAAGCGTTTTTCACACACACGCGCACCCGTGCAGTCCCAGACAGGTGGCCCCTCTCCCAATCTCTCTCCCTCGCTGACAGCAAGGCCCCACCCCTCCTGTACATCGTCTCCACACGACCCCGTCGCCCCTGCCATTGCAGCCACTTACTCCGGCGATCAATTCGCGTTAACAGCGGCCATTATTCCACCCCGCGATCACGCTATCTTAAACGCCTCTGTCTCCCCTTCCTTTCCCCTCAGACCCCGCATCACCGGAGCCACCAGGCTGCCCTGAATTGGATTTGCACCGCCACTGCTCCGACCACCGTCCCCAGCAAATTGCGGCGAGCCCAGCCACCGCCTTGCCTCCTCGACCAAGCTCACACATTCCCCAGCCTTTGGCGCTTCTCCCTGTGCTGTCCGTTCACTCGCGGGCGCCCCAGAACGTCGGCAACCACTTCGACTGAGCGCCGCCGCGTCTGTGTCTCTCTCCGGCGACCTTCCCCTGGTAAGACAGACCGCCCCACGCCCTCTCGTTCATGCTCCTGCACTCGCCACACTCGGCTGCATCTAACCGTGCCCTTGTTTTCCCTCGGGGCGAACCGCAGCACCACCCCCAACGACCACCAGAGCCGTCTGACGCCGACGACGTCTCCGGCGAGCGATTACTTCCACTCCAGTGCGCCCCTTCACCAGCCAGTACCACCTCGGGCTTCAGCAAGTTTCTACGAGTCTGGTAAACCTCGCCAACCTCTTCCTTGCTTCCTGTAGCCGCCGCTAGCACCTCGTCCGACCGCGCGCCGCCGCTCACCGCCGTCAGCGCCGCTCGAGTATGGTCAATACGATTTACACCGTTAGATCTTGATCCTGAGGCTAGAATTAGAACCTGAGCGAAAGGGTATGAGCACACTTGAGCCGTGCGATTTGTTTAGATCCAACGCCTCACAGAGGCCGATCCACCCGAACCGGTATCGACCAGTAGAAACGTGCCGCGTGGCTAGCCTCTGACTTAAAACAGAATTTGAAATCAGATTTAGATGCAAATTTGTAAGCCTTGTAACTTTTGATCCACACGTCCAAAATTTACAAACTTTATATCAATGGAATCAGTGGAACAAGCCCTAGCCAACCATGCAATGTGTTTAGTAAAAAGTTTCTGTTAGATTGATTGTTTTTGCAGAAACATTTGTATGCTTGTTTAGGTTATAAAAATTATTCCAAAATGATTTTGGGGTTAAAATCTTTGCAAATTGGTTTGTGGTGAACTTACTGACCCTAGGAACCAACTTATGGATTTAAAAATGTATTTGGTGAAGATTAGAATGATTAATTGAATTAGCCCATTTCTAGTCAAATAAAAATATTGATTTTGATATGAAAATGATTTTTGAGAAAAACCATTGGAAAATGTTTGATTCAAACCTATTGACCCTAAAACACCAAGTTTGGTGAATCAACAACTTGTTTGGTGAACAATATAAATTGTTGCCTTGCCAAAAACATTTTTCCACCACATGAAATGATGTTTTGATTTAAAAATGGATTATAGATAAAACCCTTTGCAAATGACTTTGCCACTTTAGGAAATGACCACTTTGAGCCTTACAATGTTTAGAGTCTAGTAGAAACCACCTTTGCAAATAAAACTAACTTTTGCATGCATGACTTAGTTTCTAAATTTTTTGTGTGTTTGTTTGATTGAATATTGTTTTGGAATGCTAGTTGAATTGTGTTTGCTTGATTGATTTGTAGTGAAGCTAGAAGAGTGTGATATTAGAAAGATCAAGAAGTGAACCAACATTCCAAAAAGGCAAGTGACACTATCATCCAAGTCCTACTATTTTCATTATACTTAGTGGATTTTTGAAACATGCATGATAAAGTTTACTATGTTTTATGCTATGCTAAATCCTAATAGGATACCCCTATATATTACTTAGTGGAAACATTGTAGTTGTAGTATGCTTAGCCCTGCTATATATTGGGATGGGATACATGTTATGATTATATGAAGTATTGAAAAGACTTATGTTTTATATAATAAAACAAGTACTCAATGAACCACCTGGGTGGACAAGGATACTCAAGCTTTTGGACAAGGTGGCAACAAGAGGAACCATGTTTATATGGCAATCTCTTTTTGTTGTGCACTAGAAGAAAACCACCTAGGGACTTAGAGATTGAACATGTTTCTCGTACAGTGTCTTCCGTGTACAGCCACATGCTAAATGGGCTTTGGCTTAGTCAACTACATAGTGGAAGACCCATGCATTAGCATCTTCAGGTTAGCTAGATTTGTGTAAGGGAACATGAAACCCTACATTGGTGCCTGGTATACAAGCTAGCATTGTGTATTGGGAGGACTCCTATGGAAAGACTTTGTCACATTCTCAATCTGCCAGTACTCCAGCTTGGTGAGTACTTATCCAGTGGCCACTGGTGGCATCAAGATGAGATTGTGTCATGTGGGTAAAGTGTACAACTTTTGCAGAAGATCAAAATTCTAAGTACTTAGCCGTGTCCCCGGTTATGGACATTACTGAGCAACTAAGGCCTGAAGCTATGGAAGATCTCGACATTCCAATTTCTCAAAGTTAAAACTTGAGGGTGACAACAAGGGATTTTGAAACACTTGGTGGATTCCAAGGAGTTCAGAAAGATTTAACAAAAGATCAAAACCATTTTGAAAAGATAGGATAAAACTATATTGCTTTCTGCAAATGAGCCTAAACCCCACTTAGCCAAATATGCATGTATTGATAGGATCCACTTATATTATACCTAGTAGTGAAACTTGCCAATACAATTCAAATGTATTGACCCTTGTGGCTGCAACTTGTTATGTTGCAGGTTTGTTTGATGTTAGTGAAGTTTATTGATTAGGATTACAAGTCTACAACCAACATGACTGCCTGTGGCACTTTGAAGATGAAGGACCCCATGCTTATAGATATTCTGCTGCAATGTAATGTAATAGACAAATGAGCTATGTAAGATGTAAAAAAAAATTATGTTATTCCTGGTTATAAAGTTGTATTATGACCTTTGTTTCTTGATATTACATCTTAACTGTGGATGCTAGATATTGATCCAGGGACTAGCATTGTAAACACAGGGATCTCTACCTTATTAAAGGTTGGGAACCTTACAGATGGTATCAGAGCACTGTGTTGCCTGTAGGATTGTAACCCTAGGATTGGACAAAACCCTTAGGAAAATAGGAGTTGTATTTGTTCCAAAACTTATTTACAAACAATCTTTTAAACTCTTTCCTCAATCACTTTGATTTTAAATTCCCCACCTCTTCTATTTCAAACTTGATGGAAAAACCTACCCCATGGCCAAAGACTTCACCATGATCTAAGAACATCTTCAACTCTAATGACTTCAACATCTTCAACATTTTCACCAAGGACTCAACCTTGGATATCACTAAGGACTACTAGTGAAAACCAAGAGACATTAGATTGCCTACCAAAGACATTGATATCAAGTTAGAGTATGGATCATATTGTCCTATGAGGTATGATTATACTAAGTTACTATTTTCAAGAAAACTTGTTGTTTCCTTCAACTCATGAGTTAAGCTCATAAGTTGTTAACTGGATAGTTGCTTGTTGATCGATTGATGGTTGGATTGTTTGAATGAACTTGGTTGTTTTTGAGTTGTGTGTTAAAACTTCTTAAAAACCTATTCACCAATACTTATCCCTATCAAACCAACAGATGCCTCCCCGTCGTTCCAACCCCAACCGAAACAACAACCACATCACCCCTAAGATGCAACAGATGATGGCAGCTCAGACATAGTTGATGCAGCAGATGACTACATTCATACAGAATCAGAACAACAACAACAACAACAACAACAACAACAACAACAACAACAACAACAACAATAACAACAATCAGAATAATCCTCCAGCATTTGATATGCTCACCAAGTTTCTGAAACTTAGGCCTGCAAGGTTCTATGGAACAGCTGACCCAATGGAAGCTGATGATTGGTTACGTTCAGTGAACAAAGACTTAGTGACTGTTGGTTGCACTGGTGAAGAAAAAGTAAGGTTTGCAGCATTTCTGCTTGAAGGACCAGCAGCAACATGGTGGGACAACTTTCAAATCACCACTCCCCTTGAAGATGTGACTTGGGCTATTTTTGAGGATGGATTTAGAACAACCCACATCTCACCTGGAGTAATGTACTTGAAGAAAAAGGAATTTCACAATCTGAAACAACGTCACCTTAGTGTGGCTGAGTATATTGAAGAATTCAACAATCTGGCACGCTATGCACCGGATGAAGTTGATACAGATGCTAAGAGAAAGGATAAATTTCTTGAAGGACTTAATGATGAGTTGAACCTGCAGCTAGCTATTGCCTATGTCCCAACTTATCAATCACTCTGTGACAAAGCCACCATTTTGGAAAACAAGATGAATCAAGTTGAGAACAAAAAGAGGAAGCATAAACTCAAGAATCATTCAGGATCATCAAAGAAGAAACATTCATTCAAAAGGAGCAATGAAGATTCTGAACCACATCAGTATCACCACAACAACAATGGAAGTGAGAATAATGGAAATGATACTGACAATGGATATGACCTTGGTCAGAACCAACATGACACTTTCAGGAAGAAGGACATTAGCCAGTTGCAATGCTATAATTGTAAGGAACTTGGACACTATGCATCAGACTGTCCTAAGAAGAAAAAGAAAAAGGATGCTAGAAGAGCCAATGGAAATGACTCCAAAGTGACCCAGAAAGGACATGTGAACCACATTGACATGAATGGAAACTTTGAAGAGATAGAAGAAGTGGATGTCAGGACTTAGAAAACTCAGTTGAGTCAAATAAGGATTCCTTGTCTGGATATCAAATGTTGAACCCATAGTCAAGTGAACCATCAATGTAACCCTATGAGACTTTATTTTTAAGGGTGGTAGTACCCTAGATGCTTTGAGCCTACTTGTAACCCTAGCCTTCCCAAATCTCGGGACGAGATTTATTTTAAGGGTGGTAGCCTGTCACACCCCAAGATTTTCCAAATCTTGTTATGTGAAAAATAAATGAATAAAATAAAACTTTGTTGATTTTCAGGGTGAGAAGAAACTTTTTGAATCCAATTGGAAACTTGCAAAACCTATTTGGATCAAATAAAATCCTAAAGGGATTTAAAAAGATAAATAAACAATAAAGTTAAAATATTTGGAAATACTATTTTGGTTCTTTTAATAAAAGATTTGGTTTTCAAAAGAAAAGGATAGAATTATAAATAAGGATTATTTTATAAGCCAAATTAAAACTTGGCCAAGCCTTTGAAATAAAATATTTCTATTTGATAAAAATAGTAAAGGTTTATTTAAATAAAATAATAAGGATTTAATATCCAAGTTTATTGAAAATAAAAGTTTTACTATTTTAATTAAACATCAAAACTTATTTATTTATTTTAAATAAGTTTTCCAAGTATTTTATATTCTCAAATAAAACCTACTGAAGTGTTTTGAAAATTATTTGGATTTCAAATGGAGTTTTAAATAAATCAAATCCTATTTGATTTAATAACTAAGATCCATTTTATTTAATTAATAAATGGACCCTAAAATAAAATTATTATTTTATTTTTGGGACTTGGATTTGTGTGGTTAAAACAGAACCAAAACTCAATACAAGTGTGGTGATTGTTTGATTTGATTTGAGTGTTTGAATTGTTTGTTTGGATTTCAAAACAGAAAATAGAAATGGAAAAAGGAAAAGTTTCAGAACAAAAAAAAATATGAAAACGGACTGACCCAACTCAGCAGGCCCAGTAGCCCAGTTCCAGCCCAGCTACTTACCCCATGCGCGAAGCGTTTTTCACACACACGCGCACCCGTGCAGTCCCAGACAGGTGGCCCCTCTCCCAATCTCTCTCCCTCGCTGACAGCAAGGCCCCACCCCTCCTGTACATCGTCTCCACACGACCCCGTCGCCCCTGCCGTTGCAGCCACTTACTCCGGCGATCAATTCGCGTTAACAGCGGCCATTATTCCACCCCGCGATCACGCTATCTTAAACGCCTCTGTCTCCCCTTCCTTTCCCCTCAGACCCCGCATCACCGGAGCCACCAGGCTGCCCTGAATTGGATTTGCACCGCCACTGCTCCGACCATCGTCCCTAGCAAATTCCGGCGAGCCCAGCCACCGCCTTGCCTCCTCGACCAAGCTCACACATTCCCCAGCCTCTGGCGCTTCTCCCTATGCTGTCCGTTCACTCGCGAGCGCCCCAGAACATCGGCAACCACTTCGACTGAGCGCTGCCGCGTCTGCGTCTCTCTCCGGCGACCTTCCCCTGGTAAGACAGACCGCCCCACGCCCTCTCGTTCATGCTCCTGCACTCGCCACACTCGGCTGCATCTAACCGTGCCCTTGTTTTCCCTCGGGGCGAACCGCAGCACCACCCCCAACGACCACCAGAGCCGTCTGACGTCGACGACGTCTCCGGTGAGCGATTACTTCCACTCCAGTGCGCCCCTTCACCAGCCAGTACCACCTCGGGCTTCAGCAAGTTTCTACGAGTCTGGTAAACCTTGCCAACCTCTTCCTTGCTTCCTATAGCCGCCGCTAGCACCTCGTCCGACCGCGCGCCGCCGCTCACCGCCGTCAGCGCCGCTCGAGTATGGTCAATACGATTTACACCGTTAGATCTTGATCCTGAGGCTAGAATTAGAACCTGAGCGAAAGGGTATGAGCACACTTGAGCCGTGCGATCTGTTTAGATCCAACGCCTCACAAAGGCCGATCCACCCGAACCGGTATCGACCAGTAGAAACGTGCCGCGTGGCCAGCCTCTGACTTAAAACAGAATTTGAAATCAGATTTAGATGCAAATTTGTAAGCCTTGTAACTTTTGATCCACACGTCCAAAATTTACAAACTTTATATCAATGGAATCAGTGGAACAAGCCCTAGCCAACCATGCAATGTGTTTAGTAAAAAGTTTCTATTAGATTGATTGTTTTTGCAGAAACATTTGTATGCTTGTTTAGGTTATAAAAATTATTCCAAAATGATTTTGGGGTTAAAATCTTTGCAAATTGGTTTGTGGTGAACTTACTGACCCTAGGAACCAACTTATGGATTTAAAAATGTATTTGGTGAAGATTAGGATTGATTAATTGAATTATCCCATTTCTAGTCAAATAAAAATATTGATTTTGATATGAAAATGATTTTTGAGAAAAACCATTGGAAAATGTTTGATTCAAACCTATTGACCCTAAAACACCAAGTTTGGTGAATCAACAACTTGTTTGGTGAACAATATAAAGTGTTGCCTTGCCAAAAACATTTTTCCACCACATGAAATGATGTTTTGATTTAAAAATGGATTATAGATAAAACCCTTTGCAAATGACTTTGCCACTTTAGGAAATGACCACTTTGAGCCTTACAATGTTTAGAGTCTAGTAGAAACCACCTTTGCAAATAAAACTAACTTTTGCATGCTTGCATGCATGACTTAGTTTCTAAAAAATTTATGTGTGTTTGTTTGATTGAATATTGTTTTGGAATGCTAGTTGAATTGTGTTTGCTTGATTGATTTGTAGTGAAGCTAGAAGAGTGTGATATTAACAAGATCAAGAAGTGAACCAACGTTCCAAAAAGGCAAGTGACATTATCATCCAAGTCCTACTATTTTCATTATACTTAGTGGATTTTTGAAACATGCATGATAAAGTTTACTATGTTTTATGCTATGCTAAATCCTAATAGGATACCCCTATATATTCCTTAGTGGAAACATTGTAGTTGTAGTATGCTTAGCCCTGCTATATATTGGGATGGGATACATGTTATGATTATATGAAGTATTGAAAAGACTTATGTTTTATATAATAAAACAAGTACTCAATGAACCACCTGGGTGGACAAGGATACTCAAGCTTTTGGACAAGGTGGCAACAAGAGGAACCATGTTTATATGGCAATCTCTTTTTGTTGTGCACTAGAAGAAAACCACCCAGGGACTTAGAGATTGAACATGTTTCTCGTATAGTGGCTTCCGTGTAAAGCCACATGCTAAATGGGCTCTGGCTTAGTCAACTACATAGTGGAAGACCCATGCATTAGCATCTTCAGGTTAACTAGATTTGTGTAAGGGAACATGAAACCCTACATTGGTGCCTGGTATACAAGCTAGCATTGTGTATTGGGAGGACTCCTATGGAAAGACTTTGTCACATTCTCAATCTGCCAGTACTCCATCTTGGTGAGTACTTATCCAGTGGCCACTGGTGGCATCAAGATGATATTGTGTCATGTGGGTAAAGTGTACAACTTCTGCAGAAGATCAAAATTCTAAGTACTTAGTTGTGTCCCCGGTTATGGACATTACTGAGCAACTAAGGCCTGAAGCTATGGAAGATCTCGACATTCCAATTTCTCAAAGTTAAAACTTGAGGGTGACAACAAGGGATTTTGAAACACTTGGTGGATTCCAAGGAGTTCAGAAAGATTTGACAAAAGATCAAAACCATTTTGAAAAGATAGGATAAAACTATATTGCTTTCTGCAAATGAGCCTAAACCCCACTTAGCCAAATATGCATGTATTGATAGGATCCACTTATATTATACCTAGTAGTGAAACTTGCCAATACAATTCAAATGTATTGACCCTTGTGGCTGCAACTTGTTATGTTGCAGGTTTGTTTGATGTTAGTGAAGTTTATTGATTAGGATTACAAGTCTACAACCAACATGACTGCCTGTGGCACTTTGAAGATGAAGGACCCCATGCTTATAGATATTCTGTTGCAATGTAATGTAATAGCCAAATGAGCTATGTAAGATGTAAAAAAATTATGTTATTCCTGGTTATAAAGTTGTATTATGACCTTTGTTTCTTGATATTACATCTTAACTGTGGATGCTAGCTATTGATCCAGGGACTAGCATTGTAAACACAGGGATCTCTACCTTATTAAAGGTTGGGAACCTTACAGCTATATAGATTTTTTTGCTGCATTGTAATGAGATAGACATATGAGCTATGTAAGATGTAATGAATTATTTTATTCCTGGTTATAAATTTGTATTATGACCTTTGTTTCTTGATATTACATCTTAAACTATGGATGCTAGCTATTGATACAGGGACTAGCATTATAAACTTAGGGATCTCTACCTTATCAGGTTGGGACCTTTACAACAACGGTCTCTTATTCATGGAACATGTGGACTGTTTACCTTACACACTTTGCTTAAAGCAGTCGTCTGTTGCTTGCAACTTAATACTGGAATGGGTTCGGATAATAACCTGAAGGTGGACTTCTAGTCATAGATGCAGTTGGATGACGGTCTATGTATATTGTTGTATTGCCCAATCAACCTCATAGGATCTTTCTGGCTAGTAATTGCATTGTTATACCTTGCTCAGTTCCTGTCAATAGCCCCGTTGTAGTTTGTTTACCCTTCATGCCATGTTGTTTATCTAAGGAGAGCACCTCTAGTGAACTATGGACCCCGGTCCAATCTTTACCATTGATACATCTTCCACTGTTACCTGTTTACTTGCTGCAAACCATTACCTTCCACACCATACGTTTAATCCTTTGTTACAGCAAACCGGTGAGCTTGACAACCTCACTGATTCGTTGGGGCAAAGTCTTGAGTTTGTGTTGTGCAGGTCTCCGCGTTGCTTGCAACACCTGTGTGACGTTTCCTTCCTCCTACTGGTTCGATAACCTCGGTTTCTTACTGAGGGAAACTTGCTGTTGTGCTGCGTCATACCTTGCTCTTGGGGTTTCCAACAAAGCCTCCCACGACAAGTGGTGGGCATCATCAAGAGGTGAACTTGTAAAACAACACATACTTTTCTGTTTGGATAATATGAACAGATCATGTGGATGTTTTATGATACTCACCACAATAGTTGATGATTGTGGTGGCTTGATTTTGTTGGTGGTGTTGCTGGCCTGATCTGGTCCTTCACCTCTTGGTGTTGTTCCTGTTACTTCTGGTTCCTGTGCTTGGCCTTGATCAGCCCTGCACCTCCTAGCTCCTGCCACTTGACCTTGCTATCCACCTGATCCACCCCCTCCTTATGTCACCATCTGGTGATGCTAGTATGATCTAATGTGTGGTTTTGGCTGGTGATTTTCTTGTCTTTGCTAAGCTTTTCTAAGATGAGTGTGTTCTTGGTGTGGTGTTTGAGATGCAAAGATAAAATAGTGGAGCTGCCCACGGCTGTGCTTGCTCCTCTTACTTTTGTGAGTTGTTGTGGCTGTGTCGACAACACACCCCATGTAGTTAGGTGATTGTGCTGCCTGTGTGCCTATTGCATGGTTTTGGATCAGATCAGTGAGGTGTCTCACCTTTTGGTCTTTTTGCTGTTAATCTACCTGGTGAAACTTGCCCCTCTTACTTGCTGTGATCATTTGACTTATGGCTTATTTATTGTGAAAGATCAAATTCTTTCATATTGGTGAAACTTGCCCCTATACAATTACTCAATGATGTAACTTTGAGCAGTGCAACTCACTGCTCTCTACTAAGAGTAATATTAACAATTAAACTTTCATTTTCCTTTTTGTTTGTTTTGTATTATGCAGGTACAAGATCTAAAGATTGAAGATTTAGTATAGGATTACTTTAGATAAATAAATTCCTTTGTAATTTTTATTTCATTCTTTTGTAAGAAATGTGTAATAGTTTATTCATATAGATATATTTCTCTTTTTGTAATTTCCTTACTGTAATGAATCTTTATTGACTCAATGAGTTAATCTTTGTAACTTATCCATAGAGTAAAGATAACGAATAAAAGATTCATTTCTTATTTGAATTTCTATTACTATTTATTATTTCTTGATTAAATTAAATAATATTACTAAATCATTTTGAAATTCATTATAAAATATCAATTCTTAACTTCAAAATATAAACTCAAAGTTCAAATTTGAATTCAAATTCTTTCCCCCAAAACACATCAATTCAAAAAGATCATGTCAAAGTTTATAACAATCATTCTCCAGATCTATTCCTACACCTAGAGAGTAAAAAAACGTTGATCACTTTAGGTTTTTATTTGGCGAAAAAATTTACCCACATTTTACAGATGAATGCATGCATATGCACAAATTCTTAAATCTACCCTTCGTTGGTTCCTAAATGCTGGGATGTTACAGACTTCCCCCCTTAAATTAAAATTCGTCCCAAAGTTTGCTGAAGTGTACCTGGATAATTCTGGATAGGCTTCTCTTACGTCATCCTCTTTCTCCCATGTAGCTTCCCTCTCGGGGTGATGCTCCCGCTGTACCTTAAAGTACTTGATTTCCCTATTTCTCAATCTTTTCCAGTTCTCTTCTAGAATTTTACAGGGTTTCTCAACATAAGTCAGGTCTGCTTGTAATTCCACCTCTTGATGTGTGATTGCATCATCAGGAAACTTAAGACATTTTCAGAGTTGTGACACATGGAAAACATTGTGAACTTGAGCCAATCTTGATGGTAACTCTAAAGCATAAGGTATGGTCATGTTCTGACTCAGTACTTTGAATGGTCCTATATATCTTGGACTTAATTTTCCTTTAACTCCGAACCTATTAACTTCTTTCATTGGTCTTACTTTGAGATATACCATGTCTCCTACTTCAGGATGCCATGATCTTCAACTTAGGTCAGCATAACTTTTCTGCCTACTTTGAGCTATTTTCAATCTATCTTTGATTACATCGATGATATCTTGCCTTTCCTTGATATAGTCTGGCACAAATTCTTTGCTACTACCAGGTTCATACCAACATATTGGTGATCTACATTTTATTCCATAGAGTACTTGATATGGAGTTGCCTTTAGACTACTCTGATCGCTGTTATTATAGGAAAATTCTGCCAATGGTAGATGATCTTCCCACGACCCTCCAAAATCTAATGCACAAGCCCTAAGCATATGTTCCAATATTTGATTGGTTCTTTTAGTCTGACCTCTAGTTTCGGGATGATAGGCTGTGCTAAAATCCAACTTTGAACCAAGTGCTTCATGTAATTGTTTCCAAAATGATGAAGTAAACACATATCCTCTATCGGTTATGGTCTTCTTGGGCACTTCGTGCTTACTTACTATTTCTTTAATATAAACTTCTACTAACTTCTCGGCATTATCTTTCTGATTTACCGGAATAAAATGTGCACTTTTAGTGAGTCTATCAACAATCACCCATATCATATCCTTCTGTTTTGGTTTCATGGGTAATCATGTGATGAAATCCATACCAATTTCCTCCCATTTCCATTCGGAAATTTCCAAGGGTTGCAATGGTCCTGCTAGACTTTGATGTTCAGCTTTACCCTTTGGCAAGTATGGCATTCCGACACATATTTTGCAATCTCTCTTTTCATGTTATTCCACCAGAATAATTCTTTGAAATCCATGTACATCTTCGTACTTCCTAGATGAATGGAACATGGTGTCTCATGGGCCTCTCGAAGTATCACTTCACGAATTTCTGAGACATCTGGAACACAAAGACGATCTTGGAACCATAAAGATCCATAATCTCCTAAACGAAAAACTGATGCTTGTCCTTGAGATATCCTCCGATTTTCTTCAGCAATAAAAGGATCATCATCTTGATGTTTGAAAATTTCGTGCTTGAGATCACTATTTTGTTCTGCCACTACCTGCATGGTAGCTAATCCTCCAAGAGTCTCTGTTCTAATAAATTGAAGTTCCAATCTTTCCAAATCCATCTGTAGCTCTTTTGGTAGCTCCCGATTGCTAGGCTGAATACCTGCGCTCTTATGACTTAAAGCATCTGCTACAACATTTGCTTTTCTAGGGGTATAATTAATTGTCAGATCATAATCTTTGATTAGGTCTAACCAATGCTTCTGTCTCATATTCAATTCCTTTTGAGTGAAGAAATATTTGAGACTTTTGTGGTCAGTGTATAACTCACATCAGGCTCCATAAAGGAAATGCCTCCATCCTTTCAAAGCAAAGACTACTATTGCTAATTCCAAATCATGGGTTGGATAATGGACTTCATGTGGTTTCAGTTCTCTTGATCCGTGAGCAATTACTTTAGGATCTTGCATTAATACACAACCCAAACCTTCTTTAGATGCATCACAATATACTGTAAAGTCCTTCCCTATTTCAGGAACTGCTAGAATTGGAGCGGTAGTTAATCTAGTCTTTAACTCCTGAAAGTTGGCTTCACACTTCTCATCCTAGATGAATGGTGTATTCTTCCTTAATAGTTTGGTCATTGGTCTAGCTATCTTGAAGAATCCTTCAATGAACCTCGATAATAACCAACCATACCCAAGAAACCTTGAATTTGTTCCACATTGGTTGGTGCAGTCCATTCTAATACTGATTGAACTTTGGATGGATTTACAGCAATCCCATCCCTACTGATCACATGACCTAGGAATTCTACCTCATCTAGCCAGAATTCACACTTGCTGAACTTAGCATAAAGCTTATGTTCTCTTAGGATCTGCAATGCTATTCTCAAATGATCAGCATGCTCTTCCTTATCCTTTGAATATATCAAAATATCATCAATAAACACTATGACAAACTTATCCAAGTATGGCATGAATATTTTGTTCATCAGATTCATGAATATTGCTGGTGCATTGGTCAAACCAAACGGTACGACAAGATACTCATGATGTCCATACCTTGAGACAAATGTTGTCTTTGGAACATCTTCCGGTTTGATTTTTATTTGATGGTATCCAGATCTCAGATCAATCTTGGAAAATACTCCATCTCCTTTAACTTGATCAAACAGATCCTGAATTCTAGGTAATGCATACTTATTCTTGATGGTAACATTATTGAGATTTATATAGTCCCCACACATCCTTCTTCCTCCATCTCTTTTATCTACAAAGATCACCGGAGTTCCCCAGGGAGATACACTTTCTTGAATGAATCCTGTCCTGGCTAACTCATCAATTTTCTCTTTAAGTTCTTTTAATTCTTTCGGACCCATCTTATATGGTGCTTGGGCTATTGGCGCTGTACCTGGAATTAGATCAACAGTGAACTCTATTTCCCGATCTGATGGCATTCCTAGTAACTCTGCTGGAAAAACATCTTGAAACTCATTTACTATAGGAATATCTTCCAACTTGACCTCCTTCATTGAGTTCAACTGAAGATCCACCATGATATGACTGTGCTTATCTGCTTGATAAACTATCCTTGATCCACTTGGAGTCTTTATTGAGACAGTTTTATCCTCACAATTAATCTGAGCCCCATGTTCAGTCATCCAGTCCATACCCAGCACTACGACAATTACCTTCCAAAGAATCACATAAAGGTCCACAAAGAATGTACAACCACAGATCGAGATAACCTGATATTGTTTAATGTGGCGTACAACTACATTTACCCCTGCCGTTACCACGGTCATAGGTTTTCTAACGTTGCCCTTCTAATCCCGAATTTATCACAGAATTCTTCAGAAATGAATGAAGTAGTTCCACCAGTATCAAATAGAACCTTTCCGGGGTTGGTAAGGATATTGAGCGTACCTATGATTGCATGCTCTAAGTTATCCACCTCCTCCAGGGTTGCACAATTCAGCTTCCCGGTAGGTCTGTTCCTCTTGCCATTACTGTTCTTGGCAAAATTTCCTCCTTTATTGGGTTGTCCATTGCCTCCACTGGTTTGTCCTCTACCTTTAACAGGCCAACCACCTTGTGGTTTACTCGGGAAATTTGGCTTTATATGACCCCTCTGGCTACAAGCATGGCAAACTATCATTGGTTTCTGGCAATCCCTTCTTATATGCCCTGGAAGTTTGCAATTATGGTATATAATATTCCTTCCGGTGGAATTTTCACTCCGGTTGGAATTGTTGTTGTAAGGTCTATTCATCGGCTTGAACTCCAGATTGGGCTTGGGTTTACTTGCCTGAATCCTCTTAGTTTCCTTGTTGGCTCTCTTCCTTCGATCTTCTTGGACATTCTTGTGATCATCCTCAAAAGTGATGGTTGCATCCAATAACTCAGCAGGTCGACGGTGTCTTCAAGTGCGGCCAATGATTCAACCTCGCTATAAGCGATGATCCGCGGGGCCTTGTGGCGTACCTCAGCGGGCAGCATTGCTTCGGCTCCGTGCACCATGAAGAAGGCGTGTAGCCGGTGGCACTGTTTAGAGTTGTGTGTAGGCTCCAGAGGAAGGAGGGTAACTCATCTTCCTAGTCTCCTGCTAACCGCTCGAGTGGGTGCAGGAGTCGCTTCTTGATTCCATTGCAGACGAGACCGTTAGCCTTTTCGACATGCACATTGGTCTGCGGATGCGTCACAGAGGCGTATGTGACGTTGATGCCAAGCCCTTCGCAGAAGTATCGGAATTCCTTCGAGGTGAAGTTCGTGCCGTTGTCGGTTATGATATTGTGAGGCACCCCGAACCTATAGACAATGGACTGGAAGAACTTGACGGCAGTGGTGCCAGTTTGGTTAGTGACGGTCATGGTCTCGATCCACTTTGGAACTTGTCGACTGCCACCAGGAGAAGACGTGTCCTCGAGGTGAGGATTTCTGCAGTTTGTGGACCATGTCAAGTCCCCATTGGGCGAAGGGCCAGGCCATCAGTATGGGCCGTAGCTCTGAGCCTGGTGCGTGTGGTTTGTCTGCAAACCTTTGGCAAGCATTGCACTTCTCGACGATGTCCTTGGCATGGTGCATCATTGTTGGCCAATAGAAGCCAGATCGCAGAGCCTTGGTGACTAGGGCGCGGCTGCCGGCGTGGTGGCCGCAGATGCCTTCATGGATGTCGAGGAGGATGCTCCTCCCATCACTATTGGTGACGCACCGCTGGAGTACCCTGGTGATGCTGCGCTTCTACAACTCGTTGCTGATGATGGTGAAGGCTTTGGAACGGCGAGCGATATGCCCGGCGTCCGTCGCGTCCTCGGGCAGTTGCTTGCTTAATAGGTACCTAATGTATGGTTGGGTCTATGTTTCCTCAATTGCAAGGAGTTGCATGAGGCTCACCAGTTCGACGTACATCTCTGGTTCTTCAGGTGTCTCTGTTTTTTCGGGTGGCACAACTCCCGAGTGTCCCGCTGCATCGCTGTGCCCTTGGAAGTTTTGCGCTTAATAGAGCACTCGTAGATCTGTTCGAGGAACACGCCTGGCGGTATCAGGGCGCATGTAGAGCCAATGTTGGCGAGCTTGTCGGCCTCTTTGTTGCTTTCCCGGCCGAGTGCCGGAGTTCGCAGCCATCAAAGTCTCCTTTGAGTGCGTTGTAGAGGTCGTAGTAGGCGATCATGTTGTCGCTGACGGCGTCGCACTGGTTCATTGTTTGCTAAACGACGAGGTTGGAGCCACTATAGATGACCAATCGCGTGGCGCCGCAAACTTTGGCCATCCGCATGCCATGGATCAGCGCCTCATATTCGGCCTCGTTGTTGGATGCATGGAACATCATCCGCAGCACATATCTCATCTTGTCCCTTTGGGGGGATGTTAATATTACTCTGGCTCCGGCTTTGGCTCTGGCGTCGCGTTTGGATCTGTAGAAGTGCATCGTCCAGATTTGGGACATTTCCGGAGTACCCGGAAGCTGGAGCTCCATCCAGTGGACGAAGAAGTCAGGAAGCACCTGCGACTTGATGGTGGTGCGACACTCGTAGATGATGTCCCGTGGGGACAACTCAATGCCCCAAAGGGCCACTCGCCCCGTTGCCTTGGGGTTGTTGAGGATGTGTGATAGAGGCGCATCGTTAACGACCACTATCTGGTGCTCCTGGAAGTAGTGGTGCAGTCGACGCGTGGTCATGAATACGTCGTAAGCTAGTTTATGGTAGTGATGGTACCTCTGATTTGTAGGTGTCAGCACCTCGCTGAGGTAGTACACTGGGCGCTGCACCTCGTGGGTTTTGCCGTCTTCGAGTCATTCAACCACGAGTGTCGTGCTGACCACATGATGCGTTGCAGCAATGTAGAGCAGCATGGGTTCTCTCGCCGCTGGCGTCACCGGTACGGGAGATGTTGACAGTAGGCACTTAAGGTCTTCGAATGCCTCGTCTGCTTTGGCTGTCCACTCGAATTTGTCTGATTTGTGGAGCAACTGGTAGAAGGGGAGAGCCTTTTCACCCATGCGGCTGATAAACCTGCTGAGCGTCGTGATCTGCCTAGCTAGCTGCTATACTCCTTTGACATTATTCGGCTTCTCCATGGCTAGTATAGCCTTGATTTTCTTCGGGTTGTCTTTGATTCCTCTCTCGGAGATGAAGTACCCAAGAAATTTCCTGGATGGGATGCCGAAGGTGCACTTTTCCGGGTTTAGCTTGATCCTGTATTGATCAAGTTTATCTAACATCTCACGGAGATCGTCGATCAATGTTCAGCTTTCCTTGGTCTTGACTGCTATGTCGTCGACATAGACTTGAATATTTCAACCAATTTGGTTTTTCAGGCAGGCCTGCATGCACCTTTGATAGGTTGCACCTGTGTTCGTGAGCCCGAAAATCATTGTATTGTAGCAGAAGACCTCGAACAGCGTGATGAAGGTCGTCTTCTCCTAGTCCTTGACCTCCATCCGAATCTAATTATAGCCTAAGTAGGCATCAAGGAATGAGAGTCGTTCGCATCCCGCGGTAGAATCAATAATTTGACCGATCTGCAATCAGGGAAAGTGATCCTTTGGGCAGTGCTTGTTAAGCGCCATAAAATCCACGCATATCCGCAGGATGTCCGTGTCCTTCTTAGGGACCAGCACGGGGTTAGCTACCCCAGGTGCTTTCTTTGATCTCCCTTATGAAATTGGCATCCAGGAGTCTGTTGACTTTGATACCGATTGCTTTTGCTCTTCCCTCGGATAGTCGACGCATCGTCTGCTTCACTGGATGCGCATCCAGGTACACATTGAGTGCATGCTCAGCGAATTCCCTGGGAACTCCTGGCATGTCCGCAGGACACCAGGCGAAGATTTCCCAGCGCTCATTGAGGAATTCGGCGAGAGCGAGTTCCTATGCAGAACTCAGGTTGTTGGAGATCAGAGCCGTCTTGGTGGGGTCCTTTGGGTGGACTTGCATCGCCTTGGTATTGACTATGGATTCGAATCACAAAGTGGGTGCGTTTTGCTTGGTGACAGGGGGCAGACTGTTGTCTGTCGACTCCTTCAACCTTGCGAGCTCCTCATGCATGCCGAAAGACTGGGAGAGTGGAAATCAAAATCCAAATAAAATCCAAATATGCACTTTACATATTATACATTACAAACAACTTAGTAATACAAAGTCATTACAACATGTACCATATAGGTACACTAACATATTAACAACACTTCCTCACTTATTTAACTACATCCTATTTTCGGTTACAATACGCAATACTCGATACTTCCTAATAAGTATCCTGCTCCTAGTATCCGCGATGCTCATCATACATGCCTGAAGTCCAACCGTGAAGACGTAAAGTTCATCGCACAGTTTGTGGAACAAATGGCCTTCCAGTAGGAACATACTCGGTATCTGAAGTATCAGGACTTGAGTCATTACTCAGCCTGAGTGAATTGACTCCATCCAGCTCAGCTGAAAAGTCTTCAGAACCCTGTTCAGCATTATCACCCACTTGCCTCTCCTGAGCTTCATTCCTAGAGTTGTCAACAGAATACGCAGATTCTTCTGCTCCCCAAGTGCTCTGTTGGGCAAGGTAATTAAACACTGGATAATGTATATTCCCTAGGTTTTGAGAAGGTGTTGATGATTCAAACACTCTCTCCTCGGGATCTTCTTCCTCATCCTGATCATCTACAAGTATGGTATTTCTACTATTGTTATTAGGATTGGTTCTCGCACCCATCCAACTGGATTGTTCAACATCTCTGTCAGACCCATCTACGGACATCTGATTCCCTTGGGATCCTTCAAATGATCCCATTCTCCAACCATCAGAATTCTCGATAGGGAGTTCTGAATCAGACCCTTCCACCAAACCCTGTGGTACAGGATACCTCATATCTAAAGTAGGATCATAGGTAGGTTCTGGTCTGGGTGAATAAGGTTATGGTGTAAAATATTTGGGATCCATAGGTATATCCTTAAAGATTGGTTTTGCACTACTACTTGCTTCTTTCTCCAACTGAATGCTAACGGTTTCCTTCTTTCTAGATTAGTTAGATCCTCTAACATGTCATTTTATCTTCAACAATAACTTGATGTGTCTTATAAAAAGATGCAACAAGTGTTCGATATCGATCCATAAACTTGGAAGCTAACTTAGGATGCTTCTTTACCAAAGTAAGATGATTCGGTACTGGCTCCGAGTCTATAGAATCATGAGGAATCACAAAAAAGATGCTCCCTTCTAACTCCTTGGCTTTATGCTCCCGGATATTGGCTATCGCCTCCACAACAGCAACATGGTCTGCTGCTTAATGACTCCTACCTTCACCTATAGGTAGATCGTGATATAATCCAAGCTCCTCTAGAAGTTGGATAGTCACACGATACTTGGATAACATACGGCCATCATAATAGGTTATGGTGTTCACCGGAATTTTAGTTGGACAACTAAAAATCCTTAAGAGTTGACGAAGCTCATCAGTGAATGATCCTTGGTAATCATGGAGACTTTCTTCTTTCCTTACCAAAGTTTGTTTTGGAAACTTTGGTGCCATAACTCTGTATATCAAAAAATATTTTGATTAGTGATTAATAATATATTACATCATAACAAAGAATTATCGCGCTAAAAATATATAACGGAATATTCTCATTTGAATACCCATTATACCCTTTTAGAGAATTCTTTATCGTTGCTATACACTCCTACATGTAATACCCTTTACTAGGTTTCCAACCTAAGGTCAAAGCAATTTGCTCTGATACCAACTGCGGTGACCCAGCATACCACTACATGTGTTGTACACTATAGTCATTGACATGACATTCACAGAACACCGTTCCGTAAATATCACATCCCTCAGAGTGGTACAACAGAAACATTGTGGGTCCTAGGGACGAATCTGGCGTATGTTGGTTGGTTTCAGCTGACACCAACGGATCTGATGTAACACCAAAGAGGGCCATGCAAAATTAGAGTCTGACCCCATCCCAGAAATTGGTCTGACCCCATCAAAGCCCGGCTGTACCAGGCATTGTCTTAATGGGATTTGCAAAGCGATGGAAAAACTTACTGTCCGTGTCCATCCTTGCCGCAAAGGCATCAGCAGATCGCTCGATCCAGGTCTCACGTACGTAACCCTCCAGTCCACCCCACGCCACAATCGAGGCCACGACGGCGCGACTCGCGAGCAACCGGCAGAAACACAAAATTGATCTGACGCCGTGCTGCAGGGTCGCAGCTGCCGGAGGAGCGGCAAGAACGGGAGCTGATTGAAACAACGGTTTAGGTAATTGGATTTTATGAAATCTAACTCATCGTTTATACTGTACGTCCTCTGGTAGTCAAGCAATCGGTAAGCACAAAAGCCTAATCTGTATTGTCTCTTCTTGATTTTTCTAGATTATGGATCAATTTGTGATCAAAAGAAAAGGAACAAATGTTGATGTAGGTTCCTCTAGTCAACCTGGGCAATCAACAGGGCAAGATCATGGATCGAGTTCTGTTAGTCTCCCTAGAGAAATTAACTTGGATGAGCTACCCTATGATCCGGCCGATAGAAAAAGAATTACTCAATACACCAAGAATCCTAATAAACAAGATGAGATTAGACAAATATATTTAACTAGAGGGCCTTACAGGCCACAACCTGAATTTAAATATCCACAGAAACTCATCGCATGTGCACCACGAAGATTTCAACCAGAATGGTTTAATGAGTACAGTGGTTGGTTAGAATACAGTGAGAAGGCTAATAAGGCTTTTTGTTTGTGTTGCTAGTTGTTTAGAGATTGCATTGTTGGCCAAGCTGGGAATGAGGCCTTTGTGGTTGAAGGTTGGTCCCGCTGGAACCATAAAAGTAGACTTGACACTCATGTGGGTCTTATTAATAGTTTTCACAATGTGGCGGTTAAGAGATGTGATGCTCTAATGAATCAAGATCAATCAATTCAGGCTGCTCTCAATAGGCAAAGTGATCTTACAAAAAAGGAAAATCGAATTCGATTGAGTACGTCAATTGATTCGGTAAGGTACTTGCTAAAACAAGGCTTAGCATTTCGTGGTCATGATGAATCAAAGGAATCAAAAAATAGGGGAAACTTTCGAGAGTTTGTAGATACTTTAGCGGATCAGAATGATGTTACAAAGAAGGCAAATTAAGAATGCTCCAGAAAATTGTCAATGGGTCTGTCCAGACATTCAAAAAGAACTTGCTAACATCTATGCAAAGGTAAAAAAAGGTGTAGTTCTTCTTGCTTTATTTTGTTGTAACTGGTCCCTTGCTATACTGAAAATAATGTTTCTTGTTGTTTTGCACAGATAACGTTAAATTCTATTATTGAAGACATTGGTGGTGATGTGTTCAGTTTGTTGATCGATGAGGCTTCCGATGTGTCTGACAAAGAACAAATGGCTGTTGTCTTAAGGTATGTTGACAAGCGTGGGATAATACTAGAACGATTAGTTGGAGTTGTGCATGTAAAGGAAACATCAGCAATATGCCTGAAGAATGCTCTTCAAAAATTGTTTGTTGATATCGGGTTGAGCCTAAAGCAGGTTAGAGGACAGTGCTATGATGGAGCAAGCAATATGAGGGGTGAGTTTAATGGTTTGAAAGCTAAAATTCTAGAAGAGAATAGCTCGGCCTATTATGTGTATTGTTTTGCTCACCAACTACAACTAGTTATTGTGGCAGTGGCAAAGAAGAATGATGACATCTCTGATTTTTTTACATGATATCAACATTGACTAATATGGTTGGAGGATCTTGTAAACTAAAAGACATGATTAGGGAGAAACATAGAGAGACTATACAAGCAGCCATAGGCAGCGGGAAAATTAGTACACGTGCAGGGTTGCATCAAGATCAATCTCTTCAGAGAGCTGGAGACACTCGTTGGGATCTCATTTTAAAACACTCTCAAGCCTAGTTAATTTATTCCCAACTCTTGTCGACGTTCTTAAATATGTTGCAAAAGAAGGGGAAAAGGATGGAAAGAAAAGTCAAGAACGTGGACTTTTATCATATTTTGGCACCTTTGATTTTGTGTTTTATTTGCACATGATGTTGCATATACTAGGAAGTGCAGATACTTTGTCACATTGCTTGCAGCAGAAGGACCTAGACATCCTCAATGCCATGTCAAATGTCAAGTCAACAAGGAATGAACTCCAACGACTAAGAGATGATGGGTGGGAATCACTTCTTGAAAAGGTACATTTATTTTGTGAAGAACATAATATTCCTAGCCTCAACATGCTAGATGAATATGTTGATCGCCATATACCACGTTATAAAACCAACATCACAAACCATCAGCATTATTGGACAGATTGTCTGAACTTTGTTATTGATTGGCAACTTCAAGAATTTGATGACCGTTTTAATGAGGTAAATTATGCATTGCTTATTCACATGGCCTCTTTCGACCCAAAAGAATCGTTTGCTGCTTTTAACTTGGAGAGCTTAGTGAAGCTAGCTGAGTTCTATCCTGATGATTTTGATCCAATGCAATTGGTTGCTCTTCGTCACCAGCTTAGCATATACATTGACAATGTGAGGTCAGACAAACGATTTAGTGATTTGAGTGATATTGGTGATCTTGCTAAGTCACTGATCGACACAAATAAGCATGTATCTTTTCCTTTGGTCTATCAACTGCTGAAGCGAGTGCTAATTTTGCCGGTTGCCACGACATCAGTGGAGAGATGCTTCTCAGCAATGAATATTGTCAAGAATGTGTTACGCAATAAAATGGGCGAGCAATTCATGAGTGATTGTCTCATATGCTTTGTGGAGAGGGATATGTTTTTCACTATTACTAGAGATGCAGTGATTGATAGCTTTAAAAAGGTGAAAAATCAAGAAGGAAAATTGTAAAATGTAAGTGATCAAGTCACATGTTTCTACTCCAATACTTCTCTCGCTTTTAATTACTTACGTGTAATTTTTTAATAAGTGTAATTTATTTTTCTTATTGTCTACATATGCAGGTTGCTACAAATTAGGCTTCAAGTTTTTGCAAGTTGCAATTTAGTTTTATATTAATATTTCCAAAGAACAAAGAAGTGGATTATATCGTCTGAAATCTGAATGGTATGTGTTACCTTTATTGATGTATGTCGTTCTATTAGTGGAAATTTTTGCCATTTGTATTGTTTCTCCATGCTATATTCTAGTACAATGTTGCATTATATTAGTATGACTAGTTTAACCTCCATGATTTTATAGTAGCCGACCCCATCGCCAAATTTTTCTAGATTCGCCCCTGGTGGGTCCATATTACAAACAAATACATATTAATATTATTACAATACCAGAAGTTCAAGACTTCAAAATATTCAACTTACAGACCAAATATAAGTGTTTCAGCGGAAGTTTTTAGAGTGACAACTTCAACTCCAAATTGAGCTCAACAACTTATTATTATATATTGTTCATGTTGTTCGGCTCAATTAGTTCCTAGTACTACGGTAATTATTCTGACTCATGGTGCTCTCCTCCATAGACGACATCGTAGTCCACCCCTTCTACGGCACCGTACATATTGGGCTCTTCATAGAAGACCTCCTCTTGACTTTCAGCTGCATACATTGGGGTATCTTCTGGATCCTCAGAGTCTAAGCAAGGGATCAAAGGAAAAGGTGAGTAATAGTGATACCCAGCAAGTTCATTATATGCAAGGTGAGAAGTTTGATGCTCTATCTACCACCTCGGACTATAAGTCCTTGGCACTATGCAGTTTTTGTAAATCTTTCTTCAAAGATTGATTTTATTGTGAAAATCTATGCCCATCAGCCTTCACAGGTTTACCAGAACTTTCATGGAGTTCCTTTCCCGCCGCATTCGTAGCTCCTTCCCGGAACAGGGAGTAACAAGTTACAATTCTTACACTCTGCAGAGGTGCGTTACTTTACCCATGAGAGATCAACTCCTTGTTGCACAATCAGGCATACCTTCCCGTCGACAATTCCATGATGTGGAGCCCAGTAGGCGATCCAAGCCAATCACTGCCCTTCCCACGACCCCATATGTCTACACGATCCTTCGGGGCTGGCTCACCTCCTTTAAGCCCCCTTCTGGGCAGGCTAAAACCCTAATGAGTTCCCGAAGACTCTATAAGTTGGCGGCGCCCCTAGTAAGTACCTTATAGGTTCGGCTAAACCTCCGGCAGCCACTCATAAATAATCTAGATACAAAAAACGTAGGGCCTAAGGGTTCCCACCCATATGTTGGATCCGCACAAGGAATCACAACGTCAGGTTAAGGTAGTCTTGCCTCCATACGAAAGGAAAAGGATACAACTGACTTCTCTGTCCCATTCCAAATCTCATGGATAACGCGTTATATACGACGCTAGAATCACTGATGTTATGGGTTGTTAAATTCCTAGGTGATTATCATTGTTGCAAATAGAAACCTAAGTTCTATTGCTCCATTATATCATCACTTAAGATGATATCAACAATTTATTTACTTGAGAAAATAATATTTTCTTTCCTTGAAACATAGATGATAACACACAATTTGTAAATACTTTGATAAAGACTCTTCAAAGGACATGAGCAAGTGATGAACTTGCCTTGTGATTGCAAGGTAGTGAAGTCGGATGCTTGCACTGGACCTTGAGCTTCTATGTCTACAAAACATCATTATTGCCCTATAAGGAGAATATTTAAAGAAGCAAAATGAATATGCATAGTAATGTAATGCATTATTTCTTATTTATCTTCTTTGTGTGTTTTACCCAATATTTTAGTTTCTAGAATTACTTTAAGTAATAAAGAAATTCATTTTTTAAAGAATAACCTTTTTAATATTTTATAAATATTACATTCACTATTTTTATAATGTAATATATTATTAATAGAGTTAAAATCTAAAAATATTATTTAATAGGAACTCTTGTATTTATTTATTTATTAATTCTTCTAAGACTTAGCATTTGAATAAAAGGAAATTTCTTTCGATAACTCTAAATATTTATTTAGTATTTTTCTAAAATACTAAAATAAAAAATATAATAAAAGTGATTTTTATTTATTTTTATCCTTTTTACTTAATTTTATAAAATTTCATAAGGAATAAATATATTATAAAATTCTTGACCAAAAATTATAGATATATAAATAATTTCTTAATTTAGTTAAATAGGTTAGATTATTATGAATCTAAAAAATATAATATTTGTATTTTTCAGACTTCTATTTTTTTGAATTTATTGAGTTCTAGGGGTATTTTGGTCTTTTATTAATTATTAAAATTTCTTTAGGATTTTGGGCCAACCATTAGGCTTATTGGGCCAAAATTGGCCCAAGTGGCCTAGTCAAAAATCCTTCCCGAAGAGGTACTGGCCCTATTGGCCCATTCCTCTGCCTCACCCTCTCTCGACCCTATCCTTTCTCCTCCTCGACCCCGTGGTTGCTGGCGCCGCCGCCTTGCAATTCCCGCCGCCGTGGTCCTCCCTGACCGCCGCTGTGGTGTATGGCGAGGTTGTCGACCACGCTCCTTCGTCTGCTCCAACTCGATTTGGTTCTGGGGCACTCTTGCGGCTAGGCTAGCCCCGCCCCGAACCCTAGGGTTTGGGGTGGTGTTGTTGACGTCGCCGTTGATGCTCCAGTGGTGCTGGTGAGGTGCTCGTGTATCCTCGTGTGCTGTTGTGGCCGCCGTCGTGGCTAGGTGCGGGTTGTAGTGCCCTCTGGTTGCTCCCCGTGCCGCCGTGAGCTCGTCGGCCCCTCTGCTTCCTCTTCAATTCTCCAGCGAGGACCACATGTGAGTTGGTTCTTGGTTAACACTCGTGCCTCTGTTGTCTCTAAGTATATCTGTGTGTAACTAGTGGCCATCCTTCAATAGGGTTCATACTGGTTCTAGGGTTCATCCTTGGTTCTAGGGTTCAACCCTTTTTGTGATTATAAGATGGTGATTTTGATCTAGTAGTGATGCCTAGTGAGGATTGTGCTCACTGAACCTCAGTGCTTGCTGTCATGCTTTGATTATCTGATGTTGTTGTTGATCTAATGCTTTTGTTGATCTGATGCTATTGTTGATCTGATGCTATTGTTGATCTGATACTAGTAGTTCATAGTGTTGCCTCTAATTAGTGATTAAGCTTGGTTATCCTAATGGCATAATTGTGAAATCTGATTGGTGAAATTGATGCTTAGTGTGTTCATCTACTGTCAGTACTTTGACATTGTCAGTGGTGATTCACTGCATCAGTGGGTGTTGGCTTGTATGGTCATCAATAGATTGAACTTAATCATTGGAGTCTAATTATACTTTGAAGATAGATGGATATGTTAGATGATCTCTGAGTGTAATCTCAGGGAAATGATAATTATTGGCTTACTAGTTTATTCATGAAAGCTAAAGTAATTGTTTGGCTTGGTTGTAGGATTTGTTCTTGGGACACCATCTTAGAATGGCACACAAGTTGCTTCTACTACTGGCTTTACTATGGTCAGTACATGAGATTGGATAGATGCCTAAAAATAAGTTGAAAGCTTCTCTATTTAAAGATTAATGCCTAAGATGTTGGTCTGAGGCATAGGAACTAAGTTCCTATTTTGCTGTCCCTCATAGAAATGCTTAAGCATCATGGTTCTTCACTGGATCTTGGATCCTAGTTTGTTAAGATGATTGGTTTGTTTGCAGCTTATGAAATCTGAGGTGCTGCTCTTTTAGGAGATGTGCCCAGATTTAATATGAACAAATGATGGAATATATAAGTTGTTTTGGTATCACCAGATCTATGATGCTGGTCTGAGATTCTGGTGGATTTGGTAGAGTTTTATTCTGGCCTTTATATTTCAAATCCTCTAGGATAGCTTCACCCCACTTGGGTGATCACTGAGAGGTTAACTTATAAAACAACACATACTTTTCTGTTTGGATAAGATGAACATATCATGTGGATGTTTTATGATACTCACCACAATAGTTGATGATTGTGGTGGCTTGATTTTGTTGGTGGTGTTGCTGGCCTGATCTAGTCCTTCACCTCTTGGTGTTGTTCCTGTTACCTCTGGTTCCTGTGCTCGGCCTTGATCAGCCCTGCACCTCCTAGCTCCTACCACTTGACCTTGCTATCCACCTGATCCACCCCCTCCTTATGTCACCATCTGGTGATGCTAGTATGATCTAATGTGTGGTTTTGGCTGGTGATTTGTGATACATCGGAAATGTATCTATAATTTTTGATGTTCCATGCTTGTTTAGTTTCTACTTTGCTTTGCTTTGTCTACACTTTGAGGTGTTTTTATATGTTTTCTGGAACTAACCTATTAACAAGTTGCCACAGTGTTAGTTGCATGTTTTCTTCTGTTTTTGGTTCCAGAAAGGCAGAAAATCAATATTCTCGGAATTGGATGGGACAAAAGCCAAAGTCAATATTTTACCGTGGGCAATACGAAGATAGAATACGAGTCGGAGAAGGCTCACCAGGGGGCCACACCCCCTGGCCGCGTGGGTGGGCCCACCCCGTGCCTAGGGGGTGCAGTCGCCCTGGTGGCCCCCTAGCTCGCCCCTTCGCCTATAAGAAGCCCCCGATGCAGAAACCCTAGGCACCCGATCAAAACTCCACGAAACCGTCTGTAGCCGCCGCCACCATCGTCCCTAGATTGAGGGATCTGAAGTTCTTCTCGGCACCTTGCCGGAGGGGAGATAATCTCGGAGGCCGCCTTCTTCTTCATCATGCCAGCCTCTGGTATGAAGCATGAGTAATTCCACCTTGGACTACGGGTCCATGTAGTAGCTAGATGGTTGTATCCCCTCCTTGTGCTTTCATGTATAGATCTTGTGAGCTCCGTTCATGGTCAAGATCTAATCTATTTGTAATCATGCATGTTGTGTTTGCGGGGATCCGATGGATATTGAGATTACTATGTCAGATTGATTAATGGTTTTGTATTATTGATTCTATCATGTTTGTGTTGTTTGTGATATTGCATGCTCTCCGTTGTTAGTATCTATCTTGTCCAAGTAGTTGCTAGTGACTCCAAGAGGGGGTATTTATGCTCGATAGTGAGTTTATGCCTCTAGTTTACAAGGGAAGTGACAGAAATCTCTTCGGTTGTAGATGTGTTGTTTCCACTAGGGAGAAAATAACGGTCTCTTGTTCATGGAACAAGTGGATTGTTTACCTTACACACTTTGCTTAAAGCAGTTGTCTGTTGCTTGCAACTTAATACTGGAGGGGGTTCGAATGATAACCTGAAGGTGGACTTCTAGTCATAGATGCAGTTGGATGGCGGTCTATGTTTATTGTTGTATTTCCCAATCGAATCTCATAGGATCTTTTTGTCTAGTATTGCATTGTTATGCCTTGCTCAGTTCCTATCAATTGCCCTGCTGTAATTTGTTTACCCTTCATGACATGTTGTTTATCTAAGGAGAGCACCTCTAGTGAACTATGGATCCCAGTCCAATCTTTACCATTGTTACATCTTCCACTATTACTGTTTGCAAACCATCATCACCTTCCACACCATACAGTTAATCCTTTGTTACAGCAACCAATGAGATTGACAACTCACTGTTAGTTGGGGCAAAGTCTTGAGTTTGTGTTGTACAGGTCTCCACGTTGCTTGCAGCACCTTTGGAACGTTTCCTTCCTCCTACTGGTTCGATAACCTCGGTTTCTTACTGAGGGAAACTTGCCTATTGTACTGCATCATACCTTCCGCTTGGGGTCTCCCAACGAAGTGCTGCTGCACTCATCAAGGCTTTTTCTAGCGCCGTTGCCAGGGAGGCTAAGGACGTCTTCATAAGGGGAGTCCTCCTCAACCTTTCTCTTTTCTTTGTTTTTAGTTTGCTTAGTTTCTTTTGCTTGGTTTTATTTGCCTCTTTTTATCAAAAACTCCAAAAAAATTAGTCTATTTTGGTTTGATTTCTCTTATCAAAAACACAAAAAAATTAGTTCCTACTCTAGTTGGTGGTCTGTTATTGCCTTGCTTGGTCATGCTTTCTATCAATGGATGGTTTCTTTGAAATTAGTTCTTATTGGAAAGGTGGGTTCACGGAAGAAGAAAAGTATTATTATAAGGAACACCGTTTGTCACAAAAAGGGAAACACTTATGGGAACAAATTGATAAGTTGAATACTATTGCTAGAGAGGTGTGCTCTACTTATATTGTTACTTATTGCTTTTATAAAACTTGTTGCTGTAGGAGGTATAAACACCTCCCTTTTCAATGTGAGTATAATGATAATGTTACCATATCCTCTTATGTTAAAGGAATTTATGACTTTTATGATGTGGAACAAATTGAAGAATTTATTGCCTTCAAGGGTGCATTTGAATTTGCCAGTTTGCTTGAAAATACTGATGATGCACCTTATGAATATGAGGTTTATGAGATACTTAAAATTTTCTTTGATAATTACAAGGAAAAAATGGCTATATTCTTGAATATTTTAATAGATGCTTTCCACAAGTGGAAGAGCCTAATGCCTTGCAGGAGCCTATGGAAGAAGAAATTGTTGAAATTGGAAGCTCATTGGATGAAAAAGAGGAGGAGAGTGATGAACAAAAGGAGGAAGAATGGATTATCTACCCATTCCTACCTTCTAATAAGAGTAACTCTTTATCCCTTACATTATTTGATTGTCCCCCATGCTTACCAAAGGAGGATGAATGTTATGTTCCTGTGGATCCTTTTGAAATATATACTTTGGGTAAAACCTGTGAAGGTTTTAAACCCACTATTTTTGAGCTTGATAGAAATTATGTGTTTGTAGATCATGAAAAGCATGCTTTATGTGATTGCTATATTGTTGAGTTTATTCATGAGGCTACTTAAAATTATTATGAGAGAGGAAAATATGGTTGCAGAAGTTTTCATGGTACTTAAACACCTCTCTATGTGCTGAAAGTTTTGAAGTTGCTCTTGTTTTATCTACCCATTCTTGTTACTATGTGCTTCTTTGATTTATTTTCTTACAAGATTCCTATGCATAGGAAGTGGGTTAGACTTAAATGTGTTTTGAATTTTCTTCTTGATGCTCTCTTTGACTTCAATTCATAATTATTATGTGAGCATCTTCTCAAACTTTCCGTGCCTAACTTAAATCCGTTAAAGAAAAGTACTTGTTAGGAGATAACCCAAGATTTTCCTTGAGTATTAGAAGTTATTACTTCAGTAATGACCTATCCTTATCCTTTTTGTTTGCTTTTTCTGCCAAGAATGACCTCTAATGAGAGGGGAGTAAGATTTGGGGAGTTGCTGTCCTGAAACAGATTCCTGTCCTCCACCATAAAAATTTGTGAGGGGTCTCTGTAAGTTGGATTGAGCTGAGAATTTACGAATAAATCCCCCGGTATGTTAGATATCTTTCGTTAGTTCAACACTTTTTGATTCGAGTAACATAAGATTTTCTAAAAAATCAGTTTATACCAGCTGGTCTGGTTTGACAGATTTCTGCCATTATTTGCATTTGCTTCTTATTGAATCCTTTTTGAATTCTCTTTTGGAGAATTGAGCTTTTTGAAGGAGTTGATACAGTAGCTTGTGTTTTTAGTGAAAAAAATTCTGTTCCAAAGCTAAACCCAAAGGTCTATTATCTTTTTAATACACTAATGTTGCTAATGAAGACTGTGTGAAGTTTTGTATGAAGGAAAAATTTCAGGTGTAGAGAAAGAATGATGTAATGAGATGAAGAATGGACAAAAGCTCAAACTTGGGGATTCCACCCAGTGTCACCCCAAAAAATATCCAAGAGGTACAAGTGTCAAAGCTTGGGGGTGCCCAAGGTATCCCCTTCTTCATCAATAAAAAGCCCAGGTCTGTCTAGACACTTCGTTTTTATTGTTTCATGCACTGTTGTGTTGTTCTAGGAGCGTCTTAGTTTTATTTTTTGGTTTTCGTTTTCTTAGTTTGCTTGAGTAAACTTGGTTGATCACAACACACTTCTTTTGGAGAGAGATACACTCTATTTCCATTGCCTAGAACACTCTAGTTTTCATTCTTATTGTTCTGTGAGTGTTCTCTTTTGCTAGCACCGTGTTTAGACTTAGTTTTCTTGAGATTTCAGCTTAGAACTTTTTAGTTATTCTTTGTGGATTTGTGAGACAAGCTCACTGATCTTTATTGATTATTATCTTTGTGAGTTGTTTCAAATAAGTTGCTTGGTTTTGGAAAGGAGTAGTAAGTTCTTGCACTTACAAGCAAGAACTTACTGTGCAAGAACTTACTACTCCTTTCCAAAACCAAGCAACTTATTTGAAAAAACTCACAAAGATAATAATCAGTAAATATCAGTGAGCTTGTCTCACAAATCCACAAAGAATAACTAAAAAGTTCTAAGCTGAAAGCTCAAGAAAACTAAGGATAAACACAGTGCTAGCAAAAGAGAACACTCACAGAACAATAAGAATGAAAACTAGAGTGTTCTAGGCAATGGAAACAGAGTGTGTCTCTCTCCAAAAGAAGTGTGTTGTGATCAACCAAATTTACTCAAGAAAACTAATCAAATGAAAACCAAAAACTAAAACTAAGACTCTCCAAGAACAACACAACAGTGCATGAAGCAATAAAAACGAAGTGTCTAGAAAGACCTGAGCTTTTTATTGATGAAGAAGGGGATGCCTTGGGCATCCCCAAGCTTTGGCGCTTGTACCTCTTGGATATTTCTTGGGGTGAAACCGGGGTGGCATCCCCAAGCTTGATCTTTTTTCCATTCTTCATCTCATTACATTATTCTTTCTCTACACCTGAAAATTTTCCTTCATACAAAACTTCGCACAATCTTCATTAGCAACATTAGTGTATTCAAAAGATATTAGAACTCTGGCAAAGCTTTGGAGCAGCAAGGATTTTCACTAAAAACACAAGCTACTGTAGTAACTCCTTCAGAAATCTCAATTCACCTAAAGAAAACTCAAAAAGGAATCAATAAGAAGCAAATGTAAATAATGGCAGAAATCTGTCAAAACAGACCAGCAGGTAGAGTCCTATTTTTTCGAACATCTTATGTTGCTCAAATAAAAAAGTTTTGAACTAACTAAAGTTAGATAACATAATGGGGAATTTATTCGTAAATTTTCAGCTCAATACGAGTTATAGAGACTCCTCACGAATTTTTATGGTGGAGGAAAGAAATCTGTTTTGGGACAGCAACTCCCCAAATCTTACTTCCCTCTCATTAGAGGTCATTCTTGGCACAAAAAGCAAATAAAAAGGATAAGGAGAGGTCATTAATGAAGTAATAACTTCCAAGACTCAATAAAACTCTTGGGTTATCTCCCAACAAGTACTTTTCTTTAACGCCTTTAAGTTAGGCAAGATAGTTTCAAAGATGCTCACATAGGAAATATGAATTGATTTAAAAGAGAGCATCAAGAAGCAAATTCAAAGAACATTTAAGTCTAACCCACTTCCTATGCATAGGAATCTTGTAAATAAACAAGTCATGAAAGCACAAATCAACAAGCATAGGAAAGCAAAACAAATGCAACTTCAAAACTTTCAACATAAAGAGGGGAAACTTAATATTTTTGAGATGCATAAGACCATGTTTCCCTCTCTAATAATAACTTTTAGTAGCAACATGAACAAAATTAACAATATAACTATCACATAAAACATTCTTATCATGAGCCACATGCATAAAATGATTATTACTCTCCACATAAGAATAGCCATTCTTATTAATCATAGTGGGAGCAAATTCAACAAAATAGCTATCATTACTATTCTCATCACCATAATCATAAAATATAGGAGGTATATTGTAATCACAATAAATTTTCTCCTCAATAGTAGGTGGACTGAAAATATCATACTCATCATTGTAATCATCATAAATTGGAGGTATATTATCATTATAAGCAATAGAATAGCTATCTTCCCAAGTGTGTTCATTTGTAAACATATCATCATTGGAAGGAACATGGATAGCACTAATAGCACAACAATTATTAATATCATCATTTTCAGAATTGGTACCAAAGAGATTTTCAATATCAAAAGTAGTGTGCTTTTCCCAATCATGATCACTAATATAGGTAACAGGCATAGGAACATCATCTAGTTCAGACTCATCATCAAAAACTATGATAGGAACAACATGCTTAGGGGAAGATAACGTTTCCTCTCTCCTTCTACTCCTCTTCTTCTTCTTCTCCTCTTTAGGAGGGAGAGGCTTGAAAGGAAGCTTCTCCACATACCCTGGCTTATTGTTAGAGACAATAGAAGAAACTTTGGAGGATTCCTCATTTTCATTAATAAGATCAAAACACATATCAGTCCTGTCATAATTTGGTAAAATATCATCTTTTATAAGATTTTGTATGTAAGTATTTGTGTGTCAGTTTTCAACACAATAAATATGACAACCATGCAGGATACTATTCATATCAAAAGTACTCATGTCTATCAAAGAAGTTTTTCTTGATAACTCTTCACACCCCAAAAATAATGTAAGTTCATCATGTTGATTATCAGTGATCACGTTATCACAATACAAACTTGCAGAATTATTATGGCCTGAGCATTGAAAATTGTAATGACCCACTTCAAAGCAAAGTTCACAAATAAAAGGATAGAGGGCACAAACTTTTTTACCAAGATCATCTAGAGCCTTATACCACTTTCTATTTTTTTTCATTCCAGTGGGTGATACAATATTCTTCTTCTATTTGATTCTTCTCACAAGGTCTATGCATACCATAGAAATTAACATGCTTATAAGAAATAGTACTTTCAGAAGTTTGAGCATGTTTATTGCAATCATTAATAACATTTTCATTTTCCATGCAAGTGTCTTTAAAAGGTTCATGATACATGTCCCATTTTTCTTTAGGAGCATTAATATGGGAAGCAAAGGATCTATAATATCTAACAAGAATTTGAGGATCAAGACCATATTTATCACTAAGCTCTTGAAAATCAACAGTTTCAGCGAAAGACTTAATGCAATCATACTCATAGTTTATACCTGGTTCTTTACCTTTGTCATTATCCTAATCTTCAGTATTGCTTTGAATTGTTTAAAGAAGATTCCACTTAGCTTTGACCTTCTTACTTGTGAAGGATCCCTCTGAACAGGTATCTAGGTAGTCCTTGTAATGTCCTGAAAGCCTTGCATAAAAAATATTGATAATAATATTAATGGGGAGCTCATGAATGGGACATTTGAGCATTAGTGACTTCAGTCTTCCCCAATCTTGGGCAACACTTTATCCCTCATGAGGATGAAAATTATAAATATAATTCCTATCTTTATGAATTTCATGAGGAGGATAAAATTTATAATAAAAGAAAGATTCAAGTTACTTCCACTCTAAATGATGAGGATCATCTAGTAGCTCATACCACTCCCTTGCTTTGCTCCTAAGTGAGAAAGGGAATAGCTTCCTCTTAGCTTGGTCCATTGAAATACCTGCACACTTGAACAACTCGCATAATTCATGTATAAAGAGTAAATGATCACTAGGATGGATAGTTCCATCTCCAAAGTAGCAGTTATTCATAACACGTTCAACAATTCCAATAGGTATTTTAAAAGGGACACTTTCAGTATGTGGATTTAAAATATCACAAGTATCATTATAATTACCACATATGGGAGATAAAGTATTATAAGAGCAAGTTTTCTTCCCTAAAGCTGGGGAACTAAAAAGATTTTTTTCATAAAAACTAGCTTCCCCAAGCTTAGATGTTTCCATACCATTAGTAACAATGGTGTCCAAATAATTCATACTAATAACATTGTTATTAGCATGCAAATAAATCTCCATAGGTTTTTTAATTTTCTCTTCAAACACTTCATGTCCTAACTCAAGATAGATACTATAAATCTCTCTAATTTTTTTGTTGTTTTCCATTAAGCCTAACTAGTGAAAACAAGAAACAAAAAGACAAAACTGCAGAATCTAAAGGAAATAACTTCGAGCACTCACACCGGAGGATGTGAGTACCTTTTACCTTACCTCCCCGGCAACGGCGCCAAAAAAGAGCTTGATGCCTATGCACTTCTATTCTTGTAGACAGTTGTTGGGCCTCCAATTTCAGAGGTTTGTAGAACAGCAGCAAGTTTCCCTTAAGTGGATTACCCAAGGTTTATCGAACTCAGGGAGGAAGTGGTCAAAGGTATTCCCTCTCAAGCAATCCTGCAATCAAGATACAAGAAGTCTCTTGTGTCCCCAACACACCCAATATAGGTGCACTAGTTCGGCGAAGAGATAGTGAAATACGAGTGGTAACGGTCCCAGAAAAGAGCTTGATGGTGAGGTAAAGACTAAAGCAAGCAAACATGCAACAGATCTAGTAGAAAACGGTGTTTCAATGCTTAGAAACAATGCCTAAGGATCATACTTTCACTAGTGAACACTCTCTCATATAAATATCCTCTCTTCATGATACTACTCTCCGGTTGGATACTCTAATCCACGGTAGGGTCTTCCCCAATCTAGATAACCCCACACTGTCACCTTGAGCGCTAGATGGTTCCAACAAACACCACAATTTCATAGAGACATCCAACTCCAAATATAACTCATAAAAAATATTCAATCTAGCCAAAAGTGCCACACACGGTATGCACGCTGTCACTTTCACACACGTGGGGAAAAGCATAGATCTATTAAAGCACAAAGAGTATTTATGTAGACTCAAGCCTAAGTGTCACCATGGCATGCACGCTGTCACTTTCACACACATGGGGAGAGCAGAGATCTAATGAAGCACTTGAGTAGCAAGGTAGATCTACTTGATTACAAAGCTCATGACCACAACAAGATCATGCATAGAGAGAGAGATGAACATATAGCTATCTGTAGAGCCCTTAGCCTCGAGGAAGAACTACTCCCTTATCATCATGGGAATCAGCAACGGTGATGGATATGGTGGTGGATATCGATGGAGATGGCTTCGGGGGCACTTCCCCGTTCCGGCAGGGTGCTGGAACAGAGACTTTCTGTCCCCCGAATCTCTCCTTCGGTCGCGGTGGCGCTACGGAGGTTTTCGTGGTTTTCTTCTGGATTAGCTAGGGTTTTCTCATCGGGGGCTCTTATAGGCGCAGGAATCAAGGTCAGTGGGGGTCCAGGGGGGCCACACCCTCTCCAGGCGCCCCAGGGCTTGCCCGCACCTAGGGGGTTTGGCCACCCTATGGCCCCCTCCGGCTCTGCTTCGTGGTTCCGTGTTGCTCTGGAAAAAATATGAACTTTGGCTTTTGTCCTGTCCAATTCCGAGAATATTGATTTTCTGCCTTTCTGGAACCAAAAACAGAAGAAAACATGCAACTGGCACTATGGCAACTTGTTAATAGGTTAGTTCCAGAAAATATATAAAAACACCTCAAAGAAAGACAAAGCAAAGCAAAGTAGATACAAAACAAGCATGGAACATCAAAATTATAGATATGTTTCCAACGTATCAGCGGCAAAGCAGCAGGAGGAGGCTAAGAGCAGGCAGTCTGACTCTAAGGCCACTTCAGATGCGGGTGTCTTGGTTCTGGTCTTGTAGTTTAGGCTGGTTTATCCTCTTCCTTTTGTGATGTACGCTTTTGCTGATGAACAATCTTGACTTATGCCACGAGGTGGCTTTTATGTATATAAGTTATGTTTCGATCTCCCACCAATGATGTTTGTGATGTTCATTTCCTTACTTGTTTGTCTTTAGGGTCCTTCGGGTGAGACTCCCGTTGATACTTCGACTGCTCCTGAGCCGCGACCATCGTTGGATGATGCGTCGCAGCTCACATTTCTTCGTGACCGCATCCGTAGCCTGGAGAAGGATATTCTCGGCATTCGCGGTCATGCAGATGTGTGGAAATCGAAGGCGGAGCGGGCCACTGCCAGGGAGGAATTTTTGATGGGGGAGCTGCGGCAGATGAGCGAGCAGCTTCAATGTGAGTCTTCGCGAACTGTTGTTCTTTTCAGATGCTCTTTTCTTGCGTGTCATCTTATGCTTGTGTTTGGTGTAGGCGTCAATCTTGTTCCGAATGAAGAGAAGGAGCGTGTTGCGGTCCGGATGAATTGCCTGACCCAACAGGACTTAGAGGCTGGCGGCTTCTTCTAGATGGACCGCGATAGGGCCATCGTCCTTGCGACAGTGCAAGATCGTGTACACCAGGTTTCTCGGGTGCTGAGGAAGGCGAGGATTTCCCTTGCGTCCACCTGGGCCGTCATGTTTCCCCTGGATGAGGCACCTTCCAACCTTTGGGGCCTGCTGGCGAGGTTTCGGGACGTGGATCACGTCAAGGAATTGGTGCGGCGTTAGCTAGTTGCTGGGGTGAAGGCTGCTCTTTCACTTGTTTGGCTGCATCACCGTGACGTCGATCTCGGGGCGGTGGCGACTGAGCCACCCCTTCGCCCAGATGGTAGTCTTTGGGATATGCGCCCGCATTACGCAGCTGTAAGGCAGTATGCTGAAGAAATTGTTAATCTGTTCGAGCAACGGGCGAGTGTAATACTCCAGAATAGGTAGGTCCTGTAAATAAAACAGATTGATGTAAAATTTGTATGTATTCGAGTGGGCTTGTTGTGCCCTTTGTATAGTTTATTTGTATTAGCACGTTGTGCTTTGTTATGTGCATGTCCTTTTCATTAGCCTGGCGTGGTCAGCTACTCAGGTTGTATGCATTGTATTCAGTCGACGAGGTCGTGAGGTGAGGCGTAGCTCCCGAGCGAATTTATGACGAGAAGTAATGCAAAGAAAAAAGGGAATTTCGGCCAAGGGACTTAGCTTTTATTCATAGCATAATCGAAGAGGTACATTGTTCGGCTGAATAGCCTTGGCTGAGTAGCCTTATTAAAAGTAAAGAGGAGGTAGATAGGGGTAGAAGTGTCACAGACGTGCAATGTTCTAAGGGTTGGAGTATTCGACTCCTGACGCGATGTCCATGAGGCGGTAGGCGCCGCCTGGGATGACTTCTGTGACGATGTAGGGTCCTTCCCAGGGTGACTCGAGCTTTTTCGGCCGCTCTTGCTTGAGTCGTAGGACGAGGTCTCCTTCGACGAAGGACCTTGGGTGTAGCCGACGGCTATGGTAGTTGCAGAGGCTCTGCTGGTAGACCGCTGAGCGAGCCGCGGTGATATCGCGTGCCTCGTCGAGTGCGTCGACGGAGTCTTCGAGTGTGGCCGTTGATTCGGCTTCGCTGTAGGCGACGACCCGTGGGGCCTTGTGGCGTACCTCGGCAGGTGGTACGGCTTCGGCTCCGTGCACCATAAAGAAGGGCGTGAAGCCAATTGTGCTGTTCGGCGTTGTACGTAGGATCCAGAGGACGTAGGATAGCTCCTTTGCCCAGGCTCCCGCGAGCCGTTCGAGTGGGCTGAGTAGGCGTTTCTTGATGCCGCCGCCTATGAGGCTATTGGCCTTTTCGACCTACCCGTTGGTCTGCGGGTGCGCCACAAAGGCGTATGATATGTTGATGCCAAGGCTCTCATAGAAGTCCTGGAATTCCTTCGAGATTAAGTTCGATCCGTTGTCCGTGATGATGTTGTTCGAGCCGTTTTGCTGCTTTGGTTGGTGACGGGCATGGCTTTGATCCACTTGGTGAACTTGTAGACCACGACCAGGAGGTAGACGTGGCCTCCTTTTAAAGATTTTGGCAGTTTGCCAATCATGTCGAGGGCACATTGGGCGAAGGGCTAGGCCAGCAGTATGGGCCTAAGCTCCGATCCTGGTGCGTGTGGCTTGTCTACGTACCTTTGGCAGCCGTTGCACCTTCGGACGATGTCCTTAGCATCGTTCATGGTCGTTGGCTAGTAGAATCCAGCTCGTAAAGCTTCGGCGACAAGGGCGCGGCTGCCTGCATGATGACCGCAGATGTCTTGGAGGATGGTTTGCCATCACCGATGGTGACGCACCTTTGGAGTACACCTGAAATACTGCGCCTGTACAGTTTGCCATTGTGGAGGGTGAACGCTTTGGACTGGCGGGATATGTGTCGGGAATCTGTTGGGTCGTCGGGCAGTTCTTTGTTTAGCATGTACCGAAGGTATGGTTGCGTCCACGTCTCCTTGATCGCCATGACCTGCATCAGGCTGACGAGCTCGGCTTCGGTGTCGAGCTTTTCGGGTCTTTCCTGTCCTTTGGGTAACGCAGCCCCCGAGTGCTCTGCTTCTTCGGATGATCCCTTGGGGAATTTCCTTTTGATAGAGGGTACACAGATTTGTTTGAGGAACACACCTGGTGGCACCCGTGCATAGGTGGAGCCTATGTTGGCGAGCCTATAGACTTCCTCGTTGCTTTCCCGTCCGATGTGCCGAAGCTCGCAGCCGTCAAAGTCCCCTTCGAGTGAGTTGTAGAGCATGCGGTACGCGATCATGTTGGCACTGTGAGCGTCGCACTCATTCATCATCTGTTGGACGACAAGGTTCGAGTCATCGTAGATGATTAGGCGCGTTGCACCATAGATCTTGGCCATCCGCATTGCATGGATGAGGGCCTCATATTCGGCCTCATTGTTGGAGGCGCGAAATTTCATCCGAAGGACGTATTTCATCTTGTCACCCTGAGGGGACGTCAGTATGATGCCAGCTCCTCCTCCGGCCTCACGTTTAGATCCGTCAAAGTGCATCGTCCATGATTGCATCATGTCCAGAGTGTCCGGCAGCTGGAGTTCCATCCAGTGGACGAGGAAGCCAGGGAGGACCTGAGATTTGATGGCCTTGCGCCACTCATAGACTATGTCTAGAGGGGATAGCTCGATTCCCCACAGGGCTATGCGTCCCGTAGCTTCGGGGTTGTTCAGGATGTTGGACAATGCCGTCTCATTGACGACCATTATCTGATGCTCCTGGAAGTAGTGGCTCAGCCGACGAGCTGTCATGAATACGCCATAGGCGAGCTTCTGGTAGTGAGGGTACCTCTGTTTTGTTGGTGTCAATACTTCGCTGAGGTAGTAAATTGGGCGTTGGACCCCATGGGCCTTGCCATCTTCGGGTCGTTCGACCACGAGTACGGTGCTTACCACCTGGTGCATGGCTGCGATGTATAGCAGCAGAGGCTCTCGCTCCTTCGGCGTGACCAGGACAGGCGAGGTGGAGAGTATCCGCTTGAGTGCTTCGAATGTGTCGTCTGCTTCTGGTGTCCACTTGAATTTGTCCGTATTGCGCATCAGCTGGTAAAAGGGAAGGGCCTTCTCACCCATGCGACTGATGAACCTGCTTAGCGCCGCGATGCGCCCAGCTAGCTGCTGGACACCTTTGAGGTTCTTCGGCTTCTCCATGGTCAGTATGGCCCGGATTTTCTTCAGATTTGCCTTGATTCTTCGTTGGGAGATGAAGTAGCCGAGTAGTTGGCCAGATGGTATGCTGAAGGCGCACTTTTCTAGATTCAACTTGATCTTGTAATGATCAAGGTTATCGAACGTTTCGCGGAGATCGTCGATCAATGTCCTGGCTTCCCTGGTCTTGATTACTATGTTGTCGACATAGACTTGGATGTTGCGACCCATCTGGTTTTTCAGGCATGCCTGCATGCACCTCTGGTATGTGGCGCCTGCGTTCTTCAACCCAAAAGGCATGGTGTTGTAGCAGAACACCTCCGAACGGCGTGATGAACGTCGTTTTCTCCTGATCTTCGACCTTCGGTTGAATCTTATTGTAGTCTAAGTAGGCATCAAGGAAGGAGAGTTTCTCACATCCTTCTATCAAATCGATGATCTGATCAATCCAAGGAAGAGGGAAGTGGTCCTTGGGACAGTGCTTGTTGAGTGATGTGAAGTCCACACACATCCGCGGATGTCCGTGTCCTTTTTGGGGACCATCACAGTATTGGCCAGCCACTCGCTCTCCTTGATTTCTTGGATGAAGTTGGCATCGAGCAGTCTGTTGACTTTGATTCAAACTGCTTTGGCCCTTGGTTCGGACAGTCGTAGGATCGACTGCTTGAATGGCCTTGCGTCGAGGAACACATTGAGTGCGTGCTCGGCGAATTCCCTGGGAACTCCTAGCATGTCCGCAGGACACCAGGCGAAGATTTCCCAGCACTCACAGAGGAATTCGACAAGCGCGCTTTCCTATGAGGGGCTGAGATCGTTGGCGATCAACACCGTCTTGGAGGCATCCGTTGGGTGGACCTGCACCTTTTTCGTGTTGACCATAGAGTCGAACGACATATCGGGTGTGTTTTGCCTGGCGAGTGGGGGTGCCCCGTTGCCTGTCACCTCTCAGAGCCTCATGAGCTCCTCCTGCATGCCGAACGACTGGGAGATTCTGTTGAAATCTCTATCGCAGTGGTCTGATCGGGTGAAGCTTCCCTGGACTGTGATTACGCCCTGGGCCCTGGCATCTTGAGCAGCAGGTATGCAGGTGCGGTACTGCAAGGAATCTTGCGAACGCCACGTGCCCGAGAATGGCGTGGTACTGTGATGGCCAGTCCACCAATTTGAACTCCACCCGCTCGCATCGGAAATTTTTGGGCTTGCCAATGGTGACGTCGAGCCATATCTTTCCCAGGGGATAAATGCCCTTCCCTGGGACTATGCCGTGAAATGTCGTGTTGGATTGTTCCAGGCTGCACAGCGGGATCCGCATCGCTGCAAGGGTGCTAACGAACATCAGGTTGATGCCGTTGCCGCAATCCATGAAGACGCGGCTCATCTCGAATCCTCCGATCTACGCCTCGAGCACCAGGGCAGCATGGCCTAGGCGAGGGATCTGGCAGGGTGATCCGAGGGATCGAACATGATGCAGGACTCCGAACCACTGAGGTACTCAGGGATAGCAGGTGGAGCGGTCATGGCCAGGATGACCTGTCAGGTGATCTTCTTTTGCACCCTGTTGGTAGGGCGTCCCTTCTGGATCATCGGGGCCCCTTTGGCGGTTGGTATCCTCCTGTACCATTCTTTGGTGCAGGTGTGATTGCTAGATTCGACGATCCCACGGGTGGTGGTGGAGGAGCTCCGTGGGCGATGTCACCTGGTGTAGGTGCGGGCCCAAACCCAGGGTTCACAATCTGGCATCGCATTTGGGTGAGACCCTCACTGAGCTTCTGGAACTCACGACATTCCTTTAGCATGTGGCTGGCCTTCTTTTTGTCATCTTGCTTTTCGATGTGGAAGTGGATGGTGCAAGGGCCAGACAACTTGTCGTATGCCGAGGGCTCGTCGTCACGGCTGCGGCGTTGCCATGTTTGTGTGGGCCATCCTTCGTCACGGAAGTTGCCTCCGCGGTATCCGCTGCTGCGGTTGCCATCGTTGCGTCGGTCGGCGTAGCCAGCCGCAACCATGTAGACTCTGTCGCGGTCCTCGTGGATGCGCGATCTTCGCTTGCTGTGGCATTCTCGCCTGCGGCCATAGTCGTCCTCATCATCCGAATGCATTCGATGGAGGGAATCCTCGTCATCTGTCCATCTGTTGGCGATGTCCATGAGGTGGTCGAGCGTCTTGGGCTTGACGCGCCCAAGTTCTTCCTTGAAATCCGGGCGCTTGACACCGTCCTTGAAGGCGTCGATTGTCCATTCCTCAGAGATATGCGCGGCTTAGTTCTTGATGTTGGACCAGTATAGGATGTACGAGCAAATGGATTCGCCGGTATGTTGGGTGTCGGCGCGCAGTTCCTCGATCGAGGATGGCCTCTTGCTGGTGCCCTTGAATTTTCGGATGAAACTGTACGCCAGCTCTTCCCAGCTTCGGATGGAGACAGAGGACAGGCTGCTTCGCCAGATTCGAGCTGCGCCTGTCAGCTGCAGCTAAGGGCATTGTAGCGTGGTGTTTCTGTTACCGCCATGCAGCTTGACGGACGAGAGGTGGTCGCTGAGCCAGGCCTTCGGGTCCTACGTGTTGTCGAACTTCGGAGTGTCCGAAGGGAGCTTGAAATTTTTCGGCATCCGCGTCCGGCGAACGGATCTGCTGAAGCATCGTGCTCCACACAACTCTCCATCGTCATCCTCGTCGAATTTGGTTGAACACGCGCTTTTGGCGCGTGCCTTGTCGACCTTGCGCTGGGCGAGGTCGTTTCGAGCGTCATAGTCGCTGCTGCAACGCCTTGGGCTCTTGCAACGTCGAGGTAGATCGTGCTCGTCCTTGTCGGATGAGGGTGTGGGGCTACGGTTGAATCTGATCGTGGATTTCTTTTTCGGCTCCGCAGGAACCTCCTTGTGGAGCGCAGCTCCGACGAGTCCAAGACCGGCTAGCGAACTTGTGCATGGCACTTTTTGGGTCCCCCACCGGAGGTGGATGGGACGCGAGGTACGTAGTGGCTGCCATGATTGCAGCCTGTGGCGTCTTCGGCATGACGTTGCCATTCACGTCCATTGACATGAAGGACGTGTTGAGGGCCCTTATTGCTTCGCGACGTGCAGTGGGGTCCATGTTCTCCACGCGGGAGCAGTGCTTGTTGGCGTTGTTGCCATGTGAGCTGGAGCCGCCAGTGGGCAGGAGCGCAGCTCGTCGCGTGCTAGACTCCAAAGCTGCCTTCTTCGTTTGTCGAGTTCCTCCATCAGCTTCACCTGCCGGTTATGCTCGCCGATGAGGAGAAGGTGGTATGCCATGAGCAGATCTCGTGAAGCATTCATAGGTAGGATGATGTTGCCCGCCATAGCTTCGCGTGCTTGACGCCATCCGTCCTCGTTGAGGTTGATCTTCTGGTAGGCGTTAGCGTCGCCATCATTGGGCTGGAGGGGTGAATTTCCTCCATTTCCTCCGTTCCCAACCTGCGGGTTGGGCGATGGGTTGGGGGTGCTCGAACCTGGTGACAGTTTCGATTCACCCTGGATAACCACGGCGCATTGGTAATGCCCGCGGACTGGGTCGCTGCTGCCATAGCTTTCGGATCCAGAACCATAGGATCCTTCATCTGAGGGAGGACCGCACAGATCTAAGTTGCAGCTGCTGCTGTCGTATGACTCATCTGGCAGCGTCGACGTGCGTAACACGCTGATGGGTGGGACCCATGAAGCGGGCCTGATGGATGGCGGTGGCACCCGCTCTGGGAGGCGGAGGGTGCCGGTCTGCCCCACCTAGAAGCAGAAGCTCCCAAATAGAATCTCGAGTTCGTCGCCTATGGGCTCGAAATACCTCATGGTGGCTGATGAGTGGGCGGTGAAGTCGAAGGTGCAGAAGAGGAGATGACTCTCCGTCGCCGATGATTTTTAGATCGCTCCGGATGGGACTGTCATGATCGCACAATCAGCGCCCCCAGTTCCCACAGACGACGCCTATTGACGAGGTTTTAACTCGTCAATGCCCATTGTTATGGACTTGGGTTTTGGAGAAGATGGGGATGCTGGAGATCGCGGAACGGTTAGCAAACAAGCAATACGGGGACATGAGGTTTACCAAGGTTCAGGCCCCCGGAGGGAAAAACCCTACTCCTGCTTGTCTGCTCTTGATTACAGCAAAACCGAAGGTTACAGGGATGCGCAGATGCAATCTGGCGTGAGGTGTGTATGCGGTGAGTTCACGTCCTCCTCGCCGTGCCCTCCTAGCCTTTATATAGATAGACAGGTCCTGGACGTAGGTCGAGTCGGTTACAGATTAGGGTTTGTCCCTTTGAAATTATATCTATTCTAGTCTTGTTCTCCAAGGATTCGAAGGCGTCATGGTTGGGACACCCAAAATCTCCACGGGCCGTGTATCCTGTCATGGGCCTTCCCTTGGGCTGAACCAGGTATGCTAATGTTGTGTACCCGCGGGTATAACCATGTCACTCACGCTTCATACCGGAGGCTGGAATCATGAAGAAGAAGGCCTCCGGGATGATCTCCCCTCCGGCAGGGTGTCATGAAGAGCTTCATATCCCTCTCCGATCTAGGGATGATGGTGGCGGCGGCTATAGACGGTTTCGTGGAATATTGATCGGATACTTAGGGTTTAGGCATCAGGGGGCTTTTATAGGCGAAGAGGCGAGACAGGAGGGCGGCCAGGGGGCCCACACCCTGCCCAGGAGTGGGCCCACCCTAGGTCGCGCCTTGGGGGGTGCAGCCGCCCTATGGCGCCCCTCCGTCTCTCCTCTGGACTCCGTGTTCTCCTCGGTGAAATATTGACTTTGTCTTTTGTCTCGTCCAATTCCGAGAATATTTCATTACTAGCTTTTCTGGAACCAAAAACATTAGAAAACAGGCAACTGGCACTGTGACAACTTGTTAATAGGTTAGTATCAGAAAACATATGAAAAGCACCTCAAAGTGTGGATAAAGCAAAGCAAAGTAGATACTAAACAAGCATGGAACATAAAAAATTATAGATACATTTCTAACATATCAGGTAGAGAGCAATCAACTTTGGGGACGGGTCACGGATCTGAACAGGAGAAACAATGGGAAAGAAGGTATCACAAGGGAGCAAATAATTCGTCGGTGGCAGCGGTCGGTCCGCCAGAGCTGGTCATCGGGGGCAGCGTATGGATACCCTAGCAGAGTGGAGAAGGCACAACAAAAAGCATCTCCGGCCGTTGTGTCCCCCAGGAGGCATGGCACCAGTGGAATTTTGGTCGCTAGGGATAGATTTTTCCTGGCCGTGTCGCCGCCCAAGAAATGGCTGCATTCCATGCCGATAGCTCGGGAGCATGCCCCTGCGCGCCGCATGCATGCCATGCCGACGCGAGCTCAGGAGCGTCGACGCGCACGGGTCGGATGGGAGCGACTACGCACATGCCTGCCTCGAGCGTGCTCCGCCCGCGTCACCCATGCCCGTGGCAGCGATGGAGGTCGAGCTCGGGTCGGCGCTGAGGATGCATGGCCACCACGAGCACGCTTGACGGGTGCACGAACCGCTTTTGCAGAGGACGTACAGACACCACGAGCTCCAACCGGCACGGAGGAGGAGTGGCCCTCCCGTCGATGGTGACTATGGAGCTCGGGCCGGCCTTGGGCGCGGCCTCCCTATTCCCGGTGGTGCGGCAGGCGAGGAGGTCAGGCGCGGTAGGCCGGCGGGGTGGGAACGGCAGTCGGATTCAGCATCGGGCCGGCGAGGTTGGAACGGCGGTCGGTCTTGGGCCATGCCCGACTGCAGTACACTCTCGCCAGCCGAGCAAGGACAGCGGCAAGTGATCGGTGAGCAGGGTGGCGAGCAGGCGACGGCTAGTTGTTGTGAGTGTGGTAGGTAGAGGAAAAAATAGGAGAGAGAGGGGGTTAGATACATGAAGAGGTACCGACGCGTCTTAACTAGGACCCGTCCTGACTATTTAGAACGGACACATAAAAGAGTCTCCTAACCCACAGACAACAAACATCATCAAAGCATCACCCACCAGCGACCCCACGATGGGCATTTAAAAAAAAGAAAAAACCACGGTGGGAATCGCATGCGTGTAGATAGCCTCACAAAACTTGCATGTAACCACGTTTACACTATAGAATAATGGGCCAAGGCATAGTCACGCTTAGGCGTGCGGTAGCGCATAGTCATGCTTAGGCGTGCGGTAGCGCTTGGGTATGCCCTTCGGTATTGCCGGTTCTAGAAATTTGAATCTGGCACTGTTCATTATCTCAGATCTGTAAATTTCTTATTTTTACAAAGCCCAAAATAGGTGATTTTTTGCAAGTGGATAGAATTCATCATTGTCTACGTCAAAAAAATTATTTCACATTTGTCCAAAACTTATAAATATTTCTTTTTGAATTTCAAAAAACATCCTCCATGGAAGACGGGCTCTATATCAACGCGAAATCTTCCGTATTTTGTGCTGTGTAAAATGAAAAAAATTCAAATCTGAGACAGTGAATAGTGTCAGATTCAAATTTCTTCAGATTTATCGGAATTTGTCTTTTTTGTGTAGTCCATATGCAAACTATTTCATGCTGAAATTTTGCAGAGGTGTAGATCAAGTCATTGCCAACATCAAGGATTTTATTTTAGAATTTTTTAAAACTTTAAAATCAAGTTTTCAAAATTTTTAAATAAAGTCCTCCAATAAGAACGAGTCCCAAAACAAAGATTGGGTCCCACTATAACTACTGGTTCGATCGTTCATTCTGTCCCTCGCCCGTTTCTTCAGAAATCTATCTACCAATTCATCGCGTGTAGTGGTTAAGAAAATAACCGAACAGAATAAAAAATATTGCACATTTTCAAAGATTCTAAACAAATTTTCAAAACCATTGATGATTTTATGAAAAAATGAACCAATTTATGAAATCGTGAAGCAATTTTCAAAAAATCATGTAAAGATTTTTCAAAAATGTTCATTTTGAAAGAAGGTAAACATTTTTTTCAAAAATCATGAACGTCTTTTAAAAAAGCTTGAACAAATTTTCAAATATGTAAACAATTTTGAAAAATCATGAAACAATTTTCAAAAATCATAAACACTTTTTTAAAAAAGGTAAACATTTTTAAAAAATCATAAACAATTTTCAAAACCGTGAACAATTTTGGAAAATAATGAACCAATTTAAAAAATCATGAAGCAATTTGAAAAATCATGAACCTATTTTCAAAAATTATGAACGCTTTTTAAAGAAAAGGTAAACATTTTTTAAAAATCCTAAACAATTTTTAAAACAATCATGAACCAAATTTTCAAAATCATGAACAATTTTTCGAAAAATAATGAACTAATTTTCAAAAGAAATTCTTGAACAATTTTAAAGCTTGTGAATAATTTTAAAACTACGTAAGCAATTTAAATATGAATAGAAAGATAAAAACACATGAAATTAAAAAGTAGATGGATACAAAGGAAAAAATGTAAAAAATGAATAAAAAGAGGAAATAGAAATAAATAGATAAAAAAAGGAAAAATAGAACCAACAAATCATGAAAAACGAAAACAGGAGGCAGACAACTACTAGGCATCGAACATAGAACTGGGGCGATCGATGCTGCTGTTCACTTTAAAAGAAGATGAGCCAGCCGTTCGCTTAAAAGAAAATGGGCCTGGCCCATGACGGTTTTTCTTCAGGCGGCGCGGAGCGGTAGTGCCGCATTAAGTGGCAAATAGCATTTGCCATTCTAGAAGCTTTCCAAAGCGGAAAAAAAATCAACACCCAAAATCCTTATGGCCCGGCCTGCTTACACTTGGGGAACGTCTCATACCTCAGCCCATTACTGGCTTGAAAATGTTGTCTCTCTTCTTCTTTGCTCGCGAGAGTGAATAAGAGGAAGACCCACCGGGAGGGGGGGGGGGGGGGGCGCTAATGGTCTGGCATATTACTGGCATGCTTACACCTAGAAGCGTCGCCTACAGCGAGGCAAAAAAGTCTGGCCTATTACCCTGAAGATTCGATATGTTGCTCTTTTATTTTTTATTTTCATCTTTTGAACTTGAATATATGCAAGTATGAACGAATTTCAACTCTAAAAATAATTTTAAAATACTCCTTCCGACCCATATTAGTTGACTTGGATTTGTAAAAATTTAGATAAACCTATATACTAAATAATGTCTATATTCATCCAAATTTAAACAAACTTGAGTCAACTAATATGGGTCGGTGGGAGTAATAGATTTTATAAATATGAATTTTCTTTTATAAAATCGTAAATTTTTGGAAATCATAAACACTTCTCAAAAATTCATGAACAACTTTTCAAAAAATTGAACATTTTAAACAAAAATCAAGAACCAATTTGAAGAACCATGAACCAATTTTAAAAAGGTCATAATTTTTTTCAAAATCATGAAACAATTTCGAAAATCATAAACCAAATTTTAAAAATAATGAACCAAATTCAAAACAATCATGTACTAGTTTAAAAAAATCACGAACCAATTTTAAAAAGCTAAAAAAGTTCAAACAGAAAAAGGAAAGAAAACGGAAAGAAAAACAAAACCGAAAAAGAAAAAAGAAACGCCACCGCTGCAAAATGGGCTGGCCCAAGAAGGAGGAAATCCTCTGCAGCGCGAGCCGCCAGCGCCGCAGCAGGCGGCATTTAACATTTGCGCGTATAGACCGTGTAGTGTAGGGAACATCAAATAGGGTTTCAGTGGAGTCATACTGTGGCATGGCGAACCAGAAGTCAGGCCCAATACTATGTCAAAAGTGACAGGATTGGCAGGCCCACAAGGGCACAAGCCTCGTACCACAGCAAAATGATAGACTGAGCCGCGGAACACTTCTCTCTCAATCAAAAAAGAATAAAAAAAGGTGAGCTGCGGAAAAAATTGTCAACAGCACTCGAAGTATTACTCCCTCAGTCCATATTTCAATTTTGTCTAAACTTAAATATATCTAGACACTATTTAATATATAGATACATTCAAATTTAATTAAACTTGAGACATTTTTTTTAAGATAAAGGGAGTACTTTTTTACCCATGCACTCGAAGTATTACATTATCCAAAATTGTCATCGGGAAAAAATAGGACGTCGTGGCAAAATACGAATATATCCTTTTTGATTTCCTTTGAAACGCGGAAGAGACGTCTGACAAGCGACAACACAGGGAGATGCGGCCGCCTAATTAATTCTTTAATCAGGGGTACGATCGAATAAGTCATACTCCTAGCGCGTTATATCACCCACGTTGACTTGTTCTGCTTTAATTTACCAGTCATCAATCAGACGTCCGTTTACAAAGACTTTCATGCATTTATTCATGAATGTTATTTTCCTCATATTACTGCAACGTAAAGTATATATATCTTGAATTATTATTTCGTGAAGGTGAAGCACTTTTTCCTTAAACTACTTGAGAGAGACACACGAGAATAAATCTCTAACGCTATGTTTTGACGTAAGAATTGAGGCCTGGAATCATCCATTTTTCGGGATCGAAACGGAGGGATGCCTAGGCCCAACACGGAACCCGTCCCTCGCGTCGTCTCTCGCGGGCGACTCAAGGGAGCCCTACACCCAACACCGGCGGCCCCCCTCCCCACACTCTCCCCTCCTTCGCTGCTGCCGCTGGCGTGGCCGCGGTGACGGCGGCCCCCGCTGCCAAAGGTGGCTGGGAGGGAGCCCGCGGTGGACGCGAGCCTGCAGGGCCTCCCGCCTTCTTCTTCGGTGCGTGTGGCGGCTTGGTGGCGCTGTGGGCCGCGAAGTGGGGCGACGGCCGACGTGCTCAACGTCTGGTGGTGGAGGTGCCGGCCTCCGGCGAGGTCGGCGCTGCTGATGGCTGTGGCGGCGGCCAGGGCCAGATATGGGCCCAGATGGGCTTCGAGGGCTGGCGGCGGCTGTAGGCTATGGAAGCTAGGGTGGCGGCCCCGGATCACGTCGGCGCTTCTCCGGCCTTGGGCTTGTTGCTCCCTGGCTGCGTGGGCAACATGGACGATGACCCAGGGGCACGGTGGTGGGTGGTTTGGCCGGCGGCCTGGGCTTGCCTCGACGCGGTGGTTGCGTGGAGGACGGCGGGACTGGGGCGTCTCGGCGCGGTGGTCTCGCGGAGGCGGCGCCCGACTCTGTCGGTTTCTTGCCGGCTATGGTGGGTTGGCGGTGGCGGTGGTTGGTGACTGCGGAGTGGACGCCGGGGCGGCGGCCCTGGGACGGCGGTCGCGGCAGGGGGCAAAGCGGGAGGCGGTACCCAGGTGGTTTCCTTGCGGCATGTGGTGGCGGTGGCGGTGTGCGGCGAGGCGGCACAACTTCCTCGCCTTGGTGGATCGGCTTGTTCAGCTCGGGTATGGTGGTCTCCGTGCGAAAGCACTGCATCGACCTAGATTGATGCCGGCGATGTCGGCGTCCGCGGACGTCGTTCTCCTCGTTGGAGGCATCGTTGAGGAGCTCCTTCACCTCCCTCGTTGTTTCAGGTCACAGACTCTTCGGGTGAAAACCTATGCCCTGGTTTCTGCTAGAGCGGGCATCGAGAGCGCTGCCGTCGTTTTCCCTCTTGGGGTCGATGTCTTGGAAGGTTTGGTGCTCCGCTAGGCGTTTTAAGCGTGTGCTGTCTGGTTGCTGCATCGTCGGCTAGGAGTGCGCGTGGTCTCGAGACCGGTGTGATTGTCTGCGTGGCGGCGTTGTTGCCGTTGTGTGGGTGTTGGTGCTTCGGACCTAGTCGAGCTAGGTCGTGTGTCGTTTGGGGTATTTTTGGTCCGGTTCCCCTTTTAACCGGACCCGTGTGTTTTATGTCTGTATCGGGTTTTGGCCGCTTTCCATCTAAACCGGCCAATTATCTTCTTCTAATAGAATAGGCAGTGTTCCTGCCGGTTTCTCTAAAAAAAATCATCCATTTGGAATTGTTGGGCCGAATTCGGTTGTTTGGGATGGTCTTAGAATTCCAGCGTGAAAAGGAGAGGCAATTCCAAGCTACAATCCCGTTAGTGTCGCCCGGCCTCGAATCTTTTCGAGCTCGCCTGCTCGGAAACGCCTGGAATCGCGTCTCTACGTATCGCTTCGCTTGGCCAAGACAGAATAAAGAGAGCGAAGGTTAGCGCTAGGGAGGAGACGCGACCGCGCACCTACAGCCCCCAGCGTCGCCGCCGGTAGATTCCCCACCGCCCTGCCGTCTTTCCCATTGTCGTCCCCCTTCCCGGCCTCTTCTCCTCACCCCATCCCTCCCTCTCTCTCCGAACGGCTGGGGGATCCCGCACTAACCCTAATCGGCCGACGGTTGTGGCCATGAGCCCGCCCTAACCCCAAACTCCGGCGGTAGCTTGAGCGCTGGCGAGAGGTGAATGGCGGCAGCTCTCTGGTCCTCCTCATGGCGCCATCTCCCTTCCCCACCTCTTCCCCTTCTCTTCCTCCATTAATTTGCTAGAGCTATTTGAACCACACCTAATACATAGTATTTGATCTTTTGATGTGCAGATTTGCATAAGAAATTGTAGCACCTCGGTCCAATTGAAGTTATATACTTCATATTATCTACTGTAGGTTGATGTGTGTATACAAAATTGTGATTTAAAATTAATATTCTCTATGAATATTCAATATGATGAGATATGACTTTATTCTCTATGAAAGACTTTGTCACATTCTCAATCTGCCAGTACTCCAGCTTGGTGAGTACTTATCCAGTGGCCACTGGTGGCATCAAGATGAGATTGTGTCATGTGGGTAAAGTGTACAACTTTTGCAGAAGATCAAAATTCTAAGTACTTAGCCGTGTCCCCGGTTATGGACATTACTGAGCAACTAAGGCCTGAAGCTATGGAAGATCTCGACATTCCAATTTCTCAAAGTTAAAACTTGAGGGTGACAACAAGGGATTTTGAAACACTTGGTGGATTCCAAGGAGTTCAGAAAGATTTAACAAAAGATCAAAACCATTTTGAAAAGATAGGATAAAACTATATTGCTTTCTGCAAATGAGCCTAAACCCCACTTAGCCAAATATGCATGTATTGATAGGATCCACTTATATTATACCTAGTAGTGAAACTTGCCAATACAATTCAAATGTATTGACCCTTGTGGCTGCAACTTGTTATGTTGCAGGTTTGTTTGATGTTAGTGAAGTTTATTGATTAGGATTACAAGTCTACAACCAACATGACTGCCTGTGGCACTTTGAAGATGAAGGACCCCATGCTTATAGATATTCTGCTGCAATGTAATGTAATAGACAAATGAGCTATGTAAGATGTAAAAAAAAATTATGTTATTCCTGGTTATAAAGTTGTATTATGACCTTTGTTTCTTGATATTACATCTTAACTGTGGATGCTAGATATTGATCCAGGGACTAGCATTGTAAACACAGGGATCTCTACCTTATTAAAGGTTGGGAACCTTACAGATGGTATCAGAGCACTGTGTTGCCTGTAGGATTGTAACCCTAGGATTGGACAAAACCCTTAGGAAAATAGGAGTTGTATTTGTTCCAAAACTTATTTACAAACAATCTTTTAAACTCTTTCCTCAATCACTTTGATTTTAAATTCCCCACCTCTTCTATTTCAAACTTGATGGAAAAACCTACCCCATGGCCAAAGACTTCACCATGATCTAAGAACATCTTCAACTCTAATGACTTCAACATCTTCAACATTTTCACCAAGGACTCAACCTTGGATATCACTAAGGACTACTAGTGAAAACCAAGAGACATTAGATTGCCTACCAAAGACATTGATATCAAGTTAGAGTATGGATCATATTGTCCTATGAGGTATGATTATACTAAGTTACTATTTTCAAGAAAACTTGTTGTTTCCTTCAACTCATGAGTTAAGCTCATAAGTTGTTAACTGGATAGTTGCTTGTTGATCGATTGATGGTTGGATTGTTTGAATGAACTTGGTTGTTTTTGAGTTGTGTGTTAAAACTTCTTAAAAACCTATTCACCAATACTTATCCCTATCAAACCAACAGATGCCTCCCCGTCGTTCCAACCCCAACCGAAACAACAACCACATCACCCCTAAGATGCAACAGATGATGGCAGCTCAGACATAGTTGATGCAGCAGATGACTACATTCATACAGAATCAGAACAACAACAACAACAACAACAACAACAACAACAATAACAACAATCAGAATAATCCTCCAGCATTTGATATGCTCACCAAGTTTCTGAAACTTAGGCCTGCAAGGTTCTATGGAACAGCTGACCCAATGGAAGCTGATGATTGGTTACGTTCAGTGAACAAAGACTTAGTGACTGTTGGTTGCACTGGTGAAGAAAAAGTAAGGTTTGCAGCATTTCTGCTTGAAGGACCAGCAGCAACATGGTGGGACAACTTTCAAATCACCACTCCCCTTGAAGATGTGACTTGGGCTATTTTTGAGGATGGATTTAGAACAACCCACATCTCACCTGGAGTAATGTACTTGAAGAAAAAGGAATTTCACAATCTGAAACAACGTCACCTTAGTGTGGCTGAGTATATTGAAGAATTCAACAATCTGGCACGCTATGCACCGGATGAAGTTGATACAGATGCTAAGAGAAAGGATAAATTTCTTGAAGGACTTAATGATGAGTTGAACCTGCAGCTAGCTATTGCCTATGTCCCAACTTATCAATCACTCTATGACAAAGCCACCATTTTGGAAAACAAGATGAATCAAGTTGAGAACAAAAAGAGGAAGCATAAACTCAAGAATCATTCAGGATCATCAAAGAAGAAACATTCATTCAAAAGGAGCAATGAAGATTCTGAACCACATCAGTATCACCACAACAACAATGGAAGTGAGAATAATGGAAATGATACTGACAATGGATATGACCTTGGTCAGAACCAACATGACACTTTCAGGAAGAAGGACATTAGCCAGTTGCAATGCTATAATTGTAAGGAACTTGGACACTATGCATCAGACTGTCCTAAGAAGAAAAAGAAAAAGGATGCTAGAAGAGCCAATGGAAATGACTCCAAAGTGACCCAGAAAGGACATGTGAACCACATTGACATGAATGGAAACTTTGAAGAGATAGAAGAAGTGGATGTCAGGACTTAGAAAACTCAGTTGAGTCAAATAAGGATTCCTTGTCTGGATATCAAATGTTGAACCCATAGTCAAGTGAACCATCAATGTAACCCTATGAGACTTTATTTTTAAGGGTGGTAGTACCCTAGATGCTTTGAGCCTACTTGTAACCCTAGCCTTCCCAAATCTCGGGACGAGATTTATTTTAAGGGTGGTAGCCTGTCACACCCCAAGATTTTCCAAATCTTGTTATGTGAAAAATAAATGAATAAAATAAAACTTTGTTGATTTTCAGGGTGAGAAGAAACTTTTTGAATCCAATTGGAAACTTGCAAAACCTATTTGGATCAAATAAAATCCTAAAGGGATTTAAAAAGATAAATAAACAATAAAGTTAAAATATTTGGAAATACTATTTTGGTTCTTTTAATAAAAGATTTGGTTTTCAAAAGAAAAGGATAGAATTATAAATAAGGATTATTTTATAAGCCAAATTAAAACTTGGCCAAGCCTTTGAAATAAAATATTTCTATTTGATAAAAATAGTAAAGGTTTATTTAAATAAAATAATAAGGATTTAATATCCAAGTTTATTGAAAATAAAAGTTTTACTATTTTAATTAAACATCAAAACTTATTTATTTATTTTAAATAAGTTTTCCAAGTATTTTATATTCTCAAATAAAACCTACTGAAGTGTTTTGAAAATTATTTGGATTTCAAATGGAGTTTTAAATAAATCAAATCCTATTTGATTTAATAACTAAGATCCATTTTATTTAATTAATAAATGGACCCTAAAATAAAATTATTATTTTATTTTTGGGACTTGGATTTGTGTGGTTAAAACAGAACCAAAACTCAATACAAGTGTGGTGATTGTTTGATTTGATTTGAGTGTTTGAATTGTTTGTTTGGATTTCAAAACAGAAAATAGAAATGGAAAAAGGAAAAGTTTCAGAACAAAAAAAAATATGAAAACGGACTGACCCAACTCAGCAGGCCCAGTAGCCCAGTTCCAGCCCAGCTACTTACCCCATGCGCGAAGCGTTTTTCACACACACGCGCACCCGTGCAGTCCCAGACAGGTGGCCCCTCTCCCAATCTCTCTCCCTCGCTGACAGCAAGGCCCCACCCCTCCTGTACATCGTCTCCACACGACCCCGTCGCCCCTGCCGTTGCAGCCACTTACTCCGGCGATCAATTCGCGTTAACAGCGGCCATTATTCCACCCCGCGATCACGCTATCTTAAACGCCTCTGTCTCCCCTTCCTTTCCCCTCAGACCCCGCATCACCGGAGCCACCAGGCTGCCCTGAATTGGATTTGCACCGCCACTGCTCCGACCATCGTCCCTAGCAAATTCCGGCGAGCCCAGCCACCGCCTTGCCTCCTCGACCAAGCTCACACATTCCCCAGCCTCTGGCGCTTCTCCCTATGCTGTCCGTTCACTCGCGAGCGCCCCAGAACATCGGCAACCACTTCGACTGAGCGCTGCCGCGTCTGCGTCTCTCTCCGGCGACCTTCCCCTGGTAAGACAGACCGCCCCACGCCCTCTCGTTCATGCTCCTGCACTCGCCACACTCGGCTGCATCTAACCGTGCCCTTGTTTTCCCTCGGGGCGAACCGCAGCACCACCCCCAACGACCACCAGAGCCGTCTGACGTCGACGACGTCTCCGGTGAGCGATTACTTCCACTCCAGTGCGCCCCTTCACCAGCCAGTACCACCTCGGGCTTCAGCAAGTTTCTACGAGTCTGGTAAACCTTGCCAACCTCTTCCTTGCTTCCTATAGCCGCCGCTAGCACCTCGTCCGACCGCGCGCCGCCGCTCACCGCCGTCAGCGCCGCTCGAGTATGGTCAATACGATTTACACCGTTAGATCTTGATCCTGAGGCTAGAATTAGAACCTGAGCGAAAGGGTATGAGCACACTTGAGCCGTGCGATCTGTTTAGATCCAACGCCTCACAAAGGCCGATCCACCCGAACCGGTATCGACCAGTAGAAACGTGCCGCGTGGCCAGCCTCTGACTTAAAACAGAATTTGAAATCAGATTTAGATGCAAATTTGTAAGCCTTGTAACTTTTGATCCACACGTCCAAAATTTACAAACTTTATATCAATGGAATCAGTGGAACAAGCCCTAGCCAACCATGCAATGTGTTTAGTAAAAAGTTTCTATTAGATTGATTGTTTTTGCAGAAACATTTGTATGCTTGTTTAGGTTATAAAAATTATTCCAAAATGATTTTGGGGTTAAAATCTTTGCAAATTGGTTTGTGGTGAACTTACTGACCCTAGGAACCAACTTATGGATTTAAAAATGTATTTGGTGAAGATTAGGATTGATTAATTGAATTATCCCATTTCTAGTCAAATAAAAATATTGATTTTGATATGAAAATGATTTTTGAGAAAAACCATTGGAAAATGTTTGATTCAAACCTATTGACCCTAAAACACCAAGTTTGGTGAATCAACAACTTGTTTGGTGAACAATATAAAGTGTTGCCTTGCCAAAAACATTTTTCCACCACATGAAATGATGTTTTGATTTAAAAATGGATTATAGATAAAACCCTTTGCAAATGACTTTGCCACTTTAGGAAATGACCACTTTGAGCCTTACAATGTTTAGAGTCTAGTAGAAACCACCTTTGCAAATAAAACTAACTTTTGCATGCTTGCATGCATGACTTAGTTTCTAAAAAATTTATGTGTGTTTGTTTGATTGAATATTGTTTTGGAATGCTAGTTGAATTGTGTTTGCTTGATTGATTTGTAGTGAAGCTAGAAGAGTGTGATATTAACAAGATCAAGAAGTGAACCAACGTTCCAAAAAGGCAAGTGACATTATCATCCAAGTCCTACTATTTTCATTATACTTAGTGGATTTTTGAAACATGCATGATAAAGTTTACTATGTTTTATGCTATGCTAAATCCTAATAGGATACCCCTATATATTCCTTAGTGGAAACATTGTAGTTGTAGTATGCTTAGCCCTGCTATATATTGGGATGGGATACATGTTATGATTATATGAAGTATTGAAAAGACTTATGTTTTATATAATAAAACAAGTACTCAATGAACCACCTGGGTGGACAAGGATACTCAAGCTTTTGGACAAGGTGGCAACAAGAGGAACCATGTTTATATGGCAATCTCTTTTTGTTGTGCACTAGAAGAAAACCACCCAGGGACTTAGAGATTGAACATGTTTCTCGTATAGTGGCTTCCGTGTAAAGCCACATGCTAAATGGGCTCTGGCTTAGTCAACTACATAGTGGAAGACCCATGCATTAGCATCTTCAGGTTAACTAGATTTGTGTAAGGGAACATGAAACCCTACATTGGTGCCTGGTATACAAGCTAGCATTGTGTATTGGGAGGACTCCTATGGAAAGACTTTGTCACATTCTCAATCTGCCAGTACTCCATCTTGGTGAGTACTTATCCAGTGGCCACTGGTGGCATCAAGATGATATTGTGTCATGTGGGTAAAGTGTACAACTTCTGCAGAAGATCAAAATTCTAAGTACTTAGTTGTGTCCCCGGTTATGGACATTACTGAGCAACTAAGGCCTGAAGCTATGGAAGATCTCGACATTCCAATTTCTCAAAGTTAAAACTTGAGGGTGACAACAAGGGATTTTGAAACACTTGGTGGATTCCAAGGAGTTCAGAAAGATTTGACAAAAGATCAAAACCATTTTGAAAAGATAGGATAAAACTATATTGCTTTCTGCAAATGAGCCTAAACCCCACTTAGCCAAATATGCATGTATTGATAGGATCCACTTATATTATACCTAGTAGTGAAACTTGCCAATACAATTCAAATGTATTGACCCTTGTGGCTGCAACTTGTTATGTTGCAGGTTTGTTTGATGTTAGTGAAGTTTATTGATTAGGATTACAAGTCTACAACCAACATGACTGCCTGTGGCACTTTGAAGATGAAGGACCCCATGCTTATAGATATTCTGTTGCAATGTAATGTAATAGCCAAATGAGCTATGTAAGATGTAAAAAAATTATGTTATTCCTGGTTATAAAGTTGTATTATGACCTTTGTTTCTTGATATTACATCTTAACTGTGGATGCTAGCTATTGATCCAGGGACTAGCATTGTAAACACAGGGATCTCTACCTTATTAAAGGTTGGGAACCTTACAGCTATATAGATTTTTTTGCTGCATTGTAATGAGATAGACATATGAGCTATGTAAGATGTAATGAATTATTTTATTCCTGGTTATAAATTTGTATTATGACCTTTGTTTCTTGATATTACATCTTAAACTATGGATGCTAGCTATTGATACAGGGACTAGCATTATAAACTTAGGGATCTCTACCTTATCAGGTTGGGACCTTTACAACAACGGTCTCTTATTCATGGAACATGTGGACTGTTTACCTTACACACTTTGCTTAAAGCAGTCGTCTGTTGCTTGCAACTTAATACTGGAATGGGTTCGGATAATAACCTGAAGGTGGACTTCTAGTCATAGATGCAGTTGGATGACGGTCTATGTATATTGTTGTATTGCCCAATCAACCTCATAGGATCTTTCTGGCTAGTAATTGCATTGTTATACCTTGCTCAGTTCCTGTCAATAGCCCCGTTGTAGTTTGTTTACCCTTCATGCCATGTTGTTTATCTAAGGAGAGCACCTCTAGTGAACTATGGACCCCGGTCCAATCTTTACCATTGATACATCTTCCACTGTTACCTGTTTACTTGCTGCAAACCATTACCTTCCACACCATACGTTTAATCCTTTGTTACAGCAAACCGGTGAGCTTGACAACCTCACTGATTCGTTGGGGCAAAGTCTTGAGTTTGTGTTGTGCAGGTCTCCGCGTTGCTTGCAACACCTGTGTGACGTTTCCTTCCTCCTACTGGTTCGATAACCTCGGTTTCTTACTGAGGGAAACTTGCTGTTGTGCTGCGTCATACCTTGCTCTTGGGGTTTCCAACAAAGCCTCCCACGACAAGTGGTGGGCATCATCAAGAGGTGAACTTGTAAAACAACACATACTTTTCTGTTTGGATAATATGAACAGATCATGTGGATGTTTTATGATACTCACCACAATAGTTGATGATTGTGGTGGCTTGATTTTGCTGGTGGTGTTGCTGGCCTGATCTGGTCCTTCACCTCTTGGTGTTGTTCCTGTTACTTCTGGTTCCTGTGCTTGGCCTTGATCAGCCCTGCACCTCCTAGCTCCTGCCACTTGACCTTGCTATCCACCTGATCCACCCCCTCCTTATGTCACCATCTGGTGATGCTAGTATGATCTAATGTGTGGTTTTGGCTGGTGATTTTCTTGTCTTTGCTAAGCTTTTCTAAGATGAGTGTGTTCTTGGTGTGGTGTTTGAGATGCAAAGATAAAATAGTGGAGCTGCCCACGGCTGTGCTTGCTCCTCTTACTTTTGTGAGTTGTTGTGGCTGTGTCGACAACACACCCCATGTAGTTAGGTGATTGTGCTGCCTGTGTGCCTATTGCATGGTTTTGGATCAGATCAGTGAGGTGTCTCACCTTTTGGTCTTTTTGCTGTTAATCTACCTGGTGAAACTTGCCCCTCTTACTTGCTGTGATCATTTGACTTATGGCTTATTTATTGTGAAAGATCAAATTCTTTCATATTGGTGAAACTTGCCCCTATACAATTACTCAATGATGTAACTTTGAGCAGTGCAACTCACTGCTCTCTACTAAGAGTAATATTAACAATTAAACTTTCATTTTCCTTTTTGTTTGTTTTGTATTATGCAGGTACAAGATCTAAAGATTGAAGATTTAGTATAGGATTACTTTAGATAAATAAATTCCTTTGTAATTTTTATTTCATTCTTTTGTAAGAAATGTGTAATAGTTTATTCATATAGATATATTTCTCTTTTTGTAATTTCCTTACTGTAATGAATCTTTATTGACTCAATGAGTTAATCTTTGTAACTTATCCATAGAGTAAAGATAACGAATAAAAGATTCATTTCTTATTTGAATTTCTATTACTATTTATTATTTCTTGATTAAATTAAATAATATTACTAAATCATTTTGAAATTCATTATAAAATATCAATTCTTAACTTCAAAATATAAACTCAAAGTTCAAATTTGAATTCAAATTCTTTCCCCCAAAACACATCAATTCAAAAAGATCATGTCAAAGTTTATAACAATCATTCTCCAGATCTATTCCTACACCTAGAGAGTAAAAAAACGTTGATCACTTTAGGTTTTTATTTGGCGAAAAAATTTACCCACATTTTACAGATGAATGCATGCATATGCACAAATTCTTAAATCTACCCTTCGTTGGTTCCTAAATGCTGGGATGTTACAGACTTCCCCCCTTAAATTAAAATTCGTCCCAAAGTTTGCTGAAGTGTACCTGGATAATTCTGGATAGGCTTCTCTTACGTCATCCTCTTTCTCCCATGTAGCTTCCCTCTCGGGGTGATGCTCCCGCTGTACCTTAAAGTACTTGATTTCCCTATTTCTCAATCTTTTCCAGTTCTCTTCTAGAATTTTACAGGGTTTCTCAACATAAGTCAGGTCTGCTTGTAATTCCACCTCTTGATGTGTGATTGCATCATCAGGAAACTTAAGACATTTTCAGAGTTGTGACACATGGAAAACATTGTGAACTTGAGCCAATCTTGATGGTAACTCTAAAGCATAAGGTATGGTCATGTTCTGACTCAGTACTTTGAATGGTCCTATATATCTTGGACTTAATTTTCCTTTAACTCCGAACCTATTAACTTCTTTCATTGGTCTTACTTTGAGATATACCATGTCTCCTACTTCAGGATGCCATGATCTTCAACTTAGGTCAGCATAACTTTTCTGCCTACTTTGAGCTATTTTCAATCTATCTTTGATTACATCGATGATATCTTGCCTTTCCTTGATATAGTCTGGCACAAATTCTTTGCTACTACCAGGTTCATACCAACATATTGGTGATCTACATTTTATTCCATAGAGTACTTGATATGGAGTTGCCTTTAGACTACTCTGATCGCTGTTATTATAGGAAAATTCTGCCAATGGTAGATGATCTTCCCACGACCCTCCAAAATCTAATGCACAAGCCCTAAGCATATGTTCCAATATTTGATTGGTTCTTTTAGTCTGACCTCTAGTTTCGGGATGATAGGCTGTGCTAAAATCCAACTTTGAACCAAGTGCTTCATGTAATTGTTTCCAAAATGATGAAGTAAACACATATCCTCTATCGGTTATGGTCTTCTTGGGCACTTCGTGCTTACTTACTATTTCTTTAATATAAACTTCTACTAACTTCTCGGCATTATCTTTCTGATTTACCGGAATAAAATGTGCACTTTTAGTGAGTCTATCAACAATCACCCATATCATATCCTTCTGTTTTGGTTTCATGGGTAATCATGTGATGAAATCCATACCAATTTCCTCCCATTTCCATTCGGAAATTTCCAAGGGTTGCAATGGTCCTGCTAGACTTTGATGTTCAGCTTTACCCTTTGGCAAGTATGGCATTCCGACACATATTTTGCAATCTCTCTTTTCATGTTATTCCACCAGAATAATTCTTTGAAATCCATGTACATCTTCGTACTTCCTAGATGAATGGAACATGGTGTCTCATGGGCCTCTCGAAGTATCACTTCACGAATTTCTGAGACATCTGGAACACAAAGACGATCTTGGAACCATAAAGATCCATAATCTCCTAAACGAAAAACTGATGCTTGTCCTTGAGATATCCTCCGATTTTCTTCAGCAATAAAAGGATCATCATCTTGATGTTTGAAAATTTCGTGCTTGAGATCACTATTTTGTTCTGCCACTACCTGCATGGTAGCTAATCCTCCAAGAGTCTCTGTTCTAATAAATTGAAGTTCCAATCTTTCCAAATCCATCTGTAGCTCTTTTGGTAGCTCCCGATTGCTAGGCTGAATATCTGCGCTCTTATGACTTAAAGCATCTGCTACAACATTTGCTTTTCTAGGGGTATAATTAATTGTCAGATCATAATCTTTGATTAGGTCTAACCAATGCTTCTGTCTCATATTCAATTCCTTTTGAGTGAAGAAATATTTGAGACTTTTGTGGTCAGTGTATAACTCACATCAGGCTCCATAAAGGAAATGCCTCCATCCTTTCAAAGCAAAGACTACTATTGCTAATTCCAAATCATGGGTTGGATAATGGACTTCATGTGGTTTCAGTTCTCTTGATCCGTGAGCAATTACTTTAGGATCTTGCATTAATACACAACCCAAACCTTCTTTAGATGCATCACAATATACTGTAAAGTCCTTCCCTATTTCAGGAACTGCTAGAATTGGAGCGGTAGTTAATCTAGTCTTTAACTCCTGAAAGTTGGCTTCACACTTCTCATCCTAGATGAATGGTGTATTCTTCCTTAATAGTTTGGTCATTGGTCCAGCTATCTTGAAGAATCCTTCAATGAACCTCGATAATAACCAACCATACCCAAGAAACCTTGAATTTGTTCCACATTGGTTGGTGCAGTCCATTCTAATACTGATTGAACTTTGGATGGATTTACAGCAATCCCATCCCTACTGATCACATGACCTAGGAATTCTACCTCATCTAGCCAGAATTCACACTTGCTGAACTTAGCATAAAGCTTATGTTCTCTTAGGATCTGCAATGCTATTCTCAAATGATCAGCATGCTCTTCCTTATCCTTTGAATATATCAAAATATCATCAATAAACACTATGACAAACTTATCCAAGTATGGCATGAATATTTTGTTCATCAGATTCATGAATATTGCTGGTGCATTGGTCAAACCAAACGGTACGACAAGATACTCATGATGTCCATACCTTGAGACAAATGTTGTCTTTGGAACATCTTCCGGTTTGATTTTTATTTGATGGTATCCAGATCTCAGATCAATCTTGGAAAATACTCCATCTCCTTTAACTTGATCAAACAGATCCTGAATTCTAGGTAATGCATACTTATTCTTGATGGTAACATTATTGAGATTTATATAGTCCCCACACATCCTTCTTCCTCCATCTCTTTTATCTACAAAGATCACCGGAGTTCCCCAGGGAGATACACTTTCTTGAATGAATCCTGTCCTGGCTAACTCATCAATTTTCTCTTTAAGTTCTTTTAATTCTTTCGGACCCATCTTATATGGTGCTTGGGCTATTGGCGCTGTACCTGGAATTAGATCAACAGTGAACTCTATTTCCCGATCTGATGGCATTCCTAGTAACTCTGCTGGAAAAACATCTTGAAACTCATTTACTATAGGAATATCTTCCAACTTGACCTCCTTCATTGAGTTCAACTGAAGATCCACCATGATATGACTGTGCTTATCTGCTTGATAAACTATCCTTGATCCACTTGGAGTCTTTATTGAGACAGTTTTATCCTCACAATTAATCTGAGCCCCATGTTCAGTCATCCAGTCCATACCCAGCACTACGACAATTACCTTCCAAAGAATCACATAAAGGTCCACAAAGAATGTACAACCACAGATCGAGATAACCTGATATTGTTTAATGTGGCGTACAACTACATTTACCCCTGCCGTTACCACGGTCATAGGTTTTCTAACGTTGCCCTTCTAATCCCGAATTTATCACAGAATTCTTCAGAAATGAATGAAGTAGTTCCACCAGTATCAAATAGAACCTTTCCGGGGTTGGTAAGGATATTGAGCGTACCTATGATTGCATGCTCTAAGTTATCCACCTCCTCCAGGGTTGCACAATTCAGCTTCCCGGTAGGTCTGTTCCTCTTGCCATTACTGTTCTTGGCAAAATTTCCTCCTTTATTGGGTTGTCCATTGCCTCCACTGGTTTGTCCTCTACCTTTAACAGGCCAACCACCTTGTGGTTTACTCGGGAAATTTGGCTTTATATGACCCCTCTGGCTACAAGCATGGCAAACTATCATTGGTTTCTGGCAATCCCTTCTTATATGCCCTGGAAGTTTGCAATTATGGTATATAATATTCCTTCCGGTGGAATTTTCACTCCGGTTGGAATTGTTGTTGTAAGGTCTATTCATCGGCTTGAACTCCAGATTGGGCTTGGGTTTACTTGCCTGAATCCTCTTAGTTTCCTTGTTGGCTCTCTTCCTTCGATCTTCTTGGACATTCTTGTGATCATCCTCAAAAGTGATGGTTGCATCCAATAACTCAGCAGGTCGACGGTGTCTTCAAGTGCGGCCAATGATTCAACCTCGCTATAAGCGATGATCCGCGGGGCCTTGTGGCGTACCTCAGCGGGCAGCATTGCTTCGGCTCCGTGCACCATGAAGAAGGCGTGTAGCCGGTGGCACTGTTTAGAGTTGTGTGTAGGCTCCAGAGGAAGGAGGGTAACTCATCTTCCTAGTCTCCTGCTAACCGCTCGAGTGGGTGCAGGAGTCGCTTCTTGATTCCATTGCAGACGAGACCGTTAGCCTTTTCGACATGCACATTGGTCTGCGGATGCGTCACAGAGGCGTATGTGACGTTGATGCCAAGCCCTTCGCAGAAGTATCGGAATTCCTTCGAGGTGAAGTTCGTGCCGTTGTCGGTTATGATATTGTGAGGCACCCCGAACCTATAGACAATGGACTGGAAGAACTTGACGGCAGTGGTGCCAGTTTGGTTAGTGACGGTCATGGTCTCGATCCACTTTGGAACTTGTCGACTGCCACCAGGAGAAGACGTGTCCTCGAGGTGAGGATTTCTGCAGTTTGTGGACCATGTCAAGTCCCCATTGGGCGAAGGGCAGGCCATCAGTATGGGCCGTAGCTCTGAGCCTGGTGCGTGTGGTTTGTCTGCAAACCTTTGGCAAGCATTGCACTTCTCGACGATGTCCTTGGCATGGTGCATCATTGTTGGCCAATAGAAGCCAGATCGCAGAGCCTTGGTGACTAGGGCGCGGCTGCCGGCGTGGTGGCCGCAGATGCCTTCATGGATGTCGAGGAGGATGCTCCTCCCATCACTATTGGTGACGCACCGCTGGAGTACCCTGGTGATGCTGCGCTTCTACAACTCGTTGCTGATGATGGTGAAGGCTTTGGAACGGCGAGCGATATGCCCGGCGTCCGTCGCGTCCTCGGGCAGTTGCTTGCTTAATAGGTACCTAATGTATGGTTGGGTCTATGTTTCCTCAATTGCAAGGAGTTGCATGAGGCTCACCAGTTCGACGTACATCTCTGGTTCTTCAGGTGTCTCTGTTTTTTCGGGTGGCACAACTCCCGAGTGTCCCGCTGCATCGCTGTGCCCTTGGAAGTTTTGCGCTTAATAGAGCACTCGTAGATCTGTTCGAGGAACACGCCTGGCGGTATCAGGGCGCATGTAGAGCCAATGTTGGCGAGCTTGTCGGCCTCTTTGTTGCTTTCCCGGCCGAGTGCCGGAGTTCGCAGCCATCAAAGTCTCCTTTGAGTGCGTTGTAGAGGTCGTAGTAGGCGATCATGTTGTCGCTGACGGCGTCGCACTGGTTCATTGTTTGCTAAACGACGAGGTTGGAGCCACTATAGATGACCAATCGCGTGGCGCCGCAAACTTTGGCCATCCGCATGCCATGGATCAGCGCCTCATATTCGGCCTCGTTGTTGGATGCATGGAACATCATCCGCAGCACATATCTCATCTTGTCCCTTTGGGGGGATGTTAATATTACTCTGGCTCCGGCTTTGGCTCTGGCGTCGCGTTTGGATCTGTAGAAGTGCATCGTCCAGATTTGGGACATTTCCGGAGTACCCGGAAGCTGGAGCTCCATCCAGTGGACGAAGAAGTCAGGAAGCACCTGCGACTTGATGGTGGTGCGACACTCGTAGATGATGTCCCGTGGGGACAACTCAATGCCCCAAAGGGCCACTCGCCCCGTTGCCTTGGGGTTGTTGAGGATGTGTGATAGAGGCGCATCGTTAACGACCACTATCTGGTGCTCCTGGAAGTAGTGGTGCAGTCGACGCGTGGTCATGAATACGTCGTAAGCTAGTTTATGGTAGTGATGGTACCTCTGATTTGTAGGTGTCAGCACCTCGCTGAGGTAGTACACTGGGCGCTGCACCTCGTGGGTTTTGCCGTCTTCGAGTCATTCAACCACGAGTGTCGTGCTGACCACATGATGCGTTGCAGCAATGTAGAGCAGCATGGGTTCTCTCGCCGCTGGCGTCACCGGTACGGGAGATGTTGACAGTAGGCACTTAAGGTCTTCGAATGCCTCGTCTGCTTTGGCTGTCCACTCGAATTTGTCTGATTTGTGGAGCAACTGGTAGAAGGGGAGAGCCTTTTCACCCATGCGGCTGATAAACCTGCTGAGCGTCGTGATCTGCCTAGCTAGCTGCTATACTCCTTTGACATTATTCGGCTTCTCCATGGCTAGTATAGCCTTGATTTTCTTCGGGTTGTCTTTGATTCCTCTCTCGGAGATGAAGTACCCAAGAAATTTCCTGGATGGGATGCCGAAGGTGCACTTTTCCGGGTTTAGCTTGATCCTGTATTGATCAAGTTTATCTAACATCTCACGGAGATCGTCGATCAATGTTCAGCTTTCCTTGGTCTTGACTGCTATGTCGTCGACATAGACTTGAATATTTCAACCAATTTGGTTTTTCAGGCAGGCCTGCATGCACCTTTGATAGGTTGCACCTGTGTTCGTGAGCCCGAAAATCATTGTATTGTAGCAGAAGACCTCGAACAGCGTGATGAAGGTCGTCTTCTCCTAGTCCTTGACCTCCATCCGAATCTAATTATAGCCTAAGTAGGCATCAAGGAATGAGAGTCGTTCGCATCCCGCGGTAGAATCAATAATTTGACCGATCTGCAATCAGGGAAAGTGATCCTTTGGGCAGTGCTTGTTAAGCGCCATAAAATCCACGCATATCCGCAGGATGTCCGTGTCCTTCTTAGGGACCAGCACGGGGTTAGCTACCCCAGGTGCTTTCTTTGATCTCCCTTATGAAATTGGCATCCAGGAGTCTGTTGACTTTGATACCGATTGCTTTTGCTCTTCCCTCGGATAGTCGACGCATCGTCTGCTTCACTGGATGCGCATCCAGGTACACATTGAGTGCATGCTCAGCGAATTCCCTGGGAACTCCTGGCATGTCCGCAGGACACCAGGCGAAGATTTCCCAGCGCTCATTGAGGAATTCGGCGAGAGCGAGTTCCTATGCAGAACTCAGGTTGTTGGAGATCAGAGCCGTCTTGGTGGGGTCCTTTGGGTGGACTTGCATCGCCTTGGTATTGACTATGGATTCGAATCACAAAGTGGGTGCGTTTTGCTTGGTGACAGGGGGCAGACTGTTGTCTGTCGACTCCTTCAACCTTGCGAGCTCCTCATGCATGCCGAAAGACTGGGAGAGTGGAAATCAAAATCCAAATAAAATCCAAATATGCACTTTACATATTATACATTACAAACAACTTAGTAATACAAAGTCATTACAACATGTACCATATAGGTACACTAACATATTAACAACACTTCCTCACTTATTTAACTACATCCTATTTTCGGTTACAATACGCAATACTCGATACTTCCTAATAAGTATCCTGCTCCTAGTATCCGCGATGCTCATCATACATGCCTGAAGTCCAACCGTGAAGACGTAAAGTTCATCGCACAGTTTGTGGAACAAATGGCCTTCCAGTAGGAACATACTCGGTATCTGAAGTATCAGGACTTGAGTCATTACTCAGCCTGAGTGAATTGACTCCATCCAGCTCAGCTGAAAAGTCTTCAGAACCCTGTTCAGCATTATCACCCACTTGCCTCTCCTGAGCTTCATTCCTAGAGTTGTCAACAGAATACGCAGATTCTTCTGCTCCCCAAGTGCTCTATTGGGCAAGGTAATTAAACACTGGATAATGTATATTCCCTAGGTTTTGAGAAGGTGTTGATGATTCAAACACTCTCTCCTCGGGATCTTCTTCCTCATCCTGATCATCTACAAGTATGGTATTTCTACTATTGTTATTAGGATTGGTTCTCGCACCCATCCAACTGGATTGTTCAACATCTCTGTCAGACCCATCTACGGACATCTGATTCCCTTGGGATCCTTCAAATGATCCCATTCTCCAACCATCAGAATTCTCGATAGGGAGTTCTGAATCAGACCCTTCCACCAAACCCTGTGGTACAGGATACCTCATATCTAAAGTAGGATCATAGGTAGGTTCTGGTCTGGGTGAATAAGGTTATGGTGTAAAATATTTGGGATCCATAGGTATATCCTTAAAGATTGGTTTTGCACTACTACTTGCTTCTTTCTCCAACTGAATGCTAACGGTTTCCTTCTTTCTAGATTAGTTAGATCCTCTAACATGTCATTTTATCTTCAACAATAACTTGATGTGTCTTATAAAAAGATGCAACAAGTGTTCGATATCGATCCATAAACTTGGAAGCTAACTTAGGATGCTTCTTTACCAAAGTAAGATGATTCGGTACTGGCTCCGAGTCTATAGAATCATGAGGAATCACAAAAAAGATGCTCCCTTCTAACTCCTTGGCTTTATGCTCCCGGATATTGGCTATCGCCTCCACAACAGCAACATGGTCTGCTGCTTAATGACTCCTACCTTCACCTATAGGTAGATCGTGATATAATCCAAGCTCCTCTAGAAGTTGGATAGTCACACGATACTTGGATAACATACGGCCATCATAATAGGTTATGGTGTTCACCGGAATTTTAGTTGGACAACTAAAAATCCTTAAGAGTTGACGAAGCTCATCAGTGAATGATCCTTGGTAATCATGGAGACTTTCTTCTTTCCTTACCAAAGTTTGTTTTGGAAACTTTGGTGCCATAACTCTGTATATCAAAAAATATTTTGATTAGTGATTAATAATATATTACATCATAACAAAGAATTATCGCGCTAAAAATATATAACGGAATATTCTCATTTGAATACCCATTATACCCTTTTAGAGAATTCTTTATCGTTGCTATACACTCCTACATGTAATACCCTTTACTAGGTTTCCAACCTAAGGTCAAAGCAATTTGCTCTGATACCAACTGCGGTGACCCAGCATACCACTACATGTGTTGTACACTATAGTCATTGACATGACATTCACAGAACACCGTTCCGTAAATATCACATCCCTCAGAGTGGTACAACAGAAACATTGTGGGTCCTAGGGACGAATCTGGCGTATGTTGGTTGGTTTCAGCTGACACCAACGGATCTGATGTAACACCAAAGAGGGCCATGCAAAATTAGAGTCTGACCCCATCCCAGAAATTGGTCTGACCCCATCAAAGCCCGGCTGTACCAGGCATTGTCTTAATGGGATTTGCAAAGCGATGGAAAAACTTACTGTCCGTGTCCATCCTTGCCGCAAAGGCATCAGCAGATCGCTCGATCCAGGTCTCACGTACGTAACCCTCCAGTCCACCCCACGCCACAATCGAGGCCACGACGGCGCGACTCGCGAGCAACCGGCAGAAACACAAAATTGATCTGACGCCGTGCTGCAGGGTCGCAGCTGCCGGAGGAGCGGCAAGAACGGGAGCTGATTGAAACAACGGTTTAGGTAATTGGATTTTATGAAATCTAACTCATCGTTTATACTGTACGTCCTCTGGTAGTCAAGCAATCGGTAAGCACAAAAGCCTAATCTGTATTGTCTCTTCTTGATTTTTCTAGATTATGGATCAATTTGTGATCAAAAGAAAAGGAACAAATGTTGATGTAGGTTCCTCTAGTCAACCTGGGCAATCAACAGGGCAAGATCATGGATCGAGTTCTGTTAGTCTCCCTAGAGAAATTAACTTGGATGAGCTACCCTATGATCCGGCCGATAGAAAAAGAATTACTCAATACACCAAGAATCCTAATAAACAAGATGAGATTAGACAAATATATTTAACTAGAGGGCCTTACAGGCCACAACCTGAATTTAAATATCCACAGAAACTCATCGCATGTGCACCACGAAGATTTCAACCAGAATGGTTTAATGAGTACAGTGGTTGGTTAGAATACAGTGAGAAGGCTAATAAGGCTTTTTGTTTGTGTTGCTAGTTGTTTAGAGATTGCATTGTTGGCCAAGCTGGGAATGAGGCCTTTGTGGTTGAAGGTTGGTCCCGCTGGAACCATAAAAGTAGACTTGACACTCATGTGGGTCTTATTAATAGTTTTCACAATGTGGCGGTTAAGAGATGTGATGCTCTAATGAATCAAGATCAATCAATTCAGGCTGCTCTCAATAGGCAAAGTGATCTTACAAAAAAGGAAAATCGAATTCGATTGAGTACGTCAATTGATTCGGTAAGGTACTTGCTAAAACAAGGCTTAGCATTTCGTGGTCATGATGAATCAAAGGAATCAAAAAATAGGGGAAACTTTCGAGAGTTTGTAGATACTTTAGCGGATCAGAATGATGTTACAAAGAAGGCAAATTAAGAATGCTCCAGAAAATTGTCAATGGGTCTGTCCAGACATTCAAAAAGAACTTGCTAACATCTATGCAAAGGTAAAAAAAGGTGTAGTTCTTCTTGCTTTATTTTGTTGTAACTGGTCCCTTGCTATACTGAAAATAATGTTTCTTGTTGTTTTGCACAGATAACGTTAAATTCTATTATTGAAGACATTGGTGGTGATGTGTTCAGTTTGTTGATCGATGAGGCTTCCGATGTGTCTGACAAAGAACAAATGGCTGTTGTCTTAAGGTATGTTGACAAGCGTGGGATAATACTAGAACGATTAGTTGGAGTTGTGCATGTAAAGGAAACATCAGCAATATGCCTGAAGAATGCTCTTCAAAAATTGTTTGTTGATATCGGGTTGAGCCTAAAGCAGGTTAGAGGACAGTGCTATGATGGAGCAAGCAATATGAGGGGTGAGTTTAATGGTTTGAAAGCTAAAATTCTAGAAGAGAATAGCTCGGCCTATTATGTGTATTGTTTTGCTCACCAACTACAACTAGTTATTGTGGCAGTGGCAAAGAAGAATGATGACATCTCTGATTTTTTTACATGATATCAACATTGACTAATATGGTTGGAGGATCTTGTAAACTAAAAGACATGATTAGGGAGAAACATAGAGAGACTATACAAGCAGCCATAGGCAGCGGGAAAATTAGTACACGTGCAGGGTTGCATCAAGATCAATCTCTTCAGAGAGCTGGAGACACTCGTTGGGATCTCATTTTAAAACACTCTCAAGCCTAGTTAATTTATTCCCAACTCTTGTCGACGTTCTTAAATATGTTGCAAAAGAAGGGGAAAAGGATGGAAAGAAAAGTCAAGAACGTGGACTTTTCATATTTTGGCACCTTTGATTTTGTGTTTTATTTGCACATGATGTTGCATATACTAGGAAGTGCAGATACTTTGTCACATTGCTTGCAGCAGAAGGACCTAGACATCCTCAATGCCATGTCAAATGTCAAGTCAACAAGGAATGAACTCCAACGACTAAGAGATGATGGGTGGGAATCACTTCTTGAAAAGGTACATTTATTTTGTGAAGAACATAATATTCCTAGCCTCAACATGCTAGATGAATATGTTGATCGCCATATACCACGTTATAAAACCAACATCACAAACCATCAGCATTATTGGACAGATTGTCTGAACTTTGTTATTGATTGGCAACTTCAAGAATTTGATGACCGTTTTAATGAGGTAAATTATGCATTGCTTATTCACATGGCCTCTTTCGACCCAAAAGAATCGTTTGCTGCTTTTAACTTGGAGAGCTTAGTGAAGCTAGCTGAGTTCTATCCTGATGATTTTGATCCAATGCAATTGGTTGCTCTTCGTCACCAGCTTAGCATATACATTGACAATGTGAGGTCAGACAAACGATTTAGTGATTTGAGTGATATTGGTGATCTTGCTAAGTCACTGATCGACACAAATAAGCATGTATCTTTTCCTTTGGTCTATCAACTGCTGAAGCGAGTGCTAATTTTGCCGGTTGCCACGACATCAGTGGAGAGATGCTTCTCAACAATGAATATTGTCAAGAATGTGTTACGCAATAAAATGGGCGAGCAATTCATGAGTGATTGTCTCATATGCTTTGTGGAGAGGGATATGTTTTTCACTATTACTAGAGATGCAGTGATTGATAGCTTTAAAAAGGTGAAAAATCAAGAAGGAAAATTGTAAAATGTAAGTGATCAAGTCACATGTTTCTACTCCAATACTTCTCTCGCTTTTAATTACTTACGTGTAATTTTTTAATAAGTGTAATTTATTTTTCTTATTGTCTACATATGCAGGTTGCTACAAATTAGGCTTCAAGTTTTTGCAAGTTGCAATTTAGTTTTATATTAATATTTCCAAAGAACAAAGAAGTGGATTATATCGTCTGAAATCTGAATGGTATGTGTTACCTTTATTGATGTATGTCGTTCTATTAGTGGAAATTTTTGCCATTTGTATTGTTTCTCCATGCTATATTCTAGTACAATGTTGCATTATATTAGTATGACTAGTTTAACCTCCATGATTTTATAGTAGCCGACCCCATCGCCAAATTTTTCTAGATTCGCCCCTGGTGGGTCCATATTACAAACAAATACATATTAATATTATTACAATACCAGAAGTTCAAGACTTCAAAATATTCAACTTACAGACCAAATATAAGTGTTTCAGCGGAAGTTTTTAGAGTGACAACTTCAACTCCAAATTGAGCTCAACAACTTATTATTATATATTGTTCATGTTGTTCGGCTCAATTAGTTCCTAGTACTACGATAATTATTCTGACTCATGGTGCTCTCCTCCATAGACGACATCGTAGTCCACCCCTTCTACGGCACCGTACATATTGGGCTCTTCATAGAAGACCTCCTCTTGACTTTCAGCTGCATACATTGGGGTATCTTCTGGATCCTCAGAGTCTAAGCAAGGGATCAAAGGAAAAGGTGAGTAATAGTGATACCCAGCAAGTTCATTATATGCAAGGTGAGAAGTTTGATGCTCTATCTACCACCTCGGACTATAAGTCCTTGGCACTATGCAGTTTTTGTAAATCTTTCTTCAAAGATTGATTTTATTGTGAAAATCTATGCCCATCAGCCTTCACAGGTTTACCAGAACTTTCATGGAGTTCCTTTCCCGCCGCATTCGTAGCTCCTTCCCGGAACAGGGAGTAACAAGTTACAATTCTTACACTCTGCAGAGGTGCGTTACTTTACCCATGAGAGATCAACTCCTTGTTGCACAATCAGGCATACCTTCCCGTCGACAATTCCATGATGTGGAGCCCAGTAGGCGATCCAAGCCAATCACTGCCCTTCCCACGACCCCATATGTCTACACGATCCTTCGGGGCTGGCTCACCTCCTTTAAGCCCCCTTCTGGGCAGGCTAAAACCCTAATGAGTTCCCGAAGACTCTATAAGTTGGCGGCGCCCCTAGTAAGTACCTTATAGGTTCGGCTAAACCTCCGGCAGCCACTCATAAATAATCTAGATACAAAAAACGTAGGGCCTAAGGGTTCCCACCCATATGTTGGATCCGCACAAGGAATCACAACGTCAGGTTAAGGTAGTCTTGCCTCCATACGAAAGGAAAAGGATACAACTGACTTCTCTGTCCCATTCCAAATCTCATGGATAACGCGTTATATACGACGCTAGAATCACTGATGTTATGGGTTGTTAAATTCCTAGGTGATTATCATTGTTGCAAATAGAAACCTAAGTTCTATTGCTCCATTATATCATCACTTAAGATGATATCAACAATTTATTTACTTGAGAAAATAATATTTTCTTTCCTTGAAACATAGATGATAACACACAATTTGTAAATACTTTGATAAAGACTCTTCAAAGGACATGAGCAAGTGATGAACTTGCCTTGTGATTGCAAGGTAGTGAAGTCGGATGCTTGCACTGGACCTTGAGCTTCTATGTCTACAAAACATCATTATTGCCCTATAAGGAGAATATTTAAAGAAGCAAAATGAATATGCATAGTAATGTAATGCATTATTTCTTATTTATCTTCTTTGTGTGTTTTACCCAATATTTTAGTTTCTAGAATTACTTTAAGTAATAAAGAAATTCATTTTTTAAAGAATAACCTTTTTAATATTTTATAAATATTACATTCACTATTTTTATAATGTAATATATTATTAATAGAGTTAAAATCTAAAAATATTATTTAATAGGAACTCTTGTATTTATTTATTTATTAATTCTTCTAAGACTTAGCATTTGAATAAAAGGAAATTTCTTTCGATAACTCTAAATATTTATTTAGTATTTTTCTAAAATACTAAAATAAAAAATATAATAAAAGTGATTTTTATTTATTTTTATCCTTTTTACTTAATTTTATAAAATTTCATAAGGAATAAATATATTATAAAATTCTTGACCAAAAATTATAGATATATAAATAATTTCTTAATTTAGTTAAATAGGTTAGATTATTATGAATCTAAAAAATATAATATTTGTATTTTTCAGACTTCTATTTTTTTGAATTTATTGAGTTCTAGGGGTATTTTGGTCTTTTATTAATTATTAAAATTTCTTTAGGATTTTGGGCCAACCATTAGGCTTATTGGGCCAAAATTGGCCCAAGTGGCCTAGTCAAAAATCCTTCCCGAAGAGGTACTGGCCCTATTGGCCCATTCCTCTGCCTCACCCTCTCTCGACCCTATCCTTTCTCCTCCTCGACCCCGTGGTTGCTGGCGCCGCCGCCTTGCAATTCCCGCCGCCGTGGTCCTCCCTGACCGCCGCTGTGGTGTATGGCGAGGTTGTCGACCACGCTCCTTCGTCTGCTCCAACTCGATTTGGTTCTGGGGCACTCTTGCGGCTAGGCTAGCCCCGCCCCGAACCCTAGGGTTTGGGGTGGTGTTGTTGACGTCGCCGTTGATGCTCCAGTGGTGCTGGTGAGGTGCTCGTGTATCCTCGTGTGCTGTTGTGGCCGCCGTCGTGGCTAGGTGCGGGTTGTAGTGCCCTCTGGTTGCTCCCCGTGCCGCCGTGAGCTCGTCGGCCCCTCTGCTTCCTCTTCAATTCTCCAGCGAGGACCACATGTGAGTTGGTTCTTGGTTAACACTCGTGCCTCTGTTGTCTCTAAGTATATCTGTGTGTAACTAGTGGCCATCCTTCAATAGGGTTCATACTGGTTCTAGGGTTCATCCTTGGTTCTAGGGTTCAACCCTTTTTGTGATTATAAGATGGTGATTTTGATCTAGTAGTGATGCCTAGTGAGGATTGTGCTCACTGAACCTCAGTGCTTGCTGTCATGCTTTGATTATCTGATGTTGTTGTTGATCTAATGCTTTTGTTGATCTGATGCTATTGTTGATCTGATGCTATTGTTGATCTGATACTAGTAGTTCATAGTGTTGCCTCTAATTAGTGATTAAGCTTGGTTATCCTAATGGCATAATTGTGAAATCTGATTGGTGAAATTGATGCTTAGTGTGTTCATCTACTGTCAGTACTTTGACATTGTCAGTGGTGATTCACTGCATCAGTGGGTGTTGGCTTGTATGGTCATCAATAGATTGAACTTAATCATTGGAGTCTAATTATACTTTGAAGATAGATGGATATGTTAGATGATCTCTGAGTGTAATCTCAGGGAAATGATAATTATTGGCTTACTAGTTTATTCATGAAAGCTAAAGTAATTGTTTGGCTTGGTTGTAGGATTTGTTCTTGGGACACCATCTTAGAATGGCACACAAGTTGCTTCTACTACTGGCTTTACTATGGTCAGTACATGAGATTGGATAGATGCCTAAAAATAAGTTGAAAGCTTCTCTATTTAAAGATTAATGCCTAAGATGTTGGTCTGAGGCATAGGAACTAAGTTCCTATTTTGCTGTCCCTCATAGAAATGCTTAAGCATCATGGTTCTTCACTGGATCTTGGATCCTAGTTTGTTAAGATGATTGGTTTGTTTGCAGCTTATGAAATCTGAGGTGCTGCTCTTTTAGGAGATGTGCCCAGATTTAATATGAACAAATGATGGAATATATAAGTTGTTTTGGTATCACCAGATCTATGATGCTGGTCTGAGATTCTGGTGGATTTGGTAGAGTTTTATTCTGGCCTTTATATTTCAAATCCTCTAGGATAGCTTCACCCCACTTGGGTGATCACTGAGAGGTTAACTTATAAAACAACACATACTTTTCTGTTTGGATAAGATGAACATATCATGTGGATGTTTTATGATACTCACCACAATAGTTGATGATTGTGGTGGCTTGATTTTGTTGGTGGTGTTGCTGGCCTGATCTAGTCCTTCACCTCTTGGTGTTGTTCCTGTTACCTCTGGTTCCTGTGCTCGGCCTTGATCAGCCCTGCACCTCCTAGCTCCTACCACTTGACCTTGCTATCCACCTGATCCACCCCCTCCTTATGTCACCATCTGGTGATGCTAGTATGATCTAATGTGTGGTTTTGGCTGGTGATTTGTGATACATCGGAAATGTATCTATAATTTTTGATGTTCCATGCTTGTTTAGTTTCTACTTTGCTTTGCTTTGTCTACACTTTGAGGTGTTTTTATATGTTTTCTGGAACTAACCTATTAACAAGTTGCCACAGTGTTAGTTGCATGTTTTCTTCTGTTTTTGGTTCCAGAAAGGCAGAAAATCAATATTCTCGGAATTGGATGGGACAAAAGCCAAAGTCAATATTTTACCGTGGGCAATACGAAGATAGAATACGAGTCGGAGAAGGCTCACCAGGGGGCCACACCCCCTGGCCGCGTGGGTGGGCCCACCCCGTGCCTAGGGGGTGCAGTCGCCCTGGTGGCCCCCTAGCTCGCCCCTTCGCCTATAAGAAGCCCCCGATGCAGAAACCCTAGGCACCCGATCAAAACTCCACGAAACCGTCTGTAGCCGCCGCCACCATCGTCCCTAGATTGAGGGATCTGAAGTTCTTCTCGGCACCTTGCCGGAGGGGAGATAATCTCGGAGGCCGCCTTCTTCTTCATCATGCCAGCCTCTGGTATGAAGCATGAGTAATTCCACCTTGGACTACGGGTCCATGTAGTAGCTAGATGGTTGTATCCCCTCCTTGTGCTTTCATGTATAGATCTTGTGAGCTCCGTTCATGGTCAAGATCTAATCTATTTGTAATCATGCATGTTGTGTTTGCGGGGATCCGATGGATATTGAGATTACTATGTCAGATTGATTAATGGTTTTGTATTATTGATTCTATCATGTTTGTGTTGTTTGTGATATTGCATGTTCTCCGTTGTTAGTATCTATCTTGTCCAAGTAGTTGCTAGTGACTCCAAGAGGGGGTATTTATGCTCGATAGTGAGTTTATGCCTCTAGTTTACAAGGGAAGTGACAGAAATCTCTTCGGTTGTAGATGTGTTGTTTCCACTAGGGAGAAAATAACGGTCTCTTGTTCATGGAACAAGTGGATTGTTTACCTTACACACTTTGCTTAAAGCAGTTGTCTGTTGCTTGCAACTTAATACTGGAGGGGGTTCGAATGATAACCTGAAGGTGGACTTCTAGTCATAGATGCAGTTGGATGGCGGTCTATGTTTATTGTTGTATTTCCCAATCGAATCTCATAGGATCTTTTTGTCTAGTATTGCATTGTTATGCCTTGCTCAGTTCCTATCAATTGCCCTGCTGTAATTTGTTTACCCTTCATGACATGTTGTTTATCTAAGGAGAGCACCTCTAGTGAACTATGGATCCCGGTCCAATCTTTACCATTGTTACATCTTCCACTATTACTGTTTGCAAACCATCATCACCTTCCACACCATACAGTTAATCCTTTGTTACAGCAACCAATGAGATTGACAACTCACTGTTAGTTGGGGCAAAGTCTTGAGTTTGTGTTGTACAGGTCTCCACGTTGCTTGCAGCACCTTTGGAACGTTTCCTTCCTCCTACTGGTTCGATAACCTCGGTTTCTTACTGAGGGAAACTTGCCTATTGTACTGCATCATACCTTCCGCTTGGGGTCTCCCAACGAAGTGCTGCTGCACTCATCAAGGCTTTTTCTAGCGCCGTTGCCGGGGAGGCTAAGGACGTCTTCATAAGGGGAGTCCTCCTCAACCTTTCTCTTTTCTTTGTTTTTAGTTTGCTTAGTTTCTTTTGCTTGGTTTTATTTGCCTCTTTTTATCAAAAACTCCAAAAAAATTAGTCTATTTTGGTTTGATTTCTCTTATCAAAAACACAAAAAAATTAGTTCCTACTCTAGTTGGTGGTCTGTTATTGCCTTGCTTGGTCATGCTTTCTATCAATGGATGGTTTCTTTGAAATTAGTTCTTATTGGAAAGGTGGGTTCACGGAAGAAGAAAAGTATTATTATAAGGAACACCGTTTGTCACAAAAAGGGAAACACTTATGGGAACAAATTGATAAGTTGAATACTATTGCTAGAGAGGTGTGCTCTACTTATATTGTTACTTATTGCTTTTATAAAACTTGTTGCTGTAGGAGGTATAAACACCTCCCTTTTCAATGTGAGTATAATGATAATGTTACCATATCCTCTTATGTTAAAGGAATTTATGACTTTTATGATGTGGAACAAATTGAAGAATTTATTGCCTTCAAGGGTGCATTTGAATTTGCCAGTTTGCTTGAAAATACTGATGATGCACCTTATGAATATGAGGTTTATGAGATACTTAAAATTTTCTTTGATAATTACAAGGAAAAAATGGCTATATTCTTGAATATTTTAATAGATGCTTTCCACAAGTGGAAGAGCCTAATGCCTTGCAGGAGCCTATGGAAGAAGAAATTGTTGAAATTGGAAGCTCATTGGATGAAAAAGAGGAGGAGAGTGATGAACAAAAGGAGGAAGAATGGATTATCTACCCATTCCTACCTTCTAATAAGAGTAACTCTTTATCCCTTACATTATTTGATTGTCCCCCATGCTTACCAAAGGAGGATGAATGTTATGTTCCTGTGGATCCTTTTGAAATATATACTTTGGGTAAAACCTGTGAAGGTTTTAAACCCACTATTTTTGAGCTTGATAGAAATTATGTGTTTGTAGATCATGAAAAGCATGCTTTATGTGATTGCTATATTGTTGAGTTTATTCATGAGGCTACTTAAAATTATTATGAGAGAGGAAAATATGGTTGCAGAAGTTTTCATGGTACTTAAACACCTCTCTATGTGCTGAAAGTTTTGAAGTTGCTCTTGTTTTATCTACCCATTCTTGTTACTATGTGCTTCTTTGATTTATTTTCTTACAAGATTCCTATGCATAGGAAGTGGGTTAGACTTAAATGTGTTTTGAATTTTCTTCTTGATGCTCTCTTTGACTTCAATTCATAATTATTATGTGAGCATCTTCTCAAACTTTCCGTGCCTAACTTAAATCCGTTAAAGAAAAGTACTTGTTAGGAGATAACCCAAGATTTTCCTTGAGTATTAGAAGTTATTACTTCAGTAATGACCTATCCTTATCCTTTTTGTTTGCTTTTTCTGCCAAGAATGACCTCTAATGAGAGGGGAGTAAGATTTGGGGAGTTGCTGTCCTGAAACAGATTCCTGTCCTCCACCATAAAAATTTGTGAGGGGTCTCTGTAAGTTGGATTGAGCTGAGAATTTACGAATAAATCCCCCGGTATGTTAGATATCTTTCGTTAGTTCAACACTTTTTGATTCGAGTAACATAAGATTTTCTAAAAAATCATTTTATACCAGCTGGTCTGGTTTGACAGATTTCTGCCATTATTTGCATTTGCTTCTTATTGAATCCTTTTTGAATTCTCTTTTGGAGAATTGAGCTTTTTGAAGGAGTTGATACAGTAGCTTGTGTTTTTAGTGAAAAAAATTCTGTTCCAAAGCTAAACCCAAAGGTCTATTATCTTTTTAATACACTAATGTTGCTAATGAAGACTGTGTGAAGTTTTGTATGAAGGAAAAATTTCAGGTGTAGAGAAAGAATGATGTAATGAGATGAAGAATGGACAAAAGCTCAAACTTGGGGATTCCACCCAGTGTCACCCCAAAAAATATCCAAGAGGTACAAGTGTCAAAGCTTGGGGGTGCCCAAGGTATCCCCTTCTTCATCAATAAAAAGCCCAGGTCTGTCTAGACACTTCGTTTTTATTGTTTCATGCACTGTTGTGTTGTTCTAGGAGCGTCTTAGTTTTATTTTTTGGTTTTCGTTTTCTTAGTTTGCTTGAGTAAACTTGGTTGATCACAACACACTTCTTTTGGAGAGAGATACACTCTATTTCCATTGCCTAGAACACTCTAGTTTTCATTCTTATTGTTCTGTGAGTGTTCTCTTTTGCTAGCACCGTGTTTAGACTTAGTTTTCTTGAGATTTCAGCTTAGAACTTTTTAGTTATTCTTTGTGGATTTGTGAGACAAGCTCACTGATCTTTATTGATTATTATCTTTGTGAGTTGTTTCAAATAAGTTGCTTGGTTTTGGAAAGGAGTAGTAAGTTCTTGCACTTACAAGCAAGAACTTACTGTGCAAGAACTTACTACTCCTTTCCAAAACCAAGCAACTTATTTGAAAAAACTCACAAAGATAATAATCAGTAAATATCAGTGAGCTTGTCTCACAAATCCACAAAGAATAACTAAAAAGTTCTAAGCTGAAAGCTCAAGAAAACTAAGGATAAACACAGTGCTAGCAAAAGAGAACACTCACAGAACAATAAGAATGAAAACTAGAGTGTTCTAGGCAATGGAAACAGAGTGTGTCTCTCTCCAAAAGAAGTGTGTTGTGATCAACCAAATTTACTCAAGAAAACTAATCAAATGAAAACCAAAAACTAAAACTAAGACTCTCCAAGAACAACACAACAGTGCATGAAGCAATAAAAACGAAGTGTCTAGAAAGACCTGAGCTTTTTATTGATGAAGAAGGGGATGCCTTGGGCATCCCCAAGCTTTGGCGCTTGTACCTCTTGGATATTTCTTGGGGTGAAACCGGGGTGGCATCCCCAAGCTTGATCTTTTTTCCATTCTTCATCTCATTACATTATTCTTTCTCTACACCTGAAAATTTTCCTTCATACAAAACTTCGCACAATCTTCATTAGCAACATTAGTGTATTCAAAAGATATTAGAACTCTGGCAAAGCTTTGGAGCAGCAAGGATTTTCACTAAAAACACAAGCTACTGTAGTAACTCCTTCAGAAATCTCAATTCACCTAAAGAAAACTCAAAAAGGAATCAATAAGAAGCAAATGTAAATAATGGCAGAAATCTGTCAAAACAGACCAGCAGGTAGAGTCCTATTTTTTCGAACATCTTATGTTGCTCAAATAAAAAAGTTTTGAACTAACTAAAGTTAGATAACATAATGGGGAATTTATTCGTAAATTTTCAGCTCAATACGAGTTATAGAGACTCCTCACGAATTTTTATGGTGGAGGAAAGAAATCTGTTTTGGGACAGCAACTCCCCAAATCTTACTTCCCTCTCATTAGAGGTCATTCTTGGCACAAAAAGCAAATAAAAAGGATAATAAGAGGTCATTAATGAAGTAATAACTTCCAAGACTCAATAAAACTCTTGGGTTATCTCCCAACAAGTACTTTTCTTTAACGCCTTTAAGTTAGGCAAGATAGTTTCAAAGATGCTCACATAGGAAATATGAATTGATTTAAAAGAGAGCATCAAGAAGCAAATTCAAAGAACATTTAAGTCTAACCCACTTCCTATGCATAGGAATCTTGTAAATAAACAAGTCATGAAAGCACAAATCAACAAGCATAGGAAAGCAAAACAAATGCAACTTCAAAACTTTCAACATAAAGAGGGGAAACTTAATATTTTTGAGATGCATAAGACCATGTTTCCCTCTCTAATAATAACTTTTAGTAGCAACATGAACAAAATTAACAATATAACTATCACATAAAACATTCTTATCATGAGCCACATGCATAAAATGATTATTACTCTCCACATAAGAATAGCCATTCTTATTAATCATAGTGGGAGCAAATTCAACAAAATAGCTATCATTACTATTCTCATCACCATAATCATAAAATATAGGAGGTATATTGTAATCACAATAAATTTTCTCCTCAATAGTAGGTGGACTGAAAATATCATACTCATCATTGTAATCATCATAAATTGGAGGTATATTATCATTATAAGCAATAGAATAGCTATCTTCCCAAGTGTGTTCATTTGTAAACATATCATCATTGGAAGGAACATGGATAGCACTAATAGCACAACAATTATTAATATCATCATTTTCAGAATTGGTACCAAAGAGATTTTCAATATCAAAAGTAGTGTGCTTTTCCCAATCATGATCACTAATATAGGTAACAGGCATAGGAACATCATCTAGTTCAGACTCATCATCAAAAACTATGATAGGAACAACATGCTTAGGGGAAGATAACGTTTCCTCTCTCCTTCTACTCCTCTTCTTCTTCTTCTCCTCTTTAGGAGGGAGAGGCTTGAAAGGAAGCTTCTCCACATACCCTGGCTTATTGTTAGAGACAATAGAAGAAACTTTGGAGGATTCCTCATTTTCATTAATAAGATCAAAACACATATCAGTCCTGTCATAATTTGGTAAAATATCATCTTTTATAAGATTTTGTATGTAAGTATTTGTGTGTCAGTTTTCAACACAATAAATATGACAACCATGCAGGATACTATTCATATCAAAAGTACTCATGTCTATCAAAGAAGTTTTTCTTGATAACTCTTCACACCCCAAAAATAATGTAAGTTCATCATGTTGATTATCAGTGATCACGTTATCACAATACAAACTTGCAGAATTATTATGGCCTGAGCATTGAAAATTGTAATGACCCACTTCAAAGCAAAGTTCACAAATAAAAGGATAGAGGGCACAAACTTTTTTACCAAGATCATCTAGAGCCTTATACCACTTTCTATTTTTTTCATTCCAGTGGGTGATACAATATTCTTCTTCTATTTGATTCTTCTCACAAGGTCTATGCATACCATAGAAATTAACATGCTTATAAGAAATAGTACTTTCAGAAGTTTGAGCATGTTTATTGCAATCATTAATAACATTTTCATTTTCCATGCAAGTGTCTTTAAAAGGTTCATGATACATGTCCCATTTTTCTTTAGGAGCATTAATATGGGAAGCAAAGGATCTATAATATCTAACAAGAATTTGAGGATCAAGACCATATTTATCACTAAGCTCTTGAAAATCAACAGTTTCAGCGAAAGACTTAATGCAATCATACTCATAGTTTATACCTGGTTCTTTACCTTTGTCATTATCCTAATCTTCAGTATTGCTTTGAATTGTTTAAAGAAGATTCCACTTAGCTTTGACCTTCTTACTTGTGAAGGATCCCTCTGAACAGGTATCTAGGTAGTCCTTGTAATGTCCTGAAAGCCTTGCATAAAAAATATTGATAATAATATTAATGGGGAGCTCATGAATGGGACATTTGAGCATTAGTGACTTCAGTCTTCCCCAATCTTGGGCAACACTTTATCCCTCATGAGGATGAAAATTATAAATATAATTCCTATCTTTATGAATTTCATGAGGAGGATAAAATTTATAATAAAAGAAAGATTCAAGTTACTTCCACTCTAAATGATGAGGATCATCTAGTAGCTCATACCACTCCCTTGCTTTGCTCCTAAGTGAGAAAGGGAATAGCTTCCTCTTAGCTTGGTCCATTGAAATACCTGCACACTTGAACAACTCGCATAATTCATGTATAAAGAGTAAATGATCACTAGGATGGATAGTTCCATCTCCAAAGTAGCAGTTATTCATAACACGTTCAACAATTCCAATAGGTATTTTAAAAGGGACACTTTCAGTATGTGGATTTAAAATATCACAAGTATCATTATAATTACCACATATGGGAGATAAAGTATTATAAGAGCAAGTTTTCTTCCCTAAAGCTGGGGAACTAAAAAGATTTTTTTCATAAAAACTAGCTTCCCCAAGCTTAGATGTTTCCATACCATTAGTAACAATGGTGTCCAAATAATTCATACTAATAACATTGTTATTAGCATGCAAATAAAGCTCCATAGGTTTTTTAATTTTCTCTTCAAACACTTCATGTCCTAACTCAAGATAGATACTATAAATCTCTCTAATTTTTTTGTTGTTTTCCATTAAGCCTAACTAGTGAAAACAAGAAACAAAAAGACAAAACTGCAGAATCTAAAGGAAATAACTTCGAGCACTCACACCGGAGGATGTGAGTACCTTTTACCTTACCTCCCCGGCAACGGCGCCAAAAAAGAGCTTGATGCCTATGCACTTCTATTCTTGTAGACAGTTGTTGGGCCTCCAATTTCAGAGGTTTGTAGAACAGCAGCAAGTTTCCCTTAAGTGGATTACCCAAGGTTTATCGAACTCAGGGAGGAAGTGGTCAAAGGTATTCCCTCTCAAGCAATCCTGCAATCAAGATACAAGAAGTCTCTTGTGTCCCCAACACACCCAATATAGGTGCACTAGTTCGGCGAAGAGATAGTGAAATACGAGTGGTAACGGTCCCAGAAAAGAGCTTGATGGTGAGGTAAAGACTAAAGCAAGCAAACATGCAACAGATCTAGTAGAAAACGGTGTTTCAATGCTTAGAAACAATGCCTAAGGATCATACTTTCACTAGTGAACACTCTCTCATATAAATATCCTCTCTTCATGATACTACTCTCCGGTTGGATACTCTAATCCACGGTAGGGTCTTCCCCAATCTAGATAACCCCACACTGTCACCTTGAGCGCTAGATGGTTCCAACAAACACCACAATTTCATAGAGACATCCAACTCCAAATATAACTCATAAAAAATATTCAATCTAGCCAAAAGTGCCACACACGGTATGCACGCTGTCACTTTCACACACGTGGGGAAAAGCATAGATCTATTAAAGCACAAAGAGTATTTATGTAGACTCAAGCCTAAGTGTCACCATGGCATGCACGCTGTCACTTTCACACACATGGGGAGAGCAGAGATCTAATGAAGCACTTGAGTAGCAAGGTAGATCTACTTGATTACAAAGCTCATGACCACAACAAGATCATGCATAGAGAGAGAGATGAACATATAGCTATCTGTAGAGCCCTTAGCCTCGAGGAAGAACTACTCCCTTATCATCATGGGAATCAGCAACGGTGATGGATATGGTGGTGGATATCGATGGAGATGGCTTCGGGGGCACTTCCCCGTTCCGGCAGGGTGCTGGAACAGAGACTTTCTGTCCCCCGAATCTCTCCTTCGGTCGCGGTGGCGCTACGGAGGTTTTCGTGGTTTTCTTCTGGATTAGCTAGGGTTTTCTCATCGGGGGCTCTTATAGGCGCAGGAATCAAGGTCAGTGGGGGTCCAGGGGGGCCACACCCTCTCCAGGCGCCCCAGGGCTTGCCCGCACCTAGGGGGTTTGGCCACCCTATGGCCCCCTCCGGCTCTGCTTCGTGGTTCCGTGTTGCTCTGGAAAAAATATGAACTTTGGCTTTTGTCCTGTCCAATTCCGAGAATATTGATTTTCTGCCTTTCTGGAACCAAAAACAGAAGAAAACATGCAACTGGCACTATGGCAACTTGTTAATAGGTTAGTTCCAGAAAATATATAAAAACACCTCAAAGAAAGACAAAGCAAAGCAAAGTAGATACAAAACAAGCATGGAACATCAAAATTATAGATATGTTTCCAACGTATCAGCGGCAAAGCAGCAGGAGGAGGCTAAGAGCAGGCAGTCTGACTCTAAGGCCACTTCAGATGCGGGTGTCTTGGTTCTGGTCTTGTAGTTTAGGCTGGTTTATCCTCTTCCTTTTGTGATGTACGCTTTTGCTGATGAACAATCTTGACTTATGCCACGAGGTGGCTTTTATGTATATAAGTTATGTTTCGATCTCCCACCAATGATGTTTGTGATGTTCATTTCCTTACTTGTTTGTCTTTAGGGTCCTTCGGGTGAGACTCCCGTTGATACTTCGACTGCTCCTGAGCCGCGACCATCGTTGGATGATGCGTCGCAGCTCACATTTCTTCGTGACCGCATCCGTAGCCTGGAGAAGGATATTCTCGGCATTCGCGGTCATGCAGATGTGTGGAAATCGAAGGCGGAGCGGGCCACTGCCAGGGAGGAATTTTTGATGGGGGAGCTGCGGCAGATGAGCGAGCAGCTTCAATGTGAGTCTTCGCGAACTGTTGTTCTTTTCAGATGCTCTTTTCTTGCGTGTCATCTTATGCTTGTGTTTGGTGTAGGCGTCAATCTTGTTCCGAATGAAGAGAAGGAGCGTGTTGCGGTCCGGATGAATTGCCTGACCCAACAGGACTTAGAGGCTGGCGGCTTCTTCTAGATGGACCGCGATAGGGCCATCGTCCTTGCGACAGTGCAAGATCGTGTACACCAGGTTTCTCGGGTGCTGAGGAAGGCGAGGATTTCCCTTGCGTCCACCTGGGCCGTCATGTTTCCCCTGGATGAGGCACCTTCCAACCTTTGGGGCCTGCTGGCGAGGTTTCGGGACGTGGATCACGTCAAGGAATTGGTGCGGCGTTAGCTAGTTGCTGGGGTGAAGGCTGCTCTTTCACTTGTTTGGCTGCATCACCGTGACGTCGATCTCGGGGCGGTGGCGACTGAGCCACCCCTTCGCCCAGATGGTAGTCTTTGGGATATGCGCCCGCATTACGCAGCTGTAAGGCAGTATGCTGAAGAAATTGTTAATCTGTTCGAGCAACGGGCGAGTGTAATACTCCAGAATAGGTAGGTCCTGTAAATAAAACAGATTGATGTAAAATTTGTATGTATTCGAGTGGGCTTGTTGTGCCCTTTGTATAGTTTATTTGTATTAGCACGTTGTGCTTTGTTATGTGCATGTCCTTTTCATTAGCCTGGCGTGGTCAGCTACTCAGGTTGTATGCATTGTATTCAGTCGACGAGGTCGTGAGGTGAGGCGTAGCTCCCGAGCGAATTTATGACGAGAAGTAATGCAAAGAAAAAAGGGAATTTCGGCCAAGGGACTTAGCTTTTATTCATAGCATAATCGAAGAGGTACATTGTTCGGCTGAATAGCCTTGGCTGAGTAGCCTTATTAAAAGTAAAGAGGAGGTAGATAGGGGTAGAAGTGTCACAGACGTGCAATGTTCTAAGGGTTGGAGTATTCGACTCCTGACGCGATGTCCATGAGGCGGTAGGCGCCGCCTGGGATGACTTCTGTGACGATGTAGGGTCCTTCCCAGGGTGACTCGAGCTTTTTCGGCCGCTCTTGCTTGAGTCGTAGGACGAGGTCTCCTTCGACGAAGGACCTTGGGTGTAGCCGACGGCTATGGTAGTTGCAGAGGCTCTGCTGGTAGACCGCTGAGCGAGCCGCGGTGATATCGCGTGCCTCGTCGAGTGCGTCGACGGAGTCTTCGAGTGTGGCCGTTGATTCGGCTTCGCTGTAGGCGACGACCCGTGGGGCCTTGTGGCGTACCTCGGCAGGTGGTACGGCTTCGGCTCCGTGCACCATAAAGAAGGGCGTGAAGCCAGTTGTGCTGTTCGGCGTTGTACGTAGGATCCAGAGGACGTAGGATAGCTCCTTTGCCCAGGCTCCCGCGAGCCGTTCGAGTGGGCTGAGTAGGCGTTTCTTGATGCCGCCGCCTATGAGGCTATTGGCCTTTTCGACCTACCCGTTGGTCTGCGGGTGCGCCACAAAGGCGTATGATATGTTGATGCCAAGGCTCTCATAGAAGTCCTGGAATTCCTTCGAGATTAAGTTCGATCCGTTGTCCGTGATGATGTTGTTCGAGCCGTTTTGCTGCTTTGGTTGGTGACGGGCATGGCTTTGATCCACTTGGTGAACTTGTAGACCACGACCAGGAGGTAGACGTGGCCTCCTTTTAAAGATTTTGGCAGTTTGCCAATCATGTCGAGGGCACATTGGGCGAAGGGCTAGGCCAGCAGTATGGGCCTAAGCTCCGATCCTGGTGCGTGTGGCTTGTCTACGTACCTTTGGCAGCCGTTGCACCTTCGGACGATGTCCTTAGCATCGTTCATGGTCGTTGGCTAGTAGAATCCAGCTCGTAAAGCTTCGGCGACAAGGGCGCGGCTGCCTGCATGATGACCGCAGATGTCTTGGAGGATGGTTTGCCATCACCGATGGTGACGCACCTTTGGAGTACACCTGAAATACTGCGCCTGTACAGTTTGCCATTGTGGAGGGTGAACGCTTTGGACTGGCGGGATATGTGTCGGGAATCTGTTGGGTCGTCGGGCAGTTCTTTGTTTAGCATGTACCGAAGGTATGGTTGCGTCCACATCTCCTTGATCGCCATGACCTGCATCAGGCTGACGAGCTCGGCTTCGGTGTCGAGCTTTTCGGGTCTTTCCTGTCCTTTGGGTAACGCAGCCCCCGAGTGCTCTGCTTCTTCGGATGATCCCTTGGGGAATTTCCTTTTGATAGAGGGTACACAGATTTGTTTGAGGAACACACCTGGTGGCACCCGTGCATAGGTGGAGCCTATGTTGGCGAGCCTATAGACTTCCTCGTTGCTTTCCCGTCCGATGTGCCGAAGCTCGCAGCCGTCAAAGTCCCCTTCGAGTGAGTTGTAGAGCATGCGGTACGCGATCATGTTGGCACTGTGAGCGTCGCACTCATTCATCATCTGTTGGACGACAAGGTTCGAGTCATCGTAGATGATTAGGCGCGTTGCACCATAGATCTTGGCCATCCGCATTGCATGGATGAGGGCCTCATATTCGGCCTCATTGTTGGAGGCGCGAAATTTCATCCGAAGGACGTATTTCATCTTGTCACCCTGAGGGGACGTCAGTATGATGCCAGCTCCTCCTCCGGCCTCACGTTTAGATCCGTCAAAGTGCATCGTCCATGATTGCATCATGTCCAGAGTGTCCGGCAGCTGGAGTTCCATCCAGTGGACGAGGAAGCCAGGGAGGACCTGAGATTTGATGGCCTTGCGCCACTCATAGACTATGTCTAGAGGGGATAGCTCGATTCCCCACAGGGCTATGCGTCCCGTAGCTTCGGGGTTGTTCAGGATGTTGGACAATGCCGTCTCATTGACGACCATTATCTGATGCTCCTGGAAGTAGTGGCTCAGCCGACGAGCTGTCATGAATACGCCATAGGCGAGCTTCTGGTAGTGAGGGTACCTCTGTTTTGTTGGTGTCAATACTTCGCTGAGGTAGTAAATTGGGCGTTGGACCCCATGGGCCTTGCCATCTTCGGGTCGTTCGACCACGAGTACGGTGCTTACCACCTGGTGCATGGCTGCGATGTATAGCAGCAGAGGCTCTCGCTCCTTCGGCGTGACCAGGACAGGCGAGGTGGAGAGTATCCGCTTGAGTGCTTCGAATGTGTCGTCTGCTTCTGGTGTCCACTTGAATTTGTCCGTATTGCGCATCAGCTGGTAAAAGGGAAGGGCCTTCTCACCCATGCGACTGATGAACCTGCTTAGCGCCGCGATGCGCCCAGCTAGCTGCTGGACACCTTTGAGGTTCTTCGGCTTCTCCATGGTCAGTATGGCCCGGATTTTCTTCAGATTTGCCTTGATTCTTCGTTGGGAGATGAAGTAGCCGAGTAGTTGGCCAGATGGTATGCTGAAGGCGCACTTTTCTAGATTCAACTTGATCTTGTAATGATCAAGGTTATCGAACGTTTCGCGGAGATCGTCGATCAATGTCCTGGCTTCCCTGGTCTTGATTACTATGTTGTCGACATAGACTTGGATGTTGCGACCCATCTGGTTTTTCAGGCATGCCTGCATGCACCTCTGGTATGTGGCGCCTGCGTTCTTCAACCCAAAAGGCATGGTGTTGTAGCAGAACACCTCCGAACGGCGTGATGAACGTCGTTTTCTCCTGATCTTCGACCTTCGGTTGAATCTTATTGTAGTCTAAGTAGGCATCAAGGAAGGAGAGTTTCTCACATCCTTCTATCAAATCGATGATCTGATCAATCCAAGGAAGAGGGAAGTGGTCCTTGGGACAGTGCTTGTTGAGTGATGTGAAGTCCACACACATCCGCGGATGTCCGTGTCCTTTTTGGGGACCATCACAGTATTGGCCAGCCACTCGCTCTCCTTGATTTCTTGGATGAAGTTGGCATCGAGCAGTCTGTTGACTTTGATTCAAACTGCTTTGGCCCTTGGTTCGGACAGTCGTAGGATCGACTGCTTGAATGGCCTTGCGTCGAGGAACACATTGAGTGCGTGCTCGGCGAATTCCCTGGGAACTCCTAGCATGTCCGCAGGACACCAGGCGAAGATTTCCCAGCACTCACAGAGGAATTCGACAAGCGCGCTTTCCTATGAGGGGCTGAGATCGTTGGCGATCAACACCGTCTTGGAGGCATCCGTTGGGTGGACCTGCACCTTTTTCGTGTTGACCATAGAGTCGAACGACATATCGGGTGTGTTTTGCCTGGCGAGTGGGGGTGCCCCGTTGCCTGTCACCTCTCAGAGCCTCATGAGCTCCTCCTGCATGCCGAACGACTGGGAGATTCTGTTGAAATCTCTATCGCAGTGGTCTGATCGGGTGAAGCTTCCCTGGACTGTGATTACGCCCTGGGCCCTGGCATCTTGAGCAGCAGGTATGCAGGTGCGGTACTGCAAGGAATCTTGCGAACGCCACGTGCCCGAGAATGGCGTGGTACTGTGATGGCCAGTCCACCAATTTGAACTCCACCCGCTCGCATCGGAAATTTTTGGGCTTGCCAATGGTGACGTCGAGCCATATCTTTCCCAGGGGATAAATGCCCTTCCCTGGGACTATGCCGTGAAATGTCGTGTTGGATTGTTCCAGGCTGCACAGCGGGATCCGCATCGCTGCAAGGGTGCTAACGAACATCAGGTTGATGCCGTTGCCGCAATCCATGAAGACGCGGCTCATCTCGAATCCTCCGATCTACGCCTCGAGCACCAGGGCAGCATGGCCTAGGCGAGGGATCTGGCAGGGTGATCCGAGGGATCGAACATGATGCAGGACTCCGAACCACTGAGGTACTCAGGGATAGCAGGTGGAGCGGTCATGGCCAGGATGACCTGTCAGGTGATCTTCTTTTGCACCCTGTTGGTAGGGCGTCCCTTCTGGATCATCGGGGCCCCTTTGGCGGTTGGTATCCTCCTGTACCATTCTTTGGTGCAGGTGTGATTGCTAGATTCGACGATCCCACGGGTGGTGGTGGAGGAGCTCCGTGGGCGATGTCACCTGGTGTAGGTGCGGGCCCAAACCCAGGGTTCACAATCTGGCATCGCATTTGGGTGAGACCCTCACTGAGCTTCTGGAACTCACGACATTCCTTTAGCATGTGGCTGGCCTTCTTTTTGTCATCTTGCTTTTTGATGTGGAAGTGGATGGTGCAAGGGCCAGACAACTTGTCGTATGCCGAGGGCTCGTCGTCACGGCTGCGGCGTTGCCATGTTTGTGTGGGCCATCCTTCGTCACGGAAGTTGCCTCCGCGGTATCCGCTGCTGCGGTTGCCATCGTTGCGTCGGTCGGCGTAGCCAGCCGCAACCATGTAGACTCTGTCGCGGTCCTCGTGGATGCGCGATCTTCGCTTGCTGTGGCATTCTCGCCTGCGGCCATAGTCGTCCTCATCATCCGAATGCATTCGATGGAGGGAATCCTCGTCATCTGTCCATCTGTTGGCGATGTCCATGAGGTGGTCGAGCGTCTTGGGCTTGACGCGCCCAAGTTCTTCCTTGAAATCCGGGCGCTTGACACCGTCCTTGAAGGCGTCGATTGTCCATTCCTCAGAGATATGCGCGGCTTAGTTCTTGATGTTGGACCAGTATAGGATGTACGAGCAAATGGATTCGCCGGTATGTTGGGTGTCGGCGCGCAGTTCCTCGATCGAGGATGGCCTCTTGCTGGTGCCCTTGAATTTTCGGATGAAACTGTACGCCAGCTCTTCCCAGCTTCGGATGGAGACAGAGGACAGGCTGCTTCGCCAGATTCGAGCTGCGCCTGTCAGCTGCAGCTAAGGGCATTGTAGCGTGGTGTTTCTGTTACCGCCATGCAGCTTGACGGACGAGAGGTGGTCGCTGAGCCAGGCCTTCGGGTCCTACGTGTTGTCGAACTTCGGAGTGTCCGAAGGGAGCTTGAAATTTTTCGGCATCCGCGTCCGGCGAACGGATCTGCTGAAGCATCGTGCTCCACACAACTCTCCATCGTCATCCTCGTCGAATTTGGTTGAACACGCGCTTTTGGCGCGTGCCTTGTCGACCTTGCGCTGGGCGAGGTCGTTTCGAGCGTCATAGTCGCTGCTGCAACGCCTTGGGCTCTTGCAACGTCGAGGTAGATCGTGCTCGTCCTTGTCGGATGAGGGTGTGGGGCTACGGTTGAATCTGATCGTGGATTTCTTTTTCGGCTCCGCAGGAACCTCCTTGTGGAGCGCAGCTCCGACGAGTCCAAGACCGGCTAGCGAACTTGTGCATGGCACTTTTTGGGTCCCCCACCGGAGGTGGATGGGACGCGAGGTACGTAGTGGCTGCCATGATTGCAGCCTGTGGCGTCTTCGGCATGACGTTGCCATTCACGTCCATTGACATGAAGGACGTGTTGAGGGCCCTTATTGCTTCGCGACGTGCAGTGGGGTCCATGTTCTCCACGCGGGAGCAGTGCTTGTTGGCGTTGTTGCCATGTGAGCTGGAGCCGCCAGTGGGCAGGAGCGCAGCTCGTCGCGTGCTAGACTCCAAAGCTGCCTTCTTCGTTTGTCGAGTTCCTCCATCAGCTTCACCTGCCGGTTATGCTCGCCGATGAGGAGAAGGTGGTATGCCATGAGCAGATCTCGTGAAGCATTCATAGGTAGGATGATGTTGCCCGCCATAGCTTCGCGTGCTTGACGCCATCCGTCCTCGTTGAGGTTGATCTTCTGGTAGGCGTTAGCGTCGCCATCATTGGGCTGGAGGGGTGAATTTCCTCCGTTTCCTCCGTTCCCAACCTGCGGGTTGGGCGATGGGTTGGGGGTGCTCGAACCTGGTGACAGTTTCGATTCACCCTGGATAACCACGGCGCATTGGTAATGCCCGCGGACTGGGTCGCTGCTGCCATAGCTTTCGGATCCAGAACCATAGGATCCTTCATCTGAGGGAGGACCGCACAGATCTAAGTTGCAGCTGCTGCTGTCGTATGACTCATCTGGCAGCGTCGACGTGCGTAACACGCTGATGGGTGGGACCCATGAAGCGGGCCTGATGGATGGCGGTGGCACCCGCTCTGGGAGGCGGAGGGTGCCGGTCTGCCCCACCTAGAAGCAGAAGCTCCCAAATAGAATCTCGAGTTCGTCGCCTATGGGCTCGAAATACCTCATGGTGGCTGATGAGTGGGCGGTGAAGTCGAAGGTGCAGAAGAGGAGATGACTCTCCGTCGCCGATGATTTTTAGATCGCTCCGGATGGGACTGTCATGATCGCACAATCAGCGCCCCCAGTTCCCACAGACGACGCCTATTGACGAGGTTTTAACTCGTCAATGCCCATTGTTATGGACTTGGGTTTTGGAGAAGATGGGGATGCTGGAGATCGCGGAACGGTTAGCAAACAAGCAATACGGGGACATGAGGTTTACCAAGGTTCAGGCCCCCGGAGGGAAAAACCCTACTCCTGCTTGTCTGCTCTTGATTACAGCAAAACCGAAGGTTACAGGGATGCGCAGATGCAATCTGGCGTGAGGTGTGTATGCGGTGAGTTCACGTCCTCCTCGCCGTGCCCTCCTAGCCTTTATATAGATAGACAGGTCCTGGACGTAGGTCGAGTCGGTTACAGATTAGGGTTTGTCCCTTTGAAATTATATCTATTCTAGTCTTGTTCTCCAAGGATTCGAAGGCGTCATGGTTGGGACACCCAAAATCTCCACGGGCCGTGTATCCTGTCATGGGCCTTCCCTTGGGCTGAACCAGGTATGCTAATGTTGTGTACCCGCGGGTATAACCATGTCACTCACGCTTCATACCGGAGGCTGGAATCATGAAGAAGAAGGCCTCCGGGATGATCTCCCCTCCGGCAGGGTGTCATGAAGAGCTTCATATCCCTCTCCGATCTAGGGATGATGGTGGCGGCGGCTATAGACGGTTTCGTGGAATATTGATCGGATACTTAGGGTTTAGGCATCAGGGGGCTTTTATAGGCGAAGAGGCGAGACAGGAGGGCGGCCAGGGGGCCCACACCCTGCCCAGGAGTGGGCCCACCCTAGGTCGCGCCTTGGGGGGTGCAGCCGCCCTATGGCGCCCCTCCGTCTCTCCTCTGGACTCCGTGTTCTCCTCGGTGAAATATTGACTTTGTCTTTTGTCTCGTCCAATTCCGAGAATATTTCATTACTAGCTTTTCTGGAACCAAAAACATTAGAAAACAGGCAACTGGCACTGTGACAACTTGTTAATAGGTTAGTATCAGAAAACATATGAAAAGCACCTCAAAGTGTGGATAAAGCAAAGCAAAGTAGATACTAAACAAGCATGGAACATAAAAAATTATAGATACATTTCTAACATATCAGGTAGAGAGCAATCAACTTTGGGGACGGGTCACGGATCTGAACAGGAGAAACAATGGGAAAGAAGGTATCACAAGGGAGCAAATAATTCGTCGGTGGCAGCGGTCGGTCCGCCAGAGCTGGTCATCGGGGGCAGCGTATGGATACCCTAGCAGAGTGGAGAAGGCACAACAAAAAGCATCTCCGGCCGTTGTGTCCCCCAGGAGGCATGGCACCAGTGGAATTTTGGTCGCTAGGGATAGATTTTTCCTGGCCGTGTCGCCGCCCAAGAAATGGCTGCATTCCATGCCGATAGCTCGGGAGCATGCCCCTGCGCGCCGCATGCATGCCATGCCGACGCGAGCTCAGGAGCGTCGACGCGCACGGGTCGGATGGGAGCGACTACGCACATGCCTGCCTCGAGCGTGCTCCGCCCGCGTCACCCATGCCCGTGGCAGCGATGGAGGTCGAGCTCGGGTCGGCGCTGAGGATGCATGGCCACCACGAGCACGCTTGACGGGTGCACGAACCGCTTTTGCAGAGGACGTACAGACACCACGAGCTCCAACCGGCACGGAGGAGGAGTGGCCCTCCCGTCGATGGTGACTATGGAGCTCGGGCCGGCCTTGGGCGCGGCCTCCCTATTCCCGGTGGTGCGGCAGGCGAGGAGGTCAGGCGCGGTAGGCCGGCGGGGTGGGAACGGCAGTCGGATTCAGCATCGGGCCGGCGAGGTTGGAACGGCGGTCGGTCTTGGGCCATGCCCGACTGCAGTACACTCTCGCCAGCCGAGCAAGGACAGCGGCAAGTGATCGGTGAGCAGGGTGGCGAGCAGGCGACGGCTAGTTGTTGTGAGTGTGGTAGGTAGAGGAAAAAATAGGAGAGAGAGGGGGTTAGATACATGAAGAGGTACCGACGCGTCTTAACTAGGACCCGTCCTGACTATTTAGAACGGACACATAAAAGAGTCTCCTAACCCACAGACAACAAACATCATCAAAGCATCACCCACCAGCGACCCCACGATGGGCATTTAAAAAAAAGAAAAAACCACGGTGGGAATCGCATGCGTGTAGATAGCCTCACAAAACTTGCATGTAACCACGTTTACACTATAGAATAATGGGCCAAGGCATAGTCACGCTTAGGCGTGCGGTAGCGCATAGTCATGCTTAGGCGTGCGGTAGCGCTTGGGTATGCCCTTCGGTATTGCCGGTTCTAGAAATTTGAATCTGGCACTGTTCATTATCTCAGATCTGTAAATTTCTTATTTTTACAAAGCCCAAAATAGGTGATTTTTTGCAAGTGGATAGAATTCATCATTGTCTACGTCAAAAAAATTATTTCACATTTGTCCAAAACTTATAAATATTTCTTTTTGAATTTCAAAAAACATCCTCCATGGAAGACGGGCTCTATATCAACGCGAAATCTTCCGTATTTTGTGCTGTGTAAAATGAAAAAAATTCAAATCTGAGACAGTGAATAGTGTCAGATTCAAATTTCTTCAGATTTATCGGAATTTGTCTTTTTTGTGTAGTCCATATGCAAACTATTTCATGCTGAAATTTTGCAGAGGTGTAGATCAAGTCATTGCCAACATCAAGGATTTTATTTTAGAATTTTTTAAAACTTTAAAATCAAGTTTTCAAAATTTTTAAATAAAGTCCTCCAATAAGAACGAGTCCCAAAACAAAGATTGGGTCCCACTATAACTACTGGTTCGATCGTTCATTCTGTCCCTCGCCCGTTTCTTCAGAAATCTATCTACCAATTCATCGCGTGTAGTGGTTAAGAAAATAACCGAACAGAATAAAAAATATTGCACATTTTCAAAGATTCTAAACAAATTTTCAAAACCATTGATGATTTTATGAAAAAATGAACCAATTTATGAAATCGTGAAGCAATTTTCAAAAAATCATGTAAAGATTTTTCAAAAATGTTCATTTTGAAAGAAGGTAAACATTTTTTTCAAAAATCATGAACGTCTTTTAAAAAAGCTTGAACAAATTTTCAAATATGTAAACAATTTTGAAAAATCATGAAACAATTTTCAAAAATCATAAACACTTTTTTAAAAAAGGTAAACATTTTTAAAAAATCATAAACAATTTTCAAAACCGTGAACAATTTTGGAAAATAATGAACCAATTTAAAAAATCATGAAGCAATTTGAAAAATCATGAACCTATTTTCAAAAATTATGAACGCTTTTTAAAGAAAAGGTAAACATTTTTTAAAAATCCTAAACAATTTTTAAAACAATCATGAACCAAATTTTCAAAATCATGAACAATTTTTCGAAAAATAATGAACTAATTTTCAAAAGAAATTCTTGAACAATTTTAAAGCTTGTGAATAATTTTAAAACTACGTAAGCAATTTAAATATGAATAGAAAGATAAAAACACATGAAATTAAAAAGTAGATGGATACAAAGGAAAAAATGTAAAAAATGAATAAAAAGAGGAAATAGAAATAAATAGATAAAAAAAGGAAAAATAGAACCAACAAATCATGAAAAACGAAAACAGGAGGCAGACAACTACTAGGCATCGAACATAGAACTGGGGCGATCGATGCTGCTGTTCACTTTAAAAGAAGATGAGCCAGCCGTTCGCTTAAAAGAAAATGGGCCTGGCCCATGACGGTTTTTCTTCAGGCGGCGCGGAGCGGTAGTGCCGCATTAAGTGGCAAATAGCATTTGCCATTCTAGAAGCTTTCCAAAGCGGAAAAAAAATCAACACCCAAAATCCTTATGGCCCGGCCTGCTTACACTTGGGGAACGTCTCATACCTCAGCCCATTACTGGCTTGAAAATGTTGTCTCTCTTCTTCTTTGCTCGCGAGAGTGAATAAGAGGAAGACCCACCGGGAGGGGGGGGGGGGGGGGGGGCGCTAATGGTCTGGCATATTACTGGCATGCTTACACCTAGAAGCGTCGCCTACAGCGAGGCAAAAAAGTCTGGCCTATTACCCTGAAGATTCGATATGTTGCTCTTTTATTTTTTATTTTCATCTTTTGAACTTGAATATATGCAAGTATGAACGAATTTCAACTCTAAAAATAATTTTAAAATACTCCTTCCGACCCATATTAGTTGACTTGGATTTGTAAAAATTTAGATAAACCTATATACTAAATAATGTCTATATTCATCCAAATTTAAACAAACTTGAGTCAACTAATATGGGTCGGTGGGAGTAATAGATTTTATAAATATGAATTTTCTTTTATAAAATCGTAAATTTTTGGAAATCATAAACACTTCTCAAAAATTCATGAACAACTTTTCAAAAAATTGAACATTTTAAACAAAAATCAAGAACCAATTTGAAGAACCATGAACCAATTTTAAAAAGGTCATAATTTTTTTCAAAATCATGAAACAATTTCGAAAATCATAAACCAAATTTTAAAAATAATGAACCAAATTCAAAACAATCATGTACTAGTTTAAAAAAATCACGAACCAATTTTAAAAAGCTAAAAAAGTTCAAACAGAAAAAGGAAAGAAAACGGAAAGAAAAACAAAACCGAAAAAGAAAAAAGAAACGCCACCGCTGCAAAATGGGCTGGCCCAAGAAGGAGGAAATCCTCTGCAGCGCGAGCCGCCAGCGCCGCAGCAGGCGGCATTTAACATTTGCGCGTATAGACCGTGTAGTGTAGGGAACATCAAATAGGGTTTCAGTGGAGTCATACTGTGGCATGGCGAACCAGAAGTCAGGCCCAATACTATGTCAAAAGTGACAGGATTGGCAGGCCCACAAGGGCACAAGCCTCGTACCACAGCAAAATGATAGACTGAGCCGCGGAACACTTCTCTCTCAATCAAAAAAGAATAAAAAAAGGTGAGCTGCGGAAAAAATTGTCAACAGCACTCGAAGTATTACTCCCTCAGTCCATATTTCAATTTTGTCTAAACTTAAATATATCTAGACACTATTTAATATATAGATACATTCAAATTTAATTAAACTTGAGACATTTTTTTTAAGATAAAGGGAGTACTTTTTTACCCATGCACTCGAAGTATTACATTATCCAAAATTGTCATCGGGAAAAAATAGGACGTCGTGGCAAAATACGAATATATCCTTTTTGATTTCCTTTGAAACGCGGAAGAGACGTCTGACAAGCGACAACACAGGGAGATGCGGCCGCCTAATTAATTCTTTAATCAGGGGTACGATCGAATAAGTCATACTCCTAGCGCGTTATATCACCCACGTTGACTTGTTCTGCTTTAATTTACCAGTCATCAATCAGACGTCCGTTTACAAAGACTTTCATGCATTTATTCATGAATGTTATTTTCCTCATATTACTGCAACGTAAAGTATATATATCTTGAATTATTATTTCGTGAAGGTGAAGCACTTTTTCCTTAAACTACTTGAGAGAGACACACGAGAATAAATCTCTAACGCTATGTTTTGACGTAAGAATTGAGGCCTGGAATCATCCATTTTTCGGGATCGAAACGGAGGGATGCCTAGGCCCAACACGGAACCCGTCCCTCGCGTCGTCTCTCGCGGGCGACTCAAGGGAGCCCTACACCCAACACCGGCGGCCCCCCTCCCCACACTCTCCCCTCCTTCGCTGCTGCCGCTGGCGTGGCCGCGGTGACGGCGGCCCCCGCTGCCAAAGGTGGCTGGGAGGGAGCCCGCGGTGGACGCGAGCCTGCAGGGCCTCCCGCCTTCTTCTTCGGTGCGTGTGGCGGCTTGGTGGCGCTGTGGGCCGCGAAGTGGGGCGACGGCCGACGTGCTCAACGTCTGGTGGTGGAGGTGCCGGCCTCCGGCGAGGTCGGCGCTGCTGATGGCTGTGGCGGCGGCCAGGGCCAGATATGGGCCCAGATGGGCTTCGAGGGCTGGCGGCGGCTGTAGGCTATGGAAGCTAGGGTGGCGGCCCCGGATCACGTCGGCGCTTCTCCGGCCTTGGGCTTGTTGCTCCCTGGCTGCGTGGGCAACATGGACGATGACCCAGGGGCACGGTGGTGGGTGGTTTGGCCGGCGGCCTGGGCTTGCCTCGACGCGGTGGTTGTGTGGAGGACGGCGGGACTGGGGCGTCTCGGCGCGGTGGTCTCGCGGAGGCGGCGCCCGACTCTGTCGGTTTCTTGCCGGCTATGGTGGGTTGGCGGTGGCGGTGGTTGGTGACTGCGGAGTGGACGCCGGGGCGGCGGCCCTGGGACGGCGGTCGCGGCAGGGGGCAAAGCGGGAGGCGGTACCCAGGTGGTTTCCTTGCGGCATGTGGTGGCGGTGGCGGTGTGCGGCGAGGCGGCACAACTTCCTCGCCTTGGTGGATCGGCTTGTTCAGCTCGGGTATGGTGGTCTCCGTGCGAAAGCACTGCATCGACCTAGATTGATGCCGGCGATGTCGGCGTCCGCGGACGTCGTTCTCCTCGTTGGAGGCATCGTTGAGGAGCTCCTTCACCTCCCTCGTTGTTTCAGGTCACAGACTCTTCGGGTGAAAACCTATGCCCTGGTTTCTGCTAGAGCGGGCATCGAGAGCGCTGCCGTCGTTTTCCCTCTTGGGGTCGATGTCTTGGAAGGTTTGGTGCTCCGCTAGGCGTTTTAAGCGTGTGCTGTCTGGTTGCTGCATCGTCGGCTAGGAGTGCGCGTGGTCTCGAGACCGGTGTGATTGTCTGCGTGGCGGCGTTGTTGCCGTTGTGTGGGTGTTGGTGCTTCGGACCTAGTCGAGCTAGGTCGTGTGTCGTTTGGGGTATTTTTGGTCCGGTTCCCCTTTTAACCGGACCCGTGTGTTTTATGTCTGTATCGGGTTTTGGCCGCTTTCCATCTAAACCGGCCAATTATCTTCTTCTAATAGAATAGGCAGTGTTCCTGCCGGTTTCTCTAAAAAAAATCATCCATTTGGAATTGTTGGGCCGAATTCGGTTGTTTGGGATGGTCTTAGAATTCCAGCGTGAAAAGGAGAGGCAATTCCAAGCTACAATCCCGTTAGTGTCGCCCGGCCTCGAATCTTTTCGAGCTCGCCTGCTCGGAAACGCCTGGAATCGCGTCTCTACGTATCGCTTCGCTTGGCCAAGACAGAATAAAGAGAGCGAAGGTTAGCGCTAGGGAGGAGACGCGACCGCGCACCTACAGCCCCCAGCGTCGCCGCCGGTAGATTCCCCACCGCCCTGCCGTCTTTCCCATTGTCGTCCCCCTTCCCGGCCTCTTCTCCTCACCCCATCCCTCCCTCTCTCTCCGAACGGCTGGGGGATCCCGCACTAACCCTAATCGGCCGACGGTTGTGGCCATGAGCCCGCCCTAACCCCAAACTCCGGCGGTAGCTTGAGCGCTGGCGAGAGGTGAATGGCGGCAGCTCTCTGGTCCTCCTCATGGCGCCATCTCCCTTCCCCACCTCTTCCCCTTCTCTTCCTCCATTAATTTGCTAGAGCTATTTGAACCACACCTAATACATAGTATTTGATCTTTTGATGTGCAGATTTGCATAAGAAATTGTAGCACCTCGGTCCAATTGAAGTTATATACTTCATATTATCTACTGTAGGTTGATGTGTGTATACAAAATTGTGATTTAAAATTAATATTCTCTATGAATATTCAATATGATGAGATATGACTTTATTCGGAATATTTTAATGCTATTATGTGTGAAAAGAATATGTACATTGAAATATACACACATATTATTTTGTTGACAAGTTTATATTGTTCAAAATCAACAAAATAAACAATTCTATGGTTTGTACATCCAAACAAGAATTGGAATTTGGTGCTACCCTTCGATTCCAACAACAAATTTCACGCACATCCAAACAACAGAAATGTAATTACATTCCATTTCTTTTCCATCTTGGATTTAAAAAATTTAGACCAATTTAATTCCGAGCTAAAATTCATACATCCAAACACAAACACAGTATAAGCAATCGGGACATGGTCGTAGGAGGCACATTTGGAGTTGTGTTAGCCTCTTCTTTCGATCCTATGGCATCCATAATAATCCATGTGGCAGAGCGTCATCAGCTGGCTATATTAAGAAACAGTAAAACTCAGCTACCTACATCCTTCCACGGAAATTTGGTGCGCTCAGCCATCCGATCAAACTGCTGGACGTCTCAGATCACCTAGCCGCCCACGTCGTATCGATCGGACTAGGCCAAACCATGCGTTAGGGAAGGGCCGCCATCTCTGAGCTGCTACTCCGGAGACCGGTCTGGACTTCCTGTCGTAAATCAGGCCAAGATGCTATGGTTAACTGGGCCCCCAAAACCCTCAGAGCAACACCGCTCGTCAGCGTTTCGGTTGAAACACCACCACCGCAAAGTATCGTTTCAGCGAGGAAAAAAGGAGAACACGATGCAACGAGGGGGTGTCGGGGAACCAGCGATGCGGCGAGACGGACGGATCAATCCGTCCTATCCCTGCAACAGATGAGGGTTGAACAAGAGGGGTAGCGGAAAAGGCAGATCATTGAACATGCGTCGGGTGGGCCGCGGCACCAAGCGCGGCTTCCGCTTCAACTTCAAGTAACGGCGCTCCTGCCCATCAAGCTTCGTCCGCTGCACCTGTAACAGGCGATTGATGATCCGATGGGCATTCTCATCCATTCCATTAATTTGTGTGCGCGGGAGTGCTCGCCCCTTCCGCTGCGTTCAGTCCCCGATATAAAATCTTTTGTATCGTGTGTACTTTCTGCACCAATATTCTACCTATTGGTTCATGTTCATAGGATTTCTCTTGTTCGATGGCTGCTTCATCACAAAGGTGAAGATTGGATTGCTCGCTTCCTGCACAGATGAAACTGATATCCGTTCTTTTCAATAATTACGTTCCTATTAGTGTTTCCATGATTCGTTGCTTTTTTAGAATACATTGGTTGCTAGCCGGTATAAGTTCTCTATTCATGTCTTAGATTGCATACTCGTGGCGTTTGCAGGTACATCCAGGATTGTTTCCTAACATAATTGGCCAGTTGCTATCGTCCTCGCCTCTTTCTCCCACAAGCAGAACCTATGCACAGTTCAAGAAGTGTCAGTGTAGCAGCTTCAAATTTGCATTCTCCCAATCGTGAATAATTTGGAGTGTAGATGGTTTGCATTGTGGTGTCGACCGACGATTGTCACCAGCTTATTTATGCATTCCTATTTGTTTTGAAGTTTTGTAGAAACATTGTTAGATAATATTGAATTTGATGGACATGGATTTATGTTAATTCTACACTCGCTGTTCACTTCGGCAGGGACATCCACCTCTTGAACTGAAACTTCCATCGCCATGGCTTCAACCCTTCGGGCGTTGACAAAAAATGTAAGTATTTTATGCAAGCTGCATATAGTTGTTATAATAAGATGTTATTTAATAATGTCTTACACTTTTGATTTTAAGTGTCTATACAGGGCGGTGCTCCAAAAGGTCCTCACCAAAGAGATTTGGACTATGGCACTGACATTATTTTGGGTGGTGTTTGAATATGAATGTGGAAACTAAGCCAAAAGAAGTAAGGAAAATACCCTCGGTTTGCAACTTATTTGTCAAGCCAATCACACGGGTAATGAAAATGTGATTTTTTTGTGAGCCTCAGTTTTGACCAGCCGTAAACAGCACGACAAGCTGTATGTAGATTGTAGCATCTGCCGTTTGTAAAATCTTCGCATCTTAGAATATTCGAGAATTTGTTACAAGATTCAGATCACCCATATTGTTTAGATTGCTCTGATATTTGTGTTGATCAGTTTTCTTCAACAACCTCTTATCTTTTCTATTAAGATGAACGGGCGCGGCAACGCGCGTTTCCATGATCTAGTATATCTAATATCTAATCCAGTTGGTACGATATAGCTCGGTCTTACGACATGATCTTACTTACCAAGGAACATACCAGAGTTGAGAGTACGTATCAATGTTTCCCAGCTGATTGCCTTGATACATTACCAACCTGTTAACTACTCATCAATATGTAAAAATAAAGAGAGCGCGAACAGCGCAGAGTTTTCGACCAGGGAGGAATCTTTTGTACGTGACGTGAAGATAGCTCCAACACCCAAAAGGTCAGTCTTCTACGCGCACATCCTCCTTTGACCACGTATACAATATACTCGAATCAATTTGATGCTTTCCCTCTACTTTTACTCCGTTTTAAAATATAAGATGTTTTAATTTTGTAAAGCAAATACATCTAAATTTTTTTAGTGTGTATATTCACTTATATTTGAAATAATCTATATAATAAACCCAAATGCTAAAAAAGTGTTCGGAAGCTAGTTTGCTCCACCGAGCACTCGATTCCTGGCTGTCGGATGAAGTTTGATCACGTCCACATCTCCGACCGGTTTCGACAGGTCTTCATAAAGCCAAAACATCTTATATTTTAAAACGGAGAAAATACTAGTTAGCTAAACTACATATCATCCCAAGTAATTTCTTGTATGGATGAAACTGCGAAAAAACAAGTGTTTTATTGAGCTTTATATCATTGGATTTAATCATCATGTCACTTTGCTTACAAGCAAGCAACTGGCAGTTCGTGCATGGATGCCTCCTTGATGGCCCTAGCTAGCTTAGCTTGCCCAACACTGTCAGGCGCCAGGGAGCTGATTTTTGACCAGACGCGGAGGACGCCAACGTCGTACAAACGCACGTCTACTTTGACAAAACCAGTCCATTCAAAGATGTACATATATTTCTTCTGACTGCAGAGAGGACTGAATATAATCACTCACTTTTTCTGAAGAAAATGGTCAACGCATTTATTTATACGGAATAGTAACATTGTCCATGGCTGGCAAAACAATTTACAGAGATGAAAGAGACTATGAGGTGGAATATCTTATACTACGTGGGTTTGAATATCACAAAGCGAGTATGGACTTTGCTAATAGTGCCCATTCTAGAGGATCCAAAAAATTCAAATGAGTCTCTATGAGATAAAATATACATTTTCATTTATTACTTATATGTTTTCCTGTCATGGATGGAAACGTGCAGCAAGAATTTTCGTTCATATTTATTATATTATATATTCTAATAATGAATTGGTTCCCTAGGTGTCCAATAGCCTATCCAAAATAGGATAAGGTTTGTACAAGGATATTATTGGTACTTGGTAGCGACGATGTCTATGTGTTGTTAACTCATCACATGGCTGTCTCACGCGCTTAGTTAGGTCGAATGGCCTTGACAAACAGCTAGCGAGGGCCCAAAGTCGTTCATTCAATCTGAATGAACTATTCTTCAAGAGACATTTAAATTTCACAAAAATAGAGATATTTAGTGACGCCCTTTTGGGGAAGAATATATTAGAGGAAACTGAGATTTTCAGCAGTAAGAAAAATAGGGCCATTGACCCTATAATTTGGGTTGCTTTTATATATATAGAGAGAGAGAGAGAGAAACGGCATATAACCTCAATCGTTTTATACGTCAAAGTGCTTAAGTTACAAACAAAAATAACAGAGGGTTTCAACCGTACTAACGACAAAATACATCCATCAAACCTAACTCACATAGCTTAATGAAGCATCATCGTAGAAAGAATGTCGTCGAGGGAGGAATGTATCCTTGAAGCCATGGTATCAAATGCATTATATTTAGCGCAAGTAGAGCGACAACGATTATTGAAGGAAATCAAAATTAGAAGGAAATGATCATGATGGTTAGGGAAAATAACTTGGATAGTAAGCTTCCCTTGTACGGTCCACAATTGTCCAAGACAAAACAGGTAAATCCATCCAAACTAACCATGACATCGAAGTGAAAGCCTAGAGAAAATAGAAAAAATAGGGCAAACTAGAAGGATTGCATTGAACATTCAATTGCGGTGGAATGCACCTGCTGATGTACATTGCAAGCTCACAAAGAAAGATAACGTGGTCAATGTCTTCTGTCACAGCACATAAAGAGCACGAGCTGTCCAAAAAAAAGGAGTCCTATCCTGTTTAGTGAGTTGTTCACTTAATGGCATCTGTTCCCGAATTGCTGCAAGAGAAAGATTTTGATCTTAATAGCGTTCTTAACCTTGCCAATTTGAATTAGATGAATGCATCAAAGACCAGATAAATCTACTAAAAACTCCAAAATAACCCACATGTATGAGCTCCAAACTATTCTCTTTACCTACCATTTCGTCCCTAGTACTATAAATAGCCCCTTTGGCTCACCCCTTTGATTTAGACTTGATACTAGACTAGAAGAAGACACCTCTTGATGATCTCTATCTAGTTGGTCTCATGCTCCTTCATGAGGAGCACGAGATATCCCAATTCTCTTCAAATCTTGTTTTATAGCGATCAGGTTGTACAAGATCTTCATATTGAGTTTGCTCTTATGAAGCTATCAAGATATCATCAAGAATCTCGCCTCGCCGTGTTGGCCTGAGAAGGATTTCTTGCCCAATATCGATCCCATAGGATTGTATTGGACCGGTAGCCACCGGTACGAGCCAACAGTGTGTGTTTGCGTTTGTATTTTGCGTGTGTTCACCGTGTTCTTCATGCGTGGAGTTCATCGAGTTCATCTCTCCCTCTCTCACCTACTTGATTCACCGCGAATCCCCCGAGAATCGTGAAAGATCAGCCAACCTAAGGGTCACCCCTAACAACTTAACTTCATGCAAGTGAGAGTCAAGAGTGTGACTACCTATTGGTGAAGGAGGATGGGGACTTATATAGGTCGAGGACTTGACAAATGGAAAAGGCCATACTTGAGGGGGAGAGAAGGTGAGTGTAGAGAGGTAAAACTAGGAACATTTGAAGAAGGCATGGTTATTTCTTTGACCGCTTAACTAGCCTTGATTTGAGCATTTATCACGTAAAAGCCATGTAGGATGTCGCAAAACCCTGGAAATGTGATAATTATATCGCAACACCATATCAACCCGATGAAGTGGCCACTACTCCTACTTTCCTAGTCTTTACTACGATGTTGACTCGTGATCATAATGCAAATCAACATGAGTAGCTACTGTTGGAGATATGCCCGAGAGGCAATAATAAAGTGGTTATTATTATATCTTTGTGTTTATGATAAATGTTTACATCCCATGCTATAATTGTATTAACTCGAAGCATTAATATTTGTGTGTTTTGTAAACATAAAAGAGTCCATAGTAAGCATCTTGTTAAACTAGCTTGTTTATTAATAGATGATCATGGTTTTCTGATCATGAACATTGGATGTTATTAATAACAAGATCATATCATTAGGAGAATGATGTGACGGACACACACACCCATAGTAAGCATAGCATAAGATCAAAGTCATTAAGTTCGTTTTGCTACAAGCTTTTAGATACATAGTAACCTAATCCTTTGACCATGAGATCATGTTAATCACCATCGCCGGATGAGTACTTTGATGACATCAAACACCACTTCCGTAACTGAGTGGTTATAAATGTGGCATTGGGTATTCTGAAAGTATGTGTTGAAGCACACGGATCAAGAGTAGGATTTGTCCATCCATATGATGGATAGATATACTCTGGGCACTCTCGGTGGAATGTCATCCAATTGGCTTGCAAGCATGTGACTAGGTCACAAGGGATGTCATATCACGGAACGAGTAAAGAGTACTTATCGGTAACGAGGTTGAACTAGGTATAGAGATACCGACGACCGAACCTCGAATAAGTAAAGTATCACGTGATAAAGGGAATCGATATCGTATGTAAATGGTTCATTCGATCACGAAGTCATCGTTGAAATATGTGGGAGCCATATGGATTTCTAGATCCCTCTATTGGTTATTGACCGGAGAGGTTTCTCGATCATGTCTGCATAGTTCGCGAACCGTAGGGAGACACGCTTAAGGAATCGATGTTGTTTAAGTAGATATGGAATATGAGTTGGAGACCGAATGTTTTTCAAGGTCTCGGATTGGATCCAAGACATCAAGAGGATATCCGGAATGGTCCGGAGAATAAGATTCATATAAGGAAAGTGGTTTTCCGGGGTTCGAAAAAGTTTTGGTGTTTTGACCGGATACTTCTAGAATGTTCTAGAGGAACCATCACCTCAGGAGGGTCACTTGGGATGCGGCATGCCCTAGGGGCTAGCCGCACCAAGCCCAAGGGCAAATCGGCCAAGCACTAGGAAATTGGGGTCAAACCCTAGTTTGAAAAGTTAAATCCTAGTTTAAAAAGTCAAATCCTAGTTTGAAAAGTCAAATCCTAGTTTGGGAAGGAAAGGGAAAACTTGAAAGGCAAGTTTCCACCTCTCCCCTTGCTAGCCGAGTTGGGGGGCACAGATAGCTAGGGCTGGGAACCCTTGGCCGGCCACCCCCACCTATATAAGGAGGGGTCGGGCGCACCCCCCTCCACACACACACCCATTGCTCTGGCGCCTAAACCCTAGCCGCCGCACCCCTCTCTCTTCTCCACCGTCCTGCTCCGGCTTAGGCGAATCCCTAAAGAAATACTTCGTCCTCCTCCACCACCACACCGTCGTTCTGTTGGGATTCCGAGGAGATCTACTACCTTCGCTGCCATGCTGGAACCGGGAGAGAAAGGCCTTCATCGACTCTGTACGTGTGACCGACTGCGGAAGCGCTGCCGAAATGCGACATCGGAAGGATTGTCTACACGATCTTGAGATCGACAAGTGATCGACTACATCAACCACGAGATCTAATCTCGTTAACGCTTTGGATCTACGAGGGTTAGTTATCTACAATCTCGTTGCACCGATCTCGTAGATTAGATCTTTGTTTTGTGTGTTCATGCGATAGATTTTTTTTTCCATGATACGAACCCTATAGCTACATAACACATATTGGCCTCATGCCGACACAAAGCACATCCAAAACGGTTGAACTAACCCATATAAGACCATAATGTCCCTATAAATAAAGACCTTCATCGAGACAATACATATTTGAGTTAATGGAGCACAAATGGATAAAAAGGAACATCTGTGTCGAGGTATGTCATGAAAGGCACCACCACAACCACCACATTGAGGCATGGCGAGGAGCTCCATGTCTTTGATAGTGGCTCTTTACATGGTGGTAGTGAGGTGGTGACAAACTGTAGGCTATAGCGATAGTAAACATAGATCTTACAGAGTCGCCTTGCCACGAAAACTCATGAGAGAAGCTTGTTTTTGTATGCTAGAGAAGACACATGGTATAATGATTTAAGCGTTATCAAAATATATGATTCTAAACATATTTATTTAAACCTAGGACTGTGGAATATATGACAATATCATGAATCATCTGTGGGACCCCAGATTTATGGTCTGAGAATCCCCGTTATGCCTGCAATTCACGGTCCCATGATCAGTGAGCCATGAGCATAACCAAAAAGTATCATTACAACATCCATAAATAACAAGTACAAGTACTTACATTAATGCCATTATGGCGATACAACATCAATAGCGAAAGTCTTCAAGTGCAGAGCCCATGTCATGCCTTAACCTACAGGCAACTGACTGGGAAGACGGCCTAGCTCGCATAGACGTCATCTCCATTATTTCTCTCGAACATCTGAAAGTCTGGCCAAGTAGATAGCCAGGGACAATGCCGATGAGTACTTTGAATATACTCGCAAACCACCTTAAGAGAATAATAATAAAGGATATGCAATATGGTTATGGTAGTAGAAGGGCTCCATAAAAGGTTCTTTTATAAAATAGTTTCTCTTATAGATATAGAATGTCTATATCTTTGTTGAAAACTGATGACCCACAAGTATAGGGGATCGCAACAGTCTTCGAGGGTAGTATAACCCAATTTATTGATTCGACACAAGGGGAGTCAAAGAATATTTATAAGCCTTAACAACTGAGTTGTCAATTCAGCTGCACCTGAAAATAGTCTTGCTCAGAGCAGTTTATCAGTAGCAACAGTTTTGTAGTAGCAATAGCAAAGTAACAGCAACAGTAAAATAAAGAAAGTAGTAACAATAGTAGCAAACAGCAGGATTTGAGTGTGGTAGGCATAGGGATGGATGGACGGGCGTTGCATGAACGAGACTATTCATGTATGATCAAGATCTAGGGCATTTGTAGATAAATAAGATAAAGCATCCAAGTACTAAATAATCATAGGCATGTGTTCCATATATAGTCATACGTGCTCGCAGTGAGAACTTGCACAACATCTTTTGTCCTGCTAGCCCGTTGCAGCGGGGCCTCAAGGGAATCTACTGGCAATTAAGGTACTCTTTTTAATAAAGTACCGGAGCAAAGCATTAACACTCTGTGAACACACGTGATCCTCATATCACAGCCATCCCCTCCGGTTATCCCAATTTCTGTCACTTTGGGGCCTTTGGTTCCGGACAATAATATGTGTAATCAACTTATAGGTAAGATCACAAACAATACTATCATCATGGATCAATAACATGTTCAGATCTGAGATTATGGCACTCGGGCCCTAGTGACAAGCATTAAGCACAAAAGTTGCAACAATGTCAAAAATCACTAACAAAGATACTAGGCACCATCCCTAACAATCTTATTCGATTACATGATAGATCTCATCCAATCCCTACCATCCCCATAGCCTATAGCGGGGAATTACTCACTCATGGATGGGGGAAACGTGGATGGTTGATGGAGAGGCGTCGGTGATGATGATGGCGATGATCCCCTCCAATTCATGTCCCGACAGGGTGCCAGAATAGAGTTTCTGGTTCCGAATCGCAGTTTCTGGTGGTGGCGGTGCAGCGGAACTCTAACTGGAAAAAACGTTGAACCCCCCTCTGTTTTTAGGTCACAAGGCTTTATGTAGGCGAAGAGGGAAACCGATGGGGTAGCCGAGGTGGACTCACCACCCCTAGGAGCGGCCTGGTCTGGCCCACGCGGCTAGGGGCTGTGGGCCCCTCGTGGCCCTTCTCCGTCTCGTCTTATGGCTCCGTGAGTCTTCTGGTAAAATAGGAGTTTTGCGATATTTTCTGGGATTTTTCCTGAAAGTTGATTTCCTGCATAAAAAATAGACACCAAAGCAATTCTGCTGAAAACAGCGTTAGTCCGTGTTAGTTGTATCCAAATCACACAAATTAGAGGAGAAACAATAGCAAAAGTGTTCGGGAAAGTAGATACGTTTTGGACGTATTAACTCCCCTAAGCTTAGCTTATTGCTTGTCCTCAAGCAATTCAGTTGAAAACTGAGTGCGATAAAAGAAACTTTCATGAACACATTTGCTTCATGTAATGTAAATATTCTCAGCATAAGATTAATACTTAGACAATTCAAAATAAGGAGTATGCAACTATGTTTACTCAATAGTCATGCAAGCTATGAAGAGATTCCAACACAATAATAATAAGTAGCATGAAACATAAGCATAAGCAACATTGTAATGCTCATAAGAAGGTATGATAAAGTGGTATCCCGCTTGCCTTTGATTATGGAGCAAAACATAAATGCCAAGGCACCTCCGAAGTTCAAGTGAATACTAGAAGTAAAGATATCAAAGATACAAGCATCAAAGTTATGTCATAATTAACCAAGTTTTGAGACAAGCACATTACACTAAGAATGACAACTATGCTCTCAAGAAGGTGCTCATAGAGTAAGTGGTGACTCAACAAGGAAGTGAAAAGGTTTTGAAAAGTTTGAAAGGCTTCCAAATGCTGAAAGTATGGTACTCATTAGTTTTGAGCTCTCATTGCCCATATCATAGGCATCTTTAGATGGTTAAGTTTAAAGTGAGGTCCAATATGAGTTATATGCTTGACAGATCATAAACTGAAAATATCATGTCCCTTGAGTACGAGGGCCGTTCCTCATGCTACTCAACTTTAGTTACCGGTAAGTTCTTGTCATTGTAAATACATGTGTATCATAGAGAACCGCCAACGGGGTACCCCTTGCCCCCTGATACAGGAGCTATCCCATATCAAAATGACAAGGCAACAGACAGTGAGCATCTCAGGAATCCTATTATTTACCATGGGAAATGGTGCTTTTTTCTCTTCTTTTCTCTTTTTTTCTTTTCTCTTCTCTTTTTTCTATCTCTCTTTTTTATAAGAAGAATGCTTCATAGATTGCTCACTATGGTGATGCTGCAAGTTTCGACCATGATTAGGCATGGCTTAGGCTAGCGGCCCAGGCGTTTCTCTAACACATATATATAACTCCGTGGACTTTACAAGATCCTCTTTTATTTCACACCGCCAACATCCGTAAACAAAAGAGCATGATATCAACGGGATAATATTTATAGGTTTTGAAAGCGTTCCCCGTGATAGCACGGTTCTGCTAACTCCCAGCCTATAATTTGCAAGCATATAACTTTCATGGACAGTCACAATGGTTCAAGTTTATTAATTACAAGAAAATAAAGTGTGCCATCAAGTTCGTGAGAGCTTTACTAACTAATTTTCTCATAACAAGCAAACATTTTATTGGAAGAAAACGAGGCATAATAAATATGCACGGAATAGCAATGATGCCAATAGGTAGATATGGTGGACACTTTTTGACAATATTGGTTTTGGGGAGTTGGATGCACGAGTAGAGCCCATACTCAGTGCAAGTGAAGACTAGCAATAGAAAGGGAGTGACAAACGAGAGATCAATAACTGTCATAATCATGTTTGCAACAAAACAAAATTAATTATGGCATAAAAGTGGAATTCTGAGGCAAAATAAATCATCGAGACTTAACTGACTTTTGTTCAGTCGTATGCATGCGTGAGAATGTGCCAAGTTGATTCAATGAAGCATTCAGAGTAGGATACCACAATGTCATACCAAGTTATGAATAGAACAATGCAAGCAAACATTTATATGACATGCTACAAACTATTACAAAGCTGGAGCTAATCATAAGAGAGAAAGAACTACTAAGCATCCATTAAATAACATACACCTTACATGAACAAACTAAGCATGCACACAATGATAAGTATATATACAAAAATGAAGACAAATAGAGTTCATTACCAGCCTCTTACCACACCTCGAGTTGTCATAAATCATCATTATTGCCTTTCACTTGTGTGACTTGAATAATAACATGAAACCAAAATCCAAAGGAGTCACTGAGGACCGTTAAACCCTGCAACAAACTTTACAAAACCAGAAAAGAACAACAAATATTTTTGGGTTTTCGATTTTTTTAAAGCAATCACTCAAAGCAAAAGCAAACAAAGCAAAATCTTTTTGGATTTTTCTTAAAGCAAACCAAAGCCAAAAGAAAGGAAAGCAAACCAAAGCTAAAAGACAAAGAAACAAACAAAGAGGAAAAATGAAAATATTTTTGGTCTTTTTGTGTTTTGGAAAGCAGAAACAAAAAATAAAAAGAAAGCGAACATGGATATACAAAGTACCGACGAAACATGATATGTAGATGAGTGTGATGTTGGTATACCTCCCCCAAGCTTAGGCTTTTGGCCTAAGTGGAGATCAATCCCAGCCTGGCCAAGAAGGAGTGCCTCTATAATGTGACGAAGAGGTCCCTTTGTCCTGGTACGTGCTCGAGGAAGCCCTAGTGTAGTGCGAAGAGTAGTCATAAGAGGGTGCATCCCCCTAGTAGTGCCCATGGAAACCAAGCACGCGGAGCTGATCGTCCATCTCCTCCTTGGAGCGTGACCAAGGTCCCCTGCAAATACTGAACAAAGTAGACCGTGGCAAAGGAATTTCCCTCTCATCCCCGTCAGTAAACATCATCCTGTAAACTAAACTCTCAAGGCTAGAGCTACCAGTAACAAAGTGATGTGCTTTTATGGCAGCTAGATCAAGCCTCTGTGGGGCTAGCACTGTATCATTCGGATCAACAGAAAGGTCCAAGCCAGCAACTACACGTGCAACAATAATACCCCCATAAATGGGTCCTCTAGCAGCTAGGCGGCGAGCAATGAGAGAACCAAGATTATACCTGGTTTCATTGTTAAGTGCAGCAGCTAGAAAATCCAAATGATAGTTGGAAATATTGCTAGTGTTCTCCCTACCAAGAATGCTAGTGGCAAGATAATAAGCAAAATATCTGAGAGCTGGGAGTTGAATATTTCTTATCTTCCCGCGATGGGCTGTGCGGTCATCATCATTTGTTATCCCGCGGTAGAGCTCCAACAAATCAGCGGGTCGACCTTGAATATTCTTCACTGTCCCAGCCATGCCAATACCTATAATGCTGCAAAATCTTTTCAATGTCATGGTGATAGGCCTATCATAGATTTTGAATGAAACATCTATCCTGAAAGGGGTGTTAGTGAAAGTGAAACTCTCCACAAAAGTTTTGGTGAGCAAAGCATATTGCTCACTCTCATCTTGCATATAACCGGTTATACCAACCCTTTGAACAAGAGTTAGGAAATCATCGAGGATCCTTGTAGCTTGCAAAAAGGCAAAACAAGGGAAGGTAGTGTAGGGTTCGCAGCATAGAAAACAAAAAATTTCCTACGATGGGAACAACTATGTACCAAGATCTATCTACTAGATACAAACAACGGGCGGATGTATATCCGTAGAGAACATACCCTTGAAGACCGACAAAGCTTAACGAGTCCAAACTCGTGGTTGATGTAGACGATCTCTTGCTGATCTCAAGATCGAGAGGAAGTCCTAGCGCCGCAAAACAGCAGCGCATCCGTGCTCGCACACACGTTCGAGGAATCGAGCAACCTCCGCCTCCTCGCTCCAGCGATGCAGCGGAAGCACAACTCTTTCTTGACAAAAAGCCACCGGGAACATGTATCTCGCTAGTCCGAGACCATGGGGGATAAATTCTAGAGGGGGAGAGAGATCCTTCACGAGGAGGTGTGGTGTGAGAGGAGGAGAGGGGGGCCTTTTATAGGGGAGAGGGGGGCACCCAAGGGGCATGGCGCCCAGCCATGGGGCTGCCCCCACCTCTTCCACATTCATGTGGGTGGAGCTCCCACTCAAAATGAAAAGCCTCCACTCCCATTAAAAAGCCTCCACTCAAAAATCCACTCACATGCATTAAATTTCCACCAAATTTAATGCAAGCTCTCATTTAAATAAAACTCTTTTATTTATTTATTCAGAATTTTGTTAATTACTTTAATTAACAAACATTCACATAAAACCCCTTGCTAGTATTCCATTTCACATGCAGAACCAGTTTCAGCAATTTCAACCGAAATAGTTTCGGTGTCTAGTGAAATAAATTCCTGCGCTTTCCTTTTCTTTTCGGCATGAAACTTTTGCTCAAATTGGATGTCGGTGTCTCTTAAGTGTGTCACCCTACGGTTCATGAATAATGCGGACATGATCGAGACCCCTCTCGGATCAATAATCAGAAGCGGGATCTGGAGACCCATACTGACTCCCACACATTCAACGATGACTTTCTTGTGATCGTCGGAACCTTTTATGCTAGTATCTTAATCCCTTTGTTTCGCGATATATTACATGTCCGAGATTCGATCATCGGTATCTCCATACCTAGTTTGATCTCGTTACCGACATGCACTCTTTTCTCGTTCCCGTGATATAACATTCTAGTGATCAAATCACTTGCTTGCAAGCTAATCAATGTGATATCACCGAGAGGGCCAGAGCATATCTATCCGTCATCGGGATGAACAAATTCCACTCTCGATCCATGGGCCTCAACATAACACTTTAGTAGCTGAATCCATCTTTATAATCACCCTGTTACGGTGTGACGTTTGATGTTATCAAGAAACTCTTCCAGTGTTAGTGATTGACATGATCTCATGGTCTAAGGATTAGGATCACTTCGTAAGTTGTTATATCAATATAAACTCAATGACTTTGATCGTAATGCTATACTTCGGATGAATGTTCATCACACCATTACACTAATGTTGTGATCCCGTTATTAACAACATCCAATGTCCATGATCAGGAAACTTTGATCATCTTGTTAATCAACGAGCTAGTTTATGAGAGAGGCATAACTAGGAACTTCCTTTTTGTTTATTAAACACACATGTATTAACGTTTCCGTATTAATACAATTATAGCATGTAAAATAAACATTTATCATAAACAAGGAATACGATAATAACCACTTTATTATTGCCTCTCGGGCATATTCCCTTCAGTCTCCCACTTGCACTAGAGACAATAATCTAGTTTAAAAACTTTGCGTATTGAACACCTATGGCTTTCTGGTGTTCCATATACGCAATTGCAAGCGGTTAACATAATCTACGGATCTGACGCTTCAGGTCCGTGTGTATTTGCATGTCTTTGCGTCTTCACGCATCACTCATTCTCCAATGAGATGGCATTGTATAAATTTGGTCTTTCGGTGAGACCTTTAGTTCCTTGGGGTTAAATCATGTCGATACTATTGTCATACAATATATCTTTAGTGTTAGCCCGTTGCGAACCACACCTTAGTTTGATAACAAACTACTTGACACAAATTCCCTCCTTTGCTGCTACTATAGCAGTCATATACTTAGCCTTTTGTTGTAGTATCCGTCACAATGTCTTAACTTTGGAACTCTTCCAAATCCATCATGAAAACTTTCTTTCCATTTCATTGTGCCACTCATAGTTTAAATTGAGATAAACTTAATTTGTATCCTGTGACAAAACTAGTATCAATGTAACGCTTTACAATGAACTATTTGTAATTGTTTGTCACCTCTACACAAATATATTCTTAGTTCTTTCAAAAAGATCATAAGAATATCCTTACTATCGTCCAATGATCATTTTATGATTCATTCTGGTATTTGCTCATAACACTTAGAGCATAGGACATATCTGGATGTGTACATATCATGGTATGATTGATCAAAACATTCTCGTGATTTCACTCATCAAGTGTCAAAGCACTTGAATCTTGTTTCACTTATCAAGTGTCGATACACTTGAATCTTGATTCAATTCCTTTCCATGCGACAAGAACCGTTTCTTGTCGTTTCTATATTGAACTCCTTCAATATCTCATATATGTACGTTTGGCATAACCATATTAGCGTCACGGTCTATCCACTATAGACTTTCATGTTTCGGGTTTTGCCTAAGTCTTTCATCAAAATGAAATCCTTAACCTTTGTCAATAAAAGATACATCATTTCTAATCAACAAGATGTCCTTCACATAATGTATTAGAAATATGTCTCAGCGCTCCCACTTAATTTCTTGCAAATGCAAGCATCTTCATCGTCTCCATATGAAAACTCCTTTTTCATCACGGTGAAGATTCCAACTCCGCGATGCTTACTTCAACCGTTGAAGTTTGCATGCCCCTTTTAGCATCCTTTGAATTAACAAAACCCTTTGGATCGTGTCATGTACACGTCCTAGGTAACCATTCTATTAGAAGAACTTTGTTTTGTTTATTCATCTACCATATACCAAATTTCATAGATGTGAGACATCCATGTCTGTTTCTTTATAGATCCAAATACGACCGATAGGTTTTTACACCTTTCCGGAGGGTCTTCCAAGTTCAAAACTTGATTTCTCGTATATGGAACTATCACGGATTTTATGGCTTCAATCCATTTGACAGAGTCAGGGCCCATCATCGCTTCTTTGTATGTATTCGGTTCATCATTGTCAAACAATAATGATTTACTCTCAAATCTTAGCATTTGATTGTTTAACCGACCTACTTGGTTCAATAGGAACTTAGATCTCCGTGACCACAACCTTTGAGGCACATAAGCTATGAGCATTATGGCAGCCTTCGGAACGATTTCCGGCGCTGCGCAACTCAGCACATATAGCTAAGGTTCGTTAACCTTATCAAAGTTCTATTGTCCTCCCACTTAACTTTTATGGAAAATTCCTTCTCCAAGAAACTTCACATTTCAAGCGACAAACCCTTTTGTCCTTGGTGTTATGAAGGAATAACCAATTGTTATTCGAAATAACCTACAAAGACATGCTCATCCGACTTTGGTTGTAAACATCTTACTTACGTTTAGCATACCAAAATTTAAGAAATGACAACTTGGGTTTTATCCCAAACCATAACTTCCATGGTGTCATTTCAACGGATCAAGATGGAGCTCTTTTCAGTGTAAAAGCGGTAGTCTCTAAAGCTTTTAATCTTTTAAAACATAATGGCAGTTTTATAAATAACACCTTTGATCCAACCATGTCAAACAAGGTTTCATTACAAATCTCAAACACTCCATACTCCTATGGTGTTTCGGGAGATGTAAATCTAGGTGTTTTGCTAAACTTGCAACTCAAATAAATCCCTTTATGATAAAATCATAATTCATTTATTTTCTTGTTACACTTGTAACTCAAACAAATCCCTTATGATAAAATCATAAACCATTTATTTTCTTATTACAATGATTTTGCACTTCATCTTGAAAGTCTTTGAAACGTTTTCAAAATATTTCATACTTCTTTCTCATTAAGTGAACATTCACTCAAATTTCTGGAGAAAGCATATGAAGTTGAAATCCATCGCTTACGACTATACATAATGGACTACATACATCGATATGTATAAATTCCAATAATTTAGTCGTTCGTTCTTCTTTGGCCTTTGAACGAAGTTTTAATTATCATGTGGAAAGTCTCACAAGCGTCAGTTGATCAAATCAAAGACTCCAAAAATCCATGAATATGGAGATTCTTCATGTTTTCTTTCCAATATAATTTAAACGGCGATGTCACTTCGTAAGTGATCTTCCAATCATTTGTCTTGCGACATTTTAGCATTAGGTTTTATGGATGTGATTTCTCCAACTAGATTTGTAAATCATCCATCTTATATGGAATACGGTAATTATTTGAACAACCTTTGTTTTCATAATACCTGATTCAAATAACAATTATTAAAACAAATCTTGAAGTCAAGCTTTGATGTCAACGAGAAATACAAACAACGGTTTGTTTGTTTTCGATGAACATCATCACATATTCTCTTGCTAGTTACTTAGGCCATTGTGGTTCATGAATTGCGTTGTTTTGTATGAAATTTGATACCAACCAATTCGGTATCCAATACCCAAGAACCACATTGTTTAACAAGCAAAGAATACAACCATAACATGTATATCATATATATACCTAAATTGGATATTTCCAATCTTTTCTTTTCTGCCAAATATATTGTATAGATTCTCTTTCAGCATTTCCTTTTCCTTTTTTAAAGAATTTATCAACATCAACAGTGGCGCCATATACATGACACATAGTCCAAAGCGTGTATATTCAAATAATAATACCTTTGGACTTGCACTTTGAAGTAGATCACCATCATCAAAATGATCGGTATTCTTTCAAAATCCATTCTTTAGTAATCTTTTAGTGTAGTAAACATTTTACATACATATTCTATTCACCCTTATCATGACGACTTTCATGATCAAGCTACTGTAGCTTATAAAGGCGAATCATGAGTATAACATTACTTTCCAAAACCCTTTTGGATGATTAGGATGTCTAGCATCTCCAACCTTCGTAAATTCTCATCCAATATGAGAACATATATTATACTCTATCATATTGCAACCAAAACATTGTTTTAGATATCATTATATCTGTCACACATGATGGTTTCTGAAACAATTCTTTCAGCTCCTAGATAATCTTGATATTTAAATCAAGAATCATGGAGGCAAATATGATACTTAAGATACTAACACTGGAATTGTTACTCTTGATTTAATACCAATTATTAAATCTCATGGAGTAAATAAAGTTTGCTGAAAGTTTGCAATAGGACTTTAAACTTTAGATTGACACTCAACATAATACGATACAAGTTCGTAAAGTATATATCCAGAATTCTATAGTTCTATTATCTCAATTACAACTATGCATAAGGTGGTGAACGAATGCCAATGACTACAACAAATTATGCAAATTCACTTTGATTTAATTTATGATAAATTGAGTTCTACTAATCCAAATTAGAAATGAACTCCCACTCAAAAACGACATCCCTCATGTCCTTTTGGTGATTACATGAACCAAATCCACTACACCAAGTCCGATCATCACGTGAGTCGGTGTAGATTCAAAGGCGAGCATCCATATGGTCATCATATCAAAACATATGACTCATGCTTAACCTTTCGGTCCGTGTTCCGAGGCATGGTTTGTACATGCTAGGCTCGTAGAGTAAGAACCTTAGTATTTGCGTGTGTAACTGTCTTACACCCGAGATATGCTCGTGGATTCAAGTACACCCGATCATCACGTGATGTCTTGAAGCGACGAAACATTGCCGGTGCATACTTAAGGAAGAACACATTCTTATCTTGATATCTAAATGAGGGATCATCTTATTATGCTAATAAAACGCCAAACAAGCAATATAAGATGCAATCAAAACATCTCATGTTTATTAGTGAAATGATATGGTTCCCGCATATGATCTCCATCATGTGCACCGTGGTATGATCACTATCATACCTATATGTGTAAGTCCAAGGTCTATGGAGATTACACGTTATGTGTGTTGTAAGAGTATCATCTCATACTTGTACTTACAACATCACCATATCATAACACTAGCCCAGCAACAATCTAAAATAGACGCCTCTAATTTATCCATTGCAAATTTTACGTGGCTTAGGGCTTTCGTAGATAGAACTGTTCTTACCTACGAACATGAACCACAACGAGGATAACCAAATTGTTGACAACTCGTTGCAAATTAGATATTGACTACAGTAGGAGAGACAGACACCCGCTAGCCACTTATGCAAAACTAGTTGCATGTCAAGCGTGGAACATGTCTCATGTGCGAGGACATGTAAAGTTTGTCCGGGCCGCTTCATCCCACTATGCCACCAATATCCAAAGTACAACTAAGAAGCAATAAAATGATCATCATCGCCCACATACTCATATGTGTACTACCCGTGCAAAGTATCTACGCATAGATCCGGCTCTGATACCACTGTAGGGTTCGCAGCATAGAAAACAAAAAAATTCCTACGATGGGAACAACTATGTACCAAGATCTATCTACTAGATACAAACAACCGGCGGGTGTATATCCGTAGTGAACATACCCTTGAAGACCTACAAAGCTTAACGAGTCCAAACTCGTGGTTGATGTAGACGATCTCTTGCCGATCTCAAGATCGAGAGGAAGTCCTAGCGCCGCAAAACAACAGCGCGTCCGTGATCGCACACACGTTCGAGGCACCGAGCAACCTCCGCCTCCTCGCTCCAGCGATGCAGCGGAAGCACAACTCTTTCTTGCCGAAAAGCCACCGGGAACATGTATCTCGCTAGTCCGAGACCATGGGGGATAAATTCTAGAGGGGGAGAGAGATCCTTCACGAGGAGGTGTGTTGTGAGAGGAGGAGAGGGGGGCACCCAAGGGGCATGGCGCCCAGCCATGGGGCTGCCCCCACCTCTTCCACATTCATGTGGGTGGAGCTCCCACTCAAAATGAAAAGCCTCCACTCCCATTAAAAAGCCTCCACTCAAAAATCCACTCACATGCATTATTCCACCAAATTTAATGCAAGCTCTCATTTAAATAAAACTCTTTTATTTATTTATTCAGAATTTTGTTAATTACTTTAATTAACAAACATTCACATAAAACCCCTTGCTAGTATTCCATTTCACATGTAGAACCAGTTTTAGCAATTTCAACCGAAATAGTTTCGGTGTCTAGTGAAATAAATTCCTGCGCTTTCCTTTTCTTTTCGGCATGAAACTTTTGCTCCAATTGGATGTCGGTGTCTCTTAAGTGTGTCACCCTACGGTTCGTGAATAATGCAGACATGATCGAGACCCCTCTCGGATCAATAATCAGAAGCGGGATCTGGAGACCCATACTGACTCCCACACATTCAACGATGACTTTCTTGTGATCGTCGGAACCTTTTATGCTAGTATCTTAATCCCTTTGTTTCGCGATATATTACATGTTCGAGATTCGATCATCGGTATCTCCATACCTAGTTTGATCTTGTTACCGACATGCACTCTTTTCTCGTTCCCGTGATATAACATTCTAGTGATCAAATCACTTGCTTGCAAGCTAATCAATGTGATATCACCGAGAGGGCCCAGAGCATATCTATCCGTCATCGGGATGAAAAAATTCCACTCTCGATCCATGGGCCTCAATATAACACTTTAGTAGTTCTGAATCCATCTTTATAATCACCCTGTTACGGTGTGACGTTTGATGTTATCAAGAAACTCTTCCAGTGTTAGTGATTGACATGATCTCATGGTCTAAGGATTAGGATCACTTCGTAAGTTGTTATAGCAATATAAACTCAATGACTTTGATCGTAATGCTATACTTCGGATGAATGTTCATCACACCATTACACTAATGTTGTGATCCCGTTATTAACAACATCCAATGTCCATGATCAGGAAACTTTGATCATCTTGTTAATCAACGAGCTAGTTTATGAGAGAGGCATAACTAGGAACTTTCTTTTTGTTTATTAAACACACATGTATTAACGTTTCCGTATTAATACAATTATAGCATGTAAAATAAACATTTATCATAAACAAGGAATACGATAATAACCACTTTATTATTGCCTCTCGGGAATATTCCCTTCAGGTAGATGGGTATGCATCCCCATCATCTCCCTCATTACCAAAGCGCGGCGCAATAAGATCATCATTGTATGATGGCCTATCTTGAGAGGATGATCTCGAAGGCCTTGCCCTCCTAGGTGCATCTCTTTCAAACACTTCTCCAAAAGTATGGTTGTCCATGGCCCCTTTTCTGAAATTTTTAGACAAACACCAAACCAAGTGATTTCCAAGTTAATAAATGAAGGGGAACTACTATAGGAACTTGCTAGAGGACTAAACATGCATCAAAATGAAATCTATAAGCATAGAAAAAGCATGCAAGCTCACATAACCTGTCACCTATAGTAGCAAAATACTCAAGATACAATCCACCAATCAAAAATCTAATTGGACAAGCGGGGGAGGCACATACCGGAGAGCAAACCCTCCAAAAATCAGCAGCAAATATGGGCTGAGCAAGGAGATCAAAAATCGGGAGCAAGAACAGCAGGAACTCGAGCTAAGCAAAGTTTTCTGGTGTTTTTCATGAGAGAGAAAGAAGTGGCTGGAAGGAGGCTAAGTGGAGGGCCAGGGGTGGCCCACACCTGGCCTAGGCGTGCCCTAGGGCTGGCCGCGCCACCAGGGGTGTGTCGGCCTGGTGGGTCCCCCTAGGTCACTCTAGGTGTCACTCTGCCCCTTTTTCAAGAAAAAAATTAATATGAATTTTTTGGAAATTTTCGAGAAACTTTATTTTTGGCCAATTTTCAGGTTATGAAAATTGATTTTCTCGTAGAAAAAGATTTTTGAAAGACACAAAAGCAAACCAAGACTAAAACTACAGAAGTTCTAAGACACTCTAAAAAGCAAGCAACTAGCAAAACTAAGACTAACAAGAGGAAAAACAAAGATTGGAATGGAGAAAAATAAAAGCGAGCAAGGATAATCATTGTGAAAGCATTGTTTTGTCCATTAAAATCCCTTTGTTAACAAGGTAGATCAAGTCTTGTTACCAAAACAATTTTATATGAAACAAAACTTTGCATTTCACAAAATGATTATGTTACCTCAATCTTGATAGCAATAGTCTCAATCATAATAGTTTCAAAATTTTCTTGTGGAATGGGACAATAGATTTCTCCAACTTTGATGCCCTCAATATTTTCAATTGAATTTAGGCCATAAATCTTATCAATCTTCTTGGGGAAATAGACAGTATGCTCTTTGTCATTAATATTAAAAGTCACTTTTCCTTGATGACAGCACCTGTAGTATTAAGAAAAGGTCTCCCAAGAACAATAGACATATTATCATCTTCAGGCATCTCAAGCATAACAAAATCAGTTAATACTAAGCAATTATGAGCCACTTGAATAGGAACATCCTCACATATACCAACAGGAATAGTAGTTGACTTATCAGCCATTTGCAATATCAATTTTTCTAGTTGAAGTCTCTTATAGAAAGAAAGGCATAACACTAACTCCAGCTCCCAAATCACACAAAGCAGTTCTAACATAATTATTTTTAATAGAGCAAGGAATAGTTGGAATACCTGGATCACCAAGTTTCTTTGGAACCTTACCATTGAAGGAATAATTAGCAAGCAAAGTGGAAATTTCCTCATTAGGAATCTTCATTTTATTAGAGACAATATCCTTCATATACTTTGAATAAGGAGGCAACTTAATAGCATTAGTCAAAGGAATTTGCAAAAATAAAGGTTTCATCAACTCACAAAACTTGTTATAGTGTTCTTCCTCCTTTGACTTGTGTTTCTAATTAGGAAAAGGCATCGGTTTTTGCACCCAAGGTTCTCTTTCACTACCATGTTTATTAGCAACAAAATCTTCCTTAATGTACTTAGTGTTCTTAGTGTGCTTTTCAGGTTCTTCTTCAACTTCTTCCTTATCAGGAGCATCATTGTTATCATTACCACTTTCAGTTTCAGCATCAAAAACAGATATACTATTAGGATCTATAGCAGGTTCAGAAGATTCTATAACTATTTTATGTTTCTTTTTCTTTCTCTTAGAAGAAGTACCACTATTTTCAGCTTGTTGAGAATCTTGCTCATTTCTTTTAGGATGTCCCTCAGGATATAAAGGATCTTAAGTGGTAGCACCACTCCTAGTTCTAATTTCATAAGCTTGTTTATCTCTAGAAGCATTGACTAGCATATCTTTTTGTACTTTAGAAAGTTGATCAATTTGAGTCTAAACCATTTGAAAATGTTTAACAAGCATTTTAACATCATTAGAAGTTCTTTCCACAATACCTTTCAACTCAGTAATAGCTCTAGAGTTTTCCAATGAATGATTATGAACTTGTTTATTAAAATTACCTTGTTTAACAATAAAAGTATCAAGTTCCTCTAAACATTGATCATGAGGTTTACCATAAGGAATATCACCTTCATCAAAATGTTGGAGAGAGTGTACCTCAATAGTGGATGAGTGGGAGATTGGCTTACATAATTCTTCTATAGGAGGTAAATTCTTCACATCTTCAGATTTAATACCCTACTCCTTAAGACATTTCTTAGCTTCTTTCATCACTTCATCATTTAATTCAATCACTCCTCTCTTCTTGGGTGTTGGTGTTGGAGTTGGTTCAGGCACGATTGGTTTAGGTGTAGTTGGTTCAAGTGTAGTTGGTTCAGTAGTAGTTCAATCATCATAATTATTGCTTACTTTAGCCATTAATTCTTCAGCTTCTGCAGGAGTTCTTTTCCTAAAAACACAATCAGCAAAATTATCCAGGTATGTCCTAGATTCATCAGTTAGTCCATTATAATATATATCAAGAATCTCATTTTTAGGTAATGGACATCCAAGATGTGCATGAATCAAGGCACAAAACCTTGTCCACGATTCAGGCAATTTCTCCTCTTCTCCCTGTTTAAAATCAAAAAAAATCTGCAAAACAACATGTCTAGCACTAGGAGGGAAGTATTTCTGAAAGAAAGTAGCAATCAAGCAATCAGGGCTATCAATGGATCCAGGAGGTAAATTATTAAATCAAGCTTTAGCTTCTCCTTTTAGTGAAAAGGAGAAAATTTCAGCAACAAAGTAGGTGTGTATCTTAACATCATCAGAAAATAAGGGACTCATAGTAGAAAGCTCAGTCGTATGTGCCATAGCCCATTCATTCTCAGTCCCACAAAAAGGTTCTTTCTCAACAACGTTTATATAGGATAAATCAAGAGAGAAATCATAATCTTTATCTTTAATGTTTATGGGAGATGTGGAAAACTTAGCATCAGGAGATAGCTTAGGTATAATAGTACGCTTCTCAAGGAGACTCTTAATATCACTAGCACCACGTGTGTTTCGATATTCTTCAATAAATTTATTAGTCATTTCAATATAACCATCATTAACATCACAACTCTCTCTAGACTAAGGTGAGCAAAAGGCGTAATATTGTCTTCACTAGGCATTTCAGTGTTTCCCAATATAGTTCTAGCAATTGTAGCATCTAGGAAAGGACGTAATGAACCACTCTCATCAAGCATAGTAGAAGTAACATCATGAGCATCATAAGCAATTTCATATTCAACAGTTGTAGCAGTGTGTGTAGCAGGTGTGTGTGGTGGTGGTGTAATAGGTGAATCAAGAGCAACAAAGGTGTTTGGAACTGTACCTCTTCTTGTAGTGGATGGTAATATAGGAAATTTTCCATCACAAGTTTTCCCCATGATGAAAAGGATAGAAGCAAACAATAATAAATCCAAGTGAACTTACAAATAAAGCTATGCTCCCCGACAACGGTGCCAGAAAATAGTCTTGATGACCCACAAGTATAGGGGGTCGCAACAGTCTTTGAGGGTAGTATAACCCAATTTATTGATTCGACACAAGGGGAGCCAAAGAATACTTATAAGACTTAACAACTGAGTTGTCAATTCAGCTGCACCTGAAAATATTCTTGCTCACAACAGTTTATCAGTAGCAACAGTTTTGTAGTAGCAATAGCAAAGTAACAGTAGCAGTAAAATAAAGACAGTAGTAACAATAGTAGCAAACAACAAGATTTGAGTACAGTAGGCATAGGGATGGATGGACGGGTGTTGCATGGACGAGACTATTCATGTAATATCAAGATCTAGGGCATTTGCAGATAAATAACATAAAGCATCCAAGTACTAAACAATCATAGGAATATGTTCCATATATAGTCATACATGCTCACAATGAGAACTTGCACCACATTTTTTGTCCTGCCAGCCCGTTGCAGCGAGGCCTCAAGGGAATCTACTGGCAATTAAGGTACTCCTTTTAATAGAGTACCGGAGCAAAACATTAACACTCCATGAACACACGTGATCCTCATATCACAGCCATCCCCTCCGATTATCCCAATTTCTCTCACTTTAGGGCCTTTGGTTCCGGACAATCATATGTGTAATCACCTTGCAGATAAGATCACAAACAATACTATCATCATGAATCAATAACATGTTCATATCTGAGATCATGGCACTCGGGCCCTAGTGACAAGCATTAATGTAACACCCCAGTATTAGAGCTTAGAAATAAGCTGAACCCAGATGTGTGCATTGCATTCATGCATAGAAAATCCAAAAAATTCCGCGCTTTTGAATAAAACTTGTCAAAGTGATTGAAGCTTCTCTCAACTTGATGGAATTGAAGTACATCATCAAGTTGACCGTGATAAGTTTCAATATGACCTTTGCTAAAACCTTATTTTGGGTAGATATGATTTGATCTAAGGGTAGATCAAATGTAATAAAAGTTAACCCTAATATATTATTTAATAGTTAATATTTGATCCTTAAGTAATCATATCCTAGTATTCATTAAACACTCATAAATACCAAGTTATAAACATAAATTAAGTAATAGGAATGGAACAACTAAATCTTGACCTATCTTAATCTCATCTACTTATACCATGAGTATCAGGGTAATACAACCTTAACTCCTTAGGGAGATTGAGTAGGAAAGAAACCAAGTCAAGATCATTTACCATATATCTTTCTTTCCATATCAATCATTATCATTTCTATTGAATCCTATCCATATATTTGTTGTTCATCAATGTTGAGTAATCAACTATTGATTCACCAATTCTTAACTTATCAATTCTTGACCTATCAACCCTTATCCTTATTATAGCATCTATTTAAGGCATATAAAGAAAGAAGTAAGAAGAGGTGAATGGTAATGCTTGTTTTAGATATCATCTATATGATGGGAGTGATTGAAGGGAATCAAATCAATATAGTAGTTGATGGAGTTAACTCACTCCTGAATGGATAGAATAGTTATATGGAAGATATAATTATATGGTAACAAATAGGATTATAAGGATGAACATTGAAGATAGATATCAATGAGTAATCCTATTGGATTAAGTAGGCATAGTCAATGAATAACATTTCTTAATCCAATAGGGACACTAAGAAGATAATTTCAATACAACTGTAATGTTGTATTGTTAAAGGCCTTGATTAGCCAATTGGAAACCTAAGACATAAATTATCAAAGGATTATAATGATCATGCCTTACTCACCAAGATTGAATGATTATATCATATATAAGTGACATTGGTGGATAAAACATGATTGAAACCTAGTATAGATATGTTATCCTAGTTTAGCCATGACAAGCCATATTAATATTATGAAGTTGAATACAAGCTATTGGAGCCAAGAAGAGATAAGATGTTATAAATAAGATTGTGCTTTGAAGCATTGAGTTATTGAACTAATAATATCCTTCTTAAATAATAGTAAGCACTTGAGGTGCATTAGTTGATTTATATTGCTGCTGGAGTAATATTAGTGGTGGATGATTAAGGAAGAGTATGAATGTAGTTCGAAGTAACCACTTGTTGGATTGAAGGTTATCAATAGTAGAGTAGTTGATATAACCAAGTATGGATTAGGTGAAGATTATAAAAAGCTTTAGTGTCAAGCTCACTGGATTTATAAATAGATTTAGAAGAATAAAAAGGGAATAAGAATATTCTTGTGAAGTAAAGCTCATCATGTTAACACATGATGATGGATAGGAAGAAGTACTATATCTAGGAAAGGAATTCCTTAAACAAAAGTCTAGGATTGTGAATTATGGAAGATAGGAATTCTTGGTAAAACATTCAACCTTAAATCTGTAATCAAACTCATTATCTATTCCATCTATTTGAATCAATCATCTTATTTCCACAATGCTTCATAGAAATATTTTCCTATAGCAAATCACTTAAGCACATCTTTGTCATTCTCAACCATCATTATCCTAGGTACTTAGGAGCTATCTTTATCAATTATTTCTAATAAGTTAGCCTAGGAAACAATCCCACTATTTTAATTTAAATAGTGATATCATTAAAGATCACAAACATAAAGACAATGTGTTTAGTCATTAATCTTTATTCACATTAACAAAAAAATATAAGTATAGTAAGTACCCTAAAACCTAGGATAAGCATTTGGAATTCAAACCCTAAGTTCTATGTTAGCTATCACAAAATATATACATTGCTATTTCTTAAATTTATGAGAATTATAGTAATCATATTAATTACTCAAAACTTTATGTATTAAATAATAATGAAGGATCACTATATATATAAAAGTTTCTTTAATTTCATAAATCAATAAGAATCAAAACTCATGGATTAATAGTAATGCATTCTTTATTAAGTTTATGTATTTTAGATAAAGTAAATTCATATCAAAAGACCCTACAAATGCTAAAAAGAAAATATATGTATATATAAAGAAAATAAAGAAGTGATAATATTATATAATAAAAACTCACAAAATGATTTTAAATACCATGGTTTTATGAGAGAAGGAAACATGGTTTTATGAGAGTTATATTGTGAACTTTATTCAAAGTGCTACTAAAAGTTATTATGAGAGAAGGAAACATGGTTTTATGCATCTCAATAATATTAAGTTTCCCCATTTTATGCTAAAAGCTCTAAAGTTGCATTTATACTGTCTTCCTATGCTAGTATCCTTTTGTTTCAACAATTTGCTTTCTCATGATACTCCCTTGCATAGGAAGTGGGTAAGACTCAAATGTGTTGATAATTTGATTCTTGATGCTCTCTTTCACTTCAAATCTATATCTCCTATGTGAGCATCTTTGAAACTATCAAGCCTAACTTAAAGGCATTAAAGAAAAGTACTTCTTGGGAGATAACCCAATAGTTTTGTTGAGTTTTGGAAGTTATTACCTCAGTAATAACCGCTCCTTATCCTTTTTGTTTTGGTTTTTGTGTCAAGATCAACTACTTTCGAGAAGTAGAGGAGTTGTGAAAAGTGGCTATCTTGGGACAGATTTTTGTGCTGCATTGTGAAAATTCGTGAAGAAGCTCAGTACTTCGGATGGATCTGTAATTTACTATGTTGTTCTCTAAGTTGTTACCCAACTTTCATTAGTTTTGCACTTTTTTATTTGAGCAACAGAAGTTTTTTGAAAAAATCAATCTTTACCTGCTGGTCTGTTTTGACAAATTTCTGCCATCATTTGCATTTGCTTCTTATATTGATTCCCTTTTAGATTCTTTTTGGGGCTTCTGGAAAAGAGTTGCTACAGTAGCTTTTGTTTTGATGGGTTTCAGCTGAAGTTTGAGCCTAAAGGTTTATTGTTTTTGCATACACTAATGTTGCCATTGAGATTTGTGTGAGGCCTTGTATGAAAGGAATTTTTAGGAGAAGGAGAAAAGGAATCTGAAGAGTCCGTCTTTGAATAGGTAAAAGTGGTGAAAACAGAAGGTTCATGAAAACCTTATCTTTTTATATGTTTGATGTTTTTATTACATACGGAAGGTTACGAGACGAAATAGAGGAGGAAACGGAGGCCAGGGTGGCCACACCCACCCTAGGCGCGGGCCCCAGCTAGCCGCGCCTGGACGGGGTGTGAGCCCCCTGAACTCCGTCTCCGCCTCGTTTTGGCACAGTACCTTCCTAATGCATTGAAACTTCGTAATATATAACCCCCTGGATCCCTTGAGGTTCATTTATCGTGTTCTCGCCGTGTTTCATTTTGATCTGTTTCTGTCAGGAAATCTTCTCAAGTTTAGAGCACCATAGTCTCCGCCAACGACAAAGGCAAGAAGCCCGAGGAAGATTATCCTCAAAACCCCAAGGAGGAGGAGGTCTTGGTGGAGGATGAAGAAGACATGGAGGAGGAAGAGCATCCGGACACTCGCACTACCGTCACAAGCATTGGAGTGGTGGCAAACCCTATCAACCTTAGGGGGATAGCACAGATGCCTACAGGAGGGAGAACTCTGCGTCATATCTTCGCTCCACGATCACCTCCTTCACGCACCAAGAACCCCTTCCATACTCTCTTAATTGAGCGACATTACGAAAAGGTGCCCAAAGGGAATTTGCCCTCCGTTTGGGATCTGCCTCATTCTAACCATGAAGGAAAGGAACACACTAAGAAGGAAGAGTGGGGAAAGAATAACAAGGACTGGAATTCTTGGTCTGACATGATCATGAACCGCATTGAGCATAATTCAGAGTTGATTCATACTCTAACCTTCGAGATTGAGGATTTGAGGGAACTGATTGAAGAGCTTATCAAGAGAACACCACCACCATCGAAGGAGTAATTCGTCATCAGGTTTGGCATCCCCTTGGCTTGTTCCAAGCTTGGGGGAGTGCCACGGTATCACATCATTGTCTTTTATCTTTTACCTTTTTAGTAGATTCATATCTTTGGTAGAGGAGTTATCTTATAGGTTGGTTTGCATTATGGAAGTATCTCTCCTTTAGCTGGCTATCTATGTATCCCTTGGTGTGAGTGCCTTTATGGAATATTAATGATAAGTCTCATCTTTTACTTTTTACACTTCTTATTTTAGTTTGCAATCTCTATTATATGATTGATCTTGTTGATCAGTATTGGCATCACTTTGGGTGCATCAAGTAGATCTAAATTGGTTTTGGCAAACCCAGCTCTGGTCAGTAGCAACACTTTTTGAGGTTTGAAAGGAACAGAGAAAAAGCTTATAGGTATTTTGTATCATTTATTTTCTTGGTTGGCTCATAAGCTTAGTATTATTTATTTAAGACCTTTTCTGTCTTCAAAGAAGATTGCATGTTTGGCTTTATTACTTGTATGTTTGCTTGTTTCCTTTAACTCTTTTGCTTGCTACCCAGCCTTGCTATCCAAAAACTAGTTTTGAGAAGGCATACTTCTCATGCTTCCAACCCCTTTGAACCAAAACATGTGCCATTTGTGTCCACATATCTACCTATTATAATTATTGCTATTCCAAGAAAATTCTCAAGATTCATCTATCTTTCAAATTAAAAATTATTTTGTTATGTGAAAACTAGTTAGTAAAGCTCTCACGAACTTGATGGCCACCTTATTTTATTGCCCCTAATAAACTTGAACCATTGTGTCATCGAAGTTGTATATGCTTGCATCTATACGTTGGGATTAGCAGAACCGTGCTGTCACGGGAATACTTTCAACACCTGTAAATACATACCCAGTTGATATCATGCTCTTTTGTTTGCGGATGTTGTCGGTGTGAAATAAAAGCGGAGCTTGTAAGTCCATGGAGTTATGTATGTGTGTTAGAGAAACGCCTGGGCCGCTAGCCTAAGCCATGCCTAATCATGGTGGAAACTTGCAGCATCACCATAGTGAGCAATCTATGAAGCTTTCTTCTTACATAAAAAAAGAGAGAGACATATTGAAAAGAGGAAAGAGAGAAAAAAGCGCCATTTTCCCATGGCAAATAAGACATTGCTGAGATGCTCACTGTCTGCTTGCCTTGTCATTTTGATTATGGGATAGCTCCTGTATCATGTGCAAGGAGTACCCAGTTGGTGGTTCTTTATGATACACATGTACTTACAATGACAAGAACTTACCTGTAACTAAAGTTGAGTATCATGAGGATCGGCCCTCGCACTCAAGTGACATGAGTTTGCCAACTTATATATCGTCAAGCATATACTCCATATTTGTTCACTTTAACCTTAATCACCTCAAGATGATTATGATAGGGGCAATGAGAGCTCAAAGCTAGTAAGTACCATAATATTTTGAAAGCTCTTTATGAACTTGAAATCCCTGCTTCCCTCTATGAAGGGCCTTTCTTCTACTTCTAAGTTGAGTCAGTAAACCCACTTTCTCTCTATCTCCAGCAAGCATTTGAGTTGTTGTGTTTCAAGTATTCATATGATGATTTATTCAATCATGTTCTTTATCTTCCTTGTTTGCACAAGACTCTTATATATTGAGTATTACTTTGAAAGCCTTCATTGTGAAAAACCTTTTATGTTTGAGCAAATAGTACTCTTGTTGTAAAAACTCCTACAAAAGCTTTATTTGTGAAACTGTTTGCCAGTTGTTCTATGACCAAGAACAAAGTTTGCCAATTCCAATTATGATTTATCTTTATGCATCTCTATTGTGACTCCTATACTTGTTGCAAGCTAAGTTATATAATGGTGAGTTGCTTTCTTCTATGAGTTGCGTAATGGTAAATGTGATGCTTCTTGTCTGTATTCTTTTATCAACACTTCACTCCATAAACCTGTGGACATGTTTACCAAGCTCAGTTTTCGCTTGGGGACAAGCGAAGGTCTATGCTTGGGGGGAGTTGATACGTTCAATTTGCATCACCATTCTATATCATAATTTGCCTCTATACATTGATATATTTCATATTAAGAGGTGTTACTTATGTCTTTTCATCTGTTTTTGCATGTTGGATGATTCTTGGAGGATGAACCGCCGGAGTCAGGATTCTGATGGAAAAAGAGGTGTTTTGATGCAATTTCACAAAGATCAAAAAAATACCAGAATAACTATGGAAAATCCTATTTTCCTAGAAGACGAAGAATGCTAGAAGGGGAGGCGAAGATGGGCCATAGGCCCCCCCTAGGCGCGGGCCACCCCTAGGCTGCACCTACAGGGGATGTGGACCACATGGCCAACCTCTAGCTCCGCCCTCTCTCCTATATCTTATCCTCGAAACCCTAATACACGAAGGCGGCCATAAAAAGATTCCGCCGCATCTGCGGGGCGGAAAACACCGAGAGAGAAAGAGCTCTCCGGTAGACAGATTTCTGCCAGGGAAATCCCTTCCTGGAGAGGGGATATCGTCGCCATCAACACCATCTTAAAGCTAGACTTCATCGGGATCATCATCATAATCATCCACACCATCATCTCCACCAGCACCATCATCATCACTCCATCCCGCTATAACAATTGTGTTGAATCTTGCATAGTTTTAGGGGAAACTTTCCCGGTGTTGATTACTATTATAGTTGATGCTTGTGAGTGGAACCATTGGATTATTGTTTATGTTCAGATTTTTATTCATCACCATATCATCTTTGATCTTGATCCATATGATTTCTCGTGAGTAGTTCGTTTAGTTCTTGAGGACATGGGAGAAGTCATGTTGTTAGTAGTGGATTTGTGTTGAGATATTATTCAATGGTTTAGTATTTAAGTTGTGGTGCTATTCTTCTACTGGTGTCATGTGAACGTCGACTACATGATACTTCACCATTTATAGGCCTAGGGGAATGCATTGTGTATTTGGATACTAATTGTGGGGTTGCCGGAATGACAGAAACCTGAACCCCCATTAGGAAACCGTTGCACAAGGGAGTGTAGGATCCCAGAGTTTAAGGCTGTGGTTAGGTTTATACCTTAATTGCTTTCTTGTAGTTGCAGATGCTTGCAAGGGGTTTAATTACAAGTATGTATTAGTCCAAGTAAGGTCGGTACATTAGCACAGGTTCACCCACACAACACTTACAAAACCAAAGAAGACTACTCAGCTATTTGAAGCGAAAGCACTTGATAGAATTCCCATGTGTCCTCGAGAACGTTTGGTCCTCATAAGTATTTCCTCCGGCTTATCCTTTGCTAAGAAAGGATTGGGCCACCTTGGGAGAAAATACCATGAACATATATGTGAAGTATCCCCCAAGGTGTGGAGCCGGAAAACTCGCAAGATCAAAAACCGCAATAAGATATGCAAGTGAAATCCTTAGATGATGAACTATAGCTTGTTAAGATGATGACCACAAGCTCTAGATCCTCTCATGGACAAGAACCAAATAACAACCAAGAAATATGATGCTATGAATGCAAAGGTTTGAGCTTTCTCCGAACGATGCAAATGAGACACCCGCTTGAGAGCCCCTCTTCATAGAACGGCTATCTATCCTAAACCCGGTCTCCCAACTAACAATACGAGACCGGCAAAATAAAAGCCCTATCAAGGACATACCTTTGCCTTGAGCATCCCACTTGAACTTGATGTAGACCGTCTTGTTCTTCTATAGTGGGAACACCTTTCTTGGATGCTCTTGCTTGATGAAGATGAAGACTTGCAAATTGCTCCCCCATAGTCCATGGGGAAACCTCTTCTTTGAACTTGTCTTCATCATTCCATGAGCACGAGGATGGAAAGCTTCAAGCATGAGATCTTCTAGAGATGGCGCATATTGAGCTCGCCCTTCTTCATCCCTACTTGAGGTTGATCCATCTTGATGCAACTCTTTGCACATGCCTTGATCAACCTTCAAGCTCCTTCTTTCTTCATGATTCCAATGGGCACAAAGCCCTTGGACATTTCTTCATCTTCCAACCTTGAGACCAACACATGGCCCAAGTGATGCCAATGGACAAACCTATAAGTGAAACTCAATTTACACATTAGTCCATAGAGATTGTCATTAATTACCAAAACCACACATGAGGGCATACATGCCCTTTCAAACACGAACAAGAAGCATCACACTTACCGTTGCACAACTCATAAAAGAAAGCAACTCACCATTATATAACTTAGCTTGCAGCCAAGTATAGCAGTCACAATAGAGATGCATAAATATAAATCATAATTGGAATTGGCAAACTTGTTCTTGGTCAGAGAACAACTGGCAAACAGTTTCACAAAAGCTTTTTGTAGAAGTTTCAAAACAGGAACACTCTTTGCTCAAAAAGGTTTTTCACAAGTGAAGGCTTTCAAAGTAATATTCAATAGATAAGAGTTTTGTGCAAACAAGGAAGATAAAGAACATGATTGAATAAATCACCATATGAATGCTTGAAACACAACAACTCAAAAACTTGCTGGAGATAGAGAGGAAGTAGGTTTACTGACTCAACTGGTAACTAGAGAAAGGTCCCTTCTTAGAGGGTAGCAGGGATTTAAAAGTCATAAAGAGCTTCCAAAAGATTATGGTACTTACTAGATTTGAGCCCTCATTGCCCCTATCATAAGCATCTTGAGATGATTAAGGTTAAAGTGAACAAAGATGGAGTATATGCTTGACGAAATATAAGTTGGCAATCTCATGTCCCTTGAATATGAGGGCCACTCCTCATGCATACTCAACTTTGGGTCCAGGTAAGTTCTTGTCATTGTAAGTATTTGCTCATTGAGAACCGCCAACGGGGTACCCCTTGCACATGGTACAGGAGCTTTACCATAACCAAAATGACAAGGCAAGCAGACAATGGGCATCTCAGCAATCTTTTTTTATTTACTATGTATATAGCTTTTTATTGAGGATGCTTGATAGATGACTCACTATGGTGATGCTGCAAGTTTCCACCATGATTAAGCATGGCTTAGGCTAGCGGCCCAGGCGTTTCTCTAACACAGAATACAAACTCCAGGGACTTACAAGTTCCCTCTTTATTTCACACCGTTGACATCCATAGACAAAAGAGCACAATATCAACTGTGTACAGAGTACAAGTGCAATGTTGAAAACGTTCCCCGTGACAGCACGGTTCTGCTAATGCCAACGTATAGATGCAAGCATATACAACTTTGATGTCCACAATGGTTCAATTTTATTAGGGGCAAGTAAATAAAGTGTGCCATCAAGTTCGTGAGAGCTTTACTAACTAGTTTTCACATAACAAAATACTTTTTAATTCGAAAGGTAGATGAAGCTTGAGAATTTACTAGGAATAGCAATAGCTATTAGGTAGATATGGTGGACACAAAGGGCAAAAGTTTTTGGTTTCAATGGATTTTGGAAACATGAGAAGTATTGTTGGAGATATGCCCTAGAGGCAATAATAAAATTAGTTATTATTATATCTTTGTGATTATGATAAATGTTTACATTCATGCTATAATAGTATTAACCATAAACATTAATACTTGTGTGATTTGTAAACTAAATTAAAGTCCCTAGTAAAGCCTCTTTATAATACTAGCTTGTTGATTAATAGATGATCGTGGTTTCTCGATCATGAACATTGAGATGTTGTTAATAACAAGATCATATCATTAGGAGAATGGTATGATGGACATACTCCTATAGATAAGCGTAGCATAAAGATCAAGTCATTTTAATAGTTCAATTGCTATAAGCTTTCTGATACATAGTAACCTAATTCCTTCGACCATGAGATCATGCTAATCACCATCACCGGAAGGATGCTTTGATGACATCAAACACCACACCGTAATTGGGTGGCTATAAAGGTGGCATTGAGTGTTCGGAAAGTATGGGTTGAGGCACATGGATAAAGAGTGGGATTTGTCCATCCATATGACGGATAGATAAACTCTGGGCCCTCTCGGTGGAATGTCATCCAATTAGCTTGCAAGCATGTGACTGGCTCACAAGGGATCACATATCACGGGAACGAGAAAAGAGTACTTATCGGTAACGAGGTTGAACTAGGTATACCGACGATCAAAACCTCGGATAAGTAAACTATCATGAGACAAAGGGAAATTGGTATCGTATGTAAGTGGTTCATTCGATCGCAAAGTAATCGTTGAAATATGTGGGAGCCATATGAATTTTCAGATTCCTCTATTGGTTATTGATCGGAGAAGTGTCTCGGTCATGTCCGCATAATTTACGAACCGTAGGGAGACACACTTAAGGATTCGATGTTGTTTAGTAGATATGGAATGTTAGTAGGGATACCGAATGTTGTTCAGAGTCTCGGATGGGATCCGGGATATCACGATGAGATCCGGAATGGTCCGGAGAATAAGATTCATATAAGGAAAGTCCTATTTCGGAGTTCAGGAAAGTTTCCGATGATTTCATCGGAGAGGTTCTAAAAGGGTCTAGAAGGTTCACCGGTCCGAAATGAGAATGGTCCATGAATGTTTCATGGGTATGTGGAATGATTGGATCATGTCCAAGGTCACTTGGTGTTGGCATATGCAAGAGAGAAATAAAGCTCTAATTTGAAAGTCAAACGGGAAGTTTGAAAAGTCAAACTGGAACAATGGTTTCCTAGTGGGAGAAGAAACAAGTCCTTCTCTCAATCCAACTTGGGTTTGGGTTTGGATTCAAACCCACTCCTCCCAAGGCTTCCCCTCCCTCTCATAAATAGAGGAGGAGGGCTGCCCCAAACAACACAACTTCCAAGCCCTCTCCACGAGCCGCTGCCGCCGACCCGCGCCGCCGCCAGCACCGTCGCTCGCCGCCGCCGACACCTCCTCCTCCTCCCGGATCTCTAAACCCTAGTTTTCCGGGAAACCCTAATCCACCATAACTCGCATCCGGCTTAGGCGAAGCCCTGCGGGATCTTTCCTCTACTTCTGACACCATGTCGTCGTTCTGCCGGAATCGCGAGGGAGAACTACAACCTCCGCTGCCTGCTGGAACAAGGGAGAGGAAGGTCTTCATCGAGTACCGAACGTGTAACCAACTGTGGAAGCGCTGCCGGAACGTAGCGCCGGAAGGATCGTCTACGCGATCTTGAGATCGGCAAGTGTACGACTACATCACCCACGAGAATCTGCTCTCGTAAACCGCTTTGGAATCTTCGAGAGTGAGTTCCTCTATCGACTCGTTGCTACAATCTAGTAGATAGATCTTGGCTTGTTTGTGTGCATGCGGTAGAATTTTTTTGTTTTCCAAGCTACGAACCCCTACAGTGGTATCAGAGTCGTGTCTATATGTAGATCTATTGCACGAGTAGAACACAATGGTCATTATGGGTGGTGGTGCTTTTATTATCAATTACTTTTTGTGTACTTTGCATCTTGCGGTATGATGGGATGAAGCGGCCCGGGCTAACCTTACATGACATCGTTCATGAGACTTGCTCCACGCTCAACATGCAACTTGTATTGCATAAGTGGCTTTGCGGGTGTCTGTCTCTCCCATCATAGTTTACAACGGGCACTTGATAGTTCAAGCATCAATGTTGTGGTTCTTGTTCGTAAGTTAGAACGACACTTATTCAAAGCCCCAAACCACATAAAATATGCAAAGAAAATTAGAGGCGTCTAACTTTGTTTTGCAGGGGTGTGCTGTGATGTGATATGGCCATGATTGTGATTATATTTGATGTATGCAATGATCCTTATTGTAAGTTGGCAACCGGCAGGAGCCATATGGTTGTCTTTAAATTCCGTTAAGGCCTGCGAGTCTATTAAAAGTAGTTGTAATAGTTGAAGCTGGTGGAAGACAACCATGAAATGGCGCCATTGACCTTGACGCCATACCGGTGATGATGGAGATCATGATAGTGCTTGAAGATGGATATCGGAAGCACAAGAAGAAAGGCCATATCATATCACATATTATGAATTACATGAGATGTTAATCCTTTTATGCATCTTGTATTGCTTAGTTCTCGACGGTACCATTATAAGATGATCCCTCAAGCACACAAATTTCAAGTTTTAAAGTGTTCATCCTTAGTAAGCACCGTTGCTAAAGCTCGTTGTTTCGAAGCACCACGTGATGATCGGGTGTGTTAGATTCTGCGAGTGTATACAACGTGAGCAAGCCAGATTTGCTCATGCAGAAGCTAAGGTTTGATCTTGACGAGCCTAGCATGTACAGACATGGTCTCGGAACACGGATCACCGAAAGGTAAAGCATGAGTCATATAGTAGATATGATGAACATGATGATTGTTCGCCATTGAAGCTACATCAACTCTCGTGATGATCGGTTTTGATGTGGTGGATTTGGTTCGTGTGATCACTAAAACAATTTGAGGGATATTGTTTTGAGTGGGAGTTCACCTAGATTAATATTGTTAGGGAGTTCATGAATAGGACATTTAAGCATTAGCAGCTTCAATCTCCCCCAAGCTTGAGCTGTACTTTCTCCATCAAAAGGCCAAAAATTATATATAAGACTTCTATCCTTTTGGATTTCACTGGGAGGATAAAATTTAGAGTAAAAGAGAGATGCCATTTTGTAACATCCCAGCATTTAGGAACTAACGAAGGGTAGATTTAGGAATTTAAGACGTTGCATGCATTCATCTATGAAAATGTGGGTAAATTTTTCGCCAGATAAAAAAAACCTAAAGTGATCAAGGTTTCTTTCGTACTTTGAGATTAGGTATAGTCTTGAAGGATGATTGTTATAGACTTTGATATGATCTTGGTGGACTTATGTGTTTTGGGAAATGAAATTTGAATTTAAAAACTTGAGTGTTTGAATTATAATTCAAAAGGATTTTTGAATGATGTTTGAGTATTTGATTTAATTAAGAGTTAACCAATAGTAACTCAAACTTTATATAAAGAAAGCAATTAAGAATAAGAATCTCCATTTCATAATTTTATTCAATAAATAAGTTACAAAAATATAACTTATGAAAATCATCCACAATCTTTACAATAGTAAATAAATAAAGAATAATATTTCTTTACTGATGATAGTACAATATTTATTACAAAATAATAAAATAAAGAGTATTACAAGTGACTATTCTAAAAAAAACTAAACTAAAGTCTTGATCTTCAAGTCTAGTACCTGCAAAACAAACACAAACAAAAAGAAACAAAGTTAAGGTTAAAATTATATTACTCTCAGAATTGACAGTGAAGTGCACTATTCAAGATTCATCATTGAGTAATCTTTTAAAAAGGGGCAAGTTTCACCAATATGAAAGAATATATCTTTCATAATTTCAAGCCATAAGTCAAATAAACAGCAAGGAGGGGCAAGTTTCACCAGCCAGGTAAAAGGTAACCTGATAACAGTAACTCTCAAATTCAGAACATATCCACAAGTTGTACAGCAATCACACAGGCAGCACACACACCAAACTGCATGGTGTGTGTGTGCTGTCAGCACCATAGCAACAGCCCAATCACACAAAACTGCTCAGCACAGCCGTGGTGAAGCACTAGTGCATCTCGTCACTGCTCACACCACACAAGAACAGCTATCTTAGCTAGAGCCAAATAAACCAGTAACACCATATCACACCAGATCAAGCCACATATCACCTGATGGTGACATAAGGAGGGGAAGGATCAGGTGAATAGCAAGGCCAAGCTCACATGAGCTAGGAGGAGCAGAGTTCCTCAAGGCCAAGCACAAGCATCAAGGGAACACAAGAACAGCATCAAAAGGAGAAGGACTGGACCAGACCAGCAACACCACCAGCACATCAAGCCATCACAAGCATAGATTTTGTGGTGAGTATCATAAACAACCATATGATATGTTTATCTTATCCAAGCAAAATATATGTGCTGATGCATAATACAACCTCTCAATAATCACCCAAGTGTGGTGAAGCTATCCTATAGGTTTTAAATATAAAGATCAGGATCAAACTCTATTAAAAACACAAAATTCTCAGACCAGCCTCACAGAATTGGTGATACCAAAGGTAACCTCTATAATCTATCATTTGTTCTTACAAAATTTGGGCACATCTCCAAGAAGGAGTAACACCTCAGATTTTATAAGCCACAAACAAAACCATATATATTTAACCAACTAGGATCCAAGATCTAGTAAGCAGCTGATGTCTTAATCAATTTTGAAAATGACAGCAACATAGGAACTTAGTTCCTAGAGCCTCAGACCGGCATCATTGGCTGGATCAAACAATAAGTTTCCCAACTTATCTATCAACATCCATCAAGTCCTAGAAATGACTATAAGTATAGTCAGTAACAAGATCTACTTATGTACCATCTTAAGAAGGTTTCATAAGCACTGAACTTATCACAAAGACAATCAAATAGTCTAATCTACACAAATCATCTATCAAATCATCTCCCTGAGACTTGATACAGGTATCATATCCTAGTTATTTATTCATGATCAAAGAATCATTAGATTCTATTGAATAAAATTCAGACCAAGCATAATCTGGCAAGCCAACAATAACTAGGTCAGTGAATCCTCACCGACTAGATCATTGTCAGTATCAAGATACTGACAACATAAACACATCAATTCACCAGAGTACCAACCAGAGGCAATACTATGCAACCCTAGCATTTAATCTAGCCTTAGTCACAAACCAACAACAACAACACACAATCAAAGGGGGTGACCACAAGCACTGAGGGCAGAGCACCCAAATCACCACTAAACAGCATAACCAGATCATAGGAGCATCTTACAAGCACCAGAGATGAACCCTAGTAGCAATACAAGAACAAACTATAACTGGCCACTAGATACACACAAAGGAATCCAAGGTGATAAGATGAACTAGGATCCACGAAGGCATAACTCACCAGGGTCCTCGCTGACGAATTGAAGAGGAAGCAGAATGGCCGACGAGCTCGCGGCGGCACGGGGAGCACCCCAGAGGGTGCTGCAACCCACACCAGCCTCGACGGCGGCCACAGCAGCACACGGGCACCACACCTCACCACGGGAGGGTCTGTGGCGGCGGCAGCAACACCATCCCCAAACCCTAGGGTTCGGGAAGGGGCTAGCCTAACCATGGTAGGACCCCAGGATCAAATCGAACTGGACCAGATGGACGAGCATGGTCGACAACCTTGCCCCGCACCACGGTGGCGGCCAGGACGGTCCATGGCGGTGCGAATTGCCGGCGACAGAATCGCTGACCAAAGGGTCGGGAGAGGAGAAGAAGAGAGGTGAGATCGAGGGAGAGACAGAGAGTGAGTTGGGCTGGGTGGGCCGAAAACCCTTCGAGGTGTTATTTTGACCGTGCCCTACTAGGCCACAAGGGCCCAATAAGCCCAAACAAACAGCCCAAATCATTTAGAGCCTGTTTTTAATAAATAGGAAAAGACCAAAATGCCCCGGAACTTAAATAAATTCTAGAAAAAAAATAAAAGTTCAAAAATTATAAATAAATATTTTTGGATTCACAATAATCCAAACTATCCAAATTAATTAACAAATAAAATTTTAAACATATAAATTTTATCAATTTCATTAAGAATTTTGTAATTTAAATATTCCTTATGGAATTTTACAAAATTATTGAAAGATGGTAAAATTAAATAAAAATCACTTTCATTATATATTAATATTGTAGTATTTTAGAAAAATACTAAACAAATATTTAATAACAATTTTTGGTAATTAAATGATAATTCTTAAAGGAATTATCAAATTAATAAAATTCAAATAAAAGGGAAATAAAATAAAAGAATACAATATTCTATTATAAATATTAAAAATTAATATTTATAAATCCTTTATTATTAAAAATATTTTTTATAATAATGGGGAGAATGAATATCAAGTTAAATGATGCATTACATTACTTTGCATAATCATTTTGCTTCGTTAAATATTGTCCTTACCGAGCAATAATGATGTTTTTGTAGACATAGAAGCTCAAGGTCTAGTGCAAGCATCAGACTTCACTACCTTGCCATCACAAGGCAAGTTCATCACTTGCTCATATCCTTTGAAGAGTTTTTATCAAGTATTTGCAAATGGTGTGTTATCATATATACTCTAAAGAAAGAAAATATTATTTTCACAAATAAAGAAATCTTAGATATCATCCTAAGTGATGATATAATGGAGCAATAGAACTTAGGGTTCTAATTGCAATAATGATGATCAATTAGGGACTTAATAACCCCTGACATCAGTGATTCTAGCGCCGTATATTACGCGTTAGCCATGAGATTTGGAATGGGACAGAGAATTCAGCTGTATCTTCTTCCTCTCGCATGAAGCCGGATGTGCGGGTCGTGGCTATTATCCTCGTAGCGTGCATATTAATTGGTAATTCATAGAGGATATGCAGCATATGGGTGGGAACCCTCATCATCCCATGATAGTTCTGGCATCTAATGGTTTGTACAAACCATCGCCGTAATTCAATTTGTGGGCATGGTGTACACCAAGGAGGCATGCGAGGTCACGAAGGGGGCAGTGATTGGCTTGGACCAACTACTGGGCCCCACATCATGGAATTGTGGACGGGAAAGTACGCCCGGTTGTGCAACAAGGAGTTGATCTCTCATGGGTAAAGTAACGCACCTCTGCAGAGTGTAAGAATTGTAACTTGTTACTCCCTGTTCCGGGAAGGAGCTACGAACGCGGCAGGAAAGGAACTCCATGAAAGTTCTGGTCAACCTGTGAAGGCTGATGGTCATAGAATTTCTTAATAAAATAAATCTTTGAATAAACATTTACAAAAACTGCATAGTGCCAAGGATTTATAATCCAAGGTGGTAGTTAGAGCATCAAACTTCCCACCTTGCATATAATGAACTTGTTGGGTAACGTTGTTACTCATCCTTTCCTTTTATCCCTTGCTTAGACTCTAAGGATCCCGAAGACGTGCCAATGTATGCAGTTGAATGTCAAGAAGATGTGTTATACGAACAGCCTGACCTGTCAGGAGGTGTTGAAGGAGTGGATTACGAAATCCGCTATGGTGTCGATGATAACGAGTCCAACTAAGTATCCTAGTTAGTAGTAACCAACGGAGCCGAGCAGCATGAACCCTATAGAATAAGCTGCTGAGCTCAACTCCTAGTTGGAGTTGCTACTTTTAAATTCCACTGAAACACATTATATTTTGGTTTGTAAGTTGAAACCTTTTGAAGTCTTGAACTTCTGGTATTGTAATAATAATAATGTGTGAATGTTTGTAATATGGATCCGCAATATTTCTGTTGTACCACTCTGAGGGATGTGATATTTATAGAACGGTGTTCTGTGGATGTCATATCAACGACTATAGTGTACTACACATTCAGTGGTATGCTGGGTCACCGCACATTTCCTCCCGTTCCATGGATTGTCCATTCTTTAGCAGCTTATACCATGCCTCGGCTCTCCCTTTCAAGGATATGGAGAGTAACTTCTTCTTCACCTGTTCAGTTGTGATACCTGCACACTTAAACAATTCATGGATATAAAGCAAGTGATCACCAGGATGGACAGTTCTATCCCCAAAATAATAATTATCCATGACACGATTAACAATACTCGCATGTATCTTAAAAGGATCTATCTCAACAGGTGGTGGTTTATCTACTACCCTTTCAGTGGTAGTAGTTTTCCCAAACAGAAAACCAAGTGGGTTATCCATATTGGAAACAAAGAAACAAACAGTAACAAAAGGAAATACTCACAGTAAAAGTTCCCTTACCAGTTCCACTCTTCAATAGCGCTTCACTCCCCGGCAACGGCGCCAGAAAATATTCTTGATGACCCACAAGTATAGGGGGTGTATCGTAGTACTTTCAATAAATAGGAGTGTCGATCCCAACGAGGAGCAGAAGGTGCTGAACAGTGGTATGGTGCAGGAAATCCCTGTGAATACTTAGCAAACGGATTTTTAGTGGTTTTCTGACAAGGCAACAAAACAAAGAGCAAGTAACAGAAGTAACAAACAAACGGAGCAAGTGGCACAATCCTTTCTTAGTAAAGGACAAGCCGATGGGAATACTTATAAAGACTAAACGTTCTCGAGGACACATGGGAATTCTTTCAAGTGCTTTCACTTCAAATAGCTGAGTACTCTTCTCTGGTGTTTGTAAGTGTTGTGTGGGTGAACCTGTGCTAACATACCACCCTTCCTAGGACTAATACATACTTGTGATTAAACCCCCTGCAAACGTTCGTAACTACAGGAAAGTAATTAAGATATAAATCTAACCACAACCTTAAACTTTGAGATCCTACACTCCCTTGTGCAAAGGTGTCCTAACGGGGGTTCAGGTTTCTGTCACTCTGGCAACCCCACGATTAGTAGCAAAATACACAATGCATTCCCCTAGGCCCATAAATGGTGAAGTATCATGTAGTCGACGTTCACATGACACCACTAGAAGAATAGCACCACAACTTAAATACTAAACCGTTGAATAATAACTCATCACAGATTCGCTACTAACAACATGACTTATCCCATGTCCTCAAGAACTAAACGAGCTACTCATAAAACATCATATGGATCAAGATCAAAGATGATATGATAATGAATAACAATCTGAACATAAACAATAATCCAATGGTTCCACTCACAAGCATCAACTACAATAGTAATTAACACCAGGAAAGTTTCCCCTAATGAACTAAGCAATATCCAACACAATTGTTATAGCAGGACAGAGTGGTGATGATGGTGCTGGTGGAGATGATGGTGTGGATGATGATGATGAAGCCTAGCTTGACGATGGTGTTGATGGCGATGGTCTCCCCTCTCCGGGAAGGAATTCCCCCAGCAGAAATCTGTCTACCAGAGAGATCTTTCTCTCTCGGTGTTTTCCGCCTCCCAGAGGCGGTGGAAATCTATCTGTGGTCGCTCCTCTGGTGTTAGGGTTCCGTAGGGAAGATATAGGAGAAGGGGCAGAGTCGGAGGCCGAACAGGTGGGCCAAACCTGCCCTAGGCGCGGGGTTAGGTGGGCCCGCGCCTAGGGGGTGTGGGCCCTCTGAGGTCCATCTTCGTCCCTCCTTCTGGCTTCCTTCGTCTTCTGGTAAAATAATATATTTCCGTATTTTTCTGGTATTTTCCCTATCTTCGCGAAATTGCACCGAAACGCCTTCTTTTCCATCAGAATCCAGACTCCGGCAGTCCATCCTCCAGGAATCATCGAACATGCATAAACAGATGAAAAGCCATAAGTAATCCTCATAATAAGACAAATATCAATGAATAGAGGTAAATTATGATATAGAAAGGTGATGCAAATTGGGCGTATCAGTAGGTATTTGAAATACTTTTCTGTAGAAATTGGAATCAACCTTTTTGGATTTACATAACTACTGTAGTGATTTTATTGGTGAATAAACCATGCATAGAATAGTTTAATTCACCAAAATTCAATCATGGACCATAAAATTCTGGGATCCTAGGGTTGGAAAGGTATTAGTATGCATGTTCTCTTGGAGTTGGAAGTGGGTCAGTAACTATCTTAGTTTGACCCAGAGAAATTTCTAAAGGCACATTGGACTAATTTTGTTATTTTTACCAAGGGAAACTTAGGAAGCAAGTTATTGTGGGTCCAGAGTGACATGCAAGGTACTAGTAATACCTTTCATACCCAAAAGGATTTAGTCCAATTGGAGTTGTAAAACTTACAGAGAGTTTTATCTTATCAAAAAGACACATCTAAGTGTTTGGTTTAACATAATTAATATATACAACCTTTGGGAAATCTAAGGGTATTGCATGATTAAGAGGGCGTATAGGTTCATGGTAAAATTATTCTCTAGCCACTTTGATACATTTTAAAATTTTATTTGTATTTAAAGTGACATGCCTTTTTACAGATCTGGAATTTAAATTCAAAAAGGAAAAAGGGCAATGACCTGGATGTGCTGGCATACCGGGCGCGGAGCGGAAACCGCCCCATGCTGGCTTCTCTATGTGCGGGAGGGGGCGAGTTTGAAAGGCCTGACGGGGCCAGGCTGTCATTGACAAGGGGCGCCGAAGGGGTACGGGGCATCCTCGGCCGTTGGATCTAGGAGGGATCAACGGTGCAGCATCGCCGTCCTCCTCTGTCTGAGCGTGGTCGAGCAGAAACCCTAGCAGGGAGGTAGGGCGAGGGAGGGGCTTACCAGAGGCGCGTGGAGACGCCGGAGAAGATGCAAGGCGATGCGGTCCATTGGGACGAGATCGGGGAGGGGCGGAAGTGGGGGTTCCTGCTGTGGGAGAGGGCTCATGAGACCACGCCGGTGGGCGAGCTTCGGGAGCTTGATGGTGGCGCTGGTACAGAGGTTCCTGGGAAAAACGAAAGGCAGGGGGAGGGTCAGGGGCCGTAGGGGAGCACAATAGTGTGGCATGCAGGGCCAGGGAAGCAAGGAGGGGAGGCTACACTTGATTTCTTGCTCGGGGCCGAGAGCATCTAGTTCTTCTTTCCTCGAGCAGAACAGAGCAGGAGAGGGGGAGTGGGTGTTCTGGGGAGGTGAGTGGAGTAAGGAGGGAGCAAATGGGGAAGCAGGAGCAGGGTCCATGGTGTACATAGTGTAGGGCTTCCACATTTGCTCCCTCCTCACTCCACTCATCTCATACTTCTACTTACAACATCACCATATCATAACACTAGCCCAGCAACAATCTAAAATAGACGCCTCTAATTTATCCATTGCAAATTTTACGTGGCTTAGGGCTTTCGTAGATAGAACCGTTCTTACCTACGAACATGAACCACAACGAGGATAACCAAATTGTTGACAACTCGTTGCAAATTAGATATTGACTATAGTAGGAGAGACAGACACCCGCTAGCCACTTATGCAAAACTAGTTGCATGTCAAGCGTGGAACAGGTCTCATGTGCGAGGACATGTAAAGTTTGTCCGGGCCGCTTCATCCCACTATGCCACCAATATCCAAAGTACAACTAAGAAGCAATAAAATGATCATCATCGCACACATACTCATATGTGTACTACCCGTGCAAAGTATCTACGCATAGATCCGGCTCTGATACCACTTTAGGGTTCGCAGCATAGAAAACAAAAAATTTCCTACGATGGGAACAACTATGTACCAAGATCTATCTACTAGATACAAACAACGGGCGGATGTATATCTGTAGAGAACATACCCTTGAAGACCGACAAAGCTTAACGAGTCCAAACTCGTGGTTGATGTAGACGATCTCTTGCCGATCTCAAGATCGAGAGGAAGTCCTAGCGCCGCAAAACAGCAGCGCATCCGTGCTCGCACACACGTTCGAGGAATCGAGCAACCTCCGCCTCCTCGCTCCAGCGATGCAGCGGAAGCACAACTCTTTCTTGCCGAAAAGCCACCGGGAACATGTATCTCGCTAGTCCGAGACCATGGGGGATAAATTCTAGAGGGGGAGAGAGATCCTTCACGAGGAGGTGTGGTGTGAGAGGAGGAGAGGGGGGCCTTTTATAGGGGAGAGGGGGGCACCCAAGGGGCATGGCGCCCAGCCATGGGGCTGCCCCCACCTCTTCCACATTCATGTGGGTGGAGCTCCCACTCAAAATGAAAAGCCTCCACTCCCATTAAAAAGTCTCCACTCAAAAATCCACTCACATGCATTAAATTTCCACCAAATTTAATGCAAGCTCTCATTTAAATAAAACTCTTTTATTTATTTATTCAGAATTTTGTTAATTACTTTGATTAACAAACATTCACATAAAACCCCTTGCTAGTATTCCATTTCACATGCAGAACCAGTTTCAGCAATTTCAACCGAAATAGTTTTGGTGTCTAGTGAAATAAATTCCTGCGCTTTCCTTTTCTTTTCGGCATGAAACTTTTGCTCCAATTGGATGTCAGTGTCTCTTAAGTGTGTCACCCTACGGTTCGTGAATAATGCGGACATGATCGAGACCCCTCTCGGATCAATAATCAGAAGCGGGATCTGGAGACCCATACTGACTCCCACACATTCAACGATGACTTTCTTGTGATCGTCGGAACCTTTTATGCTAGTATCTTAATCCCTTTGTTTCGCGATATATTACATGTCCGAGATTCGATCATCGGTATCTCCATACCTAGTTTGATCTCGTTACCGACATGCACTCTTTTCTCGTTCCCGTGATATAACATTCTAGTGATCAAATCACTTGCTTGCAAGCTAATCAATGTGATATCACCGAGAGGGCCAGAGCATATCTATCCGTCATCGGGATGAACAAATTCCACTCTCGATCCATGGGCCTCAACATAACACTTTAGTAGCTGAATCCATCTTTATAATCACCCTGTTACGGTGTGACGTTTGATGTTATCAAGAAACTCTTCCAGTGTTAGTGATTGACATGATCTCATGGTCTAAGGATTAGGATCACTTCGTAAGTTGTTATATCAATATAAACTCAATGACTTTGATCGTAATGCTATACTTCGGATGAATGTTCATCACACCATTACACTAATGTTGTGATCCCGTTATTAACAACATCCAATGTCCATGATCAGGAAACTTTGATCATCTTGTTAATCAACGAGCTAGTTTATGAGAGAGGCATAACTAGGAACTTCCTTTTTGTTTATTAAACACACATGTATTAACGTTTCCGTATTAATACAATTATAGCATGTAAAATAAACATTTATCATAAACAAGGAATACGATAATAACCACTTTATTATTGCCTCTCGGGCATATTCCCTTCAGTCTCCCACTTGCACTAGAGACAATAATCTAGTTTAAAAACTTTGCGTATTGAACACCTATGGCTTTCTGGTGTTCCATATACGCAATTGCAAGCGGTTAACATAATCTACGGATCTGACGCTTCAGGTCCGTGTGTATTTGCATGTCTTTGCGTCTTCACGCATCACTCATTCTCCAATGAGATGGCATTGTATAAATTTGGTCTTTCGGTGAGACCTTTAGTTCCTTGGGGTTAAATCATGTCGATACTATTGTCATACAATATATCTTTAGTGTTAGCCCGTTGCGAACCACACCTTAGTTTGATAACAAACTACTTGACACAAATTCCCTCCTTTGCTGCTACTATAGCAGTCATATACTTAGCCTTTTGTTGTAGTATCCGTCACAATGTCTTAACTTTGGAACTCTTCCAAATCCATCATGAAAACTTTCTTTCCATTTCATTGTGCCACTCATAGTTTAAATTGAGATAAACTTAATTTGTATCCTGTGACAAAACTAGTATCAATGTAACGCTTTACAATGAACTATTTGTAATTGTTTGTCACCTCTACACAAATATATTCTTAGTTCTTTCAAAAAGATCATAAGAATATCCTTACTATCGTCCAATGATCATTTTATGATTCATTCTGGTATTTGCTCATAACACTTAGAGCATAGGACATATCTGGATGTGTACATATCATGGTATGATTGATCAAAACATTCTCGTGATTTCACTCATCAAGTGTCAAAGCACTTGAATCTTGTTTCACTTATCAAGTGTCGATACACTTGAATCTTGATTCAATTCCTTTCCATGCGACAAGAACCGTTTCTTGTCGTTTCTATATTGAACTCCTTCAATATCTCATATATGTACGTTTGGCATAACCATATTAGCGTCACGGTCTATCCACTATAGACTTTCATGTTTCGGGTTTTGCCTAAGTCTTTCATCAAAATGAAATCCTTAACCTTTGTCAATAAAAGATACATCATTTCTAATCAACAAGATGTCCTTCACATAATGTATTAGAAATATGTCTCAGCGCTCCCACTTAATTTCTTGCAAATGCAAGCATCTTCATCGTCTCCATATGAAAACTCCTTTTTCATCACGGTGAAGATTCCAACTCCGCGATGCTTACTTCAACCGTTGAAGTTTGCATGCCCCTTTTAGCATCCTTTGAATTAACAAAACCCTTTGGATCGTGTCATGTACACGTCCTAGGTAACCATTCTATTAGAAGAACTTTGTTTTGTTTATTCATCTACCATATACCAAATTACATGTAGTGGTTGCTACTTTAATCCGTTCAGACTAAATATCGCTATGAAAGATCAAATCTTGTCATAGTCAACTCTTTGAACATTGTCATAAAATACTTTACGACATGTCGAATATTTCATAGATGTGAGACATCCATGTCTGTTTCTTTATAGATCCAAATACGACCGATAGGTTTTTACACCTTTCCGGAGGGTCTTCCAAGTTCAAAACTTGATTTCTCGTATATGGAACTATCACGGATTTTATGGCTTCAATCCATTTGACAGAGTCAGGGCCCATCATCGCTTCTTTGTATGTATTTGGTTCATCATTGTCAAACAATAATGATTTACTCTCAAATCTTAGCATTTGATTGTTTAACCGACCTACTTGGTTCAATAGGAACTTAGATCTCCGTGACCACAACCTTTGAGGCACATAAGCTATGAGCATTATGGCAGCCTTCGGAACGATTTCCGGTGCTGCGCAACTTAGCACATATAACTAAGGTTCGTTAACCTTATCAAAGTTCTATTGTCCTCCCACTTAACTTTTACGGAAATTTCCTTCTCCAAGAAACTTCACGTTTCAAGCGACAAACCCTTTTGTCCTTGGTGTTATTAAGGAATAACCAATTGTTATTCGAAATAACCTACAAAGACATGCTCATCCGACTTCGGTTGTAAACATCTTACTTATGTTTAGCATACCAAAATTTAAGAAATGACAACTTGGGTTTTATCCCAAACCATAACTTCCATGGTGTCATTTCAACGGATCAAGATGGAGCTCTTTTCAGTGTAAAAGCGGTAGTCTCTAAAGCTTTTAATCTTTTAAAACATAATGGCAGTTTTATAAATAACACCTTTGATCCAACCATGTCAAACAAGGTTTCATTACAAATCTCAAACACTCCATACTCCTATGGTGTTTCGGGAGATGTAAATCTAGGTGTTTTGCTAAACTTGCAACTCAAATAAATCCCTTTATGATAAAATCATAATTCATTTATTTTCTTGTTACACTTGTAACTCAAACAAATCCCTTATGATAAAATCATAAACCATTATTTTCTTGTTACAATGATTTTGCACTTCATCTTGAAAGTCTTTGAAACGTTTTCAAAATATTTCATACTTCTTTCTCATTAAGTGAACATTCACTCAAATTTCTGGAGAAAGCATATGAAGTTGAAATCCATCGCTTACGACTATACATAATGGACTACATACATTGATATGTATAAATTCCAATAATTTAGTCGTTCGTTCTTCTTTGGCCTTTGAACGAAGTTTTAATTATCATGTGGAAAGTCTCACAAGCGTCAGTTGATCAAATCAAAGACTCCAAAAATCCATGAATATGGAGATTCTTCATGTTTTCTTTCCAATATAATTTAAACGGCGATGTCACTTCGTAAGTGATCTTCCAATCATTTGTCTTGCGACATTTTAGCATTAGGTTTTATGGATGTGATTTCTCCAACTAGATTTGTAAATCATCCATCTTATATGGAATACGGTAATCATTTGAACAACCTTTGTTCTCATAATACCTGATTCAAATAAAAATTATTAAAACAAATCTTGAAGTCAAGCTTTGATGTCAACGAGAAATACAAACAACGGTCTGTTTGTTTTCGATGAACATCATCACATATTCTCTTGCTAGTTACTTAGGCCATTGTGGTTCATGAATTGCGTTGTTTTGTATGAAATTTCATACCAACCAATTCGGTATCCAATACCCAAGAACCACATTGTTTAACAAGCAAAGAATACAACCATAACATGTATATCATATATATACCTAAATTGGATATTTCCAATCTTTTCTTTTCTGCCAAATATATTTTATAGATTCTCTTTCAGCATTTCCTTTTCCTTTTTAAAAGAATTTATCAACATCAACAGTGGCGCCATATACATGACACATAGTCCAAAGCGTGTATATTCAAATAATAATACCTTTGGACTTGCACTTTGAAGTAGATCACCATCATCAAAATGATCGGTATTCTTTCAAAATCCATTCTTTAGTAATCTTTTAGTGTAGTAAACATTTTACATACATATTCTATTCACCCTTATCATGACGACTTTCATGATCAAGCTACTGTAGCTTATAAAGGCGAATCATGAGTATAATATTACTTTCCAAAACCCTTTTGGATGATTAGGATGTCTAGCATCTCCAACCTTCGTAAATTCTCATCCAATATGAGAACATATATTATACTCTATCATATTGCAACCAAAACATTGTTTCAGATATCATTATATCTGTCACACATGATGGTTTCTGAAACAATTCTTTCAGCTCCTAGATAATCTTGATATTTAAATCAAGAATCATGGAGGAAAATATGATACTTAAGTTACTAACACTGGAATTGTTACTCTTGATTTAATACCAATTATTAAATCTCACGGAGTAAATAAATTTTGCTGAAAGTTTGCAATAGGACTTTAAACTTTAGATTGACACTCAACACAATACGATACCAGTTCGTAAAGTATATATCCAGAATTCTATAGTTCTATTATCTCAATTACAACTATGCATAAGGTGGTGAACGAATGCCAATGACTACAACAAATTATGCAAATTCACTTTGATTTAATTTATGATAAATTGAGTTCTACTAATCCAAATTAGAAATGAAATCCCACTCAAAAACAACATCCCTCGTGTCCTTTTGGTGATTACATGAACCAAATCCACTACACCAAGTCCGATCATCACGTGAGTCGGTGTAGCTTCAAAGGCGAACATCCATATGGTCATCATATCAAAACATATGACTCATGCTTAACCTTTCGGTCCGTGTTCCGAGGCCATGTCTGTACATGCTAGGCTCGTCAAGTAAGAACCTTAGTATTCACGTGTGTAACTGTCTTACACCCAAGATATGCTCGTGGATTCAAGTACACCCGATCATCACGTGATGTCTTGAAGCGACGAAACATTGTTGGTGCATACTTAAGGAAGAACACATTCTTATCTTGATATCTAAATGAGGGATCATCTTATTATGCTAATAAAACACCAAACAAGCAATATAAGATGCAATCAAAACATCTCATGTTTATTAGTGAAATGATATGGTTCCCGCATATGATCTCCATCATGTGCACCGTGGTATGATCACTATCATACCTATATGTGTAAGTCCAAGGTCTATGGAGATTACACGTTATGTGTGTTGTAAGAGTATCATCTCATACTTCTACTTACAACATCACCATATCATAACACTAGCCCAACAACAATCTAAAATAGATGCCTCTAATTTATCCATTGCAAATTTTACGTGGCTTAGGGCTTTCGTAGATAGAACCGTTCTTACCTACGAACATGAACCACAACGAGGATAACCAAATTGTTGACAACTCGTTGCAAATTAGATATTGACTATAGTAGGAGAGACAGACACCCGCTAGCCACTTACGCAAAACTAGTTGCATGTCAAGCGTGGAACAAGTCTCATGTGCGAGGACATGTAAAGTTTGTCCGGGCCGCTTCATCCCACTATGCCACCAATATCCAAAGTACAACTAAGAAGCAATAAAATGATCATCATCGCCCACATACTCATATGTGTACTACCCGTGCAAAGTATCTACGCATAGATCCGGCTCTGATACCACTTTAGGGTTCGCAGCATAGAAAACAAAAAATTTCCTACGATGGGAACAACTATGTACCAAGATCTATCTACTAGATACAAACAACGGGCGGATGTATATCCGTAGAGAACATACCCTTGAAGACCGACAAAGCTTAACGAGTCCAAACTCGTGGTTGATGTAGACGATCTCTTGCCGATCTCAAGATCGAGAGGAAGTCCTAGCGCCGCAAAACAGCAGCGCATCCGTGCTCGCACACACGTTCGAGGAACCGAGCAATCTCCGCCTCCTTGCTCCAGCGATGCAGCGGAAGCACAACTCTTTCTTGCCGAAAAGCCACCGGGAACATGTATCTCGCTAGTCCGAGACCATGGGAGATAAATTCTAGAGGGGGAGAGAGATCCTTCACGAGGAGGTGTGGTGTGAGAGGAGGAGAGGGGGGCCTTTTATAGGGGAGAGGGGGGCAACCAAGGGGCATGGCGCCCAGCCATGGGGCTGCCCCCACCTCTTCCACATTCATGTGGGTGGAGCTCCCACTCAAAATGAAAAGCCTCCACTCCCATTAAAAAGCCTCCACTCAAAAATCCACTCACATGCATTAAATTTCCACCAAATTTAATGCAAGCTCTCATTTAAATAAACTCTTTTATTTATTTATTCAGAATTTTGTTAATTACTTTAATTAACAAACATTCACATAAACCCCTTGCTAGTACTCCATTTCACATGCAGAACCAGTTTCAGCAATTTCAACTGAAACAGTTTCGGTGTCTAGTGAAATAAATTCCTGCGCTTTCCTTTTCTTTTCGGCATGAAACTTTTGCTCCAATTGGATGTCGGTGTCTCTTAAGTGTGTCACCCTATGGTTCGTGAATAATGCGGACATGATCGAGACCCCTCTCGGATCAATAATCAGAAGCGGGATCTGGAGACCCATACTGACTCCCACACATTCAACGATGACTTTCTTGTGATCGTCGGAACCTTTTACGCTAGTATCTTAATCCCTTTGTTTCGCGATATATTACATGTCCGAGATTCGATCATCGGTATCTCCATACCTAGTTTGATCTCATTACCGACATGCACTCTTTTCTCGTTCCCGTGATATAACATTCTAGTGATCAAATCACTTGCTTGCAAGCTAATCAATGTGATATCACCGAGAGGGCCCAGAGCATATCTATCCGTCATCGGGATGAACAAATTCCACTCTCGATCCATGGGCCTCAACATAACACTTTAGTAGTTCTGAATCCATCTTTATAATCACCCTGTTACGGTGTGACGTTTGATGTTATCAAGAAACTCTTCCAGTGTTAGTGATTGACATGATCTCATGGTCTAAGGATTAGGATCACTTCGTAAGTTGTTATAGCAATATAAACTCAATGACTTTGATCGTAATGCTATACTTCGGATGAATGTTCATCACACCATTACACTAATGTTGTGATCCCGTTATTAACAACATCCAATGTCCATGATCAGGAAACTTTGATCATCTTGTTAATCAACGAGCTAGTTTATGAGAGAGACATAACTAGGAACTTCCTTTTTGTTTATTAAACACACATGTATTAACGTTTCCGTATTAATACAATTATAGCATGTAAAATAAACATTTATCATAAACAAGGAATACGATAATAACCACTTTATTATTGCCTCTTGGGCATATTCCCTTCAGGGGTTTGGGGAGAGGGTACTGGCCAACCATTGGGCAAGGAGGGCGGTGGAGGATGTGTGTGTGGGGGCCTGTGTGCGACCAGAGAGGAGAGGGGGTGGCAGTTGCTGCTGGGTATGCAAGATATTTTCACCAAAATGGGCATCTCTCTCTCGCCCTTCCAAGAATGTGAGGACAAAGGTGTGGGTCTAGGGTTTGATACAGTGCTAGGCGACCAAAGCAGGGGTGGGTGGCGTGCAAGCTTGCTTGGCAATGTTTGATGGAGTTTGAAATTGGTTTGAATCAAGTTTTTCAAAGGTATTCAATTTAGCCAATTTTATTGGTCATGAAAGGAAGTTTTAGATATTGGTCTTGTAAAGATGGGGAAATGGTACTGGTGGGTAGATAAGGTCATAACACAACCCTGGGAATTATTTGGGATTTTTTCAGAATATTTTAGATGCATTTATTGATATTTATTCAAATAATGCAGAAGTAGTTTCTAGAAGCTCATTTGATAGTTTTACATTGGACAAAGTTAGTTTTTGATTTGAGATGGTCGTAAATACCAAGTCACACATTGGATAATTTTCTTGGAATTTATCTAGAATAAAAAGTATTTTAAGCAATTATTTCTTGTTTCTGCCATTTAAGAAAAAAGGAAAAAATAAATAAAAAGGGAAAATATTCATTTTTTAGTTTGAAAGGTAGGGTATGATGTATAGAACTCAAATGTGCCTTTAGTTGGCAAAGTAGTTTGGAGAAAAACAAACTTGCCTTTATAGGCAAAGTTTCTAGGGTTTTGCCAAAAGTGGAAATTAAATTGTTTTAGGATCCAAATAATTATGGGAATTTTTATTTGGGGAATTATCATATCCAAGGTATATGATGTAAACTTGATTTATCCATCATTTCCAATTTGGGTTTTGAAGAATTTTGGTGGAATTGGATGGAAACTAGATTTGGAGGATCTAGGGTTTTGATATTTTTATGCCACCTAAACATGGTTGGATTAGTGAGCTCAGGGCTCACCTTGGTTCAAGGGATAAATGGATAGCTAGACCAAGTTATATAGATGATCATGGAATCAAGAGTTGGGCTTGGTTGCAAATGATGTGATCTAGGAGTGATGGCAAACTTTGTTGAAATTAAGGCTGCCATAACAGATGTGCCATGATGCCTCATAAACCAGGTGGGTTTAAGAAGCACAGAGATCCAATGGAAACATGTGAAGTGTGGATTGATTGACCATGATTAGTAGATCATAAAAAATGCAAAAGAGTTGGTCAAGAGGTGGTAGCATAAGGATGTGAGCTTCTGCCAAAGTAGGCAAGATGATAATATTTGTAGGAAAAGATTATTATCTTGACTACAAAATCATTCATGGATGAGTGGGAGCCAGAATGGTTTATCCAAAGGCAAGAGTTGGTTTTGGTAGTACTAATGATGTACTACTAGATGGTTCAAGTACATTTTCAAGAAAGCACACTGATTTGAGTAGAGGGTGTTCCAAAGATTAAATCTAGTTAAAGATTCCAGACTTAGCCAAATTTGGCAGACTTGTGGATTTGGACTAGTATGAGAGAGGGAAACCTTCGAGGGAGGAGAAAGGGTTTAGTATTATCCTCAATTGGATGATATCGAAGGATAGCTTGAGTAGATAAGATTCCATGCTTGTAGTTGATCTTTGAGTGGTTGGATGCTAAGGCAAAGGAGTAGCTCAGGAGTGATATGGGTAAATAGATTAAAGATTCACTTGAGTGAATCAAGATAGATTTAGCTTAGGATGCTTGGTTTGAGATTGAGGATCTCAACTATTGGTTTAATCCCTAAGGATGAGCTCCTAGATTAGCTCCTGCTACTTTCTAAGTAAACAAGGCAATCAACAGATCAAGGCAATTCATCTTATCAAACTTATCCAATTACTGCTAAGGTTACCATCAAGCCTAGCTTGAGGTAAGTATGGGTATTTTGAAGAGTTTGTGATTTTGAATTAAGATAAGAACCTCTTGGTATTTCTACCAAGATTGGATGAAAAGATTTTTAGGAAAGGTTTTGGAAAATCTAGAGATAAGAGTAGTTGAAAGTTCTGTCTTAAAAACATAAGGAGATTATATATAGATCTCCATAGTTTTTTTTAATAGAAACTAGTAAAACATTTTGTTGTGTCAAAGCCATCTTGACTCAGGTTTGAAATGCCAGAACATGAAAGACGAGCCAAGACATCTCTTTTGTAAAATAGCTTTGTCAAATAGTGTTGAGATAAGAAGTATATCACCTAATACACAATCAGTTACATTGAGCACAAACAGACAAGTAAACTCACATTGCAACTTGTAGCAAGAAAAAGTTTTTATTCCCCTTGATTTTTGTCTTTTTGACAATAAATCAGAGTTGCTGAAATTATGATGTTACATTATCAACGTGAACATGCGATTTATTCGTACAAAAGAAAGCTCATGGTGAATCTGTGTCACATGTCCATGACAACATTGCTACATACATAGAGAAAAAAAACACTCTCTCCAAACCATATCAGTTGACTTGGATTTATCAAAATTTAGATAAACCTATAGATTTTTAATCTAAAAGAATATGAGTTAACTAATATGGGTCGGAGAAAGTATTACTTTCTATGTTTCAGATTAAATGATTCGGAATTGTCCAGATCCACATGCATTTAAACAAATTTAAGTCGGTTAATTTGGACGGACGGAGAGAGTACGATGAGCTGAACGGGTCAGCAACAGGTTCCGATACGTGAAAGACCAATCTGAACAAGCACTTGTTCTGAATTTGGGTGTGAAGGCGGTTTGGTCCGTTGCTGCAGTCATCTGGGTCATGGCCGCTAGTGACCAAGGACCAACCAACCCAACCGTGTCGGCGCCATATGTTGCGTTGCCTGCCGCAACAGAATCAACAATCAATCAGAATTTTCCATATATACATACATAGAATAACTAGTCAAATTAATTTTTGTTTATTTTTTGTCCCCCCGATTTTTGTCTTTTTGACAATAAAGCAGAGTTGCTGAAATTATGATGTTACATTATCAACGTGAACATGCGATTTATTCGTACAAAAGAAAGCTCATGGTGGATCTGTGTCACATGTCCATAACAACATTGCTACATACATAGAGAAAAAAACACTCCCTCCAAACCATATCAGTTGACTTGGATTTATCAAAATTTAGATAAACCTATAGATTTTTAATCTAAAAGAATATGAGTTAACTAATATGGGTCGGAGAAAGTACTACTTTCTATGTTTCAGATTAAATGATTCGGAATTGTCCAGATCCACATGCATTTAAACAAATTTGAGTCGGTTAATTTGGACGGACGGAGAGAGTACGATGAGCTGAACGGGTCAGCAACATGTTCCGATACGTGGAAGACCAATCTGAACAAGCAATTGTTCTGAATTTGGGTGTGAAGACGGTTTGATCCGTTGCTGCAGTCATCTGGGTCATGGCCGCTAGTGACCAAGGACCAACCAACCCAACCGTGTCGGCGCCATATGTTGCGTTGCCTTCCGCAACAGAATCAGCAATCAATCAGAATTTTCCATATATATGTACCTAGAATAACTGGTCAAATTATTTTTTGTTTATTTTTTGTTCCCCTGATTTTTGTCTTTTTGACAATAAATCAGAGTTGCTGAAATTATGACGTTACATTATCAACATGAACATGCGATTTATTCGTACAAAAGAAAGCTAATGGTGAATCTGTGTCACATGTCCATGACAACATTGCTACATACATAGAGAAAAAAAACACTCCCTCCAAACCATATCAGTTGACTTGGATTTATCAAAATTTAGATAAATCTATAGATTTATAATCTAAAAGAATATGAGTTAACTAATATGAGTCGAAGAAAGTACTATTTTCTATGTTTCGGATTAAATGATCCGGAATTGTTCAGATTCACATGCATTTAAACAAATTTGAGTCGGTTAATTTGGACGGACAGAGAGAGTACGATGAGCTGAACGGGTCAGCAACAGGTTTCGATACATGGAAGACCAATCTAAACAAGCATTTGTTCTGAATTTGGGTGTGAAGGCGGTTTTGTCCGTTGCTGCAGTTGTCTGAGTCATGGCCGCTAGTGACCAAGGACCAACCAACCCAACCGTGTCGGCGCCATATGTTGCGTTGCCTACCGCAACAGAATCAGCAATCAATCAGAATTTTCCATATATACGAACATAGAATAATTGGTCAAATTAATTTTTGTTTATTTCTTGCATTTATTTCGCCAAAGAAAAGAAAGGGAAGAAAAAGTCCAGAAAGGTAATGAATATCCTCAGCAGCTAGCGTGCGGGGCCCAGCGCGAGGTGGAGGACAAGTATTTCTTTCGTGCGCCCATTCCCTCTCTCTCCCCTCTCCGTGTCGTCGTCTTCTTCGTCCGCCATTCGTGACCCCCTCTCCCTCTCTTCTCCCTTCTCCCCACGCGCGTGCGCCCAACGCTACCGGGCCAACTCCTGGAGTCTTCTTCCATTCACGAACCCGTTCGAAAAATCCAGCGCCGCGGAGCTCCGTCTCCCCGTCCCCCACGCGCGAGCGGTAAGCCGGAGATCCGCCCCCGCCCGGCGCCTTCTGCTCTTCCTCCCCTCTTTCGTGATTTCTTCTGCTGCTCTTTTTTTTGCTGCTGTTGGTAGTTTTGGATTCAGTTCGAACTTGGAAGAACATCCATTCCAGTTTCTTTTGGTTCAAGAAAACACGGTTTTCGGTTCAAACTTTGAAATTGGGGATTGGGATGTTTCCGTCTGTCGTGGAGTCTGACTACCAGCCGTTGCTGACCTGGACCCACGCCACGACCCAAAATTAATTTCACAATTATTTCTTCCCTTTTTTTGCGTGGGGTTTTGTTCCGGTAGCCCTTTACTTTTGGATCATAGGGACAGCCTGGCCGGCCTTCGGATTGATCGCCGCGATTTGCTTCGATTTCAACTACCGACTACTACTAGTACTACTAGCCATCTCCTTCTACTTCTTCTACTCCCTTTGGTAGGATTCGCCTTCTGTTTCCCCCCCATTCCAGCCGCGCGATCCGATTAGCATTTCGCGCGATCTAAATCACGCGCGGTTCGTCCAATTCCCCGCCCCGTCGATGGATGCATTTTCAATTTTTTCTTTTCAAATCCATCGTCTTGGGATTGCGTCTAGTTTTTGTTTTGCCTGTCGGTTGGTTGGTTGGTTTTTGTATTGACCGAGCGATTTTCTTCTTCTTCTTTAATTAACGGTGGTGTGCTTTGCTGAACTGGTCAGGTGAAGGCGACTGCCAGCCAGACCGGAAGAGATCTGAGGCCGCCGCGTGACGGAAGGAGGAGGGGCAGCAAGGACATGTGAAGCCCGCCCTCGTCGCAGGCCATGTGCCCGGACATGAATCCAAGCCATGCAACAAGGTAATGTGTGGTTCCCAGCCAGGGACTCGCTGATGCGAATTGCATCTCATTCAGTCAACCTAGGACTCTGCCTGAACAAGGCCAGCTGTAGCTGTAGACACTTGGGCGTATGCAGAACACAATTGCTTAGCCTTTTTCTAGAGAACGGGAGGGGATTCTCCCAACGCTTGCTTAGCCTTTAATTCATCATCAGTGTCCTTTGCCTCGTTTCAAAAAAAAAAAATCATTGGTTTCTTTTGTTCTACATGGAAGTCCCTTTAATTTTCTGTTTCTGTTCTTGCACGCCTGAAATCTTGGTCAATCATATTCAAAAAAAAAACTTGGTCAATTCTTCGACAACAACAACCTCTATGTTTGGGTAAATGCTCAAGGAAGATATTTTGTTCATTTGTCCAGTCAGCTAAGCATGTACTAGATATTTAATTTGGGCATCGTAGTTTGGTAGAGAAATGCCCTTTTTTGGTAGAGAAATGCCCTTCTGACAAGGGAACTACCTCACCAGGTATTTGACGTGTCTTCCTCTGTGTGCTTCCGTTCTGAACCAGTCATCTTCTTTTCGTACTGACAGGGAGGTTTCATCAGAGGTTTTAGATGGTACTCTTAAGAATCACAACGTGCATGACGCCGATCATCTGGGACATAATGGGAGCAGGCATTCTGCTAAGTCTAGTAGCAGTAATATGTCCACAGACGACAATTTCTCCTCCGATGCTTTACTGCACAAAAATAAAGATGTGAACCGTGATGCATCCTCCCCTTCTGGCGATGACCGCTCGAGTAGGTCTGGTGATGATTCTGATGGAGCTGAAAGTACCAATGGCAAAAGCAACAATACAGAACCCACAGGTCTTGAAAATGAAAGCTTCTGGATACCACCTGAAGCAGCAGATAAGGGAGATGAGACCGAGAGTGTTACTGGAAACATTGCTTATGATGATGACGATGATGATTATGGTGATGGAATAAAGTGGGGACAGTCAAGTTTCCCAGCCACTGGTGAGGAACATGAGTCCAGCCCCAATCCTAGGGACGAACGAGAAAATGCAATGCTGGAAGCTATGAATGGGCAGCTCAAGATACTTGTGAGTCGTTTTCTGGCCTCTGCTGGTATCCCCTTTGAAAAAGGAGACAATACTGAGAGTTGGCTTGATATCGTGACCTCCCTGTCGTGGGAAGCTGCACTTCTTATCAAACCTGATGCAAAAATCGGAAACGAAATGGACCCTGGATCTTACATCAAGGTCAAATGTGTAGCATCTGGTACTCGCTGGCAAAGGTGAAACATCTGCTAGCTAAAATGTGTTTTCATAGATGATGAAATTTCTATTTATGTGTGAGATTATAAACCTTCACCTTCTAACTTTGATTGCAGTGAGGTGATAAAGGGGCTTGTCTTCAAAAAGAACACTGCACATAAGCACATGCCAACCAATTGCCACAATCCTAGGTTGCTACTACTGAAAGGAGTGCTTGGGCATTCTGGTGCTGGTTTATCGTCGTTTAGTTCAATGGATCAGGTTTGATATTACATATAGTCATAATTATATGCATGTTGACAGTAATTTAAGTTCACTTTTGTTGGGGAGAAGATTAAGACCTTCTATTTTGTGCATTTAACAATTAGGAAAAAGACCATCTGGAGAGGACTATAAGTAAAGTAATGGAAATATGCAGTCCCAATGTTATCATGGTCGAAAAAACAGTTTCACGAGACATACAGGAAGTTCTACTAAGAGAAGGTTGTACACTAATTCTTGATATGAAGCTCAGCCGGTTGCAAAGAATTGCACGTTGTACGGGTTCTCCCATATTATCATTTCCAGAAGTTTTGAATAACCCGAAGCTGAAGCAGTGTGACTACTTCCATACTGAAAAATTTGTTGAAGAGCATAACAGTGATGGTGAAGGTGGGAAGAGACTATCTAAAACATTAATGTTCTTGGAAGGCTTTCCCAGACCATTGGGTTGCACGGTATGTCTGCTTAACTATTATTACCTGTATGGGGCATTTATACAATTATTTTAGATTCATCCCCCCGACCCCCCCCCCCCCCCCTAAGATCTATGTTAGATTATTTCTTTCTTTCAAAAGCAAAATGAAATAAATGCTAGTTTTTCCTATGCCTGTTCTTCCTAAAGTCTCTCCAGTCAACACATCCCCTTGTACGAAAAGCGAACCCACAACCAAAAGTTATTCTAGTCTTCTAATCCCTCCATTCCAAAATATAAGATGTTTTAGCATTTTTCTGAAACACATGTATCTAGATGCCTTTTAGTGTGTAGGTTCACTCATTTTGCTCCGAACCTACACAGTAAAAGGCGTCTAGATACATGTGTTACAGAAAAAGGCTAAACCATCTTATAATTTGGAACGGAAGGAGTAGTTTTCTAGCCCTTTTCTTTGTTTTGGTTTGTAGCGCTGCTAGTTTCTGTTAGATAGTTTTTGTTCCTGTTGTGTTTAAGGCTTTGTACGTTGTGTCATCCTGACGCACCCCCTTCTCAATACAAAATGAGACGCATTTTGAGGCGTGTTCAAGAAGAAAAACATAGCAGATAAATCTTGGTAGGAGCTAGGTACACTTATGGTGCTTTACAATAAGTACCTGGTTTTGTTTGTGCTGAGCTCCATAATAGTGTCATGTGTTTTTACCTATTATAGTGAGTGAATGTCAATTATTTGCAACCGGTTCCATGCATACTAATTACAACCCACTAAATAAATATTAAGTGGTAGATATATTAGTATTTCATGCATTGCTGAATGATCTGAGCGACGATGGTTCTTTCTCATCCAGATATTGTTACGGGGAGCAAATACTGAAGAATTGAAAAAAGTCAAGCAAGTCATGCACTACACAGTCTTTGCAGCGTACCACTTGATCCTTGAAACATCTTTCTTTGAAGATCAGCGGGTATTCTTGAACGATAAAATTCCTTCGGAAGGAAATTGCATTGCCGCTATGATAGGGCCATCAGCAATTGGTTATGATACGGCTGTTCTGGCTGGTGCTATCCCTTTTTCACATGATGATTCTCCAGCACTTAGATTATACCACGCCACTTCTAATATCTATGCTGATGGGAAGAAAGCTCTCTGTTATACAGATGTGGGTTCTCCAGTTTTAACCATCAGTAGCTCTCTGGATGATCTTGGAGAAGGTGCAAGTATCCAGTATAGCCCAACACCACTCCATGCCGGAAGGCTACCATCACCAGTCTCAGAACCATTAAGAAAATTTGCTGACAAGTTATGTCATCAGAACACTTATTTACCTGTCACATTGTTACAAGAGACAACTGATAATCAAATAGGAGGCACGGTTGAGTCCAGCAAAGAAATTGTTAGTAATGGCTTTCATGTTGGGTCAAAGGTGGAAGAGTCTGCAGTTTCCAGTCAAAATTTGGATGGCACAGAAGATCTCTTGAAACAAGAAAGAACTCAAGACATAACACTGGCAGGTTCCTCTATGTGTGACAAACATGGGGAATCACCCATAGTGGCAGAAGATGGGGAACATCACATCACCACTGTCAGTAGTAAAGATGACATTTATAACAAAGATCAAGCTGATGATGCACTTGATTCTCACAGTATACTAATTTTGATGTCTAGACAATGCATCACAAAGCAGGGTACAAGTGACCAGAGCCATCTGTCCCGTATAAAATACTATGGGAACTTCGATATGTCCTTAGGGCGATACTTGCAAGAAATTTTGCTGAATCAGGTAATACCGGTTCATAACTTATAATTTTGTCCACATATTGCTTGTTCTTATTTACATTGAATATCATATGTTATTAACATAACTTAATTTGTCTCTTATGATACCTGGCTCATAATGTTTATTTGTAGCAGAAACCAAGCTGTTCCTCATGCGAGGCTCACATAGACTCTTATACTCATCAAAATGGTAATTTGACTGTTCGGACGAAGCATCTTGTGTCCCAACATAGTTTACCTGGTGAATCCGAAGGAAAAATCTGGATGTGGACTAAATGCTTGAGATGTGAACATGAATATGGAATATCTAAGTCGACTCCAAGAGTGCTAATATCATCTGAAGCGCGCAATCTCTCCTTTGGAAAATTCCTGGAACTCAGCTTTTCAAGCCACTCTGCAGCGAGAAGGTTATCCATATGTGGGCATTTGGTGAACAGGGACTGTCTGCGCTTTTTTGGGTATGCTAGATGTATATTTTATGCCGAATGAATGTAATTTCAGTAGACACAGTTCCTTGCCTGCCTCTAAAGTGCATGTAACTGTTTATTGTATGATATGTTAATGATGTTTTCTATTTCTTACTGACTTCAGGTTGGGATCCAATGTTGCAATGTTCCGTTACTCATCAGTTGAAATTTATACTACCTGCAAACCCCAACCCACCCTTCACTTTGACAGCCCCAGCAGACAGAATTGGTTTGAAGAAGAGAGGAGACATGTATGCCTTATTCTCTCACAGTACCATTTGGTAGTCGTGTTCAGTACATGCATGGTAATAATGTTTATATTGCATATTTCAAGGTTCTCGCTAGAGGTATGACGCTTTTCTCTGAGGTAGCGAGCTTGCTACAACACTTGAAGAATCAATATCATGATATGGCAATAGCCAATTGTGGCACATTTCTACCTGTTAAGCACTTCTCTGAACTCGAAGAGCTGTTAATAAAAGACAAGGCTGACTTTGAGGTATGCTTCCATGTCATCATTTCTGTTAGCTATGAAATTTTTCATGGCAATGGATTTGTTCTGTTTAGTTATGATTTATTGGTTGTCTTCTGTATTGTCATGCAGGATTCACTAGTAAAGACAACCAATCAAAATGGGAGATTGTCTTCATCTGTGCATGAACTTCTTAATATAAATTGGTCTTATCAGGACATCCTACTTGAACTTTATGCATGGGACTGTCGGCTCCATGAACTTTTTAAGTGTAAACCTGCTAGACAAGGAAATGCTGCTAATGGAAACGATCCTATAGACACTGCTGAAAAGATTTATGGGGCCAGCCTTGAGACTGACAAGCAAATTGACAAATTGACTTGTGACAGAACTACAAAAGCTTGTGGGGCAGCTGGTACAACCGAGTATACAAGTAGCACAATTGGCATTGACCATTATCAATCTGATAAGATTGCAGCACCATTGCTTGCTGATAGTCAGAAAGTTTCGGATTCCGAACTTTCTTACAATGGAGCTAGTAAAGATGAAGTATCTCTCATTGGTCCTGGTCAACTAGAGATAGACAGCACAACACAAATCCGGAAAATACCTTCTTTTGAAGTTTCAAATGATACAGAGCTCCAAGGCAACGGGGTAATGGTGCATCCAGTTCCCATGGAGCAGGGGCATTCAAGCACTCTCCAGAAGTCCAAAAGTTCTGATCAGGATGATAGAGAAAGATGGATTTGGAGTTCATTTTTTGAATTTCAACTGGCTTACAGGAAGGAAATTCAAATTGGATGTTTGGAGAAATTTGACCGTATTAACCATTATTCTCCATCTCATCTATCCCCCTTGTTCGAAAAACATGAGGTTGGCTCTCCTCAGTTTACAGTTGGCCCTGGTGGTAATATTTTGTCTATATTGGAGCATGAGGTATCTAGTATAATTGCTTGCGCTCTTTCCATATCTGAGGAGCGTCGGCAGGATACCCTAGTCATGAATGAGGCGGAGGATGCCAGGCGGGGGCCTACTAAAACAATGGAGAAATCTTATAGCCTGCTATCTGAAAGTTCTGTTATCTCATCTCCATGGTCATCTATTGGATCTTTAGATTCTGAAACAAGCTTTTCATCTTCTATTTCGTCATATTCATCTGGCGACCTTTCTGGTTATGATACCTCACCTTTGTTGTCCTTGGTACATCCAGAAATCAGTGTGAACGGGAAAGTAACTCTCAGAGGCAAATACTCAGTTACCTGTATATATGCTGACCTATTCCATCTCCTTCGAAAGAAGTGCTGCCCATCCGAACTAGCATATATCGTTTCATTAAGCCGCTGTAAGAGCTGGGATGCTCAAGGTGGAAAGAGTAAAGCTGTATTTGCAAAGACATTAGATGACAGGTTCGTCATAAAGCAAATCAAGAAGACAGAGTTTGAGTCGTTCATAAAATTTGCCCCTGATTACTTCAAGCATACTTACCATTCTTTAGATACTGGGAGCCAAACTTGCCTCGCCAAAATATTAGGAATCTATCAGGTAATTTACTTCGACAACTAGAGATCCATTTTGACTTATTTCTACCTTCTATTGGGATTTCATAAAACTTGCCCATTTCAGGTCAAACAAATAAGGCATGGCAAAGAGATAAAGATGGATCTGATGGTGATGGAAAATCTTATGTTTGGGCATAATATTTCACGGATTTATGATCTTAAAGGTGCTACTTTTTCACGACATGTCACTAAGTCGAATGATCCTGATACTGTTTACTTGGATCAAAACTTTGTTGAGGACATGAGTGTATCTCCAATCTATATTGGTGGAAGAACAAAGCATCTTTTGCAGCGTGCGATCTGGAATGACACATCTTTTCTCACTGTATGTATAATGCATATCTTACGAATTTGAGGTAATCCTATTTCATATAAATATGTCTTAACAAAATTATTGTACTTGCAGTCGGTTAACGTTATGGACTATTCTCTGCTTGTGGGAGTGGACACACAAAAGAATCAACTTGTATTTGGCATCATTGACTATTTGAGGCAATATACATGGGACAAGCAACTGGAGACATGGGTGAAGACTTCTTTGGTACCAAAGAATGTTTTACCAACTGTAGTATCTCCTAAGGAATACAAGAAAAGGTTTAGAAAGTTCATGGGCAAGTACTTCCTTGCAGTTCCAGATACTTGGAGTCCTGAGAATTCTTCAGGGCCATACAAATCCTTTGGTCATAGCAATAACAAGTTGGTAGAAGCCCATAATGATGATAACCTGCTTCAGCGTCCAATTGAGGCTGATGCATGAACCTAGTTCTGTTCAGGACTTCTCTGACAGTTGTTGAAGCATATCCATTTGTTGCTGTTCTTGGCTAATTTTCGCATTGTGAAATGGTGTGCATATGAAGGTCTCACTTCCAGAAGTTTGCAGCTTTTAGGCAGATTGCTGGGGAAGTGAGCTTCACTGTACATGTATACAGATGTAAATTGTGAATTCACAATTATTATAGTGAAATTTACAAAGTTGATATGATTATTTTTTGGACCTATTAGGCTGAAGCATTTTCTACTTAGTTAACATTTGACACATCTGACTGTCTGGGGTCGACTTTCATTCTCAAATTCGATCAATTTGTATTTTTCCTTCATTACTCCACTATAGTTGCTGAACTGGAAAGCAAAATGGCCAGTTCAAATGCTTCCTGATCTTGCTGCAAACTCTGCAAGTGCATATTTGGTTATTAGATGGACATTATCTATTTGCAGATATGTCCCTAGTCACTTTAATGTATACTGCTAACTATCTTTCACAGATCAGTTCAAGTATCATTTAAATGGGTGAAGTCAAGCAGCAGCTCACTTGTTTATTCTATTGTCTGTTTATGGATTTTTTGGTAATATGCATTTATACACAAATGTCTCTTATGATATCAAAGAGACAGTATAATTTGTCTTCTGATTTTTTTCAGGAAGTAGCTCACTGGGGACATTGTCGGTTATCATTTTGCTGCATTACGAAGTAACTGCCTGGTGACGTGCCTCATTTTTTGGTTGTTTCATGTGCTAAACTTTGCTTCTATATTTCACCACGAAAAAACTGTGATTTTAAAAGCAGCTCAGCGCTCCTGAGTACCTGGTAGTTGGTCCCTTTTAGACAGTACAAACCACGCTGATCGGGGTTGTACCAATGTAATGCTACACTTCCTTTTCCAGAACTGACTCCTGTTCTTTAAATGAGCCATTTCAGAAGAACTATCATGCTAGAGCTTATACTGCTATTTTTCCTTGGTCAGATAGCTGATGTTAAGAGCTTCGCACCTGATGGCTAATATGTAACAGCTAGTATGTGCTGTTCATAGGTCTGAATACTGAACATTGACAAGGATGTTTTCTTGTGAATGAACATGCGAGGCCTTCATGAATTACTTAAGATTAACCTTACTGGTTCGCTTCAAATCGGTAGGACATTGTTTATGCAGCTATAATCTGATCAAAGACTGTTTTATAATGGTTTATCCATGGGGATTGTAGTGATTTATTAATCTGCGGGGATTGTAGTGATTTATTAATGATGCATGTGCATTCCAAAAGGGCATTCTTATCTTTTGGTTGCATCGGAGAAATGGCAACTGGTATACAGCAAATAGAAAGGTGGTTTATGAAGTTAGCCTCATTGGTCATGACTAAGAATTACCATGGTCTCCTCTAGAGTCGTATATTTCCATTTATTTGTCACTGGTTGTTTTCTTTTAAATTAAGTATAAACTCTGTTGTGTAGCTGTCTCTGCAGCCATGGTAAAGTTTTGGGAAATGCTACGGTCTGAAGGTGCTCTTCCCTGACATTTTTAAGTGAGGTGCATGCAAAGCCACCTAAGCTTACCTCTCCTGTATTTTTTTAAGTTGTTTGTATATTTCCACGTAATTCTTGGTTATTTAGATGTTCCCCTTGCTGTCAAAGTCTATAGTCCATACACTGATGGTACATATATTCTTGCGAAACTTATAAGCCCATGTCTTATGATAAGCAATCATGTGTTGTCCACAATGTGCCTAAGAGGTATGCATACACATTTTCTTTTCGTGACAAAAGATCGCACCAGTTTACGGCTTCTTGAGTTCACTGTTGCACAATTTATGAACACTATTGGTTTAAAGTATACAATGGCACAATGCCCCAGAAGTTAGTGCACAACTTGAAAGTTGGAACTGGCTGTAATTTGCTTCAGCTGTGATCTGCAGTAGGCTGAATTTCACTTAGTTAACTTAAATAAGGAAGTTGTCGAGACTTGTTGTCCCAGAGAGTAGAGTAGCAAAAGACAATGGTTTTCCCGTCCACACAAATTTTGTTGGCATGTATCCCTTTTCTCTTTTTTCGCTTTTGCAGGTGAGCATGCATATACTAGCAGTAAGAGTATGAGTGTATGACCAGAGGGGGTTCTTTTAGATCATTGCAGAGTGGCTCATCATGATTGCATGGATTCTATGAAGTCCTCTCATTGACGAGCACAGGAGGTTACAAAAGGATTGCATGGGCACGGTGTGTGTGATGATGCTCATCCTAATATCGCTGATTTGTAGTTTAGCTCGCCATATTTTTTCGATAGAGATTGGCTCACCATATTTTGAAATCTGAATTTAGGAGTGTAATAAGAACCAAATTTTATCTCATACACCATGAGATTTCATATACTATCTGATACCATGCTTCAGTTTTGTGCTACATTATACTGTTTTATTTCTGGACCATATCTGCAAATACTACTCTTAGTCTGTGAAGTTCCCATTAGCTGCTGATTTGTGTGTGAACAGTAAGTATTAATCGTAGGTGCAAATATGATTACAGTGCACAATTGGTTTTCGACCCGGTTTCCCTTTACTGGATCACTCTATTCTACTTGATTTTAAAGCAGAGCTCCTCCCGTTTGCTAAAAATAAAGATTAAAGTGCACTGAAACTCTTTCGGTAGCTGAAATGCTAACAGGAACAAGGTGGCATTAGTTGTTTTCTCAATTTATTATTAAAAGACAGGCTTTAGAAAAAACAGACATTTATTTGGAAATTTATGGTCAGTTGATCAAATATGAAGATAGAAAGAAATGTGACATGGCACTGATGTTTTCTTGGTTCCTGGTTGCAGATCATGCTTTAGTGAAAAGTGATTGGTGTCGCCATTTCTACAGAAGTGATTCATTTAAGTTGATTCATGGTCAACTTTTTCCTGATACAGCCAGAGTCCGAACCCAAAATATGGAACATGGATTATTCTGCTGCTTATCATCATTCATCTACTGTATACCTCTGTAAAGCAGCTCAAATGAATCAATTTTGCATTGCAGCTGCCGTGGGCCTGCCTCTTCAAGTTGAGGGTGATCATCATGTTCCAATACCAGAAGTCCATCTCATCATTCTACAACCAAAACGATGACTGCTGTCGGACGTCACATAGAGGATCATGTCAAGAACTCTGTGAAGCCACGCGAAGGTGCGTACAGTCCCTAGTTCATCTTCTCTATTTGTAGTAAAATAATCTATCTTTATGTTGCCAGTTGCGATGGCAACTAGGGGAATGATCAATGATAAGGAAGGTGATTAGCCTACCACCAAAGAACAAAAAGAAGTTGAAAAGATGACAAGCACAAGATCTCATTTTTACACCCCTCCCTATTACTCTCTTTTTGTCTCTGTCCAACAAGCTGCCCACATCTCCACAGCACTTTTCCAGTTAGAGAAAAGGGCAAAGAGTTGCTTTCCTTTTCCAATGCAGATTCTTCCTTTCACCGTCAACTATTATATCATCAACTGATCCATAAGATCGACGTAGTATTAAAAATTACTAGACATATGTTCTGATTCTGATTCTGGCAATAGATAGGCCTAAAGCATGAACTGCCTGCCACTAACATTGTTGCTGTGCGGAAGCATACAAAGATGATACTCTGGTGCAGGACATATGTATAGACACACTAGCTGATATGATAGCTAGAGATAGTAGCTAGATTACCCCCATCATCACAAGAGAAAAACACCGACATTTTTTAAAAAAAAAAAATTGTTAGCCTTGTTCTACTATCTACCATGATGCCCTGTTTGTTTGAGCTAGCTGCTGCAAACTGAGGTTGGATCAGCGATGGCTGCACAGGTCAGACAACATCTTCCTGCCTTCTACAATCTCATCAAAGAAATCATCGAGCTCACTGACAACACTCTCAGCTCCTGACCTGAGCATCCCAACCCATCCTTTGATGATCTCCACTCTGTCGGCGATCTCGCCGGGGTCACCATACCCTGTGGCGATGACCCTGTCGAAGTCTGTCTTGATGCTCTCGATGCCGACCCTGGCCTGTCGGAACTCGTACATCATGATGCCGGAGCAGGAGTGCTCGCTGGACAGGGCCTCCATCTCCTCAGCGACGCGCTGGCGCAGGCGCCCCATGGACGAGACGTAGCCGGCGCCCGAGGTGCGGAACGGGTTGGCGCAACAGGCGAGGGCCGGGAGGCAGGAGACGGTCCCGGAGACGAGGAGCATGAGGAGGAAGGAGCTGGCGTTGCGCAGCGCGTAGAGCACGCCCCGGAAGCCGTTGAAGGCGTTGAGCTTGAACTCCACGGGTGAGCGGTCGTCGAGCAGCAGCGAGGCCGGGTCGATCCTGGTGTCGGCCAGCGCCCGGTTCTCCTGCTCCAGCCCGACGGCCTGCCGCCGCGGCGCGTTGATCGCGCGCATCACCTGCTCAGAAGAATCCGACCGGTACGTACGATACGTCAGCACGACGTGTGACTGATGTGTGATCAGATGATCCAAGGCCATCAACGGTGGGCAAGACATGGAGTGAGTGACGTACCTGGCGGGCATTGTGGGGGTTGGGGTTGCAGAGCCAGTCATCGAGCGTGGCGTCTATGCGGGTGGCTGAGGCGCAGTAGGTGTCGAGGGCTGAGGCTCCGGCCTTGACGACCTGGCAGACTTCCCAGAGGCGGGAGGTCTCGTCCATGTACTCGTCTAGCCAGCTCTCCCCGGGCGGCAGGTGGAGGCGCTGCACGAGGTGGACGAGCTGGGAGTGCAGCGAGCGGAGCAGTGCTGCAGCCTGCTGGAGGAACGGTGCGGACATGAAGGCGGCGTCGGGCGATGAGGCCAGCGTGCCGTGGAGCGCGTCGAGGCCGTGCGCGATGGACGAGTAGAAGCCGTTCATGGCTTGTAATCCGTGTGTGTCAGTGTGGTGGAGGGGAGAGAGAGCAAACAGAGTGTGGTGGTGGTGGTGGTGGTGCATGGGAAGGAGATGGAAGAGAGAGTGAGGTTATATAGAGGAGAGGAGAGGAGGTAAGGCAGTGAGGAAGCAATGATGGGTTGTCCGGCGGTCAGGGAGAAGGATGATTGGGGACTGGGCAGAGGCCATTGCCAAGACCCAAGACTGCTCTGCTCTGCTCGCCACCTCCTCTCTCCATTGCCACGAGAGAGAGAGGGAGTACTAGTAGTAGCATAGCAGAGTAGCATGCATGGGAAAATGCAGTGAGGCTAGCAGTGTTCCCATGAATCTCACTCCCTTCCATCCTTGTACCACTACTACTAGTCCAGATTCAGCAAGGGGGCGGGGACCAAAACTGCCATTCGCCCCAGGTGATTAATTACTTGTTGGTGCTAATCAAGGACTGGCCTTGCAAAAATGGTACTGCTACTGGACTAGTCGAGCTGGCAGCTGTCATGTGTTGCTTGCTGCTGCTGGGAAGGAAAATGAAGTGGTGCTTCCTTTTTGCGTAGTAGTAGTATTGTGCAGCAGCAGCAGCAGCAGGAGGCAAGCCATTGAATCCGGGTGGGGGGCCTGTGTGCCGGGCTTGGATGGGAGCACAATCAAGCACCGGGCAGCAAGGAAGCAAAGAGAAACATACGCTGCCCCTCCCCTGTCTGGCCTCAATGCAGCCCTCTCATCGTTTTTCTGGAAACCCCATGTTAGCTGCCCACCTCCTTAACACTACATACATACTACATTATATTCACCATTGCGTTGCAGCCTTCACACAACTAATAATTTATTTATTTATTTATGTGCAACCAAATCTGTATATATATATTTTGTGTGTGTGTCTGTGTGTGCAGGTACGATGAGAAAGAAATAGCTTGTTCCATTTCTTGTAGATGCACCAATATCTGAGTGAGATGGGGCGGAGGAGGAGGAGGAGGAGGACAGAGTTTCAAAGGTGGGCAGAGAGTCCGAGAGATTTGTCCAAGGATTGAAAAGCTTTGCATTGCTAGGAATAGGATAGGATGCGCTGTACTTCACTTCACCGTGGCGTGGATTAACAGGTGGTGGTGACACTCTCGGTCTCTAGCTGGCTGGTTGCTGGAATGGAATGGAACGGCCGGGGGGGAGGGAGAGAGAGTGTGGAATGATGGGTTTCCTTGTACCCGTACAAATCTCTCTGTCCGCGCTACCCAAACCCCCCCCCCCCCCCCCCCCCCCCCCGTTTCCATGGCGTGGCCGCCTTTTGAGGCACCTCCCTCTCCCTCTCGCCCGGGCCTCCTCCAGCCCAGCAATCATGCCCAATATATGCCCGTGCCCTGCCCCCCCCTCCTTGCTACAGCTCCCGCCCCGTTTCTCTAGGGCACATGTTGGGTCCTACCTGCCAGCAGTATATACTCCCTCTTGTTTGCTTGCTTGCTTCAAAAAGTTGGACGACCACCACCTGCAACTTTGACCGTTTGTTTATCGGTCAATATCTACACATATTGCTATGTGTGTGTGTGTGTGTGTGTGTGTGTGTGACCTTCCACCTCTCCGATCCAAATGTTTACGTACTAGATAGTATGCAGATAATCCAATCTTCAAATGTTTTGGCCACACCGTACCCATGTCTCTCTCCACAACATATGCTTTTCAAGAAACAAGCAGAACCAACCATGAGTAGGGTGGTTGTATGAGTTTGTGTGCTTGTTTTGTACTCAACATTTTCTCGAACAAAAAAGAAAGGGCCAAGGTTTCCATATCGGCACCTCCTCTCTTACGGGGTTAGGATCCTAGTTCTTCACTAGAGTTAAGACTTGGATTGTCCGAACCTTGGCTTAGATTTCTTGTGGGTAACGACAAGCATGTTGGTGGCACCAGCATTGCCCTATGACACAAACTAACAATGCGTCGAGGAGGTTTTGATCGATGCGGTCAGCTTTGAGCCAAAGACGTTGAACAAGTTAGCGGTGATAGGAAGAAGGGTAGCAGCACTACCCATGGCTTCATGGAAGATGTAACCTAATTATAGCCTATTAGTCATACGTACTAGCATTCTTGACCAAAATCTTCTTCCCCTAATCAAGCACTCTTAGTAGTATTTTTGTCCAGTTCCATTCAAACATTAGCTTTATCGGTACGTGGGGCTTTCGATCTCGTGAAACGCGTTAACTATTTGTTTAGAAAACGGAGGGGAGGGGAGAGGAGCGTGTAGGTAGGCGCTGCCCTCGTGTGGTTTTGGGAGGAGGCGAGGGGGATGTGGATTTGGTTGGGGAAATCAAAGGGGATGTATGTTGTTTGCCCTACCCAAGACCAAGAGCGAGGAAAAGGTAACGTAATTAACTAGGATCCATGGGCTTTTGCCGTACGTTGAACGCTCCATGGCTTCGCCCAGCCTATAGGATCGAGTTAGGACATCCATGCATGCATGATTCTACGTTGGCGTGTGATATTATACTATTATTACTTGATGCGTGTCCGTGGTTGACCGGTAGGCTCCACGGCACTCATGGCTGACCCGTGAATATTCTTCTTGTCCTCTCTGTTATGCTCGTCTGCTCTGTCCAGTAATCATGCCACACCCAGCTAGCAGCCATAGTACGTATGTACGTGTCCAGTAATTCATGATGTTCATTACTACCTCCTGAGTGCAACACAATTTAATTAAGCATAAGAAGCGTAGTGACAAAAGTAGGGGATACATGTACATACAGGTGATTTGTTTACCGTGGTGGAGGTGAGCATTTCTGCTACTCCACCTACACTGATTTATTTGGTATCTTCCCATACTTGTTGGCAACCTTGTCCTAGACGTAAAGCCATTTGTTTGCTCCAAAACGTACTATATGGAAGTGGCCAGTGCTGGCACGTATACATGTCTAGTCCAAATTAGCATCTGGGTTGGCAGCAACGCCATTAATTTAGCAACACCTGGCTTGTGTGTGCAGTTTGGTCACTACTACCACTACTACTACAGCTGGGTACAATGTACTACTACCACGTTTGATGATCAAAGTTTGTTGAGTACACTTTGTGCAGCTGGCTAGGTCACGCTAGGTGCGCTGTAGCTGCACGTAGTACGTACGTGTAGAGCTAGCCAGGGCGGCGTCTACTTGACCAGAACTTTGAAAAAAATCGCATGCATGCTCGTCGGACGACAGCAGCAGCAGTCTACGCCACAGTAGACATCAAAGTTGTTCTTCTGCAGCAGGAGCAGCAGCCATGCATAAGGCTGACACATGGCATTATGGATTAGCTCTCGAGTAACAAGTAATCCATCCCTTTTCCCTTCCTGGGTTTGCGGACAAGTCATGATCATGAGTGGGAGCCTAGCAGCGGCAGCAACCGAGATCGATCGATTTGCATGGTCAAATTTACAACATAGGCCATGCACTAATTGACTCGGACGTACTGCTAGCTGCTGCGGCGTTCATGTCGTCCGTCGCTCGATCGACCGTGACTGTCTGGAGGAGGATCGATGGTCGACGGTGAGTGTGATTTGACGGACGCCCAGCTCGACGATCGATCATGAGCGAGATCAGGAGGACGTGCATCATGCATGATTTCTGTCGTGCCAAATGAAGGACATGTATACTTTTTATTGGAGAAATTTTTCTCCAAGAAAATACTACATCGGAAATTAAATGCTTGAACTATAAATCCACTTCCCTCGGATAGATAGATCAGGAAAATGGGAATGAGAAAGACAACACTGTGCGGATATATAGCTACCGTAGAAAAAAGACAAACAAGCAACATACTACTCCCTCCTTCACGGTTTGCAGGGCGCTTTACAAAAATCTCACGGACCTAGACGTGAACGTATTGGCTGAAAATTAGGGCTATTAATGAGCGGTCATGCAGTGGTGGGAGACTGTTACATGCATAGAAAGTTGGGAGAAAAGCTGCCACATTAATTAACAATTAATTATTATACGCCTAAAAATATTGTAGTTTTGGAAAAATCCTAGACGCCTTGCAAACCGTAAAGGAGGGAGTAGTACATATTTGAATCCCAATGAGATGGATGCTACTACTACTAGCTCATATGCCAAGCGGCCATGATGTTTGCATCGAATCTGAGGCAAAAAGGAAAGGCTGAAAAGAGATGGCAAAACAATACTACTATGAGTCGTTGTAGCTGGGAAGGATGGCGGCTTGTATTCATGATCGAAGAGTAGCAGGTAGCCCTATAGCTAGGTAGAGCCTGCTATAGCTAGTCAAGTGTCCTTGGCCGCTTCACTTCACTAGTTGTTGTGCTGAATCGGAGCGGGCAGGCAGGTCGGGGCCCTAGACCTGAACAAAGCGCCCCCTCACCTCCATAGAGAGGCTCTTGTCACTTTTTTCACCGCGCCAAGTTGTAAAGGGAAAGGGACGAAAGACATGCATGGAAACTGCAAAGTTGCCTCGCTTTTACAAACCGCAACTTTTGGCAGGATCTTATTTACTTTCTTCCTTTCCTCCCCTCCGTCGTCGCCGATCTGCGCTCTCTCGTTTGCTTGTCTGCAGTACTAGCTCAGCTGCCTCATTGCTGGCTAGGGCTAGGCCGCATGCATACGATTGCTTTGTTTCTTTCTCGAGGCGGAAGAAGGGAATATGCCCCGTGTTGCCCAAAAGGGAAACGCGAATCAATTGCCACGGGTTTAAATCGTCGTCTTTCTATGCCTAGCTAATTAATACGAGCGAGGAACCGTCTCTGCAAGTTTTTTTGAAAAATAAAGAGAAATGTTCCCACGAGAAGAAACGTAAAGGGGGGAATGAACTTTAAGGTAGCTACAAGAGAAACAGGGAGGGCCCTGGGCCCTGACATGGGATTGATGATGTTTGTTTGATTCAATTCAGCATGCCCTACTTTGCGCTTATTTCCCTTTTATGTCTTCCGAATTACACAGTACTCCCTCCGTTTTAAAATATAGGATATTTTAGATTTATAAAGAAAATATATCTAGACTTATTTTAATGTGTAAATTCATTTAAAACTTGAGTGAACCTACGTACTAAACAAAGTCTAGATAAAACATCTTATATTTTAAAACAAAGAAAGTATTATATAATCTTCCAGTGTAGACATCCAGTCACTTACAAGGAAATAAAAAGAATAACAAGAGCATTCTAAAAAAAACAAGAGCATTCATTATCACTAGTGCATAAATGGTCATTGGTGGCGTTTAAAAAACACCGTTAGTGGCGTGCACATATCACATAAGTGTTATCAATGGCATAACGCCTAAACGCCACTAATATTCACTTATTGGTGATGCACCCCTTTGCACCAGGCCACTAGTAAAAATTACATAAGACATAAAAAGCCCGCATCTACATATAATCCAACCCGCAATTGGTACACGCCATCCTAACCCTAGCCCTAGCTATGCATCGCAACCGCCCGCGAGATCCACACCACCGCAGTGGCGTTGGTCACATGCCCATTGTGGATGTCGTAGCCACCGGTCACATCGAGCATCGGAGGCATCCTCGCTGATGGCCGCATCGAGCACCTGCACATTGTTGGTAGCCGCATCCAGGACCTACACATCGTTGTCAGCCGCATCGACCACCTACACACCATCGGCTGTAGCATGGAGTATGCCCACCGCTGGCTGCATCGAGCACTTACATGTAGGGATGAAAACGGAGCGGAAATGAACAGAACTGAGTGGTACCATATTTGTTTTTATATTTTTTTGGTGGAAGCGAAAACGAATACAAAAACGCCGAAAACCCCCAAAACAGAAAAATAAGCATATATAATTGAAAACAAATCGACCAAATACGATGCAGATGTTACCCATAACCAGGAGAATCCTTGAATCATGCAAAAAAGTCTCAAGCATTTAAAAAACCAACAAAATGGTTCCCTAATTCTAGCACGATGATCGATTTAGTAGGGAATATGCGAAACATCAAATGATGGAATCCTTCTCGAAGGCATGATAAGTTTACATGGTTGCCGGTTTTGGAATAAGCCGCTTTAGAAGTTTGGATTGACAAGATCATGTAATGGGTCGGTTGGATTTGGCCATGCACATCAACCCTTAAATGGAATATATTGTTCCGTTTCTATCTAAGAGATTCCATTTTTTTTTGTTTCCATATTTTCATTATGTTTCTGTTTTCCCGTGAAAATGTCGGTAACTTTCTGCTCTATTTTCATCCCTACTTACACGTTGCTACTAGACGTACGGAGCACGCCGCCTTCATATGCGTCGAGTATGGCGTGGGAGGGAGGCATTTGAGGCCCGAGCATAAGGGGTCATGGGAGCGGTTTTCGAGAGAGGAGGTTTGAAGGGTTTCACAGCATAGTAAATCAAAATTTTCTACGGAAGCGAACAGAGGGAAAGCCAAGATCTAATCTAGGAGATGCAAACAACGAAAGAGATTGGATTAGATCTTCATACCCTTGAAGATTCGCACAGCGGAACGTTCGTCGGAACGTGGGTGATGTAGTCGTACTCGCTTCTCCTCCTCGTGATCCGATCCGATCTAGCACCACAAGTGGCGGTGCCTCCGTGAGATGCACACGTGCAGCACCTCGACGTCTCCTCCTTCCTCGGACCAGCAAGTAGGATGGAGAGATAGATTGGATCTACAACACGACGGCGTGGTGTATATGGTGGAGAATTTCTGCAGCAGGGCTTCGCCTGCAAACAGTCGGGAGGGAGAGAGGAAGGCAGCAGGGCTACTAGGGCTTGGAGGGAGGTGTGTGGAGAGGGGACGCCCTAGCCCTCTATATATAGAGGGGGAGGGGGGGGCAGCCCTAGCCCCTCCTCCAAGCCTTGGGCCGGCGGCCAAGGGATAAGGAGGAGTGGGGGGATAGGGTTCTATCTCCAGTTTAAACGATTTAAACTTTCCCTTATCTAGAAATCCTATCTCTAGATTTAAACGAGTTAAATCTATCTAGAATCGGCTGGGCCCTATGGGGCCTTGTGCCCCTGGCCCAATGCATCCAGGACACTCACTCATAGGCCCATGCCCCCTCCCGGAAGGTGGGGCCACGTTGGTCCCCTTCCGGAAGGTTCTAGAAGCTTCCGGTACAATACCGATTAACCCGGAACAATTCCGAACTCCAAAAACTGCACTGCCTTATATGAATCTTATTCTCTGGACCATTCCGAAACCTCTCGTGATATCCCGGATCCCATCCGAGACTCCGAACAAAAATTCATAAACCAATTATCCAATCTATCCTAGCGTCGAGACACGTTAAGTGTGTGATCCTGCGGGTTCGAGAATATGCAGACATGATCTTCTATCAATAATCAACAGCGGGGTCTGGGCACCCATATTGACTCCCACACATTCATCGATGATCATATCGGATGAACCACGATGCCAGGATTCAATCAATACCATATATATATCCCCTTCGTCTCGCGATATTTTACTTGCCCGAGATTCGATCGTCGGTATCGTCATACCTAGTTCAATCTCGTTCACAGCAAGTACTTTACTCGTTCCGTAATCCGATATCACTTTGTGATTAACTCCTTAACCACATGCTTGCAAGCGGTGTTGATATCGATTACCGAGTGGGCCCGAAGTATATCTCTCCGACTTGGGAGGGACAAATCCCATCTCGATACATACAACCCAACAGATACTTTCCGATCACCTGAGAGACACCTTTATGATCACCCTCTCATAGGATGACGTTTGATGACCTCAAAGCTTTCTTCCGATACCAGGGAGTTGTATTATCTCATGGTCTAAGGAATACAATATTTGACATGAGAAAAGCTTCGCAAAGACGAACACGATGAAACGATCTAATAGCTTTGCTTAGTTTGGGTCTGTCCACCATATCATTCTCCCAATGATATGATCTCATTATCAATTGACAACTCATGTCTATGGTTAGGAAACCTTAACCATCATTGATCAATGAGCTAGTCCATAGAGGCGTACTAGGGACACGGTGTTGTTCACAAACCACACAAGTATTAAAGTTTCCGCTTAATACAATTCTAGCATGGAATATAAACTTTATCATGAACAAGAATTATAATAATAATAACATCTTTATTATTGCCTCTAGGGCATAATTCCAACAGTCTCCCACTTGCACTAGAGTCAATAATCTAGTTTACATTTGGCAACAATCTCACACCCATGGCACTGAGGTGCTGATCATGTTTTACACGTGGAAGAGGTTTAGTCAATGGATCTGCGACATTCAGATCTGTATGTACTTTGCTGATCTTCAGATCTCCATCTGCTATATAATCTCGGATTATATGAAACTTGCGGTTGATATGCTTGGTCTTTGGATGATATCTTGGTTCCTTAGCGAGTGCTATGGCGCCAGTGTTGTCACACAATATCTCCAGTGGGTCCAATGCACTTGGAACCACGCCAAGCTCAGTGATGAAGTTTCTGATCCAAACTCCTTCACTTGACGCTTCTGCAGCAGCCATGTATTCCGCTTCTATTGTAGATCCCGCGATCACGCTTTGCTTGCAGCTTCTCCAGCTCACCGCTCCTCCATTCAAAATATACACGTATCCTGTCTGAGATTTACAATCATCCTTGTCGGTGTCGAAACTAGCATCGACGTAACCTTTTACGACGAGTTGTTCATCACCCCCATAGACTAAGAACATTTCTTTAGTCCTATTTAGGTACCTTAGGATGTTCTTCACGGCTGTCCAGTGTTCCACTCCTGGATCACTTTGATATCTGCTTGTCAAACTAAGAGCATTGGACACATCCGGTCTAGTACACAGCATGGCATACATGATGGAACCTATGGCCGAGGCATAAGGCACTTTGCTCATAGCTTCCCTATCATTTACCGTAGCTGGACACTGAGCCTTGCTCAATATCTTCCCTGACAACATAGGCACTGAACCTTTCAATGCCTTATCCATTCTGAACCTTTTCAGAACTTTGTCTAGGTATGTACTCTGGCTTAAAGCTATCAGGCGTCTTTGTCTATCTCTATAGATTTTGATGCCCAATATATAAGCAGCTTCACCTAGGTCTTTCATTGAAAAACACTTGTTCAAATAACTCTTCACATCGTTAAGCATGTTGATGTCATTTCCAATAATCAATATGTCATCCACATATAGTACCAGAAACGTCACCGAGCTCCCACTCACTTTCTTGTAGATGCAAGCTTCGTAGCAATTTGGAACAAATCCAAAGCTTTTGATCACTTGATCAAAACGAAGGTTCCAACTCCGAGATGCTTGCTTCAGTCCATAAGTGGAACGCTGAAGTTTGCATACTTTATCAGCATCCTTAGGATCGACAAAACCTTCGGGTTGCATCATATACAACTCTTCATCAATGTTGCCATTGAGGAACGCAGTCTTGACATCCATCTGCCATATTTCATAATCATGAAACGCAACAATTGCTAATAAAATCCGAATAGACTTAAACATCACTACGGGAGAGAAAGTCTCATCGTAGTCAACACCTTGAACTTGTCGAAAACCTTTCGCGACAAGCCGTGCTTTATAGACGGTAACATTACCATCCGCGTCCGTTTTCTTCTTGAAGATCCATTTGCACTCAACGGCCTTCCGGTCGCTAGGAGGGTCCACCAAAGTCCATACTTGGTTTTCGCTCATGGATCCCAATTCGGATTTCATGGCTTCTAGCCATTTCTCAGAGTCTGGGCTCATCATCGCTTCCTCATAGTTCGAAGGTTCACTGTCTTCTACTAACAAGACTGTCAAGACAGGGTTGCCGTACCACTCAGGAGGGGCACGCGACCTTGTCGACCTGCGACGTTCAGTAGCAGCATCGTCCAAAGCTTCATGATCCTTGTCATTAGCTTCCTCTATTGTTGGCGTAGGCGGCACTGGAACAATTTCAGGTGCTGCGCTACTCTCCAATTCAAGAGAAGGTTCAACAACCTCGTCTAGCTCTACTTTCCTCCCACTCACTTCTTTCGAGAGAAACTCCTTCTCAAGAAAGGAACCGTTCTTTGCGACAAACACTTTGCCTTCGGTTCTGTGATAGAAGGTATACCCAATTGTTTCCTTAGGGTATCCTATGAAGACGCATTTCTCCGCTTTGGGTTCGAGCTTGTCGGGCATCAACTTCTTGACGTAAGCTTCGCATCCCCAAACTTTAAGAAACGACAACTTAGGTTTAGCACCAAACCACAGTTCATACGGTGTCGTCTCAACGGATTTAGATGGAGCCCTATTTAAAGTGAATGCAGCGGTTTCTAATGCATAACCCCAAAATGATAACGGCAAATCAGTAAGAGACATCATCGATCGGACCATATCTAATAGGGTTCGATTCCGGCGTTCAGACACACCATTGCGCTGTGGTGTTCCGGGTGGCGTGAGTTGTGAAACGATTCCACTTGCTTTGAGATGCGTGAGAAAATCATAACTTAAATAATCGCCCCCACGATCGGATCGTAGAAACTTAATCTTTCTGTTACGATGGTTCTCCACTTCATTCTGAAATTCTTTGAACTTTTCAAACGTTTCAGATTTATGTTTCATTAAATAGATATACCCATATCTACTTAAGTCATCAGTAAAAGTGAGAAAATAGCGATATCCACCGCGCGTCGAAACACTCATCGGTCCGCATACATCGGTATGTATGATTTCCAACAAGTCCGTTGCTCGCTCCATCATACCGGAGAACGGGGTTTTGATCATGTTGCCCATGAGGCATGGTTCGCATGTGTCAAATGATTCAAAATCAAGAGACTCCAAAAGTCCATCAGAATGGAGTTTCTTCATGCGCTTTACACCAATATGACCTAGACGACAGTGCCACAAATAAGTAGTATTATCACTATCTACTTTGCATCTCTTAGCCTCAATGTTATGGATGTGTGTTTCATCCCTTTCGAGATTTAGAAGAAATAAACCATTCACAAGAGGTGCATGACCATAAAAGATGTTACTCATATAAATAGAACAACCATTATTCTCCGATTTAAATGAATAACCGTCTTGCAATAAACACGATCCAGAAATAATGTTCATGCTCAACGCAGGCACATAATAACATTTATTAAGGTTTAAAACTAATCCCGAAGGTAAAACTAAGGAGAGCGTGCCGACGGCCATCACATCAACTCTTGATCCGTTGCCAACGCGCATCGTCACCTCATCCCTCGCAAGCCGTCGTCTATTCCGTAGCTCCTGTTTCGAGTTACAAATATTAGCAACTGAACCAGTATCAAATACCCAGGCACTACAACGAGGGCTAGTAAGGAAAACATCAATAACATGTATATCAAATATACCTTTGATGGTGCCAGCCTTCTTGTCCGCTAAGTACTTCGGACAGTTGCGCTTCCAGTGACCCTTGTCCTTGCAATAGAAGCACTCAGTTTCCGGCTTGGGTCCAGACTTGAGCTTCTTCTCAACTGGGGCAACGCGTTTGCCGCCTACTTTCTTGAAGGGCTTCTTTGCACCCTTACCTTTCTCAAAGGAGGGCTTGTTGACCATCAACACATGATTATCCTTTTTGATGTCCACCTCCGCAGCCTTCAGCTTTGCGAAGAGCTCGGTGATCGTATCAGTGGAACCAATTTGATTATGAGTCACTACAAAACTTTTGTAGCTGGGAGGGAGTGATTGCAGAACCCTGTCAATCTTGAGCTCCTCTGGAATCTTGCAGTCCAGTTGCTCAAGGCGTTGAGTGTAGCCCGACATCTTTATGGCGTGCTCACTAACGGAACTCCCTTCCTCCATCTTGCAGTTAAAGAACTTCTCGGAGATCTCATATCTCTCAGAACGGGCCTGAGTCTGAAACATGGTTTTCAGCTCCTCGAGAATCTCAAAGGGCCCGGGATAGTTTTCAAAACGATTTTGAAGTTCCGGTTCCATAGCAAACAACATGGTGCTCTTAATCACACCATAATCATCTTTGCGCGACTGATAGACAGCTTTCTCATCAGCCGGCGCAGTTGCAGCAGGGGGTCACCTAACGCTTTCCCAAGGACATAGTCCTTTTGTCCGCCAGACAGAATGATTCTTAGATTGCGGAACCAGTTGGTGAAGTTAGACCCATTGTTTCTAAGCTTTTCTTTCTCAGCAAAAACGTTGAAGTTGAAGTTGGACTTGGCCATGTGATCTACAGTATTTGCAAGTACAATTTAGACTATGTTCATGATAAATAGTTCAACTTAATCAAATTACTAGATGAACTCCCACTAAATTCAACATCCCTCAAGTTGTTTAGTGAACACGATCCAAATTCACCACACCTAATCCGATCATCACGAGAAGAGATGTGGTTTCAATGGTGGACAACGAAGTGTCGATCATATCATTCATATGACTCATGCTTAACCTTTCGGTTCTTGTGTTCCGAGGCCATGTCTGTACATGCTAGGCTCGTCAAGTTAGACCCAAGTATTTCCGCGTGTGCAAAACTGGCTTGCACCCGTTGTATGTGAGCGTAGAGTCTATAGCACCCGATCATCACGTGATGCTTGTGTAGGGGTTCGTAGCATGGAAAACAAAAATTTTCTATCGCATACAAACAAACAAGCCAAGATCTATCTACTAGATTGTAGCAACGAGTCGATGGAATAACTCACCCTCGAAGATTCCAAAGTGTTTAACGAGAGCAGATTCTCGTGGGTGATGTAGTCGTACTCTTTCCGATCTCAAGATCGCGTAGACGATCCTTCCGGCGCCGCGTTCCCGCAGCGCTCCCGCAGTCGGTCACACGTTCGGTACTCGACGAAGACCTTCCTCTCCCTTGTTCCAGCAGGCAGCGGAGGTTGTAGCACTCTCCTCGCGATTCCGGCAGCACAACGGCGTGGTACCGGAGGTAGAGGGGAAATCCCGCAGGGCTTCGCCTTAAGCCGGTGCGAGTATGGTGGAGCTTATGAGAGAGGCTATTAGTGGTCTAGTAATTAGACACACCAATTAGAGGGCTCTAAACCAATTAGAAGGCTCTAAACCGAATAGCTCTAAACCGGGGTCTAGATCTAGGGTTTAGTTTAGAGGATAGGAAACTTGTGTGTCTAGGAGGGGAGCCCTGCCCCTCCTTATATAGGTGGGAGGGTGTGGGCGCGCCAGGGGAGGGAGGGAGTCCCTCCCCAACTCGGCCTAGGGCTGGGCGCCGGCCTGGAGGAGTCCAACTCCTCCTCCAGGTTGGTTCCAACTCCTCTTGCTTGTTTCCCACAGTTTCTTGTTTTGGCAGTTTGACTTTCAAACTGGACATTTGACTTTTCTGTTTTAGGATTCAATTTAATCCTATATTTGGGACAGCAAGAACACTTAGTACATGATGCAATCATTCCAATATGTAATGACACATTCATGTACCCCTTCCCCCCCCGGAGTGCCGGACAATCCGGAACCTTCTAGAATATCCCCGATGAAAACACCGGAATCATTCCCGAACTCCGAAACGGGACTTTCCTTATATGAATCTTATTCTCCGGACCATTCCGGATCTCCTCGTGATATCCCGGATCCCATCCGAGACTCCGAACAACATTCGGTCTCTTTCTCATAATACCATAACTACTCAAACAACGTCGAATCCTTAAGTGTGTCTCCCTACGGTTCGTGAATTATGCAGACATGATCGAGACACTTCTCCGAACAATAACCAATAGAGGAATCTGGAAATTCATATGGCTCCCACATATTTCTACGATTACTTTGCGATCGAATGAACCACTTACATACGATACCAATTTCCCTTTGTCTCACGATATGTTACTTATCCGAGGTTATGATCGTCGGTATCTCTGCATACCTAGTTCATCCTCGTTACCGATAAGTACTCTTTTCTCGTTCCCGTGATATGTGATCCCTTGTGACCAAGTCACATGCTTGCAAGCTAATTGAATGACATTTCACCGAGAGGGCCCAGAGAATATCTATCCGTCATGTGGATGGACAAATCCCACTCTTGATCCATGTGTTTCAACCAATACTTTCCGAACACTCAATGCCACCTTTATAGCCACCCTGTTACGGTGTGGTGTTTGATGACATCAAAGCATCCATCCAGTAAAGGTGATATGCATGATCTCATGGTCGAAGGAATTAGGTTACTATGTATCAGAAAGCATATAGCAATTGAACTATTGAAATGACTTGATCTTTATGCTACGCTTGTCTATAGGAGTATGTCCACCATATCATTCTCCTAACGATATGATCTTGTTGTTGATAACATCTCAATGTTCATGACAAAGAAACCACATCATCAATCAACCAACAAGCTAGTGAAGTATAGAGGCTATACTAGGGACTTCAAATTAAGTTTACAAATCACACAAGTATTAATGGTTTCCTTGTTAATACTATTATAGCATGAATGCAAACATTTATCATAAACACAAAGATATATAATAATAACTATATTTATTATTGCCTCTAGGGCATATCTCCAACAGTCTCCCACTTGCACTAGAGTCATCTAATCTAGATTACATGGTAATATACCGAACACCCATGGCAGTTTGGTGTTGGTCATGTTTTGCCCTCGGGAGAGGTTTAGTCAACGGATCCGCCACATTCAGATCTGTGTGTACTTTGCAAATCTTTATATCCCCATCCTGGATATGTTCTCGAATAGCGTGAAAACGCAGCTTGATATGCTTCAGCTTCTTGTGTGACCTTGGTTCTTGCGCATTGGCTATGGCGCCCATGTTATCACAGTAGATAGACATTGGGTCCAGCGCACTAGGAACCACACCCAGCTCTGTAATGAACTCTTTCATCCATATCGCTTCTTGTGAAGCCTCCGAAGCAGCCATGTATTCCGATTCAGTTGAAGATCTCGCCACAACGCTTTGCTTTGCACTCCTCCAGCTAACTGCTGCACCATTCAAAATAAATACGTATCCAGATTGTGATTTAGAATCATCTGGATCGGTGTTCCAACTAGCATCGGTGTAACCATTAACAACGAGCTGTTCATCACCTCCATAAGAAAGAACCATATCCTTAGTTCTTCTCAAGTACTTAAGGATGTTTTTGACCGCTGTCCAATGATCCACTCCTGGAACACTTTGATATCTGCTAGTTAAACTAACAGCATATGCGATGTCGGGTCTAGTACATAGCATGGCATACATTAGAGATCCTATGGCTGAGGCATAGGGAGTCTTACTCATCCTTTCTCTATCTTCTGCCGATGTCGGACTTTGAGTTTTACTCAAGGTCGTATTGGGCAACATGGGCAAGAACCCTTTCTTGCTTTCTTCCATTCCAAACTTCTTTAGAACTTTGTCCAAATATGTACTTTGTGACAATGATATTTGGCGTTTCGATCTATCTCTATAAATCTTTATGCCTAATATGTAAGCTGCTTCGCCAAGATCCTTCATTGAAAAACTATTATTCAAATACTCCTTGACACTATTAAGAAGGTCTACATCATTCCCAATCAACAATATGTCATCCACATACAGTATTAAGAATGCTACAGAGCTCCCACTCACTTTCTTGTAAATACAAGCTTCTCCATAAGTTTGTATAAAACCAAAACTTTTGATTACCTTATCAAAACGTTGATTCCAACTTCGGGATGCTTGCTTCAATCCATAGATGGACCGTTGAAGTTTGCATACCTTGTTAGCATCTTTAGGATCGACAAAACCTTTGGGTTGTATCATATACAACTCTTCATCAATGTCTCCATTGAGGAATGCTGTTTTGACATCCATCTGCCATATCTCATAATCATAATATGCAGCGATTGCTAACATTATCCTCACAGACTTTAGCTTTGCTACCGGTGAGAAAGTCTCATCGTAGTCAACTCCTTGAATTTGTCGAAACCCTTTTGCGACAAGTCGAGCTTTATAGACAGTAATATTACCATCAGCATCTGTTTTCTTCTTGAAAATCCATTTGTTCTCGACAGCCTTCCGGCCATCCGGTAAGTCCACCAAAGTCCATACTTGGTTTTCGTACATGGATCCAATCTCGGATTTCATGGCTTCTTGCCATTTATTGGAATCTGGGCTCATCATCGCTTCCTCATATGTCTCGGGGTCATCGGTGTTGTCCACCAACATGACATTCATAACGGAATCATACCAATCTGGAGTGGTACGAGTTCTCGTTGACCTCCGAGGCTCTGTAGCAACTTCAACCGAAGTTTCATGATCACTATCATTAGCTTCCTCTCTTATTGGTGCAGGCACCACAGGAACTTCTTCCGGTGCTGCGCTACTCGCAATTTCGAGAGAAGGTTCGACAACCTCGTCGAGTTCTACTTTCCTTCCAGTCACTTCTTTCGAGAGAAATTCCTTCTCTAGAAAGGATCCATTCTTGGCAACAAAGATTTTGCCTTCGGATCTATGATAGAAGGTATACCCAATAGTTTCCTTCGGGTATCCTATGAAGACGCATTTTTCCGCTTTGGGTTCAAGCTTGTCCGGCTGTAACTTCTTTACATAGGCTTCGCATCCCCAAACTTTAAGGAACGACAATTTAGGTTTCTTCCCAAACCATAATTCATACGGTGTCGTTTCAACGGATTTAGATGGTGCCCTATTTAAAGTGAATGCGGCTGTTTCTAATGCATAACCCCAAAATGATAGCGGTAAATCTGTAAGTGACATCATAGAACGAACCATATCTAAGAGAGTTCGATTACGACGTTCAGACACACCATTACGCTGTGGTGTTCCCGGCGGTGTCAATTGTGAAAGTATTCCGCACTTCTTTAAATGCTCGCCAAACTCGTAACTTAGATATTCACCTCCACGATCAGAACGTAGAAATTTAATCTTCTTGTTACGTTGATTCTCTACCTCACTTTGAAACTCCTTAAACTTCTCGAAAGTTTCGGACTTATGTTTCATAAAATAGATATTCCCATATCTACTCAAGTCATCCGTGAAGGTAAGAACATAACGATAACCACTGCGCGATGCTACACTCATTGGACCACACACATCGGTATGTATGATTTCCAATAAGTCTGTAGCTCGCTCCATCATACCAGAAAATGGAGTCTTAGTCATTTTACCCATCAGACATGCTTCGCATCTTTCAAGTGATTCAAAATCAAGTGATTCAAGAAGTCCATCGGAATGGAGTTTCTTCATACGCTTCACTCCAATGTGACCAAGACGACAGTGCCACATATAGGTCAAATTATCGCTTGATTTCAAACGTTTAGCCTCAATGTTATTAATATGTGTATTTCTACTATCGAGATTCAATATGAATAGACCATCTATCAAAGGTGCATGTGCATAAAACACATTACTCATATAAATCGAACAACCATTATTCTCGGATTTAAACAAGTAACTGTCTCGCAATAAACAAGATCCTGATATAATGTTCATGCTTAATGCAGGCACCAAATAACAATTATTTAAGTATAAAACTAATCCCGATGGTAGATGAAGAGGTAGCGTGCCGACCGCGATCACATCAACCTTTGATCCGTTTCCTACGCGCATCGTCACCTCGTTCTTCACTAGCTTCCGTTTATTCTGCAGCTCCTGTTTCGAGTTACAAATATGAGCAACCGAACCAGTATCAAATACCCAGGTACTACTACGAGTACTAGTGAGATACACATCAATAACATGTATATCAGATATACCTTTCTTCTTGATGTTGCCGTTCTTCAAATCCGCCAAGTACCTTGGGCAATTCCGCTTCCAGTGACCTTCTCCCTTGCAGTAAAAGCACTCAGTTTCAGGTTTAGGTCCAGCCTTGGTCTTCTTCGTCGGCGTGGTAACTTTCTTACCACCCTTCTTGAAGTGTCCCTTTTGCTTAGACTTGCCTTTCTTGAATTTGGTGGTCTTATTGACCATCAACACTTGGTGCTCTTTCTTGATCTCCACTTCTGCAGATTTTAACATAGCAAATAGTTCTGGCAACTCTTTGTTCATGTTCTGCATGTTGTAGTTCATCACAAAGTTCTTGTAACTTGGTGGTAGTGATTGGAGGATGCGGTAAACTCCCAAAGTATTAGGAATCACTATACCCAAACTTTGAAGTTTATTTGCGTGCCCAGACATCTTAAGCACATGCTCACTGACGGAGCTACCCTCTTCCATCTTGCAGTTAAAGAACTTTTCAGAAGCTTCATAACTTTCAATTGCCGCATGAGTCTCAAAGATTAATTTGAGATCCTCGACAATATCATATGGATCTGACTCTTCAAACCTTTTCTGAAGCTCCGATTCTAAACCATACAAGATAGCACACTGAACTATGGAGTACTGATTCTTCCGAGCGAGGTAAACATTCTTTACTTCATCGGTAGCATCAGCTGCAGGTGGGTCACCTAGCGGTGCATCCAGCACATAGGTCAAATTACCAGCTGTGAGGACAATCCTCAAATTGCGGAACCAATCCGCGAAGTTGCTTCCATTGTTTTTCAACTTTTCTTTCTCTAGGAACGCATTAAAATTGATGGTAGGGGCTGCCATTGATCTACAACATATTTGCAATAGTTTAGACTAAGTTTATGACAAATTGAGTTCAAATTAATTAATGAAATTAAACTAGGTGAACTCCCACTCAAAACAACATCCCTCACATTGTTTTAGTGATCACACGAACCAAATCCACTACATCAACACCGATCATCACGAGAGCTGATATAGTTTTAATGGCGAACAATCATCATGTTCATCATATCTACTATATGATTCATGCTTTGCCTTTCGGCGATCCGTGTTCCTGAGGCCATGTCTGTACATGCTAGGCTCGTCAAGATCAAACCTTAGCTTCCGCATAAGCAAATCTGGCTTGCTTACGTTGTATTCACCCGCGGAATCAAAGACACCCGATCATCACGTGGTGCTTCGAAGCAGCAAGCTTTGGCAACGGTGCATACTAAGGGTGAACACTTTAGAACTTGAAATTTATGTGCATGAGGGATCATCTTATAATGCTACCGTCGTCTACTAAGCAATACAAGATGCATAAAGGATTAACATCACATGCAATTCATAATATGTGATATGATATGGCCTTTCTTCTTTGTGCTTCCGATCTCCATCTTCAAGCACGAATATGATCTCCATCATCACCGGCATAGCATCAAGGTCAATGACGCTTCTCCATGGTTGTCGTCCACCAGCTTCAACTATTACAACTATTTTGAATAGACACGCAGGTCTTAACAGAAATTAAAGACAACCATATGGCTCCTGCCGGTTGCCAACTTACAATAAGGAACATTGCATACATCAAATATAATCACAATCATGGCCATATCACATCACTGCACACCCCTGCAAAACAAAGTTAGACGCTTCTACTTTCTTTGCATATTTTACGTGGTTTGGGGCTTTCCATAAGTGTCGTTCTAACTTACGAACAAGAACCACAACATTGATACTAGCATTGTTGATCACCCGTTGTAAATTGGATCTTTACTATGCTAGGAGAAACAGGCACCCGCAAAGCCACTTATGCAATACAAGTTGCATGTCAAACGTGGAGCAAGTCTCATGAACGATGTCATGTAAGGTTAGCCCGGGCCGCTTCATCCCAACATACCGCAAGATGCAAAGTACACAAAAAGCAATCTACAATAAAAGCATCAACGCCCACAATGACCATTGTGTTCTACTCGTGCAACAGATCTACATATAGACACGGCTCTGATACCACTGTAGGGGTTCGTAGCATGGAAAACAAAAATTTTCTATCGCATACAAACAAACAAGCCAAGATCTATCTACTAGATTGTAGCAACGAGTCGATGGAATAACTCACCCTCGAAGATTCCAAAGTGTTTAACGAGAGCAGATTCTCGTGGGTGATGTAGTCGTACTCTTTCCGATCTCAAGATCGCGTAGACGATCCTTCCGGCGCCGCGTTCCCGCAGCGCTCCCGCAGTCGGTCACACGTTCGGTACTCGACGAAGACCTTCCTCTCCCTTGTTCCAGCAGGCAGCGGAGGTTGTAGCACTCTCCTCGCGATTCCGGCAGCACAACGGCGTGGTACCGGAGGTAGAGGGGAAATCCCGCAGGGCTTCGCCTTAAGCCGGTGCGAGTATGGTGGAGCTTATGAGAGAGGCTATTAGTGGTCTAGTAATTAGACACACCAATTAGAGGGCTCTAAACCAATTAGAAGGCTCTAAACCGAATAGCTCTAAACCGGGGTCTAGATCTAGGGTTTAGTTTAGAGGATAGGAAACTTGTGTGTCTAGGAGGGGAGCCCTGCCCCTCCTTATATAGGTGGGAGGGTGTGGGCGCGCCAGGGGAGGGAGGGAGTCCCTCCCCAACTCGGCCTAGGGCTGGGCGCCGGCCTGGAGGAGTCCAACTCCTCCTCCAGGTTGGTTCCAACTCCTCTTGCTTGTTTCCCACAGTTTCTTGTTTTGGCAGTTTGACTTTCAAACTGGACATTTGACTTTTCTGTTTTAGGATTCAATTTAATCCTATATTTGGGACAGCAAGAACACTTAGTACATGATGCAATCATTCCAATATGTAATGACACATTCATGTACCCCTTCCCCCCCCGGAGTGCCGGACAATCCGGAACCTTCTAGAATATCCCCGATGAAAACACCGGAATCATTCCCGAACTCCGAAACGGGACTTTCCTTATATGAATCTTATTCTCCGGACCATTCCGGATCTCCTCGTGATATCCCGGATCCCATCCGAGACTCCGAACAACATTCGGTCTCTTTCTCATAATACCATAACTACTCAAACAACGTCGAATCCTTAAGTGTGTCTCCCTACGGTTCGTGAATTATGCAGACATGATCGAGACACTTCTCCGAACAATAACCAATAGAGGAATCTGGAAATTCATATGGCTCCCACATATTTCTACGATTACTTTGCGATCGAATGAACCACTTACATACGATACCAATTTCCCTTTGTCTCACGATATGTTACTTATCCGAGGTTATGATCGTCGGTATCTCTGCATACCTAGTTCATCCTCGTTACCGATAAGTACTCTTTTCTCGTTCCCGTGATATGTGATCCCTTGTGACCAAGTCACATGCTTGCAAGCTAATTGAATGACATTTCACCGAGAGGGCCCAGAGAATATCTATCCGTCATGTGGATGGACAAATCCCACTCTTGATCCATGTGTTTCAACCAATACTTTCCGAACACTCAATGCCACCTTTATAGCCACCCTGTTACGGTGTGGTGTTTGATGACATCAAAGCATCCATCCAGTAAAGGTGATATGCATGATCTCATGGTCGAAGGAATTAGGTTACTATGTATCAGAAAGCATATAGCAATTGAACTATTGAAATGACTTGATCTTTATGCTACGCTTGTCTATAGGAGTATGTCCACCATATCATTCTCCTAACGATATGATCTTGTTGTTGATAACATCTCAATGTTCATGACAAAGAAACCACATCATCAATCAACCAACAAGCTAGTGAAGTATAGAGGCTATACTAGGGACTTCAAATTAAGTTTACAAATCACACAAGTATTAATGGTTTCCTTGTTAATACTATTATAGCATGAATGCAAACATTTATCATAAACACAAAGATATATAATAATAACTATATTTATTATTGCCTCTAGGGCATATCTCCAACAGCTTGGACACGACGAACTTTCGCAACGGTGCATACTTGGGGAGAACACAGTTTTTATCTTGATCTTTAAGTGAGGAATCATCTTATAATGCTACTGTCGCGATCTAAGCATAATAAGATACATAAAAGGATAAACATCACATGCATATAACTTTATGTGACATGGTATAGCCAATCTTCGCACAATGATCTCCATCTTGTGCGTTCCGGCATGATCTCCATCACTCCACCATGATTGCCTCCACCACGAATAGCAACTACAACTATTGCTAACTACTTAGCGATAAAGTAAAGCTATTACATGGCGTGTAAGAAGTTGACTCGCAGGTCATACACAATTATAAAGACAACCATATGGCTCCTGCCGGTTGTGTACTCATCGACATGCAAGTCGTGAAACATTACAAAACATGATCATCGCATACAATATACACATCACATCTTGGGCCATACCATATCACAGAAAACACTCCCTGCAAAAACAAGTTAGACGCCTCTACTTTGTTGTTGCATGTTTTACGTGGCTTATGGGAGTAGATGCTAAGAACGATTCTTACCTACGGAAAGCCACAACGGTGATATTATGGTTGCCAAACTCCGATGTTAATCCCATGACAACTATAGTGAGAGAAACTGACATCCACCAGCCGCATGTGTGGTACAAGCCACACGACAAGTGCGGAGCCGGTCTCGCGAACGACGTCGCGTAAGGTTGGCCTGGACCGCTTCAATCTCACTATCCCGCGTCATAAGAAGAACACAAACAAGAGGCTTGCAACAGAAAACATCAACGCCGGCAACAACCATGTTGCGTTCTACTCGTGAATCACATCTACGCATAGATCTAGCTCTGATACCACTGAAGGGATTCGCAGCATAGTAAATCAAAATTTTCTACGGAAGCGAACAGAGGGAAAGCCAAGATCTAATCTAGGAGATGCAAACAACGAGAGAGATTGGATTAGATCTTCATACCCTTGAAGATTCGCACAGCGGAACGTTCGTCGGAACGTGGGTGATGTAGTCGTACTCGCTTCTCCTCCTCGCGATCCGATCCGATCTAGCACCACAAGTGGCGGTGCCTCCGTGAGATGCACACGTGCAGCACCTTGACGTCTCCTCCTTCCTCGGACCAGCAAGTAGGGTGGAGAGATAGATTGGATCTACAACACGACGGCGTGGTGTATATGGTGGAGAATTTCTGCAGCAGGGCTTCGCCTGCAAACAGTCAGGAGGGAGAGAGGAAGGCAGCAGGGCTACTAGGGCTTGGAGGGAGGTGTGTGGAGAGGGGGCGCCCTAGCCCTCTATATATAGAGGGGGAGGGGGCGGCCAGCCCTAGCCCCTCCTCCAAGCCTTGGGTCGGCGGCCAAGGGATAAGGAGGAGTGGGGGGATAGGGTTCTATCTCCAGTTTAAACGATTTAAACTTTCCCTTATCTAGAAATTCTATCTCTAGATTTAAACGAGTTAAATCTATCTAGAATCGGCTGGGCCCTATGGGGCCTTGTGCCCCTGGCCCAATGCGGCCAGGACACTCCCTCATAGGCCCATGCCCCCTCCCGGAAGGTGGGGCCACGTTGGTCCCCTTCCGGAAGGTTCTAGAAGCTTCCGGTACAATACCGATTAACCCGGAACAATTCCGAACTCCAAAAACTGCACTGCCTTATATGAATCTTATTCTCCGGACCATTCCGGAACCTCTCGTGATATCCCGGATCCCATACGAGACTCCGAACAAAATTCATAAACCAATTATCCAATCTATCCTAGCGTCAAGACACGTTAAGTGTGTGACCCTGCGGGTTCGAGAATATGCAGACATGATCTTCTATCAATAATCAACAGCGGGGTCTGGGCACCCATATTGACTCCCACACATTCATCGATGATCATATCGGATGAACCACGATGCCAGGATTCAATCAATCCCATATATATATTCCCTTCGTCTCGCGATATTTTACTTGCCCGAGATTCGATCGTCAGTATCGTCATACCTAGTTCAATCTCGTTCACAACAAGTACTTTACTCGTTCCGTAATCCGATATCACTTTGTGATTAACTCCTTAACCACATGCTTGCAAGCGGTGTTGATATCGATTACCGAGTGGGCCCGAAGTATATCTCTCCGACTTGGGAGGGACAAATCCCATCTCGATACATACAACCCAACAGATACTTTCCGATCACCTGAGAGACACCTTTATGATCACCCTCTCATAGGATGACGTTTGATGACCTCAAAGCTTTCTTCCGATACCAGGGAGTTTTATTATCTCATGGTCTAAGGAATACAATATTTGACATGAGAAAAGCTTCGCAAAGACGAACACGATGAAACGATCTAATAGCTTTGCTTAGTTTGGGTCTGTCCACCATATCATTCTCCCAATGATATGATCTCATTATCAATTGACAACTCATGTCTATGGTTAGGAAACCTTAACCATCATTGATCAATGAGCTAGTCCATAGAGGCATACTAGGGACACGGTGTTGTTCACAAACCACACAAGTATTAAAGTTTCCGCTTAATACAATTCTATCATGGAATATAAACTTTATCATGAACAAGAATTATAATAATAACATCTTTATTATTGCCTCTAGGGCATAATTCCAACAAGGTTGTGTGCGGTCGGAGTTGGAGGGTGGGAGAGTAGTAGAGGGGGATGAAGAATGTCGTGGATTTATCATGGCAGATTCTACATAGGGTAGCTTACGAGAGGTGAAAGGCGGAGAGTGAATCATCACCTCTAGATCGAGATTGGGAGTCGGCAATTTACCCAGGTCCTACCCCTCTCGACGGAGGAAAATACCTAGCCTGCTAGATTATATTGCTCGGGATGATTACAATGGAGTCAGAGGCGGAGTATCAACTAGAGAAGGTTTGGTTGAAGGTGCCGTCTGAAAGAAAATTTCCCGATCCTTTATGTTTTATGTGTTAGGCAACAACACTAGTGATGATCTAATCATGTGTTAAGTGATGTAGGCATCTTATGTGATAAACTCTTATTAGCATCGATTCCCCAAGAAGTGAAGTGAAAAGAGCTTGCGATGTATTAAGCCATAAAATCATCTTTAGGAAAGATAATCCGAGGGGCGGATTATTCCAAATATCTGGCCCCACAAAAACCGGCTAAGGACATTTTCACAAAAAGGTAGGCGTCACTCAGTATAGGGGTGAATTATTGGCCTAATATTTGGTGGAAGGCCGGGTTATTGGGAAGGCCGGATAATCCACCCTCTGCTAGGGGCTAATAATCAGCCCTAAGCAGGGTCCAACGTCTACATTTCGAGAGGGTCTATTGTAACACCCTCGCCTGATAAGGCTGAGTTCATGTGTATAGTGCCAATCCCTGGATCGGTTTACTGGCGCACACAGTACAAAATGATACCAAATATAACTGCGCATCATAAATACAACGAATATGATCCAGAATTTACATTATTTATTCAAGTACACAACGGAAAACGAATACAAGGTAGATCTCCATCCTTCAAATGTGCCACAGGCGAACAATTATTGAGTGGAGTCTCGTGACCTATGAACGATCACTCAGATATGATATAACCTGCAACATGAAACGTTGCAGCCACGAATGATCAATACATTGAATGTATGGCAAGTAGGCTAAAGTAGTTAACAACAGATCTATCAACTACATGCTTATTTGGCCAAGTGGAGTTCAGGCTCATTTGCATAAAGCAACAGTTTTATCCTAACATTTGTAACAAAGTAGTTTTCCAATACGACAAATAGGACACTCTGGTTCACTCCCAGGTGCTCCTACCCAATTATGTTCACCCAACAGGTTTTAAGTAATTAAGAAATAAGGATGAGTGAGAAATATTATAGCATCAGTATCAGGTCGCTCAAATTGTCCATAACCGGGGACACGGCTAAGCGCTTAGTTTATACACCCTGCAGGGGTTAGTACACTTTACCCATGTGACTTGGCCAGCCCAGCTCGTACCACCACTCTCATATTGGGTGATGATAGGGAGAAGTACAAGAAGAAACCGTTCGGGAAGTAGCTCCCCAAACCCGACACGCACCGGTCCAACCTACACTATCTACATCTCTGGATATGTGGGTTCGAGTTACCACAACCTACTGAGTCCAACCAACCGCCCATTTCATTATTGGCACATGGTTGCACACGAAAGCTTCCAAACAAAGAAACCAATCCTTTCCCAGTGTCCTGGGTGGCATTCTCCACCATAATCCACACTCGATGACCCAATCAATGCCATTCCGCCCAGGTGGTTCATTAAAATATGTTGGTTTGTCATTTAGCAAAACATAAGCCTTTCAAAACATATAACTTTTCATGATGTGATTCCCTTCCTCGTCTAAATAGCATAGCTAAGCAATCTACCAATACGATGGCTCATAACAAGGAATACTAGGGAATAATATGGGACATAGCATAGCATATATACATCAATTCCTACATATGCAATTCTACAAAAACATCTACAATGCATAGGAAAATAGTAGGACATTTATGACCAAGATAGCACCACTTGCCTTTGTTGTAGATGTAGTCGATTAGATAATCCTCACAATTCTCATATATATAATGGTTGCTCTCGTCATAACCACAATACTTGCAATCATAGTAGTTGCAATCACACACGTTGCACTCCTCGCAATCTATCGAGCAAACAATTGCATACAATCATAAACAATAGCACATAGAGATCAAACAAATGCAACAAATGCATGCATGTCAATTTAATAAGTCACAATGGTTGTTACTTTAGTTCTCTAAACAATATTGAAGTATATGATGCATGCAAGAGGCCAATTAATGCAATGGAGTACTTGTTATTAATAATTACTTGCCAATATAGGGTTTTAGTAGTTCTGTTGTAACGCATGTTCTAACTGTCGAATTAAATTTGTTTCCTGGGTTTACTGGATAGAAGACGTTAATACGAACCAGTAGGCTTTGGATTCACCCTAATCGGAGTTATAGATCTTTTTGTATAATTTAAATAGTGTTTAATGGGTTTTAAATGATTCATATAGTTTCTGTTGTCTAAAAATCAAACTAAAATTATATCTGTAATATCCACGGAATTGTGAATCCAGGGACATATTATTTGTAATTTTCTGAGCATTATTTATTTTCTTATGAGTTTATTACTCTAAATAAGCCATTAAACCATTTATTTAATAACTGCAAAACCATAAAGTATTTGCCTGAACCATTTACATATTAATGATCTACATGGAACCAGCTTTCCATCGGTATATTATTTATATTTTTGTGATATGAAAATAATTTACTATGAATTTAATTATTTATAAAGCCATTAAAACTAATTAAACCACTACGGGGTAAATAATACGCAAAGGCTGTATCCAACCAGATATTATTAGTGTACATTACAATAGCTTCAATTTGATATATTTTTCATATTTTTCGGAGTTACAGATAATTTTCTATGAATTTATTGACCTAAAAGACCATTAAAACTAATTAAATTACTGCAGTAACCATGTACCGTAAAAGTTGGATCTATTTTGATAAGATGATTCTGCGTAAAATTATCTTCAATTTGATATATTATACGCAATTTTTGGATGTGGTATGAATTTCTAATGAATTTTACAAGTTAGATCTATAATATGCAATTTTAAATCTGAACGGAATATTCCAGGGAATATTCCGCTAACTGGACAGGTTGACTTTGCATGCTGACTGGGACTAGATGTTGACCTGACGTTGATGCGGCATTGATAAGAAAGCTGACCGGGTTGACGACATGGCACGCACCGGTTTGATTGGATCTCGACCGTCTAGATAGAAAAAGAGATTGACCCGATTTTGGCCCAGAATAGACAAGAAATAGATCTGTGTTAAAGAGACAAATCCGTAGGTCAAATTTTAAAACTTAGAACATGAAAGTTGTGGGGAATCATTATTCCTACCATCTCACCAAAGGAATTTAGATTTGAAGAAACGAGCGCGAGTACATCTTGAATTTACACCGTCAGGTCTGAAATATTGCGATGCGAAATTATCTGGCTGCGGCGGATGAAAAGAGGTGAGGTTTGTTGGGATTGAAAGATTTCGACGAGTTCTACAACTTTCGTTTTTTGGTCGAAGGCAAACAACAAAGTCTAGATAGGTTAAAAAGCGAAATAAGATTCGGGCATGTGTAGATTCGGGATTTCGAGAAAGGAGAAACTCGTACAGCTGTGGCTTCACGAGTTTATATGGAGGTTTATGACGGTGGGGAGATAGCTTTTGGAGTAGGGAACAAGTAGAAACAAACGGAAATCGATTCAGAGTTGTAGATAAAAAGTTATGAGAGTTTGAGTAGAGATAGGTTTGACAAAACAGATTTCGCACGCTTTTTAAAGCGATCCCATGGGATCGATCGTCTCGTGTACGTGGCTGGCTCGGTCCGGTCGGTCCGGCTGGGCCGGCGCGTTTAGGTTTTTGTTTTTGTTTTTCTTTTTTATTTACTTGTTTCCCTCATATCTTTTGCATACGAACTCCAAATGACACGATTCTTGTTTCTAAATTTTTTTAAAATCGAATAGATCATTGTAGGATCATATTTGTAATATTTTTACTAGTCTGCAAGTAGTGGATTTATAAATCCTTGTATATTCCATTTTATTTATATCTTTATTTGTTTGTATTTATTCCATAACTTTTTCATACTAGCTCCAAATGAGCTCAATTTTGTTTCTAAAATTTTGTAATATTAATTGGATCTATTTAGGCTATAATTATCAATAATTTATGCCTTAGCAACAATGGATTTTATAAAGTCAATTTAATATCCTTTAGGAACATTTGGGCAAATCAACTATAGGATTTAGATACCAGGATTTGGATTCAGTTAGTGAGAACTTTGCATGGATGTAATGAAATGTTTATGAATGCTTCATGATTTTCATTTTGAAATCTTGCACACCAATTCTACGATCCAAAATCAATCCGTGCCCTTTTGCATATGTGGCTACTTAGGTCATAACAAAAGAATATAATATTTTGAATTCAAGGTTGAGAGGATTTTCTACTCAAAAAGTTTCTTATCTTTGAGAATTTTCAACATAGTCAAACAATCAATCAAACTTATTTGTTTATTTCACATTCCAAAATTAGGAGAATTTTGGGATGTGACATCTATAAATACCCCTCCCCTTGTTCAACCTATGATGTGGACATCCCATCTATTGATACAACCGTTGTACCTACAGCTACACACATACAAGGACCTATCACAAGATCTTGTGCCAAACAACTTAACTATCAGGTACTTTCGTTTCTTGGAACTATTCCTCACATACATGAGAATATGATGTTGCCTAAATCAGATATATTTATTACTCTTAGAAATGATGGGCCAAGCATGGATGAGAGGGACAAGCATTGGAGCATGGCCATGCATGGAGATGGCAGCAAGCATGAGATGAGTCAAGAGAAGGCCACGGATGAAGATTTCAGAACTTTGAGGCCACCATAATGAAGAAAGAAGGCTTGGACGAAATATTCAAGATTAATACTTCACAAATTCGTCCATAGCTTAATATGGTGTTGCGACACCTCTATTTTGGGCCAGGCCCATGTAATTTTCGTAGGATTTTAATTAGCCACTTTTTAGAGTCCGTATTTGAGGAGAAAAGGACTTCTAGGGTTGGATTCGGCCACCACTTCTATGGCTGGCCGAAACCCCACCTTTTCCTCCTTAAATACTCCCCATAGCCGTCACTTTAGCCTCGGATTTTGTTTAGACATTAAGTTAGCCATCGTAGCAACTTCGCCAAGGCTCGAGCGTCGCAGAGGCCTCTTGTACTTCGCACCTATACAGGATCCCACCTTTTCAATAAAGCTTTCCTCTTAATCCGCAATATCTTGATTGCAATATTGGTTCTTACTTGTTCTCGATTTCAGGTAGGAATTAAGACCCTCGCTGGTCAGGCTGATCGTGTTCCCGCAGGATCGGTAACCTCTAGGAGATTGGCCTAGCGATTGCATTGGCGCTCGTGCTCGCACGTGTAGTCGGATCGTCAAGCCCGAACTCCACCAAATCTATTATCACCTTCTCATCGAAAGATCGGACACCTTTGCCCTATCAACCTCAAGTTGCTCGTTCCCCACCTCAAGAACCCTAACCGCCGAGCCACTACAATCTCTAGATCTCCTCCTCCAAGAACTCAAAGGTGTTAATCTTCAGAGAACCGAAAGAGAATACCTTGATCTACATCCTCACAAAAGCAATTTGATTTTTCCCCTCATTCACTTGAGCGACTTTTGTCTAGTGTTTTCTTTGGAAACCCTAGGTGACGTTCTCATATTGATAAGTTTGTCCTTGTGTTGTGACAGCTTGTGGTGATTTGGGGAGCCTCCAATTAATTGTGCATGAGTGCCCCAAGCTTGTTGTAAAGGATATGGTTTCTACCTTGAAGGATATCGATAGTGGAGAAGTGAACCTGACCTCTCGTGGTAGGGTTCACTGGAGAATAGGGTGAAGCCTCTCATAGCGCTGGGTATCACACACACCCCTCCAACGTAGATGTATTTCCCCTCAAAACGAAGGAACTACAAGAATCATATAGTGTTTCTCCACATGCTTCACCTTCAGTTACTTCTATCTTTTACTGCCTTTACTTGTATCTTATTTTTGGTGTAGTTGTTTGTTGCTATCTTGCCATATAGGTAAATTCACCTTAGTTGCATATATAGAGAATTTACCTTTTTGTGTCAAGCCTAAATTCAAAAGGAATTAAAATTTGAAGTAGCAACTATTCACCCTCCCTCTAGGTGCGATCCTTTCAATTGGTATCAGAGCCTCGAATCTTAATTCAGGCTTTACCGCCTATGTGTAATGATGGGAAAGGTGGGGGTACGACAAGTGGTTCGGTCACCATGGAGGATCTCAAGATCTTGGAAGCATCCTTGAGTACTTCCATGGCAACTCAAATGCAATAAATGCGTGAAATGCTAGCGAAATTCATGTTAGCCAATAAAATCCCACTTTCTCCTTCTCTAGAGGATCCCTATTCTACTCAAAGGGATAAAGGTTTGGCTAAATCCGATGAGGAGAAGTTAGGGGATAAAATAATGTTAATAGTTCCTCTTCCAAAAAGGTAGATGGGAAGGGTGGGTATCATGAGGTTCCTCATTGGTACTCACCCGACCCATCTATCCCTCATCCTAGTATAAACAATACAAGTGATCCACCTAAGCTAAATGCATCTTCTTTTACTCAATGGCTATTTCAAATGAAGTCTGATGTGTGTAGCTCTTCAATTGAGCTATGGATAATTATTGAGGTCAGATTCAAGGAAACAGTGGATCCAAGCTACTTGGCAAGATGAGAGGTGGTTGATAGCCAACTCAATGCAACCGCTTTGCACATGATCCCGGAGGAGATATGCCCTAGAGGCAAATAATAAAGTTTTTTATTTAATGTATCTCTTATATGTTCATAATGTGTTTCTTATCATGCTATAACTATATTAATACGAAATGTTGATACACGTGTGGTATGTAAACTACTAGGTCTCTAGTTACCTCTAGAAAACTAGCTCATTGGGCAAGTGATGATCTTATAATTTCGAGATCATGGTGATAGTGCTGATTGATAATGAGGTCACATTATTGGAGAATAATGTGATTAACAGACACCCAACGTTAATCACAATGAGATCTAGTTACTTAACGTTCATCATTGATGATAACATAGAAACATCGTTGCCTATATCCTTCGACTATGAGATCATGCATAATCACCATTTTGTAAGGAGACTTTGATGATATCAAGTATCAAGCTATAAAAGGGTGATCATAAAGGTATCGTTGGGTTTTTCGAAAATATGGGTTGAGGATTTTTTATCAAGAACAGAATTTGCCAATGCAAGTAACGAATGGATACACATGGCTAACTCGGTAGCGTTGCATTAACGAAGCTTGCAAGCGTATGACTAGGTCATGGAATGCAACAGCACGAGAATGAGTAAACAAGCTCATCAGAAACGATATTGAACACAAGTATGGAGATGTTTGAGATCAAATCTCGGATGACCTAGGTATAGTATGTCAAATGGAATAGGATTACGCAGTTAAGGTTCAAGCGATGAGATTCGTGAATGCACGGGTGGTCATTATGGGCATCCAGGTCCTGCTGTTGATCATTGATGCAAGAGGGGTCTTGGTCATGTACGTAGCATATCCGAGCCTAAGGGTGGCACACTTAAGGGTGGAGACGCACTGGGATCAAACCGTCACCGCGAGAGAATTAAGAGAGAGAGACCGGAAAGGTTCCGGGTAACATCCGATGTTCATCAGAGGGGTTTGTAAGGAGTTCCGGAATGTGAAATATTATAATATATGTATTTTATATTAATTAGTTGAATTAGTATTAAAACATATTTTATTTTTCATATTTATGGGCAGCTATTTGCTATTGGGCCACTTCCGGGGTAGAAGGGCCCATATGCTAGGCGCCAAAGAAGGAAAGGGAGAAGGGGGGCCAGCCGAAACCATAGGGTTTCCCACCCGCAAGTGGGGGCCTAGGGCCGGCGACGGCAGCCCCCTGGCAGTGGAAGGCTGGGGGTTCTACCCTCTTGCCCTAGGATTTGACCCTCCCCTCCCACATATAAATAGAGGAGCCCCCTCCCCTCTATTTGCACTACAACAACAAGTTCTCTCCTCTTCCTCTAAACCCTAGAGCTCTCTCCATTAGATTGGATCTAGCTTTTGGGATTAGATCTCCACCTCCGCACTACCGTCGTGCGCAGGACAGTCTGGCTTCCATCTTCTTCCGCTGCTCTGCTGGATCGGAGTCCAGGAGACGTCCCTACACCAGACGTGTGTAGAGCTTCAAGGCGCAACACTTGGGGCACTTGTCTTCATCGCTATACGCCTACCTGTGTAAGACGTTCCACGGTCTTCAAAGGGTATGAACTCCGTCCTTCCTCTTTGTTACTTATGTATAGATCTTGGTTGTTATATCCGTGTAGCTAGAATTTTTTTGTTTCCTGCTGCGAACCCCTACAAATCCAACTTGTTGTGGGCCCAAGGACATGCCTCATATCCAACACTTCACCACCGCCAAGGAAGCTTGGGATGATCTATCCGATTTATTTGTTTGGAATGAGAGAATGAAAATAAACCGATATGATGCCTTGGGTAATCAAGCTGAGGGTTTCTTTATGATGGATGGTAAAGACCATGAAGACATGTACCGAAGGCTCAAATCAATTGCTATTACCTTTAGAGATCATGGTGCTTCATATGTGGATGATGCTTGAATCAAGAGAAAGTATGTTAGTGCTCTCATGCCCTTTGAACCTAACTGATTTAAAGAGTCTCCAAGAAAGGCACACCTACCATCTTATGACCTCTAATGAAGTCATGCAAGAAATGGCTGCTTTCAAGGTTGCTGCCAAGTGATGACTCCATGACAGGAAATGGCTCAACCTTCAATGATGTTCCTTCGTATCGCCCATGGAGGTCACACGGGCCTGTTGGTTCGTGATGATGTGGGTGCGTGCATCGACTATTGTGCCCCTAACTGATCAGTGATTCATCGGGTGGCTGTGGTTGATGGAGCCAACAAGTTCCTCCCTGTGGGGAGGTGGTGGTGGTGGTGGATAGTGACTTGAAGACATCACCCGACTTGAGATCGTGCATGTGAAGAGCTTCCCCCTCTGAGTTAGATTTGTTGCACTGTTGCTCGATGGCCCTGTCGATTAGGGAAAAACCATCCGCACAAAAGAGTCCGCTATCACCCCTTATGTTATCACCCCATAAAGTGATTTTCTTAAAGAGGCTAGCAGTCGCGATGATGTTGTCCATCGGTGTTTTGTAGAAGGGGAGCTCATTGGCGGTGTTTTCCCATCTTGGCTGCGACTACTCTAGGGCGGTGCGCCGTGGTGGCGGGTCGTTGGTGTGTCGTGTCAGGGCGGCTCTGCTACCACTAGGTGACAAGTTGCGGCAGTATTCAGCTTATGCCTCCCGCCTGGGGTCCTCCTGATCGAAGGCCACTGGGAGAGCGCATGCCCTTGTGGTTAGGGTCGAGGCGCGATCGGGCATGCCGAGTCCGGAAGTCGGAGACTCCGTTGTGTTGTGTGCGCTTGATCTGCAGGTGAGTGTGCACCTGGAGTATTCGCTTCTACTCTCCATCCGAGGAGTGGGTAGCCATCGACCCTGGGCAACTTCCAGGAAGGCATGGGCGCTATAGTGTTGGCAAGGCTCTCCTCGCCTCCATATGGCAAGAGCAACCATGGTGGCTTCAATCCTAACGAGGCGTTTTCACCGATCATCGTTGACCGTGCCATGTCATGGGCATCGACCTCATATGATGCTTCGCCGGCGTCCCAGTAGGCCCGAAGATACCCTAGTCAAGACGAGTTCATCGGCCGCATGGCGAGAGAAATAAAACAGACAGGGAAGAGATATTTTAAATATGGATTGCTTGCGCTATGGATAGACTGGTCTGCGCATGTCTGCCTTGTGTTCAGTGTGCCTGCAACACGCCATGTGGAACGGGTGTGGTCTATGAGCGCCGGATATACTATTGGACCGCGATGGACACAACGCGCATTTATAGTTCGCGATACGGCACTTTTTTTGTATCCGACGTCGCTCAATGGCCGTTTGGAGCACCCCTTTGGGGCTCTCGGATGGGATGCTAGCCAGGCTGCTTGGCGCCGCGGCCTGCTGAGTTGCTGCGTAGAAGGTGCAACCGACGAGCGTGATAGCACTCCCAACAGCTTTCATGGTGATCGGGTCGCTGAAACATCCGGGAGATCAGCAACGCAACAGCCACCTACAAATAGATCCTGGTACAATGCTAAACAGAAGCGGGAGAGGAGGAATCAGATTAAGGATGGCTCTCACTATCACCCTTGAGGTTGCCGGCTAGCTATATGTTGAAGCGCAACCACCAACCAATCTGGCTATGTGTTCTAATGTTGTTCATGGTCTCAAAATGTCCAGCACTCCAGCTCAATCACAACGTATATTAAAGAGATTTTTGTTAGATGGGTAATCACTAGTCAGAGGCGAAGTGCAATCATGCTTATAAAGACATCAGCTATGAGGACAACAACAACGTACTTGTTTAAGTGATCTCATGATATTAGGTTCACCTCAAACCAACTGATTTCTTTCTATGTCACTGCACAACATCTTTTCAGCTATGGTGTTTTTTCAATAAAGAGTATATATTAATATTACGAAGATATCAATTACATTTATCATCTGCAACGATATATTACCCTAGCGGCAATACGGATGCACACAGCAAAAAAAGAGAAATTATAAAAAAAATGCCACTACAACGATTAATTCCTTAAAACAACAGCACTAACACAACCAGGAGAGCAGCAGAAGTCTAACTTCTCCAAAAACGATGCCTTCAAGAAGAAAACAGTGCATAAACGTCGTCATCTGATCATAGATCTAGGTTTTCACAGTGAAGAAAGTCCTCGCTTTCAAAACAATGCATTTAACAAGATCATTACGAGGCACAACCAATTAAGGCCAGACATTTGATTTTCATCCTGAAAGGCAAGACTTTTGAAATTCTCATGTGCAGTCACCCCCCACTTCCAAGCCGCTCCTCTAAGTCATGAATCACTAAGCCAATTCCTTATCGCCACAAAGATTCGAACTACCATTACTAGTCCTTAGATCTCGGCTTCCATGTCATTCTCCACCAGCACCATGAAATGAGAACGTGCCCCATGATATTAACAACAAGCAAAGAGCTTCGAAGCACTCTCTGTGAAACCAAACAGCTGGAGTAAAACACGGGCGCGCGCGATCGAATCTCACCCGATCCGGCAATATCCAAGCATGAGTCGACGAGTGGAGTTTGTCGGCCGAGCCTTTCAAAACACGCCATTGTGGCCAGATCTATAAGAACATGCATCCGGCAAATTTTCTTCCTGGTGCGAGGAGAAATCTTAGGACCGTCACCATTATTCGCGAGACTGGCAGACCTCCACACCGCTAGTCGTCTCCTTACCAGATTGGCCAAAGAGGAAGACGTTAGTCCAGCCCCAGACTGCACTGGTGTCCCAAACTAAATGGTGAAATACAGACTAGCCGAAGTAGTACTAATAAAACCGCACAGCAATGAACCTTTTCTCGAGGTTTCATATCTTATTGGAATAGCTTCATTGCCCTGGCCAGGTATTGCGAAAAAAGAAAACACGCGTCATAAAAAATGAAGCGACACAATGTTAGATGCTCCGCATTTTTTTGCGAAATTCCACCGATGCACTAGCATGAGCCGAAGGCACGCCGTCATTTTCTCCCCTGCATCACCGGAGCCGGGCAAAGTTTGTCATAGTAGAGCTTGTTATAGTAAACCGACGGGTAGTCATCATACTAAGGCTTTATAGAACCAGCGCATCAGGGCAGCAACTATAGTCGAATATGACAATCGTAGATCGAAAGAGACTAACATCGAACCACACCAACGAATACGTAGAACGACTGGATCCCAAGAAACCCGACGAACACAAGACTCCACGCGCTCTTCGCTAGCGCTAGACACACCACCAAAACAAGGATAGAGTGTGAAAAAACTTATTCTGACTTTAGGATATAGTTGCCGCATCAACATCTTGAAGAAAACATTAAAAAAAGTTAAACAGAAACAAAAAACCCGTGAGAGGCCGTGGTCCGTCACACCTCCAGAACCCTGAAGCCACCGATAACGGAGCAGACCAACGACGTCGCCGACAAAAGGATGGAACCTAGATGGGTTTAGCTCAGGTTTTTCGATCGCCCTCACGTATACGTACCGTTTCGACGGTGGCTGCGCATGGCTATAAATGCTCGCCATTTTAAATCATCATACATCGTAAGTCATCAGAGTGGCTCCACTCCTGCATACATACATATTCTATGTGTGGCAAATATCACTAAATACGTTCAAGTGACCGTCAACGTACGCATCAGCATTGACTTCATGTAAGCACTTGGGTTATTTATACAACAATATCAGCACGACGGCATGGGGTTGAGCAAGACGGACATTGGCTAGACTAGGGCTTTTTTTGTTATTTGCTTCGGTCGAAGTTTGGAAGGGAGGGCAAAAGGAAAAGAGACAAGTCCGATTCCTCCGGTTATGTGCTCTATTTCTAGTGAGGTAATTAAATTCCGAATCAATATTAATATACTCCCTTCGATTTATATTATTTGACTTAGATTTATCTAGTCAAGTTTTAGATATATTTGTATCTAGGCAAGTGTAAGCCGGAGGGAGTAGATTAAATAAGCCGTGACAGGGGTTTTATCACCAAGCGCTCGTGGCCTAAAGGACAAGGCATTTGACTTCTAATCAAAGGATTGTGGGTTCGAGTCCCACCGAGCGTGAATCGTATTTCTTTTACTGTTTTTGTTTATTTTTTCCATGTCTTTCGACAAGATCTAGGTCAAATTCTCTGTGATAAGTATTACGACACCAAGCGCTCGTGGCCTAATGGACAAGGCATTTGACTTCTAATCAAAGGATTGTGGGTTCGAGTCCCACCGAGCGTGAATATTATTTTCTCTCAGGCTTCCTTTTTGTGTATGCACGCTTACCATGTCTTTCGACAAGCGCTGTCAAATAGTTTGTAACAAGTGCAACGACACCAAGCGCTCGTGGCCTAATGGACAAGGCATTTGACTTCTAATCAAAGGATTGTGGGTTCGAGTCCCACCGAGCGTGATTAAATTTTTTTGCTTTTTTTTCTTATGCTACTACCGCTTTTCAATGTCTTTGCACGGATACGCACCCTTTTTTTTTCAGGGGAGACAGATCCGCTGTTTCAACGTGCCTGCCCACTCGCTTCAATTAGGTGATTGTTGTCTTTTAACCCAAGTTCCGCAATTTGTTCAGGGCTTGTTTGATTTAAAAGAATCTTTTAGGAAATATGGAGGATTTTTTCTTTGTGTATTGTTTGATTCGTAGGATTAGAACCATAGGAAAAGTTCTCATAGGATTTCATTGCACTATATTTTGGAGGAAAATTTCCATCCACCCAATCCTCATGTTACAATTCCTTTACTTTTTCTGCGATTCAAACACTTATTTTAAAAAAATTGTAGTCTCCAAATCCTACGGAATTCAACCGGACAGGATATTCTAATTCTATACCTTTTCTATTTCTCCTGTAAATCAAACAGATCATCAGTATCTGCAGTGAGCAAAACGTCTCTGTTTCTGAAAGTTGCTGTTGCACACACAATTCAACGTGTTCCTTCTTCCTTTGTTCAATGACAAACTGCTTTACAAGAGACAATTTAGGTATTCGATGTGAGGTCACCGGTAAAACTAGTATTTCTGTGATAAACCTGAAAGCACGCTGCATCTTTACTTGATTGTGTCAGACCAAAGCAATTCTGGTCTGAATTTGCTGACACTCTGGATCGCAACCTGCCTGCTTGGTGATCAACCTGAATTGTATCTGTGAACTAATATTTTCACATCTGCTGCTCTATGGGTGATATGGGACTTGAGAAACAACCTACTTTCTCAGGGGAAAGAATGCCCCGATGCTGGTCTGCGGTCTGCGCCTCGTGGAGAAATGAGGGCCAATACCAACTGGTTCAGAAGAATCTGAATGTTCGCTGAGCCTTCGTAGTGACACTGATGTAGTAGGACTAGTTTCAAAATCTCTGAAATACTTTGGTTTTTGCCTGAGATGTATTCTAAACTGTCTCGCCATTTTGTGGTCTCATGCAGTAGTGAAATTAAAAAAAAACATTCCAACAGCAATACGATTGCGTCAAGAATTTGATGCTGCTGCAAGCAGCATCCTTAATCATTAATAATTCATACTAGCACAAGAAACTATTTGTTCAGCAGCAACACACACCAAAAAATGTCAGGCCAGCATTCCAAGAAGAACAAAGTAAGAGAAAGCCAGGTGTATCAAATACAGCATCATCACTAACACCAAGGTATATATGTATCCTATGGAAAACTCTGCCCTCTCTAAGCCCAAAACCTGTGTTCTCATTATTCCTGTGGTTGTCATGAGCGCCTCTATATGTGTCCTGACTCCTGATGCTAGTTCTCCTGCTTCTCGCCTACGAGGGGGAGCATCTCCAGCCGGCTTCTGGGGGTGCGTGGGCTGGGGGAGGAGGCCTGCTGTGAGATCAGATGCCTCACGTAGCCGTAGAATGTGCAGCCGACGAGCGTGATCCCGCACCCGACGGCGTTCATCGCGGAGATTGGGTTCCGGAAGATCATCCATGAGATCAGCACCGCGACGGCCACCTACAACACCGGCCATGGTACCAGTTTGTCAGTGTTGGACTCGAACTGAAGAAGCAGAATGAAAGAGGAAGGGGGTCTCACTCTCACCTTGAGGTTGCCAGCTACATTGAAGGTCACTGCTGTAGTTGAATGGATGACGTAGAAGATGGAGAAGTTGAGGCAGAAGGCGAGCACTCCTGAAGTGATTATGATGATCAGTGCAGGGACAGTTGAATCGTATGTGTACAGCCAGTTGATCACGCCGCTCCCTTCCAGCACGATAGCTGGTATCGACAGTATCATTGTGGCAAAGGGTGCCATGTAGTACACCGTGTTAATGCTGCACAGAAGAAAAGAAGAACAACATATCAGCTAGCTGACTAGGAGGAAAACTTCCAAGATAGTAAGTACTTGATCACAGCAGCAGTAGTATTCCATTATTATCTATGGTTAACTCAGGTAACAATTAGTACTAACAGGTGTTCTCCTTAGTTTATTTGTTTGTAGAACTCTGACAGATTCTACGAGATCACTTTATTTTGTAAACTGACCAGATTACTTTTTACCTGTCAAATTTGTATCCATGGAGTAGGGACTCTGCCAAGATGGTTTTTGTAGATGTGGCCAGGCAGCCAACCATGGCAGCGCAAAAACCAAACATATTGAAGCTAAGCTCGGTGACTGAAGTTAAGAGGATTCCCCCTACTATTGGAACCAAAGAAGCCCATATGCGCCACTCGAAATATTTCCTCCAGACCAACCACTGCAGAATAACTGTTTACAACAAAAAATCAGAACATGTGACAGAAATTGCGAAAAAGGCGTGCTCTTCGAACCAAGAGCGAGAAACAGAAAACCTGTAGTTGCAGGAGTGAAAGATTTTATGGTCTGCATGAAGGAGACTGGGATGTATCGCAGGCTGACATTTCCCAACACGATGTTCATGCAGAATACAAATGACATGGGGAATATCCTTTTCCAGCGATCCTCAGCAGCAACCTCGATCAGCGGTTTTATTTTAAGCACCTTGATTGCGATGTAAGCTCCGATGGAAGAGCATATGAAGTGGACGCACGACACGGTCAGAGGAAATTTGAACTCCAGTTTCTGCATTGAAGGGAAAAAAAATTAAGCACCTAGTTAATGCCTGCTGTTGGGGGACTGCAATAATGCCATGAACTATTCCTAGATAAGCGAGGAGAAGAATTCTTTGCTAGCGAAGAATACTTGCCATTCTGGATCATTCTATTTTCAGGTATCTCAGGATACTCCCTCAAATCCATAATGAGTGTCGCTGATTTAGTACAACACTCATTATGGATCAGAGGGAGTACATGATGTTCTAATTCTGATCCCAAATGGGCAGACTTCTACTTGGGTGCATCCACAACTGAATGCAAATATAAACGAAGCTCCCATAGGAAGAAGTTGGAAGAAGCTCAGAATGAACACTGATCCATATGTCATTTTTACTACGTAGTACTACGTACCAATCAAACATCTATCAGCACATAATTCTAGTTTTCTGAACCTTGGGATGTGCTTTCGTGTACAACATTTTCAGTTACCACCACCCTTATATAACAACAAAAGGATGACTCCATCTGCAGTTAATTTTCCATTTTACTGGCTTTATGTGAAAATCCCATCTTGCCAATCCTTCAAGGTTTGTTCATCCTCCCCAAAAATGCATTAATCCTAATTCCTAACTCAAAACCCCCAAAGAATGAATTCTTTTTTTTCCATTGAAAAACAAAACCTAGTAACTGAACATCCTAAAGCCATGAAGACAGCAGTGGTACTTGTTTATATTCTTAACATGACAAATCACCATGTAATCTGCTCCACAAGTATACAGAAAAAACAAATCTTTCTGTCGCATGGATCAATCATCAATCCATAAACATGAGAAAGCCAACAACAGGACGAGTAAATATGAAAAAACATAAACAGAGAAGGGACACGGACCTGGAAGATCCACTTGTTCATGATGATGACGGTGACGTTGAATCCCCACCACTGGAGGATCGCGAGCACCGCGCGGGCCGTCGCCACGTTCCCCATCTTCCCCTCCTCCATCGACCCCCGGCGAAGGAGGAGAAGTGGAGAAGAGAAACGGCAAAGAAGCGGCCGGCGTAAGTTACTATATGTCTCGTAATTAATCTATTGATTGAAGGAAAACTCCTATCGACGACCCATTCTAGAAGGCCCCGGCAGTTCTTCTAGAAAGTTCTGTAAGGCTGGTGTCGATCTCTCTCTAACATGAGGAAGAAGAGGAGGGGATGAAGAAGAAGAGAGAGGGTACGAGGGCCGGATTGGTGCCGGTTTTAGGTTGAGAGTTCGGTTTGTGTGAAGGAGTGACCCTGTCTGTCATGGTAACGCCTTTGCTGCTTTCTTAATTAATTCACCAGCTCATCCTTGTACGTGGCCTGTAAAGGCCTGGACACGTATTATGTGTGATAATTACTGCAGATTGCAAAAAAAGATTGCCATCACAGAATTTAATTGAATTTTCAGCTGCTCCCTCTTTCTTGAATTACTTTTCTCAGCAAATTTTTGTTTGGATATGCACATGTTTTACTATATACATACATGTGAATCTAGACAAATCGGCCTGACATCTAATTCAGCAAAGAGATGTCCCATCAACCATACCAGTCCTATATTTTTTTTAACACATTCCATAATTTGGTATATAAAACAGAAAAAATAGTTTTTTTGAGAATATTTAATTTTTTTAGAGCATTAAAAATTAGAGAAAAAATTAGTTAGCCACACAACAACAATAACAATAATAAGATAGACAAGGGCATCATTCTTCCGTTCCTTACAAAAATTACAGAAGGAACAACAACAACACCAGTGTTCCTCCTCACAGTGGTCCCATAAAAAAAGGAAAACAATAAATTAAGTAATGTTTTCATGCTAAACAGGCAAGACATCTATCTCCCTGTGAAATTGTCAGCTGCACAACCTACTGGCTGCTTGACCTATTCAAGCCAAGCCAGTGTATAATGTGTAGTCCTCCAAAGAGGGCCAAAGAATCAAACATTTCTCCTTCGCCTAAGCTTGGCCAAGCAAAACCTTTGCAGAACGCTATTTCTGCTTATTGCTTCTCTAACTCTTGGCCAATCAACATCACCGACTCGCTTTTAAGCGTCGGACTGGCTGCCGCCACTCTTGCCTAAGCTCTGATGTTTCTTCAGGACCGACTTCTCGTACCTCTGAAGCCCTTCCCTCGCCCTGCGCACGCTGCACTGCGGGCAGTACCAGTGGCCCTTGGGGACGCAGGTGCGCTTTGGGGTCATGCAGTATATGTGGTAGGCGTCGTCGCAGCCGTCACACAGCGCGATCTCATCGTCGTCCTTGTTCTTGAAGCAGCCCCTGCAGAGGCAGGAGGGGCAGTACCAGCACTCTAGATTCTTCTGCTTCTCGAATGCAATCTGGCTCGTCCTCAGGCACCGGATGTGGTAGAACTTGTAGGGGCAGTAAGGGTGGCCACACACCAGGAACTGCTTGTCATCGTCCTCGCACGTGCCACAGTGTTTGCAGAGCTTCGATAGGGCGGTTGTGTACAGGTCTGGCTCGTTATCTTCCTCCACGCTTGGCACCGAGCTCCCCTCTCTTTCTTCAACTAGCTCGGTTGTGCTTGCGACTTCGGGAGGTTCTGTTTTCTTGACGACGTCGAGCTTCTCGCACAGTGGACAATCACCATGCAGGCTGTCATGGTGAGCATTATTCGTGGTGCCTGCAGCCGACGCCTTTCCCTTATTGTTGCTGCAGGCAGGACAGTGCCAGGTCGCCGGGATCTGTATCATGGAGGGATGGAGTCGCTTCACACAGTCAAAGTGATATGTCGTATCACATCCATCACAGATTAGGCTTTTTTCTTCTTCTGCGCTGCCTCCACATTGCTTGCAAGTGCAAACTCGACCAAGTCCGCATTTTGCAGTTCGCTTTGGTATTGTAGAATGACCAGAATCACATGGGGAGAACTGAATGGTGGTATTCGAATCCTTTGGGATCTTGTGGACAGCACCAACCAAACTTGTTTCCTAATGAAGTATCCAATTAGTATAAAATATTAACTGAATGTAACAGTTTAAAATTATGATCAGTAAACACACCACTTCTATCCTGTGCTCAGCAGCAACCTCTGTTTCAGAAACTCCAGAAGCCTGTAAACAATCTATCATAAGTAATGCGCAGGACCAGCATAAAGAGGAATTGTAGCAACAAGTTAAAGCCTCGACAACAGCATGAAACATGGTTGTCGAGTGTTTGCAGTAATAGATGTTTCTTAAGTATGGGGTTAAAAGTACAGACTTACTTGCTTCTGATAGGAAGCTCGTGAAATTATTGGAAGATTGCTCGCTAGACTTGTCATCTCTCGGCCAACTTGTTCAAATTTCTCCCATATCTACCATACACAAATATAAATACATATATATTAATAGGAAGACACATTCTTTAAAATATTATTTGCCTGAATGTTATGCAATTTCAGGGGATGTTTCGTGGAATAATGATAGCTAGGAAAAAATACAGAGATGAATAAGTGAAAACACCAAAAGTAAGCTTTCTCCCGCTTTAGCTTCATTTACGATTCCATTGTATACAAATTCTGGTATATCAGCAATCTTATAATAACTGAAATGCACTTGTTCCAATAGATCAATACAAGTCTTTGCAAGGTATAGGAGATGGTGCTAAAACCTACACGGCTACACCAAATCTAACCATTAATTGGTTTTCAGAAGAAAACTGAAAACCCCATGGCAGCATGAGCAACAACTTCAGTTATGTGAGTTCACGGATGATGCGGTAAAAATACAGGGGTCATTCTGAAAACTACAGTGAATAAAGGGCCTGCTCCAGACGACCAAGCTGAAGTGATGGTTACATGTCTATATATTAGATAAAACACAGCAAATCTAAAAAAAAAGGTAAAACTCTGCAATAATCAGGAAAAAACTACTTTTACCAATGAATGACTTCGAAACAGTTACCTGCTGGATATCGTCATTGAACAGCTCCGGGTTCTGTGCATAATTTCCATTTCTCATGTTGGCGTCAATTTTCGCCAAATCAATGACCTCATGAACCTTATTCACATGGAAGGTTCTAACTAGCAAATCACACAACAAGGCAAACTTCTCCGAGACTAAAATGTCAAGGAGAGCATTATTGCACATTGCTGTGTTGGCATCCAAAGATGCTGCGGTTGCATCTGTTAATGGCACAGAGGAACCAATCTCTTTAGCATCTGCCACTCCAGCAGGATCTTGTTGGCCCTTACCTAGGCCACACTGTTAATCACAGGAAACTTACCGTCAGTGAAAAATCCGGTCATGACATTTTGCACATGGTTGAGCATTTTGTTAAATGTATTCTGAACAAGGCATTAGGAACAGACCTGTTGCACCTGCTGACAGCAATTGTATCTAAGCGCATCACGGATGCAGCTCTGAATCCCCCCATCCTTATTTACGCCTGGGGATTGCAGGAATCCCTCCAATGTGTCCCTCCAAGTAATCCAATGTCTCGCCGGTATTTGGTGACCCTCTTGGCAAGAATTGCCAGTACAAGCCACCATGGTGGCACAAGGCTGCACATAAAGCAAAGAAGAGGAAGCACAATGAGCAAAGTTCAGTTATGTAGAACATCTCTGTACAGAAAAACTTTGCTCTATTTGGGTACAGAATTGCTAGGCACCACCAAGATTCACAGCATTTCAAGAACAGAGTGCACAAATCTAGGCGCGTCAAAATGAAATCTTGCCCGACCGGTGGCACCATGGAGCCAGATAGCCATAGGTTTCAACTGTATTAGCCAAAAAGGTGGAGGGGAGAAGACCAAGATTCATAGCTAGGGATTGCAATGCTTACCGCTCCGGGGTCGGAGCTAGTGCCGCGGGTGGCTGTGCGGCGGCGCTTGTAGGTGACGACGACCTCGGCGGAGCACAGTATCCCCGGAGCGCGGCGCTTGGGAGGGGCCGGCGACGGCGTGGCGCCATCCTGGGAGGGCATATTCCGGCACGGTGACTACAGCATACGCCCAGCAGAGAGCGAGCCCACGTCTGGAACCGGAAGCGAAGCCTCGGAGGGGATGGGAGGGAGCAAGGGCGGCGAGAGGGGAGAGTTTGTAGGGTTTCAGGGGGCGGCTGCGGAGGAGGATTTGGGTCGGGATCTCTCGGTGGAGAGGGCAGGGAAGGGCGAGGAGCGCAGAGGAGAGAAGAGAGGAGCGGGACGAAGTGGAGATGAGTTTTGGAAGAGGAAAAAACGGGAAAGCCAGATGGATTGCTTGGGCTTTCCTGTCTGTGACGGCTATCTTACCCTGTCCTACTCAGATTCCTCAAAACCTTTCCACATCAGGTCTAAGACAGATTGACCAGTAAAAATATCTAACTTTTATGTGTAACATACGTCAACTTTTTTACAGGTACTCCCTCTGTTTCAAAATATAAGAGCTAAAACATCTTATATTTTGAAACGGAGGGAGTATGTTTCAAAAGAATTTGTATATATGTAACATATATTCATAAAACTCAAAACAAAACTTCTATGCAAAAGTATATTTAGAGCATATCGGGGGAAATCCTTTCCCTATAGTTTTTGCACCCCCGTGGTACCGCCTAGTACACTTTCTGCACATAACGGTTGGATTTTGAGGGCCCATAAAAGTCATTTTCTTTCTCATGGTATAAGGTTGCGGTTTTGAATCTCTCACCGTTATTATTCCAAGCATTGAATGTCCTATATCTCTTTTGCTAGCCACTTAAACTTGATACCGTTTTGAGAATCAGGAGAGGAGACCTAGATCTACACTTTCACCAACTAAATTTTGAATCCTCATGCTAATCCCCAGCGGATCTTGTTACTCGTGGGTTCGTGGAACCCTAGACAAAAGTTGTGCCCTCAGAGCTCGAGTTTTGTGTTGTAAAGGTCCTTGGACACGTTGGGAGCCTCCAATTGAGTTATGGAGATGCATCAACCTTGTTGTAAAGGTCTTGGTTGTCGCCTTCAAATCTACCACTTAGTGGATTATAGCACCCTGGGAAATCCCTCGTTATAAATTGCTTGTTGTCTTTATTTTGTGCATCATCATGCATATGTTTTCCTCTAAAAGTATATTATTAAACCCTATTTTGTTTTCTATATTAGTCTCCTCCTGACAAAGGATAGTTTCCACGATCTGTTCGCAATATCACTTTCGAGGAACGGAATAGAGTTTATTTGTTCGACGGATGGCTCGGGTCGGCAGGTTTGGATCTCAAAGACGAAGATGTGTATATGGTGGATGAAATCCCTCAAACTTTATCTGTAAGGTGATCGAGAGATCGTACAATGTGTCTACAAGATAATCTCGGAGGGTTTATAATGATACCCGACGAGAGATGAATCTAGAGCGACTAAGGATAATGAGGGAGACTTGTTGATTACGATGTGTCCTTCAGGGGCGAATGTCTTCGGGGATATAGACGTTGATGGTGGTCGAGCCCTTTTTAGTCACGTCAGGTCTTTATCTTGTCTTGCATGTAATCGTGATCTTCGATCTGTTGGAATTATGCCCTAGAGGCAATAATAAAGATGTTATTATTATAATTCTTGTTCATGATAAAGTTTATATTTCATGCTAGAATTGTATTAAGCGGAAACATTAATACTTGTGTGGTTTGTGAACAACACCGTGTCCCTAGTACGCCTCTATGGACTAGCTCATTGATCAATGATGGTTAAGGTTTCCTAACCATAGACATGAGTTGTCAATTGATAATGAGACCATATCATTGGGAGAATGATATGGTGGACAGATCCAAACTAAGCGAAGCAATTAGATCGTGTCTTTGTGTTCATCTTTGCGAAGCTTTTCCTATGTCAAATATTGTATTCCTTAGACCATGAGATAATACAACTCCCTGGTATCGGAAGAAAGCTTTGAGGTCATCAAACGTCATCCTATGAGAGGGTGATCATAAAGGTGTCTCTCAGGTGATCGGAAAGTATCTGTTGGGTTGTATGTATCGAGATGGGATTTGTCCCTCCCAAGTCGGAGAGATATACTTCGGGCCCACTCGGTAATCGATATCAACACCGCTTGCAAGCATGTGGTTAAGGAGTTAATCACAAAGTGATATCGAATTACGGAACGAGTAAAGTACTTGCTGTGAACGAGATTGAACTAGGTATGACAGTACCGATGATCGAATCTCGGGCAAGTAAAATATCGCGAGACGAAGGGAATATGTATATGGGATTGATTGAATCCTGGCATCGTGGTTCATCCGATATGATCATCGATGAATGTGTGGGAGTCAATATGGGTGCCCAGACCCCGCTGTTGATTATTGATAGAAGATCATGTCTGCATATTCTCGAACCCGCAGGGTCACACACTTAACGTGTCTCGACGCTAGGATAGATTGGATACTTGGTTTATGAATTTTTGTTCGGAGTCTCGGATGGGATCCGGGACATCACGAGAGGTTCCGGAGTGGTCCGGAGAATAAGATTCATATAAGGCAGTGCAGTTTTTGGAGTTCGAAATTGTTCCGGATTAATCGGTATTGTACCGGAAGCTTCTAGAACCTTCCGGAAGGGGACCAACGTGGCCCCACCTTCCGGGAGGGGGCATGGGCCTATGAGGGAGTGTCCTGGCCGCATTGGGCCAGGGGCACAAGGCCCCATAGGGCCCAGCCGATCCTAGATAAGTTTAAACTCGTTTAAACTAGAGATAGGGTTTCTAGATAATGGAAAGTTTAAATCGTTTAAACTAGAGATAGGCTTGGAGGATGGGCAAGGGCTGGCCGCACCCCCCCTCTATATATAGAGGGCTGGTGCGCCCCCTCCCCCCCACACACACACACCTTCCTCCAAACCCTAGTAGCCCTGCTGCCTTCCTCTCTCCCTCCCGACTGTTTATAGGCGAAGCCCTGCTGCAGAAATTCTCCACCATATACACCGCGCCGTCGCGTTGTAGATCTAATCTATCTCTCCACCATACTTGCTGGTCCGAGGAAGGAGGAGACGTCGAGGTGCTGCATGTGTGCATCTCACGGAGGCACCGCCACTTGTGGTGCTAGATCGGATCGGATCGCGAGGAGGAGAAGCGAGTACGACTACATCACCCACGTTCCGACGAACGTTCCGCTGTGCGAATCTTCAAGGGTATGAAGATCTAATCCAATCTCTCTCGTTGTTTGCATCTCCTAGATTAGATCTTGGCTTTCCCTCTGTTCGCTTCCGTAGAAAATTTTGATTTACTATGCTGCGAAACCCTTCACGATCTCCCTTGTACGTCTGGTCTTTGGGATCTTCAGAGAGTCATCTTACAGCCCCACAGGTCAGGTCGGTTGGGAGTAGGTCGGTTGAGAGCTTCTATATGCAAGCCTCCAAGTCCTTGATCGTCAGAGGTCGTCGTGGGTTCAGGCCCATGTCGGGTACATGCCTGAGTCCACCCATCGCCGACAAACCCCCGATTAGTACCTTTAATAAGGCGGCCTTCATTGTAGTAGAGTTATTGTAGCCCGTACTTAACCTCCGCCTGGTGAGCTCGATGACTGATACGTCGTAAACGTATCTGTAATTTTTTAATGCTCCATGCTTGTTTAGTATCAACTTTGTTATGTTTTGTCTACACTTTGAGGTATTTTTATACATTTTCTGGGACTAACCTATTAACAAGATGCTGCAGTGCCAGTTGCCTGTTTTCAGCTATTTTTGGTTTCAGAAAAGCTAGTAAGGAAATATTCTCGGAAATGTACGGGACAAAAGCCAAAATCAATATTTTACTAGAAGGAACACGGAGTCCGAAGGGCAGCCGAAGGGGGGCCACAAGGTGGCCACACCCTAGGGTCGCGTGGGTCCACCCTAGGGCGCGCCTCCCTATGGTGTGGGCCCCTCGGGCGCCCACCGACCTTGCCCTTTCGCCTATAAAAGCACCCCGATGCAAAAACCCTAAGTACCCGATCAAATCTTCACGAAATAGTCTGTATCCGCCGCCACCATCGGCCCTAGATTGGGGGATCTGAAGCTCTTCCCGGCACCCTGTCGGAGGGGAGATATCATCCTGGAGGCCTTCTTCATCACCATGCCAGCCTCTAGTATGATGCGTGAGTAGTTCACCCTTGGACTATGGGTCCATACAATATCTAGATGGTTGTTTCTCCTCCTTTATGCTATCATGTTTAGATCTTGTGAGCTCCGTTCATGATCAAGATCATCTATTTGTAATCATACATGTTGTGTTTGCGGAGTTCCGATGGATATTGAGATACTATGTCAGATTAATTATTGATTCTATCATGTCTGTGTTATTTGTGATCTTGCATGCTCTCCGTTGCTAGCAGCTATCTTGTCCAAGTAGATGCTTGTGACTCCAAGAGGGAGTATTTATGCTCGATAGTAGGTTCATGCCTCTAGTAATTTGGAGAAGTAACAGAAAACTCTAAGGTTGTAGATGTGTTGTTGCTACTAGGGAGAAAACAACAATCTTTTGTTCATGGAACAATTGTATTGTTTACTTTACACACATTGCTTAATGCAATTATTTGTTGCTTGCAACTTAATATTGGAAGGGGTTCGGATGATAACCTGAAGGTGGATTATTATTCATAGATGCAGTTGGATTACGGTTTATGTATATTGTTGTAATTCCCAATCAAATCTCATAGGAGTCAAGATGTCTAGTATATGCATTGTTATGCTTTCTCAATCTGTCAATTGCTCCATTGTAATTTGTTCACCCAGCATGTTATCTATCTTACAGAGAACACCTCTAGTGAACTGTGGACCCCGATCCATTCCTTTATCATTGATACATCATCTACTGTTACCGTTTACTTTCTACAAGCAATTACTATCTTCCATATTATACGTTTAATCCTTTGTTTTCAGCAAAACAGTGAGATTGACAACCTCACTGTACGTTGGGGCAAAGTCTTGAGTTTGTGTTGTGCAGGTTCCAAGTTGTTAGCAACACCTTGGAGTTGTTTCCTTACTCCTACTGGTTCGATAACCTTGGTTTCATAACTGAGGGAAAACTTACTGTTATGCTTATCACACCTTCCTCTTGGGGTATCCCAACGGAGCTCTAAAGTGATCTGAGCCGCATCAAGACGTTTTCTAGCGTCGTTGCCGGGGAGTTAAGGACAGCTTCAATCTCTTCCTCCTCATCAGTCATGTTTCAGGGAGAAAGAAGATTCTCACAAGGGGAGTCTCTCACAACCATTCTCTTTACTTTGTTTTTGTTTTGCTTAGTTTCTTTTGCTTTCTTTTGCTTGTTTCTTTCTTTCAAAAATACAAAAGAATAGTTTGGTTTGGTTTGCCTTTTCTTATAAAAACACATAAAAATTAGTTCCTACTTCAAGTTGATTCCATGTCTAGTGTTACTCCAATCACTGTGTCACATGTGGAAATGATCTTTACTTTCAACGAAGTGAAGAGAGTTTCAAAGAAGCTTGGTCCAGAATTTATGATTCATATGAAAAAACTGAGCCTAAAATGACTCTAGGCTTGGTTCTTAGCAGTTTCTACTATGGTCTTGCTCTTTGTTATAGATATGCTTTGGATGCTGTAGTAGAAGGAGATTTTCTCCAGTGTAATGAGGATGAAGCTTTGAATGCTATAAATAAATTGATTACAATATATAATTTTCCTAGCAAATCCGATTCTTCCTTTATAAACATCTATGCTAGGTTGAACACTCTTGAGATCAATACTGCTAGTTTAAAAGATTGCTATAACATGCTTAGAGAGCATCATGATTATGTTCCAATAAATTCTGAGCCTTCAAAATGGTTTCCTACAGTAAAAGTTGTTATAAATAATGAAACTTTTGATGCTCATTGTGATATCATGTCTGAATTCTGTCTTATGCCTAAAGATATCTATGAATCTTTGAGTCTTTGGGGACTTCCTGAAGGAGGAGAAGAAATATGTCTTACCAATAATGCCACTATATTACCCATTGAAATAGCTAAAGGAGTGTTTACAGAGATCTTAGGAAAAGTGGTGTCTACTGATTATCTTGTGATTGAATGTGTAGGAAAAGGACAAATTACACTTGGAAGATCCCTACTGAAACACCTTGGTGCAATAATAGATGTGGGAAAAGGCATTATGCATTTTGCTTCTCCAACAATCAATCATACGTTCCATAAAGATAAGAGTAAAGGTAAGAAAGGTAGGAGCAAGAAATTTGATGTTAATGCTTCTTCATTTGAAAATACTTGATTCTTGCTTCTTGAGCCTATCTTAAAGGCGTTAAAGAAAAGTACTCATTGGGAGATAACCCAAATTTCATTAGTTTTTTCTTTTGTTGAGTATTGGAAGTTATTACTCCTGTAATAACCTCTCCTCATCCTTTTTGTGTGGTTTTTGTGCCAAGAATAACCTCTAATGAGAGAGAAGTAAGATTTGGGGAAGTTGTTGTCCCGAAATAGATTTTTGTGCTTCACTGTAAAAATTCGTGAAAAATCCATGTATGTCGGATTGAGCTGTAATTTTTTTGCTTATGCCCCAGGTTGTTATCTAACTTTCGTCAGTTCAACACTTTCAATTTGAGCAACAGAAGGTATTCGAAAAAATTGGTTTTTACATGCTCGTCTATTTTGACAGATTTCTGCCATTATTTGCATTTGCCTCTTAATCGATTTCTTTTTGAGTTCTCCTTGATCACTTGAGCTTTTAAAAGGAATTGCTACATTATCTTGTGTTCTAATGAAAGTTTTACTTGTGCTGAAACTAAACCCAAAGGCCTATTATCTTGAATACACTAATGTTGCTAATGAAGATTGTGTGAAGTTTTGTATGAAGGAAAATTTCAAGTGTAGGGGAAGAATGATATAATGAGATGAAGAATGGAAAAAAGCTCAAGCTTGGGGATGCCACCCCATGTCACCCCAAGAAATATTCAAGAGGTACAAGCGTTAAAGCTTGGGGATGCCGAAGGCATCCCCTTCTTCATCAATAAAAATCTCAGGTCTCTTTCTAGACACTTCGTTTTTATTGTTTCATGCACTATTGTGTTGTTCTTGGAGCGTCTTAGTTTTTTGTTTTTGGTTTTCGTTTGTTTAATAAATTAGTTGGACCCCCTCTTTTGCACTTTTTTGCAAATAAGTTGATTGGTGTTGGAAAAGAGTAGAAAGTTTCATGCTTATAGTGGTACAAAAGGGAGCTTATTTTAACTGTGGCTTAGACTTTATCATGTCATGCTATATGTTGCTTTGACCTTATGCTTAGTGATTATTGTTGTAGAACGACTTGTTCCAAACAATTGATATTTTTAATGTGCCTTGAAACAATCATGCGTTGTTTTAGCATACAAAAGTATAATATTGTGGTATTCTCCTTTGATGCTTTGTTTGGGTTGACTTGGCACATGCTCACACCATGTTATGACTATGAACCAGTCACCTTAGCCTCTATGATCATTGAGTTTTTGACTTGTGATATCACTTTATGCTTTAATTGGTAATGTTTTGTCGTTTTGCATGATTATGGCCATTATTGCTCTCTTAGTTGGTCGCTTTCAGTATTTTGCTAGCCTCTACTTGTACTGAGTAAGCTCTACTCATGCATCCAACTCCCAAAAAAACCAAGTTTTTCCAAAGATTCCACTATAAATTCCTATGTATGGTGTGTTACACCATTCCAAGTATATTCATGTTTTTATCTGTCTTCCAAATTAAACTTGTTATGAGAAAATTAGTGATTAAAGCTCTCACAAACTTGATGGCACACTTTACTTTCTTGCACCTAATTAGCTTGAACCATTGTATCATCTATGTTGTATATGCTTGCACTTATAAGTTGGGAATTAGTAGAACCATGCTGTGATGGGGAACACTTTCAACACCTGTACATATTACCCAGTTGATATCATGATCTTTTATTTGCGGAGGTCGGCGGTGTGAAATAAAAGGGGAGCTTGTAAGTCCATGGAGTATTGTATATGTGTTAGAGAAACGACTATGCGGCTAGCCTAAGCCATGCCTAATCATGGTGGAAACTTGCAGAATAACCATAGTGAGCAATATGTGAAGCATCCTCAATAAAAACCTATGCAAATAGCAAATAAAAAGATCGCTGAGATGCTAATTGTCTGTTGCCTTGTCATTTTGATATGGGATAACTCCTGTGTCATGGGGCAAGGGGTACCCCATTGGCGGTTCTCTATGATACACATATACTTACAATGACAAGAAATTGCTTGTGACTAAAGTTGAGTAGCATGAGGAACGACCCTCTTACTCAAGGGACATGAGATTGCCAACTTATGATTTGTCAAGCATGTACTCTATATTTGTTTCACTTTAACCTTAATCACTTCAAGATGCTTATGATAGGGGCAATAAGAGCTGAAAGCTAATAAGTACCATAATTTTTGGAAGCTCTTTATGAAACTTGAAATCCCTGCTTCCCTTTGTGAAGGGCCTTTCTTATCACTTTTATGTTGAGTATCCACCTTCTATCTTTATGCACCAATTAAGAGAGCATAGTTGTCATTCTTAGTTTTATGTGCATTGTCACAAACTTATTGATTGATTCATAATGTTGATATTGCTTGTTCTTGAACTATTTGTATCTAGTCACCCTTATGAACTTTGAAGGTGTCCTATGTATTTATGTTTTGCTACTCCATGAGGGACAAGCTGAATACCACACATGCTATGTTTTCTATATGTAAAAAAAACAAACATCTTTCAATGCATTGTTATTCATGATCCTTTGTTTGTACCTTTTCATGTTACAACATAGTTATTATGTCTTATTGTTGGAACTACATCTTTCATGCTCATGTATAGAGTATTTTGATCCCAGTTATCAATGCTTTGCAAATGGTTTGATCAAGATTGTGACATGTCACCTAAAAAATTATTCTTTTTTATCACTTACCTACTCGAGGATGAGCAGGAGTTAAGCTTGGGGATGCTTGATACGTCGTAAACGTATCTATAATTTTTTATGCTCCATGCTTCTTTAGTATCAACTTTGCTATGTTTTGTCTACACTTTGAGGTATTTTTATATATTTTCTGGGACTAACCTATTAACAAGAAGCCGCAGTGCTAGTTGCCTGTTTTCAACTGTTTTCAGAAAAGCTAGTAAGAAAATATTCTCGGAATTGGAATGGACAAAATCCAAAGTCAATATTTTACCAGAAGGAACACGGAGACCGAAGGGAAGCCGAAGGGGGGCCACGAGGTGGCCACACCCTAGGGCCGCGCGAGTCCACCCTAGGGCATGCCGCCCTATGGTGTGGGCCCCTTGGGCGCCCACCGACCTTGCCCTTTCGCCTATAAAAGCACCCCGATGCAGAAACCCTAAGTACCCGATCAAATCTTCACGAAACAGTCTGTAGCCGCCGCCACCATCATCCCTAGTTCCTGGGGATCTGAAGCTCTTCCCGGCACCCTGTCGGAGGGGAGAGATTATCCCGAAGGCCTTCTTCATCACCATGCCAGCCTCCAGTATGATGCGTGAGTAGTTCACCCTTGGACTATGGGTCCATATAGTATCTAGATGGTTGTTTCTCCTCCTTTGTGATATCATGTTTAGATCTTGTGAGCTCCGTTCATGATCAAGATCATCTATTTGTAATCATACATGTTGTGTTTGCGGGTATCTGATGGATATTGAGATACTATGTCAGATTGATTATTGATTCTATCATGTCTGTGTTATTTGTGATCTTGCATGCTCTACGTTGCTAGTAGCTATCTTGGCCAAGTAGATGCTTGTGACTCCAAGATGGAGTATTTATGCTCGATAGTAGGTTCATGCCTCTAGTAATCTAGGGAAGTGACAGAAATCTCTAAGGTTGTAGATGTGTTGTTGCTACTAGGGAGAAAACAATAATCTTTTGTTCATGGAACAATTGTATTGTTTACTTTACACACCTTGCTTAATGCAATTATCCGTTGCTTGCAACTTAATACTGGAAGTGGTTCGGATGATAACCTGAAGGTGGATTATTAGTCATAGATGCAGTTGGATTATGGTCTATGTATATTGTTGTAATGCCCAATCAAATCTCATAGGAGTCAAGATGTCTAGTATATGCATTGTTATGCTTTCTCAATTTGTCAATTGCCCCGCTGTAATTTGTCCACCCAGCATGTTATCTATCTTAAGGAGAACACCTTTAGTGAATTGTGGACCCCGGTCCATTCCTTTTCATTGATACATCATCTACTGTTACCATTTACTTTCTACAAGAAACTACTGTCTTCCACACTATACGTTTAATCCTTTGTTTTCAGCAAACCGGTGAGATTGACAACCTCACTGTACATTGGGGCAAAGTCTTGAGTTTGTGTTGTGCAGGTTCCAAGTTGTTAGCAACACCTTGGAGTTGTTTCCTTACTCCTACTGGTTCGATAACCTTGGTTTCATAACCGAGGGAAAATTTACTGCTTTGCTCATCACACCTTCCTCTTGGGGTATCCCAACGAAGCTCTATAGTGATCTGAGCCACATCAATGACTTCTTGGTATTGAGGCACGAGGTCCTTGTGAATGCTCGAGGTCTTGGTGTAAGGTTTCCGACATGTGTAGACGTAATGATCACGCAGACCTTCCCGTATGCTCTTTTTAGAACAGGTCCGATGAGCCTTACCATCTCAGATGTCCCAGGGTAATGGAATTACAACGAGGTCCTGCAAAAAGGTTTAATAACAAAAGGGAAGAGAACAATCCTTTTGTGCAGAGGTGTCAATACCTTTAATGACCAAAGGAGGTCTAAGGGAGTGGTCCCTTATGTGACGTGAAGTACTAAACCGAGAGGTTGAGAAGGTATCCATAATTCCAGCTCTTATCATGTTGGTGATGTCTACGCACACTTCTATTCTTGTAGAATGTGTTGGGCCTCCAAGTGCAGAGGTTTGTAGAACAACAGCAAGTTTCCCTTAAGTGGATCACCCAAGGTTTATCGATATCAGGGAGGAAGTGGTCAAAGGTATCCCTCACAAGAAACCCTGCAATCAAGATACAAGAAGTCTCTTGTGTCCCCAACACAGCCAATACACTTGTCAGATGTATAGGTGCACTAGTTTGGCGAAGAGATAGTGAAATACAAGTGATATGGATGATTATAAGTGGTAACTGCAATCTGAAATAAATATGGCAGCAAACAAACATGTAGCAGGATTGATTGTAAACGGTGTTTCAATGCTTAGAAACAAGGCCTAGGGATCATACTTTCACTAGTGGACACTCTCATATAATATCTTCTCTTCATGATGCTACCCTGAACTACTCTCCGGTTGGACAACTCTAATTCACGATAGGGCTACAAAAGCTCTCCTTAAAGTTCGCATTCCCCATCTAGGTAACCCCACACTGTCACCTTGAGCGCTAGATGGTTCCAACAAACACCACAATTTCATAGAGATATCCAACTCAAAATATAACTCATAATAAGTATTTCTGTAATCTTTAGCCTAAGTGCCACACGGTGTTCACACTTTCAACTTCACACACGTGGGGATAACCGGAGATTAAAATTAAAGCATGTGAGTAGCAGAGTAGATCTACTTGATTACAAAGCTCATGACCACAATAAAATCGCGCATATATATATATATATATATATATATATATATATATATATATATATATATATATATATATATATATATATAGAGAGAGAGAGAGAGAGAGAGAGAGAGAGAGAGGGAGGGAGGGAGACAGAGAGATGAACACATATCTACCGGTAGAGCCCTTAGCCTCGAGGGATAATGTGAGATCCAAGCACATGACTTAATAGGATTGATAGGATACTCATACAAACAAGTTGCAACTTCTTTTTTGGAAGCTCATTCAAAAAGAACTATAAGGTTAAGCGTGATTGGCCTAGAGCAATTCTAGGATGGGTGACCGACCGGGAAGTGGGTAACCGGGTGCGATGAGTGAGGACAAAGTGCGCGGAAAAGACTAGTGTTGGTCTGTGGGGGCAGTCTAGAGATCTTATTAAGCTACCAGGAGTGACACCCCGGGCCCAGTGGACGGGGTGTTACAGAGTGTATCAGAGCCGATCCTCGCGGTTAAAACGGGTGTGTGCGGGTCAGTGGCGGGACATGTGGAGCATGGCGTGTGTGGCCTAGAGTGGCCACGTCATGGCACATGTGCCGGCACTGGGCGAACATACGCGTGTCGGGTGTGTGCGGGTTAGTGGCGGGACATGTGGAGCATGGAGAGTGTGGCCTATAGTGGACACGACATGGCACATGTGCCGGCACTGGACGCACATATGCGTGCCAAGAGGGAACGTTCCTGGGGTGTGCTTGATCGAAGAGGGCATCGATCTTCTAAAGGGTGGGTGTATGTGAGATCCAAGCACATGACTTAATAGGATTGATAGGATACTCATACAAACAAGTTGCAACTTCTTTTCGGAAGCTCATTCGAAAAGAACTCTAGGGTTAAGCGAGCTTGGCCTAGAGCAATTCTAGGATGGGTGACCGGTCGAGAAGTGGGTAACCGGGTGCGCATGAGTGAGGACAAAGTGCGCATTAAAGATTAGTGTTGGTCTGTGGGGCCAGTCTAGAGATCCTATTAAGCTACCAGGAGTGACACCCCTCGGGCCCAGTGGACGGGGTGTTACAGAGAACTACTCCCTCCTCATCATGGGAGTCAGCAACGACGATGGAGATGGCAGTGGAGTCAATGGAGCTGGCTCAGGGGGCAATTCCCCGTCCCGGCAGGGTGCCAGAATAGAGACTTCTGTCCCCCGAATCTCCTCTTTGGTGGCGGCGGTGCTGCCGAACTTTTCGTGGATGAAGGCCGATTGATTTAGGGTTTTTGCGTCGAGGGCTTTATATAGGCGGAAGGGCAAGGTCGGTGGATGCCAGAGGGGCCCACACCACCTGGTGGCGCGCCCTAGGGTGGGCCCGCGCCACCCTATGACGTGGCCGCCTCATGGCTCCTCTTCGTATCCCCTTCGGTCTCCGTGTCGTGTCGGGAAATATATTGACTTTGGCTTTTGTTCCGTCCAATTCTGTGAATATTTCTTTACTAGCTTTTCTGAAACCAAAAACAGTAGAAAATAGGCAACTGGCACTGCGACATCTTATCAATAGGTTAGTTCCAGAAAATATATAAAAATGCCTCAAAGTGTAGACAAAACATAAGATAGTTGATACAAAACAAACATGGATCATCAAAAATTATAGATACGTTTACGACGTATCAGTTGGTGAAGCAAATATGCCCTAGAGGCAATCATAGAGATGATTATATTTCATATGTATCCATGAGTTATTGTAATGTTCCTTGAATATCCATATATCAGGAAACTTGTATTGATTGACAATTATGTGAATTGTTTCTGAAACTCTTTACTTGAATGGTTATCTAATAGTTGTCCTTAGTCAGGGTTCATGTGAGGACACACATGAATATTAGACTAGAACATCGATTGGTTGATAACTATGTTTCACAAGTCATAGACATGGAGATGTCAAACCAATGATGTGGACACATGTTATGAACATGGGGTTGGACTGACCCAACTTGAGACTGGCAATTATACTTGCAGCTCTTGATGACCCACAAGTATAGGGGATCGCAACAGTCTTTGTGGGTAGTATAACCCAATTTATTGATTCGACACAAGGGGATCCAAAGAATACTTATAAGCCTTAATAACTGATTTGTCAATTCAGCTGCACCTGGAAATAGTCTCTCTCACAGTAGTTTATCAGTAGCAATAGTTTTGTAGTAGCAATAGCAAAGTAACAACAACAGTAAAACAAAGACAATAGTAACAATAGTAGCAAACAATATGATATGAGTGCGGTAGGCATAGGGATGGATGGACGGGCATTGCATGGATGAGACTATTCATATAACTTCAAGATCTAGGGCAATTGCAGATAAATAAGATAAAGCATCCAAGTACTAAACAATCATAGGAATGTGTTCCATATATAGTCATATGTTCTCGCAATGAGAACTTGCATAACATCTTTTGTCCAGCCAGCCCGTTGCATCGGGGCCTCAAGGGAATCTACTGTCAATTAAGGTACTCCTTTTAATAAAGCACCGGAGCAAAGCATTAACACTCCGTGAACACATGTGATCCTCATATCACAGCCATCCCCTCCGGCTGTCCCAATTTCTGCACTTCGGGGCCTTTGGTTCCGGACAATGATATGTGTACACAACTTGCAGATAGGATCACAAACAATACTATCATCATGAATCAATAACAAGTTCAGATCTGAGATCATGGCACTCAGGCCCTAGTGACAAGCATTAAGCACAACAAGTTGCAACAAAGTCAAATAGAACTAACAAAGATACTAGGCACCATGCCCTAACAATCTTATTCGATTACATGATAGATCTCATCCGATCCGTACCATCCCCATAGCCTACAACGGGGGATTACTTATTCATGGATGGGGGAAACATGGATGGTTGATGGAAAGGCATTGGTGATGATGATGGCGATGATCTCCTCCAAATCCCCATCTCGACAGGGTGCTAGAATGGACTTTCTGATTCCGAATCGCGGTTTCTGGTGGTGGCGGCGCAGCGGAACTCTTTCTAGAAAAACATTGAACCCCCTAGGAGTTTTTAGGTCAGGAGGCTTTATGTAGGCGAAGAGGGAGGCCGAGGGGGTGCCCGAGGTGGCCACCCCCCTCCAGGCGCGACCAAGCCTAGCCCGCCTGGCCAGGGGGTGTGGGCCCCTCGTGGACCACCTCTGCCTCATCTTCTGGCTCCATGAGTCTTCTGGTAAAATAGGATTTTTGGCATATTTTCCGGGATTTTTCCTGAAAGTTGATTTCCTGCACAAAAACTAGACACCCAAGCAATTCTGCTGAAAACAGCATTAGTACGTGTTAGTTGTATCCAAATCGCACAAGTTTAGAGGAAAAACAATAGCAAAAGTGTTCCGGGAAGTAGATATGTTTTGGACGTATCAACTCCCCCCAAGCTTAGATTATTGCTTGTCCTCAAGCAATTCAGTTGAAAACTGAGTGCGATAAAATAAACTTTCACAAACACAATTGCTTCATATGATGTATATATTCTCAGCATATGAGTAGATACTTGGGCAATTCATAATAAAGAGTATGCAAATAAGTCTACTCAATAGTCATGCAAGCTATGAAGATATTCCAACACAATAATAATAAGTAGCATGAAACATAAGCATAAGCAACATTGTAATGCTCATAAGAGGGTATGATAGAGTGGTATCTCGCTTGCCTTTGATTGTGTAGCAAAACATAAATGCCAAGGCACCTCTGAAGTTCAAGTGAAGACTAGAAGTAAAGATATCAAAGATACAAGCATCAAAGTTATACCACAATTAACCATGTTTAGAGACAAGCACATTACACTAAGAATGAAAACTATGCTCTCAAGAAGGTGCTCATAGAATAAGTGGTGACTCAACAAAGAAGTGAAAAGGTTTTGAAAGTTTGAAAGGCTTCCAAATGCTGAAAGTATGGTACTCATTAGCTTTGAGCTCTCATTTCCCCTATCATAAGCATCTTTAAAATGGTTAACGTTAAAGTGAGGTCCAATATGAGTTATATGTTTGATAGACCATAAACTAGAAATATCATGTCCCTTGAGTACGAGGGCCGCTCCTCATGCTACTAAACTTTAGTTACCGGTAAGTTCTTGTCATAGTAAATACATGTGTATCATAGAGAACCGCCAATGGGGTACCCCTTGCCCCATGATATAGGAGCTATCCCATATTAAAATGATAAGGCAAGCAGACAATGAGCATCTCAGCGATCTTTTTATTTGCTATTTGCATAGGTTTTTATTGAGGATGCTTCACAAATTGCTTATTATGATTATGCTGCAAGTTTCCACCATGATTAGGCATGGCTTAGGCTAGCGGCCTAGGCGTTTCTCTAACACATATACATAACTCCATGGACTTACAAGCTCCCATTTTATTTCACACCAACGACATCCGTAAACAAAAGAGCATGATATCAACTGGGTAAATAATTACAGGTGTTGAAAGCGTTCCCCGTGAAAGAACGGTTCTGCTAACTCCTAGCCTATAATTTGCAAGCATATAACTTTCATGGACAATCACAATGGTTTAGGTTTATTAAGTGTAAGGAATAAAGTGTGCCATCAAGTTCGTGAGAGCTTTACTAACTAACTTTCTCAAAACAAGCAAACACTTTATTTGGAAGAAAACAACGCATAATAAATATGCACTGAATAGAAAATGATGCTAGTAGGTAGGTATGGTGGACACTTTTGAAAATATTGGTTTTGGAGAGTTGGATGCACAAGTAGAGCTCATACTCAGTGCAAGTGAAGGCTATCAATAGAAGGGGAGCGACAAACGAGAGAGCAATAACTGTCATAATCTTGCTTGCAACAAAAAAGAATTAATTATGGCATAAAAGTGATACAAGAACCCTGAGGCAAAATAAATCATCGAGGCTTAACTGACTTTTGGTTCAGTCATATGAATGCGTGATCATGTGCCAAGTCGATTCAAATGAAGCATTCAGAGGAGGATAACACAATGTCATACCAAGTTATGAATAGAACAATGCAAGCAAACATTCATATGACATGCTACAAACTATTAACAAGTTGGAGCTAATCATAAGAGAGCAAGAACTACTAAGTATCCTATAAATACATACACCTTACATGAACAGACTAAGCATGCTCAAAATTATGAGTATATGTACAAAAATGAAAACAAATAGAGTTCATTACCAGCCTCTTACCACACCTCAAGTTGTCGTTAATCATCATTATTGCTCTTCACTTGTGTGGCTTGAATAATAACATGAAACCAAACTCCACTGAGGACCGCTGAACCCTGCAATGAACTTCACAAAACCAAAGAAGGACAACAAATATTTTTGTTTTTTTTAATTTTTCAAAGTAAGCACTCAAGGCAAAAACAAACAAAGCAAAATCTTTTTGGAATTTTCTTAAGGCAAACCAAAGCTAAAAGCAAAGAAACAAACCAAGATAAACAAAAATATTTTTGGTATTTTTGTGTTTTGGGAAAGCGGAAACAAAAACCAAAAAGAAAGCGAAATATGGATATACAAAGTACCGATGAAACATGATATATAGATGAGTGTGATGTCGGTATACCTCCCCCCAAGCTTAGGCTTTTGGCCTAAGTGGAGCTCAATAGCGCGGGTAGTAACCCCAAGCTGGTGGATCATCATAGGAATGATCATAATCGGATCCTCGCGATGAAGAAGAAGAAGCACTCCAATCATAGGAGGGTTGTTGTATGAAGACTCCCCCATGTTGGAGGGCTGAACCGAATCATCTTCGGCATCCTCTCCAACATTCTCTTCTTGCTGGGAGAGCTCTGCCACGTATGTGTCAAGTTCTTCCTCCATAGTGACCATCCTTGCCTGTTATCAAAGTTAAACAAAGCAGGTGCAGGCAAAGAGACTACTTTCTCAGACCTACCCCCTCTCCAACCATGCTTGACAAAGTTTATTTCATACGGTAGCTCACTCAAAGTAGCCCAAGAAGAAACAATGTTGAACCATGGAATTGAGATCAAGTCTCTCTATGGAGAAATAAAAATATGAATAATGAGGCTCTAAACCATGAAAAGCTAGCAAACGAGATGCAATGAGACCTCCACAAATTCCTCCTTTCTCACGGTTAGTGGCAAGACGGAAAGCTATCAAAGCACCCAAGTTATAAGTTCTATCCCTATTCAAAGCAGCTGAGATAAAATCTAGATCAAATGAAGATAATTTTCTAGCAGTCTTCCTAGCAAGAACACACTTCGCAATTAAATAGGAAAAATATCTAATGGATGGGAAATGAATATTCCGAATTTTACCACTTTCCTTTGAGAAGTCGCAACCTTGGCAAATTTCAACATATAAATCCATGAGTGGCTTAGGCCTCTCTCTAATATTCTCGCAAGAACCCCAATGTGGCACTCTGATAGCTGCACAAAAATCAACAAAAGGTAGGTCGACATCTATATTGTAAATTTTGTAGTGGACCATGAGATTAGACAAGGACGAACTAAACCGAAAGTCCCGCACCACAGACATGGTTAGCTTAACATATTGGTAAGGCTCTTCTCCAACAAAATGTCCCAACCATGCATTGGAAATCATTGTTTGGAAATCCTGAAAGATCCCCGCAGCTCTCATAAATTCGGGACATGGATATATGGAAGAGAAAACCTCCTCCTCACGATGGACTCTCATTGGCTCAGGTACCATCAATTCATGTTGATTCAGTTGGTAAGCACTCATCTTCTTTTCTGAAATTTTTAGATAAACATCAAACCAAGTGATTTCAAAGTTGATAAATGACGAGGAACTACTATAGAAACTTGCTAGAGGCCTAAACATGCATCAAAATGAAATATCTAAGCATAGAACAAGCAAGAAAGCACACACAACCAGTCACCTATAGTAGAAAAATACTCAAGATAGAATCCACCAATCAAAAATCTAATTGGACAATCAGAGGAGGCACATACCGGAGAGCAATCCCTCCAAAAATCAGCAGCAAAGATGGGCTGAGCAAGGAGATCGAAAATTGGGAGCAAGAACAACAGGAACTCGAGCTTGAGAAAGTTTTCTGGTGTTTTTTGGGAAAGAGAAAGAAGTGGCTGGGAGGAGGCATCTTGGAGGGCCACGGGTGGGAGAATTTTAACATGCGACCCGAAAGTTCAGACGCCAAGGAAACACGGGGTCCAAGTTGCGTGTAATCTCACGGAAGGGCTGTAGTAGCTTCGCCAATTGTTGAGAGGGGCCAAATGGGGGTAAATACAAATCTAACAGCCAAACGATTATTTGAACCAGTCAAAAAGCGGTTGAACTCAAATCCTGCTGTTAGGCCAACTCTTCTTGCATTGACCTGTCAGTATTTCCCGTTATCCTTTGCGGTCGTGGACTGGTTTACCCCTGCAAGGACTAGATCTTCTTCTCTGTGAGGACCTTGCTTAGCTCCGGCTATTGGTCTCCAGATCGGAGATTGCCGTTGCTCTCCTTGCATCCCCGCCATGGACGGTCAACCTCCCACGCCCTTAATCGAAGCTCGCCGCCGTCGCCGTCGCCTCGTTTTTCCTAGTCGACGTGTCGGAGCTTCGCGTCCCCAGCCTAGCCTCTCGCCGCTTCCTAGACCTTCTCGCACGGTGGAGTGCGTCCGGCCGTGCAATCTTGACCGGCGATCGGCCTCGGGCGGTTGCATGCTGTCGCACACCCCAAGCATGGTAGCCCTGGCAGAGGAGTTCAATGACAACGCTCTCATGGCCACCATGCTGGGCACACATCCCGTCGTGTCACCGACAGACTTGCTGTCGGCTTCTAGGTCTCGTTTTGTGATCAGACGAAAAGTGGTCAATATCGAGGTATGTGCGCCTCCATTCAATTTCTTCATCTGGTTCACCCACAACTCAGAAAGCGAGTGCGTTCTGCATTCTTCCCGTTCTTTCTAGTGCCGTGGGGAGAAAATGAGCTTACTGCGTTGGCATCGCGCTTGTGGGTGGGACGATCACTTGGGGCAGCTTCGGTTCTTCTCTAAACTCGGCTTTGACAGCCTCCCTTTGCATGCTTGGGAACCGGAGGTCCTGAAGTAGGTCGTTAGTAGCCTTGGTGGTGAGCTGGTGGAGATTGTGCCACCGAGCGACAGATGGATCATCGAGGTAAAGGCGTGGCTGAAAGATCCAGACATCGTTCCTAAGATGTACAATGTGGAGATCCCAAGCAGGGCAAGAGGACAGCTTTGCTGGAAGCATCCGTGATCATCCACCTGTAGGAGGTTCTGTATCCGGTACATGGCATTCAGGACCCCGACGAGGCGGCAAGAAAGCGTCCTCGTTGCCTGTAGTGTTGGCCTGGAAGGATCGATGGCACATGACCACCACCGTTCCACGACGGAGCGCACGGTTTCAGTGGGGGGACCGGGCATGGAGAGTCTGGTGGTTCTGATTTCCCATGAGTGAAGACAGAGGTTTAGTGAATCTGAAAGATTGCTGACTTGAGAGTCGAGCATGTAGTACGCCTTATGTAATAGTTTGAACTGCTGTAGTATGTGTGGCTACTGAATTTGTAATGTGTGGCTAATGATTTCGTAGTACGTGTCTGAATGCTGTCTGAATCCTGCATGAATAAACCACCCAATACCAGTCCATAAAATGTTGTCTGCCTCGTATAAGTATGACAGTAAACTGAATTCAACCGCCGGTAGTAATTGAATAAATATATATATATATCTTGATAGTATTTGGTTACTTCCGAACTAGTTCCATACTACAGTATGGGATAGCTGCGCAAAAGGGGGCTATTGCCTCTACAAAAGGCATTCTACAGAGCTAGTCTCTGAACTTAACTGTTCTACACTAAAGAAACTGCAGATCTCCACCATAAAAGTTGGCTAGCCAATTGCCTTGAGAGGACGTAAGTTCAGCGATCGTTCAACCACAACTGATCTTTTTTCCTTCACACCAAACTTCAAGAGATCTGCAATGTTCATGCACTAGTTGACGCGCTTGAACCAGTCCCGGTTCAGTACGAACAGCCGCGTCGCCGCAATGGTTTCTTCGAAGGTGAACTCCGGCTTCTCGTGGCAGGGATCGTAGGTCCCTATGAATTTGAACCTGAATTCTGGCGCTGAGCTGTTGCCCGTCGTCAGCTCCAGCTGTCGAACACTCCAACAAGCTGAGTGTAGATGGATGCACACCACCACGATGTGGCCGCCGACAGTGCGTAGGATGGATCATCTTTGCCACTGACGGCATGCACCCAGATTGACCACGGTAAGGTCGCTCACGCCGAGGCATGGAGGCGAGAGTTTGTTGACCTTGGCACCGCCTTGTTTGGGGTTTGTTTCCTCGGCGGCAAGCTCGCAGGAACGCTTCGGAACATACATTCTTTCTCGTGTGCAGAGCACACAAAAATGCTGCCGCGCACATTCTCCACGACGCTCGTTTGTCCCTTCTCGACGCCGTGGAGGCATTCGCCGTTGCCTCCGCCATTGTCATAGATGCAGCACATTCTGCGAAATCAACCATCTCAGATGGCAATGGAAGACTGGCCTTGTAGTACAGCCGCATGACCTTCCTCAAAGGGGCCAAATATCCAAGCTTCGGCGGCAGCGGCTTCTGCTTAGGCGGGGCCATAACTAAGCTTCCTAAGAGTGTATCTTATTTATTCGAAACTAGTTGGACTAACTGCTGAATCTTCCTTTCCCTTTCTCAGCATAAGAGTGCTAAGATATTAAAAATACAGGTTGTGGCTAGCAACCGGATCGGGTAATGTACCAGGCCAGGGTTCCATTTTAAGTATATTTACGAGTGTGTCCTTAGTTGTGTCTAGAAATTTTGCCTGTGCCACTACGATCGTAGAATTGTAACAACACCATCAGAAACAGGGGAAGAGGACGTGGAGTTTTACTGATTGGTGGGACCCGCAACCTCGACAGTCGACGATGCTCATCCCAGGTTCGAGGATTAGTGCCCCCCATTATTCTGTGATTTTCCATATTCTATCGCTCGCTCGCCGCTCCTCTCCGCTCCACCGCTCTGGTCTTGCACGCCGCCACTCCGTCCCCTCCGGCAACACTCTCGTCCTTCCCCTGGACTATCGTCCTCGCGTCATCCCCTACTTGCCCTGCCTTGCCCCCTTGCCCTGTCTCCTTGCCTCCATTGCCGCCCAGGCGCGCCTGGGAACAAAAATCATTTGGTGGGCGCTAGGTTCTCGCGCAACGATAGTGGCTTTCTGGATCCTGCAGGAAATGGATCGTGCGTGGCCGGAGAACACGGAGATGGTTCCTTCCCGGACGAAGAGCGAGGAGATTTACCCTTCAAGGCTAGAGAACATGGAGGAGCACAAAACAGGGGAAGAGGACGCAGGGTGCAAAGCTTTGGTGCTCTGGAGCCCATTGAACGTGTCGTACATCCTCCCTGAAGGGTAAGAACCGCAATTCCATCTCTGTATCTCCCAATTAGCGTTTCTAGTCCCGTGTTAATGGAGAGGATCTGTGTTGGTGACCATAGGACGTCTGCTTCATCCAGATTTCTTTTGAAGATTCGTCATGGGTGTCGGACTGAAACCTTGTCGGATGGTAGAATCGCAGTTACCAGTGGATTTAATTATCGGCTGACAGTAGACACGGAGGACATAACTCTAAGTGACTTGCACATGCAATTTGGCAAGTTTCCCATTGGCCAGCATGATGAATTCGTAATCAGGTACTACGACACAAATTCGCAGACTTTCTGCAACGTTAGAACCGAGGAGGCTCTAGCCATGATGTGTAGTAAACACCTCGGTATGGGGACTGTGCTGATGTTTGTGCATATCGTTAACAAAGATACTGGGAAAGAGACTGTCCTGAATGATACCAGGCCATGTGGAACGCGAATAGAGCAGACTCTGTTTTCGATACCGAGCGTGACCGAACAGCCTTTCGTTGAGCATGAAGACATCGACATGTGTGGCGATCAAGGTGATTTTGTGCTCGAAGATGATGATGATGACAAGGAAGCATATCCAGATGTGGCTGCTGACCCTGATAGGATGGAGAGTAGGGAATATTTGGTTGATTCGAACTACGAGCCTAACTATGGGACTGATGAGGAAGAGGAATGTGAGGATGGGGAAATGGGATGCAGATACGATGATAAAGACGAGGACATGCGAGTGATACACTTTGATAGGGACAACCCTACAATTGATGAGGGGACTGTCTTTGATACTGTGGAGGAATGCAGATATGCTGTTGCTACCTATGCAATAAGAGTTGGGTTAGAATTTATCGTTGAAAAGAGCGACCAAAAGAGATTTAGGGTGCATTGTAGGGAAAGTAGGGTGTGTAAATGGAGATTGCATGCATCTCCAATGCGGGGTGGACACCCATTTCAGGTTGCAATAGCTACATTTAGTTTCGGTCTTTCTCATATTTGTTTTGCTGTTGAGTCCTCTGATTTATTTGCATTCCCATTGAATGCAGATCAAGGTAAACACGAAGAAACACAACTTCCCTAATACTTCTTTAAGTGATAAAGTTAGACCGACGACAACCAAGTGGATTGCTGCTAAAGTACTTGACTGGGTGAGGCAGGATCGTAGCATTGGACCTGCTGAACTTAGAACTAAGCTTAGCGAAAAGTTTAACATTCTGATTCCTTACCATAGAGTCTTTGATGAGAAGGAGATGGCTCTAGACTTCATTCAGGGAAAGTGGACTGACAGTTTTCACATGTTGTATAGTTTCAAAGCTGAGGTAGATAAGACATCACCTGGTAGTGTTGTTGACATTGATTACGAGGTTGTGAAAGGAAGATAAAAGTTCTCAAGGGGGTCAAGTATAAGCAGGCGGATAAGAAATGCTTCAGGAGATGTTTTATCTGCCTGAAGGCATGCTAGAAGGGGTTCCTAGACGGCTGCAGGCCATACTTGGCAACAGATGCAACTTCTTTAACAGGGAAGTTCAGGGGACAGCTTGCTACCGCTTGTGCTATGCACGCGCATAAATGGATTTTCCCGTAGCCTATGCTGTCCTTGAGGGTGAATCGACTGAAAGCTAGACATGGTTCATGCAGAGACTACATGCAGTAATTGGTCACCCTGAAGGCCTGGTGATACACACTAGTGCATGCAAGGGGCTTCAGAATGCTGTTGATGCTGTGTTTTCTAGGGTTGAGCATAGGGAATGCATGCGGCACCTTGCTACTAGCTTCACGAAGAAGTTCAAAGGAAATACCTTTGAAGACAACTTGTGGTGATTAGCATACACGTACACCCCAAGCACGCATGCTACTTACATGCAGAACTTGTATACTGTGCCGAAGCTGAAAGAATACCTCGAAGAACATCATAACAAGTTATGGGCCAGAAGCAAGTTTGGTGAGTTAAGCAAAGTGGATTTTGTTTGCAATAATCTGACAGAAAGGTTCAATGCTAATATTAGGAGCATGAAGTCACTTGCAATTGTTATTTTGTTAGATGTAATAAGACAGTGTATAATGGTGAAGATAGATTTTAGGCAGAGAATTTGTGCGAGAAAATTTGTAGGCCATAAAATAATTCCAAAGGTGGTTTTATTATTGAATGCAAGAACCAGGGAAATGATAACGATAAAGACGAGGATGGTCAGAAGTTCCAATAAATTGGCTGAGGTTTATGCACAAGACAAGCACAAAACTGAATGGAGGTTTACTGTAGACATTGGTAACAAGACTTGTTCATGCAGGAAGTGGCAGGTTACTGGTCTGCCATGCCACCATGCACTGCACTTCATCTTAAAGCTAAGAGGTAGAGGTGCTGAAATAGAGAACTATGTTCATAACTATTTCTCCGTGGCCAAGTTTGCTGCAACTTATGCAGAAAACATACCACCTATTGCTGATAAAAATGATTGGGAGATAGTCGATCCAGAGTTCAAACTAGAACCACCAGTTCTTAGGAGGACACCTAGGAGTCCTAGAAAGGAAAGGACCGAAGCCTTCACCGCAAAAGGTTCGAGGCTAGGAGCAAGGAAGCGGAAGTGCAAACGGTGTGGAGGGTTGGGCCATATCAAGAGGCTATGCAAAAACCCAGTTCCACGTGATTTCAGAGATGCTGACCTTGTCCCCGTTCACATCACGCAGGAATAAGATAAGGCTTCTTAGGCAAAACTGGAGGAAGCGCAGCAAGATGACGTGGAGGACGTGTTGCATGTGAAGGAAAACAGTGATGCACATGTGGAGGGAAACGTTGGTAAGCAGCAATTGGTTGAGGACGTGGACGTGCCGGCGGGGATAGGGGCAAAAAGAAACAAAAGGGTAAACGGGAGCGGAAGGGAAACGATAATAATGGAGTTGAGTTTGAATATGAAGAAGTTGCTGGGGTGATGGAGGATGTCCTTGAGGATCTTTTGGCTAAATACAGGAGAAACAATAAATCCCTGTCAATCTCGTCTCTATATGATTCTCCGGACAAAAGGTAATCTTGAAACTAGTTTTACTTTGCATTTTGATCATTTTTGTTTTTGTCCTTATCAACTATTGTTTAGTGCAGCGCGGGATTGAACAGTAATAAGAGGAGCAGAGAGGAGGTGGCACAATAATGTTGTTTCTTAAATTTTCATTGAAATTTATTTATATCTGGTACTTGTAACGGGTTTGTGATGTGTGGTGTCGACCTGATTCGAGGTCATTAGATTGTACATTAATTTTAAAACCGATTACCCATAAACAATAGGGATTTCTATTTTCGTGCCCTTGGTTCGTTTGTTGTACTCACTTTTCCCCAGCCGCTTAACTTTTCCTCACTTTTCCCCTCACCATGTTAAGAAACCCTCGCCGGCGCTCGCAGGCGCTCGAACGGAGGGATGCCATCAGGTCAAAGGCTTGACCGTTACATGCTGACTGGTGGGACCATGTTGGGGAGGGTCGGGCGTTGAGCGTTATGTTACGAGGCCTCGACCGTCACATGCCTGACCGGTGGGTCCGCGTTGGGACGGGTCCTGCATACATGGTGAAGGGTAGGGCCGTGTTGGGACGGGTCTTGCATACGTGGTGAGGAGTAGGGCCGCATGGAGACACGTCGGACCGACCATTCTCGCTCACCTAAAGCATTCGCTTCCCCCGATCCTGGAACAGCTCCCACACCGCCGCTCCGCTACCCCGCCATTGTTCCCTCGTACCTTATGTCGTCCTCGGCCCCAGAGCCACCCCCTCCCTCTAGCCGTGGAGCCCACTCCACCTCCGGCTCTGATCCCGCCCTTGCTAGATCTACCCCTTTCGCGGAAAAGTATGCAACACCGGCTGTTGCACCCTCCATCCCCGTCGAGCATGTAGAAGATTGGGTGGAATCGCAGGGATATAACACATGGATTCCATCTGGGTAAGCATCGTTTCCCTTTTGTGGGTTGATTATTCGCAGTATTTGAACGCGAATCGCTGGTGCTCAACTAACTGCCTTGATTTTCGAATATGATTGATACAGTGCTGGCGTAATTCATGGTTGTGAATAATATCTCTCTAGATTTTACTTCCAAGCGGTGGTTTCAACCTCCATAAGTCTCAGAGATAGATAAAATCTCCCTAAATTCTATTGTAAATTCCCCTAGAGCAATGGCGATTCAGTTGGTTTGCAAGAGTGTTTATAATTATGAAACTCTCGCGCGGCCTGAAACTATAATTGGCACAACTCTCAGATGGCTAGCGATTCACTTTCAAATTAAAAAATATACAACTCTTAATGTACAAGAGTGTTTATAATTGACACAACTCTTGAACACTTTCAAATTAAAAAATACAACTCTTAATGTAAAAGAGTGTTTATAATTGACATAACTCTTGAACACTTTCCAATTTTAAAAAAATATACAACTCTTAATGTAAAAGAGTGTTTATAATTGACACAACTCTTGAACACTTTCAAATTTTAAAAAACCATACAACTCTTAATGTAAAAGAGTGTTTATAATTGACACAACTCTTGAACACTTTCAAATTGAAAAAAATTGTACAACTCTTAATGTAAAAGAGTGTTTATAATTGACACTACTCTTGAACACTTTCAAATTAAAAAAATTATACAACTATTAATGTACAAGAGTGTTTATAATTGACACAACTCTTGAACACTTTCAAATTTAAAAAATTATACAACTCTTAATGTAAAAGAGTGTTTATAATTGACACTACTCTTGAACACTTTCAAATTGAAAAATTATACAACTCTTAATGTAAAAGAGAGTTTATAATTGACACTACTCTTGAACAATTTCAAATTGAAAAATTATACAACTCTTAATGTAAGCCATGAAATTCAAATATACATCAGTTTGACAATTATTGCCTCATTCAGACAAATTATGTTTTGGGGAGGGATGTTTTGGGGAGAGGCTTGAGTAGAAAGCCACGAACCTTCATAGATAGTAGGTGATTTGAGAAGTGGTGATTTAGGTTAAAACTTGATTTATATACATTTCTTATGGTGGCAGATCACATAATAAGACTCCCTGAGTAGATGCCACTATGTTTTGATCTTCTTGAATTTGTTGTGCATAAAATGACTCAATTAGCTAGCTAAAACCCATTCGTTGACTCTCTGTTGACCAGCCACCGGAGGGTAAAAGTGAGTATATTGCACACGACAGTGTTAGTACTGGAGGGCAAAATCGAGTACAACCAAACTGCCAGTGCTACACTCGAGGGTATAACTGAGAACAACTAAGTGGCCAAGGTTAGACACGAGGGGGAAAACATGATGCATGGTACGCGTGTCGCGGTGCACGGGGCGGTAGCGGACGCGTGTGGCCGTGCACGGTGCAGTAGAGCACGTGGTTACGTGGTGCACAGTGGTGCAACGAAACGTCTCCTCCCATCACCTTTATAGAGACCTCCTCACTCTCACTCATCACTCACTCGCTCACTCACTCATGCAACCATCTCCACTATCCCATCACCTTCTGCAAACCCCCAAGAAAACCCCAACCATGCCAGCGATGAAGAAGAACACCGTGGTGGCCATCGTCGCCTCCAAGGCGGCCGACGAGGAGCCCCCCCGTCCTTGTACTGGCCCCCGTCGAGTCATTGAAGGCAGCCGCCATCCCAGTCCATACCCCCATCCTTGCTTCCGCCGTAGCCGCTGGTGAGGAGGCCCCCGTCCCCGTACAGGCCCCCGCCGTTCTCCTGCAGATCCCGCACGACTAGGACCCCTATGGGGAGAACGATTACATCAGGCCGGAGAACCCCTTCGACACTAGATTAGCCGACCTATGGTCAGAGGTAACTAGGGTTTTCTCCCCTTCCTTTGTTCTTCCCCCATTCCCATCATTGGATGCTAGAGCGTGTGTTATTAGGGCTCGGCTAATTGGTGGATGCTAGGTATTTTTACAGTAGCTAATCTTCTTGTGTTAGATCTTGTACTTTGATGAATGCCCCTAGTTGGGATCAGTACTAGCACTGATCTGTAGTTGGGATCAGTACTAGCACCGATCTGTAGTTGGGATTAGTACTAGCACCGATCTGTAGTTGGGATCAGTATTCGATTTGGTTTGAGATTTGGGGATTGGGGAATAATCAGGGAATCTCAATCGGTTAATTTATGCAAGTAATCAATCCCGATAATCACGGTATCTCAATCATGTCATTATTGCACGCTACTGTTTTTTGTAATAGGTGGATGGCAGCGACGTCTGCAGCAACGGCAAGTCCATGGACACCAAGACTCGTCAGGTGTTGAGGAGGCTAAAGTCCGGCCAGTTCAACGACTTCTTCGCCGGTGACGTCTACAGGTGCCCCTTCTGCACTAGGAGCCTCGCCACCGAATTCAACTCCCTCATGATGCATGTCGAGGATGTGAGAACCTGCGGCCCGTCAAAGAACGTCAACGCCTCTAGAGCCCAGCACAAGGTGCTCGGTTTTCACCTCAGCAACCTCCAGAAGGTGGCCTTTGAGGAGGGTCGCATGCCCCTGATCAAGCCCAAGGCGCCCAAGGTTGAGGGAATGGGTAGCAGGAAGTGGAGGAAGCACCACAGGGAGGAGGCGGAGGCCCTCCTAGCGTAGGCCATGAGGGGCCACTAATCCTGTGCTGATGCTGCTGCTGTAAAGCAGCTTCTTTTGTTTTGTTTTCTGTGTTGAACTTGTAAGCTGCTTCTACTGAGTAGCCTAATTGTCGAACCTGGTTTAAGTATCGTACTATATAATCCTTTATTAGCTGATTTTTCTACATCTGCTCTGTTCATCTACATATTTATGGTGCTGGTTAGATTTGCTGCCAGATTGGGAAAATACGAGGGCCAAAAGAAACCATGAATGAAGAGAGAAGCTGCTCTAGATTCACTGCCTTTTTGGGCAAAAATACAACTATTAACGACATAAAGGGGAAAAGGCGCTCTTAAAAAGGACAATCATAAAAATAACAAAAAATAAATCTTCCAATTTAGGCGACAGGGCACAGGTAACTACCATACGTGCCCCACATGGTCCCACACCACATCCCCAAAACGCGTTCCCAACAAGCCAGCCCCACACCATGGGGGGACCTGAATGCGGCCCCACTTATCGGCTACCCTACCCTGTTTCGAACTTGATTGCGCTGTCGTTTAATCATGCATCTAGACCCACATGTCATCCTCTCATTAGAAGAAACGTGTGTATGATGGATTTCAAAGTGAACGATTCAGCAATACAGACACTGAAACACAATAGCAGTACATATAGAACCAGTTCTTGTTTCATCTCTTAAAACCTTGGTCGACTAGAATCAACATCAATACCTAATCCCAAATTTGAACGACAAATCATCAGAATCAAGACGGTCATATCTGTCATCTACCACCTTGTGGATGCAGAATGAGTAATCCAGGATGAACCTATCAGCTTTATTAATCAGAAAATTATGTAGATCTTTAGTCATCCTGGCGGTAGCCGGCGACGCGCTGCTCTTCGGGGCGAAAAACAGGCTATATTCAGGGAACACCTCCTGGTCCCCTCCCATCATTGAAGGTTTATATAAGTGAAACTCCACCATGTACCGCGGAAACTTGCATGCCGCCGACCTGATGCACTCGACGGACATGGAGAGGCCAGAGTGGAGCATGTAAAATCGCACGGCGAACACTCTACCATCATCCCCGGATTCGACGGTCTCTACTCTCCGTGAGCCCGGTGCCAGCAAAGGCTGAGAGATGTAACTGTGTTCCACACCGTAGTGGAAACTGTGCACTTCCATCGAGTGGGATTTTTCGAGGTGGGCGAGGAGCGCTATGGGTGGAGCGGTGAACTCGCAGCCAGGCTCAGGGCAGTAGCACAGACCGTGAGGGCACACCATCTTGTGGTTGAGGAAGTCGTGGAAGGCGACCAATGTCCCGCAGCCATCGTTGGGGCATCTTCTACCTTTTTCGCCAGCGACTTGGCGGCGCAACTCCTTGGAGCATGCGCCCAGCCTGACGGCGCTGGTAGTGTCCATACTCATAGCGATTTATCTGAAGGCGTCGTCCCCGAACTTGCTCCAGGCACCGTACAGAAACTTGTGCATCGAATCAACTATTGAGTCTGGATGAACTGGGGGCGAGGGCGGATTCATTACTGTTGCGGTTTCTTGGAGAAGAGTGATGGCGGCCTGCAAGAACCGATTCTGCGGGCGAGAACGAAGTGCACAGTAGATGGATAAGATGGGAGGCTCTTTGATCGAGGGGTGTTTGTGTGTTGCCTCGTCAGTCTTCTTTGGAGCGCAGCTATATCGAGGACACCGACTGGACTAGCAAGCGGGGAGAAGATCTTTTGCGGATACGCGTCTCTCCTTCTCCTCTAACGCACACCAAAATTATGACTATGTCATCAAGTGCTGGGAGCAGAGATAACATATCGTCCCATCAGCCTTGCCTCGTCTTTGTCAGCAACGTCGCATCGGCAACGTCAGGGGCATTGATGCTCTATAAGAGGAAAAAGGCTAGACTCACACAACGCTGTACACGCTCTTATTACAACTTGGCCATTCTATACGAACAGGTAATTAAAGCTACCGTGCATAGATTAAATTTAGGATCAAGTGACCCTAATCGACTATGCCGCTCCCGCTGTCTTCGTCGTGCATGACGTCCTCCGCGTCGCTGTCCGCCTCTTCCGAGTCTGAATCGATGAGGACGAGCCCGGCGGTGTTCCTCTTCACGAGTGCTGCACGGCGTGCAGCATCGATAATGGTGGAGGGCGTACGCTCAGGAACTGCCCAGAAGCGTTGCCTCCCTTCAGGGTTGCGCAAATCCGGGTGGATCTCTGAACGGCGAGCTCTGCAAATCCAAATCAACGCCTCCCGCTCCTTCTTGAAGCACCTTGGCCAGTACGCGCTGGTGCACGCGTATCGGTCCATTGCCCTCTTCCGCTCCGGTAGCTGGCGGCGATGCTCCTCGATCTGCCTCGATAGTGCGATGCCGCGTAAGAGCGGCACCATGGGCACCCCGATGTAGCTGAGCTCGTAGCCGGCCGGTAGCCTCGCAAGCGGCGGTGCGAGTATGTCGTACTGGGCGAACAACTCGGCCTTGTGCAAGCTGAGATGGGGCCTCTCCATGGCGAGGCGCTGTTTCTTCAGGTAGGATTCGATGCTAGTGCTGATGCGAGTTGCAGGGAACAAACGAGGTTTGAGATTTGGCCACACGGTCGCGTTTATAAAGTCAAGGAGGTAGGCCCACTGGTGGTTGCCATTGCCAATAGGGACGCAAAAATGCCTACTCGCGGATCACTATTGCAAAGGACGATCCTTATCATCCATTCTCCCCAATCCAACGATGCCTAACAATTGGGATGCATAATCAACCCGGCCCCGTGGGGGGCTTCTAGAAGGCCCTAATCTTGCACCTCCTTTGGGAAAATGCCGTTTTTTGGGTCCAGAAAATGGAAAGTGGAGATTTATCCAAAGCACCACGAAATCTCTAGTTGGAGAAGTCGCTTGCGATGCCGAGAGGGAGCTAGGTGCCGGGTTTGGGCTCAATCCATGGAGTGGTTCAATGTTCTGGGCAGCGAGGGGGGAGATCTAGGGTTGGAAGCCATGTTTACTCACACTCGATAGACATCCTGGTGGTGCCTTGGGTGCCAAATGACCTGGTATGCCCTGCCTATGATTTTATGAGGGTAGTGGGTCACATGCAAGGGCTTCGGGAGCAGTTTTCACATTTTTTTGTTTTTTTAGATTTTTTGTTTAGAGCTTCCCAAGAAAACGGCGAAACTCGCTGGCGGGAGCGGCAATGCGATGGTCGGTGCAATCTTGGACCCAGGCATGCATCCAGCCTAGGTACCCCATGGGGCACCCCAAACCATTTCCCCCCGAAAATTTAGAGTGTCTTATAGGGTACATACAGTTAGAAATCGCATTTACCGGGCCATAACTCGAAAAAAATACAGTACATGCCCGCACCACGAGATAAATGCCCATCTTCCGAGAATAGCCATGCACCATGGTGTAGCATGCGTGGAATTTGCCTCGGGCCCATGGGCGCGCCCTAATCTGCACCTCCTTTGGGAAAACGCCTCGGGTCTAGAAAATGGAAAGTGGAGATTTCTCCAAAGCACCATGAAATCTCTAGTTGGAGAAATGGCTTGCGATGCCGAGAGGGAGCTAGGTGCCGGATTTGGGCTCAATCCATGGAGTGGTTCCATGTTCTGGGTAGCAGGGGGGATCTAGGGTTGGAAGCCATGTTTACTCACACTCGATAGACATCCTGGTGGTGCCTTGGGTGCCAAATTACCTGGTATGCCATGCCTATGATTTTATGAGGGCAGTGGGTCACATGCAAGGGCTCCAGGAGCCGTTTTCACGTTTTTTTTGTTTTTTAGATTTTTTTTGGTTCTGCCCAAGAAAATGACGAAACGGGCCGGCGGGCGCGGCAACGCGACGGTCGGTGAAATCTTGGACCCAGGCATGCATCCAGCCTAGGTACTCCATGGGGCACCGCAAACCATTTTTTCCCAAAAATTTAGAGTGTCTTATAGGGTATATATAGTTAGAAACCGCATTTACCGGGCCATAACTCGGAAAATATATAGTACATGCCCGCACCACGACATAAATTCCCACCTCTCGGGAATGGCCATGCACCATGGTGTAGCATGCGTGGAAATTGCCTCGGGCCCGTGGGCACGCCCTAATCTTGCACCTCCTTTGGGAAAACGCCGGTTTTTCGGGTCCAGAAAATGGAAAGTGGAGATTTCTCCAAAGCACCACGGAATCTCTAGTTGGATAAGTCGCTTGCGATGTCGAGAGGGAGCTAGGTGCCGGGTTTGGTCTCAATCCATGGAGTGGTTCCATGTTCTGGGCAACAAGAGGGGATCTAGGGTTGGAAGCCATGTTTAATCACACTTGATAGACATCCTGGTGGTGCCTTGGGAGCCAAATGACCTAGTATGCCCTGCCTATGATTTTATGAGGGCAGTGGGTCACATGCAAGGGATCCAGGAGCCGTTTTCACATTTTTTTTGTTTTTTTAGATTTTGTCTGGTGCTGCCCAAGAAAACAAGGAAACCCGCTGGCGTGCGTGGCAACGCGACAGTCGGTGCAATCTTGGACCCAGGCATGCATCCAGCCTAGGTACCCCATGGGGCACCCCAAACCATTTTCCCCAAAAATTTAGAGTGTCTTATAGGGTACATACAGTTAGAAACCGCATTTACCGGGTCATAACTCGGAAAAATACAGTACATGCCTGCACCACAAGATAAATGCCCACCTCTCGGGAATGGCCATGCACCATGGTGTAGCATGCGTGGAAATTGCCTCGGGACCATGGGCGCGCCCTAATCTTACACCTCCTTTGGGAAAACACCGGTTTTTCGGGTCCAGAAAATGGAAAGTAGAGATTTCTCCAAAGCACCACAAAATATCTAGTTGGAGAAGTCTCTTGCGATGCCGAGAGGGAGCTAGGTGCCGGGTTTGGGCTCAATCCATGGAGTGGTTCCATGTTCTGGGTAGCGAGGGGGGGATCTAGGGTTGGAAGCCATGTTTACTCACACTGGATTGACATCCTGGTGGTGCCTTGGGTGCCAAATGACCTGGTATGCCCTACCTATGATTTTATAAGGGCAGTGGATCACATGTAAGGGCTCCAGGAGCCGTTTTCACGTTTGTTTTTTAAGATTTTGTTTGGTGCTACCCAAGAAAACGGTGAAACCCGCCGGTGGGCGCGGCCACACGACGGTCGGTGCAATCTTGGACCTAGGCATGCATCCAGCCTAGGTACCCCATGGGGCACCCCAAACCATTTTCCCCGAAAATTTAGAGTGTCTTATAGGGTACATACAGTTAGAAACCACATTTACCAGGCCATAACTCGAAAAAAATATAGTACAGGCCCGCACCACGAGATAAATGCCCACCTCCCAGGAATGGCCATGCACCATGGTGTAGCATGCATGGAAATTGCCTCGGGCCCATGGGAAAACGCCGGTTTGGGAAAACGCCGGTTTTTTTGGTCCAGAAAATGGAAATTGGATATTTCTCCAAAGCACCACAAAATATCTAGTTGGAGAAGTCCCTTGCGGTGCCGAGAGGGATCTAGGTGCCGGGTTTGGTCTAATCCATGGAGTGCTTCCATGTTCTAGGAAGCAAGGGGGGGGGAAGCCATGTTTACTCACACTCGATAGACATCCTGGTGGTGCCTTAGGTGCCAAATGACCTGGTATGCCCTGCCTATGATTTTATGAGGGCAGTGGGTCACATGCAAGGGCTCTAGGAGCCGTTTTCACGTTTTTTTAAATTTTGTTTGGTGCTGCCCAAGAAAATGGCGAAACCCGCCGACGGGTGCGGCAACGCGATGGTCGGTGCAATCTTGGACCCAGGCATGCATCCAGCCTAGGTACCCCATGGGGCACCCCAAACCATTTTCCCCCGAAAATTTAGAGTGTCTTATAGGGTACATACTGTCGTGGTATTGCCGACGAGTACGCCATGGAGGGGTCCTCAAAGTGCATGTTTAGAGACGTGGGGGAAGGCGGACGGTTGACGGGTACGAGGTAACATAGCTTACCCAGGTTCCGATCCCACGACGGTGGCGGAATCCTACTCCTGCTATAAATCACTATAAGAGCAATACGCCGAGTTACAGGGATTGGTTCGCTGTGCGAGACAGTATGAATCGATACTAGGTTGTGCCCTAAAGGCTCCCACAGGCCTGACTTATATAGTCGCCAGGTCCTAGGGTTACAGGGAAAAGTCCTAGCCGGACAGGTTACAGAGTCCTACACCGTTTATTACTAGTCTTGTGTGTCTTGTACTCCAAGGCTCCGGGTACGTCGGTGACTCCAACCGTAGCCTTCCTTTATCCGGCATGGGCCTCCCTTCTGGATCCATCTAACTGGGCCGCCCAGTAGGCCATAGGCCATGCTACCAACTGTGGGCCACCCGGGTTAGCCGGATAAGAGACATGCTATAAGGATAGCCATATAGCATATCCCCAACAGTAGCCCCCGGAGAACTCCGAGATCTTGCACCGTCTTGCCTCTTCTTGTGGAATGCTCCGTCTAGATGGATGTCGGTAAATCGTCAAGCAATATCTTGTAGTCCTCCCAAAGAACCCTGCAAGGTTTTCTCTGTCTTCAACTTGTAAGTCAGAGAAATGCTGAATCTTACATCGTACTCTTTTGTAGACGGACTAGATCTGTCCATGTCGGAATCTTCGATGTGATGGCTCATCTGCCTGTGTCAGCTAGGGCGACGTAGGCTTAGGTCAGCGACGCCTCGTAACTCACACATGCAGAGAACGCAATCATGTTCGATTTTCCCGCGCGAGCGATACGAACTGTTGGCGGCGACAGTTGGAGACGTGGCGAAATTTCCGCGCACGTTCGCTAACACGTTGTCTACGCGGCAACCGTACGATCAAGCTGCATGAATCTTGACGCTGGAGATGATAAATAGTAACAGCGATGGAATTTTCACCTTTTACCTCATTCTCCTCGCATCATCTTCTTCCTACCGCGCGCGCCTCCTCGAGCTCTCCGCGAAAGCTTCCGAAAAACCCTAGCACCAATCTGCACCAGTCACCTCCACTCTCACCCCATGGCTAGCAGCAGCTGTTCCCCTTCCATGGCGGCGTCGAGCGAAGCCACAGCAAAGCCGGCGAGCTCCGTCGTTGTGCCCCCAGAGGGTCTGGTCTTCCCTGTTTATGCGGTGGTTGAATCCACCGGCGGTGACCATAATCCAGCGGCGCTAGAGCCGTTGGAGGAGGAACTGGACTCGCACAAGGGTGATTGGCGCGACTCAGACATTACTGCCCGCGATATCCAAGAGCTGATCGTCGAGGGATACCTCCCTGCGACGGAGGGGCTTGCCTGGCGGGCGGCGCCGGCCGGCGAGGTGACACCTTCTCCCCAAGTCGGAGAAAAGGTGTACCTCAAATCCCAACTGGTACATGGCGTCTCCCTGCCCATTTCCAACTTCTTTCTCTCTGTCTTGAATCACTATAGGGTCCAACCCCAAAACCTCTCTCCCAATAGTATCCTAGTGCTTAGCAATTACGCGGCACTTTGTGAGGGCTACCTAGGGATTAGGACTAGGCTAGACCTCTTTGTGTACTTCTTCACCATCAAGCGCGAAGCGGGAGCTAGCAAAGAAAAACTTAGAAATTGTGGCACTATAAGCTTCAAGATTCGTCCTGGTCGGCGGTTCCCCGACATCGTCGGCCACGAGTCCTGCAAGAATTGGCAACGTACTTACTTCTACGGCCCAGAAATCCCTCTGGCTAGCCGATAAGTAATGTACCCGGACTTCATGGACGGAGCTACCACTGAAATTTCCACATGGAGATCCCAAGCTTCCCTTCCTTCCGACCTCGACGCTTCTCGTGAAATAAGGCGGATCGAGTGGCTTGTAGATACGGGTTTGACCGGCTTGGACCTGGCCATGTGCTGGTTCATCAGGCAAATCCAACCTCTGCAGCACCGCGTGAAGCTCATGCACGAGTATACCGGCGACAGGAGGGATAGCCTCCGCATCTCCGTGGACAATTTCTCGAGTGACTCCGTCAAGCTCCGTCTTAAGGACACCGTCAAGGTGAAGGACAAGCAATGCGGCTTCGCCATCACCTACGACATGTTCGTAGACGGCAAGTGCCCAAAGGTAACCGTTTATTTTCCGTGTACGACTTTTACTCCAGTTCTTTCCGTCTAATAACTGCCATCTCATCTAACACGGTGGACCTTCACTTAATAGCTTTGTGACATAGATGAGGACAACATGGCTCCCAAAATCTATGTACCAAAGATGAAGGAGGTCACCGTCGTGTCCGACGATGATGCTCCGATGGCGCGAAAGCGGAAGAGCTCCACCTCTGACGCTGCCGACGGAGGCAAGAAGAAGAAAACGGAGGGTGGAGCCTCTAAAAAGACTACCGTCGCCCTGGAGGCGGAGAAAAGAAAAGCCATCGGGATCCCTTTTGCTAAAGCACCCCCACTTGTGTAAGCTTCTTTCCTTCTGACATTGTCTATTTATCTGTCTTGATCCTGTACTTATGCAATTTGCACGTTTCAGGAAGAAAGCCACGACCAGCCTCAAGAAGACCTCCAAATCATTAGGGGCTTCTAGAACCGTGAAGGACATGCTGCATCGCGACGCCTCTCCCGCCATCGCCCCTGCCACTCCTGCCGTCAAGCCCTCGTCTGCCCTGACAAGCTCACAAGCTAAGGAGGCATCGGGCCCTTCCGCCATGGAAGTGGACTCTGGCGCCTCTACCGAGCTTGCTGTTGTCAGCGAGCAGGCGACACAGGAGAGTACCGCCCAACAAATGGCTGAAGCTCCGGCTAAGGATGCCATCGGTGGCGGCAAGGCGGTGGTGGAAGCTGGTACTTATGTCGAAGGCGGCGCCCTAGCTCCCTAGAAACCTTTTGAGTTCCCGAAGATAGTCTACCCGACACTTACGCCGAGTAGCACAACTCTGGTTCCTGGTGCATCACCGACATCTCCGACATGCGGTCTTGAGGAGCTACTCTGACAAGTAGACATCTTGCAAGGAAATAGCATCTCCTTTGGCAAGCTGCTGGCCGAGAGAGCTACCAATCTCAAGATCATTGCACTTGTAAGTTTTACTTGCCTTTATACTGTAGCCCCCAAGCTTCTAGTTGTAACTTAATTAGTTCCGACTAGATGCTTAAAGAAAAGTTAAGCATATTGTTAAGTCAAAAACTCCCGATGTAGCCCCCGAGCGTCTAGGTGGAAAATTTCCGACTAGGTGCTCCAAGCAGACCAAACAACGTTTTAACTTTGACCTTTTTTCCATAGAACGAGAATGCTCGGAGGGGAATGGCCAATGACAAGTACCAGAATATGCGCGCAGATCTTGAAGCCAAAAAGGGTAAAACTGCCATCTTGAAGGAACAGATCATCAAAAACAAGAGTCTGTTTTCTTTTTGCGCATTCCGTCTTGGTTTTGTGCTTATATTCTCCGAGTACTCACTGTGTACTTTGATTTATCCGACTTTGCAGAACATGTTGCCAAGGCTAAGGACATTGTCGAGCAATCCAAGCACATTCAGCAGCTGGATAGCGAGAACAAGATCCTTAAGGAAGAGAGGAAGGACATGCTGGAAATGCATGAGGAGTCAATGAAGGCCCTGCAGGACTCCGCCACCGAGGAAATCAATCGCTTGAAGGAGGAGATTGTGATCTTAAAAGATAAGAAGCAAGCTGCCGAAGAGCAGAATCAACGCCATAGAGAGGCGTATAAGCTCCTCCAACAAGAGAAAGAATCCTTGGCGGACACCCTCTGGCAGGCTTGGATTTCTCTGCCAGTAAGCTTTCTCCGCCTTGGATTTCTGCAGTCTGGATACTCTGAATTGTTGAACTCATGTGCTCCTTGTCGGATTTTGCAGCTCCTATGGGTTTGACCCGTTCACCTCCTCCGGCCAAGGAATGCATGGTTCTTGCCGGCAACTTTATCAACACCGCCATAACTCAAGCCAAGGAGACCGCCAAGCCCCTCCAGATCAACATTAAAGCATCAGACTCTGTGGCGAAGTACTCGGAGATCCTGCGCCGAGCCCCCGAGTGTATCACAAGATGGAAAGCTTCATGTGCACAGGCTAGTGCAAGGATGGCGCTATCAATGGTAAAAGCACACTATGAAGATGCCGACATCGACACGGTGACCTCTGGGATTCCTGACGTGGATGACGATGGCAAGGCTATTAATCATGAGTCCATATTGTCGTCACTCGCGGGATATGACACCAGAGTCGCCAAGTTGGTTGACATCAATGTCTTCGTGCCCAGGAATACCATCGATGACGGCGATCAAAGCTCCTCTTAGTCTCTTCACATAGCCGACTTCGAGGGTGGCTCTCCTGTTGCTGATGGCGCTGTGTCCAAGTCGCATGCGCCAAAGGAATGAAGAACAACTTTGTAATATTTGTTTCACCTTTGGTGCATATGCGGAAAAAACTTGTTTATGTAATCTTAAGGCAGAGAACAATGGTTGTTATTTCCTGCTACTCAAGAACTAATTTCCAGCATGTGTATATTTTTTAAGCAAGTGCTGGCTTATCCATTACTTTGGTTCTTATGCTTGACCTTTCGTGAGTCGGAAGAATCATTGTCGGAACCATGCGCTCAGGCCCAATGGCACCGTCAATAACCTAAGCACAAAATCGCCGACAATAAGTGCCAAAAGTCACTACTCCAGAATCCACATAAAAACGACAAAGAACGTGTAGACCAGAAAACTTAAGCTAACGCCCGTAGGCGGAATTTTCACAAGCGCAATCGCAAAACTTGTGCATAAAGGTTTTACATGATCCAAAAATGAACACTAAAGGAGGTAAAAGACTCAGAATTATGAGTGAACCAGAGAGCTTTATTTCATTGATCATATAAGAGGTACACAATTAGATAAAAATGCTAAGTGTAAAAAGGATGTAGCTGTGCTATGTTCCATGGCCGATCAAGCTCCGGGTAGTCATCATCCGGGTCAGTCGCTTACGCTTATGATCCTCGTTGGGTCTATCCTTCAGTTCACGGTTGTCAACGAGGTAGTAAGACCCATTGAGTAGCGCCTTGATTATGATGAACAGTCCTTCCCATGGTGGGGATAACTTGTGTGACTTCTTCTGCTTAAGTCGGAGCACCAAATCCCCCTCTTTAAAGAGTGATGCCGGATGCGGCGACTATGGTAGCTGCGTAGCTTCTGCTAGTAGATGGCGGATCTTTGGCATGCCAAAATGCGCTCCTCCTCGAGAATGTCCACATCGAGGCGTTTGGATTCTTAATCATCATCCTCATCGTAGGCAGCGACTCTTGGTGCATCGTGAAGTATGTCGGAAGGTAGAATAGCTTCTGCTCCATATACAATGAAGTAGAGGGTGTAGCCGGTGGATCTGTTAGGTGTAGTTCGTAAACTCCACAACACAGATGGTAGTTCCTTCGCCTAGGCTCTAGCTGCTCTGTGTAGCGGTGCCTCAAGACGTGGCTTGATTCCCTGCAGAATTAATCCATTGGCTCTCTCAACCTGACCATTGGATTGTGGGTGTGCCACAGATGCAAGGTCAAGTCGGATACCCTTCCCCCAACAATAATCCTCTACTTCTTCGAGAGACAAGTTGCTGCCGTTGTCGGTGATAATGCTGTGTGGGAGACCAAATCTCACCACTAGATCCCGGACAAACCTGAGGGCAGTTGCCCCATCAAGCTTTCTAATGGGTTTAGCTTCTATCCATTTAGTGAATTTAAATTTATCAACTGCTACAAGCAGATGTGTAAATCCACATGGTGCCGTTTGTAACGGTCCCACCATGTCCAGCCCCCAAACTGCGAACGGCCAAGTTATTGGTATTGTTCGCAATTCTTTAGCAGGAACATGTGGTTGTCGGGCATAATACTGGCATCCCATGCATGTCTCAACCAGCTTGTCGGCGTCCGCCTTTGCGGTCAACCAGTAGAATCCTTGCTGGAAGGCTTTTGCGACCAACGATCGAGGAGCGGCGTGATGCCCGCAATCTCCAAGATGGATTTCACGTAGGATTTCCATACCTTCTAACTGGGAAACACACTTTAGGTATACACCAGTAGTGCTTCTTTTGTAGAGTTGTCCATTGATTATGGTATAAACCTTTGATCGCCGTACTATTTTCCATCTTGCGACCTCGTCGTCAGGCAAAGTTCCGTGTTTGAGATATTCCATGAACGGTTTTGTCCAAGCCGGAGGGACCTTTGTCACCATGCTGACGAAAGAGTCAGCTCTATCCGGGTTGTCGATGTCGGCTCCCTTCACGGATGGTGTGCGCAGATGCTCTAAGAAAACTCCTGGCGGAATTTGCTTGCGCCCTGATCCAAGTTTAGACAGTAGATCAGCCGCCTCATTTTGCTGCCTAGGCACATACTTGACTTCGTAGCCCAAGAAGCTCTTGGCTATCTCGTCCACTTCGTCTCGATATGCCGCAATCACAGGGTGCCGCACATTCCAGGTGCCAGCCACCTGCTGGGCAACCAAGTCAGAATCTCCATAGCAAACTATGCGCTTGATGCCAATATCCTTGGCTACATGTAGTCCGTGAATGAGTGCTTCATACTCCGCCATGTTATTTGTAGCCTCGAAGTGGATCTGCAGAACGTAGTGTAGATTGTCTCCTGTTGGTGACTGTAGCAATACACCAGCCCCCGAGCCGTTGAGCAGATTTGATCCGTCAAAGTGCATCACCCAGTACTCTGGTTCCGGCAACGATGTAGCGTCAGGCATCTCTGTCCAATCTGCAATAAAATCCACCAAGGCTTGTGACTTGATAGCGTCACGTCTCTTGTAGGTGATTTCGAAGGCTGCAAGTTCAATGCCCCACTTCGCAACCCTTCCTGTAGCATCGCTGTTGTTGATTATGTCGGACAGTGGAGTCTTGCTCACCACTGTGATTGGGTGCTCCTGAAAGTAATGCCTCAGCTTCCGAGAAGCAAGGAATACTCCATAAGCTATCTTTTGGTAATGCGGGTAACGCTGCTTGGACTCTGTCAAGACCTCGCTTACGTAGTAAACTGGTCGTTGAACTCCGTGCTCATAGCCAGGTTCCTTCCGCTCTACCACGACGACGACGCTGATTACCCGGTTGGTCGCCGCCATGTATATTAACAGGGGCTCTCTAGGCTCGGGTGCTGCAAGGATAGGCGCTGAGGATAGGGTTTCCTTGAGCTGCTTCAATGCTGCATCTGCTTTGTCCGTCCACGTGAATTTGTCCGCCTTTTTCAGCAACTTGTACAACGGCAGAGCCTTCTCTCCAAGTCGGCTGACAAACCGACTAACTACTGCAACACAACTTGTTAGTCGTTGGATGTCCTTTAGGCATATCGGACGGTTTATGTTTAAGATGGCCTTGATTTTCTCCAAGTTGACCTCGATTCCGCGCTGGGAAACGATGAATCCCAACAATTTTCCTGCTGGAACCCTGAAGACGCACTTCTTAGGGTTAAGCATCATGTTGTATTTCCGGAGATTATCAAAGGTTTCTTTCAAGTCGGAGATTAAGTCATTTGACTTTTTAGACATCACCGCAATGTCGTCCACATAAGCGTGAATGTTCCGACCAATTTGGTCGTGAAGGCAACGTTGCATTGTCCACTGGTACGTGGCACCTGCGTTTTTCAGCCCAAAGGGCATCATGACATAGCAAAACGTGCCGTATGGGGTAGTGAACGAAGTGGCCAATTGGTCCGACTTCCTCATCTTGATTTGGTGGTATCCTGAGTATGCATCGAGGAAACACAAAAGTTCCGAGCTAGCCGTTGAGTCAATGACTTGGTCAATGCGAGGCAAAGCAAACGGATCTTTGGGACATGCTTTGTTCAAGCCGGTGTAATCAACGCACATTCTTAATTCATTGATTCCCTTTTTGGGGACAAGTACAGGATTGGCCACCCATTGGGTGTGAAGGACTTCTCGGATAAAACTAGCCTTAAGTAACCTAGCTATCTCTTTGCCAATGGCGTGTCTCTTCTCGTCTCCAAAGCGTCGTAGAGGTTGTTTCACTGGTTTGGATTTTGGATCAATGTTTAAGCTGTGCTCGGCAAGTTCCCTAGGTACACCTTTCATGTCGGCAGGCAGCCAGGCAAAGATGTCCCTATTCTCACGGAGGAACTCGACGAGTGCGCTTTCCTATTTGGGATCCAGGTTCGTCCCAATGGCAGTGGTCTTGGAGGCATCGCCTACCACAAGTTCCACCGGCTTGGTCTAGATGGCGGCCTTGAACGCAGGAGCGGAGTCGTAGATCTGCTTCTTCGACACGGGCATTTCTGAGTCATCGACCTTGCTCTGGATCTCTTTGAATTCTTCGCTATAGAGGACAGCTTCGGCAATGGCTGCTTCATTGATCTTGCAGTCCCTTGCCTTGGTAAAGCTTCTGGATATGGTGATGACACCATTTGGTCCGGGTATCTTGAGCTTGTTGTAGACAAAGCATGGCTTGGCCATGAACGTGTGGAATATGTCGCGGCCGAATATGACGTGGTACACACTCTTGAAGGGGACCACCTCGAAGGTCATGCGCTCTTGGCGGTAATTATTAACATCGCCAAAGGCAACCTGAAGTGTGATGCACCCAAGGGACTGAGCCTCACGACCAGGAACTACGCCGTGGAAGATGGTGTTGGTCCGCCTTAGGTTTGCCTCTGTCAAGTTCGTCTTATGCAGTGTATCCAGTTACATGATGTTGATGCTGCTTCCACTATCCACCATACACTTGGTGAATTCCACGCCGTCAATCAAGGGGTTGATGACCATGGCGTACTGGTTCTCCGTAGGGATAAGGTCTGGGTGGTCTGTCCTGTCCCAAGTTATTGGAACCTCCGACCAGCGCAGGTACTGGGGAACTGGCTGTAGAGTAGCCATCAGGATCCTCGGAGAGGTCTTTTGTTGTCGGACGGTGGGGGTGCCAAGGAAAGTGTGGTAGACTGGCGCCTTCTTTGCGAAGGGGTTCTTGCCCTTGTCGTCGCTCTTGGCAGCGTGCTTGGGGGTCAACGTCTTCATCCATGTCACTTGAGTCCTTGGATTCCTCCTCCTTCTTCTTCCCCTTGCCCTTGCCTCGCGGTCTGTTCTTCCGACTTTGCTTGTAGCCAGACTCTGGGTCTTCCTTGAGGTCGTTGACGAACTTGCAGTGTCGATTGGTGTGAGTGGCTTTACCATTGGCGTCGAGGTGTACGAGGAACGACATATCGCGGTACTCTTTGTATGTTTGGGGAACACGGTGTGCTGCTGAGACGGTTTCACTTCCTCGCTGCTGTCCCCGACCAGCCCCCTTCCTCGGCCACGTTGTCTGCCATCGCCTCGTCCTGCAAAAGTCATAGCGACCATGTCGGTAGATTTCTTTTCTTCTGGAGCGGTTTTCCACTTTGTGCTGCTGTTCCTCCGAGCCTGAGTTGGAACGGCCATTGCCACCTTGCCGGCAAGGAGCCACGAGCATCATCGTCGGCAGCTGCGAACTCACTGGCTAACTGAATCATATGATTCAAGTCAAGGTGGTGATTGTCCTGCAAGCGCTTCAGCTTATGTCGGAGCAACGTGCCCTTTTTCCAACCCATCAATGAAGGCGGCCATGGCGGTATGAGCGTGTACTCCTGCGCAGGAATTCTTCATGTCCAACCAGCGGGAGAGGTAGGCGCGAGATGTCTCGTCTTTCTCTTGCAAGCACCGCTGTAGATCGCCAACAGTGCAGGGACGCATGTATGTACCCTCAAAGTTGTTGGTGAACGCTTCTTGCATGTCCAACGAGTTGTAGATAGATTTCTTCGGCAAGTCATCGATCCATTGACGGGCCATGCCTGCCAACATTAACGGTAGGTACTTGACGGCGACGTTGGGGTTGCCACCGGCAATCTCCACCGCGTTGCCGTAGTCCTGCAACCATGTGGCTGGCTTGGCGGTGCCGTCATAGGGATTGATGGTCTTGTCAATCCGAAAACCTTTGGGGTAAGTTGCGGACCGTATTGTAGGTCCAAAGCAACGTGGTCCCAGGTATGGTCCTTTCCGGGCCTCGTGGATCTTACCGATCCTTGAACGTGTGTCGTATGGCTCCAGGCTCTTCCTTTTCTTGTCAACAGGGGATGGGCTGCGTGAACGATGCGGGCCTCTTCCGCCATGGTGACTGCTAGGTGGTGACGGAGGCGGAGGTGGCGGTGGGTTAGCCTTCTTGCTGTTACCCTCCTGCGACACCTCGTGCCTGTCGCGGTTGCTTGTCGAACGCGGAGGGTCATGGCGTGACCTGCCCTTGTGTCCTTGGTTACGCTCTCCGTCATGATAGGTCTGCTCTGTGTTGTCGCGGATGACGACGCCGCACTGCTTTGGCGGGGGCATATCCGTACGATGGTGAGCCTTGTGATCTTCGCGATGTCGGGGGACCGGGGCGGTGGTGATGGGCGACGAGGTCGGGCCTTTTCCCCGTGGTCGGAGGATATGGGGATATCATCCTTCCTGTTGCATGCATCCCTCCTTCTTTGTTCTGATGAACCCGTCTGGGACCCGACATCAAGAGGAGATCTATCCCTTGGCGGCTTATACTGGCTAGATCGGCAGAGCGCTAGGTCGGACTCAACCCTCTGAGAGGTGGCCTTTTCCTGCTGCTTTACCGCTTTGGCCACTAGGTCATAGACCTGTTCCACTGCCTCGGGCGATCTATCCTGCTCCAGAAGGGTCTTAGCGACGACGAGGTTAAGGAGTGGGGTGTCCATCACCTGTTTGCCCTCACTGTCAATGTATGGCTTGGCCTGTGCCGGCTTCGAGGGAGCCCATCCTAGGTTTCGCCGCACACCAGGATCATTGATGACGCGAGCTGGAGCTTTCTTGGCCTTCTGCTGCTGCAATAGAGTCTTATACTCGGCCTCCATTTCTCTAGCTTTCTCTATGGACTTCTGCATGTTGACCATATCTCGATCTAGCTTAGCGCCTTGCTCCACGATGGCCCGTGCTTCCTCCAGCAGCTGCTGGCGCTTCTCGTCAAGCTGAGTCACGTTCCGGATATGATCTACGGTCAGTGGCTCAACGAGGAGATTGCCGTACATCACTCTATCAGCTGGAGTGACTTGGGCGGCCGCAGACGTGGATGCCGGAGGCGGCAAGTTTGCGGTGTTGCTGCTCGGATCGGTGTCGAGTTCCTGCGGCTGCTGCACTGGGTCAGGCGGAGGAGGCATGACTTTTGCGCGAACATCGTCAGCAGCGATAAGTGGCCCCTTCCCCTTTTCTAGCACCATAGGCGGAGCTCGTCCGGGTTGATCTTCGTCCATCGCCGTTCCAATGGTGACGAACAGCTCTCGAGATACGACGATGTTGTTGGCTTGCTTTTCGCGTGCGTACTCCTCCTCCATTTCCTGCATGGCGGAGTCTAGTTCTTCTGGGCTGAAATCTATCTCCTCTGAATCTGCACTCAAGTCAGCATAGAGTGCGTCAATAACAGAGTCGGAGGGTGCTAGCACTTCCTCGATGATGGGCGGTGGAGGTGCAATGGAAGCGACGATGACTGGAGGTGGGGGTGCTGCTGCGACGATGGCGGCCGGAGGCGGTGGTGGCGACGGCTGAATCGGAGGTGGTTCGTCAGCGAGTGAGAGCGCTAACTGAGCTACTGCATCAGCTGCCGCGTAGCTGTTGACGGTGCTCACCATGCCTTCGAAGGTAAGGAGGCCTGTCGCCTGTTGTCGCCTCAGAGAATGTCGGAGAAGTGTGCCCCAATCTAGTCCTTCCACGAAGTGATACATAGCGTCCTCATTGGGGTAGTGGGCCATATCGGCTCGTACACGGAGCCACCTGGCCAGGTAATCGCGGGGGTTTTCCCCCTCTCTCTGAACACAACGCGCTAGGTTGAAGATGGTAACCACGCCGACGAACTTGGATCTTTGCTGTCCAGACGCTCGGGCGAAGCCGGCGGACTTGCAGCGATCTTCCACCGTTATATCCTGCATAGGGGCGGTTTGGGTGGGCCTTGAATTTTTCTGATCTTTGCCGGCAAACTCCGAAGAGAGATCCGACATCGATCCTACTGCGAACGTATCCTGCCCATAGGCGGTCCGTGCGGGCCTTGGGTTTTTCTGATCTTTGCCTGCAAACTCCGAAGAGAGATCCGACATTGATCCTTCCGCGAACGTGTCCTGCTCGTAGGCGGTTCGTTTGGGCCTTGATGCTCCTCCGACTCCCAGGGAACTAGTGCCCGAGTCGGTTTCGCCGATAAAGAGGTGGATGTCTCCGATAGGGACGATCGAGCACCGCGTAGGGTTCGTCTTCGTCGGGAACCAGAACTCGTCAGTAGGGACGATCAGAACGTTGCCGGAGAAGAGAACACGACCGATGGCTACGGTTTTGCCGATTCCCGCGAAGATCTTGGTCCTCGCTTGCTGAAGAGCCTGAAGCGCCTCTTGCCCCACGGTGGGGGCCAACTGTCGTGGTATTGCCGATGAGTACGCCATGGAGGGGTCCTCACAGTGTGTGTTTAGAGATGTGGGGGAAGGCGGATGGTTGACGGGTACGAGGTAACACAGCTTACCCAGGTTCAGATCCCACGACGGTGGCAGAATCCTACTCCTGCTATAAATCACTATAAGGGCAATACGCCGAGTTACAGGGATTGGTTCGCTGTGCGAGACAGTATGAATCGATACTAGGTTGTGCCCTAAAGGATCCCACAGGCCCAACTTATATAGTCGCCAGGTCCTAGGGTTACAGGGAAAAGTCCTAGCCGGACAGGTTACAGAGTCCTACACCGTCTATTACTAGTCTTGTGTGTCTTGTACTCCAAGGCTCCGGGTACGTGGGTGACTCCAACTGTAGCCTTCCTTTATCCGGCATGGGCCTCCCTTATGGATCCATCTAACTGGGCCGCCTAGCAGGCCATAGGCCATGCTACCAACTATGGGCCACCCGGGTTAGCCGGATAAGAGACATGCTATAAGGATACCCATATAGCATATCCCCAACACATACAGTTAGAAACCACATTTACCGGGCCGTAACTCGGAAAACATACAGTACATGCCCGCACCACGAGATAAATGCCCACCTCCCGGGAATGGCCATGCACCATGGTGTAGCATGCATGGAAATTGCCTCAGGCCCATGGGTGCGCCCTAATATTGCACCTCCTTTGGGAAAACGCCGGTTTTTTGGGTCCAGAAAATGGAAATTGGCGATTTCTCCAAAGCACAACGAAATCTCTAGTTGGAGAAGTCGCTTGCTATGTCGAGAGGGAGATAGGTTCCGGGTTTGGGCTTAATCCATGGAGTGGTTCCATGTTCTGGACAGTGAGGGGGGGGATCTAGGGTTGGAATCCATGTTTACTCACACTTGATAGACATCCTGGTGGTGCCTTGGGTGCCAAATGACCTGGTATGCCCTTCCTATGATTTTATGAGGGCAGTGGGTCACATGCAAGGGCTCCAGGAGCCGTTTTCACATTTTTTTGTTTTTTTAGATTTTGTTTGGTGCTGCCCAAGAAAACGGCAAAACCCGCCGGCGGGAGCGGCAATGCGAAGGTCGTTGCAATCTTGGACCCACGCACGCATCCATCCTAGGTACCCCATGGGGCACCCCAAACCATTTTCCCCGAAAATTTAGAGTGTCTTATAGGGTACATACAGTTAGAAAACGCATTTATGGGGCCGTAACTCGAAAAAAATACAGTACATGCCCGCACCACGAGATAAATGCCCACCTCTCGGGAATGGCCATGCACAATGGTGTAGCATGCGTGGAAATTGCCTCGAGCCCATGGGCGCGCCCTAATCTCGCACCTCCTTTGGGAAAGCGCCGGTTTTTTCGGTCCAGAAAATGGAAAGTGGAGATTTCTCCAAAGCACCACGAAACCTCTAGTTGGAGAAGTCGCTTGCGATGCCGAGAGGGAACTAGGTGCCGGGTTTTGCCTCAATCCATGGCGTGGTTCCATGTTCTGGGCAGCGAGGGGGGGATCTAGGGTTGGAAGCCATGTTTACTCACACTCGATAGACATCCTGGTGGTGCCTTGGGTGCCAAATGACCTGGTATGCCCTGCCTATGATTTTATAAGGGCAGTGGGTCACATTCAAGGGCTCTAGGAGCCGTTTTCATGTTTTTTTGTTTTTAAAGATTTTGTTTGGTGCTGCCCAAGAAAACGGCGAAACCCGCCGACGGGCGCGGCAACACGACGGTCAGTGCAATCTTGGACCCAGGCATGCATCCAGCCTAGGTACCCCATGGGGCACCCCAAACCATTTTCCCCGAAAATTTATAGTGTCTTATAGGGTACATACAGTTAGAAACCGCATTTACCGGGACGTAACTCGGAAAAAATACAGTACATGCCCGCACCACGAGATAAATGCCCACCTCCCGGGAATGGCCATGCACCATGGTGTAACATGCATGGAAATTGCCTTGGGCCCATGGGCGCGCCCTAATCTTGCACCTCCTTTGGGAAAACGCCTATTTTTTCGGTCCAGAAAATGGAAAGTGGAGATTTCTCCAAAGCACCACGAAATATCTAGTTGGAGAAGTCGCTTGCGGTGCCGAGAGGGAGCTAAGTGCCGGGTTTGGTCTAATCCATGGAGTGGTTCCATGTTCTGGGCAGCAAGGGGGGGGGGAAGCCATGTTTACTCACACTCGATAGACATCCTGGTGGTGTCTTATGTGCCAAATGACCTGGTATGCCCTGCCTATGATTTTATGAGGGCAATGGGTCAAATGCAAGGGCTCCAGGAGCTGTTTTCATGTTTTTTGTTTTTTTAGAGTTTGTTTGGTGCTTCCCAAGAAAATGGCGAAACCCGCCAGCGGGTGCGACAACACGATGGTCGGTGCAATCTTGGATCCAGGCATGCATCTAGCCTAGTTACCCCATGGGGCACCCCAAACCATTTTTACTCGAAAATTTAGAGTGACTTTTAGGGTACATACAATTAGAAACCGCATTTACCGGGCCGTAACTCGGAAAAAATATAGTACATGCCTGCACCACGAGATAAATGCCCACCTCCCGGGAATGGCCATGCACGATGGTGTAGCATGCGTGTAAATTGCCTCAGGCAAATGGGCGCGCCCTAATCTTGCACCTCCTTTGGGAAAACGCCGGTTTTTCGGGTCCAGAAAATAGAAAGTGGAGATTTCTCCAAAGCACCACGAAATATCTAGTTGGAGAAGTCGCTTGCTGTGTTGAGAGGGAGATAGGTGCCGGGTTTGGTCTAATCCATGGAGTGCTTCCATGTACTGGACAGTGAGGGGGGATCTAGGGTTGAAATCCATGTTTGCTCACACTCGATAGACATCCTGGTGGTGCCTTGGGTGCCAAATGACTTGGTATGCCCTGCCTATGATTTTATGAGGGCAGTGGGTCACATGCAAGGGCTCGAGGAGCCATTTTCACATTTTGTTTTGTTTTTTTAGATTATGTTTGCTGCTGCCCAAGAAAACGGCAAAACCCGCCGGCGGGCGCGGTAATGCGACGGTCGTTGCAATCTTGGACCTAGGCATGCATCCAGCCTAGGTACCCCATGGGGCAACCCAAACCATTTTCCCCGAAAATTTAGAGTGTCTTATAGGGTATATACAGTTAGGAACCACATTTATGGGGCCGTAACTCGGAAAAAATACAGTACATGCCCGCACCACGAGATAAATGCCCACTTCCCGGGAATGGCCATGCACCATGGTGTAGCATGCGTGGAAATTGCCTCGGGTCCATGGGCGTGCTCTAATCTTGCACCTCCTTTGGGAAAACGCTGGTTTTTCGGCTCCAGAAAATGGAAAGTGGAGATTTCTCCAAAGCACCACGAAATATCTAGTTGGAGAAGTCACTTGAGATGCCAAGAGGGAGCTAGGTGCCAGGTTTGGGCTCAATCCATGGAGTGGTTCCATGTTCTGGGCAGCGAGGGGGGGGGGAGCCTTGTTTACTCACACTCGATAGACATCCTGGTGGTGCCTTGGGTGCCAAATGACCTGGTATGCCCTGCCTATGATTTTATGAGGGCAGTGGGTCACATGCAAGGTCTCCAAGAGCCGTTTTCATGTTTTTTAGATTTTGTTTGGTGCTGACCAAGAAAACGGCAAAACCCGGTGGCGGGCGCGACAACGCGACGGTCTGTGCAATATTGGACCCAGGCATGCATCCAGCCTAGGTACCCCATGGGGCACCCAAAACCATTTTTCCTCAAAAATTTAGTGTGTCTTATAGGGTACATACAGTTAGCAACTGCATTTACTGGGCCGTAACTTGGAAAAAATACAGTACATGCCCGCACCACGAGATAAATGCCCACCACTCGGGAATGGCGATGCAGCATGGTGTAGCATCTGTGGAAATTGCCTCAGGCTGCGGTGACCCAACATACCACTGCATGTGTAGTACACTATAGTCGTTGACACGACATTCACAGAACACCGTTCCGTAAATATCACATCCCTTAGAGTGGTACAATAGAAACATTGCGGGTCCATATTACAAACATACACACATTATTATTATTACAATACCAGAAGTTCAAGACTTCAAAAGATTCAACTTACAAACCAAATATAAAGTGTTTCAGCGGAAGTTTTTAAAGTGACAACTTCAACTCCAAATTGAGCTCAACAACTTATTATTATATATTGTTCATGTTGCTCGGCTCAATTGGTTACTAGTACTAAGGTAATTATTCTGACTCATGGTGCTCTCCTCCATAGACGATGTCATAATCCACCCCTTCTACGACACCGTACAGATCGGGCTCTTCATAGAAGACCTCCTCTTGGCTTTCAGCTGCATACATTGGGGTATCTTCTGGATCCTCAGAGCCTAAGCAGGGGATCAAAGGAAAAGGTGAGTAACAATGTTACCCATCAAGTTCATTATATGCAAGGTGGGAAGTTTGATGCTCTTTCTACCACCTCGGACTATAAGTCCTTGGCACTATGCAGTTTTCGTAAATCTTTCTTCAAATATTGATTTTATTGTTAAAAACTATGCCCATTAGCCTTCACAGGTTTACCAGCACTTTCATGGAGTTCCTTTCCTGCGGCGTTCGTAGCTCCTTCCCAGAACAGGGAGTAACAAGTTAAAATTCTTACACTCTGTAGAGGTGCATTACTTTACCCATGAGAGATCAACTCCTTGTTGCACAACCGGGCGTACTTTCCCGTCCACAATTCCATGACGTGGGGCCCATTAGGTGATCCAAGCCAATCACTGCCCTTTCCGCGACCCCATATGTCTGCACGATCCTTCGGGGCTGGCTCACCTCTGTTAAGCCCCCTTACGGGCAGGCTAAAACCCTGATGAGTTCATGAAGACTCTATGAGCTGGTAATGCCCCTGGCAAGTACCAAATAGGTCCGGCTAAACCTCCGAAAACCACTCATAGATAATCTAGACACAAAAACCGTGGGGCCTAAGGGTGCCCACCCATATGTTGAATCCGCACAAGGAATCACAACGTCACGTGAATGTCGTGTTGCCTCCAAACGAAAGGAAAAGGATACAGCTGACTTCTCCGTCCCATTCCAAATCTCATGGTTAACACGTTATATACGGTGCTAGAATCACTGATGTCATGGGTTGTTAAATTCCTAGGTGATTACCATTGTTGAGAATCCTAAGTTCTTTTGCTCCACTATATCATCACTTAGGATGATATCAACAAGTTATTTTATTTGAGAAAATAATATTTTCTTTCCTTGGAACATAGATGATAACACACAGTTTATAAATACTTTGTAAAGACTTCTTCAAAGTACATGAGCAAGTGATGAACTTGCCTTGTGATTGCAAGGTAGTGAAGTCGGATGCTTGCACTAGACCTTGAGCTTCTATGTCTACAAAACATCATTATTGCCCGGTAAGGAAAATATTTAAAGAAGCAAAATGAATATGCATAGTAATGTAATGCATTATTTATTATTTATCTTCTTTGTGTGTTTTACCCAATATTTTAGTTTCTGGAATTTCTTTAAGTAATAAAGGAATTCATTTTAAGTAATAACCTTTAATATTTTATAAATATTATATTCACTATTTTATAATGTAATAAATTATTAATAGAGTTAAAGGCTAATTTTTTATTTAATATAAACTCTTGTATTTATTTGTTTAATAATTCTTTTAAGAATTAGCATTTAAATAAAAGAGAATTTCTTTTGGTAATTCTAAATATTTATTTAGTATTTTTCTAAAATACTATAATAACAAAATATAATAAAAGTTATTTTTATTTTTAGTTTTACCCTTTTTCTTTAATTTTATAAAATTCCATAAGGAATATATATATTATAAAATTCTTAACCAAAAATTTGTTTATTAAAAATATTTTTTTTAATTTAATTAAATAAGTTGGATTATTATGAATCTAAAAATATATTATTTGTATTTTTCAGACTTCTATTTTATGTTCTAGAATTTATTGAGTTATAGGGGTATTTTGGTCTTTTATTAATTATTTAAGTTCCTTTTTAGGGTTTTGGGACAACCCATTGGGCTTATTGGGCCCAACTGGGTCAAGTGTCCTAGTCAAAAGTTCTCCCCGAAGGGGTATTAGTCCTGTCGGCCCAGTCCTCTGCCTCACCTTCTCTCGACCTCATCCCTTTCTCCTCCTCGACCCCGTGGTCCCCGATGCCGCTGCCGTGCGATTACCGCCACCGTGGTCTGCCCTGGCTACCATGTTGGTGCATGGTGTGGATGTTTCCCACGCTCCGTCGTTTGGTCCAATTCGATGTGGACATGGGGCCCTCCTACGACCAGGCTAGCCTTGTCCCGAACCATAGGGTTTGGGATGCTGCCGGTGATGCCTTCGCCGCTGCTCCCGTGGTGCTGTGAGGTCCCCATGCCACTGTGCGCTCGTCGGCCCCTCTGCTTCCTCTTCTAATCTACAACATGGACCACTGGTGAGTTTGGTCTTGATCAGCTCCCGTGCCTTCTTTCCTCTGTCTCCTTTGATTTCATCTGTGTGCCTCTAGTGGCCATACCTAATTAGGGTTCATGACATGATTAGGGTTCATCCCTCTGTTTTGGTTATATATGATGGATTGAAATTACTTGTAATGGTAATTAGGGATGGTGAATGGTTATTTGATGTGGATTACTGTCTACAATTTGTTTTTGGTGATGCTAGTGGCTTATCAGACTAATTACAACTGGTAATTGGATATGGTTTAAATGATAGTGCTACTATGGAATTATTACTTGTGGATCCTAGTGATTTGGAAGCTCACTACTGTCATGATCTTATTATTGACAGTGGTTTTGTTAGTGATTTATTCACTGCATCTTTAAATGTTGGCATGTATAGTCACATATAGATTGAGTGATAACATGTTATTACAAATATGCTCTGATGATGTATAGATAAGCTTGATGATGGTTTCTGGTGTTTGATTCTAGGAAAATGATAGTTAATGGCTTGCTAGTTTATCTATGAAAGCTAAGTAATTGTTTTGCTTGGGTTTTAGAAATTGTTCTTGTGACACCATCTTAGAATGGCACACAAGTTGTGGTTCTACTAATGGGCTTTATTTTGGTTAGTGCTTAATGTTGGATAAATACTAAAGATAAGTTAAAAGCTTCTTTTAACATTTATGCCTATGATGTTGGTATAAGGCTTAGGAACTAGGTTCCTATCTTGCTGTCCCTCATAGATATGTTTAAGTACCATTGTTGATTACTAGATCTTGGATCCTAATTGGCTAAGAGGGTTGGTTTTCTCATAGCTTTGTATTGATTCATAGAGTTTATGAAATCTGAGATGCTACTCCATTAGGAGATGTGCCTAGAATTTATAAGCTATATGAAAACATGTTGGAATATATGAATTTGTTTGTCATCACCAGGATCTATGATGCTGGTCTGAGATTCTGGTTGATTTGGTAGAACTAATGATGGCCTTTATATTCCAGAACCTCTATGATAGATTCACCCCACTTGGGTGATTACTGAAAGGTTAATAATAAAATAACACATGCTTTTCTGTTTAGATAAGATGAACATATTATGTGAGAGTTTTATGATACTCACCACAACAGTTAAGTTGTTGTTGTTGTGGTTGATCTGGTGATCTGATGTTGCTATCTTGGTTGCTGGCTTGATCTTGTTCTTCTCCTCCCAGTGCTGCTCCTGTTACTTCTTGCTCCTGGAAGATTGACCTTGATCTGCCCTGCACCTCATAGCTCCTACAACTTGACCTTGCTATCCACCTGATCCACCCCCTCCTTATGTCACCATCTGGTGATACTAGGATGATCTTGTGTATGGTTTGGTTGGTGGTTTGTTTGGCTTTGGTAATCTTGGTGTGTTCCTGGTTTGATGTTTGAGATGAAAGAATGATCTGCTATAAGTTGTCCACGGCTGTGCTACTCCTTTTGCTTGTGTGAGCTGCTGCTGCTGTGTTGATAGCACACTCCATGCATTTAGGTGATTGTGCTGCCTGTGTGCTTGGTACACAGTTTGGATTAGATCAGTGAGGTGTCTCACCTTTTGATCTTTTAACTTTTAACTCTCCTGGTGAAACTTGCCCCTCTTACTTGCTGTGAATATCTGACTTGTGGCTTATTTATTATGAAAGAACAAATTCTTTTATATTGGTGAAACTTGCCCCTATAATAATTACTCAATGATGTAATCTTGAGCAGTGCACTTCACTGCTCTCCACTGAGAGTAAATCTAACAATTAAACTTTTACTTTCATTTTGTTTGTTTTGTATTTTGCAGGTACAAGATCTGGATACTCAAGATTTAGTATAGGATTACCTAGATAGATAGATTCTTTTGTAATCTTTATTTTATTCTTTTGTAAGAATATTGTAATAGTTTATTCATATTTGAATTTCCCTTCTTGTAATTTCTTTACTGTAATGAATCTTTATTACTTATGAGTTCATTTTTGTAATTTGTTTATGGAATATAGATAAGGAATAAAGATTCATTTCTCATTTGAATTTCTTTATATTGAATTCTTATTACTATTTATTATCTCTTTATTAAAACAAATAATATTACTAAATTATTTTGCAATTCATTCCAAAATACCAAATCCTAACTTTTAAATATAAGTTCAACTTCCATTTTTGAATTCAAATTCTTTTCCCCCAAACACTCTAATTCATAAAGATCATGTCAAAATTTATAACGATCACTCTCAAGAGCTATTCCTACACCTAAAGAGTGAAAGAAACTCTAATCACTTTAGGTTTTTATTTGGCAAAAAATTTACCCGCATTTTACAGATGAATGCATGCATATGCACAATTTCCTAAATCTACCCTTCGTTGGTTCCTAAATGCTGGGATGTTACGTACTTCCCCCATTAAATTAAACTTCACCCCGAAGGTTGCTGAAGAGTACCTGAATAGTTCTGGATAGGCTTCTCTTAAGTCATCCTCTTTCTCCCAGGTGGCTTCTCTTTCGGGGTGATGCTCCCACTGTACTTTGTAGTACTTTATTGCCCTGTTTCTCAACCTTTTCCAGTTCTCTTCCAGAATTTTATAGGGTTTCTCAACATATGTCAAGTCTGCTTGTAATTCCACCTCTAGATGTGTGATTGCATCTTCAGGAACCTTAAGACATTTCTGGAGTTGTGGCAGATGGAAAACATTGTGAACTTGAGCCAATCTTGGTGGTAACTCTAAAGTATAAGCTATGGTCCTATTCTGACTCAATATTTTGGTCCTATATATCTGGGACTCAACTTTCCTTTAACTCCGAACCTCTTAACTACTTTCATTGGGCTTACTTTGAGATATACCATGTCTCCTACTTCAGGATGTCATGATCTTCGACTTAGATCAGCATAACTTTTTTGTCTACTTTGAGCTATTTTCAATCTATCCTTGATTACATCGATGATATCTTGCCTTTCCTTGATATAGTCTGGCGCAAATTCTTTGCTACTACCAGGCTCATACCAACATATTGGTGATCTACATTTTCTTCCATAGAGTACTTGATATGGAGCTGCCTCTAGACTACTCTGATAGCTGTTGTTGTAGGAAAATTCTACCAATGGTAGATGATCTTCCCACGAACCTCCAAAATCTAATGCACAAGCCCTAATCATGTCTTCCAATATTTGATTATTCTTTAAGTCAGACCCCCAGTTTCTGGATGATAGGCTGTGCCTAAATCCAACTTTGAACCAAGTGCTTCATGTAATTGTTTCCAAAATGCTGAAGTAAACACAGATCCTCTATCAGTTACAATCTTCTTGGGCACTCTGTGCTTACTTACTATCTCCTTGATATAAACTTCTACTAACTTCTCGGCATTATATTTCTGATTTACCGGAATAAAATGTGCACTTTTAGTGAGTCTATCAACAATCATCCATATCATATCTTTCCGTTTTGGTGTCATGGGTAATCCTGTGATGAAATCCATACCAATTTCCTCCCATTTCCACTCGGGAATTTCCAAAGGGTTGTAATGGTCCTGCTGGACTTTGGTGTTCAGCTTTTACCCTTTGGCAAGTATGGCATTCCGATACATATTTTGCAATGTCTCTTTTCATGTTATTCCACCAAAATAATTCTTTCAAATCCATGTACATCTTGGTACTTCCTGGATGAATTAAATATGGTGTCTCATGTGCCTCTCAGACTATTACTTTACGAATTTCTGGCACATCTGGAACACAAAGACGATCTTGGAACCATAAATATCCATAATCTCCTAAACGAAAAACTGATGTTTGACCTTGTGATACCATCCAAATTTATTCAATAATAAAAGGATCTTCAGCTTGATGTCTAAAAATTTCATGCCTGAGATCACTATTCTATTCTGCAACTACCTGCATAGTAGCTAGTCCTCCAAGAATCTCTGTTCTTATGAATTGAAGTTCCAATCTCTCCAAATCCATTTGTAGCTCTTTTGGTAGTTCTCGATTACTAGACTGAATATCTGTGCTCTTTCGACTTAAAGGATCTTCTACAACATTTGCCTTTCCAGGGGTATAATTGATTATCAGATCATAATCTTTGATTAGCTCTAACCAACGCTTCTATCTCATATTCAATTCCTTTTGAGTAAAGAAATATTTTAGACTTTTGTGGTCAGTATATAACTCAAACCTTGCTCCATAAAGAAAATGCCTCCATCCTTTCAAAGCAAAGACTACTGCTGCTAATTCCAAATCATGGGTGGGATAATTGACTTCATGTGGTTTCAGTTGTCTTGATCCGTAAGCAATTACTTTATGATCTTGCATTAACACACAACCCAAACCTTCTTTAGATGCATCACAATATACTGTATAGTCCTTCCCTATTTCAGGAACTGCTAGAATTGGAGCGGTAGTTAACCTAGTCTTCAACTCCTGAAAACTCGCTTCACACTTCTCATCCCAGATGAATGGTGTATTCTTTCTTAGCAATTTGTTCATTGGTCCAGCTATCTTGGAGAAACCTTCAATGAATCTCCGATAATAACCAGCCATACCCAAGAAACCTCGAATTTGTTTCACATTGGTTGGTACAGTCCACTCCAATACTGATTGAACTTTGGATGGATTTACATCAATCCCATCCTTAATAATCACATGACCAAGGAATTCTACCTCATCAAGCCAAAATTCACACTGGCTGAACTTAGCATAAAGCTTATGTTCACTTAAAATCTGCAAGGCTATTCTTAAATGATCAGCATGCTCTTCCTTATCCTTGGAATATATCAAAATATCATCAATAAACACTATGACAAACTTGTCCAAGTACGGCATGAAGATTTTGTTAATCAGATTCATGAATATTGCTGGTGCATTGGTCAAACCAAATGGTACGGCAAGATACTCATGATGTCCATACCTTGAGACAAATGTTGTCTTTGGAACATCTTATGGTTTAATTTTTATCTGGTGGTATCCTGATCTTAGATCAATCTTGGAAAATACTCCTGCGCCCTTAACTTGATCAAACAGATCTTGAATTCTTGGCAATGGGTACTTATTCCTGATGGTAACATTGTTGAGATTTCTATAGTCCCCACACATCCATATTCCTCCATCTCTTTTATCTACAAAGATCACCGAAGTTCCCCATGGAGATACACTTTCTTGAATGAATCCCTTCCTGGCCAACTCATCAATTTGCTCTTTAAGTTCTTTTAATTATTTCGAACCCATTTTGTATGGTGCTTGATCTATTGGTGTTGTACCCAGAATTAGATCAATAGTGAACTCTATTTCCCGATCTGGTGGCATTCCCGGTAATTCTGCTAGAAAAACATCTTGAAACTCATTTACTACAGGAATATCCTCCAACTTGACCTCCTTCATTGAGTTTAACTGAAGATCTACCATGATATGACTGTTCTTATCTGCTTGATAAACTATCCTTGCTCCACTTGGAGTCTTGATTGAGACAGTTTTATCCTCACAATTAATCTGAGCCCCATGTTCAGTCATTCAGTCCATACCCAACGCTACTGCAATTCCCTTGAAAGGAATCACATAAAGATCCGCAAAGTATGTACAGCCACATATCGAAATAACCTGAACTTGTTTAATGTGGCGTACAACTACATTTACCCCTGCCATAACCATGGTCATAGGGTTTTCTAACACTGCCCTTCTAATCCCGAATTTATCACATAATTCTTCAGAAATGAATGAAGTAGTTGCACCAGTATCAAATAGAACTTTTACGGGATTGGTAAGGATATTGAGCGTACCTATCACTGCATGCTCGGAGTTATCCACCTCCTCCAAGGTTGCACAATTCAGCTTCCCGGTAGGTCTATTCCTCTTGCCATTGTTATTTTTGACATAATTTCCTCATCGATTGGGCTGTCCATTACCTCCACTGGTTTGTCCTCCACCTTTAACAGGCCAACCACCTTGTGGTTTGCTCGGACAGTTTGGCTTTATATGACCCCTCTGGCTACAAGCATGGCAAATTATCATTGGTTTCTGGCAATCCCTGCTCATATGCCCTAGAAGTTTGCAATTATGGCATATAATATTCCTTCCGGTTGGATTTGCACTCCGGTTGGAATTGTTGTTGTAGGGTCTATTCCTTGGCTTGAACTCTAGATTGGGTTTAGGTTTACTTGCTTGAATCCTCTTTGTTTCTTTCTTAGCTCTCTTCCTTTGGTCCTCTTGGACATTCTTATAGTCATCTTCAAATGTGATGGCTGCATCCAGTAACCGCTGAAAAGTTTGTTTATTGGCAAACCTCAACTGCATCTTCACGAATGGATTTAACCCTCGCAGAAAACTCTTCTTCCTCTTCTCTTCAGTGCTCACTTCATCCTCGGCATAACGAGACAGTTGGCTAAACTCCCGGATGTACTTCATGACACTATTATAGCCTTGCTGAAGCTCCTCAAACTCCCTACGCTTCAACTCCATTACACTTTCCGGAACATGATACCCACGGAACCTCTGCTTGAAATCTTCCCAAGTATACTCTCTTCCTGGCGGTTGCATGGCTAACTGATTTTCCCACCATGATGCTGCAGGTCTAGTCAGAAGATGAGTTGCATACCTCAGTTGTTCCTCATCATTGCAACCTACAGTTTTCAACTTTCTCTCAGTATCTGCTAGCCAATCTTCTGCATCCATTGGTTCTGGGGCTGATGCAAAAGGTAACGGCCTTGCATTTTGGAAGTTGGAAAGACTCACTCCTCCACCTTCAGGTGCTCTCTGATTTCCAGCTTGTCCTAACAGCTCTTCCATGAACTTATTTTGGTGTTCTTGCATCATTTGCATGTATTGCATAAAGTTCTGCTCCATTAGTGGCCTCATTGGTGGTGGTGGCAATGCTCCCTAATTTCCAGCATCTGCATATGCCTTCTCCTTAGCCTCGCGCTCCATGCGCTGCTGTTCAGATTCAATTTCTACACTCGATTCCATGACCCCCTAATCCTGCAACTTAAAGCAAATACTCATAATTACATCATGCACATGTGTTCTGAGCTCAACCCAGAACTTGTTATAGTAGCAACATCCCAGTATTATTACACACGACATGGTAGTTACAACAATTACAATGCAGGATGTGGCAGTTAAATATATAATAATAACAATACTAACAACAGAACATTACTCGTCGTCGTCGTCGGTGGCGGCGGCAGTGTCCTCCGATGACTCGTCGGCAACTCCCTCCTCGTATATACGTGCCCTCTCCTCATCGGAGTCCTCCTCCTCCTCCTCCTCGTAGTCCCATGGGTCGATGTAACTCTCCTTCGCTTCTGCCTCCAACTGCTCCATGAACGCCTCCTTGTTGCCCGATTCAGAGTCGTCCTCGTCGTTGGCTCCTCTATTCCTCCTGCCCTTCTTCATGGTGGTCTCGCATGCTTTCCTTCGGCGCTCCCCCGTCTTGGCTGCCGGTGCAACGCGCTTCTCGGGTGTGGCGGGTACAACAAGCTTCGCGGTGTCCTCGAGCGCTAATGTCGATGGATCCAGTCATGGCTGGACACGTCGTGGTGCTTCAGATGGGTGCCGGCGTGCACGAACGATGCCGCGACGAGCAGGTGACGCAGGACGTTCAGCCACCGGCAAGGATCTGCCACTGCCATGACACGGTTCCATGCTGCACGAGGAAGTTGTTCAGAAATGCGCGATGGCGGGTACACAGAGTTGGGTGCCGATCCTGGGGTGCCAGGAGCATCTCATAGTCTATGCTACATCATAAAATATCTACGTACTGGGAGTGTTGTCACGTAGCAAACCACAAATGTGCCATGTGGCAGCGTCCGGAAGTGTCCAGTGCGTTCCCGTCGACGTGGAGTTGAACGCTCCATCATGTTTTGTCCGTGCAACAGTTGCGCGCATCGTGACAACCCCTTGAGCACGCATGCACGCACGCTGGACATGCAGCCCGTAATTACTTCCTCCCTCGTAGTCCCACCCCTATGTTGGGGATATGCTATATGGGTATCCCTATGGCATGTCTCTTATCCGACTAACCCGGGTGGCCCATAGTCGGTAGCATGGCCTATGGCCTGCTGGGCGGCCCAGTTAGGTGGATCCAGAAGGGAGGCCCATGCCGGATAAAGGAAGGCTACGGTGGAGTCACCAGCGTACCCGGAGCCTTAGAGTGCAAGATACACAAGACTAGTAATAGACGGTGTAGGACTCTGTGACCTGTCCGGCTAGGACTTTTCCCTGTAACCCTAGGACCTGGCGACTATATAAGTCAAGCCTATGGGAGTCTTTAGGACACAACTACAGACAATCTCAGACAACCTCGCACAGCGAACCTATCTCTGTAACTCGGCATATTGCCCTTATAGTGATTTATTGCAGGAGTAGGATTCCGCCACCGTTGTGGGATCTGAACCTGGGTAAGCTGTGTTACCTCGTACCCGTCAACCGTCCGCCTTACCCCACGTCTCTAAACACGCACTGTGAGGACCCCTCCATGGCATACTCGTCGGCAATACCACGACAGTTGGCGCCCACCATGGGGCAAGAGGCGCTTCAGGCTCTTCAGCGGGCGAGGACCAAGATCTTCGCGGGAATCGGCGAAACCGTAGCCATCAGTCGCGTTCTCTTCTCTGGCAACGTTCCGATCGTCCCTCCCGACGAGTTCTGGATCCCGACGAAGACAAACCCTACACGGTGTTCGATCGTTCCTATCGGAGACATCCACCTCTTCATCGGCGAAACCGACTCGGGCACTAGTTTCCTGGGAGTCGGAGGAGCATCAAGACCCGCACGGACCTCCTACGGGCAGGATACGTTCGCGGAAGGATCGGTGTCGGATCTCTCTTCAGAGTTTGCCGGCAAAGATCGGAAAGCATCAAGACCCGCACGGACCGCCTACGGGCAGGATACGTTCGTGGAAGGATCAATGTCGGATCTTTCTTCGGAGTTTGCCGACAAAGATCGGAAAAATTCAAGGCCCACCCAAACCGCCCCTGTGCAGGATATAAAGGTGGAAGATCACTGCAAATCCGCCGGCTTCGTCCGTGCGTCTGGACATCAGAGATCCAAGTTCGTCGGCGTGGTTACCATCTTCAATCTGGCGCGCTACGTTCAGAGAGAGGGCGAAAACCCCCGCGACTACCTGGCCAGGTGGCTCCCTATATGAGCCGACCTAGCCCACTACCCCGATGATAACGCTCTGTATCACTTCGTGGAAGGACTGGACCGCGGCACGCTTCTCCGACATTCTTTAAGACGGCAGCAGGCAACAAGACGTCTCACCCTCGAAGAGATGGTGAGCACCGTCAACAGCTGCGCAGCAGCTGACGCGGAAGCCTAGATGGAGCTTGCGCTCAGAGACGGAGAACCTCCGATTCAGCAGCCGCCACCACCGTTGTAGCAGCACCACCACCTCCAGTCATCATCGAGCCCGTTGCACCTCCACCACCTGTCATCGAGGAAGTCTTGGCGCCCTCCGACTCTGTCATTGACGCGCTTTATGCTGATTTCAGTGCAGATTCAGAGGAGATAGATTTCAGTCCAGAAGAGCTAGACTCCGCTATGTAGGAGATGGAGGAGGAGTACTCGCGCGATGAGCAAGCCAACAACGTCGTCGCGTCCCGAGGGGTGTTCATCACCATTGGGACGACGATGGATGAAGATCAACCCGGACAAGCTCCGCCTACGGCGCTGGAAAAGGGGAAGGGGCCACTTATTGCTGCTGATGATGATCGCACAAAAGTCATGCCTCCTCCGCCTAACCCAGTGCAGCAGCCGCAGGATTTTGGCACCGGCCCGAGCAACAACAACACCGCAAACTTGCCGCCTCCAGCATCTACGTCTGCAGCAGCCCAAGTTACTCCAGCTGATAGAGTGATGTACGACAATCTCCTCGTTGAGCCACTGACCGTTGCTCATATCCGGAACGTGACCCAACTTGATGAGAAGCGCCAGCAGCTGCTGGAGGAGGCGCAAGCCATCGCCGAGCAAGGGGCTAAACTAGATCGAGATCTGGTCAACGCGCAGAAGTCCATAGAAAAAGCTAGAGCAATGGAGGCCGAGTACAAGACTCTGCTACAGCAGCAGAAGGCTAAGAAAGCTCCGGCTCGTGTCATCAATGATCCTGGCGTACGGCGCAACCTAGGATGGGCTCCCTCTAAGCCGACACAGGCCAAGCCATACATTGACAGTGAAGGCAAGCAGGTGATGCCCACCCCACTCCTTAACCTCGCCGTCGTCAAGACCCTCCTGGAGCAGGATAGATCGCCTGAGGCAGTGGAACAGGTCTATGACCTAGTGGCCAAGGCGGTGAAGCAGCAGGAAAAGGCCACCTCTCAGAGGCTTGAGTCTAACCCAGCGCTCTGCCAGTCTAGCCAATACAAGCCGCCAAGGGACAGATCTCCTCCTGATGTCGGGTCCCAGACGAGTTCATCGGAACGAAGACAGAGGGATGCACGCAACAGGAAGGATGCCATCCCCATATCCTCCGACCACGGAGAAAAGGCCCGACCTCGTCGCCCATCGCCACCGCCCCGATCTCCTCGACATCGTGAAGATTACAAAGCTCACCATCGTATAGATATCCCCCCACCAAAGCAGTGTGGCATCGTCATCCGCGACAACACGGAGCAGACCCGTCATGACGGAGAGCGCAACCAAGGACATAAGAGCAGGCCATGACCCTACGCGTCCGACAAGCAACCGTGACAGGCGTGAGGCGTCGCAGGAGGGTAATAGCAAGAAGGCTAACCCACCGCCACGTCCGCCTCCGTCACCACCAAGCAGTCACCATGGCGGAGGAGGCCCGCGTTGTTCACGCAGCCCATCCCCTGTTGACAAAAAGAAGAAGAACCCGGAGGCATACGACGCGCGTTCGCGGATCGATAAGATCCACGAGGCCCGGGAAGGACCATACCTGGGACCACGTTGCTTTGGACCTGCAATACGGTCCGCAACTTACCCCAAAGGTTTCCGGTTTGACAAGACCATCAAGCCCTATGATAGCACCGCCAAGCCAGCCACATGGTTGCAGGACTACGGCAACGCGGTGGAGATTGCCGGAGGCAACCCCAACGTCGCCGTCAAGTACCTCCCATTAATGTTGGCGGGTATGGCCCGTCAATGGATCGACGACTTGCCGGAGAAATCTATCTACAACTGGCTGGACATCAAGAAGCATTCACCAAGAACTTTGAGGGTACATACAAGCGTCCCTGCACTGTGGGCGATCTACAGCGGTGCGTGCAAGAGAAAGACGAGACATCTCGCGCCTACCTCTCCCGCTGGCTGGAGATGAAGAATTCCTGCGCAGGAGTGCACGCTCAGACCGCCATGGCCGCCTTCATAGATGGGTTGGAAAGGGGCACGTTGCTCCGACATAAGCTGAAGCGCTTGCAGGACAATCACCAGCTTGACTTGAACCAGATGATTCAGTTGGCTAGTGAGTTCGCAGCAGCCGACAACGATGCTCGTGGCTCCTTTCCGGCAACGGCCGTTCCAACTCAAGCTCGGAGGAACAGCAGTACAAAGCGGAAGACCGCTCCAAAAGAAAAGCAATCTACCTACATGGTCGCTATGACTTTTGCAGGACGAGGAGAGGGCGGTCAACGTGGCTGAGGAAGGGGAGCTGGTCGTGGGCAGCAATGAGGAAGTGAAACCACCTCGGCGCCGCTCCACATTCCCTAAACCTACGAGGAGTATCACGATATGCCATGCCTCGTACACATCGACGTCAAAGGCAAAGCCACCCATACCAATTGACACTGCAAGTTCGTCAACGACCTCAAGGAAGACCCAGAGTCCGGCTACAAGCGAAGTCGGAAGAACAGACCCGCAAGGCAAGGGCAAGGGGAAGAATAAGGAAGAGGAGCCCAAGGATTAAAGTGACATGGACGAGGACGTTGACCCCAAGCACGCCGCCAAAAGCGACGACAAGGGCAAGAACCCCTTCGCAAAGAAGGCCCCAGTCTACCACACTTTCCTTGGCACCCCCACCGTCTGACAACAGAAGACCTCTTTGAGGATCCTGATGGCTACTCTCCCCCCAGTCCCCCAGTACCTATGCTGGTCGGAGGTTCCAATAACTTGGGACAGGACGGACCACCCAGACCTTATACCCACGGAGAACCAGTACGCCATGGTCATCAATCCCTTGATTGACGGCTTGGAGTTCACCAAGTGTATGGTGGATAGTGGAAGCAGCATCAACATCATGTACCTGGATACACTGCAAAAGATGAACTTGACGGAGGCAAACCTAAGGCGGACCAACACCATCTTCCACGGCACAGTTCCTGGTTGGGAGGCTCGGTCCCTTGGGTGCATTACACTTCAGGTCGCCTTTGGCGATGTTAATAATTACCGTCAAGAGCGCATGACCTTTGAGGTGGTCCCCTTCAAGAGCGTGTACCACATCATATTCGGCCGCGACATATTCCACACGTTCATGGCCAAGCCATGCTTCGTCTACAACAAGCTCAAGATACCCGGACCAAACGGCATCATCACCGTATCCGGAAGCTTTACCAAGGCAAGGGACTGCGAGATCAACGAAGCAGCCGTTGCAGAAGCTGTCCTCTACAGCGAAGAATTCAAGGAGATCCAGAGCAAGGTCGATGACTCAGAGATGCCCGCGTCGAAGAAGCAGATCTCCGACTCCGCTCCTGCGTTCAAGGCCGCCATCGAGACCAAGCCGGTGGAACTTGTGGTAGGCGATGCCTCCAAGGTCACCGCCATTGGGACGAACCTGGATCCCAAATAGGAAAGCGCGCTCGTCGAGTTCCTCCGTGAGAACAGGGACATCTTTGCCTGGCAACCTACCGACATGAAAGGTGTACCTAGGGAACTTGCCGAGCACAGCTTAAACATTGATCCAAAATGCAAACCAGTGAAACAATCTCTACGATGCTTTGGAGATGAGAAGAGACGCGCCATTGGAGAAGAGATAGCTAGGTTACTTAAGGCTAGATTTATCCGAGAAGTCCTTCACACCAAATGGGTGGCCACTCCTGTACTTGTCCCCAAGAAGGGAATCAATGAATTAAGAATGTGCGTTGATTACACCGGCTTGAACAAATCATGTCCCAAAGATCCGTTTGCTTTGCCTCGCATTGACCAAGTCATTGACGCGACGGCTGGCTCGGAACTTTTGTGTTTTCTTGATGCATACTCAGGATACCACCAGATCAAGATGAGGAAGTCGGACCAATTGGCCACTTCGTTCACTACCCCATACGGCACGTTTTGCTATGTCACGATGCCCTTCAGGCTGAAAAACGCAGGTGCTACCTACCAGTGGACAATGCAACGTTGCCTTCACGACCAAATTGGTCGGAACGTTCACGCCTACATGGACGATATTGTGTGATGTCTAAAAATTCAAACGACTTAATCTCCGACTTAAAGGAAACCTTTGATAATCTCCGGAAATACAACATGATGCTTAACCCTAAGAAGTGCGTCTTCGGGGTTCCAGTCGGCAAACTATTGGGCTTCATCGTTTCCCAGCGTGGAATCGAGGTCAATTCGGACAAAATCAAGGCCATCTTGAACATAAACCGTCCGACATGCCTAAAGGACATTCAACGACTAACAGGTTGTGTTGCAGCAGTTAGTCGGTTCGTCAGCCGACTTGGAGAGAAGGCTTTGCTGCTGTACAAGTTGCTGAAGAAGGTGGACAAATTCACATGGACGGACGAAGAAGATGCAACATTGAAGCAGCTTAAGGATATTCTTTCCTCAGCACCCATCCTTGCAGCACCCGAGCCTGGAGAGCCCCTGTTAATTTACATGGCGGCAACCAACCGGGTTATTAGCATCGTCGTCGTGGTAGAGCGGAAGGAACCAGGCTATGAGAACGGAGTTCAACAGCCAGTTTACTATGTGAGCAAGGTCTTGACGGAGTCCAAGCAACATTACCCGCACTACCAAAAAATAGCTTATGGAGTATTCCTTGCTTCTCGGAAGCTGAGGCATTACTTTCAGGAGCACCCAATCACAGTGGTGAGCAAGACCCCACTGTCCGACATCATCAATAACAGCGACGCTACAGGAAGGGTCGCGAAGTGGGGCATTGAACTTGCCGCCTTCGATATCACCTACAAGAGACGCGACACTATCAAGTCACAAGCCTTGGCGGATTTCATTGCAGATTGGACGGAGATGCCAGATGCTACTCCGCTGCCAGAACCAGAATACTGGGTGATGCACTTTGACGGATCAAAGCTTCTCAATGGCTCGGGGGCTGGTGTATTGCTACAATCACCAACATGAGACAAGCTACACTACGTTCTGCAGATCCACTTCGAGGCTACAAACAACATGGTAGAGTATGAAGCACTCATTCACGGACTACGTGTAGCCAAGGATATTGGCATCAAGCGCATAGTTTGCTGTGGAGATTCCGACTTGGTTGCCCAGCAGGTGGCTGGCACCTAGAATGCGCGGAACCCTATGATGGCGGCATATCAAGACGAAGTGGTTGATAGCCAAGAGCTTCTTGGGCTACGAAGTTAAGTATGTGCCTAGGGAACAAAACGAGGCGGCTGATCTGCTGTCTAAGCTTGGATCAGGGCGCAAGCGAATTCCGCCAGGAGTTTTCCTAGAGCACATGCGCACACCATCCGTGAAGGGAGCTGACATCAACAACCCGGATAGAGCTGACTCTTTTGGCAACATGGTGACTAAGGTCCCTCCGGCTTGGACAAAACCGTTCATGGAATACCTAGAACACGGAACTTTGCCCGACGACGAAGTCGAAATACGGCAAACAGTATGGCGAGCAAAGGGTTATACCATAATCAATGGGCAACTCTACAAAAGGAGCACTACTGGTGTATACCTAAAGTGTGTTTCCCAGCTAGAAGGTATGGAAATCCTACGCGAAATCCATCTCGGAGATTGCGGGCATCACGCCGCTCCTCGATCGTTGGTCGCGAAAGCATTCCGGCAAGGATTCTACTGGCTGACCGCGAAGGCAGACGCCGACAAGCTGGTTGAGACGTGCATGGGATGCCAGTATTATGCCCGACAACCATATGTTCATGCTGAAGAACTGCAAACAATACCAATAATTTGGCCGTTTGCAGTCTGGGGGATAGACATGGTAGGACCGTTACAGACGGCATCTTGTGTGTTTACGCATCTGCTTGTAGCAGTTGACAAATTCACTAAATGGATAGAAGCTAAACCCACCAGAAAGCTTGATGGGGCAACTGTCCTCAGGTTCGTCCGAGATCTAGTGGTGAGATTTGGTCTCCCACATAGCATTATCACCGACAACGGCAGCAATTTATCACTCGGAGAAGTGGAGGCATATTGCTGGGAGAAAGGCATCCGACTTAACCTCGCATCTGTGGCACACCCACAATCCAATGGTCAGGTTGAGCGAGCCAATGGATTAATTCTGCAGGGAATCAAGCCACGTCTTGAGGCACCGCTACATAGAGAAGCTGGAGCCTGGGCGGAAGAATTGCCATCTGTGTTGTGGAGTTTACGAACTACACCCAACGGATCCACCGGCTACACACCTTATTTCATGGTATATGGAGCAGAAGCCATCCTGCCTTCCGACATCCTTCACAATGCACCAAGAGTTGCCGCCTACGACGAGGATGACGTTGAAGAATCCAGACGCTTGGATGTGGACCTTCTCGAGGAGGAGCGTGTTTTGGCTTGCCAAAGATTCGCCATCTACCAGCAGAAGCTACGCAACTACCATAGTCGCCGCGTTCGGCACCGCTCGTTTAAAGAGGGGGATCTGGTGCTCCGACTTAAGCAGAAGAAGTCACACAAATTATCCCCGCCATGGGAAGGACCGTTCATCATAAGCAAGGCGCTGCTCAATTGGTCTTACTACCTTGTTGACAATCGTGAACTTAAGGATAGACCCAATGAAGATCATAAGCATAAGCGACGTGACCCGGATGATGACTACCCGGAGCTTGATCGGCCATGGAACATAGCACAGCTACGTCCTTTTTACACTTAGCATTTTTTATCTAATTATGTACCTCTTATATGATCAATGAAATAAAGCTCTTTGGTTCACTCATATTTTTGAGTCTTTTACCTCCTTTAGTGTTCATTTTTGGACCATGTAAAACCTTTATGCACAATTATTGCGTTTGCACTAGAGAAAATTCCGCCTACGGGCGTTAGCTTAAGTTTTCTGGTCTACACGTTCTTTGTTGTTTTTATGTGGATTCTGGAGTAGTGACTTTTGGCACTTATTGTCGGTGATTTTGTGCTTAAGTTATTGACGGTGCCATTGGGCATAATCACCTAAGCGCATGGTTCCGACAACGAGTCTTCCGACTCACGAAAAGTCAAGCATAAGAACCAAAGTAATGGATAAGCCAGCACTTGCTTAAAAAATATATACATGCTGGGAACTAAGTTCTTAAGTAGCATGAAATAACAACCATTGTTTTCCTCCTTAAGTTACATCATCAAGTTTTTTCCGCGCATACACCAAAGGGGAAACAAATATTACAAAGTGTTTTTCATTCTTTGGGCACAGGAGACTTGGAAGCAGCATCGTCATCGGCCGGAGAATCACCCTCAACATTGGCACTTTGGTGGGACTCGGAGGAATCTTGGTTGACGCTGTCGATGGTGTTCATGGGAACGAAGACGTTGATATCCACCAACTCGGCAACTCTGGTGTCATAACCCGCGAGTGATGACAAGATGGCTTCGTGGTCAATTTCTTTGCTGTCATCATCAACGTCGGGGAGGCCAGAGGTCACCGTGTCGATGTCGGCATCTTCGTAGTGTGCCTTCACCATAGACAGCGCCATCCTTGCGCCAGCCCGTGCACATGAAGCTTTCCAGCTTGTGATACGCTCGGGGGCTCGGCGAAGAATCTCTGAGTACTTCGCCACGGAGTCCGAGGCCTTGATGTGTATCTGGAGGGGCTTGGCGATCTCTTTGGCTTGGGTGATGGCGGTGTTGATAAAGTTGTCGGCAAGAACCATGCATTCCTTGGCCGGAGGAGGCGATCTGGTTAAACCCATAGGAGCTGCAAATTCCGACAAGAATCGCATGAGTTCAACAATTCAAAGTATCCAGCCTACATAAATACAAGGCGGAGAAATCTTACTGAAGATGCTGGCATTAGCCTGCCAGAGGGTGTCCGCCAGGGATTCTTTCTCTTGCTGGAGGAGCTTATATGCCTCGCTGTGGCGATGGTTTTGCTCATCAGCAGCTTGCTTCTGATCTTTTAAGATTGCAAGCTCCTCCTTCAAGCGATTGATTTCCGCGGAGGCGGATTCCTGCAGGGCCTTCATGGAATCCTCATGCATTTTTAGCATTTCTTCCCTCTCCTTTTTAAGGATCTTGTTCTCGCTGTCCAGCTGCTGAATGTGCTTGGACTGCTCGACAATGTCCTTGGCCTTGGCCACATGTTTTGTAAAGTCGGAGAAAACAAAGTACATAGTGAGTACTCGGAGAATGAAGGCATAAAACCAAGATGGAATGCGCAAAAAAGAAAACAGACTCTTGTTTTTGATGATCTGTTCCTTCAAGATGGCAGTTTTACCCTTTTCGGCTTCAAGATCTGCGCGCATCTTCTGGTACTTGTCGTTGTTCATGCCCCTCCGAGCATTCTCGTTCTGTTGAACAAAGGAAAAAAGTTAAATCGTTGTTTAGTCTACCTGGAGCATCTAGTCGGAATCTTTCCACTTAGACGCCCGGGGGCTATAGCGAGAGTTTTTAACTTAGCAATATACTTAGCTTTTCTTTAAGCATCTAGTCGGAGCTAATTCAGTTCTCGATTAGAAGCTTGGGGGCTACAGTATAAAGTTTTAACTCGGAAAATGCTTAGCTTTTCTTTAATCATCTAGTTGGAGCTAATTCAGTTACAACTAGAGGCTTGGGGGCTACAGTATTGAAAATTATAAACACTGTGTATGCTACTCTTAAAGCATCTAGTCGGAATAGTTTCTTCCATCTAAATGCTTGGGGGCTACAGTGGGAGTTCTTTCCTACTTAGTCACTCTTAGAGCATATAGATGCAAAACCTATGGTTTTTCGTCTACATCCTCAGGGGCTACAGTGGGATACTCATATGAAATGCAAAAGGCAAAGTAAAACTTACAAGTGCAATAATCTTGAGGTTTGTAGCGCTCTCGGCTAGTAGCTTGCAAAAGGAGATGCTATTTCCTCGCAAGATATCCGCTTGTCGGAGAATCTCCTCAATACCGCACGTCGGAGACGAAGGCACTCCTCCAGGAACCAGAGTTGTGTTACTCGGCGTGAGCGTCGGGAAAACTATCTTCGGGAACTCGAAGGGATTCTGGGGAGCGGGGGCGCCGCCTTCGGAAGAGGTACCAGCTCCCATTACCGCCTTGCCGCTACCGATGGCATCCTTAGCCGGAGCTTCAACCATTTGTTGAGCGGTGCTCTCTTGCGTCGCCTGCTCGCCGACAACAGCAAGTTCGGTAGAGGCGCCAGAATCCACTTCCATGACGGAAGGGCCTGGTGCCTCCTTAGCCCGCGAGCTTGTCGGGGTAGACGAAGGCTTGAAGGCAGGAGTAGCAGGGGCGATGGCGGGGGAGGCGTCGCGATGCAGCATATGCTTGATATTTCTAGAAGCCCCCAAAGTTTTGGAGGTCTTCTTGAGGCTGGTCGTGGCTTTCTTCCTGAGACGTGCAAAATGCATAAGTACAGGAATAAGACAGACAGATAGACAATGTCGGAGAATGAGAAGCTTACACTAGGGGGGTGCTTTGGCAAAAATCCTGGTGGCTTTTCTCTTTTCCGCCTCTAGGGCGGCGGTAGTCTTTTTGGAGGCTCCACCCTCCGTCTTCTTCTTCTTTCCTCCATCGGCAGCATCAGAGGTGGAGCTCTTCCGCTTTCACGCCAACGGGACATCGTCGTCGGACACGACCGTGACTTCCTTCATCTTTGGATCGTAGATTTGGGCAGCCAGGTTGTCCTCATCTAGATCGCTCAGCTGTTAAGTAAGAAATCACCATGTTAGATAAGATGGTGTTGGCAAGACAGAGAAACTGGAGCATATGACGTACACGGAAAATAAATATCTACCTTTGGGCACTTGCCGTCTACGAACATGTCGTAGGTGATGGTGAAGCCAGGCTTCTTATCCTTCACCTTGACGATGTCCTTTAGGCGGAGCTTGACGGAGTCGCTCGAGAAGTTATCCACGGAGATCCGAAGGGTATCCCTTCGATCACTGGTATACTTGTGCATGAACTTCGCGCGGTGCTGCAGAGGTTGGATTTGCCTGATGAACCAGCACATGGCTAGGTCCAAGCCGGTCAAACCCGTCTCTACGAACCATTCGATCCGCCTTATTGCGCGAGAAGCATCGAGGTCAGAGGGAAGGGAGGCATGGGATCTCCATGTGGAAACTTCAGCGGCGGCTCCGTCCGTGAAGTCCGGGTACGTTACTTCTCGGCCCGCCAAAGTAATGTCGGGGCCGTAGAAGTACGTCCGCTGCCAGTTTTTGCAGGACTCGTGGCCGACAATGTCGGGGAACCGCCGGCCGGGTCGAATCTTGAAGCTTATGATGCCGCAGTTCCTAAGTTCCTCCTTACTATGTTCGGCTTCACGTTTGACAGTGAAGAAGTACACGAACAAGTCTAACCTAGGCCTAATCCCTAGGTAACCCTCACAAAGTGCCGCGAAGTTGCTAAGCACTAAGATGCTATTGGGGGAGAGGTTATGAGGTTGGACCTTGTAGTGGTTCAATACGGAGAGGAAGAAATGGGATATGGGCAGGGAAACGCCGCGTACCAGCTGAGCCTTGAGGTACACCTTTTCTCCGGCTTGGGGAGAAGGTGTCACCTCGCCGGCCGGCGCCACCCGCCAAGCGAGCCCCTCCGTCGTAGGGAGGTAGCCTTCGGCGAACATCTCTTGGATGTCGCGGTCGGTGATGACCGAGCTGCGCCAGTCGCCCTTATGCGAGTCTGGCTCTTCGTCCAGTGGTTCCAGCGCCGCCAAATTGTGGTCGCCGCCGGTGGACTCGATCACCGCCGATGCGGGGATGACCAAGCCCTCTGGGGGAACAACGACGGAGCTTGCTGGCTTCGCCGCGGCTTCGCTCGACGCCGCCATCGACGAGGAGGTGCTGCTACTGGCCATGGAATGGAGGACGGGTGCGACTGACACATATGGAAGCTAGGGTTTTCGAGGTTTCTCGCGGAGAGCTCGAGGAGACGTGCGGCTAGAGGAAGAAGACGATGACGCGAGAAGAATGGGGTAAAAAGTGGAAAATGCCCCACGGTTACTATTTATCATCCTCGGCATCAAGATTCATGCAGCTAATCGGACGGTTGCCGCGTAGACGACGTGTTCGCGAACGTGTGCGGAAGTTTCGCCACGTCTCCAACCATCGCCGCCAACGGTTCGTATCGCTCGCGCGGGAAAATCGGATATGATTGCGTTCTCTGCATGTGTGAGTTATGAGGCATCGCTGACCTAAGCCTACGTCATCCTAGCTGACACGGGTAGATGAGCCGTCGCATCGAAGATTCCGGCATGGACAGATTTAATCCGATTACGGAAGAGTACGATGGAAGATTCAGCATTTCTCCGGCTTACCAGTCGAAGACGGAGAAAACCTTGCAGGGTTCTTTGGGAGGACTATAAGATGTTGCTTGACGATCTGCCGACATCCATCTAGACAGAGCATTCCATGTGAAGAGGCAATACGACGCAAGATCTCGGAGTTCTCCGGGGGCTACTGTTGGGGATATGCTATATGGGTATCCCTATAGTATGTCTCTTATCCGACTAATCCGGGTGGCCCATAGTCGGTAGCATGGCCTATGGCCTGCTGGGCGGCCCAGTTAGGTGGATCCAGAAGGGAGGCCCATGCCGGATAAAGGAAGGCTACGGTGGAGTCACCAGCGTACCCGGAGCCTTGGAGTGCAAGATACACAAGACTAGTAATAGACGGTGTAGGACTCTGTGACCTGTCCGGCTAGGACTTTCCCTGTAACCCTAGGACCTGGCGACTATATAAGTCGGGCCTATGGGAGTCTTTAGGACACAACTACAGACAATCTTAGACAACCTCGCACAGCGAACCTATCTCTGTAACTCGGCGTATTGCCATTATAGTGATTTATAGCAGGAGTAGGATTCCGCCACCATTGTGGGATCTGAACCTGGGTAAGCTGTGTTACCTCGTACCCGTCAACCGTCCGCCTTACCCCACGTCTCTAAACACGCACTGTGAGGACCCCTCCATGGAGTACTCGTCGGCAATACCACGACACCCTATCCACGGGAAAATAGGTGGAGCGCGCTGAAGCCCCCCTGAACCGTCCATCTCATTAAAGCCAGTCCAATCGAGTCCCATCGTGTGGACTTTGGGGTTTTAGTCCTTGGTTCTGCCAGTCACGCTTCTTTGAGAAGGAAGCGACATATGCCATCGATTAACAAATGAACGGTGGATGTAGGTTGAGATAGCACCGGAGTAGACTGTGGACTTGTATAAGACTGTCCCACAGACTGGACTCTTTGACCATTCTCCCCCGCACATCACTTTCTTCCTCCTCCTGCCCCCACCTTCCTCCATTTGCATTAGCCATGTATCCCCACAGGAGAGGCAGATGCAGAGGCAGATCGACCGTGCACATGGAGAGAATGGAGATAAATCACCGCCTTGGACTTACTGCTCAACCAGCTGCTCAGTCCCCCCTCGCACAGAGACCCAATGTCTCCTAGCAATGTCGCTGAATGTTCCAGCAGTCTGGGGCTCCTTCCGCTCCCGGTACAGTCTTGTTCTTCTTCTATGTTTTCTTCTTCTTCTTCTCTATCTACTTCTTATTCTTCTTCTTATTATGATGCTACATATTCTAGGGCGGCCATGGACCTTGTAAGCAGCATGATGGCGGCGATGGCACTGCATGTTGCAGCAGGCTAGGGCTCCTCCCGATACAGTCTTCTTCTTCTTATTCTTCTTCTATGTCTACTTCTTATTCTTCTTCTTATTACTATGCTACATATTCCAGGGCGGTCGTGGACCCTGAAAGCAGCACGATGGCGGCGACGCTGCATGTTGCAGCAGGCCAGGGCTCCTCCTAGTACAGTCTTCTTCTTCTATGTCTACTTCTTATTATTCTTATTATTACTATGCTACATATTCCAGGGTAGCTGTGGACCCAAAAAGCAGCACGGTGCGGAATGGCGTTGCATGTTGCAGCAGGCCAGGGTTCCTCCCGGTACTATCTTCTTCTTCTTCTTCTTCTTCTTCTTCTTCTTCTTATTATTATTATTATTATTATTATTACTACTACTATGCTACATATTCCAGGGCGGCTGTGGACCCTGAAAGCAGCACAATGGCGGTGGCGGTCGCATGTTGCAGCAGGCCATGGCTCCTCCCGGTGCAGTCTTCTTTTTCTATGTCTTCTTCTTCTTCTTCTTCTTATTATTATTACTATGCTACATATTCCAGGGCGGTCGTGGACCCTGAAAGCAGCATGATGGCGGGGGCGGCGCTGCATGTTGCAGCAGGCCAGGGCTCCTCCTGGTACAGTCTTCTTCTTATTATTACTATGCTACATATTCCAGGGTGGCCGTGGACCCTGAAAGCAGCATGACGTCAGCAGCGGCGCTGCATGTTGCAGCAGGCCAGGGCTCCTTCCGGTACTATGCTACATATTCCAGAGCGGATGTGGACCCTGAAAGCAGCACGATGGCGGCAACGGTGCTGAATGTTGCAGCATGCCAGGGCACCTCCCGGTACAGTCTTCTTCTTCTTCTTCTTCTTCTTCTTGTTCTCCTCCTCCCCCCTTCTTCTTCTTCTTCTTCTTCTTCTTCTTCTTATTCTTGCTCTGCTACATATTCCAGGACAATCATGGATCCTGAAACCAACACGATGACGGCGGCGTTGCAGGACCCGTTCGACACTGTTCCCCGGCTCACCGAGGTATGAAATCCTGACATGCATTTGGTTTTATTTTTGAGATTCTAAATGTAGAAATATTATCGTGTATGCCCACAAGTAGCCTCCAAGTAGGGACCATGCTCAATCTTCATAGACACATTTGGGGTTTTTGTGACTTGAATATTGTGCTTCCCTGGAACATGCAGTACAATTATAGAGTGCCTATTTTAAATAACATGAACGATGCAGCAAGCGAAGGCCGATTGCTGTGACAAGGTGGCCGCGATCAATGCCAAGATAGACAACCAACTGTAGGGTGCACGCTCCCTAACCCAGGCTAATGATCGCCTTCGAAGGCGTTTGTCTCTGCAGAAAGAGATCACACTTGATTTTTCACTTACCATCAGGAGGCTTGAAGCAGAGCGCGACGAGCTGCATAGGGTGATCGACGAGCTGCAGAAGTTTATCGCACTCAACTTGTCCAAACAAGACCTGGCCATCAACTTAATTATGAAGCTCTTGCGTGACAAAAAGAATCTCCAGGATAGATGCGTCCTTGTGCTTGACGAAGCCACCGAGACACGCAGAGAATGCATCATCGAAGCAAAGGCTACCATCAAAGCCTACAATGACAGGAACCGTTGCCTGGATGCATTGAGACAGATGAAGGAGGACATGGGTCGAGGTCTCACCGTGCCCAAGAGTCCAAACAAGGAGAACAAGGAGCCAACGGTAATGCCCAATTCAGATTCTGAGTAGGGGGTGGGGGTGTGGGGGGTGGGGGGGCAGGAATCTCAGTTCATGCTCCACTGCTTCTGTAATTTATACATATCGTGCAATTAAGCAATCTTGGAGCAACTCCTTATTTCTCTGTTTATCTTACTTGCCTGACAACTTAATTATGGGTTTTTGTTCTCATGAATGGCCATCATCCTTTCTTTCCATTATGTATCTAAGCTTGGAATTAGATTATGACTATGCCACTACTATTTGGTTACATTGGAAAAACCCACAACACCCTTAGTTGGATATAGTCCCACATTGCTTTGAAATTGAAATTAGGACTGTGCCACTACTTTAGCCTGTTGAATTGGGAAAAATAGGCTTTATTTCTCTGAAATTAAAATTAGGACTGTGCCACTACTTTATGTTATTGAATTGGGAAAAATAGGCTTTATTGCTCTGAAATTGAAATTAGGAATGTGCCACTACTTTATCCTGTTGAATTGGGAGTGCTCTGAAATGGAAATTAGGACCGTGCCACTACTTTATCCTGTTGAATTGGGGAAAAGGCTATATTGCTCTAAAATTGAAATTAGGACTATGCCACTACTTTATCCTGTTGAATTGGAAAAAGGGTATATTGCTCAGTCATATAAATTAGAAGTATGCCACTAGTTTATCTAGTTAAATTGGGAAAAAGCCTATATTGCTCTGACATTATCTCTGGAATTAGGACTGTCCCACTAGTTGATTCTGTTAAATTTGTACAATCCTTGATTGCTCTGTTAATTGTCCTTCAAATTATGTCTTTGACACTAGTTAATTGTTGAAATTGTGGAAACTAACCACATAATTTTGTTGCAACAGATGAGGCAAAAGCTCAACCCAGAACTGCCGACCTAGCTAAAGGACAAGATGGCTATCCAACTGGAGAAGCAGAATTTTCAGAAATTGTCCCATGACCGCCTGAGAGAAGAATTCACCATCCTTTATGACAAGTGCCATAGTTTGAAGGTGGACATCGTCGGCTGGAAGGAACTTCACGAGAAAACTATCACTGTCTCCTACTTAGTAAGCTTTTTTTATTGATCCCACAGAGCATTATATTACATCATAATCATGTCCACTACAAGGTACTTATATATCACCTTGTTTAGTGATGGTTTCAATGAATGATATGTCCCAAAATCCCAACAGCTCATAGCACATTATATTATAATCTCTCAACAATCATAATCTCAGAAACAAATTTATCACATCATCTCAGCAAACACAATCATGTCAACTACAATGTACTTGTGTCTTATTACAACAATGATGCTTTCATCGATTGATATGTCCGAAAATCTCAACAACTCATAGAACATCAGATTGCAATCTCCGAACAAACACGATCACATCAACATAGTTTCAAAGCAACAACAATCTTTGTTACAAATACAGGCAGGGGAGCCCTGCGGTCTATCTAACAAGCCCTGGGTAGCAGCTCTCATCAGATCTGATCAACGTCTACCGCCTCGTTCTGTTTAGCCACAGCAGGGGCCTTTGCATCCACTACAACCTGTCTAACAACATCAGAAATGGCAGCCAGGAAGAACACCCTCCTGGTTTGCTTCTTTTGTCGCATAATCTGCATCAGATCATCGGTATCCAAAACCTCTATGAACTCCTGCTTCTTATGATGCCACCACCGGAGTCGTGGCATCTGCTTAGGGCCAATAATGATTTCCTTACAAATCATCTCTCTCAATTCAACAAGAGTTGTGTTTTTAGAATCGACGGCTATCTCTAGAGTACATGACGAAATTTGCTTACTAACTCGGCCATCAAGTTTTGCTGTGTATGAATCCACCTCCAGGTGTATATTGAACTTAGCTTGATCAGCATCGGGTGGTTCGTAAATTCGAGCAGCAGAAGCTCTGGCAGCAATATCTCCAGTATCTGCATACATATCATCAACCATCGCTTCAACTTTCACTTGACGATCAGTTGCACAACACTCCTGAAGCATCTGAAGCTCATGGGAGTGCTCAATTTGCACATAGCTATCACTCATGTTACGCCACACCAATTTTGCCCTCTGTCTGGATCCCCAAGGAATTCTAGAATGAAGCATATCTATCAGCTGCGAAACAGACACAACCTCTTTGTAGTTGACAAGCAGACGCACATCCTGCTCGAACACAACCCTCTCGCAACCAAAATCTAGTTTTGTAGTGTATTGGGGGACATGAACCGTGAACTCATATAGGTTCGCTGCATCGAAGCTGTTCCTAATTTGATTAAAAAGGGGACCTTTCAGTTCATTCGACACTACTTTGCAGTAACTAATCTATTTGCAAGACAAGGCACGGATAAGAAAATTCACCTCTCGCTCTTCTCCCGGGTGGTTTTCTTCGAGATCTGGGTTGCACGACCCCGCACTGCAGCCGAACACTCCACCGCCGGCCTAGCTTTTCTCTTCAACCCGTTGCTCGTAGGTACCCTATTAGCAGAGTTCTGGCTGACCTCCTCGCTAACCTGGGCTACAGACCCCGCCGCTGCTTTGCTTGTCTGGCGTTGTGCTCGAGACGCTCGCTCCGACGAAGCCGAATCAGTTGCCTATGTAGCTACCACCTTGGCCTCGCTTGACATGCCGCCTCCGGATTCAGTGTGTGTGGGGGGGGGGAGGGTGGGAGGGGGCGGGGAAAGTACAGAAAAACGACCGTCGCCGTTGCCGAACCAGATTCAGTGTAGGGGAGGGAGAAAAAGGACCGTCGCCGCCGGATTCAGTGTCAGGGGTTAGGAAAGTACAGAAATGGATTTGCCCGTGCGGCAGGTGGAGGTGACTTAGAAGGGGCACAACAGGGGCACGACAAGTACTAATGTAACGGAATATCCTAACATAATGGCTAAGATTTGAAAATATTTGGTTTAGCCACCATTCACTCGAAATGCCCCTCTCGATAATTACCTCTCGAACTTTTCGAATCGCGGTGATTACACACAACTCAGGCCCCACGTTGCCTTCTCCTGCGAACTTTCGGGCCGTAAAGTAGTATCCCCACAGGTGGGCCCACCCAGGCCAGGCGCGCCCTGGGGCTGGTCACGCCACCAGGGGGTGTGCTGGCCTGGTGGGCCCCACTAGGCCAATCCAGGTGCCCCTCTGCCCCTTTTTTCACAAAAACATTTAATATGAATTTTCTAGAATTTTTCAGGAAACTTTATGTTTGGCCAATTTTCAGGTTATGAAAATTGATTTTCTCGCAGAAAAAGATTTTTTTGAAAGACACAAAAGCAAACCAGAACCAAAACTACAGAAGTTCTAAGACACTCTAAAAATCAAACAACTAGCAAGACTAAGACTAACAAGACTAAGAGCAACGGTTGGAAAGGAGAAAAATAAAGGTGAGCAAGTATAACCATTGTGAAAACATTGTCATGTTCATTAAAATCCCTTTGTTAACAAGGTTGATCAAGTCTTGTTACCAAAACAATCTTATATGAAACAAAACTTTGCATTTCACTAAATGATTATGTTACCTCAATCTTGATAGCAATAGTCCCAATCATAATATTTTCAAAACTTTCTTGTGGAATGGGACAATATATTTCTCCAACTTTGATGCCTTCAATATTTTCAATTGAGTTCATGCCATAGCTCTTAAAAACCTTCTTGGGGAAATATATAGTATGCTCTTTGCCATTAATATTGAAAGTTACTTTTCCTTGATTATAATTGATGACAACACCTGCAGTATTAAGAAAAGGTCTCCCAAGAATAATAGACGTGTTATCATCTTCAGGCATCTCAAGCACAACAAAATCAGTTAGAACCAAGCAATTATGAGCCACTTGAACAGGAACATCCTCACATATACCAACAGTAATAGTAGTAGACTTATTAGCCATTTGCAAAGATATATTAGTTGGTATCAACTTTTCTAGCTGGAGTCTCTTGTAGAGAGAAAAAGCATAACACTAACTCTAGCACCCAAATCACACAAAGCAGTTCTAACATAATTATTATTAATAGAGCAAGGAATAGTTGGAATACTTAGATCACCGAGTTTCTTTGGAACCTTACCATTAAAGGAATAATTAGCATGCAAAGTAGAAATTTCCTCATTAGGAATCTTCCTTTTATTAGAGACAATATCCTTCATATACTTTGAATAAGGAGGCAACTTAATAGCATTAGTCAAAGGAATTTACAAAAATAAAGGTTTCATCCATTCACAAAACTTTTTATAGTGTTCTTCCTCCTTTGACTTGTGTTTCTTATTAGGAAAAGGCATTGGTTTCTGCACCCAAGGTTCTCTTTCACTACCATGTTTATTAGCAATAAAATCTTCCTTAGTGTACCTAGTGTTCTTAGTGTGCTTCTCGGGTTCTTCTTCAATTTCTTCCTTATCAGGAACATCATTTTTATCAATACCTCTTTCAGTTTTAGCATCATAGATATATATACTATTAGGATCTACAGCAGGTTCAGAGGGTTCCTCATTTTTTTTATGTTTCTTTTTCTTTCTCTTATGAGGACTACCACTATTTTAAAACTTGTTGAGAATCCTGCTCAATTCTTTTAGGATGTCCTTTAGGATATAAAAGATCTTGAGTGGTAGCACCACTCCTAGTTCTAATTCCATAAGCATGTTTATCTCCAGAAGCATTAACTAGCATATCTTTTTGTACCTTAGCAAGTTGATTAATTTAGGTTTGAACCATTTGGAAGTTTTTAACAAGCATTTTAACATCATTAGCAGTTCTTTCCACAATATCTTTCAACTCATTAATAGCTCTAGAGTTCTCCAATAAATGATTCTGAACTTGTTTATTAAAATTACCTTGTTTAACAATAAAAGTGTCAAGTTCCTCTAAGCATTGATCAGGATGTTTACCATAGGGAATATCACCTTCATCAAAGTGTTGGAGAGAGTGTACATCAATAGTAGATGAGTGGGGAATTGGCTTACATAATTCTTCTATAGGAGGTAAATTATTCACATCTTCAGATCTAATACCCTTCTCCTTAAGACATTTCTTAGCTTCTTTCATCACTTCATCATTTAATTCAATCAATCCCCTCTTCTTTGCTGTTGGTGTTGGAGTTGGCTCTGGCACAACTGGTTCGGGAGTAGTTGGCTCAGGTATAATTGGCTCAGTTGAAGTCCAATCATCACAATTCTTGCTTTTTTTAGCCATTAATTTTTCAGCTTCTATAGGAGTTCTTTTCCTGAAAACACAATCAGCAAAACTATCTAGGTATGTCCTAGATTCATCAGTTAGTCCATTATAATATATATCAAGAAGCTCATTTTAGGTAATGGACATACAGGATGTGCATGAATCAAGGCACAGAACCTTGTCCATGACTCAGGCAATTTCTCCTCTTCTCCCTTTTTAAAATCAAAAAGTTTCTACAAAGCAGCATGTCTAGTACTAGGGGGAAATATTTCTGAAAGAAAGTAGCAATCAAGCAATCAGGTGTAACATCCCAAAAATCATGAATTGTAAAAGCATGCATTGCATTCATATTTTCAAAGCATTTAGAGCTAGCACAAAAAATTTCAAAGTTTGAATTCAAACAAAACCATTTTATGCCCATTTTATCAAATCATATGAGGCATGGTTTTGTTTTATTTTTTTCAAAGGGCCAAAGTGATTCTGAGTAAATTTATGTTTTTAACACACTCTTGGACACTAGAATGGTCTCACAAAATTTTGGTGGAAATTTTAATTGATTTGGAGTTGATTTGAGCTTTCAAACCTTATTTAGAAAATTAAATTAGAAAAACAAAAACAAAAGAACAAAAAAAATAGAAGCAGACCAGCCAACTGGCTCAGCCCACCCCCACGGCCCAACTCGCATCCCACCCAGGAAACCCCCGCTCACCCCTTTCTCTCTCCCGCGCTCACCCTACCCCACAGCCATTGCCACTGGGCCCTGCGCCAGCTCACTCCCTTCTTCCCCAAATCCCGCGCGCGGCCATGTCGTCACCGGCCGTTTCCTCCTTTTCACTGTCGTGATCAATTCCATTGATTCACTGCGAGATTGTCACCCCTGCGTTGGCTATTTAATCACCACCTCTCCACGGTCCTTTCCCCCCAAACACTAGCACCAGAGCGCCCCCAGGCTGGCCGTATTTGCGCTTGCGTCGCCGCTGCCCGAGCATCTCCGGTGAGCTATTTCGATGACCCTCGAGCGCCCCCTTGCTCCTCGTTCATTCGGTGTTGTTCCTCTGCCCCTTACGCTTCTTCTGACACCATTGGTTCGCCCTGTACTGCCCCAGGTTGTCGACTCCATCGAGCACCGCAAACACCCGACGCCGTCCTCAACTTTGGCAAGCAATAGCGGTACGAATCGAACGCCCCTTGGCCTCAGGTTTGAACCATGTTGAGCGCCTCGTCCTTGTGCACACACTGATGCTATTTGTTTGTCCTAGGGAGACCTAGAACGTCGTCGTCGTCTCCGCCAACCCGTGCTCGACGTCAGCAAGGTTTCTGACGAGCTCTCTCGGCTACTACAGCACGCCCCCACCCACGCCAGCAACACCTTTATCATCCTCGTGTTGTTGCGAGTCTGGTAAGCCACTACACCTCCCCTATCCCCCTCTGGAATCGCCAGATCATCGCCGCCAGTAGCGCCGCCGCCAGACTTTGGTCGCATGCATCATAGCCGTTGGATCTAGATCTAGTGGATCTGATTAGATCACTTAACGAAGGAGTATCGATAGATCTGGTCCGTGCGATTTCATTTTAATCCTACGGCTCTCGTTGATCGATCCACCCGAACTGGTACGGGCCAATCAGACACAGCCATGTGTCTGTGATTTTGTTTTAAAATCTGTTTTTATATCTATTAGAGATTCAAACTTGTAAAATTCATATCTTGAGTTCTGTTTATCCAAAAAAATGCAAATAAGATATCTTTGGATTCAAAAAAATGAGCCCTACATTAATGTGGGCTTGAATTTTTATTTTGCTTCTGTAAAATTTGGTTTATTTGCAGAATCAAATATAGACTTATTTTGACTATATAAATTATTTAGAAAATGATTTTAAAGCAATTTTAAGTTTATGTAGACTATAAACAGTTGGTTTTGTGTTCAGTACTGTTTGACTTGACTTGTTTAGTATAGAAAAGTCATTTCATTGCATTTGCATGCATTCATAATATTTTGCTTGAATATTGGAATGTGAATTTGGTGCTATTATTTTATGTGTAGATTTTGGTACTAGTGGTGATTGTGAGTGTGAGGATCGTTGCTACTCCCCCAACTACCAAGGCAAGTGGTGCTTCATGTATTTGTCTTATTATTTTGACTATGAACTAGTGATATTTTGAATAGGGCTTGCATGAAATTTTTGCTAAGTATATATATGTTATGCCTTGGGAAATCCTAGTAGTTGTAGTCTTAGTAGATTTTTGTCTAAGTTAATATACTTGATATGTTATCATGCTTAGCCTAGCTAGTATCAAACAAGGGTGGAATATATTCATGTTATGGAAATTTTGCTAAGTCATTTGACTTGTGGGTTGACTAATAAAACAACTAAGTGAATGAATCACCTGGGTGGAATGGTATGATGGTTTATGTTGAGTGGTTACACAAGGCCCATGTATATGGTTTACTTTGTGTATCTCAATTGTGGAAAGCCACCCAAGAACAAAGGGATTTGAGATACTTAGTGTTTAGAAGCTTCAAGTGCAACCACATGGCATATGGGCTCTGCCTTGACCAACTAGGTTGCAAGAACTTAGCCAGATGGATAGTTGGTGGTAGGGTTTATAGGATGGAACGCGTCCATGGTGGTCTAAGGGAAGGCTTATGAAAGGTCTTGTCTCGATGCATGTCAAGTCTTGTGGGGAAAGTGCACCACCTCTAGAGAGGGTAAAACCTAAGTACTTAGTCGTGTCCCCGGCAACGGACAATTTGAGCATCAAAGACATTGAAGGTATCAAGGATCTCCTCATCCCAATTTATAAGTTAAAACTTGTGGAAAAACAAGGGTAAAGGTTCACCAATGTCTATTGGTCATTCCTTGGGAGTTTTTATCAAACAAAAATTTAGTGTTTTTCAACTGATAGAAAAAACCTATTTTGAGAAAAGCAAGCCTAAGCTACACTTAGCCAAATTCATATAGATGTTAGAAACTACTATGGTATCACTTGCCAATACAATTCCAAATGTATTGACCCACTGTGGCTGTAACTTATGATGTTGCAGGTTATTCTGATGAGGATTAGGGTTATGAGTCTACACTCAACATGCTTGCCTGTGTCACATGAAGATGAAGACTTTAATTTATTTACTTATGTTATGAACTCTTGTATTAGCCTTTGGCTATGGAGTTGTAAAAGACTATGTTTATATCTGGAATGACGATGTAATAAAGACCTTTGTATCTGTGTACTTCATCTTGAACTGTGGATGCTAGCATTTGATCCAGGGACTAGCATTGCAATCACAGGGACCTTTACCTTATAAAGGTGGGGTCTTACAGATGGTATCAGAGCACTGTGTTGCCTGTAGGATTATGACCCTAAGTTGGACTAGACTAGGAAAACCACTGAGGAAAAAAATGCAACTATGGCAAATTCCACACTTGTCTTTTTCTTCTCGTAAACCTCTTCTAATCTTCTTTCTCATCTCTATTTGTAGATGGCCGCCATCAACGAAGCCGTCAAGAAGGGACCACTCATGACCATGACTTTAGAATGTGAGACGGAGTTTCCCAAATCACTCAAAACCCTTATGGTTAGCTTGGGGATACATGGTGAGGCCATGTACAAGGGATTTCCAGCTATGGATGAAGGAGAGGAATATTGGTGGGTGCAACTTCACTTGTACAAAAACAAGGGAGATAACCACAAAGAGTCGGGATTCTATATGGGCACCAACTCAGAAATGTATACAACATTCTTTGACACTACAAGAAATGCAGCTTGGAATTCTATCAAGGAGCTTGGTGAAAGACTCAAGTACAGAATGTTCAATACCCAAAATAACCTTAAGGAGGAGAAGGAGTATACCCAAGACTTAGAGACCGCCATAAAACGTCTAAGGGAAGATATCTTAGACTTAGCATATGAGTGAGAAATGTAACGTACCTCGCTAGTTGGACCACCACACTTGTCGTTTTCTCGCAAAAAATTGGGATGACCCACAAGTAAAGGGGGTGTATCGTAGTACTTTCGATAAATATGAGTGTCGATCCCAACGAGGAGCAGAAGGTGTTGAACAGTGTTATGTAGCAGGAAATTCCCTGTGAATACTTAGCAAACGGATTTTAGTGGTTTTATGACAAGGCAACAAAACAAGGAGCAAGTAACAGAAGTAACGAACAAACGGAGCAAGTGTCCCAATCCTCTCTTAGCAAAGGACAAGCCGGTGGAAATACTTATAAGGACCAAACGTTCTCGAGGACACATGGGAATTCTGTCAAGTGCTTTCGCTTCAAATAGCCGAGTACTCTTCTCTGGTGTTTGTAAGTGTTGTGTGGGTGAACCTGTGCTAACATATCGCCCATCCTAGGACTAATACATACTTGTGATTAAACCCCCTGCAAACATCCGTAACTACAGGAAATTAATGAAGATATAAATCTAACCACAGCCTTAAACTCTGAGATCCTACGCTCCCTTGTGCAAAGGTGTCCTAACGGGGGTTCAGGTTTCTGTCACTCCGGCAACCCCATAATTAGTAGCCAAATAGACAATGCATTCCCCTAGGCCCATAAATGGTGAAGTATCATGAAGTCGACGTTCACATGACACCACTAGAAGAATAGCACCACAACTTAAATACTAAACCATTGAATAATAACTCATCACAGATTCACTACTAACAACATGACTCCTCCCATGTCCTCAAGAACTAAATAAACTACTCACAAGACATCATATGGATCAAGATCAAAGATGATATGGTAATGGATAACAATCTGAACATAAACAATAATCCAATGTTTCCACTCACAAGCATCAACTACAATAGTAATCAACATCGGGAAAGTTTCCCCTAAGAACTAAAGCAATATTCGACACAATTGTTACAGTGTGACGGAGTGGTGATGATGGTGCTGGTGGAGATGATGGTGTGGTTGATGATGATGATGATCCCGATGAAGCCTAGCTTGATGAAGGTGTTGATGGCGACGGTCTCCCCTCTTCGGGAAGGAATTCCCCCGGCAGAAATCTGTCTGCCGGAGAGATCTTTCTCTCTTGGTGTTTTCCGCCCCCAGAGGCGGCGGTAATCTCTCTGTGGTCGCTCCCCAAGCCTTAGGGTTTCAAAGGGAAGATATAGGCGAAGGGGCGGAGTCGGAGGCTGGGCAGGTGGGCCACACCTACCCTAGGCGCGGGGTCAGGTGGGCCCATGCCTAGTGGGTGTGGGCCCCTGAGGCCCCTCTTCGTCCCTCCTTCTGTCTTCCTTCGTCTTCTGGTAAAATAACATGTTTCCATATTTTTCTGCTATTTTTCTGATCTTCGCGAAATAGCACCGAAACGCCTTCTTTTCCATCAGAATCCAGACTCCTGCAGTCCATCCTCCAAGAATGATCCAACATGCATAAACAGATGAAAAGCCATAATTAATACCTCATAATAAGACAAATATCAATGAATAGAGGTAAATTATGATATAGAATGGTGATGCAAATTGGGCGTATCAACTCGCCCAAGCTTAGACTTCGCTTGTCCCCAAGCGAAAACTGAGCTCATTAAACATGTCCATAGGTTTATGGAGTGAAGTTTCGATAAAATATTACGAATAAGAAGCATCACACTTACCATTGCACAACTCATAGAAGAAAGCAACTCACCATTATATAACTTAGTTTGCAACCAAGTACAGCAGTCACAATAGAGATGCATAAAGATAAATCATAATTGGAATTGGCAAACTTGTTCTTGGTCAGAGAACACCCGGCAAACAGTTTCGCAAAAAGCTTTTTATAGAAGTTTCAAAACAGGAGCATTCTTTGCTCAAAAAGGTTTTTCACAAGTGAAGGCTTTCAAAGTAATACTCAATAGATAAGAGTTTTGTGAAAACAAGGAAGTTAAAGAACATGATTGAATAAACCACCATATGAATGCTTGAAACACAACAACTCAAATGCTTGCTGGAGATAGAGTGGAAGTAGGTTTGCTGACTCAACTTGGAAGTGGGAGAAAGGTCCCTTCTTAGAGGGTAGGAGGGATTACAACTCATAAAGAGCTTCCAAAAGATTATGGTACTTACTAGCTTTGATCCCTCATTGCCCCTATCATAAGCATCTTGAGATGATTAAGGTTAAAGTGAACAAAGATGGAGTATATGCTTGACGAAATATAAGTTGGCATTCTCATGTCCCTTGAATACGAGGGCCACTCCTCATGCATACTCAACTTTGGGCCCAGGTAAGTTCTTTTCATTGTAAGTATTTGCATATCATTGAGAACCGCCAACGGGGTACCCCTTACACATGGTACAGGAGCTTTCCCATAACCAAAATGACAAGGCAAGCAGACAATAAGCATCTCAGCGATCTTTTTATTTACTATGTGTATAGCTTTTTATTGAGGATGCTTCATAGATGACTCACTATGGTGATGCTGCAAGTTTCCACCATGATTAAGCATGGCTTAGGCTAGCGGCCCAGGAGTTTCTCTAACACATGATACAAACTCCATGGACTTACAAGTTCCCTCTTTATTTCACACTGTTGACATCCATAGACAAAAGAGCACGATATCAACTGTGTACAGAGTACAAGTGCAATGTTGAAAACGTTCCCTGTGACAACACGGTTCTGCTAATTCCAACGTATAGATGCAAGCATATACAACTTCGATGTTCACAATGGTCCAAGTCTATTAGGGGCAAGGAAATAACATGTGCCATCAAGTTCGTGAGAGCTTTACTAACTAGTTTTCACATAACAAAATACTTTTTAATTCGAAAGGTAGATGAAGCTTGAGAATTTGCTTGGAATAGAAAAATCTACTAGGTAGATATGGTGGACACAAGTGGCAAAAGTTTTGGGTTCAAAGGATTTTGGAAACATGAGAAGTATGCCTTCTCAAAACAGGTTTTTGGCTATCAAGGCTGGGTAGCTAGCAAGAGAGTTGAAAGAAACAAGCAAACATACAAGTAATAAAGCCAAACATGCAATCTTCCTTGAAGACACAAAAGAATCTTAAATAAAGAATACTAAGCTTATGAGCCAACAATAAAGAAAACAAATGATACCAAATACATGTAAGCTTTTTCTTTCTTTCTTTTTCTTTCAAACTAAAGCCACTGACCAGAACTTGGTTTGCCAAAACCAATTTAGATCCACTTGATGATCCCAAAGTGGTGCCAATACTAATCAACAAGATCCATCATATAATATAGGTTGCAAACTAAAACAAGAAGTGCAAAAAGTAAAAGATGAGACTTCTCATTAATATTCAATAAAGGGATTCACACCAAGGGATACATAGATAATCAACTAAAGGAGAGATACTTCCACATGCAAACCAAACTATAAGATAACCTCTCTACCACAGATATGAATCCACTAAAAGGGTAAAAGATAAAAGATAATGGTGGTGATACCGCGACACTCCCCCAAGCTTGGAACAAGCCAAGGGGATGCCAAACCTGATGACGAATTACTCCTTCGGTGGTGGTGGTGTTCTCTTGATAAGATCTTCAATAAGTTTCTTCAAATCCTCCATATCGAAGGTCAGAGTATGAATTAACTCTGAATTATGCTCAATGCAGCCCATGATCAACTCGTACCAAGGATCCCAGTCCTTGTTATTCTTTCTCCATTCTTCCAAATTAGAGTGTTTCTTTCCTGCACGGTTAGAACAAGGGGTACTAGGAGGAAGTGTGCGTGGAGCGAGGATATGACACGGAGTTCTCCCTCCTATAGACATCTGTGCTGTCCTCCTAAGCTAGGTAGGTTGTGCCACCAAACCAATGCTTGCGACGGTAGCGCGGGTGTCCGGTTGCTTGTCCTCCTCCATGTCTCCTTCACAACCTACCAAAATATCCTCCTCCTTGGGGACTTTAGGTTCTTCTTCCTCGGGCTTCTTGCCTTTGTCGTTGGCAGAGACCATGGTGCTCTAAACTTGAGAAGATTTCCTCACAGAAACAGATTGAAACGAAAACACGACGGATGCACAAACCTCAGGGGATCCAGGGGGTTATATATTACGAAGATTCAATGCATAAGGAAGGTTTTGACATGGAAACATGGTGGAGTCGGAGCTCGAGGGTGGAACACCCCCCTCAGGCACGGCCAGGCTGGGCCCGCGCCTGGGGTGGGTTTGTCCACCCCAGGCTCCATTTCCTCTTTAGTTTCGTCTCGTAACTTCCCTTATGTATTAAAAAATCAAAAATATAAAAAGATTGGAGTTTCACAAACCTTCTGTTTTCACCACTTTTACCTATTCAAAGACGAACTCTGCAGATTCCTTCTCTCTTTCTCCTGAGAATTTCCTTCATACAAAACTTTTACACAAACCCAATGACAACATTAGTGTAAGCAAAAACAATAAACCTTTGGTAAACACTTTAACTGAAAACCCATCAAAACAAAAGCATCTGTAAGAGGCAAATGCAAATGATGGCAGAAATCTGTCAAAACAGACCAGCAGGTAAAGATTGATTTTTTAAAAGACCTTTTGTTTCTAAAATCAAAAAGTGTAGAACTGATGAAAGTTGGGTAACAACTTGGAGAACAAGCTCATAAAAATGCAGCTCCATCCGAAGTACTGAGCTTCCTCACGAATTTTTACAATGTAGCACAAAAATCTGTCCCAGGACAACCACTTTTCACAACTCCTCTACTTCACAAAAGTAGTTGAACTTGACACAAAAAACAAAACAAAAAGGATAAGGAGCGGTCATTACTGAGGTAATAACTTCCAAGACTCGACCAAACTCTTGGGTTATCTCCCAACAAGTACTTTTCTTTAATGCCTTTAAGTTAGGCTCGAAACTTCCAAAGATGCTCGCAAAGGAGATATATATCTGAAATGAAAGAGAGCATCCAGAAGCAAATAACCAACACACTTGAGCCTAACCCACTTCCTATGCATGGGGGTATCATGATAAAACGAATTGTTGAAACAAAAGGCCACAAGCATAGGAAGACAAAATAGATGCAACTTTAAAGCTTTCAACATAAAACGGGGAAATTTAACATCATTTAGATGCATAAAACCATGTTTCCCTCTCTCAAAATAACTTTTAGTAGCACTTTGAATAAAGTTGACAATATAACTGTCACTGGAAACAGCTTTATCATCAGAATAAGCATACTTACACTCACCAAAAAGAGGTCCAAGGTCATAGACTGGATCAATAGAAGCAAGTTGTTCCATCCTGAAATCTTAATTAGGCAAGTTATTTTCACAAGGAGCTTTAGCAAATTTGGAAAAGTTAAACTCATAAGAATCTCCATCAAACTTAGTTAAAACCTTTTCCTTCTTATAATAAATAATAGCTTCACAAGTGTTCAAGAAAGGTCTACCAAAAATGATAGGACAAGTTTTGCTAGATGCTGAATTAAGCACTAGAAAATCAGCATGATACATAATCTTACCACAGAGAACCTCCACATCTCTTATAATGCCAATGGGGCAACTGGTCTCCTTGTTAGCAATGTGAATAACCACATCAATGTCCTCAAGCTCACAAGGACCAATCTCATGCATAATTTCCCTGTAAAGCTCATAAGGAATAACACTAGAACTAGCACCAATATCACATAAACCATAGTAGCAATGGTCACCAATTTTAACAGAAAGCACAGGAACACTAGCTTTTCTAGCCTTACTAGGATGAGAAATAATATTAGAAGCATCTTCACAGAAGACAATGTGCTCATCCTCTATATTTCTAGTGACGGTGTGAAAGGATACTGATGTCGCCTAGAGGGGGGGTGAATAGGCGATTAAAACTTTTCCTGGAGTGGCTCAACAAAGGCGGAATAAAACTATTGTTTACTTTGTTAAGCACAACCTAGAACAACTAAGGTTCACCTATGTGCACAAACAACTTATGATAAGCAATACAAGCAACAAAGTGACAGCAAGATATATATTACTTCAAGCACGAACGCTATCACAATATAAAGTGCATAAGTAAAGAGCTCGGGTATAGAGATAACCGAGGCACGCGGGGACAACAATATTTTACCGAGTTACTCCCAACATGGAGTACGTCTCGTTTGGAGAGGGGGTGGTATCAAACCACCAACGCCAGAAAAGGCCTCCCTTATTCTCCGGTGTATCTCACCCCAATGGAATCGATCCACGCTTCCACTATCGGTGCACTTGTCGGTGGCAACCGGAACCTCTCACAAGGTTGGGGCACTTCTCCACAACTTAATTGGAGGCTCCCAAAAAATGCCACCAAGGCCACAAAACCGTCTAGGGTTCCAAGAACCCAAGAGGGACAAGCTCCAATGAGTAACTCAAACCAAATCCTCCGAGGAGAACACAAACCGATGCACCAAATGCAATGGCAAGGACACAAGAAGTGCTCAAATCCTTCTCTCCCAAATTCCACCAAAGCTACAAAATCTTATGGGGGAATAAGAGAGGAAGAACAATGGAGGAAATCCACAAAAGACTCCAAGATCTAGATCCCAATATGTTCCCCTCACTTAGAGGAGAGATTGATTGGTGGGATTGTAGATCTAGATCTCCTCTTTCAAATCCCTCAAGAATATGAAAGAATCATAGGAGGGATTGAGAGGAAGCAAGCTCAAGAAGGTCAACAATGGAGGGGAAAACTTGCAAGATTCGTTTTTGAACCATTGGGGAAGAAGTCCCCTTATATAGGCCCCTCCAAAATCCAACCGTTGCAGCCCAAAAACGCGATTCCCAGTACTACCGGACTTTTTCCCGGTACTACCGGACTTTCCCGGCACTACCGGACATTTCCTGGGGTTCCTGGGGCGCCGAACGTATTTTTTTCTCTGTGCTCCCCGGTACCAAAATGCAGTACTACCGGATCCTGGTCTGGTACTACCGGTCACCACAAAACGAAAACAACCATAACTTTTGCACCTGAACTCCGATTTCGATGATCTTGGGCTCGTTTCGAAGAGGAAAACAACCTATACAATACCATGCAAAGAAAAATCATAGTCCAGAAAGTGAGGATAGATCCAAATGACGAAGTAAAAAACCTTCTGCCGTGCTAGGTACTAAAATGCGGTACTACCGCTTTTTGGTACCTAGCCCGGTAGTGGCTTTTGGAAACTTGTCAAAAACCTTCTGCCGTGCTAGGTACTAAAATGCGGTACTACCGCATTTTGGTACCTAGGAGGGCAGTGGCATTTGGCAACTTGCCAAAACCTACTACTGCGCTACCGCATTTTAGTACATAGGAAAATTCAAACCTTTATAACTTTTGATTGGTAACTCCGATCGACCCGATTCCAATTGCGTTGGAAAAAGGACGACATGAGCTACCCTATGAAAGGTGAAAATATTGGTTATCACCAAGTGAGAATGTATCATGTATAATAATGTGAGATACCTCACTTGGTGAGAAACTGAAAAGCCGCCAAGATCAAAATCGCAATAAGATACAAAAGGAAGATCCGATTTTGATGAACAAGAGCTTGTTATGGATATTACCACAAGCTCTACATCCTCACATGGATAAGACAAAATAACAACTAAATATGATGATGCAAATATGAAAAGGTTTGATCTCTGTCCGAACGAAGTGAACGAGTTACTCATTCGAGAGCCCCTCTTGATAGTACGGTTGTCTATCCTAAACCCGTTCTCCCACACACAACATGAGACCGGCAAAAGGGAAAACCTAGCAAGATTATACCTTTGCTTTGAGAATTCCACTTGAGCTCGATGTAGACGATCTTTCCCTTCTCAAGATGGAACGCCTTTCTTGATTCCTCATCATCGATCCATGATCACCGAGGATGGCAAGCATTAAACATGAGATATTCTATAGATGGCGCATTTTGAGCTTGCACATCACATCTTCTTCTACATATCATTGACCTTGAAGCAAACACATGCTCCAAGATATGCCAATGGACAAGTCCTACAAGTATAACTTAATACACACATTAGTCCATAAAGATTGTCATTAATTACCAAAACCACACACGGGGGCCCACATGTTCTTTCAATCTCCCCCATTTTGGTAATTGATGACAATCCCTTTAAGAGGGTTTATATAAGTAATTTTAATGAACAAACTGGTAACACCAATATCAGATACTACATAAGTATGTGATATTGGTACCACCATATATAGAGCAAACTCCCCCACAATCTATGCATGTGTGATGAACTTGAATTTCATTGCATATATTGACAATCATTATCATTGGTGGAGTTTCCACTATATATACCACATGCTAAGAAACGACAAAGATGCAAGAGCATGAGAGGCAAATGCAGAAGAACAAACTCAATGCATAAACCAACTTCCCTTAAACCCTCTAAAACTTCTCCCCCATTGGCATCGATTGCTGAAATAGGTGACAAGTTCTAGAAGGCAAATATAATAATAATTCCTCCAAAGGTGTGCCTTCGCACGTATCCAATGATGAATACTTGGGAGGGAGTATAACTATATCGAGGACCCGAAGATTGCCAAAATAAATAAATTCAAATGATGCAAGCAATTACAAGGTCCTACAAACCAATTGAAAACAACAAATGAGTTCAAATGGAAACTACAAGATATTATGATATGAGCAAGAGAGTGCTTTAAATAAAAAATAGAGAAGCTCCCCAAGATTTGTGCACTATTCAACATAAATGCATTAGAATACATATTGCACAAATATGGAATCCTTGCTCCCCATAAGCATTTCAAGCACAACAAATGAGAGATCAAATAAATGCTTAAATAAAATAGAGAAGCTCTCCAAGATTTGTGTGCACTTTAGAATCGTTGTATTTCAATACAAAAATGCACAAATATGGAATCCTCACTTCCCCATAAATATTTTAAGACGCAATAAATGAGAAAAAAGATAAATGAGCATTATTAAATGAATTAGATGAGCTCCCCAAAGATAATGCGCCAATTATGATAATTGCATTTGGGAACAAGGTGCATAATCATGGAATCCTCACTCATCCAAGTTCATTTAACAATACAAGGCATGAGAGAACAAATATGAGTGCCCAAATATGCAAACAAGAGGAAAAAGCACTCATAGGCAATTAAATTTGGAAGCCACCGAAGAATCAAAAGAAATAGAAAGGTGGTCTCCAATGATTAAAAATCAACTAAAATTATCTCCTCATATGTGTATATGTCTCTAAATGGAAAACATCACAAAGACATATGCCAAAAAATAAATATGCACACATAAAGAAGATTATTCAAGAAAGCACATAAAAGGCAAAAATGAAGTCATAACATATATCAATAAGATTTTTGCTTCAAAGCATGGCCAAAGGCTCACATATGTCTTATTGTACATTAATGGACTTCAAACACCAACACACTACATATATTACAACTTCCACTAAGGGAAGAGGAGAAAGTTGGAATATATGGAGAAATGCAACAAGTATCACAAGAAAAATTTAACTAGCAAAATCTCACTATTGCACATGAGAGAAGTGAAGGAAAACATAGGCAATAAAATTGCTAGATTGACATATTTGGGATTGGAGGATCATATGCATGATTATGTATAGTCCCAATTATATATACTCATCTCAACTTATACACATATACAATAGAGAGTTCTCTTAATACCATGGCTAGAGATACAACAATTACAAATACATGAATTCATGCCAGAAGGCAACCGACAAACGGTTGGAATCAAGATATATGAGCATGAGAAAGAGATACTTGTTACCGAGATATAATTGGTAGGATGTAGAGGATATGAATTCATTGATCATCCTATAGCTTGCCTCCAATTTTCATTAACGCACCACTTCTTCAAGATTGAGAGACAAGCATCCATTATATCTCCAATGTACCTAAAACATATTTAAGTACAAAAATGGTCCCCAAACATATTGGGTCCAAAGTAGTTAGTGCAACTACAATACATAGGTGAGACTCCACATAATTATGTGCATATTGATATGAAATTGAATTTCATGCACAACTTAGCCGATGGGAATTGGTGGAGTTTCCCCTATATATTGGATTAAATAAATCAAGCATGCCATAATATAAACATATAGTAAATATGCATGCATGAAGCTTTCAAGAACCAAAAAGGAGATACAGTTTGAACAAAAACACCAAGTAAATCGAGATTGCACACACAAGAGTGTGACATGACAAATGATGTCCAAATTGTATCAAAGAACCAATTCAACACATGAAAGATCACAAGTTCAACAAATGAACTAGTCTAAAACCAAAAGAGCAAAAGATAGATAGAAATATAAATGCTCAAGGATTTATCTCATTCTAAAATGGTCAAATCATGAAACAAGGAATGGGACAAAACCAACTCCCAAAAAGAGCAAGGTTCCAATAAGAAACCCAACTCCCCAAACTTCTCATGATGGCACAAAGTACCAAAATGAAAAGATTGAGGTTCTAAGCACAAAAAACCCGATATGGATCAAACAAAGAAGCATAAATACGAGTGTTCTAAATAATATAGGAGATCTCACCCATAAGTAGTACATTATATAGAATTTTGCTTTTGAATGCAAAATGCACACAAATGAGATCATCACTACTACCTACATTAAATAAAACACAAGAGGATACCAATAAAATAAGAAGATCCAAAAGTAGCAGAATACATGGGAGCACACAAAACATTTACTTGGACAAAGATAGGACAATATTAAGCAAGGGCCAAAGTGAATATGATCAATAAATTCTACCATAAATTGGGTACTCATTGTACAAGGACAAGAAATATTGGGAATAATTTTCCCAAGGTAGCTTGCATGGATATCCAAGATCATAGTCACAACAAGAAGCATATAAAAAAATATAAGAATTAAGCATGATACTTCGAACAAGATTCTTGGTAGCTTCCAATAGTCACACAATCACTAGTGATTAGAGTAACTTGAAGCAAATGGTTTCCATGATGATATAGAGATCTAAATATGAGAAAACACATACCAAGAAACACTCTCATATACAAGATCCAAAATATGATCAACAACAACATTCAAGCAAATTGGAACTAGTATGAGCAAATGTGTCACATAGGTGCTAGATAATTATCAATATCAATTCTAAGTGACACAACCTCGAATATTCACATTTTCTAGGATTGTAATATGCACTAAGCATATGACTCCCCCATAATGTGATACTACCATAAAACCAACACGAGGCAAAATGATACAAATAGAGATAATTAATGGACATTATAAAATTAAATTTCTCATGAGAATTATACCACATAAAGACTAGAAAATAATCCAATATAAATACTAGGTGGTATTACTCATGTACACACAATTTTTAGTATTGTGGAATGCCCAAGAATAACACTCCCCCAAAGTGGGATAATCCATTAATCTCTCAAAGAGCCAAATAAGATACCAAATATAACCAAGTAAGGCTCAAACACAAGAAACCCACATACATGGTGGGCCACCTAATCATACACAAATATGCTTGATACCTCAAGATAGTTAAGTGGAAAGCACAACATGTACAAAAGCATGGAAGATACAAAACTAACACATGCACAAGGGGGCGAGTAACTTTCAATGAAATGAGTTAAGCATATGTTACCGCAAGGAGGAACATTGGAAATATAATAGGAGCAATATAATCCACATGACTTGGCTTGACAAATATAATAATGAAGATCCCTCAATTCTTCATGATGTAGCCAAGTCTCCAAAGCCCTCCAAAAACACCTAATGATCAAGTTTTGGCTTGTTGGTCCCCAACCAAGTTGGGTCCTAAGAGGTTAGTCACAATAGGCTTGGCAACCCAAATGGCTCTTTTCTTCACACCACATTGGGCACCAACAAACTTGGCAAACACATTGCCAACCTCATCCTTACAAAGAGAATAAGCATCATCAATAATGATAGGGTTGGATGAGGAGATAGCAATAGTGCATGAGGAAGAAATGTGCCCCTTTGCACGACATATGGAGCAAGTTCTTCTCCTACCATCTTTCTTCTTAGGTGAAGCCACGACTCGAGGAAGAGCTCGAGTAGTCCTCTTAGGAAGAGGACCGTCGATGACTTGAGGTGGAGCTTGAGGCCGCTTCCCTTGTTGCTTCACACTAAGAGGCTTTTTCTTCAATGGGCAAGATCTAACATGGTGCCCTTATTCCTTGCACTTGAAGCAAACAATGTTGGCCGGATTCTTGACTTGATCTTGGCCATTCTTCTTGTTGTCCTTGTGCTTCAACTTGATAGTGGACTTGTTCTTGACATTGGAGTTGAATCCAAGCCCACTCTTGTCATTAGGGGATTTTTGCACACTCAAAGATTTTGTTGAGTGTGGCCTTCCCTTGATGACCCTTTTTTAAGTCATTCTTCAAAAAAGTGACTTGAGCCTTGAGCTCTTTGATTTCCTCTATATGGTTAGTTTCAACAAAAGTACTAGAGGAAGTAGGTGCTACATTGTTAGAGCAACAAGGCACGGAATGTAATTCATCACGAGATATAGCACGGTTGTGAGAGGATGAATTACAAGGACTAGCACATGGCAATATAACATTTGGAGTAGATGTAGTGCTAATGTCCACATAAGGCCCACTAGATGTTACCTTTGACATGATGGCCTCATGAGCCAACTTTAGCCTACCATGGGAGACTAGGAGATCCTCATGCGAGCTTGAGAGCTTAACATGGATTTCTTCTAATTTCCCATAGTTTCTAGTTAGCAAAGCAAGTTGAGCCTTTAGCTCAACATTCTCCTTAAAAATAGATGCTTCACAAGAAATAGAGTTAGTAGCACAAGCATCATCATTATTAGTAAGAGGTGAGGGCAACTTGGCAAGCTCTTTTGAATATGAAGCTTTAAGTTTCTCATGTGACTCGGTGAGTTTGATGAGCTCACCATTTATGACCCTAGAGCCATTTTTGAGGTGCTCAAAATCCTCAAGGAGTTTAGCATAAGCAACCTGAGTCTCATCATTTTTACTTTTGAGATCACTTGCCACCTCAAGATCTCTATCATGAGATTACTTTACTCTAGACATCTCTAAAGCAAAGGTCTCCTCAAGAGATTCCTTAGTGGTTTGTTCCTCTTCAAGAGCTTTATTTAGGTTTGAAATTATATTAGCATACTCACGCTCAAGACTACACACTTTATCAAAGTTGTTATCATGCACCTAAATTTGTGTTTCTAACTTATCAATATGTTCTTTGCTCTTAATAGCAAAGTCCAAGATTTCAACAAAGTTAGAGCAAGCAATATCATTTTTAACAAGGGCATGATAAAAAATCTCACCCTTTTCATATAAATCATCAATATCAAGCCCTTCTTCCATCTTATCCACATCCTCCTCATCACAAGGGGTAATGGGTTCCAAAGTAGGAGTTACCTTTGAATCCCTAGCCATAAGGCATAGGTGGGTACCGGAAGAAGGTGAAGATGAGATTGCATTTGTGGTTTTATTCAAAATCTTATCTTGGCCCATAGAATCTTCAGTTTCCTCTACATGGTTAGCAACACAAGCACTAGAGGAAATAGAAGCATTTTTATCATGGCAAAAAGACAACACAAGCATATCATCATGAGATTTATTCAAGTCATTTCTACATGATATGCAAGGACTATTAACACAAGCATGTAAGAAGTTTGTAGTGCTAGAAGTGTTAAAATCCAAAGATAGATCATTGCAACTAGATAGAGATGAGGGATTACAAATAGTAAGCACACTATCCAAATTGCAATTTCTATCACCACTCACCATATCATTACCTAGTGAAAAGTCACATGTTGGTGAAGTGGTAGAGGATGAGAACTCATCTCGACCGGAAGTGGAAGCAACACAATCATCCTCAATAATGTTGGACACAACATATTTATCTTGAAGTTTTTGTCCATAACTCATGAGCGCTCCAAAAATGAATGATTGAAGAGGTAAGTACATAGCTCAAAGCATTAACAAGCACATTAGAAGCTTGAGCATCGAGATATAAGTTTTTCTCATCCTCATAAGATAGATTTTTGAAATCCATAGGACGAGAAAAAGCTATATCTACAATATGCTCCAAATTTGGGTTCATGTCCCGTAAATGAATAAGCATACGAGTTTTCCATATATCATAATTTGTGCCATCAAATATGAACATGTCATTGTGCACTAATCCCCTAGCCGACATCTTTAGTCTCAAGGCGGTGAAGCCTAAAATGAGAGACCGGGCTCTGATACCAATTGAAAGGATACGGATGTCGCCTATAGGGGGTGAATAGGCGATTAAAACTTTTCCTGGAGTGGCTCAACAAAGGCGGAATAAAACTAGTGTTTAATTTGTTAAGCACAACCTAGAACAACTAAGGTTCACCTATGTGCACCAACAACTTATGCTAAGCAATACAAGCAACAAAGTGATAGCAAGATATATATTACTCCAAGCACGAAGGCTATCACAATGTAAAGTGCATAAGTAAAGAGCTCGGGTATAGAGATAACCGAGGCACGCGGGGACAACAATATTTTACCGAGTTCCTCCCAACATGGAGTACGTCTCGTTTGGAGAGGGGGTGGTATCAAACCACCAACGCCACAAAAGGCCTCCCTTATTCTCCGGTGTATCTCACCCCAATGGAATCGATCCACGCTTCCACTATCGGTGCACTTGTCGGTGGCAACCGGAACCTCTCACAAGGTTGGGGCACTTCTCCACAACTTAATTGGAGGCTCCCAAAAAACGCCACCAAGGCCACAAAACCGTCTAGGGTTCCAAGAACCCAAGAGGGACAAGCTCCAATGAGTAACTCAAACCAAATCCTCCGAGGAGAACACAAACCGGTGCACCAAATGCAATGGCAAGGACACAAGAAGTGCTCAAATCCTTCTCTCCCAAATTCCACCAAAGCTACAAAAGCTTATGGGGGAATAAGAGAGGAAGAACAATGGAGGAAATCCACAAAAGACTCCAAGATCTAGATCCCAATATGTTCCCCTCACTTAGAGGAGAGATTGATTGGTGGGATTGTAGATCTAGATCTCCTCTTTCAAATCCCTCAAGAATATGCAAGAATCATAGGAGGGATTGAGAGTAAGCAAGCTCAAGAAGGTCAACAATGAGGGGAAAACTTGCAAGATTCATTTTTGAACCATTGGTGAAGAAGGCCCCTTATATAGGTCCCTCCAAAATCCAACCATTGCAGCCCAAAAACGCGATTCCCGGTACTACCAGACTTTTTCCCGGTACTACCGGACTTTCCTGGCACTACCGGACCCCGGTACTACCGGATCCTGATCCGGTACTACCGGTCATCACAGAACGAAAATAGCCATAACTTTTGCATCCGGACTCTGATTTCGATGATCTTGGGCTCGTTTCGAAGAGTACAACAACCTCTACAATACCATGCAAAGAAACATCATAGTCCATCAAGGGAGGATAGATCCAAATGACGAAGTAAAAAACCTTCTGCCACGCTAGGTACTAAAATGTGGTACTACCGCTTTTTGGTACCTAGCCCGACAGTGGCTTTTGGAAACTTGTCAAAAACCTTATGCCGTGCTAGGTACTAAAATGCGGTACTACCGCATTTTGGTACCTAGGAGGGCATTGGAATTTGGAAACTTGCCAAAACCTACTGCCGTGCTACCGCATTTTAGTACCTAGGAAAATTCAAACCTCTATAACTTTTGATTGGTAACTCCGATCGACCCGATTCGAATTGCATTGGAAAAAGGACGACGTGAGCTACCCTATGAAAGGTGAAAATATTGGTTATCACCAAGTGAGAATGTATCATGTATAATAATGTGAGATACCTCACTTGGTGAGAAACCGAAATGCCGCCAAGATTAAAATCGCAACAAGATACAAACGGAAGATCCGATTTTGATGAACAAGAGCTTTTTATGGAGATTACCACAAGCTCTATATCCTCACATGGATAAGACCAAATAAAAACCAAATATGATGATGCAAATATGCAAAGGTTTGATCTCTCTCTGAACAAAGTGAAAGAGTTACTCATTCGAGAGCCCCTCTTGATAGTACGGTTGTTTATCCTAAACCCGGTCTCCCACACACAACATGAGACCGGCAAAAGGGAAAACCTATCAAGATTATACCTTTGCCTTGAGCATTCCACTTGAGCTCGATGTAGACGATCTTTCCCTTCTCAAGATGTAACGCCTTTCTTGATTCCTCATCATCGATCCATGATCACCGAGGATGGCAAGCATTAAACATGAGATCTTCTATAGATGGCGCATTTTGAGCTTGCACATCACATCTTCTTCTACATATCATCGACCTTGAAGCAAACACATGCTCCAAGCGATGTCAATGGACAAGTCCTACAAGTATAACTTAATACACAAATTAGTCCATAAAGATTGTCATTAATTACCAAAACCACACATGGGGGCCCACATGTTCTTTCACAGTGTCTTTCACAATAGATACCACAGGTTCATCATTCAAATGCTTACCAGGCTCTACAGTTTTCATTGTACCTTTGTTATTTGCACTAATAATCATAGAATACTCCTTTACCTTAGCTGGGAAAGGCATTTTCTCAACATGAGGTTCAGGCACAATATGATTAGTAGTCAAACTTGAGTACTTCTAACAGGAGCATGACTAACAACATCTTTACACGGAGCATGGTACTTATTCCACTTGTTTTGGGGAATTTCAATGTAAGAGGCAAAGGCCTTAAAATAGTTGGCAATACTTTGGGAATCAAGACCAAACTCATTGCTAATATCATGGAAGTCATCAGTTCCCATAAAAGATTTAATGCATTCATAATCATAATTTATACCTGACTTTCTTCCTTTGCCATTCTCCCAAGATTCAGTGTTCTCTTGAATACGGTCTAGAAGATCCCATTTAGCTTCTTCCTTCATACGTGTGAATGATCCATCACAAGAAGCATCTAGTAAATCTTTATCATGAAGAGAAAGCCTAGCATAAAAGTTATTGAGAATGATATTGTTAGGGAGTTCATGAATAGGATATTTAAGCATTAGTAACTTCAATCTCCCCCAAGCATGAGCTGTACTCTCTCCATAAAGAGGCCAAAAGTTATATATAAGATTTCTATCCTTATGAATCTCACTAGGAGGATAAAATTTAGAGTAAAAGAGAGATGCCATCTCCTCCCATTCCATGGATTGTCCATTCTTCAGCAGCTTATACCATTCTTCAGCTCTCCCTTTAAAGGATATGGAGAGTAACTTCTTCTTCACCTGTTCAGTTGTGATACCTGCACACTTAAACAACCCGCATAATTCATGGATAAAAAGCAAGTGCTCACCGGGATGGACAGTTCCATCCCCAAAATAATAATTATCCATAACACGATTAACAATACTTGTAGGTATCTTAAAAGGATCTATTTCAATAGGAGGTGGTTCATCTACTACCCTAGCAGTGGTAGTAGTTTTCCCAAACAGAAAACCAAGTGGGTTATCCATATTGGAAACAAAGTAAGAAGCAGTAACAAAAGCAATACTCACAGTAAAAGTTTCCTTTACCAGTTCCACTCTTCAATAGCGCTTCACTCCCCGGTAACAGTGCCAGAAAATAGTATTGATGACCCACAAGTATAGGGGGTGTATCGTAGTACTTTTGATAAATAGGAGTGTCGATCCCAACGAGGAGCAGAAGGTGTTGAACAGTGGTATGGAGGAGGAAATTCCCTGTGAATACTTAGCAAACGGATTTTAGTGGTTTTCTGACAAGGCAGCAAAACAAGGAGCAAGTAACATAAGTAACGAACAAACGGACCAAGTGGCCCAATCCTTTCTTAGCAAAGGACAAGCCGGTGGAAATACTTATAAGGACCAAACTTTCTCGAGGACACATGGCAATTTTGTCAAGTGCTTTCACTTCAAATAGCTGAGAACTCTTCTCTGGTGTTTGTAAGTGTTGTGTGGGTGAACCTGTGCTAACATATCGCCCTTCCTAGGAATAATACATACTTGTGATTAAGATATAAATCTAACCACAGCCTTAAACTCTGAGATCCTATGCTCCCTTGTGCAAAGGTGTCCTAATGGGGGGTCAGGTTTCTGTCACTCCGGCAACCCCACAATTAGTAGCCAAATACACAATACATTCCCCTAGGCCCATAAATGGTGAAGTATCATGTAGTCGATGTTCACATGACACCACTAGAAGAATAACACTACAACTTAAATACTAAACCATTGAATAATAACTCATCATAGATTCAATACTAACAACATGACTCCTCCCATGTCCTCAAGAACTAAACGAACTACTCACAAGACATCATATGGATCAAGATGAAAGATGATATGGTAATGGATAACAATCTGAACATAAACAATAATCCAATGGTTCCACTCACAAGCATCAACTACAATAGTAATCAACACCAGGAAAGTTTCCCCTATGAACTAAAGCAATATCCAACACAATTGTTACAGCGGGATGGAGTGGTGATGATGGTGCTGGTGGAGATGATGGTGTGGATGATGATTATGATGATCCCGATGAAGCCTAGCTTGATGACGGTGTTGATGGCGATGGTATCCCCTCTCCGGGAAGGGATTCCCTAGACAGAAATTTTATTGCTAGAGAGATCTTTCTATCTTGGTGTTTTCCGCCCCCCCAGAGGCGGTGGAAATATATTTGTGGTTGCTCCCCGAGCCTTAGGGTTTCGAAGGGAAGATATAGGCGAAGGGGCAGAGTCGGAGGCCAGGCAGGTGGGCCACACCTGTCCTAGGCGCGGGGTCAGGTGGGCTCGCGCCTAGGGGGTGTGGGCCCCCTAAGGCCCCGCTTTGTCCCTCCTTTCGGCTTCCTTCATCTTCTAGTAAAATAATATGTTTCCATATTTTTCTGGTATTTTTCTGATCTTCGCGAAATTGCACCAAAACGCCTTCTTTTCCATCAGAATCCAGACTCCGGCAGTCCATCCTCCAAGAATCATCCAACATGCATAAACAGATGAAAAGCCATAAGTAATACCTCATAATAAGACAAATATCAATGAATAGAGGTAAATTATGATATAGAATGTTGATGCAAATTGGGCGTATCAATTTGTCTACGTTATGTTTGGACCTTAGTGTTTGTGGTAGACTTCGTTTGCCATGACTTGTATGTTTTATGGATGATGTATGCTTTTTGCTTTCATTTTATTGTCTTGTTTTTCTCTTACTTGTGTTGTTCTAATATTTCTCTATCTTATACATTAGATGCCTAGCTTTGTGATCAGCACTGCCGAGGAGTTCAATGGAACTTGTTTTGGTTCACGTATCATGTAGTTCACTAGTGTGCTTAACCTCCCACTTCCTAGTATCAAGGCACTCCAGCTCACCAAGTTTGAGAGGAAGGACCTTTGGGGCTTTAGTGTCACGCAGCCAGGACGCCAGACGGAGACACTCACATAGGAGATTTCCTTCAAGCTAATGCACGATGACAAAGAGAAGGGTCTAGATGTAGTCATGCAGGAGCTACTCGGACGCCTCTGCGGACGCCAATCCACCGAGCTTAGAGGCCTCTACTTCCACCTGTTCGGGAGATGTGATGAGGAGGCAGAGGCATTGGTGTATGAGGGTGCTACTAGAGAGACGATAGAGCCAGTTCGTCTGTACCTCCAGGACCTAGAGGGTCTTATTAGACACCTCGACACAGATAGGACCAACGTCATGCTTAGCAATGATGAGCTCCAGGTTCAGTTGAGGGAGAAGGACAAGCTCTTCGCGGAGCAAGACGAGATCGTCAAGGAGATGGAGGATAGATTCGAGAGCCAGGACAAGAAGTTCAAGAATCAGGAGAAGAGAGTTCAGGATAGAAACAAGAAGATCAAGGACATGAGGGCCGAGATAGAGTCGAAGGACTATGAGTTAGAGACTCAGCAGGGAGTGATAGAGAGGCTTCGCTCATAGAAGAGAGCACTTCGTGCGAAGATTGAGGCCTTGACCACCAGCATGGAGGAGTACAAGTCAGCTATGGAGACAGCCAGACTCACTCTAGTGGACGTGGAGGTCGACATGGAGGAGTAGTTGATTATTCAGCTACCTATTTATCTATCATCCTTTGATTATTGAGTCGCAATCATCATCCAACATGTGGATGGCTTGCTTATGTGTTTAATCTTTTCCAAAACTTGTTGTTTACATTGTTCAAACTCTATGTTTTATCTTGGGATTGTTTATTTGTTTGTTTCTATATGGTGTATTGTGCATTGCATCTATGGGTTATATCTCATTACTTATCCTTATTGAAACCACAAATGCCTCCCCGTCATGCCAATCCTAACCCAACCAACAACAACAATAATGTCAATCCCGAGATGCAGCCGTTGATGACAGCTCAAACTCAACTGATGTAGATGATGACCTAGTTCATTGCTAATCATAATCAGAACAATAATAACAACAACAACAACAACAATCCCAATAACCCACCAGATTGTGACATGCTCACCAGGTTTCTAAGGTTGAGGCCAGCCAAGTCCTCGGGAACAACTGATTCAATGGTAGCCAATGACTGGTTACGTTCCGTGAACAAAGACTTAGTCACGGATGGCTGCACCGATGAAGAAAAGGTCCGGTTTGCAGCACATCTGCTTGAAGGACCAGCAGCAACTTGTTGGGACAACTTTCAGATCACCACTCCCCTTGAGGATGTGACATGGGCTATCTTTGAGGATGGTTTTTGCACTGCCCACATCTCATCAGGGGTGATGAACTTGAAGAAGAAAGAGTTCCATAATTTTAAACAGCATCTCCGCAGTGTGGCTGAGTACATTGAGGAGTTCAACAATCTGGCACGCTATGCACCAGATGAGGTTGATACTGATGCCAAGAGGAAGGAGAATTTCCTCGAAGGATTGAATGATGAATTGAACCTTCAGCTATCTATTTCCTATGTCCCAACATATCAATCACTTTGTGACAAGGCCACCATCTTGGAAAACAAGATGAAACAGGTTAAGGGCAGGAAGAGGAAGCATAATTTTGATAAGCATAACTCGGGATCATCCCACAAGCGTTCCCATACTGATGATAGTGGAGGTTCTGGATTCCACAAGCATGGGAAGTATAACAGCCACCACAACCACAACCGTCACCATGACAAAAAGAATCATCGCAGTCATCACCATGACAAGTATAAGAACCACAAGAGTGGACACAAGATTCACCACAGTGGGAATGGCAATGGAAGTCAGCCTGCTAAAAGAGATATCAGCCAGATTGAGTGCTTCAAATGCAAGAAAACTTGAAACTATGCAAATGAATGCCCAGAAAAGAAAGTTGAAGGAGCCAACAAGCCCAACCCTTTCCATAAGGGACAAGTGAATGACATCAATGTGGAAGAAATATATGAAGAGTCTGATGCCGTGGCTGGTAAGTTCAAGCTTAATTCTTTTCCAACACTTGTTCTTTTCGATACCCGCACATCGCATTCATTCATATCAAGAGAATTTGTTGATAAAAATGGACTTCCAACTAAAACTATTGGGTGTCCTATAAAAGTAAGCTCTCCCGATGGAGAGATGATAGTGAAATTTGGATGTCGTGACCTAGAGATAGAATTCGGAAAGTATAAGTGTAGAGGTCCCAACCTGATAAGGTAGAGATCCCTGAGTTTACAATGCTAGTCCCTGGATCGAATAGCTAGCATCCACAGTTTAAGATGTAATATCAAGAAACAAAGGTCATATTACAACTTATAACCAGGAATAAAATAATTCATTACATCTTACATAGCTCATTTGGCTATCTCATTACAATGCAGCAGAAATAACTATATAGCATGGAGTCCTTCATCTTCATATGCCACAGGCAATCATGTTGGTTGTAGACTTGTAATCCTATTCAACACACTTCACTAACATCAAACAAACCTCCAACATAATAAGTTACAGCCACAAGGGTCAATACATTTGAATTGTATTGGCAAGTGATACTATGGTAGAGTAGTGGTATCTAACATCTATATGCATTTGGCTAAGTGTAGCTGAGGCTTGCTGTGCTCAAAATAAGTTTTCCTTATTAGTTGAAAATACTAAGTTTTTATTTGTCAAAATCACCCAAAGAACTACCAATAGAAATTGGTGAACCTTTACCCTTGTTCAACCACAAGCTTTTAACTTAGAAATTGGGATGAGGAGATCCTTGATTGCTTTAATGTCTTGATGCTCAATTTTTCCATTGCCGGGGACACGGCTAAGTACTTAGATTTTACTCTCGAGAGAGGTGGTGCACTTTCCCCACAAGACTCGACATGCATCGACACAAGATCTTTCAGAAGCCTTCCCTTAGACCAAATGGACGTGTTCCAACCTATCACCCTACCATCTTCTGTCCATCTGGCTAAGTTATTGCAACCTATATGATCCAGGCAGAGCCCATATTGCCATGTGGCTGCAGTAGAAGCTTCTCAACACTTAACATCTCAAATCTCTTTGTTCCTGTGTGGCTTTCCACAAGTGAGATACACCAGGGAGGCCATTGAAATGGGCCATGTGTAACCCCTCAACATAACCCATTCTTTCCATTCCACCCAGGTGATTCATTCACATAGTTGTTTTATTAAACAAAACACAAATCATAGACTTAGAAATATTTCATAGCATGAATAATCCACCCTTGTTTTCTATTATCTAAGCTAAGCATAGTAGTAGCAAGAATGTTAACTTAGGGAAAATTCTACTAAGGCATCATCTACTGGATTCCCCAAGGCATATCATACTTAGTAAAAAATTCCATGCAAGTCCTACTCAAAATATCACTAATGCACAGGGAAAATAATAGGACAAAATATATGAAGAACCACTTGCCTTTATAGTAGGGAATATAAATACACTCCTTGATCTTGCAAATGTCACACTCTTCAAAGTTCACTACAATTCAATCAAGGCACAAATTCAAACTAGCATTCAAACAAATCACAACATAAAATAATAAAAACAAAGCAATGCATGTAAGCATGAAAAAGATTGTTTTATTTGGATAAGAGGTTTCTAATAAGGTTTTAAACATTTCAAAACACCTACTGGTCATTTATAAATGTGGCAAAATCATTTAAAATCAAGTTAGTGAAAATAAGCCATTTAAATCATTTTTGTTTTTGCTAGAAATGTTTCTATTCAAAGGAATAGTTTCTAGTGTTAGCCAAATATGTTTTTAAACACAAATTTTAGTTTTTATGGTCATAGTGTTTAAATCAAATCCATTTGCAAAAGGTTTCACTCAAAAACCATTTTTAAATTATAGCAACATTTTTGTTTTACTAGAAATGTTTTTATTCAACGGAATAATTACTTGTGTTAGTTAAATTTATTTTTAAATCCAATTGTTAGTGTTTAGGGTCAGAGAGTTCAAAACAAACCATTTGCCAAAGATTTTACTCAAAAATCATTTTTAGAATAATTTTTTAACCAAAATAGTCCTACAAATGTTTTTGCAAAAACATCTAATTTTCCAGAAGCAAAATACTAAACTAAGGGCATGGTTGCAAAGGTTTCATTTTCTTGATTCCAATGGTATAAAATTTGTAATTTTTGGCCAAGCAGAACAAAAGTTATGAATTTTTCAAAATCATTCATCTAATAGAACATTTTCTGTTTTTAAAACCTGAATCTAGCCACGTGGTTGTTTCCTACTAGCGCATACCAATTCGCACGGATCAAGCAACATGGGCCATAGGATTTTATTAGATCTCTGTGGCTCAGAATGATGCATACCACTTCACTTAATGAATCTATCGTGTCCTTTGGATCTGCATCTAATGGCTCACATCTACTGACCACTAAATGGCGGCGCTGGCTCGACGGCGCGCGGCGGCGGCGCTCAGGCGACGATGGTCTGATGGTTCTAGGAAGCAAGGAAGGAAATTGAGATGCTCACCGGGTTCGTGGGATCGTTGTAGTGCTCAACAAGGTCGTCGTAGGGATAGGGGTGCCTGGGGTCAGTGTCGATTGCTCGTCGGAGTCTCTATCTCCGTCGGGCACGCACGGCTGTGGTCAAAGGCGAGACTACAAGGCTCGGGAAGGCAAGGAAAAGAGTTCGTTAGACGCGCAAGATGAAGGCGAGTACATGAGCATCATCAAGAGGGAGAGGCGCGGTCAGTACTAATAAGAGGAAGTCGCCGGAATTGTGGCAGGAGACGGTGGCGAGTAGACATTGTATTTGCCAATGTTTCGAAGCGCGCGTGCGCTAGTAGAGGGTACTGGCAGGTGCGCGAGGTGCTGGGGATCAAACTCGTGTGAGCCAGGGGCAGTGGGGGTGGCTGTGTTGGCCGGAATTGGCGCCGGAGGGTCGGTGGAGCAGGGGGGTTCGAGCAAGCAATTCTCACAGCCTGGTGGCGGAGAGGGAGTGGCGAGTGAGGGGAAAGAGAGAGGGAAGAGGGTCGTTTAATTGAGCTTGGTATCTGGGAGGAATTACTGGGCCAGTTAATCGAATTTACTCTGCGGAATCAAAGGCAGAAACAACAAGGAGAAATGAGGGGGAACGGGTCACGCGGTGGAGACGATGATGCACGCGTGGCAGTGGGTCCGATGTGTCAGTGAGGTGAGGGGTACACGCGTGAGTGAGAAATGTCCAGGGGAGAGGGATTTCCCAGGTGGGCTGTGCTGGGCTTGCTGGGCCTGCTGGGCTGGGATAGGTTAGATAGGTTGGTCTATTTTCCATTTTTTCTTCCCTGATTCTTTTTCCCTTTTCTATTTTAATTTCTGTTTTCATTTTATTCAAATGATTCAAACACTCTTTTGACTTCAAACCTTTTCCAAAATTTCAGTAGGTTTTTATACTGTTTTAATAGTGTGTCTAAATAATCCATTTTAGAATATTTCTTATATTCTCTTATGGTTTATTATTTATTTAGATTAGGCATTTGTCTTTATTCAAATAAAATCAAATATGGTTTAAACCCATATAAATTTTATTCAAATAATTCTTTTATTCTTTTTAAGTTAATTAGATAAATTTTAATCCATTTTGGCAATTTCAATTATTTTTCTCATGATTTAATTAATCATTTTTATTAGGGATTTTGTCTTCATTTAAATAAATTGAATATGGTTAAAAGCCCATATAATTTTATTTAAATAATATTTATTCCTTTATTATTATTTGGATTATCTTTATTCCATTTGTTTATGGATTTGGCCAAGATTTAAATTGTCTTTGCAATTATTTCTTATTTAATTATTTCTTTCTTTATCTTATAAAATCCATATCTTTGTATTTATAGATCCAAATATGGAGATTCCAATTTGTATAATTTTTATTTAATATTTGTTTCACTTTTTAAATCCTTTTAAGATTATTTTGCTCACAATTTGGCATGGATTATGGTTAGGAGCTTTATTAGCTTTGGAAATCATTTTCCTATTATCTTATTAAATTCATAAGTTTTTATCCATGGCTCCAAATTAAATGAAACCAATTTCCATGGTTTTATAATATTTTTGTTTATCATTTTTGGCCATTTATAAATGTTTGTTACTTAATTTTTATATGGATCAACTCCATAGTCATAGAGAGATCTTGGAGATGATTTCTTTCATTAGAGTTTTAGGGTTTTGGTTTAACTTCTCCAAGTGTTCAAATTTCAAGATTCTTTCCATGCATGAATGCATCTGATCTTTGATGAAATATTTTTTATTGCTTTATTATTCCAATTTTGTTCAAGTAGGGTTTTGGTGTTTCCATTTAGAAGCAAAAAGTTTCTTTTCACCCTAAATTTCAACAATTGTTTATTTTGTTTATTTATTTTTCACATTTCAAAATTTGGAAAATTTTGGGATGTGACAATAAGTTTCCAGTTAGTCTGATAATCCTAGATTCCCAAGGATTGGATGTAATTTTGGGTATGGATTGGATGACTAAGTATGAAGGAGTACTAGATTGTGCCAATCGTACTGTTACACTCACAACCCCGGATAAGAAAAGGATAAGATTCAAGTCAAACTTTGAATCAAAAGGGAGTAAGCTAAATTCTCTTAAGAGGGTTAGCATAGATGATGTACCAGTTGTGAAGGAATATCCGGACGTGTTTCCAGAAGAGTTGCCATGAATGCCACCAGATAGAGATGTAGAGTTTCTAATTGACTTACTGCCAGGATCTGGACCAATAGCAAAGAGACCCTACAAGATGTCAGTTGATGAGTTGAAGGAACAGTTGTAGAAAGGATTTATTCAACTCAGTTCTTCGTATTGGGGTGCACCAGTTCTGTTTGTTGATAAAAAGGATATAATTCAAAGGTCATGCATAGATTACCGTTCACTCAAAGAGGTGACTATAAAGAACAAGTATCCTTTGCCTAGAATCAACGATCTATTTGATCAGCTAGAAGGAGCCAGTGTGTTTTCAAAGATTGATCTCCGATCAGGCTACTTTTAGCTAAAGATTAGAGATCAAGACATACCTAAGACTGCTTTCACCAGGTTTGTATGAGTACACCGTGATGCCATTTGGTTTGACAAATGCACCAGCCTATTTCATGAGTATGATGAACAAGGTGTTCATGGAGTTTCTTGACAAGTTTGTTGTCGTATTCATCAACGACATTTTGATTTATTCCAAGAGCAAAGAAGAACATGAGGAGTATTTGCGTTTGATACTTGAGAAGCTCAGGGAGCACAAACTGTATGCTAAGTTCAGCAAGTGTGAATTCTGGTTGAATGAAGTTGGATTTCACCGACATATTGTGTCGGGAGATGGTATTGTTGTCGACTCCTCAAAGGTGTCAGCCGTAACTAAGTGGGAATCTCCCAAGTCAGTGAAAGAAGTTCATAGTTTCCTTGGTTTGGCTGGATATTATAGAAGATTCATCGAGAATTTCTCGAACGTAGCTAAGCCAATGACGGAGTTACTTAAGAAAGATAAGAAGTTTGACTGGACCGAAGGTTGTGAAGTCAGTTTCTAGGAATTGAAGAAGAGACTAGTGACAGCACCAGTCTTATGTCTGCCAGATTTGGAGAAGGATTTCCAAGCTTATTGTGATGCATCTCACCAAGGATTAGGTGGAGTTTTGATGCAAGAAGGGAAAGTTGTGGCTTACGCCTCGAGACACCTCAAAACTCATGAAGTGAATTATCCTACTCATGATTTAGAGTTAGCCTCTATGGTCCATGCACTCAAAACATGGAGACATTATCTTTTGGGAAAGCGTTGTGAAGTGTTCACAGATCACAAAAGCTTGAAGTATATCTTCACTCAGAAAGAAATCAACATGAGACAAAGAAGATGGCTTGAGCTCATCAAGAACTATGACTTGAGTTTGCAATACCACCCTGGTAAAACAAATGTTGTAGCAGATGCTTTAAGCCGTAAGGTTTATGTGAATGGCCTTACTAAGGGAGAATTGCCAGATGATCTGTGTGCCCAAATCAAAGATCTCGAATTAGAGATAGTACCTGAAGGACATCTCATGTCATTGGACGTTCAACCCACATTGTTGGACAAGATCAAACAAGCCCAAAATTTGGACAAGGAAATTTGAAGAGGTAAAAGAAAAAATTAGCAACAGGGAAGCTAAAGGATTCCATGAAAATGAACAGGGTACTTTATGGTATGGAAAACGTATCTGCATTCCGCAAGATCCGGAGCTTTGGAAACTGATTCTGCAAGAAGCACACAACTCACCATATTCCATTCATCCAGGTAACACCAAAATGTACATGGATGTGAAGGAAAGATTTTGGTGGAATAATCTCAAGAAGGACATCGCAAAACATATTGCTTTGTGTCATGTGTGTAGTCGAGTGAAAGCGGAACATCAGAAACCGGCAGGATTATTACAACCACTACCTATTCCTGATTGGAAGTGGGATAAGATTGGTATGGATTTTATCACCGGACTGCCAAGGACGAGATCCGGATATGATTCTATTTGGGTTGTTGTAGATCGCCTAACTAAAGTGGCTCATTTCATACCCGTGAAGACAACCTATACAAGTGCTAAGTTTGCCAAGATCTACATGAACATGATTGTGTGTCTACATGGAGTATCCCAAGAGTATTGTGTCTGATAGAGGAACTCAGTTCAGCTTGCATTTTTTGCGACAATTGCATGAGTCACTAGGAACAAGGTTAGAGTTCAGCAGAGCTTTTCACCCCCATACTGATGGACAGACAGAAATGACCAATCAGATTCTAGAGGATATGTTGAGGGCATGTGCTCTAGACTATGGTGCTAATAGGGATGAAAGTCTGCCTTACGTAGAATTCTCTTACAATAATAGCTATCAAGCTAGCATTGAGATGGCACCGTTTGAATTTCTCTATGGAAGGAAATGTACTACACCATTTCTATGGAGTGGTGTTGGAGAAAGAAATTTGTTCGGACCAGAATTAATCAAGGAAGCTGAAGAGAAAGTCAAATTGGTAAAGGACAGATTGAAGATAGCATAGTCCCGACAAAAGAGCTACGTAGATCCAAAACATAGAGAAGTCACCTATGAGGTAGGTGATAGAGCGTATCTTAGAGTCTCACCACTTCGTGGTGTGAAGAGATTTGGAGTCAAAGGAAAATTGGCACCAAGATACGTTGGACCATTCAAGATTTTGAGCCGCAAAGGAGAAGTGGCTTATGAGATTGAATTGCCTGAATCACTGTCAGCAGTTCACAATGTGTTTCATGTGAGTCAGTTGAAGAAATGCCATCCGGAGATGGAAGAAACTTCTTTGAAGGATACTATACCTTTGGAAGAGGTTCAGTTGGAGAGTGATCTCACCTATGAAGAGAAGCCTATCAAGATTCTTGAGACTGCAGAAAGAGTTACTCGGACTAATACTATCAAATTCTGCAAAGTTCAGTGGAACCACCATTCCAAAGAAGAAGCAACTTGGGAAAGAGAAAATGACCTTCGGAAAGATCACCCTCACCTATTTGCTAGCCAATCTGAATCTCGGGGGCGAGATTCTTCTTAAGGGGGTTAGATTTGTAACATCCCAAAAATCATTAATTGTAAAAGCATGCATTGCATTCATATTGTCAAAGCATTTAGAGCTAGCACAAAAAATTTCAAAGTTTGAATCCAAACAAAACCATTTTTATGCCCATTTTATCAAATCATATGAGGCATGGTTTTGTTTTATTTTTTCAAAGAGCCAAAGTGATTCTGAGTAAATTTATGTGTTTAACACACTCTTGGACACTAGAATGGTCTCACAAAATTTTGGTGGAAATTTGAATTGATTTGGAGTTGATTTGAGTTTTCAAACCTTATTTAGAAAATCAAATAAAAAAAAAAGAAAAGAACAAAAAAAAATAGAAGCAGACCAGCCAACTGGCTCAGCCCACCCCCACGGCCCAACTCGCATCCCACCCAGGAAAACCCCCCTCACCCCTTTCTCTCACCTGCGCTCACCCTGCCCCGCAGCCACTGCCACTGGGCCCTGTGGCAGCTCACTCCCTTCTTCCCCAAATCCCGCACGCGACCACGTCATCGCCGGCCGTTTCCTCCTCTTCACTGTCGTGATCAATTCCATTGATTCACCGTGAGATTGTCGCCCCTGCTCTGGCTATTTAATCACCACCTCGCCGTGGTCCTTTCCCCCTAAACACCAGCACCAGAGCACCCACAGGTTGTCCGTATTTGCGCTTGCGTCACCGCTGCCCGAGCATCTCCGGTGAGCTATTCCGGTGAGCCTCGAGTGCCCCCTTGCCCCTCGTTCATTCGGTGTTGTTCCTTTGCCCCTTACGCTTATTTTCACACCATTGGTTCGCCCTGTACTGCACCAGGCCGTCGACACCGTCGAGCACCGCAAACACCCGACGCCGTCCTCAACTCCAGCGAGCAATAGCGGTATGAATCGAACGCCCCTTGGCCTCAGGTTGGAACCATGTTGAGCGCCTCATCCTTGTGCATGCACTAATGCTATTTGTTTGTCCTAGGGAGACCTAGAACGTCGCCGTCGTCTCCGCCAACCCATGCCCGACGCCAGCAAGGTTCCCGACGAGCTCTCATGGCCACTACAGCATACCCCCGCCCACGCCAGCGACACCTTGAGCATCCTCGTGTTCTCGCAAGTCTGGTAAGCCACTACACCGCCCCTAGCCCCCTCTGGAATCGCCAGAGCATCATCGCCAGTAGCGCCGCCGCTGCCAGCACCCATTAGTGCCGCTAGACTTTGGCCGCATGCGTCGGAGCCGTTGGATATAGATATAGTGCATCTAATTAGATCACTTAACAAAGGGGTATCGATAGATCTGGCCCGTGTTATTTCATTTTAATCCTGTGGCTCTTGTTGATCGATCCACCCGAACCGGTACGGGCCAATCAGACACAACCACGTGTCTGTGATTTTGTTTTAAAATTTGTTTTTATATCTATTAGAGATTCAAACTTGTAAAATTCATATCTTGAGTTCTGTTTATCCAAAAAAAATGCAAATAAGATATCATTGGATTCAGAAAAATGAGCCCTACACTACTGTGGGCTTGAATTTGTATTTTGCTTCTGTAAAATTTGGTTTATTTGCAGAATCAAATATAGACTTATTTTGACTATATAAATTATTTAGAAAATGATTTTAAAGCAAATTTAAGTTTATTTAGACTATAAATAGTTGGTTTTGTGTTCAGTAATGTTTGACTTGACTTGTTTAGTATAGAAAAGTCATTTCATTGCATTTGCATGCATTCATAATATTTTGCTTGAATATTGGAATGTGAATTTGGTGCTATTATTTTATGTGTAGATTTTGGTGCTAGTGGTGATTGTGAGTGTGAGGATCGTTGCTACTCCACCAACTACCAAGGCAAGTGGTGCTTCATGTATTTGTCCTATTATTTTGACTATGCACTAGTGATATTTTGAATAGGGCTTGCATGAAATTTTTGCTAAGTATATATATGCTATGCCTTGGGAAATCCTAGTAGTTGTAGTCTTAGTAGATTTTTCTCTAAGTTAATATACTTGATATGTTATCATGCTTAGCCTAGCTAGTAGCAAACAAGGGTGGAATATATTCATGCTATGGAAATTTTGCTAAGTCATTTGACTTGTGTTTTGACTAATAAAACAACTAAGTGAATGAATCACCTGGGTGGAATGGTATGATGGTTTATGTTGAGTGGTTACACAAGGCCCATGTCTATGGTTTACTTTGTGTATCTCACTTGTGGAAAGCCACCTAGGAACAAAGGGATTTGAGATACTTAGTGTTTAGAAGCTTCCAGTGCAACCACATGGCATATGGGCTCTGCCTTGATCATATAGGTTGCAATAACTTAGCCAGATGGACAGTTCGTGGTAGGGAGATAGGATGGAACACGTCCATGGTGGTCTAAGGGAAGGCTTCTGAAAGGTCTCGTTTCGATGCATGTCAAGTCTTGTGGGGAAAGTGCACCACCTCTCAAGAGGGTAAAACCTAAGTACTTAGCCGTGTCCCTGACAACGGACAATTTGAGCATCAAAGACATTGAAGCTATCAAGGATCTCCTCATCCCAATTTCTAAGTTAAAACTTGTGGAAAAACAAGGGTAAAGGTTCACCAATGTCTATTGGTGGTTCCTTGGGAGTTTTTGTCAAACAAAACTTAGTGTTTTTCAACTGATAGGAAAAACCTATTTTGAGAAAAGCAAGCCTAAGCTACACTTAGCCAAATTCATATAGATGTTAGAAACTACTATTCTACTATGGTATCACTTGCCAATACAATTCCAAATGTATTGACCCACAGTGGCTGTAACTTATGATGTTGGAGGTTATTCTGATGAGGATTAGGGTTATGAGTGTACACTCAACATGATTGCATGCGGCACATCAAGATGAAGACTTTAATTTATTTACTTATATTATGAACTCTTGTATTAGCCTTTGGCTATGGAGTTGTAAAATACTATGTTTATCTCTGGAATGACGATGTAATAAAGACCTTTGTATCTATGTACTTTGTCTTAAACTGTGGATGGTAGCATTTGATTCAAGGACTAGCATTGCAATCACAAGGACCTTTACCTTATAAAGGTGGGGTCTTACATCAGGGCTATCAATGGAACTCATAGTGGAAATCTCATTCATATGTGCCACAGCCTTTTCATTCTCAGTCCCACAAAAAGGTTCTTTCTCAACAATGTTTATATAAGATAAATCAAGAGAGAAATCATAATCTTTATCTTTAATGTCTATGGGAGAAGTAGCAAACTTAGCATTAGGAGACATTTTAGGTATAATAGTTAGTCTCTCAAGGAGACTCCTAATAGCACTAGTACCGTGTGTGTTTTGATACCCTTTAATAAATTCATCAGTCATTTCAATGTAACCATCATTAATATCATAGCTTTCTCTAGACTTATGTGAGCTAACAGGAGTAATAGTGTCTTCACTAGGAGTTTCAGTGTTTCCCAATTTAGTTCTAGCAATAGTAGCATCTAGGAAAGGACCTAATGAACCACTCTCATCAAGCATAGTAGAAGTAACATCATGAGCATTAAGAGCAATTTCAGACTCAACAGTAGTAGCAGTGTGTGTAGCATGTGTATGTGGTGGTGGTGTAACAAGCTTACTTATAACATACGGTGAATCAACAGCAGCAGAGGTGTTTAGGACTGTACCTCTTCTTGTAGTGAATTGTAAAATAGGAAACTTTCCATCACGAGACTTACCCATGATGAAAAATGATAGCGGCGAACCGTAATAGATCCAAGTGAACTTACAAGTAAAGCTATGCTCCCTAGCAACGGCGCTAGAAAATAGTCTTGATGACCCACAAGTATAGGGGATTGCAACAGTCTTCGAGGGTAGTATAACCCAATTTATTGATTCGACACAAGGGGAGCCAAAGAATACTTATAAGCCTTAACAACTGAGTTGTCAATTCAGCTGCACCTGGAATTAGTCTTGCTCACAGTAGTTTATCAGTAGCAACAGTTTTGTAGTAGCAATAGCAAAGTAACAGTAGCAGTAAAAGAAAGGCAGTAGTAACAATAGTAGCAAACAGAAGGATATGAGTGCAGTAGGCATAGGGATGGATGGACGGGCGTTGCATGGATGAGGCTATTCATATAACTTCAAGATCTAGGGAAATTGCAGATAAATAAGATAAATCATCCAAGTACTAAACAATCATAGGCATGTGTTCCATATATAGTCATACGTGCTCGCAATGAGAACTTGCACAACATATTTTGTCCAGCAAGCCTTTTGCAGCGGGGCCTCAAGGGAATGTACTGGCAATTAAGGTACTCCTTTTGCTAGAGCACCATAGCAAAGCATTAACACTCCATGAACACATGTGATCCTCATATCATAGCCATCCCTTCTAGTTGTCCCAATTTCTATCACTTCGGGGCCTTTGGTTCCGGACAATGATATGTGTACACAACTTGCAGATAGGATCACAAACAATACTATCATCATGAATCAATAACAAGTTCAGATCTGCGATCATGGCACTCGTGACAAGCATTAAGCACAGCAAGTTGCAACAAAGTCAAATAGCACTAACAAAGATACTAGGCACCATTCCCTAACAATCTTATTCGAATACATGATAGATCTCATCCAATCCCTACCATATCCATAGCCTACAATGGGGGATTACTCACTCATGGATGGGGGAAACATGGATGGTTGATGGAGAGGCGTCCGTGATGATGATGTCGATGATCTCCTCCAAATCCCCCTCCCGGCAGGGTGCCAGAACAGACTTTCTGATTCCGAATCGCGGTTTCTAGTGGTGGCGGCACATCGGAACTCTTTCTGGAAAAACGTCGAACCCCCTAGAGTTTTTAGGTCAAGAGGCTTTATGTAGGCGAAGAGGGAGGTCGAGGGGGTGCCCGAGGTGGCCACACCCCCTCTAGGCGCGTCCAGGCCTAGCCCACGCGGCCAGGGGGTGTGGGCCCCTCGTGGCCCACCTCTGCCTCATCTTCTGGCTCCGTGAGTCTTCTGGAAAAATAGGATTTTTTGCATATTTTCCAGGATTTTTCCTGAAAGTTGATTTCCTGCACAAAAACTAGACACCCAAGCAATTCTATTGAAAACACCGTTAGTCTGTGTTAGTTGTATCCAAATCGCACAAGTTTAGAGGAGAAAAAATAGCAATACGTTTTGGACGTATCATCTCTCTCTACACATCCTGTACGTTTTGTCCATAGACCTAAGATTGTCGCATGTACTTGAGATGTGGATCGACCTACTTTAGGGCTATCGGACGCTGCTCCTTAACTAGGTAGTTATAAAGGTAGCTTTTGGGTTTGTCCTGAAGCATGCTACAAGGCATTGGTCAATCAAGATGGGATTTGCCCCTCTCTACTTGAGAGAGATATCTCTAGGGCCCCTCGAGTGATCGGATCCAGAAATGCATGTTTGTGATACATATGGTTAAGATATACCTAGTAAACGGATTCTGAATCACAATATCGAGAAATAGAGGTCATCTTAGAGCTAGACCAAATATCATGAGGCAAAGGTAAAGACATGTACTTAACCTTGTGATGGTTTGTCCGAATGATCTTTATATGCGATTAGGAGTTGGCACGTCTTGCTAGAGGCCGCTGTCAGGAATATGCAACATGTAATCCTCTGGGGGCCAAAGGCCACAATATATAGTACAGGTATAGGGCAAATATGCAGGAAGCCTCCTAACATATGGGGAAACTACAATATACAAATATATACATCTAACACCCCCCCCCCTCAAACTCATGGTGGATCCACAACAATGAGTTTGGAGAGTAAGAAATCATGCTGCGCTCTGGTCTGTGCCTTCGTAAAGAAATCCGCCAACTATAAATCTGAAGGCACATACTGAAGTGCAACAACCTGAGCCTGCACCTGAGCACGTGTATAGAAAGCATCAACACCAATATGCTTGGTAAGCTCATGCTTGACCGGACCACGTGCAACACTAATAGCACCTGTACTGTCAGACAAAACCAGAGTGGGTGTGGTAAGAGAGACCCCAAAATCTGCAAGTAACCACCGTAACCAGGTCACCTCAGCAGTCAACAAGGCCATAGCACGCAACTCAGCCTCAACACTCGAATGAGAAACCGCTGTCTGTTTCTTTGTCTTCCAAGCAATGAGCGAACCACCAAGAAACACACAGTAAGCAGAAAGTGAACGGCGATCCGAAGGATCACTCGCCCATGTAGCGTCCGAATAACACTGGAGCTGGAGGGATCTGGAACGAGGAAAGAAAAGGCGACGAGTGATCGTACCACGAAGATAACGAAGAACACGGAGAAGATGACTATAGTGAATAGTGGTAGGAGCAGAAACAAACTGACTCAGAATATGAACAGGATAAGAGATGTCAGGACGAGTGACATAAAGATAAACAAGACTCCCAACAAGATGATGATAACGCATCGGATCAGGAAGAGGATCACCATCAGTAGGTTGAAGCTTAACATTAAGCTCCATAGGGGTCTCAACAGTGCGCTCATCCCCAAGAGCAGCACGAGCAAGAAGATCCTGAATATACTTTTCCTGGGAGATGTAAAAGCCATCGAAAGTGGAGGAAACCTCAATCCCAAGAAAGTATCAAAGAGGACCAAGATCAGTCATAAGAAACTGATCATGAAGACAAGCCTTAACAAAGGCAATATACTCAGAATCATCACCAGTAATGATCATATCATCAACATAGAGAAGAAGAAGAGTGCGCCCACGAGGAGAAGTGTGAACAAATAGCGCTGGATCATGAGCACTAGGGGATAAACCAGCAGCAGTCACTACAGAAGCAAAGCGCTCAAACCAGGCACGAGGGGCCTGTTTGAGGCTATAAAGAGAACGTCGAAGACGACAAACCATCCCCTCGGGAACAGAATACCCAGGAGGAGGCTGCATATAAACCTCCTCATTCAACTCACCATTGAGAAAGGCGTTCTGAACATCAAGCTGGGACACAGACCAGTGACGAACAGAAGAAACAGCAAGAAGAGTACGCATAGTGGTCATATGAGCCACAGGAGCAAAGGTCTCATCATAGTCATGACCATGCTCCTGCTGAAAACCACGAGCCACAAGACGCGCTTTATAGCGCTCAAGAGATCCATCAGAGCGGGTCTTAATCTTATAGACCCACTTACACGTGATAGGACAAACACCGGGAGGGGGAGAAACAAGATCCCAGGTGCTAGTGCGCTCAAGCGCGGCAATCTCCTCAGCCATGGCCAGCTGCCATTCAGGATGATGCTCAGCATCCCGATAAGAAGTCGGCTTGGAGGCAACAGAAAGACCATACTGACTAGGAGAGTAACGGTTGGGGGCACGACGCTGACAAACAGGATGAGTAGAGGGAAGCTCATCAGAGGAAGATGACTCAGGAGACGACGATGAAGAAGAAGGAATAGCAGAGGATGACTCCGGAGAACGAGGAGAACTAGGAGAACTAGACAGAGAAGAGGAGGACGGTGTCGAAGAAGAGACATCAGGGGGAGGAGATCCTGAAGAAGACACAATAGGAGTAGAAGGAGGTGTGTCAGGAAAGAGAAGAAAAGAGATATCTTCCACCGGGTAGGTACCAACGGGGGGACGAGGATAGAAAGGATGCGTCTCATCAAAAGTAACATCACGAGAGATACGCATCCAATGACCAACGGGATCCCAACAGCGATAGCCCTTATGCTCATCACTATATCCAAGGAAGACACACTCAACAGACTGAGCGATCAGTTTGGTGTGTTCGCGAGGAGCAAGGAGAACATAGCAAACACAACCAAACAAGCGTGAAGCATGGAGTAGTCTGGAGACTGTCCAGGTAGGTGCTCAAGAGGGATACCACCCTGCAGAGTGGCAGAAGGCGGAATATTGATGAGGTAAGCCGACGTAGCGACAGCCTCAGCCCAGAAATGCGGCAAAAGAGAAGAATCAATCATCATGGCACGAGTGGCCTCAAGAAGATGGCGATGCTTACGCTCAGCAATGCCATTCTGGGCATGTGCGCCAGGACAGGAGAACTGAGCAAGGGTGCCCTGCTCAGCAAGAACACCTCGCAACATCTGGGAGATATACTCACCAGCAGAATCAGAACGAAACACATGAATGGGGGTAGAGTATTGAGTATGGACCATGGCCACAAAACGCTGATATATGGAGAGCACTTCACTGCAAGAGCGCATAAATACAACCAAGTGTACCGAGAAAAATCATCGATGAATAAAATATAGTAGCGATGGCCCCCTTTCGAAGCGAAAGGAGCCGGACCCCAAACATCGGAATGGACTAAATCAAAAGGTCGCTGAGATACAGACGCGCTAGTAGGGTAGGGAAGCTGAATCTGTTTGCCCAACCTACAACCCTGACAATGTAAAGACCCATCTCCTGAGATAGACCCCATAAGACCACGATGAACTAATGACGATAGGCGAGAGTCACAAAGGTGACCAAGATGATGATGCCACTGCTGAAAGGAGCTCGTAGCAGAGGCGACGACCGGAGAAGAACTGGCAGATGAAGTGGAAGCGGAAGGAACACGAAGCCAGTCTAACTCCCAAAGCCCTGAAGAATCACGGCTGCGAGGGCCAGCTCCAACCAGGGCCTGTGGGCGACGGTCCTGAACAACACAAGAATCAGCATCAAGAATGATGCGGCAACCAGAGTCAGTAAGCTGGCTAGTAGAGAACGGATTCATCTTAAGACGAGGAACATGAGAAATATCAGGAACAGAAAAAGAAGAAGTATAAAGGGTGCCCTGACTAGAGACATGAAGAGAGGTACCATCGGTCGTGAGAACACGAACAGGAGAGGGGAGAGAACGAAGAGCGGACAGAAAAGAAGACTCAGAGGTCATATGAAAAGAAGCTCCAGAATCCAGATACCACGGAGACGTACCTGACTATGTAGAAGGTGGTGGTTGCACAATGCCGGAAGAATCAGTCACAAACCCAGCAGTGCCCGTCGAAGAAGAGCCTGTAGCAGCAAGCAAACCGCGAAGACTCCTGATAATGTCCTGATCAGAGAGAGCAACTGCTGAAAATCCATAAGGAGCCTACTGCCCACGAGCCTAGTGCTGCTGACGTAAACTGGGATCCTGTGTATAACAGGTGGCCCAAGTGTGGCCATCCTTGTTGCAGTAAGAGCAGCGACAAAGAGAACCACGGCGACCCTGACCATGAGCCTGTTGGTGCTAACTCTGACCCTGAGACGGATGGTGCTGAAGCTGACCCTGAGACTGCTGGTGCTGAAGTGGACCCTGACCTAGAGGAGTGGATAGTATCAGCAGTGGCACAGAGGACCACGGCTGAGCAGGCGGTAGAGGAGGACCACGAGTAGCAAGCATAGACGGTACTGCAAGAAGACCAACAACACGAAGACGAGTCTCCTCAGCCCGAAGCTCAGACAACACCTCAGAGAGCGGAACACGACCACGATCATTCAACTGAGCACGGCGGGGCTCAAACTCCTGGCAGAGCCGAGACAGAAACTCATAGATGCGGTGGAACTCCAAATCCGAGCGCACGATCTGGCAGCACGGACATGTGCCACAAACAGCAGTACAGAGAGAATCAAGCTGACGCCAGATGGCAGCACTCTAAGTATAGAACTCATCAATAGTGGAATCACTCTGCTGAAGAGCATGCTCCTGTCGAACCACGGACAGGTAAAGAGCATCCCCAGACGGCTGATAGCACTGACGAAGATGTGCCCACTGAGCGGCAATAGTAGAGAGACTCATGAACTCAGCAGCATACTGGGGCAGAACACTGGAGGTGAGGACAGCAGCAGCACGAGCATCCTCATCGACCCACTGAGTGTAGGCAGTCAGGTCGTGGAGATAGGCCTCGAGATCAGAAGAGTACTGCTTGAACTTCAGGTCATAAGCAGCAACAACACTATCATCGGCACTCTGAGCAGCATCCTTGGCCTCCTGAGAAGCATCAGTGCCGAGAACAATCGACGTCGGCGAAAGAGGAGCCACAGGAGCAGGGGGCACGGCGGACAGGAGACCTTGCCGGAGAGCACATCCCAAATATGGAGACCGCGCATGTGGAGGCGCATGAAGGCAGCGAAATCAGGATAATTCGCGCCATCGAAAATTACCGGGCAGTGAGGAATCGCAACATAGCCCTATGTAGAAGACATCTCTCAATTTTTTTTCTTTTTTTCAGATCTGGTCAACCCGAGCAGCAGGCAGATGGCGGCCGAATTCCAGCCAGTCTGGGCGAGAGGCAGCGCCTAATGGCCTGGGGAGGCCAGTTGAGGCCACCGGGGATCGATTCCCGGCGGTGACGGCCGGAGGCAACGGAAGCTGGGCGGTTAGGGAGAAGCCCGATGTAGAAGCTCGACAGCTGGGCGTCTGACAGCAGGAGGCGGACGCGGACGGGCTGTGGGTCTCGCGTGCGTCTGACAGCGGGAGGCGTACGCGGACGGGTTGCGGGAGGCGGACACGAGCGGGCGGCGGGAGATCCCAGGAGGCTCGCGCGCGAGGCTCGGGAGACGAGGATCGGGATCGGGAGACAAGGCCAGCCAGATCGCCCAGATCTGATCGGGACCAGCAGGTGGAGACGGCCCAGATTCAATCGGCAGACAATCAGGCAGATGACGGCGGCCGGTCAGATGACGGGGAGGAGGCGGCCGAAGAGATGGTCGGAGGCAGCGGCAACCGGCGGCGGCGACGTCGGAAAAACGACGACAGGGACGGTGGCGGCTGTGACGATGTTGCAGAAAAACGGTCTAACCTAGCTCTGATACCATGTCAGGAATATGCAACATGTATTCCTCTAGGGGCCAAAGGCCACAATATATAGTACAGGTACAGGGAAAATATGCAGGAAGCCCCCTAACATATGGGGAAACTACAATATACAAATATATACATCTAACAGCCGCTACCAACTATTGATGGAGTAAGTGTACTCGTGTCATGTCTATACATATATGAACCTATAGAATCACACACTTAAGGGGCTGGAATCCTAATGAGGATAGGATCCGAATTAGACCAGGCTTGGGCTACTAGTGGGATGCTAATGTAGAAGCCCACTAGAGATGCCTATATAAGATAGGGTGAGGCGAGCTGAATAGGGTTGATCATTCCACCCAGCCACCACTCCTCTCACACATGTGTTGCACACGCAGACCTAGCAGTCCGGCGTCTGATTCTTCCACCCCGGACGTGTGGATACCTCGGAGGTGCTGCAGTTGTAGCACTTGGACGAGACATGCAAAGGGGAGCTGCTCGTGGGATGAGGACAAGGAGGAGACATAGAACATCTACACTGCCCCGATGTGCTTCATCAAGTTCCGCAATTGCGTGTCTAGTGGTAATCCCGAGATCTATGACAACAGTATTCCTGGTTTATGCGGTAGAATTTTTTTGATTTGCGCTAGTGTAGCCTACCCGTATCCCTAAAGTGGTATCAGAGCCGATGCTATTCAGTTATAGGTTCAGGATGTTTGCATATGGTGATATGCAGATTGATATGAATGATGTGATCATTTGTATTGCGGTGGTTCAGGATTGATCTATGATCTTGCTTTCCATGATCATGATTTTGAGGTTGTCGAACGACTTACCCCTACCAGTCGGTTTCCGCCATCGAGGTAGACAGCGACACATAAATCCTGTTGAATCACGCGAAGATCAATATGATTGATTGAATCAGAACTAGATCTAAAATCGATGTACCGTGATCAAAGGAGTTTGGTCGAATCGGAACAATAGTCAGTTTATGGTAAATTTGATTTGTCGATCAACATCAAAAATTGGATAGATTCGATCTCTCATTTTTCACAGTTTTATGGTAAATACCGCAAGGGGCACTGCCCCTTCGAACCCCGCAGAGACCCCCTAGACCCCCTAAATTTTAGCCCCTTTTGTATCTCATTAAGGTAACTAGGTGCTGCGATTTCACATGATCCGGTAGAATGTGATTCTACGCATAACTTGTTTTTGCAGGATGTATGTGATCAGTATGGCCCATATATGTATGTGATGCATGTATATTTTTCCAAGACCTATGTGTCGGGAGTACGACAACACGACTGGAGCCATATGTGTTGTCATTTATTGTAATGGCATGCGTGCCAACTTGTGATGATACCAATACTATGTAATTTTGATTACTAGTTGTTAGGAGTAATAGCTTGTATTAGTTCTTGGAGGACTCATCACTTTAAGGATGGCCCACATGGAACATGAAGATGGAGATCATCATGGTGGACAGGTTCTATGGTGATGGAGATCACCATGAGAAAATGGGCCATATTGTGTCACATCTATGTGAATGCTATTCTTATGTGTTTTACTACTATGCATGCTTAGATGATAGAAGTAGAACGGTCCCTCACAAAGTTTAAGTTAAACCATGCCCTCCCAACCAAACCTTGCACCATCCTATGCCATGTACAATCGTTGGTGGGTCTATGAAATTAGGGTGCCGCGGTTTTTCTTGGCTGGATGGGTTTGTATCGGATACCTACACGCATAAGGGTTGGTGCTTGACAAGGTCATCTTAACAGTTAAGGACCTTGGGGCATAAAGGTTGGGCGCCTAGTTTAGACATAAAGATCTCACCCAACAACAAGAGTCATATATGATATGATTAGCAAAGATTTGCTTACCGATTTACCTTGTCTTCTAGCAGTGATGCTAAAGCTCACTAGTCGACTTGTTAATTGTGGATCTTGAATCACTTAGTATCAATAGAGGAATGTTGATTTAAGTGGGAGTATATGCTATTAAATTGTTTAATATGTTTTACTCTTTCATGGTTACATGGCTTAGTATTTTTCATGTTTTATGTTGTAAATCAATGGCACCGAACATTGCATCACCTTTTTCTTTGCATTCAATTCTTGACAAAGACAAACTAAATGGAACAAACTATTCGGACTGGGTCCATAACCTGAGAATTGTTCTTAGGGCTGATAAAAAGGAAACGGTTCTGGATATCCCAATCCCCGATGAACCTGCTAATAATGCAACTGTTGCCCTTAAAAATGCCTACAAGAGAGCATGTGATGATTCTCTTGAGGTTAGCTGTGTTATGCTTGCATGCATGGAACCTGAACTCCAAAAGCAGTATGAGGATCATGAAGTGTACGATATGATCGCCGCGCTTAGGGACATGTTCCAGACTCAGGCAAGGACTGAGAGGTACAATGTCGCCAAGTCCTTTATGTAATTCAAGTTGGCAGAAGGAGCAGCTGTAGGTCCCCATGTGATCAAAATGGTTGGTTACAGTCAGACTTTGGAAAATCTTGGTTTTCCATTAGGCCAAGAGTTGGCTACTGATTTCATTTTGGCATATCTTCCATCTAGCTATGGGCATTTCATTTCGAACTACCATATGCATGGGGTGGAGAAGGGCCTTAAGAATTATGTGGGATGCTGAAAACAACAAAAATTGACATTAAGAAGTGTGCAGGGCATAGCCATGTGATGCTGTGCAGAACAAGCCTAGCTTCAAGAAAAAGGGCACTTCTTGGCAGAAGAAGAAAGTCAAGGCTAAAGATACGACCCCTAAGCCTGCACCCAAGCAAAAGCCTGGACCTACAGAAGACACTGAGTGTTTCTTTTGTCATGAACATGGCCACTGGAAGAGAAACTACAGCAAGTACCAGGCTTATTTGAAGAAGAGTGGAAGTAAGAGTACTTCCCACTCAGGTACGCTTGTTGTAAATATTGTGGACATTCTTCTCACTGATTCTTATGTTAACTCTTGGGTATTTGATACTGGATCAGTTGCTCATATTTGCAATTCGATGCAGGGGCTAATAAGGACTAGAGAAGTGCAGAAATGCGAAGTGGATTTTCGCGTCGGAAATAAAGCAAGGTTGCTGCATTGTTCGTCGGCATCATGCACCTTCACCTTCCATCGGGATTTATTATGGAGTTGAATAATTGTTATTACATTCCTAGTATGGGTCGAACATTTTATCATGTTTGATGAGGGATGGATATTCATTCGTGAGTATGAACAATGGTTGTGTAATCTCTAAGAATGTTATGTTTATGGCTGATGCTCCCATTGTGAATGGGTTATTTATTTTAAATCTTAATGATGCATCTGTTTACAATATTAGTGCTAAAAGGCTTCGGCCTAATGATTTGAGTCCTACCTTTTTATGGCATTGTCGTTTGGGGCATATAAGTGAAAAGCGCATGAAGAAGCTCCATGGTGATGGTCTTCTAACTTCGTTTGATTTTGAATCATACGAGACATGTCAGGATTGTTTACTTGGAAAGATAACCAAGTCGAATTTTTCGGGTTTACCTGAGAGAGCGACAGACTTGTTGGAACTCATACATACTGATGTATGTGGACCAATGAGCATGACATCCAGAGGAGGATATCACTACTACATTACTTTCACTGATGATTTCAGTAGATATGGTTATGTCTACTTGATGAAGCATAAGTCTAAAACTTTTGAAAAGTTCAAGGAGTTTCAGAGTGAGGTAGAGAATCAACGTGGCAAGAAAATAAAGGCCTTGTGATCTGATCGTAGAGGTGAATATTTGAGTCACGAATTTAGCAATCATCTTATGAGTTGTGGAATTATTCCATAGCTCACGCTGCCCGAAACGCCTTAGAGAAACGGGGTCTCCGAATGGCACAATCGAACTTTGTTGGACATGGTTAGTTCGATGATGAGCCAGTCGGATTTACCATTATCATTTTGGGGTTACGCTCTAGATACGGCAGCTTTCACACTAAACATGGTAGCATCTAAATCCGTAGTTAAGACATCATATGAGATGTGGACTGGAAAGAATCCCAATTTGTCTTTTCTAAAGATTTGGGGTTGTGAAGCATTTGTCAAGCGACTTCAGTCGGACAAGCTAACACCCAAATCAGATAAGTGCATTTTTGTGGGATATCCAAGGGAAACCTTAGGGTATTACTTCTACAATCGAGAAGAGGGCAAAGTGTTTGTCGCTCGTAGCGGTGTTTTCCTAGAGAAATAATTTCTCACAAAGGGAACGAATGGAAGGTCGGTGCGACTTGAAGAAGTTTAAGATGATCCAGTCGGGGATGCTTCTACAAGTGATGCTATTGTAGCAAAACAAGTGGAGGAACCCATGGCAATAGAAGCACCAAACCACGAAGGTCGGCGAGGCTCCACGATGCGCGGGAATTATTATTGTTAGACAATGATGAGCCTGCGACCTATGCGAAAGCAATGGTGGACCCAGACTCCGAGAAATGGCTCATCGCCATGAGATCCGAGATAGAGTCCATGGGAGACAATCAAGTTTGGAACTTGGTTGACCTGCCTGATGGTTCACATCCATAAATCTCGACTTGTTGCAAAAGGTTTTCGACAAGTTCAAGGAGTTGACTACGATGAGACTTTCTTGCCAGTAGAAATGCTTAAATCTATACAGATCATTCTAGCCATTGTTGCACATTTCGACTATGAGATATGGCAGATGGACATCAAGACGGCTTTCTTAAATGGAATCCTTACTGAGGACGTGTATATGATGCAGCCCGAAGGTTTTGTCGATCCAAACAATGCATGAAAGGTATGCGAACTTCAAAATTCTATTTATGGGCTAAAGCAAGCATCTCGGAGTTGGAACATTCGATTTGATGAAGTTGTAAAGGAGTTTGGCTTCATCAAAAACAAACAAGAACCTTGTGTTTACAAGAAGGAAAGTGGGAGAGCACTTGTGTCTCTAATCTTGTATGCAGATGACATATTGCTGATTGGAAATGACATTCGTATGCTCGACTCTATTAAGACCTCATTGAAAAATAGTTTTTCAATGAAGGACTTAGGAGAAACGGCATATATTCTGGGCATCAAGATCAAGAGAGAAAGATCAAGGAGGCTAATTGGATTAAGCCAGAGTACATACATTGACAAATGTTGAAACAGTTCAGCATGGAAGGGGCCAAGAAGGGGTTCTTGCCCATGTCTCATGACATTAAACTCAGCAAGACTCAGTGTCCTTCGACTAATGATGAGCGTGAGCGCATGAGCAGGGTTCCATATGCTTCGGCTATTGGATACATCATGTATGCAATGATATGTACTCGCCCAGATGTTTCCTATGCTCTAAGTGTTACGAGCAGATACCAGGCCAATCCAGGTGAAAGCCACTAGACAGAATATCCTTAAGTACTTGAAAAGGACTAAGGATGTGTTCCTAGTTTATGGAGGTGAGGATGAACTAAGTGTAAAGGGTTACACAAAAGCGAGTTATATTAACGACTCAGATGACTCCAGATCACAATCTGGTTATGTGTTTGTCATGAATGGTGGTGCTGTGAGCTGGAAAAAAGTCCCAAGCAAGATACAGTGGCCTCCTCTTCAATAGAAGCTGAATATATTGCCGCCTAGGATGCTGCAAAGGAAGCTGTTTGGATTAGGAATTTCCTGATTGCTCTTGGTGTGGTTCAGGGCGCGTCGAATCCCATGGATGTTTATTGTGACAAGAATGGTGCTATTGCACAAGCCAAGGAACCTAGACAACACCATAAGAAGAAACATATTCGCATGCGTTACCATCAGATTCGTGAGTTCATAGAGGATGGTAGTGTCATGATATGAAAAATACATACGGACTCAAATGTTGTTGATCCCTTTACAAAGCCACTCCCGCAGCTTGCGCATGAAGCGCACGCAAGAGCAATAGGTATTAGATACAATCTAGATTGAATCTAGTGCAAGTGGGAGACTAAAGGAAATATGCCCTAGAGGCAATCATAGAGATGGTTATATTTCATATGTATCCATGAGTTATTGTAATGTTCCTTGAATATCCATATATCAGGCAACTTGTATTGATGGGCAATTATGTGAATTGTTTGTAAAACTCTTTACTTGAATGTTTATCTAATAGTTGTCCCTAGTCGGGGTTCATGTGAGGACACATGAACATTAGACTAGCACATCGATTGGTTTATGACTATGTTTAGCAAGTCATAGGCATGAAGATGTCAAACCAATGATGTGGATACATGTTATGAATATGGGGTTGGACTGACCCAACTTGAGACTGGCAATTATACTTGCAGCTCTCTCTACACATCATGTACGTTTTATCCTTAGACCTGAGATTGTCGCATGTACTTGAGATGTAATCAACCTACTTTGGAGCTATCAGATGCTGCTCCGTAACTGGGTAGTTATAAAGGTAGCTTTCGGATTTGTCCTGAAGCATGCTGCAAGGCATTGATCCAGAAATGCATGGCCATGCTACATATGGTTAATAGTTAGCCTAGTAAAGGGATTCCCAAATCACAGTATCAAGAAAGAGAGGTCAGCTTAGAGCTAGACCAAATATCGTGAGAAAAAGGAAAAGACATGTACTTAACCCTGTGATGATTCGTCCGAATGATGTTTATATGCGTTTAGGAGTTGGTATGTCTTGCTAGAGGCCGCTACCAACTATTGATAGAGTAAGTGTACTCGTGTTATGTCTATACGTATATGAACCTATAGGGTCACACACGTAAGGGGTTGGAGGCCTAATGAGGATAGGATTCGAATTAGACCAGGCTTGGGCTAATAATGGCCTGCTAATGTAGAAGCCCACTAGGGACACCTATATAAGAGAGGGTGAGGCGAGCTAAATAGGGTTGAGCATTCCACCTAGCCGCCACTCCTGTCACGTCTGTGTTGCATGCGCGGACCTAGCAGTCCGGCGTCTGACGCTTCCACCCCTGACGTGTGGATACCTCGGAGGTGATGCAGCTGTAGCACTTGGACGAGCCGCGCAAATGGGAGCTGCTCGTGAGACGAGGACAAGGAGGAGACGTAGACCATCTAAACTGCCCCGACATGCTTCATCAAGTTCCGCAACTGTGTGTCTAGTGGTAATCCCGAGATCTATGACAACAGTACTTCTGGTTTACACGGTAGAATTTTTTGATTTGTGCTAGTGTAGCCTACTCGTATCCCTATAGTTGGAACCTTGCATGTGGACCTATCTGACACAATGACGTTGTAGTGGGAGTTTAGGTGTAGTACAGGATGACGTAATCAATAGGTTGTGTGCTTATTTAACTTCTCTTGTGGCCTACGAAGATCTGATGAGAGGATCCTTTACGTGGTCGTGAGAATCTGAATCTGAACCGATTGGAGAGGTCTTCTCAATAATTTATCCTTCTCAGAGCTTATCTGCCGCGTGAGAATCTGTTATGTCCGGCCAAATTGAATTTGGTGATCATAATAAGATTCCTGTCCACAATGTTGACTGATGGGACATGACCTTGTGTGAACACAAAGTAAATGGTATACCTTCAAGACGCAGTTATCCCTTGGGCTTTCGCCCTCGAGTGGCGTCTACCCAGAGACAAAGCTAGACTCGAAATTATATTGCCAAAAATTTCTAGTATCTAAGCTCCTACATGCACATACATGTATTATAGGGGTTTTTGCACATGTATAACTTGAGAAAACGTGAAAACACGACATCTGGAGCCCTCCCGTGTTCAACCTCCCAAACTGGGCCAAAATTCGAGTTGGGCTTCCAGCGAGCCACCATATGGGCTAGTCTTTCAAGATCGTTCCAACTCAAGCGACACGAAGAGGTAACGACCGTCTCCAATGGAGGTGCTATACAACACTCGTTGTGGCATCAGCCGCCCGCACCGCCTGAAGCGAACGCGATATCGGCCGGCCCATCTTTATTTTTATAGATCGATCATTCATCGTTGGTTCCCTAGTTGCATTTTTTCTTGTCACGCGCCTTAACTTTTCCATTAACTTTTTTGTTTTATTTTTGAAACTAAACATTTTTATCAAGTTTGTTTTTTAAATATGAACCATTTAAAAATCATCAATATTTTTTGAAAATTATGAAGAACTTCTTAAAATCTAATCTTTTAAAATCATGAACCAACCAAACAATGAATCAATTTTTCAAATCATGAACAAAAAATTTAAATTCATGAACAAATTTTCAAATGTCATGAACAAAATTTCCAATTATGAACGGAAAATGTCATGAACATTTTTTGAGTCTCATGAACATCTTTTCTAAATCTCTAAACCTATTTACAAAATATGTGTACATTTTATTAACCATGAACAATTCTTTGAGTCCACCTGGCATCGGCTCATTCCTTCCCCGGATCAGTGTCCTGTCGGCGGCCGCCCTTATTTTTGGTAAGTGGTAATTTAGGTAGGACAACGACAATCTCAAATTCGTCAATTTCACTTGGGGATTTTTCAGTAAGATACCTAGATGAGCATCAATGCGGCACCCCAAGACAATCTCATTTCCATATAGTTCAGATTTCAAGAAATTTAGATCTTAAAAACGTGAGTCGGAGATTGGTTAAATTTTATTTTCTTCTTATTTATCCAATTGTGATTAGAGGCAGGTTCTGATGCTTACCTTGTTATTTGTTGGTTTGTAGACCGAAAAATGAAGAACAAAAGCAGCAAAATGGTAGTTCTTTGAAATGTATATGGGATAGAGCTTCAAAGAAACTATAGATAACTTTCACCTCAAAGCCAACGCAGATAACTATTAAGGTTGAAAGAGGACTCCTATCAAAGACTAATGTAAATGATCAAGATGCTATACGGAGACACATTGCATTAGGGTAGGGGTGGAAATAAAACTCGAAGCTCACGTGGTTTGACGAGTACTCGAAAACTCAGCTCGACTCGTCTTGATCTCGGACACAAATGAGTCAAGCTGAGTTGGCATGTTTAGCTTGTTAAGAGAATGGGTTTAATGAGTCGAGCTGCGAGTATCCGGTAAACTCTTTAATATAGTTACACTTGTATGCTAACTCATAGATTAGTGAGCATAAAAGAAAAATAAATACTAATATGCCAAAGAAACATGAGTGGTCTTGTTAAAGTCACCAAAGTATACCCGAAGAGGCATAAATGATAAATTATCCTTCTTGTATTCTTACTTCACGATGAATTTATTATGTTGTTAAGTTTCTTCATGAGCTTTTCAAGCTTATCGAGCCAACTCGAGTATTTATCAAGTCGAGGTTGCAATATCATTATGTTAACAAGTCGACTCGAACAAGCTCATTAACTAACGAGTATTTACGAGTTGAGTCAAGATGGCTCAATATCAACCAAGCCAACATGATTTTCCAATAAGAGATATTGGAGGTAATCGCCGCTTTCGAAGGGAGATCGTAAAGTTAAGTACAATTTTTTTTGTTCTTGCAATACAATTTAATTATTGGAGAAGTTTTCATTACTATCAACAATTTATAGCTCTATTCTTGTTATTCTTGACCTACATATATTATATTGGTGTATTGGAATTTTTTGACTTAGAATACCTAATATAAAATTCCTGGCCCCGCCACTGCATGTACCATAACTTTGTAGACATGACCTCACGAGACGTGACCTTTCGGGGCTCCTTTTCCATAAATACCACTGCTCAGAACTTTCTGTTCGTACCCCTTCCAACTCTTTTTCTCTGGTCCATTAGAAAAACCCTTGTCTCCAAGCATCCACTCCATGGTCGGTGGAATTAGTTCCCTCCGGAGGACGTACCCAGTATGTGAAAAGGATGGTGAGAGCCCACCACCGGCTTGGGGGAGACCCGCCGCTCATTGTGCCTCTCGACGAGGCCACGATCCTCGGCCACCTGAGGGAGATCCAAGCTGAGAGGACTGCAGCGGTGCACAATGCTCCAGTGAAGCGATCGGGAAGGGTTCTCGTGCGTCAATCTCCTGATAATGACGGGTATTATTTTTCTCTCACATTATTCTTTATCCTACAGATGTTTCCCCAAGGTTTTATTCTTCCCCTGGTATCGTTGTTGACTGCTTTGCCCTTGGTTCGTATTGTTCCTAGGACCTCGAGGTCTGGTCTCCTTCTTCCCCTCTTCACGGTTGAGGCAACGAAGGGCCCATCGACGGCAGCGACCCCATCTGCCAACCGTGAATCTGGGAGCAAAGTGGTAAGAGAGCCATCCTTTTCCTTGAACCTCATATCTCTGAATTAATCTTTCAACCTCAACTAGATTTCCTGTTGAATCCCTCCTTAGTTTCTCAAGCGGAGTCACCGGATCTCGATGATAATCGACGGCGTGCTGAAGGGTCTTGATCTAGAATCGGCAGATTGATACGTCGTAAATGTATCTATAATTTTTAATGCTCCATGCTTGTTTTGTATCAACTTTCTTATGTTTTGTCTACACTTCGAGGCATTTTTATACATTTTCTGGAACTAACCTATTAACAAGATGTCGCAGTGCCAGTTGCCTGTTTTCTGCTGTTTTTGGTTTCAGAAAAGCTAGTAAGGAAATATTCTCAAAATTAGACGAAACAAAAGCCAAAGTCAATATTTTACCAGACACAACACGGAGACCGAAGGGGGGAAGAAGAAGCGCCACAGGGCGGCCGCACCACCCCCTGGTGCAGGCCCACCCTAGGCCCCGCCAGGGCATGGTGTGGACCCCCTGGCCCTCCACCGACATTGCCCCTTCTCCTATATAATCACCCCGATGCATAAACTCTAAGGACCCGATCAGAAATCCATGAAACAGTCTGTAGCCGCCGCCACCATCGTCCCTAGATTAGGGGGACCCGAAGCTCTTCCCGGCACCCTGCCGGAGGGGAGAGATCATCCCGGGGGCCTTCTTCATCACCATGCCAGCCTCCGGAGTGATGCATGAGTAGTTCACCCTTGGACTATGAGTACATACAGTAGCTAGATGGTTGTTTCTCCTCCTTTGTGCTATCATGTTTAAATCTTGTGAGCTCCGTTCATGATCAAGATCATCTATTTGTAATCATACATGTTGTGTTTGCGACGATCCGATGGATATTGAGATACTATGTCAGATTGATTATTGATTCTATAATGTCTATGTTATTTGTGATCTTGCATGCTCTCCATTGCTAGTAGATACTTTGGCCAAGTAGATGCGTGTAACTCCAACAGGGAGTATTTATGCTCGATAGTGGGTTCATGCCTCTGGTAATCTGGGAGAGTGACAAAAACTTCTAAGATTGTATATGTGTTATTTCTACTAGGGAGAAAATAACAATCATTTGTCCATGAGGCAATTGTATTGTTTACTTTACACACTTTGCTTAATGCAATTATTTGTTGCTTACAACTTAATACTGGAAGGGGTTCGGATGATAACCTGAAAGTGGATTATTAGTCATAGATGCAGCTGGATTACGGTCTATGTATTATGTTGTAATGCCCAGTCAAATCTCGTAGGAGTCAAGATGTCTAGTATATGCATTGTTATGCTTTCTCAATCTGTCAATTGCCCCGCTGTAATTTGTTCACCCAACATGCTATCTATCTTATGGAGAACACCTTTCGTGAACTATGGACCCCGGTCCATTCTTTATTATTGATACACCATCTACCGTTAATGTTTACTTACTACAAGCAATTACTATCTTCCACACTATACGTTTAATCCTTTGTTTTCAGCAAACCGATGAGATTGACAACCTCACTGTAAGTTGGGGCAAAGTTTTGTGGATTCTGTTGTGTGGGTTCCAAGTTGTTCGCAACACCTTTGAGTTGTTTCCTTAATCCTACTGGTTCGATAACCTTGGTTTCATAACTGAGGGAAACTTGCTGATGTACTCATCATACCTTCCTCTTGGGGTTCCCAACGAGCTCTACATATTTGAGCCATCAAGCACTTTTCTGGCACTGTTGCCGGGGAGATAAGGAAAGCTTCAATCTCTTCCTCCTCGTCAATCACTTTTTAGGGGGAAAGAAGATTCTCGCAAGGGGAGTCTCTCACAACCAATCTGTTTACTTTCTTTTTGTTTTGTTTTGTTTCTTTTGCTTTGTTTTGCTTGTTTCCTTTTTTCAAAAATAAAAAAATTATTTGTACTGGTTTGTTTTCTTTTATTCGAAAATACAAAAAAAATAGTTCCTACTTCAAGTTGCTTTTATGTCTAGTTCTGCTCCAATCACTATTTCATTATGGATAACCTACTTGGTTTCCTATTTTGTAAAACTACTATCACTACTAAGGTAGTAGATGAACCACCGCCTGCTGGACCTGAAGGTTCATTATATGAAAAAGAGGAGGAGAATGATGAAAAAAAGGAGGAAGAATGCATTAGCTATCCATGCCTACCTAATGAGAGTAACTCTTTATCCCTTACATTATTTGATTATCCCCCATGCTTACTAAAGGAGGATGAATGTTATGTTCCTGTGGATTTTTTGAAATATCTACTATGGGTAAAACTTGTGATAATAATTATGTTCCTGTTATCTATGATAATCCTTTGTTTGTTCCTAACTTCGAAATGCATGGTACTAAAGAGTTTTGCTTAGAAAATGTTTATGATAAAGCTCTAGATGATAGTCCTATATTGGTTGATAATATTAATCGTACTACCATTGAAAATGAGATTGGAGGGGTCTTGAATTTATCTTGGAACCCCATACCTCATGAGAATGACCAGTCATCTTGTTATAAAATTCTTAAAAGTGGGTTTGAAGGTTTTAATCCCACTATTTTTCAGCTTGATAAAAATTATGTGTTTGTACATCATGAAAAGCATGCTTTATGTGATAGTTATATTGTTGATTTTATTCATGAGGCTGCTGAAAATTATTATGAGAGAGGAAAATATGGATGTAGAAGTTTTCATGGTACTGAAACACCTCTCTATGTGCTGAAAGATTTGAAGTTACCCTTGTTTTATCTTTCTATGCATGTCACTTTTTTCTTTGTGAATTTATTTGCATACAAGATTCCTATGCATAGGAAGTGGGTTAGACTTAAATGTGTTTTTAATTTGCTTCTTGATCCTCTCTTTTACTACAATTCATATTTCTTATGTGAGCATCTTCTCAAACTATCATGCCTGGCTGAAAGGCGTTAAAGAAAAGCATTATTGGGAGATAACCCAAATTTATTTCAGTAAGTTTTTATTTGTTGAGTCTTGGAAGTTATTGCCTCTTTAATAACCTCTCCTTATCCTTTTTGTGTGGTTTTGTTCCAATAATAACCTCTAATGAGAGAGAAGTAAGATTTGGGGAAGTTGCTGTCCCGAAACAGTTTTTTGTGCTTCACTGTAAAAGACGTGAAAAATCACAGTATGTCGGATTGAGCTGTAATTTTCTGCACATATGCCTCAGGTTATTATCCAACATTCATTAGTTTAACACTTTTCTATTTGAGCAACAAAAGGTCTTCAAAAAAATCGGTTTTTACCTACTAGTCTGTTTTGACAGATTTGTGCCATTAGTTGCATTTGCCTCTTATCAGTTTCTTTTTGAGTTCTTTTTGATTACTTAAGCTTTTAAAAGGAGTTGATACAGTAGCTTCTGTTTTAATGGATGTTTTACTTGTGTTGAAACTATACCCAAAGGCTTATTATCTTAAATACACTAATGTTGCTAATGAAGATTGTGTGAAATTTTGTATGAAGGAAATTTTCAAGTGTAGGGGAAGAATGATGTGATAAGATAAAGAATGGAAAAAATCTCAAGCTTGGGGATGCCACCCATGTCACCCCAAGAAATATTCAAGAGGTACAAGCATCAAAGCTTGGGGATGCCCAAGGCATCCCCTTCTTCATCAATAAAAATCTTAGGTCTTCTTTCTAGACACTTTATTTTTATTGCTTCATGCACTATTGTGTTGTTCTTGGAGCATCTTTATTTTCGTTTTTAGTTTTCTTTTGTTTGGTTTTCTGCAATAAAATAGTTGGACCCCCGCATTCTTATTTTGTTTCAAATAAGTTGATTGGTGTTGGAAAGAGATTGCTTAATATGCCTTGAAAGAATCATGTGTTGTTTTAGCATACAAAAGCATAATATTGTGGTGTTCTCCTTTGATGCTTTATTTGGGTTGACTTGGCACATGCTTACACCATGTTATGACTATGAATCGGTCACCCTAGCCTCTATGATCATTTAGGTTTTGACTTGTGATATCACTTTATGCTTTGATTAATAATGTTGTGTCTCTTTGCATGATTATGGCCATTATTGCTCTCTTAGTTGGTCGCTCCCAGTCTTTTGCTAGCCTTCACTTGTACTGAGTATGAGCTCTACTAGTGCATCCAACTCCCAATAAACCAAGTTATTCTAAAGATTCCACTATAAATTCCTATGCATGGCGTGTCACACCATTCCAAGTATATTCATGTTTTTATCTATCTTCCAAATTAAACTTTTGTTTTATGTCAAAATTAGTGAATAAATCTCTCACAAACTTGATGGCACACTTTATTTCTTGAGCTTAATAAACTAGAACCAGTGTACCCATCTATGTTGCTTATATGCTTGCAAATTATCAGTTGTAAATTAGCAGAACCATGTTGTCATTGGGAATGCTTTCAACATTGCACTTATTCTATTCAGTTGATACCATGTTCTTTTGTTTATGGATCCCAACGGTGTAAAATAAAAGAGGAGGTTGTAAGCTCATGGAGTTTGTATATGTGTTAGAGAAACGCCTGTGCGGCTAGACTAAGCCATGCCTAATCATGGTGGAAACTTACAGCGTAACCATAATGAGCATTCTGTGAAGCATCCTCAATAAAAACCTATGCAAATAGCAAATAAAAAGATTGCTGAGATGCTCATTGTCTGTTGCCTTGTCATTTTGATATGGGATAGCTCATGTGTCATAGGGCAAGGGGTACCCCGTTGGCGATTCTCTATGATACACATATACTTACAATGACAAGAACTTGCTTGTGACCAAAGTTGAGTAGCATGATGTTTGGTACTCGTACGCAAGGGGCATGAGATTTTCAACTTATAACTTGTCAAGCATATACTCATATTTGTGTCACTTTAACCTTAATCACTTCAAGATGCCAATGATAGGGGCAATGAGAGGTGAAAAGCTAATAAGTACTATAATTTTTGGAAGCTCTTTATGAAACTTGAAATCCCTGCTTCCCTCTGTGAAGGGTCTTTCTTTTACTTTTATGTTGAGTCTCCATCTTCTATCTTTATGCACCAGTTAAGAGAGCATAGTTGTCATTTTTAGTTTTATGTGAATTGTTCCAAAACTTATTGATTGATTCATAATGTTGGTATTGCTTGTTCTTAAATTATTTGTATCTAGTCACCCTTATGAACATTGAAGGTGTTCTATGCATTTCTGTTTTGTTATTCCATGAGGGACAAGCTGAATACCACCCTTGCTATGTTTTCTATATGTGAAACAAACAAATGTCTTTCAATGCATTGTTATTCATGATCTTTTGTTCGTACCTTTTCATGTTGCAACATAGTTGCTATGTCTTATTGTTATAACTACATCTTTCATGCTCATGTTTAGATTACTATGATCCCAGCTATCAATGCTTTACAATAGTTTGATCAAGATTGTGATGGTGCATGTCACCTCAAAAATTATTCTTTTTATCACTTACCTACTCGAGGACGAGCAAGAGTTAAGCTTGGGGATGCTTGATACCGTAAACGTATCTATAATTTTTGATGCTCCATGCTTGTTTTATATCAACTTTCTTATGTTTTGTCTACACTTAGAGACATTTTTATACATTTTCTGGAACTAACCTATTAACAAGATGCCGCAGTGCCAGTTGCCTATTTTCTACTATTTTTGGTTTCAGAAAAGCTAGTAAGAAAATATTCTCAGAATTGGACGGAACAAAAGCCAAAGTCAATATTTTACCAGACACGACATGGAGACCGAAGGAGGGACGAAGAGGCGCCACAGGGCGGCCGCACCACCCCCTGGTGCAGGCCCACCTTAGGCCCCGCCAGGGCATGGTGTGGTCCCCTAGGCCCCCCACTGACCTTGCCCCTTCGCCTATATAAGAACCTCGATGCATAAACCTTAAGGACCCGATCAGAAATCCACGAAACAGTCTGTAGCCGCCGCCACCATCGTCCCTGGATTGGGGGGACCTAAAGCTCTTCCCGGCACCCTGCCGGAGGGGAGAGATCATCCCGGAGGCCTTCTTCATCACCATGCTAGCCTCCGGAGTGATGCGTGAGTAGTTCACCCTTGGACTATGGGTACATACAGTAGCTAGATGGTTGTTTCTCCTCCTTTGTGCTATCATGTTTAGATCGTGTGAGCTCTGTTCATGATCAAGGTCATATATTTGTAATCATACATGTTGTGTTTGCGGCGATCTGATGGATATTGAGATACTATGTCAGATTGATTATTGATTCTATCATGTCTATGTTATTTTTTATCTTGCATGCTCTCCATTGCTAGTAGCTACTTTGGCCAAGTAGAAGCTTGTAACTCCAAGAGGGAGTATTTATGCTCGATAGTGGGTTCATGCATCTAGTAATCTGGGAGAGTGACAGAAACTTATAAGGTTGTAGATGTGTTGTTGCTACTAGGGAGAAAACAACAATCCTTTGTCCATGGGGCAATTGTATTGTTTACTTTACACACTTTGCTAATGCAATTATCTGTTGCTTGCAACTTAATACTGGAAGGGGTTCAGATGATAACTTGAAGGTGGGTTATTAGTCATAGATGCAGTTGGATTACGGTCTATGTATTATGTTGTAATTCCCAATCAAATCTCATAGGAATCAATATGTCTAGTATATGCATTGTTATGCTTTCTCAATCTGTCAATTGCCTCACTATAATTTGTTCACCCAACATGCTATCTATCTTATGGAGAACACCTCTAGTGAACTATGGACCCCGGTCCATTCTTTATCATTGACATACCATCTACTATTTACCGTTATCGTTTACTTACTACAAGCAATCACTATCTTCCACACTATACGTTTAATCCTTTGTTTTTAGCAAACCGATGAGATTGACAACATCACTGTAAGTTGGGGCAAAGTGTTGTGGATTATGTTGTGCAGGTTCCAAGTTATTAGCAACACCTTGGAGTTGTTTTCTTACTCCTACTGGTTCGATAACCTTGGTTTCATAACTGAGAGAAACTTGTTGATGTGCTCATCATACCTTCCTCTTGGGGTTCCCAACGAGCTCTACATATCTAAGCCATCATAGATCGCCGGTCCCTGGTAAGGGAGGTACTAAGGCTAGAAGGAGCCTTGGCATCCGAGAAGGAGGTCCTGGACAACACCCAAGTGTCCTTATCCCGGTCAATTGACAAGAATGTCGACCTTCTCCACCAGTCGAATATCTGGAAGGACCTCCATTAGAAGAACTGGGAGGGGATGGAGGTCGTCGGGGAACAGAGGGACAGGGTCCATACTGAGATTGCTAAGAAGGATTTCATGGTGAGCCTGCTGAAGGAGGAGAAGGCACGATTAGAGGAGGAGGTCCTCCAGGGGCGTCTACGGCTTGATGAGGTCCTGGCGTCCTATGCCTAGGATGATGAGATTCTCGTGATTCCGTAGAGGCACTAGAGGACACCATCCATCGTTTCAACGAGTTCGGCATGATTCGCTACGGAAGAAGGTCTTAGCTATGCAGGGATGTTCCATTCTCCGCTACCCGGGTTCCTTCTTGTCGGAGCCACAAAATCCTCTTGTAAACAATCCTCCTTTTGGCAGTAATATAAGTCTTTCATTGTCCCTTCAAATTGCCCGCACTAAACATATACTTCCTTTGTCCTACATACTTCTCCATGCGAGGTCTTGAGTGCATACTCAAGAGTTGATGACGCGGTAGGTCTAGGAGGTTCAGATCCCTTGATGATGGCGTGACAATTTGCACGTTTTCAGGTCGTGTCCCTGGTGAAGGAGATATGCCCTAGAGGCAAATAATAAATGTGTTTATTATCATATCTTATTAGTTCATAATACTTTATATCATGCTATAACTGCATCAAGAGGAAACATTGATACATGTGTGGTATATAAACAAACCAGGAGTCCCTAGTAGCCTCTATTCAACTAGTTCATTGGGTAGCTGATGATCAAGGTTTCCTAATCATGGTGCATTTATGCCAACAATAAAGTCATGTCATCTGAATATGGTGAGATGGACATTACCCACCGATGATTGTTGCAACACGATCATGTCACATAGTTCATAGTTGCAATTGTCAGAAATGGAGTGTCTTAATCCTTAGACTATGAGATCATATGTAATCACTATCACTCGAGGCTGCTTTGATTGCATCAACTGTCATGACCATAACTGGGTGACCATAAAGGTGTATGTTGGATATTCTAGAGGGGAATGTTGAGGCGTATGTATCGAGATCGGGATTTTTTCTCCTATGTGACAGAAAGAAGATAAACTAGATCCACTCAGTGAATTACATCCATAAAGCTGTGAAACGTATGACTAGGTCATGGGGATGGAATATCACAAAAACAAGCAAAACAATACTTATTGGAAACAAGATTGAACAAGGTAACATGATACCGATGATCAGATCTCGGACAGGTAAGGTATCTAAGTAACAAGGGAATTGGATACGAAGTTTATGGTTCGGCACGACGTTGTTTCGTGGAATGCATGGGGGTCATTATGTGTATCCCGATCCCGCTATTGATCATTGATCCGAGAACGTCTCGATCATGGATGTTCCATTCCTGAACCATAGGGTAACACATTTAAGGGCATTACGACGCTTGGAGATCGTTTTGTAAGATGAAATCATAGAAGAAAGAGAGAACCAGAATCGTTTCAAAAAAGGATCCGAAGTTGTTCGGAAGAAGGAAAATACCGAAAGGTGTTCCAGATAAATAGAAATATATATATGCATTTATATATGTTAATTATGAATTATTATATATTAAATAAATATTTTTAAATTAATATTTCTAGGGCAACTTCCTCTATAGGGAAAAAACCCGAAGGGAATCGGCCTAGAGGGAAGCCACCTCAAAGGGCAGCTCAGACTGCCGCTATCGCTGGGCCTAAGCCAGCCCACGCGTATAGGTGTGCGGACGATAGCGGGAGTCGCACGGGCATGCAGCATTTGGCTGCTGCTAGTGGCCCACCCGACCATGGCTGAGAGTGGGAGAAAGCTTCAGTGGGATAGATCGTGTTATGGGTTCCTTGGGATTGCCCGATCTTGACAGATTTGGGAGGCGAAAGTGAGGAGAAAGGCGATGAACATGATAAACTTAACGCAAAAGGCAAGGTAAAGATACAAACACACACGATTTCTGTTGTCATCGTTGGCCTGAATCACCAACCCGATGGAATCCTTGGGGAAGAGATTATTAGATAAATATCCAATCAGGAGCCGCTAGAATCTACATGTGAAGAGGTTGCAATCAATAGAGACCCAAAGCGAGAGATCAACATAATAGAGATCACAAGATAGAAAAAATTCTCAAACAGAGAGGGCCTTGTAAAATCTTGATCTAGATCTAGATCCAAGAAAGGTCCCCCGTATGGGAAAGTGGAGGCTAAGACAACTCAACTCAAAGTTCATTCATCATCTTAGTCTTAGATCTGATCCACAAGAGACTATTTATAGTACTAGGGCGAAGGGGGTAGGTAGGAGAATATTTTAGGGCATCAAACATGTTTCTGTGCACAGACATGATAAATCGATGGTAATTTCGGCAAGGCTATACGCCAAATTGAGTCAGCGGGCCAACCGTTGGACCAGGCCTATTCAGAAGGTGGGTCCGGCGCGCCGGTTCTGCCGCTGATTTGCCTAGCTTCTTCTGTATCCTCTTCCATGCTTCTTGCTTAGGATTCCTAGCTCCTTAGTCGTCCTTTGTAGCTCCTCTTGGCATCATGATCATGGGTAGGGGCCTAATCATAAGACAGACATTGTGCTCTAGTAGGATCCCATTCAAGTGATGACTAAAGGAGGACAATAGATGGAAGGATTTCACCTTAGTTGTAATGGTTGGAGTACCATGTCGTGGTTCAATGGTGGTTTCCATATGCTAGGCCGCATAATTTCCGCCCTCTTGAAAAAGAGTCGACCTCGACAATGTTCCTTCATCACCATGTAAGGAAGGAGATGTGCCCATGGTCTTGAGCTTGTATGCGGTTGGATCTCTGGTGTCAAAGCCTTACTCCAATTTTTCGAAGAGCTTGTATTTGTTCTTGTCTTCATGTTGTGGTTGGAGATCTTGTAGAATGTGTCTTGGAGGTGGTCGCCTATCTTGAGTACCTTATAAAACCGACAACAAAGAGAGAGAACTATATGAGGGATTGTTAGCATGGGTCACACTCGACTCGCTCATCTCACATTTGGTGGCATGAGACGTGGCACTCATGATTTTCCACTCAATTTAGTGTTTTGGCTCTCACTCACGTGAAGGTGGTTCACTCACTCACCTCTCATCTCACAAGGATCATTTTCATCCTTTATCTTGGGTAAGTTTGTTGTGTTGGAAGCAATGATTTGGTTTGGCGTCATAGGTTGGAGCACAAAACTTTTGTTGTTCCACTTGAAGGAGTATTGGTTTATGCTACCATCATGTATAGCTCCTCTATCGTATTGCTATATTCTCCCAAGAAGCATGTGACAAACGGTCATAGGAACTACATCACACTCGACGGTGTCTTCATATGGGCCAATCTTGAAGGAGACTTTGATTTTGAATTTTATCTTAGCTCCATTGTCATCAAGCCATTTGACATGATATGGATGGGGATGTTCCATATATTGCAGCTTGAGCTTTTCATAAAGTTTGGTGCTTACAAGATTGTGGCAACTTCCTCCATCAATGATCACTTTTATGGACTTGCCATCAATTCCGGCTAGAGTTTGGAAGATATTGAGGCGTTGGTCTTATCTTAGCAAGGAGTTAGTTGGCAAGACTTGTGTGATGACTAGCGAAGGGCTTGGATCATGCTCGCATAGAAGTGTGTCCTCTTCTTTCGTGACGGCTTTCTTTGCAAGAGTAAATTGTGCCAATGCTTCATATTCTCCTTCACTCACATAATAGGTTTGTCCTTTTCATCTGTAAGAATAACTCTTGTGTTGATACACTCATATGATTTATGGCCCTTTCCTCCAAACTTGTAGAAAATGATGTCACTATCCGTTGTTGTCTTGGAGGTGGATGCCATTGGAGTTTTGTTTGCTTGGACGAGCTCGGTGCTTGATTTGTTGACTTGTTGGGGGCATTTGCATTTATTGAAACAAAGTATGCCTTGGTATTCTCATAAGCGTTTTCCTTTTGCAAGTGACTCTCATCTTTGGTGGCTTGGTGTAGAAGCTTAATGAGGTTCTTGTAAGGTTGGAAATCGACAATTTTCCGTATTAGGTGGCTCAAAACATTGAGGAATCTTGCCATTGTTTTCTCCTCAAGCTCTTTCACATCGGCTCACATCATTGTCATCTCCATTTCCTTGTAGTACTCTTCAATGGACTTTGTGCCTTGCTTCAAGTTTTGTAGTTTTTCAAAGAGGTATTGCCGATACTGCTCAGCGATGAACCTTGCATACATCACTTGTTTCATTTCCATCCAAGTGCTAATCGGTGGCTCTTATTGCTTCTCATGGTAGCTTTGATAATCTTCACACAAAACATTGGCGTAGTCCTCGGACCAAGAGATTCCATTGTGACTTTCTTCTCTTTGAAGTAGTTATGGACGTGGAAGATTTTATCAACTTTGAGTTCCCATTCAATGTATGCAAGATTTTATCTTTGAAGTAGTTATGGACGTGGAAGTAGTTTTGGACGCATTTTATTCTCCTTTGAACTTGGGCATAACAAACTTGAGCATCCCAAACTTTCCATCATCATGCTCACTGTTGTTATTGCGACGTTCTTGTCTCATACTTACTTCACTTGGTTGTTGCGGCGATGGAGGTGGTGGAGGAGGAGGAGGAGGATATTGGTTGCCTCACGTTGGTGGTGGTGGTGGAGGAGGAGCTTGATGGTCTCGCTCGGATTCCTTATATGCCTTGCTCGACATCATTTGCATTCATTGTTTGCCGGTGCGTGTGGTAGGGCTAAGCAAAGCGGTTGTGTCGCCGGTCTGACTCTCCTTCATCTTCGTCGCTTGGATCCCAATCCGGTTCACCTTGAAAGTTACATCTTGCATTGAGGTTGTGGGATGATGATGTTGTTGATCATTATTATCACATATTGAACAATTTATTGATTCAGACGCAGTTCATGCTCTTAATGAGGTTGACGATGGTCTTGGGGTTATTGTTGAGGTAGGTCATGAGGAGCATGGCGCTGATGATGTCTTGCATGGTGCGGTTGGTGAGCTTGTGTATCAACCGCTTATTCATGTTGTTGATGAGATTGATCTTTCCCCATTATGCTGGTAGGGGTATCCATGCCAGGAGTGTGATCTTGAAGACTCGCCATGGAGGCTTGAGGAATGAGTACGAGACTAGCTTGATGAGCTTGAGTGATATCCATTCCTGTTGGCTAGGTTTGACCCTTGGGGTGCCCCGATCTTCACGGATTTGGGCGGGTAGTGAAGGGAACGACGATGAACACGATGGACTCAATGCGAAAGGCAAGTTGAAGATACAAACACATGCAAACACACACGATTTTGGTTGTTCTCGTTGGCCGGAATCACCAACCCTATGGAATCCCCGTGGGAAGAGACTGCTAGGTAGAGATCCACGATGGAAAGATCAATCCAGAGCCACTAGAATCTACTCATGAAGAGATTGCAATTGATAGAGACCCAAAGGTAGTGATCAAAGCAACAAAGATCATGAGACAGAAAGATCCCTCAAATGGAGAGGGCCTTGTACAACCTTGGTCTAGATCTAGATCCAAGAGAGGTCTCCCTATGGGACAATGGAGGCTAAGCCAACTCAACTCAAATTTCATTCATCATCTTAGTCTTAGATCTGAGCCGCAAGGGGCAATTTATAGTACTAGGGGTGAATGGGGTAGGTAGGGGAATATTTCAGGGCATCAAACCCGTTTCTATGCGCAGACAAACTAAATCGACGGTAAGTTTGGCGGCGCCTGGCTATATGCCTGATTGAGTCGGCGGGCCAACCGGTGGACCAGGCCTAGCGTCGGGTTCAGTTTGACAGCGCCGGTTTGGCCTGGTTTTGCCGAACTGGTATCCAGAAGATGATTTTGACAGGGCGCCGGTTTAAGCTGGGCTTCTCCAGTGCTGGCGTCGGTTTGTCTGGCCCATTCCGGCGGTGGGTCTGGCGCACCGGTTATGCAACTGGTTTGCCCAACTTCTTCCGTCTTCTCTTCCATGCATCTTGCTTGGGGATCCTAACTCCTTGGTCATCCTTTGTAGCTCCTCTTGGCATCATGATCATGGGTAGGGGCCTACGCACAAGACAGACATTGGGCACAAGTAGAATCCCATTCAAGTGATAACTAAAGGAGGAGAATAGATGAAAGGAGTTCAGCTTAGTTGGAATGGTTGGAGTAGCATGGCGTGGTTCAATGGTGGTTGCCGTATGTTAGGCCGCATCAGATCGAGGAGATGGAGTGAGCAGCGATGGATAAATAGGGAGTGTGGCAGAGATAGTGCAAGCCTAGGGTTGCATGGAGAGGTTCTTATAGGTGGGATCAGGACCATCAGCTCATCCATCCCATCGCTGGCAGGGGTACGTGGCTCCGCTCGATGCGGTGTGGTACAAGAATAAGACAAGACAAGGAGGAGACTGTTGGGATCTTGTGGGATGATTCAATGGAGTATGAAAAATGCCAAGATGATCTGGAACGGTGAGGGTGGCTTATGTATCTCTTCTCTTCTTCTAGAAAAAATGCTACCTTTTTAGTTCTCTTTGAATTTCTTCTACCTTGGAATGTCAGGAAAGATAGGAAGAGAGGGAAAGTTTTGGAAACTGCAAGTTTTGAAAACAAAAGCTCCATAATTTAAGATTTGATAAAATATGTTATTTAAAATAAGAAGAGTGAGAGAAGGGGTTATATATCACCCATATAAGTAAAGGGGATTATTTTAGGTTTTGGCACTTTGAAAAGAAAGATAGGTTTAGAGTTTGAACATTTTGAAAAGAGAAAGAAGCACATGCTTAAATGTAATGTTTTTTATTTCACAAAGGTGACATGAATGCTTGATGCAATAATGATATGCAAAAATAAAATAACATACAAAACTAATATGGGGGATGCGGGAAATTCTGGGTTTAAAAACAGACATGCTGCTGGACACCCCAGTACCAAAATACGGTACTACCAGACATACTACGACCTGTGGTACTATCGGATTTAGGTTCGATACTACCAGATAATATGTATGAAAACCACAATAATTTTTATATCCAAACTCTGATTTCAATGATCTTGAGATCGTTGGAATCACAACAACAAGATCTACAACTTTATATAGAGAAACATCATTGTTCAATCACGGAATATAAATCACAAGATAAAATGTTTTATGTCTCTAAAATAGACGAACCGGTAAAACCTTCAAAACCCAAAACATAACTTAAGCTTGGAAAGTTCAACTATGATGAAACCATTTTTTTGAAAATATAAAAGCAAGTAGTATCCAACAAAAATGACAAGATTTAGAGGTGTGGAACCTCCCTAAAAAAACCGTCAAAGACTTCAACATAAAAAACACAACAAATTTTTCATATGAAATCAATTTTTATGAATTAGAGCTTGTCATGAGAATAACCACAAGCTCTAAAACTTCACATGGATAAGTTATAAATAAGAACAAAAAAAATAACGCCGAGTATGCAAAGGTTTGAGTTCTCTCCAAACGGTACGATCAAGTTACTCACTTGAGAGCACCTCTTAGTAGTACAACTATTTATCCTACAACCCAGTCTTCCAACTAACAACATGAGACTAGTAAAAGATAAAACCTATCAAGACCATACCTTTGTCTTGCACTTTAGCTTGATGATGACAATCTTATCCTCTCAAATTGGGACACATTTCTTGATTGAGCTCGCTTGTACTTGCTTAAAGAAGACTTGTGAATTGCTCCCTAATACTCAAGATGGCTCAATCTTGAACTTTCACTTCGACTTGATTATTCTCGAGTCATTTCTTCTATCTTGAATGACACCTTGATCTTCTTCCCTTTCTTTTTCTTTCAACCTTGATCAACACTTGATCTTCTTCCCTTTCTTATTTTTTCAACCTTGAGCCAACATATGATTCAAGCATTGCTCTATTGACAATTCCTTCAAGTAAAACTCAAAGCAAACATTAGTCCATAGAGATTGTCATTAATTATCAAAACCATATATGGGGCAAACTTGCTATTTCACCAGTACTACCAGTAATCGACCTGGTGCTTCCAGCTCCAACACCTTGGAGCTGGCGACGACACCCGCCAGAGCTCCTGGACACCACATTACAAAAACCGGCAACGCTACCGTGGCACTAGTACTGCTAGACCAAGAACCCGGTGCTAGCGGACCTAGAGGCTGCAACTCGCCAGCACGACACTATCTCTTCAACCGGTGGTGCTTCCGCTCATCCGATACTACCGAACCAGATGTTTAGTACTACAGAGCCCATCAGTGCATGTGCTCACAGCATTTGGGCCTCAACCCATCTACCCCCCTAAAATTTCCACAATCCTATATATATTACCCCACCCTCTATTGTAAGACATAGATGATAAGACTACAACCCTAATTTAGATCCTCTAGTTGTGTCTCATGTCCCTTCCAAGGGAGCCTTTATCTATAATATCTCAATATATTTGTATCTTTGAGTTCTACAAAGCTCAACCTTGCGTGATCATGAGTTGGTATTCAAGACCCTCCCCGTAGAGCTAGACACATCATTGGACCAGGGCTAAATGGTCAGGACTTCATTCCATCTTTGAAAGTCACTGCAGCCCCATCTTCAAAAGTCACCGCTGCCACATCCTCATGAGTATGACACAAACCATAAACAGACCAAGGAAAACATCAAAAAAGGTGGTCTCCCGCCGACAAGATCCACTATGTCTCCATGGGCTTAAGGCCACAGGAGGTGAGACAGAGGCTTAAGGCCACATGATGTGAGGCAGATAGGCGACAGGAGGTGAGGTAGATCCGTGGCGGCGTCGGGGGGGGGGGGGGGCAGTGACATCCTATTCGTCCGGCGGAAATAATGCCATGACTTGTTGATTTTTGTAAGAAAATGAAAAGACAAGAATTTGTAATACATGTTGTCTGACTGCATTGCAGAAATATCACAGAATTTTCTCAAGGATTGTGTATTTGCCATAGTTATCGCAGAAACAAAGGAAAATTTTCATGAGATTGGACAGAACTTGCTCTTGACAGGCGGTGGGTGGTTTTCAAACCCTGCAAACCAAATAAGCACTATGGGAAAATTTCTAAGGAATGGAATTCTCCAAAATTCCTACTCTCTCCAATCCAAATTAATGGATTCAGATTTGTCTAGATTCAGACGACTGAGTCCACTAATTTGGATCAGAGGGAGTATGGAAGTACTTTGAACCAAACAAGACCTACATATGGCCCTCACAAAACTAGAGAAGATTAACCACAACCACCTTCATAAAGGCAAACCCACCCCATATAGATTATTAATGATTTCTCTGTTTTCCATAAACAGATAGTCACAATTGACACTAAGAAAAGAGGCCAAATTTGGCCGGCATATAATGCATAACAGAAATGAGCCAATTCTGATGAGATTCATCATAGTAGTTTCATGTGCCAGCCAAGAATGTGACTCAACAATTTATACTTTGAAAAAATATACTGTACAATTTCATTGCAAAACGTGCCATTTTGGCACTTGGAGCTAGGAGCCTGGTGCTGAATGGCAGCTCATTCTTTTCAAATTTGGATAATTTAAAAGCAGCAGCATGAAAATAACTGGGCAATACAGCTATGTATATTGATGACATTTCCTGTCTGAGGGAAAGTGGCATCTCCTTGGATGATATTATGTTTACCACTATGGCTAGTCTTCTTCCCTTGGTAGAAGTGAGACATCGTACCAAAGCAAGCAGGCTTCGGTATGTAGCCTGCCAAGGAGGAAACCAGGAACTTGATCCAGAAAACATCGGTCCCTTTACCTCTGCATCAGTTGGATCATCCGAGTCCCGGGTCCTTAGTCATGCCTTTTACCTAATGATAGGAATTCATCCTGTTAGATGAGCACATAAATGAAACTGAACTAAACAGCAAGGATGTTGGATAGTGCAAGATAAGACCATTTTGATGTGAGGAAAAAAGATCAAATATCTTGCATCATGTCATCAACAGAAGATCAGCATGAATAGAATTACATAAGAAATATCATACTAATAAGTTTTTCCAGTGGTTACTCTAAAAAATGTCGCATAGTCATTTTTCTTCTGTAGAGCATCGACTAGGGTTTCAGATAAGAAGCAAAACAGATGCAGCCAGTGTATTTTTCAATGTATTTGTATAATGGTGACTGTTGAGCTATGTATTGATAGCTAAGGTTCAACAAGCAGTAACAACTTGAATTTCTAAATACAGAGGAACCATATGGAAATTCGTTGGGATCAAAAGATTTGGTCATAATTCTGTTCATCGTGATCGTGTTGAGAGAACAATGTTATGCAAACAACAAATATGGAAATTTTCCAGGACCAAAAGATTTAGTCATAACTCTGTTTATCCCGATGGTGTTGAGAGGACATGATTGTCCAAACATAAGATCTGAAATGGAGTATCTATTTCTATGTTGACTAAGAAATTCCAATTTCTAACTCGATGATTGATTTTATATAGTAGTTGCACATTTCTCAGGTGACATAGAAATAGCAAATCTGAATAAGAAATGGGTGAACCTCGGTGGCCTATTAATAAGAGCTCACACACTATCAGTTTCAGTTTGGTACATGTTAGAATGTTGATATTTTTCAGAACTTTCAAAGTGGATTAAGCAGTATAAATAGCAGTAATATATATACCTGGGAGTTAGAAGATGAGCAGCTAGAACTGCCATGGATCACAGCAAACACATTAGAGTAAGATTTTGTGAGGTATGCAAAGTTTGGTATCGGCGGCAATGCAGGCACACGCTCCCCTTTCCTCAGTAGCTCCTCCAAATCAAGCCTTTGCAAGGTGAGTACAGACTTGTTGTCTCTCCACAAAAAGGCGAGCCGGCCGTCCTGGAGAACAAACAATGACCCGGGCTTTGAGCCAGGGTACCTGAACCCGTAACCATTGGCAATGCCCTCCCCGGCAAAACTTCTCTCAATGTCCACGCTGCCGGAATCCTCTTCGGTGATCCATGGAAACGCCTCCGTCGATGGTTCACCAACCCGCACAACAAACATGGACGACCCATTCGGATGCACCACATAGTGTGAGCCCTCCAACACCTTGGTTGCAATCAACAGAAGCTTCCCCTCACTGTCTTCCTCGTACGATAGAAGAAGGATGAAGAGAGCCTTCCCCAGTTTGCACTCATCCTCAGGCCTCCCCGGCGGCCATCCAAACGTGCCTCCCCACAGGCCGGCATACTCCCGGCCGGGCATGGGTGTCTGGGTCGTCAGCTTGTACAGCGCGAACCGGTTATCGGGCATGCTCGGCCATGCGCGGTAGGTCGACAGTCGCATCCGTGCGCCCCGGAGGCTGAGTCCTACGCCCTCACCAGCGCGCAAGAACTCGTCCAGTGGCAGATGCTTGCTTTCCGCATACTGTGGCCTCGAATTGGCTGATGCAGAGCGTGCCACCATCTGGCGCAGCCCATTCCTGACACGGCAGGCCATGGCAGAGAGGCTCCTCCTTAGGCGCACCTTGTCGGCGGCAGAGTCGAGAGTGGGCAGTGGCAGAATGTTCTTGGCCCCATGGAGCAGCGCCTCGAGCTCCGGCCTGCCGACCATGCCCCCGCCGGAGTCCCTGTGCAGGCGCAGCATCGCCTCCCGACGCGCGGCGAGCACGGGGAGGTCCTCGTCGGAGCACGCGAAGAGCGGCGCCGCGGCGAGCTCCGGCGGGAGCGTTAGGCGGCAGGAGGCGACGAGGGCGTCGAGCAGACGTCGGCGGTTGCCGAAGGATAGGCGGGGGAACTGCGAGGCATGCGAGGAAGGGACGGCCGCGTGGGCCTCGAGGAGGAGCGTGTTAGCGTGGGGGCTGAGGGGCGCGAGCAGGCCGGGGAAGAGGGAGCCCGGGTGATGGCCGTGGAGGAAGAGGAGCGTGGGGTGGCCGTGCGCGTCGGCGAGGATCTCGAATACGGGGGCCCAGAGGAGGCGCGGGGAGAGCTCCTGCGGGATGGCGCGGACGGCGACGAGGGAGAAGAAGCCCGGGAGCGCGGCGACGAGGTTGCCGAGCTCGGGGTTCTGGTGCGCCCAGAGGCCGCGGAGCGGGGCCACGGAGTGGAGGAAGCGGCAGACGGCCAGGGAGGAGCCCCCCGCGGCGGCGCGCCAGGCGAGGACGTGGGACAGTGAGGAGCGGAGGAGGCGGCGGCACTGGGCGAGCCAGGGCTTGTCGGCGGCGGAGAGGGCGGCGTGGAGGCGGCGCGAGGCGGCCGAGAGCGCGAGGAGGTCGCGCGGGCGGAGGTGGGCGGAGATCAGGGCGAGGACGTCGTCCGGCACCGAGAGGATCAGCTCGGCGCCGTCGACGACGGCGGCAGCAGCCATCGGGATCGGGCGGTTTCGTGCGGTCGGTCGGTCGTGTGGCGTGTGCTTCTTCTTCTTTCGACTTTTCTTTTCTCAGCCTCTAAAATAAATAAAAAAGTGTAGTGACTTTTCTAAGTTGGCCGTCACTCACAGGCACAGCACAGGGTCTTTTTTCCAACAGGAGAAATATCTCTTTTTGGCATTTCGCTCTCGTACCACCCTCGCCTCGCCACTTTGCCAAAATATCGGCACGCAAACATTCTAGACCATATCGTGCCTATCGGCCTACTGCTTTTCTTTCATTTTGTGGAAAAAAAGGTACTGGTGTTAGAAGATGCGTCATGGTAATTGACTGAACGAACGGTGGTCGTCCTCGTCCAGGTCAACTGTTCTCTAGTTCGTGGCGGTCCTACCACAAGTGACGTCTCCGGCCGGCGACACTGAGACCGAATCAACTCGTTGGACGAACCTAGGTCTAAAACCGGCGAACCTAGGTCGAAAATCGGACCAATTTTTGGCCGGACGAAACGGGTTTCAGACTGGGTACGTCCAGTTTTCCACTCGCATATCCAGACCGAGTTCTTAAGTTTGGCTAAATTCAGTTAAACTCGGCGAAATATAGGTGGATTTCATTAAGTAGGCAAGGGCGCACATAGTACATCGGATTTCATAACTAGGAAAAGGCCGTCGTGGTCGACGCCGGACGCCGCAACTACATGCCGAGGCGGGATGGTTTGTAGGGGTGTGTAGCATGGAAAATAAAAAAATTCTACCGCATGCACACAAACAAGCCAAGATCTATCTACTAGATTGTAGCAACGAGTCGATAGAAGCACTCACCCTTGAAGATTCCAAAGCGGTTAACGAGAGCAGATTCTCGTGGGTGATGTAGTCGTACACTTGCCGATCTCAAGATCGCGTAGACGATCCTTCCGGCGCTGCGTTCCGGTAGCGCTTCCGCAGTCGGTCACACGTTCGATACTCGATTAAGACCTTCCTCTCCCTTGTTCCAGCAGGCAGCGGATCTTCCCTCTACTTCCGGTACCACGCCGTAGTTCTCCCCTCGCGATTCCGACAGCACGACGGTGCGGTGTCGGAAGTAGAGGGAAGATCCCGCAGGGCTTCGCCTAAGCCGGTGCGAGTTATGGTGGATTAGGGTTTCCCAAAGATCTAGGGATTAGATGACCAGTTTGACTTTTCAAACTCCCATTTGACTTTCAATTTAGAGCTTTAATTCTCTCTTACAAATGCACACACCATGTGACCTAGAATATGATCCAATCATTCCACTTACCCATGACACATTCATGGATCATTCTCCTTCCGGACCGGTCAACCTTCTAGACCCTTCTAGAACCTCTCCGACGAAAACATCGGAAACTTTCCCGAACTCCGAAATAAGACTTTCCTTATATGAATCTTATTCTCCGGACCATTTCGGATCTCCTCGTGATATCCTATATCCCATCCGAGACTCTGAACAACATTCAGTATCCCTACTAACATTCCATATCTACTAAACAACATCGAATCCTTAAGTGTGTCTCTCTACGGTTCGTGAATTATGCGGACATGACCAAGACACTTCTCCGATCAATTACCAATAGAGGAATCTGGAAATTCATATGGCTCCCACATATTTCTACGATTACTTTGCGATCGAATGAACCACTTACATACGATACCAATTTCTCTTTGTCTCGCGATAGTTTACTTATCCGAGGTTTTGATCGTCGGTATCTCTGCATACCTAGTTCAACCTCGTTACCGATAAGTACTCTTTTCTCGTTCCCGTGATATGTGATCTATTGTGAGCCAGTCACATGCTTGCAAGCTAATTGGATGACATTCCACCGAGAGGGCCCAGAGTATATCTATCCGTCATATGGATGGAAAAATCCCACTCTTGATCCATGTGTCTCAACCCATACTTTCCGAAAACTCAATGCCACCTTTATAGCCACCCAGTTACGGTGTTGTTTTTTTGACGTCATCAAAGCATCCTTCCGGTGATAGTGATTAGCATGATCTCATGGTCGAAGGAATTAGGTTACTATGTATCAGAAAACTTATAGCAAACGAACTATTAAAATGACTTGATCTTTATGCTACGCTTATCTATAAGAGTATGTCCATCATACCATTCTCCTAATGATATGATCTTGTTATTAATAACATCTCAATGTTCATGATCGAGAAACCACGATCATCTATTAATCAACAAGCTAGTATTATAATGAGGCTTTACCAGGGACTCTAATTTAGTTTGCAAATCACACAAGTGTTAATGTTTTTGGTTAATACTGTTATAGCATGAATATAAACATTTATCATAAACACAAAGATATAATAATAACCACTTTTATTATTGCCTCTAGGGCATATCTCCAACAGTCTCCCACTTGCACTAGAGTCAACTCATCTAGATTACATGGTAATATACCGAACACCCATGGCGGTTTGGTGTTGGTAATGTTTTGCCCTCGGGAGAGGTTTAGTCAACGGATCCGCCACATTCAGATTTGTTTGTACTTTGCAAATATTTATGTCACCATCTTGGACATGTTCTCGAATAGCATGAAAACGTAGCTTGATGTGTTTCAGCTTCTTGTGTGACCTTGGTTCTTGCGCATTGGCTATGGCGCCCATGTTATCACAGTATATAGACATTGGGTCCAGCGCACTTGGAACCACACCGAGCTCTATAATGAACTCTTTCATCCATATCGCCTCTTGTGAAGCCTCCGAAGCAGCAATGTATTCCGATTCAGTTGAAGATCTCGCCACAACGTTTTGCTTTGCACTCCTCCAGCAAACTGCTGCACCATTCAAAGTAAATACGTATCCAGATTGTGATTTAGAATTATCCGGATCGGTGTTCCAACTAGCATCGGTATAACCATTAACAACGAGTTGTTCATCACCTCCATAAGAAAGAACCATATCCTTAGTTCTTCTCAAGTACTTAAGGATGTTTTTGACTGTTGTCCAATGATCCACTCCTGGATTACTTTGATATCTGCTAGTCAAACTAACAGCCTATGCAATGTCGGGTCTAGTACATAGCATGGCATACATAAGATATCATATGGCTGAGGCATAGGGAGTCTTACTCATCCTTTCTCTATCTTCTGCCGTTGCAGGACTTTGAGTTTTACTCAAGGTCGTATTGGGCAACATGGGCAAGAACCCTTTCTTGCTATCTTCCATTCCAAACCTCTTTAGAACTTTGTCCAAATATGTACTCTGCGACAATGATATTAGGCGTCTCGATCTATCTCTATAAATCTTTATGCCTAATATGTAAGCTGCTACGCCAAGATCTTTCATTGAAAAACTATTATTCAAATAATCCTTGAAACTATTAAGAAGGTCTACATCATTCCCAATCAACAATATGCCATCTACATATAGTATTAAGAATGCTGCAGAGCTCCCACTCACTTGTAAATACAAGCTTCTCCATAAGTTTGTATAAAACCAAAGCTTTTGATCACCTTATCAAAACGTTGATTCCAACTCCGGGATGCTTGCTTCAATCCATAAATGGACCGCTGAAGTTTGCATACCTTGTTAGCATCTTTAGAATCGACAAAACCTTTGGGTTGCATCATATACAACTCTTCATCAATGTCTCCATTGAGGAACGCCGTTTTGACATCCATCTGCCATATCTCATAATCATAGTATGCAGCGATTGCTAACATAATCCTCACAGACTTTAGCTTCGCTACTGGTGAGAAAGTCTCATCGTAGTCAACTCCTTGAATTTGTCGAAACCCTTTTGCGACAAGTCGAGCTTTATAGAAAATAATATTACCATCAACATCTGTTTTTTTCTTGAAAATCCATTTGTTCTCGACAGCCTTCCGGCCATCCGGTAAGTCCACCAAAGTCCATACTTGGTTTTCGTACATGGATCCAATCTCGGATTTCATGGCTTCTTGCCATTTATCGAAATCTGGGCTCATCATCGCTTCCTCATATGTTGTAGGGTCATCGGTGTTGTCCACCAACATGACACTCATAACGGGATCATACCAATCAGGAGTGGTACGAGTTCTCGTCGATCTGCGAGGTTCCGTAGCAACTTCAACTAAAGTTTCATGATCAACATCATTTGCTTCCTCTCTTATTGGTGCATGCACCATAGGAACTACTTCCGGTGCTGCGCTACTCGCAAGTTCGAGAGAAGGTTCAACAACCTCGTCGAGTTCTACTTTCCTTCCAGTCACTTCTTTCAAGAGAAACTCCTTCTCTAGAAAGGATCCATTCTTGGCAACGAAGATTTTGCCCTCGGATCTATGATAGAAGGTATACCCAATAGTTTCCTTAGGGTATCCTATGAAGACGCATTTTTCCGCTTTGGGTTCAAGCTTGTCTGGCTGTAACTTCTTTACATAAGCTTCGCAACCCCAAACTTTAAGGAACGACAATTTAGGTTTCTTCCCAAACCACAATTCATATGGTGTCGTTTCAACGGATTTAGATGGTGCCCTATTTAAAGTGAATGCGGCTATTTCTAATGCATAACCCTAGAATGATAGCGGTAAATCTGTAAGTGACATCATAGAACGAACCATATCTAATAGAGTTCGATTACGACGTTCGGACACACCATTACGATGTGGTGTTCCCGGCGGTGTCAATTGTGAAAGTATTCCGTATTTCTTCAAATGCTCGCCAAACTCGTAACTTAGATATTCACCTCCACGATCAGATCATAGAAATTTAATCTTCTTGTTACATTGATTCTCTACCTCACTTTGAAATTCCTTAAACTTCTCGAAAGTTTCGGACTTATGATTCATGAAATAGATATACCCATATCTACTCAAGTCATCCGTGAAGGTAAGAACATAACGATAACCACCGCGCGATGCTACACTCATTGGGACACACACATCGGTATGTATGATTTCCAATAAGTCCATAGCTCGCTCCATCATACCAGAAAATGGAGTCTTAGTCATTTTACCCATCAGACATGCTTCGCATCTTTCAAGTGATTCGAAATCAAGTGATTTAAGAAGTCCATCAGAATGGAGTTTCTTCATACGCTTCACTCCAATATGACCAAGACGACAGTGCCACATATAGGTTGAGTTATCACTCAATTTCAAACGTTTAGCTTCAATGTGTGTATTACCACAATTGAGATTCAATAAGAATAGACCATCTATCAAAGGTGCATGTGAATAAAACATATTACTCATATAAATTGAACAACCATTATTCTCGGACTTAAACAAGTAACTGTCTCGCAATAAACATGATCCAGATATAATGTTCATGCTCAACGCAGGCACCAAATAACAATTATTTAAGTATAAAACTAATCCCGATGGTAGATGAAGAGGTAGCATGCCGACCGCGATCACATCAACCTTTGATCCATTTCCTACGTGCATCGTCACCTCATTCTTCGCTAGCTTCTGTTTATTCTGCAGTACCTGTTTCGAGTTACAAATATGAGCAACCGAACCAGTATCAAATACCCAGGCACTACTACGAGTACTAGTGAGATACACATCAATAACATGTATATCGGATATACCTTTCTTCTTGATGTTGCCGTTCTTCAAATCCGCCAAGTACTTTGGACAATTCCGCTTCTAGTGACCTTCTCCCTTGCAATAAAAGCACTCAGTATCAGGCTTAGGCCCAGCCTTGGTCTTCTTCGTCGGCGCGGTAACTTTCTTACCGCCCTTCTTGAAGTTTCCCTTTTTCTTAGACTTACCTTGCTTCTTGAATTTGGTGGTCTTATTGACCAACAACACTTGGTGCTCTTTCTTGATCTCCACTTCTGCAGATTTCAACATGGAGAAGAGTTCTGGCAATGACTTGTCCATGTTTTGCATATTGTAGTTCATCAAAAAGTTCTTGTAACTTGGTGGTAGTGATTGGAGGACACGGTGAATCCCCAAAGCATTAGGAATCACTATTCCCAAGCTTTGAAGCTTGCTTGCGTGCCCAGACATCTTAAGCACGTGCTCACTAACGGAGCTGCCCTCTTCCATCTTGCAGTTAAAAAACTTTTCAGAAGCCTCATAACTCTCAACTGTCGCGTGAGCCTCAAATATCATTTTGAGTTCACGGACAATATCATGTGGGTCATGGTTCTCAAACCTTTTCTGAAGCTCCGATTCCAAACCATACAAGATAGCACACTGAACTGTGGAGTACTGATTCTTCCGAGCAAGGAAACATTCTTTACCTCATTGGTAGCATTAGCTGCAGGCAGGTCACCCAGTGGTGCATCCAGCACATAGGTCAAATTACCAGCATTGAGGACAATCCTCAAATTGCGGAACCAATCCGCGAAGTTGCTTCCATTGTTTTCCAACTTTTCTTTCTCTAGGAACACATTAAAATTGATGGTAGGGGCCGCCATTGATCTACAACATATTTGCAATAGTTTGGACTAAGTTTATGACACATTGAGTTCTAATTAATAGTTAAATTAATCTAGGTGAACTCCCACTCAAAACAATATCCCTCAAATTGTTAGTGATCACACGAACCAAATCCACCACATTAAAACCGATCATCACGAGAGTTGATGTAGCTTGGTGAACAATCAACATGTTCATCATATCTACTATATGACTCATGCTTTACCTTTCGGTGATCCGTGTTCCAAGACCATGTCTGTACATGCTAGGCTCGTCAAGATCAAACCTTAGCTTCTGCATGAGCAAATCAGGCTTACTCACATTGTATACACTCGCAGAATCTAACACACCCGATCATCACGTGGTGCTTCGAAACAACGAGCTTTAGCAACGGTGCTTACTAAGGATGAACACTTTAAAACTTGAAATTTTGTGCTTGAGGGATCATCTTATAATGCTACCGTCACAACTAAGCAATACAAGATGTATAAAGGATCAACATCACATGCAATTCATAATATGTGATATGATATGGCCTTTCTTCTTGTGCTTCCGATCTCCATCTTCAAGCACGAACATGATCTCCATCATCACCAGTGTCGCGTCAAGGTCAATGGCACTGTTTCATGGTTGTCGTCCACCAGCTTCAACTTATTACAACTACTTTTAATAGACACGCAGGTCTTAACGGAATTTAAAATACAACCATATGGCTCCTGCCGGTTGCCAACTTACAATAAGGAACATTGCATACATCATATATAATCACAATCATGGCCATATCACATCACAGCACACCCCTGCAAAACAAAGTTAGACGCCTCTAATTTACTTTGCATATTTTACGTGGTTTGGGGCTTTCAATAAGTATCGTTCTAACTTACGAACAAGAACCACAACGTTGATGTTTGAACTATCAAGTGCCTGTTGTAAATTGAATCTATACTATGATGGGAGAGACAGACACCCGCAAAGCCACTTATGCAATACTAGTTGCATGTTGAGCGTGGAGAAAGTCTCATGAACGATGTCATGTAAGGTTAGCCCGGGCCGCTTCATCCCATCATACCGCAAGAAGCAAAGTACATAAAAAGCAATTGATAATAAAAGCACCACCGCCCACAATGACCATTGTGTTCTACTCGTGCAACAGATCTACATATAGACACGGCTCTGATACCACTGTAGGGGTTCGTAGCATGGAAAACAAAAAATTCTACCGCATGCACACAAACAAGCCAAGATCTATCTACTAGATTGTAGCAATGAGTCGATGGAAGCACTCACCCTTGAATATTACAAAGCGGTTAACGAGAGCAGATTCTCGTGGGTGATGTAGTCGTACACTTGCCGATCTCAAGATCGCGTAGACGATCCTTCCGGCGCTGCGTTCCGGCAGCGCTTCCGCAGTCGGTCACACGTTCGGTACTCGATGAAGACCTTCCTCTCCCTTGTTCCAGCAGGCAGCGGAGGTTGTAGTTCTCCCCTCGCGATTCCGGCAGCACGACGGCGTGGTGTCGGAAGTAGAGGGAAGATCCCGCAGGGCTTCGCCTAAGCCGATGCGAGTTATGGTGGATTAGGGTTTCCCGAAGATCTAGGGATTAGATGACCGGAAGGAGGAGGAGGTGTCGGCGGCGGCTAGGGCGGCGGCGACGGACCGGTGGCGGTGCGGCGACGGCGGCTGGCGGCGACGAGCGGCGGCGGCTCGGGTGGAGAGGGGCTAGGGCTTGTGTGCTTTGGGGCAGCCCTCCCCCTCTATTTATGAGAGGGGGCAGCCTTGGGAGGGGTGGGTTTGAATACAAACCCAAACCCAAGTTGGATTGAGAGAAGGATTTGTTTCTTCTCCCACTAGGAAACCATTGTTCCAGTTTGACTTTTCAAACTCCTGTTTGACTTTCAATTTAGAGCTTTAATTCTCTCTTACAAATGCACACACCATGTGACCTAGGATATGATCCAATCATTCCACTTACCCATGACACATTCATGGACCATTCTCCTTCCGGACCGGTCAACCTTCTAGACCCTTCTAGAACCTCTCCGATGAAAACATCGGAAACTTTCCCGAACTCCGAAATAGGACTTTCCTTATATGAATCTTATTCTCCGGACTATTCCGGATCTCCTCGTGATATCCCGAATCCCATCCGAGACTCCGAACAACATTCAGTATCCCTACTAACATTCCATATCTAGTAAAAACATCGAATCCTTAAGTGTGTCTCCCTAAGGTTCGTGAATTATGCGGACATGACCAAGACACTTCTCTGATCAATAACCAATAGAGGAATCTGGAAATTCATATGGCTCCCACATATTTCTACGATTACTTTGCGATCGAATGAACCACTTACATATGATACCAATTTCCCTTTGTCTCGCGATAGTTTACTTATCCGAGGTTTTGATCGTCGGTATCTCTACATACCTAGTTTAACCTCGTTACCGATAAGTACTCTTTTCTCGTTCTCGTGATATGTGATATATTGTGAGCCAGTCACATGCTTGCAAGCTAATTGGATGACATTCCACCGAGAGGGCCCAGAGTATATCTATCCGTCATATGGATGGAAATATCCCACTCTTGATCCATGTGCCTCAACCCATACTTTCCGAACACTCAATGCCACCTTTATAGACACCCAGTTACAGTGTGGTGTTTGACGTCATCAAAGCATCCTTCCGGTGATAGTGATTAGCATGATCTCATGGTCGAAGGAATTAGGTTACTATGTATCAGAAAGCTTATAGCAAACAAACTATTAAAATGACTTGATCTTTATGCTACGCTTATTTATAGGAGTATGTCCATCATACCATTCTCCTAATGATATGATCTTGTTATTAATAACATCTCAATGTTCATGATCGAGAAACCACGATCATCTATTAATCAACAAGCTAGTATTATAATGAGGCTTTACCAGGGACTCTAATTTAGTTTACAAATCACACAAGTATTAATGTTTCCGGTTAATACTGTTATAGCATGAATGTAAACATTTATCATAAACACAAAGATATAATAATAACCAGTTTTATTATTGCCTCTAGCGCATATATCCAACATGGTTGCCGGCCTCGATGTGCGCCATGACACCGGTGAGAGTCCGCCCTGGAACGCTCCACCAGCGGCGGCGGTAAGCCATATTGTGACGCGGCGGCGGCGGCGATCCCGGCGGTCCGTCGTGTCGGGCGAGTTCCTCGAGGCTCCCGTCGGCGAAAAACTGCCTCCAGAAGACCAGGTTGCCATGATCCTCAGCGAGATCCGGGTCTTGCATGGCGGCGATAGCCACCTGGATCTCTCTGGCGAGTTCGAGGTCTTGCATGGCGGTGATAGCCGCCTGGATCTCTCCGACGAGGTCCTCTCCGGCCGGCACCGACGGAACAGGAATCCCGTCGGCGCTGAGTTGCCAGCCTAAGGGGAGACGAGTGTCCGGCGGCGCCGTTTAGCGCGCCTCACGGAGCAGTCGGGCTTCCCACGGCGACAGCGTGCATCGACCCTCAGCCATGGCTTCTCGACGGAGTTGAGGAGGAAGAAAGGTGCGAACGTCCGAATTTCGCCGGAGTTGGGGGTGGTGTGAGAGACTGTGAAGAGAGACATCGAGATGTATGCCTTTTATAGGCGGAGTTCGGCGTCGAGGGCGGGAGGGGTGTAGTGTCGAGGGCGGGAAAAGGAAAACGGCGGGAAGTATGGCGACGACTCGGCTTCTGTCGCTGACAGGCTGGTCCACTCGACCAATTCACTTCGTCCGGCGTCCCAGGGCGTACCCGGGATCCTGGGTTCGGCCTGGGTAGTCCGGACCAAAGTTGGCCCAAATCCGGCCAAAAACAGGTCCCTGGGTACGCGACTGGACCGATTTTTGGCATCCGGACGAGATTTTGGCGTCCGGATCGACGTGCTGGGTAGCCGAGTGGAGATGCTCTAAGCATATTTGGTACTAGAGCGGGGAGGATCTTATTGCAACTCCGGGATATAGCCGTTGCCTCAACATTCCGAAGAACACTAAGAAATAGACGAAACAAGAATAGAAAACCTCCCACCGGCGAGAGGCCATGGTCCGCCACACCTCGAAGACCCTAAGGCCACCGGAGGCGGGGCGGACCGGCGACGTCACCGGCAAGGGGTACGGAACCCTAGATGGGTTTTCTCTCTTCCTGGTCACTTTCCTGGAGGCGGTAGATGGGTTTTCACTCCGCAGATGATCTAAGTCAATGGTCCACATACTTGTCTAACACTCTCCTTAATCTAAGCCGTGGAAGATATGGAGAAATTGAGATTACGTTTGAATTTTTTAAAAGTCTTCATAGGAAGGAACTTTGTGAAACCATCTGCCAAATGATTTTTGCTTGATATGAATTTGAACTCAAGTCTCCCACAAAGTGAAAATCAATTTCAATATATTTAGTGCGGACATGAAAGACTAGATTTGCAGACAAGTAGGCAGCGCCGAGATTCTAACACCATAGGCAAGGGAGTGGCATGAAAGACACCCCGAGCTCATGAAGTAGGGTTTGAACCCAAATGATTTCTGTTGTGGCATTGGCCACAACTTTGTACTCAACTTTGGTGCTCGAGAGAGATACAGTGGCTGGTAGCATCTCGGTATGCTATGCGATGGGGTCGCTCTGGTAGGTACCATAATCTTCGAATTCGAGTAATGTCGTGGCCACTTTCTTTGCTTCGGAGTAGTTGTGTATGAAGAAGATTTTCTCAACTTTGAGTTCCCATTCAATGTATTCTTTGGCGTTCTCTTCACCCTTGAACTCCAACATAGTGAACTTGACCTTCCCGAACTATTCTTCATTTTCGCGTTTGGTTCTCTTCTATACTATTGCTCTTCATAATTCTCATTCATTGCTTGCCAATGTCGATGGTGTGGTTGCGCATGACAATTGTGGCACCCATCATTGGGTTCTTCCTCTTCCTCCTTATCATCACATGGATCCCATTCCAGTTCACCATTGTTTTCTCACCTTGCATGTAATTTGTGAGGATTGTGATGCCGGTATTGTAGGGTTTCGTAGCATGGAAAACAAAATAATTCTACCGCATACAAACAAACAAGCCAAGATCTATCTACTAGATTGTAGCAACGAGTCGATGGAATAACTCACCCTCGAAGATTCCAAAGTGTTTAACGAGAGCGGATTCTCGTGGGTGATGTAGTCGTACTCTTCCCGATCTCAAGATCGCGTAGACGATCCTTCCGGCGCTGCGTTCCGGCAGCGCTCCCGCAGTCGGTCACACGTTCGGTACTCGACGAAGACCTTCCTCTCCCTTGTTCCAGCAGGCAGCGGAGGTTGTAGCACTCTCCTCGCGATTCCGGCAGCACAACAGCGTGGTACCGGAAGTAGAGGAGAGATCTCGCAGGGCTTCGCCTTAAGCCGGAGCGAGTATGGTGGAGTATGAGAGAGCTCCTCGGTGATCTAGGTTTTAGACACACCAAGGAGGAGGTGCTAGATCCGGCGGCTAGGGTTTGGGACACCCCAAGTCGGCGGCTAGGGGAAAACCCTAGGGGGGCGGCGGCGGCTATGGAGGGCAGCAGCTGCTAGGGTTTGAGGTGAGGGACTTGTGTGTCTTAGGAGGGGGCCCTGCCCCTCCTTATATAGGTGGAGGGGGCCGGCGGCCAAGGGGAGGGAGTGGAGTCCCTCCCCAACTCGGCTTGGGTGGTGCGCCGACTTGGGGAGGAGGGACTCCCTCCCCAACTCGGTTTCCCCTTCTCCCTCTTTTCCACTTTCCAAATTTAGCCGTTTGACTTTTCAATTTAGCTATTTGACTTTTCAAACTAGGATTTGAATTAATCCTTTATTTGGAATAGCGATGACACTTAGTACATGATGCAATCATACCAACTTGATACAACACACTCATGTACCCTTCCCCTCCGGAGTGCCGGACATTCCGGAACATTCTAGATCATTCCCGATGAAAACACCGGAACCATTCCCCAACTCCAAAACGGGACTTTCCTTATATGAATCTTATTCTCCGGACCATTCCGGATCTCCTCGTGATATCCCGGATCCCATCCGGGACTCCGAACAACATTCGGTCTCTTTCTCATCATTCCATAACTACTCAAACAACGTTGAATCCTTAAGTGTGTCTCCCTACGGTTCGTGAATTATGCGGACATGATCGAGACACTTCTCCGAACAATAACCAATAGAGGAATCTGGAAATTCATATGGCTCCCACATATTTCTACGATTACTTTGCGATCGAATGAACCACTTACATACGATATCAATTTCCCTTTGTCTCATGATATGTTACTTATCCGAGGTTATGATCGTCGGTATCTCTGCACACCTAGTTCAACCTCGTTACCGATAAGTACTCTTTTCTCGTTCCCGTGATATGTGATCCCTTGTGAGCCAGTCACATGCTTGCAAGCTAATTGGATGACATTTCACCGAGAGGGCCCAGAGTATATCTATCCGTCATATGGATGGACAAATCCCACTCTTGATCCATGTGTTTCAACCAATACTTTCCGAACACTCAATGCCACCTTTATAGCCACCCAGTTACGGTGTGGTGTTTGATGTCATCAAAGCATCCATCCGGTAAAGGTGATATGCATGGTCTCATGGTCGAAGGAATTAGATTACTATGTATCAGAAAGCATATAGCAATTGAACTATTAAAATGACTTGATCTTTATGCTACGCTTATCTATAGGAGTATGTCCATCATATCATTCTCCTAACGATATGATCTTGTTGTTAATAACATCTCAATGTTCATGATAGGGAAACCACAATCATCTATTAACCAACAAGCTAGTATTATATAGAGGCTTTACTAGGGACTTCAAATTAAGTTTACAAATCACACAAGTATTAATGTTTCCTTGTTAATACTATTATAGCATGAATATAAACATTTATCATAAACACAAAGATATAATAATAACTACATTTATTATTGCCTCTAGGGTGTATCTCCAACAGTCTCCCACTGGCACTAGAGTCATCTAATCTAGATTACATGGTAATATACCGAACACCCATGGCAGTTTGGTGCAGGTCATGTTTTGCCCTCGGGAGAGGTTTAGTCAACGGATCCGCCACATTCAGATCTGTGTGTACTTTGCAAATCTTTATATCCCCATCTTGGATATGTTCTCGAATAGCGTGAAAACGTAGCTTGATATGCTTCAGCTTCTTGTGTGACCTTGGTTCTTGCGCATTGGCTATGGCGCCCATGTTATCACAGTAGATAGACATTGGGTCCAGCGCACTAGGAACCACACCCAGCTCTGTAATGAACTCTTTCATCCATATCGCTTCTTGTGAAGCCTCCGAAGCAGCCATGTATTCCGATTCAGTTGAAGATCTCGCCACAACGCTTTGCTTTGCACTCCTCCAGCTAACTGCTGCACCATTCAAAATAAATACGTATCCAGATTGTGATTTAGAATCATCCGGATCGGTGTTCCAACTAGCATCGGTGTAACCATTAACAACGAGTTGTTCATCACCTCCATAAGAAAGAACCATATCCTTAGTTCTTCTCAAGTACTTAAGGATGTTTTTGACCGCTGTCCAATGATCCACTCCTGGATCACTTTGATATCTGCTAGTTAAACTAACAGCATATGCAATGTCGGGTCTAGTACATAGCATGGCATACATTAGAGATCCTATGGCTGAGGCATAGGGAGTCTTACTCATCCTTTCTCTATCTTCTGCCGATGTCGGACTTTGAGTTTTACTCAAGGTCGTATTGGGCAACATGGGCAAGAACCCTTTCTTGCTATCTTCCATTCCAAACCTCTTTAGAACTTTGTCCAAATATGTACTCTGTGACAATGATATTTGGCGTTTCGATCTATCTCTATAAATCTTTATGCCTAATATGTAAGCTGCTTCGCCAAGATCCTTCATTGAAAAACTATTATTCAAATATTCCTTGACACTATTTAGAAGGTCTACATCATTCCCAATCAACAATATGTCATCCACATATAGTATTAAGAATGCTACAGAGCTCCCACTCACTTTCTTGTAAATACAAGCTTCTCCATAAGTTTGTATAAAACCAAAACTTTTGATCACCTTATCAAAATGTTGATTCCAACTTCGGGATGCTTGCTTCAATCCATAGATGGACCGTTGAAGTTTGCATACCTTGTTAGCATCTTTAGGATCGACAAAACCTTTGGGTTGCATCATATACAACTCTTCATCAATGTCTCCATTGAGGAATGCTGTTTTGACATCCATCTGCCATATCTCATAATCGTAATATGCAGCGATTGCTAACATAATCCTCACAGACTTTAGCTTCGCTACTGGTGAGAAAGTCTCATCGTAGTCAACTCCTTGAATTTGTCAAAACCCTTTTGCGACAAGTCGAGCTTTATAGACAGTAACATTACCATCAGCATATGTTTTCTTCTTGAAGATCCATTTGTTCTCGACAGCCTTCCGGCCATCCGGTAAGTCCACCAAAGTCCATACTTGGTTTTCGTACATGGATCCAATCTCGGATTTGATGGCTTCTTGCCATTTATTGGAATCTGGGCTCATCATCGCTTCCTCATATGTCTCGGGGTCATCGGTGTTGTCCACCAACATGACACTCATAACGGGATCATACCAATCTGGAGTGGTACGAGTTCTCGTTGACCTGCGAGGCTCTGTAGCAACTTCAACCGAAGTTTCATGATCATCATCATTAGCTTCCTCTCTTATTGGTGCATGCACCACAGGAACTTCTTCCGGTGCTGCGCTACTCGCAATTTTGAGAGAAGGTTCGACAACCTCTTCGAGTTCTACTTTCCTTCCAGTCACTTCTTTCGAGAGAAATTCCTTCTCTAGAAAGGATCCATTCTTGGCAACGAAGATTTTGCCCACGGATCTATGATAGAAGGTATACCCAATAGTTTCCTTCGGGTATCCTATGAAGACGCATTTTTCCGCTTTGGGTTCAAGCTTGTCCGGCTGTAACTTCTTTACATAGGCTTCGCATCCCCAAACTTTAAGGAACGACAATCTAGGTTTCTTCCCAAACCATAATTCATACGGTGTCGTTTCAACGGATTTAGACGGTGCCCTATTTAAAGTGAATGCGGCTGTTTCTAATGCATAACCCCAAAATGATAGCGGTAAATCTGTAAGTGACATCATAGAACGAACCATATCTAAGAGAGTTCGATTACGACGTTCAGACACACCATTACGCTGTGGTGTTCCCGGCGGTGTCAACTGTGAAAGTATTCCGCATTTCTTCAAATGCTCGCCAAACTCGTAACTCAGATATTCACCTCCACGATCAGAATGTAGAAATTTAATCTTCTTGTTATGTTGATTCTCTACCTCACTTTGAAATTCCTTAAACTTCTCAAAAGTTTCGGACTTATGTTTCATGAAATAGATATACCCATATCTACTCAAGTCATCCGTGAAGGTAAGAACATAACGATAACCACCGCGCGATGCTACACTCATTGGACCACACACATCGGTATGTATGATTTCCAATAAGTCCGTAGCTCGCTCCATCATACCAGAAAATGGAGTCTTAGTCATTTTACCCATCAGACATGCTTCGCATCTATCAAGTGATTCGAAATCAAGTGATTCAAGAAGTCCATCGGAATGGAGTTTCTTCATACGCTTCACTCCAATATGACCAAGACGACAGTGCCACATATAGGTCGAGTTATCGCTCGATTTCAAACGTTTAGCCTCAATGTTATTAATATGTGTATTTCCACTATCGAGATTCAATAAGAATAGACCATCTATCAAAGGTGCATGAGCATAAAACATATTACTCATATAAATCGAACAACCATTATTCTCGGATTTAAACAAATAACCGTCTCGCAATAAACAAGATCCCGATATAATGTTCATGCTTAACGCAAGCACCAAATAACAATTATTTAAGTATAAAACTAATCCTGATGGTAGATGAAGGGGTAGCGTGCCGACCGCGATCACATCAACCTTTGATCCGTTTCCAACGCGCATCGTCACCTCGTTCTTCGCTAGCTTCCGTTTATTCTGCAGCACCTGTTTCGAGTTACAAATATGAGCAACCGAACCAGTATCAAATACCCAGGCACTACTACGAGTACTAGTGAGATACACATCAATAACATGTATATCAGATATACCTTTCTTCTTGATGTTGCCGTTCTTCAAATCTGCCAAGTACTTTGGGCAATTCCGCTTCCAGTGACCTTCTCCCTTGCAGTAAAACCACTCAGTATCAGGCTTAGGTCCAGCCTTGGTCTTCTTCGTCGGCGTGGTAACTTTCTTACCACCCTTCTTGAAGTGTCCCTTCTGCTTAGACTTGCCTTTCTTGAATTTGGTGGTCTTATTGACCAACAACACTTGGTGCTCTTTCTTGATCTCCACTTCTGCCGATTTCAACATGGCAAAGAGTTCTGACAACGTCTTGTTCATGTTCTGCATGTTGTAGTTCATCACAAAGTTCTTGTAACTTGGTGGTAGTGATTGGAGGACACGATAAATCCCCAAAGTATTGGGAATCACAATACCCAAGCTTTGAAGTTTGTTTGCGTGCCCAGACATCTTAAGAACATGCTCGCTGACGGAGCTGCCCTCTTCCATCTTGCAGTTAAAGAACTTTTCAGAAGCCTCATAGCTTTCAATTGCCGCATGAGTCTCAAAGATCAATTTGAGATCCTCGACAATATCATATGGGTCTGAATTCTCAAACCTTTTCTGAAGCTCCGATTCTAAACCATACAAGATAGCACACTGAACTGTGGAGTACTGAGTCTTCCGAGTGAGGTAAACATTCTTTACTTCATCGGGAGCATCAGCTGCAGGTGGGTCACCCAGCGGTGCATCCAGCACATAGGTCAAATTACCAGCTGTGAGGACAATCCTCAAATTGCGGAACCAATCCGCGAAGTTGCTTCCATTGTTTTTCAACTTTTCTTTCTCTAGGAACGCATTAAAATTGATGGTAGGGGCTGCCATTGATCTACAACATATTTGCAATAGTTTAGACTAAGTTTATGACAAATTGAGTTCAAATTAATATTAAAATTAATCTAGGTGAACTCCCACTCAAAACAATATCCCTCACATTGTTTTAGTGATCACACGAACCAGATCCACCACATCAACACCGATCATCACGAGAGTTGATATAGTTTCAATGGCGAACAATCGACATGTTCATCATATCTACTATATGATTCATGCTTTACCTTTCGGTGATCCGTGTTCCGAGACCATGTATGTACATGCTAGGCTCGTCAAGATCAAACCTTAGTTTCCGCAAGAGCAAATCTGGCTTGCTCACGTTGTATACACTTGCAGAATCTAACACACCCGATCATCACGTGGTGCTTCGAAACAACAAGCTTTAGCAACGGTGCTAACTAAGGGTGAACACTTTATGATTTGAAATTCATGTGCATGAGGGATCATCTTATAATGCTACCGTCGTCTACTAAGCAATACAAGATGCATAAAGGATTAACATCACATGCAATTCATAATATGTGATATGATATGGCCTTTCTTCTTTGTGCTTCCGATCTCCATCTTCTTAGCACGAACATGATCTCCATCATCACCGGCATTGCATCAAGGTCAATGATGCTTCTCCATGGTTGTCGTCCACCAGCTTCAACTATTACAACTACTTTGAATAGACACGCGTGTCTTAACATAAATTAAAGACAACCATATGGCTCCTGCCGGTTGCCAACTTACAATAAGGAACATTGCATACATCAAATATAATCACAATCATGGCCATATCACATCACAGCACACCCCTGCAAAACAAAGTTAGACGCTTCTACTTTCTTTGCATGTTTTACGTGGTTTGGGGCTTCCAATAAGTGTCGTTCTAACTTACGAACAAGAACCACAACATTGATACTAGTATTGTTAATTACCCGTTGTAAATTGGATCTCCACTATGCTAGGAGAAACAGGCACCCGCAAAGCCACTTATGCAATACAAGTTGCATGTCAAGCGTGGAGCAAGTCTCATGAACGATGTCATGTAAGGTTAGCCCGGGCCGCTTCATCCCAACATCCCGCAAGATGCAAAGTACACAAGAAGCAATCGACAATAAAAGCATCAATGCCCACAATGACCATTGTGTTCTACTCGTGCAACAGATCTACATATAGACACGGCTCTGATACCACTGTAGGGTTTCGTAGCATGGAAAACAAAAAAATTCTACCGCATACAAACAAACAAGCCAAGATCTATCTACTAGATTGTAGCAACGAGTCGATGGAATAACTCACCCTCGAAGATTCCAAAGTGTTTAACGAGAGCGGATTCTCGTGGGTGATGTAGTCGTACTCTTTCCGATCTCAAGATCGCGTAGACGATCCTTCCGGCGCTGCGCTCCGGCAGCGCTCCCGCAGTCGGTCACACGTTCGGTACTCGACGAAGACCTTCCTCTCCCTTGTTCTAGCAGGCAGCGGAGGTTGTAGCACTCTCCTCGCGATTCCGGCAGCACAACGGCGTGGTACCGGAAGTAGAGGGGAGATCTCGCAGGGCTTCGCCTTAAGCCGGAGCGAGTATGGTGGAGTATGAGAGAGCTCCTCGGTGATCTAAGTTTTAGACACACCAAGGAGGAGGTGCTAGAGCCGGCGGCTAGGGCAAAACCCTAGGGGGGCGGCGGCGGCTATGGAGGGCAGCAGCTGCTAGGGTTTGAGGTGAGGGACTTGTGTGTCCTAGGAGGGGGCCCTGCCCCTCCTTATATAGGTGGAGGGGGCCGACGGCCAAGGGGAGGGAGTGGAGTCCCTCCCCAACTCGGCTTGGGTGGTGCGCCGACTTGGGGAGGAGGGACTCCCTCCCCAACTCGGTTTCCCCTTCTCCCTCTTTTCCACTTTCCAAATTTAGCCGTTTGACTTTTCAATTTAGCTATTTGACTTTTCAAACTAGGATTTGAATTAATCCTTTATTTGGAATAGCGATGACACTTAGTACATGATGCAATCATACCAACTTGATACAACACACTCATGTACCCTTCCCCTCCGGAGTGCCGGACATTCCGGAACATTCTAGATCATTCCCGATGAAAACACCGGAACCATTCCCCAACTCCAAAACGGGACTTTCCTTATATGAATCTTATTCTCCGGACCATTCCGGATCTCCTTGTGATATCCCGGATCCCATCCGGGACTCCGAACAACATTCGGTCTCTTTCTCATCATTCCATAACTACTCAAACAACGTTGAATCCTTAAGTGTGTCTCCCTACGGTTCGTGAATTATGCGGACATGATCGAGACACTTCTCCGAACAATAACCAATAGAGGAATCTGGAAATTCATATGGCTCCCACATATTTCTACGATTACTTTGCGATCGAATGAACCACTTACATACGATATCAATTTCCCTTTGTCTCACGATATGTTACTTATCCGAGGTTATGATCGTCGGTATCTCTGCATACCTAGTTCAACCTCGTTACCGATAAGTACTCTTTTCTCGTTCCCGTGATATGTGATCCCTTGTGAGCCAGTCACATGCTTGCAAGCTAATTGGATGACATTTCACCGAGAGGGCCCATAGTATATCTATACGTCATATGGATGGACAAATCCCACTCTTGATCCATGTGTTTCAACCAATACTTTCCGAACACTCAATGCCACCTTTATAGCCACCCAGTTATGGTGTGGTGTTTGATGTCATCAAAGCATCCATCCGGTAAAGGTGATATGCATGATCTCATGGTCGAAGGAATTAGATTACTATGTATCAGAAAGCATATAGCAATTGAACTATTAAAATGACTTGATATTTATGCTACGCTTATCTATAGGAGTATGTCCATCATATCATTCTCCTAACGATATGATCTTGTTGTTAATAACATCTCAATGTTCATGATAGGGAAACCACAATAATCTATTAACCAACAAGCTAGTATTATATAGAGGCTTTACTAGGGACTTCAAATTAAGTTTACAAATCACACAAGTATTAATGTTTCCTTGTTAATACTATTATAGCATGAATGTAAACACTTATCATAAACACAAAGATATAATAATAACTACTTTTATTATTGCCTCTAGGGCATATCTCCAACAGTATCCCACTTGCACTAGAGTCATCTAATCTAGATTACATGGTAATATACCGAACACCCATGGCAGTTTGGTGCTGGTCATGTTTTGCCCTCGGGAGAGGTTTAGTCAACGGATCCGCCACATTCAGATATGTGTGTACTTTGCAAATCTTTATATCCCCATCTTGGATATGTTATCGAATAGCGTGAAAACGTAGCTTGATATGCTTCAGCTTCTTGTGTGACCTTGGTTCTTGCGCATTGGCTTTGGCGCCCATGTTATCACAGTAGATAGACATTGGGTCCAGCGCACTAGGAACCACACCCAGCTCTGTAATGAACTCTTTCATCCATATCGCTTCTTGTGAAGCCTCCGAAGGAGCCATGTATTCCGATTCAGTTGAAGATCTCGCCACAATGCTTTGCTTTGCACTCCTCCAGCTAACTGCTGCACCATTCAATATAAATACGTATCCAGATTGTGATTTAGAATCATCCGGATCGGTGTTCCAACTAGCATCGGTGTAACCATTAACAACGAGCTGTTCATCACCTCCATAAGAAAGAACCATATTCTTAGTTCTTCTCAAGTACTTAAGGATGTTTTTGACCGTTGTCCAATGATCCACTCCTGGATCACTTTGATATCTGCTAGTTAAACTAACAGCATATGCAATGTCGGGTCTAGTACATAGCATGGCATACATTAGAGATCCTATGGCGGAGGCATAGGGAGTCTTACTCATCCTTTCTCTATCTTCTGCCGATATCGGACTTTGAGTTTTACTCAAGGTCGTATTGGGCAACATGGGCAAGAACCCTTTCTTGCTATCTTCCATTCCAAACCTCTTTAGAACTTTGTCCAAATATGTACTCTGTGACAATGATATTTGGCGTTTCGATCTATCTCTATAAATCTTTATGCCTAATATGTAAGCTGCTTCGCCAAGATCCTTCATTGAAAAACTATTATTCAAATATTCCTTGACACTATTAAGAAGGTCTACATCATTCCCAATCAATAATATGTCATCCACATATAGTATTAAGAATGCTACAGAGCTCCCACTCACTTTCTTGTAAATACAAGCTTCTCCATAAGTTTGTATAAAACCAAAACTTTTGATCACCTTATCAAAACATTGATTCCAACTTCGGGATGCTTGCTTCAATCCATAGATGGACCATTGAAGTTTGCATACCTTGTTAGCATCTTTAGGATCGACAAAACCTTTGGGTTGCATCATATACAACTCTTCATCAATGTCCCCATTGAGGAATGCTGTTTTGACATCCATCTGCCATATCTCATAATCATAATATGCAGCGATTGCTAACATAATCCTCACAGACTTTAGCTTCGCTACTGGTGAGAAAGTCTCATCATAGTCAACTCCTTGAATTTGTCGAAACCCTTTTGCGACAAGTAGAGCTTTATAGACAGTAACATTACCATCAGCATATGTTTTCTTCTTGAAGATTCATTTGTTCTTGACAGCCTTCCGGCCATCCGGTAAGTCCACCAAAGTCCATACTTGGTTTTCGTACATGGATCCAATCTCGGATTTCATGGCTTCTTGCCATTTATTGGAATCTGGGCTCATCATCGCTTCCTCATATGTCTCAGGGTCATCGGTGTTGTCCACCAACATGACACTCATAACGGGATCATACCAATCTGGAGTGGTACGAGTTCTCATTGACCTGCGAGGCTCTGTAGCAACGTCAACCGAAGTTTCATGATCATCATCATTAGCTTCCTCTCTTATTGGTGCAGGCACCACAGGAACTTCTTCCGGTGCTGCGCTACTCGCAATTTCGAGAGAAGGTTTGACAACCTCGTCGAGTTCTACTTTCCTTCCAGTCACTTCTTTCGAGAGAAATTCCTTCTCTAGAAAGGATCCATTCTTGGCAACGAAGATTTTTGCCCTCAGATCTATGATAGAAGGTATACCCAATAGTTTCCTTCGGGTATCCTATGAAGACGCATTTTTCCGCTTTGGGTTCAAGCTTGTCCGGCTGTAACTTCTTTACATAGGCTTCGCACCCCCAAACTTTAAGGAACGACAATCTAGGTTTCTTCCCAAACCATAATTCATACGGTGTCGTTTCAACGGATTTAGATGGTACCCTATTTAAAGTGAATGCGGCTGTTTCTAATGCATAACCCCAAAATGATAGCGGTAAATCTGTAAGTGACATCATAGAACGAACCATATCTAAGAGAGTTCGATTACGACGTTCGGACACACCATTACGCTATGGTGTTCCCGGCGGTGTCAACTGCGAAAGTATTCCGCATTTCTTCAAATGCTCGCCAAACTCGTAACTCAGATATTCACCTCCACGATCAGAACGTAGAAATTTAATCTTCTTGTTACGTTGATTCTCTACCTCACTTTGAAATTCCTTAAACTTCTCGAAAGTTTCGGACTTATGTTTCATGAAATAGATATACCCATATCTAATCAAGTCATCCGTGAAGGTAATAATATAACGATAACCACCGCGCGATGCTACACTCATTGGACCACACACATCGGTATGTATGATTTCCAACAAGTCCGTAGCTCGCTCCATCATACCAGAAAATGGAGTCTTAGTCATTTTACCCATCAGACATGCTTCGCATCTTTCAAGTGATTCGAAATCAAGTGATTCAAGAAGTCCATCGGAATGGAGTTTCTTCATACGCTTCACTCCAATGTGACCAAGACGACAGTGCCACATATAGGCCGAGTTATCGCTCGATTTCAAACGTTTAGCCTCAATGTTATTAATATGTGTATTTCCACTATCGAGATTCAATAAGAATAGACCATCTATCAAAGGTGCATGTGCATAAAACATATTACTCATATAAATCGAACAACCATTATTCTCGGATTTAAACAAGTAACCGTCTCGCAATAAACAAGATCCCGATATAATGTTCATGCTTAACGCAGGCACCAAATAACAATTATTTAAGTATAAAACTAATCCCGATGGTAGATGAAGGGGTAGCGTGCCGACCGCGATCACATCAACCTTTGATCCGTTTCCAACGCGCATCATCACCTCGTTCTTCGCTAGCTTCCGTTTATTCTGCAGCACCTGTTTCGAGTTACAAATATGAGCAACCGAACCAGTATCAAATACCTAGGCACTACTACGAGTACTAGTGAGATACACATCAATAACATGTATATCAGATATACCTTTCTTCTTGATGTTGCCGTTCTTCAAATCCGCCAAGTACTTTGGGCAATTCCGCTTCCAGTGACCTTCTCCCTTGCAGTAAAAGCACTCAGTATCAGGCTTAGGTCCAGCCTTGGTCTTCTTCGTCGGCGTGGTAACTTTCTTACCACCCTTCTTGAAGTATCCCTTCTGCTTAGACTTGCCTTTCTTGAATTTGGTGGTCTTATTGACCAACAACACTTGGTGCTCTTTCTTGATCTCCACTTCTGCAGACTTCAACATGGCAAAGAGTTCTGACAACATCTTGTTCATGTTTTGCATGTTGTAGTTCATCACAAAGTTCTTGTAACTTGGTGGTAGTGATTGGAGGACACGGTAAATCCCCAAAGTATTGGGAATCACAATACCCAAGCTTTGAAGTTTGTTTGCGTGCCCAGACATCTTAAGCACATGCTCGCTGACGGAGCTGCCCTCTTCCATCTTGCAGTTAAAGAACTTTTCAGAAGCCTCATAGCTTTCAATTGCCGCATGAGTCTCAAATATCAATTTGAGATCCTCGACAATATCATATGGGTCTGAATTCTCAAACCTTTTCTGAAGCTCCGATTCTAAACCATACAAGATAGCACACTGAACTGTGGAGTACTGAGTCTTCCGAGTGAGGTAAACATTCTTTACTTCATCGGAAGCATCAGCTGCAGGTGGGTCACCCAGCGGTGCATCCAGCACATAGGTCAAATTACCAGCTGTGAGGACAATCCTCAAATTGCGGAACCAATCCGCGAAGTTGCTTCCATTGTTTTTCAACTTTTCTTTCTCTAGGAACACATTAAAATTGATGGTAGGGGCTGCCATTGATCTACAACATATTTGCAATAGTTTAGACTAAGTTTATGACAAATGAGTTCAAATTAATAAATTTAATCTAGGTGAACTCCCATTCAAAACAATATCCCTCACATTGTTTTAGTGATCACACGAACCAAATCCACCACATCAACACCGATCATCACGAGAGTTGATATAGTTTCAATGGCGAACAATCGACATGTTCATCATATCTACTATATGATTCATGCTTTACCTTTCGGTGATCCGTGTTCCGAGACCATGTCTGTACATGCTAGGCTCGTCAAGATCAAACCTTAGTTTCCGCATGAGCAAATCTGGCTTGCTCACGTTGTATGCACTTGCAGAATCTAACACACCCGATCATCACGTGGTGCTTCGAAACAACAAGCTTTAGCAACGGTGCTAACTAAGGGTGAACACTTTTTGAAATTCATGTGCATGAGGGATCATCTTATAATGCTACCGTTGTCTACTAAGCAATACAAGATGCATAAAGGATTAACATCACATGCAATTCATAATATGTGATATGATATGGCCTTTCTTCTTTGTGCTTCCGATCTCCATCTTCTAGCATGAACATGATCTCCATCATCACCGGCATTGCATCAAGGTCAATGACGCTTCTCCATGGTTGTCGTCCACCGGCTTCAACTATTACAACTACTTTGAATAGACACGCGGGTCTTAACATAAATTAAAGACAACCATATGGCTCCTGCCGGTTGCCAACTTATAATAAGGAACATTGCATACATCAAATATAATCACAATCATGGCCATATCACATCACAGCACACCCCTGCAAAACAAAGTTAGACGCCTCTACTTTCTTTGCATGTTTTACGTGGTTTGGGGCTTTCAATAAGTGTCGTTCTAACTTACGAACAAGAACCACAACATTGATACTAGTATTGTTAATCACTCGTTGTAAATTGGATCTTAACTATGCTAGGAGAAACAGGCACCCGCAAAGCCACTTATGCAATACAAGTTGCATGTCAAGCGTGGAGCAAGTCTCATGAACGATGTCATGTAAGGTTAGCCCGGGCCGCTTCATCCCAACATCCCGCAAGATGCAAAGTACACAAGAAGCAATCGACAATAAAAGCATCAACGCCCACAATGACCATTGTGTTCTACTCGTGCAACAGATCTACATATAGACACGGCTCTGATACCACTGTAGGGTTTCGTAGCATGGAAAACAAAAATTTTCTACCGCATACAAATAAACAAGCCAAGATCTATCTACTAGATTGTAGCAACGAGTCGATGGAATAACTCACCCTCGAAGATTCCAAAGTGTTTAACGAGAGCGGATTCTCGTGGGTGATGTAGTCGTACTCTTCCCGATCTCAAGATCGCGTAGACGATCCTTCCGGCGCTGCGTTCCGGCAGCGCTCCCGCAGTCGGTCACACGTTCGGTACTCGACGAAGACCTTCCTCTCCCTTGTTCTAGCAGGCAGCGGAGGTTGTAGCACTCTCCTCGCGATTCCGGCAGCACAACGGCGTGGTACCGGAAGTAGAGCGGAGATCTCGCAGGGCTTCGCCTTAAGCCGGAGCGAGTATGGTGGAGTATGAGAGAGCTCCTCGGCGATCTAGGTTTTAGACACACCAAGGAGGAGGTGCTAGAGCCGGCGGCTAGGGCTTGGGGCAGCCCAAGTCGGCGGCTAGGGCAACCCTAGGAGGCGGCGACAGCTGCAGGAGGTGGTGGCGCCAAGCTAGGGTTTGGAGGAGAGGGACTTGTGTGTCTCTAGGAGGGAGCCCCGCCCCTCCTTATATAGGTGGAGGGGCCGGCGGCCAAGGGGGAGGGAAAGGAGTCCCTCCCCAACTCGGCTTGGAGGGGGCGCTGCCGGTTGGAGGAGGGAACTCCTCCCCAACTCGGTTTCCCCCTTCCTCCTCTTTTCCACTTTCCAAATTTAGCCGTTTGACTTTTTCAATTTAGCTATTTGACTTTTCAAACTAGGATTTGAATTAATCCTTTATTTGGAACAGCGACGACACTTAGTACATGATGCAATCATACCAACTTGATACAACACATTCATGTACCCTTCCCCTCCGGAGTGCCGGACATTCCGGAACATTCTAGAACATTCCCGATGAAAACACCGGAACCATTCCCCAACTCTGAAACGGGACTTTCCTTATATGAATCTTATTCTCCGGACCATTCCGGATCTCCTCGTGATATCCCGGATCCCATCCGGGACTCCGAACAACATTCGGTCTCTTTCTCATCATTCCATAACTACTCAAAACAACGTCGAATCCTTAAGTGTGTCTCCCTACGGTTCGTGAATTATGCGGACATGATCGAGACACTTCTTCGAACAATAACCAATAGAGGAATCTGGAAATTCATATGGCTCCCACATATTTCTACGATTACTTTGCGATCGAATGAACCACTTACATACGATATCAATTTCCCTTTGTCTCACGATAGTTTACTTATCCGAGGTCATGATCGTCGGTATCTCTGCATACCTAGTTCAACCTCGTTACCGATAAGTACTCTTTTCTCGTTCCCGTGATATGTGATCCCTTGTGAACCAGTCACATGCTTGCAAGCTAATTGGATGACATTTCACCGAGAGGGCCCAGAGTATATCTATCTGTCATATGGATGGACAAATCCCACTCTTGATCCATGTGTTTCAACCAATACTTTCCGAACACTCAATGCCACCTTTATAGCCACCCAGTTACGGTGTGGTGTTTGATGTCATCAAAGCATCCATCCGGTAAAGGTGATATGCATGATCTCATGGTCGAAGGGATTAGATTACTATGTATCAGAAAGCATATAGCAATTGAACTATTAAAATGACTTGATCTTTATGCTACGCTTATCTATAGGAGTATGTCCATCATATCATTCTCCTAACGATATGATCTTATTGTTAATAACATCTCAATGTTCATGATAGGGAAACCACAATCATCTATTAACCAACAAGCTAGTATTATACAGAGGCTTTACTAGGGACTTCAAATTAAGTTTACAAATCACACAAGTATTAATGTTTCCTTGTTAATACTATTATAGCATGAATGTAAACACTTATCATAAACACAAAGATATAATAATAACTACTTTTATTATTGCCTCTAGGGCATATCTCCAACAGTTTGAGCATAGGGGGTCGGTGACAATGATGACAGACCCATCCGTACAACACAAGAATATTTAAAATCTTAAATATACCATCAATATCAAAATATATGTTTTTCAACTTAAAAGGAATTTGAATCTCTATTGGTTCGGCATGGAGACATGATTTTCATAAGGGGTATTCGAAGTTACAAAAAAATCAGCATATAACAATATAAGATATGGAAATCATAGTAACAAGAATAAAACTACAAATTATTCATAGTAGTGAAACCATCCCAATGTTTTAGTTATATTTAAAGAACAAAGGATTACTCACATTTCTATGTCGAACGTGGCTTTCACCTCAATCGATAGCAGCGCTGTGGTAGAAGATATCTTTGGTGTTTGTTTTTTTGAATCTTTACCCCTCAATCTATTCAAATCACTACCCTTGTGCTTCTTATTCTCATTCTTCATTTTTAAAGACCTACACATATATAAATTAACTAATTAACGATCCTTTAGTCTCAACAGGGGAAATAATGCACTCACGTCTTAGTGTCTCATATCTGAATTCTAATTCTAAAGCACTAGTCTGAACTGGTCTCTAAATGATGTCAGATTGTTGCAAGGTCCACAGATGCAAGCCTACATGGTGTTGTGTGTTGATGCTTCTGCTATGGTGTCCAGTGCCGCAGCGGCTGCTGCAATAAAGATGTGCCACCGCGATTGTCCGTGCGCGCTGCGCCGGCACCACGGCACGGCAGGGAGCTCCGTCCGCAGCATATTTGGTGGGTCGGGTGCGTCCGGGAGAATGCGATTTTGGTATTTTTGTTGTTCCCTAGCGGCTAGCGGTGGCAGGCGATGGCGATGAAAAAAAAATCGGGAAACACGATATACGCCTGGTGTGTACCGAGCAATCTACTATTCATGGGCTTTGCATATGACGTGCATCCATCCATGCACTTGCCATGCCATCGGTCATTGTGGGTTAGTGGGCCAAGTGCGTTCTTGTGCTTGTGCATTGTCACAGTAAGCCTGATATATGCTAATGGCCGATGTTGATTATTTAACATGGTTATTAGTCCCTACTAATCCTTATTAAGGGGCAGATCGATAGGGGGGCTGACCCTCGCTCCACCTTGGAATCGCCACTGCTCGTAGGATAGTATCGAATTAGTGATGGACAGACTATATGGCGGCGCCACACCAAACCTAGCCCCGTGCGGCAGCTTACAAAAGTCCCGCTTGCCTTCTGGATCCACGCGTGCCTGTCCTATTAGGCCATCCCAACGGCCCGCAAACAGATGCCGCGTCTCCGATCTCGTCCTCTCGGACCAAGCTCAAGGCCCAACGGCCTCCGTAAACGGATCGGATTGCACGGCGGAATCTTCGGCGCAAACCGGACCAAAACCTGCGGCTGGTTTGCCGGGGATCGGACGCCGGCCTCGTTTAACGCGGTTCACACGAGTCTTTCTCGGACCCCACCTGGCGATGTCCCAGAGAGGGGCCGCGTCCTTTTTAATGGGACCGCGTCGTCCCCATCCACATCCAGTCCACACTCTTCTCCACTCCCAGTCCCCACTTCCAAACCCCAAAACCCTAGCCGCTCCCTCCCCACCGACAAGCTCCTCCTCGCCGGCCATCGTCGCCGCGATGACAAAGGACAGCTGGAAGTCATGGTTTCGCGTGATCAGAATGACCACGAGGCTGACTCCTCCACCGGCGGCGGCCATGGCCGCCATTCCATATTCCGCTCGCCGCCCCGACGCAGCTCCTCCTTCTTCCGCGGCCTGCCACCGCGCCGCCCGTGCTCCGAGCGGCGCGTGTACGTGATCCTCGAGGCCACGCGCACGCTCGCCGAGGCAGGCATGCCCTGCCCGTGGCCGTACGTCCACCTGCCAGCGGGATGGCACCTCAACGGCGCTCGCGTGCCGGTGCCGGCCATCCCCACCTCGGCCGTCGCGAGATCTGACGGTGTCGGGCCTTCTTCCCTCCAGGTCTACGGCGGGATCCAGCCTACGCCATTGACTCCCCGGTCTGGGACCGGTGGTTCATGGCGGAGCACGCAGCCCGACGCGAGGCCATCGAGGTCCACTTCGAGAACCTTGACGACAACGACGAGGAATACTGGGAGGGGTCCCAGGAGGACTCCGGCTGGGAGGACGACGACGAAGACAGCGGCCTCCACTTCGCGCCACTGTAGCCCGGAATCCCGGACTGGACGCGCTACCGGGCGCCAACACCATCGCGTCCGAGGTGTTGGAATTATGCCCTAGAGGCAATAATAAAGATGTTATTATTATAATTCTTGTTCATGATAAAGTTTATATTCCATGCTACAATTGTATTAAGCGTAAACTTTGATCCTTGTGTGGTTTATGAACAACATCGTGTCCCTAGTACGCCTCTATGGACTAGCTTATTGATTAATGATGGTTAAAGTTTTCTAACCATAGACATGAGTTGTCGATTAATAATGAGATCATATCATTGGGAGAATGATATGATGGATAGACCCAAATCAAGCAGAGCAATTAGATCATATCATTGTGTTCATCTTTGCGAAGCTTTTTCTTATGTCAAATATTGTATTCCTTAGACCATGAGATAATGCAACTCCCTGGTATCGGAAGAAAGCTTTGAGGTCATCAAACGTCATCCTATGAGAGGGTGATCATAAAGGTGTCTCTCAGATGATCGGAAAGTATCTGTTGGGTTGTATGTATCGAGATGGGATTTGTCCCTCCCAAGTCGGAGAGATATACTTCGGGCCCACTCGGTAATCGATATCAACACCGCTTGCAAGCACGTGGTTAAGGAGTTAATCACAAAGTGATATCGGATTACGGAACGAGTAAAGTACTTGCTGTGAACGAGATTGAACTAGGTATGCCGATATCGACGATCGAATCTCGGGCAAGTAAAATATCGTGTGACGAAGGAAATATATATATGGGATTAATTGAATCCTGTCATCGTGGTTCATCCGATATGATCATCGATGAATGTGTGGGAGTCAATATGAGTTTCTAGACCCCGCTGTTGATTATTGATAGAAGATCATGTCTGCATATTCTCGAACCCGTAGGGTCACACACTTAACGTGTCTCGACGCTAGGATAGAATGGATAATTGGTTTATGAGTTTTTGTTCGGAGTCTCGGATGAGATCCAGGACGTCACGAGAGGTTCCGGAATGGTCTGCAGAATAAGATTCATATAAGGGAAAGCAGTTTTTGGATTTCGGAATTGTTTCAGATTGTTCGGTATTGTACCGGAAGCTTCTAGAACCTTCCGGAGTGGGACCAACGTGGCCCCACTTGTCGGGAGGGGGCGTGGGCCTACGTGGGAGTGCCCTGGCCGCATTGGGCCAGGGGCACAAGGCCCCATAGGCCTAGCCGGCCAAGCCCTAGGGGAAACCCTAGGAAGAGCTTGTAGAAGGGGGGGGAAACTTGCCCCCCACTCCTCCCATGTGGCCGCCGGCCCTAGGCTTGGAGGAGGGGCAAGGGGGCAGCCGGCCAGCCCTCTATATAAAGAGGGCAGGGGCGCATCCTCCCCCACACCTCCTCCAATCCTAGACGCCTACCTTCTGCCCTCCTCTCTCTCTCTCCCGACTGCGCGTAGGCGAAGCCCTGCCGCAGAAACTCTCCAGCTTTGCACCACGCCGTCTTGTTGTAGATCCAATCTATCTCTCCACCCCACTTGCTGGACCGAGGAAGGAGGAGACGTCGAGGTGCCGTACGTATGCATCTTTCGGAGGCATCGCCACTTGCGGTGTTGGATCGGATCGGATCGCGAGGAGGAGAAGCTAGTACGACTACATCAACCACGTTCCGTTGAACGTTCCGCTGTGCGAATCTTCAAGGGTATGAAGATCTCATCTATCCCCCCTTGTTGTTTGCATCTCCTAGATTAGATCTTGACTTTCCCGTTCGCATCCGTAGAATTTTTTTGATTTACTATGCCCCGAAACCCTTCAGTTGTGTCAGAGCCAGGTTTATGCGTAGATGTGTTTCACGAGTAGAACGCAACATGCTTGTTGCGGACGTTGATGTTTTCTGTTGCAAGCCTCTTGTTTGTGTACTTCTTATGACGCGGGATAGTAAGATCGAAGCGGTCCAGGCCAACTTTATGTGACCTCGTTCGGGAGACCGGCTCCGCACTTGATGTGTGGCTTGTTCCACACATGCGGCTGGTGGATGCCAGTTTCTCTCACTATAGTTGTCATGGGATTTACACCGGAGTTTGGCAACCATAATATCACCGTTGTGGCTTTCCGTAGGTAAGAACCGTTCTTAGCTTTCTACTCCCATAAGCCACATAAAACATGCAACAACAAAGTAGAGGCGTCTAACTTGATTTTGCAGGGAGTGTTTTCTGTGATATGGTATGGCCCAAGATGTGATGTGTATATTGTATGCAATGATCATGTTTTGTAATGTTTCACGACTTGCATGTCGATGAGTACACAACCGGCAGGAGCCATATGGTTGTCTTTATAATTGTGTATGACCCGTGTGTCACCTTCTTATACGCCATGTAATAGCTTTACTTTATCCCTAAGTAGTTAGCAATAGTTGTAGTTGCTATTCGTGGTGGAGGCAATCATGGTGGAGTGATGGAGATCATGCCGGCACGCACAAGATGGAGATCATTGCGCGAAGATTGGATATACCATGTCATATAAAGTTATATGCATGTGATGTTTATCCTTTTATGTATCTTATTATGCTTAGATCGCGACGGTAGCATTATAAGATGATTCCTCACTTAAAAGATCAAGATAAAACTGTGTTCTCCGCATGTATGCACCGTTGCGAAAGTTCGTCGTGTACAAGCATCACGTGATGATCGGGTGCTATAGACTCTACGTTCACATACAACGGGTGCAAGCCAGTTTTGCACACGCGGAAATACTTGGGTCTGACTTGACGAGCCTAGCATGTACAGACATGGACTCGGAACACAAGAACCGAAAGGTTAAGCATAAGTCATATGAATGATATGATCGACACTTTGTTGTCCACCATTGAAACCACATCTCTTCTCGTGAATATCGGATTAGGTGTGGTGAATTTGGATCATGTTCACTAAACAACTTGAGGGATGTTGAATTTAGTGGGAGTTCATCTAGTAATTTGATTAAAGTTGAACTAGTTATCATGAGCATAGTCTAATTTGTACTTGCAAACATTGTAGATCAAATGGCTAAGTCCAACTTCAACTTCAACGTTTTTGCTGAGAAGGAAAATCTTAGAAACAATGGGTATAACTTCACCAACTGGTTCCGCAATCTGAGAATCATTCTCTCTGGCGGTAAAAAGGACTATGTCCTTGAGAATGCACTAGGTGACGCCCCTGCTGTAGATGCGCCGACTGATGAGAAAGCTGTCTATCAGTCGCGCAAATATGATTATGGTGTGATTAAGAGCACCATGTTGTTTGTTATGGAATCGGACCTTCAAAATCGTTTTGAATACTATCCCGGGCCCTTTGAGATTCTAGAGGAGCTGAAAACTATGTTTCAGACTCAGGCCCGTTCTGAGAGATATGAGATCTCTGAGAAATTCTTTAACTGCAAGATGGAGGAAGGGAGTTCCGTTAGTGAGCACACCATAAAGATGTCGGGCTACACTCAACGCCTTGAGCAACTGGACTGCAAGATTCCAGAGGAGCTCAAGATTGACAGGGTTCTGCAATCACTCCCTCCCAGCTACAAAAGTTTTGTAGTGACTCATAATCAGATTGGTTCCACTCATACGATCACCGAGCTCTTCGCAAAGCTGAAGGCTGCGGAGGTGGACATCAAAAAGGATAATCATGTGTTGATGGTCAACAAGCCCCCCACCTTCAAGAAAGGTAAGGGTGCAAAGAAGCCCTTCAAGAAAGGCGGCGGCAAGAGCGTTGACCCTACTGAGAAGAAGCTCAAGTCTGGACCCAAGCCGGACACTGAGTGATTCTATTGCAAGGACAAGGGTCACTGGAAGCGCAACTATCTGAAGTACTTAGCGGACAAGAAGGCTGGCACCATCAAAGGTATATTTGATATACATGTTATTGATGTTTTCCTTACTAGCCCTCGTTGTAGTGCCTGGGTATTTGATACTGGTTCAGTTGCTAATATTTGTAACTCGAAACTGGAGCTATGGAATAGACGGCGGCTAGCAAGGGATGAGGTGACTATGCGCGTTGGCAACGGATCAAGAGTTGATGTGATGGCCGTCGGCATGCTCTCCTTAGTTTTACCTTCGGGATTAGTTTTAAACCTCAATAAATGTTATTATGTGCCTGCGTTGAGCATGAACATCATATCTGGATCGTGTTTATTGAAAGACGGTTATTCATTTAAATCGGAGAATAATGGTTGTTCTATTTATATGAGTAACATCTTTTATGGTCATGCACCTGCTATGAATGGTTTATTTCTTCTGAATCTTGAAAGCAATGAAACACAAATCCATAACATTGAGGCTAAGAGATGCAAGGTAGATAGTGATAATACGACTTATTTGTGGCACAGTCGTCTAGGTCATATTGGTGTAAAACGCATGAAGAAACTCCATTCTGATGGACTTTTGGAGTCTCTTGATTTTGAATCATTTGACACGTGCGAACCATGCCTCATGGGCAAGATGATCAAAACCCCATTCTCCGGAATAATGGAGCGAGCAACGGACTTGTTGGAAATCATACATACCGATGTATGCGGACCAATGAGTGTTTTGACGCGCGGTGGTTATCGCTATTTTCTCACTTTTACTGATGACTTAAGTAGATATGGGTATATATATTTAATGAAACATAAATCTGAAACATTTGAAAAGTTCAAAGAATTTCAGAACGAAGTGGAAAACCATCGTAATAGGAAAATTAAATTTCTACGATCCGATCGTGGAGGTGAATAATTGAGTTATGGTTTTCTCACGCATCTTAAAGCAAGCGGAATCGTTTCGCAACTCACGCCACCCGGAACACCACAGCGCAATGGTGTGTCTGAACGCCGGAATCAAACTCTATTAGATATGGTGCGATCAATGATGTCTCTTACAGATTTGCCGTTGTCATTTTGGGTTATGCATTAGAAACCGCTGCATTCACTTTAAATAGGGCACCATCTAAATCCGTTGAGACGACACCGTATGAACTGTGGTTTGGTGCTAAACCTAAGTTGTCATTTCTTAAAGTTTGGGGATGCGAAGCTTACGTCAAGAAGTTGATGCCGGACAAGCTCGAACCCAAAGCGGAGAAATGCATCTTCATAGGATACCCTAAGGAAACGATTGGGTATACCTTTTATCACAGATCCGAAGGCAAAGTGTTTGTCGCAAAGAACGGATCCTTTCTTGAGAAGGAGTTTCTCTCGAAAGAAGTGAGTGGGAGGAAAGTAGAGCTAGACGAGGTTATTGAACCTTCTCTTGAGTTGGAGAGTATCCCAGCACCTGAAATTGTTCCAGTGCCGTATGCACCAACAATAGAGGAAGCTAATGACAAGGATCATGAAGCTTCGGACGATGCTACTACTGAACGTCGCAGGTCGACAAGGTCACGTGCCCCTCCTGAGTGGTACGGCAACCCTGTCTTGACTGTCTTGTTAGTAGACAACAGTGAACCTGCGAACTATGAGGAAGCAATGATGATCCCAAACTCCGAGAAATGGCTAGAGGCCATGAAATCCGAATTGGGATCCATGAGCAAAAACCAAGTATGGACTTTGGTGGACTCTCCTAGCGACCGAAAGGCCGTTAAGTGCAAATGGATTTTCAAGAATAAAACGGACGCGGATGGTAATGTTACTGTCTATAAAGCACGACTTATCGCGAAAGGTTTTCGACAAGTTCAAGGTGTTGACTACGATGAGACTTTCTCTCCCGTAGCGATGTTTAAGTCCATTCGGATTTTATTAGCAATTGCTGCGTTTTATGATTATGAAATATGGCAGATGGATGTCAAGACTGCGTTCCTCAATGGCAACATTGATGAAGAGTTGTATATGATGCAACCCGAAGGTTTTGTCGATCCTAAGGATGCTGATAAGGTGTGCAAACTTCAGCGTTCCATTTATGGACTAAAGCAAGCATCTCGGAGTTGGAACCTTCGTTTTGATCAAGTGATCAAGAGCTTTGGATTTGTTCCAAATTGCTACGAAGCTTGTATCTACAAGAAAGTGAGTGGGAGCTCAGTGACATTTCTGGTACTATATGTGGATGACATATTGATTATTGGAAATGACATTGATATGCTTAACAATGTGAAGAGTTATTTGAACAAATGTTTTTCAATGAAAGACCTAGGGGAAGCTGCTTATATATTGGGTATCAAAATCTATAGAGATAGACAAAGACGCCTGATAGATTTAAACCAAATTACATACCTAGAAAAAGTTCTGAAAAGGTTCAGAATGGATAAGGCAAAGAAAGGTTTAGTGCCTATGTTGTCAGGTAAGATATTGAGCAAGGCTCAGTGTCCAGCTACGGTAAACGATAGAGAAGCTATGAGCAAAGTTCCTTATGCCTCGACCATAGTTTCTATCATGTATGCCATGCTGTGTACTATACCGGATGTGTCCAATGCTCTTAGTTTGACGAGCAGATACCAAAGTGATCCAGGAGTGGAACACTAGACAGCCGTGAAGAACATCCTAAAGTATTTAAATAGGACTAAAGAAATGTTCTTAGTCTACGGAGGTGATGAACAACTCGTCGTAAAAGGTTACGTCGACGCTAGTTTCGACACCGACAAGGATGATTCTAAATCTCAGACAGGATACGTTTATATTTTGAATGGAGGAGCTGTGAGCTGGAGAAGATGCAAGCAAAGCGTGATCGCAGGATCTATAGTAGAAGCGGAATACATGGCTGCTGCAGAAGCGTCAAGTGAAGGAGTTTGGATCAGGAACTTCATCACTGAGATTGGTGTGGTTCCAAGTGCCTTGGACCCACTGGAGATATTGTGTGACAACACTGGCACCATAGCATTGGCTAAGGAACCAAGATATCATCCAAAGACCAAGTACATCAACCACAAGTTCCATATAATTCGAGATTATATAACAGATGGAGATCTGAAGATTAGCAAAGTACATATAGATCTGAATGTTGCAGATCCATTGACTAAACCTCTTCCACGAGCAAAACATGATCAGCACCTTAGTGCCATGGGTGTTAGATTGTTGTCAGATGTAAACTAGATTATTGACTCTAGTGCAAGTGGGAGACTGTTGGAATTATGCCCTAGAGGCAATAATAATGATGTTATTATTATAATTCTTGTTCATGATAAAGTTTATATTCCATGCTAGAATTGTATTAAGCGGAAACTTTGATACTTGTGTGGTTTATGAACAACACCGTGTCCCTAGTACGCCTCTATGGACTAGCTCATTGATTAATGATGGTTAAGGTTTCCTAACCATAGACATGAGTTGTCGATTAATAATGAGATCATATCATTGGGAGAATGATATGATGGACATAACCAAATCAAGCAGAGCAATTAGATCGTGTCATCGTGTTCATCTTTGCGAAGCTTTTTCTTATGTCAAATATTGTATTCCTTTAGACCATGAGATAATGCAACTCCCTGGTATTGGAAGAAAGCTTTGAGGTCATCAAACACCATCCTATGAGAGGGTGATCATAAAGGTGTCTCTCAGGTGATCGAAAAGTATCTGTTGGGTTGTATGTATCGAGATGGGATTTGTCCCTCCCAAGTCGGAGAGATATACTTCGGGCCACTCGGTAATCGATATCAACACCGCTTTCAAGCACGTGGTTAAGGAGTTAATCACAAAGTGATATCGGATTACAGAACTGTTGGAATTATGCCCTAGAGGCAATAATACAGATGTTATTATTATAATTCTTGTTCATGATAAAGTTGATATTCCATGCTAGAATTGTATTAAGCGGAAACTTTAATACTTGTGTGGTTTATGAACAACACCGTGTCCCTAGTATGCCTCTATGGACTAGCTCATTGATTAATGATGGTTAAGGTTTCCTAACCGTAGACATGATTTGTCGATTAATAATGAGATCATATCGTTGGGAGAATGATATGATGGACATACCCAAACTAAGCGGAGCAATTAGATCGTGTCATCGTGTTCATCTTTGCGAAGCTTTTCTTATGTCAAATATTGTATTCCTTAGACCATGAGATAATACAACTCCCTGGTATCGGAAGAAAGATTTGAGGTTATCAAACGTCATCCTATGAGAGGGTGGTCATAAAGGTGTCTCTCGGGTGACGGAAAGTACCGGTTGGGTTGTATGTATCGAGATGGGATTTGTCCCTCCCAAGTCAGAGAGATATACTTCGGGCCCACTCCGTAATCGATATCAACACCGCTTGCAAGCATGTGATTAAGGAGTTACTCACAAAGTGATATCGAATTACGGAACGAGTAAAGTACTTGCTGTGAACGAGATTGAACTACGTATGATGGTACCGACGATCAAATCTCGGGCAAGTAAAATATCGCGAGACGAAGCGAATATATATGGGATTGATTGAATCCTGGCATCTTGGTTCATCCGATATGATCATCGATGAATGTGTGGGAGTCAATATGGGTTTCTAGACCCCGCTGTTGATTATTGATAGAAGATCATGTCTGCATGTTCTCGAACCCGAAGGGTCACACACTTAACGTGTCTCGACGCTAGGATAGATTGGATAATTGGTTTATGAGTTTTTGTTTGGAGTCTCGGATGGGATCCGGGACATCACGAGAGGTTCCGGAATGGTCTGGAGAATAAGATTCATATAAGGCAATGCAGTTTTTGGAGTTCGGAATTGTTTCGGGTTAATCGGTATTGTACCGGAAGCTTCTAGAACCTTCCGGAGGGGGACCAACGTGGCCCCACCTGACGGGAGGGGGCATGGGCTTATGAGGGAGTGCCCTGGCCGCATTGGGCCAGGGGCACAAGGCCTCATAGGGCCCAGCTGGCCAACCTAGGGCAAAACCCTAGGGGAGCTTCTAGAAGGGGGGGAACTTGCCCTCCACTCCTCCCTCCTTGGCCGCCGGCCCTAGGGATTGGGGGAGGGGAAAGGGCTGGCCGTCCACTATAAAGAGGGCTGGGGGCGCACCCCTCCCACACCTCCTCCTCAATCCCTAGCCGCCCTGCTGCCCTCCTCTCTCTCCCTCCCGACTGCACGTAGGCGAAGCCCTGCCACAGAAACTGTCCACCACTTGCACCGCGCCGTCGTGTTGTAGATCCAATCCATCTCTCCACCATACTTGCTGGACCGAGGAAGGAGGAGACGTCGAGGTGCCGCACGTGTTCATCTCTCGGAGGCATCGCCACTTGCGGTGTTAGATCAGATCGGATCGCGAGGAGGAGAAGCGAGTACGACTACATCACCCACGTTCCGTCGAACGTTCCGCTGTGCGAATCTTCAAGGGTATGAAGATCTCATCTATTCCCCCTTGTTGTTTGCATATCCTAGATTAGATCTTGGCTTTCCCGTTCGCACCCGTAGAAATTTTTTGATTTACTATGCTGCGAAACCCTTCAGTGGTATCAGAGCTAGATCTATGCGCAGATGTGTTTCACGAGTAGAACGCAACATGGTTGTTGCGGGCGTTGATGTTTTCTGTTGCAAGCCTCTTGTTTGTGTTCTTCTTATGACGCGGGATAGTGAGATCGAAGCGGTCCAGGCCAACCTTACGCGACCTTGTTCGCGAGACCGGCTCCGCACTTGACGTGTGGCTTGTTCCACACATGCGGCTGGTGGATGCCAGTTTCTCTCACTATAGTTGTCATGGGATTTACACCGGAGTTTGGCAACCATAATATCACCGTTGTGGCTTTCCGTAGGTAAGAATCGTTCTTAGCTTGCTACTCCCATAAGCCACGTAAAACATGCAACAACAAAGTAGAGGCGTCTAACTTGATTTTGCAGGGAGTGTTTTCTGTGATATGGTATGGCCCAAGATGTGATGTGTATATTGTATGCAATGATCATGTTTTGTAATGTTTCACGACTTGCATGTCGATGAGTACACAACCGGCAGGAGCCAAATGGTTGTCTTTATAATTGTGTATGACCCGTGTGTCAACTTCTTATACGCCATATAATAGCTTTACTTTATCGCTAAGTAGTTAGCAATAGTTGTAGTTGCTATTCGTGGTGGAGGCAATCATGGTGGAGTGATGGAGATCATGCCGGCACGCACAAGATGGAGATCATTGCGCGAAGATTGACTATACCATGTCACATAAAGTTATATGCATGTGATGTTTATCCTTTTATGTATCTTATTATGCTTAGATCGCGACGGTAGCATTATAAGATGATTCCTCACTTAAAAGATCAAGATAAAACTGTGTTCTCCCCATGTATGCACCGTTGCGAAAGTTCGTCGTGTCCAAGCATCACGTGATGATCGGGTGCTATAGACTCTACGTTCACATACAACGGGTGCAAGCCAGTTTTGCACACGCGGAAATACTTGGGTCTGACTTGACGAGCCTAGCATGTACAAACATGGCCTCGGAACACAAGAACCGAAAGGTTAAGCATGAGTCATATGAATGATATGATCGACACTTCGTTGTCCACCATTGAAACCACATCTCTTCTCGTGAAGATCGGATTAGGTGTGGTGAATTTGGATCATGTTCACTAAACAACTTGAGGGACGTTGAATTTAGTGGGAGTTCATCTAGTAATTTGATTAAAGTTGAACTAGTTATCATGAACATAGTCTAATTTGTACTTGCAAACATTGTAGATCAAATGGCTAAGTCCAACTTCAACTTCAACGTTTTTGCTGAGAAGGAAAAGCTTAGAAACAATGGGTATAACTTCACCAACTGGTTCCGCAATCTGAGAATCATTCTCTCTGGCGGTCAAAAGGACTATGTCCTTGAGAATGCGCTAGGTGACGCCCCTGCTGTAGCTGCGCCGACTGATGAGAAAGCTGTCTATCAGTCGTGCAAAGATGATTATGGTGTGATTAAGAGCACCATGTTGTTTGCTATGGAATCGGACCTTCAAAATCGTTTTGAAGACTATCCCGGGCCCTTTGAGATTCTTGAGGAGCTGAAAACTATGTTTCAGACTCAGGCCCGTTCTGAGAGATATGAGATCTCTGAGAAATTCTTTAACTGTAAGATGGAGGAAGGGAGTTCCGTTAGTGAGCACGCCATAAAGATGTCGGGCTACACTCAACGCCTTGAGCAACTGGACTGCAAGATTCCAGAGGAGCTCAAGATTGACAGGGTTCTGCAATCACTCCCTCCCAGCTACAAAAGTTTTGTAGTGACTCATAATCAGATTGGTTCCACTGATACGATCACCGAGCTCTTTGCAAAGCTGAAGGCTGCGGAGGTGGACATAAAAAAGGATAATAATGTGTTGATGGTCAACAATCCCCCCACCTGGTGTTCTTAGGTCAGAGGGTTTATGTAGGCAAAAGGAAAGGTCGATGTGGAGACCGAGGCGGAGACCGAGGCGGCTTCACCATGCCCTAGCGCGGCCATGCCTTGCCTGCGCCAGGGGGTGGTGTGGGGCCCTCAGGCTTCTCCTTCCTTCCGTCTTCTGGCTCCGTGAATCTTCTGGAAAAATAAGAGTTTTGGCATATTTTCTGAATTGTTTCCTGAAAGTTGATTTCCTGCATAAAAACAAGAGACCAAAATAATTCTGCTGAAAACAACGTCAGTCCGTGTTAGTTATATCCAAATCACACAAATTAGAGGAGAAACAATAATAAAAGTGTTTGAAAAAGTAGATACGTTTTGGACGTATCAAGTGCCGCCCACGCTCCTGGCACCACCTCCCACTCCGTCCTAGGCCAGCACGTGGCCCCCGTCGTTGGTATTCATCGACCTCGCTGCCACCGCTGACAAGGAGTAGGCAGCACAGCCGCAGGACCAGACCAGGGCATCGGCCAGCCAGCAGCAACGCCCGCCGCCTCGCGCACCCCATAATATTGGGCTTTTTCTTTTTTATATATTTTGTGACCTGGGACCCGGGACAAGGACTTTTTTATGTAATATGCTTAATTGTTTTCGTTCTCGTTTTTTCTGCACTTTTTTTTAGGTAAGGTGCCGTTAGGGGCACATGCCAGCGCAAGCGGGCTTATGCCCAAACTGCCTGTCCTCCACCCCAAACTGATCGGTTCAGACCAAACTATTGTCCGAAACGTGGTGGGACCCGTTTGGGATGGCCTTAGCCTCAAGTTGCTAAAAATTGCTGAGGCGGGTCCACCACATGCGTCTCCCGCTGTTCAACTTGCGTGTGGCAGCTTGTACATGCAGCCATAACGAAGCAAAATTCTCAGCCACACGGTGGTTTCGCACCGTTTCGTGTACTGTTTGGCTGCACAGAACGAGTTTTTTAAATTTATCACATGCATGTCTCCGTTCAGGTCATAGAGGTCTACTAGGGAACATGGCGCGGCGTCACGCCGCGTCCGTGCGAAACAATTAGGTGAAATAATCGGTTAAAATTATTGTAGGAGATTGCGTCTTAAAAGAGGTGTCAATTAGTGTGGAAAATTCGCAAAAAAAGTGTGAAAGGATTAAAAGTATAACAAAATTGAACTGCTTCTTATTAATTACAACCAGAAAATTGTTCACCCTTTAAAAAGTACCGAAATGTAACTACTGTGTGAAAAATACGGATGGGAAAGTGCGAGCAAATACGCGACGAATGTTAGAGCATAAATATTAGAGAATTATCCTTTGTGCACCGTCCGAAAAATATGTTTGCAAAATTATTGTCGGAGAATTGCACGATATTGAAAAAATAGTGTCGAGCAAAATTTCTCTTTAAGCTGAAGTTTTGTAAACAAAATATTACTACCAGAGAATCATCGGTAAAAGTAATGTAGCACGGACTTATTATTTTGTATTGGAAAATTACTGGATGGGAAAGTGCGAGGAAAGAGGCGACGAATGTTAGAGCATAAATATTAGAGAACTATCCTTTGTGCATCGTCCGAAAAATATATTTACAAAATTATTGTCGAAGAATTGCACGGTATTGAAAAGATAGTGTTGAGCAAAATTTCTCTTTAAGCTAAAGTTTTGTAAAAAAAAATACCGAAGAATCACCGGTAAAAGTAATTATTATTTTGTATTGGAAAATTACTGTAAAAAATAACTTTAAGCTGAAGTTTTGTAAACAAAATATTAATACCAGAGAATCATCGGTAAAAGTAATGTAGCACGGACTTATTATTTTGTATTGGAAAATTACTGGATGGAAAAGTGCGAGGAAAGAGGCAACAAATGTTAGAGCATAAATATTAGAGAATTATCCTTTGTGCATCGTCCGAAAAATATATTTACAAAATTATTGTCGAAGAATTGCACGGTATTGAAAAGGTAGTGATGAGCAAAATTTCTCTTTAAGCTGAAGTTTTGTAAAAAAAATTAATACCAAAGAATCACCGGTAAAAGTAATTATTATTTTATATTGGAAAATTACTGTAAAAAATATGAAGGGCAAAAATCACTGTGATGTGTGTTGTAGCAAACAGTTCATGTTCTTTTTACCGTCGGATGGAAATCCAATGGGCTATATGACATGCGGTACTGTTCATGTATATATATACTGTTCATGTGAACAATACACTGAGACGTGGGGTGCTCAGGGAAGGGAAACCCACGCGCCTTAATATATAGTACTAGGGAATATGGCGCGGCGTACACGCCGCGTCCGTGAGAGATATTGTAAATTAATTGATAAAAATTATTGTTGGAGATAGTATATGCAGTATAAAAAATTATTAGTTAGGGCAAAAAAAAATTAGCCAAACATTTATGTTCCGTCTAGGCAGTCGTTTAGACAAAATTAGACGACAAATAGTACACGCGCGGAAGCGAACCGTCGGATCAAACAGACAGAAAAGGTAGGCCAAATTTACTTGACGTGGCATACGATTTGACAAAATTAGACGATAAATATTAGAAGCGCGGGTGTGGACCTTCGGTCGGATCAAACGGCTAGAAAAGGTGGACCAACAAATTTAAGCAGAACAGTTACAAAAGATAAACGTAAAAAATTATCGGTAAGAGCAAGATTTTTTTTGCCAAAAAGTTACATTGCGTCTACATTACGTGACATGATGTTGGATAAAATTAGACAATAAATAGTACACACAGTTGTTTGGACAAAATTAGACGATAAATAGTATACGCGCCGGACGCGGACCGTCAGATCAAACAGACAGAAAAGGTAGACGGTGACATACATTTAACAAAATTAGAGGATAAATAGTAGACGCGAGGATGTGGACTGTTGGTCGGATCAAACGGATGAAAAATGTAGGCCAACAAATTTAAGCCGAATAGTTATAAAAGATAAACATAAAAAATTATTGGTTAGAGTAAAAAAAAATTTGACGAAAAGTTACGTTGCATGTTGCATCTACATTACGTGGCACGATATTGGACAAAATTAGACAATAAATTGTACCGAAGGTAGGCCAACAAGTTTAAGCCGAATAGTTATAAAAGATAAACATAAAAAATTATCGGTTAGAGTAAAAAATTACCGAAAAGTTGCGTTACGTCTATGCTACGTGACACGATGTTAGACAAAATTAAACAATAAATAGTACACGATTGAATACAGACGGTCAGATCGAAAATAGTAGACACGCGAATGTGGACCGTTGGACGGATCATACAGCTAGAAAAGGTAGCCAACAAATTTAAGCCGAATAGTTATAAAAGATAAACGTAAAAAATTATTGGTTAGAGTAAAAAAAATTGCTGAAAAGTTGCGTGCGTCCACATTACATGGCACAATGTTGGACAAAATTAGACAATAAATAGTACATAAAGATAGGCCAACAAATTTAAATCGAATAATTAGAAAAGATAAACGTAAAAAATTATCGGTTAGAGAAAAAATTGTCGAAAAATTGCATTGTGTCTACATTATATGGCATGATGTTTGAACAAAATTAGACAATAAATAATACATGATTAAATACGGACCGTCGAATCAAAAATAGAGGACAAAACTGAACACATACTGTTTATCCACGCGCACTGTTCATCCGATCGATTAACAGTGGCCGGAGCTCTGAGAGCGCGCGAAGCCCACGGACCTTAATATATAGGTATATTGGTTAGAGTAAAAAAAAATTTGACGAAAAGTTATGTTGCATCTACATTACGTGGCACGATATTGGACAAAATTAGACAATAAATTGTACCGAAGATAGGCCAACAAGTTTAAGCCGAATAGTTACAAAAGATAAACACAAAAATTTATCGGTTAGAGTAAAAAAGAATTACCAAAAAGTTGCGTTGCGTCTATGCTACGTGGCACGATGTTGGACAAAATTAAACAATAAATAGTACACGGACCGTCAGAACGAAAATAGTAGACGCGCGAATGTGGAACGTTGGTCGGATCAAACAGCTGAAAAAGGTAGCCAACAAATTTAAGCCGAATAGTTATAAAAGATAAACGTAAAAAATTATTGGTTAAACTAAAAAAATGTTGAAAAGTTGCGTGCGTCTACATTACATGGCACAATGTTAGACAAAATTAGACAATAAATAGTACACGAAGGTAGGCCAACAAATTTAAACCGAATAATTAGAAAAGATAAACGTAAAAAATTATTGATTATAGAAAAAAATTGTCGAAAAATTGCGTTATGTCTACATTATATGGTTATGTCTACATTATATGGCACGGCTTCGCGCGCCTTAATATATAAGTATAATATATAGTGTTACTAGTAACCCGAACAATTAGAGCGGCTGTAACAGTACTAAGAGTCCACTCGTTTACTCAGACCGAATTTCGGACCTTTTGACGGCGTAAGTTTTCGGCCTGGGTACGCCCAGTTTCCCACTCGGTTACCTAGGCCGAGTACCCAGGCGAACACAAAACGACGGTATATTTGAATCTTTATTGTTCCGGCCCGCGAGTGCTCGGCCACAAGGTGTTCGATGGGTACGGCCACGAATTTGGCGGCTAATTTTTATTATAAAACAGGGGAAATGATCCTCAGTCGTCGATGGGGATGGGCTCCTGCGGCGTGGACGACGCGGAGTTGTCGTCCGTCTAGCTGTTGATGTCCGCCGAGTTGGAGGAAGTAGAGGCAGAGCTTGGCGTGGGAGCGTTCGGCGCAGGCACGTTCGGCGCAGAGGAAGGGGAAGCCGTTATCACACCCTGCAGGATGGCCTGACGCTGCGCCATGTACCTGGCCTTGACCGACGAGCTCATCTTCGACGTGTCCTCGCTGCCCATCAGGAACTTGAGGTCCGTGTTGCGCTTCTTGGCGGCGTAGTTGGCCTTCTTCTCGGCGAGGTTGGCCTTGATGAGAGCCACCTTTTCCCCTTGTGTCTCGATTAGCTTCTTCCAGCGCTTCTCGCTCTTCTCAGCCCTCTTCTCGGCCTGCGCCCTCGTGTCGGCGATGCATTTCTCGATCGAAGCCTGCAGACGCTCGGCGGGAGGTCCGGCGGCCTTGAGCATCTTCGCCTTCTTCTGGCCGAGCTTAGGTCTTTCTTCGCTGGTAGCAGCTGCCAGGGCCTCGGGGTTGTAGACGCCATCCTTGCTCTTGGAGAGACTCAAGCGAGTGTCCCGCCACTTCTCGCAATGCTCGATTTGCTCGAAGACATGATGGAACTTGAACTCCATCTTCATGTCCTCTCGAAACAGAGCAAGTGCACGACGCAGCTGCAAAATAAAAGTGTGTCAAGTTTGTCAAAATGAAAGAGAGTGCACGACAAAGATAGTGTTTGCTAGTACCTTGTTGTCCATGTTCTCTCCACTGGCTTGTGTGCGGTCGACCTCTTCCACGCAGCTGTGCCACTTGCTGCACGCAGTCTGGATGATCGCCCAATGGTTGATTATTGCCTTCTCCCCTCGCTCCATGTGGATTTTGCGATACTTTGGGTCGCACATGCTACGCTCGTCGAATGCTGCCTTCACGCGCCGCCAATAATTGTCGGAATTTTGGTTCGCACCGGTGATCGGATCCATGCTCACCGTCTTCCAAGCTTCGGCGAGGCAGGTGTCCTCGGCCACGGTCCATTTGAGCCGAGCGTCCGCCGAAGTGCCCGACTTCTTCTTCCCCTTCTTGCCTTTCACCTCAGTCTCGGCGTCCTTTGGCTACGTCTGCTCGGCCTGCGTCTCCTCGGCATCGATGTCGGCGAGGTCTTGGGACTCGATGCCGCGCTTGGCGTCGGCCCGGGTCTGCTCTTCCGTGAAGAAGTAGGGGTGGTTGGAGGCCGAGCCTGTTGCGATCAAGTCCTTCATGTATGCCTCGGCCGTCATGCCGGCCGAAAGTGCACACGGCATTCCGCCGAATAGGTTGCGCGCATCAGCCTCGCCGAAGGGCGCCGAGTTTCCGCCGAAAGGCAGCGGTCCGCGACGCAGAGCGGGGCTTGCGTACGCCGGAGAGGTGGAGTAGGGGAGGTTGATGTCCACGCCGAAGGCCGAAGGAGGGCGCGGCGCCGGACAGGGGAAGATCACGTTCGGGTTGAACCTGCCGTCGAACTCCGGCGACGAGGAGTACCTCTGCCGAGCGGTCGCCTGGCTCTCCTCGAAGCCGGTCGGAGAGATCGGCAAGAATCCGGCGGGTGAGCCGACGCTCGCCTGGCTTCCCCAGTGTGGTGGGTACGACGCCGCCATCAAGGCCGAACGTGCCGCCGCCTGCTTTGCCTTAGCCATCACCTGCTCTTACGCCACCGCCTTCATCATCGCCTTCTCCTCCTCCGCTTGCTGTTGCCGGAGCTTCACCCTCTCCTTCCTGTCCTTCCGCTCGGCCGACGAGATCTGCCTGGCCTTCTCCTTTTTCTCCCACTCGGCCGAGGACATGCCCTCCGGCTTGGTCGGCGGCGCTCTCAGCTTCCTCGCCTTCTTCTCCGTCGAATCCTCGCCGAGGGTCGATCTGGGTTGGACGAAGCTCTTTGGCGGCATGTCGGGCGGGGAGCTCGGTGGAGTGGCGGGGTGGGGGAATGTGGAAGAAAGGCGGGCGGGGGAAGAAAAGGGCGGGAGCTCGGCGAAGTGGCGGGAGTGGCGCCTTCTCTCGCCGATAGAGCTGGCCCACGCCCGTTTTCACTGAGTCCGGCGTTCCCAGAGCGTACCCAGGATCCTGGATACGGCCTGGGTAGGCCGGACCAAAACACGCCGAAATCCGGACGAAAACAGGTCCCTGGATACGCGACTGGGCCGATTTTCGGCGTTCGGATCGGCGTCCTGGGTAGGCTGGTGGAGATGCTCTAATCATTAAATTAATTATCCAGTTGCCAGATTCAACCTATTAACTATGAGATTAATTGTGCACGGTTGCCAGATTACTACTCCCCTTTTTTATGGAGTACTTGCCAGATGAATTAGGCCTTTTTTTGGGGATTCCATTGTTGCAAATTGCCACATAATTAGTTTTGATTTGCCAGATTAATTACTCCTAATCGCCAGGTTTAACCGTGACTTAATTAGGTCCTAAATTTGCAAGAGTACTAATAACTAGATCAAGTAAGCCTAATTACCAGGATCAAACCGTCCTACTTGCCAGATTGATAAGATTATCACGTCTTCTCTCTCCTCTGTATATTTTCTCTCACCCACGACCATGCCTGGTAGAGGCCCAAGCTTTGGGCGAGCCGCCATCAGAGGTGGGAGCCGCCATCAGAGGTGGATCCAGGATTTGACCATAAGAGGCTAAGATAATAGTAACAACAAAATATATATATAATAAAACTAAATCGAATTTTACATATATGTATTTTCAACGTATGTTCTATAACTAAAAGCTTCATTTTATTTGCTTTAGGACTAAAAACCCATCAAACAAGTCTATGTTCTCATGAACTGTTAAATTTACGAAAATTTTCTTTATAAATAAGAATACTAAATAAATCAAGGGGTGGAACTATTATATTAGCATGTAGGGCAAATAAGAAATTCACCATAAAAAGATAAACATGAAAATCTATCAACTCTTCTAGTGTATACTATGGATATCAAACTGTAACATTATATGTTTTGTGATAAAAAGCAAGCTACATTCTACTAGTTTGAGGCAGAGACGGATCCATGATTTGAGCATAGGGAGGCCGGTGACAATGACCGGCCAATCCGTACAACATAAGAATAATTCAAATCTTAAATATTCCATCAATATAAAAATATATGTTTTTCAACCTAAAAGGAATTTGAATCTCAACTTGTTAGTGACATGGTTATACCCTACAGGTACGTGACTTCAGTATACCTGGTCCAGCCCATACGCTGGCCCATGAAGATTTTCGGGTGGCCAAGGCTCATGACGCCTTCGGATCCTTGGAGAGCAAGACTAGCATAAATAGGAAATTCAAATGGGTAAAATCCTAGAACCTGTAACCGACTAGGACTATGCCCGGGACCTGCCTAAGTCTATATAAAGGCCAGGAGGGCACGTCCTAGATCTCTCGACTCATACTCTCGCATACGCACCTCACGCCAGATCGAATCTGCGCACCCCTGTAACTTTCGGTTCCGCCGTAATCAAGAACAGACAAGGAGGAGTAGGGTTTTCCCTCCGGGGGCCTGAACCTGGGTAAATCTCGTGTCCCCTGGTTGCTTGTCTGTTAACCGTTCCACGATCTCCAGCATCCCCATCTTCTCCAAAACCCAAGCCCATAACAATGGGCATTGATGAGATTAAACCTCGTCAATTGGCGCCATCTGTGGGAAACGGGGCTGCTGATTGTGCGATCGTGACGGTCCCGAACCGATCGATCTACAACTCTACGGCGACGGAGAATCACCTCCTCTTCGGCGCTTTCGACTTCACCGCCCACTCATCGGCCACCATGAAGGACTTCGAGCCCGTAGGCGACGGACTCGAAATCTTGTTCGGAAGCTTCTGCTTCCAGGTGGGGCAAACTGGCACCCTCCGCCTTCCTGAGCGGGTGCCCCTACCATCAATCAGGCCCGCCTCGTGGGCTCCGCACCCTGTGCTACGCACATCACCATCGACAGATGAGTCCTATAACAGCAACAGCTGCAACTCCGATCTGTGCGATCCAACTTCGGATGAAGGGACCTACGGTTCCGGATCCGAAAGCTGTGGCAGCAACGGACCAATCTACGAGCGCTACCAATGCGCCGCAGTCATCCAAGAGCAGCAAACGCCTAACCCGCCGCCCAACACGAACCCCAACCCGCAGGACAGAAACGACGAAAACGGCGGGAATAGAAGAAGCCAGTCCCCCCACCCAACGGGGAAAACAACGGCCACCTCATCCAACTTAGCAAAGAAGGATGGGTCCAGGCACGCCGTGCCGTAGCAGGCGACATAGTCCTGCCTGTGGACTCCCCACGTGAACTACTGATGGCATACCACTACCTCCTCATCGAGGAGCACAAGAAGCAAGTCAAGATGCAGGAGACGCTCGACAAACGCAAGCAAGCAGCCTCTGAGTCCAGCGCGCGACGATCTGCGCTCTCCGCCATGGCACCCGGCTCTAGCACAAACGGAAACCAGGGAAACAAGCACCGCTCTCGGGTAGAGAACATGGATCCCATAGAACGTCGTGATGTGACCCGAACTCTCCACACATCGTTCATGGAGATGGATGCCGACGGCAACATCATCCCGAAGACACCGCAAGCTGTGATCATGGCAGCCACTGCATATCTCGCGGCCCACCCACCTCCGGAGGGGGACCCGAAAAGAGCTATGCATAAGTCCGCACTCACCGGACTCAGACTCGTCGGAGCTGCGCTCCATGAAGACGCTCCTGCGGAGCCGAAGAAGGAAGCTCCGGCCAGGCGCGACCGGAGCCCCACCACTTCATCCGAAGAGGAAGAGGAACACGACCTTCCTCGAAGGAAGAAGAGCTCGCATCGCCATAAACGCGACTACGATGCCAGAGACGCGCTTACACAGCGCAAAATCGACAAAGCACGCGCCAAACGCGCATGCTCGTCCGAGTCCGAGATGGATGAAGACGAAGGAGAACTCTGCGGAGCTCGATGCTTCAGCAGATCTGTTCGGCGAACACAGATGCCACGCAATTTCAAGCTTCCTTCGAATACTCCGAAGTTCAACGGCACGCAAGATCCAAAATCCTGGCTCAGTGACCATCTGACATCTGTCAAACTGCACGGCGGTAACAAAGAAACCGCCATGCAATGCCTTCAGCTGCAGCTGACAGGCGTGGCGCGGGTTTGGCTCAGCAGCTTATCATCAGGGTCCATCCGAAGTTGGGAGGAGCTAGCTTACAGCTTCATCCGAAATTTCAAGGGCACCAGCAAGAGGCCCGCCTCAATCGAAGAGTTGCGAGCCTGCACTCAAAGAACGGGTGAATCTATTCGCTCGTACATACTACGCTGGTCTACCACCAAAAATTTCACAGCACACATCTTCGAAGAGAGAGCCATCGACGCCTTCAGGGACGGCGTTAAACGCCAAGATTTCAAGGAGGAACTTGGGCGCGTCAAGCCCAAAACACTCGACCACCTCATGGACATCGCCAACAGGTGGGCTGACGGCGAAGATTGCATTCACCGAGCACAATCGGATAAAGAGGACGACTACGGCTGAAGACGGGAATGCCGCAGCAAGAGGAGATCACGCGTCTATGAGGACCGCGACGGACCCGACATGGTCGCGGCCGACTACGCCGACCGCCGCAACGACAACAGCCGCAACAACGGAGGATACCGCGGAGGAAACTTCCGCGACAGCGGACGACTAGCACAGTCGTGGCAACGCCGCGACCGCGACAACGGACCATCAGCATTCGACAAACTTTCGGGTCCATGCACCATCCACTTCTACATCGACAAATAGGATGGCAAAAAGAAAGCCAGACACATGCTCAAGGACTGCCGCGAGTTCCAAAAACTCAGCGAAAGCATGGTGCAGATGAGGCAACAAGCCCCAATCCCTGCGTTCGGAAACGCACCTGCGCCAGGTGAAATAGCACACGGAGCTCCTCCACCGCCGCCTATTGGAGGCCCAAACCAACCAGTCGCACCAGCGCAGAACAACGCCGGGATCGGGTACCCCCCACCGAAAGGAGCACTAAATATGATCCAGAAGGGACGCCCCACAAATAGGGTGCAGAAGAAAATCACTCGACAAATCAACTTGGCCGTGGCAACTCCGCCTGCAATCCCTGAGTACCTCAGCGGATCGGAGTCCTGCATCACATTCACTCGCGCGGATCACCCTTGCCAGATCCCTCGCCCAGGTCATGTTGCCCTGGTGCTGGAGGCTCAGATCGGAGGTTTCGAGATGAGTCGCGTCTTCATGGACGGCGGCAGCGGCATCAACCTAATGTTCGCAAGTACTCTAGCAGCAATGCGGATCCCGCAATGCAGCCTGGAACAATCAGACACAACGTTCCACAGCATCGTCCCAGGGAAGGGCATATTCCTCCTGGGCAAAATAGGGCTCGACGTCATCTTCGGGAAGCCGGACAACTTCCGGCAGGAGCGACTCGAATTTGAAGTAGTGGACTGGCCGTCGCAATACCACGCCATCCTGGGGCGTGTAGCATTCGCAAGGTTCCTGGCCGTCCCACACTACGCATACCTACTACTCAAGATGCCAGGACCGAGGGGCGTCATCACAGTCCACGGGAGCTTCACCCGATCAGACCAATGCGATAGGGATTTCAACAAAATCTCCCAGTCTTTCGGCATGCAAGACGAGCTTGTAAGGCTCCGTGAGGTGATGGACAATAGGGCACCCCCAGTCACAAGGCAGAACGCACCTGACATGTCCTTCGACTCCACCGTCAACACCAAGAAAGTACAGGTCCATCCGACGGATGCCTCCAAGACGGCCCTGATCGCCAACGACCTCAGCTCCGCATAGGAAGGCGCGCTCGTCGAATTCCTCCGTGACCGCTGGGAAATCTTCGCCTGGTGTCCTGCGGACATGCCAGGAGTTCCCAGGGAATTCGCCGAGCACGCACTCAATGTCTTTCCAGACACCAAGCCAGTCAAACAGTCCATCCGGAGACTGTCAGAGCCACGAGCCGAAGCTATTGGCAAGGAAATCAATAGACTACTCGCTACAGACTTCATCAGGGAAATCAAGGAAAGCGAGGGGCTTGCAAATACAGTGATGGTCCCAAAGAAGGACACGGACATCCTGCGGATGTGCGTGGACTTCATGTCACTAAACAAGCATTGCCCAAAGGATCACTTCCCTCTTCCTCGGATCGACCAGATCATCGATTCGACTGCAGGATGTGAGAAACCCTCCTTCCTTGACGCCTACTCAGGGTATAACCAAATTCGACTCAAGGTCGAAGATCAGGAGAAAACGGTGTTTATCACACCGTTCGGAGTATTCTGCTACAACACAATGCCCTTCGGGCTAAAGAACGCAGGTGCCACGTACTAGCGATGCATGCAGGCCTGCCTCAAGGACCAGATCGGTCGCAACGTCCAAGTCTATGTTGACGACATAGTAAACAGCGAGGGATCGAGGCGAACCTGAAGAAAATCAGAGCCATCATGGCGATGGAGAAACCGAAAAACCTCAAAGGCGTCCAGCAGCTCGCAGGACGAATAGCGGCGCTAAGCAGATTCATCAGCCGCATGGGCGAGAAGGCCCTGCCATTCTACCAACTTCTGCGCAAGGCAGACAAGTTTGAGTGGACACCAGAAGCCAATGATGCATTCTAAAGCCTCAAGCGGCTCCTCTCCACCTCGCCCGTCTTGGTCACGCCAAAGGAGCGCGAGCCTCTTCTGCTATACATAGCAGCCACACACCAAGTGGTCAGCACCGTGCTCGTGGTCGAATGACCCGAAGAAGGCAAGACCCACGGGGTCCAGTGCCCAATCTACTACCTCAGCGAGGTACTGACACCAACAAACCAGAGGTACCCTTACTACCAGAAGCTCGCCTATGGCGTGTTCATGACGGCTCGACGGCTGAGCCACTATTTCCAGGAGCACCAGGTGATGGTCGTCAACGAGGCACCCCTGAACAGCATCCTGAATAATCCAGAGGCCACAGGACGCGTGGCCCTGTGGGGCATCGAGCTGTCACCCTTGGACATCGTCTACGAGAAACGACTCGCAATCAAATCTCAAGTCCTTCCGGACTTCCTGGTACATTGGATGGAGCTGCAGCTGCCAGACACCCCAGATATGTCGCAGTCATGGACGATGCACTTCGACGGCTCCAAGCGCGAAGCCGGAGCAGGAGCGGGACTCATACTGACCTCCCCGCAAGGCGACACGATGAAGTACGTCCTTCAGATGAAATTCCGATCTTCTAACAATGAGGTCGAATACGAAGCCCTCATCCACGGCATGAGGATGGCAAAGATATGCGGCGCAACGCGCCTGGTCATCTATGGTGACTCCAGCCTCGTTGTCCAGTAGACGATGAATGAGTGCGACGCACACGCCGGAAACATGATCGCGTACCGCGCGCTCTACAATGCACTCGAAGGAGAATTCGACGGCTGCGAGCTTCGACACGTCGGAAGAGAAAGCAACAAGGAAGCCGACAGACTCGCCAACATCGGCTCCACTTGCGCAAAGGTGCCACCAGGTGTGTTCCTCGAACAGATCTGCGTGCCATCCATCAAGCGGAAATTCCCCAAGGGATCACCCGAAGAAGCAGAACACTCGGGGGCTACGCTGCCAGAAGGACACGAAGGACCCGAAAAGCTAGACACAGAGGTAGCCATGGTCAACCTAATGCAGGTCATGGCAGTCGAAGAAACTTGGACGCGACCATACCTCCAGTTCTTAATAAACAGAGAACTACCTGACAGCCGACAGATGCCCGACGCATATCTCGTCGGTCAAAAGCCTTCACCACTATCAATGGCGAGCTGTACAAGCGCAATATTACGGGTGTACTACAAAGGTGCGTCACCATCGATGACGGGAAAGCCATCCTCCAAGACATCCACGAGGGCATCTGCGGCCATCATGTAGGAAGCCGCTCCCTAGTCGCCAAAGCTCTACGAGCAGGATTCTACTGGCCAACGGCCATGAGCGACGCAAAGGACATCGGCCGAAGATGCAATGGATGCCAACGGTTCGCCGACAAACCGCACGCACCTGGGTCCGAGCTCAGACCCATACCCATAGCTTGGCCTTTTGCCCAATGGGGCCTTGACATGATCGGCAAACTGCCAAAGTCCTCGAAAGGGGGACACATTTACCTCCTGGTCGCAGTCGACAAGTTCACCAAGTGGATCGAGGCCATGCCGGTTACCAACCAGAATGGCAAAACGGCTGTCAAGTTCTTCGAGTCCATTGTCTACAGGTTCGGCGTACCGCATAGCATCATCACCGACAATGGATCGAACTTTATCTCCAAGGAATTCCAGGACTTCTGCGAAGGCCTCGGGATCAACATCACGTACGCCTCAGTGGCACACCCGCAAACAAACGGGCAAGTGGAAAAGGCCAACGGCCTAATCGGTGCGGGCATCAAGAAGCGCCTCATGAGTCCACTCAAACGGAAAGCAGGATCCTGGACAAAAGAGCTACCATCCGTCCTATGGAGCTTGCGGACCACGCCAAACAGCTCCACAGGCTACACACCGTTCTTCATGGTACACAGAGCCGAAGCCATGCTGCCAGCCGAAGTACGCCACCAGGCCCCTCGGGTCGTCGCATACAATGAAGCCGAATCCACGGCTGCACTCGAAGACGCCGTCGATACACTCGACGAAGCAAGAGACATAGCAGCAGCTCGATCAGCGGTATACCAGCAGAGTCTCTGCAACTACCACAGCCGCCGGCTGCGCCCAAGGTCCTTCGTCGAAGGAGACCTCGTCTTGCGACTCAATCAAGAGCGACCGACGAAATTCGAGTCACCATGGGAAGGACCCTACGTCATCACTGAAGTCATCCCAGATGGCGCCTACCGCCTCAAGCACGTGGAGTCTGGAGTCGCATACTCCAACCCATGGAACATCTCGCACCTGCGATGATTCTACCCCTAGCTACCTACCCCCTTTACTTTCAATAAGGCTTCCAGCCAAGGCTATTCAGCCGAACAAAGTACTTCCTCCATTACGATATAAATAAAGCTAAGTGTCTCGCCCCAAAACTTCAGTTCGCTATTTTGCAACTTTACTTCATGCTACAAACACACTCGGGGGCTCCCCCCACCTCACGATTTCATCGATTGAGGATCAAACGTGTACACCTGAGTAGCTGACAACATCAGGCAAACGAAAAGAACACGTACTCAATCAAAGCACTGCGTGCTCACAACAAACAAACCTTTACAACAAAGGGCACAACACGCCCAGCCGAAATATACAAATTTTACATCTATCTCTTTTTTCAGGTACTACCTATTCTGAAGAATAACCCGAGCACGCTGCTCAAACAAATCTACGACCTGTTCGGCATACTGCCTTACAGCTGCGTAATATGGGTGCATGTCCCACTCACCACCTTCCGGCCGAGGAGGTGGCCCAGCTGCCACAGCAGCCAAATCTACGTCAGGCCGGTGCAACCTCACAAGAGACAAAGCAGCCTTCACTCCTGCGACGAGCTGTTGCCGCACCAACTCCTTGACATTGCTCATGTTCCGAAACTTCGACAGAAGACCCACAAGGCTTGTCGGTACGGCATCCAGAGGGAACATGACGTGCAGCACCGAGGCAAGCGACGTCTGCACTTGGCGAAGCACTCGAGAAACCTGGTGCACACGATCATGCACCGTCGCCAGAGCTATGGCACGGTCACGATCCATCCAGAAGAAGCCACCAGCCTCCATGTCCTGTTGAGTCAAGCAATTGACCCGAACAGCGACACGCTCCTTCTCTTCCCTCGGAGCAAGGTTCGCACCTGCGACAATGGAAAAAATAAGAGCAAAGGCCAGCAGGCTCACCCGAAGAACTGAGCTACAGCTCGAAACAAGGAACAACTTACATTGAAGCTGCTCAGACAGCCGAATAAGTTCCGCCATCAAGTACTCCTCTCTGGCTGCACCACGATCCGCCTTAGACTTCCAAACATCGGCATGACCTCGCAACCCGAGCAACTCCCTCTCCAGACTACGCACGCGATCCCGAAGAAAAGCGAGTTGAGAGGAAGCATCCAAAGATGGTCGCAATGGCATTGCGGAGGAGGTGTCAACAGGGTCAGCACCCGAAGGAACCTAGAGCAGCAGAAAAAGAAAGGGACACAAACATTCAGACAATGATAGAGCACAACTCAGAGAATTCATTAAACATATAAGGCCACTACGTGGCACAAGGATGGTGTTCTTCAAGATATTTACAACAAAAGCAGACTACAAACTACCCTACGTCTACAACGCCTAAGATGCGGCACCCTGAGTCGCCTCGGAGCCGGACTGCCTAGCTTTGGCCCCGCCCTGCTGCCGCAGTGCATACTCAGACAACAAATCAATGAGCTTGGGCCCATATCGCTTGCAGCGAGCAGAGTAGGCAGCAAAGGCTACCTCGGATCCATCTGCAGTCGTCGGCATCCGGGAGGTGATCTGGGGCAGATCCAGCTCCGCTCCAGCCGCCAAGGCCATTGCCAGCCCGACGGACGCGCCGATGCCCTTCTGCTTGCGTTTGTACGCCGCAGGCGCTTCGGCTGACAAAGCCTCCGCCAGAGCATCCACATCATCGAGGGCTACGCCCTTAGGGACAAGCTCCTTGTAGAAGCGGCTAAGGACCTCCTTCGCCTTGGCAAGGGAGCTGACGACGGTGCTGCAGCGATCTTCGACCGCCACAGTAGCATCATCTAGAGCACTCCCGTGCTCTAGAGCACCGCGGTCAAACTCGATGCCTGCGGCATCTGAGACAAAAATAAAAGAGAAGACATGAAGAAAAGCAGCACAGAAGAAGATAGGAAGCACGAAGAAACAAGCACAAATACAGAAACTTACCCGAAATAGCCTTGGCAGTAGCCATGAGCTTCGTCGCCACCTCTCTTTCACGAGCAGCCGCAACAGTGGCCAGCTGCTCCTCACGATCCGCGGCCTCCTACTGCAGACGCTCCTTCGCTTCGGCTGCCTTAGTCAGCTCTAGCTCGAGGCGTTCTTTCGCGCCAACAACGGCCTCGGCTTTCTGCTCCGATTGACCAAGGCTCTTCTTGAGAGCGTCGACCTCACGGAGAGAAGTATTGTGCTCCTCTGCATTCAAAACAAGCAAACGTCAGAAAGCAGGACCATAATAAACGAAAAAAGCACCAAACGGCAAATAGGTACCTTGAAGCTGCCGAAGGCTAGCCTCCAGCGCTAGGCGCTCCTGCACCAGTCGCTTGGCCTCCTGAACAAAAGGCTACAGAAAAAAGAAACACAAGTAAGGAAAAAGGACTTGGGGGCTGCGCCCAACACAGAAGAATAAAGGTAAAACTCGCACACGAAGACACTCGGGGGCTTCCCCCCTGAAGATCCGAAGGAAGAAGAAGACAAGAAATTATCATACACCTGGGGGCTCCCCCGTGACATGAAGCAGAGGAACTTACATGCTCTGATGGCGACTTCGAAGGCCCGCCTGCGAAATTCTGAGGCGCAACCACCTACACCTCCTGCACAGGAGGATCCGGAGCAGCGCCTCCCGAAGTCGCCACCGTCTGAGGAGGAGGAGACGCAATCTTCGACTCCCCCATCATTTCCCGCGCACCATCACTGGAGGAGCCGCGGGAGGAATGCCTGCATACGAAGCAATCAGCACAAGTGCAAAATCAAGAAAAAAAGGACAGCAATATAACAAGAAACTTACGAGCCCAACGAGCTCAGGTCGAAGACAGGAGGAGTCCTTCGGGCTCTCTTCTCCTCTTTCTTCTTTTCCTTCTTCTCCTCCTTTTTCTCTTCCTTCTTCCACTTCGCTGGAGGGTGCGGTGCGACAGCCCGCACAGGAACGACAAGAATGGGAGAGGAAGAACCTCCATGACCGTCATCATGACGATCCAGGCACAGAGGGTTTCTGGGAGTCGGAGGAGTCGACGCATCCGAAGACTTGCTGGAGCTCCATGATCGTTTACGCGTATGGTCCTCACTCGACTCGTCGGCATCCTCCACCGGAGATCGCGCCGACGGCAGCTTGGAACGGACTCAACCACTTCATTATCCGGGGCATTCAGATACTTTTCGGGCAATGGCGGTACCATGCCCGGCACTTTGAAGCTCTGCAAAATCAGAAGGAACTTTGTTAGCAAACAAAGGAAATAAATACACAGCCGACAAAAAGCACTACGTGCACAAATCTACACCTGTGGCACAGACAACGCCGAAGAAAACGGCGGAGTCAGCGACTTCCCAGGGATTTCCTCTCCGGCCTTGAACTTCAGCAGCGAGCGAAGGGCCCTGTCAAGATCCCCCTCGGAGATTTTCTCAGCCGAAACCCTCGTCGGATCACGGCGCCCAGCATAAAGAAACATCGGGTGCGCCCTCTCTTGGAGAGGCTGCACCCGACGTTCGAGAAACGTCCGGATGATGTCCACGCCGTTCACTTCGTTCTCCGGAATCAGTTGGAGATCCTCCACCCGACGGTAAAGGGCCTCTATCTCCGCCACCTCACCATCCAAGATTTGGTTTTTCCAAGACCTTTTCGGCTCAATCATTTGGGAGGGGTCAAAGGGAACAAGACCAAAATCTTGCCCAGACACTACAGAGTCGCGGATATAAAACCATCGTCTCCGCCAGTACTGGACAGATTCGGACATGGAAAAAGAAAAGAAGAGAAGATTGGGACTAAGGGAGATGATGCAACCCCCAATGGGATACACACCATCCGAACCAGATTGCCTCTTCACGGAATAGAGCTTCCGAAAGAGGCCAAAGTGCGGCTCAATGACAAGCCAGCACTCGCAAAAAGTGATAAAACAAGCAATGTGGAGAAGAGAATTGGGAGACAGATGATGAAGTTGAATTCCATAGAAGAAGAGCAGTCCACGGAGGAAGTTGTGGACTGGAAAAGAAAACCCACGAATAACGAAGGCGAGAAACATAACCCGATACCCAGCTGGGGGACGGGGGATTACCTCGTTGCCGGGGAGTCTGACGGCCTCCCTATCTTGTGGGATCAGACCCCGCTCGCAAAGCTTGCGGAGATCGCTCTCCCGCGTCTCTGATCGCCGCCAGCCACCGTCGGTGACACGGGTAGCGGCGGCGTTTTTCTTTCCTCCGGCGGCGCTAGTACCAACGGCAGATGAGGATTTCTTCTGTTTCCCCATTGCGCTACGGCGGCGCCGACGGTGAAAACGCAGAAGAGAAGATGGAAATGTGGAAGGAAATCCCAGCGCGCAGCAAGAATCGCTAGAGCACAAGGAGGAAGTGAAAACAACAACTGATGCGGTGAAAACAAAACACGGATTTCCCCAATGATTATAACAACGAAGACGACGCACAGCAGCCGTCCATCCAGAAGACCTAACGCCAACGGCAGATCTGACCATACACGTGTCAGCATCACAACCAACCGTCGTTACCACGCCGTCCACTACGCGCGGAAATCGAGGAGACGCCGTAATTATCTCCACGACGCGCGTGACCGGTCAATTCAAAGTCAGCAAGTGGGACCCACGTTCGTCCAGTCAAGTCAACTCTGGCGTAGCAGACGCTTGAGGTCATTGATCGTCAGCACTGATGTCATCAAAAGCTATACTAGCACCAACTACAATTCTCCGGCTCCACAGCTAAGAGTACTCACTCGAATCTTCGATTCGACTAAATACTCGGGGGCTACTCCTATCAGGAGCACTGGTCGCGCACCCGAAAGATGAATAAAGATAAAGTATTTCTTCGAGTCCTACGTCGAGTCTACGACTCCAATACGGACTCGGGGGCTACTCCCATAGGGAGGATGGATTTAAGCATCCGAAATTTTTTGTGTCCTACGGACCTAACAACTGAACAATGCTAGAACTAAAGTCTCCGCCCGAGTCTGCGACTCGAATGGACACTCGGGGGCTACTCCCATAGGGAGCGCTGGTCGCGCACCCTATGAAATCTTCGACTGCGATCTTTCGGATCAATATGCAAAAAAAATTTCGGCAACTCTGCCCCATTTAACGCTAAGTGAGCAACGTCCTCCTTGGTCACCCGAAAACACCTCCGCGGTGATAAACATTCGGATGTTGTGTCTGCGATACAAAGATAAGACCTACAGATATCATCTGATGGCCTGACAACGCACATGACTGCGCTCTGTTAGTATAAACCCGTGCCAACAGGCATGATGAAAAATCCTGACGAACGGGTTGGGTACATCAATTAAAACCACTGGAATTCCACTCCTGTAAGTCCTCTGTGGCCTGAGTCGAATTACGCCAGCATATGTTACGGGTTCAAGTTAAGGGACTCGAACCTGATGAAGATCGTGTTGTTTCTGAAAGGGTTTCGCAGCATAGTAAATCAAAATTTTCTACGGAAGCGAACAGAGGGAAAGCCAAGATCTAATCTAGGAGATGCATACAACGAGAGAGATTGGATTAGATCTTCATACCCTTGAAGATTCGCACAGCGGAACGTTCGTCGGAACGTGGGTGATGTAGTCGTACTCGCTTCTCCTCCTCGCGATCCGATCCGATCTAGCACCACAAGTGGCGGTGCCTCCGTGAGATGCACACGTGCAGCACCTCGACGTCTCCTCCTTCCTCGGACCAGAAAGTATGGTGGAGAGATAGATTGGATCTACAACGCGACGGCGCGGTGTATATGGTGGAGAATTTCTGCAGCAGGGCTTCGCCTACAAACAATCGGGAGGGAGAGAGGAAGGCAGCAGGGCTACTAGGGTTTGGAGGAAGGTGTGTGTGTGGGGGGGGAGGGGGCGCACCAGCCCTCTATATATAGAGGGGGGGTGCGGCCAGCCCTTGCCCATCCTCCAAGCCTATCTCTAGTTTAAACGATTTAAACTTTCCCTTATCTAGAAACCCTATCTCTAGTTTAAACGAGTTTAAACTTATCTAGGATCGGCTGGGCCCTATGGGGCCTTGTGCCCCTGGCCCAATGCGGCCAGGACACTCCCTCATAGGCCCATGCCCCCTCCCGGAAGGTGGGGCCACGTTGGTCCCCTTCCGGAAGGTTCTAGAAGCTTCCGGTACAATACCGATTAATCCGGAACAATTCCGAACTCCAAAAACTGCACTGCCTTATATGAATCTTATTCTCCGGACCACTCCGGAACCTCTCGTGATGTCCCGGATCCCATCCGAGACTCCGAACAAAAAATTCATAAACCAAGTATCCAATCTTTCCTAGCGTCGAGACACGTTAAGTGTGTGACCCTGCTGGTTCGAGAATATGCAGACATGATCTTCTATCAATAATCAACAGCGGGGTCTGGGCACCCATATTGACTCCCACACATTCATCGATGATCATATCGGATGAACCACGATGCCAGGATTCAATCAATCCCATATACATATTCCCTTCGTCTCGCGATATTTTACTTGCCCGAGATTCGATCGTCGGTACCGTCATACCTAGTTCAATCTCGTTCACAGCAAGTACTTTACTCGTTCCGTAATCCGATATCACTTTGTGATTAACTCCTTAACCACATGCTTGCAAGCGGTGTTGATATCGATTACCGAGTGGGCCTGAAGTATATCTCTCCGACTTGGGAGGGACAAATCCCATCTCGATACATACAACCCAACAGATACTTTCCGATCACCTGAGAGACACCTTTATGATCACCCTCTCATAGGATGACGTTTGATGACCTCAAAGCTTTCTTCTGATACCAGGGAGTTGTATTATCTCATGGTCTAAGGAATACAATATTTGACATAGGAAAAGCTTCGCAAAGATGAACACAATGACACGATCTAATTGCTTCGCTTAGTTTGGGTCTGTCCACCACATCATTCTCCCAATGATATGATCTCATTATCAATTGACAACTCATGTCTATGGTTAGGAAACCTTAACCATCATTGATCAATGAGCTAGTCCATAGAGGCGTACTAGGGACACGGTGTTGTTCACAAACCACACAAGTATTAATGTTTCCACTTAATACAATTCTAGCATGGAATATAAACTTTATCATGAACAAGAATTATAATAATAACATCTTTATTATTGCCTCTAGGGCATAATTCCAACAGTCTCCCACTTGCACTAGAGTCAATAATCTAGTTTACATTTGGCAACAATCTCACACCCATGGCACTGAGGTGCTGATCATGTTTTACACGTGAAAGAGGTTTAGTCAATGGATCTGCGACATTCAGATCTGTATGTACTTTGCTGATCTTCAGATCTCCATCTGCTATATAATCTCGGATTATATGAAACTTGCGGTTGATATGCTTGGTCTTTGGATGATATCTTGGTTCCTTAGCGAGTGCTATGGCGCCAGTGTTGTCACACAATATCTCCAGTGGGTCCAATGCACTTGGAACCACGCCAAGCTCAGTGATGAAGTTTCTGATCCAAACTCCTTCACTTGACGCTTCTGCAGCAGCCATGTATTCCGCTTCTACTGTAGATCCCGTGATCATGCTTTGCTTGCAGCTTCTCCAGCTCACAGCTCCTCCATTCAAAATATACACGTATCCTATCTGAGATTTACAATCATCCTTGTCGGTGTCGAAACTAGCATCGACGTAACCTTTTACGACGAGCTGTTCATCACCCCCATAGACTAAGAACATTTCTTTAGTCCTATTTAGGTACCTTAGGATGTTCTTCACGGCTGTCCAGTGTTCCACTCCTGGATCACTTTGATATCTGCTCGTCAAACTAAGAGCATTGGACACATCCGGTCTAGTACACAGCATGGCATACATGATGGAACCTATGGCCGAGGCATAAGGCACTTTGCTCATAGCTTCCCTATCATTTACCGTAGCTAGACACTGAGCCTTGCTCAATATCTTACCTGACAACATAGGCACTGAACCTTTCAATGTCTTATCCATTCTGAACCTTTTCAGAACTTTGTCTAGGTATGTACTATGGCTTAAAGCTATCAGGCGTCTTTGTCTATCTCTATAGATTTTGATGCCCAATATATAAGCAGCTTCACCTAGGTATTTCATTGAAAAACACTTGTTCAAATAACTCTTCCCATCGTTAAGCATGTTGATGTCATTTCCAATAATCAATATGTCATCCACATATAGTACCAGAAACATCACCGAGCTCCCACTCACTTTCTTGTAGATGCAAGCTTCGTAGCAATTTGGAACAAATCCAAAGCTCTTGATCACTTGATCAAAACGAAGGTTCCAACTCCGAGATGCTTGCTTCAGTCCATAAATGGAACGCTGAAGTTTGCATACTTTATCAGCATCCTTAGGATCGACAAAACCTTCGGGTTGCATCATATACAACTCTTCATCAATGTTGCCATTGAGGAAAGCAGTCTTGACATCCATCTGCCATATTTCATAATCATGAAACACAACAATTGCTAATAAAATCCGAATGGACTTAAACATCGCTACGGGAGAGAAAGTCTCATCATAGTCAACACCTTGAACTTGTCGAAAACCTTTCGCAACAAGCCGTGCTTTATAGACGGTAACATTACCATCCGCGTCCGTTTTCTTCTTGAAGATCCATTTGCACTCAACGGCCTTTCGGTCGCTAGGAGGGTCCACCAAAGTCCATACTTGGTTTTCGCTCATGGATCCCAATTCGGATTTCATGGCCTCTAGCCATTTCTCAGAGTCTGGGCTCATCATCGCTTCCTCATAGTTCGTAGGTTCGCTGTCTTCTACTAACAAGACAGTCAAGACAGGGTTGCCGTACCACTCAGGAGGGGCACGCGACCTTGTCGACCTGCGACGTTCAGTAGCAGTATCGTCCGAAGCTTCATGATCCTTGTCATTAGCTTCCTCTATTGTTGGTGCAGGCGGCACTGGAACAATTTCAGGTGCTGCGCTACTCTCCAATTCAAGAGAAGGTTCAATAACCTCGTCTAACTCTACTTTCCTCCCACTCACTTCTTTCGAGAGAAACTCCTTCTCAAGAAAGGAACCGTTCTTTGCGACAAACACTTTGCCTTCGGTTCTGTGATAGAAGGTATACCTAATAGTTTCCTTAGGGTATCCTATGAAGACGCATTTCTCCGCTTTGGGTTCGAGCTTGTCCGGCATCAACTTCTTGACGTAAGCTTCGCATCCCCAAACTTTAAGAAACGACAACTTAGGTTTAGCACCAAACCACAGTTCATACGGTGTCGTCTCAACGGATTTAGATGGAGCCCTATTTAAAGTGAATGCAGCGGTTTCTAATGCATAACCCCAAAATGATAACGGCAAATCAGTAAGAGACATCATCGATCAGACCATATCTAATAGGGTTCGATTCCGGCGTTCAGACACACCATTGCGCTGTGGTGTTCCGGGTGGCGTGAGTTGTGAAACGATTCCACTTGCTTTGAGATGCGTGAGAAAATCATAACTTAAATATTCGCCCCCACGATCGGATCGTAGAAACTTAATCTTTCTATTACGATGGTTCTCCACTTCATTCTGAAATTCTTTGAACTTTTCAAATGTTTCAGATTTATGTTTCATTAAATAGATATACCCATATCTACTTAAGTCATCGGTAAAAGTGAGAAAATAGCGATATCCACCGCGCGTCGAAACACTCATCGGTCCGCATACATCGGTATGTATGATTTCCAACAAGTCCGTTGCTCGCTCCATCATACCGGAGAACGGGGTTTTGATCATCTTGCCCATGAGGCATGGTTCGCATGTGTCAAATGATTCAAAATCAAGAGACTCCAAAAGTCCATCAGAATGGAGTTTCTTCATGCGCTTTACACCAATATGACCTAGACGACAGTGCCACAAATAAGTAGTATTATCACTATCTACTTTGCATCTCTTAGCCTCAATGTTATGGATGTGTGTTTCATCCCTTTCGAGATTTAGAAGAAATAAACCATTCACAATAGGTGCATGACCATAAAAGATGTTACTCATATAAATAGAACAACCATTATTCTCCGATTTAAATGAATAACCGTCTTGCAATAAACACGATCCAGAAATAATGTTCATGCTCAACGCAGGCACATAATAACATTTATTAAGGTTTAAAACTAATCCCGAAGGTAAAACTAAGGAGAGCGTGCCGACGGCCATCACATCAACTCTTGATCCGTTGCCAACGCGCATCGTCACCTCATCCCTCGCAAGCCGCCGTCTATTCCGTAGCTCCTGTTTCGAGTTACAAATATTAGCAACTGAACCAGTATCAAATACCCAGGCACTACAACGAGGGCTAGTAAGGAAAACATCAATAACATGTATATCAAATATACCTTTGATGGTGCCAGCCTTCTTGTCCGCTAAGTACTTCGGACAGTTGCGCTTCCAGTGACCCTTGTCCTTGCAATAGAAGCACTCAGTGTCCGGCTTAGGACCAGACTTGAGCTTCTTCTCAGCAGGGGCAACGCGCTTGCCGCCGCTTTTCTTGAAGGGATTCTTTGCACCCTTACCTTTCTTAAAGGAGGGCTTTTTGACCATCAACACATGATTATCCTTTTTGATGTCCACCTCCGCAGCCTTCAGCTTTGCGAAGAGCTCGGTGATCGTATCAGTGGAACCAATCTAATTATGAGTCACTACAAAACTTTTGTAGCTGGGAGGGAGTGATTGCAGAACCCTGTCAATCTTGAGCTCCTCTGGAATCTTGCAGTCCAGTTGCTCAAGGCGTTGAGTGTAGCCCGACATCTTTATGGCATGCTCACTAACGGAACTCCCTTCCTCCATCTTGCAGTTAAAGAACTTCTCAGAGATCTCATATCTCTCAGAACGGGCCTGAGTCTGGAACATAGTTTTCAGCTCTTCGAGAATCTCAAAGGGCCCGGGATAGTTTTCAAAACGATTTTGAAGTTCCGGTTCCATAGCAAACAACATGGTGCTCTTAATCACACCATAATCATCTTTGCGTGACTGATAGACAGCTTTCTCATCAGCCGACGCAGTTGTAGCAGGGGGTTACCTAACGCTTTCTCAAGGACATAGTCCTTTTGTCCGCCAGACAGAATGATTCTTAGATTGCGGAACCAATTGGTGAAGTTAGACCCATTGTTCTTAAGCTTTTCTTTCTCAGCAAAAACGTTGAAGTTGAAGTTGGACTTGACCATGTGATCTACAGTATTTGCAAGTACAATTTAGACTATGTTCATGATAAATAGTTCAACTTAATCAAATTACTAGATGAACTCCCACTAAATTCAACATCCCTCAAGTTGTTTAGTGAACACGATCCAAATTCACCACACCTAATCCGATCATCACGAGAAGAGATGTGGCTTCAATGGTGGACAACGAAGTGTCGATCATATCATTCATATGACTCATGCTTAACCTTTCGGTTCATGTGTTCCGAGGCCATGTCTGTACATGGTAGGCTCGTCAAGTTAGACCCAAGTATTTCCGCGTGTGCAAAACTGGCTTGCACCCGTTGTATGTGAGCGTAGAGTCTATAACACCCGATCATCACGTGATGCTTGGACACGACGAACTTTCGCAACGGTGCATACTTGGGGAGAACACAGTTTTATCTTGACCTTTAAGTGAGGAATCATCTTATAATGCTACCGTCGCGATCTAAGCATAATAAGATACATAAAAGGATAAACATCACATGCATATAACTTTATGTGACATGGTATAGCCAATCTTCACGCAATGATCTCCATCTTGTGCGTTCCGGCATGATCTCCATCACTTCACCATGATTGCCTCCACCACGAATAGCAACTACAACTATTGCTAACTACTTAGCGATAAAGTAAAGCTATTACATGGCGTATAAGAAGTTGACTCGCAGGTCATACACAATTATAAAGACAACCATATGGCTCCTGCCGGTTGTGTACTCATCGACATGCAAGTCGTGAAACATTACAAAACATGATCATCGCATACAATATACACATCACATCTTGGGCCATACCATATCACAGAAAACACTCCCTGCAAAAACAAGTTAGACGCCTCTACTTTGTTGTTGCATGTTTTACGTGGCTTATGGGAGTAGATGCTAAGAACGATTCTTACCTACGGAAAGCCACAACGGTGATATTATGGTTGCCAAAATCCGATGTTAATCCCATGACAACTATAGTGAGAGAAACTGACATCCACCAGCCGCATGTGTGGAACAAGCCACACGTCAAGTGCGGAGCCGGTCTCGCGAACGACGTCGCGTAAGGTTGGCCTGGACCGCTTCAATCTCACTATCCCGCGTCATAAGAAGAACACAAACAAGAGGCTTGCAACAGAAAACATCAACACCCGCAACAACCATGTTGCGTTCTACTCGTGAAACACATCTACGCATAGATCTAGCTCTTATACCACTGAAAGGGTTTCGCAGCATAGTAAATCAAAATTTTCTACGGAAGCGAACAGAGGGAAAGCCAAGATCTAATCTAGGAGATGCATACAACGAGAGAGATTGGATTAGATCTTCATACCCTTGAAGATTCGCACAGCGGAACGTTCGTCGGAACGTGGGTGATGTAGTCGTACTCGCTTCTCCTCCTCGCGATCCGATCCGATCTAGCACCACAAGTGGCGGTGCCTCCGTGAGATGCACACGTGCAGCACCTCGACGTCTCCTCCTTCCTCGGACCAGCAAGTATGGTGGAGAGGTAGATTGGATCTACAACACGACGACGCGGTGTATATGGTGGAGAATTTCTGCAGCAGGGCTTCGCCTACAAACAGTCGGGAGGGAGAGAGGAAGGCAGCAGGGATACTAGGGTTTGGAGGAAGGTGTGTGTGGGGGGGGAGGGGGCGCACCAGCCCTCTATATATAGAGGGGGGGTGCGGCCAGCCCTTGCCCATCCTCCAAGCCTATCTCTAGTTTAAACGATTTAAACTTTCCCTTATCTAGAAACCCTATCTCTAGTTTAAACGAGTTTAAACTTATCTAGGATCGGCTGGGCCCTATGGGGCCTTGTGCCCCTGGCCCAATGCGGCCAGGACACTCCCTCATAGGCCCATGCCCCCTCCCAGAAGGTGGGGCCACGTTGGTTCCCTTCCAGAAGGTTCTAGAAGCTTCCGGTACAATACCGATTAATCCGGAACAATTCCGAACTCCAAAAACTGCACTGCCTTATATGAATCTTATTCTCCGGACCACTCCGGAACCTCTCGTGATGTCCCGGATCCCATCCGAGACTCCGAACAAAAAATTCATAAACCAAGTATCCAATCTATCCTAGCGTCAAGACACGTTAAGTGTGTGACCCTGCGGGTTCGAGAATATGCAGACATGATCTTCTATCAATAATCAACAGCGGGGTCTGGGCACCCATATTGACTCCCACACATTCATCGATGATCATATCGGATGAACCACGATGCCAGGATTCAATCAATCCCATATACATATTCCCTTCGTCTCGCGATATTTTACTTGCCCGAGATTCGATCGTCGGTACCGTCATACCTAGTTCAATCTCGTTCACAGCAAGTACTTTACTCGTTCCGTAATCCGATATCACTTTGTGATTAACTCCTTAACCACATGCTTGCAAGCGGTGTTGATATCGATTACCGAGTGGGCCTGAAGTATATCTCTCCGACTTGGGAGGGACAAATCCCATCTCGATACATACAACCCAACAGATACTTTCCGATCACCTGAGAGACACCTTTATGATCACCCTCTCATAGGATGACCTTTGATGACCTCAAAGCTTTCTTCCGATACCAGGGAGTTGTATTATCTCATGGTCTAAGGAATACAATATTTGACATAGGAAAAGCTTCGCAAAGATGAACATAATGACACGATCTAATTGCTTCGCTTAGTTTGGGTCTGTCCACCACATCATTCTCCCAATGATATGATCTCATTATCAATTGACAACTCATGTCTATGGTTAGGAAACCTTAACCATCATTGATCAATGAGCTAGTCCATAGAGGCGTACTAGGGACACGGTGTTGTTCACAAACCACACAAGTATTAATGTTTCCGCTTAATACAATTCTAGCATGGAATATAAACTTTATCATGAACAAGAATTATAATAATAACATCTTTATTATTGCCTCTAGGGCATAATTCCAACAGTTTCGTCCTAAGACAGTTAACTGACCCTGATCCGTCGGGTGAGTCAGGCACACGTATCAATAATCCCTACACACGTATACTGTTTATTACATAGTTGCACCCGAAGGATTGAAGAGTCCTCAGCCGAATCTACGATTCGAGTGATCACTCGGGGGCTACTGACATGGTTATACCCTACGGGTACGTGACTTCAGCATACCTGGTCCAGCCCAAGGAAGGCCCATAGCGGACATACGCTGGCCCATGAAGATTTTCGGGTGGCCAAGGCCCATGACGCCTTCGTATCCTTGGAGAGCAAGACTAGCATAAATAGGAAATTCAAAGGGGTAAAACCCTAGAACCTGTAACCCACTAGGACTATGCCCGGGACCTGCCTAAGTCTATATAAAGGCCAGGAGGGCACGTCCTAGATCTCTCGACTCATACTCTCACATACGCACCTCACGCCAGATCGAATCTGCGCACCCCTGTAACTTTCGGTTCCGCCTTAATCATGAACAAACAAGCAGGAGTAGGGTTTTCCCTCCGGGGGCCTGAACCTGGGTAAATCTCGTGTCCCCTGGTTGCTTGTCTGTTAACCGTTCTACGATCTCCAGCATCCCCATCTTCTCCAAAACCCAAGCCCATAACAATGAGCATTGATGAGATTAAACCTCGTCAGTTAGGGATGGAGACATGATTTTCATAAGGGGTATTCGAAGTTATAAAAAAATCAGCATATAACAATATAAGATATGGGAATCATAGTAACAAGAATAAACTACAAATTATTCATAGTAGTGGAACCATCCCAATATTTAAGTTCTATTTAAAGAACAAATGATTACTCACATTTCTATGTTGAACGTGGCTTTCACCTCAATCGATAGCAGAGCTGTGGTAGAAGATATCTTTGGTGTCTTTTTGAATCTTTATCCCTCAATCTATTAAAATCACTACACTTGTGCTTCTTATTCTTGTTCTTCATTTTTTAGACCTACACATATATAAATTAATTATTTAATGATCCTTTAGTCTCAATAGAGGAAATAATCAGGTAAAAACAATTAAAGCACTCATGTCTTAGTGTCTCATATCTGAATTCTAATTCTAAGACCATACACTATTTGAACCTAAAGCGATCCAAAGCCTTCTATGAGCCGGTTCCTAACATGACAGAGCATCGATTCATGGCTCCTGACAAGAAAAACGGCTCATGTTGTTGGTTCTCTTTTTTACATGCATGCTCACTACGGGAAAATTTGGCGCTGCCATGCACTGAGGCTTTGTCGTGTGCTAATGCACAACAAATATCTCTTTGCCGTGTGAGGCCATAGAAAGACGCACAACAAGAAGGATCACACGGCGGCACGATTTAGGATACACGGCGGCGAGAAATGACACGGCAAAGCCTAGAAAAAATACACGGCAAAGAAAACACTCATGGAAAAGGCCAAAAACGGCCCACGGCAAAGAAATCGCAAGGCACATCATCTCGTGGCCCCCACCATTTCATCGCAGTTGACGGTCCATGGTGATGACAGGGCTTTGCCGTGTTGAAATAATTAGCAGTTTTCGCATGAATTTAATCCAAATGTAAATCCTGACAGAACAATTTCCAAGACTAACTAGCATACGCATACTAGACATGCACCATACAGGCAAGTGAAAACCTAGTACATCTACGCATACTGCAATACTAGTAATCATCATAGGAAATATCAGAAGGGCATAGAACACGTACGAGTTCGTCGATGGTATGACCAACGACGCAACAGAAGTGGAGCCACCACCAGCGGCAGCATTGTCAGACATGGCGATGAAATCGAGGAAGCCGAACGAAGAAGAGCTTGAGCAGTCGCGTCTAGACGCTCCCCAAAAACCTTATCGCCTCTCTCCCGGTGCAGGATCAGAGAGACGGGGTTCCGGAGGCCTGCTCTCCCGGACGACCGTGCACGCAGCCGGCGGGATGGAGTAGCAGAAGGCAGCACAGAGAGGTGGAACGGTGATGCAATGGTAATAGATTCCCGCAACCCGCAACCGGCAACCCGCGGCGCGCGCACGTCGTGACGAGGCGAGGCGGGCGGCGTCGGAGGAGGAGTGCGCGAGGGCTTCTCTTCTTCTCACACCTTAGTGAGTGGTGCAACACTCTACTATATAAGGTGGTTCAACTTCCCTTTCACTAGCAATGTGGGACTAAACTTTGGCACCACTAGCACACACATGAGCTGCCATGATAATGGGCCAAAGAGAATTTCAGAATTTGTATTTGTTATGGGCCAAAAGCCCAACATCAAATATGCCTCAAATTCCAACATGCCGTGTGCCTCACCGTTAGGCACGACAAAGTTTTGAATTGCAAAATCTTTTTTCCGCGTCACATATTCCCGCCATTTATTTTTATAATGCCCGAAATTGGCCTGCCCGAATTATTGAACAAGCAGAAATGCGTAAAAATAGCCAAATATTATTTGCACAATCTTTTCCATGTGTTATGCACGGCAAAGATGTCTTTGCCATGCAACCATGCACAAAAGCACACGACAAAGACATGTTTTTTTTCATTTTTTCTCCCTCTTTTTGCCACCATTTTTTAGCACATATTTTATCTTAAAGATCACCCATATTGCATCTATAGACACTTTGATTATGTGTTTTGTACACCACAATATAATTACATGGTTTGGCCACTTGCAACTTTTGATAGGATTCCGACGCTCCGGTGGCCATTTCCCGGCGAAACCTAGTATTTGAATTTTTTACCTAGGGTCTGAGCCTCGCTAAACTTGTATTGAATCTCTGAAGAAATATCATATTATAAGGCTAAAAATTCTTTTTCGCCAGGTCTTGTCTAGTTACTTTCCAAAGAGGATGCCCACTTTAAAAAGGGAAAAGGCAAGGCTTGATCTTATCCACCAGCCTCAGCAGCCCCTTTTCCTCTAATCCAGTACTAAGCGCTATCGAATTGACATGATTTTTCAAAAAATTATGAGCATTAGATCATGTACCTGTAGTTCAAACCGGGCACACTTCCTATCGATTCGGCAGACATTTGTCTTTTTCACCAAGGGTGAATGGAAAGGTTTGAGATTGCCTGGTTGGGACATTGTCCATGTAAGTTGGTCTAGTATTTTTGAAAAATGGGATGGTAGCATTTTGAATTAGCCATTTGGTGGTTGCTTCACAAAATGCCCGTTTTTTGCGCTCGGAAAATGAAAATGGCTTTTCCCTGCCACGAAAAGGAAAACTTTCTCCTGCAACATTGTTTGTCATCCCATGATGCACATGCACGCACAATATAGGCATATTATCACAAACTATATCTTGATTCTAGCCATATCTTCTGTCATTTGACCCGAAAGCCAGGAAACCTCGAATGAGATAGGTCAATTTGTGAAGGTTTTTTTGAGACATCATCAATATATCAAGTTTGATATTTTTACTTCCAACTATGTCACATAATATGACACCACGCGAAGATTTCACATTGTTTGGATCTTTTTTGAATTTTTTATGCCCGTTTCAAACTATCGTCAAACTTTCTCGAACGGCGGGAATGAAGATTCTTTCCTAGGGGCCGAGCCTCGCTAAACTAGCATTAGATATCTAAATAAACATAATATTGTGAGTCTAAAAATGATTTTTGCAAAAAATCTTGAGCATTAGATCATGTACATGTAGTTCATTCAAACCGGGACCACCTCCTACCAATTCGGCAGACATTTGTCTTTTTCACCAGGGTGAACGAAAAGGTTTGAGATCTCCTTGTTGGGAAATTTTCCATGTAAGGTGGTCTATTTTTTAAAAAAAATTGGGTGATAGCATTTTGAATTAGCCATTTGGTGGTTGCTTAATAAAATGCCCCTGTTTTACGCTTGGAAAATGTAAAATGGCTTTTCCGTGCCACGAAAAGAAAAACTTTCTCCTACAACATTGTTTGACATCCCATGATGCACTTGCATGTACAATATGGGCACACTATCACAAACTATGCCTTGATTCTAACCATAGCATCGGTCATTTGACCCGAAGGCCAGGAAACCTCGAATGAGATAGGTCATTTTGTGAAGATTTTTTTGAGACATAATCAATATACTAAGTTTTTGTTGGACACTACTTGTCGTTATCTTTCCAATAAAATTGGTTTCATATGATTCTGAGTTTGTATGACAAAGTTGCGGCGTTTCTATGGCTATATCAAATTGTGGTCAAAACTACCCCGAAGAAACACAGATCAAGTCAATCACAAGACAGGAAACAACAACCCACGGATCACCCCACTAAAACAAATCTGGGCCATCCATTTTCTACTGATCGAATGGCTCACCTTTCTCCTTGTCCACCTCTCTCACCTTATCCATCCACCCACCCCTCCCAACCTTCTCTACCCAGCGCATGCCACCCCGAGCCCTCCACTGCGCTACAGCCGGCCACTGCCACCGCTCACCGGAGCCTCCGCCGCCACCCGAGCCCGCACGGTACTCCGACCACCGGAGCAGGTCGTAGCTGCTACTGACTATGCCCGCCCCTCCTCGCTTGGGCTGGCCTCGGCCTCCTGCACCTAGGTGCAGTGGTAGGCTCTAGCCAGCACAGAGCAGACCATCGCAGCAGGCGAGCAGGCGGTAGCTGCTCGACGACGGACGGTGCATGTGCATGGGGCCATGGCGGACGGCGCATGGGCCACATGGCACGAAGCGAACGACGCACGGGGCACGGGGCGGATGGCGCATGGGGCAAACGGGGCGCGGGGCGCGGGGCGTGAACAGCGTATGGGCCACGGCGGTGGACAACATGCGACGCCACGACGGCGGATGGTGCACGGGGCCACGTCTTTTTTAAAATATTTTGGAATAATTTCTTTGCCGTGTATTGGCAGAAAAGCACACGGCAAAGGCTCTAGGACCCACTGTCACGGCGTTGCGCGGCGTCAAGTCACTTTTCTCTGCCGTGGGTCGCTGTCCGCCATGAATTTGTGTAAGAGCGTACGGCAAAGGCTGCTTTACCATTGTATTCTTTGCTGTGTATATTTTATCGTGTAATTGTATACGGTAAAGGTTTTGCCATACGTATTTGGAGCTTTCCCGTGTTTCGAAGCTGACACGGCAAAAAATCTGATTCCGATAGTGATGCATGGGCCCTTTGGCAGAGTTGTGAGGGAGAAAAGCCGGAAAGGGTGGTAGAAAATAGCTAGTTGTTTATTTGAAAATGAGACCCATGTGAGATTTAATACATACAGTTGTAGGAAAAACCGGCCGACTCATAGTTCTGACACAGTTTCCTTTGAATCGATACCACATAGTGCATGGCCTAAAGCACTAGTCTGAACTGGTCTCTAAATGATGCAGATTGTTGCAAGATGCATAGATGCAAGCCTACATGGTGTTGTGTGTTCATGCTTCTTCTATGGTGCCCAGTGCCGCAGTGCCTGCCGGCTGCTGCAATAAGAAGTGCCACTGCGATTGTCCGTGCGCTACGGCAGGGAGCTCTGTGGGCAGCGTATTTGGTGGGTTGGGTGCGTCCGGAAGAATGCGGTTTTGGTATTTTTGTTGTTCCCAGCGGTGGCAGGCGATGGCGATAAAATAAACTGGAAACATGATACGCCTGCTGTGTACCGAGCAATCGACTATTCATGGGCTTGCATATGACGTGCATCCATCCATGCACTTGCCATCCCATCGGTCATTGTGGGTTAGTGGGCCAAGCAGGGGCGGATCCAGGCTCAGGGCAACCAAGGCCATGGCCCGGGGCGCAAAGAAAAATTCTGCTTACCATCTATGAAAAAAAAAGTTTGGTCTAGGGCATAGACGTCTGGCCCAACTGGCCTCCTCATGCTACCTCACTCGACCGCGAGGAGAAGGCCAGAAGTGCGCCACGCTGGCAGCCTACTTTCTGCCTGTCCTCCGGCCTCCTCCGCTCCCCAGACCCCATCTCACCATTGGCGGGCATGCCCCTACCTGTATGTCGTCGCGGCGTCTTTGCCTGTCTCCCGCCTCCGGTTGTGCGATTCTTCCTACAGTCCTCCTCTGCGTGACTGCCGGCCAGCGCCGCCTGATTGCTCCCGGCATGTGGCTTTGCCTCCATTCATCCTCATCTGACTACCCGGCTGCTTTCACAGGACGGATTGAACCCTGCTAGGTAAATTGCCCCAGATTTCATCACTTCAATTGGATACACTCAACGATTTGGTACTATCTTGTTATCCCCATATTATTGTTTCTAGTTTTTAGTCGCATCTTTTCTGCGTTCTTGAACCGTTAATAATGAATTTGAATATGTGTTTATCTTTGCGATTATACTAAATTTTTATGATATTATAAAGTTTTAAATAGTTTTTTTCACGCTTAGCTTTTGGCCCGGGGCTTACTCCAATCTTGAATCCGCCACTGGGGCCAAGTGTGTTCTTGTGGTTGTGCATTGTCACAGTTAGGCCTGATATGTGCATTTTCAGACCAATCAAATGAAAAGACTATGTTAAAAGTGGGTAAAATTCAAATGATCAAAATCACCAAAGGCCAAAATCAAAAGATACAGGGGCCCTAAACTATTCTCAGGCAGTGGGATGATTGGGGCCAGTACGACTATAGGGATGGGCTATATACAAAGATGACCTAACAATGACTAAACCCCATTTCTTACTAACGCAAGTAAATACTCTAGCTATGATTGCATTTTGAGATAGAGTTATTGATTTGCACTTGGCCAAACTTCACTCTATTTTCCCTCTTTGCTCACAAGCTCGGCAAAGATCTTACAAGATAGTACTTGCCACTACTTTTTTTTACATTGCCTTCCTTCTTTTGCAAGTGCCAAGACCCAACAAGAGCTAATGTTCTCACTATTACAAGTTTCTCACTCGGTATGACACAAGTGCAAATCTCTGAATACTCGATATTTGGACAAGCTAATCTTGTAAGATATGTACACAAAAAGGAAGAAGGGTTAGCAAAGGCGCACAATGTTATACCTTCAGTATCGATGTAGATGATCAAGGAGGTGGGACTGGTTAGGAATTGTTTGGGTTCACGTGGATGTCGACGTCGTAGGGAGTGTTGCGGAAGCTTCAGTTGTGAAAAAGATCACCCAAAGTGAATATCCAAATACAAGGAGAAAATTTGGCCAAAAGAGCAATCTATCAGCGTCAGGGTCGGTATCACCGATTTCCTAGCCAAACCTATTGGTTGGCGTGTTGGTTGAATGACCGTTGGACCAACATCGTTGGTGGCGACTGATGCTGGTACTGATACCCAACCGACACGAGTTCGTAAGGAACTTGATAAACACCTAGATTTTCCAAGCTCAAATTGACAGGAAAATTGGCCAAATTTGGGCTGGGGAACGTAAAACAAAGGTAGATGAAGACCTATTGCATGAAATACATGGATCAAAGCTACTCAAAATATGCCAAATCAAGGAATCGACCTGAAAGCAAATTTGGGGCTATTTGTGGGGATTTTCCAAGTTATGGTGGAAATCAAACTATGAAGTTACATCCGTGACAAACAAAGGCTGTTGATACTATTATGATGAGGTACATCCTCTAGGGGTGGCCCGACCTTCACGGATTCGAGGAAGAAAGCAGAGGGAAGGTGATGAACACGATAAACTCACTTGAAAGCAATCGATAAAATACAAACTCACACATGCACACACTTCTGGTTCCCTCGTTGGCCCAAATCACCAACTCAATAGAATCCCCGTGGAGGGGACCACAAGCTAGAGATCCACGATGAAAATATTGCCAAGCAAGAGGATATAATTCTATAGTGAAGAGACTGCAAGTGATAGAGACCCAAAGGGGGAGACTGATTGCAATAGAGTTCACAATAGCAAAAATCCTAGTGAAAGGAGGGGTCTTGTACAAATCCAAGAGTAAATCTTAAGAGTAGGTGGGGATCCCACTTGGGAAGAGAGAAAAGCTCCAAGTCTAATATCAAATTATGTCCAACCCTAGATCTAAGCCATATGGGCCTATTTATAGTGCCAGGTTCAAAATATAGATAAAAGGAATATTCTGGGGGCATCAAACACAAATTTGTGCATAGACATGCGAAATTGGTGGTAAATCAACGGGACCGACTCTCAACAGATGATGTCGGTTCTTAGGTCGGTTAACCAACTCAGGGATTGAAATCATATTGGTCACTGTGTCGGTAAGCGTCGGTGGTGGCGTCGGTCTACCAGCATGGGGACCAACAACATCGGTCGTTGTGTCGGTTGACCAACGGCTCGGTGATGAATTTGGTCTACCATCCTGGGGACTAACAACGTCGGTGGTTATGTCGGTTGACAAGCGCTAGTACCAAAAATGTTGGTTGTGGTGTCGGTTGACCAGCGCCGGTACCGATCCCTCCGCTTCTTCTCCTTCTTGTCCAAGTGCCCCTTGCCCATCTTCAATAGTAGCTTGTCTTGATCTTGTGGTTCATACCTAAGGATACATAGTGCATTTGCATGAAGTAGTAATCCATCCAAGGGAGTGTAAAAGTTACACAATGATAGGATCAAGTTAACCTTATCATGGAGAGGCTTGGCTCGAGCTCAAGTCATAAGACCACTTGAAGGACTTGGTGGTGTTAGCGTAGATGTCAACGTAGGGTGTTTTGCATCATAGGCTCCTAGCGACTTTGATCTAGCTGTTGGGCTGTCTTTCTGAAATACTGATGTTGATACTCTTGCCAATGTTGGTTAATTATTTTAATAGCTGCGTGGACACCGCCGTGACTGGAAAATAAATTACGAAAAACCCTCATTGGTATTTACATGTATATGGTTTGGTTTCTATGTCATCTTTCTTCGGCCGCTCAAAGAAAAGTACAAGATTATACCATAAAAAAGAAAGAGTCTAAATATCTCAAAGATTTGCTTATTTTTTAAACTTTATTTTACAATTGCTAGAGACAACTTATATATTTCTATTATATACTATTTCCTTTTTAAATTAAAACATATTTCAGTCTTTTTCTAAAATATATATCTAGACGTGTTTTAGTGTATAACTTCGGAGTAAAAGAGTAAACTAGACGCTGATCGGATTACTGATTCAGCATCCATGGCGCTCTTTCGTGTATGGAGCAAACTGGACAAATGTGGTTAGTATTAACGCACAATGAAATTATATAATATAAGAGGTAGACAAACTTAATGGGATAACTAGACAAAATCACCGAACAAGAGTGAAAACGTAAAACCCACTATAAACTTTATTATTCTGCAGTTAATTATTCCACAAGTATACAAGTATACAGTAGAGTATCATTCGCAGCATGCACCGATGGCTCCTTGTGGTATTTTCGGCACAGAACGAGTTTCTCCTTCCGGCGCACGGTGACTCCGAACACTTCGTCCATATCAACGTCCTCCCCCCGCATCCCATGAGGGAGCTCCCAGTCGAAGCAGTAGACGAGGTTGGCGAGCATGACCTCCACTGTGGCCAGCCCGAAGCTCATCCCGGGACACATCCTCCGTCCAGCTCCAAACGGCAAGAACTGGAAATCCCTCCCCTTGAAGTCGGCCGTCGTGTCCCCGTCCATGAACCTCTCCGGCCAGAACTCGTCTGCCTTCTCCCCCCACGACTCTCCATCTCTGCCGAGAGCCCACACGTTAACGATGACGCGCGTACCGGCCGGGATCCCGTAGCCGTTCACGTCCTCGCACTTGGCCATGGAGAGGTGCGGGAGGAGCAGCGGCGCCGGCGGGTGCAGCCGGAGCGTCTCCCTCACCACGGCCTTGAGGTAGGCCATGCCACTCAGATCTTCTTCCTTCACGTTTCGTTGGCCCTCGGGTGTTTTGCTCCTTACCTCGGCCTGGAGTTTGGCCATGAGGTGTGGCTTACGTATGAGCTCCGCCATGGCGAACTCCAGGACGATGTACGACGTGTCCGTGCCCGCCGAAAACATGTCCTGCAGGGTCGAATATGGAAAATTAATAAGCACAAGAGATACTATTGATTAAGACGATTTAAGACGTGATAATTATGTCGTAAAATCCAGAGATGTCACCATACCATCAAGATGACCCTGACGTTGTCTCTAGTGAGATTGTACTCGTGCTGAAGAGATAGAATGACATCTACCAAGTCTCTTTCTAGGTGGTTTTGTTGCTCTTGCTCGTCGTGTTCTTGAGAGGATAACCTGGTTGCGTGGTCGTCTATGATCTTGTCCAGCAACTCGTCCCACCTCTTCTTCAGCGTATTCGTCTTGGCCAGCACTACCAGCCGGACCAGACCGACCTTGGCCAAGCTGGGGAAGAAGTCCTCCAGGTTGAAACCCGCGAGCGCCGCGGTGATCCCAGAGATGAGCTCCCGGAAGAGCTCGTTCCTGCCTCCCTCACGGAAGAACTTCCCGGAGACGGCGCGACACACGACGTCGTTGGCGAAGGCGCCGAGAAGGTCGGTCATGTCGACGGCGGAACGCTGGGCCGCGGCCGCCCGGACCTTGTCAATCACGAGGCGTACCTCCTCCTCGCGGGCGCCTTGGAGCGCGCGCACCTTGCTGGAGCTGAGCAGGTGCGTGGTGACGAGCTTCCTCGCCTGGCGCCAGTACTCGCCGTAGGGGGCAAGGGCGATGTCCGAGTGGCCGCTGAGGAGGAAGTCGGCCACGGTAGACCACGGGCGGGAGGCGAAGACGTGGTCGTGCGTGCGCAGGACAGCCTCCGCGGCGCGCGGGGAGGAGACGACGAGGTTGGGCACCTCGCCGAGGTGGAGGAGCATTAGGCCGTCTGGGCCGGCGTGCTTCCTGGCGAGGCTGGCGAGGGAGACGTGCGGGTCGCGGCCGATAAGGTGCAGGTGGCCTATGAGAGGGAGCTTCGGAGGGGAGGGAGGGAGATGGCCATGGCCGTCGTGCTGCTTGCAGTCACTCCGTGATCGTCTTGCAAAGTAGTAGTGGCTTAGTAGGAAGAAGCAGAGCAAGAGAGAGAACAATGCTTCCGGAGAGAAGATCAGTATCTGAGCCATGTCGAACTGCTCCATCTTCACATACGAGTGCGTGGCAGCGAGAACTATGGCTGAACGTTGGGTATGTGCCAGCTTTTATAGTGGGCACCCCTAGGCGTCCCCAGGGATCCCAGGCTCCCATCGTCCTCCTTCCCTAGCCAACCATATGTTCTCTTATTTTTCTGCAAAATTCCGCTTTGCTACCTACGTCTTGTTTTTGCTACATTGATTTAATGCATTGTTGAAAAAAAAAGTTCACAGAGAAAATGTATCAAAAAGACCGCTCTTTGTCAGAGACCTTGAGACTTGTGCTAATGTAGCAAAACCGTTGCCCGAGACTCGCCGGAGCCTTTTGATAGGAGACCTCGTAGTAAAAAAATTTGCGCGCTACCGTAGCAAAACCAAAAAATGGTTGCAGCAAAAAAATTCAGCAACTATATAGCCAAAAAAAGACTTCACTAGAGACATTGCCAGAAACTCTCATCGAAGCAAAAACTATATACTATTATAGGAAACTTATAAAACGCTTGTAGCAAACAATTTGTGACATTGTAGCATGGATTGAAGAAAAAAAATTCCAAGATGAATTATAAACATACAAAGGCTTTGCAGCACTCCAAGAATACTAAAGTAGCAAAACAAAAACACGTATGTAGCAAGAAAAAAATATGAATGTAGAAGCTTCCATAGCAGCTCTGCTGCTCGTCCCTTTGGCAGCATCGCAGTGGGACAGACCTCTTGCAGGGAGGCACATCGGGGTTGAGGTGGACGTGGCACCCTGAGCCGTCGGCCATGGCGACAACGTCCGCGTGTGGAAGGTTGATGGCTCAGATATGTAGAGCTCGTTGGGAACCCCAAGAAAAAGGTATGATAAGCACAGCAGCAAGATTCCCTCAGTTATGAAACCAAGATTATCGAACCAGTAGGAGTAAGAAAACAACTCCAAGGTGTTGCTAGCAACTTGGAATCTGCACAACACAATCCACAATACTTTGTACCAACTTACAGTGAGGTTATTAATCTCACCGGTTTACTGAAAACAAAAGATTAAACGTATAGTGTGGAAGATAGTAATAGCAAATAATGGTAGAAATCTGTCAAAACAGATCAGCAGGTAAAGACCGATTTTTTCTAAGACCTTCTGTTGCTCAAATAGAAAAGTGTTAAACTAACTAAAGTTAGATAATAACCTGGGTCATATGCATAGAAAATTACAGCTCAATCCGATGTACTGAAATTTTTCACTAATTTTTACAGTGAAGCACAAAAATCTGTTTCGGGAACTTCTCCAAATCTTACTTCTCTCTCATTAGAGGTTATTCTTGGCACAAAAACCACACAAAAAGGATAAGGATAGATTATTACAGAGACAATAACTTCCAAGACTCAACAAAAGAAAAACTTACTAAAATTAAAAATAATTTGGGTTATCTCCCAATAGTGCTTTTCTTTAACGTCTTTCAGCTAGGCATAGGAAGCAAAGATCAAGTATTTTCTGAATGGAGAAGCATTAAGATCAATAAAAGAAATTTCTTTAATGAGGCAAGGTATCTCATCCAAATAAGTTCTAGAGGATCCCCTCTCAATACTCTTGGGTTCACTATTTTCATCAAACGGGTTTTCAGAAACAATCCAATCAAAATTATTTTCTAAGGCTTCATACATTCCTACAAGTTTAAAAGGTATTGGTATTTTAATTTCCTCTCTATTTTTGGGTTTGGTTTTGTCCAACTTTTCTAGTGTGCCCATAACATCTACACATGAGCCTAGCATATTAAAACGATCAAAGACCTTTTTAGCTTCTTTAGCAACATCATTGAATTCTTTTAGCAAAGTTTCCAGAATAAAATATCTCTTTTTAGTATCCTCAATATCAACATTACTTGCATCATGGGGTTAAGGTTAACAAACCTAGCCTCTAACATGCGAACTAAAGAAGCTACAACAATTACATAGTTTGGAGCAAGTTCTGCTAAGGATCTATCCTCATGCTTGCTAACATGATAAAAGAATTTTTAAATATTATCTTTCCCAATTATAGAGCCACTACCTATTGAAAGGTCTTTCAGGGTGAACTTAGGGATCAACATGGTGAGCTAAGAACAAGGTAAAAATTAAAGAAAGAACTATTGTTTTTGTGATTTTGATAAAAAGAAGCAAACTAGTACAACTAATTTATTTATATTTTTGATAAAAGAAAACAAGCAAAACAAAGCAAAACTAAAGAAACAAAGCAAAACAAAAACAAAGTAAAGAGATTGGTTGTGAGAGACTCCCCTTGCAAGATCTTTTTTCTTCGTGAAAAGTGATTGACGAGGAGGAAGAGATTGAAGTTGTCCTTATATCCCCGACAACAACGCCAGAAAAGTGCTTGATGGCTTAGATATGTAGAGCTTGTTGGGAACCCCAAGAGGAAGGTATGATGAGCACAACATCAAGTTTCCCTTAGTTATAAAACCAAGGTTATCGAACCAGTAGGAGTAAGGAAACAACTCCAAGGTGTTGCTAGCAACTTGGAACCTGCACAACACAATTCATAATACTTTGTCCTAACTTACAGCGAGGTTGTCAATCTCACTGGTTTGCTGAAAACAAAGGATTAAACGTATAGTGTGGAAGATAGTAATTGCTTGTAGAAAGTAAACAGTAAACGATAAACAATAGATGGTATATCAATGGTAATGAATGGACCGGGGTCCACAGTTCACTAGAAGTGTTCTCTATAAGATAAATAGCATGTTGGGTGAACAAATTACAGCGAGGCAATTGACAGATTGAGAAGGCATAACAATGCATATACTAGACATCTTGATCTCTACAAGATTTGATTGGGCATTACAACATAATACATAGACCGTAATCCAACTGCATCTATGACTAATAATCCACCTTCAGGTTATCATCCGAACCCCTTCCAGTATTAAGTTGCAAGCAACAGATAATTCCATTAAGCAAAGTGAAAGAACATGTGGGCCCCATGTGTGGTTTTGGTAATTAATGACAATCTCTATGAACTAATGCTTGTATCCAGTTGTACTTGTAGGAATTGTCCCTAGGCAATGCTTGAACCATATGTTGGCTTCAAGGTTTGGATAAGAAGAAAGTGAAGAGGATCAAGTGGTGACCAAGGTGTTCAAAGAGTGATCCACATATTGGTCATGTGAGAGTTGAGCCTATTGCAAGGGTGTCTTGAAGAAGTATTTATCTCCAAGACATAATCCAAATGGTGTTAGAAAAAAATGTTTTGCAAGATAAAGATGTGCCATATCTAGAAGATCTTATACTTGAAGCTTGCCATCCTCGGTGATCATGGCTATATGAAGACAAGGTCAAAGTAAAGGTTGCCCCATGTCGTATGGGGGAGCAACTTGCAAGTCTTCATCAAGCAAGTGTGTGCGATAGCTATCAAGAAAGGTGTTCCATCTTGAGAAGGACAAGATCGTCTACATCAAGATCAAGTTGAATATGCACAAGGCAAAGGTATGATATTGATAGGGTTTCCTTCTTACTGATCTCGTGGTGTTAGTTGGGGAGACCGGTTTATAGGATAGATAACCGTACTATCAAGAGGGGATCTCAAGTGAGTAACTCGATCATATCTTTCAGGGAGAGCTCAAACCTTTGCATACTTAGCATCATCCTTTCTTTGTTATTATTTGGATCTTATCCATGTGAGGTTCTAGAGCTTTGTTGTTATTTGTTCTCTCTTGGTGGTATCCAATATTTTTGGTAGCTCGTGTTGTCCACTTTCCAACAAAATTGGTTTTGGGTCAATTGGAGTTTCCAAACTCTAGATATCGCCATTTGAAGTTTGTCTCTTATTTGGTCCATACCGGAGTCTCTGGTCTACATGGACCGGAGTCTCCGGTGTGGTCCAGAGTTTCTCCGGGATTCCCCGGAGGGGGCTCTAGAATTCAGCCTGGGATAGTCTGATGGGTGGTCCGGAGGATGGTCCGAAGACTGACCGGAGTCTCCAGTCCATGCCTTAGACCGGAGTCTCCGGTGTGGCTGGACCAGAGTCTCCGGTCCACTTGGTTCGCAGATGCGCTGGGATAGTCTGATAGGTGGTCCGGAGGCTGGTCCGGAGGTTGGCCGGAATCTCCGGTGTAAACCGGAGTCTCCGGTCTGACGTTTCCCCAACGGGCAGAAAATGGTCAAAAATCTGTGGGCCTATAAAAAGGGGCCCTTCTTCCCCAATGACACTGCTTGAGTTTTACAGCCTTTCTCCTCCATTATTGACCCTCTTGAGCTTACTCCCCTTCAATCCCTCCCTTGATTCTTGCATATACTTTAGGGATTCGAAAGAGGAGATCTAGATCTCCAATCCCATCAATCAATCTCTCCTCTAAGTGAGGGGAACATCTTGGGATCTAGATCTTGGAGTCTTTTGTGAATTTCCTCCATTGTTCTTCCTCTCTTATTCCCCCACAAGTTTTTGTAGTTTTGGTGGAATTTGGGAGAGAAGGATTTGAGCACTACTTGTGTTCTTGCCATTGCATTTGGTCCATCGGTTTGAGTTCTCGGTGAGGATTCAATTGAGTGAAAGGTGAGAAGCTTTTTACTCTTGGGTTCTTGGAACCCTAGACGGTTTGGTGGTTTTGCAGGTTCTTGGATTACTTGGGGCCTCCAATTAAGTTGTGGAGCTTTCCCCAAGCTTGTTTGTTGGGAGCCTCCAATTGAGTTGTGGAGAAGTGCCCCAACATTGTGAGAGGTTCTGGATTGCCACCGACAAGTGCACCGATAGTGGAAGCATGGATCGATCCCATTGGGGTGAGATTCACAGGAGAATAAGGGAGGCCTTTTGTGGCGTTGGTGGTTTGATACCACCCCCTCTACAAACGAGACGTACTCCATGTTGGGAGGAACTCGGTAAAATATCGTCGTCCCCGCGTGCCTCGATTATGTCTATACCCGAGCTCTTTACTTATGCACTTTACATTATGATAGCCTTCGTGCTTGAAGTAATCTATATCTTGATATTACATTGTTGCTTGTATTGCTTAGCATATAAGTTGTTGGTGCACATAGGTGAACCCTAGTTGCTCTAGGTTTTGTGCTTGACAAAGCAAACGATAGTTTAATTCCGCCTTTGTTGAGCAACTCTCGGAAAAGTTTTTAACCGCCTATCACCCCCCTCTAGGCGGCATCTGTATCCTTTCACAAAGTGTGTAAAGTAAACAATACAATTGCCCTTGGGCAAACAATTGTTGTTTTCTCCCTAGTAGTAACAACACATCAACAACCTTAGAAGTTTCTGCCACTCTCCCAGATTACTAGAGGCATGAACCTACTATCGAGCATAAATACTCCCTCTTGGGGTTACAAGCATCTACTTGGCCAAAGTATCTACTAGCAACGGAGAGCATGCAATATCACAAATAACATAGACATGATAGAATCAATAATCAATCTGACATGGTATCTCAATATCCATCGGATCACCGCAAACACAACATGTAGGATTACAAATAGATGATCTTGATCATGAACGGAGCTCACAAGATCTAAACATGATAGCAGAAAGGAGGAGAAACAACCATCTATCTACTGTATGGACCCATAGTCCAAGGGTGAACTACTCACGCATCACTTCGAAGGCTGCCATGGTGATGAAGAAGGCCTCCGAGATGATCTCTCCCCTCCGGCAGGGTGCCGGGAAGAGCTTCAGATCCCCCCGATCTAGGGATGATGGTGGCGGCGGCTACAAACTGTTTCTTGGATTTCTTATCAGGTGCTTAGGGTTTCTGCATCGGGGTGTTTATATAGGTGAAGGGGCGAGGTCGGTTGAGGGCCAGGGGGCCCACACCATGCCCTGGCACGGCCTAGGGTGGGCCCGCACCAGGGGGTGGTGCGGCCGCCCTGTGGCGCCTCTTCGTCCCCCCTCTGGACTCCATCTTTACTCCGGTAAAGTATTGACTTTGGCTTTTGTTCCATCCAATTCCGAGAATATTTCTTTACTAACTTTTCTGAAACAAAAAACAACAAAAAACAGGCAACTGGCACTGCGGCATCTTGTCAATAGGTTAGTTCCATAAAATGTATAAAAATGCCTCAAAGTGTAGATAAAACATAAGAAAGTTGATACAAAACAAGCATGGATCATAAAAAATTATAGATATGTTTATGACGTATCAAAGGCCACGGCGACGACGCTTGTGCAAGGATGGCCATGGCGATGGCGGGCCGATGCACAGAGCGCCCGCGCAAGTTAGGTCATGGCGACGGAGGGACGATGGTGGAGCTTCCATGCGACGACCTCCATATATGGGGATAGTGGGCGCCAGGAAGCTAGGTCGGCAAGGAAAGCCATGTCGACAATGGTCTCCATCTCCGGCGATGGCGGGGCAGGCCGCGCAGGGGTGCAATGAGGCGGCGACACATACGAGATAGGGGTGCATGTCGGTGATGAGGGGTGCGGTGGCTCTACCGTGTGAGGGAACACGAGAGAGAGAGAGAGAGAGAGAGAGAGGAGGGAGAAGAGGGATGGGGAATAGGGAGGATAAGGTGTGGAGCCCATATCCACGACTTGGTGACCCACCACTAGTACCCGGAAAATGGAAACGCAGAATCCCCCTAGGGATTAGCATCATTTTCCTTTTATAGTTGACGCCTTTCTCAAAAAGGGCTTTCGCCGCGCTTTACAAATAAATCCAAACGGTTGGACTGATATAACATGATGAGGAAACACTTTTACAAAGCAGATCAAAGACGATAAATAAGAAACGAACAAGTAAAAGTGAACTTGCCACCAAGGGCATGGAACAAAACCGAAAGGGATCAGAGATCCACAACGACGCTCCAAGAAGGTAATGACGCCTCACGTTGCCGAAGTTGAGACCTAATGGTCAAGGGTTTTCACTCGGACCCCTAGTGCGGAGAAGGTGACCACAACGGCGCCCCCAAGAGGGTTACGACACTGCATGCGTCACCACCGTTGGCACCAGAGCGCTAGGCTTTCACCTAGAAAAACCTTCGCACCGCTCCTACTACCTTGGACGCCTGCAGAACCCGAGTTAGGCATCCATTACACGATCTGGGAGTCTTCAAAGCTAAAGCGTCACAAACACCAGGATCCCCTATCGTCTGCTCCTTGTCGGCCACCTAGTCGAGGAGAGATACAATCACCACCACAACGTCGCTCGCCATAGATACGCCCACGCATCCCACCTTCTGAAGCCACCGCCATGGCGTCCAAGATCTCGCACCTGTTGAGGCATGGAATAAGCTTGACAGGACCACCAGATCATCCGGGAAAGGTAGAGGCTAGCTGTTTAGCTCCTAGACAGCAAAGTATATCGAGCAGGCTGTCTCCCACAAGGCATACCCATAGTGACCTAGACGAGACTGTCAGGTGGTCGCCAGATCTAGGCGCATGGCCTGGATCTAGGCTCGCGGCCCGGATCTAGACACACTGGAAACCCCTGGAACCGCTGGAACAATAGGGCCCGCCCCACCCAAATCAGGCCCAGTTGGGCATAGATCTAGGTCGAGGCCCCCACCATCGCGTCCAACACCACCTAGTACCATGGGAGAGTTGCGTCGGCCTTGAGAACGCCACTGCCAACTCCAGTTTGTCACCGTCCATGCACCAACACCTTGAAGTCAAGATCTTCGGCCTGTCCCGAGGAAGGCCACCTCCCGCATCGCTAGTAGCATCCGCCGCATCTTGGAGCAGCGCCGCCTGGACCGTCACCTCTGTCGTCACTCTCCCGCTTGCCGCCTCCAGGTCTCCAAGCCACCATCGGAGCAGCCACGCCGCTGCACCCCTAGTCAATGCGACGCCCAAGCCAGCGCCTTTGGCCTATGTCGATATCATCGTGCGAGGGAGAAAGCGAGACCCCGCCACTGCCCGTGCCCGTCCTTTGGCTGACGAAACCCTCCGACAGCGGCGAGGAGTGGAAGGGGACGATGGGGAAGGCTGCGGTCAGGGGCGGCTAGGGTTTTCCTCTCGTCGCGCACGGGAGCGACGTGGAGGGAGAGAGGGTTTTTTTTCATTAGTTTTTCATATTCATAGTTGACGTCTTGCGGGTGGAGTGTACTTTCATAGCAACATGGGTGCTTGATGTTTATCACACCAACATGTTTTTTCATTTTCTGTAAAATTTTATGTTAAATGGAATCGAAGGGATGATCATAGACAAGGTTCAGCTGAGGGTGGAGCGTAAGATCGGTATTTTGTCATTTTATGCAGTCTAGAACACAAAGTATTCCATGTTGAGTTCGTCATTCACAACATCCAGTCTCTTTAAAAAAATCTGAAATCTTGAAATGACGTTTTCCATTTTCCAAAAAAAGGCTACATGTAGCCCAATACCCAAATGGCTACACTCTCGCTCTATGGGGTTACCTATGGAGTTTTCCCCATTTTATTTTTTCTGCAATTTGTGATCTTTACTTGTCGATTTGTTTCGAATTTGCATTAATCCATTCCAATTGGCCCCTAAGGCTTTATTTATAATAACAGGTTTTTAGCCTTAATCTACAAGAAAGAGAGAAAATCCCCAACAACTATATCGATTTCAGGGATCTGTCCATCATAAGGAGGTACCATGTGTTGCAAATCCCCGGGCTCTACATCGGTTTCACGGTCCATCCATCATTACAAGGAAATATTTGTTAAAAAAATCCATGAAGTTTCAATAGGCTATGACACCCGCTTACACATTACTCTTATGCTCTACTAATCTTATTATTATTATTATTATGAAGTATCATTTGTCCATATTCCACACAAATGTATGGTGTGTGTAATAAATTACTCCGTGCCAAGCTAAATATGAAATTGTCCTTTTAATACTTGGCAAAAAAATCTCTTTTTTTGACTTTTTGGAAACAAATAGAGTATTGGATAGAAATTCGCCCCCGCCAATATCCGAAATAATCATTATCATTTGTGACATGTGCAGGAAAGACTTAACTTATTTAATGTGTTTGTGACTTTAATTGTAGTCTTTTATATATGTTTATTTTACTTCCGCACATCTTTCAAATAATCTTACATTTTATGTGAATAAGTTTTTACTCTATACATAGTGCATGTTATTTTTGGTAATTTCTAAATTGTTAAAATATGGTACTCCCTCGGATCCATATTAATTGTTGTTGAAGTGGATGTATCTAAACATGTTTTAGTGTTAGATTCATCCGATTTAGAGATAATTAATATGGATCATAGGGACTACTATACTAAAATGCTATACCTAAGTTCTAAAATTAGGTACAAGTTGTGTCTTGATTTCTGATACGTCGGAAACGTATCTATAATTTTTGAAGCTCCATGTTTGTTTAGTATCTACTTTGCTTTGCTTTGTCTACACTTTGAGGTGTTTTTATATCTTTTCTGGAACTAACCTATTAACAAGTTGCCACAATGCCAGTTGCCTGTTTTTCTTCTGTTTTTGGTTCCAGAAAGGCAGAAAATCAATATTCTCGGAATTGGACGGGACAAAAGCCAAAGTCAATATTTTACCGTGGGAGACACGAAGTCCGGAGGAGAGACGGAGAAGCGAACCAGGGCGGCCAGACCCCCCTAGGCGCGGGTGGGCCCACCCCGCGCCTAGGTAGGGTGTGGGGTCCCTGGCCGCCTCCCATCCTTGCCTCTTCGCCTATAAGAAGCCCCCGATACAGAAACCCTAGTCACCCGATCAAAACTCTATGAAACCTTCTGTAGCCGCCGCCACCGTCGTCCCCAGATCGGGGGGATCTGAAGTTCTTCCCGGCATCGTGTCGGAGGGGAGATCATCCTGGAGGACTTCTCTCCGGTATGAAGCGTGATTAGTTCCACTTTGAACTATGGGTCCATGTAGTAGCTAGATGGTTGTATCTCCTCCTTGTGCTTTCATGTATAGATCTTGTGAGCTCCGTTCATGATCAAGATCTAATCTATTTTTAATCATGCATGTTGTGTTTGCGGAGATCCGATGGATATTGAGATTACTATGTCAGATTGATTAATGGTTTTGTCTATTTGATACTATCATGTCTGTGTTGTTTGTGATCTTGCATGCTCTCTGTTGTTAGCAGCTATCGTGGCCAAGTAGTTGCTAGTGACTCCAAGAGGGGGTATTTATGCTCGATAGTGGGTTCATGCCTATAGTTTCCAAGGGAAGTGACAGAAATCTCTTCGGTTGTAAATGTGTTGTTGCTACTAGGGAGAAAACAACGGTCTCTTGTTCATGGAACAAGTGGATTGTTTACCTTACACACTTTGCTTAAAGCAGTTGTCTGTTGCTTGCAACTTAATACTGGAGGGGGTTCGGATGATAACCTGAAGGTTGACCTCTATTCATAGATGCAGTTGGATGGCGGTCTATGTATACTGTTGTATTGCCCAATCAAATCTCATAGGATCTTTTTGTCTGGTATTGCATTGTTATGCCTTGCTCAGTTCCTGTCAATTGCCCTGCTATAATTTCTTTACCCTTCATTCCATGTTGTTTATCTAAGGAGAGCACCTCTAGTGAACTATGGACCCCGGTCCAATCTTTACTATTGATACATCTTCCACTATTACTTGTTTACTTGTTGCAAACCATTACCTTCCACACCATACGTTTAATCCTTTGTTACAACAAATCGGTGAGCTTGATAACCTCACTGATTCGTTGGGGCAATGTCTTGAGTCTGTGTTGTGCAGGTTTCCGCGTTGCTTGCAACACCTGTGTGACGTTTCCTTCCTTCTGTTGGTTTGATAACCTCGGTTTCTTACTGAGGTAAAACTTGCTGTTGTGCTGCTTCACACCCTGCTCTTGGGGTTCCCAATAGGCTCCACGTCAGCCATCAAGTTCTCTAGCGCCGTTGCCGGGGAGGCTAAGGGCATATTCACAAGGGGAGTCCTCCACTTCCTTTCTCTTTACTTTTTTTTAGTTCGCTTAGTTTCTTTTGCTTGGTTTTGTTTGCCTCTTTCCAAAAACTCCAAAAAAATTAGTCTAGTTTGGTTTGCTTTCTTTATTCAAAAAAACAAAAAAAATTAGTTTCTGCTCTAGCTGCTGCTGTTTTTGGCTTGCCCACCTTTGCCAAAATGAACTTTGCTGAGAATACCTAGTTGTGTGACTTCACTAGCACAAAAAACAATGATTTCCTTAGCACTCCCATTGCTCCACCTGCTCCTGATGCTACCTTTTATGAAATTAAGCCTGCTTTGTTGAATCTTGTGATGAGAGAGCAATTTTCTAGTGCTAGTTCTGATGATGCTGCTGCCCATCTTAATAACTTTGTTGAACTTTGTGAGATGCAAAGGTATAAGTATGTAGATGGAGATATTATTAAGATCAAGATGTTTCCTTTCTCCTTGAGAGGAAAAGCTAAAGAATGGTTGCTATCCTTGCCTAGAAATAGTATTGATTCTTGGACTAAGTGCAAAGATGCTTTTATTGGAAAGTACTATCCTCCTGCTAAGATTATATCTATGAGAAGTGACATTATGAAATTTAAACAACTTAATAATGAACATGTTGCTCAAGCTTGGGAAATAATAAATTTTTTGGTTAAGAGTTGTCCCACTCGTGGACTCACTGCTTAGATGATTATCCAGAAATTTTATGCAGGTTTGAACTTCTCCTCAAGAAACCTGTTGGATTCAGCTGCTGGAGGTACTTTTATGGGCCTCACTTTGGGTGCTGCAACAAATCTCCTTGACAATATGATGGTTAACTACTCTGAATGGCATACTGAGAGAGCTCCACATGGTAAGAAGGTAAATTCCGTTGAAGAAACCTCCTATTTGAGTGATAAGATTGATGTTATTATGGCTATGCTTGTTAATGGGAAAGCTCATTTAGATCCTAATAGTGTTCCCTTAGCCTCTTTGGTTGCTCAAGAAGAGAAAATTGATGTGAACTTCATTAGAAACAACAATTTCAACAACAATGCCTATAGGAATAATTTTGGTGGTAACAACAATTATAGGCCTTATCCTCCTAATAATGGCAATTCCTATGGAAACTCCTACAACAATGCTAGAAGTGCTCCCTCTGAACTTGAAGTCATGCTCAAAGAATTTATGAGTAAACAAACTGCTTTCAACAAGATTGTGGAGGAGAAACTTTTAACTGTTGAAAAGAATATATCCTCTTTGTCTGAAGCACAGTCCTCCTTGATTAATAAAATGGCTGCTAAACCCGAAACCATGGAAAGTAACTTTGCTGCCACTCATGCCATACAAGTTACTATTGATGAAAATGTTAGACTGTTAGCCCAACTTCATGCTAAGTGTGAAAGGGAAGCTGAAATTGATAGAAACAATAGTGTGTGCACCATCACTAGAATGGATACCACTAAACCACAAGAAGTCCCTATTTCTCCTCCTACAGTGCCTAAGCCTATTGAGTCTACTACTAGTGATGCTAAGTTTGATTTTGATATAGATGGTTGCAATATTTCTGAAGTGATTATGTTCCTGCAAAAGCTTTCTAGAAGTCCTGATGCTAGTGATATGCATGTTGCTTTCACTAAACACATTACAGATCTCTTGTGAAAATTAAGGAAGAGAATCTAAAACACAAAGCTTCTATTCCTAGGAAAGTAGAGGATAGTTGGGAACCCATTATTAATGTGCAAGTGAATGACTTTGATCTCAAAGCTTCATGTGATCTTGGTTCTAGTATCTCTATTATGCCTAGGAAGATTTATGAAATGCTTGATTTGCCACCTTTGGAAGATTGCTATTTGGATGTCCCACTCAATGATAATGCTAAAAAGAAACTCATGGGGAGTATTAATGATCTTCACATTATGGTTAACAATGCTTATGCCCCTGTTGATTTCTATGTTCTGGATGTTGAATACAATGCTTCTTGTCCTATTACTTTGGGAAGACCTTTTCTTAGAACTGTTGGTGACATCATTGATATGAAAGAAGGCACCATTAAATATCAATTTCCATTCAAGAAAGGTATTGAACACTTCCCTATGAGGTGAGAGAAGTTGCTTTTTGCTCCTCCTTTGAAAGCAAGGTTTGATGTTAATGCTTCCTAATTTGAAAATACTTGATTCTTCTTATGCCTAACTTAAAGGCGTTAAAGAGAATTAATGACCTCTCCTTATCCTTTTTGTTTGCTTTTTGTGCCAAGAATGACCTCTAATGAGAGGGAAGTAAGATTTGGGGAGTTGCTGTCCCGAAACAGATTTCTAGCCTCCACCAAAAACATTTGTGAGGAGTCTCTGTAACTCGGATTGAGTTGAAAATTTACAAATAAATCCTCCAGTATGTTAGATAACTTTCGTTAGTTCAGCACTTTTTGATTTGAGCAACAAACTATGTTCGAAAAAACCGGTTTCTACCTGCTGGTCTGTTTTGGCAGATTTCTGCCATTATTTGCATTTGCTTCTTATTGATTCCTTTTTGAGTTCTCTTTAGGGGAATTGAGCTTTTTTGAAGGAGTTTCTATAGTAGCTTGTGTTCTTAGTGAAAAGTCTTGCTGTTCCAAAGCTTTACCTAAAGGTCTATTATCTTTTTGAATACACTAATGTTGCCAATGAAGATTATGTGAAGTTTTGTATGAAGGAAAAATTTCAGGTGTAGAGAAAGAATGATGTAATGAGATGAAGAATGGACAAAAGATCAAGCTTGGGGATGCCACCCTGGTGTCACCCCAAGAAATATCCAAGAGTTACAAGCGTCAAAGCTTGGGGATGCCCAAGGCATCCCCTTCTTCATCAATAAAAAGCTCAGGTCTGTCTAGATACTTCATTTTTATTGTTTCATGCACAAGTTATGTTGTTCTTGGAGCGTCTTAGTTTTCGTTTGGTTTGCTTAGTTTGTTTTGTTTGCTTGAATAAAGTAGCTTGGACCCCCATTCTCGTTGTGTTGTTTCAAATAAGTTGCTTGGTGTTAGAAAGGAGTAGTAAGTTCTTGCTTGGAAGTGCAAGAGGAGCTTGCATTGACTATGACTTAGACTTTAGCATGATATGCTAGGTGTTTTTTTGGCCTTATTATTAGTGATTATTGTTGTAGCATGTATTGTTCCAAACAATTGGGATTGCTTAGTGTGCCTTGAAAAAATTATGCGTTGTTTTAGCATGCAAAACCATAGTATTGTGGTATTCTTTGATGCTTTGTTTGGGTTGACTTGGCACATGCTCACACCATGTTGTGACTATACAAGTCACCATAGCCTGTATGATCATTTAGTACTTGACTTTTAGTACCACTCTATGTTTTGATTAGTAATGTTTTGTTGCTCTGCATGATTATGGCCTTTATTGCTCTCTTAGTTGGTTGCTCCCAGTGTTTTGCTAGCCTCGACTTGTATGAATAAGCTCTACTCATGCTTCCAACTCCCAAGAAACCAAGTTATTCCAAAGTGTCCACTATAAATCCCTATGCATGGTGTGTTACACCATTCCAAGTATATTCTTGCTTTCAGCTATCTTCCAATTAAAAACTATTTTGTTATGTGAAAACTTAGTGATTAAATCCCTCACAAACTTGATGGAACACTTTATATTCTTTGCCCCTAATAAACTTCAACCATTGTATCATCTATGTTGTATATGCTTGCACTTATACGTTGGAATTAGCAGAACTGTGCTGTCACGGGGAACGTTTTCAACATTGCACTTGTACCTTGTACTCAGTTGATATCATGCTCTTTTGTCTATGGATGTCACCGGTGTGAAATAAAGAGGGAACTTGTAAGTCCATGTAGTATGTATTTTGTGTTAGAGAAACGCCTGGGCAGCTAGCCTAAGCCATGCCTAATCATGGTGGAAATTTGCAGCATCACCATAGTGAGCTATCTATGAAGCATCCTCAATAAAAATCTATGCATATAGTAAATAAAAAGATCACTGAGATGACCATTGTTTGCTTGCCTTGTCATTTTGGTTATGGGATAGCTCCTGTACCATGTGAAAGGGGTACCCCGTTGGTGGTTCTCTATGATACGCATGTACTTACAATGACAAGAACTTACAGGTGACTGAAGTTGAGTAGCATGAGGTGTGGCCCTCGTATTAAAGGGACTTGAGATTTCCAACTTATACTTTGTCAAGCATATACTCCATCTTTGTTCACTTTAACCTTAATAACTTCAAGATGCTTATGATAGGGGCAATGAGGGCTGAAAGCTAACAGGTACCATAATTTTTGGAAGCTCTTTTTGAAACTTGAAATCCCTGCTTCCCTTTGTGAAGGGCCTTTCTTCCACTATTATATTGAGTCTCCACCTTCTACTTTTAGGCACCATTAAGAGAGCATAGCTGTCATTCTGTGTGCAGTGTCCCAAAACTTATTGATTGATGCATATCATGATATTACTTGTTCTTGTGCTACTTGTTTCTAGTCACCCTTGTGAACCTTGAAGGTGTCCTATGCATCTATTTGCTACGCCATGAGGGACAAGCTGAATGCCACTATGCCATGTTTTCTGTATGTGAAACAAACAAACATTTTTCAATGCATGTTATTCATGATCTTAGTTTGTAGCCATTCATGTTGCATGCATAGTTACTTTGTCCTATTGTTAGAACTCCATATTTCATGTACATGTTTAGAGTTCTTTGATCCCATCTTTCAATGCTTGCAAATGGTTTGATCTTGGTTTTGATGGTGCATGTCACCTCAAAAATTAATCTTTTTATAACTTACCTACTAGAGGACGAGCAGGAGTTAAGCTTGGGGATGCATGATACGTCGGAAACGTATCTATAATTTTTATGCTCCATGCTTGTTTAGTATCTACTTTGCTTTGTTTTGTCTACACTTTGAGGTGTTTTTATATCTTTTCTGGAACTAACCTATTGAAAAGTTGCCACAGTGCCAGTTGCCTGTTTTCTTCTGTTTTTGGTTCCAGAAAGGTAGAAAATCAATATTATCGGAATTGGACGGGACAAAAGCCAAAGTCAATATTATACTGTGGGGGACACGGAGTCCAGAGGAGAGACGGAGAAGCAAACCAGGGCGACCAGACCCCCTAGGCGCGGGTGCGCCCACCCCGCACCTGGGTAGGGTGTGGGGCCCCTGGCCGCCTCCCAGCCTTGCCTCTTCGTCTATAAGAAGCCCCCCATGCAGAAATCCTAGGCACCCGATCAAAACTCCACGAAACCTTCTGTAGCCGCCGCCACCGTCGTCCCTAGATCGGGGGGATCTAATGTTTTTCCCAGCACCATGCCAGAGGGGAGATCATCCCGGAGGCCTTCTCTCCGGTATGAAGCGTGAGTAGTTCAACCTTGGACTATGGGTCCATGTAGTATCTAGATGGTTGTATCTCCTCCTTGTGCTTTCATGTATAGATCTTGTGAGCTCCGTTCATGATCAAGATCTAATCTATTTTTAATCATGCATGTTGTGTTTGCGGGGATCCGATGGATATTGAGATTACTATGTCAGATTGATTAATGATTTTGTCTATTTGATACTATCATGTCTGTGTTGTTTGTGATCTTGCATGCTCTCCGTTGTTAGTAGCTATCTTGGCCGAGTAGTTGCTAGTGACTCCAAGAGGGGGTATTTATGCTCGATAGTGGGTTCATGCCTCTAGTTTCCAAGGGAAGTGACAGAAATATCTTCGGTTGTAGATGTGCTGTTGCCACTAGGGAGAAAACAACAGTCTCTTGTTCATGGAACACATGGACTATTTACCTTACACACTTTGCTTAAAGCAGTTGTCTATTGATTGCAACTTAATACTGGAGGGGGTTCGGATGATAACCTAAAGGTGGACTTCTAGTCATAGATGCAGTTGGATGGCGGTCTATGTATCTTGTTGTATTGCCCAATCGAATCTGATAGGATCTTTTTGACTAGTAATTGCATTGTTATGCCTTGCTCAGTTCCTGTCAATTGCCCTGCTGTATTTTGTTTACCCTTCATGCCACGTTGTTTATCTAAGGAGAGCACCTCTAGTGAATTATGGACCCCGGTCCAATCTTTACCATTAATACATCTTCCACTGTTACTTGTTTACTTGCTGCAAACCATTACCTTGCACACCATACGTTTAATCCTTTGTTACAGCAAACCGGTGAGCTTGACAACCTCATTGATTCGTTGGGTCAAATTTTTGAGTCTGTGTTGTGCAGGTCTCCGCGTTGCTTGTAAGACCTGTGTGACGTTTCCTTCCTCCTTCTGGTTCGATAACCTTGGTTTCTTACTGAGGGAAAACTTGCTTCTTGCTCTTCACACCCTACGCTTGGGGTTCCCAACAAGATCCACGTCATCCATCAATTTCCCTGGTCTTAAAGGTTTTCAAGCTTTCTATTAGAGTATAGATCGGTTATTAGTCTGACCGATCCGACCTCCTTGAGTTGTAATTGAGTTGTAATTCTATCTCTATTAGTCTTGCACTCCAAGTCTTGTAATCTATGTAAACAACCCTTGAGGCCTCAATCAATACAACTATTTTTCTCCAATTGTCTCCAATTATCATGGTATCAGATGCCTAGGTTTCGGCCCTCTCATGGCACTGCCGCCTCGGCCAACTCGACCCCTCTTCTCCCTGTCTGAGTTCCGCGCCGCTGGTGCTCCAACTTATTCTTCTACATCCTCTACTACCACCCAACACACATATCCCCAACTCCCTTAGATCTCCTTAGCCGACACGATCGCCGACGTTTCCCCCTTTATTCCGATCTCGCTTGATCTCAGCTCCCACAACTACTACCACTGGCGCTACCTATTCACCATCCACCTCGGCCACTGCGGCCTCCGCCACCACATCGATCATTCCTACCCTCCGCAGCCCGCCGATCCTCGTTGGGTAAAATACGACCTCGCTATCATACAGTGGATCTACACTCGCATCTCCACGGAGATCTTCAACTCAGTATCCTCCAACGACGCCACCGCCGCCGAGCTCTAGGCTTCTCTTCAACAGCTATTCTAGGACAACTCCGATGCGTGCATCAACGAGCTCAACACCGAGCTCCGAACGACCACCCAGGGAGATTCTTCGGTCACCCAACGAGATCAAGGCCATCGGCGATGAACTCCGTGAACTTGGCGATCACATCGAGGACCATACCCTCATCAACGCCCTCCTCGTCGGCCTCGATGACCAGTTCGAGAAGCAGTAGTCCTTCATCTCCATGTTCAAGCCCTACCCTACCTTTAAAGAGGTGCGCTTCCTACTCCAGCAAGAGGAAAAGAATCAAGCACACAAGGCGCAATGTCCGCCGCAAGTCTTTCACGCTGCCGCCCCTCTGCCGCGGCAGTGACTCACGTTGTTGGGTTGCCGCGGCAGTGACTCATGCTGTTGGGCTGCCGCAGCAGCCTGCCATGCCTCCAAATCTTGCCACAACATCAGCGCCTCCTGAATCGCCACCAGTCTAGAGTCCGAGCCCTAACTACCGGGGCAAGAACCTGATCTACCGGCCTCCTCAACCTCGACCTATCGCCACTGCACCATCGTCGTCGCCCACCCCGAAACCCCCATATCCCTCGATGTGGCCATGGACAAACGACCCCTGGACCAGCCTTGTGCAGGCATGGTTGATGCCCTGGTCGGCCCCCTCGCCGTACGGTGCCCCTCCTGTATACACGGGCACGTGGAGCCCTGGTCTTCGCCCCGCCACCGGCTCCCCTGGACTCGTCGGACCCAGGCCACCGGCGCACGTCTACACCGCCACGCCGACTACACCTCATGGTGCACCAGGACCTCTGCCCCTCTAACCCAACATGGCGGCATCATATGGCAACATGCAGGCTCCATACATGTTCAACCAGCTGCCTCCTCTACTCTACGCCAATATGCAAGCTCCTGGACCCTATGCTCCTCCACAGCAGCAGGCCTGGGATCAAGCCGCCTTCATCAACGCCATGAACAACTTCACCCTAAATCAGCAAGGTACGGGTTGGATTTTCGATTCTGGTGCATCCTCACCTATGTCTTCAAATATGAATTTGCTGTCAGGTTGTTTTACTTCTCCCTTTTCTACAATCACCATTCACGATGGCTCCACAATTACCGTCTATTGCACTGGTCATTCTTACATACCTTCTCCTTATGCTAATTTTATTCTACGCAATATTCTGGTAGTTCCTTCATTAATTAAAAATCTTATTTCTGGTCGCCAATTCACCATTGACAATCAGGTTATTCTAGATTTTGACCCTTTTGGTTTGTCTGTGAAGGATCTAAAAATGGGGGGAGGTTCTCGATCGATACAATAGCACGGTTGATCTTTATCCGCTCCATGACACGCCTACATCCACCCCCATGTCATGCTTGCATCAGTTGATTTATGGCATCGTTGTCTTGGCCACCCCAATAAAACCACTTTGTCGTCTTTACTTCAAGAATTTAGTATCCCTAGTTTTAGTGCCTCTCACGATTCCTCTCTCTATAATGCCTGTCAATGCGACAAACATGTTAGATTACCTGTTGGCACATCTACTACTATTAGCACTTTTTCGTTTGAGTTAGTTCATTGTGATTTATGGACCTCTCCAATTCCTAGTATTACTTGTTATAAATATTATCTTGTGATCTTGGATAATTATTCTTATTATATTTGGACCTTTTCAATCCGTGTTAAATCAGATGTACATGCAATTTTTCTTAATTTCCACAAGTACGTTCTCACGCACTTTGGCTTGCAGATTCGATTTATTCAATGTGACAACGACCGCTGAATTTGACAACACTCAAAACCGCAACTTCTTTCTTTCCTAAGGCATTCTTCTTCGTTTTTCATGTCCTTACACATCCTCTCAAAATGGCAAAGCCGAACGCTCAGTACGGTCCATTAATAACATTCTTCGCACCTTGCTTTTATAGGCTTCTCTCCCTTCTCGGTTTTGGGCAGAATCCCTTTGCACCTCCACCCTACTTCTCAATACTAGAGCCATCAAACCATGTCCTCTTTATTCTCCCTTTCCATCTCTTTTCTCTCCCATCCAGACTATTTTTTTGCGTGTCTTTGGATGCCTATGTTTCCCCAACACATGCTCTAACGCCTCTAACAAACTCAGAACCATGTTCTTTGCCTTGCATTCATCTTGGTCTTTCCAATAATCATAAAGGATATCGTTGTTTTGATCCATCTTCTAGTCGTGTTCTTATATCTTGTCATGTTACATTCGACGAAAACACTTTTCCCTACGCTGCCACTAAAATCACCCAACCAAACCAGTCATCCAACACCACCCCAACCCCAAAACCCCTACTCTCATAAACCATGCCGTCATCTCTGTCGCGACAGATTTTAGCACTGATGCGTAGCCGCGGAAGCCTATCGTGCCCCCAACTCCTGCCACGATAGAACCCGCGACAGTCAACTCTCCTGCTGCGGCAGTCAATTCTCCTGCTGTGTCCACTTCCTCTGCCACGGCAGACACCTCAACCCCCGTCACCTCTAGCTCGTCTTCCTCTTCACTCGCCAACTCTCCTTCATCCCGACCACCATTACCACCTAATGACGTACCTATTCCACCACCTACCAATGATCATGTCATGTGTACATGTGTCAAATGCAGATTTCTTCTTCCAACAAAACGTCTCAATCTCATGGTCATCCCAACAATTTCTCCTATTCCCAGTACCTACAAACGCGCTCTTTTTGATCCGCTTTGGCTTTCAGCTATGCTTGATGAATTTGATGCTCTTCAGCAAAATAATACCTGGACCCTAGTTCCCAAACCACCTGCTGTCAATGTTGTTTTTGGAAAATGGGTTCTTAGACATAAATTTCACGCTGATGGTACTCTTGCTCGTTACAAAGCTAGAGGGTTTTGTCGTGGTTTTTTCCAGCAATACGGTATTGATTTTGATGAGACTTTATCTCCCATGGTTAAACCAAGCACTATTCGTGATGTTCTTAGTCTTGTTGTTTCCTCCTCTTGGCCTATTCATCAGCTTGACATTAAAAATGTTTTTTTTCATGGCACTCTCAATGAAACAGTCTATTGTCAACAACTCTCTGGTTTTGAGTCCCTCTTCTCCACATCTTGTTTGTCTCCTCAACAAATCTCTTTATGGTACCAAACAAGCTCCTCATGCATGGTTCCAACGATTTGCCACCTTTATTCAAACAATTGGTTTTATTCCATCCAAATCTGATTCCTCGCTCTTTATTTTTCGATCTTCTGAACACACTGCCTATCTCTTTCTTTATGCTGATAATATAATTCTCACGACTAGCTCTAACTCTTTTTTGCACCATATAATGTCTTCTCTTAATCATGAATTTTCAATGACCGATCTTGGCCCTCTTCATCACTTCCTTGGTATTAATGTCTCCCGCACATAGTCTATACTTTTTCTTTCTCAATGCCAATATCTTTTAGATTTGCTTACTCGTTCTGGTATGTCTGATTGTTAACCCTCTCGTACTCTGGCCGACATTGGTGCAAAATTTTCGGCCGATGGTGATCCCGTTTCTGACCCCACTCTCTATCGTAGCATCACTGGTGCTCTCCAATATGCCACACTTACTCGCCCTGACATCTCTTAGTCTGTTCAGCAAGACCATATTTTTATGCATGATCCTCATGCACCTCACCTGGATCATGTCAAATGCATTCTTCGGTATCTTAAAGGCACTCTCGATCATGGTCTACTTATTAATTCTTCCTCTCCAACAAGCTTGATAGTTTATTCTGATGTAGACCGGGCAGGTTGTCCAGACACTCGACGATCCACATCTAGCTATTGTGTTTATTTGGTGATAATCTTGTTTTTTGGTCTTCTAAAAGGCAGGTTACAGTTTCTAGGTATTCCACTGAGGCTAACTATAGGTCGGTTGTGCATGTCGTGGCCGAAGCAGTGTGGCTGCGTCAACTTCTCATCGAGCTTCATCGACCAATTGAGGATGCCACCATTGTTTATTGCGATAATATTTCAACAGTCTACATGGCCTCCAATCCAGTTCAGCATCGTCGAACCAAGCATATTGAGATTGATATACACTTCACGAGAAGGTGGATCTTGGGGAAGTTTGTGTAATTTATTTTCCTACCGGTGCGCAATTTGCTGATATTTTCACCAAGGGGCTCTCGACCGCGTCCTTCGACGACATACGCTCAAGCCTCAACATCGTTACTCCTGATGTTGAGATTGCGTGTGTGTGTGTGGGGGGGGGGATATTAAAGTATAGATCAGTTATTAGCCTGGCTAGTTCGGTCTCATTGAGTTGTAATTCTATCTCTATTAGTCTTGCACTCCAAGTCTTATAATCTATATAAACAGCCCCTTGAGGCCACAATCAATACAACTATTATTCTCCAATTGTCTCTAATTATCACTTTCCCTGGTCTTAAAGGTTGTCAATAGGGTTGCCACGGGCCGAACTTAAGCGTGACCTGGAAGAGTTGGAGTTTTCCATAGGGATGTTGAATTAGCGTTCAAGTTTGATGCTAGGTTTAAGCTCAAGCCAATATAAATTTACATTCGAGCTTGCTTCTAGGCTCGAGCTTGGTAGCTCGAGTGAGTCTAAATTTACATTCAAGCTTGATGTCCTCTTAATATCGGTTCAATCGAAGCTCGCGAGGGATCGTAAACTCTCGGTAATAAACATAAATAAGAGGTGCGCTTCAGTATCCCCCTCGAACTCAAGTTTGTATGGGCTAGTTTTCTTTTGGCTCGTCGAAATCCATATCCAGGCTATGTATACCTCCGTATAGATGTACTTGGTCGAGCTGGGTATACTCCATATTCTCATCGGCTGATCCCACCTCCCATTATCGCGATCTACATCTTTCCATGCTATGTTTTGAAATTTTGTTGTTGCGGCTCTATACCTCCCAATTTCTGCCTTCCGCAAGTACGTGAGTATACATGTACGGTAAGTATATGTTTAAGAGGATATACGCGTTTTGGGTGGATTCTTACGGTCTTCGAAATGAATCGGTATCGAGTTTTTATTATCAAAGTTTGAAAATGAGGGGGGTAAGGACACCAAAGAAAAAGTGCATAAATTAAAGTCTATTCACACATGTAGTAGAGCAAGCTTTATTACTTAGTAGCATTACACTCGTCCACTGCATAACAAGATGCACACAACCGATAACCATCCACTATTGCACAAAAAACCAACTAGGCAAGAAGTAAAAAATCATCTGATTAAATAAAACATCTCGCCATATCTTCCAAGCATGTACAACCCTCCGTAAATAGGCCTCGAAACTCTATACGTTGTAGAGAGGACCACAAGCAGAGAGTTGTGATACGTTGGAAACGTATCTATAATTTTTGATGCTCCATGCTTGTTTAGTATCTACTTTGCTTTACTTGTCTACACTTTGAGATGCTTTTTTACATGTTTTCTGGTACTAACCTATTAACAAGTTACAACAGTGTTAGATGCCTGTTTTTTACTTGTTTTTGGTTTCAGAAAAGTTAGTAAAAAATATTCTCGGAATTGGACGGGACAAAAGACAGAGTCAATTACTTTCCGTGGGGAACAAGAAGTCCAGAGGAGAGTCGGAGGGGCCGGCCAGAGGGGCGACCCCTCCCAGGCGCGGCCACAGGTGGGCCCGCGCCTGGCTAGGGTTTGGTGGCCCTGACCGCCTCCCGGTCTCGCCCCTTCGCCTATAAGAAGCCTCCGATGCAGAAACCCTAGGCACCCGATCAAAACTCTATGAAACCTTCTGTAGCCGCCGCCACCGTCGTCCCTAGATCGGGGGGGGGGGGGATCTGAAGCTCTTCCCGGCACCCTGCCAGAGGGGAGATCATCCCGGAGGCCTTCTCTCCGGTATGATTCGTGAGTAGTTCCACCTTGGACTATGGGTCCATGTAGTAGCTAGATGGTTGTATCTCCTCCTTTGTCCTTTCATGTATAGATCTTGTGAGCTCCGTTCATGATCAAGATATAATATATTTGTAATCATGCATATTGTGTTTGTGGGGATCCGATGAATATTGAGATTATTATGTTGGTTTGATTAATGGTTTTATCTTTATGATTCTATCATGTCTGTGTTATTTGTGATCTTGCATGCTTTCCGTTGCTAGTGGTTATCTTGGCCAAGTAGTTGCTAGTGACTCCAAGAGGGAGTATTTATGCTCGATAGTGGGTTCATGCCTCTAGTTTCCAAGGGAAGTGACATAATCTCTTCGGTTGTAGATGAAATGTTACTACTAGGGAGAAAACAACGGTCTCTTGTTCATGGAATATGTGGACTGTTTACCTTACACACTTTGCTTAAAGCAGTTGTCTGTTGCTTGCAACCTAATACTGGAGGGAGTTCAGATGATAACCTGAAGGTGAACTTCTAGTCATAGATGCAGTTGGATGACGGTCTATGTATATTATTGTATTGCCCAATCAACCTCATAGGGCCTTTATGGCTAGTAATTGTATTGTTATGCCTTGCTCAGTTCCTGTCAATTGCCCCGCTATAATTTGTTTACCCTTCATGCCATGTTGTTTATCTAAGGAGAGCACCTCTAGTGAACTATGGACCCCGGTCCAATCTTTACTATTGATACATCTCCCACTGTTACTTGTTTACTTGCTGCAAACTATTACCTTGCACACCATACGTTTAATCCTTTGTTACAGTAAACCGGTGAGCTTGACAACCTCACTGATTCGTTGGGGCAAAGTCTTGAGTTTGTCTTGTGCAGGTCTCTATGTTGCTTTCAACACCTTTGAGACGTTTCCTTCCTCATCCAGGTTCGATAAACTCGGTCTCTACTGAGGAAAACTTGCTGTTGTGCTCATCACACCTTGCTCTTGGGGTTCCAACAAAGTGTCCCACGTCAACACTGGGTGCACGCATCAAGTTGTAATGCTCCGGTAGATAACCTACAAATAAATAAAAATATTTTATTATTAAAAATCTTATTATTTTTACATAGCCATACCGATCAAATAATAGCATACGCTCCCACCATAAACATAATTCTATATTTATCACTAATCTTATGTAACCAATTACCAAATACTCCCTTTGTCCCAAAATATAAGGCGTCTAAGCTTTAGTCAAGAGTCAACATTTTCTAAGTTCGACCAAGTTTATACAAAAAAATATGAATATGTGCAATATCGAATGAACATATTGGAAAAAATATGCTTTATGGTGAATCTATTGATATTGCTTTGATATTTGGATTTTTTTATTTTTACATATAAATTTGGTCAAACATAGAATAAGTTGACTTTTGACTAAACTTTAGGTGCCTTACATTTTGGGACGGAGGGAGTATATTGCCAACAGAACGGGGAGGAGATAATTCAGACATTGCTTGGATGATAGAGCATACAGAACGAGCGAAATTACATTGAAAAAAATAAATATTCAATTGTCTCATCTTGATGACAAAAATCATATTGCTTCCTTGCCAATTTCATTTTACAAGATTGTCTTTTGTAAAAATAATTCCTCTACGTAAGTACCATGTGAATACTTTCGTATTTAAAGGACTTTTATATTCCAGATTTTCTTATTACCATCCAGTAAATTACCTCTTGGCACAATTGTACCATGGTTAATCTAAATAAAAGATCGTTCCACAATGCTAGTCTAGTACCAATGTGATCTCGCCTGAACATCACATTCAGAGGTTTCGATTTCATCACAGTGGAAACTTTACCTCCCTTATGTTGCACAATATTGTATAGTGTAGGATATTATTCTCAGAGAGTAGTTTGACCAAGCCATTTATCCTCCCAAAAATATATATGCGATTCGTCCTTAATATTAAAGGTCATATTAGAAGAAATACTTTTGGGAAACCATGAGGCCAGCCCAAAAATGTGAAACTCCAGGCTTCCATAACACTTGAGACACGCTCTTGAGCCAACATATTTCCTCCAAAGAATGGTATGCCATGCACCATCCTTGGTGAGTAGCTTAAAAATTTATTTACCCAGAAAAACGGTATTCTTGACCTATAGGTCATGAATACCAAGACTACCTTGGTCTTTTGGAGGGCAAACCACACACCATTTGGCCAGTGAATATTTCTTTTTCTCACTATCTCTGAAAGAATCTTGAACGGAAATAATCCAATTTTTTAAATACTCCCTTTGGTAAGTGGAAAAATGATATCATATACAGTAGCATATTCATGAGTACTGAGTTTATGAGTACAAGTCTTCCACCTAAAGATAACAATTTGCCTTTCCAACTACTAAGCTTTCTTGTAGTCTTTCCTCGACGAGTTTCTACTCAACATTTGTAAGTCTACGATAGTGAATCAGGATATCCAAATAGTTGATTGAAAACAAACCCTATCCGTATCCAAAGAGATTGGATTATATGTGAGCCTTGTCATGGGCCTTGCCAAAACAATACAACTCAATTTTATGGAATTTTATCTTTAATCCAAAAAGCGACTTGAATGCTGACAAGATTAATTTTAGATTTTTGGCCTTTTCCAAATCATGTTCTATAAATAAAATTATATCTTTCACATATTGAAGAATGGAGAGCGATCAAGATAGCCAACATATCCGCCACTATATTAAATAGTATTAGTGTTAATGGGTCACTCTGTCTCAATCATTTCTTTGTCTGAAAGTATTGGCCGACATCATCATTGACTTTGGTGGCCATGCTCCCTCGAGACACAAAGGATTGAATAAGAGCATGCCACTTCTCAGAGTGTTTGCTAAAGTAAGACCACTTAACTTTATCGTAAGCCTTCTCGAAATCAATCTAGACTAAGCTCTGATTTTTTCTCAACCAAATACCTATGTGTTGTGCAGGAAAACAATGCCCAATCATATGAAAAATAGGGTAAATCTAGCTGGATGGATTACACTAAACTTACCTCAGCAAAATTGTAAAAAGCTACATAAATATGCATCAAATTAAGCTATTTGAAGTCTGAAATCCACTTTGGCTCATAGGTGTAGATGAACCCACTGTTATTAATACGTACTTCGAAATGTTTCAAATTTCAAAAAAGATATCCAAGTTTACATGCAGATATTCTATGTTCACACACAAACTTTCGCAAGAAAAGACATTTTTTATGGGTTGTGTAAAAAGGACAATTTTTGTTGTAATACAAAATAGCTTTTCACGGGATCTACTTTGGCTCATAGGTGTAGATGAACCCACTGTTATAAAGACATACTTCAAAATGTTTCAATTTCTGAAAAAAATATCCCAATGTACATGCAGATATTCTATGGTCACACACAAAATTTCACGGAAAAAGACATTTTTTCTAGGTCGTGTAACATGGAAAAAAATTGGTGTTCCAAAATATTTTTTCATGAGACTTTTTTTTATCCTTTTACACATGCGACAAAAAGATCATTTTAAACGCAAAACTTTGTGAGAACATAAGATGTACGAGTAATATACTAGAGATATTTTTGGTTTATTTTATGAGGTGTGCTTCGGTGTCCCCCCTCCCGCTCCCCTCAAACTTAATTTTACATGGGATATTTTTCTTTTGAGGCATCGAAACCCATATCTAGACCATGTATATCTCCGTATAGGTGTACTCAATTGAGTTGGGCATACTCCACGTTTCCACCGACTGATCTCACTTCTAGTTATCGTGATCTACGTCTTTGCAGCATGTCATATTTTGATTTTTTGTTGCTACTGCTATATACATCCCGATTTCTGCCTCTCGTAGACACGTGAGTATACGTGTCCAGTTAGTTACTTAGTATACGTCTAAGAAAAAATGAATCGGTATCGAGTTTTGTATGTTAAAGTTTGAAAAGGGGAGGAGGGGGGGGGGGGGGGGGGACAGGGACAGCGAAGCAAAAGTGTTTTTTGACAGTTAGATCTGCGAGGCAAAACACCCTGTCTATTTGAAGTCGAGCTAGCTTGGCCGCGAGCAGGAGGACGATCGATGACGATCTACGTGCATATATATGGACAAACTAGCTAGTGATAACTAACCATGCACGTATGTTCGTCCTACCATGTATAGCAACACACTTACCGACGTAGGCAGTACGGCTCAGTAAGAAAGGGGATCTATACGACAGCTACCGTTAGCAACAGAATACCTTCAGTAATGAAGGAAGGAATGACGTCCATGCATTCAGTCATGCGCGGTTTGTTGTGTCCTGCATGCGTGCCTCAGTTTGAAAGTTAGTTGGATCACACACGTGTGAAAGAACGGGGCATAAAGCTGATATATATAAATGCTAGCCACACGAATCGAAGACAATAAAGACTACAACAGAATACCACGTATCCAGTACACATATATGAACCACATTACAGCACACGTCGCGTACTGGACAAATGAAACCGCCAGGAAATCGTATACGTCTCCGTTTATAGCCACGGGCTGCAGCAGGCCTATCCAGTGATGATGATATATGCACATTGGGTGACGCTCACGTTGAGAAAATCTGATCGCTTTCATATTGCTAGCTCGTGGACATGATCAATTTGTCTGCGTATTGCCTTGCACCAAATTTGTGCGACATCCCGGCCGTGTTTCAGCGTGATTTGTTGTTCTGTTGCACTCCGCGAATTTGTTGTTCTAATTCTGCTGGCGATGCCAAGATGCGCACTGTCTTTGGGGTTTTCCGGGAAAAAGGGAGAAAGAAACTTTGAGATGTTTCCAGAAGAAGTCCATTTACACGCTATCTCTCCCACTCTTCGCAGATCATAAAATCAATTATCCGATATATGTGTGGACGGTGTACGTATGTAAAGCACATGACCACTAGCTGATGGATATTTGGATGGAATGAGCATGGATCGAAACACATGTGGTCATGCGTTTGGAACCAAATTTACTCCAAGCTGAATCTGTAGAAATATTTATTGGCGCGGTAGGGTCACGTTCCTACTCGATCATACATATTCCATAAACGATATCATTCAGTTTTATAAATATAAAGTAACATACAGGGCCGGTCCTGAGATTTCGGGGCCCGGGGCGAAACTAAAATTTTGGGCCCCTTAATATAATTATTTTATGCATATATGAGATGATGAAAAATAAATATTTTAAGTATACTTCCAACTATAATATTCATATAAAATAATAATGTTTACATAATATCTTAAAATTTCCTCTGAAATTTCCTAAACAAAGTCTATGATGATGGAATCAATATCAATCTCGTCCACTAACTCTTCTCGAGGCATAGACTTGCCAAACCATTTAACCTCTCATGAGACATTGAAGATCTCAAATAGTTGTTCAATAAATTTAACTCTGAAAAGGTTCTTTCAGATGATAAACAAGAAATCAAGAACAACAATTAGTCAATTACTAACTAGAATTAAGAAGTAAGAATTATGGCTGGGTGAGACCGCGGGGGCAGATTAGCAGGCAGATTTGAAGATCGTCGTTGGCCTTCCTGCGTGCGGCGTGCCTGGTGTACGATCGTAGAGGGCCAGGGGAGGCGATCAGGCGACGGGACGACTTGGGAAGCAGGAACGGACGGCCGATAACTGAGAAGCCAAAGCGAATAAGCGATGCCTGGCTGGGAGTCGTCGAGTCGAGGCATCGAGTGCAGGGCCTGGTTGTGGTCGAGGCGTCGAGCGATACGCTGATGCCTAGGAGTCGTCGCGTGAGTCGAGGTCGAGCGATCCCTCAATCCCTAGCCTAGGAGTCATTTGCGTGAGACGAGGAGTCGATCGTCGAGGCTGGCAGGCGCCAGGCGAGCGATCGATGCCTGGGATAGATCAATGCCTCATGCCTGGGACCTTCGGTTGGTCACCAGCCCATAAAAACATTTCTTTTTTTTACAATATATACTAGGCTTATATTTTTTTGGGCCCCTAATTATTTTGGGCCCGGGGCGGCTGCCCCTCTAGTCCCCCCTCAGGACCGGCCCTGGTAACATACGACCAAAAAGATACAAGGTGAACAAGACTTGCCACCGGCGACACTAGAGCGAGACTCAGAAAGAACAAAGAACAACACTACTAGGCAAAAGACTACTCCGGCGCATATAAAAAGTCATTAGAGTCACATTAGGGATGCGCCTCGAGTGCCGTGACTCAAGTATTTCTTATGTGAGTTGCATCTTGGATGCGCCTTGTATAAGCTACATATACGAGTCGTATATCGTATATATAGCTTATACAAGGCGCATCTGGATGCGACTTGCATAATAATACAGATGCGCCTTAAATAGAAATTTCCAGAATACACAATACAGTCCAGAATACACAATATACAGTTGTTATATAGTCCAGAATACACATCACAGAATTTCCAGAAATTGCTATTGGCCAAAACATAGTATAACCAAGACTAATACATAATAAAGTCTTATATATATTCTCCAAACTATCCATACGAACTTGAAGTTCACTACATAAGAAAGGACGTCATCAAAGCAACCAGATAGTACAACTTGAAGTTCACTACATGTTCGACTACAGAAAATTTACTACATAGCTACTTGACCCTTTTAAGGATCAGCTTGAGACCGTTCTCCGAGCACCCACGGAACCAGAATAGAAAGACATCACCCTCTTTCATCTTGGTCTTCGTCACCACCTTATTCTAGTTGGAGGTGATCTGGACTCCTAAATTGCTTTCTATGACAAATATGACTCTCACTATAGAAATGTTTCTCCCCTTCCAAAAGACCTGGATGTTTGTTGGCAAGTTCAGGTATTTCTTGATGAAGGAAAAATTGTATTTCCTTGCAAAGTACTGTATAAAAGCAACAAAAAGAACATTAATTCACATAAATGAAGGTGACCGAGGCATGAAAGCAACAAACATAGATGTGTCTTGTGTGCACAGAAATGGAGGCGGTTGATAGAAATGCATACCATTTTGGCGCATCGCCTCTCTACATGTGTATCCTGAATAGTGCAAACATAGATTTGCCTTGTTGGTCTCTCACGAGCTACCTCCTTCAGAAAGTCAACTTGTGAACCGTCCAAAGCCACACGGTTCACAAACACACAACATTTATCAAAGTTGAATCTCATTGCCTTTAATCTCGGGCCTACATGTAAGAGACACATACTTAACATGTAAGAGACATATACATAGAAGAGACATATATACTTAGCATGTAAGAGACATATACATATATAGAAGATACATACTTAGCATGTAAGATATATTGTAGTGACCTCAGATCGATAAAGATCCTAAGTCCCTGTGATTAACATGCTAGTCCCTGGATCAATAGCTAGCACTCACAGTCGACGAAATATCATGTAAAACACAAGTCTTTATTACATGAATCGAATAATCCAAAGTTTACATTATTACAACAGAAGCGATATAGATATATCTTGGAGTCCCACCAATGCCACATGCAGGTTGAGTGAAGACCCGCGATCCTAGCACACCTTTCAACGATCTCCAGATTCTGCACATGAAACGTGCAGCCAAACGAGTTGGGTCAATACTTTAAATGTATTGGCAAATTACACCAGGGGAAGAATAAGGCTAACTCTACATGCAAGGTTGAGTAGGCTTTGGAGTTCATTTGCATAAAGCCATTTTTCTCTAAGTAAGAAGAAAAGAAAAAGAGTTTTTATCCTAGTTTGTAAACATTTGCTTGAGTAAAATAGGGTCCAATGGCACACGAGGATATTACTCACCAAGTGTCCAAACAACCAAACACTTGGATATTACTCACCAAGTGACACTTGGATATTACGCACCAAGTTTCCAAAATCCCACCCATTGGCGATATTACTCACGCCATGGGGTTTCAAAACTTTGCTTAGAAAGGAGAGAGGAAGATCCTTTAAAGGCTCCATCCTTCAGATACTCAATGTTGTTCTATTTCCATGAACATGGCTAATCGATCAGATTGCAATACTCTCGAGAGTTTGTGCACTTTACCCACAATCCACGATCAAGTCCTTTTACAGACAAGACCATGGCGAGGCTTTCCCTTAGTAGCCCCTCTACCTTCTGGATCCAACCGTGCCAAGAACCTCCAAATGTTGGTACCCAGGTGAGGTTTCCCACTAAGTACTAGACCAAGACAGAGTCCATATGTATTGTGGTTGCACTGGAAGCTTCTGAATTCTGAAACATGGCAGACTTCTTTGATTCCTGGGCGGCCGTCCTCCACCAAAAACTCACTCGTTGACCCAACGACCATTCCTCCCAGAAGAAAACTTAGTTTTATTTTGAAGTGGCTTTGAGAAGAAAAGATCACTCAAGAGAGCCTTTATACTTAGAAAATTTCTTGTCTTTCGAACCCCCCAACGGTACTTTATATATTTATAGCATAGCAAGGACTTAGCAAAAACAGGGTAACCTATTAGGAGGGGAAAAATCCTAAGTATAGAGCTACTCATGGCATACTACAAAATCATCGCACTTGCAAAATAATACTAAGGAAAAATCTACTAGAACATCCTATACATGCGTACTACAGAATTTGAAGATCACATGCATAAAATCACAACTGGGACAAAAATTATGAACAAGTGGTGTAACTTCCCTTATGTTGATAATATGGGTGATGATTGTATTTCTCCGCAACAATCGCACTCTCCGAACAATCTAATACGAGGACAAGGTAGTTCCAATCAAAACAATTGCAAACATAGCAAACACAACAAGGATGATCACAAACATGCATGATGGTTTAATATGTTACAATGGTTATATTTAGTTCTCTGTGCATTAATAGATCATATGATGAATGTATGCGATCAATTAAAGCAATAGGGTATTTATCAATAAATATTGATAAAGGGGTTTTAATAGTTTTGTTGCAACTTCTGTTCTAATTGTGGAGTAAAATTTGGTTCTAAGTTATACTGTATAGAGGACATTAATACGAACCAGTAGGAATTGGATTCACCCTAATCAGAGTTGTAAATCTTTTTCTATGGTTCAATTACTATTTAATAGAGTTTAAATTATTTAAAATATTTACTTTGTCAGAAATTATATCTAAGGCCATATCTGTATTCTACGAAAAATTGTGATTTCGTAAACATATTATTTATATTTTTCCAATATATAAATAATTTATTATGAATTTAATAATTTAAATGGCCATTAAAAGTAATTAAATTACTATAGAAATTTTTATATTTCAAAAGTTGTATCTAATAGTATATTAATGTCGTATATGAAATTATGAATCCATATAGACTTTATTTGTATTTTTTGATCTACAAATAATTTATTATGATTTATTTTGTCTAAAAGGTATATTAAACCATTTAAATTATTACAATACAACTATACAGTAAAAGTTAGATCTTATCTTGTATTAATATTATACATAATTTTCTGAATCCATAGATATATTATTTTCAATTTTTGGCCAAGTATTCAATTTACTATGGATTTTACAAGATTAGTAATTATTCTGCCCTTTTATTTCCTTTTTAAAAGGATTCTTGACTGGTACGGCTGACGAGGCGCTGACCTGGGCTGAAGCGATGAAGAGGCGCTGACGAGGCGACGACGTGGAAAGCGACGTGGCACCACACGGTTGGCTTGTACCGATTCAAGCTTGGTCTAATCAGGGACGTCCAGATCAGATCCGACGGTGCCCGTTGAGCAGGACGTTGGCGGTGGCGACAATGGAAACGGGGAAGTCACCGATGATGGTGGCGGTTCAGATGTCGACAGTGGAGGTTCTTCCAGTGGTCACTGGCGATGTCTAGATAGCCCACAAGATGAAGAGGACAGGGGTCTCGATGGAATGCTCGGTGGCTTCCTTTGCTTCCTGTAGCGATGAGGGCGGTCGGACGGAGCAGGGCGGCGTCGGCCAGCTCCGACGAGAATTCCCGGGCGGTTTAGTGCTCTGTATAAGGAGGAAAACACACACGGTGAAGCGGGATTGAGTGGGGGGAAGGACAAGAGGAAAAAGAAGGCTCAAGAACGATGGGATCGAGCTCACCCTCGAGCTCCTGAGAGCGGTAATGGCGGCGGCGGCGCCGAGATCCGAATCGGCTAGGGCTAGGGTTTTCGGGGTATTTTCGAAAGGGGAAAAAAAGCTGCGGGGTTAGGGAATAAGTATGTCGTGGAAACGTGGGCGAGGAGGCACGGAATCGACGGAATCGGTCGCGATTTTCTCGGGCAGTTCGACATCGTGAAGAACAGGTTCACCTGGTGAGAGGTTGAAGGAGGCGAGGGTGGGTCCCGCGTGTCGGTGACAAAGAGAGAGGAGCAGGCTGGGGTGCTCCACTTGCTGGGCTGCTGGCGGGCCACAACCGCTGTGTGCGCTGCACGGCGCGGTAGATAGGAGAGAAGGGTTGGGCTAGGAGCGATGCTACGGGCCGTCTGCGGGCTTGCTGCGCGCTGCTCGCGTGCAGGAGAGAAGGGGAGGAGGAATAGATGGGATGGGCTGACTCGGGCCAGGGCAGTTTAGTTAGGTTAGGTTTTTTTTATTCTTTTCATTTTCTTTTCTATTTTCTATTTTTGTATTTCTTTTATAACTTCTTCATAGTAACTCCAAAAGGAGTAATTTTATTTCCAAAATTTTGTAAATTCAAAATACACCTTTTAGTGTGTATAGGGAATTTTTGTGTGCAAGTTTTTAAAATGTCAAAAATGCCATTTGCATATATTGTATTGTTTGGAAACTTTGGAGTATTTAAAATAGGGTTTGGGGTTTGATAATTTCCAAAGTACTTTTAGGGCATCTCAAGAACAATATTCATTTCCTTTAGATATTCAAAATGTATTTCTCTTATAGGAACCTTCACGAGTGATTTTGGGGATTTAATGTGGGTTTTTGACACGAGATTTCTTTTTGAATGAGGGTTTGCATGTGATGCCATGATGCAATGCAACACAATGTTTTTCTGAATTTTTACCAATCAATTTAATTTGAATGTGGAATATGAAAGTTTGAACAATCCCTAAAAGTTTATTTTAAAACAAATTTCAACAAGGTCAACCATTTAATCAACTTATTAATTTTTATTTTAACATATCAAAATTAAAATAATTTTGGGATGTTACAGATATATACATAGAAGAGACATATTTAGCATGCAGCAGCATATACATAGAAGATCACCTCGAATGGCAATAGCTCTAGCTTCATGAGCAGCAACACGCCTGCTAGCAGCAGAGGCTTCACAAGTAGCGCGCTTCCTAGAAGCCACAGCTTCAGGGAGAGTGCGCCGCATAGAAGTCGCAGCTTTACAGGCAGCCGCTTCATCATCAGAACTATTGTCGACAATTTCAACATTTTGCGCAATCTCGACTCTCGACATCCATGTCTGCAAACATCAAGCAACACACAAGCATGGATTTCATACAAAATCATAGGAACTTTTCTTGAAATATTTGTATCCATGTTTGAAAATAAATCAAAATACCATATGGGTAGTAAGTATTTTCCATGTATGAACATATTATTGTATACAGAAGGTTTTACTCTGCTAAATATAGAAGGTCATATAGTAACCATTATACTATGATAGATGCATAAGAAATACAAGTAAAAAAATAACACAAATTTACATATATATTATGGAATGTAGTTTTATAGACAAATCTAGCCATAAATCCAACTACACCATGTTATGGAGTATCATACATTTGATGCATGCAACTAGGTTGTCCATGTTTTGCACATACATGTTTAATACCAAATCTATATGCTCATCATATATATTTTGTCCATCATCAGTGATATAATATTAAGAGTTTATGATACCCATCATAGTTGCCATTTTTTCCCTTAGATCTAGCTTGATATAATGATATATGTAATTGCAATGATCAAATTTTGTGTATGTGAGAAGTTGAGAACCTTATTTTATCAAATATTGAAAGCTTTTCATGTCCAGAACCAACTATGTTTGTATATGAAAACTTTATAGGGGAAGTTAGTTACTAGAGAGACAACTCAAAGCATAAATAAACTATCATATTTTCATGCATGAATGTTTTGCATATAGCAGTATTCAAGACATACATACACAATGCAAAGCCTAATAGTAAATGTGATTCTACACTACACAACCTGCCACAAAAATAACTTGACTCAACAAGTCAACAATGTAAAAAACGATCCAGTGATGATCTAGTGCTCCACTTGAGTATAGATCTAAGGATTTTCTATTGCCCCCATACATTTTCTAAGATGCAAGATAGGTGCAGCTCTGCAATTCACATGCAATTCAACCTAATATAACCAAATCCTCACTAGCAATTCAACCTAAACTAAACCAAATCCTAAACCTAAACTAGCAGGGGAGGGAGAGGGGCGGCTATTGCGGATATGCTATATGGGTATTCTCATAGCATGTCTCCTATCCGGATAACCCGGGTGGCCCACAATTGGTAGCATGGCCCATGGTCTACTGGGCGGCCCAGTTAGATGGATCCAGTAGGGAGGCCCATGTCGGATAAAGGAAGGATACGGAGGAGTCACCGACGTACCCGGAGCCTTGGAGTGCAAGACACACTAGACTAGTTGTAAGCAGTGTAGGACTCTGTAACCTGTCCGGCTAGGACTTTTCCCTGTAACCCTAGGACCTGGCGACTATATAAGTCGGGCCTATGGGAGCCTTTAGGGCACAATCTTAGACAATCTAGTGTCGATTATGACGCACCTCGTACAGCGAACCAATCCCTGTAACTCGGCCTATTGCCCTTATAGTGATTTATAGCAGGAGTAGGATTCCGCCACCGTCGTGTGATCTGAACCTGGGTAAGCTGTGTTCCCTCGTACCCGTCAACCGTCTGCCTTCCTCCACGTCTCTAAACACGCACTATGAGGACCCCTCCATGGCGTACTCGTTGGCAATACCACGACAGTTGGCGCCCACTGTGGGGCGAGATGCGCTCCAGGCTCTTCAGTGGGCGAGGACCAAGATCTTCGCAGGAATCGGCAAAACCGTAGCCATCGGTCGTGTTCTCTTCTCCGGCAACGTTTCGATCGTCCCTCCCGACGAGTTCTAGATCCCGGCGAAGACGAACCCTACGCGGTGCTCAATCGTCCCCATCGGAGATATCCATCTCTTCATCGACAAAACTATTGGAGATATGCCCTAGAGGCAATAATAAATGTAGTTATTATTATATCTTTGTGTTTATGATAAATGTTTATATTCATGCTATAATAGTATTAACAAGGAAACATTAATACTTGTGTGATTTGTAAACTTAATTTGAAGTCCCTAGTAAAGCCTCTATATAATACTAGCTTGTTGGTTAATAGATGATTGTGGTTTCCCTATCATGAACATTGAGATGTTATTAACAACAAGATCATATCGTTAGGAGAATGATATGATGGACATACTCCTATAGATAAGCGTAGCATAAAGATCAAGTCATTTTAATAGTTCAATTGCTATATGCTTTCTGATACATAGTAATCTAATTCCTTCGACCATGAGACCATGCATATCACCTTTACCGGATGGATGCTTTGATGACATCAAACACCACACCGTAACTGGGTGGCTATAAAGGTGGCATTGAGTGTTCGGAAAGTATTGGTTGAAACACATGGATCAAGAGTGGGATTTGTCCATCCATATGACAGATAGATATACTCTGGGCCCTCTCGGTGAAATGTCATCCAATTAGCTTGCAAGCATGTGACTGGCTCACAAGGGATCACATATCACGGGAACGAGAAAAGAGTACTTATCGGTAACGAGGTTGAACTAGGTATGCAGAGATACCGACGATCATAACCTCGGATAAGTAACATATCATGATACAAAGGGAAATTGATATCGTATATAAGTGGTTCATTCGATCGCAAAGTAATCGTAGAAATATGTGGAAGCCATATGAATTTCCAGATTCCTCTATTTGTTATTGTTCGGAGAAGTGTCTCGATCTTGTCCGCATAATTCACGAACCGTAGGGAGACACACTTAAGGATTCGACGTTGTTTGAGTAGTTATGGAATGATGAGAAAGAGACCGAATGTTGTTCGGAGTCCCGGATGGGATCCGGGATATCACGAGGAGATCCAGAATGGTCCGGAGAATAAGATTCATATAAGGAAAGTCCCGTTTCGGAGTTGGGGAATGGTTCCGGTGTTTTCATCGGGAATGATCTAGAATGTTCTGGAATGTCCGGCACTCCGGAGGGGAAGGGTACATGAGTGTGTTGTATCAAGTTGGTATGATTGCATCATGTACTAAGTGTCATCGCTGTTCCAAATAAAGGATTAATTCAAATCCTAGTTTGAAAAGTCAAATAGCTAAATTGAAAAGTCAAACGGCTAAATTTGGAAAGTGGAAAAGAGGGAGAAGGGGAAACCGAGTTGGGGAGGGAGTCCCTCCTCCCCAAGTCGGCGCACCACCCAAGCCGAGTTGGGGAGGGACTCCACTCCCTCCCCTTGGCCACCGGCCCCCTCCACCTATATAAGGAGGGGCAGGGCCCCCTCCTAGGACACACAAGTCCCTCACCTCAAACCCTAGCAGCTGCTACCCTCCATAGCCGCCGCCGCCCCCTAGGGTTTTGCCCTAGCCGCCGACTTGGGGTGTCCCAAACCCTAGCCGCCGGCTCTAGCACCTCCTCCTTGGTGTGTCTAAAACCTAGATCACCGAGGAGCTCTCTCATACTCCACCGTACTCGCTCCGGCTTAAGGCGAAGCCCTGCGAGATCTCCCCTCTACTTCCGGTACCACGCCGTTGTGCTGCCGGAATCGCGAGGAGAGTGCTGCAACCTCCGTTGCCTGCTGGAACAAGGGAGAGGAAGGTCTTCGTCGAGTACCGAACGTGTGACCGACTGCGGGAGCGCTGCCGGAACGCAGCGCCGGAAGGATCGTCTACGCGATCTTGAGATCGGAAAGAGTACGACTACATCACCCACGATAATCCGCTCTCGTTAAACACTTTGGAATCTTCGAGGGTGAGTTATTCCATCGACTCGTTGCTACAATCTAGTAGATAGATCTTGGCTTGTTTGTTTGTTGCTACAATCTAGTAGATAGATCTTGGCTTGTTTGTTTGTATGCGGTAGAAAATTTTTGTTTTCCATGCTACGAAACCCTACAGTGGTATCAGAGCCGTGTCTATATGTAGATCTGTTGCACGAGTAGAACACAATGGTCATTGTGGGCGTTGATGCTTTTATTGTCGATTGCTTCTTGTGTACTTTGCATCTTGCGTGATGTTGGGATGAAGCGGCCCGGGCTAACCTTACATGACATCGTTCATGAGACTTGCTCCACGCTTGACATGCAACTTGTATTGCATAAGTGGCTTTGCGGGTGCCTGTTTCTCCTAGCATAGTGGAGATCCAATTTACAACGGGTAATTAACAATACTAGTATCAATGTTGTGGTTCTTGTTCATAAGTTAGAACGACACTTATTGGAAGCCCCAAACCACGTAAAACATGCAAAGAAAGTAGAGGCGTCTAACTTTGTTTTGTAGGGGTGTGATGTGATGTGATATGGCCATGATTGTGATTATATTTGATGTATGCAATGTTCCTTATTGTAAGTTGGCAACCGGCAGGAGCCATATGGTTGTCTTTAATTTATGTTAAGACCCGCTTGTCTATTCAAAGTAGTTGTAATAGTTGAAGCTTGTGGACAACAACCATGGAGAAGCATCATTGACCTTGATGCAATGCCGGTGATGATGGAGATCATGTTCGTGCTAGAAGATGGAGATCGGAAGCACAAAGAAGAAAGGCCATATCATATCACATATTATGAATTGCATGTGATGTTAATCCTTTATGCATCTTGTATTGCTTAGTAGACGACGGTAACATTATAAGATGATCCCTCATGCACATGAATTTCAAATCATAAAGTGTTCACCCTTAGTTAGCACCGTTGCTAAAGCTTGTTGTTTCGAAGCACCACGTGATGATCGGGTGTGTTAGATTCTGCAAGTGTATACAACGTGAGCAAGCCAGATTTGCTCATGCGGAAACTAAGGTTTGATCTTGACGAGCCTAGCATGTACAGACATGGTCTCGGAACACGGATCACCGAAAGGTAAAGCATGAATCATATAGTAGATATGATGAACATGTCGATTGTTCGCCATTGAAACTATATCAACTCTCGTGATGATCGATGTTGATGTGGTGGATCTGGTTCGTGTGATCACTAAAACAATGTGAGGGATATTGTTTTGAGTGGGAGTTCACCTAGATTAATTTTAATATTAATTTGAACTCAATTTGTCATAAACTTAGTCTAAACTATTGCAAATATGTTGTAGATCAATGGCAGCCCCTACCATCAATTTTAATGCGTTCCTAGAGAAAGAAAAGTTGAAAAACAATGGAGGCAACTTCGTGGATTGGTTCCGCAATTTGAGAATTGTCCTCACAGCTGGTAATTTGACCTATGTGCTGGATGCACCGCTGGGTGACCTACCTGCAGCTGATGCTCCCGATGAAGTAAAGAATGTTTACCTCACTCGGAAGACTCAGTACTCCACAGTTCAGTGTGCTATCTTGTATGGTTTAGAATCGGAGCTTCAGAAAAGGTTTGAGAATTCAGACCCATATGATATTGTCGAGGATCTCAAATTGATCTTTGAGACTCATGCGGCAATTGAAAGCTATGAGGCTTCTGAAAAGTTCTTTAACTGCAAGATGGAAGAGGGCAGCTCCGTCAGCGAGCATGTGCTTAAGATGTCTGGGCACGCAAACAAACTTCAAAGCTTGGGTATTGTGATTCCCAATACTTTGGGGATTTATCGTGTCCTCCAATCACTACCACCAAGTTACAAGAACTTTGTGATGAACTACAACATGCAGAACATGAACAAGACGTTGTCAGAACTCTTTGCCATGTTGAAATATGCAGAAGTGGAGATCAAGAAAGAGCACCAAGTGTTGTTGGTCAATAAGACCACCAAATTCAAGAAAGGCAAGTCTAAGCAGAAGGGACACTTCAAGAAGGGTGGTAAGAAAGTTACCACGCCGACGAATAAGACCAAGGCTGGACCTAAGCCTGATACTGAGTGCTTTTACTGCAAGGGATAAGGTCACTGGAAGCGGAATTGCCCAAAGTACTTGGCGGATTTGAAGAACGGCAACATCAAGAAGAAAGGTATATCTGATATACATGTTATTGATGTGTATCTCACTAGTACTCGTAGTAGTGCCTGGGTATTTGATACTGGTTCGGTTGCTCATATTTGTAACTCGAAACAGGTGCTGCAGAATAAACGGAAGCTAGCGAAGAACGAGGTGACGATGCGCGTTGGAAACGGATCAAAGGTTGATGTGATCGCGGTCGGCACGCTACCCCTTCATCTACCATCGGGATTAGTTTTATACTTAAATAATTGTTATTTGGTGCCTGCGTTAAGCATGAACATTATATCGGGATCTTGTTTATTGCGAGACGGTTACTTGTTTAAATCCAAGAATAATGGTTGTTCGATTTATATGAGTAATATGTTTTATGCTCATGCACCTTTGATAGATGGTCTATTCTTATTGAATCTCGATAGTGGAAATACACATATTAATAACATTGAGGCTAAACGTTTGAAATCGAGCGATAACTCGACCTATATGTGGTACTGTCGTCTTGGTCATATTGGAGTGAAGCGTATGAAGAAACTCCATTCCGATGGACTTCTTGAATCACTTGATTTCGAATCACTTGATAGATGCGAAGCATGTCTGATGGGTAAAATGACTAAGACTCCATTTTCTGGTATGATGGAGCGAGCTACGGACTTATTGGAAATCATGCATACCGATGTGTGTGGTCCAATGAGTGTAGCATCGCGCGGTGGTTATCGTTATGTTCTTACCTTCACGGATGACTTGAGTAGATATGGGTATATCTATTTCATGAAACATAAGTCCGAAACTTTCGAGAAGTTTAAGGAATTTCAAAGTGAGGTAGAGAATCAACGTAACAAGAAGATTAAATTTCTACGTTCTGATCGTGGAGGTGAATATCTGAGTTACGAGTTTGGCGAGCATTTGAAGAAATGCGGAATACTTTCACAGTTGACACCGCCGGGAACACCACAGCGTAATGGTGTGTCTGAACATCGTAATCGAACTCTCTTAGATATGGTTCGTTCTATGATGTCACTTACAGATTTACCGCTATCATTTTGGGGTTATGGATTAGAAACAACCGCATTCACTTTAAATAGGGCACCGTCTAAATCCGTTGAAATGACACCGTATGAATTATGGTTTGGGAAGAAACCTAGATTGTCGTTCCTTAAAGTTTGGGGATGCGAAGCCTATGTAAAGAAGTTACAGCCGGACAAGCTTGAACCCAAAGCGGAAAAATGCGTCTTCATAGGATACCCGAAGGAAACTATTGGGTATACCTTCTATCATAGATCCGATGGCAAAATCTTCGTTGCCAAGAATGGATCTTTTCTAGAGAAGGAATTTCTCTCGAAAGAAGTGACTGGAAGGAAAGTAGAACTCGACGAGGTTGTCGAACCTTCTCTCGAAATTGCGAGTAGCGCAGCACCGGAAGAAGTTCCTGTGGTGCCTGCACCAATAAGAGAGGAAGCTAATGATGATGATCATGAAACTTCGGTTGAAGTTGCTACAGAGCCTCGCAGGTCAACGAGAACTCGTACCACTCCTGATTGGTATGATCCCGTTATGAGTGTCATGTTGGTGGACAACACCGATGACCCCGAGACATATGAGGAAGCGATGATGAGCCCAGATTCCAATAAATGACAAGAAGCCATGAAATCCGAGATTGGATCCATGTACGAAAACCAAGTATGGACTTTGGTGGACTTACCGGATGGCTGGAAGGCTGTCGAGAACAAATGGATCTTCAAGAAGAAAACAGATGCTGATGGTAATGTTACTGTCTATAAAGCTCGACTTGTCGCAAAAGGATTTCGACAAATTCAAGGAGTTGACTACGATGAGACTTTCTCACCAGTAGCGAAGCTAAAGTCTGTGAGGATTATGTTAGCAATCGCTGCATATTACGATTATGAGATATGGCAGATGGATGTCAAAACAGCATTCCTCAATGGAGACATTGATGAAGAGTTGTATATGATGCAACCCAAAGGTTTTGTCGATCCTAAAGATGCTAACAAGGTATGCAAACTTCAATGGTCCATCTATGGATTAAAGCAAGCATCCCGAAGTTGGAATCAACGTTTTGATAAGGTGATCAAAAGTTTTGGTTTTATACAAACTTATGGAGAAGCTTGTATTTACAAGAAAGTGAGTGGGAGCTCTGTAGCATTCTTAATACTATATGTGGATGACATATTGTTGATTGGGAATGATGTAGACCTTCTAAATAGTGTCAAGGAATATTTGAATAATAGTTTTTCAATGAAGGATCTTGGCGAAGCAGCTTACATATTAGGCATAAAGATTTATAGAGATAGATCGAAACGCCAAACATCATTGTCACAGAGTACATATTTGGACAAAGTTCTAAAGAGGTTTGGAATGGAAGATAGCAAGAAAGGGTTCTTGCCCATGTTGCCCAATACGACCTTGAGTAAAACTCAAAGTCCGACATCGGCAGAAGATAGAGAAAGGATGAGTAAGACTCCCTATGCCTCAGCCATAGGATCTCTAATGTATGCCATGCTATGTACTAGACCCGACATTGCATATGCTGTTAGTTTAACTAGCAGATATCAAAGTGATCCAGGAGTGGATCATTGGACAGCGGTCAAAAACATCCTTAAGTACTTGAGAAGAACTAAGGATATGGTTCTTTCTTATGGAGGTGATGAACAGCTCGTTGTTAATGGTTACACCGATGCTAGTTGGAACACCGACCCGGATGATTCTAAATCACAATCTGGATACGTATTTATTTTGAATGGTGCAGCAGTTAGCTGGAGGAGTGCAAAGCAAAGCGTTGTGGCGAGATCTTCAACTGAATCGGAATACATGGCTGCTTCGGAGGCTTCACAAGAAGCGATATGGATGAAAGAGTTCATTACAGAGCTGGGTGTGGTTCCTAGTGCGCTGGACCCAATGTCTATCTACTGTGATAACATGGGCGCCATAGCCAATGCGCAAGAACCAAGGTCACACAAGAAGCTGAAGCATATCAAGCTACGTTTTCATGCTATTCGAGAACATATCCAAGATGGGGATATAAAGATTTGCAAAGTACACACAGATTTGAATGTGGCGGATCCGTTGACTAAACCTCTCCCAAGGGCAAAACAAGACCTGCACCAAACTGCCATGGGTGTTCGGTATATTACCATGTAATCTAGATTAGATGACTCTAGTGCAACTGGGAGACTGTTGGAGATATGCCCTAGAGGCAATAATAAATGTAGTTATTATTATATCTTTGTGTTTATGATAAATGTTTATATTCATGCTATAATAGTATTAACAAGGAAACATTAATACTTGTGTGATTTGTAAACTTAATTTGAAGTCCCTAGTAAAGCCTCTATATAATACTAGCTTGTTGGTTAATAGATGATTGTGGTTTCCCTATCATGAACATTGAGATGTTATTAACAACAAGATCATATCGTTAGGAGAATGATATGATGGACATACTCCTATAGATAAGCGTAGCATAAAGATCAAGTCATTTTAATAGTTCAATTGCTATATGCTTTCTGATACATAGTAATCTAATTCCTTCGACCATGAGACCATGCATATCACCTTTACCGGATGGATGCTTTGATGACATCAAACACCACACCGTAACTGGGTGGCTATAAAGGTGGCATTGAGTGTTCGGAAAGTATTGGTTGAAACACATGGATCAAGAATGGGATTTGTCCATCCATATGACGGATAGATATACTCTGGGCCCTCTCGGTGAAATGTCATCCAATTAGCTTGCAAGCATGTGACTGGCTCACAAGGGATCACATATCACGGGAACAAGAAAAGAGTACTTATCGATAACGAGGTTGAACTAGGTATGCAGAGATACCGACGATCATAACCTCGGATAAGTAACATATCGTGAGACAAAGGGAAATTGATATCGTATGTAAGTGGTTCATTCGATCGCAAAGTAATCATAGAAATATGTGGGAGCCATATGAATTTCTATATTCCTCTATTGGTTATTGTTCGGAGAAGTGTCTCGATCTTGTCCGCATAATTCACGAACCGTAGGGAGACACACTTAAGGATTCGACGTTGTTTGAGTAGTTATGGAATGATGAGAAAGAGACCGAATGTTGTTCGGAGTCCCGGATGGGATCCGGGATATCACGAGGAGATCCGGAATGGTCCGGAGAATAAGATTCATATAAGGAAAGTCCCGTTTCGGAGTTGGGGAATGGTTCCGGTGTTTTCATCGGGAATGATCTAGAATGTTCCGAAATGTCCGGCACTCCGGAGGGGAAGGGTACATGAGTGTGTTGTATCAAGTTGGTATGATTGCATCATGTACTGAGTGTCATCGCTGTTCCAAATAAAGGATTAATTCAAATCCTAGTTTGAAAAGTCAAATAGCTAAATTGAAAAGTCAAACGGCTAAATTTGGAAAGTGGAAAAGAGGGAGAAGGGGAAACCGAGTTGGGGAGGGAATCCCTCCTCCCCAAGTCGGCGCACCACCCAAGCCGAGTTGGGGAGGGACTCCACTCCCTCCCCTTGGCCACCGGCCCCCTCCGCCTATATAAGGAGGGGCAGGGCCCCCTCCTAGGACACACAAGTCCCTCACCTCAAACCCTAGCAGCTGCTGCCCTCCATAGCCGCCGCCCCCCTAGGGTTTTGCCCTAGCCGCCGACTTGGGGTGTCCCAAACCCTAGCCGCCGGCTCTAGCACCTCCTCCTTGGTGTGTCTAAAACCTAGATCACAGAGGAGCTCTCTCATACTCCACCGTACTCGCTCCGGCTTAAGGCGAAGCCCTGCGAGATCTCCCCTCTACTTCCGGTACCACGCCGTTGTGCTGCCGGAATCGCGAGGAGAGTGCTACAACCTCCGCTGCCTGCTGGAACAAGGGAGAGGAAGGTCTTCGTCGAGTACCGAACGTGTGACCGACTGCGGGAGCGCTGCCGGAACGCAGCGCCGGAAGGATCGTCTACGCGATCTTGAGATCGGAAAGAGTACGACTACATCACCCACGAGAATCCGCTCTCGTTAAACACTTTGGAATCTTCGAGGGTGAGTTATTCCATCGACTCGTTGCTACAATCTAGTAGATAGATCTTGGCTTGTTTGTTTGTATGCGGTAGAAATTTTTTGTTTTCCATGCTACGAAACCCTACAAAAACCGACTCGGGCACTAGTTCCCTGGGACTCGGAGGAGCATCAAGACCCGCACGGGCCGCCTATGGGCAGGATACGTTCATGGAAGGATCAATGTCGGATCTATCTTCGAAGTTTGCCGACAAAGATCGGAAATATTCAAGGCCCACCCAAACCGCCCATGTGCAGGATATAACGGTGGAAGATCGCTGCAAGTCCGCCGGCTTCGTTTGGGCGTCTGGACAACAGAGATCCAAGTTCATCGGCGTGGTTACCACGTTTGATCTGGAGCGTTGCGTTCAGAGAGAGGGCGAAAACCCCAGCGATTACCTTACCGGGTGGCTCCGTATACGGGCCGATCTGGCGCATTACCCCAATGATGATGCCATGTATCACTTTGTGGAAGGACTGGACCAAGGTACGCTTCTCCGACATTCGCTAAGGCGGCAGTAGGCTTCAGGACGCCTCACCTTTGAAAGCATGGTGAACACCGTCAACAACTACGCGGAGGCCGAGGAGGCAGCTCAGACATCCCTTGCCCTCATTGACGGAGCCCCTCCGATTTAGCCACCGCCACCACTGCCTCCCACCGCCATCGCCGCAGCTGCACCACCGCCTCCAGTCATTGTCGCTGCTGTTCCACCTCCACCCCCTGTCATCGAGGAAGCACCGTCACCCTCCAACTCCGTGATTGACGCGCTCTACACCGACTTCATTGCATATTTAGAGGATATATATTTCAGCTCGGAGGAGCTAGACTCTGCCATGCAGGAGATGGAGGAGGATTACAAGCGCGACGAGCAGGCCAACAACACCGTCACGTCCCGAGAGGTGTTTGTCACCATTGGGACGACGATGGATGAGGATCAACCGGAAGAGCTCTGCCTACAACACTGGACAAGGGGAAGGGAACACCTGTTGCTGCCGACATTGATCGCTCAAAGGACATGCCCCCTCCGCCTAACCCAGTGCAAGAGCCACAGGAACTCGGCACCGGACCGAGCAACAACAACACCGCAAACCCACTGCCTCCAGCATCTACGTCCGCTGCTGCCCAAGTCACTCCAGCTGATAGAGTGATGTACGGCAATCTCCTCGTCGAACCTATGGCCGTAGCTCACATTCGCAATGTAGTCCAGCTTGACAAGAAGTGCCAACAGCTGCTGGAGGAAGCGTGGGCCATCGCAGAGCAAGGCGCAAAGCTAGATCGAGATCTAGCCAACGCGCAGAAATCCATAGAGAAGGCTAGAGCAATGGAGGCCGAGTACAAGACTCTGTAGCAGCAGCAGAAGGCCAAGAAAGCTCCAGCTCGCGTCATCAATGCTCATGGTGTACGGTGAAACCTAGGATGGGCTCCCCCGAAGCCGGCACAAGCCAAGCCATACATTGACAATGAAGGCAGGTAGGTGATGCCCACTCCTCTCCTCAACCTCGCCGTTGCCAAGAACCTTCTAGAGCAGGATAGATCACCCGAAGCGATGGACCAGGACTATGACCTAGTGGCCAAGGCGGTGAAACAGCAGGAAAAGGCCTCCTCTCAGAGGCTTGAGTCTGACCCAGCGTTTTGCTAGTATAGCCAGCACAAGCCGCCAAGGGACAGATCTCCTCTTGATGTCGGGTCTCAGACGGGTTCGTCAGAACAAAGACGAAGGGATGCACGCAACAGGAAGGATGCTATCCCCATATCCTCTGACCATGGAGGTAAGGCCCAACCTCGTCTCCCATTGCCACCGCCCCGCTCCCCCCCCCCGACATCGCGAAGAAACCAAGGCTCACCGTCGTACGGATATGCCTCCATCAAGGCAGAGCGGCATCGTCATCCGCGACAACACAGAGCAGACCCGTCATGACTGAGAGCGCAACCAAGGACACAAGAGCAGGTCGTGCCATGACCCTCTGCGTTCGACAAGCAACCACGACAAGCGTGAGGCATCGCAGGAGGGTAACAGCAAGAAGGCTAACCCACCGCCACCTCTGCCTCCATCGCCACCTAGCAGCCACCATGGCGGAGGAGGCTCGCGTCGTTCACGCAGCCCATCCCGTGATGGCAAGAAGAAGAAAAGAAGCCCGGAGCCATACGATGCACGTTCGCGTCTGGACAAGATCCACGAGGCCCGGGAAGGACCATACCTCGGACCGCGTTGCTTTGGACCTGTAATACGGTCCGCAACTTACCCCCAAAGGTTTCCGGATTGACAAGACCATCAAGCCCTATGACGGCACCGCCAAGCCGGCTACATGGTTGCAGGACTACGACAACGCGGTGGAGATAACCGGGGGTAACCCCAACATCGCCGTCAAGTACCTCCCATTGATGTTGGCGGGCACGGCCTGTCAATGGATTTATGACTTGCCGGAAAGATCCATCTGCAATTGGTTGGGCATGCAAGAAGCGTTCACCAAGAACTTCGAGGGTACGTACAAACGTCCCTACACTGTTGGCGATCTACAGCGGTGCGTGCAAGAGAAATACGAGACATCTCGTGCCTACCTCTCCTGCTGGCTGGATATGAAGGATTCCTGCGCAGGAGTGCACGCCCAGACCGCCATGGCCGCCTTCATCGATGGGATGGAAAGGGGCACGTTGCTCCGACATAAGCTGAAGCGCCTGCAGGACAATCACCAGCGAGACTTGAACCAGATGATTAAGTTGGCCAGTGAGTTTGCGGCTACCGACAGCGATGCTCGTGGCTCTTTGCCGGCAACGGCCATTCCAACTCAAGCTCGGAGGAACAACAGCACCAAGCGGAAAACCGCAACAAAAGAAAAGCAAACCCCCGACATGGTCGCTATGACTTTTGCAGGGCGAGGTGATGGCGGACAGCGTGGCCGAGGATAGGGAGCTGGTCGTGGGCAGCAGTGAGGCAGTGAAACTACCTCGGCAGCGCTCCGCATTCCCCAAACCTATGAGGAGTACCGTGATATGCCGTGCCTCGTACACCTCAACGCCAACGGCAAGGCCACCCACACCAATCGCCACTGCAAGTTCGTCAACGACCTCAAGGAGGACCCGGAGTCTAGCTACAAGTGAAGTTAGAAGAACAGACCGCGAGGCAAGGGCAATGGGAAGAAGAAGGAGGAAGAGTCCAAGTATTCAAGTGACATGGACGAGGACGTTGACCCCAAGCATGCCGCCAAGAGCGATGTCAAAGTAAAGAACCCCTTCGAGAAGAAGGTGGCAGTTTTCCACACTTTCCTTGGCACACCCACCGTCCGACAATAGAAGACCTCCATGAGGATACTGATGACCACTCTACCCCCAGTTCCCCAATTCCTGCATTGGTCAGAGATTCCAATTACTTGGGACAAGAAGGATCACCTAGACCTCATCCCTATGGAGAACCAATACGCCATGGTCATCAACCCCCTGATTGATTTCAACGAGTTCACCAAATGTATGGTGGATAGTGGAAGCAGCATCAACATCATGTACCTGGATACATTGCAGAGATGAACTTGACGGAGGCAAACCTAAGGCGTACCAACACCATCTTCCACGACGTAGTTCCTAGTCGGGAGGCTCGGTCCCTTGGGTGCATCACACTTCAGGTCGCTTTTGGTGATGTTAATAATTACCGCCAAGAACGCATGACCTTTTAGGTGGTCCCCTTCAAGAGCGTGTACCACGTCATATTCGGCCGCGACATATTCCACACCTTCATGGCCAAGCCATGCTTCGTTTACAACAAACTCAAGATACCCGGACCAAACGGTGTCATCACCGTATCCGGAAGCTTTACCAAAGCAAGGGACTGCGAGATTGGAGAAGCAGCCTATGCAGAAGTTGTCCTCTACAGCAAAAAAATCAAGGAGATCCAGAGCAAGGTCGATGCCTCGGAGATTCCCGCGTCGAAGAAACAGATTTCTGACTCCGCCCCAACATTCAAGGCCGCCATCGAGACCAAGCCGGTGGAACTTGTGGTAGGCGATGCCTCCAAGACCACCGCTATTGGGACGAACCTGGACCCTAAATAGGAAAGCACGCTTGTCGAGTTCCTCCGTGAGAATGGGACATATTTGCCTGGCAACCTGCCGACATGAAAGGTGTACCTGGGGAAATTGCCGAGCACAGCTTGAATATTGATCCAAAATGTAAACCAGTGAAACAACCTCTACGACGCTTTGGAGATGAGAAGAGACGCGCCATAGGCAAAGAGATAGCTAGGTTACTTAAGGCTAGTTTTTTCCGATAAGTCCTTCACACCCAATGGGTGGCCAATCCTGTACTTGTCCCCAAAAAGGGAACCAAAGAATTAAGAATGTGCGTTGATTACACCGGCTTGAACAAGGCATGTCCCAAAGATCCGTTTGCTTTGCCTCGCATTGACCAAGTCATTGACTCGACGGCTGCCTCGGAGCTTTTGTGTTTTCTCGATGCATACTCAGGATACCACCAGATCAAGATGAGGAAGTCGGACCAATTGGCCACTTCGTTCACTACACCCTATGGTACGTTTTGCTATGTCACGATGCCCTTTGGGCTGAAAAACACAGATTCCACGTACCAGCGGACAATGCAACGTTGCCTACATGATCAAATTGGTCTGAACGTTCACGCCTATGTGGATGATATAGCGGTGATGTCTAAAAAATCAAATGACTTAATCTCTGACTTAAAAGAAACCTTTGATAATCTTCGAAAATACAACATGATGCTTAACCCTAAGAAGTGCGTCTTCGGGGTTCCAGCCGGCAAATTGTTGGGCTTCATCATTTCCCAGCATGGGATCGAGGTCAACCCGGAGAAAATCAAGGCCATCTTAAACATAAACCGTTCGACATGCCTAAGGGACATACACTGACTAACAGGTTGTGTTGCAGCAGTTAGTCGGTTTGTCAGTCGACTTGGAGAGAAGGCTCTGCCGCTGTACAAGTTGCTGAAGAAGACAAACAAATTCACATGGACGGACGAAGCAGATGCAGCATTGAAGCAACTCAAAGAGATTCTTTCCTCAGTACCTATCCTTGCAGCACCCAAACCTGGAGAGCCCATGCTAATTTACATGGCGGCCACCAATCGGATAACCAGCATCGTCGTCGTGGTAGAGCGGAAGGAACCAAACTATGAGCACGGAGTTCAACGACCAGTTTACTATGTAAGCGAGGTCTTGACGGAGTCCAAGCAGCATTACCCGCACTACCAAAAGATAGCTTATGGAGTATTCCTTGCTTCTCGGAAGCTGAGGCACTATTTCCAGGAGCACCCTATCACAGTGGTGAGCAAGACTCCACTGTCCGACATTATCAAAAACAGCGACGCTACATGAAGGGTCGCTAAGTGGGGCATTGAACTTGCCGCCTTCGAGATCACCTACAAAAGACGCGACGCTATCAAGTCACAAACCTTGGCGGATTTTATCGTAGATTGGACGGAGATGCCAGATGCTACCCCAATGCCGGAGCAAGAATACTGGGTGATGCACTTTGATGGATCGAAGCTACTCAATGGCTCGGGGGATGGTGTACTGCTACAGTCACCAACTGGAGACAAGCTACACTACGTTCTGCAGATCCACTTCGAGGCTACGAACAACATGGCGGAGTATGAAGCACTCATTCACGGACTACGCGTAGCCAAGGATATTGGCATCAAGCGCATAGTTTGCTGTGTAGATTCCGACTTGGTTGCCCAGCAGGTGGCTGGCACCTGGAACGCGCGAAACCCTATGATGGTGGCATATCGAGACGAAGTGGACGAGATAGCCAAGAGCTTCTTGGGCTACGAGGTCAAGTATGTACCTAGGGAGCAAAATGAGGCGGCTGATCTGCTGTCTAAGCTTGGATCAGGGTGCAAACGAATTCCGCCTAGCGTTTTTCTGGATCATCTACAGACACCATCCATGAAGGGAGCGGACATCGACAACCCGGACAGAGTTGACTCTTTCATTCACATGGTGACAAAGGACCCTCCGACTTGGAAAAAACCGTTCATGGAATATATCGAACACGGAACTTTGCCTGACGACGAGGTCGAAAGACGGCAAATAGTACGTCGAGCAAAGGGCTATACCATAATCAATGGACAACTCTACAAAAGAAGCACTACTGGTGTATATCTTAAGTGTGTTTCCTAGCAGGAAGGTATTGAAATCCTACGCGAAATCCATCTCGGAGATTGCGGGCATCACACCGCTCCCCGATCATTGGTCGCTAAAGCTTTCCGGCAAGGATTCTACTGGCTGACGGCGAAGGCAGACGCCGACAAACTGGTTGAGACATGCATGGGATGCCAGTACTATGCCCGATAACCACATGTTCCTGCTGAAGAATTGCAAACAATACCAATAACTTGGTAGTTCGTAGTCTGGGGGCTGGACATGGTTGGTCCGTTGCAGACGGCACCATGTGGGTTTACACATCTCCTAGTAGCAGTTGATAAATTCACCAAATGGATAGAATCTAAACCCATTAGAAATCTCGATGGGGCAACTGCCCTTAGGTTTGTCCGGGATCTAGTGGTGAGATTTGGTCTCCCACATAGCATAATCACCAACAACGGCAACAACTTGTCACTCGGAGAAGTGGAGGCTTATTGTTGGGAAAAAGGCATCCGACTTGACCTTGCATCTGTGGCACATCCAAAGTATAATGGTCAGGTTGGGCGAGCCAATGGATTAATTCTGCAGGGAATCAAGCCACATCTTGAGGCACCGCTACATAGAGCAGATGGAGCCTGGACGGAAGAATTGCCATCTGTGCTGTGGAGTTTACGAACTACACCCAACAGATCCACCGGCTACACCCCTTACTTCATGGTATATGGAGCAGAAGCCATCCCGCCTTCCGACATCCTTCACAATGCATCAAGAGTTGCCGCCTACGACGAAGATGACGCTGAGGAATCCAGATGCCTAGATGTGGACCTTCTCGAGGAGGAGCGTGTATTGGCATGCCAAAGATCCACCATCTACCAGCAGAAGCTACGTAGCTACCATAGTCGCTGCATCCGGCATCGCTCGTTTAAAGAGGGGGATCTGGTGCTCCGACTTAAGCAGAAGAAGTCACACAAATAATCCCCGCCATGGGAAGGACCGTTCATCATAAGCAAAGCTCTGCTCAATGGGTCTTACTACCTTGTTGACAATCGTGAACTGAAGGATAGACCCAATGAGAATCATAAGCGTAAGCGACGTGACCCGGATGATGACTACCCGGAGCTTGATCGGCCATGGAACATAGCACAACTACGTCCTTTCTACACTTATCATTTTTTATCTATTGTGTACCTCTTATATGATCAATGAAATAAAGCTCTCTGGTTCACTCATATTTTTGAGTCTTTTACCTCCTTTAGTGTTCATTTTTGGATCGTATAAAACCTTTATGCACAAGCTTTGCGATTGCACTTGTGAAAATTCCGCCTACGGGCGTTAGCTTAAGTTTTCTGGTCTACACGTTCTTTGTTGTTTTTATGTGGATTCTGGAGTAGTGACTTTTGGCACTTATTGTCGGTGATTTTGTGCTTAGGTTATTTACGGTGCCATTGGGCATCATCGCTTGGTCGCATAGTTCCTACAACGAGTCTTCCGATTCACGAAAAGTCAAGCATAAAAACCAAAGTAATGGATAAGCCAGCACTTGCTTAAAAAATATATACATGTTGGAACCTGTTCTTGAGTAGCAGGAAATAACAACCATTGTTTTCCGCCTTAAGTTAACAAGTAGTTTTTTCCGCATACAAATTCCAGAGGAAACAAATATTACATATTTTTTTTCATTCCTCTGGCGCAAGCGACTTGGACGAAGCATCATCAACAGCAGGAGAGCCATCCTCCTCGAAGTCGGCAGTGTTGAGGGACTCGGAGGAGCTTTGGTTGACGCCGTCAATGGTTTTCATGGGCACAAAGACGTTAGGGTCGAACAACTGGGCGACTCTGGTGGCAAAACCCAAGAGCGACGCCGAGATAACCTCGTGATCTATCTTTTGGCCTTCGTCGTCTACGTCGGGGATACCGGAGGTAATCGTGTTGATGTCGGCGTCTTCATAGTGTGCCTTGACCATTGATAGTGCCATCCTCGCGCCAGCCCGTGTACATGAAGCTTTCCAACTTGCTGGAATTTCATGGAGTCCTCATGCATCTTCATCATATCCTTCCTCTCCTGCTTAAGGATATTGTTTTTGCTATCTAGCTGCTGAATATGCTTGGATTGCTCAACAATATCCTTAGACATGGAAATGGTTTCTGCAAGTCGGAGAAAGAACAGTGCACAGTGAGTACTCGGAGAATGTTGGCACAAGACCAAGTCGGAATACGAAAAAGAAAGGAAAAACAGAAGCCTGCTCTTGGTGATTTGTTCCTTCAAGAAGGCAGTTTTACCCTTTTCGGCTTCCAAGTCCGCACGCATCTTCTGGTACTTCTCGTTGGCCACACCTCTCTGAGCATTCTCATTCTATGGAAAGAAAATTTAATGCTGTTTAGTCTACTTGGAGCATCTAGCCGGATAACTATCCACCTAGAGGCTTGGGGTCTACAGTGAGAGTTTTTAACTTTGCAATATGCTTGGTCTTTCTTTAAGCATCTAGTAGGAACTAGTTTAGTTTTCAACTAGAAGCTTGGGGGCTACAGTATAAAGATTTTTAACTCAGACATATGCTTAGTCTTTCTTTAAGCATCTAGTCGGAACTGATTCAGTTACAACTAGAAGCTTGGGGGCTATAGTATCGAAATTTACAAACATTGCGTATGCTACTCTGAAAGCATCTAGTCGGAATAATTCATTCAAACTATATGCTTGGGGGCTACAGTGAGAAGTTTTCTAGCTTAGTTACTCTTATAACATTTAGATGCAAAGACCTATGGTTTTCCGTCTAAATCCTCGGGGCTACAGTGGGATACTCATATGAAATGCAAAAGTGGGATACTCATATGAAATGCAAAAGGTAAATAAAACTTACAAGTGCGATGATCTTGAGGTTTGTAGCACTCTTAGCAAGCAACTTGCCGAAGGATAAACTGTTTCCTTGCAAGATTTCTGCCTGCCGAAGAAGCTTCTCAAGACCGCATGTTGGAGATGTCGGTGTCGCACCAGGAACCAAAGCGGAGCTACCCGGCATAAGTACCGGGTAGACTATCTTCGGGAACTCTATGGTTTTCTTGGGTGCGGAGGCACCGCCTTCGGCAGATGTACCACTCTCCACCATCGCCTTACCGCTACTAATGGCATCCTTAGCCGAAGATTCAGCCATTTGAGTTGCGGTACTCTCTTGCGTTGCCTTTCACCGACAACGGCAAGCTCCACGGAGGCACCTGAGTCCACTTCCATGGCGGAAGGTCCAGCTGCATCTTTGGCCTGTGAGCTTGTCAGAGCAGGCGTAGGCTGGACGCTAGGAGTAACAGGGGCGATGGCGGGAGATGCGTGGGGATACACGTCACGATGCAACATAACCTTAATGTTTCTAGAAGCCCCCAAAGTTTTGGAGGTCTTATTCAAACTGGTAGTGGCCTTCTTCCTGAAACGTGCAAAAAGTATAAGTACAGGAATAAGACAGGCAATGGACAATGTCGGAGAGAAAGAAGATTACACAAGAGGGGGTGCTTTGGCAAAGGGGATCCCGGTAACTTTTCTTTTCTCTGCCTCCAAGGCGGCGGTAGACTTTTTGGAGGCTCAACCCTCTGTTTTCTTCTTCTTGCCTCCGTGGGCAGCATCGGAGGTGGAGCTCTTCTGCTTTCACGCCAATGGGACATCGTTGTCGGACATGATGGTGAATTCCTACATCTTTGGGTCATAGATTTGGACAACCATGCTATCCTCCTCTAGACTGCTGAGCTGTTAAGTGAAATCCCAAAGTGTTAGATAAGATGTTAATGGTTAGACGGAAGAACTGGAGTATATGTCATACACGGAAAATAAACATCATAACTTTGGGCACGTGCCGTCAAAGAACATGTCATAGGTTATGGTGAAGCCTCGCTTCCTATCCTTCACCTTGATGATGTACTTGAGTCGAAGCTTGACGGGGTCACTCGAGAAATTGTCCTCGGAGATGCGGAGGCTATCCTTCCTATCCTTGGTGTACTCATGCATCAGCTTCGAGCGGTGCTGCAGAGGCTGGATCCGCCTGATGAACCAGCACATGGCTAGGTCCAATCTGGTCAGACCCGTCTCTACGAACCACTCTATCCGCCTTATAGCACAGGAAGCGTCGATGTTAAAGGGAAGGGAGGCCTGGGATCTCCATGTTGAGGCTTCGGCGGCAGCTCCATCGACGAAGTCCAGATACGTTGCTTCTTGGCCAGCCAGAGGGATATCTGGGCTGTAGAAGTACGTCCGTTGCCAGTTTTTACAAGACTCATGGCCGACGATGTCGCGGAACCGCCGGCCAGGCCGGATCTTAAAACTAATCGTGCCACAGTTCTTGAGCTCGTCCTTGCCAGCTTCGGCTTCCCGCTTGACGGTGAAAAAGTAGATAAAGAGATCTAGCCTAGGCCTAATCCCGAAGTAACCCTCGCAAGGCGCCGCGTAGTTGCTAAGCGCAAGGATGCTATTGGGGGAGAGGTTCTGAGGCTGTACTCGGTAATGGCTGAGGACAGCTAGGAAGAAATTGGAGATGGGCAGGGAGAGGCCGCGTACCATTTGGGCTTTGAGCTACAGCTTCTCTCAGGCTTGGGGAGAAGGGTGACCTCGCCGGCCGGCGCCGCCCGCTAGGCGATCCCCTCCGTCGCAGGAAGGTAGCCCTCGATGATCAGCTCCTTGATGTCGCGGTCCGTGATGTCCGAACCGCGCCAGTCCCCCTTGTGGGAGTCGTTTTCCTCCTCTAGCAGCTCCAGCGCAGCTGGATTGTGGTCGTCGTCGGTGGATTCGACCATCGCGGATTTGGGGATCACCAGGCCCTCTGGGGGCATGAGGATGGTGCTCGCCATCTTCGTTGCAGCATCGACTGACGGTGCCATGGAGGGGGCGGAGCTGCTGCTGGCCATTGGGGAGGTTAAGGTGGTGACTGAGAAAGGTTGAAAGGCTAGGTTTTTTCGCAATCGCACGGAGAGCTCGAGGAGGCACTCGCTAGAGGAAGAAGACGATGCTGGAGGAGAATGGGGTGAAAAGTAAAAATTCCACCGTTGTTACAATATATAACCTCTGGCGTCAAGATTCGTGCAAAACGATTGACTAGTTGACGTGTGGGCGACGTGGGCGGGTGCGTGCGCGGAAATTTGCCACATTTCCAACCATCGCCGCCAACGGTTCGTATAGCTCGCGCGGAAAAATGGACATGATTGCGTTCTCTGCATGTGTGAGTTACGAGGAGTTGCTAACCTACGTCTACGTCGCCATAGCTATCACTGGCAGATGAACCATCACATCGGAAGATTCCGGCATGGACGGATCCAGTCCGGCTACGGAAGAGTACGATAGAAGATTCCGCAATTCTCCGACTTACAAATTGAAGATGGAGAAAACCTTGCAGGGTTCTTTGGGAGGACTAAAAGATATTGCTTGACGATTTGCCGACATCCATCTAGACGGAGCATTCAACGTGAAGAGGCAAGACAGCGCAAGATCTCGGAGTTCTCCGGGGGCTACTGTTGGGGATATGCTATATGGGTATCCTCATAGCATGTCTCCTATCCGGATAACCCGGGTGGCCCATAGTTGGTAGCATGGCCCATGGCCTGCTGGGCGGCCCAGTTAGATAGATCCAGAAGGGAGGCCCATGCCGGATAAAGGAAGGCTATGGAGGAGTCACCGACGTATCCGAAGCCTTGGATTGTAAGACACGCTAGACTAGTTGTAAGCAGTGTAGGACTCTGTAACCTGTCCGGCTATGACTTTTCCTTGTAACCCTAGGACCTGGCGACTATATAAGTTGGGCCTATGGGATCCTTTAGGGCACAATCTCAGACAATCTAGTGTCGATTACGACGCACCTCGCACAGCAAACCAATCCCTGTAACTCGGTGTATTGCCCTTATAGCGATTTATAGTAGGAGTGGGATTACGCCACCGTCGTGGGATCTAAACCTGGGTAAGCTGTGTTACCTCGTACCCGTCAACCGTCCGCCTTCCCCCACGTCTCTAAACACGCACTGTGAGGACCCCCCCATGGTGTACTCGTCGGCAATACCACGACAGCGGCTCACCTGCGCGCGGACTCGACGGCGTGCACGGTTCGGCGATGGACGACTCCTCCTTCTTCAATGCAGAGAAGCGGCGGGAAGGCGAACACTCCTTCTTCGAAACAGAGAAGTAGCAGGTGGGCGAACCTTCTTCTGGCTCCTCCTTCGCGAATCCGATAGCGACGAGCGGTGACGAGCAGGAGCTTGCGAGAAGAGAGAAAGAAAGGGGAACAAAATCGAAGTCGATGCGTGCGGACCTTGGTCGATGGGGCAAACTTACGCGAGTCGCATTCATCAACATGCGACTTGTATAACTCTCAATGCCCTAGTCAAATATGTAGGGGTTCGTAGCATGGAAAACAAAAATTTTCTACCGCATACAAACAAACAAGCCAAGATCTATCTACTAGATTGTAGCAACGAGTCGATAGAATAACTCACCCTCGAAGATTCCAAAGTGTTTAAAGAGAGCGGATTCTCGTGGGTGATGTAGTCGTACTCTTGCCGATCTCAAGATCGTGTAGACAATCCTTCCAGCGCTGCGTTCCAGCAGCACTCCCGCAGTCGGTCACACGTTCAGTACTCGATGTAGACCTTCCTCTCCCTTGTTCCAGCAGGCAGCAGAGGTAGTAGCACTCTCCTCGCGATTCCGGCAGCACGACGGCGTGGTACCGGAAGTAGAGGGGAGATCTCGCAGGGCTTCGCCTTAAGCCGAAGCGAGTATGGTGGATTAGGGTTTCCCAGAAAACTAGGGTTTAGAGATCTGGGAGGAGGAGGAGGTGTCGGTGGCGGCTAAGGCGACGGAGACGGACCGGCGGCAGCGCGGCGAGGCGGCGCGGCTGCGGGCGGCGGCGGTGGCTCGTGGAGAGGGCTTGGAACTTGTGTTGTTTGGGGCAGCCCTCCCCTTCTATTTATGAGAGGGAGGGGAAGCCTTGGGAGGGGTGGGTTTGAATCCAAACCCAAACCCAAGTTGGATTGAGAGAAGGACTTGTTTCTTCTCCCACTAGGAAACCATTGTTCCAGTTTGACTTTTCAAACTTCCCATTTGACTTTCAATTTAGAGCTTTATTTCTCTCTTGCATATGCCAACACAAAGTGACCTTGGAAATGATCCTAATCATTCCACTTACCCATGACACATTCATGGACCATTCTCCTTTCGGACCGGTGAACCTTCTAGACCCTTCTAGAACCTCTCTGATGAAATCATCGGAAACTTTCCCGAACTCCGAAATAGGACTTTCCTTATATGAATCTTATTCTCCGGACCATTCCGGATCTCCTCGTGATATCCCGGATCCCATCCGAGACTCCTAACAACATTCGGTCTCTTACTCATCATTCCATAACTACTCAACAACATCGAATCCTTAAGTGTGTCTCCCTACGGTTCGTGAATTATGCGGACATGACCGAGACATTTCTCCGATCAATAACCAATAGAGGAATCTGGAAATTCATATGGCTCCCACATATTTCTACGATTACTTTGCGATCGAATGAACCACTTACATACGATACCAATTTCCCTTTGTCTCACGATAGTTTACTTATCCGAGGTTTTGATCGTCGGTATCTCTACATACCTAGATCAACCTCGTTAGTGATAAGTACTCTTTTCTCGTTCCCGTGGTATGTGATCCCTTGTGAACCAGTCACATGCTTGCAAGCTAATTGGATGACATTCCACCGAGAGGGCCCAGAGTATATCTATCCGTCATATGGATGGACAAATCCCACTCTTGATCCATGTGCCTCAACCCATACTTTCCGAACACTTAATGCCACCTTTATAGCCACCCAGTTACGGAGTGGTGTTTGATGTCATCAAAGAATCCTTCCGGTGATGGTGATTAACATGATCTCATGGTCGAAGGAATTTGGTTACTATGTATTAGAAAGCTTATAGCAAATGAACTATATTAAATGACTTGATCTTTATGCTATGCTTAACTATAGGAGTATGTCCATCACATCATTCTCCTCATGATATGACCCTGTTGTTAATAACATCTCTATGTTCATGATCAGGAAACCATGATCATATATTAACCAACAAGCTAGTTTAACAAGAGGCTTTACTAGGGACTCTTTTATGTTTACAAATCACACAAGTATTAATGTTTCCGGTTAATACAATTATAGCGTGGTATGTAAACATTTATCATAAGTGTGAAGATATGATAATAACCACTTTATTATTGCTTCTTGGGCATATCTCCAACAAAATAGACTACATAGGAAATGTTTATCACAAAACGATTGCTAGCTCAGTGGTTAGACACTTAGTCCCTTGGCAACCCAGGTTTGAGTCCTGCTAGTGGCCACTTTTTTGGGACTAAAAAACAAATATGAACTATAAAAAATAGTCTAAAATTAATATGAACTATAAAAAATAGTCTAAATCACTATGTGAAATTAACCGGAGTTGTTGAACTATGCGACTGGGCCCACACAACTTACTCGAGGCTCATCTTCCCCATATGCGCCTCAAGTATTTGATCTACGCGAGGCGCATATTGAGAAGATGCGCCTCGAGTAAGTGGGGGCAGCCAGATCTGGTCCACACATGCGATATAGGAGACACAAGACATGCTCCTCAAGTAATAATATACATGAGGCACACCGTTTAGAAATGCGCCTCGTGTATTTAGTGGAGGCGCATGTTTTAGGGATCTACCAGTAGGTCCTGGAATCTTCAGTAGAAGGTACGCGTAGTGCGGTACTGCCAGGAATCTTGCGAATGCCACTCGCCCGAGGATGGCATGGTAATGTGATGGCCAGTCCACCACTTTGAATTCCAGCCGCTCACACCCGAAGTTTTCGGGTTTGTCGAAGATGACATTGAGCCATATCTTGCCTAGGGGGTATATGCCCTTCCCTGGGACGATGTCGTGAAACGTCGTGTCTGACGGCTCTAGGCTGCAGTGCGGGATTTGTTGGAGATATGACCTAGAGGCAATAATAAAAGTGGTTATTATTATATCTTTGTGTTTATGATAAATGTTTCCATTCATGCTATAATAGTATTAACCAAAACTTTAATACTTGTGTGATTTGTAAACTAAAATAGAGTCCTTGGTAAAGCCTCTTTATAATACTAGCTTTTGGTTAATAGATGATCGTGGTTTCTCGATCATGAACATTGAGATGTTATTAACAACAAGATCATATCATTAGGAGAATGGTATGATGGACATACTAATATAGATAAGCGTAGCATTAAGATCAAGTCATTTCAATAATTCATTTGCTATAAGCTTTCTAATACATAGTAACCTAATTCCTTTGACCATGAGATCATGCTAATAACCATCACCGGAAGGATTCTTTGATGACATCAAACACCACACCGTAACAGGGTGGCTATAAAGGTGGCATTGAGTGTTCGGAAAGTATGTGTTGAGGCACATGGATCAAGAGTGGGATTTGTGCATCCATATGACAGATAGATATACTCTGGGCCCTCTTGGTGGAATTTCATCCAATTGGCTTGCAAGCATGTGACTGGCTCACAAGGGATCATATATCACGGTAACGAGAAAATAGTACTTATCTGTAATGAGGTTGAACTAGGTATGCAGAGATACCGACGATCAAAACCTTGGATAAGTAAACTATCATGAGACAAAGGGAAATTGGTATCTTATGTAAGTGGTTCATTCGATCACAAAGTAATCGTTGAGATATGTGGGAGCCATATGAATTTCCAAATTCCTCTATTGGTTATTGATCGGAGAAGTGTCTCGGTCATGTCCGCATAATTCACAAACCGTAGGGAGACACACTTAAGGATTCAATGTTGTTTAGTAGATATGGAAAGTTAGTAGGGATACCAAAAGTTGTTCGGAGTCTATCCGGGATATAACGAGGAGATCCGGAATGGTCCAGAGAATAAGATTCATATAAGGAAAGTCCGATTCTGGAGTTCGGGAATGATTTCGATGTTTTCATCGGAGAGGTTCTAGAAGGTTCACCGGACCGGAATGGGAATGGTCCATGAATCTGTCATGGGTAAGTGGAATGATTGGATCATATCCTAGGTTACTTGGTTTAGGCATTTGCAAGAGAGAATTAAATCTCTAAATTGAAAGTCAAACGGGAGGTTTGAAAAGTCAAATTGGAACAATGGTTTCCTAGTGGAAGAAGGAAAGAGTCCTTCTTTCAATCCAACTTGGGTTTGGGTTTGGATTCACACCCTCCCCTTCCAAGGCTGCCCCCCTCTCATAAATAGAGGGGAGGGCTACCCCAAACACACAAGAGCCAGCCCTCCACCCGTGTCGCGCCGCCGCCGCCGCCAAGCCGCCGCCTCGCGCCGTCACTGCCTCGTCGCCGTCGCCCTAGACACCGCCGACACCTCCTCCTCCTCCTCCCGGCCTTCTAAACCCTAGATCGCCGGGAAACCCTAGATCCACCATAACTCGCACCGGCTTAGGCGAAGCCCTGCGGGATCTTCCCTCTACTTCCGACACCATGCCGTCGTGCTGCCGGAATCGCAAGGGGAGAACTACAACTTCCGCTGCCTGCTGGAACAAGGGAGAGGAAGGTCTTCATCGAGTATCGAACATGTGACCGACTGCGGAAGCGCTGCCAGAACGCAGCGTCGGAAGGATCGTCTACGCGATCTTGAGATCGGCAAGTGTACGACTACATCACCCATGAGAATTTGATCTCGTTAACCGCTTTGGAATCTTCGAGGGTGAGTGCCCCTATTGACTCGTTGATACAATCTAGTAGATAGATCTTGGCTTGTTTGTGTGCATGCGGTAGAAATTTTTTGTTTTCCATGCTACGAACCCCTACAGGATCCGCATAGCTACGAGTGTGCTGGCGAACATCAGGTTGATGCCGCTGCCGTCATCCATGAAGACGCGGATCATCTTGAATCCTCCGATCTGGGCCTCGAGCACCAGGGCAGAGTGACCCGGGCAAGGTATCTGGCATGGGTGATCTGATCTATCGAATGTGATGCAGGTATGGCTGGTGGGAAGGTCACAACCAGGTTGACTTGGCGGGTGATTTCTTCTGCACCCTATTGGTTGGGCGCCCCTTCTGGATCATCATGGACCCTATCGGTGGTGGGTACACATCTACACCATTTTTCGGTGATGGTGCAGCCGGCGGCTGCGAGGGTCCTCCAGGTGGTGGTGGTGGAGCTCCATGGGCAACGGCACCTGGGGCGGGTGCGAATCCTGGATTCACCGCCTGGCTTCGCATCTAGGTGAGGCACTCGCTGAGCTTCAGGAACTCCCGGCAGTCCTTGAGCATATGGCAGGCCTTCTTCTTACCATCTTGTTTGTCAATGTAGAAGTGGATGGTGCCGGGACCAGATAGCTTGTCATATGCTGAAGGTTCGTCGTCGCGGCTATGACGTTGCCATGTTTGTGTGGGCCGTCCACCATCACGGTAGTTGCTGCTGCGATGTCTGCTATTGCGGTTGCCATCATCGCGGCGGTCGGCGTATCTAGCCGCAACCATGACGACTCCATCGCGATCATCATAGACGCGCGATCTTCTCTTGCTGTGGCGCTCACGCCTGTGGCTGAAGTCATCTTCGTCATCCGAATGAGTTCGGTTGATGGAATCTTCGCCATCTGCCCAGCGGTTGGCGATGTCCATGAGGTGATCAAGGGTTTTGGGCTTGACGCGCCCGATCTCTTCCTTGAAATATGGGCGCCTGACGCCGTCCTTGAAGGCGTCAATCGCCCTCTCTTTGGAGATGTTTGCGGCGGAGTTCTTGATGCGAGACCAGCGTAGTATGAATGAGCGGATGGACTCGCTAGCCCTTTGGGTGCAGGCCCGCAGCTCTTCGATTGAGGATGGCCTCTTGCTGGTGCCCTTGAAGTTGCGGATGAAGCTGTACGCTAGTTCTTCCCACCTTTGAATGGAGTCGGAGGGGAGGCTTCTAAGCCAAACCCTGGCTGCACTCGTCAGCTGCAGCTGAAGACACTATAGGGCGGTGTTCTTGTTCCCGCCATGGAGCTTGATTGACGACAGATGGTCATCGAGCTAGGTTTTCGGCTCCTGTGCGCCATCAAACTTCGGGTTGTCCGAAGGGAGCTTGAAATTTCTCAGCATCCACGATTTCCAAATGGATCTGATGAAGCAGCTGACTCCACATAGTTCTCCGTCGTCCTCCTCCTAGAACTCAGTTGAGCATGCACGCTTAGCATGTGATTTGTCGATCTTGTGTTGTGTGAGCTCGCTATGAGCGTCGTAGTTGCTGCTGCGATGCCGTGGGCTCCGGCAGCGTCGAGGCAGGTCATGCTCCTCTTCATCGGATAAGGGTGTGCGGCTTCGAGTGAACTTGACCGCGGCCTTTTTCTTCGGCTCTACGGGGGTTTCATCATGGAGTGCAGCTCCAACGAGTCTGTGGCCTGCTAGCACAGACTTGTGGATCATGTTCTTCGGGTCTCCCACCGGTGGTGGATTGGATGCGAGATAGGTGGTGGCCGCCATGATCGCAGCCTGCGGCGTTTTCGGCATGATGTTGCCTTGCAAGTCCATTGTCATGAAGGACGTGTCGAGGGCCTTGGTAACCTCGCGCCATGCCGCAGGGTCCATGCGCTCCAGGCAGGAGTGGTACTTGTTGGCGTTGTTCCCGTGCGAAGAGGAGCCTCCAGCAGAGAGAGCGTAGCTCGCCGGATGCTCGACTCATCGGCTGCCCGCTTGCGCTTTTCGAGCTCGTCCTGTAGCTTGACCTGCCGATTGTGTTCATCTATCAGGAGCCAGTGATAGGCCATCAGCAAGTCACGGGGGGCATCCATAGGTAGGATGTGATTGCCTCTCACGGCTTCGCGTGCGATCTCCCAACCTTCCTCGTTGAGGTGGATTTGGTTGTGGAGACGGTTTACGCCCTCAGCGCCTTGAGCACCCCTATTTGCCGGGTTCACCCTGGTTCTAGCATTCTCAACCTGAGGGTTGGGAGGGGGATTGGGCTCGAGTGGTCGGTCAGATCTGTTGTTGACATCACCGCCATGGATGACAGCGCATAGGTAGCACTCACAGAGTGGGTCGCTGCTTCCGCAGCTCTTAGAGCTGGAACCGTAGGTTCCTTCATCCGAAGGGGGTCACACAGATCGGAGTTACAGCTGCTGCTGTCATCCGAATCGCACATCAGCGTCATTATGCGCAGGGCATCGATGGGCGGGACCCATGAGGCGGGCCTGATTGACGGAAGTGGCACCCGCTCAGGGAGGTGTAGGGTGCCGGTCTGCCCCACCTAGAAGTAGAAGCTTCCGAATAGCATCTCGATTCCGTCGCCTACGGACTCGAAAACTTTGCGAGTGGCTGGAGAGTGGGCGGTGAAGTCGAAAGCACCAAAGAGAAGATGATTCTCCATCGCTGATGAATCGTACATCGCTTCGGATGGGACCGTCACGACCGCACGATCAACGTCCCTAGTTCCCACAGATGGCGCGAATTGACGAGGGTTCGACTCGTCAATGCCCATTGTTATGGACTTGGGTTTTTGAGAAGATGGGGATGCTGGAGATCGTGAGACAGGTAACAGACACACAGCAAGGGGACATGAGGTTTACCCAGGTTCCGGCCCCCGGAGGGAAAACCCTACTCCTACTTGTCTGTTCTTGATTATGGCGAAACTGAAGGTTACAGGGGGTGCGCAGATGCAATCTGGCGTGAGGTGGTGTATGAGGTGTTCAGATCCTTCTTGATGTGCCCTCCTAGCCTTTATATAGGTAGGCCAAGTCCCAGGGGTAGGTCGAGTCGGTTACAGATTAGGGTTGGACCCTTTGAAATTCTATCTACATCTAGACTTTTCCTCCAAGGAGTCGAATTCGCCATGGGCTTGGGCCACCCGAAATCTTCCTAGGCTGCAATTTTCCGCATGGGCCTTCCTTGGGCTGGACTGGGTATGCCAATGTTATGCACCCGTAGGGTATATCCTTGTCACCTCCTATAAGCATGTCTCCTATAGGCTTTTCCCTAGTAGTGCAAGAGTGTTTACGATGCGCCACACCGCTGTCATCAAGACCGATGGTCAAGGGTTTTCACTCGAAGCACAACGCGAAGAAGGTACCCACAATGGCGCCCCCAAGATAGTAATGACACCCGCAGGTGTCGCTGCCATTGGCGTCAAAATAAAGAGCTTTCGACCAGAAAACCTTCGCCCACGCCCGCCATCAGACCTCTCTCCGTCCACGAGCCCTACCTTCACAACACGATCCGAGGGATGTCAAAGCTGAAGCCGCACTTACAGGAAACCCTGACGTCCTCTCCTTCTTCCCGGCACCCTACCGGAGGGGAGATCATCCCGGAGGCCTTCTTCTTCATCATGCTAGCCTCCGGTATGAAGCGTGAGTAGTTCCACCTTGTACTACGGGTCCATGTAGTAGCTAGATGGTTGTATATCCTCCTTGTGCTTTCATGTATAGATCTTGTGAGCTCCGTTCATGATCAAGGTCTAATCTATTTGTAATCATGCATGTTGTGTTTGCGGGGATCCGATGGATATTGAGATTACTATGTCAGATTGATTAATGGTTTTGTCTATTTGATTCTATCATGTCTGTGTTGTTTGTGATCTTGCATGATCTCCTTTGTTAGTACCTATCTTGGCCAAGTAGTTGCTAGTGACTCCACGAGGGGGTATTTATGCTCGATAGTGGGTTCATGTCTCTAGTTTCCAAGGGAAGTGACAGAAATCTCTTCGGTTGTAGATGTCCTGTTGCCACTAGGGAGAAAACAACGGTCTCTTGTTCATGGAGCAAGTGGATTGTTTACCTTACACAGCTTGCTTAAACTAGTTGTCTGTTGCTTGCAACTATGCTGGAGGGGGTTCGGATGATAACCTGAAGGTAGACTTCTAGTCATAGATGCAGTTGGATGGCGTTCTATGTATATTGTTGTATTTCCCAATCGAATCTCATAGGATCTTTTTATCTAGTATTGCATTGTTATGCCTTGCTTAGTCATGTCAATTACCCTGTTGTAATTTGTTTACCCAACATGCCATGTTTGTTTATCTAAGGAGAACACCTCTAGTGAACTATGGACCCCGGTCCAATCTTTACCATTAATACATCTTCCACTATTACCTGTTTACTTGCTGCAAACCATCATCACCTTCCACACCATACAGTTAATCCTTTGTTATAGCAACCAATGAGATTGACAACCTCACTGTTCGTTGGGGCAAAGTCTTGAGTTTGTGTTGTGCAGGTTTCCATGTTGCTTGCAACACCTTTGAGACGTTTCGTTCCTCCTATTGGTTTGATAACCTTGGTTTATTACTGAGGGAATACTTGCTACTGTGTTGCTTCACACCTTGCTCTTGGAGTTTCCCAATGAAGTGCTCCACGTCAACAAGGAGTCATCAACAAGTTTCCTAACGCCGTTGCGGAGAAGGCTAAGGACGTCTTCACAAGGGAAGTCCTCCTCAACCTTTCTCTTTACTTTGTTTTTAGTTTTATTAGTTTCTTTTTCTTGGTTTTGTTTGCCTATTTTTATCAAAAACTCCAAAAAATAGTTTATTTTGGTTTGCTTTCTCTTATCAAAAACACAAAAAAATAGTTCCTACTCTAGTTGCCACCTTGCTCTAGCTCACCATGTTGTTCCCCAAGTTTGCCCTGAAGGACCTTTTGATAGGTAGTGTCTCTATATTGGGAAAGAAAATATTGAAAAATTCTTCAATCATATTAGCAAACATGAGGATATTGAGGATAGATCTATAGCAGAACTAGCTCCTAAATATGAAAAGAACTTTAAGCTTGTTGGGATGCATGAGGCATTTGAAAAGAACTTTGATTGGATTGTTCCAGAAAATCCTTTTGATGAAAGTAGTAAACCAAAGAGAGATGAGAAGGTATCCTCCAAAACTCATACCTTTCATAGTTGAAGATTTTGGAAGTATTGATATTAATGCTTCTCATTTGAAAATACTTGATTTCTTGCTTATTGTGCCTAACTTAAAGGAGTTAAAGAAAAGTACTTGTTGGGAGATAAACCAAGAGTTTCCTTGAGTCTTGGAAGTTATTACTTTAGTAATGACATCTCCTTATCATTTTTTGTTTGCTTTTTGTGCCAATAATGACCTCTAATGAGAGAGAAGTAAGATCTGGGGAGTTGCTGTCCCGAAATAGATTTCTGTCCTCCACCATAAATATTCGTGAGGAGTCTCTGTAAGTCGAATTGAGCTGAAAATTTACGAATAAATCCCCCAGTATGTTAGATAACTTTTGTTAGTTCAACACTTTTTGATTTGAGCAACATAAGATTTTCGAAAAAAATCGGTTTCTACCTGCTGGTCTGTTTTGACAGATTTCTGCCATTATTTGCATTTGGTTCTTATTGATTCTTTTTTGGGTTCTTTTTGGGAAATTGAGCTTTTTGAAGGAGTTGCTACAGTAGCTTGTGTTTTTAGTGAAAATCTTTTCTGTTCTAAAGCTAATCCCAAGGGTCTATTATCTTTTGAATACACTAATGTTGCTAATGAAGATTGTGTCAAGTTTTGTATGAAGGAAACATTTCAGGTGTAGAGAGAGAATGATGTAATGAGATGAAGAATGGACAAAAGCTCAAGCTTGGGGATGCCACCCCGATTTCACCACAAGAAATATCCAAGAGGTACAAGCGTCAAAGCTTGGGGATGCCTAAGGCGTCCCCTTCTTCATCAATAAAAAGCTCAGGTATGTCTAGACACTTCGTTTTATTGTTTCATGCACTATTGTGTTGTTCTTGGAGCGTCTTAGTTTTCGTTTGATTTGCTTAGTTTGTTTAGTGTGCTTGAATAAAGTATTTTGGACCTCCGTTCTCGTTGTGTTGTCTCAAATAAGTTGATTGGTGTTGGAAAGGAGTAGAAAGTTCTTGCTTGATAGTGCAAGAGGAGCTTGCATTGACTGTGACTTAGACTTTTGCATGACATGCTAGGTGTTATTTTGACCTTATGCTTAGTGATTATTGCTGTAGCATGTCTTGTTCCAAACAATTGGGATTGCTTAGTGTGCCTTGAAAGAATTATGCGTTGTTTTAGCATACAAAAGCATAGTATTGTGGTATTCTCCTTCGATGCTTTGTTTGGCTTGACTTGGCACATGCTCACACCATGTTATGACTATGAACAAGTCACCATAGCCTCTATGATCATTTATTCCTTGACTTGTAGAACCACTCTATGCTTTGATTAGTAATGTTTTGTTCCTCTGCATGATTATGGCCATTATTGCTCTCTTAGTTGGTTGCTCCCAGTCTTTTGCTAGCCTCCACTTGTATGAGTAAGCTCTACTCATGCTTCCAACTCCCAAGAAACCAAGTTATTCCAAAGTGTCCACTATAAACTCCTATGCATGGTGTGTTACACCATTCCAAGTATATTCTTGTTTTCATCTATCCTCCAATTAAAAAGTATTTACTTATGTGAAAACTTAGTGATTAAAGCCCTCACAAACTTGATGGCACACTTTATATTCTTTGCACCTAATAAACTTGAACCATTATGTCATCTATGTTGTATATGCTTGCACTTATGCGTTGGAATTAGCAGAACCATGCTGTCATGGGGAACGTTTTGAACATTGCACTTGTACTTTGTACACAGTTGATTTCATGCTATTTTGTCTATGGATGTCGCTAGTGTGAAATAAAGAGGGAGCTTGTAAGTCCATGGAGTTATGTATTTTGTGTTAGATAAACGCCTGGGCCGCTAGCCTAAGCCATGCCTAATCATGGTGGAAACTTGCAGCATCACCATAATGAGCATTCTGTGAAGCATCCTCAGTAAAAAGCTATGCACATAGTAAATAAAAAGATCGCTGAGATGCTCATTGTCTGCTTGCCTTGTCATTTTGGTTATGGGATAGCTCCTGTACCATGTCTAAGGGATACCCCGTTGGCGGTTCTCTATAATACACATCTACTTACTATTACAAGAACTTACAGGTGACTGAAGTTGAGTAGAATGAGGTGTGGCCCTCGTATTCAAGGGACATGAGATTGCCAACTTAAACTTTGTCAAGCATATAGATACTTATGATAGGGACAATGAGGTCTGAAAGCTAACCAGTACCATAATTTTTGGAAGCTCTTTTTGAAACTTGAAATCCCTGCTTCCCTTTGAAGGGCCTTTCTTCCACTATTATATTGAGTCTCCACCTTCTATCCTTTAGGCACCATTAAGAGAGCATAGTTGTCATTCTTAGTTCTATGTGCAGTGTCCCAAAACTTATTGATTGATGCATATTGTTGATATTGCTTGTTCTTGTGCTATTTGTATATAGTCACTCTTATGAACTTTGAAGGTGTCATATGCATCTATTTGCTACTCTATGGTCGGGGGGTCTGAAGTTCTTCCCGGCACCCTGTCGGAGGGGAGATCATCCCGGAGGCCTTCTTCTTCTTCATCATGCCAGTCTTCGGTATGAAGCGTGAGTAGTTCCACCTTGGAGTATGGGTCCATGTAGTAGCTAGATGGTTGTATATCCTCCTTGTGCTTTCATTTATAGATCTTGTGAGCTCCGTTCATGATCAAGACCTAATCTATTTGTAATCGTGCATGTTGTGTTTGCGGGGATCCGATGGATATTGAGATTACTATGTCAGATTGATTAGTGGTTTTGTCTATTTGATTCTAGCATGTCTGTGTTGTTTGTGATCTTGCATGCTCTCCGTTGTTAGTACCTATCTTGGCCAAGTAGTTGCTAGTCACTCCAAGAGGGGGCATTTATGCTCGATAGTGGGTTCATGCCTCTAGTTTCCAAGGGAAGTGATAGAAATCTCGTCGGTTGTAGATGTGATGTTGCTACTAGGGAGAAAACAGCGGTCTCTTGTTCATGGAACAAGTGGATTGTTTACCTTACACACTTTGCTTAAAGCAGTTGTCTGTTGCTTGCAACTTAATACTGTAGGGGGGTCAGATGATAACCTGAAGGTGGACTTCTAGTCATAGATGCATTTGGATGGCGGTCTATGTATATTGTTGTATTGCCCAATCGAATCTCATAGGATCTTTTTGTCTGTATTGCATTGTTATGTCTTGCTCAGTCCTGTCAATTGCCCTGCTGTAATTTGTTTACCCAGCATGCCATGTTTGTTTATCTAAGGAGAGCACCTCTAGTGAACTATGGACCCCGGTCCAATCTTTACCATTGATACATCTTCCACTGTTACATGTTTACTTGCTGCAAACCATCATCACCTTCCACATCATGTAGTTAATCCTTTGTTACAACAACCGGTGAGATTGACAACCTAACTGTTTGTTTGGGCAAAGTCTTGAGTTTGTGTTGTGCAGGTTTCCACGTTGCTTGCAACACCTTTGAGACGTTTCCTTCCTCCTACTGGTTCGATAACCTTGGTTTCTTACTGAGGGGAGACTTGCTGCTGTGCTGCTTCACACCTTGCTCTTGGGGTTTCCTGACGAAGTGCTCCACGTCAACAAGGAGTCATCAGGGTGAACCTGTGCTAATGTACCAACCTTACTTGTACTAATACATACTTGTGATTAAACCCTTTGCAAGCATCTGCAACTACAAGAAAGTAATTAAGATAAAAACCTAACCACAATATTAAACTCTGAGATCCTACACTCCCTTGTGCAAAGGTTTCTTAACAAGGGTTCAGGTTTTTGGCACTCCGGCAACCCCACAATTAGTAGCCAAATACACAATGCATTCCCCTAGGCCCATATATGGTGAACTATCATGTAGTCAATGTTTAGATAACACCACTAGAAGAATAGCACCACAACTTAAATATCAAACCATTGAATAATACCTCAACACAATTCCACTACTAACAACATGACTTCTCCCATGTCCTCAAGAACTAAATGAACTACTCACGAGACATCATATGGATCAAGATCAGATATGATATAATGATGAATGACAATCTGAATATAGACAATAATTCAATGGTTCCACTCACAAGCATCAACTACAAAAGTAATCAACACCGAGAAAGTTTCCCCTAAGAACTATGCAAGATTCAACCAAATTGTTATAGTGGGATGGATTGGTGATGATGGTGCTGGTGGAGATGGTGGTGTGGATGATGATGATGATCCCGATGAAGTCTAGCTTGATGATGGTGTTGATGGCGACGATCTCCCCTCTCCGGGAAGGAATTTCCCCGGCAGAAATCTGCCTGCCAGAGAGCTCTTTCTCTCTCTGTAGTTTCCGCCCCGCAGAGGCGGTGGAATATTTTTGTGGTCACTCCCTGAACATTAGGGTTTTGGTAGGAAGATATAGGCGAAGGGGCGAAGCAGCAGGTGGGACAGGGTGGCCACACCCCCTGGTGGTGCGGCCTAGGGTGGCCCACGCCTGGGGGAGTGTGGTCCCCCTGTTGCCCATGTCCGCCTTCCCTTTTGGCTTCCTTCATCTTCTAGAAAAATATGATTTTCCACATATTTTCTAGAATTTTTAGATCTTCGCGAATATTGCATCTGGACACCGCTTTTTCCATCAGAATCCTCACTCCGGAAGTTCGTCCTCCAAAAGTCACCTAACATGCAAAAATATATGAAATAACATAAGTATCACCTATTAATATGAAATATATCAATGAATAGCAGTAAATTATGATATAGAATAGTGATGCAACATGGACGTATCAACTCCCCCAAGCTTAGACCTCGCTTGTCCCCAAGCGAAAACTGAGCTCAGTAAACATGTCCACAGGTTTATGGAGTGAAGTGTCGATAAAAACAATACGGGCAAGAAGCATCACATTCACAACTCATAATAGAAAGCAACTCACCATTATATAACTTAACTTGCAACGAGTACGGGAGTCACAATAAAGATGCATAAATACAAATCATAATTGGTAATGGCAAACTTTGTTCTTGGTCAGAGAACAGTTGACAAATCATACATAGTTTTCAAGCAAAGCTTTTGTAATGGAGTTTATAACAGGAGTCCTTTTGATCAAACAGAAAAGGCTTTTCAAAATGATGGATTTCAAAGTAATACTCGTTCAGATAAGAGTTTTGTGCAAAACAAGGAAGATAAGAAACATGATTGAATAAATCATCATATGAATGATTGAAACACAACAACTCAAATGCTTGTTGGAGACAGAAAGGAATAGGTTTATTGACTCAACTAAGAAGTAAAATAAAGGCCCTTCGCAGAGGGAAGTAGGGATTTCAAGTTTCATAAAGAGATTCCAAAAGATTATGGTACTTACTAGCTTTGAGCTCTCATTGCCCCTATCATAAGCAACTTGAGGTGATTAAGTTTAAAGTGAAAAAATATAGAGTATATGCTTGACAAATCATAAGTTTGCAATCTCATGTCCCTTGAGTACGAGGGCCATTCCTCATGCTACTCATCTTTAGTTACCGGTAAGTTCTTGTCATTGTAAATACATGTGTATCATAGAGAACCGCCAACGGGGTACCCCTTGCCCCATGACACAAGAGCTAACCCATATCAAAATGACAAGGCAACAGACAGTGAGCATCTCAGCAATCCTTTTATTTACCATAAGAATGGTGCATATATTCTTTTTTATCTTTTTTCTATTATATTTTTTCTGAGGATGCTTCATAGATTGCTCACTATGGTGATGCTGCAAGTTTCCACTATGATTAGGCATGGCTTAGGCTAGTGGACCAGGCATTTCTCTAACACATATGCATAACTCCAATGACTTACAGGCCCCCCTTTTATTTCACACTGCCGACATCCATAAACAAAAGAGCATGATATCAACTAGTTAGATATTTACAGGTGTAGAAAGCGTTCCCCATGACAACACGGTTCTGCTAATTCCCAACTTATAAGTGCAAGCATATACAACATAGATGACACAATGGTTCAAGTTTATTAAGGGTAGGAAAATAAAGTGTGCCATCAAGTTCGTGAGAGCTTTACTAACTGTTTTCACATAACAAAAGAATTTTTAATTTGAAAGGTAGATGAAACTCGATAATTTACTTAGAATAGCAATGATGCTAATAGGTAGATATGGTGGACACAAATGACATAGGTTTAAGTTCAAGGATTGGATGAACAAGAAGTATTCCCTCTCAGTACAGGTTTTTGGCTAGCAAGGCTGGGTAGCAAGCACAAGAGTTGAAGGAAACAAGCAAAAATACTAGTGATAAAAACAAACATGCAATCTTCCTTGAAAACACAAAAGATCTTAACTAAAGAATACTAAGCTTATGAGCCAGTCAAGAAAGAAGGAAAATGATATAAAATACCTGTAAGTTCTTTTCTCTTTTCCTTTCAAACCTCAAAAAGTGTTGCTACTGAACAAAGCTCGGTTTTCCAAAACCAATTTAGAATTACTTGATGCTCCCAAAGTGATACCAATACTAATCAACAAGATCAATCATATAGTAGAGATTGCAAACTAAGAGAATATGTGCCAAAAGTAAATGATGAAACTTCTCATTAATATTCCATAAAGGCACTCACACCAAGGGATACATAGATAACCAACTAGAGGAGATATACTTCCACAATGCAAACCATCCTATATGATAACTTCTCTAATCATGATATGACTCTACTAAAAAGGTAAAAAGATGAAAGTTAATGATGTGATACCGCGGCACTCCACCAAGCTTGGAACAAACCAAGGGGGTGCCAAAACGTGATGACAAATTACTCCTTCGGTGGTGGTGGTGTTCCCTCGATACGTTTTTCAATCAACTTCCTCAAATCCTCAATCTCAAAGGTTAGAGTACGAATCAACTCCGAATTATGCTCAATTCGGTTCATGATCATGTCGGACCGAGAATCCCAGTCCTTGTGATTCGTTCCCCACTCTTCCTCCTTGGAGTATTCTTTCCCTGCATGGTTAGAACAAGGCATATCCCAACTAGAGGGCAACTTCCCCTTGGCAACTTTTGGAACTGCTGCTCATGAATAGGAGTATGGAGGGGGTTCTTGGTGCGTGGAGGAAGTGACGTGGAGCTAGGCATTGACACGGAGTTTTCCTCCAGTAGACATCTGTGTCGTCCTCTTGAGCTTGATAGGGTTTTCCACCACTCCAATGCTTGCAACGGTGGCGCGGGTGCACGGACGCTTGTTTTCCTCCACTTCTTGTTCATCCCCAACCAATATCTCCTCCTCCTTGGGGTCTTGAAGATCATATTCCGCGGGCTTCTTGCCCTTGTCGTTGGCGGAGACCATTGTGCCTCTAAACTTGAGAATATTTCCTGACAGAAACAGATCGAAACGAAAACACGACGAGAAAACGATATACGGACCTTGGGGGATCTAGGGGTTATATATTACGAAGTTTAACGACATAAGGGAGGTACTGGGCGAAAACGGGATGGAGACGGGCTCCGGGATGGTCACACCCCCTGGTGGCGCGTCCAAGTGGGGCCCACGCCACTGGGTGGTGTGGGCCACCTGGGCTCCGTTTCCTTCCCTCTTTCGACTCATAACCTTCCATATGAAATAAAAACTGTAAAAATATAAAAATAAAAAATTTTGCGAACCTTTAATTTCCAGCACTCTTACCTATTCGAAAACAGACTCTGCAGGTTCCTTCTCTCCGACAATTGAAAGTTCCTTTCATATAAAGCTTCATACAATCTTTATTATCAACATTAGTTTATGCAAAGACAATAGACCTTTGGGTTCAAATTTCAACTAAAATCCATCAAAACAAAAGCTACTGAAGCAACTCCTTTCAAAACCCCAAAAATTATCTAAAAGGAAATCGATTTAAGAGGCAAATGCAAATAATGACAGAAATCTGTCAAAATAAACCAGCATGTAAAGATTGATTTTTTTCAAAATTATTCTGTTGCTCAAATCAAAAAGTGAAAAACTAACGAAATTTGGATAACAACTTGGGGCACCAGCACATAAAATTACAGCTCCATCTGACGTACTGGGATTTTCACGTATTTTTTACAGTGAAGCACAAAAAAAAATCTGTTCCAGGACAGCAACTTCCCACAACTCCTCTACTTCTCAAAAGAGGCAAATCTTGACACAAAATCGAACAAAAAATATAAGGAGAGGTTATTACAAAAGTAATAACTTACAAGACTCAAATAAACAAAAACCGAAAGCAAACTAGAATGGGTTGTCTCCCAAAAGCTCTTTCTTTATAGCCATTAAGATGGGCATGATAATTTCAATGGTGTTCTCATAAGAGATATGAATTTGAAGTCTAACCCACTTCTTATGCAAGGGATTTTTGCAAGAAAACAAATTATTGAAACAAAAGGATACTAGCATAGGAAGACAAAACAAGTGCAACTTCAAAGCTTTCAACATAAAGGGGGGAAACTTAATATTATTGAGATGCATAAAACCATGTTTCCCTCTCTCATAATAACTTTCAGTAGCACTATGAATAAAGTTAACAATATAACTGTCACAAGAAACATTCTTATCATCAGAGTGAACATACTTAAAATCATCAAAGAGAGGTTTAAGGTCATAAACTGGATCAATAGAAGCAAGTTGTTCAACTCTAAAATCCTCATTTGGCAAATCATTTTCATAAGGAGCTTTAGCAAACTTGAAAAAATTAAACTCATAATATTCTCCATCAAACTTATTTAAAATTTTCTCCTTCTTACAATCTATAATAGCTCCACAAGTGTTCAAGAAAGGTCTACCAAAAATGATATGACAAGTTTTACTAGCTACTGAACCAAGCACTAGAAAATCTGCAGGATATTTAATCTTACCACAAAGGATTTCCACATCTCTTACAATGCCAATTGGACAAATGGTTTCTTTATTAGCAAGGTGTATAACCACATCAATGTCTTCAAGTTCACAAGGACCAATTTCATGCATAATTTCTCTGTAAATCTCATAAGGAATAGCACTTGAACTTGCACCAATATCACATAAACCATAATAGAAATGATCACCAATTCTAACAGAAAGCACATGGGCACTAGCTTTTCTAGTTTTACCAGGATGAGAGACAATATTAGAAGCATCTTCACAAAATATAATGTGCCCATCTTCTACAATTTTAGTGACAAGGTCTTTCACAATGGCTACTACAGGTTCAATATTTATTTGTTCATCAGGTTCTACATCTTTCTTTGTACTTTTGCTAACCACATTAGCTATAATAGAATGTTCCTTTACCTTAGCAGGGAAATGTATTTTCTCAATATAAGGTTCACGCAAAATATGATCAGCAGTATAAACTTCAGTATTTCTAGTAGGAACATGATTAACAACATCTTTATCAGGTGCATGGTACTTATCCCACTTCTTTTTAAGAATTTCAGTATAAGAGGCAAAGGCCTTAAAGCAGTTGGAAATACTTTGAGAATCAAGACCACACTCAGTACTGAAAGTCATCAGTTTCCATAAAAGATTTAATGCATTCATAATCATAATTTATACCTGACTTTCTTCCTTTCTCATTCTCCCATGCTCCAGTATTTTCTTGAATACGGTCTAAAAGATCTCATTTAGATTCTTCTTTCATACATGTGAATGATCCAGCACAAGAAGCATCTAATAAATCTTTGTCATGAAGAGAAAGCCTTGCATAAAAGTTATTGATAATAATATTATTAGGGAGTTCATGAATAGGACATTTAAGCATTAGTAACTTCAATCTCCCCCAAGCTTGGGTTGTAATCTCTCCATCATGATGCCAAAAGTTATATATTTGGTTCATATCCTTATGAATCTCACTGGGAGGATAGAAATTAGAATAAAAGAGAGGTACAATTTCCTCTCATTCCATAGATTGTCCATTCTTCAGCAGCTTATACCATTCTTCAGCTCTTCCTTTCAATGATATAGAGAGTAACTTTTTCTTGACTTGTTCCATTGTGATACCTACACACTTAAACAACCTGCATAATTCATGGATAAAAAGCAAGTGATCACCAGGATGGACAGTTCCATCCCCAAAATAATAGTTATCCATAACATGATCAACAATTTTTGTAGGTATCTTAAAAGGATCTATCGCAGCAGGTGGTGCTTTATCTACTACCCTAGCAGTGGTAGTAGCTTTCCCAAATAGGAAACCAAGTGGGTTATCCATATTGGAAACAAAGTAACAAACAGAAATAAAAGCAATACTCACAGTAGAAGTTTCCTTTACCAGTTCCACTCTTCAATAGCGCTTCACTCCCCGGCAACGGCGCCAGAAAATAGTCTTGATGACCCACAAGTATCGGGGTGTATCGTACTGCTTTCTATAAATAGGAGTGTCGATCCCAATGAGGAGCAGAAGGTGTTGACTAGTGGTTTGGATCAGGAATTCTCTGTAAATACTTAGCAAACAGATTTCTAGGGTTTTTTGATTATACAAGGAAATAAAGTGAAAGTAAATAAATACAACAAATAATAATTGTAGCAAGTGTCCCAATCCTTTCTTAGCAAAGGACAAGCCGGTTGTCTTACTTATGAGGACCAAACGTTCTCGAGGACACATGAGAATACTGTCAAGTGCTTTTGCTTCATATAGTTGATTAATCTTCTTTGGTTGGATAAGTGTTGTGTGGATGAACCTGTGCTAATGTACCGACCTTACTTGGACCAATACATACTTGTCATTAAACCCCTTGCAAGCATCCGCAACTACAAGAAAGTAATTAAGATAAAAAACCTAACCACAACATTAAACTCTGAGATCCTACACTCCCTTGTGCAAAGGTTTCTTAACGGGGGTTCAGGTTTCTGTCACTCTGACAACCCCACAATTAGTAGTCAAATACAGAATGCATTCCCCTAGGCCCATAAATGGCGAAGTATCATGTAGTCGACGTTCACATGACACCACTACAAGAATAGCACCACAACTTAAATATCAAACCGTTGAATAATACCTCAACATAATTCCACTACTAACAACATGATTTCTCCCGTGTCCTCAAGAACTAAACGAACTACTCACGAGACATCATATGGATCAATATCAGAGATGATATAATGATGAATAACAATCTAAACATATACAATAATTTAATGGTTCCACTCACAAGCATCAACTACAAAAGTAATCAACACCGGGAAAGTTTCCCCTAAGAACTATGCAAGATTCAACCCAATTGTTACAACGGGATGGAGTGGTGATGATGGTGCTGGTGGAGATGGTGGTGTGGATGATGATGATCCCGATGAAGTCTAGCTTGATGACTGTGTTGATGGCGACGATCTTCCCTCTCAGGGAAGGAATTTCCCCGGCAGAAATCTACCTGCCGGAGAGCTCTTTCTCTCTTTGTAGTTTCCGCCCCACAGAGGCGGCAGAATCTTTCTGTGGTCGCTCCCCGAACATTAGGGTTTCGGTAGGAAGATACAGACGAAGGGGAGAAGCGGGAGGTAGGCCAGGGTGGCCACACCCCCTGGTGGCGTGCCTAGGGTGGCCCGTGCCTGGGGGTGTGGGCCCCATGTGGCCCATCTCAGCTCCCCTTCTGGCTTCCTTCGTCTTCTGAAAAATATGATTTTCCACATATTTTATAGAATTTTCCGATCTTCGCGAATATTGCATCTGGACACCGCTTTTTTCCATCAGAATCCTGACTCCGACAGTTCATCCTCCAAAAGTCATCCAACATGCAAAATAGATAAAATAACATAAGTATCACCCCTTAATATAAAATATATCAATGAATACCAGTAAATTATGATATAGAATAGTGATGCAAAATGGACATAACACTGACCGGAGGCGACAATATGCCCACACCAAGACCTGTTCGGGTCCGTAAAGGTCCCATCGCCGCGCTGCTGCACAGGGTCACCCCACTTGCCACCTACTGTCGCCGCCACCCACCAACGGCCAGAAGAGTTGTCTGTTGCCGCCCTACCAGAGCTCGCGCTGCCGGTAGAAACCACCGCGTTGAAGCCACTGTCACAGTGGGCGCGCACCACCACCGTAAAGCCACCACGCTGGCGTCGGGACATCCATGCCCCTCACCCTGCAGATGCCCCCACCAGGGAGCTCGGCCCGCGCCAAGGCCGGCAAGCGAGGGGGAAAAGGGGCCCGCGATGCTAGCGTCAGGGCTTTTCCTGACGGCATCGTCTGACTGCGACGAGAGAAGGGAGGAGGCGGTGCCTCGGCTGGGGTTCGCTCTGCCGCTCGCAGGAGCGTGTGCGGGACGGACGAGAGCTGCTATCAATATCTCTTAGGACGGATCTGAAAGGCCACCAACGTATCTCATCCACCAGCTGAATTTTGTTGAATGAACTTCCTTTTTCTACTCCCAGCTGAAACATCTTTTTTTTTTGGGACATAGCTGAAATATCTCTTGGAGCTCTTGCATGGACCTAACCCACACCAAAGTGGTTTTTAGTGAAATTTGCATCCCTGCATAGGGGCTAAAGGGCTGTGTATGAACCTGAAAGGAATTTGGGTCCATCAGTCCATGTAAAGACGTTCTGAGCTGTAACGTACTGGATCATTGTGTACAATAGTTTAGGTTGGACATTTGTTGGATGGCAGGCCCAACGGGAACTATTGATTGTCGAGAAGCATCGTGCTCAAACGTTTGGAATTCGGCTCTTACGGCCCTGCGGAATTGCAGCCATGCATTCAAGACAGCGACGGCGTGCAAAAATGAGGATTTGTCCGGCAACTTTGCTTCTCGGTCGCGCGGAGCGACTAACACGGGCACGGTCGGCTCTATAATTTTCGCTGATTGTTCGCTCCGACAAATTGTTGAGTGCTTACACTAAAAACATACACTAAAAACACTTTGTTCGGTGCCTGCAACTGAAACGATACAAATTACAAGTGAATAAAATTGAAGACATAGATAACAAGACATATTTTAGACCTTTTGATAGGTGCATGATGATTTGAAGACGCGGTTCGTCTAAAGTGCCGAAGGCACGTAAGAACTGACATAGGGTGACGAGACTTCCCAGAATAGAACAGGTGGTGCGGAATAATCCGCTTTTTCGGTGCCTCGGGTTGACGATGAGCAGGCGATCCAAACTCTAAATCCAGGCGATCTGATCTGGTGACTACGATCTCTTGATTGTGGATCATCTTAATCTACACATCATCTCACTCCATCTGCATCGTTCAAACCTGCACTCCCACATCTGTGTTGGTCCAGCCACAAGCGCCGAGTACTTCCGGCGGCGTAGACGACGACAACGATCCGGCGAGACGACGCAGTACCAAAACAATCCCGAGTAGCTAGGCAGACTAGTTACGTAGCAAGCTAGCTAGCACAAACGATCAGCTCAACTCAAACATGCAGTGCACGTACGCGAAAAAGCTGAATAGGATTGCTACAGGGGCGTATCGCTCCTGTCTTCTTGATTGTATTGATCTCACGGTGGGTGTTTACAAGGGCGGACTCCTCGTGTATATATACACGACCAGTTCTACTCCTACATGGTAAACTACTCAGCGTCCAACTCGACTTTACATCCAACACGACGCTGATCCGGTTACAAAGCCGGTTTACACTAGGATACCAGGAACCTACGTAGACTACGAGTAGACTACGGAGCACATGACGCCGTACCGGCGTCGGACGTGATTACTATTGCTAACAATCACCCCCCTAAGCACGATGTGCCCGTCTTCACAGCTTGGACGCCGATCCTTCCTCGCATCTCCGCGAACTTCATTCGTCCCAAAGATTTAGTTAGGATATCCGCAAGCTGATCATCGGTGCAAACATAGTTGACTTCAATCTTGCTCTCCTCTACACACTGTCGTATGTAGTGATACTTCGTATCAATGTGCTTACTCCTGTTATGATGCACCGGATTCTTGCACAATGAAATTACAGACTTGTTGTCAATATTGAGCACCACTTGTTCCGCCTCCCGATTGGTGAGATCACCAAGTAGACTCCTTAACCACACACCTTGACACGCCGCAGTTGCAGCCGCAATATACTCAGCTTCACAGGATGACTGTGCCACCACTTTTTGCTTTTGTGATAGCCAACTTACTATGCTTCTTTTCAAGAAATATGCCACGCCCGAGGTACTCTTACGGTCGTCAATATCTCCTGCCATGTCGCTATCACTGTAGCCAAGTAGCTTCACCTCCTCCTTCTCTTTCGAGTAGACAATACCAAAGTTTGTTGTCCCTTTGATATACCTGAGTATATGCTTCACGGCTGTCCAATGCTGCATTGTGGGTGCTTCCATGAAGCGACTCACATAGCCAACGGAATAGGCCAAGTCGGGTCTTGTGTTAATGAGATACCTCAAACTTCCGACCACACTCCTATACTCCGTTGCATCAACCGCAGGTGCTTCACTCCTTTTGCTTAGTTTAAGACGAGGTTCCATCGAAACATGAGTTGGATTGCATTCTTCCATGCCACACTTCTCGAGTATCTTCTTTGCATATGCCTCTTGGCATAGCGTGATCTCACCCAGCTTTTGATGTACCTCGATCCCAAGGTAGTAGCTCAACAAGCCTAGATCACTCATCTTGAATAACTCCTTCATCTGTAGCTTGAACTTTGCAATCTCCTTCTCATCCGCTCCAGTTATCAATAGATCATCAACATAGATGCCAACTAGTAGATGATCCCTTCCTTTACCTCGCTTATACATCGCATGCTCCAGTGGGCTCTTCTCGAATCCGAGAGAGATCAATGTACGATCAAGCTTGATGTTCCACGCCCGAGGGGCTTGCCGTAGCCCGTACAACGCCTTGTGTAGCTTCAAAACCTTGTGTTCTTCTCCCTCTTTGATGTATCCCGGTGGTTGCTTCACATAAACTTCTTCTTCTAACTCCCCATTCAAAAACGCGGATTTCACATCCATGTGATGCAATTTCCAGGATTCTTGAGCTGCGAGAGCAATAAGTAATCTCACCGATTCCATCCTTGCAACGGGAGCAAACACTTCTTCGAAATCCACACCTTGCTCTTGCACATACCCCTTGGCAACTAGCCAAGCTTTGTGTTTTACCAACTTCCCTTCGGCATCCTTCTTGATCTTGTACACCCACTTGAGCCATATGGCCTTGTGATTGATGGGTAGATCGACAAGCTCCCATGTATCGTTGTCTTTGATCGATCCCAACTCCTCATCCATAGCCCGACGCCAACACTCCTCCGTATTAGCATCCTCGAATTTCGTCGGCTCCTCGGTGAGTAAACACCGTCCTTGTCCTCTCCCTCGCGCACGCGCTGTACGGAGGGTCTCCGGCGGATACAACTCCAGTACACTTCGGAATTTTTCTGGAGTAGGTGGCCGTCTCCTTTCTTCCTGTGCACTTGGAGGAGACGTGGAAGCTGACGTATTACTTGTCGTCTGATCTTCTGAAGTTTCAGCCGTGGAGGAAGCTGACCTTCCTGATCGCTCACGTACTGGCGAAGCGAAATTTCTGTCCGCGTTGTCGTGAGCGTGACCTTCCGATTCCTCCCGATCGGAAGCACGTCCTCCTGGCCATGTACGTTCGTGAGCTGCTGGGCTTCCACGTGAAACTCCTCCACGTGAAGAACCTGTTGCTGTGCTGCTTGTGATCGGAGAGTCTTCTCCTGGACCACGTGCAGCTCCAGGACTCGCGCTAGACGTGTTGCTCTCTGTGCATGCACCAGTGCCCCGCGGATCCGGGTCCGATCTAGCTGCAGCCAAATCCGTACGTGCCAATGAAGACGGAGTCGAGGGACCGACGCGTGAATTTGCATCATCCTCGCTCTTTTCCGGTTGATCATCTGCATACTCAAGATCACTGTTATAAATAACAGAAAAAATCTCATCTAAGATTGGCTGTACCGGTTCTGCGGATCCCCAATTCCATGACCTCTCCTCTTCGAAGAGTACGTCGCGCGTCACCCCCAACTTTTTGTCCACCGGGTTGTACACGTGATATGCCTTCGTACCGGCTTCATAGCCGATCATGACCATTGGAGTGCTTCTATCCGCCAACTTGGTTGTATGCCTGGACACCGTCTTCACATGCGCCACGCACCCGAAAGTGCGAAGATGATCAACCGAGGGCTTGCGCCCGTACCATGATTCGTACGGCGTCATACCAACTACACTCTTAGTTGGTGCCCTGTTCAGCAAATAGACAGCTGTACTAACTGCCTCACCCCAAAACCTGCCTGGCATGCCTTTGCTCTTCATCATGCTGCGTGCCATGGCCACCACGGTTTGGTTCCTTCATTCCACAACACCGTTTTGCTGCGGTGAATATGGTGCAGTGAGATACCGCCGGATCCTATGAGCTTCACAAAACGCCTTGAATTCATTGGATTTGAACTCTCCACCCCGATCGGTACGGAGGGCCTTCAACTTTGCCTCGGACTCCACCTCGGCTGCCATCTTCACAATCCTGAACGCTTGCAAAGCTTGATCCTTACTCTTCAGCAACACAACCCACATGTATCTACTGAAGTCGTCGACGATGAGCAAAAAGTACTTGTTCCCAGCGGGGGTCGCCGGCGTGATTGGTCCGCATAAGTCTCCATGCACCAACTCAAGAACCTTACTTGCTCGATATTGTCCCTCCCTTGGAAACGGGGCTCGCCTTTGCTTCCCAATGAGACAACCGTCGCACACCTGCTCAACATGATCAACACACGGTAAGCCACGTACCATCTCCTTCTGTCCAAGTTGTCGTAGAGTTTGGAAATTTAGATGTCCGTAGCGTGCATGCCACTTCCACGCCGAGTTTTCCATGCTTGTCATCAAACATACTGGATCCGCCCGATTGAGATTGAGGATGTAGAGTCTATTCTTCGACCTCTCCACCTTCATGATGAGCTGCCTTTGGCGGTCATATCCCCACAGGAACTCATCCTCCAACACGATCTTGCATCCACGCTCCGCGAGCTGACCAAGACTGATAATGTTGGTCTTAAGCTTGGGAATATAGTACACGTCAGTGAGTACCTTGTGACCACCATCCTTCAACTCAAACAGGACAGTGCCTCGTCCTGCAATCTCCACCTTCGACCCATCGCCGAATCGAACGGAGCCTCCAACCATGAGGTTCAACTCAGAAAACTGGGCTTTGTCGCCGGTCATGTGGTTGCTAGCGCCTGTGTCGAGGTACCAAACGTCGTGAGCCGTCTGCATCCTCCGCGGGAAGACCTTCTCTTCCACGAGCGTGACGATCTCCATAGCGGACTCCTGAGGAGTTGATTCCTTGGTGGTCATTAACTCGCAAGCTTCGAGCATGAGCATCATCGGTCCATCATCTCCTTCCTTCGCCATGAGAGCCTTCTCCTTTGAACGGTTAGGACACTCCGATTTGAAGTGTCCGAGCTGATTGCACTTATGGCAGCGAAGATTCTTCTTGTCAAATTTCTTCTTTGGCTTCTTCGGCTTACTGTCCGACTTCTTCGCCGGGACCGAACCATCGCCACTGCCAGATGCTTTATCGCTCCTCTCCTTGGCGACCATTGTCTGCCACTGGGCACGTGTAAGCATGAGGTGCTCATCTTGATTCGCGTCGCCGTAGGTGATCTTCATCCGCTCGTCATGCGCCTTGAACCATCCAACCAGGTCATCCATCGTGAGGGTGGTGAGATCAACGCATTGCTCGATTGCCGACACCACAGATATGTACCGCGGCGGTGCCGCGCGAAGGAAACGCATTACGACTGAGATATCTTCCAGCTTCTCACCTTGCGCGCGAATCCCGTTGACAATTGTGGCTACCCTCGAAGCAAAAGCGTCCAGCGTCTCATCTCCTTCCATCTCCAGGTTCTCGTACTTCTTCTGCAAGGTTTGTAGGGTCGCCCTGCGGACGCGCTCGTGCCCAAGATTCAACGTCTTGAGTGTCTCCCACGCCGCCTTTGCAGAATCCTTCGAGATCAGGTGCTGCATCACGTCCGCCGGCACCACGGAGCCGATGGCCGTGAGTGCCTGTCGGTCCTTGCGGTACTTCAACGCGCCCTTCTTGAACTCGTCGCCGCCGGGATCGACAGCCTCCCAGATGTCGTTGCCCTCCATGGCCCACTCCATCCGTTTCGCCCACGTCGTGTAGTTGCCGCGATCATACCGCGGGTACTGCGACGACACCGATGCACCCGCAGCCGCACCGGAGTACTCGCCTTGATCCTTGCCCGTCATGACCTCCCGTTACTAGGAGATCCTCCTCGAGGCTCTGATACCAATTGTTGGTCCAGCCACAAGCGCCGAGTACTTCCGGCGGCGTAGACGACGACAACGATCCGGTGAGACGACGCAGTACCAAAACAATCCTGAGTAGCTAGGCAGACTAGTTACGTAGCAAGCTAGCTAGCACAAACGATCAGCTCAACTCAAACATGCAGTGCACGTACGCGAAAAAGCTGAATAGGATTGCTACAGGGGCGTATCGCTCCTGTCTTCTTGATTGTATTGATCTCACGGTGGGTGTTTACAAGGGCGGACTCCTCGTGTATATATACACGGCCAGTTCTACTCCTACACGGTAAACTACTCAGCGTCCAACTCGACTTTACATCCAACACGACGCTGATCCGGTTACAAAGCCGGTTTACACTAGGATACCAGGAACCTACGTAGACTACGAGTAGACTACGGAGCACATGACGCCGTACCAGCGTCGGACGTGATTACTATTGCTAACAATCTGGATCTCTACACAGTTTCTAGGAGATCCAAGGGGAGACCTAGTTCTACTGCCCTCCCTTGGCCTGTGCGGGTGATCGTTCTAGGACTGTGATACGATGACGGTCTCGATTGTGGTGGTGGTTGAGGTTGCGGTTGTGGCGGATGGATCCAATCCAGCGGGTCTAGAAGCAACGGCGGATGTTAGTTTGGACAAGAGCAAGGCGACATCGACTGATTCATCTAGCAAGCCGGTTGCCGGTGGGGAAGCTGTGGTGGACATGATGCATAGACTAAATCTGGCATCGAAAGAAGCCACTCCCTTGATCTTGGACGATGAGGAGGACGAGGAACTCCTCTGCCCGGAGTGGGATCTGATGGGAAAGGTCTTGGCGCCAAACATCCTCCACGTGAACACCATCAGGGTGGTGGTTCGGCCTACGTGGGGGAACCCCAATGGACTCATTGCGAAACCGATGGGATCCAATCTTTTCATGGCTGAGTTTGGGTCAGCGGTATATAAATCCCGTGTGGGCAATGGAGGGCCATGGTACCTAGGTAAAAACTTAAACATGCCATCTTATCGAACGATTTTGATGATTGCTATCAAGCCATAGGATGCCATCTTCCATAGGCTTTACATATGGGTGCGCATTATGAAGCTTGACTATGGTTTGATGAACTCTGAGCGTGGCACCGTTGTCGCAGCTATACTAGGTGAAATTGATCAAGTTGAGGTGGATGAGAATGGAAAGCCTCTAGATCCTTCCTACGGGCCAGAGTTGTGATTGATCCTACTCAATCGGTCATGAGATATGTGTATATTTATTTAAGGAAGAAAGACACAACCTTTTTCTTTGATGTTATGTACGAGAGACTCTCCATGTTCTGCTTTTCATGCGTCTTACTAGGCCACTCCTCCCTAGCTTGACCGATACCGACTGATTGAGATGAAGAGGGGGAACTACTGTATCATGGAGATAAACTATGTGTTCTGGAGCGAAAGAAGAAGCAGGATGCGTGGGCTTCTAATGATCATTCACACTCTAGAAAGAATTCTCGCACGAGGACTAGGGTTGGGTCGGGAACCCAGGCTGGTCAGACAACAAACACGGATGGGCAGGGCGAGGTTGCCTTGCCTCTGAAGAAAAACCACGGAGCTTGTAAAGCTACAATGCCTCGCAAGAAACCAACTGATAAAAGTCCCACTTATTTTTGCAAAAGATGACAAGTCTCATTTCCTCTAGTTTAAATTTTGTTTTTGCAACGGTTGACATCTAACTATCCTGCAGGTGACGGCGCACTTTTTGGAAACTAGAGAGCGGAGGGCGGTACCAGCTGACCGGCCAGCTAACCCGGGGCGGATGCGGAGGGCGGTACCAGCTGACCGGCCAGCTAACCCGGGGCGGACGCCTGGCTTCCCATCGAAGGAAAAATTCGCTGTCACATAATACTCAGGGACCCCGGTAAGTTCTTTGCCAAACCACTTGTTACCGTTTTTCTGTGCCTCGCGAGTTGCTAACTCTTGCTCAAACATGTAGGGAACGGGATGTTCCGGAAACCGACCATGTGGTCGTGCTTCTCCCATGCTGGGTTCGTCGCGCGAACCGCTTCATTCTAGCCGTGCGGCTCAAGGTGCTTCTCCTGGTCCTTCATTAGGTGTTGGTTCTGTTAAACATCACATGTAAACATCTTGTAACGTCTTATCTAGAGTTTGTTACTGGTATGGAGTAGTACTCCACCCGGACTTCTCTCACCTGTATTCCTTCCCCCTTTGATGGGTTATATCAACGCGTAACCGAGCCGAGGCAAAGGCATCGTTCGATCCTAGAAATCTAATATGGTATCAGAGCCACTCTTCCGTCTCTAGCTGCCTACCAAATCGCCGCCGCCGCTGCCTACAACGCCGCTTCTTACCGCCGCCGTAGTATGTTGGAGATATGCCCTAGAGGCAATAATAAATATAGTTATTATTATATATCTTTGTGTTTATGATAAATGTTTGCATTCATGCTATAATAGTATTAACAAGGAAACCATTAATACTTGTGTGATTTGTAAACTTAATTTGAAGTCCCTAGTATAGCCTCTATACTTCACTAGCTTGTTGGTTGATTGATGATGTGGTTTCTTTGTCATGAACATTGAGATGTTATCAACAACAAGATCATATCGTTAGGAGAATGATATGGTGGACATACTCCTATAGACAAGCGTAGCATAAAGATCAAGTCATTTCAATAGTTCAATTGCTATATGCTTTCTGATACATAGTAACCTAATTCCTTCGACCATGAGATCATGCATATCACCTTTACTGGATGGATGCTTTGATGTCATCAAACACCACACCGTAACAGGGTGGCTATAAAGGTGGCATTGAGTGTTCGGAAAGTATTGGTTGAAACACATGGATCAAGAGTGGGATTTGTCCATCCACATGACGGATAGATATACTCTGGGCCCTCTCGGTGAAATGTCATCCAATTAGCTTGCAAGCATGTGACTTGGTCACAAGGGATCACATATCACGGGAACGAGAAAAGAGTACTTATCAGTAACGAGGATGAACTAGGTATGCAGAGATACCGACGATCATAACCTCGGATAAGTAACATATCGTGAGACAAAGGGAAATTGGTATCGTATGTAAGTGGTTCATTCGATCGCAAAGTAATCGTAGAAATATGTGGGAGCCATATGAATTTCCAGATTCCTCTATTGGTTATTGTTCGGAGAAGTGTCTCGATCATGTCTGCATAATTCACGAACCGTAGGGAGACACACTTAAGGATTCGACGTTGTTTGAGTAGTTATGGTATTATGAGAAAGAGACCGAATGTTGTTCGGAGTCTCGGATGGGATCCGGGATATCACGAGGAGATCCGGAATGGTCCGGAGAATAAGATTCATATAAGGAAAGTCCCGTTTCGGAGTTCGGGAATGATTCCGGTGTTTTCATCGGGGATATTCTAGAAGGTTCTGGATTGTCCGGCACTCCGGGGGGGAAGGGGTACATGAATGTGTCATTACATATTGGAATGATTGCATCATGTACTAAGTGTTCTTGCTGTCCCAAATATAGGATTAAATTGAATCCTAAAACAGAAAAGTCAAATGTCCAGTTTGAAAGTCAAACTGCCAAAACAAGAAACTGTGGGAAACAAGCAAGAGGAGTTGGAACCAACCTGGAGGAGGAGTTGGACTCCTCCAGGCCGGCGCCCAGCCCTAGGCCGAGTTGGGGAGGGACTCCCTCCCTCCCCTGGCGCGCCCACACCCTCCCACCTATATAAGGAGGGGCAGGGCTCCCCTCCTAGACACACAAGTTTCCTATCCTCTAAACTAAACCCTAGATCTAGACCCCGGTTTAGAGCTATTCGGTTTAGAGCCTTCTAATTGGTTTAGAGCCCTCTAATTGGTGTGTCTAATTACTAGACCACTAATAGCCTCTCTCATAAGCTCCACCATACTCGCACCGGCTTAAGGCGAAGCCCTGCGGGATTTCCCCTCTACCTCCGGTACCACGCCGTTGTGCTGCCGGAATCGCGAGGAGAGTGCTACAACCTCCGCTGCCTGCTGGAACAAGGGAGAGGAAGGTCTTCGTCGAGTACCGAACGTGTGACCGACTGCGGGAGCGCTGCGGGAACGCGGCGCCGGAAGGATCGTCTACGCGATCTTGAGATCGGAAAGAGTACGACTACATCACCCACGAGAATCTGCTCTCGTTAAACACTTTGGAATCTTCGAGGGTGAGTTATTCCATCGACTCGTTGCTACAATCTAATAGATAGATCTTGGCTTGTTTGTTTGTATGCGATAGAAAATTTTTGTTTTCCATGCTACGAACCCCTACAGTGGTATCAGAGCCGTGTCTATATGTAGATCTGTTGCACGAGTAGAACACAATGGTCATTGTGGGCGTTGATGCTTTTATTGTAGATTGCTTTTTGTGTACTTTGCATCTTGCGGTATGTTGGGATGAAGCGGCCCGGGCTAACCTTACATGACATCGTTCATGAGACTTGCTCCACGTTTGACATGCAACTTGTATTGCATAAGTGGCTTTGCGGGTGCCTGTTTCTCCTAGCATAGTAAAGATCCAATTTACAACGGGTGATCAACAATGCTAGTATCAATGTTGTGGTTCTTGTTCGTAAGTTAGAACGACACTTATGGAAAGCCCCAAACCACGTAAAATATGCAAAGAAAGTAGAAGCGTCTAACTTTGTTTTGCAGGGGTGTGCAGTGATGTGATATGGCCATGATTGTGATTATATTTGATGTATGCAATGTTCCTTATTGTAAGTTGGCAACCGGCAGGAGCCATATGGTTGTCTTTAATTTCTGTTAAGACCTGCGTGTCTATTCAAAATAGTTGTAATAGTTGAAGCTGGTGGACGACAACCATGGAGAAGCGTCATTGATGCTATGCCGGTGATGATGGAGATCATATTCGTGCTTGAAGATGGAGATCGGAAGCACAAAGAAGAAAGGCCATATCATATCACATATTATGAATTGCATGTGATGTTAATCCTTTATGCATCTTGTATTGCTTAGTAGACGACGGTAGCATTATAAGATGATCCCTCATGCACATAAATTTCAAGTTCTAAAGTGTTCACCCTTAGTATGCACCGTTGCCAAAGCTTGCTGCTTCGAAGCACCACGTGATGATCGGGTGTCTTTGATTCCGCGGGTGAATACAACGTAAGCAAGCCAGATTTGCTTATGCGGAAGCTAAGGTTTGATCTTGACGAGCCTAGCATGTACAGACATGGCCTCAGGAACACGGATCGCCGAAAGGCAAAGCATGAATCATATAGTAGATATGATGAACATGATGATTGTTCGCCATTAAAACTATATCAGCTCTCGTGATGATCGGTGTTGATGTAGTGGATTTGGTTCATGTGATCACTAAAACAATGTGAGGGATGTTGTTTTGAGTGGGAGTTCACCTAGTTTAATTTCATTAATTAATTTGAACTCAATTTGTCATAAACTTAGTCTAAACTATTGCAAATATGTTGTAGATCAATGGCAGCCCCTACCATCAATTTTAATGCGTTCCTAGAGAAAGAAAAGTTGAAAAACAATGGAAGCAACTTCGCGGATTGGTTCCGCAATTTGAGGATTGTCCTCACAGCTGGTAATTTGACCTATGTGCTGGATGCACCGCTAGGTGACCCACCTGCAGCTGATGCTACCGATGAAGTAAAGAATGTTTACCTTGCTCGGAAGAATCAGTACTCCATAGTTCAGTGTGCTATCTTGTATGGTTTAGAATCGGAGCTTCAGAAAAGGTTTGAAGAGTCAGATCCATATGATATTGTCGAGGATCTCAAATTAATTTTTGAGACTCATGCGGCAATTGAAAGTTATGAAGCTTCTGAAAAGTTCTTTAACTGCAAGATGGAAGAGGGTAGCTCCGTCAGTGAGCATGTGCTTAAGATGTCTGGGCACGCAAATAAAACTTCAAAGTTTGGGTATAGTGATTCCTAATACTTTGGGAGTTTACCGCATCCTCCAATCACTACCACCAAGTTACAAGAACTTTGTGATGAACTACAACATGCAGAACATGAACAAAGAGTTGCCAGAACTATTTGCTATGTTAAAATCTGCAGAAGTGGAGATCAAGAAAGAGCACCAAGTGTTGATGGTCAATAAGACCACCAAATTCAAGAAAGGCAAGTCTAAGCAAAAGGGACACTTCAAGAAGGGTGGTAAGAAAGTTACCACGCCGACGAAGAAGACCAAGGCTGGACCTAAACCTGAAACTGAGTGCTTTTACTGCAAGGGGGAAGGTCACTGGAAGCGGAATTGCCCAAGGTACTTGGCGGATTTGAAGAACGGCAACATCAAGAAGAAAGGTATATCTGATATACATGTTATTGATGTGTATCTCACTAGTACTCGTAGTAGTGCCTGGGTATTTGATACTGGTTCGGTTGCTCATATTTGTAACTCGAAACAGGAGCTGCAGAATAAACGGAAGCTAGTGAAGAACGAGGTGACGATGCGCGTAGGAAACGGATCAAAGGTTGATGTGATCGCGGTCGGCACGCTACCTCTTCATCTACCATCGGGATTAGTTTTATACTTAAATAATTGTTATTTGGTGCCTGCATTAAGCATGAACATTATATCAGGATCTTGTTTATTGCGAGACAGTTACTTGTTTAAATCCGAGAATAATGGTTGTTCGATTTATATGAGTAATGTGTTTTATGCACATGCACCTTTGATAGATGGTCTATTCATATTGAATCTCGATAGTAGAAATACACATATTAATAACATTGAGGCTAAACGTTTGAAATCAAGCGATAATTTGACCTATATGTGGCACTGTCGTCTTGGTCACATTGGAGTGAAACGTATGAAGAAACTCCATTCCGATGGACTTCTTGAATCACTTGATTTTGAATCACTTGAAAGATGCGAAGCATGTCTGATGGGTAAAATGACTAAGACTCCATTTTCTGGTATAATGGAGCGAGCTACGGACTTACTGGAAATCATACATACCGATGTGTGTGGTCCAATGAGTGTAGCATCGCGCAGTGGTTATCGTTATGTTCTTACCTTCACGGATGACTTGAGTAGATATGGGTATATCTATTTCATGAAACATAAGTCCGAAACTTTCGAGAAGTTTAAGGAGTTTCAAAGTGAGGTAGAGAATCAACGTAACAAGAAGATTAAATTTCTACGTTCTGATCGTGGAGGTGAATATCTAAGTTACGAGTTTGGCGAGCATTTAAAGAAGTGCGGAATACTTTCACAATTGACACCGCCGGGAACACCACAGCGTAATGGTGTGTCTGAACGTCGTAATCGAACTCTCTTAGATATGGTTCGTTCTATGATGTCACTTACAGATTTACCGCTATCATTTTGGGGTTATGCATTAGAAACAGCCGCATTCACTTTAAATAGGGCACCATCTAAATCCGTTGAAACGACACCGTATGAATTATGGTTTGGGCAGAAACCTAAATTGTCGTTCCTTAAAGTTTGGGGATGCGAAGCCTATGTAAAGAAGTTACAGCCGGACAAGCTTGAACCCAAAGCGGAAAAATGCGTCTTCATAGGATACCCGAAGGAAACTATTGGGTATACCTTCTATCATAGATCCGAAGGCAAAATCTTTGTTGCCAAGAATGGATCCTTTCTAGAGAAGGAATTTCTCTCGAAAGAAGTGACTGGAAGGAAAGTAGAACTCGACGAGGTTGTCGAACCTTCTCTCGAAATTGCGAGTAGCGCAGCACCGGAAGAAGTTCCTGTGGTGCCTGCACCAATAAGAGAGGAAGCTAATGATAGTGATCATGAAACTTCGGTTGAAGTTGCTACAGAGCCTCGGAGGTCAACGAGAACTCGTACCACTCCAGATTGGTATGATTCCGTTATGAATGTCATGTTGGTGGACAACACCGATGACCCCGAGACATATGAGGAAGCGATGATGAGCCCAGATTCCAATAAATGGCAAGAAGCCATGAAATCCGAGATTGGATCCATGTACGAAAACCAAGTATGGACTTTGGTGGACTTACCGGATGGCCGGAAGGCTGTCGAGAACAAATGGATTTTCAAGAAGAAAACAGATGCTGATGGTAATATTACTGTCTATAAAGCTCGACTTGTCGCAAAAGGGTTTCGACAAATTCAAGGAGTTGACTACGATGAGACTTTCTCACCGGTAGCGAAGCTAAAGTCTGTGAGGATAATGTTAGCAATCGCTGCATATTATGATTATGAGATATGGCAGATGGATGTCAAAACAGCATTCCTCAATGGAGACATTGATGAAGAGTTGTATATGATACAACCCAAAGGTTTTGTCGATTCTAAAGATGCTAACAAGGTATGCAAGCTTCAACGGTCCATCTATGGATTGAAGCAAGCATCCCGAAGTTGGAATCAACGTTTTGATAAGGTAATCAAAAGTTTTGGTTTTATACAAACTTATGGAGAAGCTTGTATTTACAAGAAAGTGAGTGGGAGCTCTGTAGCATTCTTAATACTGTATGTGGATGACATATTGTTGATTGGGAATGATGTAGACCTTCTTAATAGTGTCAAGGAGTATTTGAATAATAGTTTTTCAATGAAGGATCTTGGCGAAGCAGCTTATATATTAGGCATAAAGATTTATAGAGATAGATCGAAACGCCAAATATCATTGTCACAAAGTACATATTTGGACAAAGTTCTAAAGAGGTTTGGAATGGAAGATAGCAAGAAAGGGTTCTTGCCCATGTTGCCCAATACGACCTTGAGTAAAACTCAAAGTCCGACATCGGCAGAAGATAGAGAAAGGATGAGTAAGACTCCCTATGCCTCAGCCATAGGATCTCTAATGTATGCCATGCTATGTACTAGACCCGACATCGCATATGCTGTTAGTTTAACTAGCAGATATCAAAGTGATCCAGGAGTGGATCATTGGACAGCGGTCAAAAACATCCTTAAGTACTTGAGAAGAACTAAGGATATGGTTCTTTCTTATGGAGGTGATGAACAGCTCGTTGTTAATGGTTACACCGATGCTAGTTGGAACACCGATCCGGATGATTCTAAATCACAATCTGGATACGTATTTATTTTGAATGGTGCAGCAGTTAGCTGGAGGAGTGCAAAGCAAAGCGTTGTGGCGAGATCTTCAACTGAATCGGAATACATGGCTGCTTCGGAGGCTTCACAAGAAGCGATATGGATGAAAGAGTTCATTACAGAGCTGGGTGTGGTTCCTAGTGCGCTGGACCCAATGTCTATCTACTGTGATAACATGGGCGCCATAGCCAATGCGCAAGAACCAAGATCACACAAGAAGCTGAAGCATATCAAGCTACGTTTTCACGCTATTCGAGAACATATCCAGGATGGGGATATAAAGATTTGCAAAGTACACACAGATCTGAATGTGGCGGATCCGTTGACTAAACCTCTCCCGAGGGCAAAACATGACCAACACCAAACTGCCATGGGTGTTCGGTATATTACCATGTAATCTAGATTAGATGACTCTAGTGCAAGTGGGAGACTGTTGGAGATATGCCCTAGAGGCAATAATAAATATAGTTATTATTATATATCTTTGTGTTTATGATAAATGTTTGCATTCATGCTATAATAGTATTAACAAGGAAACCATTAATACTTGTGTGATTTGTAAACTTAATTTGAAGTCCCTAGTATAGCCTCTATACTTCACTAGCTTGTTGGTTGATTGATGATGTGGTTTCTTTGTCATGAACATTGAGATGTTATCAACAACAAGATCATATCGTTAGGAGAATGATATGGTGGACATACTCCTATAGACAAGCGTAGCATAAAGATCAAGTCATTTCAATAGTTCAATTGCTATATGCTTTCTGATACATAGTAACCTAATTCCTTCGACCATGAGATCATGCATATCACCTTTACTGGATGGATGCTTTGATGTCATCAAACACCACACCGTAACAGGGTGGCTATAAAGGTGGCATTGAGTGTTCGGAAAGTATTGGTTGAAACACATGGATCAAGAGTGGGATTTGTCCATCCACATGACGGATAGATATACTCTGGGCCCTCTCGGTGAAATGTCATCCAATTAGCTTGCAAGCATGTGACTTGGTCACAAGGGATCACATATCACGGGAACGAGAAAAGAGTACTTATCAGTAACGAGGATGAACTAGGTATGCAGAGATACCGACGATCATAACCTCGGATAAGTAACATATCGTGAGACAAAGGGAAATTGGTATCGTATGTAAGTGGTTCATTCGATCGCAAAGTAATCGTAGAAATATGTGGGAGCCATATGAATTTCCAGATTCCTCTATTGGTTATTGTTCGGAGAAGTGTCTCGATCATGTCTGCATAATTCACGAACCGTAGGGAGACACACTTAAGGATTCGACGTTGTTTGAGTAGTTATGGTATTATGAGAAAGAGACCGAATGTTGTTCGGAGTCTCGGATGGGATCCGGGATATCACGAGGAGATCCGGAATGGTCCGGAGAATAAGATTCATATAAGGAAAGTCCCGTTTCGGAGTTCGGGAATGATTCCGGTGTTTTCATCGGGGATATTCTAGAAGGTTCTGGATTGTCCGGCACTCCGGGGGGGAAGGGGTACATGAATGTGTCATTACATATTGGAATGATTGCATCATGTACTAAGTGTTCTTGCTGTCCCAAATATAGGATTAAATTGAATCCTAAAACAGAAAAGTCAAATGTCTAGTTTGAAAGTCAAACTGCCAAAACAAGAAACTGTGGGAAACAAGCAAGAGGAGTTGGAACCAACCTGGAGGAGGAGTTGGACTCCTCCAGGCCGGCGCCCAGCCCTAGGCCGAGTTGGGGAGGGACTCCCTCCCTCCCCTGGCGCGCCCACACCCTCCCACCTATATAAGGAGGGGCAGGGCTCCCCTCCTAGACACACAAGTTTCCTATCCTCTAAACTAAACCCTAGATCTAGACCCCGGTTTAGAGCTATTCGGTTTAGAGCCTTCTAATTGGTTTAGAGCCCTCTAATTGGTGTGTCTAATTACTAGACCACTAATAGCCTCTCTCATAAGCTCCACCATACTCGCACCGGCTTAAGGCGAAGCCCTGCGGGATTTCCCCTCTACCTCCGGTACCACGCCGTTGTGCTGCCGGAATCGCGAGGAGAGTGCTACAACCTCCGCTGCCTGCTGGAACAAGGGAGAGGAAGGTCTTCGTCGAGTACCGAACGTGTGACCGACTGCGGGAGCGCTGCGGGAACGCGGCGCCGGAAGGATCGTCTACGCGATCTTGAGATCGGAAAGAGTACGACTACATCACCCACGAGAATCTGCTCTCGTTAAACACTTTGGAATCTTCGAGGGTGAGTTATTCCATCGACTCGTTGCTACAATCTAATAGATAGATCTTGGCTTGTTTGTTTGTATGCGATAGAAAATTTTTGTTTTCCATGCTACGAACCCCTACATAGTATGCCCCAGCCGCCGCCATAGACAAACAAAATCGTTACATACCAAGCCGCTGCAGATCTCTTTTCTTCTGCCGCCGCCAAACAAACTCTCCACATACAAACATACCCAAAACCTAGATACAATCAAAGCCAACAAAAACCCGCTGCAGATCTTCCTGCTGCACACATACACCCATCTCCTGTCATCGCTGTAGTACTCATCTTCATGGCAACGTCCTCGTCATCTTCTGTCACTGCATTGGCTGCAGCTCTTGGTGCGCCGCCATATCAACTTCTTACACGGGAGAATTCCCTCGTGTGGAAGGCTCTCGTGATCCCCGCCCTTCGCGGTGCTCATGTCCTGAACTTGGTGAAGGGGCTTGAGCCGTCTCTTGATGAAGAGATTGAGGTGGAAGATGCAGATAGCAAAAAGATTAAAGTTGAGAACCCAGCATATGTCACTTGGATTACAAGAGATCAACAGGTCCTGAGGTATATCCTAAATTCTTTGTCGCCAGATATCCTGTCTCTTGTCATTGGTTTTGAGACATCTGCTGAAGTCTGGAAATCTCTTGAGTCCCTTACCACCACTCCCTCTCGCTCCCGGACACAACAACTTCGTTCTGCATTGAATGACACAAAGAAAGGTGACATGTCTGCTGAAAAATATTTTGCCACAATGAAAAATATTTCCTCTCAACTTGCTGCTGCTGGGAAATCCCTTGATGATGATGAGTTAATCTGGTCTATTTTGCATGCTCTTGGAGACTCTTACAATACTCTCAAAACTGCTGTAAATGCCAACCCCAATACCACTCGCAATGACCTTTTTAACCAGCTCCAAGCCTTTGATCAGCTTCACAGGGCAGATGAGGGTGCTGATGCGTTCACCTCATCAGCCAATATGGCACGGCGTGGTGCTGATCGCCAACCCCAGCCGCGTGCACGCCCAGATGATAGGCTCCTGGAGGACCGGGACTCTCGCCAACGTCAACAGGAAAATTGTGGTTACAATCGTTCCTATGATGATCGTCGCCCCTATGATGATCGTCGAAGCTATGAGGATCGTCGGGGATACACAGACCGTGGCCGCAATTATGATGACCGCCCAAGGTGCCGTGATGATGATGGAGGAAGGCGCCGTGATGACAGTGGTCGCGATGATGGACGTCGTCATGGTCGTGACCCCACCCCCTATGTTAATGTGACATGTCAGATATGCAAGATTCATGGTCATCCTGCCAGTGATTGTTGGTGGCGGTTTCAGGGAGACCGTGATCGTCGTGATGATAGTGATCGTGGTGACCGTGGAGACAAGGGTGCTAATTTGGCATCTTATGGTGTAGACACTAATTGGTATGGAGACACCGGTGCCACCAATCATGTTGCCCATCAGTTGAGCAAGCTCTCTGTTCAATAAAAGTACACTGGCCATGACCGAGTCCATACAGTAGATGGTAAAGGTATGCAAATCTCTCACATAGGTCATTCAATGTTGTGTACTCCCCATAGTTCTCTACATCTCAAAGATATTCTTCATGTTCCTGATGCATCAAAGAATCTTCTTTCAGTTCATAAACTTACACTAGATAATGATGTCTTTCTTGAGTTTCATCCTCATTTTTTCTTGATTAAGGATCAGGCCACAAGGAGGGTTCTATTTAAAGGTCCATGCCGTGATGGTCTCTATCCACTAGTTCCTCTATCAACAGGGTCTACCAAGCAAGCATTCGTCACAATAAAGCCGTCGTCTTCTACATGGCATCGTCGTTTAGGTCATCCATCCTCTTTTGTGGTTCAGCAGATTCTTAGGAAACATCATATTTCTCATTCACCAGAAATAAACCCATATATTTGTGATCCTTGTCAACTAGCTAAGAGTCGTCAGCTACCATACCCTATCTCTACTAGTGTTTCCACTGTTCCTTTGGAGCAAGTGTTTTCTGATGTATGGGGGCCAGCACATGTCTCTGTTGGCAAACACTTATATGATGTAAGCTTTATTGATGACTTCAGTAAATTTACTTAGATTTATTTGCTCAAAAATCGCTCTGAAGTTTATCAAGTGTTTCTCAATTTTCAGCAACTTGTTGAAAGAAAGTTCAATCAAAAAATCATCACTATGCAAACTGATTGGGGTGGTGAATATGAAAAACTCCATGGTTTCTTTCAAAAAGTAGGCATTACTCATCATGTCTCTTGTCCACATGCACACCAACAAAATGGTTCAGCTGAGCGTAAACATCGTCATATAGTTGAAGTTGGCCTTGCTCTTCACATGCATCCATGCCTCTTAAGTTTTGGGATGAAGTTTTTCTTACTGCCACTTTTCTCATAAATCTTCTGCCTAGCAAGGTCATCAATTTTGACACTCCTGTTGAACGTCTTCTTCAAACAAAGCCAAATTATGAATCCCTTCGAGTTTTTGGGTGTGCATGCTGGCCTAATCTTCGCCCATATAATAAAATAAAACTTTCTTTTTGTTCTACTAAGTGTGTTTTCTTAGGCTATAGTCCTCGTCACAAAGGATTTAAACGTCTAGACACCAAAACAGGTCATGTCTATATCTCTCGAGATGTGGTTTTTGATGAAAAAGTTTTTCCTTTTGCTGATCTACATCCTAATGTTGGTTCACGTCTTAAGAAGGACATTCTTCTTTTACCTACACACAATGGGGACACACATATTGATGATTCTATGAGTTTGCATATTATACCAAATGTTACTAATCCTGTACTTGCAGATACTGCTGAGGTTGAACAGATAGCAGGAGAAAATTCCAGCCAAAACACTGAATTAACAATGCAAAACAGTGCAGATACTCATTCAGTCAATTCCAGCCAAAGCACTGATTCCAATGCAGATTCTGCATCATCCTCGGATCAGGAGCGTGTGGATCCCAGAGAAGATTCTTCTGCACCCTCGCATGCAACCAATGAAGTTGTTTCCCGCTCGCGGCGCTCGAGGTCCTGCTCGCGGTCCTTTTCACCCAGGCGAGTGCGTTCTCTGTCACCAGCCACACAGCCACAGGACACCAGGTCGCGGTCGCTGTCACCCGGCCCCTCTCCTGCGTCACTGTCACGTGCGTCCAGCCCCGCAGGGTCGCTGCTGCCTGCAGCGCGTCCTTCACATGCATGCGACACGGGAAACGAGACAAACAGTGCTCACTCTGGATCCTCTATGAATACTGATAGTACTAGTATAGCTAAAAATTCTGAGGCTGAAACTTCTAAGGCTGAAAACTCTGCTGAAAATTCTGGATCTTCTCCACCAGAACAATTACAACCACAAATGGTGACACGTCTCCAACGAGGTATCAGAAAACCAAAAACATATACTGATGGTACTATTCGTTATGGTTTGTTTACTTCCACAGGTGAACCGTCTACACTGTCTGAAGCTCTCTCTAATGATCGTTGACATAGAGCTATGACAGAAGAATATCATGATCTTATGGAAAATAAAACTTGGAAGCTTGTTCCTCCTAATTCCACCAAGCATATTATTGACTGCAAATGGGTATACAGAGTAAAAAGAAATGCAGATGGCACAGTTGATAGATACAAGGCTCACCTTGTTGCAAAAGGTTTCAAACAAAGATAAGGCATAGACTATGAGGACACTTTTAGTCCTGTTGTTAAGTCAGCCACTATTAGGCTTGTTTTGTCAGTTGCTGTTTCTCGTGGTTGGAAGTTAAACAACTAGATGTCAAGAACGCGTTTCTCCATGGTGTTCTGGAAGAGGAAGTTTACATGAGACAACCCCCTGGGTTTGAAGATTCTCAAACTCCACACTATATATGTAAACTTGACAAAGCCTTATATGGTCTCAAACAAGCTCCTCGAGCCTGGTATTCCAGATTAAGTACAAAACTTCAAGCACTTGGTTTTGTTCCTTCTATAGCAGATATATCGCTTTTCCTTTACAAACAGTCAGGTGTTATGATCTTTGTTCTGATTTATGTTGATGACATTATTGTTACCAGTTCTTCAGAACAGGCTGTCATGACTCTTCTGAGAGGTTTAAAGGATGATTTTGCTCTCAAGGATCCGGGAAATCTTCATTTTTTCTTGGGTATTGAGGTAAAAGAAATGAATGATGGTCTATGTCTTACTCAAGAGAAATATGCTACTGACCTCCTCACCAAAGTTGGTATGAGACTATGCACTCCATGTCCTACACCTCTATCCTCTACTGAAAAATTATCTCTTGGTGAGGGAATTCCTCTTGGTCCTGATGATATCACTGAATACAGAAGTATTGTTGGAGCTTTACAATATCTAACACTGACAAGGCCTGATATTTCTTTCTCGGTTAATAAGGTTTGTCAGTTTCTACATGCTCCAACAACTTCTCACTGGACAGCTGTTAAGAGAATTTTGAGATATATTCAAGGGACCTTGAAAACTAGACTCGTTTTTCAGAGATCTTCATCTAGTCTACTCAGTGCTTTCTCTGATGTAGATTGGGCAGGCTGTCTTGATGATAGGCGATCCACAGGAGGTTTTGCTGTATTCTTTGGACCAAACTTGATATCATGGAGTGCTAGAAAACAAGCCACTGTTTCCAGATCCAGTACAGAAGCTGAATATAAAGCACTTGCAAATGCTATAGCTGAATTAATTTGGGTTGAATCTCTTCTTGGTGAACTTGGGGTTTTACTAAAGGAAAAGCCATGCTTATGGTGTGATAATCTGGGAGCAACATATTTATCTGCAAATCCTGTCTTCCATGCAAGGACTAAACATATTGAGATTGATTTTCATTTTGTTAAAGAAAGGGTTGCAAACAAGATGCTTGAGATCAAGTTTATATCTAGCAAAGATCAAGTTGCAGATGGCTTTACAAAGGCACTTCCAGTTAAGGAGCTAAATGAGTTTAGACATAATCTCAATCTTTCAGAAGGTTGAGATTAAGGGGGCTATTAAACATCACATGTAAACATCTTGTAACGTCTTATCTAGAGTTTGTTACCAGTATGGAGTAGTACTCCACCCGGACTTCTCTCACCTGTATTCCTTCCCCCTTCGATGGGTTATATCAACGCGTAACCGAGCCGAGGCAAAGGCATCGTTCGATCCTAGAAATCTAACAGGTTCTACTTCCCCACAGCACCGACGCCCGACACCTGAGCTAGGGCCGGGATCCCTCGGGCTCCATGGCTAGAGCTAGATGAGATGTAGGCATGTATGGACTTGTGATGATGATCGTTGTCATTTGTTTCGATGATGATGATCGTGTTTGAATGATGATGGACTTGATGATGTTGATCTATGTGTGTATTGTCTCTTGTGAATGCTTTGAATTAATGTTGTGATTATTGCTATGAAAATGAAATGAAAATGCAAAAAAAATCTACACAGAGGCTAGGTACCAGGGCCGGGAGTTGGGCTGGGCCAAATGGCAGGCCTGTGCCGACGACACATCCTCGCCACGCTGTCACACGACGCTTGCTGGGCTGGGCTGGCCAGGCATGTGCCGATGGCAAAGCCCTCAGCACAGCCTCACCACGGTGCCACGCGGCGCGTCTTGGGCTAGGCTAGCATGTGCCAACGACTAGTATGGGCCTTCGGCCCACCTCGCTACCCCGAAGGCGACGACCATGTGGGCTACACCATAAAACGTTTGTGCTGAGGGGATACGCCGACGACCGCTCTCGGCACAGCCAATGTCGACGACAATTCTAGGCTGTGCCGAGGGTGGCCAGCCCTCGGCGCCTCGCGCGTTTCCTTTAGTGCGTTGCAAGGATGGATCTAAAGCTGCTGCATGCATTTGTGCGTTTATGTGTAGAGCAGCGGACGGGGAGCCGCAACAACGACGCATGCATGGCAACGAACACCCACATCTCAGGCCCATCTTAAAATAATTACTTCCTCTATCCTCATTTAAAGGGCACATGCAGCAAGTCTTATGGTCCTAGGCTTTCTTTGATTAGGGCTAATTTTGATTTTACTAATTTTCTAATTGGCTCTTTCTTAAAATTAAATGTTTATATATCCTAAACATTAAATCCTAAACCTTAAACTATAAACTTGTTAGGATTATTTTGAAATTGCATGATTTTTAACATGTGTTCTTTAAACCCGAACGAAAGGAGTAGTCCCTTTGCAAATCGATTTGAGCTTGGCCGCGTAATTAAGCACGTTTGTCGCGCTATCTTTTGCTAGCTTCTAAACTAGCTAGGGATCGGATCAACAAAAGCGAGCGATCGAGCCTGACATTTCTAGCTAGGCTGATCTATCCTCGTGCGAGCGACAGAAGACTAATTTTAGGCACACAAGCGGTCACATCACCGACTTCTAGCATCATGTTTGGTTAAAACTTGAACGGGAAGGATGTTATTTCGCTTTCAAAAAAAATCAATGCAGCATGTCTTAGTTGATACTCATATCTTATTGATTACTTCCTCCGTTTATAAATATAAGACATTTTAGCTTTGTAAAATAAGTGTATTTATACGTCTTTTAGTTTATATATTTACTTTAAACCGTCACGAACCTATACACTAAAAGACGTCTATATACTTCGATTTATAAAGCTAAAACGTCTTATATTTCTAAACGGAGGGCGAATAAACATATGCATGATCCCGTGGCAAAAATAGAATAATTCTTCCTTTTCGTGCAATACGCCAAACATAGTGCGCTTTTTTTAGAAAGAAGCATATATTAATAATATATTAATATCGCAAGATACCAATTACATCTAGCCTCTGCAACAACGCATTACCCTAATGGCTTTATGGATGCACACAGCCAAAAAAAGAAAAAAAATTATAGGGAAAAAAGTCCCGTTTAGTGATCTATACCCTACAACAGCGACCAAACACCACCAAGGCATCACCAAAAATCCATCCTCTCCAAAGAGACGCCTCCAAGAAGGGAACAATGCACTAGCGCCGTCATCTTCCTGATCATCGATCATAGGTTTTTACCCTAGAAAAAGTTCGCGCTGACAAAACAATGCATTCAACAAGGTCATTGTCAGGCACAACCAATTAAGACCAGACCTTGGATTTTCACCCCGCAGCTTGAACTCTGGAAATCTCCTGTACTGACGCCCCCACTTTCCAATATCCCTGCTCCAAGACCTAGAACACTAAGCCAAAACCTCATCAAAATCAGATCACCGTTACCATTCTTCAGACCTTGGCTTTCATGTTATTCTCCACGATTGACTTCATCATGGGACTAATAGCATGTCCTTGATGACAACAGTCTATAAAGCTTCACATCATTCCCTTTGAAACCAAATGGTCAGATAAAACATGGTTGCGCGCGACCGAGATCCATCCAATCTGGCGAACTCCGGCATGTCGTCCATTGGAGTTCATCAGCGGAATCTTTCGGAACACAACACTCTGACCAGATCGATAAAGTCATGGAGTAGGTAGATCTTCGTCCTGGCGCGAGAGGGATCCTAGGACCACCCCCTTTATTCAAAGCCAGACCGGAAGCCCCCACACCGTCGGTCTTCACCGGTCACCAAGACCCACTGGAATAGAACAACAGATCCATGGTGACCCAGGCCGCCATGACCGCTAGCTCGACGAAGAGACAACACCACAGGTGGAGACTAGATGAACGAGCACCGACCCGCAGCCCACCATCCCAGATCGGATCAGATGGTCCGCTAGTCCGCCGCGCCGCCAACCGTATCTGAGCACGTCGCCGCATCGCCGCTCCACCCCAATCGCTGCCCCTCCACCTCGCCAAGAGCGGCCACGGCACCAGCTCTTTACGTAGGCTCCGTCCAACGCCGGGAAATCCCTCCCTTCCATCACGCTGGGGCCAGGAGGCCGGATCCCCGCCGCCTCCATCATCGGCGCCGCGCTCTTAGGCCGGCGGGCCTCCGAGGGCGACGAGGAAGAGGGGCAAGGAGAGGAGAGGTGGCGGCGGCGCTAGGATAGGCTCCCTTGGTCGCCAGGAGGAGGCGACACGAGGGGAGCCAGAGTGGACGAAGGCCAGCGTTATCTGATGCCTACTGGCAACTGGGCATGCTCTTATTCAAACATAGTGCGCTTATTCGCATTGACAGGAGAACGGGAACGGCAAACTTGTGAGCATCACACAAATCCCGGTGGAATGGAGGTCGCACAAATTTGGCTAGGAAGACGTACGTGTGACAGGGTGCAAGGTCTACGTACGCACATGCATGAACTGGTCTCGATCTGCACGAACAATGAAAGGGATCAGATTTTCCGGCGTCAGCGTCACCGAGATTAGTTGGATATGTGCTTTTGGCCTGTTGCAGCCCTTCGCTAACAAAATCTCGTAGGCTTTTCGCGCGGATGCATTTGGTCTGGCTTGAATAAGGAAATTAACGGATGTTGCAGGACAAACATTATACAGAAAGGGTGAGCTAGCTACTAGCAGTTCGATGCATGTAGATCATCCACTCGGCCATGGTGAGGCCTGAGAATCGACCAACGAGCTGAAACTATGACGGCACGTATTTGTGAGAAATTCATTGCTTGGAAATAAAATCTTCGATCTGATGTTGCTTCTTCAATCTTGTCGAGCTGAGTTCATTCTAATCGAGCTAGCAAACTTAGCCCGTTCTTTATTATGAGTAGCACATCAGATAGATACTTTGTGGAGCTAAAATCGAGATTATTAGTATGAAAGCAAAATGATTTACGTTTATAATAGAGCTTTCCAGAGCCTTCACGAGCTTTGTTTTGGCTGGTCTCGAGCCTGTCCCGATGGCAAGCCTGAATGCCAATTTAGACCTGCCCGAGTGCATACCGAGCTTAGTAGCAAGCTCAAATGCCAATTCATATATGTTGGCTCGAGATCTAAACCTAGCAGCATGCTTGAATACCCTAAGCGCCTGGGTCTAAACCCTCATAGGCAACGAAGGTGTGGCTTGTCGCGCAATCCTATCACTGATGTGGGAGGCACATCGACTATGGTGGAACAAACTGCGCACCCCTCACTGGCAGCGGAGTTCAACCAATCGCTGTTAGTGATGTGAGGCCACATCAAAGTTCATTTTTTGGTCTTGAATGTGGCCCTTACGACAAAAATGCATACAAGGACTTCTGCCTAACAGTGTGCATCAAGGTCTTGTATGTAGCTCAGAGGTGTTTGTCTGTCGTGTGCTCGCAAAGTACTTCAAAATGATACTTCCACATGTAGCATAGTCATGCAAAGTTTGAAAATACCTTTTTTTTTTCACATATCCAGTTCATTGTTGGCATCTATTTCACTAACAAACTTGATGCATACAACATATATTTTAATCTTTGGCGCTAAATAAGAAATTATAACTTAGAATTTGAGAATATTGTCATCATCCTATCTAGCTTCAAATATTACTCTTGCTATTATAGCATGATTTATTGTTTAGTGTCAAGGCCCTGAATTTATTTTGATTAGAAAAAAATCATGAACCTTAAACCTATATTCGTATGGCTTGTGTCACATCTATTTCTATTATATACTAAAAGCAATATAAGGGTGTTTTTCGAGGCATCTGGTTGATCCACATCATCCGAATTATATTAACCATTAGATCTACTATTTACGGTTACGATTTAAAGATAAAAAAGTTACATAGAAAGAGATTGGTACAAACATAAGTCAAAGGTGTCACGTATTAGGAGAACAAAACGCGTGCAAATAGGCAACCATAGGGATCCACGTATGCATGCTCCAAACAGATTTGACAGAAAAAATAAAGGATATCTCGCTGGCATGAACCAACACGATGGAGTCCGGTTTAAAAAGGAAAAAACAAAAGTAGGCAGAACCGGCAGCAGCGTGGGTCGTCAAGACACTGTCAAAGACATGTCAAAAAGAAAAAAAAAACGTCGTCGATGATTGATCACTAGGAATATGGAAGCAGTACGTGCATGAAAATAATGTATGTTAATTAATATAGGGAAAATACTGATAAAAACTATCCACTAGAAAAATTAACTATTGCTTGAGATGAATGAAGAAGAGTAATAACTTTGCCATTGGCCGAGGCATCACAAAATTCATGACCGATCGAAGGAAAAGTGGAGTGTTTGTCCATTCAATTGTTAATATGTTTTGTCAAATGAGAGAGGGTGAGTCTTGGATATTATTGATCATGGTGATATATGCAGCTATACTAGACCACTCGCATATCCCATGATTATGCCTCACATATTGCACCCGAGTATAAGAAATATACAGACTATATATCATATTAAAACATCTAGATATCATTATAGTATTGAAATTGTTGAAAAATATATTATCACATTTGTTCATCTAGGATAAAAAATTATAATCGATATACTCCCTCCGTCCAAGAAAGGATGTCAGAGATTGTCTAAGTTCGTATGTAGTACATATGAATTTAGATTTAATTGGTCTAAATTCGTTTAGACAAATCCCCGACATCCTTTCTAGGATGGAGGGAGTATAAAACTTTGATAAGGTGGATGAATATTATGACCATATCATATAAATCTATAGCTATATAACACACTATTTATTTTTCACATATTCTTCATGAAATTCACAATAAGAAACGAAAAAATGTGACTTTTTCCGTAAGAACTTCATATCAAGTACGATTATGCCTCACATATTGCACCCAAGTATGAGAAATATAAAGACTAAATATCATATTAATACATCTAGATATCATTATATTATTAAAATTGTTGGAAAATAGATTATCAAATTTCTTCATCTAGGCTAAAAATTATATTCAATATTTATAACTTTGGTAAGGTGGATGAATATTAGACGTCTATCATACAAATCTATAGCTATATAACACTTACTATTTATTATTTTATCATTTTCTTTGTGAAGTTCACAATAATAAATGAGAGAAAAATGTGATTTTTCCGTAAGAGCTCCATATCAAGTAATATGACTGAGCTTTGTATATAATTTACATGTTAATATGCACATGTAATTATTCTTTCTTCCATGGACAAGTGTCATGGGAAATTTAAGTATGGTGAGCATGAGCACAAGCTTTTGTAAAAGAAATGCACTAATTGAAGAAATATAACATCAACTCGAATCACATTGAGGTGTTTTGTATAGGAGAACATGCAAAAGACACATGTATAAGATAACAATATGTTCTAATTTAGTAACACATCATATCCAATAAGGGATGGGTATGAATACTCCCTCCGTCCGGGTTTATTAGGCTAACACGCAGTTTAAGAAATATGTTTGACTACAAATTTGACCAACAAAATATGAATCATATGTCACAAAAATTATATCATTAGATTCTACGTCCATGTCATTTAAGTGTGTAAGAACAACTGAATTTGGTAGATACAAGTTTGAGCGTACACATATGAAGATGATAACATGCATGCATGAACGGGTGGTAGGGTGCAACGATCACAATGGCTGAAACAAACAAAGAAGTAGTTTAATAGGAACCACCAATTCTTATAAGGACCGTACATAAGGCACATAATATATTATGATAGAGTGTGTAACAAAGTGTTTTCTAATATGGCACTATGGGGAAACACCTCGATATATTATGTTGCAAAAATTAATAATCATTGTTGCTATGTTGCAATAGCATCAATGGTGAGACATGTGGATGAACAACAATAGGTTTAGATGCAATCCATACATTAATTTAATTGTTTGTGAACTTACTAAAAACTATTGATGGAAATATACCAATTATCAGGGATTAGTGGAAGCTAGAAAGTTGAGTAATGATACGAGATATAATATATTTCATCTTCCTTGGTGACATATAAGGTCCTATTAATGATGATGACCGATGGAAATATTTATACCAAAAATTTGCTCGGATGTACAAATGACTTACATCTTATAATTTTCTTTTATTTCAAGACCTAGATTGTTTAATTTTGTTGTTAGTGTTACTTTCAAGTAACTATATAATTTTTTTTCGTACATATTGTTTAATTAGAAGTAATTTGAACCTTTAAAATCATTGTAATCAAACAATAAATTGACTACTTTTAACATAATGAAAATACATCATTCAAATTGGTGAGAAAAATACACGCGAGAAGAGCCTAGACCAAGTGGAGAGAAAAATGCTGATATAATACATATTCTTTTGAATAGTTGTTGTTGTTGTACAAACTTGTATTTGAATTTCCTTACATTTTTACTGATATAAAAAAATTAATGGAAAATAAATTTTAATATATTTACAACAAATGTGACATATTTTTTAAGACCACAAAATCGCTTTAGTTTTTACCCCAAAATGGAAAATGTAAATATCCACAAACTATGAAATTAGTTCTCGGACACTACCAAAAGAATAAAGATGTGGCCCTCGCATACCAGGTCAACGATAAAAACGCAATCCGGGGTCCCTAAGTGCTTGCTCGGCAGCTTCACCGCAACGTCGCCGTGGACGGACCACTTAGGACACGGTGGTTGCCAGCACACTGCAACCGCAACAAGGACAAGCCTCGCCAGACAGAGAGCCAGCCAATTCAAGGAAGACGACCTTCCTCCCTTTGGCACATCGGCCGAGAGGAGAGAAGCGAGCCAGTGAAGAACTATAGCTCGACGCGACAACCCTTCGGTCAGAGGATCTAGCAGTCAGACGGAGGCTGTCTGTTGACCACCGGAGGGTGGGCGGCGTTGCTCTGTCAACTGAACCACTCGTGATGAGCTCATATTTTCCTATGGCACGAATGTAATAATTTGGAGACAACGTCATTTGTGTGGAACCGTGGATACCGGACATAATGGGTATGTATGTGTGTGTGTGTGTATATATATATATATATATATATATATATATATATATATATATATATATATATATATATATATATATATAGAGAGTGGCGCTATTTGATACCTAGGGTGTAGAATAGTTATTTTACACCCACCCTCTATCTTAAGAACTGTATATTATTTTTACGTCACGTAAATTTTGTCTTACTTCGTAAGTCGAGAAGAACATAAGAAAATTTAGAAATGACATAATTTTTTTTGTTTACATGCCGTATAAAATTACAATGTAAAATACATATTTTTGGTGTTTCTTACACTATAATGACTCATAAATTTTATTTTTATATCGAAATTTTTGGTTGTGGTGAATATATAAACATAATAATTCATATACAGAACATAATTTTTTCAATTTAACAACGTAAAAATATGTTGGGTGCAAAATAAGTATTCTGCACCCTGGGTGCTGAATAGGGTTTATATATATATATATATATACTATATAATTTGTCTAGAGGTGGTTTAACCTTTTTCATCCGTCAAAATTTTGGACGGTTTTGCCCTTAACTTTTCGTAAATATTACAAAGGTGCCACCGCCGTGAAACTGGTTCGGCCTTCTCGAGGAAAAAAAATCCTCCATCGTGCCTCGAGCTCATCCTCCGCCGAGCCCGCCGCCGCAGTCGTGTTCCCGTCGGCGCTTGAGATTAGCCTGCCGCAGACAGCTTCTCCCGTCGCGGCTTGGATCTCCTCTCGTCGTTCGTGCACCGGCCATCCTGCAGAACAAAGCTGAACCGGTCTTCCCCATCCCGGCCACCATCGTTCTCCGGCGACCGCAGGCGCGGAAACCGATGACAGGACCTCTGTCCCAGCCATAGAGTTAGCAGAGGATGCTAGAAATTCCGGCGGCGACACGGAGATGACCGGGGTGGATGCGCTCTCCAAGATTTCTCCGTCCATACGTCCCTGCTCCTCTCCAGCCGATGAGAGGCCGACCCCGCCCCTGCTCCTCCTCTTAGCAGCAGCGACTGACGGGAGAAGCACACCCGTGCTAGCTGATGACATGTTCGGCTACCCCTTAATCTGAAACTCAAACCAAACTGTTTTTAGCTGTTGCGATTGTCAGGCAAGAAGGCTAACTGGAACTGAAAATATTAATGCTTTTCTTTTGGTGTTTGAGGGTAAACACTCTTTCTCGAAATCTTTGTCCACTCGAAGTATTCTACATTTGATTAATTAGGATTTAGTCAAGATCTTATAGGGTAGTGCGATTTAGTTTTCAAGTTACGCTTACCTTTCTTTTATAAAAATCTTGCATCAAGTAGCACTTAACATTTTTTCGGTTGTACTATTGGTTGTTGAGACCGTTCTACTCTCTCCGTTTCAAAATATAAAATATTTTAACTTTATGAATCAAATGTATCTAGACTTTTTTTAGTACATAGATTCACTCATGTTTAGAATAAACCTACGTATTAAAAGAATTCTAGATATATCATCTTCAAAACCTAAAACATCTTATATTTTAAAATGGAGGGAGTGCATATTATAGTGCTTGCCACGAGACCCTTGGAGGCATTTCTCGCCTTTACCGTAGTTTTTGATCATTATTGCATTATTGGGATGCGGAACGAAAATGTTAATTTTCCCTTTGTGCGAAATGTAATAAGAAGTTATTTTAAAGAATGAATGTCTGTGTTTTATGGGCAAAAGAGAGTGAAAAGTCATTTCACGAAATTGAATAACTGTTACACACATGATTTATGCGTTGTTCCGTAGCAACGCACGGGTATTTTAAAACAATAGGTTTAATATTTTAAAAAAGAAATAAATCTTATAGAATCAATATCTTTTATTTTACAATTCAGAAAAATATGTATTATCTTTATATCTCTACTATATAATTTCTCTTGAGGTGGTTTTCGTACGAGACGGACGAATTTCTTTGGACAACTTTGCCCTTGATAGTTTGAAGAAATAACACCACTGCCACCGCCAAGTACCAAGCGGCACAACCCTATCCACCCGAGCGAGCCCGTCGGCCTGCGCGCTTGCCTGCCTGCGGCGCCCCTGGCTCCCCCCGTGGCCAGTGGCCACCTACCCCGCACAGCCTCGCACCGTCGAGGGATCCGCCTGCGCACGCCCCTCCTGTGAGACAATTGGTAACCACCACCGCCCTCCAACCTTCCTCCTCCGGCGAGGCAAGCCCCCATCAACCTCCACCCGTGTCCTCCAGCCCGGCGTCCCTCTCATCTCAGATCTCTCTGCAGGTATGTGATGTGGTTCACCCGAGTGGGGACATGACGAGTCATGGGGTATATGGATAGAAAGGGCTCGGCCATGGGGACAGGAGGAGTCATGGGGTGGGCTCGATATAGCCTGTCCATGGAGGAGCTCGACCATGGGGGTCGGGGATGGGTGGAGCTCGGCGATGCGGATGGGGGAGGAGCTAGCCCATGGGATGGCGAGGAGGAGGAGCCGAGAGGAACACTATATTGGGTTGTTGTCAAGTTTACTATCTTTTTTATCAATATTTGAATATGTAATCTATATAAAAGTGTATCTTATATTTGCATGTTGTGTTACTTCCGACGATAAAATAAAATAAAAACCCGTGACAACGCACGGGCATTCAGCTAGTATATATATATATATATATATATATATATATATATATATATATATATATATATATATATATATGCGCTTTACTGTCAATACTGACCCGCTCGTCTCAATTTCACAAAAAAATTCAGTTTCCACCATCATGCTCGTCTATAAAAGAGTGCACACACCTAACCCTCAGCCATAGTTCCATAGCCCCACTCGTACGCAGCGATTCTCTGTGTCTTGCTCTGTTTCTTCCTAGAACTGTGGACATGGCTACAAGACTGACCTTCTCTCCGGAAGCGATTCTCTCTGTCTTGCTCTGTTTCTTCCTAGTACTGCTAAGCCACTACTACTTGGCAAGACGATCAGCGAGGAACAGCAAGCAGCGCGACGACGACGATCATGGCCTTCGTCTCCCTCCCTCCCCTCCGAAGCTCCCTCTCATAGGCCACCTGCACCTGATCGGCCGCGACACGCATGTCGCCCTCGCCGGCCTCGCCAGGAAGCACGCCGGCCCTGATGGCGTCATGCTCCTCCACCTCGGCGAGCTGCCCAACCTCGTCGTCTCCTCCCCGCGCGCCGCCGAGGCCATCCTCCGCACGCACGACAACGTCTTCGCCTCTCGCCCGTCGTCCACCGTGACCGACGTCCTCCTCAGCGGCCCCTCGAACATCGGCCTCGCCCCCTACGGCGAGTACTGGCGGCAGGTGAGGAAGCTCATCACCACGCACATGCTCAGCGCCAGGAAGGTGCGCGCGTTCCAAGGCGCCCGCGAGGAGGAGGTGCGCCTCGTGGTTGCCAAGGTCCGTGCGGCCGCGGCCCAGCGCGCCACCGTCGACATGACCCAACTGCTCGCCGCCTTCACCAACGACGTCGTGTGTCGCGCCGTCTCCGGTAAGTTCTTCCGGGAGGGAGGCCGGAACGAGCTGTTCCGGGAGCTCATCGCTGGGAACAGTGCTGCGCTCGCGGTTTTCAACCTGGAGGATTGCTTCCCCAGCTTGGCCGCCAAGGTCGGTCTGCTCCGGCGGGTGGTGCTGGCAAAGACGAGTAAGCTGAAGAAGAGGTGGGACGAGTTGCTCGACAAGATCATACAAGACCACGAAACCAAGTCACGATCTCATTCTCAACAACACGACGAGCAGGAAGACAGAGACTTGGTAGATGTCATCCTGTCTCTTGAACACGAGTACAATCTCACTAGAGACAACGTCAGAGTCATCTTGATGGTAGCCTAGCTAGTAATCTCTCTCTCTGGATTTCCAAATACTAATTGTATACTAAATCAATATTTCTTCTGCTTATTAATTTCAATCAATCCGTAAAATGTTATATATATACATTCGAGCAGGATATGTTTGCGGCGGGCACGGACACGTCGTACATCGTCCTGGAGTTCGCCATGGCGGAGCTCATACGGAAGCCACACCTCATGGCCAAACTCCAGGCGGAGGTGAGGAGCAAGACACCTAAGGCCCAAGAAACCGTTAAGGAGGAGGACGTTAGCGCCATGGCCTACCTCAAGGCCGTGGTGAAGGAGACGCTCCGACTGCACCCGCCGCTGCCTCTCCTCCCACGCCTCTCCATGGCCGATTGCGACGATATGAACGGCTACAGGATCCCCGCCGGGACGCGCGTCATCGTCAACGCGTGGGCTCTTGGCAGAGACGAAGGGTCGTGGGGGGAGAGGTCAGACGAGTTCTGGCCAGAGAGGTTCATGGAGGGATCGGCCTCAGCCGCCGACTTCTACGGGAGGGATTTCCATTTGGTGCCGTTCGGAGCCGGGCGGAGGATGTGCCCTGGGATAGGCTTCGGGATGGCCACCGTGGAGGCCATGCTCGCCAACCTCGTCTACTGCTTCGACTGGGAGCTCCCTCGCGGGATGCGGGAGGAGGACATCGATATGGCCCAAGTGTTCGGACTGACGATCAGTCGGAAGGAGAAGCTGCTTCTTGTGCCGACAGTACCACGAGATGCCAACTCTGCACCTTGCGAATGATGACTTATGGTTGTGGAAGTGTGCACGAACCTAAAAGTTTCAGAAGAATAATTAAGGTGCAGAATACTAATAACGTTGATTGCCTCCATGAAAGGATGCACGCCCTCTTGTATCAAGACGACAACCACGAGAGCAGTCCAAAAATTCCACATGTATGTTGATCTTTTATAGACTACTATATCTTCTCTTTACTTCTACAGTACATATTGCATCACGATAAATTGCAAATAGACCTTTCCGTTTTATGGATTCGACCTGCACTCCAACTCAGGCTTAATTTGTTGATTGCCAAAACATTTGCATAAAGACCCTCTAATTTTACAGAAATCAACCAACACTCAACCTCTAGATGGTTTAGTACATGTTTTGTCAAGTTTTCGCACATATTTCATTTAAAGTTTCACAAAAGATTCCACCTTTTTGTGGACTTAAGGAGTTAAAAACCCCGATTTCCATTAAGAATGAAACCCATAAAACAACGGTTTTCGAGTTTAGTCATTTTTTACCGTGCACCCACTTTGGCCTACTACGTTCCTACCAAACAACACGAACTAAACCAACACCTAGGTCTCACGCATCCAGAACCATTATTACATCATCTTTGACAATAGGAAAATCAACGATAGACTGTCGTTCCACCATGATTTCAGGTATCACTACTCTCTGCTCCTTTTTGTGTCCATCTTCCAGTCTCCTTTTTTTTTTCCTTTATGTCTTGAAATCTCAACATCATGTGCCAATTCTTCTTCTCATTGGTGCCAAGCTCGACATGGTGCTAACCGACTCACTTGAACGCTTAGATCTGTTCAAGACCAAGTCATCAGGGCATTGCAGCAATAGCGCGCGCCAACACCTTGATATCCTTCTCAAGCAGGGCACCTCGATACCGCGCCTAGGAGGCTCCTCGAGAAGGGTAGCTATCCAATCGTGAAGTCTGACCCGAGTCCCCGACATTTCCAACATAGGAGTCTCATTGCGAGTGGTGAGGTTGTGCAACAGCCTTTGTCGAATCCGTCGATTGTGTGACAGGCATTCTCTATTTATTTATTTGAGTCATCAGAGGCTTGACCAGCGACCACCTATGAGCCCTAGTTTAGTCTTGGGGTCAACATGTTCACCCACTAAGAATAGTGCACGAGCTCCTTCATAGAACACTAGAGCCATGTTGGGGGCTTCAGCTCTATAGGCTTGCTTGATTTGCTTCCTCTTCTGTCTAGTAACACGGTCTTTCTGCCCATTTACGAACCAATTTTGCCCTCACTTTTATCGGTTGGTTTCTTGCCAGGCACCGTAGTTTTACGAGCTCTGTGGTTTTTCTTTAGAGGCGCGGAAACCTCGCCCTACCCATATGTGTCTGTTGTCCGACTCTTGGGGGGGGGGGGGATAGTAGTCTGGGTTCCCGACCCAACCCCAGTCCCAGTGCGAGAATTCTTGCTAGACCATGAATAATCATTAGACGCCCCCGCATCCTTCTTATTTCGCTCCAGGAGACATAGCTTATCTTCATGATATGGTAGTTGTCATGTCTTGGTTTTTGATACTGCGGGTATATGAGTCCCCCTTTGTTGTTCGGCCAGGGGCGAAACGTCCGACGAGCCCAATCGGCAAGCTAGACGAACACTGTCGTGGTGGTGTCATGACAGATGACATGGGTAGGCCTAAGTTGGGGGCTGAATGGACGCTTGAGGTCACCGGGGAGGGAGTGCACGGTCCCGTCGCACACGATGAACATGATGAACTCTCCAAACTTGTGGTTTTTATTCCTCTTTTAAGTTTACAAGTGTTCCTTGAGCTGTTTTAGCATAGCCTCAGGGCACTAGTTTACTACTGATCGATCCCCCTAAAACCTAGCTATGCCCCTCATTATATAAGCAACAGGAATAGCTAGGTTACAATTCTTGGGCCCTAGGGTTTACTGTTTGGATCTTTGTCCTTACTATGCGGGCAGGGTCATGGGCCAGCCCTAGGCCCCTGACCCAGTCAACAAAGTTGTACATCCAACGGTCCTTCCGTACGTAGACACCAACTCTATGGCGTCATAGGGTGCTTTATACGTCACTCCTTGCTTTTGGCATCACCCGGCTTCTTTGGTGTCACCCGGTGGCGCCCTTCTCTTTTGACCATGCTTTTCCATGGTCCCTCCTAGATCTTACTCGGAAAGGTGACACACGTGCGTCTTGACCAGGCCTTCCCTCGTGAGATCTGGCTTATAGCTACCTGCAAGATTAACATATTTGTCCTGCGTGGTCCGACATACTTCTTATGTCGGCCTTACACAGGCTCCATATCCCAGCCGTTAAGACTGGTGTTTTCTTTGACTTGGCCTAAGCCAAGTTGGGCAATGTTTTGCCCCTTATGACCCTACCGGGGGTTATCCCTCGACATTAGTCCCCGAAGCTGGTGAGGCCTAACAGGTTTGGCTGTTGGGCGTCTCCAGGTTCCTTTAATACATTTGGAACTTCTCTTCTCATTCTGATTTTTACATGCAGAATGGTCTTTTTGGCCCAACCTCAACCTTTGCCGAGTCTATCTTGGTATTTCCGAGTCTCATTTTTGACTTAGCGAGGTCTTTTTCACCTTCGTCGAGTCATATCTAGCTTTGCCGAGTCATCTTGGGCTTTTTATATTAACCTTAGTCACTGACAGGTTGTAATCATGAGGGTTTGCCTCAAATTTTGTCTCAAATCCTGACAGCATAGTGATGGCGGCGCAGTTACTCCCGTCATTATAGCAGTCCCATCGCTCAGTGCCTCGTGTCTTGCGCAGCGTGACGTGGTGTGTCCTGACTCGTGTATCACGCACACATGGCACTCACTGATGCGTTTATCCGGCCGCGTACACGGCCATACCTTGGCCACATGGCACACGGGGATCCCACGCTTGGGGTTTTTACACCCCTTAAGTAGGGGCATGGGGGAACTTAACCGCCCTGCCGCTTCAGTTTTCCCCCTGCCTTCTTCTTCCTCGCGCCGCTCCAATCTGCAACTGCTCCTTTGTTCTTCTTCTTGCTCACACCACTGGCCAAGCGCTTCCCTCTTCCTTACTTCGATTCCTCGTCGGGTCCTTAGCAATCTAGGCCGCTTCCGACGGAGGAAGGTGTTGGAGATATGCCGTAGAGGCAATAATAAATGTAGTTATTATTATATCTTTGTGTTTATGATAAACGTTTACATTCATGCTATAATAGTATTAACAAGGAAACATTAATACTTGTGTGATTTGTAAATTAAATAAGAGTCCCTAGTAAAGCCTCTTCATAATACTAGCTTGTTGGTTAATAAATGATTGTGGTTTCCCTATCATGAACATTGAGATGTTATTAACAACAAGATCATATCATTAGGAGAATGGTATGATGGACATACTCCTATAGATAAGCGTAGCATAAAGATCAAGTCATTTTAATAGTTCAATTGCTATAAGCTTTCTGATACATAGTAACCTAATTCCTTCGACCATGAGATCATGCTTATAACCATCATCGGAAGGATGCTTTGATGACATCAAACACCACACCGTAACTGGGTGGCTATAAAGGTGGCATTGAGTGTTCGGAAAGTATGGGTTGAGACACATGGATCAAGAATGGGATTTGTCCATCCATATGACGGATAGATATACTCTGGGCCCTCTCGGTGGAATGTCATCCAATTAGCTTGCAAGCATGTGACTGGCTCACAAGGGATCACATACCACGGGAACGAGAAAAGAGTACTTATCAGTAACGAGGTTGAACTAGGTATGCAGAGATACCGACGATCAAAACGTCGGATAAGTAAACTATCGTGAGATAAAGGGAAATTGGTATTGTATGTAAGTGGTTCATTCGATCGCAAAGTAATCGTAGAAATATGTGGTAGCCATATGAATTTCCAGATTCCTCTATTGGTTATTGTTCGGAGAAGTGTCTCGATCATGTCCGCATAATTCACGAACCGTAGGGAGACACACTTAAGGATTCGATGTTCTTGAGTAGTTATGGAATGATGAGTAAGAGACTGAATGTTGTTCGGAATCTCGGATGGGATCCAGGATATCACGAGGAGATCCGGAATGGTCCGGAGAATAAGATTCATATAAGGAAAGTCCTGTTTCGGAGTTGAGGAATGTTTCCGGTGTTTTCATCGGGAATGTTCTAGAAGGTTCCGGAAGGTCCGGCACTACGGAGGGGAAGGGTACATGAATGTGTCATGACAATGTGGAATGGTTGCATCATGTACTAGGTATCATGGCTGAGCAAAATAAAGGGATAAATCAAATCCTAGTTTGAAAAGTCAAACGCCAATTTGAAAAGTCAAACGACAGTTTTGCTTGGTGGAGGGAGAGTAGGAAACCTACTTGGGAAGGAGTTCCTCTCCCTCCACCCGCCGGCCAAGGAGGCCGACTTGGGGGAGGACTCCCTCCCCTTGGACGGTGCCCTCCCACCTATAAAAGAAGGGGAAGGGGTGCCCCCTCTAGCCTACACCTCTCTCCACCAAAACCCTAACCCTAGCCGCCGGCCTCCTGCAGTCGCCGCCGCCCTAGGGTTTGCCCTAGCCGCCGAGTTGGGGCTCTCCCCAATCCCTAGCCGCCGGCCTAGCCTCATCCCTTGGTGCCTCTAAACCCTAGATCACCAAGGCCTCTCTCATAGTCCACCATACTCGCTCCGGCTTAAGGCGAAGCCCTGCGAGATCTCCCCTCTACTTCCGGTACCACGCCGTTGTGCTGCCGGAATCACGAGGAGAGTGCTACAACCTCCGCTGCCTGCTGGAACAAGGGAGAGGAAGGTATTCATCGAGTACCGAACGTGTGATCGACTGCGGAAGCACTGCCGGAACGCAGCGCCGGAAGGATCGTCTACACGATCTTGAGATCGGCAAGAGTACGACTACATCACCCACGAGAATCTGCTCTCGTTAAACACTTTGGAATCTTCGAGGGTGAGTTCCTCTATCGACTCGTTGCTACAATCTAGTAGATAGATCTTGGATTGTTTGTTTGCATGCAGTAGAAATTTTTTGTTTTCCATGCTACGAACCCCTACAGTGGTATCAGAGTGTAACACCCTCAGAATCGGCCCTATGCAAGTTTCAGCGACTCCCGCCAAAACCCGCGTAGAAACGATTCAAATGTGCCCACCGGGCACTTGCGTGCGGGTGGAAAACGAAGTAATACCATTACACAATAGTCCATGATGGAACCCACAGAACAGATATATACAACAATGACTCCATGAGTCAAGAATACAGGTACACAATACAAAGATCCAAATCAACTTGAAAATGATACAGCGTCCGACTACGAACAAGATGTAAATGGGGCTAAGAGCCCTGAAGAATAAGCAATGGCGTCCATAACCCTGCCCAGGCCAAGCCGGAAGGGTAACCCTGCTAACGACGTCGATCTCAAAACCTGCTAAAACAAAAGGGGTGCCGACAAAGGGCAAAGGAAAAAGAGAGCGGTCAGTACTGAGGCCAGTACACAGCGAGACTAGAATTTGGCGGTCCTCGCCTACATAGGTATGGTGGACTGAGGCGGCAGCGCAGCATGCACTAAACAACCTATAGAGACTCAATACAACTGGCGACTATCAGATAGGGATAAGAAAGACCTATTCGGATCCAACCTGAAACTATCACCAAGCATACCCATCCTGGTATTTCCCCCTCGATACCAAACGAGGAAGTCAACCGAGGAACTCACACAGTTGTAAGTTTTATTCATTTCGTTATAGTTGCAGCAATTACTAGTCAGATATAGATATCATGAGTCATCCTGATATAATAAGCAGTGGGCAGTTTTAGTTAACCATTCCGTTGTAGTTGTAGTACTTACTAGTTAGCTACATATAGCATGAGGCATCCCAAAACCCAGCAGTTGTTGGTACTTTTATTTAGCCATTCCGTTATAGTTGCAATACTTACTAGTCAGATACAATGGTAACAGAGAACAACCCAAAACCAGCAGCCATTTGCACTTTTATTTAGCCATTCCATTATAGTGAAGCTGATTACTAGTCATTATAAGGTCAAATTTATAGCACTACTTTAGTTATAGTTGTCTATGATCGAGATAATGTGCTCCAAGTCGTCCATAACCGCGGACACGACTTTCAGAAAGTTTTACCCTGCAGGGGGCACAAATAGCAACACACGCACGATCAACCTCGAGAAAAACCAAATGAAAACCCAACGAGGCATCACGACAAAGCAATTGCAAGATTCATATAAATTTCAGGGGCCACCCCACTAAGCTACCCGCGACGAAGTTGGCCGGTTCCGAGACGGACCCAGAGGTTTGTGTCGACGGCTGTAAACGATTGGGAACCCGAAAGTGTGACTGGGCTTGTCGATACCGCATAAACGTATCACAATTCCTAAACAGTACAGGCGCTCCACGCGCAATCGTAAATAAAGCATGGAATAAGTATATGATAGTAATAAAGCCCCAAACTAGTTTGTGGCCCCAAGAAATAATATATGACTCAAGCTCTGGCTAGGGGGATTCATGGTCCCACATGCAGATAGTGCGAATATTCAAAGAACAAGTATCAAGTACTCGGGGTCCTACGGCACACAGGTGGACGGTTAAAAACCAATAACATCTATTGCCCACCTGTGCCTCTGCATTATTTACATACTTCAATTTTAGTTATTAAACGATAATTAAAGCCATGATCATCTCCAACATAAAAGCATAAGGCATTTCTCCAATAATTGTGGTACTTGAAAACACGCAACAGCACTTGAGCAAGTGACTGCGACACGCAAGTCCAACTATCTACCAAACAACAGGTAATAGGATGTGTCCAAGGCAATTTAAGGCTGCAAGGGATATCACGGGTACGAAAACTAGAGCATCACAATACAGGTAGCAATAAATCAACATGAGGAAATAAAGACTATAAAAGTAAGATAGGTAGAAAGAAGGGGGATGCTCGCCTGAAAAACATTGTCGAAGGTTCATCTGAAGATCGGGTCGACACTCGCATCAACTCATCGGCCTAATCCGTGAAGAAGCAAAGCACTAGAAGAAACATCGGATGCACTATTTAATACTATGACAGAAGATCGGGCATGTTGCATATATGATATATGGCATGGCGAGGATGCGATGCAATTAGGCAATATTAAGCGGAACCGGGGTCCCGACAATTAGTTAGATGATTCATGTTATTTAGCTACCCGCAATTTAAATGTTGTCTTGACAAGGCAAAATATAGCACCGGTTCGCTACACAAATTTAAATGGAGCCAATATTAGACTAGAAAAGTCCACATATGGCCTCCATATTTAATTATGATGTGAATCGGCATAATGCCCCCAAACCCCAACATATGTATGCAAGCATGAACATTTACATGCAACGGGTAGATATATGTGAAGGGAATATGCCCTGAGAGGCAATAATAAAGTGTTTATTATGTGTATTCCAAGTAGATGATAGATGTTTATTTTGCATGCTATAATTGTATTAATACGGAAACGTTAATACATGTGTGTTTAATAAACAAACAGAAAGTTCCTAGTTATGCCTCTCTCATAAACTAGCTCGTTGATTAACAAGATGATCAAGGTTTACTGATCATGGACATTGGATGTTGTTAATAACGGGATCACAATATTAGTGTAATGGTGTGATGAACATTCATCCGAAGTATAGCATTACAATCAAAGTCATTGAGTTTATATTGCTATAACAACTTACGAAGTGATCCTAATCCTTAGACCATGAGATCATGTCAATCACTAACACCGGAAGAGTTTCTTGATAACATCAAACGTCACACCGTAACAGGGTGATTATAAAGATGGATTCAGAACTAATAAAGTGTTATGTTGAGGCTCATGGATCGAGAGTGGAATTTGTTCATCCCGATGATGGATAGATATACTTTGGGCCCTCTCGATGATATCACATTGATTAGCTTGCAAGCAAGTGATTTGATCACTAGAATGTTATATCACGGGAACGAGAAAAGAGTGCATGTCGGTAACGAGATCAAAACTAGGTATGGAGATACCGATGATCGAATCTCGGACATGTAATATATCGTGAAACAAAGGGATTAAGATACTAGCGTAAAAGGTTCCGACGATCACAAGAAAGTCATCGTTGAATGTGTGGGAGTCAGTATGGGTCTCCAGATCCCGCTTCTGATTATTGATCCGAGAGGGGTCTCGATCATGTCCGCATTATTCACGAACCGTAGGGTGACACACTTAAGAGACACCGACATCCAATTGGAGCAAAAGTTTCATGCCGAAAGAATGAACAAGCGCAGGAATTTATTTCACCAGATACCGAAACAGGTTTTCGGGTGAAATTGCATAAAGTGGTTATGCATGTGAAATGGAATTCTAGCAAGGGGTTATTTGTGAATGTTTGTCATTAAAGTAATTGACAAAATTCTGAATAAAATAAAAGAGTTTTATTTAATGAGAGTTTGCATTAAATTTGGTGGAAATTTAATGGGAATTTGAGTGGACTTTTGAGTGGAGGAAATTTAAAGGGCATTTTGTGAGTGGAGTGTCCACCCACATGAATGAAGGAGGGGAAGGGGCTTCCCCCCATGGCCGGCGGCCACCCCTTGGGTGCCCCCCTCCTCCTATAAAAGGAGCCCCCCTCCTCACTTGTCTCACACACCTCCTCGCGAAGGATCTCTCTCCCCCTCTAGAATTTATCCCCCATGGTCTCGGACTAGCGAGATACATGTTCCCGGTGGCTATTTGGCAAGAAAGAGTTGTGCTTCCGCTGCATCGCTGGAGCGAGGAGGCGGAGGTTGCTCGGTGCCTCGAACGTGTGTGCGAGCATGGATGCGCTGCTGATTTGCGGCGCTAGGACTTCCTATCGATCTTGAGATCGTCAAGAGATCGTCTACATCAACCACGAGTTGAACTCATTAAGCTTTGTCGGTCTTCAAGGGTATGTTCTCTACGGATATACATCCGCCCGTTGTTTGTATCTAGTAGATAGATCTTGGTATGTAGTTCCCATCGTAGGAAAAGTTTTGTTTTCTATGCTGCGAACACATATGAGTATGTGGGCGATGATGATCATGTTGTTGCTCCTTTGTTGTAATTTTGGATATTGGTGGCATAGTGGGATGAAGCGGCCCGGACAAACTTTACATGTCCTCGCACATGAGACCTGTTCCACGCTTGACATGCAACTAGTTTGCATAAGTGGCTAGCGGGTGTCTGTCTCTCCTACTATAGTCAATATCTATTTTGCAAGAGAGTTGTCAACAATTTGGTTATCCTCGTTGTGGTTCATGTTCGTAGGTAAGAACGGTTCTATCCCGAAAGCCCTAAGCCACGTAAAACTTGCAATGGATAAATTAGAGGCATCTAGTTTAGATTGTTGCTGGGCTAGTGTTATGATATGGTAGTGTTGTAAGTAGAAGTATGAGATGATACTCTTACAACACACATAGCGTGTAAACTCCATAGACCTTGGATTTACACATATAGGTATGATAGTGATCATACCACAGTGCACATGATAGAGATCATCTGCGGGAACCATATCATTTCACTAATAAACATATGATGTTTAATAGCATCTTATATTGCTTGTTTAGCGCTTTGTTAGCATAATAAGATGATCCCTCTTTTAAATATCAAGATAAGAATGTGTTTTACCTTTAGTATGCACCGATTATGTTTCGTCGCTCCAAGACATCACGTGATGATCGGGTGTTCTTGGATCCACGACCATATTTCGGGTGTAAAACAGTTACACACGCGAATACTAAGGTTCTAACTTGGCGAGCCTAGCATGTACAGACATGGCCTCGGAACACAGACCGAAAGGTTAAGCATGAGTCATATAGTTGATATGATGCCCATTTGATGCTCGCCTTTGAAGCTATACCGACTCACGTGATGATCGGACTTGGTATAGTGGATTTGGTTCATTTAATCACCAAAAAGGCACGAGGGATGTCGTTTTTGAGTGGGAGTTCATTCGTAATATGGATTAGTTGAACTCAATCTATCATACACTTAGTCTAAACTTTACAAATTCTGTTGTAGATGGCACCACCTGCTTTTAATTTCAATGTGTTCATGGAGAAAGAGAAACTAGCAACGAACGGTAGCAACTTTACCGAATGGGCCATGAATTTGAGGATTCTCCTCTCTGCTGCACAAAAGCAATATGTGCTAGAAGCGCCGTTAGGCCCCCCACCTTTAGATGATGCCCCTGACGAGGAGAAGAATGTCTATCAGACTCGTCAGGAGGACCACAACTTAGTTCATTGCGGCATATTGTATGGGCTAGAGCCGAAACTTCGAAAGCGTTTTGAAAATGGCAATGCTTTTGATACAATGAGTGAGTTGAAAATGATTTTCGACACACATGCTGCTATAGAGATCTACAACGCTTCAGAAAAGTTCTTTAGCTGCATGATGGAAGAGCACAGCTCCGTTAGTGAGCATGTACTCAAGATGTCGGGTTACGCCGATAAGCTTGTGTCCTTGGGAATATCGATTCCCATTGACTTAGGCATCTATCGTGTTCTGCAATCTCTGCCACCTAGCTATAAGAGCTTCGTGATGAACTATAACATGCAAGGCATGAAGAAGTCTCTCCCCGAGCTTCTGTCAATGCTTAAAACTGCAGAAGTGGAGATCAAAAAGGAACATCAAGTGTTGATGATCAGTAGGAACACTGGTTTCAAGAAAGGCAAGAAGGGAAAACGGAAGGGTAGTAAGGGCGGCAAGCCTGTTGTCGCGCCTGAAAAGAAACCCCGAGTTGGACCTAAGTCTGATTCCGAGTGCTATTTGTAAGGGGACTGGCCACTGGAAGCGCAACTGCCCCAAGTATTTGGCAGACAAGAAGGCCGGCAAGGCAAACAAAGGTATATATGATATACATGTTATTGATGTGTACTTGACTAGTGCTCGTAGTAGCACCTGGGTATTTGATACCGGTTCAGTTGCTAATATTTGTAACTCGAATCAGGGGCTGCGGAACAAGCGACCGCTAGCAAGGGGTGAGGTCAAGATGCGTGTCGGCAATGGATTAAGCGTTGATGTGATCGCCGTCGGAACGCTGCCTCTCCACTTGCCGTCGGGATTAGTTATAAACTTGAATAAATGTTATCTGGTGCCTGCACTGAGCATGAACATTGTATCTGGATCGTGTTTGATGCGAAGTGGTTATTCATTTAAATCCGAGAACAATGGTTGTTCCATTTATATGAATGAAATCTTTTATGGTCATGCACCGATGATGAATAGTTTATTTCTATTAGATCTCAATGATAATGTTACACATATTCATAATGTTGATGCTAAAAGGATTAAACTAAATGATGATATATCCGCATATATGTGGCACTGCCGTCTAGGTCATATTGGCGTTAAACGCATGAAGAAGCTCCATTCGGATGGACTTTTGGAATCACTTGATTTTGAATCATTTGATACATGTGAGCCATGCCTTATGGGCAAGATGACTAGAACGCCGTTTTCCGATTCAATGGAACGGGCGACAGATTTATTGGAAATCATACATTCTGATGTATGTGGTCCAATGAGTGTGTCGGCGCGAGGTGGATATCGTTATTTTGTTACTTTCACGGATGATTTGAGTAGGTACAGTTATATCTACTTGATGAAACACAAGTCTGAAACCTTTGAAAAGTTCAAGGAATTTCAGAATGAAGTGGAAAATCATCGTAATAGAAAGATCAAATTTCTACGGTCCGACCGTGGAGGTGAGTATCTAAGTTACGAGTTTAGCACTCACATGAAAGAGTGTGGAATTGTTTCACAACTCACACCTGCCGGAACACCACAGCAAAATGGTGTGTCGGAACGTCGTAATCGTACTTTATTAGATATGGTTCGATCTATGATGTCTCTGACGGACTTGCCTTTGTCATTTTGGGGTTATGCACTAGAAACTGCTGCATTCACTTTAAATTGGGCACCATCTAAATCCGTTGAAAAGACACCGTATGAATTGTGGTTTGGAAACAAACCTAAGCTGTCATTTCTTAAAGTTTGGGGATGCGATGTTTATGTGAAGAAACTTCAACCGGATAAACTCGAACCCAAAGCGGAAAAATGCGTCTTCATAGGATACCCTAAGGAAACTATTGGGTATTACTTCTATCACAGATCCGAGGGCAAGGTTTTTGTTGCCAAGAATGGATCCTTTCTAGAGAAAGAGTTTCTCGCGAAAGGTGTGAGTAGTCGGAAGGTAGAACTCGAAGAGGTTATTGAACCTTCTCTTCAAAGTATGGCGAGTAGCGCAGCGCCGAAAGTTGTTCCGGAGTTGGCTCCACCTGTTGAAGAGGGAACTAATGATAATGATCACGAAACTCCGAAAGAGAGTACTACCAAACCTCGCAGGTCAAACAGGACGCGTGCAGCTCCCGAGTTGTACGAAAATCCTGTCATGAATTTCATGGTTGATCAAAATGATGACCCTGCGACGTATGAAGAAGCGATGATGAGCCCGGATTCCAACAAATGGTTAGAAGCCATGAAATCCGAGATGGAATCCATGTATGAAAATCAAGTTTGGAACTTGGTGGAATTACCTCACGACCAAAGGCCGTGGAGAACAAATGGATTTTCAAAAGAAAAACTGATGTTGATGGTAATGTGACCGTCTATAAAGCTCGACTTGTTGCAAAGGGGTTTCGACAAATTCAAGGAGTTGACTACGATGAGACATTCTCTCCCGTAGCGATGCTAAAGTCAGTTAGGATTATGTTAGCAATTGCTGCATATTTCGATTATGAGATATGGCAGATGGATGTAAAAACCGCGTTTCTCAATGGTAATATTGAGGAAGAGTTGTATATGATACAACCAAAGGGTTTTGTCGATCCTAAGGATGCTAACAAGGTGTGCAAGCTTCAGCGATCCATCTATGGATTGAAGCAAGCATCACGAAGTTGGAATCTCCGCTTTGATGAGGTGATCAAAGAGTTTGGATTTGTCCAAACTTATGGAGAAGCTTGTATTTACAAGAAAGTGAGTGGGAGCAATGTGGCATTTCTGATATTATATGTGGATGACATATTATTGATCAGAAATGATATAGATCTTTTAAACAGTGTTAAAAGTTATCTAAACAGCAAATTTTCAATGAAGGACCTAGGTGAAGCGTCATACATATTAGGCATAAAGATCTATAGATATAGATCTAGGCGCCTAATAGGGCTATCGCAAAGTACATACCTTGATAAGATTTTAAAGAAGTTTAAAATGGACGGAAGTAAGAAGGGGTTCTTACCTATGTTGCAAGGCAAGACATTGAGTAAGACTCAAAGTCCGGCTTCGGCGGAAGAAAGAGAGATAATGGACAAAGTCCCCTATGCTTCAGCCATAGGCTCTACAATGTACGCCATGCTATGTACAAGACCGGATGTGGCACATGCTATTAGTTTGACTAGTAGGTACCAATCGGATCCAGGTTCGGAACACTGGATAGCGGTCAAGAATATCCTTAAGTACTTACGAAGAACTAAGGATATGTTTCTTGTATACGGAGGTGAAGAAGAGCTCGTCGCTAAGTGTTATGTTGACGCTAGCTTTGACACCGATCCGGATGACTCTAAGTCTAAATCTAGATACGTATTTCTCATGAATGGCGGAGCGGTTAGTTGGAGGAGCTCCAAACAACCTATGGTAGCGGGATCAACAACGGAGGCCGAATATGTTGCTGCTTCAGAAGCGGCTCAGGAAGCAGTTTGGATGAAGGAGTTCATATCCGAACTAGGAGTGGTGGAAAACGCGTGGGACCCAATAGTGATCTATTGTGACAACAATGGTGCCATTGCCAATGCCAAAGAGCCAAGGTCTCACAAGCATTCCAAGCATATTAAGCGCCGGTTTCACTCCATCCGCGAGCATGTCAAGGATGGAGATATAAAGATTTGTAAAGTACATACGGATCTCAATGTAGCAGATCTGTTGACTAAAACTCTCCCTAGAGCAAAACATGATCAACACCAGAACTCAATGGGTGTTAGATTTATCACTATGTAACTAGATTATTGTCTCTAGTGCAAGTGGGAGACTGAAGGGAATATGCCCCGAGAGGCAATAATAAAGTGTTTGTTATGTGTATTCCAAGTATATGATAGATGTTTATTTTGCATGCTATAATTGTATTAATACGGAAACGTTAATACATGTGTGTTTAATAAACAAACAGAAAGTTCCTAGTTATGCCTCTCTCATAAACTAGCTCGTTGATTAACAAGATGATCAAGGTTTCCTGACCATGGACATTGGATGTTGTTAATAACGGGATCACAACATTAGTGTAATGGTGTGATGAACATTCATCCGAAGTATAGCATTACGATCAAAGTCATTGAGTTTATATTGCTATAACAACTTACGAAGTGATCCTAATCCTTAGACCATGAGATCATGTCAATCACTAACACCGGAAGAGTTTCTTGATAACATCAAACGTCACACCGTAACAGGGTGATTATAAAGATGGATTCAGAACTAATAAAGTGTTATGTTGAGGCTCATGAATCGAGAGTGGAATTTGTTCATCCCGATGACGGATAGATATACTCTGGGCCCTCTCGGTGATATCACATTGATTAGCTTGCAAGCAAGTGATTTGATCACTAGAATGTTATATCACGGGAACGAGAAAAGAGTGCATGTCGGTAACGAGATCAAAACTAGGTATGGAGATACCGATTATTGAATCTCGGACATGTAATATATCGTGAAACAAAGGGATTAAGATACTAGCATAAAAGGTTCCGACGATCACAAGAAAGTCATCGTTGAATGTGTGGGAGTCAGTATGGGTCTCCAGATCCCGCTTCTGATTATTGATCCGAGAGGGGTCTCGATCATGTCCGCATTATTCACGAACCGTAGGGTGACACACTTAAGAGACACCGACATCCAATTGGAGCAAAAGTTTCATGCCGAAAGAATGAACAAGCGCAGGAATTTATTTCACCAGATACCGAAACAGGTTTTCGGGTGAAATTGCATAAAGTGGTTATGCATGTGAAATGGAATTCTAGCAAGGGGTTATTTGTGAATGTTTGTCATTAAAGTAATTGACAAAATTCTGAATAAAATAAAAGAGTTTTATTTAATGAGAGTTTGCATTAAATTTGGTGGAAATTTAATGGGAATTTGAGTGGACTTTTGAGTGGAGGAAATTTAAAGGGCATTTTGTGAGTGGAGTGTCCACCCACATGAATGAAGGAGGGGAAGGGGCTTCCCCCCATGGCCGGCGGCCACCCCTTGGGTGCCCCCCTTCTCCTATAAAAGGAGCCCCCCTCCTCACTTGTCTCACACACCTCCTCGCGAAGGATCTCTCTCCCCCTCTAGAATTTATGCCCCATGGTCTCGGACTAGCGAGATACATGTTCCCGGTGGCTATTTGGCAAGAAAGAGTTGTGCTTCCGCTGCATCGCTGGAGCGAGGAGGCAGAGGTTGCTCGGTGCCTCGAACGTGTGTGCGAGCATGGATGCGCTGCTGATTTGCGGCGCTAGGACTTCCTATCGATCTTGAGATCGTCAAGAGATCGTCTACATCAACCACGAGTTGAACTCATTAAGCTTTGTCGGTCTTCAAGGGTATGTTCTCTACGGATATACATCCGCCCGTTGTTTGTATCTAGTAGATAGATCTTGGTATGTAGTTCCCATCGTAGGAAAAGTTTTGTTTTCTATGCTGCGAACACATATGAGTATGTGGGCGATGATGATCATGTTGTTGCTCCTTTGTTGTAATTTTGGATATTGGTGGCATAGTGGGATGAAGCGGCCCAGACAAACTTTACATGTCCTCGCACATGAGACCTGTTCCACGCTTGACATGCAACTAGTTTGCATAAGTGGCTAGCGGGTGTCTGTCTCTCCTACTATAGTCAATATCTATTTTCCAAGCGAGTTGTCAACAATTTGGTTATCCTCGTTGTGGTTCATGTTCGTAGGTAAGAACGGTTCTATCCCGAAAGCCCTAAGCCACGTAAAACTTGCAATGGATAAATTAGAGGCATCTAGTTTAGATTGTTGCTGGGCTAGTGTTATGATATGGTAGTGTTGTAAGTAGAAGTATGAGATGATACTCTTACAACACACATAGCGTGTAAACTCCATAGACCTTGGATTTACACATATAGGTATGATAGTGATCATAACACAGTGCACATGATAGAGATCATCTGCGGGAACCATATCATTTCACTAATAAACATATGATGTTTAATAGCATCTTATATTGCTTGTTTAGCGCTTTGTTAGCATAATAAGATGATCCCTCTTTTAAATATAAAGATAAGAATGTGTTCTACCTTTAGTATGCACCGATTATGTTTCGTCGCTCCAAGACATCACGTGATGATCGGGTGTAAAACAGTTACACACGCGAATACTAAGGTTCTAACTTGGCGAGCCTAGCATGTACAGACATGGCCTCGGAACACGGACCGAAAGGTTAAGCATGAGTCATATAGTTGATATGATGCCCATTTGATGCTCGCCTTTGAAGCTATACCGACTCACGTGATGATCGGACTTGGTATAGTGGATTTGGTTCATGTAATCACCAAAAAGGCACGAGGGATGTCGTTTTTGAGTGGGAGTTCATTCGTAATATGGATTAGTTGAACTCAATCTATCATACACTTAGTCTAAACTTTACAAATTCTGTTGTAGATGGCACCACCTGCTTTTAATTTCAATGTGTTCATGGAGAAAGAGAAACTAGCAACGAACGGTAGCAACTTTACCGAATGGGCCATGAATTTGAGGATTCTCCTCTCTGCTGCACAAAAGCAATATGTGCTAGAAGCGCCGTTAGGCCCCCCACCTTTAGATGATGCCCCTGACGAGGAGAAGAATGTCTATCAGACTCGTCAGGAGGACCACAACTTAGTTCATTGCGGCATATTGTATGGGCTAGAGCCGGAACTTCGAAAGCGTTTTGAAAATGGCAATGATTTTGATACAATGAGTGAGTTGAAAATGATTTTCGACACACATGCTGCTATAGAGAGCTACAACGCTTCAGAAAAGTTCTTTAGCTGCATGATGGAAGAGCACAACTCCGTTAGTGAGCATGTACTCAAGATGTCGGGTTACGCCGATAAGCTTGTGTCCTTGGGAATATCGATTCCCATTGACTTAGGCATCTATCGTGTTCTGCAATCTCTGCCACCTAGCTATAAGAGCTTCGTGATGAACTATAACATGCAAGGCATGAAGAAGTCTCTCCCCGAGCTTCTGTCAATGCTTAAAACTGCAGAAGTGGAGATCAAAAAGGAACATCAAGTGTTGATGATCAGTAGGAACACTGGTTTCAAGAAAGGCAAGAAGGGAAAACGGAAGGGTAGTAAGGGCGGCAAGCCTGTTGTCGCGCCTGAAAAGAAACCCCGAGTTGGACCTAAGTCTGATTCCGAGTGCTACTATTGTAAGGGGACTGGCCACTGGAAGCGCAACTGCCCCAAGTATTTGGCAGACAAGAAGGCCGGCAAGGCAAACAAAGGTATATATGATATACATGTTATTGATGTGTACTTGACTAGTGCTCGTAGTAGCACCTGGGTATTTGATACCGGTTCAGTTGCTAATATTTGTAACTCGAATCAGGGGCTGCGGAACAAGCGACCGCTAGCAAGGGGTGAGGTCAAGATGCGTGTCGGCAATGGATCAAGCGTTGATGTGATCGCCGTCGGAACGCTGCCTCTCCACTTGCCGTCGGGATTAGTTATAAACTTGAATAAATGTTATCTGGTGCCTGCACTGAGCATGAACATTGTATCTGGATCGTGTTTGATGCGAAGTGGTTATTCATTTAAATCCGAGAACAATGGTTGTTCCATTTATATGAATGAAATCTTTTATGGTCATGCACCGATGATGAGTAGTTTATTTCTATTAGATCTCGATGATAATGTTACACATATTCATAATGTTGATGCTAAAAGGATTAAACTAAATGATGATATATCCGCATATATGTGGCACTGCCGTCTAGGTCATATTGGCGTTAAACGCATGAAGAAGCTCCATTCGGATGGACTTTTGGAATCACTTGATTTTGAATCATTTGATACATGTGAGCCATGCCTTATGGGCAAGATGACTAGAACGCCATTTTCCGGTTCAATGGAACGGGCGACAGATTTATTGGAAATCATACATTCTGATGTATGTGGTCCAATGAGTGTGTCGGCGCGAGGTGGATATCGTTATTTTGTTACTTTCACGGATGATTTGAGTAGGTACAGTTATATCTACTTGATGAAACACAAGTCTGAAACCTTTGAAAAGTTCAAGGAATTTCAGAATGAAGTGGAAAATCATCGTAATAGAAAGATCAAATTTCTACGGTCCGACCGTGGAGGTGAGTATCTAAGTTACGAGTTTAGCACTCACATGAAAGAGTGTGGAATTGTTTCACAACTCACACCTGCCGGAACACCACAGCAAAATGGTGTGTCGGAACGTCGTAATCGTACTTTATTAGATATGGTTCGATCTATGATGTCTCTGACGGACTTGCCTTTGTCATTTTGGGGTTATGCACTAGAAACTGCTGCATTCACTTTAAATCGGGCACCATCTAAATCCGTTGAAAAGACACCGTATGAATTGTGGTTTGGAAACAAACCTAAGCTGTCATTTCTTAAAGTTTGGGGATGCGATGTTTATGTGAAGAAACTTCAACCGGATAAACTCGAACCCAAAGCGGAAAAATGCGTCTTCATAGGATACCCTAAGGAAACTATTGGGTATTACTTCTATCACAGATCCGAGGGCAAGCTTTTTGTTGCCAAGAATGGATCCTTTCTAGAGAAAGAGTTTCTCGCGAAAGGTGTGAGTAGTCGGAAGGTAGAACTCGAAGAGGTTATTGAACCTTCTCTTCAAAGTATGGCGAGTAGCGTAGCGCCGAAAGTTGTTCCGGAGTTGGCTCCACCTGTTGAAGAGGGAACTAATGATAATGATCACGAAACTCCGAAAGAGAGTACTACCAAACCTCGCAGGTCAAACAGGACGCGTGCAGCTCCCGAGCTGTACGAAAATCCTGTCATGAATTTCATGGTTGATCAAAATGATGACCCTGCGACGTATGAAGAAGCGATGATGAGCCCGGATTCCAACAAATGGTTAGAAGCCATTAAATCCGAGATGGAATCCATGTATGAAAATCAAGTTTGGAACTTGGTGGAATTACCTCACGACCGAAAGGCTGTGGAGAACAAATGGATTTTCAAAAGAAAAACTGATGTTGATGGTAATGTGACCGTCTATAAAGCTCGACTTGTTGCAAAGGGGTTTCGACAAATTCAAGGAGTTGACTACGATGAGACATTCTCTCCCGTAGCGATGCTAAAGTCAGTTAGGATTATGTTAGCAATTGCTGCATATTTCGATTATGAGATATGGCAGATGGATGTAAAAACCGCGTTTCTCAATGGTAATATTGAGGAAGAGTTGTATATGATACAACCAAAGGGTTTTGTCGATCCTAAGGATGCTAACAAGGTGTGCAAGCTTCAGCGATCCATCTATGGATTGAAGCAAGCATCACGAAGTTGGAATCTCCGCTTTGATGAGGTGATCAAAGAGTTTGGATTTGTCCAAACTTATGGAGAAGCTTGTATTTACAAGAAAGTGAGTGGGAGCAATGTGGCATTTCTGATATTATATGTGGATGACATATTATTGATCAGAAATGATATAGATCTTTTAAACAGTGTTAAAAGTTATCTAAACAGCAAATTTTCAATGAAGGACCTAGGTGAAGCGTCATACATATTAGGCATAAAGATCTATAGATATAGATCTAGGCGCCTAATAGGGCTATCGCAAAGTACATACCTTGATAAGATTTTAAAGAAGTTTAAAATGGACGGAAGTAAGAAGGGGTTCTTACCTATGTTGCAAGGCAAGACATTGAGTAAGACTCAAAGTCCGGCTTCGGCGGAAGAAAGAGAGATAATGGACAAAGTCCCCTATGCTTTAGCCATAGGCTCTACAATGTACGCCATGCTATGTACAAGACCGGATGTGGCACATGCTATTAGTTTGACTAGTAGGTACCAATCGGATCCAGGTTCGGAACACTGGATAGCGGTCAAGAATATCCTTAAGTACTTACGAAGAACTAAGGATATGTTTCTTGTATACGGAGGTGAAGAAGAGCTCGTCGCTAAGTGTTATGTTGACGCTAGCTTTGACACCGATCCGGATGACTCTAAGTCTAAATCTGGATACGTATTTCTCATGAATGGCGGAGCGGTTAGTTGGAGGAGCTCCAAACAACCTATGGTAGCGGGATCAACAACGGAGGCCGAATATGTTGCTGCTTCAGAAGCGGATCAGGAAGCAGTTTGGATGAAGGAGTTCATATCCGAACTAGGAGTGGTGGAAAACGCGTGGGACCCAATAGTGATCTATTGTGACAACAATGGTGCCATTGCCAATGCCAAAGAGCCAAGGTCTCACAAGCATTCCAAGCATATTAAGCGCCGGTTTCACTCCATCCGCGAGCATGTCAAGGATGGAGATATAAAGATTTGTAAAGTACATACGAATCTCAATGTAGCAGATCTGTTGACTAAAACTCTCCCTAGAGCAAAACATGATCAACACCAGAACTCAATGGATGTTAGATTTATCACTATGTAACTAGATTATTGTCTCTAGTGCAAGTGGGAGACTGAAGGGAATATGCCCCGAGAGGCAATAATAAAGTGTTTATTATGTGTATTCCAAGTATATGATAGATGTTTATTTTGCATGCTATAATTGTATTAATACGGAAACGTTAATACATGTGTGTTTAATAAACAAACAGAAAGTTCCTAGTTATGCCTCTCTCATAAACTAGCTCGTTGATTAACAAGATGATCAAGGTTTCCTGATCATGGACATTGGATGTTGTTAATAACGGGATCACAACATTAGTGTAATGGTGTGATGAACATTCATCCGAAGTATAGCATTACGATCAAAGTCATTGAGTTTATATTGCTATAACAACTTACGAAGTGATCCTAATCCTTAGACCATGAGATCATGTCAATCACTAACACCGGAAGAGTTTCTTGATAACATCAAACGTCACACCGTAACAGGGTGATTATAAAGATGGATTCAGAACTAATAAAGTGTTATGTTGAGGCTCATGAATCGAGAGTGGAATTTGTTCATCCCGATGACGGATAGATATACTCTGGGCCCTCTCGGTGATATCACATTGATTAGCTTGCAAGCAAGTGATTTGATCACTAGAATGTTATATCACGGGAACGAGAAAAGAGTGCATGTCGGTAACGAGATCAAAACTAGGTATGGAGATACCGATGATCGAATCTCGGACATGTAATATATCGTGAAACAAAGGGATTAAGATACTAGCATAAAAGGTTCCGACGATCACAAGAAAGTCATCGTTGAATGTGTGGGAGTCAGTATGGGTCTCCAGATCCCGCTTCTGATTATTGATCCGAGAGGGGTCTTGATCATGTCCGCATTATTCACGAACCGTAGGGTGACACACTTAAGAGACACCGACATCCAATTGGAGCAAAAGTTTCATGCCGAAAGAATGAACAAGCGCAGGAATTTATTTCACCAGATACCGAAACAGGTTTTCGGGTGAAATTGCATAAAGTGGTTATGCATGTGAAATGGAATTCTAGCAAGGGGTTATTTGTGAATGTTTGTCATTAAAGTAATTGACAAAATTCTGAATAAAATAAAAGAGTTTTATTTAATGAGAGTTTGCATTAAATTTGGTGGAAATTTAATGGGAATTTGAGTGGACTTTTGAGTGGAGGAAATTTAAAGGGCATTTTGTGAGTGGAGTGTCCACCCACATGAATGAAGGAGGGGAAGGGGCTTCCCCCCATGGCCGGCGGCCACCCCTTGGGTGCCCCCTCCTCCTATAAAATGAGCCCCCCTCCTCACTTGTCTCACACACCTCCTCGCGAAGGATCTCTCTCCCCCTCTAGAATTTATCCCCCATGGTCTCGGACTAGCGAGATACATGTTCCTGGTGGCTATTCGGCAAGAAAGAGTTGTGCTTCCGCTGCATCGCTGGAGCGATGAGGCAGAGGTTTCTCCGTGCCTCGAACGTGTGTGCGAGCACGGATGCGCTGCTGATTTGCGGCGCTAGGACTTCCTCTCGATCTTGAGATCGGCAAGAGATCGTCTACATCAACCATGAGTTGAACTCGTTAAGCTTTATCGGTCTTCAAGTGTATGTTCTCTACGGATATACATCCGCCTGTTGTTTGTATCTAGTAGATAGATCTTGGTATGTAGTTCCCATCGTAGGAAATTTTTTGTTTTCTATGCTGCGAACCCTATAATATGGCATTTATAAAAATAGGGATCTCGGATAGGGGTCACACTTAGGGGTTTTCGGCGCACTTGGTTCTTGGGGTTCGGAGGGGTTCGGGCTTCGGACGTCGGGATCGGTGCAGGGTCTTGGCCATAGGATCCTAGAAGAAGGTCATGGCGTGCCAATGAATCGGTCTTCGGGCTTACGAAATAGGGACTTTGATTCCATGAAGGAGAACTCGATATCCTTGCCGAAGATCTTCGGGGAATATTGTAGCCGAGAGCGTCCATCCCACTGTATCACCACATGTAGTTACACCTCACAAGTTGTTTCCACCATGACATAACCACATCTTCACCTTAGTAACAAAACAACACATCTTACCTAGTAGCACTCCACCCTTGCCTAGGCACCGTGCACTGATAAACCGATGAATAGACAAGGGACATACACCATGAGAAAACCACACCGCGAGGGATAGCAGACACATGCACGGACAGAGCCAAAGACAAGGTCAACTCCCACGGAGGAGGACGAAGTGGCGCGGCCCTGAGGACGTCCTGGACGATGAGGTCGCGCTACAGCGAGAGGAAGCCACGACAGGGGTCTCGCCGACTAGCAGAGGGGTGCCAGACGAGCCCGTGGACGGAGAGGCGTCGCGGCAGCAGATCATGACGGTGATGACTGGGTGCAGAGGACGGGGTCGAGCGGGCGCGGAGGCGAGGGTCGTGCGAGGTTCGGTCGGAGAAGAGGGAACTGCGGGCGACGGCGGCGAACTCCGCTCGGTCAGCGACAAGAATGGGCTCTAGAGCTCTGGTCGAAGCAGAGGCGGCCCATGGTGGCGGCTTGCCGACGAGCAGGGAGAGGCGCGGGATTGGACGCGGACGAGGCCGACGGCAAGGAGGCCGCGAGGTCGGCCTAGCCCGGGGGTGCACGGGGTGGAGACGAGGAGGCCCCCTGGCGGCGGCGATTCATGAGGGGAACGGGGTGGTTCGCAGCGAGATGGCGGCGGGGTTCAAAGGAGAGGAGGTTGGCGCGTCAGGGTGGGGAACATGACGAGGGAGCGGTAAGAGGTTGGTGGGCACGACGCGACAGGTGGGGCCCGCGGGTGGGCCGCGGTTTGACCGCGTGAGTTCCATGCGGGGTGGACACGGTTGTTGCAAAGGGTGGTGGGCCAAGGGAGCGGGGCGGCTGTGTGGGGTGGGACACGCGCAGGTGGGTGGTTAGCGTCAGGTGCATGCGGGGTCTCCTGGACGTGCGTGTCTTCGGTTGGAGCGGGCGGCTGCGGGGTGTGGGTTGCGGCGCTGCGGGATGAGGGATGTTAGGGTTAGATGGTATTAGGGTTACGGTTTGGCTGAACTGGGTTAGGTTTAGCCGATCGGGGTGGTACGTGGCATGGCTTTCGGGTCGGGCTGCCTCCCCCGATCAAAACAGTTTTATTAAGAAAAATGTTTGTTTTAATTTAGTAAAAGATTTTGTAATTAGTTTTAGACAAACAAAATATCCGGAAACATCTGGGGTTTGATTTGAAATAAAGACGAGGATTATTTGGAAAACAAAGAGAGACTTTGATGAAATAATTTTTGGCAAATAATATGCATGATGATATGATGATGATGAGCAACGATAAAATCAAGCAATTCTAGCAGTGGTTTTACCCGGGGTGCTACAATTCGACACCACTAACAATGGATCTCGCCCTCGAGATCCGCCTCATGGTAGAGGGAAGAAAGCCGATGATCTAAATCTCCTCGCTTTATGTAGATCCTCGCGGCACCACTAACAAGGATTCTTTCTCCATCTTGAAATCAGCAACACCACCAACAAGGGTTTGTTCTCACATTCATCGAGACAACACTCCGGAGAAACAAAAACGAAGGTAAAGGTCTCAAAAGGGTAAGGCCACCTTTAACTTCCACGGAATGAGTATAATTGCATTGATCCACCATTCAATATACAAGAGCAAATGATAAGAGTAGTCGGATGGTGATCAGTCCATCGCGCACCCAAAGCATTACTCTGCACATGAATAGGAGAATTATGCAACCAACTCTCGGAGTTAGACTGAAGATCTCGTCAATTGAGTTTTGGAGCACAAAGGAGCAATACAGGCTCTTCATCGGATCTGACATAGATGATGTCATCATGAAGGAGAACACCGGAAGATGCAAAGAAATTTTTTAGTGAATCTTTGATCCACTGAAAGGTACAACAGAGAAAAGGTTCCTCAAATAGCATGAAGACCAGATGTCGAAGCACCGTTACCAAAGGATGGAAGAGAAACCCTGAAGGTACGGCGGAAACCCAACCACGAGAATTCCTAGACTCGAAGAAAAGATAAGATAGCAGATTCAAAAAACGCAGAGGTAAGAGGAGAATAGAAGAGGGATAAGGAGTAAAAGCAGACCTAATCAGATCTATCCAATCGATTTTCTAAAATAGTTTTGACGCTCTACATCGACCGTTAGCTAGGTTATCCTATAGGTTGGACCAGTGGGGTATCGTAACTGCTGAGCTCTGATACCACTCTGTAACACCGTCAGAATCGGCCCTATGCAAGTTTCAGGGACTCCCACCAAAACCCGCATAGAAACGATTCAACGGGTGGAAAATGAAGTAATACCATTACACAATAGTCCACGATGGAACCCACAGAACAGATATATACAACAACGACTCCATGAGTCAAGAATACAGGTACACAATACAAATATCCAAATCAACTTGAAAATGATACAGCATCGGACTACGGACAAGATGCAAATGGGGCTAAGAGCCCTGAAGAATAACCAATGGCGTCCATAACCCTGCCCAGGCCAAGCCGGAAGGGTAACCCTGCTAACGACGTCGATCTCAAAACCTGCTAAAAACAAAAGGGGTGCCGACAAAGGGCAAAGGAAAAAGAGAGCGGTCAGTACTGAGGCCAGTACACGGCGAGACTAGAATTCGGCGGTCCTCGCCTACATAGGTATGGTGGACTGAGGCGGCAGCGCAGCATGCACTAAACAACCTATAGAGACTCAATACAACTGGCGACTATCAGATAGGGATAAGAAAGACCTATTCGGATCCAACCTGAAACTATCACCAAGCATACACATCCTGGTATTTCCCCCTCGAGACCAAACGAGGAACTCAACCGAGGAACTCACACAGTTGGCAGTTTTATTCATTTCGTTATAGTTGCAACAATTACTAGTCAGATATAGATATCATGAGTCATCCTGATATAATAAGCAGTGGACAGTTTTAGTTAACCATTCCGTTGTAGTTGTAGTACTTACTAGTTAGCTACATATAGCATGAGGCATCCCAAAACCCAGCAGTTGTTGGTACTTTTATTTAGCCATTCCGTTATAGTTGCAATACTTACTAGTCAGATACAATGGTAACAGAGGACAACCCAAAACCAGCAGTCATTTGCACTTTTATTTAGCCATTCCATTATAGTGAAGCTGATTACTAGTCATTATAAAGTCAAATTTATAGCACTACTTTAGTTATAGTTGTCTATGATCGAGATACTGTGCTCCAAGTCGTCCATAACCGCGGACACGGCTTTCAGAAAGTTTTACCCTGCAGGGGGCACAAATAGCAACATATGCACGATCAACCTCGAGAAAAACCAAATGAAAACCCAACGAGGCATCACGGCAAAGCAATTGCAAGATTCATATAAATTTCAGGGGGCCACCCCACTAAGCTACCCGCGACGAAGTTGGCCGGCTCCGAGACGGACCCAGAGGTTTGTGTCAACGACAGTAAATGACTGGGAACCTGAAAGTGTGACTGGGCTTATCGATACCGCATAAACGTATCACAATTCCTAAACAGTACAGGCGCTCCACGCGCAATCATAAATAAAGCAGTAAAGCATGGAATAAGTACAGGATAGAAATAAAGCCCCAAACTAGTTTGTGGCCCCAAGAAATAATATATGACTCAAGCTCTGGCTAGGGGATTCATGGTCCCACATGCAGATAGTGCGAATATTCAAAGAACAGGTATCAAGTACTCGGGGTCCTACGGGACACAGGTGGACGGTTAAAAACCAAATAACATCTATTGCCCACGTGTGCCTCTGCATTATTTACATACTTCAATTTTAGTTATTAAACGATAATTAAAGCCATGATCATCTCCAACATAAAAGCATAAGGCATTTCTCCAACAATTGTGGTACTTGACAACACGCAACAGCACTTGAGCAAGCGACTGCGACACGCAAGTCCAACTATCTACCAAACAACAGGTAATAGGACGTGTCCAAGGCAATTTAAGGCTGCAAGGGATATCACGGGTACGAAAACTAGAGCACCGCAACACAAGTAGCAATAGATCAACATGAGGAAATAAAGACTATAAAAGTAAGATAGGTAGAAAGAAGAGGGATGCTCGCCTGAAAAACATTGCCGAAGGTTCATCCGAAGATCGGGTCGACACTCGCATCAACTCATCGGCCTAATCCGTGAAGAAGCAAAGCACTAGAAGAAACATCGGATGCACTATTTAATACTACGGCAGAAGATCGGGCATGTTGCATATATGATGTATGGCATGGCGAGGATGCGATGCAATTAGGCAATATTAAGCGGAACCGGGGTCCCGACAATTAGTTAGATGATTCATGTTATTTAGCTACCCGCAATTTAAATGTTGTCTTGACAAGGCAAAATATAGCACCGGTTCGCTACACAAATTTAAATGGAGCCAATATTAGACTAGAAAAGTCCACATATGGCCTCCATATTTAATTATGATGTGAATCGGCATAATTCCCCCAAACCCCAACATATGTATGCAAGCATGAACATTTACATGCAACGGGTAGATATATGGCATTTATAAAAATAGGGCTCTCGGATAGGGGTCACACTTAGGGGTTTTCGGCTCACTTGGTTCTTGGAGTTCGGAGGGGTTCGGGCTTCGGACGTCGGGATCGGTGCAGGGTCTCGGCCATCGGATCCTTGACGAAGGTCATGGCGTGCCAATGAATCGGTCTTCGGGCTTCCGAAACAGGGACTTTGATTCCATGAAGGAGAACTCGATATCCTTGTCGAAGATCTTCGGGGAATATTGTAGTCGAGAGCGTCCATCCCACTATATCACCACATGTAGTTACACCTCACAAGTTGTTTCCACCGCGACACAACCACATCTTCACCTTAGTATCAAAACAACACATCTTACCTAGCAGCACTCCACCCTTGCCTAGGCACCGTGCACTGATAAACCGATGAATAACCAAGGGACATACACCATGAGCAAACCACACCGCGAGGGATAGCAGACGCACGCACGGACAGAGCCGAAGACAAGGTCGACGCCCACGAAGGAGGACGAAGTGGCGCGGCCCTGAGGATGTCCTGGACGAGGAGGTTGCGCTACGGCGAGAGGAAGCCACGACAGGGGTCTCGCCGACTAGCAGAGGGGTGCCAGACGAGCCTGTGGACGGAGAGGCGCCGTGGCAGCAGATCATGACGGTGATGACTGGGTGCAGAGGATGGGGTTGAGCGGGCGCGGAGGCGAGGGTCGTGCGAGGTTCGGTCGGAGAAGAGGGAACTGCGGGCGACGGCGGCGAACTCCGCTCGGTCAGCGACAAGAATGGGCTCCAGAGCTCTGGTCGAAGCAGAGGCGGCCCATGGCGGCGGCTTGCCCACGAGCAGGGAGAGGCGCGGGACTGGACACAGACGAGGCCGGCGGCGAGGAGGCCGCGAGGTCGGCCTGGCTCGGGGGTGCACGGGGTGGAGACGAGGAGGCCCCCTGGCGGCGGCGATTCGTGAGGGGAACGGGGTGGTTCGCAGCGAGAGATGGCGGCGGGGTTCAGAGGAGAGGAGGTTGGCGCGTCGGGGTGGGGAACAGGACGAGGGAGCGGTGAGGGGTTGGTGGGCACGGCGCGGCAGGTGGGGCCCGCGGGTGGGCCGCGGTTTGACCGCGTGAGTTCCATGCGGGGTGGACACGGTTGTTGCAAGGGTGGTGGGCCAAGGGAGCGGGGCGGCTGTGTGGGGTGGGACACGCGCAGGTGGGTGGTTAGCGTCAGGTGCATGCGGGGTCTCCTGGACGCGCGTGTCTTCGGTTGGAGCGGGCGGCTGCGGGGTGTGGGTTGCGGCGCTGCAGGATGAGGGATGTTAGGGTTAGATGGTATTAGGGTTACGGTTTGGCTGAACTGGGTTAGGTTTAGTCGATTGGGGTGGTACGTGGCATGGCTTTCGGGCCGGGCTGCTTCCCCCGATCAAAACAGTTTTATTAAGAAAAATGTTTGTTTTAATTTAGTAAAAGATTTAGTAATTAGTTTTAGACAAACAAAATATCCGGAAACATCTGGGGTTTGATTTGAAATAAAGACGAGGAACAAAGAGAGACTTTGATGAAATAATTTTTGGCAAATAATATGCATGATGATATGATGATGATGAGCAACGATAAAATCAAGCGATTCTAGCAGTGGTTTTACCCGGGATGCTACACAGAGCCGTGTCTATATGTAGATCTGTTGCACGAGTAGAACACAATGGTCATCATGGACGGTGGTGCTTTTATTATCAATTGCTTCTTGTGTACTTTGCATCTTGCGGTATGATGGGATGAAGCGGCCCGGGCTAACCTTACATGACATCGTTCATGAGACTTGCTCCACGCTAAACATGCAACTTGTATTGCATAAGTGGCTTTGCAGGTGTCTGTCTCTCCCATTATAGTATAGATCCAATTTACAACGGGCACTTGATAGTTCAAACATCAACGTTGTGGTTCTTGTTCGTAAGTTAGATCGACACTTATTGAAAGCCCCAAACCACGTAAAATATGCAAAGAAATTAGAGGCGTCTAACTTTGTTTTGCAGGGGTGTGCTGTGATGTGATATGGCTATGATTGTGATTATATTTGATGTATGCAATGATCCTTATTGTAAGTTGGCAACCGGCAGGAGCCATATGGTTGTCTTTAATTTCTGTTAAGACCTGCGTGTCTATTCAAAGTAGTTGTAATAGTTGAAGCTGGTGGACGACAACCATGAAGCGGCGTCATTGACCTTGATGCAATGCCGGTGATGATGGAGATCATGTTCGTGCTTGAAGATGGAGATCGGAAGCACAAGAAGAAAGGCCATATCATATCACATATTATGAATTGCATGTGATGTTAATCCTTTATGCATCTTTTATTGCTTAGTTAACGACGGTAGCATTATAAGATGATCCCTCATGCACATTAATTTCAAGTTTTAAAGTGTTCATCCTTAGTAAGCACCGTTGCTAAAGCTTGTTGTTTCGAAGCACCACGTGATGATCGGGTGTGTTAGATTCTGCAAGTGTATACAACGTGAGCAAGCCAGATTTGCTCATGCGGAAGCTAAGGTTTGATATTGATGAGCCTAGCATGTACAGACATGGTCTCAAAACATGGATCACCGACAGGTAAAACATGAATCATATAGTAGATATGATGAACATGTCGATTGTTCGCCATTGAAGCTATATCAACTCTCGTGATGATCGGTTTTGATGCGGTGGATTTGGTTCGTGTGATCACTAAAACAATGTGAGGGATATTGTTTTGAGTGGGAGTTCACCTAGATTAATTTAACTATTAATAAGAACTCAATTTGTCATAAACTTAGTCTAAACTATTGCAAATATGTTAAGGATCAATGGCAGCCCCTACCATCAATTTTAATGCGTTCCTAGAGAAAGAAAAGTTGAAAAACAATGGAAGCAACTTCGCGGATTGGTTCTGTAATTTGAGGATTGTCCTCAATGCTGGTAATTTGACCTATGTGCTGGATGCACCGCTGGGTGACCCGCCTGCAGCTGATGCTACCGATGAAGTAAATAACATTTACCTCGCTCGGAAGAATCAGTACTCCACAGTTCAGTGTACTATCTTGTATGGTTTGGAATCGGAGCTTCAGAAAAGGTTTGAGAACCATGACCCACATGATATTGTCCGTGAACTCAAATTGATATTTGAGACTCACGCGGCAGTTGAGAGTTATGAGGCTTCTGAAAAGTTCTTTAACTGCAAGATGGAAGAGTGCAGCTCCGTCAGTGAGCATGTGCTTAAGATGTCTAGGCACACAAAAAAACTCCAAAGCTTGGGTATAGTGATTCCGAATGCTTTGGGGATTTATTGTGTCCTACAATCACTACCACCAAGTTACAAGAACTTTGTGATGAACTATAATATGCAAAGCATGAACAAGCAGTTTCCAGAACTCTTCTCCATGTTGAAATCTGCAGAAGTGGAGATCAAGAAAGAGCACCAAGTGTTGATGGTCAATAAGACCACCAAATTCAAGAAAGGCAAGTCTAAGCAAAAGGGAAACTTCAAGAAGGGTGGTAAGAAAGTTGCCGCACCGACGAAGAAGACCAAGGCTGGACCTAAGCCTGATACTGAGTGCTTTTACTGCAAGCAAGAGGGTCACTGGAAGCGGAATTGCCCAAAGTACTTGGCGGATTTGAAGAACGGCAACATCAAGAAGAAAGGTATATCTGATATACATGTTATTGATGTGTATCTCACTAGTACTCGTAGTAGTGCCTGGGTATTTGATACTGGTTCGGTTGCTCATATTTGTAACTCGAAACAGGTGCTGCAGAATAAACGGAAGCTAGCGAAGAACGAGGTGACCATGCGCGTTGGAAATGGATCAAAGGTTGATGTGATCACGGTCGGCACGCTACCTCTTCATCTTCCATCAGGATTAGTTTTATACTTAAATAATTGTTATTTGGTGCCTGTGTTGAGCATGAACATTATATCGGGATCTTGTTTATTGCGAGACGGTTACTTGTTTAAGTCCGAGAATAATGGTTGTTCGATTTATATGAGTAATATGTTTTATGCACATGCACCTTTGATAGATGGTCTATTCTTATTGAATCTCGATAGTGGAAATACACATATTAATAACATTGAAGCTAAATGTTTGAAATTGAGCGATAACTCGACCTATATGTGGCACTGTCGTCTTGGTCATATCGGAGTGAAGCGTATGAAGAAACTCCATTCCGATGGACTTCTTGAATCACTTGATTTCGAATCACTTGAAAGGTGCGAAGCATGTCTGATGGGTAAAATGACTAAGACTCCATTTTCTGGTATGATGGAGCGAGCTACGGACTTATTGGAAATCATACATACCGATGTGTGTGTTCTAATGAGTGTAGCATCGCGCGGTGGTTATCGTTATGTTCTTACCTTCACGGATGACTTGAGTAGATATGGGTATATCTATTTCATGAAACATAAGTCCGAAACTTTCGAGAAGTTTAAGGAATTTCAAAGTGAGGTAGAGAATCAACGTGACAAGAAGATTAAATTTCTACGTTCTGATCGTGGAGGTGAATATCTAAGTTACAAGTTTGGCGAGCATTTAAATAAATGCGGAATACTTTCACAATTGACACCGCCGGGAACACCACAGCGTAATGGTGTGTCCGAACGTCGTAATCAAACTCTCTTAGATATGGTTCGTTCTATGATGTCACTTACAGATTTACCGCTATCATTTTGGGGTTATGCATTAGAAACAGCCGCATTCACTTTAAATAGGGCACCATCTAAATCCGTTGAAACGACACCGTATGAATTATGGTTTGGGAAGAAACCTAAATTGTCGTTCCTTAAAGTTTGGGGTTACGAAGCCTATGTAAAGAAGTTACAGCGGGAAAAGCTTGAACCCAAAGCGGAAAAATGCGTCTTCATAGGATACCCGAAGGAAACTATTGGGTATACCTTCTATCATAGATCCGAAGGCAAAATCTTCGTTGCCAAGAATGGATCCTTTCTAGAGAAAGAATTTCTCTCGGAAGAAGTGACTGGAAGGAAAGTAGAACTCGACGAGGTTGTTGAACCTTCTCTCGAACTTGCCAGTAGCGCAGCACCGGAAGAAGTTCCTGTGGCGCCTACACCAATAAGAGAGGAAGCTAATGATGATGATCATGAAACTTCGGTTGAAGTTGCTACAGAACCTCGCAGGTCAACGAGAACTCGTACCACTCCTGATTGGTATGATCCCGTTATGAGTGTCATGTTGGTGGACAACACCGATGATCCTGCGACATATGAGGAAGCGATGATGAGCCCAGATTCCAATAAATGGCAAGAAGCCATTAAATCCGAAATTGGATCCATGTACGAAAACCAAGTATGGACTTTGGTGGACTTTCCGGATGGCCGGAAGGCTGTCGAGAACAAATGGATTTTCAAGAAGAAAACAGATGCTGGTGGTAATGTTACTAAAGCTCGACTTGTTGCAAAAGGGTTTCGACAAATTCAAACAGTTGACTATGATGAGACTTTCTCACCAGTAGCGAAGCTAAAGTCTGTGAGGATTATGTTAGCAATTGCTGCATATTATGATTATGAGATATGGCAGATGGATGTCAAAACAGCGTTCCTCAATGGAGACATTGATGAAGAGTTGTATATGATGCAACCCAAAGGTTTTGTCGACCCTAAAGATGCTAACAAGGTGTGCAAACTTCAACGGTCCATATATGGGTTGAAGCAAGCATCCCGAAGTTGGAATCAACGTTTTGATAAGGTAATCAAAAGTTTTGGTTTTATACAAACTTATGGAGAAGCTTGTATTTACAAGAAAGTGAGTGGGAGATCTGTAGCATTCTTAATACTATATGTAGATGACATATTGTTGATTGGGAATGATGTAGACCTTCTTAATAGTGTCAAGGAATATTTGAATAATAGTTTTTTAGTGAAAGATCTTGGCGAAGCATCTTACATATTAGGCATAAAGATTTATAGAGATAGATCGAGACGCCTAATATCATTGTCACGAAGTACATATTTGGACAAAGTTCTAAAGAGGTTTGGAATGGAAGATAGCAAGAAAGAGTTCTTGCCCATGTTGCCCAATACGACGTTGAGTAAAACTCAAAGTCCAGCAACTGCAGAAGATAGAGAAAGGATGAGTAAGACTCCCTATGCCTCAGCCATAGGATCTCTAATGTATGCCATGCTATGTACTAGACCCGACATTGCATATGCTGTTAGTTTAACTAGCAGATATCAAAGTGATCCAGGAGTGGATCATTGGACAGCGGTCAAAAACATCGTTAAGTACTTGAGAAGAACTAAGGATATGGTTCTTTCTTATGGAGGTGATGAACAACTCGTTGTTAATGGTTACACCGATGCTAGTTGGAACACCGATCCGGATGATTCTAAATCACAATCTGGATACGTATTTACTTTGAATGGTGCAACTGTTAGCTGGAGGAGTGCAAAACAAAGCGTTGTGGCGAGATCTTCAACTGAATCGGAATACATAGCTGCTTCGGAGGCTTCACAAGAAGCGATATGGATGAAGGAGTTCATTACAGAGCTCAGTGTGGTTCCAAGTGCGCTGGACCCAATGTCTATCTACTGTGATAACATGGGAGCCATAGCCAATGCACAAGAACCAAGGTCACACAAGAAGCTGAAGCACATCAAGCTATGTTTTCACGCTATTCGAGAACATGTCCAAGATGGTGACATAAAGATTTGCAAAGTACACACAGATCTGAATGTGGCGGATCCGTTGACTAAACCTCTCCCGAGGGCAAAACATGACCAACACCAGACTGCCATGGGTGTTCGGTATATTACCATGTAATCTAGATTAGTTGACTCTAGTGCAAGTGGGAGACTGTTGGAGATATGCCATAGAGGCAATAATAAATGTAGTTATTATTATATCTTTGTGTTTATGATAAATGTTTACATTCATGCTATAATAGTATTAACAAGGAAACATTAATACTTGTGTGATTTGTAAATTAAATAAGAGTCCCTAGTAAAGCCTCTTCATAGTACTAACTTGTTGGTTAATAAATGATTGTGGTTTCCCTATCATGAACATTGAGATGTTATTAACAACAAGATCATATCATTAGGAGAATGGTATGATGGACATACTCCTATAGATAAGCGTAGCATAAAGATCAAGTCATTTTAATAGTTCAATTGCTATAAGCTTTCTGATACATAGTAACCTAATTCCTTCGACCATGAGATCATGCTTATCACCATCATCGGAAGGATGCTTTGATGACATCAAACACCACACCGTAACTGGGTGGCTATAAAGGTGGCATTGAGTGTTCGAAAAGTATGGGTTGAGACACATGGATCAAGAATGGGATTTGTCCATCCATATGACAGATAGATATACTCTGGGCCCTCTCGGTGGAATGTCATCCAATTAGCTTGCAAGCATGTGACTGGCTCACAAGGGATCACATACCACGGGAACGAGAAAATAGTACTTATCAGTAACGAGGTTGAACTAGGTATGCAGAGATACCGACGATCAAAACCTCAGATAAATAAACTATCGTGAGACAAAGGGAAATTGGTATCGTATGTAAGTGGTTCATTCGATTGCAAAGTAATCGTAGAAATATGTGGGAGCCATATGAATTTCCAGATTCCTCTATTGGTTATTGTTCGGAGAAGTGTCTCGATCATGTCCACATAATTCACGAACCGTAGGGAGACACACTTAAGGATTCGATGTTGTTGAGTAGTTATGGAATGATGAGTAAGAGACTGAATGTTGTTCGGAATCTCGGATGGGATCCGGGATATCACGAGGAGATCCGGAATGGTCCGGAGAATAAGATTCATATAAGGAAAGTCCTGTTTCGGAGTTGGGGAATGATTCCGGTGTTTTCATCGGGAATGTTCTAGAAGGTTCCGGAAGGTCCGGCACTACGCAGGGGAAGGGTACATGAATGTGTCATGACAATGTGGAATGGTTGCATCATGTACTAGGTATCATGGCTGAGCAAAATAAAGGGATAAATCAAATCCTAGTTTGAAAAGTCAAACTCCAATTTGAAAAGTCAAACGGCAGTTTTGCTTGGTGGAGGGAGAGTAGGAAACCTACTTGGGGAGGAGTTCCTCTCCCTCCACCCGCCGGCCAAGGAGGACGACTTGGGGGAGGACTCCCTCCCCTTGGCCGGCGCCCTCCCACCTATAAAAGAGGGGGCAGGGGTGCCCCCTCTAGCCTACACCTCTCTCCACCAAAACCCTAACCCTAGCCGCCGGCCTCCTGCAGTCGCCGCCGCCCTAGGGTTTGCCCTAGCCGCCGAGTTGGGGCTCTCCCCAATCCCTAGCCGCCGGCCTAGCCTCCTCCCTTGGTGCCTATAAACCCTAGATCGCCAAGGCCTCTCTCATAGTCCACCATACTCGCTCCGGCTTAAGGCGAAGCCTTGCGAGATCTCCCCTCTACTTCTGGTACCACACCGTTGTGCTGCCGGAATCACGAGGAGAGTGCTACAACCTCCGCTGCCTGCTAGAACAAGGGAGAGAAAGGTCTTCATCGAGTACCGAACGTGTGATCGACTGCGGAAGCACTGCCGGAACGCAGCACCGGAAGGATCGTCTACACGATCTTGAGATCGGCAAGAGTACGACTACATCACCCACGAGAATCTGCTCTCGTTAAACAATTTGGAATCTTCGAGGGTGAGTTCCTCTATCGAATCGTTGCTACAATCTAGTAGATAGATCTTGGCTTGTTTGTTTGCATGCGGTAGAAATTTTTTGTTTTCCATGCTACGAACCCCTACAGAAGGGCCCGAGCCACTGGAGTTTATGGATGTCCGCGACGGAGGCGAGGAGGTGGAAGAAATATGAGACCACCGAAGAGCACGATGCCTGGGAGGGCTCGGAGGTTATTCTCCGGGAGATCGACTGGTTGCATGCAACCAGGCGCATCCATCTTGATGTTGATTGTCGCCTTCCTCTTGGTGAGATTTCCGGCAAGACCGAGCCCGATGAGCGGGTAGTTTTTCTGTCGCATTTTGCGTGTGGCTTCGCTCTCCCTGTTAGTGATTTCTTCAAGTCATTTTTGTCGACTTTCCACTTGCAAACACATCATCTCCCCGCCAATTCCCTTGGCTCCTTATCTTTCTCTATTTCCTCCTGCGAGGGCTATCTTGGTCTTTGGCCCGCTGTTCTTCTTTGGGAAAAGTACTTTAATTTTCGGATCCAAGTTGTTCCGGATCCCGGTGTTCCCTCCTCTGAGAAGAGGCCTACCCGATGTGGTGCTGCTAGCATCACGCCTAGGCGGGACTCCGTTTTCCTCGTGTCACTGGTCTTGACTCTTTTAAGAAGTGGCATAGAACTTTTTTCTATGTCAAGAACAGTGGGCACAACGATTTCATCCGTCTTCCCCCCTTAAAAGACGAAGTTCTGATACGTCGGAAACGTATCTATAATTTTTTATGTTCCATGCTTGTTTAGTATCTACTTTGCTATGTTTTATCTATACTTTGAGGTATTTTTATACACTTTCTAGTACTAACCTATTAACAAGATGCCACAATGCCAGTTGCCTGTTTTCTTCTGTTTTTGGTTCCATAAAGTCAGAAAATCAATATTCTCGGAATTGGACGGGACAAAAGCCAAAGTTCATATTTTTTCCAGAGCGATACAGAAAATCGAAGACGAGACGGAGGAGGAAACCAGGGTGGCCACACCCTAGGTGGGCGCGGACCCACCCTAAGTTGCTCCCACAGGGGGTGTGGGCCCTCTGGATCCCCACCGACCTTGCCTCCTTCGCCTATAAGAAGCCTCCGAGGAGAAAACCCTAAATAATCCATCATACTTCCAGAAAAAGTTCCACAATGCCGCCGCCAACGAAGGGGAGATTCGGGGGACAGAAAGTCTCTGTTCCGGCACCCTACCGGAACGAGGAAGTGCCCCCGGATCCATCTCCATCGATCTCCATCACCATTGCTGATTCCCATGATGACGAGGGAGTAGTTCTCCTTAGAGGCTAAGGGCTCCACCACTAGCTATGTGTTCATCTCTCTCTCTCTCTATGCGTGATCTTGTGGTCATGAGCTTTGTAATCAAGTAGATCTACCTTGCTACTGAAGTGTTTCATTAGATCTCTGCTCTCCCCATGTGTGTGAAAGTGACAGCGTGCACGCCATGGTGGCACTTAGGCTTGAGTCTACATAAATACTCTTTGTGCTTTAATAGATCTATGCTTTTCCCCACGTGTGTGAAAGTGACAGCGGGCATACCGTGTGTGGCACTTTGACTAGATTGAATATTTGTTATGAGTTATATTTGGAGTTGGATGTCTCTATGAAATTGTGGTGTTTGTTGGAGCCATCTAGCGCTCAAGATGACAGTGTGGGGTTATCTAGATTGGGGAAGGCGGACTTTGATGTGTGTTGTTATAGCCCTTCCATGGATTAGAGTGTCCAACCGGAGAGTAGTTAAGTGTAGTATCATGAAGAGAGGATATTTATATGAGAGAGTGTTCACTAGTGAAAGTATGATCCCTAGGCCTTGTTTCTAAGCATTGAAACACCCTTTGCATATAGATCTGTTGCATGTTTGCCTGCTTCTATCCTTTTGCCTTTAGTCCTTACCTCACCGTCAAGCTATTTTCTGGCACTCACACATGTTAGCCCACGTCAACAACAAGTCAGAAGCTATTTTCTGGCACCATTACCACTTTTATTTCACTATTTCTTTGCCAAACTAGTGCACCTATACACCTGACAAGTGTATTGGGTGTGTTGGGGACACAAGAGACTTCTTGTATCTTGATTGCAGGGTTGCTTGAGAGGGAATACCTTTGACCACTTACTCCCTGAGTTTGATAAACCTTGGGTAATCCACTTAAGGGAAACTTGATGTTGTTCTTCAAACCTCTGCACTTGGAGGCCCAACAACTGTCTACAAGAATAGAAGTGCGTAGACATCAAGATCTTTTCTGGCGCCGTTGCCGGGGAGGTTAAGGTAAAAGGTACTCACATCCTCCGGTGTGAGTGCTCGAAGTTATTTATTTTATATTCTGCAATTTTGTCTTTTTGTTTCTTGTTTTCACTAGTTAGGCTTAATAGAAAACAACAACAAAATTAGAGAGCTTTATAGTGTTTATATTGAGTTAGGACATGAAGTGTTTGAAGGGAAAATTAAAAAACCTATGGAGCTTTATTTGCATGCTATGGAAAATTCTAAGCTTGGGGAAGCTAGTTTTGATGAAAATGATCTTTTTAGTCCCCCAAGCACGGAGGAGAAAATTTGCTTTGATGATACTTTACCTCCAATATATGATGATTACAATGATGAATATGATATTTTCAGTCCACCTACTATTGAGGAGAAAATTAATTGTGATTACAATATGCCTCCTATGTTTGATGATTATGGTGATAAGAATAATAATGATAGCTATTTTGTTGAATTTGCTCCCACTATAATTAATAAGAATGACTATGCTTATGTGGAGAGTAATAATCATTTTATGCATGTGGCTCATGATAAGAATGTTTTATGTGATAGTTATATTGTAAATTTTATTCATGATGCTACTGAAAGTTATTATGAGAGAGGGAAACATGGTTTTATGTATCTCAATAATATTAAGTTTCCCCTCTTCATGTTGAAAATCTTGAAGTTGCACTTGTTTTGCTTTCCTATGCTTGTTGCTTTGTGCTTCTTTGATTTATTTTCTTACAAGATTCCTATGCATAGGAAGTGTGTTAGACTTAAATATGTTTTGAATTTGCTTCTTGATGCTCTCTTTTACTTCAATTCATATTTCTTATGAGCATCTTCTCAAACTATCAAGCCTAACTTAAAGGCGTTAAAGAAAAGTACTTGTTGGGAGATAACCGAAGAGTTTTCTTGAGTCTTGGAAGTTATTAATTCAGTAATGACCTCTCCTTAACCTTTTTTGTTTGCTTTTTGTGCCAAGAATGATCTCTAATGAGAGGGAAGTAAGATTTGGGGAGTTACTGTCCTGAAACAGATTTTTGTTCTCCACCATAAAAATTCTTGAGGAGTCGCTATAACTTAGATTGAGCTGAAAATTTACGAATAAATCCCCCAGTATGTTAGATAACTTTCATTAGTTCAACACTTTTTGATTTGAGCAACAGAAGATTTTCTAAAAAGTCGGTTTCTACTTGCTGGTCTGTTTTGACAAATTTCTGCCATTATTTGCATTTGCTTCTTTTTTTTGAACCTCTAACAGTAGGAAAGGATCCTACTGCTTTGCCATTAAATAGATATCACAGAAGTCTTTTTACATATTTACAATGGGCAATGCCCAGCAGGGTAAAGGCAAAAGAAAATTACAGAGGGGAAATAATGTTTTGGATGTGAGGATGGATCCTCCTTAGTTCTATGGACTAAAAGATTCAAGTCTAAGACCAGTCTAGCCCTCCAGGAAGCTACAGTTGGTTGAATACCATTGAATAATAAGTTATTCCTTTATTTCCAGATGTTCCAGGCTCCTAACAAAACAATTTCCATGTACAGCTTTTGGTTCCAAGAAGCCTTCCCTAATTCAATTATCTGTAATCTTGTAGTTCTTGTAGTTCCTGAGGGCCAAGTTATATGGAGAAGGTCCCAACAAAATTTGCTAAAGGAGCATTAAAAATCATATGCTCGATAGTTTCTTCTGGAGGATTGGAACACATTAGGCAATCGTAACCTGAACTTAGAGAGAAATTTCTTCTTCTTATCATATTTCTGGTGTTTAGTCTGTCTGATAAGACTAGCCATCCAAAAAATTGACTTTTGGGGTGAATCTGGCTTTCCATAACCATTTAAAGGCGATGTGTGGCTCTAAGTCCTTGAAATAGAATTGATAGTATAGACTTGAAGAGAATTTGTCATTACCCCAAACATATGACCATTTGTCTGAATTATCTTGGGTCATTGTTACTTCTCTGCAGATATTCTGAATCTCTTTTAATTCCTCCAGGGCTTCAGGAGAGAGAGGTAGGAAAAAATTACTATGTAGTGAATCTGATGAAAGGAATTCTTGAACAGACATGTCTTCTTTCCTGAGATAGGATAAAATCCTGGGATGGCTGTCTTCAAACACCCCATGTTGCCAATTGTCCTTCCAAAATAAAGTTGAAGTGCCATTGCCAATTGAGCTCAAAGCAATACCTCTAAAAATGTGAGACAGTTTAAAAACATCCTTCCACCAGAAGGATCCTCTAGGAGATAGAGCATGGGGAATCTTATCACTATAGTAGGCATTCGAAATCAAAGTGACCCATGGAGTGTCAACTTTATTATAGAATTTATGTAAATATTTTAATAAGAGACCATCATTCTGTACCCTAAGATTTAGAATTCCTAGTCCTCCTTTCTTCTTTGGTCTACAAATTTTGTCCCATGCTGCCAATGAATAACATTTCTCTCCATCCTCTGCTTTTTTGTTTCATAGACAGTGTCTTTGAATTTTCTCCACATGATTTATGATTTTATCTGGTAATTTAATTGAACACATTGCAAAAGTTGCAATGGAAGCCAATAAAGAATTTATAACTGAAACCCCGCCACTACATGACATCATTAGAAAAGAAGCTGAACCTTTCCTTTCAATCCTATCCACCAGAGGCATTAAATCATATACAGTAGGTTTGGTAGTCCCTAATTGTAGACCTAGATATGTAAAGGGCATAGAGGCCACAGTACATCCAATTATATCTGCAATTTCCTTAGTCTTGTCTTCTGACCAATTAATGGGTATCATGTTGGACTTTTGAAAATTGATTGTCAGTCCAGTAGAAGTGTCATATTTCTGAAGAATCTCCTTCATGACATGAACTTGATCTATGCAGGCATGATAATTAATGTATCATCAGCATATTGTACAATTGGGAAATCTTGTACAAAGTTAGGAGAGAATGGAGCATGCAAAATATTTTCCCTGAAGGCTTTATTGATGGCAGACTGTAAGAGGTCAGCAGCAAGAACAAAAATCAGAGGAGAGAGAGGACCTCCTTGTCTGACACCCCTCATACAGTGAAATTGTCTGCCAGGGACCCCATTCAATAAAATAGCTGATTTACCTGTTCCAAAAATAATTTCAATCCATTTCAACCATCTTTCATCAAATCCCATTTGTCTCATAATCTTGATCATAGTAGAGTGATCAATTGTATCAAAGGCTTTGGCAAAGTCCAACTTTAATAACAGGATTTCCTTTTTTGAGATCCCAGATTGGTAAATAAATTCAAAAGCCCAAACCAAGCAATCTTGTATGTTTCTCCCTTTAACAAATCCATATTGATTTTTGTGCACAATCTGAAGGACTACCTTCTGTAATCTATTTGCCAGTATTTTGATAATAAGTTTTAGTATACAATTCAGAAGAGTGATGGGCCTATTATCATTAACAGTTTCAGGGGAGCCAACCTTTGGAATTAGAGCAATGTGTCCCATGTTAATGCTTTCCAAGTTTAGATTTCCTTCATGAAACTGGAAACATAATTCATAAATATCCTCTTTGATAATATGCCAGCAAATTTTGAGAAATTGGCCATTGAAACCATCAGGGCCAGGTGCTCTGTCAGTTGGCATTTCCTGAATAACTTTATCAATTTCTTCTTTAGTAAAAGGAGCAGATAGTTTATCAAGTCTAGGTGTAGGGGTAATAAGATCTTCTAATTCCAATATCATAGCTGGTTGAGTTGGAGAGCCCAGTCTTTCTTTATATGTTTGATAAAAGATCTCCTCCTTGTCAACATGCTCTATCACCAGTGACCCATCAGAGAGTCTGATTAAGGCTACATTGTTCCTTCTATATCTTTCAGTAGCATAATTATGAAAAAAATTAGTGTTCTCATCCCCAAATTTTGTCCATCTTACTGTACACCTCTTTTTCCAATAGATATTCTGATATTCTAACAATCTGGCCAAGTGTGCCTTTAAGATTTTCCTGAAATTCTTTTCATGACAGAAAGACCTCTTCTGTCTTCAAGATTATCCAATTCAGCTAAAGTTTTATTTGTATTTTCAATACAAATTGAAAGTCTGGAGATGGATTTACTCCAAAATTTCAAATCATACCTTAGTCTCTTGAACTTAGCATTAATGTTGGCTGCACAATTCTTTTTAAAGGTTGGTTTCTCCCAACTTTTGGACACTGTTTCTAGGAAGCCGGGACGGGCAACCTAGTAATTTTCAAATCTAAAAGTCTTACTTCCAGGAATCTATGTTCGAATTGTGACAATACATGGGGAGTGGTCTGATGTTGGCTTCCCTTGTGAAGTAACCACTGTATTTGGGTAACTTGCAGTCCAATGGATAGAGGTGAAAAACCAATCTAGTTGTTCAAGGAGAGGATCACCCTGCATATTGCTCCAAGTGTATTGCCTTCCCTTAATAGGTAGTTCAGTCAGATTTTGCTCCCTTATGAAATCATTAAAAATTAACATGTCATTGACATTTCCTCCAGGTTTGTTTCTGTTATTAGGAGATCTAATAAAATTAAAATCCCCCATAATAATCCAGTCTTCATCATCAGGAATTTGTAGCTGAAATAACCATCTCACAAATTGCTCTCTCCTTTCTCCAGCACATGGTCCATACACATTAATTAATGTCCAAGTTTGAGTAGACTGTGTTGAAGTAAAATGAACAGAAATAGCAAATTGTTCATAGTGCATAACCATTCCAGAGAATAAAGAACTATTCCAAATAATGATTAAACCAACAGAAGCACCAGTTGAAGGAACATAGACATAATCATCAAATCTTTTGGGACAACATGATTTAATAAAAGCCACATCAAAAGATTCCTTCTTTGTTTCTTGCAGGCATAACACAGAACAACCACTCTCATTTATAGCATTCATAAGTGCTAACTGCTTGTCCTTAGCATTTAAACCCCTTATGTTCCAACACAAAATAATCCATTGTTTGAGAAACATAATTATTACAAGAGATAATAATAGACGACAGTTAAACACTGTCAGTGCCTTCTTCCTCCCGGAGAGGGGCCCAGAGCTTTTTAGGAGTTAACTCCTCAAGTGGGACACCACATAGACCAGCACCAATAGCTTGAATCATGGAGATGGTTGTTGGAAGAACTGTAGGGTCAACTCCTTGCGCCTGAAAGGGAGTGATCATCTGTTGCACCTCTTCTTCTTCAGTAATCTTCACCCCAGGTACAGTTCTAGGCTTAACTTTTGATTTTATTTTTTTCACATCTCCTGTAACAATAGGCTTGAAACCCCTGTACCTTGTTGCCCTTGAACTTCTTCTGACAAGACTGGTTGAGATAGGAGTTACATTTTCAGACAGTTTCCTTTTCTTTCCCACTTCCCCCATGCTAGTAACAACAGAGTCTTGTGATGGAATGTGAGTGCAGAGTTTCAAAGAAGGTGTTTTGGGAGGAGACAAAAGAGATATCTTCCTAGAGAGCTGCAATCCATTCCACTCTCCAAATAGTTCAAAATGTATAGCAATAGTAATTGGAACCTCCTAACTAGGTACATCCCAGCTACATCTAGCACCTCCTAACGGATGCAAAACCAAACTCTTAGGAACAAACTTAGGATTCACTAACCAAACTTTGACTAAAAAAAAATTGTCATTCCCCCTAGGCTCATGCTAGATTGAAAGAAGACCAAAATCTTGCACAGCTCTTTTAATGATGTCCATTGTTTGATAATCAGAAGGGAAGCCTAGCAGTAACATCCATTGTTCACGGCCAAAAGCAGTAAGACGCATGTTCCTGGCAGCATTATGCTTCACAAAAGTAATTTCTAGCCCTTCCTCAAGTCCCTAATTTTCCTCTACCATTAAAGTGACTCCCACAGCAGTATCTGCCTGCAGTGTCTCAGCCAATCTAAAAATGCCCAACCCAAAGGGGTGATCATCAAAAGACAGTACCTCTAGATTGGTCTCATGTAACATGCCTCTGACCACATGATGCAGATGATGTCGACGATGAACTGGGACGAAGCGGTTGGTCTCTGCAATAATCAGGCGATCATTCTGCAGAGGCAGCACAGGTGGCACAACAAGATCAGTTCGAGCTTTTCTGTCGGCTGGTCCAGGATCAACCGTCATGCCCTCGGGCAGAAATGCCAATGGGTTGATTGGAAATGTGGCCATGGGGACAGAGGGAGCAGCAGTGGTGGTGTAGACGGCGGCAATGGATGCAGCGACAATGGAATTGGGGTTTATTGTAGCGAGGGTGGGAAGCAGAGGAGACGATGCGGCAGAGTCCTCCGTTTTAGCAACGAGAATATCTTTATTTTCCTTAACCCTCCAGATTTTCCGACCACATAAACCGGTCGGTTTAGCTGATTTAATGCGCCAGATTTTTCCATTTTAGCAGCACACGAACGAGCCCAATGTACCAATTTCTTGCAGCGCTTGCATCGCCAGCCCAAGAGGCAATCAACAAAAGAGTGTCCCGAGCACAAACATTTGATACAACCGGGCCCATTAGTACAAGAGCAGACATTCTGATAGCAAATTTTGCACACTCCATTGCATGATCTAACCAAGTGATCATTAGAATTACAACGTGAACATTTACCAAGAAATTCAAAGACAAAACTTTTCGGAGGGATGATTGGTAGATTTAAAGATTTCATCAAATCCTTGTCTGAATATTTAGCCTAACGCAAATCCTCAAGTAATTCTAGCTCTGATGGGCCTAGATTTTCACAAATCTCATGATAAAAGTTTGGGCCCACAAATTTAAAACTTTCCTTTCCCTCCCAATCCACCAGAATTGGATCAATGAAACTACCAAAAAAGTGATCATCGCCATTACGAATCTTGATCGGGTAGGAAGGAGTTGTACCTTGCTGATCTGTTGAAGGAATAGAGGCAACAAAATTCTTCTTGGGAGGAGTAAACCCAAATTTAGAAAATTCCAGAGCTGATGAATTTGAATTATCCCTTGCAGCACTTTACTTGAGAAAATTTAGATCAGAACGAATTCTTGTGGCACTCCTATGTGAAATCTCCACAATCTCTTCATTGGAACACCAATTAGACTGGTTGATAAACCCTGAGGTAGCTGGATGAATTCCACGAAATAAAGTGAAGTGACAAACAAAGTCTGGCCAGATCCGATCCTTGAGTCCATAGATAAAATGACCCACTTTATTTTAAGCCACCGAGAACCGAAAACGTCGATCACTGAGTTTGAAAACCTTAAATCCTTTAGCCACACCACCAATGCAGCATTGGAGTGCAAAACCAACAGATTCTTCAGATAAAGCAAATGAAGCCGAGGAGAATGAGACCACAAGAAAGAATTCTTTGGCCCCGGTAGAGGGGAGAAGTGAACCGTAGATCCAAACTTTCCACGAACCTGATCGGCCAGGGCTTGGCTAGGTGAGAAATCCCAGTGAATGAGATCCTCCATGGGGATGAGCATGTAGATCACAGAGAGGGGAGTAGAATGGTAGTTTTGGAAAGGCTAATGGATGGCCGGAGAGGGAGATCGCTGGCAGTGGGTGGCTAGGGGGTGGGAGGGGGTGGGAGCGCCGCCATCTCTTTTTAGTGCTGACCTTTTCCATTTGCTTCTTATTGATTCTTTTTGAGTTATCTTTTGGGGAATTGAGATTTTTGAAGGAGTTGCTACAGTATATTGTGTTTTTAGTGAAAAAAATCTGTTCCAAAGCTTTGCCTAAGGGTATAATATCTTTTGAATACACTAATGTTGCTAATGAAGATTGTGTGAAGTTTTGTATGAAGGAAAATTTTCAGGTGTAGATAGAGAATGATGTAATGAGATGAAAAATGGACAAAAGCTCAAGCTTGGGGATGCCACCCCGGTGTCACCCCAATAAATATCCAAGAGGTACAAGCGTCAAAGCTTGGGGATGCCCAAGGCATCCCCTTCTTCATCAATAAAAATCTCAGGTCTTTCTAGACACTTTGTTTTTATTGTTTCATGCACTATTGTGTTGTTCATGGAGCGTCTTAGTTTTCATTTTTGGTTTTTGTTTGCTTAGTTTGCTTGAATAAGTTGGTTGGTTACACCACAATTCTTTTGGAGAGAGACACACTCTGTTTTCATTGCCTAGAACACTCTAGTTTTCATTCTTATTGTTCTGTGAGTGTTCTCTTTTGCTAGCACTATGTTTAGCCTTAGTTTTCTTATGCTTCTTGCTGAGAACTTCTTATTTCTTCCTTGTGGATTTGTGCGGTGACCCAGCATATCACTGCATGTGTAGTACACTATAGTCGTTGACATGACACCCACAGAACACCGTTCCGTAAATATCACATCCCTCAGAGTGGTACAACAGAAACATTGCGGGTCCATATTACAAACATTCACACATTATTATTATTACAATACCAGAAGTTCAAGACTTCAAAAGGTTTCAACTTACAAACCAAAATATAAAGTGTTTCAGCGGAATTTAAAAGTAGCAACTCCAATTAGGAGTTAAGCTCAGCAGCTTATTCTATAGAGTTCATGCTGCTCGGCTCTGTTGGTTACTACTAACTAGGATACTTAGTTGGACTCGTTATCATCAACACCATAGCGGATTTCGTAATCCACTCCTTCAACACCTCCTGACAGGCCAGGCTCCTCGTAGAACACATCTTCTTGACATTCGGCTGCATACATTAGCACGTCTTCGGGATCCTCAGAGTCTAAGCAAGGGATCAAATGAAATGATGAGTAACAGCGTTACCCAACAAGTTCATTATATGCAAGGTGGGAAGTTTGATGCTCTAACTACCACCTCGGACTATAAGTCCTTGGCACTATGTAGTTTTTGTAAATCTTTCTTCAAAGATTGATTTTATTATAAAAAATCTATGACCATCAGCCTTCACAGGTTGACTAGAACTTTCATGGAGTTCCTTTCCTGCCGCATTCGTAGCTCCTTCCCGAAACAGGGAGTAACAAGTTACAATTCTTACACTTTGCAGAGGTGCGTTACTTTACCCATGAGAGATCAACTCCTTGTTGCACAACCGGGCGTACTTTCCCGTCCACAATTCCATGATGTGGGGCCTAGTAGTTGGTCCAAGCCAATCACTGCCCCCTTCGCGACCTCGCATGCCTCCTTGGTGTACACCATGCCCACATAATTAATTACGGCAATGGTTTGTACAAACCGTTAGATGCCAGAACTATCATGGGACGTTGAGGGTTCCCACCCATATGCTGCATATCCTCTATGAATTACCAATTAATATGCACGCTACGAGGATAACAGCCACGACCTGCACATCCGGCTTCATGCGAGAGGAAGAAGATACAGCTGACTTCTCTGTCCCATTCCAAATCTCATGGCTAACGCGTAATATACGGCGCTAGAATCACTGATGTCAGGGGTTATTAAGTCCCTAATTGATCATCATTGTTGAAAATAGAACCCTAAGTTCTATTGCTCCAATATATCATCACTTAGGATGATATCTATGATTTCTTTAATTGTGAAAATAATATTTTCTTTCTTTGGAGTATATATGATAACACACAATTTGCAAATACTTTGATAAAGACTCTTCAAAGGATATGAGATAGTGATGAACTTGCCTTGTGATGGCAAGGTAGTGAAGTCTGATGCTTGTACTGGACCTTGAGCTTCTATGTCTACAAAAACATCATTATTGCCCGGTAAGGACAATATTTAAAGAAGCAAAATGATTATGCAAAGTAATGTAATGCATCATTTAGCTTTATATGTATTCTTTCCCATTGATTTAAATTATAAAAATTCTTTTAATGAGAAAGAATTTATAAATATTTTTTAATATTTATTGAATATTGTATTCTTTTTATTTTATTTTAATTTATCTGCCTTTTATTTAATTAATAATTCCTATAAGAATTATCATTAATTACCAAAAAATGACATTAAATATTTGTTTAATATTTTTATAAAATACTTCAATATTAATATATAATTAAAGTGATTTTTATTTATTTTTATCAACTTTCAATAATTTTGTAAAATTCCATAAGGAATATATAAATTAAAAAATTCTTAATAAAATTTATATGTCTAAAATTTTATCTCTTAATTTATTTAGATAGTGTGGATTATTGTGAATCCAAAAATATCTTATTTATAATTTTTGGACTTTTATTTCTTTTTCTAGAATTTATTTAGTTTCAGGGGCATTTTGGTCTTTTTCCAATTATTAAAACAGGCTTTAGATGATTTAGGCTGGCTTATTTTTTTTGGGCCCTTATGGCCCATTAGGAAAAGTAAAAACAACCACCCCGAAGGGTTCTTGGCCCAACCCAGCCCATCACTCTCTGTCTCTCTCTCAAGCTGATCTCTCTCCTTCTCCTTCCCCGACCCCGTGGTCAGCGGTGCTATCGCCGGCAATTCGCGCCGCCATGGACCGCCCTGGCCGCCGCCGTGGTGCAGGAAGAGGTTGTCGACCCCGCTCTTCCCTCTCGTCCAACTGGATTTGGACTTGGAGCCCTCCTGTGGCCAGATCAATGTCGTCCCGAACCCTAGGGTTTGGGGTTGGTGTTGATCTGATGCCGCCGCTGTTGTCGTGTGCCATGGAGATGCTTCTCGCCCCCAAGCGTGGCTATGGTCACCGCTGTGGCGCTATATGGGTCGCAGCGCCCCCTTTGGGGTGTTCCCCATGCCGCCATGGTCGTCGGCCCCTTTGCCTCCTCTTCTATTCTACAGCGAGGACCTTCGATGAGTGCTTCCTCTCCTCTCGTGCTCTCTGTGCTAGGTCCTCCTATGCTAGATGTTGGTAGTGGCCTTCCTAGTTACTGTCCTGTCCTGAGTAGGGTTCTTGGTTCTGCTTAGGGTTCATAACCTGTTGTTGTTTAAGTAACTGATGAATTGTATCATGTGTTAATGATCCTTGAACCTATTAAGTGGTGACTTGTTGTGGCTTACTGCTGATAATTAGCTATGGTGATGCTAGTGGTTTATCATATGATTCTATGGATTAATTTTGATATGGTCAGATGATAAAGTTGCTCTAGAAGCAATACTTGGAATTCTAGTGGTTTAATAACACACCATTGTCATTACTTGGTTAATGACAGTGAGTGTTATGTGATGAAGTCACTGTATTATCACTTGTTGGCTTTAAGAATTCATATGTAGTTTGAGATCAAATGGTTTCGAACAGTGAAGATATACATAGGGATTTTCTTGATTATAATTCTTGTGATGACAGGAAAATGATTTGTAGTTGGTTGGTTGAATCTGTGAAGACTGAATGCTTAATCTGATTAGTGTATAACTGTTCTTGTGATACCATCTTTGTATGTCACACAAGATTAGATTCTATTTCTTGGTTTGGTTTAGTTCAAGATTAAAATGAGTTTGGCATTAAAGATAAGTAGAAACTTCTTTTCTTAAATCCCTAAGACCCATGATGTTGGTCTGAGGTTTAGGGATTAATCCTTTAACTTGTTGATTCACATGGATGGGTTCTGGTAGTGATACCAGCTACTGTTTCTTGAACCAAAGTTTGGGAAAAAATGATAGTAGGCTTGATCACTTGTATAGATCCATAAGATTAAATTCTAAGGTGCTACTCTTGTCTTAGAGATGTGCCTAGAAGTTTAAATCTTAGCTATGTTCATTCTTGAATTGAAATATAGCTTGATAGCTAGATCAATGATGTTGTTCTAAGATTTAGTTGGATCCTTATACTTTTCTGACTACTTTTAGAGTTTAAAACCTCAGTGATGGATTCACCCCACTTGGGTGCTTTCTGAGAGTTTGAATAAGAGACAGATCATGTATGCTTGTCTAATCTTAGACAGATAGAGCATGTGATGGTCTATTTGCTCACCACTGTCACTTGATGTGGGGTTTCCTGTGGTTGATTTTGATCTGATGCTCCCCTAGTATTTCCAGCTCCTGGCTTGTCCTTGATCTAGCCCTTCTCCTCCTGGTCCTGATGGCTTGATCTTGGGCTTGCTATCCACCTGGTCCACCCCCTCCTTATGTCACCATTTTGGTGGTGTGATCCAAGGTTTTGTTTGGTGTGATTTAGCTTGGCTTTGGCTAGGTTTAGCTACTGGTTGCTGTTCTTGGTGTGCATGAACAAGAAAGTGATGTGGGGTTGTATTCCCACGGCTGTGCTGACGATTTTGTTTGGTTGTGCTGTTGCTGTGGTGCTGACAACGCACACCATGCAGTTTGGTGTGTGTGTGCTGCTTGTGTGCCTGCTGCACAGATTGTGGATATGTTCTGGTTGTGAAGTTACCTTTATCTGGTTACTTTTACTTGGCTGGTGAAATTTTCCCCTCCTTTCTGTGTATTTGACTTATGGCTTCAAATTATGAAAGATATATTCTTTCATATTGGTGAAATTTTCCCATTTTTAAAAGATTACTCAATGATGAACCTTGATCAATGCACTTCACTGTCAAGTCTGAGAGTAATATTCTTTTAACCTTAACTTTCTTTCTTTTGTTTATGTTTATTTTGTAAGTACCAGATTTGAAGATCAAGACTTTAGTTTAGGTTTTTCTTTTTTATATTTTTTTAGAATAGTCACTTGTAATAACTCTCATATTCAATTGTAATCTTTAATTTATTCTTTTGTACTCTTTTTTTATTTTGTAATAAAGATTGTACTATCATCAATAAAGAAATATTATTCTTTATTTATTTGTTATTGTAAATATTGTGGATGATTTTCATAAGTTACATTTTTGTAACTTATTTATTGAATAAAATTATGAAATGGAGATTCTCATTCTTAATTTCTTTCTTTATATAAAGTTTGAGTTATTATTGGTTAACTCTTAAGTAAATCAAATACTCAAACATTATTCAAAATCTTTTTGAATTATAATTCAAACACTCAAGTTTTAAATTCAAATTTCATTTCCCAAAACACATAAGCCCACAAAGATCATATCAAAGTCTATAACAATCATCCTTCAAGACTATACCTAATCTCAAAGTATGAAAGAAACCTTGATCACTTTAGGTTTTTTATTTGGCGAAGAATTTACCCACATTTTCACAGATGAATGCATGTAACATTTCAAATTCCTAAATCTACCCTTCGTTCATTCCTAAATGCTGGGATGTTACAATTTGTGAGACATGCTCACTGGTCTTTATTGGTTATTATCTTTGTGAGTTGTTTCAAATAAGTTGTTTGGTGTTGGAAAAGAGTTGGAAGTTTCATGCTTAAGTGGTACAAAAGGGAGCTTGTTCTGACTGTGGCTTAGACTTTATCATGTCATGCTAGATGTTGTTTTGACCTTATGCTTAGTGATTATTGCTGTAGCATGACTTGTTCCAAACAATTAGGATTGCTTAATGTTCCTTGAAGGAATCATGCGTTGTTTTAGCATACAAAAGCATAATATTGTGGTATTCTCCTTTGATGCTTTGTTTGGGTTGACTTGGCACATGCTCACACCATGTTATGACTCTGAACAAGTCACCATAGCCTCTATGATCATTTAGTTCTTAATTTGTAGTACCACTCTTTGCTTTGATTAGTAATGTTTTGTCGCTCTGCATGATTATGGCCACTATTGCTCTCTTAGTTGGTTGCTCCGAGTCTTTTGCTAGCCTCCACTTGTATGAGTAAGTTCTACTCATGCTTCCAACTCCCAAGAAACCAAGTTTATTCCAAAGTGTCTACTATAAACTCCTACGCATGGTGTGTTACACCATTCCAAGTATATTCTTGTTTTCAGCTATCTTCTAATTAAAAAGTATTTTGTTATGTGAAAAACTAGTAATTAAAGCTCTCACGAACTTGATGGCACACTTTATATTCTTTGCCCCTAATAAACTTGAACCATTGTGTCGTCTATGTTGTATATGCTTGCACTTATACGTTGGAATTAGCAGAACCATGTTGTCATGGGGAACATTTTCAACATTGCACTTGTACTTTGTACACCGTTGATATCATGCTCTTTCGTCTATGCATGTCACCGGTGTGAAATAAAGAGGGAACTTGTAAGTCCATGGAGTATGTATTTTGTGTTAGAGAAACGCCTGGGCCGCTAGCCTAAGCCATGCCTAATCATTGTGGAAACTTGCAGCATCACCATAGTGAGCTATCTATGAAGCATCCTCAATAAAAAGCCATGCATATAGTAAATAAAAAGATCGCTGAGATGCTCATTGTCTGCTTCCCTTGCCATTTTGGTTATGGGATAGCTCCTGTACCATGTGCAAGGGGTACCCTATTGGCGGTTCTCTATGATACGCATGTACTCACAATGACAAGAACTTATAGGTGACTGAAGTTGAGTAGCATGAGGTGTGACCCTCATATTCAAGGGACTTGAGATTGCCAACTTATACTTTGTCAAGCATATACTCCATAGTTTGTTCACTTTAACCTTAACCACTTCAAGATGCTTATGATAGGGGCAATGAGGGCTGAAAGCTAACAAGTACCATAATTTTTGGAAGCTATTTTTGAAACTTGAAATCCCTGCTTCCCTTATAAAGGGCCTTTCTTCCTCTACTATTGATTCTCCATATTCTACCTTTAGGCACCATTAAGAGAGCATAGTTGTCATTCTGTGTGCACTGTTCCAAAGCTTATTGATTAATCCATATTGTGATATTACTTGTTCTTGTGCTACTTGTTTCTAGTCACCCTTGTGAACTTTAAAGGTGTCCTATGCATCTATTTGCTACTCTCTGAGGGACAAGCTGAATGCCACGATGTTCTTTTTTCTATATGTGAAACAAACAAACGTTTTTCAATGCATGTTATTCATGATCATTGTTTGTATCCTTTCATGTTGCATGCATAGTTACTTTGTATAACTGTTAGAACTTCTTCTTTCATGCTCATGTTTAGAGTTCTTTGATCCCAGCTTCAATGCTTGCAAATGGTTTGATCTTCATTTTGATGGTGCATGTCACCTCAAAAATTATTATTTTATCACTTACCTACTCGAGGACGAGCAGGAGTTAAGCTTGGGGATGCTTGATACATCGGACACGTATCTATAATTTTTTAAGTTACATGCGTGTTTAGTATCTACTTTGCTATGTTTTGTCTACACTTTGAGGTATTTTTATACACTTTCTGGTACTAACCTATTAACAAGATGCCACAGTGCCAGTTGCCTATTTTTTCTGTTTTTGGTTCCAGAAAGGCAGAAAATCAATATTCTCGGAATTGGACCGGACAAAACCCAAAGTTCATATTTTCCCAGAGCGATACAGAAAATCGAAGACGAGACGAAGGAGGAAACCAGGGTGGCCACACCCTAGGTGGGTGTGGGCCCACCCTAGGCCGCGCCCAAAGGGGGTGTGGGCCCCCTGCCCCCCACCGACCTTGCCTCGTTCGCTTATAAGAAGCCCCCGGGGAGAAACCCTACATAATCCACCATACTTCTAGAAAAAGCTCCACAACACCGCCGTCACTGAAGGGGAGATTCGGGGGACAGAAAGTCTCTATTCCAGCACCCTGCCAGGACGGAGAAGTGCCCTCGGAGCCATCTCCATCGATCTCCACCACCATCTCCATCATTGTTGCTGATTCCCATGATGAGGAGGGAGTAGTTCTCCTTCGAGGCTAAGGGCTCTACCGGTAGCTATGTGTTCATCTCTCTCTATGCATGATCTTGTGGTCATGAGCTTTGTAATCAAGCAGATCTACCTTGCTACTCAAGTGCTTCATTAGATCTCTGCTCTCCCCATGTGTGTGAAAGTGACAGTGTGCACGCCATGGTGGCACTTAGGCTTGAGTCTACATAAATACTCTTTGTGCTTTAATAGATCTATGCTTTTCCCCACGTGTGTGAAAGTGACAGCGGGCATACCGTGTGGCACTTTGGCTAGATTGAATATTTGTTATGAGTTATATTTGGAGTTGGATGTCTCTATGAAATTGTTGTGTTTGTTGGAACCATCTAGCGCTCAAGGTGACAGTGTGGGCTTATCTAGATTGGGGAAGGCGGACTTTGAGGTGTGCTGTTATAGCCCTACCATTGATTAGAGTGTCCAACCAGAGAGTAGTTAAGTGTAGTATCATGAAGAGAGGATATTTATATGAGAGAGTGTTCACTAGTGAAAGTATGATCCCTAGGCCTTGTTTCTAAGAATTGAAACACCGTTTGCATCAAGATCTGTTGCATGTTTGCTTACTTCCATCCTTTTGCTTTTAGTCTTTACCTCACCGTCAAGCTATTTTCTGGCACTCACACACGTTAGCCCACGTTAACAACAAGTCAGAAGCTATTTTCTGGCACCATTACCACCTGTATTTCACTATCTCTTCGCCGAACTAGTGCACCTATACACCTGATAAGTGTATTGGGTGTGTTGGGGACACAAGAGACTTCTTGTATCTTGATTGCAGGGTTGCTTGAGAGGGAATACCTTTGAACACTTCCTCCCTGAGTTCGATAAACCTTGGGTAATCCACTTAAGGGAAACTTGTTGCTGTTCTACAAACCTCTACACTTGGAGGCCCAACAACTATCTACAAGAATAGAAGTGCATAGACATCAAGTTCCTAGCAAGGACCTCTGGAAGCTTGACCCGCGGGACAAGTACCCAGCGGTGAATGAGGCTGATGCTGTCATAGAGAGGCTGCTTGACCCGAAGGAGGGGTTTAATTTGATCGAAGAGGATCTGATGCGCACCTTCATCAGTCGTCGAGTCAGCCCTATCCAAGCCAGGTGTCACAAGATCTGTTTCATGAGCGACTCACATGATCCCACTCGCCATTGTACCCTTGAGCTCACCAACGACTCTATCGTTCGCCGGGTCACCTCTATCTTCAAGCTGTCCTCCCTTCAACCGGGATATACTTGTTCCATGGGTAAACTTCCGAGTAACCGAATGCTCCCGACATTTATTACTTGGCATTTACTTGTCGTATGTTTCTTGTATTGACTTGGTTCTCTTTGCCTTTTGCAGAATCTTGTGCACCAGGTTAACAACAGCACTGTTCCTCCTAGCGGTTATTTCAACGATCGATCTGACGAGGATGAGGACGAGTTTGACTTGGAGTGTTTCATGCCCATTACCCATGCTGCTGTTGCTCCGACTCCGGGTAAGAATCTTACCCGAAACACTTTGCAGGACTGGTCAGACGATGATGATGATGACTGTGAGATTCTGGAGGTACTTGACTTTTGCCTTGCCTTTTAGGGTTATACCATTGAGTTTTGCATTGACTTATGCAGCTGGTCAGGTACACGAGGATGCTCCCCTAGCTACCGGCGGTCATGGCAAAATCCCTGCTACCAAGCCAGGTAAGCGGCGCGGGGCCTCCTCCAGTGGTCAACCCTCCAAGAAATGACGGGTTGATGGTGTCGCGGCCCCCGAAGCTGGGAATTCACAGACCCACAAGGCTCCACGCCGAGCAGATCGACACGCGCCACGCAATCCCATCGTGTCCAGGTAACTTTCGCTGCCTGATACCTCACATTCTTTATTTTTGTGGTTCTTTCCTTATAAGTTTGCGCTTTTGTTTTCAGCGCTGCCATGTCCGCGCATCAATCTGCCACTTGCATGGCATCCTCCATCTCCACGCCAGTCTCCCCTGCATGTGCTGCTCCAGAAACACAGAGCCCTGATCGGGTCTCTGCCCCTACAGTTGAGGTTTCCCAGCCTCAGCCTAAAGCTGACCCGGCAGCACCTTCTGCAGGAGAGACTCGGCCCGCATCGCCTGCAACCTTTGATAATGTGAACTTGGGACCCGGCGCCAGTAACATCGACGATGAGTCTGCCCAGAATGTTTCTGATATAGCTCCTCTTATTAGTGAACCATCGGAAAAGTCAGCTTCCTCTTCCCAGCCAGTTATCCAGCCTACTCATTCAGCTCCTCCTCCTTAGCAAACAAGTACAAGACCTACTCCTCCAGCTCTAGCAACCAAGAGTCAGACCCGACCTGCTTCACCTGGCCAGACCCGGACTACGCCTGTCAAAATGACGGGTTCTAAGCAACGGACTCTGGTTTTTGCCCCGGGTTCAGCTCCACAGATAAAGCCAACCACATCAACAAAGACACCTGCTTCGACGGGTCAATTGGGTAGATCTGCGGCCGTTCCTGGACCCTGCGGCGTTCCTGGAGCCAGCGCTTTACATGATATCCCCGCTGCTACCCGTGTCGTCATAGGAGCTACCTTGAAGAAAGGTCAAGATCTTACTCGGACGCTCAGCGGGCACAACCTTGGCTCCACCGAACGCTTCTCTTTGGAGTGGAATGTTGCAGGAGATCAAGAGGTAAACTCCGGTGCTCCTCAGGTTCGGGTCAGCAGCACATGCAACTTGAGCCCAAAACCGTGTCAGAGATGACCCACCAAGCTATTGCGCTCATGACGCAAGTTGACCGGGTGAACGCGGTAGGCAACCACTTTACTCTTTCATGTTCTGAGTATTCTTATATCCATATATTCCCTAGTCCCCGAGGTTACTGCCGAGTAAGTTCCTTACTCGGCTGTAAGCTCCTAGTTAGGGCATGTCTTTTTATTTTTCTTTCTAAAACCTTGTGCTGGTAGATCTGATCCCTAGCCCCCGAGGTTACTATTGAGTAACACAGTTACTCGGCTGTAAGCTTAGAAGTAAGGCATGCTTCCTTCTGTTTTTGCCAAGATCTCATGTTAAAAATCTGATCCCTAGCCCCCGAGGTTACTGTTGAGTAACGCCGTTACTCGGCTATAAGCTCAGAGTTAAGGCATAATTCTTTCTTCTGTTTGGTCAGCCGTTGTGTCGAAAATATGATCCCTAGCCCCCAAGGTTACCTTCGAGTAAAGTAATTATTCGGTTGTAAGCTTAGAACCAAAATGTACCTCTTTTCATTTTCTGCTGGGATTGAATTTTTTGATCCACTAATTGTTTTCTATTCATTTATCTTTTTGCAGCTTACGCATAATAAGCGCACCAAGATACACCAAACCCTGATATTGAAGTATCAAAAACTTGTTGCTGCTCATCGCAACCTGAAGGCCAATAGCCAAGGCCAAGGTATATCCTCTTACTCGTCTTCCTTCTTATTGGCCATTTTTGTCCTTTTATCTTAACCTCCCCTTGTTACTCTTCTTTCCGTATCTACTGCTCAATCCACCATCGATGCGCTACACAAGAAAATCTCTGACATTGAAGGTAGTTCCCTTTTCCTTAGAGACTTTGTAGCTGCCTAGCCCTAGTGTTTCCTTGTCCGTTTGTTATATCTCGGAGTATCCGGGATACTTTTTCTTGTGGAACCACTCCAAGATAATGTTTTCATGATGGGATTGATAGAACACACTCTTGAATAAGCAGGGCAGCACCAGATCAAGCTCTATAAGGAGCGATACGAGGTGACTCGGCTCAAGCAGCAGATGGCGGAAATGGAGCAGAAGCATAAGTCTGAGCTTGAGGGTCTACGCCAGGAGCTCGCCGAGAAAGAGGGGCAGTTCTCTGGCAAAACTAAAAAGATGAATGAGCTGCTCAAGGATGCTGAGTTTGCTTTAGACTCAGCTCACCAAGACCTGGATGACCTTCAAGCTAAAGCAAAAAACTTATCTTGGCTCCCTCAACTCTTTCATCGGTAGTAAGTTCTTACTCTTTTCGCTATGTTCTTGTGCTTTACTTCTATCTCTTTTGTTATCCTTTGATGGTCTCCTCTCTTCTTGTAGAGAACTTCCCCGAGGCCAACATGTTTGCTTTGAGGGCCATGAAGAAGGTGTGGTCTGAGTCTAGTGACCCGGCAGATGGCGAGGTTACCATTGATGAGCATTTGGCTGCCCTCTCAGAGCGTGTAACCACTGTGAAGTCATGTGGGGTCGACCTACTTAAGTCGGCAATCCTTGTCTTTAGGACACTCTGGCCAGATGAAGACCCCCCTGAACTCATTGAACCTCTCGCCGCCAAGCTTCTGCTCTTTGAGGAACGACTGGATGATTGGCGTGAGTCGGCTGGCCGCGCTACCGCAGACAAGGCCTTGTCCTTCGTGCTATCTTGGTATGAGGACATTAACCTAGATGTTCTTCAGAACATTAGGGCCAAAGGCAAGTGGACCTACAATCCAGATCTCATCAAGAAGCACCAGGAGCAAGCCTACGCGATGGTGGAGTACGCCTTGATCCATGCTTGGTGTGACGGGCCAAGTTTCCTTGATGCCTCTGAGCCTGCCGCCGAGGTTGCTGACGAAGGTGCTGCTGACAGCAAAGCAACCGAGTCAGATGTGGCCGCTTTGGCCGACATAAATGACTCACCTGAGCCTGACGATGTGCCCAACTCCAAGACTGCTGATGAAGACCCTTCGAGTCCAGCTGCCTCTTAGGCTGGATAAAAAACACTTAAGTTTCATGAGATCCCCGATATGTTGGGTGCAGATGTAATGAAATACTGTAGTTCTTTTGGTTCGTGTGCCTTTGTGAAGGCAAAAACTCATATTCTGCCTGAAATGCGAATCGCTCAGGGGGCAAGTCCCCGAGTTTCATTTGATGTTTCCCCTATCCCTTGACTTTGGCTCTTGTCTACCTTTTTTGGCGTTCGACATTAGAGTCTCAAAATCCTAAGGATTAAGTTAGCGGGTATGAAACTAGGCAACTTGACCTAAAGCCATTCGACATATAGTCTGACATATCCTGCAATGGGTTAGTTATAAATACACATAGGATCGACTCGCATTTTTTCCTTTGCTTATCCATTGTTCATGTTTACCCATCCTTGGTATTTTGCTCTTGCTTGCCATGAAGCCGTGTTTTCGGACAATAGCAGAGTCGAAGAGGTAACCTTAGACGAGTATACACTACTATTCCAAGATAAGTTTAGGCGATAGCGCCAGCCGACATAAGGGTAGAAATTGATAAGAATGAGGGGAAGTCCCTGAGTTAATTTTTTGAGTCATACCACTTTTATTATTAGCACATAGTCAGCATAAGCATCCGACTAATGAGATTTTGAGAGATACATACATTTATTTCCCTAGGTATAGAAAGTAAGAAGCAATGCCACATTCCATGCCTTTTGGTTTCATCACCTGACATGTCCGCCTTGTTCTTTTGTGCTTCACAGACATCTATCAGATAGTACAAATCATTGTGCAATGCTTTGCTTACAATGAATGCACCTTCCCATGTGGGTGATAACTTGTGCATCCCAGATGTGCGTTGCACTAGTCTGAACACCAAATCCCCTTTTCGAAATACACAAGGGTGAACTTTCTTGCTGTGATAACGTCGGAGATTTTGTTGGTATATGGAGGATCTGGACAATGCCAGTTCTCGAGCTTCTTCGAGTAAGTCAACTCCATCTTCTAGAGCTTCTTTTACCTCGGCTTCCGAGTATCGCCTTACTCTTGGCGAGTCATGCTCTATGTCGGCATGAAAGACTGCTTCTGCCCCATAAACTAGGAAGAACAGAGTATAGCCAGTTGACCGATTCAGAGTTGTTCTTAAACTCCATAGTACTGAGGGTAATTCCTCTATCCAGCAACCAGGTGATCTCAGGAGTGGTACCATTAGCCGAGGTTTTATCCCAGATAGAACTAACCCATTAGCTTGTTCAACTTGCCCATTTGATTCTGGGTGAGCGACTGATGCTACGTCGAGTCTTATTCGGTTATCCCGACAGAATCGAGCAAAAGCTCCTTCAGCAAATTTTGTGCCATTATCTGTAATTACGCTATGTGGGTAGCCATATCTTGGGATTATATCCCTCAAGAATGTGACGGCTGTTTTTCCATCAAGCTTTTTGATAGGCTTCACTTCTATCCATTTCGTGAATTTGTCAACCATCACAAGTATATGAGTCATGCCACCACGCGCGGGTTTGAATGGTACTACCATATCCAGGCACCATACCACAAATGTCCAAGTGATTGGTATAGTATTTAGTTCTGATGCTGGAAAATGTATTTTTGCTGTGTATCGTTGACACCCATTGCATTTTCTTACTAAGTCTCGTGCCTTCGTGAGTGCGCTTGTCCAATTGAATCCATGTCGAAATGCCTTGGATACCAATGATCTTGACGAGGCATGATGCCCACATTCTCCTTGGTGAATATCAAACAGTATATCTTGGCCTTGCTCTGAGCTAACACAACATTGTAACACACTTGTCACACTCCTCTTGTACAACTCCTTGTTAATTATGGTGTATGCTTTTGACCTTCTTTCTGTTTGTCTTGCTAATATCTCATCATCAGACAAATTTCCATCTTTTAGGTAGTTGAATATTGGTTGTGCCCAAATTGGTATCACTGGCGTTGGATCTGTTTCTCCATCAATTTCCATAGGCTCAACCGACATAATTTCTGCCGACATAACCTGAGGAGTCCCCGAGTGCGATTCGGCAGTCCATGGGTTCTGTGGAATAGTCCCCGGGTTACTCGAACCCACCCCTGTGTCAATGTCCATTGGCACAGCATATGGTTCCTAGTTTGCCGGGATGAAGATCGACTCGGATTCGGGCAACGGTTTGATTGATGGTTTTCTGAGATGTTCTAGCGCTACTCCTGGCGGGATTGCTTGCCGAGATGTGCCTAACTTAGATAACACATCAGCTGCCTCATTTTCTGCTATGGGTACATGATGAAACTCACATTCATTAAAGTATCTAGCACGTCCCAGTGTCCAGATACTTGCTAGATAACCAAGTCCGAGTTGCCAAAGCACATGATCCTTTTGATGCCAATCTCTTTAGCCACTTTTATCCCATGAACAAGTGCTTCATATTCGGCAACATTGTCGGATGCAGCGAAGTGGATCTGCAACACATATTTGAGATGATCCTTCTTTGGTGAAGTGAGAACTATCCCAGCACCCAGACCCATCTTTGTTTTGGATCCGTCAAAGTGCATCTTCCAATAGTTCGGGTGTGGCAGCGGCGGTTCATACTGCATCTCCATCAAGTCCATGAAAAAGTCTGCCACAACTTGAGATTTAATTGCATCTCGCCTATCATACTGTGGAGTATACGACGCTAGTTCTATGGCCCATTTGGCCACTCGGCCACTGGCGTCTTTACTGCCCAATATGTCTGAGATGGGTGCCTCGCATATTACCTGGATTGGGTGTTCCTGAAAATAATGCTTTAGCTTCTTCGCTGCCATATACACCCCGTATGTCATTTTTTGATAGTGGGGGTAATTTTGTTTTGATGTAGAGAGCACTTCGCTCAAGTAATAAATTGGTCCTTGGACTGATTTGCCCTCCTCTTCCCTCTCTACCACTATTACCGCGCTAACCACTCGATTGGTTGCTACGACATAGAGCAGCATTGGCTCTTTGGATAGTGGAAAGGCTAATATTGGTGATGTTGCCAACATATTTTTGAGTTCATGGAAAACTCTATCATCTTGTTGTGTCCATGTGAACTTCTCTGATTTTTTCATCAGTTGATATAATGGTAAGGATTTTTCGCTTAGCCGACTTACAAACCTACTCAATGAGGCAAGGCATTCTGTGAACTTCTGGACATCATTGAGGGTTTTCGGCAATTCCATTCTTTTGATGGCCCTGATCTTTGCTGGGTTAGCCTCAATTCCTCGGCTGGATACAAGAAATCTGAGTAATTTTCCAACCGGGACACCAAAGGTGCATTTTTCCGGGTTAAGTTTCATCCGGAATCTTCTTAAATTTGAGAATGTTTGACGCAAGTCCTCGATTAGAGTATGACTTTGCTTGGTTTTTATTACCACATCATCGACATATACTTGAACGTTTTTGTCCTCGATTAGAGTAAGCATTTTGGCATGCATATTTGATATGTTGCACCTGCGTTTCTCAACCCAAACGACATAGTACGATAGCAATAATCCTCATACGGGGTGATAAAAGTTGTCTTTATTTGATCACTCGGATTCAGTGGTATCTGGTGGAAACCAGAATACACATCTATGAATGACAACAACTCACACCCGATAGTAGAGTCAATGACTTGATCGATCCGTGGCAATGGAAATGGATCTTTTGGACACGCCTTATTGAGGTTCATGTAGTCAATACACATGCGCCATACCGCTGCCATGTTCGGGTCATCCTTCTTTTTCTCGACCAAGACTCGATTTGACAACCAATCTGGATGCAGTACTTCCATGATAAACCCAACGGCTAAAAGCCTGGCTATCTTGGCAGCTATCACTTTCCTCCTGTCTTCGGTGAAGCGGCGAAGGGGTTGCTTCACCGGCTTGGCATCTGGCCTTACATGCAGAGAGTGCCCAGCCTACTCCCTCGGAACACCTTGCAAATCCTGTGTGGACCATGCAAAAATATCCCAATTCTCACGGAGGAAGTTGGTGATATCACTTTCCTATTTGTCAGATAACCCTCGCCAATAGTCACTGTGCACTTCGGGAAAGCCTCATCAATCTGTATCTTTTTGTCTCCTTAGTAGCTTGGAAAGACACACTGCCATGCGGGTTAGCGAGTGCCAACATAGACATTTGTGTTTCCTTATCCAATGTTGCAACCTCCATCATTTGATGCTTTTCATGTGCTATCACCAATGACTCGGCCAGCGAAGAGCCGGCTGAGGCGCATGCGATAGATTGCTTGTAGTCACCTTCAACTGTAATAACTCCACATGGACCCGGCAAATTCATCTTTAGATAAGCAATGTGAGGGGTGGCCATAAACTTTGCCATTGCTAGTCTGCCGAGTAACGCATGATATGAGTTGACAAGGTCTACCACTTCGAACTCTATGGCCTCAGTATGGAAATTCTCCCTGTTTCTGAATAAGACGTCAACCCAAATCTTTCCAATTGGCTTACACGACAATCCCGACACAATGCCATGGAATGTTGTCTTAGTCGGCTCCAACACGTTCATGGTGATGCCTAGCTTGAGCATTGTATCCTTGTACATGATATTGATGCTACTGCCATCATCTATCGGTACCTTGGAGACTTTCACATTGATATCTGGGCCCATGAAAGTTGGATCCAGCACTAGTGCATACTCTCTTGGAGTCGGCATGATCTTGGGGTGATCCTTTATGCTCCACGTTATCTCCTGCTCAGACCAATGCATGTACTTTGGTATTGCTGGTATGTAGCGTTCACTTCCATCATCCGTCTCTGCTGACTTTTCTTGTCATTAGGCTCTATGAAAAACACAACATAACTCTAGTGATGCTCTCTGTACTCGTTCCGGGTTCCATGGCTGACATGAGCACCATCGTTCCTTGGATCATGCACTTGATGCACAACTTCTCTTCTTTTTTGCTTACGGCATCTTGGCTGTTGGTTTTCATACCTCTGCCCAGTACCAATAACTTGAGCATTTCCCCCTGCAAGTGGTGGTGGGGGAGGTGGTGGTAGCTTCTATATTGGCAAGTCTACTCTGTCACCCTTCTGGAACCAAATACATTGTCGAGTTATGTGGTTTGCTGACTTACTTGGACTCGGCGTGCGAAACTTGCATGGTTGGTCCAACATCATCTCGTAAGTGTAATTCTGCCTTTCTTGATAAGGCTTCTTCTGTTCATATGCCTTTTTTTCCATCGTTCGTTGGTATCCACTGTTGTTGTCCACTTGTCCTTTGACGCTGACTGCTTCCAGCATCAGGATGATCCTGACCTACGGCTGCAACTTGAATCGAACTGTATCTGTAATCTGGCCTCTCATCATGTCTTTTGCTCCTGTATTCACTTCTCTCTTGGCACCGTTGTGACCCGGCTGCATCATAGATCTGGGTCTCAGTGATTGATACGTCGTAAATGTATCTATAATTTTTGATGCTCCATGCTTGTTTATTATCTACTTTGCTTTGTTTTGTCTACACTTCGAGGTATTTTTATACACTTTCTGGAACTAACCTATTGACAAGATGCCACAGTGCCAGTTTCCTATTTTCTGCTGTTTTTGGTTTCAGAAAGCTAAAAAATGAATATTCTCAGAATTGGACAGGACAAAAGCCAAAGTTCATATTTTTCCCGGAGCGATACATAAAATTGAAGACGAGACAGAGGAGGAAACCAGGGTGGCCACACCCTAGGTGGGTGCGGGCCCACCCTAGGCCGCTCCCACATGGGATGTGGGCCCCCTGCCCCCCCCCCCACCGACCTTGCCTCCTTTGCCTATAAGAATCCCTCGGGGTGAAAACCCTAAATAATCCATCATACTTCCATAAAAAGTTCCGTTACGCCGCCGCCACCGAAGGGGAGATTCGGGGGACAGAAAGTCTCTATTCTGACACCCTGCCGGGACGGGGAAGTGCCCCCAGAGCCATCTCCATCGATCTCCACCACCATCTCCTACACCATTGCTGATTCCCATGATGAGGAGGGAGCAGTTCTCCTTCGAGGATAAGGGCTCTACCGGTAGCTATGTGTTCATCTCTCTCTATGCATGATCTTGTGGTCATGAGCTTTGTAATCAAGTAGATCTACCTTGCTACTCAAGTGCTTCAATAGATCTCTGCTCTCCCCATGTGTGTGAAAGTGACAGCGTGCACGCCATGGTGGCACTTAGGCTTGACTCTACATAAATACTCTTTGTGCTTTAATAGATCTATGCTTTTCCCCACGTGTGTGAAAGTGACAGCGGGCATACCGTGTGTGGCACTTTGGCTAGATTGAATATTTGTTATGAGTTATATTTGGAGTTGGATGTCTCTATGAAATTGTGGTGTTTGTTGGAACCATCTAGCGCTCAAGGTGACAGTGTGGGGTTATCTAGATTGGGGAAGGCGGACTTTGAGGTGTGCTGTTATAGCCCTACCATGGATTAGAGTGTCCAACTGGAGAGTAGTTAAGAGTATTATCATGAAGAGAGGATATTTATATGAGATAGTGTTCACTAGTGAAAGTATGATCCCTAGGCCTTGTTTCTAAGCATTGAAACACTGTTTGCTACTAGATCTGTTGCATGTTTGCTTCCTTCCTTCTTGTTCCCTTTAGTATTTACCTTACCGTCAAGCTATTTTCTGGCGCCGTTACCACTTGTATTTTACTATCTCTTCGCCGAACTAGTGCACCTATACACCTGACAAGTGTATTGGGTGTGTTGGGGACACAAGAGACTTCTTGTATCTTGATTGCAGGGTTGCTTGAGAGGGAATACTTTTGACCACTTCCTCCCTGAGTTCGATAAACCTTGGGTAATCCACTTAAGGGAAACTTGCTGCTGTTCTACAAACCTCTGCACTTGGAGGCCCAACAACTGTCTACAAGAATAGAAGTGCGTAGACATCAAACTATTTTCAGGCGCCGTTGCCAGGGAGGAAAGGTAAATGTAACATCCTCAAAATCATGTTTCAAACTCATGCATATCATCCATGCATCCATAATCATTTAGGGTTTCATTTTCAGAAAACCAATTCAAAACAGGAGCATATGAGCTCATTATTTTATGTGATCAGCATTTGAAACAAATGCTACTCCTCTATGAGAGATTGTTGTTCATGAAACCAAACCTTGTGCATTATTACTTTCAGAATGTGCTGCTAGTTTGCTAATGTTTTAAACCAAGATTTCAAAGCAAATACAATTTGAAAACCAAATTCAAAACCAATATAAAACAAGTGCTATGTCACTGTTTATTCTATTTTATTCCAAATGACCCAACCAATTCAAAGTGACCACTTGGTTGTATGCCCAAATTTGTAACTATTGCACACTGCAAAATTCCTGAAAAGATTTGAATTCAAATAGAGTTTGAAATCATTTGAAAATCATTCCAGAAAATCAAAACAGAAATAGAAAAGGAATAAAGAAAAGGAAAAAGACCAGCGCCAGGGTTTGAGCCCATCAACAGATCCAGCCCAGCTAGCCCACCCGGGTTCCCCTCTCTCTCTTTCACTCGCAGACGCACCCACTGAGTCACTGACACCAGGACCCCACCCCCTCTCTATTTCTCTCGCAGACAACTGGGCCCCGTCCACGTCGACTCCTTCTCCAAATCTCGCGCACGGACACCGTCGCCGCCCGTTTCTTCCCCTCCTCTGCCGCGTTTTTAATCCTCTTAATAGGCGATGAATGCGTGCATAATCTCCGCCCCTGCTCCGGCTATAAGATCCTCTCCCCACTCCGCTCCATTCCCCTCACTCACCAACCGCAAAGCGCCGCTAGGCTGTCCACAATCGAACTTGCGCCGCCGCGGTACTAAGCATCTCCGGCAGCAAATTCCGGTGAGTCCTGACCGCCCCTGTGCCTCTGATTCAAACGAGTGTAACCAACATGACCTCGTGCACCTTCTGATACCATTTGCTTGCCTGCTTGTGACCCAGGATGCCGTCCTCGTTCGTTTCTGCAAGCGACCGAGCCGCCGCTCAACTCCGGCGATCAATTGCGGTAAGCACTGAGCGCCCCTTGACCTCTCTCGCATACGACTAGGCTCGCCACTGTCTTGTGCATCATCTGATGCCATTGGTTTGTGCTAGGGAGACCAGGAACGTCGCCAACGTCGCTGTCCACTCTAACCCGACGCCGCCCGTAACTCCGACGAGCTCCCTCGGCCACTCTAGAGCGCCCCTTGTCGAACCACCGCCACCTTGAGCATCAGCAGCTCTCTGCGATTCCGGTAAACCCCTTCTCCCTCTCCCGCGCGACCTAGAATGCCAGCTCCGCCACTAACAGAGGCGCCGCCGCCTGTCGCCGCCGCTAGCACCGCCACTAGATGGTCAGGCTGCTCAGGATCGTTAGATCCAGATCGTGCGGATAGGATAGAACACGAGCGAAGCGGTAAGATTAGATCTGAGCCACGCGATTAAGTTAGATCCAGCGGCTCAGAAGCGTGATCTGACGTGAAACGGTACGCGCCAATCAAAGCGTGACGCGTGGCTAGGTTTAGATTTAAAACTGGATTTTGAATCTGATTTATGTTCAAATTTGATTTAGCTATAACTTTTGATCCCCACGTTAGAATTTGACAAATTTTATATCGTTAGAATCAGGAGAGCAAGCTCTTTCTGTTTATGCAATGTGTTTAAAGATTTTCTCCTGTTAAAAAGGATTTATTTGCAGAAACATGTGTAGGTCTTATTTGAGTATATGAATTGTTTAGGAATTGTTTTAAGGGTTAAATAAATATTGTTTGGCAAGTTTTTGACTTGTTTAGGAATCAGTACTATGCACTTGCTTGGTTGAGTTTTGAAAATCATCACTTAGCATTTTGCATGCATGCATATATTTTTGATTGTATATGTTTTGTATATGATTGTGGCTATAATTCTTTGTGTAGATTTTGGTGCTAGTGATTGTGATTGTGAGGAGTGCTACTCTCCCAACTACCAAGGCAAGTGGTACTTCATGAATATTATCATTCCTATGTTTTCTACTAAGCATTAGAAATATTTTGTTAGACTTGCATGTTATATTTTGCTTATATGCCATGTTGGGAAATCCTAGTAGTTGTAGAATTGCTAGGAAATTTCTAAGTTAAGTTACTATCTATGCCATGCTTAGCCTAGCTAGTAGAAAACAAGTGAAAGGATCGAATGGGCACCTAGAGGGGGGTGAATAGGTGCTACTTCAAATTTTCTTCTTTTTCAAATTAAGGTTTGACAATAAGGTAAATTCTCTAGATAATGCAACTATGGTGAATTTACCTATATGACAAATATGCAAGAACTACCACAACACAAAGTAGTAACAAGTAAGTAAGGTGCGGTGAAGGATAGAGGTAACCGAAAAGTGGACGCGGAGACACAAAGATTTGTTTCCCGTAGTTCCTTCCTTTTGAGGGGAAGTACGTCTACGTTTGGAGAGGGGTGGTTTCAAACCACCAACGCCACGAAAGGCCTCCCTTGTTCTCCGATGAATCTCACCCCAACGGGATCGATTCACCTTCCACTATATCGGCAACCTTCAAGGTGGAAGCCGGCACCATTACAAGTTTGGGGCACACATCCACAACTTAATCGGAGGCTCCCAAATACAAGCAAGCTGTCAAAGCAATCAAAGACAAGCTTGTAAGAACAAAAACAAGAGCTAGGGTTTCCAACAAAACACTAGAGCAAAGGGGCCCTCAATGAAATGAGGGGGAAATGAAAATCTCTTTTGGTGAAGTAGTAGATCGGGGCCTCCTCCATTGATTCCCCAAAGATCAAGGACTTTGGGTGGTTGGATGATGAGATCTTGAGAATTGAGTGGATCCAATGGACTCCAATGGTGGGAAATGACTTTAATGAGCTGAGCACTTTGTCCCAAGGTAGGTGGAGGGGTATTTATACCCCTCCACAAAATATATGGCCGTTGGAGCATTTAATGACCGGTAGTACCGGTACTCAAGCAGTAGTACCGCTTGCATGCGGTACTACCGGTCCAGTACCGGACCAAGTACCGGTGGTGACCTTGTTCTTCAGAGTTCTTCAGTCTTGGGCGGTACGCCCTTGCGGTACTACCCCCAAGCGGTAGTACCGGAGGTAGAAGCGGTACTACCGGTTCGGGCGGTAGTACCGGTCCCAAGTACCGCTTGGTACTGACCAAAACGGAGAGGGGTGGGTGCTAGTCAGTATGCAGCGGTACCCACGAGCGGTACGACCGCCTCAAGCGGTAGTACCGCTTGTGCCAAGCGGTACTACCGGTTGGGCCGGTAGTGCCGCTTCGAGGTACCGGTGGATACTGACTAGTACTCACCCTTCTCTCTTTTGATCAGTGCCAACCGGTACTGGAACCGGTAGTACCGGTGTCAAGCGGTAGTACCGGTTGCAGATCCGGTACTACCGGTTGACACAGAAGTTTTTGCAAAGGGAATTGTCATGCCATAACTTGTGCCTCCTTTTATCAATCCTGTGATAAACTTAATACATAGTTAAATCTATAAATGTATTGTTATCAAACATCAAAATCCGAGGGATAGAAAAATGCTCTTTCAATCTCCCCCTTTTTGGTGTTTGATGACAATACACTTTTGCAGGATGATTTTAACAATAGGCACATGATATTTGTAAAATAGAGAAGAGAATCCCCCTAGATGTATAGAGACAAACCTCCCCCTCTATTTTACAAACCCAACATGGGTACACAAGTATGGATACTAGCATTTGAGGACATACCTTTGCACAAAATATGTGATGAGGAATATATAGACGATAGATATTGCAAAACATCACAAGATGGATCCAAAGAGATAAACCACATAGTCGCATAAGATGGATCCAACCACAAGTTTCACACGACATAAACCACATAGTTTCACACGACATAAACCACATAGTCTCACACATAAAATAGAGAGAGATCGAAGTTCACAAGCAATGAAAGGATCAAAGAGAAGAACGAGCTTGTGACTTCCCATGCAACACCCGTGCCTAAAGTGCAACTTCTCCCCCTTTGGCATCAAGACGCCAAAAAGGGACAAGTGCAGAGCTACCGCCCCAAAGGTCAATCATCATACTCCTCCTCCTCCTCATCCTCATCCTCATCCTCAAGATCCTCCTCATCCTCATACGTAGGTGGGGCGCGGTGCGAGGAAGAGACATCATCGTCCCAACGGCTGTGCTGAGAAATCCAATGATCTTCTGGAGTGATGTTGTTCTCGGATCCCTCTGAGATGGTCAACTCTTGAGAAGACATGAGTTCCTTCTGACGAGCACAGGCTTTCTTTGCATACACGTGCGCCTCATACATACGCTTCTGGTTGTCAACCTGGAAGCAGAAGATCTTCTTGAGCTTGACCTCCATCCTCTTGGACCAAGAGGGCTTGGCGTTCTTGCGGCGAGAGGCAACATAGTCAGTGTCATGACCACTATCAGCATGCTCAGAGTCATCCTCATCCTCCTCACCTAGCGCAGCGCGAGGTTTAGCATGTGTCTTGATCTTGAGTGCCTTTGGCTTGTGCACAACGAGAGAGCGAGAGGAGAGCGTCCTAGCAATGACGGGGCACTTGGACACAATGAGGGCCATAATGTACGGAGCAAATGGTGGAACCCTCCGAGTGTGTGCGGCAGCAACCATCTCATTCCAAATGAAGTCCACCACATCAAGAGGTTGGCCTGATTCTCTGTTGAGGAAGGTGTTGAACAGCAAGTCAACGGAGAACCCATGTATCTCGTCCTTGTTGCCCGCACGAGGAGCAACAGTCTCACGGAAAATGCGATGCAGAATGTCATATGTGGGGAGGAGGTCCTTGATCTTGCCAGCAATCCCATGGCCTCGAATATACAAGGGTCTGAGAACATCCTTTTTGGAGGGATGCTCCCGCATGTGACAGCGGAAACCACAAGGAACGTCCCGGCCGCGGTCCTCATACCCCAATATGGCAGCAAACTCCGCAAGCGTGGCTTCCTTGACAGCCCCTTGAGTCATCCAGGTAATCTTCCGATTGCGGCCATTGTGGAAGTGTGCAGTGGCATAAAACTGGCAGATGAGTAGAGGATCATAGTCATGCTGAAACCCCATAATGGGGAGCATGCCAAGGTTTGAGCAGATTTCCTTAGCTTCACCAAAGTAGCCAGAGTTCTTGTCAATGTGTCCCATGTCAATCCACTGCTGAGGCACCACCAGCTGGGTATTGGTCATAAGAACCTCATGATACACACGCTCTTGGAAGTCATCATAGAAAAGACTGTCTGCCTTTGACGCGCTCCTGCTGTGGGAGTATGCATTGTCCACTCGGAGAGCCCTAAATTCTGCCTCAGAGATGTCAGAGAGTGTCTTTGGCCCAGATGGCCCAGAGCTGAGACTCTTGGTACGCCCAGTGGAAGGGGGCGAGGGGGAGGGGCTCTGCCACGCCCAGCTGAGCGCTTGGTAGCCCCTTCACGACCCCCACGACCACCTCGATTGGTAGGCAACTTGGAACGGCGTCTTGGCTGTGGCATAACTTCTTCCTCAGACTCAGTATCTTCCTCAACAATCTCACGGCCAGACTTGGAGCGCTTCCATGCACCCCGAGAACCACCTGCATCTGTGAAAGCACGAGGGAGGACAGCAAGGAGATAAGGGCACAAGAATCAAGAAGGAAATAACCAAGATAATCTACAATTTGGGCAGAACATAGTGGTCAGAGTGGACCGGTAGTACCGGACCTGACAACCGGTAGTACCGCTTCAAGCGGTAGTACCGGAAAAAGTTCCGGTACTACCGGTTGAGCGGCATAGCAGTTGTCAGATCTGAGGGGAACGGGCCAAATTGACGGTATGAACTGCTAAATTGGCGATTATACGCGGTAACAAGGAATAATATGGCAGTACAACCTTGCAAGTAGTCAATTTCTCCACAAATCTAAGCCAAAACCTAGATCTAATGGGGAAATAAAGCAAGAAGAGAAGGGGCGGTTGTACCGGGATCCATGGCGGTGGAAAGTAGGGGGAGCCCGCCTAGAGGCCGAATCCAAGGAGAATCCGGAGAGAGGAGGGCGCGGTAGGGCTCCGGTGGCTTCAAAATCGCCGGTGGCGGCGCAGGTCGGAGTGGAGGACGTGGGGAATAATGAGGCACTGAGGGGTGCCTCTCCCCACGCGCCCAATATATACCTGGAACCGTCAACCGGTAGTACCGGTTGTTGGAGCGGTACTACCGCTTGGAAGCGGTAGTACCGGTCCACGACCGGTAGTACCGGTGACCGGTAGGACCGGACGTGCGGGCGGTAGTACCATTCCTGGAGCAGTTTTGCCAGGAGACGACTTGGTACCTTCCCAGGTGCGGTAGTACCGCTCTCACATCCGGTAGTACCGGTCCCATCTGAGTCCAAAGCCAGGGATCAAGGATCATTCTTGTGCGGGAAGAGAGAGGGTTTTCATGAGGGAGTACGAAGGCTTGGGTTAAGACAAGAGAGCTGAGAAGCACATGCACTCTAAAAAACAATGGAAGAAACAACTAAATACCAAACTAGAGTGCATGAGACTAAGAACGATGAAGACACTTCAAATAGATGACAATCATGAGTGAAGACCAATTCAACTAGGTGACAAACACGAGTACGCACATCAAACCTCTCGATTGAGAGGGGGCGGTGGCCTAGGCCACCATATTTGAGTATACTCAGCTTGGCACCACGAAGATATATCTTGGGTCCATTACCGAAACTCATCATTGAGCTCACATATCACAAAATGATATTAAGAGGAATGATTTTTGTTTAATTTGCGCATAATGGGGGGAGGGATAGTCCAATCAATTAGGACCGCACTCCCCCTATGTCCATGCCTACACCTAAACCAAACATGGGTCGAGTATTAGGTGAGAGTGCAAGATAATCAAGTCAAACTTCTAGAATCTACGATATTTAGTTCATTCCTCAAGTAGCAAAACCTTGCTTCATCAAGTGGCTTCGTGAATATATCGGCAAGTTGATCTTTGGTTGATACATAGGATAGATCAATATCACCTCTAGCAACATGATCTCTAATAAAGTGATGTCGAATCTCAATATGCTTTGTCCTTGTGTGATCCACCGGGTTGTATGCAATCTTGATGGCACTTTCATTGTCACATAGAAGAGGCACTTTGTCACAATGGACACCGTATTCCTTTAAAGTTTGCCTCATCCATAGCAATTGGGTGCAAGCACTAGCAGCAGCAACATACTCGGCTTCGGCGGTGGAGAGAGATATACAATTTTGCTTCTTAGAAGACCAACATACCAAGGACCTGCCAAGGAATTGGCAAGCCCCGGATGTTGATTTTCTATCATCCTTGTCTCCCGCCCAATCCGAGTCCGTGTATCCACAAAGAGCAAATGTTGAGCCTTCAGGGTACCAAAGACCATAAAATGGGGTATGAACTAAATATCGAAAGATTCTCTTGACCACCATTAAATGGCTTTCCTTAGGAGCCGCTTGATATCTTGCACACACACCTACACTCAACACAATATCGGGTCTAGATGCACAAAGGTAAAGCAAAGAACCAATCATAGACCGGTATACCTTTTGATCCACATCTTTACCATTTGGATTTTGTTCAAGATGAGTCTTTGTTGCCATGGGAGTTGGGGCTCAATTCAAATCTTGCATTTTGAATCTCTTGAGCATATCTTGAGTATACTTGGCTTGATTGAAGAAAGTTCCTCCTCTTACTTGCTTGATCTCAAAGCCAAGGAATACTTTCAACTCCCCCATCAAGGACATCCGGAACCTACTAGTCATAAGCTTTGAGAATTCATCATTAAAAGCTTTGTTAGAAGAGCCAAAGATAATATCATCAACATAGATTTGGCATACAAAAAGATCCCCATTAACCCTCTTAGTAAAAAGAGTGGGATCGATTTTCCCAACCTCAAAGCCACGGTCAAACAATAACTCTCTAAGGTGCTCATACCACGTGCGTGGGGCTTGCTTGAGCCCATAGAGTGCCTTATCAAGTTTGTAGACATGGTTTGGGAAGTTGGGATCCTCGAAACCCGGGGGTTTCTTAACATATACCAATTCATTTAAGGGACCATAAAGGAATGGACTTTCAACATCCATTTGTTGCAACTTAAAGTTATGATATGCCGCATAATCAAGAAGGATACGGATGGACTCAAGGCGAGCCACGGGTGCATAAGTCTCTCCATAATCAATGCCTTCAATTTGGGAATAGCCTTGTGCAACCAATCTAGCCTTGTTCCTTACAATGATCCCATGCTCATCTTGCTTGTTCTTGAATATCCACTTTGTACCAATAACATTGCGGCAATCTTTAGGCTTCTCAACTAACTTCCACACTTTGTTTCTCTCAAAGTTGTTGAGTTCTTTGTGCATAGCTTCTAACCAATCCGAATCTTCAAAGGCTTCCCACACTTTCTTTGGTTCAATCATGGAGATGTGGGCTTGGTGTTCACTGAACCTCTTCAATTGAGCTCTTGTGGAAATTCCTTTCCTTAGATCTCCAACCACATTTTGGAGGGTGTGGTCTCTTAATTCCAACATTCTTTCTTTTCTAGCTTCGCGACGAGCGTGGATCTCCTCATTGTTTCTTGGGGGAACCTCTTCATCATTTTGATCCTCGTCTTGACCATCAACTTGACCTTGATCATCATTGGAGTCTTCCTCTGCATTGGGAGGCACGGATTGACCTTGGTCTTGATCAAGTGCTCTTCTAGCCTCTGTTTGAGCTCGTCTCAAGACAGTTTGGATGGATCTTCCTTGACAAATTGACTTGGCACCACTTGACAACCCATCGAAAGGACCAAGCTCCCTTTGATTAGAGTTCCCCACATTGATCACTATGTTGAGGGTTCACATCTTGTCTTTGGCTTGAGTCAATGTCCTCATCGGTAGATGGAGCATGTTGAGGTTGTGTAGATGAGGGCTCCACTTGAGTGGAGCATAGTTCTTCTCGATCCGCCATAAGGGGTTCCTCAACGGGGCGGATATAACCCACACCCATTCTTCCTATGGCATCCTGAGGCATATCATCATCTGCATCACAAGCATCAACACGCCCCCCTTGGGGACCATCATATTCTTCGAAGGTCACACTACAAGATTCTATGAAGGCTCCGGAGAGCTTGTCATAGATTCTATAAGTGTGAGATTCGAGACCATAGCCAACAAAAATACCCTCTAATGCTTTTGATTCGAATTTAGACAAACGAACACCCGGAAATAAGATAGGTTGGGCTTGTTACCGGTAAGTATCTCATATGGAGTCTTGTTGATTTTCTTGCGGAGGTAGAGCCGGTTTGAAGCATGGCAAGCGGTGGAGACGGCTTCGGCCCAGAAATTGTATGGAGATTTAAACTCCGCCAACATGGTCCTAGCCATCTCAATAAGAGTCCGGTTCTTTCTTTCGGCCACACCATTTTGTTGAGGGGTGTATGCCGCAGAATATTGATGTTTAATCCCCTCATCACTAAGAAAGTCATTCAAGGTGTAGTTCTTGAACTCGGTGCCATTGTCACTTCTTATAATCAACACGGGAACATTGTGTTGCCGTTGAACCAAGTTGATGAAGTCGATAAAAGTCCTTTGAGTTTCACTCTTCAACATGAAGAAATAAACCCAAGAGTATCTTGAGAAGTCATCAACAATCACCAAACAATATTTCTTCCCACCAAGACTTGCATGAGATGGAGGACCAAATAGGTCCACATGAAGGAGTTCCAAGATCTTGTTAGACTTGATTTGGTTCGTGGGCTTATGAGGAGCGTCATGCATCTTCCCTAGAACACATGCCCTGCAAACACGATCTTTGGCAAAGGAAACATTTTCTTTTAGTCCAACAATATGGCCCTCTTTATGGAGACTTTGCAAAGTTCTCATATTGACATGGGCTAGTCGGCGGTGCCATAGCCAACCCACATCGGCCTTTCCGTATAAGCACATCGGACCTGCAGTGGCTTGCCCCAAAAAGTCCACCACATACAAGTCATTTTCGACGTACCCAACGAAAGCGACCTTGAGCGACTTGCTCCATATGAGGACCACAATATCATTATCAATAAAGACGGAAAAACCCATCTTTCCAAGAGCACGGACAGAAAGTAAGTTGTAACCAAGGGTTTCAACAAGCATGATGTTCACGAGTGTAATGTCGTGAGCCACCACAACCTTGCCGAAACCCATTACCGTAGATTTTGACTTGTCGGCGTATGTGACGGTGATTTGATCTTCATTTGGCACCAAGTCCTTGACAATAGACGAGCTTCCGGTCATATGACTAGTGCAACCACTATCGATCACCCATTTTGAACCTCCGGAAGCATAGGTCTACAAAAGATCAAGCTAGTTTTTAGGTACCCATTTTTCAATGGGTCCTCTTTTGTTAGCAACAAGGGTCTTGGGAACCCAAATAGACCAAGCAATATAACCATCATAAGGACCAACATATTGTGCATACACATCACCATAGTAATCACACATTAGAACATAGTGAGGGTTAGCACTACCCGCAAAGTCATCATGGGACATGGTTTTACCACTTGTGGTCTTACACTCCACAAGGGTCTTGTTGGTCACTTGTGCGGGTATGTCCTTCTTCTTGTTGTTCTTCTTCTTTGTTTTGGAGACAAAACCAATGCCCCCTTTATCACCACTACGCCTTTGCTTGCTCAATAGATCATCAATAGACTTGTTGCCTTGTGGAAATGTGGCCTTCGCAAGCTCCCCCTTCAACCTAGCATTCTCTTCAAGGATAGTTGTGCTACTAGATGGAATGAAGTTACTAGGTGAAGGAATATTGGCCAATTGAGTTTGAAGTGTTTCATGGGACTTTGTGAGTGACAAGAGTTCACTCTCCAAGACCTTGTGGGCCTTGTTAAGCAAGCTAAAATCCTTGGCAAGTTTTTCATGAACCACACCAAACTCAATCTTGTCCTTTTTAGCACGTTTGTATTTAGCAATAGCATGATCACGCTCTTTGATGAGTTTGTTAACAATGATGTCATTGGCCTCATCAAGCCCTTCAAGCTTTGACTCAAGAGATAACCTAGTCTCTTGTTCTTCTTCTAGAGCATTGCTCAAAGCCTCTAGTTCAATCATATGTTCATGCCCAAGTTTACATCTAACATCTAGAAGCTCTTGAGTATGGGAGATTTGATCTAAGATGTTCCCAAAATGTAGCTTAGCATCACCTTCTAGGTTAGTCATGAACTCATCAAAGGCAATTAATTCCTTTTTAACATCAAGAGACATTTCACCATCATATTCATCATTATCTAATCGAGTAGAGTGGGATGATGATGATACCTCCGTTCCTCTTGCCATAAGGCAAGTGACGTTCTTGGTGGAAGAGTTCTCATTTGGAGAATCGAAGAGTGAGAGTGTTGGAGTAGAGGTGGTGGCTAGAGCAGCCACACCATGCGAAGTTTCATCTTCCTCATCTTCATCATCTTCATTGTCGGAGGAGTATTCTTCATGAGTGATCAACACAATTTCTCCCGACTTCTTGTTGACGGGATTCTTCTTGATGAAGGGTTTCTTGTAAGGTGCCTTGAGAGTCTTTTTCAACACAAGCTTACCACCGTAATCCTCTCTCTTCTCATAGGGACAGCTTGCCACAAAGTGATAGCGGTCACCACAGTTAAAGAAAGTTCTCAACCTAGTGGTATTCTCTCTTTTCCCATTTGGATTGCTTCTTCGTTGCATTTCCATCTTGGCCTTGGCGGGGTTCTTCCAAAAGTTCTTTGCATAGAAAGCCATGTATTGACTATGAGCAATCTTGACGTCATCGGGATGGTCCAAGGGGAGACCTTCATCACTATCATCTTCATCTTCAAAGTCCAAAACTTTGGCCTTCAAAGAAACATTGACCACATTGCTCATACTGAGGGCTTGAGGGCGGGCATCTTTGGCATTCTTGGCGGCGACCTTGAAAGAGGCCATCTCTTGTATAACTTCATTTGAGGTCATGAGATGATAGTTGTGTCTACCTTGTAAGCTCTTCAAGTCGGTGGGCTCAAAAGGCATGAGTGCACTCACATATTTCCTTTTTATCCATGCATCATCCACATGTGAGGCACCCACATTTCTAAAAGCGGTGGCGGTGGTCTTGAGCCTTCGATACATGTCTTCGTGATCTTCACCTTCTTTCATGTAGAAACCTTCGGCTTCATTGCTTAGAGCATCATATCTGTTCCTCCTCATACTCTCATTTCCAACAAACAACACAGTGAGAGCATCCCAAGCTTCCTTGGCAATGCTAAAATGCTCAATGTGAGGATAATCCTTTGTTCCCAATCCTTGTTGAATCATATGCAAAGCAGTGGCATTGAGTTGACTATTGACAACCTCTCTTCTTGTCAAGTTGTTTGGATCCCCAATAAAGAGTCCATGCTCGATGATGTTCCATAGTTCAATGCATGAGCTACGCATATGAGTTATCATTAGTGATTTCCATTGAGCAAATGTAGCAGACTCTTCTAGCTTAGGTGGGTCACCTCTATTGTACACATGAGGGTGAGGGATGGGAGGATCGGGAGAGTACCAAGAATCACGGTTCTCGCCTTTCCCCCCATCAAGTCATGTGGAGGAATTAGCATTGTCTAGTTTATCCCCTACCACCATACCTTCGGGGGATACCGGAGTATTCCCTTTAGGTACGGATGGTAGTTCCTCTTGAGGGGATGGGGGTGATGAGCCATCTTTGTCTTTAAGAAGTTGCTCAAGCATCTTCTTGACTTCGTTGACCAAGGAAGAGCTCAATCTTGTTTCCAAGTTTTTGAGATCTTCCATGGTCACCGGGGTTGACTCACTACCACCATCCCCATCATGGCTACCCATATTCTCTTAGGCGGTAAAGCCCGAATAAAGAGCCGAGGCTCTGATACCAATTGAAAGGATCGTATGGGCACCTAGAGGGGGGGTGAATAGGTGCTACTTCAAATTTTCTTCTTTTTCAAATTAAGGTTTGACAATAAGGTAAATTCTCTAGATAATGCAACTATGGTGAATTTACCTATATGACAAATATGCAAGAACTACCACAACACAAAGTAGTAACAAGTAAGTAAGGTGCGGTGAAGGATAGAGGTAACCGAAAAGTGGACGCGGAGACACAAGGATTTGTTTCCCGTAGTTCCTTCCTTTTGAGGGGAAGTACGTCTATGTTTGGAGAGGGGGTGGTTTCAAACCACCAACGCCACGAAAGGCCTCCCTTGTTCTCCGATGAATCTCATCCCAACAGGATCGATTCACCTTCCACTATATCGTCAACCTTCAAGGTGGAAGCCGGCACCGTTACAAGTTTGGGGCACACATCCACAACTTAATCGGAGGCTCCCAAATACAAGCAAGCTGTCAAAGCAATCAAAGACAAGCTTGTAAGAACAAAAACAAGAGCTAGGGTTTCCAACAAAACACTAGAGCAAAGGGGCCCTCAATGAAATGAGGGGGAAATGAAAATCTCTTTTGGTGAAGTAGTAGATCGGGGCCTCCTCCTTCGATTCCCCAAAGATCAAGGACTTTGGGTGGTTGGATGATGAGATCTTGAGAATTGAGTGGCTCCAATGGACTCCAATGGTGGGCAATGACTTTAATGAGCTGAGCACTTTGTCCCAAGGTAGGTGGAGGGGTATTTATACCCCTCCACAAAATATATGGCTGTTGGAGCATTTAATGACCGGTAGTACCGGTACTCAAGCGGTAGTACCGCTTGCATGCGGTACTACCGGTCCAGTACCGGACCAAGTACCGGTGGTGACCTTGTTCTTCAGAGTTCTTCAGTCTTGGGCGGTACGCCCTTGCGGTACTACCCCCAAGCGGTAGTACCGGAGGTAGAAGCGGTACTACCGGTTCGGGAGGTAGTACCGGTCCCAAGTACCGCTTGGTACTGACCAAAACGGAGAGGGGTGGGTGCTAGTAAGTATGCAGCGGTACCCACGAGCGGTACAACCGCCTCAAGCGGTAGTACCGCTTGTGCCAAGCGGTACTACCGGTTGGGCCGGTAGTGCCGCTTCGAGGTACCGGTGGATACTGACTAGTACTCACCCTTCTCTCTTTTGATCAGTGCCAACCGGTACTGGAACCGGTAGTACCGGTGTCAAGCGGTAGTACCGGTTGCAGATCCGGTACTACCGGTTGACACAGAAGTTTTTGCAAAGGGAATTGTCATGCCATAACTTGTGCCTCCTTTTATCAATCCTGTGATAAACTTAATACATAGTTAAATCGATAAATGTATTGTTATCAAACATCAAAATCCGAGGGATAGAAAAATGCTCTTTCAACAAGGGTTGGTGAAAATATACATGCTATGATGAAAATATTTCTAAGTCTTTGGACTTATGTTTTGCCTAATAAAACAACTAAGTTAATGAAACACCTGGGTGGAAGGGAAAGAATGGTTTATGTTGAGTGGTTACACAAGGCCCATTTCTATGGTTTACCTTGTGTATCACACTTGTGGTAAGCCACCCAGGAACAAAGAGATTTTAGAGGCCAAGTGTTAAGAAGCTTCTAGTGCAGCCACTTGGCAATATGGGCTCTGCCAGGATCACATAGGTTGCTAGAACTTAGCCATTTGGACAGAAGGTGGTAGTGGGATGATAGGTTGGAACGCGTCCATTTGGTCTAAGGGAAGGCTTCTGAAAGGTCCTGTCTTGGTGAAACCAAGTCTGGTGGGGAAAGTGCACAACCTCTGCAGATGGAAAAATCTAAGTACTTAGCCAAGTCCATGGCAATGGACAACATGAGCATCAAGACATGGAAGCTATCAAGAATCTCCTCATCCCAATTTCTAAGTAAAAATTTGTGGGTGAACAAGGGTGAAGGACCTCAATGTCTATTGGTGGTTCCTTGGGAAAAGTTTTGACAAAGAAAAACTTAGTGTTTTAAACTAATAGGCAAAACCTATTTTGAGCAAAGCAAGCCAAGCTACACTTAGACAAAATTGCATATAGTATCTAGTCCACTTAAAATTTTACTAAGGTATCACTTGCCAATACTATTCCAAAGTATTGACCCACTGTGGCTGTAACTTGTGATGTTGCAGGTTACTCTGATGAGGATTAGGTGTCATGAGTCTACACTCAACATGTTTGCCTGTGGCACATGAAGATGAAGACTTTTGTTTATTTACTTATTCAAACTCTTGTATTAGGCCTGTGGCTTTGGAGTTGTAAAAACTATGTTTATCTCTGGAATGGATGTAATAAATGACCTTTGTATCCGTGTACTTCATCTTAAACTGTGGATGCTAGCAATGATCCAGGGACTAGCATTGCAATCACAGGGATCCTTTTTCCTTTATAAAGGAGGGATCTTACAGATGGTATCAGAGCACTGTGTTGCCTGTAGGATTATGACCCTAGGATTGGAAACCACTAAGGAAAAATTTTCAGCAACTTCTACACTTGTCTATTCTTCTCGTAAAACTTTTCTAATCTTCTCTCTCATCTCTATTTGTAGATGAACACCATCAACGAAGCCATGAGGAAAGGACCACTCATGACAATGACTTTGGAGTGTGAGACAGAATTCCCCAAGGCTCTCAAGGACCTCATGGTTGCATTAGAGATACAAGGTGCAGCTGTGTACAAAGGTTTTCCTATGATGGATGAAGGAGTGGAATACTGGTGGGTGCAACTTCACTTGTATAAAAACAAGGAAGACAACCATCAGGAAAAAGGATTCTGTATGTTCACCAATTCAGTGGTGCACACTACATTCTTTGAATCAGCAAGGGATGCAGCTTGGAAGACCATCAAAGAACTTGGTGTTAGAGTCAAGTGCAGAATGCTCAACCTTCAAAATGAACTAAAGAAAGAGAAGGAACATACCCAAGAGTTGGAAGCCACCAACCAAACCTTAAGAGGAGACATTATAGACTTAGTGATGGAGTCATGTGAGCAAGATAGGCTGATTGCTTCTAGAAACATTGTGTTAGCCAACAGATCCAGTGAGATAGGATTGTAAACGTACTTCGTTAGTTGGACCACCACTTATCACCTTATTTTCCAAAATGTTGCTTTAAAATAAGTTGAACCTTGGTTGTTGTAATGGATCCATGTATGCCATGACTTGTGTGTTTTGATTTCCAAGGATATGTATGTGATGTTTGTCTTTTGTTTTATCTTGAATTGTGTTGTTCTAACTTTTCTATCTTATAAATAGATGCCTACTGTTACCATCAGCACTGTTGAGGAGTTCTAGGTTACCCGTTTTGTTCCTCGTATCGTTGAGCTTACTACTTTGCTCAATCTCCCTCTTCCTACCATCATGGTGCTTCCCCTCACCAAGTTTGAGAGGAAGGACCTCTAGGGCTTCAAGGTCAACCAGCCCGGACGCCGGACAGAGCCTACCACGGAGGCCATCGTCTTCAAGCTCATGCATGATGACAAGGAGAGAGGCCTTGAGGTAGTCATGCAGGATCTGATAGGACGTCTACTAGGGAGACACTCCCGACAGGTTAGAGGTACTCACTTCCACGTCTTCGGTAGACGTGATGAGGATGGAGAGTCCATCGACTTCGAGGACGATTCGAGGGACACAGCAGAGCCAATTCGTATGTACCTCCAGGACTTAGAGTCTCTCATTAGGCACGTGGACACTGACAGGACCAACGTTATGCTCAACAATGACGAGCTCCAGGTGCAGCTTCGCGAGAAGGACAAGCTCTTCGCGGAGCAAGATGAGATTGTCAAGGAGATGGAGGCGAAGTTCGAGAGCCAGGACAGGAAGTTCAAGAGTCAGGAGAAGCGTGTCCAGGATAGGAACAAGAAGATCCGGGACATGACTGAAGAACTGATGACCAAGGACTTCGAGCTCGAGCAGCAGCAGACGGTGATTGAGAGGCTTCGTTCCCAGAAGAGGGCTCTCAAGGCCAAGATAGAGACCTTGACCACTAGTGTCGAGGAATACAAGACCACGATGGAGAACGCAGGTCTTACCTTTGTCGAGGAGGAGATTGATGCCGAGGAGTAGATTTGACTACTCATTTATCTTTTATTATCATACTTGTTGTTTGAGAACTTGTTATTGACCATCCGACATGTGGATGGCTTGTTATTTGTGTGTGTTTTACTTTGCGAACTTGTTATTTTGTTGTTGAACCTTTATCATTGTGTTGCATACTTCGTGTTTGCTTATGTGATGTAATGTGCATGAAAGCATCTATGGGTATCTCATTCTTATCTCTATTGAACAAACCACAGATGCCTCCCCGTCGTGCAAACCCCAACCCCAACAACAACAACAACAACAACAACATCACTCCAGACATGCAGCAAATGATGATCGCTCAAACTCAGCTGATGCAGATGATGACGATGTTCATCCAGAACCAAAACAACAACAATAACAATAACAACAACAACCCTCCGGGATTTGACATGCTTACCAGGTTCTTGAGATTGAGGCCAGGAAAGTTCTCAGGAACAACTGATCCCATGGTGGCCAATGATTGGCTACGCTCGGTGAACAAGGACTTGGTAACCGTGGGCTGCACTGATGCAAAAAAAGTCAGATTTGCTGCACACTTGTTGGAAGGGTCAGCCGCCACTTGGTGGGACAACTTTCAGATCACCACTCCCATAGAAGATGTGACATGGGCTATCTTTGAGGATGGCTTTCGCACTGCTCATATCTCATCAGGAATAATGATCCTGAAAAAGAAGGAGTTCCATAACCTGAAGCAGTGCCACTGCAGCGTGGCTGAATATATTGAGGAGTTCAACAATCTGGCATGATATGCACCAGATGAAGTTGACACAGATGCTAAGAGGAAAGAAAAGTTCCTCGAAGGGTTGAATGATGAGCTGAATCTGCAGTTGGCTGTGGCCTATGTTCCCACTTATCAGTCTCTCTGTGACAAGGCTGCTATTTTGGAGAACAAAATAAAACAAGTTGAGAGCAGGAAGAGAAAGCACTCAGACAAGCACAGCTCGGGATCGTCTCACAAACGTTCCCATTATGATGACAGTGGAAGCTCAGGATCCCACAAGCATGGGAAATTCAACAAGCACCACAACCACAACTGTCATGACAACAAGCATCACCGTAGTCATGACAATGACAAGTACAAGAACCACAAGAGTGGATACAAGAGCCACCATAGTGGTAATGGAAGTGGAAGTGGAAGCCAGCCTGTCAAGAAAGACATAAGTCAGGTTGAATGCTTCAAGTGCAAGAAGATGGGGCATTATGTAAATGAATGCCCAGAAAAGAAAGTTGAAGGACCCAACAAGCCCAACCCTTTTCATAAGGGACAAGTGTACCACATCAATGTGGAGGAAATCTATGAGGAGCCTGATGCTGTTGCTGGTAAGTTCAAACTCAATTCTGTTCTAGCATTTGTTCTCTTTGATACTGGTGCATCTCATTCATTCATATCAAGAGCATTTGTTGAGAAATGAACTGTCGGTAGAAACTATTGGGTGTCCTATAAAAGTAAGTTCTCCTGGTGGAGAAATGATAGTGAATTCAGGATGTCATGATCTAGTCATAGAGTTTGGGAAGTATAAATTTCCCGTTAACTTGATAATTCTAAACTCCCAAGGATTGGATGTCATTTTGGGAATGGACTGGATGACTAAGTACAAAGGAGTGATAGATTGTGCCAACCATACTGTCACACTCACAACTCCAGAAAATAAAAGGATCAGATTCAAGACCAACTTTGAATCAAAAGGGAGTAAGCTAAATTCTCTTAAGGGGGTTAGCATGGACAGTGTGCCAATTGTGAGTGAGTATCCGGATGTGTTTCCGGAAGAATTGCCGGGAATGCCACCAGATAGGGATGTAGAGTTTCTTATAGATTTGGTACCAGGATCTGGACCAATAGCAAAGAGACCTTATAAAATGTCAGTTGATGAACTGAAAGAAATCAAGAAACAACTTGGAGAACAGTTGCAGAAAGGATTTATTCAACCAAGTTCTTCATCTTGGGGAGCCCCAATTTTGTTCGTGGAGAAGAAAGATAGAAGTCAAAGGTTATGCATAGATTACCGTTCACTCAACGAGGTTACTATCAAGAACAAATACCCTTTGCCTAGAATCAATGACTTGTTTGATCAGCTGGAAGGAGCATGTGTGTTCTCAAAGATTGATCTCCGGTCAGGTTATTTTCAACTCAAGATAAGGGAACAAGACATACCTAAAACAGCTTTCACTACAAGGTATGGATTGTATGAGTATATAGTAATGCCTTTTGGTTTGACCAATGCTCCAGCATACTTCATGAATATGATGAACAAGGTGTTCATGGAATTCCTTGACAAGTTTGTTGTCGTTTTCATCGATGACATCTTAGTCTATTCCAAGAGCAAAGAAGAGCATGAAGGACATTTGCGATTGATACTTGAGAAGTTAAGAGAGCATAAACTTTATGCCAAATTCAGCAAGTGTGAGTTCTGGTTGAATGAAGTTGGTTTTCTTGGTCATGTTATGACAAAGGATGGTGTAGCAGTTGATCCTGCTAAAGTTTCAGCTGTAACTGAATGGGAATCTCCCAAGTCCGTAAAAGAAGTTTGTAGTTTCCTTGGCTTAGCAGGTTACTACAGAAGGTTCATTGAAAATTTCTCCAAGGTAGCTAAGCCCATGATGGAATTACTAAAGAAAGACAAGAAGTTTGCTTGGTCTGAAGGTTGTGAGCTCAGCTTTCAGGAATTGAAGAAGAGACTTGTGACAACACCAGTCTTGTGTCTGCCGGATTTGGAAAAAGATTTCCAAGTATATTGTGATGCATCTCATCAGGGTTTGGGTGCAGTACTTATGCAAGACGGTAAGGTTGTGTCTTATGCCTCGAGACAACTCAAAACTCATGAAGTGAACTATCCTACTCATGATTTAGAGTTAGCCTCTATTGTCCATGCACTCAAAACATAGAGACACTACCTTTTGGGAAAGCGTTGTGAAGTGTTCATAGATCACAAAAGTTTGAAGTATATCTTCACCCAGAAGGAAATTAATATGAGACAAAGAAGGTGGATAGAACTTATTAAGGACTATGACTTAAGTTTCCAATACCACCCCGGTAAAGCAAATGTTGTAGCAGATGCTCTAAGTCGTAAGGTTTTTGTGAATGGCCTTACCAAAGGAGATTTGCCAGATGACTTGTGTGCCCAATTCAGAAAACTCAGATTGGAGATTGTGCCTGAAGGACATCTCATGACTTTGGATGTTCAACCCACTTTGTTGGACAAGATCAAAGAAGCCCAGAAGATTGATAAGGAAATCGAAGAGATTAAAGAAAAGATTGGCAAAGGAAAAGCCAAAGGATTCCATGAAGACGAACAGGGTACTTTATGGCATGGGAAACGTATCTGTGTTCCACAAGATCCGGAGCTTCGGAAACTGATTTTGCAAGAAGCACACAACTCACTGTATTCCATTCATCCGGGTAACACCAAAATGTACATGGACATGAAGGAAAGATTTTGGTGGAATAATCTCAAGAAGGACATCGCCGAACATATTGCTTTGTGTGATGTGTGTAGTAGAGTGAAGGCGGAACATTAGAAACCAGCAGGTGTGCTTCAACCACTACCTATTCCTGATTGGAAGTGGGACAAGATTGGTATGGATTTCATTACCGGATTACTAAGGACCCGGTCAGGATACGATTCTATTTGGGTAGTAGTGGATCGCCTAACTAAAGTGGCTCATTCCATACCCGTGAAGACAACATATAAAAGTGCTAAGTTGGCAAAAATCTACATGAGTAGAATTGTATGTCTACATGGAGTGCCCAAGAGTATTGTGTCTGATAGGGGAACTCAATTCACTTCCCATTTTTGGAGACAGTTACATGAGTCATTGGGAACGAGGTTGGAATTCAGTACCGCTTTTCATCCTCAAACTGGTGGACAAACAGAAAGGACTAATCAGATTCTTGAAGACATGTTGAGGGCATGTGCCCTAGACTATGGAGCCAGTTGGGATGAAAGTCTGCCTTACGCAGAATTTTCTTATAACAACAGCTATCAAGCCAGCATTGACATGGCACCATTTGAGTTTCTCTACAGAAGAAAGTGTACCACCCCATTGTTATGGAATGGTGTGGGAGAAAGAAGTTTATTCGGACCAGATCTTATCAAAGAAGCCGAAGAGAAGGTCAAGTTGGTTAAGGACAGATTGAAGATAGCACAGTCCTGACAGAAAAGCTATGCAGATCCTAAGCGTAGAGAAGTCACCTACGAAGTTGGTGATAGAGCCTATCTTAGAGTGTCACCACTTCGTGGAGTGAAGAGATTCGGAGTCAAAGGAAAATTGGCACCAAGATATGTTGGACCATTCAAGATTCTGAGTCGTAAAGGAGAAGTTGCCTATGAAATAGAACTGCCAGAATCTCTGTCAGCTGTTCATAATGTATTTCATGTTAGTCAACTTAAGAAATGTCATCCAGAAATGGAAGAAACTTCTTTGAAGGATACTATACCTTTGGAGGAGGTTCAACTAGAAAGTGATCTCACTTATGAAGAGAAACCTATCAAGATTTTTGAGACCGCAGAAAGAGTTACACGGACTAAGACTATCAAGTTTTGCAAAGTTCAGTGGAACCATCATTCCGAAGAGGAAGCAACATGGGAAAGAGAAGATGAACTTTGGAAAGACCACCCTCACCTATTTGCTAGCCAATCCGAATCTCGAGGGCGAGATTCACCTTAAGGGGGTTAGATTTGTAACATCCTCAAAATCATGTTTCAAACTCATGCATATCATCCAAGCATCCATAATCATTTAGGGTTTCATTTTCAGAAAACCAATTCAAAACAGGAGCATATAAGCTCATTATTTTATGTGATCAGCATTTGAAACAAATGCTACTCCTCTATGAGAGATTGTTGTTCATGAAACCAAACCTTGAGCATTATTACTTTCAGAATGTGTTGCTAGTTTGCTAAGGTTTTAAACCAAGATTTCAAAGCAAATACAATTTGAAAACCAAATTCAAAACCAATATAAAACAAGTGCTATGTCACTGTTTATTCTATTTTATTCCAAATGACCCAACCAATTCAATGTGACCACTTGGTTGTATGCCCAAATTTGTAACTATTGCACACTGCAAAATTCCTGAAAAGATTTGAATTCAAATAGAGTTTGAAATCATTTGAAAATCATTCTAGAAAATCAAATCAGAAATAGAAAAGGAATAAAGAAAAGGAAAAAGGCCAGCGCCAGGGTTTGAGCCCATCAACAGATCCAGCCCAGCTAGCCCACCCGGGTTTCCCCTCTCTCTCTTTCACTCGCAGACGCACCCACTGAGTCACTGACACCAGGACCCTACCCCCTCTCTGTTTCTCTCGCAGACAACTGGGCCCCGTCCACGTCGACTCCTTCTTCCCCAAATCTCGCGCACGGACGCCGTCGCCGCCCGTTTCTTCCCCGCCTCTGCCGCGTTTTTAATCCTCTTAATAGGCGATGAATGCGTGCGTAATCTCCGCCCCTGCTCCGGCTATAAGATCCTCTCCCCACTCCGCTCCATTCCCCTCACTCACCAACCGCAAAGCGCCGCTAGGCTGTCCACAATCGAACTTGCGCCGCCGCGGTACTGAGCATCTCTGGCAGCAAATTCCGGTGAGTCCTGACCGCCCATGTGCCTCTGATTCAAACGAGTGTAACCAGCATGACCTCGTGCTCCTTCTGATACCATTTGCTTGCCTGCTTGTGACCCAGGACGCCGTCCTCGTTTGTTTCTGCAAGCGACCGAGCCGCCGCTCAACTCCGGCGATCAATCGCGATAAGCACTGAGCGCCCCTTGACCTCTCTCGCATACGACTAGGCTCGCCACTGTCTTGTGCATCATCTGATGCCATTGGTTTGTGCTAGGGAGACCAGGAACGTCGCCAACGTCACCGTCCACTCCAACCCGACGCCGCCCGCAACTCCGACGAGCTCCCTCGTCCACTCTAGAGCGCCCCTTGCCGAACCACCGCCACCTTGAGCATCAGCAGCTCTCTGCGATTCCGGTAAACCCCTTCTCCCTCTCCCGCGCGACCTAGAACGCCAGCTTCGCCACTGACAGAGGCGCCGCCGCCTGTCGCCGCCGCTAGCGCCGCCACTAGATGGTCAGGCTGCTCAGGATCGTTAGATCCAGATCGTGCGGATAGGATAGAATGCGAGCGAAGCGGTAAGATTAGATACGAGCCGCGCGATTAAGTTAGATCCAGCGGCTCAGAAGCGTGATCCGACGCGAAACGGTACGCGCCAATCAGAGCGTGACGCGTGGCTAGGTTTAGATTTAAAACTGGATTTTGAATCTGATTCATGTTCAAATTTGATTTAGCTATAACTTTTGATCCCCACGTTACAATTTGACAAATTTTATATCGTTGGAATCAGAAGAGCAAGCTCTTTCTGTTTATGCAATGTGTTTAAAGTTTTGCTTCTGTTAAAAAGGATTTATTTGCAGAAACAGGTGTAGGGCTTATTTGAGTATATGAATTGTTTAGGAATTGTTTTAAGGGTTAAATAAATATTGTTTGGCAAGTTTTTCACTTGTTTAGGAATCAGTACTATGCACTTGCTTGGTTGAGTTCTGAAAATCATCACTTAGCATTTTGCATGCATGCATATGTTTTTGATTGTATATGTTTTGTATGTGATTGTGGCTATAATTCTTTGTGTAGATTTTGGTGCTAGTGATTGTGATTGTGAGGAGTGCTACTCTCCCAACTACCAAGGCAAGTGGTACTTCATGAATATTATCATTCCTATGTTTTCTACTAAGCATTAGAAATATTTTGTTAGACTTGCATGTTATATTTTGCTTATATGCCATGTTGGGAATCCTAGTAGTTGTAGAATTGCTAGGAAATTTCTAAGTTAAGTTACTATCTATGCCATGCTTAGCCTAGCTAGTAGCAAACAAGGGTTGGTGAAAATATACATGCTATGATGAAAATATTTCTAAGTCTTTGGACTTATGTTTTGCCTAATAAAACAACTAAGTTAATGAAACACCTGGGTGGAAGGGAAAGAATGGTTTATGTTGAGTGGTTACACAAGGCCCATTTCTATGGTTTACCTTGTGTATCACACTTGTGGTAAGCCACCCAGGAACAAAGATATTTTAGAGGCCAAGTGTTAAGAAGCTTCTAGTGCAGCCACTTGGCAATATGGGCTCTGCCAGGATCACATAGGTTGCTAGAACTTAGCCATTTGGACAGAAGGTGGTAGTGGGATGATAGGTTGGAACGCGTCCATTTGGTCTAAGGGAAGGCTTCTGAAAGGTCCTGTCTTGGTGAAACCAAGTCTGGTGGGGAAAGTGCACAACCTCTGCAGATGGAAAAATCTAAGTACTTAGCCAAGTCCATGGCAATGGACAACATGAGCATCAAGACATGGAAGCTATCAAGAATCTCCTCATCCCAATTTCTAAGTAAAAATTTGTGGGTGAACAAGGGTGAAGGACCTCAATGTCTATTGGTGGTTCCTTGGGAAAAGTTTTGACAAAGAAAAACTTAGTGTTTTCAACTAATAGGCAAAACCTATTTTGAGCAAAGCAAGCCAAGCTACACTTAGCCAAAATTGCATATAGTATCTAGTCCACTTAAAATTTTACTAAGGTATCACTTGCCAATACTATTCCAAAGTATTGACCCACTGTGGCTATAACTTGTGATGTTGCTGGTTACTCTGATGAGGATTAGCTGTCATGAGTCTACACTCAACATGTTTTCCTGTGGCACATGAAGATGAACACTTTTGTTTATTTACTTATTCAAACTCTTGTATTAGGCCTGTGGCCTTGGAGTTGTAAAAACTATGTTTATCTCTGGAATGGATGTAATAAATGACCTTTGTATCTGTGTACTTCATCTTAAACTGTGGATGCTAGCAATGATCCAGGGACTAGCATTGCAATCACAGGGATCCTTTTTCCTTTATAAAGGAGGGATCTTACAGTAAAAGGCACTCACACATGTTACCCCACGACAACAGCAAGCCAGAAAGCTCTTTTTCTGGCGTCGTTGCCGGGGAGGTAAGGTAAAAGGTACTCACATCCTGGTGTGTGAATGCTCGAAGTTATTTCCTTTAGATTCTACAATTTTGTCTTTTTGTTTCTTGTTTTCACTAGTTAGGCTTAATGGAAAACAACAACAGAATTAGAGAGCTTTATAGTGTTTATCTTGAGTTATTACATGAAGTGTTTGAAGAGAAAATTAAAAAACCTATGGAGATTTATTTGCATGCTAATAGCAATGTTATTAGTATGAACTCTTTGGACACCATTATTGCTAATGCTATGGAAACATCTAAGCTTGGGGAAGCTAGTTTTGATGAAAATGATCTTTTAAGTTCCCCAGCTTTGGAAGATAGCTATTCTATTGCTTATGATGATACCAAACCTCCAATTTATGATGATTACTATGATGAGTGTGATATTTTCAGTCCACGTACTATTGAGGAGAAAATTGATTGTGATTACAATATGCCTCCTATATTTGATGATTATGGTGATGAGAATAATAGTGATAGCTATTTTGTTGAATTTGCTCCCACTACTTATGTGGAGAGTAATAATCATTTTATGCATGTGGCTCATGATAAGAATGTTTTATGTGATAGTTATATTGTTAATTTTATTCATGATGCTACTGAAATTTATTATGAGAGAGGGAAACATGGTTTTATGTATCTCAAAAATATTAAGTTTCCCCTCTTTATGTTGAAAATCTTGAAGTTGCACTTGTTTTGCTTTCCAATGCTTGTTGCTTTGTGCTTTCATGACTTGTTTATTTACAAGATTCCTATGCATAGGAAGTGGGTTAGACTTAAATGTGTTTTGAATTTGCTTCTTGATTCTCTCTTTTATTTCAGTTCATATTTCTTATGTGAGCATCTTCTCAAACTATCATGCCTAACTAAAAGGAGTTAAAGAAAAGTACTTGTTGGGAGATAACCCAAGAGTTTTCTTGAGTCTTGGAAGTTATTACTTCAGTAATGACCTCTCCTTATCCTTTTTGTTTGCTTTTTGTGCCAAGAATGACCTCTAATGAGAGGAAAGTAAGATTTGGGGAGTTGCTGTCCCGAAACAGATTTCTGTCCTTCACCATAAAAATTTGTGAGGAGTCTCTGTAACTCGGATTGAGCTAAAAATTTACTAATAAATCTCCCAGTATGTTAGATAACTTTCGTTAGTCCAACACATTTTGATTTAAGCAACATAAGATTTTCGAAATAATCGGTTTCTACCTGCTAGTCTGTTTTGATAGATTTCTGCCATTATTTGCATTTGCTTCCTATTGATTCCTTTTTGAGTTCTCTTTTAGGGAATTGAGATTTTTGAAGGAGTTTATATAGTAGCTTGTGTTTTTAATGAAAAGTTTTGTTGTTCCAAAGCTTTGCCTAAGGTTCTAATATCTTTTGAATACACTAATGTTGCTAATGAAGATTGTGTGAAGTTTTGTATGAAGGAAAAATTTCAGGTGTAGAGAAAGAATAATGTAATGAGATGAAGAATGGAAAAAAGCTCAAGCTTGGGGATGCCACCCCGGTGTCACCCCAAGAAATATCCAAGAGGTACAAGCGTCAAAGCTTGGGGATGCCCAAGGCATCCCCTTCTTTATCAATAAAAATCTCAGGTCTTTCTAGACAGTTTTTTTTTATTGTTTCATGCATTGTTGTGTTTTTCTTGGAGCGTCTTAGTTTTCGTTTTTGGTTTTTGTTTGCTTAGTTTTCTTGAATAATTTTGTTGGAGCTCATCACACTTATTTTGTAGAGAGACTCTGTTTCCGTTGCCTAGAACACTCTAGTTTTCAATCTTATTGTTTTGTGAGTGTTCACTTTTGCTAGCACTGCGTTCAGCCTTAGTTTTCTTGTGCTTTTATCTTAGAACTTTTTAGTTCTTCTTTGTGGATTTGTGAGAGAATCTCACTGATCTTTATTGATTATTATCTTTGTGAGTTGTTTCAAATAAGTTGTTTGGTGTTGGAAAAGAGTAGGAAGCTTCATGCTTAAGTGGTACAAAAGGGAGCTTGTTCTGACTGTGGCTTAGAATTTATCATATCATGCTATATCTTGTTTTTACCTTATGCTTAGTGATTATTGTTGTCGCATCACTTGTTCCAAACAATTAGGGTTGCTTAATGTGCCTTGAAGGAATCATGCGTTGTTTTAGCATACGAAAGCATAGTATTGTGGTATTCTTCTTTGATGCTTTGTTTGGGTTGACTTGGCACATGCTTGCACCATGTTATTACTATGAACAAGTCACCATAGTATCTATGATCATTTATTCCTTGACTTGTAGTACCACTCTATGCTTTGATTAGTAATGTTTTGTCGCTCTACATCATTATGGCCATTATGCTCTCTTAGTTGGTTGCTCCCAGTCTTTTGCTAGCCTCCACTTGTATGAGTAAGCTCTACTCATGCTTCCAACTCCCAAGAAACCAAGTTTTTCCAAAGTGTCCACTATAAATTCCTATGCATGGTGTGTTACACCATTCCAAGTATATTCTTGTTTTCAGCTATCTTCTAATTAAAAACTATTTTGTTATGTGAAAACTTAGTGATTAAAGACCTCGCAAACTTGATGGCACACTTTATATTCTTTGCCCCTAATAAACTTGAACCATTGTGTCGTCTATGTTGTATATGCTTGCACTTATACGTTGGAATTAGCAGAACCATGCTGTCATGGGGAACGTTTTCAACATTGAACTTGTACTTTGTACTCAGTTGATATCATGCTCTTTTGCTATGGATGTCACCGGTGTGAAATAAAGAGGGAACTTGTAAGTCCATGGAGTATGTATTTTGTGTTAGAGAAACGCCTAGGCCGCTAGCCTAAGCCATGCCTAATCATGGTGGAAACTTGCAGCATCACCATAGTGATCTATCTATGAAGCATCCTCAATAAAAAGCTATGCATATAGTAAATAAAAAGATTGCTGAGATGTTGATTGTCCGCTTGCCTTGTCATTTTGGTTATGGGATAGCTCCTGTACCATGTGCAAGGGGTACCCCGTTGGCGGTTCTCTATGATATGCAAGTACTTACAATGACAAGAACTTACAGGTGACTGAAGTTGATTAGCATGAGGTGTGGCCCTCGTATGCAAGGTACTTGAGATTGCCAACTTAAACTTTGTCAAGCATATACTCCATAGTTTGTTCACTTTAACCTTAATCACTTCAAGATGCTTATGATAGGGGCAATGAGGGCTGAAAGCTAACAAGTACCCTAATTTTTGGAAGCTCTTTTTGAAACTTGAAATCCATGCTTTCCTTTATGAAGGGCCTTCCTTACACTACTATTGAGTCTCCACCTTCTACCTTTAGGCACCTTTAAGAGGGCATAGTTGTCATTCTGTGTGCAGTGTCCCAAAACTTATTGATTAATGCATATTGTGATATTACTTGTTCTTGTGCTACTTGTTTCTAGTCACCCTTGTGAAGTTTGAAGGTGTCCTATGCATCTATTTGCTACTCTATGAGGGACAAGCTGATTGCCACTATGCTATGTTTTTTGTATGTGAAACAAACAAACATTTTTTAATGCATGTTATTCATGATCTTTGTTTTTAGCCTTTCATGTTGCATGCATAGTTACTTTGTCTAACTGTTAGAACTCCATCTTCCATGGTCATATTTAGAGTTCTTTGATCCAAGCTTTCAATGCTTGCAAATAGTTTGATCATTATTTTAATGGTGCATGTCCACTCAAAAATTATTCTTTTTATCACTTACCTACTCGAGGACAAGCATGAGTTAAGCTTGGGGATGCTTGATACGTCGTAAACGTATCTATAATTTTTTATGCTCCATGCTTGTTTATTATCTACTTTGCTTTGTTTTGTCTACACTTCAAGGTATTTTTATACACTTTCTGGAACTAACCTATTGACAAGATGCCACGGTGCCAGTTTCCTGTTTTTTGCTGTTTTTGGTTTTAGAAAGCTAAAAAATGAATATTCTCGGAATTGGACGGGACAAAATCCAAAGTTCATATTTCCCCGGAGCGATACAGAAAATCGAACACGAGACGGAGGAGGAAACCAGGGTGGACACACCCTAGGTGGGCGCGGGCCCACCCTAGTCGCGCCCACAGGGGGTGTGGGCCCCTTGGCCCCCCACCGACCTTGCCTCCTTCGCCTATAAGTATCCCTCGGAGAGAAAACCCTAAATAATCCATCATACTTTCGGAAAAACTTCTGCTACACTGCCGCCACCGAAGGGGAGATTCGGGGGACAGAAAGTATCTATTCCGGCACCCTACCAGGACAGGGAAGTGCCATCGGAGCCATCTCCATCGATCTCCATCGCCATCTTCATCATCATTGTTGATTCCCATGATGAGGAGGGAGTAGTTCTTTCTTAGGGCTAAGGGCTCTACCGGTAGCTATGTGTTCATCTCTCTCTCTATGCATGATCATGTTATGGTCATGAGCTTTGTAATAAAGTAGATCTACCTTGCTACTCAAGATCTTCAATTGATCTCTGCTCTCCCCATATGTGTGAAAGTGACAATGTGCATGCCATGGTGGAACTTAGGCTTGAGTCTACATAAATACTCTTTGTGCTTTAATATATCTATGATTTCCCACGTGTGTGAAAGTGACAGCGGGCATACCGTGTGTGGCACTTTGGCTAGATTGAATATTTGTTATGAGTTATATTTGGAGTTGGATGTCTCTATGAAATTGTGGTGTTTTTTGGAACCATCTAGCGCTCAAGGTGACATCGTGGGGTTATCTAGATTGGGGAAGACTCACTTTGAGGTGTGCTGTTATAGCCCTACCATGGATTAGAGTGTCCAACCGGAGATTAGTTAAGAGTAGTATCATTAAGAGAGGATATTTATATGTGGGAGTGTTCACTAGTGAAAGTATTATCCATAGGCCTTGTTTCTAAGCATTGAAACACCGTTTGCTACTAGATCTGTTGCATGTTTGCTTGCATCCTTCTTGTTGCCTTTAGTCTTTACCTCACCGTCAAGATATTTTCTGGCGCCGTTGCCACTTGTATTTTACTATCTCTTCGCCGAATTAGTGCACCTATACACCTGACAAGTGTATTGGGTGTGTTGGGGACACAAGAGACTTCTTGTATCTTGATTGCAGGGTTGCTTGAGAGGGAATACCTTTGACCACTTCCTCCCTGAGTTCGATAAACCTTGGGTAATACACTTAAGGGAAACTTGCTGCTGTTCTACAAACCTCTGCACTTGGAGGCCCAACAACTATCTCCAAGAATAGAAGTGCGTAGACATCAGTGATCCCGTCTGCTGACATAAGCCTAGGCTGAGTCGGATCCCCTAGCGCATATGAGTCGGCAATCTTTACTGTTTCAGCTAAGCTTGCCGGCGTATCCCTCTGTAATGTTTGCCACATCACACTTCCGTGCATGCACCCTTGCGCAAACCATGCAATGGCCTGAGATTCAATTACTCCTTCGCAAGAATTGCGCATAGTACACCATCTAGTAAGAAACTCTCTGTCTGTTCCATTCGGCCTTTATTTGCACATAGACAATTGTTGTGGGCGATTCAGCATCTTTTAGGTGCTTGTGAAATTACTCACAAAGGCTTCCTGGAAATCGATCCAGCTGTTGATGCTTTCGGGTGGCAAGTTATTCAGCCACACCCTCGCTGGTCCTTCTAGCATCCGCGGAATGTAACGCACTGCCCATCTTAGGTTACCCTACGCAATTTTTACCGCGGTTCCGTAATCGATAAGCCAATCCTCTGGTTTGGTGCTTCCATCATAAGTCTTCGTCCCTCTCGCCAGCTGAAAGTTTGGCACTGGTGGCTCTCTCATGATCCTTGGGCCAAAGCATGGTGGACCCTGCGGACCCTGTGACTCGACGAGCTCTGACATTTTTATTCGGTCAAGCTTTAGTCTGGCATCATCTGGTTGGAGGTTTCTGCCTCCCAGTCTTGATCCCATTGATTGGTACACGTGATCCGACATTTCGTACTCGTCATTCACCATAGCCAAGTAACCATCATTATACCTATTAGCATTTGGATCTACGGGTTGTTGCACCACTCGTCCTGCACTTTGCTGCCTTCTTTCGGGTTGGACTGGTGGCGGATTCAGAGGTGGGTTTCCTCCGCCTGCTGAGTGAGTCCCGCGCCTAGGCTGCGGCGCAAAGTTTTGGCCTCCATTATCATTTCTTTGCCCAACCTGTTTTTCCCAGCCAGCATTCTCTTGGTTTTCGTTTCCCTGGCCAGTATTTCTCCTTGTGCCTTGGGCACGACCTGAGTTCCCTTGAGCCATTGCCGGATCATAGGCAACCATCTGTTTGTTTTTCCTGAGTCCACACTTTTCTCTTTTCTCTGTCTCGGCGCATCCCCTAGCAAGGAAGCTGTATGCCCAACGGACCTGGCCGGGATTGGGGTTGCTGAGTGAACAAGCTGTGACCTTCCAGCTATACCCGGATTTTTCCTATAGTACGCCTCATTCTGCTTTCCTGCTGCTCTCACCAACTCGTTTACTCGTTCCTGCTGCTTTCTCTTTTCTTCACCCGTCAAGTGAGGTAATTCTACCATTGCTGCCTCTGCAGCTCTCAAGTTTGTTGCGGATGTATTGTATTTCAGCTGTATAGCTGTTTCATTGCTGCACTCTGGAGTTACTTTGGACGTAGCATCCGCCAGCTCCTTATTGAGGTTTCTTCGTCTTATCCTCGTCGTCTCGAGCCGGGTCTTTGCTCCCTTGACTCGGTGCGCCGAGTTGTATTCCCAGATCGTGATATCCATATCCTGCTGCAGCTTGGCTAACTCTTCGCTTTTTCCAACACCTTTTTACTAGTTTCTTCTAACTCGGCTTGCGTGCGTGCTGGGTCAGCTGCCTATGCCACTGGCTCTGCCAGTTTTTCTGTTGCTTCCTGCAACTCCTTGGCTCTTTTATTCTTTGCTATGTTCTCTGGCTTCTCCAGCGGTACCTTCGCAAATCTTGCTACCCTTGGTGTTACGTCCGGGTCTTCTTCCTCGGCATTCTCATTTACCACTGGAACTACTGGAGGCGCTGGGGGACGTGATGGATTAGGCGCAATCATCATTACCTCGGCTGAAGCAAGCTGGTGAAGCGTTCCTGCGGCATGGACCGCGGGTGGATCCGGTGCCAAGATTACGCGCTTGGGGTATGCGTGCTCCACGCGCACTGCGATGTACACTTGGTGCTCGCCGAACTTGATGAAGTGACTGCCCCTAGAGAACGGCTCGGTACCGAAGCAGCCCGCGTTGTCGCTGACCAAGTTGAGTGCTCCAAACCTCTGGATGAGGCTGGAGTAGACGCGCTCGCCTATTGAGGCGATGATGTTACCCGTCCAGATGAAGACTCCAGCAAGCACCGCTGATTGCCCCATGGTGGGCGTCAACGGTCACGGTGGTGTCATGGCAGATGCCATGGGTAGGTTTAAGTTGGGGGACAAATGGACGCTTGAGGTAACCGGGCAGTGAGTGCACGGTCCTGCCGCACATGATGAAAATGATAAACTCTCCAGACTTGTGGTTTTTATTCCTATTTTAAGTTTACAAGTGCTCCTTGAGCTGTTTTAGCATAGCCTCAGGGCACTAGTTCACTACTGATCGATCCCCCTAAACCCTAGATATGCCCCTCCTTATATAGGCAACGGGAATAGCTAGTTACAATTCTTGGGCCCTAGGGTTTACTATTTGGATCTTTGTCCTTACTATGCGGGCCGGGTCATGGGCAACCCTAGGCCCCTGACCCAGTCAACAAAGATGTACATCCAACGGTCCTTCCGTACGTAGACACCAACTCTACGACGTCATAGGGTGCTTTATACATCACTCCTTGCTTTTGGCGTCACCCGACTCCTTTGGTGTCACCTGGCGGCGCCCTTCTCTTTTGACCATGCTTTTCCATGGTCCCTCCTGGATCTTACTCGGAAAGGTGACACACGTCCGTCTTGAACCGGCCTTCCCTCGTGAGATCCGACTTGTAACTACCTACAAGATTAACATCTTTTCCCTGTGTGGGCCGACATACTTCTTATGTCGGCCTTACACATGCTCCATATCCCAGCCGTTAAGACCCAGCTGGTGTTTTTTTTTTTGACTCGGCCAAAGCCAAGCTAGGGAATGTTTTGCCCCTTTTGACCCTACCGGGGGTTAACCCCCCGACAAACACGATCACAAAAAAAGAGACACGAGATTTTTTATCCAGGTTCAAGTCCGCCGTGAGCGGAGCCCTTCGTCCTGCAACTGTCTACTATCAGATTGTCACTGGATTACAAGGGGTTCCTTCTCCCGGGAAGGAACTCTACTCTAAGCCAACCCTCCCCATTTCTATCTAGAAAGGGGACACCACAAGTGTCGATGTACACGTGACGGTGTGATCTTTCCACGCGGTTGGCCACACTGCGCATGTCATCAACATGGCGAGCTTGCGATGTCTCCTCTATGTGTCATGATGGACTCTAGTAGGGTAGCATGAGTCATTGGTCAGAAGTAGCCCTGCCATCCGTGGCTCAGGGGATGTTTCCCGGGCAGCTTTTCCTCTAGGAAAATACCCGCACCCCACATCTCTGTTTTGTTGCCGCTCTCTTGCTCGCCCACCTGCTCTGCCTCTCCTTGCTGACACTGCCTACTCCTCTGCTCCCTCGACGGCCACCTTCTTTCCTCCTTAGCTTGCACCTTTCTAGGATCCTCTAGAACCCAACAAGGAGGGAAGATCAAGAGAAAACGAGTCCTTTTTTTCTGCAAAAGGGCGCAGCTTGGGCGCTCCGCAGCAGTGGCGCTCATGTCACAGAGGCCATAGATGTCTGGAGACTGGAGATCTGGTGGAGCGTAGGAGGTCATCTGAAGGAGGCAGCTGGAAGGCTCGGAGGGAGTACCGGCTGGCGGGGCTACGCAGACCTGCCGAAGTACATGAAGGGGAATGAGTTCATCCTGAACCACTACCCATCGATTTATTCATCATGAACGATACCATCAACATATGTAGGTATGTACCATCAATTTCTTCACTTCTTCATATTGATGTGATTTTGTTACACACGTGTAGTAGCTTTTTTTCCTATTAATTCCTTCCTACTCGCATGGGAGGCAACCTGATAGCTAACACCTGGGTTAGTTTCTTCATGTGCTCGAGTGAGGGAGTATTTAAAAGTCTGGTTACTATAACATTCAATCAAAATAAATATACACTGAGCTATATGTGCAACAAAGAGCATATGTTGCCTCTTGAACAATTTTCATAGTATGCTACTAGGACCAAGACCATCTGGACCCAAATCTGGAGAAACATTTTTCATAGTCTGCTATTGGCATTGAACTTTGTCTATGTAGCTCATCCTTTATCATCTTCCCTCACTTTTGTACTCATGTTGATAGTTAACAGCACTACTGATATTTAAGTTTCTGTTCTAAACTATGCTCCATGTGGAAAAAATGCAAGATTTACTTTCCATATGTCCTCTTGAATACTTCAAATGGACAAACCCATCTGTCTGTGAAGCGAAGCATTAACTAAGGTCATCTTCTACATTCTAAAGATAGCATGATGTTTATTATACACCTTGTTCTAGGCACAATGTATGGTGTACATAATGTTATTCTATTGCTTGTTACTGTATTTATTTTTTATGGACACCTTTTGTCTGAAAGGTTATGTTGCTAGCAAGTTTCTTCACTAATATATTGTCAGTTCTCTTGAACAATCTCATTTTCAAATTTAAAGTAATTTAACTGACATTTTATCAACTCCAAGGGATGTTGCATTTTGTGTAGTGGAAATTTAAAATAACTTGTTTTATCATGCCACCTTAGTTTTGAATGTTGTATTCTGTTTTCCAACAATTTTTTTCTTATTTTAGGCTACAATGAAGAGCATTGCCTCCGTTGGGTGCAGGGATATGCAAAAGTTTTGAGTTTTGAGGATGGGTCTATGGATGCATATATTATTTTCCAACAATTATTGTTAGTTTGCTAGCTAGCTTATTCTTCATCATGGTTTTCATTGCTCACAATCAGAAATTTCAGTTTTCTGAGGTACTTTGTTCATATTTTTACTGTAAAATTGAAACAAATGTTGTACCAACACACACTCATTTTCGAAGATACAAATTTCAGTGCTAGTTCGAGTGTCCCTTTTAAGAGGACTAGCTGGTGAGCATCTGTTTTAGGCTGATGATTATATTCATTGTATAAGTCTTTTGATCTTGTTTTCCACTGACTGAAATGTCTTGAGACTGCTTATGTGGCGCCTCAAGTCACCCCATGTTAACCTTCTCTTTAGTGTACTATAAGGAACATCTAGAGACCTTCCCAGCGCCCTTAGTATACCCCTTTTGTTGAATGCAACCCGATGCATCCTTTCTGAGAGATGAAGATCTTTTCTCTTTAGACCACAATTGTCTTTCCTTTTATTTGAAAAATCAACTTCTTCATGTTTCTCCATTTCTAGTGCCTATTTCTAGATCTTTTCAATGGTTCTAAGACAAACTTTCAAAAGTTGGGCAACAAGTTATTTATCGGCATTCTCAACTGGTCTATGTTTGCAACATGCTTTCAATGCAATATATGTCACGAATTTGTGACTCTCCGGCATATCTATATGTTGCCACCGCGCAACATTTTCTTCTTCGAATATCTGCTCTGGCTGCGGAATAGTTTCTTCTTCTTCTAGACCGATGTTGAGATCTAGGTCCATCCTTACAACCTCCTCCTCCTCTTCTAGTCTCACGTCGACATCCATGTCATCTTCCTCTTCTAGACAGACATTGAGATCCAGGTCCATCCTTCCAACCCCCTCCTCTACTAGTCTCATGTTGAGATCCATGTGATCTTCCTCTTCTAGACCGACTTTGAGATCCAGGTCCATCCTCTTACTCTTCTGAGGCTCGAGGATCTTCCTGACCTACATCAATGAGCAACATTTTTTTAGAAGATAGTATGAAACAATGATAGTAGGCAACATATAATTTCAGTATAAAGCTTATATGCATCCCATCACTTTTTAGAAGATAGTAGGCAACAATGATAGTAGGCAACATTTTTAGAAGCTAGGAGCCTTGGACTTCAACAATGATAGTAGGAAACTAAGATTAGTACACCACCTTGCAGATTGGTACTAATATGACCATATAGCATCATATCTATTGATTGTAGATACAAGTATACAATATTAATCATCTATGTAATGTAGGCAATGCATTTTAGGGATGATTTATATTAGACCAAGAACTTCACTCTATTTTTAGTCTATAGCTCGATGGTGCTTAGAATTTCTGGTGTATTTGCATCTCCTTGGAAAAGCAATTCCCAAGCTAGTGTTTGTCAGGTACATGATGTGCCACTTTCTGCTGGTTCAGGAAATGCAATATGATATGCTTACCTTACTTCTTTGGGGGTTATTTTAAGGCATAACAATATTTTGTTGTTTTGTTTCAAGAAGAATTTATTCAAAAAATGTCTACTGAAACGAGGACTAGGGAAAGAACCAGGTGCTAATATTAGTGCATTGCTCTCGTGCACATATTATCTGTTGTTTCAATCTAAAATGCTGAAGCTCTACAATTTGTCTATTTTCTGCAGCAGTAGATACCTATTTTATGACAGGAGGTCAGTTCATGGTCAGTAGAGGCTTGCCTTATGACATGAGGTTAGTTCATGTTCATAGTACTTGCCAATTTTTTTGCTTGATCGAGCTCCATCGATTTGGACGAGTATATGGGTTTGTAATACTTATCTCAGTGACTGTATTAATATGACACTATTTGTTTCATCCACAGAGGAAATATTGTTTGAGACAAAATTTTCGTTCTTCATAGATGAACTCTGCTTATTGAAGAAATACAATACTCCAAGGTAATAGCCTTACTGCCTGAACATTTCTATGTCCCTTTCATCAGGTACAAGTGAAGAGGAGAGGCACTGGTGGAACTCGTTGATGGTGATGAGTGCCACCTCATCATCATCCTTAGTCTTGCTAGAGAGGAGCGGCAGACGATGGTAGAGTTGCAGACGACGGCACAGCAGGTGGGAAGAGGGGGTCATAGAGGTTGTCCACCTATCCCGCAAAGGAGGTTGAATCTCCTCCCTTTCCGCCGGGGCGGCAGAGGGATCTGCAATGCGCGAACGGTTGAGGGACCTCACAGCAACGGCAGACGGCGAGGGACCTCGAGGGAGCTTGCGATTGGCCTCCGCCTCCTCCCGAGGACGAATGGCGGGGACATGCAGTGGAGCTTGCTGTTGGCTCCTTCACGGCCTTCGCCTCGACGCGCGGGGATGGAGATCGTGATTCAGGGTGGAAGTGACGCTGGTGATCACAGCGACGGCATGATCCCGGGCGGATACCTCGATTTTCCAAGTTTGAATTTTGAATCTAGGATAGGTTGTATGATTCCAAATCTATCTGGGCCTTTTTGTAAAATATGGAATACACTGTGCTTGTGGCCAATAATTCGGGCTAGAGAGTATATAATGTGTGGATTATTAAATAATCAACATCATTGTTTTCTCTTGCATGTACAGAAAGGCTATGCAATAATCAAGATAACTGTTTTTTTACAGTTAATGACGAAAGCAATAAAAGGTGAAAAAACTAGCTCACCGAGTAACAGCACAATAGAAGGTTCCCTAGATATGGTGAACAGGGTTACATTAACACGACACAAAACTACCATCCTCTTTGTCGCATCCGGGCGCTCTGGAGGAGCAACTGCCCCAAATTTCCGAAGACTTTTGTGATGCGTGGTAGGACCGTCTCTAGAAATTTGGAGCCCTGGTGCAAAATGTAAAACAGGGCACTAAATGTTTAGCTCAAATTTATAACTAGGTTCAAACAAATTCAAGTTTTAGCTAAAATTACTTTAAAATAATTGCTGACCCAAAATGACAATATTTTCTGCAATATAATATGGACTATCGCGTAAACACAACCGTGGTCTGGCAAACTAAGGTGGAGAATCAGTAGCCAAAATCATTATAACTACTAGAATGTGAAATCTAAAAGGAGGATCACAAGACAAAAGTAAGCACGGTGGTCCACCATGAACATCCAGGAATTTTTTAGCTTGTACTACAACATCATGTAGCAACAAAGTGCCAATGGACAAAGGGGCACCATGTTCTGAAATTAGGGAGAACACGTTAGGGGCAAAAGTTTGCGATAAGGGAGAACTAAATCACCTCACTGAGGGTCCGTTCGGTTCCAGGGAACAAATCCAGAGTATGGAACCGTACCCCACATGGATTTGGTTGATCCACATACTCCACCCAATTCCTTTGAAAATTAATTATCATAATCCACACATTAATTTTTTGTTCGATTATTCCAGACCTGGCAGAAACCCTTTCGTGGAAACAACACGGCCGGCTGGAGTTTGTCTTTCCGTCGATCTCGTGGAAAATTTTCCATATGTCAGGTGGCGAGATTTTTTTTCCAGGCCCACTCAGAGAAAAATACATGGATTGAAATGGGCCACAATACAGACATGGGATAAACGAAGACTAATAAAAATTAACCGGGCTAAAAAATTTACCTAGAAGGCCTGGATTATCTGGATCTGGAAGCAATGCATGCTGACCCACTGGTTTCGGGCCTAAACGAACAGGCCTAAGGGGGATTTGCAGCCAGCTGATCGACCCATACCTGGCAACCAACACCAGGATTAAATTAGTCCTTTGCAATGCAAGTCGATTTCTGCTGTGACCGGCCGGTTCAAAATTCCTCCCGTACCTATAGGAGTCGTGATCCGCCAAGAGCGCACGTTGGTTACGGCAGGGCAAGACAAAAAAACCAACCGATCTGTTCGCCTAGCAACCTAGCTACTAGGATCGATCTGCAATGTCTTCATCGGCAAATTTCAAGCGCCAGCCGGCCATCACTACTACTGCCGCCATGTCCCCGTTGGCGACAATGTGCGCGGATTTACTTCAGCTGGTAGCCTGGCGAGTGCTATCCAGAGATCTGTCAGACTACGTCCGCTTCCGCGCCGTGTGTCGGCACTGGCGGTCGAGCACCGACAGCCCGTCGGGTCGTGGCATCATCGACTCGCGCTTCCACCCGCGCCGGTGGATGTTGCTGCCCGACTGCCACGGCCTCCACCCCCGGGATGCTGGCGGCAAGAAGCGTTTCTTCAACCTCTCCCGCGGAGCATTCATCTGTCGCCGGGTCCCTCTCCTCGACGACCACCGCGTCCTCTGCCCGGTCGAAGGCCTCCTCCTCCTGCAGCGGCGGCGACACGGCGACCAGGACAACACTCCTACCTGCCTCCTCCACCCCTTCACGGGGGACGTCGCCAAGTTCCCTCCGATCACGGGTCACACAATCTGCCTGGCATCGGCCGGCTATACATCACGCGGCGAGGGAGGCCATAATCTGCTGCCCAGCACCGTCACGGCCGCCTCCCTGAGCATCAGCGCCGATGGAGGAGTCGCCACGATCGTGGTCATGCTCTCGGATATGTCGCGCGTGCTCTTCGCCACCACAAAGGACACGCAATGGAGTTTCTCGGCCTGGAGCCTCTACCCAACCGGGATCACCATATCATCTCGAGAAAAACTGTACATGCTACAGAAACTCAAGCCTGACGACGGTGAGCTACGGATTCTCCAGATCGACCCACCTAGCATGACGTCGGGGTTGAGCTCGCTGTCGTTTCCGGCGCCCAAGGTGATCGCCGTGTGTCCACCGGGTACGATCAGCGAGCCTTACGGGCTAGTAGAGTCGTGTGACTCGGAGATCTTGTTGGTCGGTTCTAAAATTGATCATGTGGTTTTCAAGCGCATGCTAGTCTACAAGCTGGATGATCTTATCCTCAAAAGGGTCGTGCCGCTAACGAGCATCAATGGCAACGCGCTCTTGATCGACATCAGAAGCGATAACTTAAGAACTAGTAGCAGCCTCAGTGTCAGCTTCAAGACGATGCCTATCATTATGGGTGACGCAGTTGTGTGTCCGGATCCCACCCGTGACAAAAGTCTTGAACTGTATCACCTTGATGGTGGCACTTGGTGTTGGAGTATTAGGCATAATTTCCACGATTAATTCCAGAATATAAAACATGACAAAACCAGCTACTAGCTCATGTAACTCGAACATACTAGATGTACTAAATAACAGGATGATCGGAAACAAACAGCAGCCTAACATGTACTCGCAGAACATGATGAATAACCAAACAGGATCACGTAGCACGTACCGTTCGGTTGTCGTAGTAGAAACTTTGGGGAAGAGTGATCGCAGCAGATGGCGACGAAGACGGCGGTATGCAGCACCGTCTGACTTGGATGGAAGACGACCCGTGATGGAGAACTCGAGCAGTCGCGCAGAGCGCTTCCCAAAAACCTTATTCGCCCTCTCCCGTACAGGATCACAAGGGCGAGTGGTTCCGGAGACCTGCTCTCCCGTCCGCCGGTGCACGCCGGCAAGCGGGATGGAGTAGACTACGGTGACGACACAAGTAGAGAGGATGGCAAAATCCTAGATTGGTTTTCGGTGGTTGTTGTGGCGATAGCCGCGCAAGACTTTATATAGAGCGGCTCAGGAAACCCTAACGGAGGCGAACGTGGGCCGAGTCCACGTTACGCACGTTCGGGTCGGTTACAGTAGCCCACGATCCGGGAGCGATCCGAATAAGCTAACCGTTTGACACGTCTGTCAATTTTCCTGAGCAGCAAAATAAAGCTCGGCTCGGCGAGATTCCCGCAACCCGCGGCGCGCGCGTCGTGACGTGACGAGGCGAGCGTGCGTGCGAGCGGCGGCGTCGGAGGAGGAGCGCGCTTGTGTATCTCTCTTATTTCCACTTACTTACAAAGTGGTGCAACACTCCTCCTTATAAGGTGGTGCAACTCTTCTCCAACTTTCCATGTGGGACTAAACTTTAGCTCCCACTACACTTCCATGTGAGCTGCCACAAACATGGGCCCAAACACATATGGGCTGCCACAAATTTGGGCTTTGAGATTTAGGGAAAATCTAAAATACTCATGAGTCTAAATGGATTAGCCCCATTATTTCTAACACTTGGTCCTCCACAGCGGCCGGATGCGACAAAGAGGCCGCCGGTGGTTTGGGTCCGTGCTTATGCAACCTCATTCACCATATCTATGCTACCTGCCATTGTGCTGGTATTCGTTAATTAAGCTACTTCTTTCACCTCCAATTACTTTGGGTAAGCAAGTTAAGTGTGGTTCTACCTCATTTGTGTAGATTTCCTTTCTTTTCATGTGGGTGAAGATTCTGAGTTCAATTGCAGGATGTAGCTAGGGAGGAGAAAAACAGTGATCTTGATTATTGCATCGTCCACGCTCACGATATGACTGAGTTGATTATCTCCAGCCTGACGAAACTCCTCTATGTGAGCTTTTTTTTTTCTTCTGAAAACAACCGCTTCTCAGCGGGCCTTGCTAGTGGAATAGAAACGATCAGTAAACGGATTTTCAGTCATCCTTACAGGATTTACTATTGGAAACTGTCTCGTATCGTGTTGTATACGTAACTCTCTAGGTTGGTCCCTTTTATATATACGAAATATTGTGAAGGCTTTGCCTCACAAAATCCTGAACTTAACTTCGTATCAGAGACAAGCCCGCTCCTCCTTCCGCCGCCGCCGTGTCGCCCCACTCTCGGCGCCGCCGCCGCCCTCTCGGAGATGGCTACATCTTCCGCCATCGTCGCCTCCGCACCGATCGGTCTAATCATCTCCGCTCCGAGAGCATCGGCATCGGCACCCTCCTCCTTGACCGCCATCTCTGTGCGGCTCGGACGGGGGAACGATCGCCATCCCGATCCTCGCCAGTGCTAGCCTCCACGGCCATCTCGACGACACCACTGCAGCCACGGCCAAAACCCTAACTCAGGGGACCGGTGATGCTGCGACCTCTGTCGCCAACCCCAAGTACATCTGTTGGTGGACTCAGGATCAGAAAGTCAAGGGCCTTCTTCTCTTCGCGATGGACGATGACATCACGTGCCAGCTTGTCGGCTGCAAGACAGCACAAGCCGTCTGGGCGTCCGTCACCGCCATGCTCGGCGTGTAGAGCCGCGCCAACGTCCGCCACATTAGGCGACAACTCCAGTCGCTGCCCAAGGAGGATCTGTCCGCGGCGGAGTACATGCATAAGATGAAGGGTCTTGCCGATGTCATGGCGATTGCCGGCGCCCCCATCACCGATGACGAGCTCATCGACCACATCCTCACTGGGCTCGGATCAGCCTTCAACCCCATCACTGCCTCTCTCGGTGTTACCAACACCGAGATGACCTACTCTGCCTTCTACTCGCTGGTTCTCTCCTATGAGGCCTTGCAGGCTCAGCAGAGTGTGGCGAAGGGGTGGTCGTCTTCTGCGAACGCCGAGTCCCGCGGCGGCCGCGTACCGCCCCAGGGGATATTTTCCGCTCCCTACGTGGGGGGCGGCGTACTGCTGGCACTGGCCAGCTTGCGCCCAACCGCCAAGCAGGGCTGGCGCTAACCCATCGCGACCATGGCAACCGCCTAGGGCCCATGCCTTGGAGGGGGCCCATCCTATATACGCTTTGTCTAGTTGTTTTCTTGTTAAGCATCTCTACTTCTCTATCTCTATCTCTACTACTAATAAAGCCACAAACAAGATCTTTCCTACAGGCACCCCATCTATCATACACGGACATCCTATATCCACACGATCAAGCACTCTAAACTCAATCTAACGTCTTACAACTTTCTACAATTCCCTTGGGTGCACATAGCAAATAGGTTGAACGGACTATTACTCTGCCGGCCGGACGGAAACTACTCTTGCCCACGCGTATCGCTTCCCTTCATCGTATTAAATGCAGGAAAAACGGAAACTCCTGCCCAAGGGAATCGCCACGATCAACGCATCCACGATCAACGCTTCCCTTCACAAACGCTAGACCCCCCTGACGATCCACGGACGGCGCCCTCGCCGGCTTGCTGGAGTATTAGGCATAATTTTCACGATTAATTCCAGAATATAAAACATGACAAAACCAGCTACTAGCTCATGTAACTCGAACATACTAGATGTACTAAACAACAGGATGATCGGAAACAAACAGCAGCCTAACATGTACTCGCAGAACATGATGAATAACCAAATAGGATCACGTAGCACGTACCGTTCGGTTGTCGTAGTAGAAACTTTGGGAAAGAGTGATCGCAGCAGATGGCGACGAAGACGGCGGTATGCAGCACCGCCTGACTTGGATGGAAGACGACCCGTGATGGAGAACTCGAGCAGTCGCGCAGAGCGCTTCCCAAAAACCTTATTCGCCCTCTCCCGTACAGGATCACAAGGGCGAGTGGTTCCGGAGACCTGCTCTCCCGTCCGCCGGTGCACGCCGGCAAGCGGGATGGAGTAGACTACGGTGACGGCACAAGTAGAGAGGATGGCAAAACCCTAGATTGGTTTTCGGTGGTTGTTGTGGCGATAGCCGCGCAAGACTTTATATAGAGCGGCTCAGGAAACCCTAACGGAGGCGAACGTGGGCCGAGTCCACGTTACGCACGTTCGGGTCGGTTACAGTAGCCCACGATCCGGGAGCGACCCGAATAAGCTAACCGTTTGACACGTCTGTCAATTTTCCTGAGCAGCAAAATAAAGCTCGGCTCGGCGAGATTCCCGCAACCCGTGGCGCGCGCGCGTCGAGACGAGACGAGACGAGGCGTGCGTGCGTGCGTGCGAGCGGCGGCGTCGTCGGAGGAGGAGCGCGCGTGTGTATCTCTCTTATTTCCACTTACTTACAAAGTGGTGCAACACTCCTCCTTATAAGGTGGTGCAACTCTCCTCCAACTTTCCATGTGGGACTAAACTTTAGCTCCCACTACACTCCCATGTGAGCTGCCACAAACATGGGCCCAAACACATATGGGCTGCCACAAATTTGGGCTTTGAGATTTAGGGAAAATCTGAAATACTCATGGGCCTAAATGGATTAGCCCCATTATTTCTAACAATCCCCCACCAGATCTCAAATGCCCATTTGAAGATTTGTCAATCCTTGCTACTTGTTTATATACCAGTGTTTCAGCAGAGACTGTTAAGTTGAACTTCCGCCTAGAAACGTGAACTACGTCTATCAACAACCTGAACAATGGACGAACCTTGAATTGCAAGTTTGGTGCCAATAGATTTCGCTCAGAATCATAACTAGTACTTGGCTGTCAGTAGCCTACCCCGCGGGTTGGAGCATATGCGTCATACTCCCTGGTCTCTTCATGAGTTTACTAGAGATCACCCAGATCTCATAGACCGCGACGTTTACAGTCGAGCTCATATAGGTGTGTTCTTTCAAGAATGCCCTGTAGGACGGCATCTTTGCTAATTAAAGCCAACAGAAACACATTAAGGCATGTTGTCAACCTGCCTTACAGATTATAAGAGTCATGCATCTTCACATAGAGAGGGTTACAAAATACTCTCCTCAGTCAAACCACTAGCTTGTTCTTCCCAGGTCCTAATTCACGGGATCTCCGATCACATAGGTTGAGTTACCACTAAGGTGTGACATCCATGGGTCTCAACCCCATCTCCCTCGATGCACTTTCTATCACATTTCGTGATAGTCCCTTTGTAAAGGGATCTGCCAGGTTTTTGTCTGTTTGAATATACGTAACAGTTATTACTCCGGAGTTTCTCAATTTCCTGACAGATTTCAAACGTCTCTTCACGTGTCTTGATGACTTCGCGTTATCCTTAGAATTGTTCACTTTGACAATAACAGTTTGGTTGTCACAATTCAAAAGGATTGCCGGCACAGGTTTCTCAACCACAGGCAAGTCCATCAAGAGCTCACGCAGCCATTCTGACTCAACAGTGGCTGTGTCTAAAGCAGTAAGTTCTGCTTCCATAGTTGACCTCGTCAATATGGTTTGTCTACGAGACCTCCATGACACTGCGCCACCTCCAAGGGTAAACACATACCCGCTCGTGGCGTAGAGTTCATCAACGTCAGAGATCCAATTCGAATCACTATATCCTTCAAGCACAGCAGGATTCCCTGAATAGTGAATCCCATAGCTCATTGTACCACATAGATAGCGCATGACCCTTTCAAGTGCATGCCAATGATCAATACCCGGGTTAGACATGAACCTACTCAACTTGCTCACAGCAAAAGAGATATCGGGTCTTGTAGCGCTCGCTAAGTACATGAGAGAACCAACAACTTGTGAATATTTCAGCTGATCTGTTGGTTCCTTCTTATTCTTTCGTAATGTCAAACTGGGATCATAAGGTGTTGGAGAAGTCTTGCCATCATTAAAGCCAAATCGGCTCAAGACCTTCTCAACATAATGAGATTGTGTTAAAGTAATCCCATTCTCGTTCTTAATAAGCTTGATGTTCAGAATGACATCAGCCTCTCCCAGATCTTTCATATCAAAACTCTTTGACAGGAAAGACTTGACCTCATTTATCACTTTCATGTTTGTACCAAAGATCAGAATGTCATCCACATACAAACATAATATAACGCTATCGCCCCCACCATGACGATAGTAAACACACCTATCAGCCTCATTAATGACAAAGCCAGCAGAAAGTAGAGTTCTGTCAAACTTCTCATGCCATTGCTTAGGTGCTTGTTTCAGGCCATATAAAGATTTTAATAACTTACACACCTTTGTCTCTTCACCTTTTACCACAAACCCATCCGGCTGATCCATATAGATCTCCTCTTCCAACTCTCCATTAAGGAAAGCTGTCTTCACGTCCATTTGATGAACGAGAAGACCATAAGAGGCAGCCAGGGATAGTAGTACTCGAATGGTGGTCAGTCTAGCGACAGGTGAATAGGTGTCGAAGTAATCTTCGCCTTCTTTCTGTGTGTAGCCCTTAGCTACAAGACGCGCCTTGTACTTCTCAATAGTACCATCAGGCCTTAGTTTCTTCTTGAACACCCACTTACATCCCACAGGTTTACAACCATAGGGTCGTTCTGATAATTCCCAAGTTCCATTAGAAAGAATCGAGTCCATCTCATTTTGGACAGCTTCTTTCCAATCATCTGCATCTGGAGATGCATATGCCTCAGTAATGGATCTGGGAGTATCATCCACAAGGTACACGATGAAGTCATTACCAAAGGATTTTGCAACCCTCTGTCTCTTAATCCTCGTGAGAGGTTCATCGTCATCCTTCTCAAGAAATTCCTCATGTGGTTGTTCAGAATTCTCAATAGATGCACTAGATTCAGGAAGTATTTCAGAAGAAATCCTACCAATGCTATGCATATCTTTCATAGGAAAAATATTCTCAAAGAATGTTGCATCACGAGATTCCATTATAGTATCAACATGCATATCAGGTACCTTAGATTTAACCACTAGAAATCTATAGCCTACACTCCGTGGAGCATATCCTAGAAAGATACAATCCACTGTCTTGGGTCCGAGCTTGCGTTTCTTGGGAATCGGTATGTTGACCTTCGCCAAACACCCCCAAGTGCGCAAATACGAAAGTGATGGTTTTCTCCCAACCCACTCCTCATAAGGAGTCTTTTCTTTATTCTTGTTAGGAACTCTATTCAGGACATGACATGAAGTCAACAAAGCCTCCCCCACCATGCCTTTGATAAACCAGCAGTGGCTAACATGGAATTCACCAAGTCAGTCAGCGTGCGGTTTTTCCTCTCGGCAACCCCGTTTGATTGGGGCGAGTAGGGAGGCGTCCTCTCATGAATAACTCCGTGTTCCTGACAGAATTCATCAAATATTTTGGGAAAATACTCACCACCACGATCCGACCTAAGACGCTTGATCTTTCTCTCTAGTTGATTTTCAACTTCGGCCTTATAGATTTTAAAGTAGTCTAAAGCCTCATCTTTAGTTTGCAACAAGTAAACATAGCAAAATTTAGTAGCATCATCTATTAACGTCATGAAATATCTCTTTTCACCTTTTGTCAACACACCATTCATCTCGCATAGATCAGAATGTATGAGTTCTAGAGGTGCCAAGTTTCTCTCTTCGGCAGCCTTGTGAGGCTTTCGAGGTTGCTTTGATTGCACACAACTATGGCACTTAGAACCTTTGGCAATAGTGAAATTCGGAATTAAACTCATGCTGGACATCCGAGATATCAAACCAAAATTAATGTGACATAAACGAGAATGCCAAATACTGGTATCATCATTAACACCACCACAAATATGATTCACGGATTTATTACAAAACTCTGAAAGTGAAAATCGGAACAAGCCTCCGAACTCATAACCTTTACCAATAAATTGTCCATGTTTCGAAACAACGACTTTATTAGACTCTAAGACAACCTTAAACCCATCTCTGCAAAGAAGGGAGCCACTAACGAGATTCTTGTTCATAGTAGGGACATGCTGCACGTTCCTCAGCTGCACGATCTTTCCGGAAGTAAACTTCAGATCCACCGTGCCAACACCACGAACAGAAGCATGTGATCCATTCCCCATTAGGACGGATGAATCCCGAGCGACCTGATAAGAAGTGAACATAGAGATGTCAGCACACACATGAACATTAGCACCCGTATCAAGCCACCAACACGGTGATTGAAATACTGAAAGAACAGTAAATAAATTACCATACCCATCAGTATTGCTAGCGGTCACGACGTTGACAGTCTTGGCCTTTTTCCCTCTGCGGTCTGCGCGTTCTGGACAGTCCTTGGAAAAATGGCCGGGCTCTCCACAAGTGTAACAAGACAGTTCACTCTTGTCCCTGTTCGTCTTCTTCTTCTTGAAGGTTGTAGTCTTTACAGGCTTGTTAAAGGAGGGTTTGAAGTTCCCTTTGTTCTTGCCTACGGATTTGCCTTTCTGCACAAAGTTAGCAGTAGCAAGACCCTCTCCTTTCTCAGTAGTGTCCTTAGCCCGAGCCTTCTCCTCAACATCAAGGGACGCTATCAGATTTTCAACTGATATCTCCTGTCTCTTGTGTTTGAGAGTTGTGGCAAAGTTCCTCCATGAAGGGGGCAACTTAGCAATAATGCATCCCGCCACAAACTTGTCGGGTAAGGTACACTTAAGGAGTTCGAGCTCCTTGGCAATGCACTGTATCTCATGAGCTTGTTGAACCACAGGAAGGTCCTTAGTCATCTTAAAATCATGAAAGCTCTCCATGATATACAGTTCACTACCAGCATCTGCAGCACCAAACTTGGCATCCAGTGCATCCCAGAGCTCCTTTCCGTCTTTTATGTGCATAAACACATCACACAGACGGTCAGCAAGAATGCTCAGAATACATCCCACAAAGACAGTATTAGCATCCTCGAACTTCTTCTGATCCTCGTCAGATATAGTTCCCTCAGGTTTGCCTTTACTGATGTGGAACACTTTCATCGTGGTCAGCCAAAGCTCAGCCTTGTACTGCCACCTCTTAAAGTGCACACCGGTAAACTTATCCGGCCTCAGTGCATCGGTAAAGCCAGCCATTGTTAATTCAGGAAATTGCCTACAGTAAGGTTTTTGGATTGTTGGAGTATTAGGCATAATTTTCACGATTAATTCCAGAATATAAAACATGACAAAACCAGCTACTAGCTCATGTAACTCGAACATACTAGATGTACTAAACAACAGGATGATCGGAAACAAACAGCAGCCTAACATGTACTCGCAGAACATGATGAATAACCAAACAGGATCACGTAGCACGTACCGTTCGGTTGTCGTAGTAGAAACTTTGGGGAAGAGTGATCGCAGCAGATGGCGACGAAGACGGCGGTATGCAGCACCGCCTGACTTGGATGGAAGACGACCCGTGATGGAGAACTCGAGCAGTCGCGCAGAGCGCTTCCCAAAAACCTTATTCGCCCTCTCCCGTACAGGATCACAAGGGCGAGTGGTTCTGGAGACCTGCTCTCCCGTCCGCCGGTGCACGCCGGCAAGCGGGATGGAGTAGACTACGGTGACGGCACAAGTAGAGAGGATGGCAAAACCCTAGATTGGTTTTCGGTGGTTGTTGTGACGATAGCCGCGCAAGACTTTATATAGAGCGGCTCAGGAAACCCTAACGGAGGCGAACGTGGGCCGAGTCCACGTTACGCACGTTCGGGTCGGTTACAGTAGCCCACGATCCGGGAGCGATCCGAATAAGCTAACCGTTTGACACGTCTGTCAATTTTCCTGAGCAGCAAAATAAAGCTCGGCTCGGCGAGATTCCCGCAGCCCGCGGCGCGCGCGTCGTGACGTGACGAGACGAGGCGAGCGTGCGTGCGAGCGGCGGCGTCGGAGGAGGAGCGCGCTTGTGTATCTCTCTTATTTCCACTTACTTACAAAGTGGTGCAACACTCCTCCTTATAAGGTGGTGCAACTCTCCTCCAACTTTCCATGTGGGACTAAACTTTAGCTCCCACTACACTTCCATGTGAGCTGCCACAAACATGGGCCCAAACACATATGGGCTGCCACAAATTTGGGCTTTGAGATTTAGGGAAAATCTGAAATACTCATGGGCCTAAATGGATTAGCCCCATTATTTCTAACACTTGGTCCTCCACAGCGGCCGGATGCGACAAAGAGGCCGCCGGTGGTTTGGGTCCGTGCTTATGCAACCTCATTCACCATATCTATGCTACCTGCCATTGTGCTGGTATTCGTTAATTAAGCTACTTCTTTCACCTCCAATTACTTTGGGTAAGCAAGTTAAGTGTGGTTCTACCTCATTTGTGTAGATTTCCTTTCTTTTCATGTGGGTGAAGATTCTGAGTTCAATTGCAGGATGTAGCTAGGGAGGAGAAAAACAGTGATCTTGATTATTGCATCGTCCACGCTCACGATATGACTGAGTTGATTATCTCCAGCCTGACGAAACTCCTCTATGTGAGCTTTTTTTTTTCTTCTGAAAACAACCGCTTCTCAGCGGGCCTTGCTAGTGGAATAGAAACGATCAGTAAACGGATTTTCAGTCATCCTTACAGGATTTACTATTGGAAACTGTCTCGTATCGTGTTGTATACGTAACTCTCTAGGTTGGTCCCTTTTATATATACGAAATATTGTGAAGGCTTTGCCTCACAAAATCCTGAACTTAACTTCGTATCAGAGACAAGCCCGCTCCTCCTTCCGCCGCCGCCGCGTCGCCCCACTCTCAGCGCCGCCGCCGCCCTCTCGGAGATGGCTACATCTTCCGCCATCGTCGCCTCCGCACCGATCGGTCTAATCATCTCCGCTCCGAGAGCATCGGCATCGGCACCCTCCTCCTTGACCGCCATCTCTGTGCGGCTCGGACGGGGGAACGATCGCCATCCCGATCCTCGCCAGTGCTAGCCTCCACGGCCATCTCGACGACACCACTGCAGCCACGGCCAAAACCCTAACTCAGGGGACCGGTGATGCTGCGACCTCTGTCGCCAACCCCAAGTACATATGTTGGTGGACTCAGGATCAGAAAGTCAAGGGCCTTCTTCTCTTCGCGATGGACGATGACATCGCGTGCCAGCTTGTCGGCTGCAAGACAGCACAAGCCGTCTGGGCGTCCGTCACCGCCATGCTCGGCGTGTAGAGCCGCGCCAACGTCCGCCACATTAGGCGACAACTCCAGTCGCTGCCCAAGGAGGATCTGTCCGCGGCGGAGTACATGCATAAGATGAAGGGTCTTGCCGATGTCATGGCGATTGCCGGCGCCCCCATCACCGATGACGAGCTCATCGACCACATCCTCACTGGGCTCGGATCAGCCTTCAACCCCATCACTGCCTCTCTCGGTGTTACCAACACCGAGATGACCTACTCTGCCTTCTACTCGCTGGTTCTCTCCTATGAGGCCTTGCAGGCTCAGCAGAGTGTGGCGAAGGGGTGGTCGTCTTCTGCGAACGCCGAGTCCCGCGGCGGCCGCGTACCGCCCCAGGGGATATTTTCCGCTCCCTACGTGGGGGGCGGCGTACTGCTGGCACTGGCCAGCTTGCGCCCAACCGCCAAGCAGGGCTGGCGCTAACCCATCGCGACCATGGCAACCGCCTAGGGCCCATGCCTTGGAGGGGGCCCATCCTATATACGCTTTGTCTAGTTGTTTTCTTGTTAAGCATCTCTACTTCTCTATCTCTATCTCTACTACTAATAAAGCCACAAACAAGATCTTTCCTACAGGCACCCCATCTATCATACACGGACATCCTATATCCACACGATCAAGCACTCTAAACTCAATCTAACGTCTTACAACTTTCTACAATTCCCTTGGGTGCACATAGCAAATAGGTTGAATGGACTATTACTCTGCCGGCCGGACGGAAACTACTCCTGCCCACGCGTATCGCTTCCCTTCATCGTATTAAATGCAGGAAAAACCGGAAACTCCTGCCCAAGGGAATCGCCACGATCAACGCATCCACGATCAACGCTTCCCTTCACAAACGCTAGACCCCCCTGACGATCCACGGACGGCGCCCTCGCCGGCTTGCTGGAGCGCCTCACGGACAGTGCCCTAGCCGCCTCCCTCCCTGCCTTCCTGGAGCGCCCGACGGACGGCGCCCTCGACGAATTCTTGGATGGCGTCCTAGCCTTCGCCATCATAGCCTTCCTGGAGCTCTTGACGGACGGCGCTGTCGCCACCGACCTCGACGTCTTCCTTAATGGCGCCCTCGCCGTCGTAGCACCTTCGCCCTTCTCAACGTCAAAATTGTCGGTCGGCAGCACCTTCGCCCTCCTTCATTGCACTGTCAGGTCTGCACCCGCACCTTCGTCGCCTCCACACTTCCATCACACCATCACCTCCCTGCAGCACCGCATTCTTCATCGCCAAGGCCATCCTGTAAAACGGTGACAGGCGTTCTTTTAATAAGAAATCATTACTTGCATGGTACACCAACATAGCTAGCTGTAGTACTATTTTGGAGAGTAACTGTTATCAGATAAGAAATACTGACAGATGCATTTCATTTGTAAAAAAAACTGCTACTGTCCTTATAATCTTACCAAAAAAATTAAGTTGGAGTAAGCAAGACTTTCATTTGTAAACTAAGACTGTTCTGATGCATAGCATGTTGTCAAAATACTAGAAAGTTATTTCATGATTCACCCGTCACCACCACAATTCACATAAATTAAATATTATGCACTTGTATGGATGCCTCTCCTTAACTAATCTTCCCTGAATAATCTGGCACAACTATAAGTAGTACATTACTATATTATATTGCTTCGCAACCAAACTAACGCTTCATCGCAGTGTTTATCTTTATATATATGTCATAATATATGCATATTCACAGGATAGTGAACATCCAACTGGTATGTCATTTCCCACTCGCAATGGGGCGCGCACCCCATTTCAGGATATAAGCAACACCCGCCCCTTAGGTAATATCAGCAAATCGCTTCTATTTTATCATGTAGTGAACCATATTGGTGTTGTACTGCTAAATAACGTTACGTATATCTACAGACCCTAGAGAATTGAAGAGGATTAGAGACAGACAATATTATGCACGACATGCAGATGATATCCGAAAAAGACGGCGTGAGGCCCTTCAAAACAAACCTGCTTCATCAAACCTGCTTACTAATGAGCAAATGATGCCTGCAGCTCCCGCTGATATCGATGTCCAAGAAAATGAAGCACAAACTCCAGTCTCCATATCTCTTGGTAGAGGATGATCAAGTACTACATACACCCATGTGTTTTCATATAATACTAATTTCTGTTTTCCATCCATATGCAGATCCTAAAGAGATAAAGAGGCAAAAGGCAAGGTTATATTATGCACAGAATAGAGAGGAAATTCTAACGCGACAACGACAATCACGTGAGCAGAAAAAAAAAACTATTGCGCTCCTGGACATAAATGACACTTTGACACATTCACCGGCTACAGGACAATCAGCTGTCACAGAAGTACACAAAATAACATCTACAGGTTCTCTACTATCACAAATATTGATTGAATGTTTATAGTTTGCCAATTATTAAATCTATGTGCAATTTTCTTGCAGATTTATCAACTAGACCAGAATCATCTCAATCACTTGGAGGCATCCCCCAAGAGAACGAGAATAATGTGAATGACGAAAATGACTCTAATTGGTTGCACAAAAATGATGCATACCAAATGCAAAAAATTGCAGGAAGGATGAGAGCAGTTGTTGTGCCTCTTGGTCATAATAAGCCAGAAAGAACGCAACACAATACACAGCCCCCCACACAATTGTCAGGGGTTGAAATATCCCAAGTGAGTAGAACCGTCAACTTACACACCTCAGGCCACACATTTCAAAACTCAGGTAAGTTCATACATATGTTTATAGTGCATAATATTCGATTGTGTTTAATTGGACTTAATACTACCCTTTCAGTTCTCAAAGGTTGTAATTATTATAAATTTTTTATAGCAGGGAATGACCAACAAGAAGAAGATGCCTACGGAATATTTGAGCCCAATAATCACCTGTTAAACTTTGATGGTACCTACACTCTTTTCTTTTCTTAAGAATATTTTTTGTAAATATTTTACTCTCATACATGTCCCTAACCTTATATGTGCATACTAGAATGTTTGGACGGAGTACATAATAATAATGGACAAGTCACACACGATGAGATTGATGAGGAAGCAATGATATTAAGGGAACATCGTATGTATAGGGACACCTTCAATTTAAAAAGTAACACTGTTTCTATATTATTTGTTAATTTATTGTTCATATACATCTATAGGTGTTGATTACGAATCTCTTCGAGAAGAACCCCAATCTACTGAAGGAAACCCCATGAATGATGATATTGCCAATAGAATCTATGGAAATCTACCAAGTAGACACCATGTCCTTAGAAAGGTTCAAGACTGCAACCATTGTGGAGCAATGCGGTTTCCATTCGAGGGGCCTGCATTTTGCTGTAGAAAAGGGAAAGTTGGTATATTCATTCCGGAGGTTCCTATTGAATTGAAACGGTTGTGGACAAGTCAGGATGACGAGGATGCTATATATTTTAGAGAGCATATCCGCTACTTTAACTCCCGCTTCTCATTCACGAGTCTTGGAGTTACACTTGACCGTCGAGTAAGCACCGCGGCAGGAACTGGCAACTATACATTCCGTGCACATGGAATGTTGTACTAGAAAATGGATGATCTGGTGTCTGGCAGTAATGGGCCACGTCATTTGCAACTTTACATTTATGACGGCGATGAAACCTTGTCTCACAGGGTCCTCAGGTCGCCTGATCTTAATTTAGATATCATTCGGAAAATATTGATGATACTTCAGCACAACCCTTATGTGCAGACTTTCAAGAGTGTCGGTTCTTTTTCAAATCTTGATGAGTACAAGATTGAGCTGAACACAGATATAAATCTGGATCAACGTCGGTACAACGCACCCACTACTTCAGAAGTTGCTGCAATATGGGTTGAAGGGAATGACCCAACAAACTGCTTCGATAGGAGTGTTGTTGTGCATGCTAAAGGAGGTCGTCCCTTGTATATTAGGGCATACTATGGTTGCTACGATCCATTGGCATATCCACTATTTTTCCCGGGTGGAGAAACCGGCTGGAATCGAAAGATTCCATATATTGAGCCCCCTGATGAGACACCTCAACATTTACTTCACAATTTTGATTTAGTCACAGGTGTTCAATTGACCAATGTCATGAATTTATTATTACTGGTTTGTTATTATACTTAAATGATGATGCTTATCTATTACATTATTAATATAATTTCATTTCAGATCCAATTGGTACGTCTACACACTATGAAGACCATGCCACCGATCTACCTGAGCAAGATGAATACAATGCTACTGGTTTACCACCACGTATGATAATCACTCGCAGTTTTAAATAATTTACAAACAGCAGTCTAAAATATTGTGTTTCTAAATCATTTTATATTATATATGAAGCAGTTGACAACCAATTGGAGGATGTTATCGAGTTTGCACAATCCAGCAGATTTGTCAGCGCAAGGGAGTACTACTGCTTCAAGTTGCAAGTCCGTAAGAATCTCTTTAACATCATCTTGTTCGGGGGGCGCCTCTTCCAACAATGGGCTGTTGATATGTACATCAAGATAGAGATAGAGAGCATGTCTGAACCTGATGGTGCTCTGCCAAAGTGATACACAGCCTATCCTTGATTGGCAATAAATACAACAAAACAATTATACACATCTATCCTTAAAATGAACAAGACGGGAAATAATAAAGTATTCACTCCAAAGATATTATGGACTGTTTACCAATGATTAGAATTCCAAATAATACAGTATATAAGTTTATAGTTTTCTCACCTGAAAATATATCTTTGTAGTCACATTAATATGTTCTCCAACCGATCATTCCTTAAACATTTGGTGAAGTGGATATATCATCAAAAGCCTTGCGAGCAGATTTATCTACAATGGAAAATGCATAATGATGAAATATAAAATCTCTCCAATCGTTAAGCTTTGCTGGACAAATTTTAAGCAAAGCATAAGGGGGCATCGATGTTACAGCATTTCCTTTTTTGCCTTTCCACGCACGTCTCAACAACAAATGACTTCTTGTTAGAATTCTACCTTTGTATCATAAGGGGGCGTAGTGTCTTTCTATAATTGTTCACAACTTTGTATCAACAAAAATTCATAATCATGCAGGTCATCTTGTGGTCTGTGGATGTTAAATTTCATGGAGTATTTTACGGGAGATGTTTTATCCGACATTCCTGAACAGGTATAACTCGCTATGTATCATGATACTTATTTCACGGTGTTTCATTATTTCAAAACTAACTTTAATTATTACTACTTGACAGCTTCATATGACACATTTTAGAAGAAAACTTGCTGTCATTTTGGTGAATTCAGGGTTGAATGATGATAATATAAGAAATCGAGGCTTTGAAGATGATAAAAGCAAGGGAAACAAAGGATATCCCGCAGATTGTATGATTGTGGATAAGCCCTCTAAAAAACTCAAAACAGTCAACATATCATCAGAAGTTGAGTACATCTCGCAACCATGGATCCTTTCACCATCTTCCAATCCAACTGATGATGAATTAATAGATGAACTCTGACTGTGCATTAGCATGGCTGATGATGTCCCTTCACTAGAGTAAGCCACGTTTTTTCAGTTTATTTTATGTTCTACAAAATTACTCTTACATAATTTGTAGTTGATTGGATTCTGATTTTCACAGGAGGGAATGGGTGAAAAGTTCCAACCCTTATCCTATTAGTATAAATCTTAGACAATTAAGGAAAATATTAAAGAATGATGAATACATGAATATTGATTGCTTTAACATGGCTGTACGGATACTCGCGTGCCACGACATCCAACTTGTCAGAGATACTCCAGTTCACTACATGGATCTAAACTTCTGTGTAAGTTACTATACTCACATATTACAATTTACTTCATACCATAGTACTAATATTTTCTTATTCTTATTTTAGTCGATGTCCCATTGTGCACGAGACCCAATTTGTCACGAAAATTTTGATGCTGATAGGTTGGTGCAGTTGTTTCATAGCTGGCCTGATAGCAATGAGTATCATATCTCAGAATGCAATGAGGTAATATTTTACTTCTTTATAATAGTGTTAGAATTGGTCTTATTGATTGATTGTTTCTAAATGATTGCATCCTTGCAGATTTTATTGCCTTGGGATATTCTTGGGGTATTCCTATTGTTTGTCTTGGATAAAAAAAAGAGCTGTCTCTGTTTTGGATCCACTTCCAATACCTACCCTCGGAAAAAATATCCTTAAAACTATTGTCAACAATCTAAACCTTACACTCCAAGCTGCCAACCCTACATTCAAGTACGATATCTTTAAATGGGGATTAAGAGTTCCCGTTGTTCCGACAAACTCATACGGGTATGAATCTTGTCAATCAGTACATTACAATCTTGATTGATTCATTAGATGCATAATGTAACATTTCATACATGCAGTCCTTTATCGGGTTATTTAGTTTTTATGCTCATGCACTCATGGGACGATGGAGCTCTACATTTTCCAATACCCAAGGTGAATATTTACACCATGCTCATTTATATATATATATATGATGCACGTGTTTTTTACAATAATGTTTGTATAATGGATATGTAGGATGGTATTGAACTGAGGAGGCGATTTTTGGTTCATATATTGAAGTATGAAGGGAATGAGGCTCTAAAGAATATCCCAGATAGGGAGCGCCTCATTATAGAGCGTATAACTAGATGGACCTTCAAGAAAGAAACATCTTGAAAGAATAAAATAGTAGAAGGGAGTGAACGAATCAAAATGTACTGCATTCCAATCAGGCATCTACATGGTACAAGGTGGTCAAGGAGTGATTCATAGCCAATAGCAGAATTACTACTAGCAGTATGGTACAAGGTGGTCAAAATATGCTTATGGCCATGTACAAACTAAAACAAGCATTGGAAGACTTACTATTTTTTCCGCTTCTGGTTTTCCAGTATGATACTCTCAATAATTATCACCCATTTGTTACGAGAGAACATCTAATATTGACTTTACGATGTTAACTTTCAAATTCCCTGTGATTTTCCGCCATGACTGAAGTAACCACTATTACCTGTGAAATGCAGTATTGATAAATTGACACATTTATGATTTAGCACTGTAGTACAGACAGAAAAGAACATGACAGGGGCTGCATTATTCTTTTCAACCTTGAGATCAAAATGCTTGGTATCAGGCTTAGCTACACTTTCCCCCAACTATGAAGGCGAGGACCGTCCCACCGTGAACCAAAGAATCATCACTCTGCAGCAAAATAAAGCAATAATATTTCAAGCTAGGTACGCCTAGCAGAATAAGTATTCCAAAATTACAGAAAGTTGTTTTAGGCTTTAAGAAACCTGGTATTGCAAAATTACAGCTAGGAAATTTTGCCTATGGCTTAGATAACTCTATTTTATGACATGCACACTTGTCTACAATAAAACCAGATTGCAGACCCTAACGGATCTTGAAAATGCACAGCTATGGATAAATAAATTACAACAGGTTTAAATGACAAGTAACTGCATATAATATGATAAGAAACCTGTAGAATAGAACAAGCAAAATGTTATACTCCCTCCGTCCCAAAGTAGATGTCTTAAATTTTTTCAAATTTAGATGAACCTGTATACTAAATAGTGTCTAGATTCATTCAAATTTTATCAAATCTAAGACATCTATTATGGGACGGAGGGAGTACAAACTTTGTACCTGACATATAAATAAAGCCACACACGTTACAGACCGAGTTGTATCAGGCATGAGACCATATGTCACACTATCCATGTGATTGTTGATTTAATGGCATGCAAATTCATATGACATAAATCTTTTGGTATATCATCTCCAAGTCGTGCTAGGGAACGCACCCCATTTGAGCTTTGACTAAGAGGAAGTAAAGTTCAAGTTATTGTAAAAGATAGTTCAGTTATTGTGGTGCACAGAAAACTTAAACAGATTGGTGCTTACCTGAGCTTCAGCCTGCAAAAGACTATGCATGAATCTCCAGTAAATTCATAGGAGATGCTTCCATGTTTTCCTTGCACCTTTGCTTCTGTAACTATATAACTACTTTGAACCTAATATCATTCATGTTTTTATTTCCAGGTTTTGAAGGATCGGAGTATTTGTATATCAGTGTCAGTTTATCAGTGTGACTGAAAAGGTGCCATGCTCATCACAAGCCACCTCCCAGATCCTGGAACCGACCTGGTTGCCACATTGCCCACCCTGAATGTGGAGGATCCCTCTGAAAACCAGAAATACACAGGGTAAGCAAGGTTCCCAAAGTGTAGTAGCACTACACAAACTGAATGAATAGTCAGCTATATTTATACTCAATACAAAGTAAGAATCGCCTTGTTCAGCTTACTGAATCAAACCAGCCAATACATGTACAAAGAGCAACCTAGCTGGGGTTCTCATGAACGAACCAGTCTCTATCGGCAGGGCAACACAGTCCAAGGATTCACAAAGCAAGCTAGGATTTTAAAGTGGCAAGGTGCTGCTGGAAAGTAATTTCAAAATTAGATCCCTGCAACCAAACGTACAGATAGTGCATACCAAAAGAGGAAAGGACTTTACCTTGGCCGGCACTCTGAAGCCCTCTTACGCGTGATCCGGTGGAGATGAGTCCCATGCTGACGCAGCCTAGCGCTCGGTAACCGGCGAGCATGTCGAGCTCGAGCGCCTCCTCAGGCACTTCGGCGACAGGATTCGACAAGACAGGAAGAGGCGGAGAAGAGCATGCCCTGCGAGTCCCACGCCTCTGCGTCCACCTCCGACAGCGCCTACCACTGGGTCACCCGCGAGCATGCCGAACCCGAGTGCCTCCTCGGGCACTTCGGCAACTGGTTTGGCTGGGGAAGGGGAGAGGCGTGCGAGTCCTCGCACCGCCTGTGGGGACAACGAGGAGGGGAGGCATGGCGAGGTGGAGAGAGGGAGATGGAGATGGAGACCACGCAAATGGGGAACGGGCGGTGAGGTAGGTGACGGGCGGACCAGAGAGCATTGACGGAGCTAGCTCCTTCTTTTTCTTTTTTTATTAATGGGGACGGAGCTTGCTCTTTGTCACTGATGTTAGTTCACACCAACGAATTTCGGCAAATCATTTAAGAAATACAGTTCGTCAATTTCCATTTGATGAACCGAACCCATCATCCTTTAAGGAGTGTTCATTCACGATAATCTGATAATTTCAAAATATTTTGTAACTGTCATACTCCCTCTGACCCATATCAGTTGACTCAACTTTGTCTAAATACGAATGCATCTAGACTAGATACTTAACTGGATACATATAAATCTAGAAAAAGTTGAGTCAACTAATATGGATCGAGGAAGTAATATATTTTTTAATCTCATGAAATTTATGGGAAGACACAATATTTTTGTATATTACACGCGCGTGCTCACATGTAGCTCATGGAGCATATTCAAATGGCTTAATAAAAACTCGATAAAAGAGAAATAATACCAAAATAGATATTATATATATATTACAAGACGTGCGTTGCACTTACACTTGCTATAATTGATATTTGCTTAAAACTATATATATTATAATTGTTTTTATTGAATATATATTTAATTTTGTATCATGGAAACTTCATAATCATGCATATGTACAACGATATTGAACTGAGGAAGCGATTTTTGGTCCATATTCTGAAGTACAGTGGGAACAAGGCTCTAAAGAATGTCTCGAATATGGAGCGCAACATTATAGAGCGCATAAATACATGGACCTTCGAGAAAAAAATCATTAAAGAATAAATAATAAAGAATGTTGCTTGGTTATTGTTTTTAACTATTTTTCTAACTTATTATTGTACATTCATATGATCGTGTATTTTATGTGAAGGATTTAAGATACATGTTTTAATCACAAATTATGGAACGTGCGTTGCACGTGCATGGTTATACTAGTATCCTATAGCACTTTTGTTGTGCTGGGCTGAAAAAAATAGAGGAAAGGCACAAATGGGCCCATCGGGGAGAGGATCAAAGGAAAAACACACAGAGAAGCAATCGATCTCCTCTAGTCCTCTCAGTCTGTTTGACTGCCTCTGTGGTTCGGCTGCCTGGAGATCATCCTTAACTGTCTAATCATCTACTACGCATGCCTCGTCTTGTTCGTCCGTGAATCCCAGCCGATATGCACGCAACAAGAGTCCCAGGTCCCGCCTTTCATGCCCCTCATCCCTCTTCACTTTTGAATCAATAAAAATTAAATCTATGATGGAAGCGGTAAAGCATGGATCACTCATGGCCGTGGTTCTCTAGCGGCCACCCTCAGCTCTGGTGGCCGGTTGGTTATTCCCCAAGGAAAAAAGGCCAAGTACTAAGGTATGCAGTTTATATCCCTAAAATCTTGAATAACATGTATTAAGAGAGTTAGTGAGTATTCTTCTAAATAGGTTGCGTTTAGTAATTCCTTTATTCGCTAGGCTGCAACTACTACAAAAAGGAAAATGATGCATCTAGCAAATTAAACTATACCGATGATACCATTGTCGATCGGGCCTCGGAGAACCAATCAATGAGTTTGTAATATAGTTAGATTTTTGTATGTAATAACTTAACATCCGTTAGCTAGTGTCCACACAAACATCATGCCGAGCATACATATACCTAAAGTACTGACGAATACATATATGCATGCACCTAGTACATATATTATATAAGACTTAGGGATCCATGTTTTTAACTTCGCCTAGGGCCCCGTATAATATAGAGCCAGCCCTGCCGCCAAGGCGACAATGGCGCTACTTACAGAGGCGGCTACGATGGCCGCAATGGTGGCAATGGCCGCCAAGGCAGCAACGACAATAACGCCGGTAATGGTGGTGGCCGCAACGGAGGCGACAACGTCGGTGGTCATAACGACGACAGCAAACGCCCTAGGTGCCACATATGTAAATATTGGGGACATGAGGCGTACCCCTGCCACCTCCGCTTCAATCAGCACTTCAACAATCGCGCCGGCAACTCGGCCTCCACCAGCTCCTCCGACAACCAACCCTGGGTGATGGACTCCGGGGCTACGGATCACTTTACCAGCGAGCTTGAACATCTTCAAGTTCACGAGCGCTATGGATGGAACAACCAGGTCCAGGTGGCTAATGGTGTAGGTGTGTCTATTGCGCACATTGGTCATTCGTATTTACCCGATTCATCTCTCCAACTTAAAAATATCTTGCATGTCCCTCACATTAACAAATACCTTCTTTTCGTCTATTGTCTTATGTGCGACAATAACGTGTTCGTTGAATTTCACTGTCATGCTTTCTTTGTAAAGGACAAGGCAACCCGGTGCATCCTCCTTCACGGTAGAAGCCATGGAGGAGCTTATCCCGTTCCGTATCGCCGTGCATCATCCTCGTCCACTCGCCATACCTCCGCTAGTGTCAAGGTGTCACCCTCCGAGTGGCATCAGTGTTTAGATCATCCACCAAATAATATCGTCAACTCTTGTTAAGAGTCATGAGCTTTATTGTACTAGTTCAGAAGAACCCCCATTAGTGTGTGATGCTTGTCAGTGTCCTAAGAGTCATCAACTATCATATTCTATGTCCACTCGTGTTTCTACTATGCCTGTTGAATTAATTTATTTGAATGTTTGGGGTCCTACCATTACTTCTTCGGGAGGGTACAAGTATTATGTTAGTTTTGTTGATGATTACACACGTTTCTGCTGGATTTATTTGCTTAAACATTAGTCTGATGTTGAGCAGGTTTTTTACGCCTTTCAGGCTCATGTAGAGCGTCTTTTGAACCACAAGATTAAGCCGGTTCAGTCCGACTAGGGTGGCGAGTATCACAAACTCCATCTCTACTTCCAGCACACAGGTATCTCTCACCGTGTATCTTGCCCACATACCTCTCAGCAGAACGGGATCGCTAAGCGCAAACACCGGCACTTGGTGGAGACCGGCCTTGCTCCTCTTGCGCACTCCTTCCTCCCTCTTCGGTTTCGGGACGAGGCATTTCTCACGGCATGTTATCTCATCAATCGCATGTCCATGCCGGTTCTTAACAAGGAGACACCTTTGTTTCGTCTTTTCCGTGTTCAGCTCACTTATTCCTCTCTTTGGATTTTTGGGTGCGCTTGTTGGTCTAGTCTTCGCAAATATAATGCCCGCAAGCTTGAGTTCCACTCCAAGATGTGTGACTTTCTTGGTTATAGTCCTATGCATAAAGGCTATAAGTGTCTAGATCGTGCTCGAGAAGGATTTATATTTCTCGCGATGTTGTGTTCGATGAGAACGTTTTCCCTTCTCTAGTCCCGGAGTTTCCGTTGATATCGTCGATCTTGAGCATGCTCTATCTTTTCCTATGGATGAACCGGTTCCGGATGTACCTGTGCGTAAATATGACATGTACTATTTGTCTCCTAACCCGCCTGTGTCAGGCGATATTTATTTGATGCCGTCTCAGGTACCTTCGACGGCCCCTGGCACTACGACTACAGACTCTAGCGACGTGCATGGCTCGGGCGCGTCTTCCAATGCACCCACATCATCCGCATCCGCGCCCACGTCTCCTCGCGCTGGGCCTCCCAAGCTGTAACATACCAACTTTTGTGTAATATAAATAAATACATGTTTGAGCATTGCATGCATGCATAATACTTGCACTTTGGTTTAATCAAATAAGCACAAAAAAAACCCTAAAATTTTTCCCTCTCAAACCATTCAAATGGGTGTTATATTTTGAAAACTACCCAAAAGAGTGGAGCCCAAGTTGATAAATGGGGTTCCCACTTTATCTTAGTATGTTTGGAAAAGCTCTAGTATTTTTGAAATATTCAAAACAGAAAAGAATTTGAAACTAAAAAGAAAGAGAAGAAACACAGAAAAGGAAAAAGATTTTGCTAATAAAAAAACATTCCCTAACATATCTGGGCCAGCAGCCCATTTCTTTCCTCTCTCTCTCTCTCTCTCTCTCTCTCTCTCTCTCTCTCTCTCTCTCTCTCTCTCTCTCTCTCTCTCTCTCTCTCTCTCTCTCGCCGCGCGCCCGCAACCGGCCCAACCTGGCCCAGTTGCAGCCCACTCCCGGCCCCATACCGCTTCACCCCTCGTCTTTGTCGTCTTCCTCCTGAGCGGCAAGCTCCTCGCTCACGCTGCCGACGCCGTTGATCGTCGCTCGTGCGCTGCGATGCCCGCCGCCGCCCCTAGAGGATGTGATAAGATCGCCCGCGTTTTCCTCTCTCTCCCCATCCCATTTCTCCCTGTCTCGCCCCTCTTCCGTTTTCCCCAAATGGTCGAACCCTAGCCTGGACAGAGCTTCTCGTCGCCGTCGTTCCGAGCCACCCCGAGCCAAGCTGTGGTGCCTAGGAGCTTCACCGTGCTGGGCTGCGTCTCCTTGTCGAAGGAATTAGGCCGAGGCGCCCTCTATCGCCGCCGACGATATTGCCTACCCGAGATCCGGCCACCACGTTCTTCACCAATTCCGGCGTCGTCTGTGTTCGCCTTGTAGGGTTCGCAACATAGAAAACAAAAAAAATTCTACGATGGGAACAACTATGTACCAAGATCTATCTACTAGATACAAGCAACGAGCGGATATACATCCGTAGAGAACATACCCTTGAAGACCGACAAAGCTTAACGAGTCCAAACTCGTGGTTGATGTAGACGATCTCTTGCCGATCTCAAGATCGATAGGAAGTCCTAGCGCCGCAAACCAGCGACGCATCCGTGCTCGCACACACGTCCGAGGCACCGAGCAACCTCCGCCTCCTCGCTCCAGCGATGCAGCGGAAGCACAACTCTTTCTTGCCAAAAAGCCACCGGGAACATGTATCTCGCTAGTCCGGGACCATGGGGATAAATACTAGAGGGGGAGAGAGATCCTTCACGAGGAGGTGTGATTTGAGAGGATGAGAGGGGGGCCTTTTATAGGGAGAGGGGGGCACCCCAAGGGGCATGGCGCCAGCCATGATGGCTGCCCCCACCTCTTCCACATTCATGTGGGTGGAGCTCCCACTCAAAATGAAAAGCCTCCACTCCCATAAAAGAGCCTCCACTCAAAAATCCACTCACATGCATTAAATTTCCACCAAATTTAATGCAAGCTCTCATTTAAATAAAACTCTTTTATTTATTTATTCAGAATTTTGTTAATTACTTTAATTAACAAACATTCACATAAAACCCCTTGCTAGTATTCAATTTCACATGTAGAACCAGTTTCAGCAATTTTAACCGAAATAGTTTCGGTGTCTAGTGAAATAAATTCCTGCGCTTTTCTTTTTCTTTCTCTGGCATATTATTTGCTCCAAATGGTGTCGGTATCCCTTAAGTGTGTCACCCTACGGTTCACGGATAATGTAGATATGACCGAGACCCCTCTCCGATCAATAATCAGCAGCGGGACCTGGAGATCCGTACTGACTCCCACATATTCAACAATGACTTCTGTGATCGTGTGAACCTTATACGCATGTAACTCAATCCCTTTGTCTTGCGATATATTACAAGTACGAGATTCGATCATTGGTATCTCCATACCTAGTTTGATCTCGTTACCGACATGTACTCTTTTCTTGTTTCCGTGATATAACATTCTAGTGATCAAATCACTTGCTTGCAAGCTAACTAATGTGATATCACCGAGAGGGTCCAGAGTATATCTATCCGTCATCGGGATGGACAAATTCCACTATTGATCCATGAGCCTCAACATAACACCTTCGTAGCACTGAACCCATCTTTATATTCACCCTGTTACGGTGTGACGTTTGATGTTATCAAGATACTCTTCCGGTATTAGTGATTCACATGATCTCATGGTCTAAGGACTAAGATTACTTCATATGATGTTATAGCAATATAAACACAATGACCTTGATTGTAATGCTATACTTCGGATGAATGTTCATCACGCCATTACACTAATGTTGTGACCTCGTTATTAACAACATCCAATGTCTATGATCAGGAAACCTTTGATCATCTTGTTAATCAACGAGCTAGTTTATAAGAGAGGCATAACTAGGAACTTCCTTTTTGTTTATTAAACACACATGTATTAACGTTTCCGTATTAATACAATTATAACATGTAAAATAAACATTTATCATAAATAAGGAATATGATAATAACCACTTTATTATTGCCTCTCGGGCATATTCCCTTCAGTCTCCCACTTGCACTAGAGACAATAATCTAGTTTAGAAACTTTGCGTATTGAACACATATGGCTTTCCATTGTTCCATATACGCAATTGCAAGTGGTTAACATAATCTACGGATCTGACGCTTCAGGTCCTTGTGTATTTGCATGTCTTTGCGTCTTCACGCATCACTCATTCTCCAATGAGATGGCATTGTATAAATTTTGTCTTTTGGCGAGACCTTTAATTCCTTGGGGTTAAATCACGTTGATACTATTGTCATACAATATATATTTAGTGTTAGTCCGTTGCGAACCACACCTTAGTTTGATAACAAACTACTTGACACAAATTCCCTCCTTTTCTCCTACTATAGCAGTCATATACTTAGCCTTTTTGTTGTAGTATCCGTCACAATGTCTTAACTTAGGAATTCATCCAAATCCCTCATGGAAACTTTCTTTCCATTTCATTGTGCCACCCATAGTTTAAATTGAGATAAACTTAATTTATATCTTGTGACAAAACAAGTATCAATGTAACACTTTACAGTGAACTATTTGTAATTGTTTGTCACCTCTACACAAATATATTCTTAGTTCTTCCAAAAGATCATAAGAATATCCTCACTATCATCCAATGATCATTTTATGATTTATTCTGGTATATGCTCATAACACTTAGAGCATAGGACATATCTGGATGTGTACATATCATGGTATGATTGATCAAAACATCCTTGTGATTTCACTCATCAAGTGTCAAAGCACTTGAATCTTGTTTCACTTATCAAGTGTCGATACACTTAAATCTTGATTCAATTCCTTTCCATGCGACAAGAACCGTTTCTTGTCGTTTCTATATTAAACTCCTTCAATATCTCATATATCTACGTTTGGCATACCCATATTAGCGTCACAGTCTATCCACTATAGACATTCATGCTAAATATTCAGGTTTTGCCTAAGTCTTTCATCGAAATGAAATTCTTAACCTTTGTCAATAAAAGATACATCATTTATAATCAACAAGATGTCCTCCACATAATGTATTAGAAATATGTCTTAACGCTCCCACTTAATTTCTTGCAAATGCAAGCATCTTCATCGTCTCCTGATAAAAACTCCTTTTTCATCATGGTGAAGATTCCAACTCCGTGATGCTTACTTCAACCATTAAAGTTTGGATGCCCTTTTAGCATCCTTTGAATTTAAAAAAACCCTTTGGACCGTGTCATGTATACGTCCTAGGTAACTGTTCTATTAGAAGAACTTTGTTTTGTTTATTCATCTACCATATACCAAATTATATATAGTGGTTGCTACTTTAATCCGTCCAGACTAAATATCGCTATGAAAGATCAAATCTTGTCATAGTCAACTCCTTGAACATTGTCGTAAAAACTTTACCGACATGTCGACCATTTCATAGATGTGAAACATTCATGTCTGTTTCTTTATAGATCCAAATACGACCATAGGTTTTTACACCTTTCCGGAGGGTCTTCCAAGTTCAAAACTTGATTTCTCGTAAATGGAACTATCACGGATTTTATGGCTTCAAGCCATTTGATGGAGTCAGGGACCATCATCGCTTCTTTGCATGTAGTCGGTTCATCATTGTCAAAAAATAATGATTTACTCTCAAATCTTAGCATTTGATTGTTTATCCGACCGACTTGGTTCAATAAGAACTTAGATCTCCGTGACCACAACCTTTGAGGCACATAAGATATGAGCATTATGGCAACCCCCGGAACGATTTCCGGCGCTTCACAACTCAGCACATTTAGCTAAGGTTCGTTAACCTTATCAAAGTTCTATTGTCCTCCCACTTAACTTTTGCGAAAAATTCCTTTTTAAAGAAACTTCACATTTCAAGCGACAAACCCTTTTGTCCTTGGTGTTATGGAGGAATATTCAATGGTTATTCGAAATAACCTACAAAGACATGCTCATCCGACTTTGGTTGTAAACATCTTACTTATGCTTAGCATACCAAAATTTAAGAAATGACAATTTGGGTTTTACCCCAAACCATAACTTCCATGGTGTCATTTCAACGGATCAAGATGGAGCTTTTTCAGTGTAAAAGCAGTAGTCTCTAAAGCTTTTAATCTTTTAAAACATAATGGAAGTTTTATAAATAACACCTTTGATCCAACCATGTCAAACAAGGTTTCATTACAAATCTCAAACACTCCATACTCCTATGGTGTTTTGGGAGATGTAAATCTAGGTGTTTTGCTAAACTTGTAACTCAAATAAATCCCTTTATGATAAAATCATAAATTATTTATTTTCTTGTCACACTTGCAACTCAAATAAATCCCTTATGATAAAATCATAAATCATTTATTTTCTTGTTACAATGATTTTCCACTTTATCTTGAAAGTCTTTGAACGTTTTCAAATATTTCATACTTCTTTCTCATTAAGTAAACATTCACTCAAATTTCCGGAGAAAGCATATGAAGTTGAAATCCATCGCTTACGACTATACATAATGAACTACATACATCGATATGTATAATTCCAATAATTTAGTCGATCATTCTTCTTTGGCCTTTGAACGTAGTTTTAATCATCCCAAGGAAAGTCTCACAAGTGTCACTTGATCAAATCAAAGACTCCAAAAATCCATGAAAATGGAGTTTCTTCATGTTTTCTTTCCAATATAATTTAAATGGCGATGTCACTTTGTAAGTGATCTTTCAATCATTTGTCTTGCGACATTTTAGCATTAGTTTTTATGGATGTGATTTCTCCAACTAGATTTGTAAATCATCCATCTTATATGGAATACGGTAATTATTTGAACAACCTTTGTTTTCATAATACGTGATTTAAATAACAATTATTATAACAAATCTTGAAGGCAAGCTTTGATGTCAACGAGAAATAGAAACAACGATTTGTTTGTTTTCGATGAACATTATCACATACTATCTTGCTAGTTATTTAGGCCATTGTGGTTTATGAATTGTGTCGTTATGTATGAAATTTCATACCAACCAATTCGGTATCCAATACCCAAGAACAACATTATCTAACAAGCAAATAATACAACCAAAACATGTATATCATCCATATACCTAAATTGGATATTTCCAATCTTTTCTTTTCTGCCAAATATATTTTATAGATTCTCTTTCAACATTTCCTTTTCCTTTTAAAAGAATCTATCAACTTCAAAAGTGGCACCACATACATGACACATAGTCCAAAGCGTGTATATTCAAATAATAATACCTTTGGACTTGCACTTTGAAGTAGATCACCATCATCAAAATGATCGACATTCTTTCAAAATCCATTCTTTAGTAATATTTTAGTGTAGTAAACACTTTAGATACATCTTCTATTCATCCTTATCATGATGACTTTCATGATCAAGCTAATGTAGCTTATAAAGACGAATCCTGAGTATAACGTTGATTTCCAAAACCATTTTGGATGATTAGGATGTCTAGCATCTCCAACCTTTGTAAATTCTCATCCAATATGAGAACATACATTATACTCTATCATATTGCAACCAAAACATTGTTTCAGATATCGTTATATCTATCACACATGATGGTTTCTAAAACAATTCTTTCAGCTCCTAGATAAACTTGATATTAAAACAATCAAGAACCATGGAGGCAAACATGATACTTAAGATACTAACACTGGAATTTTTACTCTCGATTTAATACTAATTATTAAACTTCACGGAGTAAATAGAGTTTGCTGAAAGTTTGCAATAGGACTTTAAACTTTGATTGACACTCAACACAATACGATACCAATTCGTAAAGTAAATATCCAGAATTCATAGTTTTATTATCTCAATTACAACTAAGCATAAGGTGGTGAACGAATGCCAATAACTACAACAAATTATGCAAATTCACTTTGATTTAACTTATGATAAATTGAGTTCTACTAATCCAAATTAGAAATGAACTCCCACTCAAAAACGACATCCCTCGTGCCTTTTTGGTGATTACATGAACCAAATCCACTACGGTAAGATCCCTCCCTTTATAAAGGTAAGGATCCCTGTGATTGAAATGCTAGTCCCTGGATCAATGCTAGCATCCACAGTTTAATATGAAGTACACAGAAACAAAGGTCATTATTACATATCATTCCAGAGACAAACATAGTCTTTTACAACTCCATGGCCATAGGCCTAATACAAGAGTTCAAATATAGAATAAGATAAATAAGTCTTCATCTTGATGTGCCACAGGCAAGCATGTTGAGTGTAGACTCATAACCCCTAATCATCATCAGAATAACCTACAACATCACAAGTTACAGCCACAGTGGGTTAATACATTGGAATAGTATTGGCAAGTGATACCTTAGTAGAATATTAACATCTAAATACTATATGAATTTGGCTAAGTGTAGCTTAGGCTTGCTTTGCTCAAAATAGGTTTTACCTATTAGTTGAAAAAACTAAGTTTTTCTTTGACAAAACTTTCCCAAGGAATCACCAATAGAAATTGGTGAACCTTCACCCTTGTTCAACCACAAGTTTTAGAAAATTGGGATGAGGAGATTCTTGATAGCTTCCATGTCTTGATGCTCAAGTTGTCCAATACCAGGGACATGGCTAAGTACTTAGATTCTTCCATCTGCAGAGGTTGTGCACTTTCCCCACAAGACTTGATTTTCACCAAGACAGGACCTTTCAGAAGCCTTCCCTTAGACCAAATGGACACGTTCCAACCTATCATCCCAGTACCACCAACTGTCCAAATGGCTAAGTTATTGCAACCTATATGATCTAGGCAGAGCCCATATTGCCATGTGGCTGCACTAGAAGCTTCTTAACATTTGGCATCTCAAAACCCTTTGTTCCTGGGTGGCTTTCCACAAGTGAGATACACAAGGTAAACCATAGATATGGGCCTTGTGTAACCACTCAACACAAACCATTCTTTCCATTCCACCCAGGTGTTTTATTCACTTAGTTGTTTTATTAAGCAAAAACACAAGTCAATGACTTGGAAATATTTTACATAGCATGAATAATAAAACACCCATGGTTTCTACTAGCTAGGCTAAGCATGGCAAGGCAAGAATCATAACTTAGAGCAAATTCTAATATTACTACAACTACTAGGATTTCCCAAGCATAGCATATAGATACTTAGCAAAATATTCATGCAAGTCCTATACAAAATATTTCTAATGCATAGGTGAAAATATAGGGATAAAAGCATGAAGCACCACTTGCCTTGGTAGTTTGGGGAGTAGCAACAATCTTCACAACCACAATCACTATTAGCACCAAAATCTAAACATAAAATAATGGCACCAAAATCACATATCAAAAATATACAAACAAAAATATATGAATGCATGCAAATGCCATGTGATGATTTTCTACTTCAAACAAGACAAGTATACAGTACTGAATCATAAACAAGTCCAAAACACACCAAATAAACTTTATTTGATCTTTAAATCATTTTTCAAATAATTACTATACTCAAATTATGCCTATAAATGTCTGTGCAAAAATAACCATTTTTACAGAGTCAAAACATTAAACACATTGCATAAACAGATAGGATTTTCTCTCTTGATTCCAATGATATAAAGTTTGCAAAATTTGAACGTGGGAATCAAAAGTTATGAATTTTGCAAGTTTGAATCACTAATAGATCAAATTTCTGTTTTTAAATCTAAACTCAGGCCACGCGGCGTGTTCTGATTGGCCTGTACCGGTTCGCACGGATCGATCGATGAGGGCTGTTGGATCTAAATGAAAACACACGGTCAGATCTAATGCGTACCCCTTCGTTAAGTGAGTCTATCGCATGCATTAGATCTAGATCTAACGGCTACGGATCAAACGACCAAAGTTTGGTGGCGCGCGGCGACGGTGAGCGGCGGCGCGCTCAGTCTACGGCGTCGCGATGGCTACAGAGGGGGATGGGGTAAGTGGAGGAGATTACCAGACTCGCAGAGGCGTGCTGGAGCTCAACGCAGCCGTGGTTTGTCAAGGGGCGCACGGACACGGTGGGAATTCCTCGCCGGAGTGGAGCCTGACGTCGGGTGCGGCTGTTCGTCGTCGTTGCCGGAGTTGTAGACCATGCCAGAGTGAAACAAGCGATGTGTTAGATGCGCACGAGTCTGGAAAATACGTGAGCATGAAAAAGAAAGATGGGGGCGGTCGGGAACTACCAGGAGACGTCACCGGAGTTGAGACAGACGGTGGCGCTTGCTTGACGTTGAGGTTGCCGACGAATGGGAGCACGCGCGGGCGAGTGGGTGATACTAGTAGGTGCAGAGGGAGATGGGTAACTCGCTCGTGGTGTCAGGAAGGTAAGGGGCGATGGTGGTTGGCCGGAATTCGAGCTGGAGCTCGTCGGAGCAGTGGGTGGTTCGGGGTTGATTCCGAGCAGCCTAGGGGCAGAGAGAGTGGCGACTGGGGAAAAGGAGGGGAAGACGCAGGCGGTTAAGTATGCAAGGTCGGGGGACAGAATTACTCGCGCAATCAATCGGATTGATGCGAGGTTTAATCACCGGAAACAGCCGGCTTAATTTGGGAAGAAGGGGTCGCGGGGTGGAGACGATGACTGGCGGGTGGGGCCTGGCGTTCAGTGAGAGAGAGACATGCGGGGTGGATTCAAGTCGTCAGCGACTGCGCGGGTTATCTCAGTGGTGCGAAACGTTTTCCTGCGGGAAGGAACTGATGGGCTAAATGGGCTGAGTGGCTGGGTTGGGCTAGATTAGCTGGTCTGCTCTATTTTTTCTCCCTTAAACCTTTTTCTTTTTCTGATTGAATTTCTGGTTTGAATTTAAAAGCTCAAACCAAATCTGTTTCAAATGAAACTTTCTCCAAACAAAAGTTTGTTGATTCTTGCATCCTGAGATGTGTAAAACATCTAATCTCACTCAAATTCTGTCACATCCCAAAATTTTCCAAATTTTGAAATGTGAAAAATAAATAAACAAAAGAAACAATTGTTGAAATTTATGGGGAAAAGAAACTTTTTGCTTATAATTGGAAACATTAAAACCTTGTAAACTATTACAAAAAATTTCCCCCAAATAAAGTTACTCCTTAAAATAAAAATAGCATTTAACAAAAACCCTAAGATCAAGCATCAAGATTATCCATATATCTCCTCTACTTCAAAATTTTAATTTGCAAGGTTCCCCTTCAAAATCTTTTTCACAAACTTCTTGTATTTGAAAATCTATTTTTAATCTTGAAGAATGTTCTCAACCAAAAACCATCTATACATATCAACTACTTCATTTACATTTTTCGAACAACCGTTGTTTTGTTTTGAACCAAAAAAATAAAAGCAAAGAGTCTCGTTTTAAAATAAGCACCATAGCTTATGTGAGCTATTTTAAGATTTTATAAAATTATCCTCTCATATTTTCAAACTTTTAATTCATGTTTATCCATGTAAAGTGGAACTAAATCGAATCAAATTCAAATAAGAAAAGAATCCAAGTCATTCCAAATATATTGCCCTGCAACTAGGCCAATATCGCACACACGCAATCGTACAATAATTGACTAATTAGTAATTGAGAAAAATAAATATTTCCAAATATATAAAATTTATGTCCTAAAATATTGCCCTTGAATTTACAAACCCGCAGAAATTTGAATCGGTAAATTCGGAGCTCTAAATCAAAAGTTATGAAAGAATTAAGAAATAGGAAAAAATATAAAACGAAAAAAAATAGAGAGGCCGGCCAGGCCAGCCAAAATGGGCCGGCCCAACCAGGCCGATCGGCCAAGACGCCACCAGGAGGGTAGGTGAACCTGTAGGTGAATGAGGAACGAGTGTGCACCTATTTGTATCTAATGCACTTAAATAACCTTTAATTGCCCTCCTAAATTGCACTAAATATCCCCTAATTCCTCTCCCTCTTTAATCTCCTTTAATCCAGCCCCCATCCCCTCCTATATAAACCCCATTAGAGGAAAGTTCAAAGTTTTCAACTCATCATACCTCCTTTTTCGTCCAAAATTCTTCCCAATCTTCTCCACCAAAATCGACCTTCAAAATGACCTCGGATCGCGGTGGATTGAAGACGGAAGTTGTTCCTCTCGTCAAGACGGTTCCATTCCCGCTGGTTTCACCTCGTTTCGTTCATCGAGTAGAGAGAAAAACACGGTCAAAGATTCAGATCTTAGAAGGTATAATCCATTTTACGCCCACCTCGTTGCTCCAAACACAATTTCCTTTAAATAGTAGATAAATCTAGTTGTTATCTACAACTTTCATGTAGAAAGTTTTTCCATCCGAGCAACTTTTTTTGTAGTCAAATCTGACATCATCACGACATCAGAATAGTCAACAATCAACTCAGTCAGATTAGTCAAATTCAATTTCAGTCAATTTCCGAGTTTGACTTTTCCAGATTTTAGTATGAACTTATATAATTCATAGAAAAAGATTTAGAAGTCCAAAAATTATAAATTTGGTATCACTGAATAGCTGAGATTCTGTAGAATCCATTTCTGCAATAATATTACTTATTCTCTGTACAAAAATTTGATTTATAAATTAAATGGTTTAATTGGTCATTTTCACCATAAAAATTATATCTTTAGTTCTGTATATCCAAATTTAGCAAATAATATGTCTATGGATTCACAAAAACGAGTAGAACATAGTGGACCCATAATTCGGTATTTTTGAGTCTGTTAAAATCATGTTTTATACATAACCATTTGTGGACTATTTTGAGTATAAAAGTTGCTGTGTAAATTATTTTTAAGTGAATCCTTTTGTAGATGGTTGTATATTGAACCCTCTGTACAGTAAGACCAAAATATAATTTTATTCTAATATAAATAAGATCGTGGAAATTATTTAGTAAGAACGTACTTTCCAAGTGTTAGAAAATATTGCTAATTGCTACAATTGCACAAATGGTTGCATTTGTAATCTTGAAAATATAAAATGTTCAGAAATCACTTAGTAAATGTTCAGAACCTTGTTATAAAAATTTGTACAATAAAAATTTCCATCTTGCATGTTTGCATACTTTGCATGATTTTTGTGTTGCCATTAGTGTTGATCTTGTGTATATTTTGTCTTGGTTGTTTTGCTTGATAGATTGTGTTGATTGTTAAGTGTGTTATTGTGAAGAGTGTACCAACACCACCAACTACTAAGGCAAGTGACACTATCATCCAAGTCCTACTATTTTCATTTCACTTAGTGGATTTTGAAACATGCATGGAAAGGTTTACTAAATTTTATGCTATGCTAAATCCTAATAAGATACCCTTATATATTCGTTAGTGTAAACAAAGTAGTTGTAGTATGCTTAGCCCTGCTATATATTGGGATGTGATACATGTTATGACTATATGAAGAGTTGAAAAGATTTATGTTTTATATAATAAAACAAGTACTCAATGAACCACCTGGGTGGACAAGGATACTCAAGCTTGGACAAGGTGGCAACAAAAGGAACCATGTTTATATGGATATCTCTTTTTGTATGTGCACTAGAAGAAAACCACCCAGGGACTTAGAGATTGAACATGTTTCTCGTACAGTGGCTTCCGTATACAGCCACATGCTAAATGGGCTCTGGCTTAGTCAACTACATAGTGGAAGACCCATGCATTAGCATCTTCAGGTTAACTAGAATTGTGTAAGGGAACTTGAAACCCTACATTGGTGCCTGGATGACAAGCTAGCATTGTGTATTGGGAGGACTTCTATGGAAAGATGTTGTCACATTCTCAATCTGCCAGTACTCCATCTTGGTGAGTACTTATCCAGCGGCCACTGGTGGCATCAAGATGAGATTGTGTCATGTGGGTAAAGTGTACAACTTCTGCAGAAGATCAAATTCTAAGTACTTAGCCGTGTCCCCGGTTACGGACAACTCTGAGCAACTAAGGCCTGAAGCTATGGAAGATCTCTACATTCCAATTTCTCAAAGTAAAACTTGATGGTGACAACAAGGGATTTTGAAGCACTTGGAGTTTTCCAAGGAGTTCAAAAATATTTTCGAAATATCAAAACTATTTTGAAAAGATAGGATAAAACTACAATGCTTTCTGCAAATGAGCCTAAACCCTACTTAGCCAAATATGCATATATTGATAGGTTCCACTTATTTCTACATAGTAGTGAAACTTGCCAATACAATTCAAATGTATTGACCCTTGTGGCTGCAACTTATTATGTTGCAGGTTTGTTTGATGTTAGTGAAGTGTGTTGAATAGGATGACAAGTCTACAACCAACTTGATTGCCTGTGGCACTTTGAAGATGAAGGACTCCATGCTATATAGTTATTCTGTTGCATTGTAATGAGATAGCCAAATGAGCTATGTAAGATGTAATGAATTATTTTATTCCTGGTTATAAAGTTGTATTATGACCTTTGTTTCTTGATATTACATCTTAACTATGGATGCTAGCTATTGATCCAGGTACTAGCATTGTAAACACAGGGATCTCTATCTTATTAAAGGTTGGGACCTCTACAGATGGTATCAGAGCACTGTGTTGCCTGTAGGATTGTAACCCTAGGATTGGACAAAAACCCCTTAGAAAAATAGGAGTTGTATTTGTTCCAAACTTATTTACAAACAATCTTGTAAACTCTTTCCTCAACCTTTTTGGTTTTGATTCTACATCTCTTCCTTTTCAAACTTGATGGACAAAGCCTCAACCATGAGCAAAGGACTTCACCAACTCAAATGACTTCAACTTCAACATCATCAAAGACTTCAACTTTATTTGCACCAAGGACTTCAACTTGGATATCACTAAGGACTACAAGTGAGACAAGAAATATTACTCAAGACTTGAAGACTAAGGAAACACAACTTAGAAGAATCATCATCATCTTTGGAGTTTGTAGCCAAGACACAAGAATTTTTCCCAAGGAAACCATGATATCATTCAAGAAGAAACAACAAATAAGGATGGAATAATCTCAAGTGAACCATATAGTTGGACCACCATATTTAGTTTAGATCAAACCCACCAACTTATGTGGTGTAGCAAAAATATTTTGTTGCCTAAAATATGCTAGAATCTTGTTGTTTGAGTGGAATGTTGATTATGATTGCTTGTGTTAATTGTTGTGTGTGAGTAGACTTCTTCCCTAGAAATCTTTTGCCTATTCTAATCCCAATCCAACCCAAACAAATGACTACTCCAAAAGACTCCAACATCAAGGATGGTAACAACAACCAAGAGATACACATGATGTAATCTAGTTGAAAATCTTTTAAGGGTGGTAGTATCCTTGTTGTCTTGAAGCCAACTTGTAACCTCTAGCCTTCCTAAATATCGGGACGACATTCCTTTTAAGGGTGGTATCCTGTCATATCCCAAATTTTTCCAAATTTTGAAATGTGAAAAATAAATAAACAAAAGAAACAATTGTTGAAATTTATGGGGAAAAGAAACTTTTTGCTTATAATTGGAAACATTAAAACCTTGTAAACTATTACAAAAATTTTCCCCCAAATAAAGGTACTCCTTAAAATAAAAATAGCATTTAACAAAAACCCTAAGATCAAGCATCAAGATTATCCATATATCTCCTCTACTTCAAAATTTTAATTTGCAAGGTTCCCCTTCAAAATCTTTTTCACAAACTTCTTGTATTTGAAAATCTATTTTTAATCTTGAAGAATGTTCTCAACCAAAAACCATATATACATATCAACTACTTCATTTACATTTTTCAAACAACCGTTATTGTGTTTTGAACCAAAAAAATAAAAGCAAAGAGTCTCGTTTTAAAATAAGCAGCATAGCTTATGTGAGCTATTTTAAGATTTTATAAAATTATCCTCTCATATTTTCAAACTTTAATTCATGTTTATCCATGTAAAGTGGAACTAAATCGAATCAAATTCAAATAAGAAAAGAATCCAAGTCATTCCAAATATATTGCCCTACAACTAGGCCAATATCGTACACACGCAATCGTACAATAATTGACTAATTAATAATTGAGAAAAATAAATATTTCCAAATATATAAAATTTATGTCCTAAAATATTGCCCATGAATTTACAAACCCGCAGAAATTTGAATCGGTAAATTCGGAGGTATAAATCAAAAGTTACGAAAGAATTAAGAAATAGGAAAAAATCTAAAACGAAAAAAAAATAGAGTGGCCGGCCAGGCCAGCCAAAATGGCCGGCCCAACCAGGCCGATCGGCCAAGACGCCACCAGGAGGGTAGGTGAACCTGTAGGTGAATGAGGAACGAGTGTGCACCTATTTGTATCTAATGCACTTAAATAACCTTTAATTTCCCTCCTAAATTGCACTAAATGTCCCCTAATTCCTCTCCCTCTTTAATCTCCTTTAATCCAGCTCCCATCCCCTCCTATATAAACCCCATTACACGAAAGTTCAAAGTTTTCAACTCATCATACCTCCTTTTTCGTCCAAAATTCTTCCCAATCTTCTCCACCAAAATCGACCTTCAAAACGACCTCGGATCGCGGTGGCTTGAAGACGGAAGTTGTTCCCCTCGTCAAGACGGTTCCATTCCCGCTGGTTTCACCTCGTTTCGTTCATCGAGCAGAGAGAAAAACATGGTCAAAGATTCAGATCTTATAAGGTATAATCCATTTTACGCCCACCTCGTTGCTCCAAACACAATTTCCTTTAAACAGTAGATAAATCTAGTTGTTATCTACAACTTTTATGTAGAAAGTTTTTCCATCCGAGCAACTTTTTCTGTAGTCAAATCTGACATCATCACGACATCAGCATAGTCAACAGTCAACTCAGTCAGATTAGTCAAAGTCAATTTCAATCAATTCCTGAGTTTGACTTTTCCAAATTTTAGTATGAACTTGTATAATTCATAGAAAAATATTTAAAAGTCCAAAAATTATAAATTTGGTATCCCTGAAAAGCTGAGATTCTGTAGAATCCATTTCTGAAATAATATTACTTATTCTCTGTACAAAAATTTGATTTATAAATTAAATGGTTTAATTGGTCATTTTCACCATAAAAATTATATCTTTAGTTCTGTATATCCAAATTTAGCAAATAATATGTCTATGGATTCACAAAAACGAGTAGAACACAGTGGACCCATAATTCGGTATTTTTGAGTCTGTTAAAATCACGTTTTATATAGAACCATTTGTGGACTATTTTGAGTATAAAAGTTGTTGTGTAAATTTTTTAGTGAATCCTTTTGTAGATGGTTGTATATTGAACCCTCTGTACAGTAAGACCAAAATTTAATTTTATTCTAGTATAAATAAGATCGTGGAAATTATTTAGTAAGACCGTACTTTCCAAGTGTTAGAAAATATTGCTAATTTCTACAATTGCACAAATGGTTGCATTTGTAATCTTGAAAATATAAAATGTTCAGAAATCACTTAGTAAATGTTTAGAACCTTGTTATAAAAATTTGTACAATAAAAATTTCCATCTTGCATGTTTGCATACTTTGCATGATTTTTGTGTTGCCATTAGTGTTGATCTTGTGTATGTTTTGTCTTCGTTGTTTTGCTTGATAGATTGTGTTGATTGTTAAGTGTGTTATTTTGAAGAGTGTACCAACACCACCAACTACTAAGGCAAGTGACACTATCATCCAAGTCCTACTATTTTCATTTCACTTAGTGGATTTTGAAACATGCATGGAAGGGTTTACCAAATTTTATGCTATGCTAAATCCTAATAAGATACCCTTATATATTCCTTAGTGTAAACAAAGTAGTTGTAGTATGCTTAGCCCTGCTATATATTGGGATGGGATACATGTTATGACTATATGAAGAGTTGAAAAGATTTATGTTTTATATAATAAAACAAGTACTCAATGAACCACCTGGGTGGACAAGGATACTCAAGCTTGGACAAGGTGGCAACAAAAGGAACCATGTTTATATGGATATCTCTTTTTGTATGTGCACTAGAAGAAAACCACCCAGGGACTTAGAGATTGAACATGTTTCTCGTACAGTGGCTTCCGTATACAGCCACATGCTAAATGGGCTCTGGCTTAGTCAACTACATAGTGGAAGACCCATGCATTAGCATCTTCAGGTTAACTAGAATTGTGTAAGGGAACTTGAAACCCTACATTGGTGCCTGGATGACAAGCTAGCATTGTGTATTGGGAGGACTTCTATGGAAAGATGTTGTCACATTCTCAATCTGCCAGTACTCCATCTTGGTGAGTACTTATCCAGCGGCCACTGGTGGCATCAAGATGAGATTGTGTCATGTGGGTAAAGTGTACAACTTCTGCAGAAGATCAAATTCTAAGTACTTAGCCGTGTCCCCGGTTACGGACAACTCTGAGCAACTAAGGCCTGAAGCTATGGAAGATCTCTACATTCCAATTTCTCAAAGTAAAACTTGATGGTGACAACAAGGGATTTTGAAGCACTTGGAGTTTTCCAAGGAGTTCAAAAATATTTTCGAAATATCAAAACTATTTTGAAAAGATAGGATAAAACTACAATGCTTTCTGCAAATGAGCCTAAACCCTACTTAGCCAAATATGCATATATTGATAGGTTCCACTTATTTCTACATAGTAGTGAAACTTGCCAATACAATTCAAATGTATTGACCCTTGTGGCTGCAACTTATTATGTTGCAGGTTTGTTTGATGTTAGTGAAGTGTGTTGAATAGGATGACAAGTCTACAACCAACTTGATTGCCTGTGGCACTTTGAAGATGAAGGACTCCATGCTATATAGTTATTCTGTTGCATTGTAATGAGATAGCCAAATGAGCTATGTAAGATGTAATGAATTATTTTATTCCTGGTTATAAAGTTGTATTATGACCTTTGTTTCTTGATATTACATCTTAACTATGGATGCTAGCTATTGATCCAGGTACTAGCATTGTAAACACAGGGATCTCTATCTTATTAAAGGTTGGGACCTCTACAGATGGTATCAGAGCACTGTGTTGCCTGTAGGATTGTAACCCTAGGATTGGACAAAAACCCCTTAGAAAAATAGGAGTTGTATTTGTTCCAAACTTATTTACAAACAATCTTGTAAACTCTTTCCTCAACCTTTTTGGTTTTGATTCTACATCTCTTCCTTTTCAAACTTGATGGACAAAGCCTCAACCATGAGCAAAGGACTTCACCAACTCAAATGACTTCAACTTCAACATCATCAAAGACTTCAACTTTATTTGCACCAAGGACTTCAACTTGGATATCACTAAGGACTACAAGTGAGACAAGAAATATTACTCAAGACTTGAAGACTAAGGAAACACAACTTAGAAGAATCATCATCATCTTTGGAGTTTGTAGCCAAGACACAAGAATTTTTCCCAAGGAAACCATGATATCATTCAAGAAGAAACAACAAATAAGGATGGAATAATCTCAAGTGAACCATATAGTTGGACCACCATATTTAGTTTAGATCAAACCCACCAACTTATGTGGTGTAGCAAAAATATTTTGTTGCCTAAAATATGCTAGAATCTTGTTGTTTGAGTGGAATGTTGATTATGATTGCTTGTGTTAATTGTTGTGTGTGAGTAGACTTCTTCCCTAGAAATCTTTTGCCTATTCTAATCCCAATCCAACCCAAACAAATGACTACTCCAAAAGACTCCAACATCAAGGATGGTAACAACAACCAAGAGATACACATGATGTAATCTAGTTGAAAATCTTTTAAGGGTGGTAGTATCCTTGTTGTCTTGAAGCCAACTTGTAACCTCTAGCCTTCCTAAATATCGGGACGACATTCCTTTTAAGGGTGGTATCCTGTCATATCCCAAATTTTTCCAAATTTTGAAATGTGAAAAATAAATAAACAAAAGAAACAATTGTTGAAATTTATGGGGAAAAGAAACTTTTTGCTTATAATTGGAAACATTAAAACCTTGTAAACTATTACAAAAATTTTCCCCCAAATAAAGGTACTCCTTAAAATAAAAATAGCATTTAACAAAAACCCTAAGATCAAGCATCAAGATTATCCATATATCTCCTCTACTTCAAAATTTTAATTTGCAAGGTTCCCCTTCAAAATCTTTTTCACAAACTTCTTGTATTTGAAAATCTATTTTTAATCTTGAAGAATGTTCTCAACCAAAAACCATATATACATATCAACTACTTCATTTACATTTTTCAAACAACCGTTATTGTGTTTTGAACCAAAAAAATAAAAGCAAAGAGTCTCGTTTTAAAATAAGCAGCATAGCTTATGTGAGCTATTTTAAGATTTTATAAAATTATCCTCTCATATTTTCAAACTTTAATTCATGTTTATCCATGTAAAGTGGAACTAAATCGAATCAAATTCAAATAAGAAAAGAATCCAAGTCATTCCAAATATATTGCCCTACAACTAGGCCAATATCGTACACACGCAATCGTACAATAATTGACTAATTAATAATTGAGAAAAATAAATATTTCCAAATATATAAAATTTATGTCCTAAAATATTGCCCATGAATTTACAAACCCGCAGAAATTTGAATCGGTAAATTCGGAGGTATAAATCAAAAGTTACGAAAGAATTAAGAAATAGGAAAAAATCTAAAACGAAAAAAAAATAGAGTGGCCGGCCAGGCCAGCCAAAATGGCCGGCCCAACCAGGCCGATCGGCCAAGACGCCACCAGGAGGGTAGGTGAACCTGTAGGTGAATGAGGAACGAGTGTGCACCTATTTGTATCTAATGCACTTAAATAACCTTTAATTTCCCTCCTAAATTGCACTAAATGTCCCCTAATTCCTCTCCCTCTTTAATCTCCTTTAATCCAGCTCCCATCCCCTCCTATATAAACCCCATTACACGAAAGTTCAAAGTTTTCAACTCATCATACCTCCTTTTTCGTCCAAAATTCTTCCCAATCTTCTCCACCAAAATCGACCTTCAAAACGACCTCGGATCGCGGTGGCTTGAAGACGGAAGTTGTTCCCCTCGTCAAGACGGTTCCATTCCCGCTGGTTTCACCTCGTTTCGTTCATCGAGCAGAGAGAAAAACATGGTCAAAGATTCAGATCTTATAAGGTATAATCCATTTTACGCCCACCTCGTTGCTCCAAACACAATTTCCTTTAAACAGTAGATAAATCTAGTTGTTATCTACAACTTTTATGTAGAAAGTTTTTCCATCCGAGCAACTTTTTCTGTAGTCAAATCTGACATCATCACGACATCAGCATAGTCAACAGTCAACTCAGTCAGATTAGTCAAAGTCAATTTCAATCAATTCCTGAGTTTGACTTTTCCAAATTTTAGTATGAACTTGTATAATTCATAGAAAAATATTTAAAAGTCCAAAAATTATAAATTTGGTATCCCTGAAAAGCTGAGATTCTGTAGAATCCATTTCTGAAATAATATTACTTATTCTCTGTACAAAAATTTGATTTATAAATTAAATGGTTTAATTGGTCATTTTCACCATAAAAATTATATCTTTAGTTCTGTATATCCAAATTTAGCAAATAATATGTCTATGGATTCACAAAAACGAGTAGAACACAGTGGACCCATAATTCGGTATTTTTGAGTCTGTTAAAATCACGTTTTATATAGAACCATTTGTGGACTATTTTGAGTATAAAAGTTGTTGTGTAAATTTTTTAGTGAATCCTTTTGTAGATGGTTGTATATTGAACCCTCTGTACAGTAAGACCAAAATTTAATTTTATTCTAGTATAAATAAGATCGTGGAAATTATTTAGTAAGACCGTACTTTCCAAGTGTTAGAAAATATTGCTAATTTCTACAATTGCACAAATGGTTGCATTTGTAATCTTGAAAATATAAAATGTTCAGAAATCACTTAGTAAATGTTTAGAACCTTGTTATAAAAATTTGTACAATAAAAATTTCCATCTTGCATGTTTGCATACTTTGCATGATTTTTGTGTTGCCATTAGTGTTGATCTTGTGTATGTTTTGTCTTCGTTGTTTTGCTTGATAGATTGTGTTGATTGTTAAGTGTGTTATTTTGAAGAGTGTACCAACACCACCAACTACTAAGGCAAGTGACACTATCATCCAAGTCCTACTATTTTCATTTCACTTAGTGGATTTTGAAACATGCATGGAAGGGTTTACCAAATTTTATGCTATGCTAAATCCTAATAAGATACCCTTATATATTCCTTAGTGTAAACAAAGTAGTTGTAGTATGCTTAGCCCTGCTATATATTGGGATGGGATACATGTTATGACTATATGAAGAGTTGAAAAGATTTATGTTTTATATAATAAAACAAGTACTCAATGAACCACCTGGGTGGACAAGGATACTCAAGCTTGGACAAGGTGGCAACAAAAGGAACCATGTTTATATGGCTATCTCTTTTTGTATGTGCACTAGAAGAAAACCACCCAGGGACTTAGAGATTGAACATATTTCTCGTACAGTGGCTTCCGTGTACAGCCACATGCTAAATGGGCTCTGGCTTAGTCAACTACATAGTGGAAGACCCATGCATTGGAATCTTCAGGTTAACTAGAATTGTGTAAGGGAACTTGAAACCCTACATTGGTGCCTGGATGACAAGCTAGCATTGTGTATTGGGAGGACTTCTATGGAAAGACTTTGTCACATTCTCAATCTGCCAGTACTCCATCTTGGTGAATACTTATCCAGCGGCCACTGGTGGCATCAAGATGAGATTGTGTCATGTGGGTAAAGTGTACAACTTCTGCAGAAGATCAAATTCTAAGTACTTAGCCGTGTCCCCGGTTACGGATAACTCTGAGCAACTAAGGCCTGAAGCTATGGAAGATCTCGACATTCCAATTTCTCAAAGTAAAACTTGATGGTGACAACAAGGGATTTTGAAGCACTTGGAGTTTTCCAAGGAGTTCAAAAAGATTTTCGAAAGATCAAAATTATTTTGAAAAGATAGGATAAAACTATAATGCTTTCTGCAAATGAGCCTAAACCCTACTTAGCCAAATATGCATATATTGATAGGTTCCACTTATTTCTACATAGCAGTGAAACTTGCCAATACAATTCAAATGTATTGACCCTTGTGGCTGCAACTTATTATGTTGTAGGTTTGTTTGATGTTAGTGGAGTGTGTTGAATAGGATGACAAGTCTACAACCAACTTGATTGCCTGTGGCACTTTGAAGATGAAGGACTCCATGCTATATAGTTATTCTGCTGCATTGTAATGAGATAGCCAAATGAGCTATGTAAGATGTAATGAATTATTTTATTCCTGGTTATAAAGTTGTATTATGACCTTTGTTTCTTGATATTACATATTAACTGTGGATGCTAGCTATTGATCCAGGGACTAGCATTGTAAACACAGGGATCTCTACCTTATTAAAGGTTGGGACCTCTACAAATTCAAAATGGGTTCGGAAAAGAGGTTTAAAGCAAGCCTTATTTAAATGTTTAAAGGAATGGCTTATAATTCTTAATTTGTTTTTGAAAACTTTGATCAAGCTTTGGAATTTATCAAACAATCCTATGAACAACCTCAATGGTTTAAAACAATTAACCCCTCTCACTAGAGAGTAACCTTGGGTCAAACTTTGCTTGCATAAAATAATAAGCATACAAATGCTTCTGTTTTGTAAAATTTTGAAAATATTCCTATCATGCTCATGGATGCATGGATGATATGCAAGACTTTGAAAACATGATTTTAGGGATGTTATAAATCTAACCCCCTTAAGGTGAATATCGCCCTCGAGATTCGGATTGGCTAGCAAATAGGTGAGGGTGGTCTTTCCGAAGATCATCTTCTCTTTCCCATGTTACTTCTTCTTCGGAATGATGGTTCCATTGAACCTTGCAGAATTTGATAGTCTTAGTCCGAGTAACTCTTTCTGCAGTCTCAAGAATCTTAATAGGTTTTTCTTCATAAGTGAGGTCATTTTCCAATTGAACCTCCTCCAAAGGTATAGTATCCTTCAAAGAAGTCTCTTCCATCTCTGGATGGCATTTCTTTAGCTGACTCACAGGAAATACATTGTGAACGGCAGACAATGATTCTGGTAATTCAATCTCATAAGCTACTTCTCCTTTACGACTCAGAATCTTAAATGGTCCAACATATCTTGGGGCCAATTTTCCTTTGACTCCAAATCTCTTCACTCCACGAAGTGGTGACACTCTAAGATAAGCTCTATCACCCACTTCATAGGTGACTTCTCTACGCTTAGGATCTGCGTAGCTTTTCTGACGGGACTGTGCTATCTTCAACCTGTCCTTTACAAGCTTGACTTTCTCTTCAGCCTCTTTCATTAGTTCTGGTCCGAAAAAATTTCTTTCTCCCACACCATTCCATAGTAATGGGGTGGTACATTTTCTCCCATAGAGAAACTCAAAGGGTGCCATCTCAATACTAACTTGATAGCCGTTATTGTAAGAGAATTCTGCGTAAGGCAGACTTTCATCCCAACTGGCTCCATAGTCTAGGGCACATGCCCTCAACATATCTTCAAGAATTTGGTTGGTCCTTTCTGTCTGTCCATCAGTCCGAGGATGAAAAGCAGTGCTGAATTCCAATCTCGTTCCCAATGACTCATGTAGTTGCCTCCAAAAATGAGAAGTGAATTGAGTTCCCCTATCAGACACAATACTCTTGGGTACTCCATGCAGGCATACAATCCTACTCATGTAAATCTTGGCTAACTTAGCACTCGTGTAGGTTGTCTTCACGGGTATGAAATGAGCCACTTTAGTTAGGCGATCCACTACTACCCAAATAGAATCATATCCTGACCTGGTCCTTGGCAATCCAGTGATGAAATCCATGCCAATCTTGTCCCACTTCCAATCAGGAATAGGTAGTGGTTTCTGATGTTCCACTTTCACTCTACTACATACATCACACAAAGCAATATGTTCGGAGATGTCCTTTTTGAGATTATTCCACCAAAATCTTTCTTTCATATCCATGTATATTTTGGTGTTACCCGGATGAATGGAATACGGTGAGGGTGCGCTTCTTGTAAAATCAGTTTCCGAAGCTCCGGATCTTGTGGAACGCAGATACGTTTTCCATACCATAAAGTACCCTGTTCGTCTTCATGGAATCCTTTGGCTTTTCCTTTGCCAATCTTTTCCTTAATCTCTTCAATTTCCTTATCCGTCTTTTGGGCTTCTTTGATTTTGTCCAACAAAGTGGGTTGAACATCCAATGACATGAGATGTCCCTCAGGCAAAATCTCCAATCTGAGATCTCTAAATTGGGCACACAGATCATCTGGCAACTCTCCCTTAGTAAGGCCATTCACAAAAACTTTACGGCTTAGAGCATCTGCTATAAAATTTGCTTTACTGGGGTGGTATTGCAAACTCAAGTCATAGTCCTTGATGAGTTCTAGCCATCTTCTTTGTCTCATGTTGATTTCTTTCTGAGTAAAGATATACTTCAAACTCTTGTGATCCGTGAACACTTCACATTGTTTTCCCAAAAGATAGTGTCTCCATGTTTTGAGTGCATGGACAACAGAGGCTAACTCTAAATCATGAGTAGGGTAATTTACCTCATGAGTTTTGAGTTGTCTCGAGGCATAAGCCACAACTTTCCCTTCTTGCATTAGAACTACACCTAATCCATGATGAGATGCATCACAATACACTTGGAAATCCTTCTCCAAATCTGACAAACATAAGACTGGTGCTGTCACTAGTCTCTTCTTCAATTTTGGAAACTGAGTTCACATCCTTCAGACCAAGCAAATTTCTTGTCTTTCTTTAGTAACTCCGTCATTGTCTTAGCTACCTTGGAGAAATTCTCAATAAATCTTCTCTAGTATCCTGTCGAGCCAAGGAAACTACGAACCTCTTTAACTGACTTAGGAGATTCACATTCAGTTACAGCTGACACTTTAGCAGGATCAACTGCTACACCATCTCCTGACACAACGTGTCCAAGAAATCCAACTTCATTTAACCAAAATTCACACTTGCTGACTTTGGCATACAGCTTATGCTCTCTAAGCTTCTCAAGTATCAAACGCAAATGTCCTTCATGCTCTTCTTTGCTCTTGGAGTAGATCAATGTCATTGATGAAACCGACAAAAAACTTGTCAAGGAACTCCATGAACACCTTGTTCATCATATTCATGAAGTAAGCTGGTGCACAATTCAAACCAAATGCCATCAACAATCCATATCTAGTGGTGATAGCTGTGTTAGGTATGTCTTGTTCCCTTATCTTGAGCTGGAAATAACCTAATCGGAGATCATTCTTTGAGAACACACAAGCTCCTTCTAACTGATCAAATTTAAGATCCCTCCTTTGTAAAGGAAAGGATCCCTGTGATTGCAATGCTAGTCCCTGGATCAATGCTAGCATCCACAGTTTAAGATGAAGTACACAGAAACAAAGGTCATTATTACATATCATTCCAGAGGCAACATAGTCTTTTACAACTCCATGGCCACAGGCCTAATACAAGAGTTCAAATATATAATAAGATAAATAAGTCTTCATCTTCATGTGCCACAGGCAAGCATGTAGAGTGTAGACTCATGACTCCTAATCATCATCAGAATATCCTGCAACATCACAAGTTACAGCCACAGTGGGTCAATACATTGGAATAGTATTGGCAAGTGATACCTTAGTAGAATATTGGTGGACTATATTCTATATGCATTTTGGCTAAGTGTAGCTTAGGCTTGCTTTGCTCAAAATAGGTTTTGCCTATCAGTTGAAAACACTAAGTTTTTCTTTGTCAAAACTTTTCCCAAGGAACCACCAATAGACATTGGGGTCCTTCACCCTTGTTCAACCACAAGTTTTACTTAGAAATTGGGATGAGGAGATTCTTGATAGCTTCCATGTCTTGATGCTCAAATTGTCCAATACCAGGGACATGGCTAAGTACTTAGATTCTTCCATCTGCAGAGGTTGTGCACTTTCCCCACAAGACTTGATTTTCACCAAGACAGGACCTTTCAGAAGCCTTCCCTTAGACCAAATGGACGCGCTCCAACCTATCAATCCCACTACCACCAACTGTCCAAATGTCTAAGTTATTGCAACCTATATGATCCAGGCAGAGCCCATATTGCCAAGTGGCTGCACTAGAAGCTTCTTAACATATGGCCTCTCAAATCCCTTTGTTCCTGGGTGGCTTTCCACAAGTCAGATACACAAGGTAAACCATAGAAATGGGCCTTGTGTAACCACTCAACATAAACCATTCCACCCAGGTGTTTCATTCACTTAGTTGTTTTATTAAGCAAAACACAAGTCCAAAGACTTAGAAATATTTTATCATAGCATGAATATTTTACCACCCTTGGTTGCTACTAGCTAGGCTAAGCATGGCATGGATAAACATCTTAACTTAGAAGTTTCTAGCAATTCTACAACTACTAGGATTTACCAAGCATAGCATATAAAGACCAAAATTTATCTATGCAAGTCTAGCAAAAATATTTCTAATGCATATTTGAAAAACATAGGAATAAAATCATGAAGCACCACTTGCCTTGGTAGTTTGGAGAGTAGCTACAATCCTCACAATCACAATCACTATTTGCACCAAAATCTACACATAAAATGATAGCACCAAATCACATACAAAATAGATACAAGCAAAAATATATGGGTGCATGCAATATGATATGTGATGATTTTCTATACTCAACAAGGCAAGTGCACAGTACTGGTTCATAAACAAGTTCAAAACTTGCCAAACAATCTTTATTGGAACATTAAAACATTTCTCAAATAATTAATATACTCAAAATAGGCCTACACATGTTTCTGTAAAAATAACCATTTTAACAGAAACAAAACATTAAACACATTGCATATATGGAAAGGGCTTTCTCTCCTGATTCCATTGATATAAAATTTGTCAAATTTGAACGTGGGAATCAAAAGTTATGATTAAAACAAGTTTAAACATCTAATAGATTCAAATCAGAAATTTAAAATGAGGAACATGCCACGCGGCATTATCTTACTGGCTGGTACTGCTTCGCGCCAAATCACGCTTCTGAGCCGCTGGATCTAACTTAATCGCGCGGCTCTGATTGAATCATACCGCTTCGCCTAAGATCTATCATGACCACTAGATCTAAATCTAACGACGCTCAGCACTTGACCAACAAGTGGCAGCGCTGGCGGCGGCGACAGGCGGCGGCGCGCTCTGACAATGGCGGTGCCGGTGAACTAGGTCGCCCGGGGAGGTGGGAGGATGCTCACCAGAACCGCAGTGATGAGGAGAGGCTCGACGTGTCCTTGGTTGGCGAAGGGGCACTCGGAGTCATCGCGGATTGCTCGTCGGAGTAGTCCCTAGCGGATGGGGCTTCTGTTCATCGATGTTGGCGATGTTCTGGGCCGTGCTAAGACAATGGGAGGGTACCGTTAGATGCGTAGGACGCTGGGGATCTTACGCGTATCAAACAGAGGGCGAGGGGAGGCTGGGACTTACGGGGAAAAGGTCGCCGGAGTTCGAGCAGAAGCGGCGAAGCTCAGTCGTTGACGTTGCCGAGACTACAGGCCATGCGCGAGCAAACGGAAAGTGTCAGTAGATGCGCACGGAGATGTAGAGCAAGCCAGTATGAACCATAGACAGAGGGGCATGCGGTGCTCACTGGAATCGCCCGCCGGAGTGCGTCTGTGCAGCGGCGGTGCAAGTCAAATCGCGGGCAGCCTGGTGGCGCTTCTGGCTAGCTTTGTTGGGGGAAAAGGTCACGAGGGGGAGGGGTTTAAGTAGCCAGAGCGGAGGCGGAAATCACTCGCTGTATCAATGCAATTTAAGCGCGGCATCAGTGCGGGGAAATGGCAGCGATGAGGTGGTCGTCGGCGTTGATTGAGGACGAAGGGTGACGCGGCAGTGAGGGCCCAGTCATCAGCGAGTGGGTACACGCGCGTGGGGTGAGAAACAGAGGGAGAGGGGGAAACCCGGGTGGGCTAGTTGTTGGGCTGATTTCGCTGTTGGGCCAAAAGCCTAGCGCCAGCCTTTTTCCTTTTCCTTAATCTTTTTATTTTTCTGATTACATTTTTAGGAATCATTTTCAAATGTTTTCAAAAGCTATTTGAATTCAAACCTTTTCAGGATTTTTGTAGAGTGCGACATTCATATTTCTGGGCATAAAAACATGTGGTCTCACTGTACAAGCTTGGTTCTTTTGATCAAATAAAATAAAAAGTGACATTGCACTTGGTTTGATCAAGTTTTGAATTTGGTTTCAAATCCATATTGTTTTGTAAACTTTGGTTTATACTCTAGCAATCAAGCAAAACAATCTGAGAGTAACAAGGTTTGATTCATGAACAACAATCTCTCATGGAGAGTAGCATTTGATTTAATGCAGATCACATAAAATAATGAGCTCATATGCTCCTGTTTTTGAATTGATTTTTGAAATGAAACTCTACATGATCATGGATGCATGGATGATATGCATGAGTTTTGAAACATGATTTTAGGGATGTTACAAATCTAACCCCCTTAAGGTGAATCTCGCCCTCGAGATTCGGATTGGCTAGCAAATAGGTGAGGGTGGTCTTTGTGAAGATCATCTTCTCTTTCCCATGTTGCTTCCTCTTCAGAATGATGGTTCCATTGAACTTTGCAGAACTTGATAGTCTTAGTCTGAGTAACTCTTTATGCAGTCTCAATAATCTTGATAGGTTTCTCTTCATAAGTGAGATCACTTTCCAATTGGACCTCTTCCAAAGGTATAGTATCCTTCAAAGAAGTTTCTTCCATTTCTAGATGACATTTCTTAAGCTGACTCGCATGAAACACATTATGAACTGCTGACAAGGATTATGGCAATTCAATCTCATAAGCAACTTCTCCTTTACGACTCAGAATCTTGAATGGCCCAACATATCTTGGGGCCAATTTACCTCTGACACCAAATCTTTTCACTCCACGGAGTGGTGACACTCTAAGATAAGCTCTATCACCTACTTCATAGGTGACTTCTCTACGCTTAGGATCCGCGTAGCTCTTCTGTCGGGACTGTGCTATCTTCAATATGTCCTTAACCAGCTTGACTTTCTCCTCAGCTTCTTTGATTAGTTCTGGTCCGAACAAACTTCTTTCTCCCACACCATTCCATAGCAATGGGGTGGTACACTTTCTCCCATATAGAAACTCAAACGGTGCCATCTCAATACTGGCTTGATAGCTGTTATTATAAGAGAATTCTGCGTAAGGCAGACTTTCATCCCAACTGGCTCCATAGTCTAGGGCACATGATCTCAACATATCTTCAAGAATCTGATTAGTCCTTTCTGTTTGTCCATCAGTTTGAGGATGAAATGCGGTGCTGAATTCCAACCTCGTTCCCAATGACTCATGTAATTGTCTCCAAAAATGAGAAGTGAATTGAGTTCCCCTATCAGACACAATACTCTTGGGTACTCCATGTAGACACACAATTCTACTCATATAAATCTTGGCTAACTTAGCACTTGTATAGGTTGTCTTCACGGGTATGAAATGAGCCACTTTAGTTAGGCGATCCACTACTACCCAAATAGAATCATATCCTGACCGGGTCCTTGGCAATCCTGTAATGAAATCCATACCAATCTTATCCCACTTCCAATCAGGAATAGGCAGTGGTTGAAGCAATCATGATGGTTTCTGATGTTCCGCTTTCACTCCACTACATACATCACACAAAGCAATATGTTCGGCGATGTCTTTCTTGAGTTATTCCACCAAAATCTTTCCTTCATATCCATGTACATTTTGGTGTTACCCGGATGAATGGAATACGGTGAGTTGTGTGCTTCTTGTAAAATCAGTTTCCGAAGCTCCAGATCTTGTGGAACACAGATACGTTTTCCATTCCATAAAGTACCCTGTTCATCTTCATGGAATCCTTTGGCTTTTCCCTTGCCAATCTTTTCCTTAATCTCCTCAATTTCCTTATCAGTCTTCTGGGCTTCTTTGATCTTGTCCAACAAGGTAGGTTGAACATCCAAGGTCATGAGATGTCCTTCAGGCACAATCTCCAATCTGAGGTCTCTAAATTGGGCACACAGATCATCTAGCAATTCTCCCTTAGTAAGACCATTCACAAAAACCTTACGGCTTAGAGCATCCGCTACAACATTTGCTTTACCGGGGTGGTAATGCAAACTCAAGTCATAGTCCTTGATGAGTTCTAGCCATCTTCTTTGTCTCATGTTAATTTCCTTCTGAGTGAAGATATACTTCAAACTCTTGTGATCTGTGAACACTTCACATCGCTTTCCGAAAAGATAATGTCTCCATGTTTTGAGTGCATGGACAACAGAGGCTAACTCTCAATCATGAGTAGGGTAGTTTACTTCATGAGTTTTGAGTTGTCTCGAGGCATAAGCCACAACTTTCCCTTCTGCATAAGTACTGCACCTAATCCATGATGAGATGCATCGCAATACACTTGGAAATCCTTCTCCAAATCTGGCAGACATAAGACTGGTGCTGTCACTAGTCTCTTCTTCAATTCTTGAAAGCTGAGTTCACAACCTTCTGACCAAGAAAATTTCTTGTCTTTCTTTAGCAATTCTGTCATAGGTTAGCTACCTTAGAGAAATTCTCAATGAACCTTCTGTAGTAACCCGCTAAGCCAAGGAAACTACGAACCTCTTTCACTGACTTGGGAGATTCCCATTCAGTTACAGCTGAAACTTTAGCAGGATCAACTGCTACACCATCTCCTGACACAACGTGTCCAAGAAAACCAACTTCATTCAACCAAAATTCACACTTGCTGAATTTGGCATACAGTTTATGCTCTCTAAGCTTCTCAAGTATCAAACGTAGATGTCCCTCATGCTCATCTTTGCTCTTTGAGTAGATTAAAATGTCATCGATGAAAACGACAACAATCTTGTCAAGGAATTCCATGAACACCTTGTTCATCATATTCATGAAGTATGCTGGTGCATTGGTCAAACCAAATGGCATCACGGTATACTCATACAATCCATACCTTGTGGTGAAATCTGTCTTGGGTATGTCTTGTTCCCTTATCTTAAGCTGAAAATAACCTGACCGGAGATCAATCTTTGAGAAAACACAAGCTCCTTCTAACTAATCAAACAAGTCATTGATTCTAGGCAAAGGGTATTTGTTCTTGATAGTCACCTCATTGAGTGAACGGTAATCTATGCATAACCTTTGACTTCTATCTTTCTTTTCCACAAACAAAACTGGTGCTCCCCAAGATGAGGAACTTGGTTGGATAAAACCTTTCTGCAACTGTTCTCCAAGTTGCTTCTTGAGTTCTTTCAACTCATCAACTGACATCTTGTACGGTCTCTTTGCTATTGGTCCAGATCCTGGTAACAAGTCAATAAGAAACTCCACATCTCTATCTGGTGGCATTCCCGGCAATTCTTCCAGAAACACATCCGGATATTCACTCACTATTGGCACACTGTCTATGCTAACCCCCTTAAGAGAACTTAGCTTACTCCCTTTTGATTCAAATTTAGACTTGAATCTAATCCGCTTCTTTTCCGGGGTTGTGAGTGCAACAGTACGATTTGCACAATCTAGTACTCCTTCATACTTAGCCATCCAATCCATTCCCAATATTACATCCAGTCCTTGGGAATCTAGGATTATCAGACTCACCGGAAACTTATGCTTTCCAAATTCTATCACTAGATCCCGGCATCCAAGACTTACTATCATATCTCCACCTGGAGAACTAACTTTTATTGGACACCCAATGTTTTCAGTTGGAAATCCATTTCTATCAACAAATGCTTTTGATATGAATGAATGCGATGCTCCAGTATCAAAAAGAACAAGTGCTGAAATAGAATTGAGTTTGAACTTACCAGCAACAACATCTGGCTCTTCATAGATTTCCTCCACATTGATGTGGTTCACTTGTCCCTTTTGAAAAGGGTTGGGCTTGTTGGGTCCTTCAACTTTCTTTCCTGGGCATTCATTTGCATAATGCCCCATCTTCTTGCACTTGAAACACTCAACCTGACTAATATCCTTCTTGACAGGCTGGTTTCCACTGCCACTTCCACTGTGGTGGCTCTTATATCCACCCTTGTGATTTTTGTACTTGTCATTGTCATGACTACGGTGACTCTTGTTGTCATGATGACGGTTGTGGTTGTGGTGCTTGTTGAATTTCCCATGCTTGTGGGATCCTGAACTCCCACTATCATCATAATGGGAACGCTTGTGAGACGATCCCGAGCTGTGCTTGTCAGAGTGCTTTCTCTTCCTACTTTCAACTTGCTTCATCTTTTTCTCCAAAATAGCAGCCTTGTCACAAAGAGACTGGTATGTGGGAACATATGCCACAGCTAACTGCAGGTTTCAGTTCATCATTCAACCCTTCAAGGAATTTTTCCTTCCTCTTAGCATCAGTGTCAACTTCATCCGGTGCATATCGCGCCAGATTGTTGAACTCCTCAATATATTCAGCCACGCTGCGGCGGCGCTGCTTCAAGTTATGGAACTCTTTCTTCTTCAAACTCATCACTCCGGATGAGATATGAGCAGTACGGAAACCATCTTCGAAGATAGACCATGTCACATCCTCAATGGGAGTGGTGATCTGGAAGTTATCCCACCAAGTGGCTGCTGGTCCTTCCAACAAGTGTGCTGCAAATCTGACTTTCTCTTCATTAGTACAGCCAACTGTTACCAAGTCCTTGTTCACTGAGCGTAGCCAATCATTGGCCACCATAGGATCAGTTGTTCCTGAGAACTTTGCTGGCCTCAATCTCAAGTACCTGGTAAGCATGTCAAAACCCGGTGGGTTGTTCTGATTGTTGTTGTTGTTATTGTTATTGTTGTTGTTGTTGTTGTTGTTGTTCTGATTCTGGATGAACGTAGTCATCATCCGCATCAGCTGAGTCTGAGTTGTCATCATTTGCTGCATCTCAGGGGTGATGTTGTTGTTGTTGGGGTTGGGATTGGCACGACGGGGAGGCATCTGTGGTTTGTTCAATAGAGATAAGAATGAGATACCCATAGATGCTAACATGCACAATACATCACATAAACAATCACCAAACATGCATCATAATAATAATAGTTCAACAACATAAACGACAAGTTTGCAAAGTAAACACACCAATAGCAAGCCATCCACATGATGGATGGCCATTGCGACTCAATAAAAAGCATGATAAATAAATGATAAACGAGTAGTCATCACTACTCCTCGGCATCAATCTCCTCCTCAACAAATGTAAGACCTGCATTCTCCATAGTGGTCTTGTATTCCTCGACATTGGTGGTCAAGGTCTCTACTTTGGCTTTGAGAGCCCTCTTCTGAGAACGAAGCCTCTCAATCACAGTCTGCTGATGCTCGAGCTCGAAGTCCTTGGCCTCCAGTTCTACAGTCATGTCTCGAATCCTCTTGTTCCTGTCTTGGACTCGCTTCTCTTGACTCTTGAACTTTCTGTCCTGACTCTCGAATTTGGCCTCCATCTCCTTGACTATCTCATCTTGCTCCGCGAAGAGCTTGTCCTTCTCGCGAAGCTGCACCTGGAGTTCGTCATTGCTGAGCATGACGTTGGTCCTATCAGTGTCCACGTGCCTAAGAAGAACCTCTAAGTCCTGGAGGTATAGACGAATCGGCTCTGCTGTCTCCCTCGAAGTGTCCTCGAAGTCAATGGCCTCACCATCCTCATCACGTATACCGAAGGTGTGGAAGTGAGTACCTCTAACCTGTCGAGAGTGTCTCCCTAACAGACGTCCAATCAAGTCATGCATGACTACCTCAAGGCCTCTCTCCTTGTCATCGTGCATGAGCTTTAAGATGACTGCCTCCGTGGTAGGTTCAGTCTGGCGTCCGGGCTGATTGACCTTGAAGCCCCAAAGGTCTTTCCTCTCAAACTTGGTGAGGGGAAGCACCATGATGGTAGGAAGAGGGAGATTGAGCAAACCAGTGAGCTCAATAATACGAGGGCCAAAATGAGTTCCCTGGAACTCTTCAACAATGCTGATGGTAACATTAGGCATCTATTTAATAAGATAGGAAAAGTTAGAATCAACACAATTTAAGACAATTCACAAGACAAGGCATCACATGCATAACTTTGGAAATCAAAACACACAAGTCATGGCATACATGTATCCATTACAAACAACCAAGGTTCAACTTATTTTAAACAACAATTTGGAAAATAAAATGATAAGTGTGGTGGTCCAACTAACGAAGTACGCTTACAATCCCATCTCACTTGCCAAGTTGGCTAACAAGGCATCCCTAGAGGCAATCTGTTTATATTGATCACATGACTCCATTGCTAAGTCTATGATGTCTTTCCTTAAAATTTGATTGGTAGCCTCTAGCTCTTGGGTATACTTCTTTTCTTCCCTAAGGTCATTCTGGGTGTTAAGCATTCTGCACTTGATTCTATCACCAAGTTCTTTGATGGCCCTCCAAGCTGCATCCCTTGCTGAATCAAAGAATGTGGTGTGCATCATTGTGTTGGTGACCATGCAGAATCCTGAGTCCTTGTGGTTGTCTTCCTTGTTTTTATACAAGTGAAGTTGCACCCACCAGTACTCAACTCCTTCATCCATCACAGGAAAACCTTTGTACACAGCTGCACCATGTATTCCCATGGAAACCATGAGGTCCTTGAGAGCCTTGGGGAACTCTGTCTGACATTCCAAAGTCATAGTCATGAGTGGTCCCTTCTTCACGGCTTCGTTGATGGAGTTCATCTACAAATAGAGATGAGAAAGAAGATTAGAAAAGTTTACGAGAAGAAAAGACAAGTGTGGAAGTTGTTGAAATTTTTTCCTTAGTGGTTTCCAATCCTAGGGTCATAATCCTACAGGCAACACAGTGCTCTGATACCATCTGTAAGATCCCTCCTTTGTAAAGGAAAGGATCCCTGTGATTGCAATGCTAGTCCCTGGATCAATGCTAGCATCCACAGTTTAAGATGAAGTACAACATAGTCTTTTACAACTCCATGGCCACAGGCCTAATACAAGAGTTCAAATATATAATAAGATAAATAAGTCTTCATCTTCATGTGCCACAGGCAAGCATCTTGAGTGTAGACTCATGACTCCTAATCATCATCAGAATATCCTGCAACATCACAAGTTACAGCCACAGTGGGTTAATACATTGGAATAGTATTGGCAAGTGATACCTTAGTAGAATATTGGTGGACTATATTCTATATGCATTTTGGCTAAGTGTAGCTTAGGCTTGCTTTGCTCAAAATAGGTTTTGCCTATCAGTTGAAAACAATAAGTTTTTCTTTGTCAAAACTTTTCCCAAGGAACCACCAATAGACATTGGGGTCCTTCACCCTTGTTCAACCACAAGTTTTACTTAGAAATTGGGATGAGGAGATTCTTGATAGCTTCCATGTCTTGATGCTCAAATTGTCCAATACCAGGGACATGGCTAAGTACTTAGATTCTTCCATCTGCAGAGGTTGTGCACTTTCCCCACAAGACTTGATTTTCACCAAGACAGGACCTTTCAGAAGCCTTCCCTTAGACCAAATGGATGCGCTCCAACCTATCAATCCCACTACCACCAACTGTCCAAATGGCTAAGTTATTGCAACCTATATGATCCAGGCAGAGCCCATATTGCCAAGTGGCTGCACTAGAAGCTTCTTAACATATGGCCTCTCAAATCCCTTTGTTCCTTGGTGGCTTTCCACAAGTCAGATACACAAGGTAAACCATATAAATGGGCCTTGTGTAACCACTCAACATAAACCATTCCTTCCATTCCACCCAGGTGTTTCATTCACTTAGTTGTTTTATTAAGCAAAACACAAGTCCAAAGACTTAGAAATATTTTATCATAGCATGAATATTTTACCACTCTTGGTTGCTACTAGCTAGGCTAAGCATGGCATGGATAAACATCTTAACTTAGAAGTTTCTAGGAATTCTACAACTACTAGGATTTACCAAGCATAGCATATAAAGACCAAAATTTATCTATGCAAGTCTAGCAAAAATATTTCTATTGCATATTTGAAAAACATAGGAATAAAATCATGAAGCACCACTTGCCTTGGTAGTTTGGAGAGTAGCTACAATCCTCACAATCACAATCACTATTTGCACCAAAATCTACACATAAAATGATAGCACCAAATCGCATACAAAATAGATACAAGCAAAAATATATGGGTGCATGCAATATGATATGTGATGATTTTCTATACTCAACAAGGCAAGTGCACAGTACTGGTTCATAAACAAGTTCAAAACTTGCCAAACAATCTTTATTTGAACATTAAAACATTTCTCAAATAATTAATATACTCAAAATAGGCCTACACATGTTTCTGTACAAATAACCATTTTAACAGAAACAAAACATTAAACACATTGCATATATGGAAAGGTCTTTCTCTCCTGATTCCATTGATATAAAATTTGTCAAATTTGAACATGGGAATCAAAAGTTATGATTAAAACAAGTTTAAACATCTAATAGATTCAAATCAGAAATTTAAAACGAGGAACATGCCACGCGGCGTTATCTTACTGGCTGGTACCGCTTCGCGCCGGATCATGCTTCTGAGCCGCTGGATCTAACTTAATCGCGCGGCTCTGATTGAATCATACCGCTTCGCCTAAGATCTATCATGACCACTAGATCTAAATCTAATGGCGCTCAGCACTTGACCAACAAGTGGCGGCGCTGGCGGCGGCGACAGGCGGCGGCGCGCTCTGACAGTGGCGGTGCCGGTGAACTAGGTCGCCCGGGGAGGTGGGAGGATGCTCACCAGAACCGCAGTGACGAGGAGAGGCTCGACGTGTCCTTGGTTGGCGAAGGGGCGCTCGGAGTCATCGCGGATTGCTCGTCAGAGTAGTCCCTAGCGGCTGGGGCTTCTGTTCGTCGATGTTGGCGATGTTCTGGGCCACGCTAAGACAAGGGGAGGGTACCGTTAGATGCGCAGGACGCTAGGGATCTTACGCGTATCAAACAGAGGGCGAGGGGAGGCTGGGACTTATGGGGAAAAGGTCGCCGGAGTTCGAGCAGAAGCGGCAAAGCTCAGTCGTTGACGTTGCCGAGGCTACAGGCCATGCGCGAGCAAACGGAAAGTGTCAGTAGATGCGCACGGAGATGTAGAGCAAGCCAGTATGAACCAAAGACAGAGGGGCGTGCGGTGCTCACCGGAATCGCCCGCCGGAGTGCGTCTGTGCAGCGGCGGTGCAAGTCAAATCGCGGGCAGCCTGGTGGCGCTTCTGGCTAGCTTTGTTGGGGGAAAAGGTCGCGAGGGGGAGGGGTTTAAGTAGCCAGAGCAGAGGCGGAAATCACTCGCCGTATCAATGCAATTTAAGCGCGGCATCAGTGCGGGGAAACGGCAGCGACGAGGTGGTCGTCGGCGTTGATTGAGGACGAAGGGTGACGCAGCAGTGAGGGCCCAGTCGTCAGCGAGTGGGTACACGCGCGTGGGGTGAGAAACAGAGGGAGAGGGGGAAACCCGGGTGGGCTGGTTGCTGGGCTGATTTCGCTGTTGGGCCAAAAGCCTGGCGCCAGCCTTTTTCCTTTTCCTTAATCTTTTTCTTTTTCTGATTGCATTTTTAGGAATCATTTTCAAATGTTTTCAAAAGCTATTTGAATTCAAACCTTTTCAGGATTTTTGTAGAGTGCAACATTCATATTTCTGGGCATAAAAACATGTGGTCTCACTGTACAAGCTTGGTTCTTTTGATCAAATAAAATAAAAAGTGACATTGCACTTGGTTTGATCAAGTTTTGAATTTGGTTTCAAATCCATATTGTTTTGTAAACTTTGGTTTATACTCTAGCAATCAAGCAAAACAATCTGAGAGTAACAAGGTTTGATTCATGAACAACAATCTCTCATGGAGAGTAGCATTTGATTTAATGCAGATCACATAAAATAATGAGCTCATATGCTCCTGTTTTTGAATTGATTTTTGAAATGAAACTCTACATGATCATGGATGCATGGATGAGTTTTGAAACATCATTTTAGGGATGTTACAAATCTAACCCCCTTAAAGTGAATCTCGCCCTCGAGATTCGGATTGGCTAGCAAATAGGTGAGGGTGGTCTTTCCGAAGATCATCTTCTCTTTCCCATGTTGCTTCCTCTTCAGAATGATGGTTCCATTGAACTTTGCAGAACTTGATAGTCTTAGTCTGAGTAACTCTTTATGCAGTCTCAAGAATCTTGATAGGTTTCTCTTCATAAGTGAGATCACTTTCCAATTGGACCTCTTCCAAAGGTATAGTATCCTTCAAAGAAGTTTCTTCCATTTCTAGATGACATTTCTTAAGCTGACTCGCATGAAACACATTATGAACTGCTGACAAGGATTATGGCAATTCAATCTCATAAGCAACTTCTCCTTTACGACTCAGAATCTTGAATGGCCCAACATATCTTGGGGCCAATTTACCTTTGACACCAAATCTTTTCACTCCACGGAGTGGTGACACTCTAAGATAAGCTCTATCACCTACTTCATAGGTGACTTCTCTACGCTTAGGATCCGCGTAGCTCTTCTGTCGGGACTGTGCTATCTTCAATATGACCTTAACCAGCTTGACTTTCTCCTCAGCTTCTTTGATTAGTTCTGGTCCGAACAAACTTCTTTCTCCCACACCATTCCATAGCAATGGGGTGGTACACTTTCTCCCATATAGAAACTCAAACGGTGCCATCTCAATACTGGCTTGATAGCTGTTATTATAAGAGAATTCTGCGTAAGACAGACTTTCATCCCAACTGGCTCCATAGTCTAGGGCACATGCTCTCAACATATCTTCAAGAATCTGATTAGTCCTTTTCTGTTTGTCCATCAGTTTGAGGATGAAATGCGGTGCTGAATTCCAACCTCGTTCCCAATGACTCATGTAATTGTCTCCAAAAATGAGAAGTGAATTGAGTTCCCCTATCAGACACAATACTCTTGGGTACTCCATGTAGACACACAATTCTACTCATATAAATCTTGGCTAACTTAGCACTTGTATAGGTTGTCTTCACGGGTATGAAATGAGCCACTTTAGTTAGGCGATCCACTACTACCCAAATAGAATCATATCCTGACCGGGTCCTTGGCAATCCTGTAATGAAATCCATACCAATCTTATCCCACTTCCAATCAGGAATAGGCAGTGGTTGAAGCAATCATGATGGTTTCTGATGTTCCGCTTTCACTCTACTACATACATCACACAAAGAAATATGTTCGGCGATGTCTTTCTTGAGTTATTCCACCAAAATCTTTCCTTCATATCCATGTACATTTTGGTGTTACCCGGATGAATGGAATACGGTGAGTTGTGTGCTTCTTGTAAAATCAGTTTCCGAAGCTCCAGATCTTGTGGAACACAGATACGTTTTCCATGCCATAAAGTACCCTGTTCATCTTCATGGAATCCTTTGGCTTTTCCCTTGCCAATCTTTTCCTTAATCTCCTCAATTTCCTTATCAGTCTTCTGGGCTTCTTTGATCTTGTCCAACAAGGTAGGTTGAACATCGAAGGTCATGAGATGTCCTTCAGGCACAATCTCCAATCTGAGGTCTCTAAATTGGGCACATAGATCATCTGGCAATTCTCCCTTAGTAAGACCATTCACAAAAACCTTACGGCTTAGAGCATCCGCTACAACATTTGCTTTACCGGGGTGGTAATGCAAACTCAAGTCATAGTCCTTGATGAGTTCTAGCCATCTTCTTTGTCTCATGTTAATTTCCTTCTGAGTGAAGATATACTTCAAACTCTTGTGATCTGTGAACACTTCACATCGCTTTCCGAAAAGATAATGTCTCCATGTTTTGAGTGCATGGACAACAGAGGCTAACTCTCAATCATGAGTAGGGTAGTTTACTTCATGAGTTTTGAGTTGTCTCGAGGCATAAGCCACAACTTTCCCTTCTGCATAAGTACTGCACCTAATCCATGATGAGATGCATCGCAATACACTTGGAAATCCTTCTCCAAATCTGGCAGACATAAGACTGGTGCTGTCACTAGTCTCTTCTTCAATTCTTGAAAGCTGAGTTCACAACCTTCTGACCAAGAAAATTTCTTGTCTTTCTTTAGCAATTCTGTCATAGGTTAGCTACCTTAGAGAAATTCTCAATGAACCTTCTGTAGTAACCCGCTAAGCCAAGGAAACTACGAACCTCTTTCACTGACTTGGGAGATTCCCATTCAGTTACAGCTGAAACTTTAGCAGGATCAACTGCTACACCATCTCCTGACACAACGTGTCCAAGAAAACCAACTTCATTCAACCAAAATTCACACTTGCTGAATTTGGCATACAGTTTATGCTCTCTAAGCTTCTCAAGTATCAAACGTAGATGTCCCTCATGCTCATCTTTGCTCTTTGAGTAGATTAAAATGTCATCGATGAAAACGACAACAATCTTGTCAAGGAATTCCATGAACACCTTGTTCATCATATTCATGAAGTATGCTGGTGCATTGGTCAAACCAAATGGCATCACGGTATACTCATACAATCCATACCTTGTGGTGAAATCTGTCTTGGGTATGTCTTGTTCCCTTATCTTAAGCTGAAAATAACCTGACCGGAGATCAATCTTTGAGAAAACACAAGCTCCTTCTAACTAATCAAACAAGTCATTGATTCTAGGCAAAGGGTATTTGTTCTTGATAGTCACCTCATTGAGTGAACGGTAATCTATGCATAACCTTTGACTTCTATCTTTCTTTTCCACAAACAAAACTGGTGCTCCCCAAGATGAGGAACTTGGTTGGATAAAACCTTTCTGCAACTGTTCTCCAAGTTGCTTCTTGAGTTCTTTCAACTCATCAACTGACATCTTGTACGGTCTCTTTGCTATTGGTCCAGATCCTGGTAACAAGTCAATAAGAAACTCCACATCTCTATCTGGTGGCATTCCCGGCAATTCTTCCAGAAACACATCCGGATATTCACTCACTATTGGCACACTGTCTATGCTAACCCCCTTAAGAGAACTTAGCTTACTCCCTTTTGATTCAAATTTAGACTTGAATCTAATCCGCTTCTTTTCCGGGGTTGTGAGTGCAACAGTACGATTTGCACAATCTAGTACTCCTTCATACTTAGCCATCCAATCCATTCCCAATATTACATCCAGTCCTTGGGAATCTAGGATTATCAGACTCACCGGAAACTTATGCTTTCCAAATTCTATCACTAGATCCCGGCATCCAAGACTTACTATCATATCTCCACCTGGAGAACTAACTTTTATTGGACACCCAATGTTTTCAGTTGGAAATCCATTTCTATCAACAAATGCTTTTGATATGAATGAATGCGATGCTCCAGTATCAAAAAGAACAAGTGCTGAAATAGAATTGAGTTTGAACTTACCAGCAACAACATCTGGCTCTTCATAGATTTCCTCCACATTGATGTGGTTCACTTGTCCCTTTTGAAAAGGGTTGGGCTTGTTGGGTCCTTCAACTTTCTTTCCTGGGCATTCATTTGCATAATGCCCCATCTTCTTGCACTTGAAACACTCAACCTGACTAATATCCTTCTTGACAGGCTGGTTTCCACTGCCACTTCCACTGTGGTGGCTCTTATATCCACCCTTGTGATTTTTGTACTTGTCATTGTCATGACTACGGTGACTCTTGTTGTCATGATGACGGTTGTGGTTGTGGTGCTTGTTGAATTTCCCATGCTTGTGGGATCCTGAACTCCCACTATCATCATAATGGGAACGCTTGTGAGACGATCCCGAGCTGTGCTTGTCAGAGTGCTTTCTCTTCCTACTTTCAACTTGCTTCATCTTTTTCTCCAAAATAGCAGCCTTGTCACAAAGAGACTGGTATGTGGGAACATATGCCACAGCTAACTGCAGGTTTCAGTTCATCATTCAACCCTTCAAGGAATTTTTCCTTCCTCTTAGCATCAGTGTCAACTTCATCCGGTGCATATCGCGCCAGATTGTTGAACTCCTCAATATATTCAGCCACGCTGCGGCGGCGCTGCTTCAAGTTATGGAACTCTTTCTTCTTCAAACTCATCACTCCGGATGAGATATGAGCAGTACGGAAACCATCTTCGAAGATAGACCATGTCACATCCTCAATGGGAGTGGTGATCTGGAAGTTATCCCACCAAGTGGCTGCTGGTCCTTCCAACAAGTGTGCTGCAAATCTGACTTTCTCTTCATTAGTACAGCCAACTGTTACCAAGTCCTTGTTCACTGAGCATAGCCAATCATTGGCCACCATAGGATCATTTGTTCCTGAGAACTTTGCTGGCCTCAATCTCAAGTACCTGGTAAGCATGTCAAAACCCGGTGGGTTGTTCTGATTGTTGTTGTTGTTGTTATTGTTGTTCTAATTCTGGATGAACGTAGTCATCATCTGCATCAGCTGAGTCTAAGTTGTCATCATTTGCTGCATCTCAGGGGTGATGTTGTTGTTGTTGGGGTTGGGATTGGCACGGCGGGGAGGCATTTGTGGTTTGTTCAATAGAGATAAGAATGAGATACCCATAGATGCTAACATGCACAATACATCACATAAACAATCACCAAACATGCATCATAATAATAATAGTTCAACAACATAAACGACAAGTTTGCAAAGTAAACACACCAATAGCAAGCCATCCACATGATGGATGGCCATTGCGACTCAATAAAAAGCATGATAAATAAATGATAAACGAGTAGTCATCACTACTCCTCGGCATCAATCTCCTCCTCAACAAATGTAAGACCTGCATTCTCCATAGTGGTCTTGTATTCCTCGACATTGGTGGTCAAGGTCTCTACTTTGGCTTTGAGAGCCCTCTTCTGAGAACGAAGCCTCTCAATCACAGTCTGCTGATGCTCGAGCTCGAAGTCCTTGGCCTCCAGTTCTGCAGTCATGTCTCGAATCCTCTTGTCCTGTCTTGGACTCGCTTCTCTTGACTCTTGAACTTTCTGTCCTGACTCTCGAATTTGGCCTCCATCTCCTTGACTATCTCATCTTGCTCCGCGAAGAGTTTGTCCTTCTCGCGAAGCTGCACCTGGAGTTCGTCATTGCTGAGCATGACGTTGGTCCTATCAGTGTCCACGTGCCTAAGAAGAACCTCTAAGTCCTGGAGGTATAGACGAATCGGCTCTGCTGTCTCCCTCGAAGTGTCCTCGAAGTCAATGGCCTCACCATCCTCATCACGTCTACCGAAGGTGTGGAAGTGAGTACCTCTAACCTGTCGAGAGTGTCTCCCTAACAGACGTCCAATCAAGTCATGCATGACTACCTCAAGGCCTCTCTCCTTGTCATCGTGCATGAGCTTTAAGATGACTGCCTCCGTGGTAGGTTCAGTCTGGCGTCCGGGCTGATTGACCTTGAAGCCCCAAAGGTCTTTCCTCTCAAACTTGGTGAGGGGAAGCACCATGATGGTAGGAAGAGGGAGATTGAGCAAACCAGTGAGCTCAATAATACGAGGGCCAAAACGAGTTCCCTGGAACTCTTCAACAATGCTGATGGTAACATTAGGCATCTATTTAATAAGATAGGAAAAGTTAGAATCAACACAATTTAAGACAATTCACAAGACAAGGCATCACATGCATAACTTTGGAAATCAAAACACACAAGTCATGGCATACATGTATCCATTACAAACAACCAAGGTTCAACTTATTTTAAACAACAATTTGGAAAATAAAATGATAAGTGTGGTGGTCCAACTAACGAAGTACGCTTACAATCCCATCTCACTTGCCAAGTTGGCTAACAAGGCATCCCTAGAGGCAATCTGTTTATATTGATCACATGACTCCATTGCTAAGTCTATGATGTCTTTCCTTAAAATTTGATTGGTAGCCTCTAGCTCTTGGGTATACTTCTTTTCTTCCCTAAGGTCATTCTGGGTGTTAAGCATTCTGCACTTGATTCTATCACCAAGTTCTTTGATGGCCCTCCAAGCTGCATCCCTTGCTGAATCAAAGAATGTGGTGTGCATCATTGTGTTGGTGACCATGCAGAATCCTGAGTCCTTGTGGTTGTCTTCCTTGTTTTTATACAAGTGAAGTTGCACCCACCAGTACTCAACTCCTTCATCCATCACAGGAAAACCTTTGTACACAGCTGCACCATGTATTCCCATGGAAACCATGAGGTCCTTGAGAGCCTTGGGGAACTCTGTCTGACATTCCAAAGTCATAGTCATGAGTGGTCCCTTCTTCACGGCTTCGTTGATGGAGTTCATCTACAAATAGAGATGAGAAAGAAGATTAGAAAAGTTTACGAGAAGAAAAGACAAGTGTGGAAGTTGTTGAAATTTTTTCCTTAGTGGTTTCCAAACCTAGGGTCATAATCCTACAGGCAACACAGTGCTCTGATACCATCTGTAAGATCCCTCCTTTGTAAAGGAAAGGATCCCTGTGATTGCAATGCTAGTCCCTGGATCAATGCTAGCATCCATAGTTTAAGATGAAGTACAACATAGTCTTTTACAACTCCATGGCCACAGGCCTAATACAAGAGTTCAAATATATAATAAGATAAATAAGTCTTCATCTTCATGTGCCACAGGCAAGCATGTTGAGTGTAGACTCATGACTCCTAATCATCATCAGAATATCCTGCAACATCACAAGTTACAGCCACAGTGGGTTAATACATTGGAATAGTATTGGCAAGTGATACCTTAGTAGAATATTGGTGGACTATATTCTATATGCATTTTGGCTAAGTGTAGCTTAGGCTTGCTTTGCTCAAAATAGGTTTTGCCTATCAGTTGAAAACAATAAGTTTTTCTTTGTCAAAACTTTTCCCAAGGAACCACCAATAGACATTGGGGTCCTTCACCCTTGTTCAACCACAAGTTTTACTTAGAAATTGGGATGAGGAGATTCTTGATAGCTTCCATGTCTTGATGCTCAAATTGTCCAATACCAGGGACATGGCTAAGTACTTAGATTCTTCCATCTGTAGAGGTTGTGCACTTTCCCCACAAGACTTGATTTTCACCAAGACAGGACCTTTCAGAAGCCTTCCCTTAGACCAAATGGTTGCGCTCCAACCTATCAATCCCACTACCACCAACTGTCCAAATGGCTAAGTTATTGCAACCTATATGATCCAGGCAGAGCCCATATTGCCAAGTGGCTGCACTAGAAGCTTCTTAACATATGGCCTCTCAAATCCCTTTGTTCCTGGGTGGCTTTCCACAAGTCAGATACACAAGGTAAACCATAGAAATGGGCCTTGTGTAACCACTCAACATAAACCATTCCTTCCATTCCACCCAGGTGTTTCATTCACTTAGTTGTTTTATTAAGCAAAACACAAGTCCAAAGACTTAGAAATATTTTATCATAGCATGAATATTTTATCACCCTTGGTTGCTACTAGCTAGGCTAAGCATGGCATGGATAAACATCTTAACTTAGAAGTTTCTAGCAATTCTACAACTACTAGGATTTACCAAGCATAGCATATAAAGACCAAAATTTATCTATGCAAGTCTAGCAAAAATATTTCTAATGCATATTTGAAAAACATAGGAATAAAATCATGAAGCACCACTTGCCTTGGTAGTTTGGAGAGTAGCTACAATCCTCACAATCACAATCACTATTTGCACCAAAATCTACACATAAAATGATAGCACCAAATCACATACAAAATAGATACAAGCAAAAATATATGGGTGCATGCAATATGATATGTGATGATTTTCTATACTCAACAAGGCAAGTGCACAGTACTGGTTCATAAACAAGTTCAAAACTTGCCAAACAATCTTTATTTGAACATTAAAACATTTCTCAAATAATTAATATACTCAAAATAGGCCTACACATGTTTCTGTAAAAATAACCATTTTAACAAAAACAAAAGATTAAACACATTGCATATATGGAAAGGGCTTTCTCTCCTTATTCCATTGATATAAAATTTGTCAAATTTGAACGTGGGAATCAAAAGTTATGATTAAAACAAGTTTAAACATCTAATAGATTCAAATCAGAAATTTAAAACGAGGAACATGCCACGCGGCGCTATCTTACTGGCTGGTACCGCTTTGCGCCGGATCACGCTTCTGAGCCGCTGGATCTAACTTAATCGCGCGGCTCTGATTGAATCATACCACTTCGCCTAAGGTCTATCGTGACCACTAGATCTAAATCTAACGGCGCTCAGCACTTGACCAACAAGTGGCGGTGCTGACGGCGGCGACAGGCGGCGGCGCGCTCTGACAGTGGCGGAGACGGCGAACTAGGTTGCCCCGGGAGGTGGGAGGATGCTCACCAGAACCGCAGTGACGAGGAGAGGCTCGACGTGTCCTTGGTTGGCGAAGGGGCGCTTGGAGTCATCGCGGATTGCTCGTCGGAGTAGTCCCTGGCGGCTGGGGCTTCTGTTCGTCGATGTTGGCGACGTTTTGGGCCGTGCTAAGACAAGGGGAGGGTACCCTTAGATGCGCAGGACGCTGGGGATCTTACGCGTATCAAACAGAGGGTGAGGGGAGGCTGGGACTTACGGGGAAAAGGTCGCCGGAGTTCGAGCAGAATCGGCAAAGCTCAGTCGTTGACGTTGCCGAGGCTACAGGCCATGCGCGAGCAAACGGAAAGTGTCAGTAGATGCGCACGGAGATGTAGAGCAAGCAGTATGAACCATTGACAGAGGGGCGTGCGGTGCTCACCGGAATCGCCCGCTGGAGTGCGTCTGTCCAGCGGCGGTGCAAGTCAAATAGAGGGCAGCCTGGTGGCGCTTCTGGCTAGCTTTGTTGGGGGAAAAGTTCACGAGGGGGAGGGGTTTAAGTAGCCAGAGCGGGGGTGGAAATCACTCGCCGTATCAATGCAATTTTAGCGCGGCATCAGTGTGGGGAAACGGCAGCGGCGAGGTGGTCGTCGGCGTTGATTGAGGACGAAGGGTGACGCGGCAGTGAGGGCCCAGTCGTCAGCGAGTGGGTACACGCGCGTGGGGTGAGAAACAGAGGGAGAGGGGGAAACCCGAGTGGGCTGGTTGCTGGGCTGATTTCGCTGTTGGGCCAAAAGCCTGGCGCCAGCCTTTTTCCTTTTCCTTAATCTTTTTCTTTTTATGATTGCATTTTCAGGAATCATTTTCAAATGTTTTCAAAAGCTATTTGAATTCAAACCTTTTCAGGATTTTTGTAGACTACAACATTCATATTTCTGGGCATAAAAACATGTGGTCTCGCTGTACAAGCTTGGTTCTTTTGATCAAATAAAATAAAAAGTGACATTGCACTTGGTTTGATCAAGTTTTGAATTTGGTTTCAAATCCATATTTGTTTTGTAAACTTTGGTTTATACTCTAGCAATCAAGCAAAACAATATGAGAGTAACAAGGTTTGATTCATGAACAACAATCTCTCATGGAGAGTAGCATTTGATTTAATGCAGATCACATAAAATAATGAGCTCATATGCTCCTGTTTTTGAATTGATTTTTGAAATGAAACTCTACATGATCATGGATGCATGGATGATATGCATGAGTTTTGAAACATGATTTTAGGGATGTTACATCAAACAAGTCATTGATTCTAGGCAAAGGGTATTTGTTCTTGATAGTCATTTCATTGAGTGAACAGTAATCTATGCATAACCTTTGACTTCTATCTTTCTTTTCCACAAACAAGACTGGTGCTCCCCAGGATGAAGAACTTGGTTGAATAAATCCTTTCTGCAACTGTTCTCCAAGTTGTTTCTTGAGTTCTTTCAACTCATCAACTGACATCTTGTATGGTCTCTTTGCTATTGGTCCTGATCCTGGTAGCAAATCAATAAAAAATTCCACATCTCTATCTGGTGGCATTCCCGGCAATTCTTCCGGAAACACATCCGGATATTCACTCACAATAGGCACACTGTCTATGCTAACCCCCTTAAGAGAATTTAGCTTACTCCCTTTCGGTTCAAAGTTAGTCTTGAATCTAATCCTTTTGCTTTCTGGTGTTGTGAGTGTGACAGTATGGTTGGCACAATCTAGCACTCCCTTGTGCTTAGTCATCCAGTCCATCCCCAAAATTACATCCAATCCTTGGGAATTTAGGATTATCAGATTAACGAGAAACTTATACTTCCCAAACTCTATGATTAGATCATGACATCCTGAGTTCACTATCATTTCTCCGCCAGGAGAACTTACTTTTATAGGACACCCAATAGTTTCTGCTGGAAGTTCATTTCTTTCAACAAATACTCTCGATATGAATGAATGTGATGCACCAGTATCAAAGAGAACAAATGCTGGAACAAAATTGAGTTTGAACTTACCAGCAACAACATCAGGTTCCTCATAGATTTCTTCCACATTGATGTGGTTCACCTGTCCCTTCTGGAAAGGGTTGGGCTTGTTGGGTCCCTCAACTTTCTTTTCTGGGCATTCATTTGCATAATGCCCCATCTTCTGGCACTTGAAGCATTCAACCTGACTAAGATCCTTCTTGACAGGATGGCTTCCACTACCACTTCCACTTCCATTGTGGTGGTTCTTGTACCCACTCTTGTGATTCTTGTACTTGTCATTGTCATGACTACGGTGATGCTTGTCGTCATGATGACGGTTGTGGTTGTGGTGGCTGTTGTACTTTCCATGCTTGTGGGATCCAGAACTCCCAATATCATCATAATGGGAACGCTTGTGAGACGATCCCGAGTTGTGCTTGTCAGAGTGTTTCCTCTTCCTGCTTTCAACCTATTTCATCTTGCTCTCCAAGATGGCAGCCTTGTCACAAAGAGATTGATAAGTGGGGACATAGGCCACAGCTAACTGTAGATTCAGTTCATCGTTCAGTCCTTCGAGGAACTTCTCCTTCATCTTGGCATCAGTGTCAACTTCATCCGGTGCATAACGCGCCAGATTGTTGAACTCCTCAATATACTCAGCCACGCTGCGGTGGCGTTGCTTTAGATTATGGAATTCCTTCTTCTTCAAGCTCATCATTCCGGATGAGATGTGAGCTGTACAAAAATCATCTTCAAAGATAGCCCATGTCACATCCTCAATGGGAGTGGTGATCTGGAAGGTATCCCACCAAGTAGCTGCTGGGCCTTCCAACAAGTGTGCTGCAAACCTGACTTTCTCCTCGTCGGTACAACCGACAGTTACCAAATCCTTGTTCACTGAACGTAGCCAATCATTGGCCACCATGGGATCAGTAGTTCCTGAGAACTTTGCTGGCCTCAGTCTTAGGAATCTGGTGAGCATGTCAAAACCTGGTGGATTGTTCTGATTGTTGTTGTTGTTGTTGTTATTGTTGTTGTTCTGATTCTGCATGAAAGTAGTCATCATTTGCATCAGCTGTGCTTGTGCTGTCATCAGCTGCTGCATCTCTGGGGTGACGTTGTTGTTGTTGTTCGGGTTGGGGTTGGCACGTCGAGGAGGCATCTGTGGTTTTCAATAAGGATAAGAATGAGATACCCATAGATGCTTATTATGCACAACACAACACATAGACAATCACCAAACAAGCATCAAAATAACATAAGGTTCAACGACATAAACAACAAGTTTGAAAAAGCAAACACACCAATAGCAAGCCGTCCACATGTTGGATGGTCATTGCGACTCAATAATCAAAAGCATGGTAAATGACAAATAAACGAGTAGTCATCACTACTCCTCTGCATCAACCTCCTCGTCGACAAGTGTAAGACCTGCATTCTCCATAGCGGTCTTGTACTCCTCGACATTGGTAGTCAAGGCCTCTACCTTGGCTTTGAGAGCCCTCTTCTGTGAAAGAAGTCTCTCAATCACACCCTGCTGATGCTCGAGCTCGAAGTCCTTGTCATCTAGTTCTGCAGTCATCTCTCGAATCCTCTTGTTCCTATCTTGGACTCTTTTCTCTTGACTCTTGAACTTTCTATCTTGACTCTCAAACTTGGCCTCCATTTCCTTGACTATATCATCTTGCTCCGTGAAGAGCTTGTCCTTCTCACGAAGCAGCACCTAGAGTTCATCATTGCTAAGCATGACGTTGGTCCTATCAGTATCTAGGTGCCTAAGAAGAACCTCTAGGTCCTGGAGGTATAGACGAATCGGCTCTACCGTCTCTCTAGCAGCATCCTCAAACTCAATAGCCTCACCATCCTTGTCGCGTCTTCCGAAGGCGTGGAAGTGAGTACCTCTAATGTCTCGAGAGTGTCTCCCTAACAGACGCCCAAGTAAATCCTGCATGACTACCTCTAGGCCTCTCTCCCTGTCGTCATGCATAAACTTGAAGATGATTGCCTTTGTAGTAGGCTCAGTCTGGCGTCCTGGCTGATTAACCTTGAAGCCCCAAAGGTCCTTCCTCTCAAACTTGGTAAGGGGAAGCACCATGATGCTAGGAACAGGAAGATTGAGCATACTAGTGAGCTCAATAAGACGAGTGCCAAAACGAGTTCCCTTGAACTCTTCGGCCGTGCTGATAGTAACATTAGGCATCTATTTTTTATAAGACAAAGAGAAGTTAGAATCAACATCAATAGAAAATTCACAAGACAAGTATCACAATCATATCATTGACAAACAAACACACAAGTCATGGTATACATAAATCCATTACAAGCACCCAAGGTTCAATATAACTTAATCAAAATTTTGGAAATATAATGATAAGTGTGGTGGTCCAACTAACAAGGCACATTACATCTCTCACTCTCTAGTCTAAAGGCTATCAAAGCATCCTTCTATCAATAGAGATGTGAAAGAAGATTAGAAAAGTTTACGAGAAGAATAAGACAAGTGTGGAAGTTGTTGAATTTTTCTTCCTTAGTGGTTTCTAATCCAATCCTAGGGTCATAATCCTATAGGCAACACAGTGCTCTGATACCATCTGTAAGATCCCTCCCTTTATAAAGGTAAGGATCCTTGTGATTGCAATGCTAGTCCCTGGATCAATGCTAGCATCCATAGTTTATGATGAAGTACATAGAAACAAAGGTCATTATTGCATATCATTCCAGAGACAACCATAGTCTTTTACAACTCCATGGCCATAGGCCTAATACAAGATTTAAAATATAGAATAAGATAAATAAGTCTTCATCTTCATGTGCCACAGGCAAGCATGTTGAGTGTAGACTCATAACCCCTAATCATCATCAGAATAACCAGCAACATCACAAGTTACAGCCACAGTGGGTCAATACATTGGAATAGTATTGGCAAGTGATACCTTAGTATAATATTAAGATCTAAATACTATACGAATTTGGCTAAGTGTAGCTTAGGCTTGCTTTGCTCAAAATAGGTTTTACCTATTAGTTGAAAACACTAAGTTTTTCTTTGACAAAACTTTCCCAAGGAATCACCAATAGAAATTGGTGAACCTTCACCCTTGTTCAACCACAAGTTTTAACTTAGAAAATTGGGATGAGGAGATTCTTGATAGCTTCCATGTCTTGATGCTCAAGTTGTCCAATACCAGGGACATGGCTAAGTACTTAGATTCTTCCATCTGCAGAGGTTGTGCACTTTCCCCACAAGACTTGATTTTCACCAAGACAGGACCTTTCAGAAGCCTTCCCTTAGACCAAATGGACGCGCTCCAACCTATCATACCACTACCACCAACTTTCCAAATGGCTAAGTTATTGCAACCTATATGATCCATGCAGAGCCCATATTGCCATGTGGCTGCACTAGAAGCTTCTTAACATTTGGCATCTCAAATCCCTTTGTTCCTGGGTGGCTTTCCACAAGTGAGATACACAAGGTAAACCATAGATATGGGCCTTGTGTAACCACTAAACACAAACCATTCTTTCCATTCCACCCAGGTGTTTTATTCACTTAGTTGTTTTATTAAGCAAAAACACAAGTCAATGACTTGGAAATATTTCACATAGCATGAATAATAAACCACCCATGGTTGCTACTAGCTAGGCTAAGCATGGCAAGGCAAGAATCATAACTTAGAGCAAATTCTAATATTACTACAACTACTAGGATTTCCCAAGCATAGCATATAGATACTTAGCAAAATATTCATGCAAGTCCTATACAAAATATTTCTAATGCATAGGTGAAAATATAGGGATAAAAGCATGAAGCACCACTTTCCTTGGTAGTTTGGGGAGTAGCAACAATCTTCACAACCACAATCACTATTAGCACCAAAATCTACACATAAAATAATGGCACCAAAATCACATATCAAAAATATACAAACAAAAATATATGAATGCATGCAAATGCCATGTGATGATTTTCTACTTCAAACAAGACAAGTATACAGTACTGAAGCATAAACAAGTCCAAAACACACCAAATAAACTTTATTTGATCTTTAAATCATTTTTCAAATAATTACTATACTCAAATTATGCCTATAAATGTCTCTGCAAAAATAACCATTTTTACGGAGGCAAAACATTAAACACATTGCATAAACAGGTAGGATTTTCTCTCCTGATTCCAATGATATAAAGTTTGCAAAATTTGAACGTGGGAATCAAATGTTATGAATTTTGCAAGTTTGAATCACTGATAGATCAAATTTCTGTTTTTAAATCTAAACTCAGGCCACGCGGCGTGTTCTGATTGGCCCGTACCGGTTCGCACGGATCGATCGATGAGGGTTATTGGATCTAAATGAAAACACACGGTCAGATCTAACGCGTACCCCTTCGCTAAGTGAGACGGCTACGGATCAAACGACCAAAGATTGGCGGCGCACGGCGACGGTGAGCGGCGGCGCGCTCAGTCTACGGCGTCGCGGTGGCTATATAGGGGGCTGGGGTGAGTGGAGGAGATTACCAGACTCGCAGAGGCGTTCTGGAGCTCAACGCAGCCGTGGTTTGTCAAGGGGCGCACGGACACGGTGGGAATTCCTCGCCGGAGTGGAGCCTGACGTCAGGTGCGGTTGTTCGTTGTCGTTGCCGGAGTTGTAGACCATGCCAGAGTGAAACAAGCGATGTGTTAGATGCGCACGAGTCTGGCAAATATATGAGCATCAAAAATAAAGACAGGGGCGGTCGGGAACTACCAGGAGACATCACCGGAGTTGAGACAGACGGCGACGCTTGCTTGACGTTGAGGTTGCCGACGAATGGGAGCGCGCGCGGGCGAGTGGGTGATACTGGCAGGTGCAGAGGGAGATGGGGAACTTGCTCGTGGTGTCAGGAAGGTAAGGGGCGACGGTGGTTGGCCGGAAGTCGAGCTGGAGCTCGTCGGAGCAGTGGGTGGTTCGGGGTCGATTCCGAGCAGCCTAGGGGCAGAGAGAGTGGCGACTGGGAAAAGGAGGGGAAGACGCAGGCAGTTAAGTATGCAAGGTCGGGGGAGATAATTACTCGCGCAATCAATCAGATTGATGCGAGGTTCACCGGAAACAGTCGGCGTAATTTGGGGAATAAGGGGTCGCGGGGTGGAGACGACGACTGGCGGGTGGGGCCTGGCGTTCAGTGAGAGAGAGACATGTGGGGTGGGGTCAAGTCGTCAGCGACTGCGCGGGTTATCACAGTGGTGCGAAACGTTTTCCTACGGGAAGGAACTGCTGGGCTAAATGGGCTGAGTGGCTAGGTTGGGCTAGATTAGCTGGTCTGCTCTATTTTTTTCTCCCTTAAACCTTTTTATTTTTCTGATTGAATTTCTGGTTTGAATTTACAAGCTCAAACCAAATCTGTTTCAAATGAAACTTTCTCTAAACAAAAGTTTGTTGATTCTTGCATCCTGAGATGTGTAAAACATCTAATCTCACTCAAATTCAAAATGGGTTTGGAAAAGAGGTTTAAACCAAGCCTTATTTAAATGTTTAAAGGAATGGTTTATAATTCTTAATTTGTTTTTGAAAACTTTGATCAAGCTTTGGAATTTATCAAACAATCCTATGAACAACCTCAATGGTTTAAAACAATTAACCCCTCTCACTAGAGAGTAACCTTGGGTCAAACTTTGCTTGCATAAAATAATAAGCATACAAATGCTTTTGTTTTGTAAAACTTTGAAAATACTCCTATCATGCTCATGGATGCATCGATGATATGCAAGACTTTGAAAACATGATTTTAGGGATGTTACAACTACACCAAGTACGATCATCACGTGAGTCGGTGTAGCTTCAAAGGTGAGCATCCATATGGTCATCATATCAAAACATATGGCTCATGCTTAACCTTTCGGTCCGTGTTCCGAGGCCATGTCTGTACATGCTAGGCTCGCCAAGTAAGAACCTTAGTATTCCCGTGTGTAACTGTCTTACACCCGAGATATGCTCGTGGATTCAAGTACACCCGATCATCACGTGATGTCTTGAAGCGACGAAACATTGTCGGTGCATACTTAAGGATGAACACATTCTTATCTTTATATCTAAATGAGGGATCATCTTATTATGCTAATAAAACGTCAAACAAGCAATATAAGATGCAATCAAACATTACATGTTTATAAGTGAACTGATATGGTTCCTGCATATGATCTCCATCATGTGCGCCGTGGTATGATCTCTATCATACCTCTATGTGTAAGGCCAAGGTCTATGGAACCTACACGTTATGTGTGTTGTAAGAGTATCATCTCATACTTCTACTTACAACATCACCATATCATAACACTAGCCTAGCAACAATCTAAACTAGACGCCTCTAATTTATCCATTGCAAGTTTTACATGGCTTAGGGCTTTCGAAGATAGAACCGTTCTTACCTACGAACATGAACCACAACGAGGATAACCAAATTGTTGACAACTTGTTGCAAATTAGATATGGACTATAGTAGGAGAGATAGACACCCGCTGGGCACTTATGCAAAACTAGTTGCATGTCAAGCGGGGAACAGGTCTCATGTGCGAGGACATGTAAAGTTTGTCCGGACCGCTTTATCCCACTACGCCACCAATATCCAAAGTACAACTAAGAAGCAATAAAATGATCATCATCGCCCACATACTCATATGTGTACTACCCGTGCAAAGCATCTATGCATAGATCCGGCTCTGATACAACTGTAGGGTTCGTAGCATAGAGAACAAAAATTTCCTACGATGGGAACAACTATGTACCAAGATCTATCTACTAGATACAAGCAACGGGCAGATATACATTCGTAGGGAACATACCCTTGAAGACCGACAAATCTTAACGAGTCCAAACTCGTGGTTGATGTAGACGATCTCTTGCCGATCTCAAGATCGAGAGGAAGTCCTAGCGCCACAAACCAGCGGCGCATCCGTGCTCGCACACACGTCCGAGGCACCGAGCAACCTCCGCCTCCTCGCTCCAGCAATGCAGCGGAAGCACAACTCTTTCTTGACAAAAAGCCACATGGAACATGTATCTCGCTAGTCCGAGACCATGGGGATAAATAGTAGAGGGGGAGAGAAATCCTTCACGAGGAGGTGTGCTTTGAGAGGATGAGAGGGAGGCCTTTTATAGGGAGAGAGGGGCACCCCAAGGGGCATGGCGCCAGCCATGGTGGCTTCCCCCACCTCTTCCACATTCATGTGGGTGGAGCTCCCACTCAAAATGAAAAGCCTCCACTCCCATAAAAGAGCCTCCACTCAAAAATCCACTCACATGCATTAAATTTCCACCAAATTTAATGCAAGCTCTCATTTAAATAAAACTCTTTTTTTTATTTATTCAGAATTTTTTAATTACTTTAATTAACAAACATTCACATAAAACCCCTTGCTAGTATTCAATTTCACATACAGAACCAGTTTTAGCAATTTCAACCGAAACAGTTTCGGTGTCTAGTGAAATAAATTCCTGCGCTTTCTTTTTTCTTTCTCTGGCATATTATTTTCTCCAAATGGTGTCGGTATGCCTTAAGTGTGTCACCCTACGGTTCGCGAATAATGTAGACATGATCGAGACCCCTCTCCGATCAATAATCAGCAGCGGGACCTGGAGATCCGTACTGACTCCCACATATTCAACGATGACTTCTGTGATCGTGTGAACCTTATACGCATGTAACTCAATCCCTTTGTCTCGCGATATATTACATGTCTGAGATTCGATCATCGGTATCTCCATACCTAGTTTGATCTCGTTATCGACATGTACTATTTTCTTGTTCCCGTGATATAACATTCTAGTGATCAAATCACTTGCTTGGAAGCTAACTAATGTGATATCACCGAGAGGGCCCAGAGTATATCTATCCGTCATCGGATGGAAAAATTACACTATTGATCCATGAGCCTCAACATAACACCTTCGTAGCACTGAACCCATCTTTATAGTCACCCTGTTACGATGTGACGTTTGATGTTATCAAGATACTCTTCCGGTATTAGTGATTGACATGATCTCATGGTCTAAGGACTAAGATTACTTCGTATGATGTTATAGCAATATAAACACAATGACCTTGATCGTAATGCTATACTTCGGATGAATGTTCATCACACCATTACACTAATGTTGTGACCTCGTTATTAACAACATCCAATGTCCATGATCAGGAAACCTTTGATCATCTTGTTAATCAACGAGCTAGTTTATAAGAGAGGCATAACTAGGAACTTCCTTTTTGTTTATTAAACACACATGTATTAACGTTTCCGTATTAATACAATTATAGCATGTAAAATAAACATTTATCATAAATAAGGAATACGATAATAACCACTTTATTATTGCCTCTCGGGCATATTCCCTTCACGCCTCGCCTCTTCGACCTATCTACCACGCTCCTGGTGAGCTACTGGTCCTCGCAGACCCCTCCGTTTCCTCCCTCTCCCCCTATACCATCCTCCCCGCATGAGCCCGACGCCTCCGCCACTGTTCTTCATCGCTGTCGATGCTCTGGCGACCCCCTGCAAGCGACGCCTACCACTTCCTGGTCGCCCGCGACGCCCTCTTTCCAACGTGCCCACTCACGCATCCAGGCGCACAAGGGATCGATGGATCCTTGCTCGATCTGAGAGATCCCCATTGTTGATGTCATGTTAACATCAACATCAGGCAGTAAATCCTTTTATGTTTATTTAACTGTTTTCTGTAAATATTTTCTATAAATAAGAAATCTATGACATGTGGGCCATACCTGTAAGAAATTTAATCTTTTCCAAAAATGTTTTCTGAAATGATTAAACTTATGACATGTGGGCCCAACTTGGAAAATAATTTAAATTTTCCAAAAATGAATTAAAAATGGAGAAATTCATAACTAATTCATTTTAAATCATAAAAATACAAATAATATATCAAAATGTTCAGAAAAATAAGAGCTTTACAATAGCGATATAATCATACATTGTTAACCAACTTTCATGACAAATTTAATTAGAAGAATCAATTGAACCTCATAGGTGATTTCGAGGATCCCCATGTTCTAGGGTTTGGACCTCTCGGACCCTTTTTAAACTAACCAAGCATGTTATAGGGTTCATTTCAACACTACTTAACTTGTCATATCATACATATTGTATGAGCATTGCACATGACATGTGTTGAATGTTGCTTTTCCTTTCCAGTGATTGGTTCTTCGCGAATAGGAACCGAACCCGAGGCTGAAGTCAACGCCACCAAAGAGCAGTACCAGTCCAACAACGGACAAGGCAAGCGAAGCCGCACTCATACATATGGATCCTATGTTTACAAAGTATTTCATTCTCGCCATATGCATTCGGTTCAATAGTCTTTTGTCAGTAGATAGAGTAATCCTATCTGATGCATGTTTCCCTTTGTGAACTGAATACCTGATCCGCTGCTCCTAGCATAAATAGGGTTTGGCTTGAGCATTGCTAGTGACTCAGTTCAGTCAAGATTAGCCATGCTTAGTGGTCTGATGCTGATCATTCAAATGATGCACTAGAGATGCGAATGAATCTAATGCTAGGATGTTGTGATATGATCAGAGATGGATAATAAACATGTTAAGGCTTGTATGGGAGGCCACGTGGGTTATGGTTTTTGTAGTCCCATACTTGCCACCCTTAGGAACCGAGTTCTCGCCTCTTGAACCAAGACGAGCGTACAACCACACGGGGGCCTGGAAACCCCCTCGACTCAGTAACTTGCCTAGTAGATTCCATGATTCACATAGTTTGGGATTTCCATTCGACATACGCGTCTTGGTTGTTCTTGGATGGAGGTGAAGGAGGTGCATTCATAACAGGTAGGTAAGCGTGGCCGGGAACAAGATATGCACGGCATCCGTAATCTTGAACCCCACACATATCATTAGGGACCGGCTTCGGGACTCGACCCGTTACGGCGGCATATCCTTAGTGCGTGACTCATGGTCTCGGTGAAAGCAAGGTAAAGGTCGTGGTCAACCACTCTCTGTCGGCCTTCCAAGGAAGAGGGCTAATAATTTGGCATTAAGAATTGGTTGGTACGTGTGGGTAAAGTTGTGCACCCCTGCAGGGCTATAATATTTTCGAAAAGCCGTGTCCATGGTTATGGACGACTTGGGAACGGATTCTGTGATCATAGAAAACTATAACCGAATGATAAAACTTGGCCAACTAATGTGAGATCCGGAGTACTTCCTCGGGGTTGTTTGAGGGGGTAGTCCGGGAAGAGAGGTTCAGTTGATGATGGTACTTGGTGGATATCAGAGATGACTTCGAAGAGTTAGAGTTGTTGTCTTCTTATCCCTTTTGAAAATGATCTGACTAGACGAGCTTCTTTACCTCCTTGTTTTGAAAACAAACATGGCTTTATGCAAACCAAATCCACTAGCCATAAGTCTTGTGGAGTACACCCTGTAGTTAGCCTTGCCTCGTTGATGTTTTTCTACAGATGAAGCTACTCCAACTGAAGGTGGTTTCTACGTCGAAGTCGACGAGTAGTCGGGATTCCCGGGCAGCAGCCTAGGATCTATGGAAGGGTCGCTACTTATGTTTAAGGCCTCTTAGGACCTTTGCTCAGTTTGTTGTTTAGAACAACTTGTTTGCTTCCGTTGGTTTGATGTAATGATGGGTCTGTGACCCTTGGCTTGTATGACTGGTTTATAACTCTCTTAAGAGTTTACCTTATTAATGTATGGTTTGTATGTTCTGTAATGTTACCGATCATTCCCTGCGCGCTTCAGAATTTAGGTTAGGCTTATATCAGATGAGGATCTGGTATTTGTCTAGCCCTGATCCCGGGTTGTGACAGATTTTGGTATCAGAGCAGGACTGCCTGTAAGAAACCCTTCTAGCCGTCGATGTTGAGTCTAGAGTTTGAGAAAACTATCTGAAAGATAAAAACTATTTGCAAAACTCTGAATAGGACTCTTTTTACTCCTTATCCAAGGTTGTTCTATTGCTGAGTTACCTTATCTCATTTGCTTTGCAAAGTTTTCACTTCGCGTCTATCATTTCAACCTTTTAGGATATACGGGTTCGGGTTGTTTTCCCTAGTACTCCGTACTTGGTTGCAAGGTTCGGAGTTTCCAAGATATATTCGTGCAACTAAAGCATTGTTTTTCAACTTTGCTAAGGATGCCTATAATCCCACTCTCCATTATTTCGTGACTTGTTGGTATCATATCATGCTTGCATTCCATTGTTATGGTTTGTATCTAAGTTGGTAGCGTACACATTTCGTATGCTTGTTCTACTGCCATACTTAATGCATTGATATAATATTCATCCATATGTTCACCTTTACCATGATCATTCGATATGGTTTTTGTCATCCTTCGATGTACCCTTTTTGGTGAATCCATTCTCATGGTTTCTGTTTTTTCCTTAGGATGTCGTCTGGTACTCGTGGTTCTGTTGGTCGTCGAGGAAACAACAATGTTGAACAGGAATTTCCGCCACCACCCACAATGGTCGAGGTTCTCAACAACATTGAGACCAATCATCTGAGGAATGAACGCCTTCTAGAGTGTGTGGTGCAGAACACTGAACGTCGTCCCGACGACTGTGTCACACTTGGAGATTTCATCTGCTCTTTTCCTCCAATCTTCACCCACCCCAAGGAGCCACTTGATGCTGATGATTGGCTTCACACCATAGAGAGCAAGTTCAATGCTCTCCGTGTCCGTCCCGATGATCGCGTCAACTTCGCCACCTATCAACTCGAAGGTGAGGCTGGTGTTTGGTGGGAAGGTTTTCTGTATCTGCAAGCTCAGGGACATGTTGTTACTTCGGAAGAGTTTTTTGTAGCATTCCGTGCCTCTTATATCCCTAAGCCCATCATGGATCTCAAAAGGAGGGAGTTTATGGATCTGACTCAGGGGCGCATGGATATTGAAACATATGGGCGTGAGTTTACTTGCCTAGATCGGTATGCAACTAGGGATGTGACCAATGATGAAGATAAGCAAGAGCTATTGATGACCCACAAGTATAGGGGGTGTATCACAGTACTTTCGATAGATAGGAGTGTCGATCCCAACGAGGAGCCGAAGGTGTTGACTAGTGGTAAGGAGCAGGAAATCCCTGTGAATACTTAGCAAACAGATTTTTAGTGGTTTTCTGATAAAGCAACAAAACAAAGTGCAAGTAACAAAGAACAAACACAGCAAGTGGCCCAATCCTTTCTTAGCAAAGGACAAGCCGGTGGAAATACTTATAAGGACCAAACGTTCTCGAGGACACATGGGAATTCTGTCAAGTGCTTTCGCTTCAAATAGGTGAGTACTCTTCTTTGGTGTTGTAAGTGTTGTGTGGGCGAACCTATGCTAATGTACCGACCTTACTTGGACAAATATATACTTGTGATTAAACCCCCTGCAAACATCCGTAACTATAGGAAAGTAATTAAGATATAAATCTAACCACAGCCTTAAACTCTGAGATCCTACACTCCCTTGTGCAAAGGTGTCCTAACGGGGGTTCAGGTTTCTGTCACTCTGGCAACCCCACAATTAGTAGCCAAATACACAATGCATTCCCCTAGGCCCATAAATGGTGAAGTATCATGTAGTCGACGCTCACATGACACCACTAGAAGAATAGCACCACAACTTAAATACTAAACCATTGAATAATAACTCAACACAAATCCACTAATAACAACATGACTTCTCCCATGTCCTCAAGAACTAAACGAACTACTCACAAGACATCATATGGATCAAGATCAAATATGATATGATAATGGATAACAATCTAAACATAAAAATAATACAATGGTTCCACTCATAAGCATCAACTATAATAGTAATTAACACCGGGAAAGTTTCCCCTAAGAACTGAAGCAATATCCAACACAATTGTTACAGCAGGACGAAGTGGTGATGATGGTGCTGGTGGAGATGATGGTGTGGATGATGATGATCCCGATGAAGCCTATCTTGACGATGGTGTTGATGGCGACGATCTCCCCTCTCCGGGAAGGAATTCCCCTGGCAGAAATCTATCTGCCGGAGAGATCTTTCTCTCTCGGTGTTTTCTACCCCGCAGAGTCAAGGCGGCGGGAATCTATCTATGGTCGCCTCCTAGCCTTAGGGTTCCGTAGGGAAGATATAGGTGAAGGGGCGGAGTCGGGAGCCGGGTAGTGGGCCACACCTGCCCTAGGCACGGCCCAGGGTGGGCCCGCGCCTAGGGGGTGTGGGCCCCCTACGACCCTTCTTCGCTCCTCCTTCTGGCTTCCTCAATCTTCTGGAAAAATAATATTTTCCCATATATTTCTGGTATTTTTCTGATCTTCGTGAAATTGCATCAAAACGCCTTATTTTCCATCAGAATCCAGACTCCGGCAGTCCATCCTCCAAGAATCATGCAACATGCATAAACAGATGAAAAGCCATAAATAATACCTCATAATCAGACAAATATCAATGAATAGAGGTAGATTATGATATAGAATGGTGATGGAAATTGGGCGTATCAACTCCCCCAAGCTTAGACCTTCGCTTGTCCCCAAGCAAAAACTGAGCTCAGTAAACATGTCCACAGGTTTATGGAGTGAAGTGTCGATAAAATAATACGAACAAGAAGCATCACACTTACCATTACACACCTCATAGAAGAAATAAACTCACCATTATATAACTTAGCTTGCAACCAAGTACAATAGTCACGATAGAGATGCATAAGGATAAATCATAATTGGAATTGGCAAACTTGTTCTTGGTTAGAGAACTCCCGGCAAACAGGTTCACAAAAAGCTTTTTGTAGAAGTTTTCAACAGGAGCACTCTTTGCTCAAAAAGGTTTTTCAGTGAAGGCTTTCAAATTAATACTCAATAGATAAAAGTTTTGTGCAAACAAGGAAGATAAAGGACATGATTGAATAAATCACCATATGAATGCTTGCCACACAACAACTCAAATGCTTGCTGGAGATAGAGAGGGAGTAGGTTTACTGACTCAACTTAGAAAATAGGAGAAAGGTCCCTTCATAGAGGGTAGAAGGGATTACAAGTAATAAAGAGCTTTCAAAAGATTATGGTACTTACTAGCTTTGAGCCCTCATTGCCCCTATCATAGGCATCTTGAGATGATTAAGGTTAAAGTGCACAAAGATGGAGTATATGCTTGACGAAATATAAGTTGGCAATCTCATGTCCCTTGAATATGAGGGCCACTCCTCATGCTACTCAACTTTGGTCACTGGTAAGTTATTGTCATTGTAAGTACATCCGTATCATAGAGAACTGCCAACGGGGTACCCCTTGCACATGGTATAGGAGCTATACCATAACCAAAATGACAAGGCAAGCAGACAATGAGCATCTCAGCGATATTTTTATTTACTATGTGCATAGCCTTTCATTGAGGATGCTTCACGGATAGATCACTATGGTGATGCTGCATGTTTCCACCATGATTAGGCATGGCTTAGGCTAGCAGCCCAGGAGTTTCTCTAACACAAAATACAGACTCCATGGACTTACAAGTTCCCTCTTTATTTCACACCATTGACATCCATAGACAAAAGAGCATGATATCAACTGAGTACAAAGTACAGGTGCAATGTTGAAAACATTCCCCGTGACAACATGGTTCTGCTAATTGCAACATATAGATGCAAGCATATACAACTTCGATGACACAATGGTTCAAGTCTATTAGGGGCAAAGAAATAAGGTGTGCCATCAAGTTCGTGAGAGATTTACTAACTAGTTTTCACATAACAAAATAATTTTTAATTCGAAAGGTAGATGAAGTTTGAGAATTTGCTTGGAATAGAAAAAGCTACTAGGTAGATATGGTGGACACAAGTGGCAAAGGTTTTGGTTCAAATAGATTGGAAACATGAGAAGTATGCCTTCTCAAAATAGGTTTTTGGCTAGCAAGGCTGGGAAGCAAGCAAGAGAGTTGAAAGAAACAAGCAAACATACATTTAATAAAGCCAAACATGCAATCTTCCTTGAAGACACAAAATCTCTTAAATAGAGAATACTAAGCTTATGAGCCAACAAGAAAGAAAAATAAATGATACAAAATACCTATAAGCTTTTTCTCTTTTCTTTCAAACATAAAAAAGTATTTCTACTGACCAGAACTTGGGTTGCAAAAACCAATTTAGATCCACTTGATGCTCCCAAAGTGATGCCAATACTGATCAACAAGATCCATCATATAATAGAGATTGCAAACTAAAATAAGAAGTGCAAAAAGTAAAAGATGAAACTTCTCATTAATATTCCAATAAAGGCACTCACACCAATGGATACATAGATAATCAACTAAAGGAGAGATACTTCCACATGCAAACCAAACTATAAGATAACACCTCTACCAAAGATATGAATCCACTAAAAAGGTAAAAGATAAAAGATAATGGTGGTGATACCGCGGCAATCCCCCAAGCTTGGAACAAGCCAAGGGGATGCCAAACCTGATGATGAATTACTCCTTCGGTGGTGGTGGTGTTTTCTTGTCATTATAAAACTTCCAAGGCAATGGTTCCCCATCCAAAAAGGATGTCCCTGTCTCTGCAATCCTGAAACTAGCAGCAGAGCTTATGCGATCGAACCTAGCCTCATACTCATAGTTTTGATTTTGTATGTCGTAGAGCTGTGCTTGTAATTGGTTGGTGGTCTGACGGAGTGAGAAGATTTCTTCTCGGAGCTCAGACACCTCCTCCTCGTGTTTGATGATGAGTTCTGAACTTATCTTGTGAATAACATCCACTTCGTGTTCCGCCATCTTCTTGTACCTAAAAACCTCCTGCTCCAATGCTTCCATCCAGTCTTCCAGACTTCCTTCTCCCTTGGGGCCTTGAAATTCTTTCATCTGTACCTTCCCATATTTGAGAATCATCTCCTTGGGATGAATCTTCAACTCATACATGTATGGGTTGAGGACATCCGCAGAGGAATCCTCCATGGGTGATCCAGAGGAAGACATTGTAGCTCCAAAACTGATAATTTGCCTGGCAGAAACAGATTGAAACAAAAACACGACGAGAACTCGATGCAAGAACCTCGAGGAATTCGGGGGGTTATATATTATGAAGTTTCAAAGCATAAGGAAGGTTTTTACACGAAAACGAGGTGGAGTCGGAGCTCGGGGGAGGCACACCCCCTGCAGGCGCGGGGCAAGGTGGGCCCATGCCTGGAGTGGGTTTAGCCACCCCGGCCTCCGGTTCCTCCTCTGTTCCGTCTCGTAACTTCCCTTATGTATTAAAAACATCAAAAATATAAAAAAATGGGGTTTCACGAACCTTCTGTTTTTCACCACTTTAACCTATTCAAGGACTAACTCTGCAATTTCTGGTGTTTGGCTTCTGATAAATTCTTCTGGAGTCACCATTTGAATAACATCCACATCTTCATTATAAGAATCTCCAGAAATATAATGTTTTAGTCTTTGACCATTAACCACCTGTATTGTGTCATCCTTCAGAGAAGAAATTTTGATGGCACCTGAATGGTACACTTCTTTGATAACAAAAGGTCCTTCCCATTTTGAGAGTAGTTTCCCTGCAAAAAATCTGAGATGGGACCTATACAAAAGAACTTTCTCACCATCATGGAACTCCCTTTTGAGAATTCTCCTAGCATGCCATCTTTTTTACTTTTTCCTTAAAAAGCCTAGCATTTTCATAAGCTTCACCTCTCCACTCATATAGATTACTTAAGTCGAGCAGTCTTTTCTCACCTGCAAGTCTAAAATCTCTATTCAACTCTTTCACTGCCCAATAAGCTTTGTGTTCTAATTCTAAAGGCAAGTGACAAGCTTTCCCATAGACCATTTTGTAAGGAGACATCCCCATAGGATTTGTATAAGCAGTTCTATAAGCCCACAAAGCGTCATTCAACTTTTAGCCCAATTTTTTCTAGATCTATTGACAATATTATGCAAGATAGATTTAATTTCCCTATTGGAAAGTTCTACTTTCCCACTAGTTTGGGGGTGATAAGCTGAAGAAATTATATGGTTTACATCATACTTAGCGAGAGTTTTTCTAAAACCCCCATGAATAAAATGAGAGCCTCCATCAGTCATGAGATATCTAGGCACACCGAACCTAGGAAAAATGGCATCCTTAAGAATTTTCAAAGAGGTCTTACCATCATCACTATTTGTAGGTATGGCTTCTACCCACTTTGTAACATAGTCGATAGCAACAAGAATATGAGTGTACCCTTTTGAAGGGGGAAAAGGTCCCATAAGGTCGAATCCCCAACAATCAAAAGGTTCAATAACAAGAGAATAATTCATAGGAATTTCATTGCGTCTAGAAATGTTACCTACTCGTTGACATTCATCACATGATAAGACAAACTTCCTTGCATCTTTGAAAAATGCCAATAAAATCCATATTGTAAAACCTTCTGTGTAGTCCTATCCCCTGCATGATGTCCTCCATAAGCACTGCCATGACATTTTCTCAATATCTCTTGTTGTTCAAATTCTGGAACACATCTTCACATAATGCCATCTACTCCTTCTTTATATAAGTGTGGGTCATCCCAAAAGTAATGCCTTAGATCATAAAAGAATTTCCTTCTCTGATGAGCTGTAAAGGTTGGAGGCAAATATTTGGAAACAATAAAGTTAGCATAATCAGCATACCAAGGACTCTCATGCGGACTTACCCTTATCGCAGCCAACTGCTCATTTGGAAAACTATCATTAACAGGCAATGGGTCAAAAGAAATGTTTTCTAAACGAGATAAATTGTCAGCAACAGGATTTTCAGCACCTTTCCTATCTACAATATGCAGATCAAACTCTTGTAAAAGCAAAACCCACCTAATAAGTCTAGGCTTAGCGTCCTTCTTTGTCATAAGGTACTTGATAGCAGCATGATCAATATGAATAGTAACCTTTGAATCAATAATTGTCACATCCCAAGATTTTCCAAATCTTGTAATGTGAAAAATAAAATAAACAAAATAATTTTTTGTTGAAAATCAGGGTGAAAAGAAACTTTTGTTTCTAAATGGAAACTTAAAATTCCATCTTGAACAAACTTTAATTAAAGTTTGAATCCAACAAAAATCCAAATCAAGAGAAATGCATTCCTCAATGAATGTATCTAGAAATTTGAACACTTGGAAATAAAGCCAAACCCCAAACCCTAATGGAAAAAAATCATTTCCAAGTTATCTCCAAATCCATGGATTTGATCCATATAAAAATTTGGTCAACAAACATTCACAAATGATCAAGAAAGACAAATCTCTAATAAGAACAATTATTTAAATCATGAGAAAATGATATTTGGAATTTATCCAAGTGAAATAAAAGTTGTTTAATCAACTTAAATAAAATAAATCCTCCAAATAAAATTTATGGAATTGAAACTATATTTAATTCCATTGGAATTAAAACAAATACCCAATCTTAAATGATTAATAAATCATATTAAATACTTTCCAAATAATTCAAGATAAATTATTTTGAACCAACTAAACAAATAAAACCTACTGGAAGGAATTGGAAAGTCTAAAGAATTTAAATGGAGGCTTAAAATTATTATTAAATCCTATCTAATTAAAAACTAGAGCCTTTTTTGAATAAATAAAAAACCCCAAAATGAATAAGGTTTTATTCAAAAATTGACATCAGAATATACTACTAATCAGTATTTAAATCTACCCAAAATCTAGCAAAGATTTGAAATCAAATGAGTGTTTGAATTGGTGGTTCAAAATCAAAATAGAAATGAAAAAGGAAAAACAAACTGAACAAAAAAAAATGGAAAGGAAGCAACCCAGCTCGGCAGCCCAGTCCAGGCCCAACAGCCCATCTCTCCACCCCCTCAGAGTGAACCGTTTTTACCTGCGAATCGACCCACACAGACGCTGATCGCTGGACCCCGCTCTCCCTCTCCTTTTCTCACTGACGCCAGACCCCACCACCAGCCCTCTTCTTCCTCACCCGCACGCAAACCTCGCCGGCGGTTTTCTGCCGTTAAACGCTCACGTGAATACGCGTTATTGCCCGCGTTACTCCACCCCGTGACCACGCTATCTTAAACGCCCTTTCCTCCTCTCTGATTACCCTCAGTCCCCGCTTCCCCGGAGCCACCAGGCTGCAGCAATTTCATTTTGCTTTCTCGCTGCTCCGACGAGCTTCACGAGCAAATTCCGGCAGCCCTGCATCGCCCCTTGCCTCCACGACCAAGCTCACGTACTCCCCACCTCGTGGCACACCTCCCAGTGTCGTCCGCTTGGCCGCGCGTGCCCTGTAGCATCGGCAACCTCGACGAACAGAGCTCCTCCACCGTCTGCCTCCACTCCGGCGAACCCCTCTGGTATTTTCTGACCGCGCCTCCTCCTCTCTTTGATGCTCGTGTCTTCGCCATTCTCTTGCGCGTCTAACGCCGCCTTTATCTGGTTTTCCCGTGTCGTGTAGCCTCTCCCCGTCAACAAACAGGACGCACCCGACGTCGATGCTTGCTCCGGCGAGGAATCGCCATCGTCGCCATGCGCCCCTGCCCCTTCTTCGGCCACCTCGAGCATCACCGTGACCCTGCGAACCCGGTGAGACCTCCCAGACCTCCTATCGCTTCCTATATTCGCCATACCGCCATAGTCAGAGCGCCTCCGCCGCTCGCCGCCGCGCCAGCGCCGCCCGTCTTTGACTAGTTGCTAGGAACCGTAGGATTTAGATCTGGCGGCTATGATAGATCCACTAGACGAAGGGGTAAGTTTGGTTTTGTACCGTGCGATGTACTTTAGGTCTGACGGCTAGCATCTATCGATCCACACGAAACGGTATGGCCCAATGAGAAACAGCCACGTGGCCTAGGTTTAGATTTAAAAACCAGAAACTATCCTATTAGATGGTTGAACTTGTAAATTCCATAACTCTTGATCCACACGTCCAAATTTTGCAAACTTTATATCAATGGATTCAGAAAAACAAGCCCTAGCCAACCATGCACTTTTTTTTAGTAAAAAGCTTCTGGTAAAATGTTTGTTTTTGCAGAAACTTATGTATGCTTGTTTAGATTATAAAAATTGTTCTAAAATGATTTTGAGGATAAAATCTTTGGAAAATGGTGTGTTTTGAACCTACTGACCATAGGAAACAAATTGTGGTTTCAAAAATGTATTTGGTGAAACAAAAGAATGAATCTTTGAATTAAACCATTTCTAGTCAAATAAAAATATGGTTTAATTGTTAAAAATGATTTTGGAGGAAAACCTTTGAGAAATGTTTTGGAAATAAACTCTCTGACCCTAAACACAAAGTTTTGTTGTTTGAAAACATATTTTGTGAAACCTATAGAATTTTGCTTTATTAAAAGCATTTCTACACCATATAAAATAATGACTTAGTATAAAAATGGTTTATGAAGTGAAATCTTTTGCAAATGATTTTGTCACTTTATAAAATGATCTTTAGGTGTTTTCAAATGTTTATGAACCATTAGAAACCACTTCTCCAAATAAAACAATCTTTAGCATGCTTGCATGCATTGTTTTGTTATTATTATTTTATGTGTTGAATTGCTTGAATGGTAGTTTGAAATATTGTTTGCTTGATTGAATTGTAGTGACTTGAAGTGTGTGAACATTGCAAAGATCAAGGAGTGAACTTATACTCTCTACCAAAAAGTCAAGTGATGCTTCATACTTTTGTCCCATTATTTTCACTATGCATTAGTGATATTTCTAAGTAGGACTTGCATGGAATTTTTGCTAAGTATAAACTATGCCATGGGAAATCCTAATAGATGAAACCTTAGTAGAAATTTCCTAAGTTAAGATTCCTACTACTATCATGCTTAGCTTAGCTAATAGAAAACAAGGGTGGAATATATATTCATGCTATGGAAAATTTCTAAGTCTGAGGACTTGTGTTTTGTTAAAAAAAACAACTAAGTGAATGAATCACCTGGGTGGATTGGAAGGAATGGTTTGTGTTGAGTGGTTCACAAGGCCCATTTCTATGGTTTACCTTGTGTATCTCACTTGTGGATGGCCACCTAGGAACAAAGAGATTTGAGATGTCAAATGTTGAGAAGCTTCAAGTGCTACCACATGGCATTATGGGCTCTGCCTGGATCATATAGGTTGCAATAACTTAGCCAAATGGACAGTTGGTGGTAGGGGTTTGATAGGTTGGAACGCGTCCATTCTGGTCTAAGGGAAGGCTTCTGAAAGATCTTGTCTTGGTGAAACCAAGTCTTGTGGGGAAAGTGCACCACCTCTGCAGAGTGTAAAATCTAAGTACTTAGCCATGTCCCTGGTAAAGGACAATTTGAGCATCAAGACATGGAAGCTATCAAGAATCTCATCATCCAAATTTCTAAGTTAAAAACTTGTGGTTGAACAAGGGTTTAAGGTTCACCAATTTCTATTGGTGGTTCCTTGGGTGATTATGTCAAAGCAAAAACTTAGTGATTTCAAATGATAAGGAAAATCTATTTTGAGCAATGCAAGCCTAAGCTCCACTTAGCCAAATGCATATAGATGATAGACTCCACTATACTACCATAGTATCACTTGCCAATACAATTCAAATGTATTGACCCTTGTGGCTGTAACTTGTTATGTTGCAGGTTTGTTTGATATTAGTGAAGTTTAATGATTAGGATTACAAGTCTACAACCAACATGTCTGCCTGTGGCACTTTGAAGATTAAGGACCCCATGCTATTGTCTGCTGCATTGTAATGAGATATCCAAATGAGCTATGTAAGATGTAATAAAGTATTTTATTCCTGGTTATAAAGTTGTATTATGACCCTTATTTCTTGATATTACATCTTGACTGTGGATGCTAGCTATTGATCCAGGGACTAGCATTGTAAACACAGGGATCTCTACCTTATTAAAGGTTGGGAACCTTACAGATGGTATCAGAGCATTGTGTTGCCTGTAGGATTTGTAAACCTAGGATTGGACAAAACCCCTTAGAAAAATAGGAGTTGTATTTGTTCCAAAACTTATTTACAAACAATCTTGTAAACTCTTTCCTCCACCATTTTGGTTTTGATTCTACATCTCATCTATTTAAAACTTGATGGACAAAGCCTACCCCATGGCCAAAGACTTCACCATGTGCAAAGGACTTCATCAACTCTAATGACTTCAACATATTCAACTCTAATGACTTCAACATCTTCATCATTTTCACCAAGGACTTCAATCTTGGATATCACTAAGGACTACAAGTGTGACAAGAAATGTTTCTCAAGACTTGAAGACTAAGGAAACACAACTCAGAAGGAACCATCATCTCTTTGAAGTTTTGAGACCAAGATGCAAGAAATTCTCTAAGGATACAAAGATTTTGTTCATGAAGAATCAACTAATAAGGATGGAAAGATTTCAAGTGAACCATATAGATGGACCACCATATTTAGTTTAAGTCAAACCCACCAACTTATGTGGTGTAACAAAAATATTTTTGGTTGCCTAAAAATATGCTTGAAACTTGTTATTTGAGTGGAATGTTTGTTTGTGATTGCTTGCACATTGCTTGTGTGAATTGTGATGTGTGTGATTAGAATTATTTCCTTAGAAATCTTTTGCCTATTCTAATCCAAATCCAACCCAAACAGATGACTACTCCAAGAGACTCCAACATCAAGGTTGATGACAACAACAAAAATCAAGAGGACAACATGCGAGAACTTATAGTAACCCAAAACCAGTTGAACCAAGTGACAGCTCAATTCATAGCCAACACCAGTGAGGTAGATCCAACCATGCAAAGGTTTTTGGAAACCTAAACCCAATTGTTGCATAAGGTGACAGATCAAATGATCAACATGGAAAGCAACCCTTCCAAAGGAGTTTGTGACAACAAGGATGACAAAGATGTTATTCTAGAAGGAACCCAAGCTTGCAATATTTGTGGAGACAAGGATCACACTTCCAAGGAGCATGGAGATCAATGCCCCAATTGTGAAGAGAAACATCCAGCTGACCAATGCCCCACATCTCAAGCTACTTGTTACCTATGTGAAGGAAATAATCATGTCCCTATCCAATGCCCCATCTATTCCATAGTTGAACAAAGGAAACAAGGTGGAGTGCAACAACTGATTGCAGATTACCATGAGAGAGCCAAGTCTACCAAGAAGGATGAAGACAAAGGAAAATCTCCACTTGTACCTCCCAGCAATATGACTCAATTTAAAGGACCAAAGAGGAGACATATGAATTATCCAAGGAGCAATAGAAGGTCAAATAAACCAGTAAACATTCCTACCTATGAGATAACATATGAAGAACATGAACTGGAAGCACTCCATAGCATTGGAGAAACCCAATAAAAATAAGGACAAAAGCCATGTGCAATGTAATCATTGTAAAGAAATGGGACACTATGCCAGTGAATGTCCAGAGAAGCAGAAGTATAAGGAGATTAGCCAAGTGTGCTGCAACAACTACAAAGAGCTAGGCCATTATGTAGCAACTTGTCCACAAAAGATACGTGATGAACTCAATCCTATCACATGTTACAATTGTGGTAACCAAGGACATTATGCAAGCAACTATCCAGAAAAGATGAAGCACAAGATAAACAAGCCTATGAAGGATCTCAGCCTTGTCACATGTTTCAAGTGTGGAAACAAAGGACACTATGCAGATGTTTGCCCAGAGAAGTTTCCCCAAGATTCCAAGCAAGCCAAAATGTAATTTAGTTGGAAAATTTTTAAGGGTGGTAGTACCCTAGATGCTTTGAGCCAACTTGTAACCCTAGCCTCCCCAAATCTCGGGACGAGATTTATTTTAAGGGTGGTAGCCTGTCACATCCCAAGATTTTCCAAATCTTGTAATGTGAAAAATAAAATAAACAAAATAATTTTTGTTGAAAATCAGGGTGAAAAGAAACTTTTGTTTCTAAATGGAAACTTAAAATTCCATCTTGAACAAACTTTAATTAAAGTTTGAATCCAACAAAAATCCAAATCAAGAGAAATGCATTCCTCAATGAATGTATCTGGAAATTTGAACACTTGGAAATAAAGCCAAAACCAAAACCCTAATGGAATAAAAATCATTTCCAAGTTATCTCCAAATCCATGGATTTGATCCATATAAAAATTTGGTCAACAAACATTCACAAATGATCAAGAAATACAAATCTCTAATAAGAACAATTATTTAAATCATGAGAAAATGATATTTGGAATTTACCCAAGTGAAATAAAAGTTCTTTAATCAACTTAAATAAAATAAATCCTCCAAATAAAATTTATGGAATTGAAACTATATTTAATTCCATTGGAATTAAAACAAATACCCAATCTTAAATGATTAATAAATCATATTAAATACTTTCCAAATAATTCAAGATAAATTATTTTGAACCAACTAAACAAATAAAAACCTACTGGAAGGAATTGGAAAGTCTAAAGAATTTAAATGGAGGTTTAAAATTATTATTAAATCCTATCTAATTAAAAACTAGAGCCTTTTTTGAATAAATAAAAGACCCCAAAATGAATAAGGTTTTATTCAAAAATTGACATCAGAATATACTACTAACCAGTATTTAAACCTACCCAAAATCTAGCAAAGATTTGAAATCAAATGAGTGTTTGAATTGGTGGTTCAAAATCAAAATAAAAATGAAAAAGGAAAAACAAACTGAACAAAAAGAATGGAAAGGAAGCAACCCAGCTCGGCAGCCCAGTCCAGGCCCAACAGCCCATCTCTCCACCCCCTCAGAGTGAACCGTTTTTACCTGCGAATCGACCCACACAGACGCTGATCGGTGGACCCCTCTCTCCCTCTCCTTTTCTCACTGACGCCAGACACCACCACTGTAAGATCCCTCCTTTGTAAAGGAAAAGATCCCTGTGATTGCAATGCTAGTCCCTGGATCATTGCTAGCATCCACAGTTTAAGATGAAGTACACAGATACAAAGGTCGTTTATTACAGTCATTCCAGAGATAAAACATAGTCTTTTACAACTCATGGCCAAAGGCCTAGTACAAGGGTTTATGGAATAAGTAAATAAACATAAGTCTTCATCTTCATGTGCCACAGGCAAGCACGTTGAGTGTAGACTCATGACTCCTAATCATCATCAGAGTAACCTGCAACATCATAAGTTACAGCCACAAGGGTCAATACTTTGGAATAGTATTGGCAAGTGATACCTTAGTATATAATTAAGTGGACTATAATACTATATGCTTTTGGCTGGTGGAGCTTAGGCTTGCATTGCTCAAAATAGATTTTTCCTTAACTTTTGAAAATACTAAGTTTTTGTTTGGTAAAAACTTTCCAAGACATCTTCCAATCCAAGACTGAAGATCCACTCAGGGCATCTACTAATCAAGGACTGAAGATTTACTTGGCAAAAACACCCAAGGCATCTATCAAACAAAGACTCTAGATCCACTCAGGGCATCTAGCAATCAATGACTGAAGATCCTTTTATCCCTTTGTTCACCCACAAGTTTTATTTAGAAATTGGAGTGATGAGATTCTTGAAGTTTCCATGTCTTGATGCTCAAATTGTCCTTTACCAGGGACATGGCTAAGTACTTAGGTTTTACACTCTGCAGAGGTGGTGCACTTTCCCCACAAGCCTTGGTTTCCCAAGAATGATCCTTCAGTAGCCTTTCCTTAGTCAAATGGACGCGTTCCAACCTATCAACCCATCTACCACCCTCTGTCCAAGAGACTAAGTTCTAGCATCCTAAGATCATGGCAGAGCCCATAATGCCAAGTGGTTGCACTTGAAGCTTCTCAACATTTGACATCTCAAATCTCTTTGTTTCCTGGGTGGCCATCCACAAGTGAGATACACAAGCCAAGTCCATGGCCTTGTGAACCACTCAACATAAGCCATTCCTTCCATTCCACCCAGGTGGTTCATTAACTTAGTTGTTTTATTTTACAAAAACATAAGTCCTTAGACTTAGAAATTTTTCCATAGTGAATATATAAACCACCCTTGTTTTCTAGTAGCTAGGCTAAGCATGATAGTAATAGGAATCTGGACTTAGGAAATTTTCACTAAGGCTTCACCTAATAGGTTTTCCCAAAGCATAGCTTGTTCTTAGCAAATAACCATGCAAATCCTATACTTAGAAAAATATTACTAATGCATAAATAAAATATAGGAATGGAATATTCATGATGATATCACTTGCCTTGGTAGTGTGGAGAGTAGCACTCGTCACAATCACAATCACTAGCAAAATCTACACACAAAGTTGTAGCACACAATTACACACAAATATATACAAACAAGAAATAGTATGAATGCATGCATGCATGAATCTACCAAGTGATGATTTTTGAAAACTCAACCAAGCAAGTACATGAATACAGAAACTTAGCAAGCCACTAGTTTACCAACTAAACAAAATTTAACCCTAAACAAAACTACTAAACTAAATCTATAATTAAAAAGGCCTCAAACAAGTCTCCGCAATTTAAGCCAATCAAATGGTTACTATTTGCTAAACAAATTAGATAGGCAGAAAGGTCTTGTTTTTCTGAATCCAACGGTATAAAGTTTGCAAAATTCCAACGTGGAATTCAAAAGATATAGGCATTTGAATTTGGATCAAATTTCTGGTTTTAAATTCTGTTTTCAGATCTAACCTAGCCACGCGTCATGATCCTATTCGCCCGTACCGGTTCGTCTGGATCGAGCGATACAGACCGCTGGATCTAAAGGGGCAGGTGCGGCTCAGATCAACGCGTACCCCTTCGATTAGTCATTCTATCTAAGCCATCAGATGCAGATCTAACGGTTCTCATCGACCTGGCCAGAAACTGGCGGCGGAGCGGTGGCTACCGGCGGCGGAACTGTCGGTCGATGACGTTGCCGATGATGCAGACGGCGAGGGAGAAGGAGGAGTAGCTCACCGGGCTCAGGAGGTCACGGCGAAGCTCGTCGTACTCGCGGTTGGTCAAGGGGTGCTCGGGGCTGTCCTAGATTGCTCGCCGGAGTTGCTGTGGGCGGCGGTTGCGTCGGGTGGTCGTCGTGGACGTTGCTGTGGATCACCCCAAGGCAAGGCGAGGACACGGTTAGATTCACAGAGTCGAGACAGAGCTATGTGCGTGAACTAGAAAGCGCGGGGCGGTCTGGACTTACCACTGGAGTTCGCCGGAGTTCGTGCAGACGACGGTGGTTGTGGTATCAAGTGGAACCGGCGACCTGGGGCAGTACAAGACGGACTAGTGAGGTCAGGAGATGCGCAAAGACACGCTAAGTCAGATTGTAAGAACGAGAGGCAGAGGGGAGCTCTGGACTCACCGGAATCGATCGCCGGAGAGGCTCTGTCTGCGGCGGTGCAAAGCTGATTGAGGGCAGCCTGGTGGCGGAGTGAGCGAGGTGTCTGGGGGAAAAAGATCGCGGGGCAGAGAGGATCTTATAGCCGGGGAATCGACAGGAAACGCTCGAGTTTTAATGCCCATTTACGCCGCGCCATTACCGGCCTTCACTGCTGCGGCGACGTGGTCGCAGGCGCGGTCTGGGGAAGACGAGGACGACGTGGACTGGGCCCGCTCGTCAGCGAAGAGTGCGAGGTGTTGGTGGGGTCGGGCTGTCAGCGTCTGTCTGCGTGTGCTCGCGCGTGTGAGAAGGAAAAGGAGATCCCCGGGTGGGCTTGCTGGGCTCGATGTGCTGCTGGGCCAGATTCTGGCCGCTCGGCCCTTTTCTTTTGTTTAAGCTTTTTCTTTTTCTAATTCCATTTTCTGAATAGAATTTGATATGAATTCAAATCCTTTTGAATTCAAACTTCTTTGGGGATTTTTGCAGGGTTCTGTGGTTTCACAAACAATCAAATAACCTAGTGGTTACCTTGCAAAGGCTTGGTCAAGCTTGGGTTTCAAAACAAACAGAGATTTGCTCTAGTTGCAAATATTTGGAATAGGGTTTATAAAATATTTCTAAATTTGGAATCTTGGGTTTAAATGCTACTTCTAATCTTTCCAACCATGGAGGCAAGCAAACAAGTTCATAGACAATCAAATCTCAAAGGGTGATGGCCAATTGAGATAAATTGCCCACATGAAATCATAGCCAAAGTTTGTGTTTCTAAATGATTTTGTGAAAAACCCTAAATGGATGAATGATGCAAAGATGATATGAATGAGTTTTGAAACATGATTTTTAGGGATGTTACAATCTAACCCCCTTAAGATGAATCTCGCCCTCGAGATTCGGATTGGCTAGCAAATAGGTGTGGGTGGTCTTTCCGAAGATCATCTTCTCTTTCCCATGTTGCTTCTTCTTTGGAATGATGATTCCATTGTACTTTGCAAAACTTGATAGTCTTTGTTCTTGTGACTCTTTCTGTGGTCTCAAGAATCTTGACAGGCTTTTCTTCATAGGTGAGATCACTTTCTAGTTGAACTTCCTCCAAAGGTATGGTATCTTTCAAAGATGTTTCTTCCATTTCTGGGTGACATTTCTTAAGTTGGCTTACATGAAAAACATTATGGACTGCTGATAGAGGTGCTGGTAATTCAATTTCATATGCAACTTCTCCCTTGCGACTTAGAATGTCAAATGGTCCAACATATCTTGGTGCCAACTTTCCTTTGACTCCAAATCTTTTCACTCCACGAAGTGGTGATACTCTAAGATAAGCTTTATCCCCAACTTCGTAGGTGATTTCCCTACGCTTAACATCTGCGTAGCTTTTCTGTCGAGACTGTGCTATCTTCAATCTGTCTCTAACCAATTTGACCTTTTCTTCGGCGTCTTTGATAAGATCTGGTCCAAACAAACTTCTTTCTCCCACACCATTCCATAGCAATGGGGTGGTACACTTTCTTCCGTATAGAAACTCAAATGGTGCCATCCCAATACTAGTTTGGTGACTGTTGTTGTAAGAGAACTCTGCGTAAGGCAGACTTTCATCCCAACCTGCTCCATAGTCTAGGGCACATGCCCTCAACATGTCTTCAAGAATTTGATTAGTCCTTTCTGTTTGTCCATCAGTTTCAGGATGAAAAGCAGTGCTGAATTCCAATCTCGTCCCTAAAGATTCATGAAGTTGTCTCCAAAAGTGAGAAGTGAACTGAGTTCCTCTATCAGACACAATACTCTTAGGTACACCGTGAAGGCATACAATTCTGCTCATGTAGATTTTGGCTAACTTGGCACTAGTATAAGTTGTCTTTACGGGTATAAAATGAGCCACTTTAGTTAGGCGATCTACTACTACCCATATGGAATCATACCCTGACCTGGTCCTTGGTAATCCAGTAATGAAATCCATACCAATATTTTCCCACTTCCACTCAGGAATAGGCATTGGTTGAAGCAAACCTGCTGGTTTCTGATGCTCCGCTTTCACTCTACTACACACATCACACAAAGCAATATGTTCGGCGATGTCCCTTTTAAGATTGTTCCACCAAAATCTTTCTTTCATATCCATGTACATTTTGGTGTTTCCCGGGTGAATAGAATACAGAGAGTTATGGGCTTCTTGCAGAATCAGTTTCCGCAATTCCGGATCTTGTGGTACACAAATACGTTTCTCGTGCCATAAAGTACCTTGTTCGTCCATATGGAAACTTTTAGCTTTTCCTTGGCTAATCCTTTCCTTAATCTCTTCGATTTCTTTATCCGTCTTTTGAGCTTCTTTAATCTTATCCAACAGAGTGGGTTGAACATCCAAAGACATAAGATGTCCTTCTGGCACAATCTCCAACCTGAGTTCCTTGAATTGCTTACACAAATCATCTGGCAATTCACCTTTGGTAACACCATTTACAAACGCTTTACGACTCAGAGCATCTGCTACTACATTTGCTTTACCGGGGTGGTATTGCAAACTCAAGTCGTAATCCTTGATAAGTTCTAGCCATCTCCTTTGTCTCATATTGATTTCCTTCTGGGTGAAGATATACTTCAAACTCTTATGATCGGTGAATACTTCACAACGTTTTCCCAAAAGGTAATGTCTCCATGTTTTGAGTGCATGGACAACAACGGCTAACTCTAAATCATGAGTAGGATAATTTACTTCATGAGTTTTGAGTTGTCTCGAGGCATAAGCCACAACTTTTCCGCCTTGCATAAGTACGGCTCCTAATCCTTGATGCGAAGCATCACAATAGACTTGGAAATCCTTTTCCAAATCTGGTAGGCACAGTACTGGTGCTGACACCAGTCTCTTCTTTAATTCTTGAAAGCTGAGTTCACATCCCTCAGACCAAGCAAATTTCTTTTCTTTCTTTAACAATTCTGTCATTGGTTTAGCAACCTTAGAAAAGTTTTCAATGAATCTTCTGTAGTAACCTGCTAAACCAAGGAAACTACGAACCTCTTTTACATTCCTAGGTGATTCCCATTCTGTCACAGCTGAGACTTTAGCAGGATCAACTGCTACACCATCCTTTGTCATAACATGACCAAGAAATCCAACTTCCTCTAACCAAAACTCACACTTGCTGAATTTGGCATAAAGCTTATGTTCCCTTAGTTTCTCAAGTATCAAGCGTAGATGTCTTTCATGCTCTTCTTTGCTCTTGGAGTAGACTAAGATGTCATCGATGAAAACGACAACAAACTTGTCGAGAAATTCCATGAACACTTTGTTCATCATATTCATGAAGTATGCTGGAGCGTTGGTTAATCCAAAAGGCATCACCGTGTACTCATACAATCCATACCTTGTGGTGAAGGCTGTTTTAGGTATGTCTTGCTCTCTTATCTTGAGTTGAAAATAGCCTGACCGAAGATCAATCTTCGAGAACACACAAGCTCCTTCTAGCTGATCAAACAAGTCATTGATTCTTGGCAAAGGATATTTGTTCTTGATGGTTACCTCGTTGAGAGAACGGTAATCTATGCATAGTCTTTGAGTTCTATCTCTCTTTTCTACGAACAAAACTGGAGCTCCCCAAGATGAAGAACTTGGCTGGATGAATCCTTTCTGCAATTGTTCTCCAAGTTGTTTCTTGAGTTCCTTAAGTTCGTCAACTGACATTTTATAAGGTCTCTTTGCTCTTGGCCCAGATCCTGGTACCAAATCTATTATAAACTCCACATCTCTATCTGGTGGCATTCCTGGTAACTCTTCCGGGAACACATCCGGATACTCACACACAATTGGCACCGTGTCCATGCTAACCCCCTTAAGAGAATTCAGCTTACTCCCTTTTGATTTAAAGTTGGACTTGAATATTATCCTCTTACCTTCAGGGGTTGTGAGTGAAACTGTATGATTTGCACAATCTAGTACTCCCTTATACTTAGTCATCCAATCCATTCCCAAAATCACATCCAATCCTTGGGAATTTAGGATTATTAGGTTCACTGGAAACTTATGTTTTCCAAACTCTATGACTAGGTCATGGCATCCTGAGTTTACTATCATTTCTCCACCAGGAGAACTTACTCTTATAGGACACCCAATGGTTTCTACCGGTAGTTCATTTCTTTCGACAAATGCTTTAGATATGAATGAATGAGATGCACCAGTGTCAAAGAGTACAAATGCTGAGATGGAATTGAGTCTGAACTTACCAGCAACAGCATCAGGCTCTTCAAAGACCTCCTCTACATTGATGTGGTTAACCTGTCCTTTCTGAAAAGGATTTGGCTTGTTAGGTCCTTCAACTTTCTTTTCAGGGCACTTATTAGCATAATGCCCCAGCTTCTTGCATTTGTAGCATTCGACCTGGCTGATGTCCGTCTTAGGCTGACTTCCACTTCCACTGTGGTGGCTCTTATATCCACTCTTGTGGTTCTTGTACTTATCATTTTCATGACTGCGATGATGCTTGTTGTCATGACGGTTGTGATTGTGGTGTTTGTTAAACTTCTCATGCTTGTGGGATCCTGAGCTGACACTATCATCATGGTGAGATCGTTTATGAGATGATCCCGAGCTGTGCTTGTCGGAGTGTTTTCTCTTCTTACTCTCGACTTGCTTCATTTTATTCTCCACAATAACAGCCTTGTCACACAGCGACTGGTAAGTTGGAACATACGCCACAGACAGCTGCAGATTTAGCTCATCATTCAAGCCTTCTAGAAACTTTTCCTTCCTTTTGGCATCAGTGTCAACCTCATCCGGTGCATAGCGCGCCAGATTGTTGAACTCTTCGATGTATTCAGCCACGCTGTGGTGGCGCTGCTTCAGGTTGTGAAATTCCTTCTTTTTCAGGCTCATCATACCTAGTGAGATATGAGTAGTACGAAAGCCATCTTCAAATATAGCCCAAGTCACCTCATCAATAGGCGTGGTATTCTGGAAATTGTCCCACCATGCGGCGGCTGGTCCTTCCAACAGATGTGCTGCAAACCTGACCTTTTCAGCATCTGTGCATCCTACGGTCACTAAGTCTTTGTTCACAGAACGTAGCCAATCATTGGCCACCATGGGATCAGTCGTTCCTAAAAACTTAGCTGGCCTCAGACGCAGAAATCTGGTGAGCATATCAAAACCTGGAGGGTTGTTGTTGTTGTTGTTATTGTTGTTATTGTTGTTGTTGGGGTTATTGTTGTTGTTGTTCTGGTTCTGGATGAACGTCGTCATCATTTGCATAAGCTGTGTCTGCGCATTCATCATTTGTTGCATTTCCGGGGTAATGTTGGGGTTGGGGTTGGTGTTTGCGCGACGGGGAGGCATCTGTGGTTTATTCATATAGAGATAAGAATGAGATACCCTTACATGATTTATGCACAATACATCACACAAGCAAACATATAGCATGCAACACAAGGATAAAATCTAAACAACAAGATAACAAAAGTCTCAAAGTACAAACATACAAGTGGCAAGCCATCCACATTTCGGATGGTCCAACAATAAGTTCATAAATAACAAGTGCGGTAAATAAAGATAACTGAGTAGTCAAATCTACTCGTCAGCATCAATCTCCTCCTCGACAAAGGTAAGACCTGCGTTCTCCATTGCGGTCTTGTTCTCCTCGATGGTAGTGGTCAAAGAGTCGATCTTGGCCTTGAGAGCCCTCTTCTGGGAACGAAGCCTCTCAATCACTGTCTGCTGCTGCTCTAACTCGAAGTCCTTGGACTGTAGTTCCTCGGTCATATCACGAATCCTCTTGTTCCTATCCTGGACACGCTTCTCTTGACTCTTGAACTTACGGTCTTGGGTCTCGAACTTTGCCTCCATCTCCTTGACTATCTCGTCCTGCTGCGCGAAGAGCTTGTCCTTCTCGCGAAGCTGCACCTGGAGCTCGTCATTACTAAGCATGACGTTGGTCCTATCGGTATCCACGTGCCTAATAAGAGTCTCTAAGTGCTGGAGGTACAGGCGTATCGGCTCTGCTGTGACCCTCGAGTCGTCCTCAAAGTCGATGGACTCTCCGTCATCATCACGCCTTCCGAAAGCGTGGAAGTGAGTGCCTCTAACCTGTCGGGAGTGACGGCCTAACAGTCGTCCTATCAGATCCTGCATGACAACCTCCATGCCTCTCTCCCTGTCATCGTGCATAAGCTTGAAGACGATGGCCTCCGTAGTAGGCTCAGTCTGGCGTCCTGGCTGGTTCACCTTGAAGCCCCAAAGGTCCTTCCTCTCAAACTTGGTGAGTGGGTGCACCGTAATGATAGGAAGAGGGAGATCGAGTAAAGTAGTAAGCTCTACGATACGAGGACCAAAACGGGTAGCCTGGAACTCCTCAACAGTGCTGATGGCAATAGGCATCTATTTATAAGATTGAAAAAGTTAGAACAACACAATTTAAGATAACAAGGCAACATTCAAACACATTCTTGGAACACACAAATCACTCAAGTCATGCATACAAAAATTCAATACATCAACCAAGGTTCAAACTTATTTTTAAGGTATCATTTGGAAAATAAGGTGATAGATGGTGGTCCAACTAACGAAGTGCGTTTACAGACCTATCTCACTGGATCTGGTGGCTAACACAATGTTCCTAGTGGCAATCACCCTATCTTGTTCACATGCTTCTATCACTAAGTCTATAATATCTCCTCTTAAGGATTGGTTGGTGACTTCCAACTCTTGGGTATGTTCCTTCTCTTTCTCTAAGTCTTTTTGGAGGTTGAGCATCCTGCACTTGACTCTAGCACTTAGTTCTTTGATAGTCTTCCAAGCTGCTTCTTTTGCTGACTCAAAGAATGTGGTGTGCATAAAAGTGTTGGTGTACATGCAGAAGCCCTTTTCTTGATGGTTGTCTTCCTTGTTTTTGTACAAGTGAAGTTGCACCCACCAATACTCCACTCCTTCCTCCATCACTGGAAAGCCCTTGTACACAGCTGCACCATGTGCTCCCATTGTCTCCATGAGATCCTTGAGAATTTTGGGAAACTCAGTCTCACACTCCAAGGTCATGGTCATGAGTGGTCCTTTCTTCACGGCTTCGTTGATGGAGTTCATCTACAAATAGAGATGAGAATGAGAAGATTAGAAAAGTTTACGAGAAGAATAGACAAGTGTAGAAGAAGTTAAAAAATTTCCTTAGTGGTTTCCAATCCTAGGGTCATAATCCTACAGGCAACACAGTGCTCTGATACCATCTGTAAGATCCCTCCTTTGTAAAGGAAAAGATCCCTGTGATTGCAATGCTAGTCCCTGGATCATTGCTAGCATCCACAGTTTAAGATGAAGTACACAGATACAAAGGTCGTTTATTACAGTCATTCCAGAGATAAAACATAGTCTTTTACAACTCATGGCCAAAGGCCTAGTACAAGGGTTTATGGAATAAGTAAATAAACATAAGTCTTCATCTTCATGTGCCACAGGCAAGCATGTTGAGTGTAGACTCATGACTCCTAATCATCATCAGAGTAACCTGCAACATCATAAGTTACAGCCACAAGGGTCAATACTTTGGAATAGTATTGGCAAGTGATACCTTAGTATATAATTAAGTGGACTATAATACTATATGCTTTTGGCTGGTGGAGCTTAGGCTTGCATTGCTCAAAATAGATTTTTCCTTAACTTTTGAAAATACTAAGTTTTTGTTTGGTAAAAACTTTCCAAGACATCTTCCAATCCAAGACTGAAGATCCACTCAGGGCATCTACTAATCAAGGACTGAAGATTTACTTGGCAAAAACACCCAAGGCATCTATCAAACAAAGACTCTAGATCCACTCAGGGCATCTAGCAATCAATGACTGAAGATCCTTTTATCCCTTTGTTCACCCACAAGTTTTATTTAGAAATTGGAGTGATGAGATTCTTGAAGTTTCCATGTCTTGATGCTCAAATTGTCCTTTACCAGGGACATGGCTAAGTACTTAGGTTTTACACTCTGCAGAGGTGGTGCACTTTCCCCACAAGCCTTGGTTTCCCAAGAATGATCCTTCAGTAGCCTTTCCTTAGTCAAATGGACGCGTTCCAACCTATCAACCCATCTACCACCCTCTGTCCAAGAGACTAAGTTCTAGCATCCTAAGATCATGGCAGAGCCCATAATGCCAAGTGGTTGCACTTGAAGCTTCTCAACATTTGACATCTCAAATCTCTTTGTTTCCTGGGTGGCCATCCACAAGTGAGATACACAAGCCAAGTCCATGGCCTTGTGAACCACTCAACATAAGCCATTCCTTCCATTCCACCCAGGTGGTTCATTAACTTAGTTGTTTTATTTTACAAAAACATAAGTCCTTAGACTTAGAAATTTTTCCATAGTGAATATATAAACCACCCTTGTTTTCTAGTAGCTAGGCTAAGCATGATAGTAATAGGAATCTGGACTTAGGAAATTTTCACTAAGGCTTCACCTAATAGGTTTTCCCAAAGCATAGCTTGTTCTTAGCAAATAACCATGCAAATCCTATACTTAGAAAAATATTACTAATGCATAAATAAAATATAGGAATGGAATATTCATGATGATATCACTTGCCTTGGTAGTGTGGAGAGTAGCACTCGTCACAATCACAATCACTAGCAAAATCTACACACAAAGTTGTAGCACACAATTACACACAAATATATACAAACAAGAAATAGTATGAATGCATGCATGCATGAATCTACCAAGTGATGATTTTTGAAAACTCAACCAAGCAAGTACATGAATACAGAAACTTAGCAAGCCACTAGTTTACCAACTAAACAAAATTTAACCCTAAACAAAACTACTAAACTAAATCTATAATTAAAAAGGCCTCAAACAAGTCTCCGCAATTTAAGCCAATCAAATGGTTACTATTTGCTAAACAAATTAGATAGGCAGAAAGGTCTTGTTTTTCTGAATCCAACGGTATAAAGTTTGCAAAATTCCAACGTGGAATTCAAAAGATATAGGCATTTGAATTTGGATCAAATTTCTGGTTTTAAATTCTGTTTTCAGATCTAACCTAGCCACGCGTCATGATCCTATTCGCCCGTACCGGTTCGTCTGGATCGAGCGATACAGACCGCTGGATCTAAAGGGGCAGGTGCGGCTCAGATCAACGCGTACCCCTTCGATTAGTCATTCTATCTAAGCCATCAGATGCAGATCTAACGGTTCTCATCGACCTGGCCAGAAACTGGCGGCGGAGCGGTGGCTACCGGCGGCGGAACTGTCGGTCGATGACGTTGCCGATGATGCAGACGGCGAGGGAGAAGGAGGAGTAGCTCACCGGGCTCAGGAGGTCACGGCGAAGCTCGTCGTACTCGCGGTTGGTCAAGGGGTGCTCGGGGCTGTCCTAGATTGCTCGCCGGAGTTGCTGTGGGCGGCGGTTGCGTCGGGTGGTCGTCGTGGACGTTGCTGTGGATCACCCCAAGGCAAGGCGAGGACACGGTTAGATTCACAGAGTCGAGACAGAGCTATGTGCGTGAACTAGAAAGCGCGGGGCGGTCTGGACTTACCACTGGAGTTCGCCGGAGTTCGTGCAGACGACGGTGGTTGTGGTATCAAGTGGAACCGGCGACCTGGGGCAGTACAAGACGGACTAGTGAGGTCAGGAGATGCGCAAAGACACGCTAAGTCAGATTGTAAGAACGAGAGGCAGAGGGGAGCTCTGGACTCACCGGAATCGATCGCCGGAGAGGCTCTGTCTGCGGCGGTGCAAAGCTGATTGAGGGCAGCCTGGTGGCGGAGTGAGCGAGGTGTCTGGGGGAAAAAGATCGCGGGGCAGAGAGGATCTTATAGCCGGGGAATCGACAGGAAACGCTCGAGTTTTAATGCCCATTTACGCCGCGCCATTACCGGCCTTCACTGCTGCGGCGACGTGGTCGCAGGCGCGGTCTGGGGAAGACGAGGACGACGTGGACTGGGCCCGCTCGTCAGCGAAGAGTGCGAGGTGTTGGTGGGGTCGGGCTGTCAGCGTCTGTCTGCGTGTGCTCGCGCGTGTGAGAAGGAAAAGGAGATCCCCGGGTGGGCTTGCTGGGCTCGATGTGCTGCTGGGCCAGATTCTGGCCGCTCGGCCCTTTTCTTTTGTTTAAGCTTTTTCTTTTTCTAATTCCATTTTCTGAATAGAATTTGATATGAATTCAAATCCTTTTGAATTCAAACTTCTTTGGGGATTTTTGCAGGGTTCTGTGGTTTCACAAACAATCAAATAACCTAGTGGTTACCTTGCAAAGGCTTGGTCAAGCTTGGGTTTCAAAACAAACAGAGATTTGCTCTAGTTGCAAATATTTGGAATAGGGTTTATAAAATATTTCTAAATTTGGAATCTTGGGTTTAAATGCTACTTCTAATCTTTCCAACCATGGAGGCAAGCAAACAAGTTCATAGACAATCAAATCTCAAAGGGTGATGGCCAATTGAGATAAATTGCCCACATGAAATCATAGCCAAAGTTTGTGTTTCTAAATGATTTTGTGAAAAACCCTAAATGGATGAATGATGCAAAGATGATATGAATGAGTTTTGAAACATGATTTTTAGGGATGTTACAATCTAACCCCCTTAAGATGAATCTCGCCCTCGAGATTCGGATTGGCTAGCAAATAGGTGTGGGTGGTCTTTCCGAAGATCATCTTCTCTTTCCCATGTTGCTTCTTCTTTGGAATGATGATTCCATTGTACTTTGCAAAACTTGATAGTCTTTGTTCTTGTGACTCTTTCTGTGGTCTCAAGAATCTTGACAGGCTTTTCTTCATAGGTGAGATCACTTTCTAGTTGAACTTCCTCCAAAGGTATGGTATCTTTCAAAGATGTTTCTTCCATTTCTGGGTGACATTTCTTAAGTTGGCTTACATGAAAAACATTATGGACTGCTGATAGAGGTGCTGGTAATTCAATTTCATATGCAACTTCTCCCTTGCGACTTAGAATGTCAAATGGTCCAACATATCTTGGTGCCAACTTTCCTTTGACTCCAAATCTTTTCACTCCACGAAGTGGTGATACTCTAAGATAAGCTTTATCCCCAACTTCGTAGGTGATTTCCCTACGCTTAACATCTGCGTAGCTTTTCTGTCGAGACTGTGCTATCTTCAATCTGTCTCTAACCAATTTGACCTTTTCTTCGGCGTCTTTGATAAGATCTGGTCCAAACAAACTTCTTTCTCCCACACCATTCCATAGCAATGGGGTGGTACACTTTCTTCCGTATAGAAACTCAAATGGTGCCATCCCAATACTAGTTTGGTGACTGTTGTTGTAAGAGAACTCTGCGTAAGGCAGACTTTCATCCCAACCTGCTCCATAGTCTAGGGCACATGCCCTCAACATGTCTTCAAGAATTTGATTAGTCCTTTCTGTTTGTCCATCAGTTTCAGGATGAAAAGCAGTGCTGAATTCCAATCTCGTCCCTAAAGATTCATGAAGTTGTCTCCAAAAGTGAGAAGTGAACTGAGTTCCTCTATCAGACACAATACTCTTAGATTATAAAAATTGTTCTAAAATGATTTTGAGGATAAAATCTTTGGCAAATGGTGTGTTTTGAACCTACTGACCATAGGAAACAAATTGTGGTTTCAAAAATGTATTTGGTGAAACAAAAGAATGGATCTTTGAATTAAACCATTTCTAGTCAAATAAAAATATGGTTTAATTGTTAAAAATGATTTTGGAGGAAAACCTTTGAGAAATGTTTTGGAAATAAACTCTCTGACCCTAAACACAAAGTTTTGTGGTTTTAAAACATATTTTGTGAAACCTATAGAATTTTGCCTTATTAAAAGCATTTCTACACCACATAAAATAATGACTTAGTCTAAAAATGGTTTATGAAGTGAAATCTTTTGCAAATGATTTTGTCACTTTATAAAATGATCTTTAGGTGTTTTCAAATGTTTATGAACCATTAGAAACCACTTCTCCAAATAAAACAATCTTTAGCATGCTTGCATGCATTGTTTTGTTATTATTATTTTATGTGTTGAATTGCTTGAATGGTAGTTTGAAATATTGTTTGCTTGATTGAATTGTAGTGACTTGAAGTGTGTGAACATTGCAAAGATCAAGGAGTGAACCTATATTCTCTACCAAAAAGTCAAGTGATGCTTCATACTTTTGTCCCATTATTTTCACTATGCATTAGTGATATTTCTAAGTAGGACTTGCATGGAATTTTTGCTAAGTATAAACTATGCCATGGGAAATCCTAATAGATGAAACCTTAGTAGAAGTTTCCTAAGTTAAGATTCCTACTACTATCATGCTTAGCTTAGCTAATAGAAAACAAGGGTGGAATATATATTCATGCTATGGAAAATTTCTAAGTCTGAGGACTTGTGTTTTGTTAAAAAAAACAACTAAGTGAATGAATAACCTGGGTGGATTGGAAGGAATGGTTTGTGTTGAGTGGTTCACAAGGCCCATTTCTATGGTTTACCTTGTGTATCTCACTTGTGGATGGCCACCCAGGAACAAAGAGATTTGAGATGTCAAATGTTGAGAAGCTTCAAGTGCTACCACATGGCATTATGGGCTCTGCCTGGATCATATAGGTTGCAATAACTTAGCCAAATGGACAGTTGGTGGTAGGGGTTTGATAGGTTGTAACGCGTCCATTCTGGTCTAAGGGAAGGCTTCTAAAAGATGTTGTCTTGGTGAAACCAAGTCTTGTGGGGAAAGTGCACCACCTCTGCAGAGTGTAAAATCTAAGTACTTAGCCATGTCCCTGGTAAAGGACAATTTGAGCATCAAGACATGGAAGCTATCAAGAATCTCATCATCCAAATTTCTAAGTTAAAAACTTGTGGTTGAACAAGGGTTTAAGGTTCACCAATTTCTATTGGTGGTTCCTTGGGTGATTTTATGTCAAAGCAAAAACTTAGTGATTTCAAATGATAAGGAAAATCTATTTTGAGCAATGCAAGCCTAAGCTCCACTTAGCCAAATGCATATAGATGATAGACTCCACTATACTACCATAGTATCACTTGCCAATACAATTCAAATGTATTGACCCTTGTGGCTGTAACTTGTTATGTTGCAGGTTTGTTTGATATTAGTGAAGTTTAATGATTAGGATTACAAGTCTACAACCAACATGTCTGCTTGTGGCACTTTGAAGATGAAGGACCCCATGCTATTGTTATATTCTGCTGCATTGTAATGAGATAGCCAAATGAGCTATGTAAGATGTAATAAAGTATTTTATTCCTGGTTATAAAGTTGTATTATGACCCTTGTTTCTTGATATTACATCTTGACTGTGGATGCTAGCTATTGATCCAGGGACTAGCATTGTAAACACAGGGATCTCTACCTTATTAAAGGTTGGGAACCTTACAATAATATAAGGTCTAAACTTATCACAAGCAAAGATTACAGCTAAGAGCTCTTTTTCAGTAGTATCATAATTCTTTTGAGCAGCATCTAGAGTCTTGCTAGCATAATGAATAACATTCAACTTCTTATCAACACGTTGTCCAAGGACAGCACCCACAGCAAAATCACTAGCATCACACATAATTTCAAAAGGTAAACTCCAATTAGGTGGTTGGACAATAGGAGCAGTTGTCAAAGCTTTCTTCAAAGTTTCAAAAGCTTCCTTACAATCATCATCAAAAACAGAAGGTACATATTTTTGAAGAAAATTAGTAAGGGGCTTTGAAATTTTGGAGAAATCTTTAATAACCCTCCTATAGAAACCAGCATGACCAAGGATACTATGAATACCTTCGATATCACTAGGACAAGGCATCTTCTCAATTGCTTCAATTTTGGCTCTGTCAACTTCAATGCCTCTTTCAGAGATCTTGTGTCCAAGAACAATCCCTTCATGAACCATGAAATGGCATTTCTCCCAATTAAGAACAAGGTTGGTTTCTTCACATATCTGCAAAACTTTATCAAGGTTGTGCAAACAGTTATCAAAAGAAGTTCCATAGACGGAAAAATCGTCCATGAAAACCTCCACAATTTCTTCGCAAAAACCATGAAACATAGCAGACATACATCTCTAAAAGGTAGCAGGAGCATTACATAGACCAAAGGGCATACACCTATAAGCATAAGTACCATAAGGACAAGCGAAAGTAGTTTTCTCTTGGTCTTGTGCTTTCACAACAATTTGAGAAAACCCAGAATAACCATAAATAAAGCAAAAGTGAGTCTTTTTGGACAACCTTTCAAGCATTTGATCAATAAAGGTAAAAGTATAATGATCTTTCTTAGTAAGTTTATTAATCTTTATAAATCAATGCACATTCTATACCCAACCACTACTCTTTGAGGTATAAGCTCATTATCTTCATTAGGCACAACAGTTATTCCCCCTTTCTTGGGAACACAATGAATAGGGCTAACCCATTGACTGTCAGCAATAGGATAAATAATACCAGCATCAAGGAGTTTTAATACCTCATTTATTACCGCATCCTTCATCTTAGGATTTAGACGGCGTTGGTGCTCAATAACTGGTTTTGCATCAGGCTCAATATTAATAGCATGCTGACATATAGTTGGAGAAATTCCTTTTAAATCATCAAGAGTATAACCCATAGCTCCTCGGTGTTTCTTCAATACTTCCAATAACCTTTGTTCTTCCTTTATTGAAAGTTTAGAACTAATAATAACAGGATACACTTTCTTATTGTCAAGATAAGCATATTTAAGATCATCAGGTAAAGGTTTTAATTCGAAAACAGGGTCCTTTTTAGGTGGTAGTGTGGTACCCAAATCTTCCACAGGTAGATTATGCTTAAGTAACTCAGGCTAACGAAGGAAAACCTTGTCAATCTCATTTCTTTCCTTCATGAAGACATCGCTTTCGTGATCTTCCATAAACTGCTACAAGGCATTGTTAGGAGCAAGAGAAATAGCAGAAAGTTGTTCAACCCTGAAATCATCATTAGGCAGTTCATTTTCATAAGGAGTTTTTGCAAATTTGGAAAAATTAAACTCATAAGAATTTCCATCAAACTTAGTCAAAAAAATTTCCTTCCTACAATCTATAATAGCCCCATAAGTATTCAGGAAGGGTCTACCAAAGATAATAGGATAGGTTGTACTAGCTTCTTTACCAAGTACTAGAAAATCAGCAGGATATTTAATCTTACCACAAAGTACCTCCACATCTCTCACAATGCCAATGGGGCAAACTTGCTCTCTATTGGCAAGGTGAATAACCACATCAATGTCCTCAAGCTCACAAGGACCAATTTCATGCATAATTTCCCTGTAAAGATCATAAGGAATAGCACTAGAACTAGCACCAATATCAGATAAACCATAATAGCTACGATTACCAATTCTAACATAAAGCACAGGGACACTAGCTTTTCTAGCCTTTTTAGGATGAGAAACAATATTAGTAGCGTCTTCACAGAAGACAGTATGCTCATCCTCTATATTTCTAGTGACAAGCTCTTTCACAATAGCTACCACAGGCTCAATATCAATGAGCTCATCAGGATCCACAGTTTTTTTTGCACTTTTGCTAACCACATTAGCTACAATGGAATGTTCCCTTACCTTAGCAGGAAAAGGGATTTTCTCCACATAAGGTTCATGCAAAATAGGATCAACAGTACAAACCTCTATGCTAGCAGGAACATGAGTGACAATGTATTTATAAGGAGCATGGTACCTGTCCCACTCTTTCTTGGGAATTTCAATATAAGAGGCAAAGGCATTAAAACATTTTACAAGGACTTGAGGATCAAGACCAAACTCATTGCTAATATCACGGAAGTCATCAGTCCCCATAAAATATTTAATGCATTCATAATCATAGTTTATACCTGACTTTCTTCCTTTGTCATTCTCCCAAGCTTTAGTGTTTTCTTGAATACGGTCTAAGAGATCCCATTTAGCTTCTTCCTTCATAAGTGTGAATGATCCAGCACAAGAAGCATCTAGTAAATCTTTATCATGAAGAGAAAGCCTAGCATAAAAATTATTGATAATAATATTGTTAGGGAGTTCATGAATAGGACATTTAAACATTAATAACTTCAATATCCCCTATGCTTGAGCTGTACTTTCTCCATCACGAGGCCAAAAGTTATATATCAGATTTCTATCCTTATGAATCTCACTGGGAGGATAAAATTTAGAATAAAAGAGAGGCGCCATTTCCTCCCATTCCATGGATTGTCCATTCTTCAGCAGCTTATACCATTATTCAGCTCTCCCTTTCAAGGATATGGAGAGTAACTTCTTCTTCACCTGTTTAGTTGTGATACCTTCACACTTAATCAAATCGCATAATTCATGGATAAAAAGCAAGTGATCTCCGAGATGGATAGTTCCATCCCCTAAATAACAATTATCCATAACATGATCAACAATACTTGTAGGTATCTTAAAAGGATATATCTCAATAGGTGGTGGTTCATCTACTACCCTAGCAGTGGTAGTAGTTTTCCCAAATAGAAAACCAAGTGGGATATCCATATTGGAAACAAAGTAACAAGCAGTAACAAAATAAATACTCACAGTAGAAGTTTCCTTTACCAGTTCCACTCTTCAATAGCGCTTCACTCCCCGGCAACGGCGCCAGAAAATAGTCTTGATGACCCACAAGTATAGGGGGTGTATCGCAGTACTTTCGATAAATAGGAGTGTCGATCCCAACGAGGAGCAGAAGGTGTTGACTAGTGGTAAGGAGCCGGAAATCCCTGTGAATACTTAGCAAACGGATTTTTAGTGGTTTTCTGATAAAGCAACCAAACAAAGTGCAAGTAACAAAGAACAAACGCAGCAAGTGGCCCAATCCTTTCTTAGCAAAGGACAAGCCAGTGGAAATACTTATAAGGACCAAACGTTCTCGAGGACACATGGGAATTCTGTCAAGTGCTTTCGCTTCAAATAGCTGAGTACTCTTCTTTGGTTGTAAGTGTTGTGTGGGTGAACCTGTGCTAATGAACCGACCTTACTTGGACTAATACATACTTGTGATTAAACCCCCTCCAAACATCCGTAACTATAGGAAAGTAATTAAGATATAAATCTAACCACAGCCTTAAACTCTGAGATCCTACACTCCCTTGTGCAAAGGTGTCCTAACAGGGGTTCAGGTTTCTATCACTCCGGCAACCCCACAATTAGTAGCCAAATACACAATGCATTCCCCTAGGCCCATAAATGGTGAAGTATCATGTAGTCGACGTTCACATGACACCACTAGAAGAATAGCACCACAACTTAAATACTAAACCATTGAATAATAACTCAACACAAATCCACTAATAACAACATGACTTCTCCCATGTCCTCAAGAACTAAACAAACTACTCACAAGACATCATATGGATCAAGATCAAAGATGATATGATAATGGATAACAATCTGAACATAAACAATAATCCAATGGTTCCACTCACAAGCATAAACTACAATAGTAATTAACACCGGGAAAGTTTCCCCTAAGAACTAAAGCAATATCCAATACAATTGTTACAGTGGGACAGAGTGGTGATGATGGTGCTGGTGGATATGATGGTGTGTATGATGATGATGATGACCCCGATGAAGCCTATCTTGACGATGGTGTTGATGGCGATGATTTCCCCTCTCCAGGAAGGAATTCCACCGGCAGAAATCTGTCTACCGGAGAGATCTTCTCTCTCGGTGTTTTCCGCCCCGCAGAGGCGGCGGAAATCTAAATGTGGTCGCCCCCTAGCCTTAGGTTTCCGTAGGGAAGATATAGGCGAAGGGGCGGAGTCGGGAGCCGGGTAGTGGGCCACACCTGCCCTAGGCGTGGCCCAGGGTGGGCCCGTGCCTAGGGGGTGTGGGCCCCCTGCGGCCCTTCTTCGCTCCTCCTTCTGGCTTCCTCAATATTCTAAAAAAATAATATTTTCCCATATTTTTCTGGTATTTTTCTGATCTTCGTGAAATTGCATCAAAACGCCTTCTTTTCTATCAGAATCTAGACTCTGGCAGTCCATCCTCCAAAAATCATCCAACATGCATAAACAGATGAAAAGCCATAAATAATACCTCATAATGAGACAAATATAAATGAATAGAGGTAGATTATGATATAGAATGGTGATGCAAATTGGGCATATCAGCTATTCCGTAAGGGGCTTAACCCTGCACTTCTCTATGAGTTGCTGCCCTTCAAGTTCTAGTATTTCCAGGAACTGCACAATCAGGCTCTTACTCTGGAGCATGGAAGGAAGGATATGGAGGTCTCTCAGAAGCGTGAAGAAGGAAATTCTCGTGCTTCTTCCTATGGTAACAAGAAACGCAGTGTCTTTGTTCCATATAGTGATGTGCCTCATTCTCCTTATACACCCAAGTCTTCTGGCAATGCTTCTCGTCAGCCACAGTCAAATACTGGTGGAGCAAATTATCTTCCTCGTGCTGGTTCTCACACTGGAATTACCTGTTACTCCTGTGGTCAGCCTGGTCACTACTATGGGAGTATCCCCAAAGGGTTGTCGATCGCAATGATCACTTCAGTATGTGACGCTCACTCGCCCAGATATTTCTTTTGCTGTGAACAAGGTGTGCCAGTTTCTCTCTCAGTCGACTCAGGTTCATTGGGAAGTTGTTAAGCGTATACTGATATATGTCAAAGGTATGCTGGATACAGGACTGTAGATTCGCAAGTCTAATTCCACTGGTATTAGCATATTCACGGATGTAGACTGGTGAAAGAATATGTGGGCCCCAATGTGTGGTTTTGGTAATTAATGACAATCTCTATGGACTAATGCTTGTATCAAGTTGTACTTGTAGGAATTGTCCATAGGCAATGCTTGAACCATATGTTGGCTTCAAGGTTTGGAGAAGAAGAAAGTGAAGAGGATCAAGTGGTGACCAAGGTGTTCAAAGAGTGATCCACAGATTGGTCATGTGAGAGTTGAGCCTTTTGCAAGGGTGTCTTGAGGAAGAAGATAGAGTTCATCATATGTATTTTCAAGACATAATCCAAATGGTGTTGAGGTAATGTTGTGCAAGCTAAAGATGTGCCATATCTAGAAGATATCATGCTTGAAGCTTGCCATCCTCGGTGATCATGGATCTATGAAGACAAGGTCAAAGTAAAGGCTTCCCCATGTCATATGGGGGAGCAACTTGCAAGTCTTCATCAAGCGAGTGCGTGCAAGAGAAATCAAGAAAGGTGTTCCATCTTGAGAAGGACAAGATCGTATACATCAAGATCAAGTGGAATATGCGCAATGCAAAGGTATGATATTGATAGGGTTCCTTTCTTACCGGTCTCGTGGTGTTAGTTGGGGAGATCGGTTTATAGGATAGACAACCGTACTATCAAGAGGGGCTCTCAAGTGAGTAACTCGATCATATCTTTCAGAGAGAGCTCAAACCTTTGCATACTTAGCATCATCCTTTCTTGGTTGTTATTTGGATCTTATCCATGTAAGGTTCTAGATCTTGTGGTAATATTCATAACAAGATCTAGTTCATCAAAAACGGATTTCCCTTTTATATCATATTGCGGTTTTCATCTTTGAGGTTTTTCCATTTTCTCACCAAGAGAGGTATCTCACATTATAATACATGAAATTTTCTCTCTTGGTGGTATCCAATATTTTCACATTGTTGGGTAGCTCTTGTTGTCCTCTTTCCAACAAAATTGATTTTGGGTCAATCGGAGTTTCCAAACTCTAGATATCGCCATTTGAAGTTTGCCTCTTATTTGGTCCAGACCGGAGTCTCTGGTCTGCGTGGAACGAGTCTCCGGTGAGGTCTGGAGTGTCCCCTGGATTCCCCAGAGGGGGCTCCAGAATTCATCCTGGGACATGATTGATGGTGCTGACGTGGAGCACTTCGTTGGAAACCCCAAGAGCAAGGTGTGATGAGCACAGCAACAAGTCTTCCCTCAGTAGAGACCGAGGTTATCGAACCAGAAGGAGGAAGGAAATTTCACACAGGTGTTGCAAGCAACGCGGAGACATGCACAACACAAACTCAAGACTTTGCCCTAATGAATAAGTGAGGTTGTCAAGCTCACCGGTTTGCTGTAACAAAGGATTAAACGTATGGTGTGGAAGGTAATGGTTTGCAGCAAGTAAACAAGTAACAGTGGAAGATGCGGGGTCCATAGTTCACTAGAGGTGCTATCCTTATATAAACAACATGGATTGAAGGTTAAACAAATTACAGCAGGGCAATTGATAGGAACTGAGCAAGGCATAACAATGCAATTACTAGTCAGAAAGATCCTATGAGATTCGACTGGGAAATACAAAAATATACATAGACCGCTATCCAACTGCATCTATGACTAGAAGTCCACCTTCAGGTTATCATCCGAACCCCCTCTAGTATTAAGTTGCAAGCAACAGAAAACTCCTTTAAGCAAAGTGTGTAAGGTAAACAGTCCACATGTTCCATAAACAAGAGACCATTGTTTTATCCCTAGTGGCAACAGCACATCTACAACCGAAGAGATTGCTGTCACTTCCCTTGGAAACTAGAGGCATGAACCCACTATCGAGCATAAATACCCCCTCTTGGAGTCACTAGCAACTACTTGGCCAAGATAGCTACTAACAACGGAGAGCATTCAAGATCATAAACAACACAGACATGATAAAATCATAAAGACAAAACCATTAATCAAACCAACATAATAATCTCAATATCCATCGGATCCCAGCAAACACAACATGCATGATTACAAATAGATTAGATCTTGATCATGAATGGAGCTCACAAGATCTATACATGAAAGCACAAAGGAGGAGATACAACCATCTAGCTACTACCTGGACCCATAGTCCAAGGTGGACTACTCACGCATCATACCGGAGAGATGGCCTCTGGGATGATCTCCCCTCCGGCAGGGTGCTGGGAAGAACTTCATATCCCCCGATCTAGGGATAATGGTGGCGGCGACTACAGACGGTTTCGTGGAGATTTGATCGGTGCTTAGGGTTTCTGCATCGGGGGCTTCTTATAGGCGAAGGGGGAGACCGAGGCAGAGGCTAGGAGCGCCATACCCTAGCCAGGCGCGGGGTGGGGCCCACCCGCTCCTGGGGTGGGTCTAGCCCCTCTGTCTGGCCCCTCCGGCTCTCCTCTGGACTTATTGTTCCCCACGAAAAGTAATTGACTTTGACGTTTGTCCCTTCCAATTCCGAGAATATTTCTTTACTAACTTTTCTGAAACCAAAAACAGCAGAAAACAGGCATCTGGCACTGTTGCAACTTGTTAATAGGTTAGTACCAGAAAACATGTAAAAAGCACCTCAAAGTGTGGACAAGTAAAGCAAAGTAGATACTAAACAAGCATGGAGCATCAAAAATTATAGATACGTTTCCAGCGTATCAATGATACGTTATCAATAATTTTTGATGCTTCATGCTTGTTTAGTATCTAGTTTGCTTTGCTTTGTCTACACTTTGAGGTGTTTTTATATGTTTTATGGAACTAACCTATTAACAAGTTGACACAGTGCCAGTTGCCTGTTTTCTTCTGTTTTTGGTTCCAGAAAGGTAGAAAATCAATATTCTCGGAATTGGACGGGACAAAAGACAAAATCAATATTTTACCGTGGGCAACACGAAGCCAGAAGACGATACGGAGAAGGCTCACTAGGGGGCTACACCCCCTGGCCGCGCGGGTGGGCCTACCCCGAACCTAGGGGGTGCAGCCGCCCTGGTGGCCCCCCTGGCTCAACCCTTCGCCTATAATGTCACACCCCGGGATTAGGGCTAGACAAATCTCAGACCTCTGTCTGATATAAGCCTAACCTAAATCTCGAAAGCGTATAGAGAGAAAATTGATAATACAACGGTGACCCTATGACACAAAAATTATTACAGGAAGCTCAAAACTGAGCGAAGAAACAAAATATTACAAGCAGAGGTCACTGACCACAAACATCAAACAATGGAAGGCAAATTATGCTATTAAGTATAGCACACTTAACAAATGGCCTAAGAAGCCTAAAGCATAACGATGACGTCCAATCCATAGATCCCAGACTGCCGATTGGGAACTCCAAACTACTCGTCGATGTCGATGTCGTAAAGAACTCAGCTTCTCATGGAAACACTTACTCTGCTGCAAAAGTATCAACAAAGCAAGGGTGAGTACATGGTGTACTCTACAAGACTTATGGCTGGTGGAGTTATTTTCCATAAAGCCATCTTTGTTTTGTAAAACAAGAGGGAGAAGAATCTCGACTAATTAGAATATTTTAAAAGGGGATAAAAGAGCGGTATCACTAGCTTTGATCATCTCTTGATATCCACCGAATCATCATCAGCTGAACCTATCTAGGATCACCACCCTCGATCCCTGAGGAAGCATACTTAAGCACACATTATTAAACTTGCCAAGTTTTACGATTAGGTTCAAGTTCTCTATGATCTTCACGTCCGTTACCAAGTTCGTCCATAACCGCGGACACGGCTTTTCGAAAAGATTAAAAACCCTGCAGGGGTGTACAACTTTACCCACACGCGCCAACCGATTCTTAATGCCACTATAGATTAGCCCTCTTCCTTGGAAGGCCGGCGGAGAGTGGTTGACCACGACCTTTACCTTGATTTCGCCGAGACCATGAGTCACGCACTAGGGAGATGCCGCCGTAAGGGGTGGAGTCCTGAAGCCGGTCCCTAATGATGTGCGCAGGGTTCAAGATTACGGATGCCGTGCATCTCTTGTTCCCGGCCACGCTTACCTACCTGTTATGAATGCACCTCCTTCACCTCCATTCAAGAACAACCAAGATGCGTATGTCAAATGGAAAGCCCGAACTATGTGACTCATGGAATCTACTCGGCAAGTTAGTTGGTCGAGGGGGTTTCCAGGCCCCCGTGTGGCTGTAGGCTTGTCTTGGTTCAAGAGGCAAGAACATCGGGTCCTAAGGGTGGCAGGTATGGGACTGCAAAAACCACAACCCACGTGGCCTCCCATACAAGCCTTAGCATGTTTAACTTTCATCTCTGATCTTACCACGTCATCCTGTCAAACTAGGTTCATTCGCAGCTCTGATTCATCAACCGGATGGACCAGTGGTAACAACTAAGCATGGCTAAGAACAACAAATGTAATAGCTCTAGCGATGCTTCACAAGCCAAACCCTAGTTATGCTAGGAGCAGTGGATCAGGGAATATAGGCTTCAAAGGAAACATGCATCGGATAGAATTACTCTATCTATCGATAAAAGACTTTGGAATCGTATACACATGGCAAGAATGAAATACTTTGAAAGCATAGGATTCATATGTATGTGTGGGGCTTCACTTGCCTTTGCATGTCGATATCCAAAGAGCAGAGCTTCGGACATCAGGTACTTGACTTTATTACAGTTGGTCAAGTATTGGTCTACGAGCTTAGACGGTGTTGATCTCGACCTTCGATGGTGTTGACATCATTCTTCAATCTCGATCTCGATATCGTACTCGTGAACGCGATGCCGGTGTCGGTGACGCAAGAGGTTGCCGGACAACGGCGAATCGATGCCGGCAGAGGTGACAGCCAACGACGGAACGAGCTCGATTTTGGCCAGAGGAGGGCTTCCCTGCTTGCACGCTTCATGGAGGAGGACGAGGGCGGCGAGGCGCTTCTGACGGTGCCCTAAGCGCGGCATGGGTTGGCCGGAGTCGACAAGGACAACAGCGACCGACGGGCTAGGGTTCGGGCCTAAGGGGAAACGCAAGAGAGAGAACGAGAGGAAACAAAGTTCGTATGGGGAAGTAGAGGAGGAGACGGCCGTTCTTATCGTCACCTTCGGGGGCGGCGGCGCGCATCACAGCACCGAAGAGGATCGATGGTCGGCGGCAAGCCACGTAGCAGCTTCCCGTCGTTGACGAAGACGACGAGGACAAAAGACTAAAGAGGTTTGGGCCTCAGGGAAGCGCTGAGCGACGGGGAGAGAAGAGAGAGGGAGTTGGGCTCGGCCTAGAGAGAGAGAGAGGAAGAGTGTTTTTTGTTTGCAAATTATTTTTCTATTTCTGTTTTCAATTTCCTCTTTTGTAAATCCATTTTGTAATCTGTTTTGGATATTTCCAAAATACAAGAACTTTTATAAACATTTAAAAATAATACAGGAACCCTTGTAACCAATTTGGGTTCCATAGGTTTTGTAGTTTTCAAATTATTTTGAACCATTTGAATTGATTTCAAATAGAGAGGGGAAGCTAGGGTTTAGGGTTTTGAGAGTCTTTTTATTTCATGCATGCATTTTAATGAAATGATGCTCATGAATGCACAAACAAATCCTAAATACAATCTAATAAAACTAGGGTTGTTACAATTCTATCCCCTTTAAAAGAATCTCGTCCTGATATTACTAGGTATAAAGATATAAGGAATAGGGTTACACTAAACTTTGACGATCTTCTCGAAGAGGTTGATCCATGCCACCATGACGAGTGGACGAAGCGCTTCATAATCTTCAAGGTGGCTGCTCACACTAAAGAAGAAAGGGAATAACACAGAACCACAAACTGAGTATCTCATGGTTAACTCATGGATAGATGTTTCACAAATGTCTCTAAAGCTAATGACATGAAACATGTCAAGGTAACGGAGGAAAAAAAGTGATGGTTTTTAAGGTGAAAAATAACTGGTCTTCATAAAGATTGAGACCATGGAGCTTGCAGAAGAGTTTTGACTTCTGAGGGAAGGAGACTTCCAACAGATGGAGAAAGTTACACAGACTTCGAGAGATAAACCTCTACTAAACAGCATAATAGAGCTTTACAGGTGGAAGAGATAGATACCAATAAAACCAAGTTGTTGAACTACTTTTGACACAGAAGGGTCATTCTTTGGTTCAACAGAAGGCTAAGACAGAAAGGTGTTCTGGTGAAGAGGACTCGTAAGAGCCACAAGGAACATGTAACAAGTTGAACTTCTGATCACCAAAATCATAGTCGCTCTTCGAACATGTTTAATAAAGCAGAAAGGAAACTCTTTATTCATCCAGGGCTATCAAAATCTCTGCCAAAGATCATGATATCACTTTACACCACCAAGATGAATAGTTTAGAAGATTCCTGGTGACACGAGAAGAAAGAAGCTTCATTCTCAGACTCCAAGTACTTGGCATAACAAGACGCTTGCCATCATAAGAGGGTCTGGAGGATCGACCGAGAGACATTTAGCAACTCTACTTTAAATGTTCTGCTTGATGTTCGAGACACCAATAGCGGGCTACTGACAAGCCTTTAAACAGTCATCAAGTAAAGGTCGGACTTCTGATACAAAGGAAACCATAAGAGTAACTCCTATGATAAATCATAGAAAATGCCTCATGAGGAGTGGTTGTTACTGCTGATTCAAGATAATGTGGCAATAGGTCTTTCTGGCTAAGTGTGTCAACCACTACATCAATCTTGCCAGATTTCCAAAGAGACCTACGTCAAAACCTTGAGGAACACCAGCCATTATTGTTGCTTGAGATTCAGCTTTGGTTAAGTGAAGAGATACTTCAGACTCAGCGTGTCCGGATAGAAAGTGTGCAACATTTACCATAGAGGTAAAGTCACTAAATTCTCAAGACATGGACTTCAATGTCAAGCTCTAAAAGATGAGCTAGATTGCGAAACCCATGTGATAGCAAGTTATCAAAAGATAATTGCATCTACATGAATTGTTTGCAACGAAACACAACTGCATCCTGTTTAGGAAACATTTAGGAGGATTTCAAAGTTTTGTTGGACTTCTTATCTTCCATGAAAATTCAGTCAGTGACTTGGTGTGCTTGGAGGATCTTCTCGAGATGTGAAGATATCAACCTACCATATCAAGAATACCTCGCACATGCTTGACTAACTTGGAATGATTCCCGAGGAGATAAAGATAACGCCACTCGAATCCATGACGACTTCTTTCAACATTTGCACGTGAACTAGAGAAGGTTACTTCTAACATCTAGAACACATACTTCGATATAACATGAAGATGGTTCTTAAAAGTTTCCAACATTAATGCCAAATGTTCTGTATGAATCTAGTATAACAAGGAGTGGATAAGGATGTCATTGATGGTCTCAATAACAAACTTATCTATACACTCCAAGAAGACAGACTCACATGTTGTATGAACAGGGCATAGACATTGGTCAGACCAGAGGACATGAAGATGTACTTAAGTGAAACATCATGAGTAAATACACCATCAGGATAGTCCTTAGAACTGAGTTTGATTTGAAGATTACCCAAATCAAATCAAAGGGGGAAGATAACATATCCACAAAGGACATAATATCTTACTTCAACACGAACAAAACTAGACATCCCTTTAAAGAGGAACAAAGTTGGATAGAACTTTTGTCTTACAACTCTCCAAGTTGTTGTTTAAGTTCAACCAACTAGTTCAGGGGTATCCAGTACGGATCCTTGGAGAAAAGAGCAGTTTAGAGAACTAGCTTACTCAAGAACTTGACAACACGGTCATGTGGCTACATGGCGATACTTCTAGTAGACATCTAGAATATCACGAACCACCGATATGTCACTTAGTTCGAGAGGAAACTTGCCTGGTAAGGCAAGAAAACGTAGTCTCAGAGCTTCGGCACAAGCCTAACTCTTTGACCGAGGAGAGTGCACTAGGATAACAGACTTAGCAGCACAATCATCCTTTGCTTAGTGATAGGGTTAACCAATCACGCTAAGAATGATACAAATGTCCTTGAAGTTCAAAGCAATAAGAATTGCTAAGAATCTTATATGGCCACATCAATACGCACACGCATCATTCCTGAGCACAAAAACTCAGAGGAAGGGTGGGTAATATGTCTAAGAGCATCACTCCATTAATAGGGTCATGAAACTCAGCACGACCTCTTAGTATAAAAGAATGTGACACTTTAAGGTGGAACAGAACATAAACTAATCAATGCTTATTGATTTGCTGATTACAACACTTTGACCTGGTCTCAGAAATGACGAGGTACTGGAGTTTGTTTCTCCTAGACAACCCGGAATGTTTTTCATGATGAACCGCAAGAGTATCTTGCATCAGAAGACACCAATGCACATTTACTACTTGGCTACCAACTGGTAGACAAAGGTCAGAAAACAACAAGGTAAAGGAAGAACATGCTCAGGGTAGAATCCCGAGATGTACATGCATAAGTCAACAATCTTCCGAAAACCAATGCAGAGAAGGGGAGATGTGGCAGAGTCACGAGTACAGATGTGAGTCTCACCAAAAGTACTCTTGTCGTGATCTATTTAGTTCCATTAAAGAACATCTGCCATAGCTAGTGGTAGGGAAGTCCTTTATCGTCACTGTTCAATAGCGACAATATCCACAAGCTTGAAGGCTATACTGGAAGGTACTAACCATCCTGAAGTAATGTGTAAACATTAACCACAAGGGTCAACGATGGATCTTGGGTTAAAGGTCAGCTTCATGTACAATATTCACAACACCAGAATTCAGCACAATCGGGGATCTTAAGTTCAAGTCCGAGGGTTAAAACCCAAAGAAAGGAATAACTACTACTTGAGTGACACAACGTACACTACGAGATAGTAATCACGAGGTAACTTCCAAGAGAAGAATAACTTCGGAAGTACCCAAATAAACAAAAAGGAGGCACACGAGGCGAAAGGAGACCTCGAAGCCTAGAACAGAACACTGTGGAACCATCAACATGATGTTGTGGACCCTTAAGGTAGAGAGATTATGATAGAAAGAAATCTCTCAAACGAATAGGATCAAAGGAAACAAGGAGCACACACACAACTGACTCTATAGAACTTAACACGAGGTCAAATGGTTGAGAACCGGCATGCCTGAAGAGGCACCTAAGCTTTGAAGGAAGATAAGAGATAGCAAAACTTTTCCAAATCAACACAAGATAAGACAACCCAGAGTTAGAGCGAAACTGGATAAGAAGAAAAAGAAGCATACCAGAGTTTTCACAAATAATTTTCATCTTTGAAAATAGTTTTCACAAACACTAGACTCAACATTGACCAATAGAAAGGTTTTCTATAGTCGGTACTGCTCAGATACCAAAACCTGTCACACGCCGGGATTAGGGCTAGACAAATCTCAGACCTCTGTCTGATATAAGCCTAACCTAAATCACGAAAGCGTATAGAGAGAAAATTGATAATACAACGGTGACCCTATGACACAAAAATTATTACAGCAAGCTCATAACTGAGCGAAGAACCAAAATATTACAAGCAGAGGTCACTGACCACAAACATCAAACAACGGAAGGCAAATTATGCTATTAAGTATAGCACACTTAACAAATGGCCTAAGAAGCCTGAAGCATAACGATGACGTCCAATCCATAGATCCCAGACTGCCGACTGGGAACTCCAAACTACTCGTCGATGTCGATGTCGTAAAGAACTCAGCTTCTCATGAAAACACTTACTCTGCTGCAAAAGTATCAACGAAGCAAGGGTGAGTACAGGGTGTACTCCGCAAGACTTATGGCTGGTGGAGTTATTTTTCATAAAGCCATCTTTGTTTTGTAAAACAAGAGGGAGAAGAATCTCGACTAATTAGAATATTTTAAAAGGGGATAAGAGAGCGGTATCACTAGCTTTGATCATCTCTTGATATCCACCGAATCATCATCAGCTGAACCTATCTAGGATCACCACCCTCGATCCCTCAGGAAGCATCCTTAAGCACACATTATTAAACTTGCCAAGTTTTATAATTAGGTTCAAGTTCTCTATGATCTTCATGTCCGTTACCAAGTTCTTCCATAACCGCGGACACGACTTTTCGAAAAGATTGATAACCCTGCAGGGGTGTACAACTTTACCCACATGCGCCAACTGATTCTTAATGCCACTATAGATTAGCCCTCTTCCTTGGAAGGCCAGTAGAGAGTGGTTGACCACGACCTTTACCTTGCTTTCGCCGAGACCATGAGTCATGCACTAGGAAGATGCTACCATAACGGGTTGAGTCCCGAAGCTGGTCCTAATGATGTGCGCAGGGTTCAAGATTACGGATATCGGGCATGTCTTGTTCCCGGCCACGCTTACCTACTTGTTATGAATGCACCTCCTTCACCTCCATTCAAGAACAACCAAGATGCGTATGTCGAATGGAAAGCCCGAACTATGTGACTCATGGAATCTACTCGGAAAGTTAGTTGGTCAAGGGGGTTTCCAGGCCCCGTGTGGTTGTACGCTCGTCTTGGTTCAAGAGGCAAGAACATCGGGTCCTAAGGGTGGCAGGTATGGGATTGCAAAAACCACAACCCACGTGGCCTCCCATACAAGCCTTAGCATGTTTAACTTTCATCTCTGATCTTACCACGTCATCCTGTCAAACTAGGTTCATTCGCAGCTCTGATTCATCAACCGGATGGACCAGTGGTAACAACTAAGCATGGCTAAGCACAACAAATGTAACAGCTCTAGCGATGCTTCACAAGCCAAACCCTAGTTATGCTAGGAGCAGTGGATCAGGGAATATAGGCTTCAAAGGAAACATGCATCGGATATAATTACTCTATCTATCGATAAAAGACTTTGGAATCGTATACACATGGCAAGAATGAAATACTTTGAAAGCATAGGATTCATATGTATGTGTGGGGCTTATCTTGCCTTTGCATGTTGATACCCAGAAAGCAGAGCTTCGAACATCTGGTACTTGACTTGATTATAGTTGGTCAAGTATTGGTCTTCGAGCTTCGATGGTGTTGATCTCGACCTTTGATGGTGTTGACCTCAGTCTTCGATCTCAATCTCGATATCGTACTCGTGAACGCGATGCCGGTGTCGGTGACACAAGAGGTGGCCAGACAACGGCGATTCGATGGAGGCAGAGGTGACGGCCGATGACGGAACAAGCTCGATTTTGGCCAGAGGAGGGCTTCCCTGCTTGCAAGCTTCACGGAGGAGGACGAGGGTGGCGAGGCGCTTCCAACGGTGCCCTCAGCGTGGCATGGGGTGGCCGAAGTCTATGGGGACAACGGCGACCGACGAGCTAGGGTTCGGGCCGAAGGGGAAATGCGAGAGAGAGAACGAGAGGAAGCAAAGTTCGTATGGGGGAGTAGAGGAGGAGACGGTCATTCTTATCGTCACCTTCGGGGGGGGCGGCACGCATCGCAGCGCCGACGAGGATCGACGGCCGGCGGCAAGCCACGCAGCAGCTTCCTGTCGTTGACGAAGACGACAAGGAGAGAAGACTGAAGAGGTATGGTCTGCTGGCGGGCCGGTTTGGGCCCCGGGTGGGCCTCAGGGAAGCGCTGAGCGACGAGGAGAGAAGAGAGAGGGAGTTGGGCTCGGCCCAGAGAGAGAGGAAGAGTGTTTTTTGTTTGAAAATTATTTTTCTATTTTTGTTTTCAATTTCCTCTTTTGTAAATCCATTTTGTAATCTATTTGGATATTTCCAAAATACAAGAACTTTTATAAACATTTAAAAATAATACAGGAACCCTTGTAACCAACTTAGGTTCCATAGGTTTTGTAGTTTTCAAATTATTCTGAACCATTTGAATTGATTTCAAATAGAGAGGGGAAGCTAGGGTTTAGGGTTTTGAGAGCCTTTTTATTTCATGCATGCATTTTAATGAAATGATGCTCATGAATGCATAAACAAATCCTAAATACAATTTAATAAAACTAGGGTTGTTACATATAAGAAGCCCCCAATGCAGAAACCCTAGGCACCCGATCAAAATTCCATGAAACCGTCTATAGCCGCCGCCTCCATCGTCCTTAGATCGGGGGGATCTGAAGCTCTTCTCGGTACCCTGCCGGAGGAGAGATCATCCCGAAGGCCTGCTTCTTCATCATGCTAGCCTCTGGTATGAAGCGTGAGTAGTTCCACCTTGGACTACGGGTCCATGTAGTAGCTAGATGGTTGTATCTCCTCATTGTGCTTTCATGTATAGATCTTGTGAGCTCTGTTCACGATCAAGATCTAATCTATTTGTAATCATGCATGTTGTGTTTGTGGGAATCCGATGGATATTGAGATTACTATGTCAGATTGATTAATGGTTTTGTCTATTTGATTCTATCATGTCTGTGTTGTTTGTGATCTTGCATGCTCTCCGTTGTTAGTAGCTATCTTGTCCAAGTAGTTGCTAGTGACTCCAAGAGGGGGTATTTATGCTCGATAGTGGGTTCATGCCTCTAGTTTCCAAGGGAAGTGACAGAAATATCTTCGGTTGTAGATGTGCTGTTGCCACTAGGGAGAAAACAACGGTCTCTTGTTCATGGAACAAGTGGATTGTTTACCTTACACACTTTGCTTAAAGTAGTTGTCTATTTCTTGCAACTTAATACTAGAGGGGGTTCGGATGATAACCTGAAGGTGGACTTCTAATCATAGATGGAGTTGGATGGCGGTCTATATATATTATTGTATTTTCCAATCGAATCTCATAGGATCTTTTTGTCTAATATTGCATTGTTATGCCTTGCTTAGTTCCTGTCAATTGCCCTGCTGTAATTTGTTTATCCTTCATGCCTGTTGTTTATCTAAGGAGAGCACCTCTAGTGAACTATGGACCCCGGTCTAATCTTTACCATTGATACATCTTCCACTGTTAATGTTTACTTGCTGCAAACCATCATCACCTTCCACACTATACAGTTAATCCTTTGTTACAGCAATCGGTGAGATCGACAACCTCACTGTTTGTTGGGGCAAAGTCTTGAGTTTGTGTTGTGCAGGTTTCCATGTTGCTTGCAACACTTGTGTGACGTTTCCTTTCTCCTACTGGTTCGATAACCTCGGTTTCTTACTGAGGGAAGACTTGTTGCTGTGCTGCATCACACCTTGCTCTTGGGGTTTCCCAACGAAGCGCACCTACATCAACTAGGCGCATCAACAAGTTTTCCTGCGCCGTTGTCGGGGGCTGAAGAAGAAAAAGCTCCCACGTCAACCACGCGCCAGAAGTTTTCTGGCACCGTTGCCAGGGAGGCTAAGGACGTCTTCACAAGGGGAGTCCTTCTCAACCTTTCTCTTTTCTTTGTTTTTAGTTTGCTTAGTTTCTTTTGCTTGGTTTTGTTTGCCTCTTTTTATCAAAAACTCAAAAAAAATAGTTTAGTTTGGTTTGCTTTCTCTTATCAAAAACACAAAAAAAAGTTCCAACTCTAGTTGTCAACTTGCCCTTGCTCACCATGTTGTTCCCCAAGTTCGCCCTGAAGGACCTTTCGATAGGGAGTGGCTCCATAATTGGGAAAGATAATATTGAAGAATTATTTAATCATGTTAGTAAGCATGAGGATATTGAGGATAAATCTATAGCAGAGCTTGCTCCTAATTATGAAATTGCTGCAGCTTCTTTAGTTCATATGTTGGAGGCTAGGTTTGCTAGCCTTAACCCCATGATGCAAATTTTGTTCCTAAAACTAAAAGAAGAAAAGAATGCTAAAAAGGGAGAATTTATTCTTGAAACTTTACTCAAAGAGTTTCATGATGTTGCTAAGGAAGCTGTTGGGGATATGCTATATGGGTATCCTCATAGCATGTCTCTTATCCGACTAACCCGGGTGGCCCATAGTCGGTAGCATGGCCTATGGCCTGCTGGGCGGCCCAGTTAGGTGGATCCAGAAGGGAGGCCCATGTCGGATAAAGGAAGGCTACGGTGGAGTCACCAGCGTACCCGGAGCCTTGGAGTGCAAGATACACAAGACTAGTAATAGACGGTGTAGAACTCTGTAACCTGTCCGGCTAGGACTTTTCCCTGTAACCCTAGGACCTGACGACTATATAAGCCGGGCCTATGGGAGCCTTTAGGGCACGATAACTTAGACTTTCTAGTCACCTCGCACAGCGAACCTATCTCTGTAACTAGGCGTATTGCCATTATAGTGATTTATAGCAGGAGTAGGATTCTGCCACCATTGTGGGATCTGAACCTGGGTAAGCTGTGTTACCTCGTACCCGTCAACCATCCGCCTTACCCCACGTCTCTAAACAGGCACTGTGAGGACCCCTCCATGGAGTACTCCTCGGCAATACCACGACAGTTGGCGCCCACCGTGGGGCAAGAGGCGCTTCAGGCTCTTCAGCGAGCGAGGACCAAGATCTTCGCGGGAATCGGCGAAACCGTAGCCATCGGCCGCGTTCTCTTCTCCGGCAACGTTCCGATCGTCCCCCCCCCCCCCCCCCCCCGACGAGTTCTGGATCCCGGCAAAGACGAACCCTACGTGGTGTTTGATCGTTCCTATCGTAGACATCCACCTCTTCATTGGCGAAACCGACTCGGGCACTAGTTCCCTGGGAGTCGGAGGAGCATCAAGACCCGCACGGACCGCCTACGGGCAGGCTAAGTTTGCGGAAGGATCAACGTCGGATCTCTCCTCGGAGTTTGCCGGCAAAGATCGGAAAAATTCAAGACCCGCATGGACCGCCTACGGGCAGGATACGTTCGCGGAAGGATCGATGTCGGATCTCTCCTCGGAGTTTGCCGGCAAAGATCGGAAAAATTCAAGACCCACCCAAACCGCCCCTGTGCAGAATATAAAGGCGGAAGATCATTGCAAATCCGCCGGCTTCGCCCGTGCGTCTGGACAGCAGAGATCCAAGTTTGTCGGCGTGGTTACCATCTTCGATCTGGCGTGCTGCGTTCAGAGAGAGGGCGAAAACCCCCGCGACTACCTTGCCAGGTGGCTCCGTATACGGGCCGACCTGGCCAATTACCCCAATGATGATGCCATCTATCACTTTGTGGAAGGACTGGACCACGGCACGCTTCTCCGAAATTCTCTAAGACGGCAACAGGCGTCAGGACGCCTCACCTTCGAAGGCATGGTGAACACCGTCAACAACTACGCGGAGGCTGAAGCGGCAGCTCAGACAGCGCTTGCGCTCATTGACGGAGCCCCTCCGATTCAGCCACCGCCACCACCGCCTCCGGCCGCCATCGTCGCAGCAGCGCCACCACCTCCATTCATCATCGAGGCCGTTGCACCTCCACCGCCCGTCATCGAGGAAGTCCTGTCACCCTCCGACTCTGTCATTGACGCGCTTTATGCTGATTTCAGTGCAGACTCAGAGGAAATAGACTTCAGTCCAGAAGAGCTAGACTCCGGTATGCAGGAGATGGAGGAGGAGTACTCGCGCGACGAACAAGCCAATAACACCGTCATGTCCCGAGGGGTGTTCGTCACCATTGGGACAGCGATGGATGAAGACCAGCCCGGGCAAGCTCCGCCTACGGCGCTGGATAAGGGGAAGGGGCCACTTATTGCTGCTGACAATGATCGCGCAAGAGTCATGCCTCCCCCGCCTAATCCAGTGCAGCAGCCGCAGGAACTCGGCACCGGTCCGAGCAACAACAACACCGCAAACTTGCCGCCTCCAGCATCTACGTCGGTAGCAGCCCATGTTACTCCAGCTGATAGAGTGATGTACGGCAACCTCCTCGTTGAGCCACTAACTGTTGATCATATCCGGAACGTGACTCAGCTTGACGAGAAGCGCCAGCAACTACTGGAGGAAGCGCAAGCCATCGCGGAACAAGGCACTAAACTAGATCGAGATCTGGTCAACGCGCAGAAGTCCATAGAGAAAGCAAGAGCAATGGAGGCCGAGTACAAGACTCTGCTGCAGCAGCAGCAGAAGGCTAAGAAAGCTCCGGCTCGCATTATCAATGATCCTGGTGTACGGCGCAACCTAGGATGGGCTCCCTCGAAGCCTGCACAGGCCAAGCCATACATTGACCAAGGCAAGCAGGTGATTCCCACCTCACTCCTTAACCTCGCCGTCGCCAAGACCCTTCTGGAGTAGGATAGATCGCCTGAGGCAGTGGAACAGGTCTATGACCTAGTGGCCAAGGCGGTAAAGCAGCAGGAAAAGGCCACCTCTCAGAGGCTTGAGTCTGACTCAGCGCTCTGCCGATCTAGCCAGTACAAACTGCCAAGGGACAGATCTCCTCAGGATGTCGGATCACGGACGGGTTCATCAGAATGAAGACGGAGGGATGCGCGCAACAGGAAAGATGCTATCCCCATATCCTCCGACCACGGAGAAAGAGCCCAACCTCGCCGCCCATCGCCACCGCCCCGATCCCCCCAACGTCAGGACAACTACAAGGCTCACCATCATATGGATATGCCCCCTCCAAAGCAGTGCGGCATCGTCATCCGCGACAACGCGGCACAGACCCGACATGATGGAGAGCGCCACCAGGGACATAAGAGCAGGTCACACCATGACCCTCCGCGTCCGGCAAGCAACCGTGATAGGCGTGGGGCGTCGCAGGAGGGTAACAACAAGAAGGCTAACCCACCGCCACCTCCGCCTCCGTCGCCGCCAAGCAGTCACCATGACGGAGGAGGTCCGCGTTGTTCACGCAGCCCATCCCATGTTGACAAAAAGAAGAAGAACCCAGAGCCGTACGATGCATGTTCGCAGATCGATAAGATCCACGAGGCCCGGGAAGGACCATACCTGGGACCATGTTGCTTTGGACCTGGGATACGGTCCGCAACTTACCCCAAAGGATTCCGGATTGACAAGACCATCAAGCCCTATGACGGCACCGCCAAGCCTGCCACATGGTTGTAGGACTACGACAACGCGGTGGAGATTTCCGGAGGCAACCCCAACGTCGCCGTCAAGTACCTCCCGTTAATGTTGGCGGGCACGGCTCGTCAATGGATCGACGACTTGCCGGAGAAATCTATCTACAACTGGCTGGACATGCAAGAAGCATTCACCAAGAACTTTGAGGGTACATACAAGCATCCCTGTACGGTGGGTGATCTACAGCGGTGCGTGCAAGAGAAAGACGAGACATCTCGCGCCTACCTCTCCCGCTGGCTGGATATGAAGAATTCCTGCGTAGGAGTGCACGCCCAGACCGCCATCGCCGCCTTCATTGATGGGTTGGAAAGGGGCACGTTGCTCCGACATAAGATGAAGCGCTTGCAGGACAATCATCAGCTTGACTTGAATCAGATGACTCAGTTAGCTAGTGAGTTCGCATCTGCCGACGACGACGCTCGTGGCTCTTTGCCGGCAACGGCCGTTCCAACTCAAGCTCGGAGGAACAGCAGTACAAAGTGGAAAATCGCTCCATAAGAAAAGCAATCTACCGACATGGTCGCCATGACTTTTGCAGGACGAGGAGAAGGCGGACAACGTGGCCGAGGAAGAGGAGCAGGCCGCGGCCAGCAGCGAGGAAGTGAAACCAACTCGGCGCCGCTCCGTGTTCCCCAAACCTACAAAGAGTACCGCGATATGCCATGCCTCATACACCTCGATGCCAACGGCAAGGCCACCCATACCAATCGACACTGCAAGTTCGTCAACGACCTCAAGGAAGACCCAGAGTCCGGCTATAAGCGCAGTCAGAAGAACAGACCACGAGGCAAGGGCAAGGGGAAGAAGAAGGATGAGGTGTCCAAGGATTCAAGTGACATGGACAAAGACGTTGACCCTAATCACGCCGCCAAGGGCGACGACAAGGGCAAGAACCCCTTCGCAAAGAAGGCCCCAGTCTACCACACTTTCCTTGGCACCCCCACCGTCCGACAACAGAAGACCTCTCTAAGGATCCTGATGGCCACTCTCCCCCCAGTTCCCCAATACCTGCGCTGGTCGGAGGTTCCAATAACTTGGGACAGGACGGACCACCCAGACCTTGTGCCCATGGAGAACCAGTATGCCATGGTCATCAACCCATTGATTGACGACGTGGAGTTCACCAAGTGCATGGTGGATAGTGGAAGCAGCATCAACATCATGTACCTGGATACACTGCAGAAGATGAACTTGATGGAGGCAAACCTAAGGCGGACCAACACCGTGTTCCATGGCGTAGTGCCTGGTCGGGAGGCTCGGTCCCTTGGGTGCATCACACTTCAGGTAGCCTTTGGCGACGTTAATAATTACCGCCAAGAGCGCATGACCTTTGAGGTGGTCCCCTTCAAGAGTGTGTACCACGTAATATTCGGCCACGACATATTCCACACGTTCATGGCCAAGCCATGCTTCGTCCACAACAAGCTCAAGATACCCGGACCAAACGGTGTCATCACCGTATTCGGAAGCTTTACCAAGGCAAGGGACTGCGAGATCAATGAAGCAGCCGTTGCAGAAGAATTCAAGGAGATCCAGAGCAAGGTCAATGACTCAGAGATGCCCGCGTCGAAGAAGCAGATCTCTGACTCTGCTCCTGCGTTCAAGGCCGCCATCGAGACCAAGCCGGTGGAACTTGTGGTAGGCGATGCCTCCAAGACTGTCGCCATTGGAACGAACCTGGATCCCAAATAGGAAAGCGTGCTCGTCGAGTTCCTCCGTGAGAATAGGGACATCTTTGCCTGGCAACCTGCCGACATGAAAGGTGTACCTAGGGAACTTGCCGAGCACAGCTTAAACATAGATCCAAAATGTAAACCAGTGAAACAACCTCTACGACGCTTCGGAGATGAGAAGAGACGCGCCATTGGCAAAGAGATAGCTAGGTTACTTAAGGCTGAGTTTATCCGAGAAGTCCTTCACACCCGATGGGTGGCCAATCCTGTACTTGTCCCCAAAAAGGGAACCAATGAATTAAGAATGTGCGTTGATTACATCGGCTTGAACAAAGCATGTCCCAAAGATCCGTTTGCTTTGCCTCGCATTGACCAAGTCATTGACTCGACGGATGGCTCGGAACTTTTGTGTTTTCTTGATGCATACTCAGGATACCACCAGATCAAGATGAGGAAGTCGGACCAATTGGCCACTTCGTTCACTGCCCCATACGACACGTTTTGCTATGTCACGATGCCCTTTGGGTTGAAAAACGCAGGTGCTACCTACCAGCGGACAATGCAACGTTGCCTTCACGACCAAATTGGTCGGAACGTTCACGCTTATGTGGACGATATCGCGGTGATGTCTAAAAAGTCAAATGACTTAATCTCCGACTTAAAAGAAACCTTTGACAATCTCCGGAAATACAACATGATGCTCAACCCTAAGAAGTGTGTCTTCGGGGTTCTAGCCGGCAAATTTTTGGGCTTCATTGTTTCCCAGCGCGGAATCGAGGTCAACCCGGAGAAAATCAAGGCCATCTTAAATATAAACCGTCCGACATGTCTAAAGGACATCCAGCGACTAACAGGTTATGTTGCAGCAGTTAGTCGGTTCATAAGTCGACTTCGAGAGAAGGCTCTGCCGCTGTACAAGTTGCTGAAGAAGGCGGAAAAATTAACATGGACGGACGAAGCAGATGCAGCATTGAAGCAACTCAAGGAGATTCTTTCCTCAGCGCCCATCCTTGCAGCACCCGATCCTGGCGAGCCCCTATTAATTTACATGGCGGCAACCAACCGGGTTATCAGCATTGTCGTTGTGGTAGAGCGGAAGGAACCAGGCTATGAGCACGGAGTTCAGCGACCAGTTTACTATGTAAGCAAGGTCTTGACGGAGTCCAAGCAGCGTTATCCGCACTACCAAAAGATAGCTTATGGAGTATTCCTTGCTTCACGAAGCTGAGGCATTACTTTCAGGAGCACCCAATCACAGTAGTGAGCAAGACTCCACTATCTGACATTATCAACAACAGCGACGCTATAGGAAGGGTCGCGAAGTGGGGCATTGAACTTGCCGCCTTCAATATCACCTACAAAAGACGCGACGCTATCAAGTCACAAGCCTTGGCAGATTTTATTGCAGATTGGACGGAGATGTCGGATGCCACTCCGTTGCCAGAACCAGAGTACTGGGTGATGCACTTTGACGGATCAAATCTTCTCAACGGCTCGGGGGCTGGTGTATTGCTACAGTCACCAAAAGGAGACAAGCTGCACTACGTTCTGCATATCCACTTCGAGGCTACAAACAACATGGCGGAGTATGAAGCACTCATTCACGGACTGCGTGTAGCCAAGGATATTGGCATCAAGCGCATAGTTTGCTGTGGAGATTCCGACTTGGTTGCCCAGCAGGTGGCTGGCACCTGGAATGCGCGGAACCCTATGATGGCGGCATATCGCGACGAAGTGGACGAGATAGCCAAGAGCTTCTTGGGCTACGAAGTCAACAATGTGCCTAGGGCATCTGCGTACACCATCCGTGAAGGGCGCCGACATCGACAACCCGGATAGAGCTGATTCTTTCATCAACATGGTGACAAAGACCCCTCCGGCTTGGAAAAAACCGTTCATGGAATATCTCGAACACGGAACTTGCCCGACGACGAAGTAGAAAGACGGCAAATAGTACGGCGAGCAAAGGGTTATACCATAATCAATGGGCAACTCTATAAAAGTAGCACTACTGGTGTATACCTAAAGTGTGTTTCCCAGCTAGAAGGTATGGAAATCCTACGCGAAATCCATCTCGGAGATTGCGGGCATCACGCCGCTCCTCGATCGTTGGTCACGAAAGCCTTCCGGCAAGGATTCTACTGGCTGACCGCAAAGGCGGACGCCGACAAGCTGGTTGAGACATGTACAGGATGCCAGTATTATGCCCGACAACCACATGTTCCTGCTGAAGAATTGCGAACAATACCAATAACTTGGCTGTTTGCAGTCTGGGGGCTAGACATGGTGGGGCCGTTGCAAACGGCACCGTGTGGGTTTACGCATCTGCTTGTAGCAGTTGACAAATTCACCAAATGGATAGAAGCTAAACCCATTAGAAAGCTTGATGGGGCAACTGCCCTCAGTTTGTCCGGGATCTAGTGGTGAGATTTGGTCTCCCACATAGCATCATCACCGACAATGGAAGCAACTTGTCACTCGGAGAAGTGGAGGCCTATTGCTGGGACAAAGTCATCCGACTTGACCTTGCGTCTGTGGCACACCCACAATCCAATGGTCAAGTTGAGCGAGCCAATGGATTAATTCTCCAGGGAATCAAGCCACGTCTTGAGGCACCGCTACATAGAGCAGCTGGAGCCTGGGCGGAAGAATTGCCATCTGTGCTGTGGAGTTTACGAACTACACCCAACAGATCCACTGGCTACACTCCCTATTTCATGGTATATGGAGCAGAAGCCATCCTACCTTCCGACATCCTCCATGATGCACCAAGAGTTGCCGCCTACGATGAAGATGATGCTGAAGAATCCAGACGCCTAGATGTGGACCTTCTCGAGGAGGAGCGTGTTTTGGCATGCCAAAGATCCGCCATCTACCAGCAGAAGCTATGCAGCTACCATAGTCGCCGCGTCCGGCATCGCTTGTTTAAAGAGGGGGTACTCCGACTTAAGCAGAAGAAGTCACACAAATTATCCCCGCCATGGGAAGGACCGTTCATCATAAGCAAGGCGCTGCTCAATGGGTCTTACTACCTTGTCGACAATCGTGAGCTCAAGGATAGACCCAACAAGGATCATAAGCGTAAGCGACGTGACCCGGATGATGACTACCCAGAGCTTGATCGGCCATGGAACATAGCACAGCTACGTCCTTTCTACACTTAGCATTTTTTATCTAATCGTGTACATCTTATATGATCAATGAAATAAAGCTCTTTGGTTCACTCATATTGCTGAGTCTTTTACCTCCTTTAGTGTTCATTTTTGGATCAAACCTTTATGCACAAGCTTTGCGATTGCACTTGTGAAAATTCCGCCTACGAGCGTTAGCTTAAGTTTTCTGGTCTACACGTTCTTTGTTGTTTTTATGTGGATTCTGGAGTAGTGACTTTCGACACTTATTGTCGGCGATTTTGTGCTAAGGTTTTTGACGGTGCCATTGGGTATCATCACCTAAGCGCATGGTTCCGACAATGAGTCTTCCGACTCACGAAAAGTCAAGCATAAGAACCAGAGTAACGGATAAGCCAACACTTGCTTAAAAAATATATACATGCTGGGCATTAATTCTTAAGTAGCAGGATACGACAACCATTGTTTTCCGCCTTAAGATTACATCACCAAGTTTTTTCAATGCACATTCCAGAGGTGAGACAAGAATTACAAAGTGTTTTCACTCCTTGGGTGCAGGGGACTTGGAGGCCGCATCATCACCAGCCGGAGATTCACCCTCAGCATCACCACTGTGAGGAGACTCGAAGGATTCAGGGTCAGCGTTGTTAAGGAAGTTCCTGGGCACGAAGTCATCGACATCCACCAACTCGGCAACCCTGGTGTCATAGCCCGCGAGTGATGACAGGATAGCTTCGTGATCGATTTCCTTGCCATCATCATCCACGTCGAGGATACCAGATGTCACCGTGTTGATGTCGGCACCTTCATAGTGTGCCTTCACCATGGACAACGCCATCCTTGCGCCAGCCCGTGCACATGAAGCTTTCCAGCTTGCGACACGCTCGGGGGCTCGGCGCAGAATCTCCGAGTACTTCACCACGGAGTCGGAGGCCTTGATATAAATTTGGAGGGGCTGAACGATCTCCTTGGCTTGGGGTGATGGCGGTGTTGATGAAGTTGCCGGCAAGAATCATGCATTCCTTGTCTGAAGGAGGCGAGCGGGTTAAACCCAGGGGCGCTGAAAATTCCGACAACGATTGCATGAGTTCAAAAATTCTAAGTATCCAGATTACAGATCTACAAGGCGGAGGATACTTACTGAAGATGCTGGCCTTGGCCTGCCAGACGACGTCCCCCAAGGATTCCTTCTCTTGTTGGAGGAGCTTAAACGCCTCGCTATGGCGAAGGTTTTGCTCATCGGCAGCTTGCTTCTGATCCTTTAGGATCGCAAGCTCCTCCTTCAAGCGATTGATCTCGGCGGAAGCGGAGTCCTGCAGGGCTTTCATGGAATCATCGTGCATCTTCAGCATTTGTTCCCTCTCCTTCTTAAGGATCTTGTCTCGCTGTCCAGCTGCTGGATGTGCTTGGACTGCTCGACAATATCCTTGGCCTTGGCTACATGCTCTGTAAGTCGGAGAAAACAAAGTACACGGTGAGTACTCGAAGAAGGAAGGCATAAAAGTAAGACGGAAATGCACAAAAAAGAAAACAGACTCTTGTTTTTGATGATCTGTTCCTTCAAGATGGCGGTTTTACCCTTTTCAGCTTCAAGGTCCGCGTGCATCTTCTGGTACTTATCATTGGCCATGCCCCTCCGAGCATTCTCGTTCTGTGGAAACAAATACAAAGTCAAGTCGTTGTTCAGTCTACTTGGAGCCCCTAGTCGGAGATTTTCCATCTAGGTGCTCGGGGGCTACAGCGAGAGTTTTTAACTTAGCAATATGCTTAGCTTTTCTTTAAGCATCTAGTTGGAGCTAATTCAGTTCTCAACTAGAAGCTTGGGGGCTACAGTATAAAGTTTTAACTCGGAAAATGCTTAGCTTTTCTTTAAGTATCTAGTCGGAACTAATTCAGTTACAACTAGAGGCTTGGGGGCTACAGCACTTAAAATTATGAACACTATGTATGCTACTCTTAAAGCATCTAGTCGGAATAATTCATTCCATCTAAATGCTTGGGGGCTACAGTGAGAGTTTTTTCTAACTTAGTCACTCTTAGAGCATATAGATGCAAAACCAATGGTTTTCCGTCTACATCCTCGGGGGCTACAGTGGGATACTCATATGAAATGCAAAAGGTAAAGTAAAACTTACAAGTGCGATGATCTTGAGGTTTGTAGCACTCTCGGCCAGCAGCTTGCCAAAAGAAACGCTGTTGCTTCGCAAGATGTCTGCTTGTCGGAGTAGCTCCTCAAGACCGCACGTCGGAGATGACGGCACTCCTCCAGGAACCGTAGTTGTGCTACCCGGCGTAAGCACCAGGAAGATAATCTTTGGCAGTTCTAAGGGTTTCTGGGGAGCAGAGGCGCCGCCTTCGGCAGATGTACCAGCAACCACCACCGCCTTGCCGCTACCGATGGCATCCTTAGCCGGAGCTTCAGCCATTTGAAGAGCAGTGCTCTCCTGCGTCGCCTGCTCGCCGACAACTGCGAGTTTGGTAGAGGCGCCAATCCACTTCCATGGCGGAAGAGCCTGGTGCCTCCTGGGATTGGGAGCTTGTCGGAGCGGAGGAGGGCTTGACGGCAGGAGTAGCAGGCGCGATGGCGGGGGAAGATTCGCTATGCAACATATCTTTAATATTTCTAGAAGCCCCAAGATTCTTGGAGGACTTCTTGAGGATAGTTGTGGCTTTCTTCCTGAAACGTGCAAAATGCATAAGTACAGGAATAAGACAGATAAAAAAGACAATGTCGGAGAATAAGAAGCTTACACTAGGGGGCGCTTTGGCAAACATCCCGGTGGCTTTCTTCTTTTCCGCCTCCAGGGCGGCAGTACTCTTTTTGGAGGCTCCACCCTCCGTCTTCTTCTTCTTGCCTCCATCGGCAGCGTCAGAGGTGGAGCTCTTCCGCTTTCGCACCAACGGGGCATCATCGTTGGACATGACCGTGACTTCCTTCATCTTGGGATCGTAGATTTGGGTGGCCAGGTTGCCCTCCTCTAGATCGCTAAGCTGTTAAGTGAGAAATCACCGTGTTAGACAAGATGGTATTAGCAAGACGGAAAAACTAGAGCAATGTCATACACGGAAAATAAATATCTACCTTTGGGCACTTTCCGTTTACGAACATGTCGTAGGTAAGGGTGAAGCCACGCTTCTTGTCCTTCACCTTGAAGATGTCCTTAAGACGGAACTTGACGGAGTCGCTCGAGAAGTTGTCCTCGGAGATCCAGAGGGTATCCCTTCGGTCGTCGGTGTACTCGTGCATGACCTTCGTACGGTGCTGCAGGGGTTGGATCTGCCTGATAAACCAGCACATGGCTAGGTCCAAGCCGGTCAGACCCGTCTCTACGAACAACTCGATCCGTCTTATGGTGCGAGAAGCGTTGAGGTCGGAGGGAAGAGAGGCATGGGACCGCCATGTGGGAACTTCGGCAGCGGCTCCATCCACGAAGTCCGGGTACGTTACTTCTCGGCCCGACAAAGGAATGTCGGGGCCATAGAAGTACGTCCGCTGCCAATTCTTGCATGACTCGTGGCCAACGATGTCGGGGAACCGCCGGCCAGGTCGGATCTTGAAGCTTATGGTGCCGCAGTTTCTAAGATCCTCCTTGCTGTATCCGGCTTCACGTTTGACGGTGAAGAAGTAGACAAACAGATCTAACCTAGGCCTAATCCCTAGGTAACCCTCGCAAAGTGCCGCGAAGTTGCTAAGCACTAGGATACTATTGGGGGAGAGGTTGTGGGGTTAGACCTTGAAGTGATTCAAGACGGACAGGAAGAAGTGGGAGATGGGCAAAGAAATGCCGCGTACCAATTGCACCTTGAGGTATACCTTCTCTTCGGCTTGGGGAGAAGGGGTCACCTCGCTGGCCGGCGCCGCCCGCCAGGCGAGCCCCTCCGTCGCAGGGAGATAACCCTCAGTGACCATCTCTTGGATGTCGCGGCCGGTGATGTCCGAGTCGCGCCAGTCGCCTTTGTGCGAGTCGGGCTCCTCTTCCAGGGGCTCCAGCGCCGCCAGATTGTGGTCGTCGCCAGTGGTTTCTATCACCGCCGATGCGGGTATGACCATACCCTCTGGGGGCACGACAACGGAGCCCGCCGGCTTCGCCGCGGCTTCGCTCGACGCTGCCATTGACGGGGATGAACCGCTGCTAGCCATGGAGGAGGGAGAGGATGCGACTGCGGCAGAGAGCATGGCTAGGGTTTCTCGAGGTTTTCGCGGAGAGATCGAGGAGGTGCGCGGCTGGAGGAAGAAGACGATGACACGAGAGAATGGGGTGAAAAAGTGGCAAGTGTCCCACGGTCACTATTTATCTTACTCTGCGTCAAGATTCGTGCAGCTAATCGTACGGTTGCCGCGTAGACGACGTGTTCGTGAACGTGCGCGGTAATTTTGCCACGTCTCCAACCGTCGCCACCAACGGTTCGTATCGCTCGCGCGGGAAAATCGGCTATGATTACGTTCTCTGCATGTGTGAGTTACGAGGCGTTGCTGACCTACAGCCTACGTCGTCATAACTGACATGGTAGATGAGCCGTCCCATCGAAGATTCCGGCATGGACGGATTTAATCCGACAACGGGAGCGTACGATGGAAGATTCAGCATTTCTCCGACTTACTCACAGAAGACGGAGAAAACCTTGCAGGGTTCTTTGGGAGGACTACAAGATATTGCTTGACGATTTGCCGACATCCATCTAGATGGAGCATTCCACGGGAAGAGGCAAGACGGCGCAAGATCTCGAAGTTCTCTAGGGGCTACTGTTGGGGATATGCTATATGGGTATCCTTATAGCATGTCTCTTATCCGACTAACCTGGGTGGCCCATAGTCGGTAGCATGGCCTATGGCCTGCTGGGCGGCCCAATTAGGTGGATCCAGAAGGGAGGCCCATGCCGGATAAAGAAAGGCTACGGTGGAGTCACCAGCGTACCCGGAGCCTTGGAGTGCAAGATACACAATACTAGTAATAGACGGTGTAGAACTCTGTAACCTGTCCGGCTAGGAATTTTCCCTGTAACCCTAGGACCTGACGACTATATAAGCCGGGCCTATGGGAGCCTTTAGGGCACGATAACTTAGACTTTCTAGTTACCTCGCACAGCGAACCTATCTCTATAACTCGGCGTATTGCCATTATAGTGATTTATAGCAGGAGTAGGATTCCACCACCGTTGTGGGATCTGAACCTGGGTAAGCTGTGTTACCTCGTACCCGTCAATCGTCCGCCTCACCCCACGTCTCTAAACACGCACTGCGAGGACCCCTCCATGGCGTACTCGTCGGCAATACCACGACAGAAGCCAAAAAAGTCTTTAAGTCTTTCAATATGCTAGGCTCATGTGTAGATGTTGTGGGTACTTCTGATAAAACCAAGCCTAGAGAGGAATTTAAGATACCCATACCCTTTAAGCTTGTTGGGATGCATGAGGCCTTTGAAAAGAATTTTGATTGGATTGTTCCTGAAAATCCTTTTGATGAAAGTAGTAAACCAAAGAGAGATGAGAAGGGATCCTCCAGAACTCATTTGGATGAGATACCTTTCATAGTTGAAGACTTTGCAAGTATTGATGTTAATGCTTCCTCATTTGAAAATACTTGATTTCTTGCTTCTTGTGCCTAACTTAAAGGCGTTAAAGAAAAGTACTTGTTGGGAGATAACCCAAGAGTTTCCTTGAGTCTTGGAAGTTATTACTTCAGTAATGATCTCTCCTCATAATTGTTTGTTTGCTTTTTGTGCCAAGAATGACCTCTAATGAGAGGGAAGTAAGATTTGGGGAGTTGTTGTCCGAAAACAGATTTCTGTCCTCCACCATAAAAATTCGTGAGGAGTCTCTATAAGTAGGATTGAGCTGAACATTTACGAATAAATCCCTAGTATGTTAGCTAACTTTATTTAGCTCAACACTTTTTGATGTGAGCAACAGAAGATTTTCGAAAAAATCGGTTTCTACCTGCTGGTCTATTTTGACAGATTTCTGCCATTATTTGCATTTGCTTCTTATTGATTCCTTTTTGAGTTATCTTTTGGGGAATTGAGCTTTTTGAAGGAGTTGCTACAGTATCTTGTGTTTTTAGTGAAAAGTTTTGATGTTCCAAAGGTAGACCCAAAGGTCTATTATCTTTTAAATACACTAATGTTGCTAATGAAGATTGTGTGAACTTTTGTATGAAGGAAAAATTTCAGGTGTAGAGAGAGAATGATGTAATGAGATGAAGAATGGACAAAAGCTCAAGCTTGGGGATGACACTGGTGTCACCCCAAGAAATATCCAAGAGGTACAAGCATCAAAGATTGGGTATGCCCAAGGGATCCCCTTCTTCGTCAATAAAAAGCCCAGGTCTGTCTAGACACTTTGTTTTTTTTGTTTCATGCACTGTTGTGTTGTTCTTGGAGCATCTTAGTTTTTGTTTGCTTTGCTTAGTTTGTTTAGTTTGCTTGAATAAAGTATTTTGGACCCCCGTTCTTGTTGTGTTGTTTCAAATAAGTTAATTGGTGTTGGAAAGGAGTAGAAAGTTCTTGCTCAAAAGTGCAAGAGGATCTTGCATTGACTGTGACTTAGACTTTAGCATGACATGCTAGGTGTTGTTTTGAACTTATGCTTAGTGATTATTGTTGTAGCATGTCTTGTTTCAAACAATTGGGATTTCTTAGTGTGCCTTGAAAGAATCATGCGTTGTTTTAGCATACAAAAGCATAGTATTGCGGTATTCTCCCTTGATGTTTTGTTTGGGTTGACTTAGCACTACTCACACCATGTTATGACTATGAACAAGTCACCATAGCCTCTATGATCATTTAGTCCTTGACTTGTAGTACCACTCTATGCTTTGCTTCCAACTCCCAAGAAACCAAGTTATTCCAAAGTGTCCACTATAAACTCCTATGCATGGTGTGTTACACCATTCCAAGTATATTCTTGTTTTCAGCTATCTTCCAATTAAAAAGTATTTTGTTATGTGAAAACTTAGTGATTAAAGCCCTCACAAACCTGATGGCACACTTTTTAGTCTTTGCCCCTAATAAACTTGAACCATTGTGTCATCTCTGTTGTATATGCTTGCACTTATACGTTGGAATTAGCAGAATCATGCTGTCATGGGGAATGTTTTCAACATTGCACTTGTACTTTGTACATAGTTGATATCATGCTCTTTTGTCAATGGATGTCACCGGTGTGAAATAAAGAGGGAGCTTGTAAGTCCATGGAGTTATGTATTTTGTGTTAGAGAAACGCCTGGGCCGCTAGCCTAAGCCATGCCAAATCATGGTGGAAACTTGCAGCATCACCATAATGAGCATTCTATGAAGCATCCTCAATAAAAAGCTATGCACATAGTAAATAAAAAAGATCGCTGAGATGCTCATTGTCTGCTTGCCTTGTCATTTTGGTTATGGGATAGCTCTTGTACCATGTGCAAGGGGTACCCCGTTGGCGGTTCTCTATGATACACATGTACTTACTATGACAAGAACTTACAGGTGACTGAAGTTGAGTAGCATGAGGAGTGGCCCTCATATTCAAGGGACATGAGATTGCCAACTTATACTTTGTCAATCATATACTCCATAGTTTGTTCACTTTAATCTTAATCACTTCAAGATACTTATGCTAGGGGCAATGAGGACTGAAAGCTAACCAGTACCATAATTTTTGGAAGCTCTTTTTGAAACTTGAAATCCCTGCTTCCCTTTGTGAAGGGCCTTTTTTCCACTATTATATTGAGTCTCCACCTTCTATCCTTCAGGCACCATTAAGAGAGCATAGTTGTCATTCTTAGTTCTATGTGTAGTGTCCCAAAACTTATTGATTGATGCATATTGTGATATTACTTGCTCTTGTGCTATTTGTATCTAGTCACTCTTATGAAATTTGAAGGTGTCCTATGCATCTATTTGCTACTCCATGAGGGACAAGCTGAATGCCACTATGCCATGTTTTCTATATGTGAAACAAACAAACGTTTTTAATGCATGTTATTCATGATCTTTGTTTGTAGCCTTTCATATTGCATGCATAGTTATTTTGTCTTATTGTTAGAACTCCATCTTTCATGCACTTGTTTAGAGTTCTTTGCTCCCAGCTTTCAATGCTTGCAAATGGTTTGATCTTGGTTTTGATGGTGCATGTCACCTCAAAAATTATTCTTTTATCACTTACATACTCGAGGATGAGCAGGAGTTAAGCTTGGGGATGCTTGATAGGTTGGAAACGTATCTATAATTTTTGATGCTCCATGCTTGTTTAGTATCTACTTTGCTTTGCTTTGTCTACACTTTGAGGTGTTTTTATATGTTTTCTGTAACTAACCTATTAAAAAGTTGCCACAGTGTCAGTTGCATGTTTTCTTCTGTTTTTGGTTCCAGAAAGGCAAAAATCAATATTCTCGGAATTGGATGGGACAAAAGCCAAAGTAAATATTTTACTGTGGGCAACACGAAGCCAAAAGACAAGACGGAGAAGGCTCACCAGGGTCCACACCCCCAGGCCGCGTGGGTGGGCCCACCCCGCGCCTGGGGGGTTGCAGCCACCCTGGTGCCCCCTAGCTTACCCCTTCGCCTATAAGAAGCCCCCGATGCAGAAACCCTAGGCACCCGATCAAAATTCCATGAAACCATCTATAGCCGCTGCCACCATCGTCCCTAAATCGGGGAGATCTGAAGCTCTTCACGGCACCATGTCGGAGGAGAGATCATCCCGGAGGCCTTCTTATTCATCATGCCAGCCTCCGGTATGAAGCGTGAGTAGTTCAACCTTGGACTATGTATCCATTTAGTAGCTAGATGGTTGTATCTCCTCCTTGTGCTTTCATGTATAGATCTTGTGAGCTCTATTCATGATCAAGATCTAATCTATTTGTAATCATGCATGTTGTGTTTGCGGGGTTCTGGTGGATATTGAGATTACTATGTCAGATTGATTAATGGTTTTGTCTATTTGATTCTATCATGTCTATGTTGTTTTTGATCTTGCATGCTCTCCATTGTTAGTAGTTATCTTGCCCAAGTAGTTGCTAGTGAATCCAAGAGGGGGTATTTATGCTCGATAGTGGGTGCATGCCTCTAGTTTCCAAGGGAAGTGACGGAAATCTCTTCCGTTGTAGATGTGTTGTTGCCACTAGGGAGAAAACAACAGTCTCTTGTTCATGGAACAATTGGATTGTTTACCTTACACACTTTGCTTAAAGCATTTGTCTGTTGCTTGCAACTTAATACTGGAGGGGGTTCGGATGATAACCCGAAGGTGGACTTATAGTCATAGATGTAGTTGGATGGTGGTCTATGTATATTGTTGTATTGCCCAATCGAATCTCATAGGATCTTTTTGTCTAGTATTGCATTGTTATGCCTCGCTCAGTTCTTGTCAATTGCCCTGCTGTAATTTGTTTAACCTTCATGCCATGTTGTTTATCTAAGGAGAGCACCTCTATTGAACTATGGACCCCGGTCCAATCTTTACCATTGATACATCTTCCACTGTTACTGTTTACTTGCTGCAAACCATCAACACCTTCCACACCATATAGTTAATCCTTTGTTATAGCAACCGGTGAGATTGACAACATCACTGTTCGTTGGGGCAAAGTCTTGAGTTTGTGTTGTGCAGGTTTCCACGTTGCTTGCAACATTTCTGTGACGTTTCCTTCCTCCTACTAGTTCGATAACCTCGGTTTCTTACTGAGGGAAGACTTGCTGCTGTGCTGCATCACACCTTGCTCTTGGGGTTCCCGACGAAGTGTAGCTACATCAACTAGGCGCATCAGGACAGTCTGATAGGTGGTCCGGAGGAAGGTCCGGAGACTGACCGGAGTCTTTGGTCCATGCCTCAGACCAGAGTCTCTGATACGTCCAAAATGTATCTACTTTCCCGAACACTTTTGCTATTGTTTCTCCTCTAAACTTGTGTGATTTGGATATAACTAACACGGATTGACGCTGTTTTCAGCAGAATTAACTTGGTGTCTTGTTTTTGTGCAAAAAATCAACTATCAAGAAAAATCCCAGAAAATATGCCAAAAATTATATTTCACCAGAAGACCCACGGAGCCTGAAGAAGAGACGGAGAAGGGTCCTAGGGGGCCCACACCCCTGCCAGGCGCGGGCTCACCTCTGGTCGCGCCTAGGGGGGTGCAGCCACCCCAAGCACCCCCTCGGCCTCCCTATATGCCTATAAGTTGCCTCTCGTCCTAAAAACCGAGGGGGGTTTGATAGTTTTCCAGAAAGAGTTACGCTCCACCGCCACCACCAAAAACCAAGATTCAGATCCAGAAACTCCGTTCTGGCACCCTGCCGGGACAGGGAATTTGGAGAGGTTCATAGCCATCGTCATCACCAACTCCTCTCCATCAACCATCGATGTTTCCCTCATCCATGAGTGAGTAATCCCCCGCTGTAGGCTTGGGGATGGTAGGGATTGGATGAGTTCTATCATGTAATCGAATAAGATCTGTTAGGGCATAGTGCCTAGTATCTCCATTAGTGCTATTTGACTTTGTTGCAACTTGTTGTGCTTAATGCTTGTCACTAGGGCCCGATTTCCATGATCTCATATCTGAACTTATTATTGAATCATTATGATAGTATTGTTTGTGATATTATCTACAAGTTGTGTACACATATCATTGTCCGGATCCAAAGGCCCCAAAGTGACAATAATTGGGACAATCGGAGGGGATGGTTGTGGTGTGAGGATCACATGTGTTCACAAAGTGTTAATGCTTTGCTCCGGTGCTCTATTAAAAGGAGCACCTTAATTGCCAGTAGTTCCCTAGAGGCCCCGCTGCCACAGGCTGGCTGGACAGAAGATGTTGTGCAAGTTCTCATTGCGAGCACGTATGACTATATTTGGAGCACATGCCTAGGATTGTTTAGTACTTGGATGCTTGTTATTATTTATTTGTAATGCCCTAGATCTTGAAGTTACATGTTTAGACTCGTCCATGCAACGCCAGTCCATCCATCCCTATGCCTACCGCACTCAAATCCTACTGTTACCATTACTGTTACTATTGCTCCCGTTTCACTATTGCTGTCGCTGTTGTTGTTGCTTTGCTGTTGCTACTACAAACTGTTGCTACTGATAAACTTTTGTGAGCAAGAACTATTTCCAGGTGCAGCTGAATTGACAACTCAGTTGTTAAGGCTTGCAAGTATTCTTTGTCTCCCCTTGTGTCGAATCAATAAATTGGGTAATACTATCCGCGAAGACTGTTGCGATCCCCTATACTTGTGGGTCATCAAGACTATTTTTTGGAGCTGTTGCCGGGGAGCATAGCTTTATTTGTAAGTTCACTTGGATCTATTATTGTTCACTGCTACTCCTTTCATCATGGGGAAGTCTCGTGATGGAAAGTTCCCTATTTTACCATCCACTACAAGAAGAGGTACAGTCTTAAACACCTCTGCTGCTCTTGATTCACCGTCTGTTATAAGTAAGCTTGTCACACCACCACATACTCATGCTACACACACTACTACTATTGCTGAATCTGAAACTGCTTTTGATGCTCATGATGTTACTTATACTGTGCTTGATGCGAGTGGTTCATTAGGTCATTTCCTAGATGCTACTATGGCTAGTCTAGGAAATACCGAAACTCCTAGTGAAGACATTGTTACACCTCTAGTGAGAGTTATGATATTAATGATGGTTACATTGAGTTCACTGATGAATTTGTTGAAGAGTGTTGAAACACACATGGTACTAGTGCTATTAAGAGTCTCCTTGCTAGACGCACCAGTATTCCTAAGTTGTCCTCTGATCCTAAGTTTGCCACCTCTCCCATAGATATTAAAGATAAAGATTATGATTTATCTCTTGATTTATCCTATTTAGATATTGTTGAGAAAGAACCTTTTTGTGGGACTGAAAATGAGAGTGTTGTGTCTCATATGAATGAGCTTTCTACTATGAGTGCTTTGTTCTCTGATGATTTTAAGATGCGCAAATACTTTGTTACTAAGATCTTCCCTTTTTCACTAAAAGGAGAAGCTAGGGCTTGGTTTAATAGATTACCTCCTGGTTCCATTGATAGCCTTGATTGCTTGATTGCTTCTTTCTTCCGGAAATATTTTCCTCCCAGTGCTAGACATGCTACTTTGCAGAGACTTTTTGATTTTAAACAGGGAGAAGAAGAGAAATTGCCTGAGTCATGGACAAGGTTCTGTGCCTTGATCCATGCACATCCTGGATGTCCATTACCTAGAATGAGCTTCTTGATATTTATTATAATGGGTTAACTGATGATTCTAGGACATACCTAGATAGCTTTGCTAATTGTGTTTTCAGGAAAAGAACTCCAACATATGCTGAAGAATTAATGGCTAAGATAAGCAAGAATTATGATGATTGGGCTTCAACTGAGCTAAATACACCTAAGCCTATTACTCCTGAACCAGATGTTCCTGAACCAGTTCCAACACCAACACCAAAGAAAAGGGGAGTTATTGCATTAAATGATGAAGGAAGCTAAGAAGTGTCTAAAGGAGAAAGGTATTAGAGCTGAAGATGTGAAGAATCTACCTCCTATAGAAGAATTATGTAAGCCAATTCCCCACTCATCTACTATTGAGGTACACTCTCTCCAACACTTTGATGAAGGTGATATTCCTTATGGTAAGCCTCCTGATCAATGCTTGGAGGAACTTGACATTTTTATTGCTAAACAAGGTAATTTTAATAAACAAGTTCAGAATCATTTATTGGAAAACTCTAGAGATATCCATGAGTTGAAAGATATTGTGGAAATAACTTCTAATGATATTAAAATGCTTTGCAAACACTTTCAAATGGTTCAAACCCAACTTGCTAAGGTACAAAAGGATATGCTAGTTAATGCCTCAGGAGATAAACATGCTTATGGAATTAGAACTAGGAGTGGTATAGCTACTAAAGATCTTTTATATCCTGAAGGACACCCAAAAAGAATTGAGCAGGATTCTGAACAAGGTGAGAGTAGTGGTAGTCCTCGTAAGAGAAAGAAAAAGAAACATAAAGTAGTTGAGGAACCGCTTGAACCTGCTATAGATCCTAATAGTATATATGTCTCTGATGCTGAAACTAAGAGTGGTAATGATAAAAATGATGCTCCTGATAAGGAGGAAGGTGAGGAAGAACCTGAGAAGCACACTAAGAACACTAGGTACACTAAGGAAGATTCTATTGCTAATAAACATGGTAAAGAGAAAGAGCCTTGGGTGCAGAAACCTATGCCTTTTCCAGGTAAGAATCACAAGTCAAAGGAGGAAGAACACTACAACAAGTTTTGGGAGTGGATGAAACATTTATTTTTGCAAATTCCTTTGACTGATGCTATTAAGTTGCCTCCTTATTCAAAATATATGAAGGATATTGTCTCTAATAAAAGGAAGATTTCTACTGAGGATATTTCTACTTTGCTTGCTAATTACTCCTTCAATGGTAAGGTTCCAAAGAAACTTGGTGATCCAGGTATACCAACTATTCCTTGCTCTATTAAGAACAATTATGTTAGAACTGCTTTATGTGATTTGGGAGCTAGAGTTAGTGTTATGCCTTTTTCTCTCTACAAGAGACTCTAGCTAGAAAAGTTGATACCAACTGATATATCTTTGCAAATGGCTGATAAGTCAACTACTATTTCTGTTGGTATATGTGAGGATGTTCATGTTCAAGTGGCTCATAATTGCTTGGTTCTAACGGATTTTGTTGTGCTTGAAATGCCTGAAGATGATAATATGTATGTTATTCTTGGGATATCTTTTCTTAATACTGCAGGTGCTGTCATTAATTGTAATCAAGGAAAAGTAACATTCAATATTAATGACAAAGAGCATACTGTCTATTTCCCCAAGAAGGTTGCTAAAATCTATTGCCTGAATTCCATTGAAAATATTGAGAGCATCAAGGTTGGAGAAATATATTGTCCCATTCCACAAGAAAGTATTGAAACTATTATGATTGGGACCATTACTATCAAGTATGAGGTGACATAATCACCTTGTGGAATGCAAAGTTTTGTTTCATATAAGATTGTTTTGGTAACAAGACTTGATCAACCTTGTTAACAAAAGGATTTTATTGAACAAAATAATGTTTCCACTGTGGTTATACTTGCTTTCTTTTACTTTTCTCCTCCCTAGTCTTAGCTTTTAGCTTTAGTTTTGCTAGTTGTTTGGTTTTTGAGATTTTGTAGTGTCTTAGAGATTTTGTAGTTTGGTTTTTGTTTGCTTTTGATTCTTCTGAAAAAACTATTTTTGCGAGAAAATCAATTTTCATACCATGAAAATTGGCCAAAAATAAAGTTTTCCGAAAAATCCCAGAAAATTCAAAATACATTTTTCCTCGAAAAAAGGGGAAGAGGGACACCTGAAGTGACCCAGGGGCCACCCCATGCCACCACACCCATGGTAGGCGCGGTCTACCTATGGGTGGCGCCTAGGGGGGTCTGGCCCACCTGGGCCCCTTCAAGGTGCCCCCTCGTAGCCATCTTCTTTCTCTCTCCCGGAAAACTTGCTCAAGCTCGAGTTCTTGCTGTTCTTGCTCATGATTTTCGATCTCCTTGCTTAGCCCATCTTTGCTGCTGATTTTTGGAGAGATTGTTCCTTGGTATGTGCCTCCTCCACTTGTCCAATTAGATTTGTGATTGGTAGATTGCATCTTGAGTATTTTGCTGCTATAGGTGCCAGGTTGTGTGAGCTTGCATTCTTGTTCTATGCTTGGAAAATTTATTTTGATGCATGTGTAGTCCTCTAGCAAGTTCCTATAGTGGTTGCTCATCATTTATCAACTTGGAAATCACTTGGTTTGATTCTTGTCTAAAATTTCAGAAAAGAGAGGTCATGGACCACCACACATATGGTGAAATATTTGAGGGTGATGCACCTAGAAGGGCAAAGCTTCCAAGATCATCCACCAGTATCAGGCCCTCATACAATGAGGATCTCATTACTCCGCGATTTGGTGACGAGGGAGATGGGGGGATGCGCATCCCTCCACCTTTCCTTGCCAAACCTTCTTGCGGGCTGCTGGGATTCTTGATGATTTTATGACCTTGGTTTGGAGGGCTGGTTTAACAAGTCTTATGCAGGATGAGAGCACGCAATATGCTATGCTCACTAAAACATTTGTGAAGAGCTTCTCCTTTACTAATAGCTTGTTCCATCCAGATGTTTCTTTCACAGTTTATGGCAGGTCTTACCATATGACATTGAAGAAATTTTGTGAAGCTCTAGGACTTGGTACATCTAGGTCAGCAAAAAAGATTCCAGCTCAACCCGCTGATTTGTTGGAGCTCTATCGCGGAATAACCAATGATAACCGTAGAGCTCAACAGGGAAAGGTAAGAAACATTTAGCTTCCAGCCATCAGGTACTTTGCTTACTATCTTGCCACTAGTGTTCTTGGTATAGAGAACACTAGTAATATCTCCATCTATCATTTGGCTTTCTTAGCTGCTGCGCTCAACAATGATACCAAGTATAATCTTGGTTCATTTTGGTTATGGGAAAGCTCCTGTACCATGTGCAAGTGGTACCCCGTTGGCGGTTCTCAATGATATGCAAATACTTATAGTGACAAGAACTTACCTGGACCCAAAGTTGAGTATGCATGAGGTGTGGCCATCGTATTGAAGGGGCATGAGATTGCCAACTTATACTTCGTCAAGAATATACTCGAGCTTTGCCACTTTAACCTTAACCACTTCAAGATGCTTATGATAGGGGCAATGAGGGCTGAAAGCTAACAAGTACCATAATTTTTGGAAGATATTTTTGAAACTTGTAATCCCTGCTTCATTTACAAAAGGCCTTTCTTCCACCACTATTGAGTCTCCACCTTCTACCTTTAGGCACCATTAAGAGAGCATAGTTGTCATTCTGTGTGCAGTGTTCCAAAGCTTATTAATTGATGCATATTGTGTTATTACTTGCTCTTGTGCTACTTGTTTCTAGTCACCCTTGTGAACTTTGCAGGTGTCCTATGCATCTATTTGCTACTCTATGAGGGACAAGCTGTTTGCCACTATGCTATGTTTTCTGCATGTGAAACAAACAAACGTTTTTAAATGCATGTTATTCATGATCTTTGTTTGTAGCTTGCCATGTTGCATGCATAGTTACAATGTCCTATTGTTAGAACTCTATCTTTCATGCACATGTTTAGAGTTCTTTGATCCCAGCTTTCAATGCTTGCAAATTGTTGGACCTTTATTGTGAGGGTGCATGTCACCTAAAAAATTATTCTGTTTATCACTTACCTACTCGAGGACGAGCAGGAGTTAAGCTTGGGGATGCTAATACGTTGGAAACATATCTATAATTTTTGATGCTCCATGCTTGTTTTGTATCTAGTTTGCTTTGCTTGTCTACACTTTGAGGTGCTTTTTACATGTTTTCTGGTACTAACCTATTAACAAGTTGCAACAGTGCCAGATGCATGTTTTATTCTATTTTTGGTTTTAGAAAAGTTAGTAAAGAAATATTCTCGGAATTGGACGGGACAAACGTCAAAGTCAATTACTTTCCGTGGGGAACAAGAAGTCCAGAGGAGAGCCGGAGGGGCTAGCCAGGGGGCAGACCCACCCCAGGCGCGGGGGCAGGTGGGTTCACGCCTGGCTAGGGTTTGGTGGCCCTGGCCGCCTCCCGGTCTTTCCCCTTCGCCTATAAGAAGCCCCCGATATAGAAACCCTGAGTACCCGATCAGAAATCCACGAAATCGTCTGTAGCCGCCGCCTCCATCGTCCCTAGATCGGGGGGATCTGAAGTTCTTACCGGCACCCTGCCGGAGGGGAGATCATCCCGGAGGCCTTCTCTCTGATATGATGTGTGAGTAGTTCCACCTTGGACTATGGGTCCATGTAGTAGCTAGATGGTTGTATCTCCTCCTTTGTGCATTCATGTATAGATCTTGTGAGCTCCGTTCATGATCAAGATCTAATCTATTTGTAATCCTGCATGTTGTGTTTGCAGGGATCCGATGGATATTGAGATTATTATGTTGGTTTGATTAATGGTTTTATCTTTATGATTCTATCATGTCTGTGTTGTTTGTGATCTTGCATGCTCTCCGTTGCTAGTTGTTATCTTAGCCAAGTAGTTGCTAGTGACTCCAAGATGGGGTATTTATGCTCGATAGTGGGTTCATGCCTCTAGTTTCCAAGGGAAGTGACAGAAATATCTTCGGTTGTAGATGTGTTGTTGCTACTAGGGATAAAACAACGGTCTCTTGTTCATGGAACATGTGGACTGTTTACCTTACACACTTTGCTTAAAGCAGTTGTCTGTTTCTTGCAACTTAATACTAGAGGGGTTCAGATGATAACCTGAAGGTGGACTTCTAGTCATAGATGCAGCTGGATGGTGGTCTATGTATATTGTTGTATTGCCCAATCAACCTCATAGGATCTTTCTGGCTAGTAATTGCATTGTTATGCCTTGCTCAGTTCCTGTCAATTGCCCTGCTGTAATTTGTTTACCCTTCATGCCATGTTGTTTATCTAAGGAGAGCACCTCTAGTGAACTATGGACCCCGGTCCAATCTTTACCATTGATACATCTTCCACTGTCACCTGTTTACTTGCTACAAACCATCACCATCCACACTATACGTTTAATCCTTTGTTACAACAAACCGGTGAGCTTGACAACCTCACTGATTCGTTGGGGCAAAGTCTTGAGTTTGTGTTGTGCAAGCCTCCGTGTTGCTAGCAACACCTGTGTGACGTTTACTTCCTCGTACTGGTTCGATAACCTCGGTTTCTTACTGAGGGAAACTTGCTGTTGTGCTGCTTCATACCTTGCTCTTGGGGTTTCCAATGAAGCGTTCCACGAAAAGTACTGGGCGCCATCAACTAGGAGCAAGCAAAGAGGATTCATCAGACACAGAGCTCTAATAGCCACCCCCAAGTGTCTTGTCACCCTCAGCTCCACCCAAGCAGGCGCTCGTCATCCACGACTCAGCCCCAAAACCCATACGAGGAAGGTCACCAGAGGCCTCTAACCAAGAAAGCTTCGCGGGGTTGAACACCATATGCCAGTAAATTTTCTCCGCCACATCCAGCAGTAAATTGCCAGCAAGTAGTTTTTAGGATCGAATCAATTAAAAAATTGCACATATGAATGCCAAAACCCTCTATAGATCAAAAGGACATGGAGTAGATCAAAAGGACTGATTTTTAGTCATGGCTCTCCTCTCCTCTCATTTCCTCCCCTCTGACCACCAACCCGCTTGGGATGATCATGGCGCCTCAGGTGAATCTCCCTTCATGGATTGTCCCCTTCGCTGAGATTTATCACCCAGCCTGGCGGTCGCGGCATAGGTGCGAAGTCATTTCAACTCAAGGAGACCCCCTGTCTCCTTTACTTTTCTCGGTGCCACAATCTGATCAATCTCATTAGTTGTAAATGGGTGTTCATCAAGGAGACCCCTATATCCTTTACTTTTTGTCGTTGTCTCTGAATTGCTTCAGGCCATGGTTAATCAAGCTTTCCATCTTGTTCAAGTGAAAGCTCCCTTGAATATACCTAACCATGACATTCCTATTGTCCAATATGCAGATGATACACTACTGAATCTCCAAGCTTGCCATCTTCAATTAGCCACACTTCAAGATATCCTATAAGAATTTACACTGGCAACTGGACTCAGAGTTAACTACAACAAATCTTGCTTAGTCCCTATCAAGGTCGCTGATAATCAATTGCTCTCTCTAGATACCACTTTTAGATGCTCGGTTGGACAACTTCCTTTTACTTATTAGGGACTGCCATTGGGGATAACCAAACCAACTATCCAGGATCTCTCCCCCACTTATTTGGCTGGTTGAAAGAAGACTCAATGCAAGTGCCTGCTTCCTTGGCTATGGTGGCAGATTGGAGTTTGTGAGGTCAGTGCTTTCCACTTTGCCCTCTTTCTATATGAGCTCCCTGAAAATCCAGAAGACGGTCCTTAATATTTTTAATAGAGCATAGAGGCATTTTCTATGGTCCAAAGAGGAGTACACTTTGTCGGTTAATGCCCTTGATGCTTGGTACCCTAGTCTGCAAACCTCATAAACATGGTGGTTTAGGGGTACTCAACCTGGAAATACAGAACAAAGCCCTTCTAATGAAGTAGTTACACAAATTCTATTCTAGAGAAGATGTTCCTTGGGTTCGATTGTTGTGGCCCCTTTATGGTGACAGTGTTCCCCATGCCAAAACCAAGCGTGGTTCTTTCTGGTGGCGAGATATTTTTAGTATCATTAAAGAGTGCAGAGGTATTACACAATGAAAAATTGGAGATTGTTCTTCAGTGCTTTTTTGGAAAGATTTCTAGTATAATGGGGAGGTTTTGTGCAACAAATTTCCACATTTATTCTCTTTTGCCCTAGATGATGATTCATTGGTGGCCTCTCTGACTTCTAGCAGTTCTTTCAGTAATGGCTTTGATCTTCTCCTCTCTCCTGAAGCTTTCCAGGAATTCCAACAAGTTTCCCTGATCGTCAATAACATACATCTAGAGGTCGTAGCAAATGACAAAAGGTTTTTTGTTTGGGGTAGAAATACACACCATCTAGATACTATAGGTTCCTGTTTGAGCAGGTACCCTTTGACAGGGCACTTAATGCCATTTGGCTGTCGAAAGCTTTTCCTAAGATTAAAGTCTTTATCTGGCTCCTAATGCTTGGCCGTTTGAACACACGAGACATAATGTTGAGGAAGCATTGGCATGTGGAATCTGGATCAGATTGTGCCCTTTGTGAGGAGGAGACGCTTGAAACAAGAGACCATCTCTTCTTCGAGTGTAGTATTTCAAAGGAATGTTGGAACTCACTTAATATTCAGTGGGACGTGAACCTCCCGCTCTCTGAAATATTTTTGGCTACTCAGACTGTTTTTCAGGGTCCTTGTTTTACTGAAGTGGTAGCTTGTTCTATGTAGAATATATATCTAGAAGGTGAGAAATGAGTTCATCTTCTAAGGTACTCCAATTGGCTTTAACAGGTGGAGGATTGGGTTTCAAAGTGACCTGCTTCTGCATCAATATAGAGTCAAGATAGCCTTGGTTCAACCCCCCCATTGACTGGCGGTCACCCATTTTTGTTTAATTTGCTTTGCTGTCTTTTTCTCTTCTCATTCTAGTTTAGCCCCTTCTCTAGATGTAAGTGTCTGGTTCTTTTTGTGTTGTGTTGTTGACTTTCTTCTTCTATTTATAGAAGTTACACCATAGGGGCTTCCCCTAAGGTAAATGTGTCAAAAAAAGATGTATACATTGCATGAATGGAGTACAATTCACATAACATTGTTGATGTTTTCCTCTTCTTTTCTAAGAGCATGTAGATATATAATGTGCATGAATTGAGTATAATTCATATAACATTGTTGATGTCTTCCTGCTCTTTTTTAGATATATTATGTTTATTTTCATGCAACATCATGCATATCAGTGTTACCTTTTATTTTCAAAACTAAACTAGTGGCTAAGCATTATCAATTATAAATTATTAAAAATAGGATATAAATGGCCGCCTTAAATTGGGGAAGTATTGCGTCAGCTCATGTGCATGTCTTATAGGAATAAACTTTGCATCTCATATGAATAACCTTTTATCAAAATGAATTGTTATTAAAAAACTACCATTCTTTCTTCAAGGAAAAACAGTTATCATGCAACAACACTTTTTTGATATGATGCTAAAAGACGGAGACGCGGAGGGTGGAAGGTTATTTTATTCAGAAGCATATGCACCTGAACAAACATTGTTTATTCATAAGGTTGCCACGGGCCACCATGGTTCAAATTTTGTTTTTGTAGAGGAGTCGAATGCTAAAGAATAACTATGGAAGGTTTGTCATAACTTTTAGAGCAAGGGAAGAGCGTCACGGGAAACAAGCTTGGTGTGATTTGACATGTATTGTCCAAGAAAACTTCTAGCTAGGATTAATTTTTACAGTTTTCACTTCTACTGATGGCTTAAAAAATTATATTTAGGTTTGTTGATTATATGTCATATTGTACTTCTCTGAAGTAATTAAAGATGCATACTAAACAGACCCTTCTTTAGGCACTACAGTAGAAAACTTTTTCTATATACTGACTAAGTCGTGTCTTCTACTCAGTGTTTAGCTTATGTTAGCCATTCGGACTTGCATATTTCGGGTGTTAGGATGAAAATGATTTTTCTCCTCTTATGCATCAGCTATATGTTAGATTTTTTGCAAGGCAGGTAAACACATGTAGAGAAGGAAGCTTGACTTTTTATTTTGGCTACTTGCAGTTATGTGAGTAAATTTTGTTTGTTAGGATGCATGGGTCATGGATGGTTAAGCCCAGAGGTGGAAAAGACCAACAAATCAATTGAAGCCACCAATAATTAGCATGCGGGTAGCAAGGCGAGGAAGTGAAGTTTTATTGTCAATATATTTGTTGGCCCTTTTTTTAAGGACTATTTTAAGCAATGGTGACGATCTTTTTTGTCAGGTTGGCGATGCTTTGATCAAGCCTAAACTTAGTTTCACTATGTTCCATACACCGACTACTGTGTGGCGGGCAACAAGGCCGAATGATCGTGTGGCAGCTGTTGCAGGCTGCATATATGAGTAGGTTGCCTTGGTGATTCATTGTTTGACAGGTGCAAGATCAGTTTTAAATATCCAATGTCCTTTTGTGATGGCAAGGTACTGTTGGAGGTTATCAATGAATATGGATCATGTTGCTTGGTTCAACTAGTCGTTTGTCCATGAATCTATCCATGAATCTATAAGGTTGTTGAGCTTGCTTAGTCATTATCATCTTCTGTGTTCTATTGAGTATTGCCTAGAGTCATCACTGGACGCATGCCATTCCTTATGCTGACCATGTTATGTTATTCTATTGAGGCACTCTGAATTATAAGCTATTATATTGACATTGTCTTTAATTTTTCCTATTATTTAATTGTTTAGTTTGTTAACTTTTTAGTGATGGGTCCGCCATCATGAATGGTATGCATATCGCAAGAGTTAAGCTCCATGGTTTTGAGAGCCTGTGGTTGGTCGATCATCCCGCTGGATGAGGACGGTGTGATACCAGTTCGCTTCTGGTGGAATTGGCATAGGTGGTTGCTAGGTTATATCCGGCTGCCTGGGGCCTGACCTGGCTGTGTGTTACTGTTTCACTGCTGGAAAATTGGGACTACGGGTTGCTTGGTATGTAAGTTTTTGATTCTTCCCTATTAGAGTGTGGCTTAATTTTCGTGTAGCGAACTATAAACAAGCACTAGCGCATAACGAACCAGAGAAAACAATAAATGCATCCTGTCATATAGTTTAAACACCGTTAAAAGAGGACGGCGCAACAAAGCATGCCGGCTCCATCTAGTCATGCTCAAACATTCGAAATTCGGCTCTATGGCGCCACGGAATTGCAGCCGTGCATGCGTGCAAAAATTTAAAAAAATATAAAATACAAGAAAGGTGACTTAACTCAATTTTTACGTCTTTGTCATGGTACACAATTATATATGATTTACAGTCATTGAATACACATAGAAAAAATTCCCCTCTGGTATGCTAGCAGCACGGAACAACCACGCCAGGTTTCTCGCCATCGCTGCTGAGGTTTCCCATGCGCTGTCCCACCAGGGCCGCACGTGGTCGAGCGGACAAGCTACCAATTACCCGACCGCTTCCTCCCACCCTCCTCCCGATGCCTCCCACTCCCTTCGTTTGAGAGTCGACTTCTGAGCGGCCGGATACGATCCCTCTCGCCGCCGCCGGCTTCGATGGTCGGTGTAGAGATGGATCTAGACCCCGGCTATCTCTTCCTAGTAGTAGTTTTAGGATTAATTAGTTTTAGATTTTGGGTGAATCCCGTGTCTTCCCTAGTGGAGTTTGAGGGTCGTCCGGTGGTCCTTGGCGACCGGATCCACCGCGTCTTGAGTCAGCCTTTTCTCTCTGCTTCACGCTGGTGACAGGTGGTGAGGCGAGCGAATCTGGCGGTCTCCTGCATGCGTGCAAAAATTTAAAAAAATATAAAATACAAGAAAGGTGACTTAACTCAATTTTTACGTCTTTGTCATGGTACACAATTATATATGATTTACAGTCATTGAATACACATAGAAAAAATTCCCCTCTGGTATGCTAGCAGCACGGAACAACCACACCAGGTTTCTCGCCATCGCTGCTGAGGTTTCCCATGCGCTGTCCCACCAGGGCCGCACGTGGTCGAGCGGACAAGCTACCAATTACCCGACCGCTTCCTCCCACCCTCCTCCCGATGCCTCCCACTCCCTTCGTTTGAGAGTCGACTTCTGAGCGGCCGGATACGATCCCTCTCGCCGCCGCCGGCTTCGATGGTCGGTGTAGAGATGGATCTAGACCCCGGCTATCTCTTCCTAGTAGTAGTTTTAGGATTAATTAGTTTTAGATTTTGGGTGAATCCCGTGTCTTCCCTAGTGGAGTTTGAGGGTCGTCCGGTGGTCCTTGGCGACCGGATCCACCGCGTCTTGAGTCAGCCTTTTCTCTCTGCTTCACGCTGGTGACAGGTGGTGAGGCGAGCGAATCTGGCGGTCTCCTGCATCCCTCGTAATGTGGTTGCCCTCTGGAGCTTAGGATCGGGCTATCTGGGCCTAGCCTGGTGCGTGGTTGTGCTTCTCCTGGTCGTGGTCGTGATCCGGCGGAGTGAGCCGATGGCGGCGACTGGGAGAAGCGCCATTGGCTCCTCAAATAAGGCCCTGGGTCTGGGCTCCCTCTACTGCAATCTTCTTGGCCTCCCTCTTCCAGAATGTGGCAGATCTCTAGAGAATGGTGGTCGGTGTTCAACGGAGCGGTTTCTAGGGGCTTGTTGTGTCGGCGGGCTAGAGCTTGGACGCAAGCGCTGGCGTGCCTTCTCCTTCATGGCGCCATGGTGGCGTCAAGGTGAGACTGCACGCTGTTGTTTTGATTCCCGGTTCCAGCTCGCCCTAGAGTAGCGATGTCGTCCCTATGGAAGATCCTCGGCGCCCTTCGATCTGGCGTCCGACTATGTTGGCCAACGGGTGGCCACCATACCCGACGCTTGTCGGTGAAATTTCTACCTCCACATGGAGGCCCTGTTCGGAACTCATGGCGGCGATCTTCTTCCTCTCGATTCCAAGTGGCTACGTCCCCGACGCCGATGAGGGAGGCCATGCTTCGAGCTCCAAGATGACCGGCGGTTGCATCATCTGACTAGTTTTTTTTTGTTAGAAGTAGAGGCTTGGTTGTATTTTCTCTTCCTATTGAGGCCCTTGTTGTAATCTATATCTGTACCGCTATGATTTACTCTCGCCGTTTTAAAATATAAAATATTTTAGCTTTATAAAGCAAATGTATCTAGACTTCTTTTAGTACGTAAGTTTACTCAAGTTTGAAATGAATCGAACACACTAAAACAATTCTAGTTTTCTTTTATAAATCTAAAACATATTATATTTTGAACAGAGGGAGCAAGAGCCATCTAGTCCCTTCGGGGCCTCTCCATCGTTTCAAAAAAAAAACAGGCCCGCACTCTCGCCTCTAGTGTTCCTCAACTGTCGTCGCGTCATAGGAGATCATGTCCTTTTCCGCCTCCTAGTAGATCATGTCCTCTGCCACCACCACGATGCCCATACCCAACGAGAGCACTCCCTTCGTTTTAAAATATAAGATGTCTTAGATTTGTAAAAAAAATATATCTTAAATTGTTTTAGTGTTTAGATTAATTCTAGATCCGAGTGAATCTACTTAAAAAAGAAGTCTAAATACATTTGTTTTACAAAATTAAAATATTTTATATTTTAAAACGGAAAGAATACATATGAGACAGTGTCACTTAACAAGGCGAGGGTTGTGGCTCAAGCTCCGGTGGCCTAGTCCTCACGAGGCGGGAGCTGCGTCGCCCTAAGCCGTTGCCCCAGCTACCGCTGCTCCTCCTCCTCTGTCCTTGGCGCTCGCAACGAGGATGAAGAGACCCCCGCTGTCGAGACCCCAACAAGGATGCAGCGACCTCCGAGATGATGACGAGTACGCCGATTTCTTGGTCAAAGGGACAGGGTGGCACGGTGCTAGAGCGGGGCGACGAAGGGCACGCCAGCCTGGCCGGCGGCCCAACGAATTCTCGCGTAGTGGATCTGGGCATTTTCTTCAATGTGCAGTACTACGCCTCGTAGGAAGATAATTTCCCAAAATTCATTGGGTCCCTGATGACACGTGTCTCTTCAAAAACTTCAAAATCCCGTTTTTTTTATTATAAACATATCCGCTTTTGTATTAATAGTCATGTTTTTCTATACGTAGCAGAAAATAGTTTGGTCCAAAAATACAAAAAATAGACGGGACCTCGCCGAAGATTTCGCCGGAGACCTCGTCGGCGATCGTGTAGCAAAAAAAATTGTGCTAACGTAGCATATCTGATCTCGTCGGAGACTCGCCGGAGATTTTCGCCGGTAGACCTCGTCGGAGACCATGTAGCAAAAAGTTATGCTATTATAGCAAAATCATAAAATATATGTAGCAAAATAAAATGTCCTATGTAGCAAATCCGATTTCATCGAAGACCTCGTCAGAGATCTCATAGCAAAACAACAAACCGTTGTAGCAAAACCCGACGTCACTTGTAACATCGCATCGACCACACATAGCAGCCTTGCCAGCCCCATATAGCAACCCTTGACGGGTGCAGTAGGTAGCCGTGCCAATCGTCTTTGGTAGCAACGCCGGTGTGCAAGCTCAGGCACGTGCACCCAGGCCTGAGAAGATGCGTGGCCAGGACAAACAAAGGGGAGCACTAGTGAGGAATAGTCCATGGCCATCACAAAATAACATCCGTGCATGACCTGGTGCCAGCGGAGGAGGGCCACAAAAACACTTTCATCTTCAATGCTGGCAGGGAGCCATTGGGGAAGCACGGCGATGAGAGCTTCAGGGGCAGGCGGCGCCCATGCTGCGACGGGCGGCATGGCACCCAGGCTACGGCGGGCGGCAGGGAGCGCATCGGCGAGAGAGCTAGCGTGGTCAAGGGTCGGCGCAGGATGCATCGTCCACTAGGAAAAAGGGGAAGAGATAAGGAACCATCGCGACTGTTTTAGTGGGACCCATAGCGGCAGCCCAAAGCGATCGACCCGGGGATCCTTTTCCTAGAGGGTATCCTATCGTTTTCCTTTTTCAGTTTAGCCCTTATCAGTTTTTAATCTAGCCCTTATCGGTTTTTAATCCTCTTGTTTTTACTATCCAAAAATTATCCCAGTGGACAGTGGTTGGACCTGACATATTAGGTCAACACGGTGCCATGTCAGCGGATACGGCGGCGTACCATTGTGAGTGACCGTCCATGACACACGAGTTTGTCTTCGGTGATCGTATTCCGAGTATAGCTATGTACAGTGACCATTCGATGTATTTAACTAAAAACAAAGAAAAAAGTTGTCACGCAAGGATTTGTCTGGAACTTTGCTTCTTTGTGGTGCGGAGTAACTAACGCAGGCACGGTCCGTCTCTATAATTTCCGCTGATTGTTCAACAAATTGTTGAGTGCGTCACACTAAAAAAAACTTTGTTGGATGCCTCTAACATAGATGATACTATAAAATACTCCTTTCATCCCAAAATAAATGTCTTGGATTTGTCAAAATTTAGATAAACCTATATACTAAATAGTGTCTAGATTTATTTAAATTTTGATAAATCTAAGACATCTATTTTAGGACGGAGGGAGTACTTCCTTTATCTGAAATAATTGACTTGGACATGTTCATATTCACATACAAGTTTTAGTGTATACTATATAGATACGAATCTAGATAAATCCAACTCACTTCTTATTTCTGGACGAAGGAAGTACATGTTAGATGTATATATCTGTATCTTGTAGTTTCCACATATGTTAGGAGGCTTCCTGTATATTCACACATGTACCTGTATTATATATTGTGGCCTTTAACCCTAGAGAAATACATGTTGCATATTCCTGACATGGTATCAGAGCCTATCTCGAGTTCGAGTCCTGGCTTTCGCAATTTATCTTAAAGTTGTTGTAAACCCCTCTGTGTCCACGTATAGGCCTCTTGGGTCATACGTGAGTTTCGCGCGCTGTCGCTCTCTTCCGGTTGCATGTGCTGACTTCTCTCTGTCACACGTGAGAGGGGGTGTTGAAGTGTATAAGTGGATTGCACTAGCCCTTTCCATCAGTTCGGACTTTTGGTTGCGTCGGCTAGTGCATGAAGCTTGACATGGTATCAGAGCTAGGTTAGACCGTTTTCCTGCTGCAACATCGTTACAGCCGCCATCGTCCCTGCGTCGTCGTTTTTCCAACGTCGCCGCCGCCGGCGTGCCGCTGTCTCCGGCCATCTCTCCGGTCGTTCGCCTGTCTACTGCGGGTCGTCTGCCCGTCGCCGGCCACGTCACGTCCGCCGTCGTCTTCTCCTGTCGCTGCTGCCGGCGCGTCCCCGTCCCGGCCGGATCTGTAACACCACCGCCCGGCCGGATCTGATCTGCAACGCCCGCCCTCCTGCATCGAGCTGCTAGGCCCGTCCTCCTGCATCGAGCTTCCAGGCGCCCATCAAGCTGCCAAGCGCCCGGATCTCCTGCATCGGGACCATTCTCCTGCATCGGCCCGGATCTGGCCCCGCCCCGTCCCACCCGTCTGGCATGCCGCCGATCTGGCCCCGCCCCGCCCCGCCCCCGCCCCGTCTGGCCCGCCACCGACCCTCCAAGGTCTGCTGTCGGCCTTCTTGCCCCAGCCTCGCCATCATCTCGTCGGATTCCGCCTGCTGCCGTCAGCTTGCGTCAGGACCAGTCAGATCCAGATCTGATCTGATCTGTGTCTGAGTTCGAAAAAAAAGATATGTCTTCTTCATCGGGTTTTGTTGCGATTCCTCGCTGCCCGGTGATCTTCGATGGCGCGAATTATCCTGATTTCGCTGCCTTTATGCGTGTTCACATGCGCGGTCTCCGTCTTTGGGGTGTGCTCTCCGGCGAGGTCTCCTGTCCGCCGTGCCCCTGCTCCTGTGGCTCCTCTTCCGCCGACACCGATTCTTCTCGGTGCTGATGCTTCTCAGGAGGCCAAGGATGCTGCTCAGAGTGCTGATGATAGTGTTGTTGTTGCTTGTGACCTGAAGTTCAAGCAATACTCTTCTGATCTCGAGGCCTATCGACATGCTCTGACTGCTTACACTCAGTGGGTTGATGAGGATGCTCGTGCTGCTGCTCTTCTCACCTCCAGTGTTCTGCCCCAGTATGCTGCTGAGTTCATGAGTCTCCCTACTGTTGCCGCTCAGTGGGCCCATCTTTGTTAGCGCTATCAGCCGTCTAGGGATGCTCTTTACCTGTATGTGGTTCGCCAGGAGCATGCTCTCCAGCATGGTGATTCTACTATTGATGAGTTATATACTCAGAGTGCTGCTATCTGGCGTCAGCTTGATTCTCTTTGTACTGCTGTTTGTGGCACATGCCCGTGCTGCCAGATTGTGCGCTCGGATTTGGAGTTTCACCGCATCTATGAGTTTCTGTCTCGGCTCCGTCAGGAGTTTGAGACCCGCGTGCTCAGCTGAATGCTCGTGGTCGTGTTCCGCTCTCTGAGGTGTTTTCTGAGCTTCGGGCTGAGGAGACCCGTCTCTGTGGTGCTGGTCTTCTTGCGGTTCCCTCTGTGCTTGCTACTCGTGGTCCTCCTATGTCGTCTGTTCCCTCGACTCAGCGCGGTACTCCTCCAGGTCAGGGTCAGAGTCAGCACCAGCAGTTTCAGGGTGAGAGTCAGCACCAGCAGTTTCAGGGTCAGAGTCAGCACCAGCAGTTTCAGGGCCAGAGTCAGCACCAGCAGGCTCGTGGTCAGGGTCATCGTGGTTCTCTTCGTCACTGCTCTTACTGTAACAAGGATGGCCACACTTGGGCCACCTGTTATACACGGGATCCTAGTTTACGTCAGCAGCACCAGGCTCGTGGGCAGTCGGCTCCTTCTGGATCTTCAGCAGTTGCTCTCTTCGATCAGGACATTATCAGGAGTCTTCGCGGTCTGCTTGCTGCTACAGGCTTTTCTTCAATAGGCACTGCTGGTTCTGTGACTGATTCTTCAGGCACTGTGCGGCCATCACCTTCTACACAGTCAGGTACGTCCCCATGGTATCTGGATTCTAGAGCTTCCTTTCATATGACCTTTGAGTCTTCTTTTATGTCTGCTCTTCGTTCTCTCCCTTCTCCTGTCCGTGTTTTCACAGCTGATGGTACCTCTCTTCCTGTTTCTAGTCGGGGCACCCTTTCTACTTCTTATTTTTCTGTTCCTGATATTTTTCATGTCCCTCTTCTTAAGATGAATATGTTCTCTGCTAGCCAGCTTACTGACTCTGGTTGTCGTGTCATTCTTGATGTTGATTCTTGTGTTGTCCAGGACCATCGCACGCAGGCCCTAGTTGGAGCTGGCACTCGTAGCCGTGACTCTTCAGGACTTTGGGAGTTAGATTGGCTTCGTGTTCCTTCCGCTGCCACTTCATCTGCCAGTTCTTCTCCGGTCGTCACCTCTGCTACCAGCTCCTTTTAGCAGTGGCATCATCGTCTTGGTCACCTTTGTGACTCTCGTTTGTCGTCATTAGTTCATCGTGGTCTTCTGGGGCCTGTCTCAGGAGATGGGTCTTTACATTGTCAGGGTTGTAGGTTGGGTAAACAGATTCAGCTTTCCTATCCTACTAGCGCGTCTGTATCTTAGCGACCTTTTGATTTAGTTTATTCTGATGTTTGGGGTCCGGCTCCTTTCGCTTCAAAAGGGCGCCATCGCTACTATATTTTATTCATCGATGATTTTTCTCAGTACACTTGTTGTATTTTATGCGCTCTCGTAGTGAGGTGCTCTCCATATATTAGTGTTTTGCGGCCATGGTCCATACTCAATATTCTACCTCCATCCGTGTGTTTCGTGTTGATTCTGCTGGTGAGTATATCTCCCAGATGTTGTGAGGTGTTCTTGCTGAGCAGGGCACTCTTGCTCAGTTCTCCTGTCCTGGCGCACATGCCCAGAATGGCGTTGCTGAGCGTAAGCATCGTCATCTTCTGGAGACCACTCGTGCCATGATGATTGCTTCTTCTCTTCCGCCGCATTTCTGGGCTGAGCCTGTTGCTACGTCCGCTTACCTCATCAATATTCAGCCTTCTGCCGCTCTGCAGGGTGGTATCCCTCTTGAGCGCCTATCCGGACAGTCTCCAGACTACTCCATGCTTCGCTTGTTTGGTTGTGTTTGCTATGTTATTCTTGCTCATGCGAACGCACCAAACTGGCTGCTCAGTCTGTTGAGTGTGTTTTTCTTGAATACAGTCATGAGCATAAGGGCTATCTCTGTTGGGACCCCGTTGGTCGTCGGATGCGTATCTCTCGTGATGTTACCTTTGATGAGACGCGTCCTTTCTATCCTCGTCCCACTGTTGGTACCTACCCGGTGGAAGATATCTCTTTTCTTCTCTTTCCTGATACACCTCCCTCTACTCCTATTGTGTCTTCTTCAGGATCTCTTCCCCCTGATGTCTCTTCCTCGCCACCGTCCTCCTCTGCTCCTTCTAGTTCTCCTAGTTCTCCTCGTTCTCCGGAGTCTTCCTCTGCTATTCCTTCTTCTTCATCGTCGTCTCCTGAGTCATCTTCCTCTGATGAGCTTCCCTCTCCTCGTCCTGTTCGTCACCGTCGTGCCCCCGACCGTTACTCTCCTAGTCAGTATGGTATTTTTATTGCCTCTGAGCCGACTTCTTATCGGGATGCTGAGCATCGTCCTGAATGGCAGCTGGCCATGGCTGAGGAGATTGCTGCGCTTGAGCGCACTGGCACCTGGGATCTTGTTTCTCCCCCTCCCGGTGTTCGTCCTATCACGTGTAAGTGGGTCTATAAGATTAAGACCCGCTCTAATGGATCTCTTGAGCGCTATAAAGCGTGTCTTGTGGCTCGTGGTTTTCAGCAGGAGCATGGTCGTGACTATGATAAGACTTTTGCTCCTATGGCTCATATGACCACTGTGCGTACTCTTCTTGTTGTTGCTTCTGTTCGTCACTGGTCTGTGTCCCAGCTTGATGTTCAGAACGCCTTTCTCAATGGTGAGTTGAGTGAGGAGGTTTATATGCAGCCTTCTCCTGGGTATTCTGTTCCCGATGGGATGGTTTGTCGTCTTCGATGTTCTCTTTATGGCCTCAAACAGCCCCCTCGTGCCTGGTTTGAGCGCTTTGCTTCTGTAGTGACTGCTGATGGTTTCTTCCCTAGTGCTCATGATCTAGCGTTGTTTGTTCACACTTATCCTCGTGGCCTCACTCTTCTTCTTCTCTATGTTGATGATATGATCATTACTGGTGATGATTCTGAGTATATCGCCTTTGTTAAGGCTCGTCTTCGTGATCAGTTTCTTATGACTGATCTTGGTCCTCTTTGATACTTTCTTGGGATTGAGGTTTTCTCCACTTCTGATGGCTTTTACATCTCTCAGGAAAAGTATATTCAGGATCTTCTTGCTCGTGCTGCTCTAGGGGATGAGCGCACTGTTGATACCCCTATGGAGCTTAATGTTAAGCTTCAACCTACTGATGGTGATCTTCTTTCTGATCCGACGCGTTATCGTCATCTTGTTGGGAGTCTTGTTTATCTTGCTGTCACTTGTCCTGACATCTCTTATCCTGTTCATATTCTGAGTCAGTTTGTTTCTGCTCCTACCACTGTTCACTATAGTCATCTTCTCCGTGTTCTTCGTTATCTTCGTGGTACGATCACTCGTCGCCTTTTCTTTCCTCGTTCCAGCTCCCTCTAGCTCCGGTGTTATTCGGACGCTACGTGGGCGAGTGATCCTTCGGATCATTGTTTACTTTCTGCTTACTGTGTGTTTCTTGGTGGTTCGCTCATTGCTTGGAAGACGAAGAAACAGACAGCTGTTTCCCGTTCGAGTGTTGAGGCTGAGTTGCGTACTATGGCCTTGTTGACTGCTGAGGTGACCTGGTTACGGTGGTTACTTACGGATTTTGGAGTTTCTATTACCACACCCACTCTGGTTTTGTCTAACAATACAGGTGCTATTAGTGTTGCACGTGATCCGGTCAAGCATGAGCTTACCAAGCATATTGGTGGTGTTGATGTTTTCTATACACGTGCTCAGGTGCAAGTTCAGGTTGTTGCGCTTCAGTATGTGCCTTTAGATTTACAGTTGGCGGATTTTTTACGAAGACACGGACCAGAGCGCAGCATGATTTCTTACTCTCCAAACTTAGTGTTGTGGATCCATCATGAGTTTGAGGGGGGTGTTAGATGTATATATCTGTATCTTGTAGTTTTCCCATATGTTAGGGGGCTTCCTGCATATTCACACTTGTACCTGTATTATATATTGTGGCATTTGGCCCCCAGAGGAATACATGTTGCATATTACTGATAGTACAAATTACAAGTGAATATAAAATTGAAGACATAAATAACAGAACATATTTCTAGACCTTTGTTATAGGTGCATGATTTGATCATGGAACCGAAAGTTAGTGAAATAAATAGTTTCCCGCGTGATTAATATATAATCGGCTCATTAACATTTCAGGATCAAACAAGCAATAGAGCAAGAACGTTGAATTGGTACAATACCCTTAAATTATAGTACTGCTGTACAACGACTTTGTACAGGCCAGGCGGTACTTGACGAGCTTTGTGTATGCGCTTGTAATTCAGTTTACTCTATTCAGGTGCTGCTGCTGCTGCCAGCGGCGCCGTTGGTGACCGGATAGCCGATGCCGTGCCGCCTGGTGGGGAACACGACGAAGAGCAGGCTGCAGAGCATGCCGATGCCGAGCGGCACGATGTCAAGCGCCTCCGCAGTCTCCTTGGCCGGCGACGGGCCGTAGAAGCACCCTACGACGTTCTTGTCCCTGGCCGCCACCACCCCGAACACGGCCACCGACAGCACCGCGTGCACGGCGTCGATGATCGCGAGCCTGTACCTGGACGTGTCCGGCGCCGGCGCGCCGGGCGGGTAGTCCAGCAGCCAGAGGCCCCTGCGCGTGGCGACTCCGTAGTAGACGCGTCCGTCGGGGCCCTTGAGTGAGTCGGTGAAGGAGGCGAGGACGCAGGAGGCCGCGAGGACGGCGAGGAGGATCCGCGTGAACAGTGCCGTGGTGGCGTCGCAGGCGCCGTGGTTGGTGAAGGTCGGCGCCAGGAGCTGGAACGCCAGCACCGTGCCCGTGGGGAGCAGGTTCGCCAGGCTCGCCGTAGAGGTTAGCGCCTGGTACAACATCGACTTTGGTGGCGGCGGCGGCGGCGGCGGTGCTGGACCACCGTCTCCATCTTGCTGCTGGTCTTCTTGGAGCAGTGGGGAGGCCGCTGCGGTGGACCGCTGCCTGACGGAGGCTGCAGCGGAAGAAGAAGCAGCTGCCATGATCGATTGTTATGGCCTGTAGGTGGATTGGATTAGATGGATTGGACGTAATCAAATACTAGTAGCTAGCTAGTGATGCCTGTGCGAATCAATGAATGGAAGGAACGTGCGAAAAGGACGATGTTTCTTGATTGGAGATGAATTAATGATGATGGTACAGTACGCGTTTTGTGGGTGTTGCTTTTCTATTGTTGGATTGCTTGTTCTTGCGTGGCCTCGTGTTTTCTTAGGCTAGCACTGTCGGTTAGAGATAATTAGGCTGGGTTTGGTTGTGCGAGGCGTGAAGGAATAGAGAATGATGCATTGCAGTCTTGCAGAGCAGCAACGTAACGCAACTGCTCCTTGCATCAAAAGGGAAGGGAAAAGCGCTCACCTTCTGACACGAAACTGCCTGAATTTTCACGCCAATATATACTCCCCATCGAGCAAACTTAATGCACCACCACGAGAGATGAACATCTACCATTGCAGCAGTTCGACATCTTATCATCGTCGGGAAAACATACCACCTCTATTCACGTATACATGATCCATTAGTTTTGTAAGCACTACTCTCGCCGTTCCTTAATATAAAACATTTTAGCAAACTAAATTAGTTTGTTAAAACAAGGGAGTGGTAAATTTCAGCAGGACTTGTGTCAAAAACCAGAAATTTTGGGTTTTCTGTCACAGATTAACACATTTTGCTCTAAATTGACAGTTAGGTCCCACAAGTCATCCAGACAGTTGAAATGTTCCCCTAAATAGTCAATGTAGTATTCAGATTATCTAGATTTTTATGAAATTAAATATTTCCACTCAAAATTTGATGAAGTGTGGTTAAAATTTCAAAAATATCTAAAAGTTCAAACCGACATACTTCACCGACTATCGAGGCCAAGTTTCAATTTTGATGAGCACTATTTTCGTGCCCCTGGTTCGTTAGTTGTACTCACTTTTTCCCAGTCGCTTAGTTTTTCCTCACTTTTGTTCAGCTCCTATTATGAAACTCTCAAATCGGTCTAAAACTCGCTTTCCGTCAAGTCCCTTTAGTGGACCCTCGCCGTTACGTGCTGACAAGTGGGGCCGCATTCAGGACCCTCGCTGTTACACGCTGACAGGTGGGGCCACGTTCAGTCGGGTCCCGTAGTAGGACCCCCTATGGTGTGAGACCGGCTTGTTGGGAACACGTTTTGGAGATATGGCGTGGGACCATGTGAGACGTGTATGGTCGTTACGTGCGCTCTGTCGCTTAAATTGGAAGATTTCTTTTTTATTATTTTTATGATTGGCCTTTTTAAGAACGCTTTTTCCTTTTATGTCGCTAACCATTGTTATTTTTGCCAAAAAGGCAGCGAATCTAGAGCAGCTTCTCTCTTCATTCATGGTTCCTTTTGGCCCTCGTATTTTCTCAATCTGGAAGCAAATCTAACCAGCACCATAAATATGTATATAAACAGAGCAGATGTAGATAAAGCAGCTAATAAAAGACTATATAGTACGATACTTAAACCAGGTTCGACAATTAGGCTGCTCAGCAGCAGTAGCTTACAAGTTCAACACAGACAACAAAACAAAAGAAGCTGCTTTATAGCAGCAGCATCATCACAAGATTAGTGGCCCCTCCTGGCCTACGCTAGGAGGGCCTCCGCCTCCTCCCTCTGGTGCTTCCTCCACTTTCTGCTGTCCAGTCCCTTGACCTTGGGCGCCTTAAGCTTGATTGGGGGCACGCGACCCTCCTCGATGGCCACCTTCTGGAGGTTGCGGAGGTGAAAACCGAGCGCCTTGTGCTGGGCTCTAAAGGCGTTGGCGTTCTTTGACAGGCCACAGGTCTTCACGTCCTCGGCATGCATCACGAGGGAGTTAAAGTTGGTGGCGAGGCTCCTGGTGTATAAGGGCACCTGTAGACGTCGCCGGCGAAGAAGTTGTTGAACTGGCCAGACTTCGGCTTCCTCAGCACCTGACGAGTCTTGGTGTCCGTGGACTCGTCGCTACTGCATACGTCGCTGCTATCCACCTGTTACAAAAAACAGTAGCGTTCAATAAGGACATGATTGAGATATCATGATTATCGGGATTGATTACTTGTATAAATTAACCGATTGAGATCCCCTGATTATTCCCCAATCCCCAAATCTCAAACCAAATTGAATACTGATCCCAACTATAGATCGGTGCTAGTACTGATCCCAACTACAGATCGGTGCTAGTACTGATCCCAACTAGAGGCATTCATCAAAATACGAGATCTAACATAAGAGGATTAGCTACTGTAAAAATACCTAGCAACCAACGATTAAAAGTACGAATAGTCGAGCCCTAATAACACATGATCTAGCATCCAACGATAGGAATAGGGGAAGAAGAAAGGAAGGGGAGAAATCCTAGTGACCTCCGACCATGGGTCGGCTAAGCTGGTGTCGAAGGGGTTCTCCGGCCTGATGTAATCATTGTCCCCGTAGGGGTCCTAGCCGTGCGGGATCTCCAGGAGAATGGCGAGGGCCTATACAGGGACGGGGGCCTCCTCGCCGGCGGCTACGGCGGAAATGGGGACAGGGGTCTGGACGGGGATGGCGGCTGTCTTCAATGCCTCGATGAGGGCCTATAAGGGGACGGGGGCCTCCTCGTGGGCCGCCTTCGAGGCGACGATGGCCACCGTGCCATTCTTCTCCATCGTCGACATGGTTGGGGTTTTATGGGGGGTTTGCAGAAGGTGATGGGATAGTGGAGATGGTTGCGTGAGTGAGTGAGCGAGTGAGTGATGAGTGAGAGTGAGGAGGCCTATATAAATGTGAAGGGAGGAGACGTTACGTTGCACCACCATGCACCGTGTAACCGCGTACGCTACTGCATCGTGCATGGCCACACGCGTCCGCTACCGCCCCGTGCACCACGACACGCGTACCGTGCGTCACGTTTTTCTCCTCGTGTCTAACCTTGGCCACTTACTTGTGATCAGTTATACCCTCGAGTGTAGCACTGGCAGTTTGGTTGTACTCAGTTTTTCCCTTCAGTACTAACACTGCCGTGTGCAATATACTCACTTTTACCCTTCGGTAGCTGGTCAACAGAGAGTCAACGAATGGGTTTTAGCTAGGTAATTGAGTCAATTTATGCACAACATATTCAAAAAGATCAAAATATAGTGGAATCTATCCAGGGAGTCTTATTATGTGACCTTCCACCATAATAAATGTATATAAATCAAGTTTTAACCAAAATCACCACTTCTCAAATCACCTACTATCTATGAAGGTTCATGGCTTTCTACTCAAGCCTTTCCCCAAAACATCCCTCCCCAAAACATCCCTCCCCAAAACATAATTTGTCTGAATGAGGCAATAATTGTCAAACTGATATATATTTGAATTGCAAATAGTTTGATGTATGCCAATATGTATTTTATTGTATAAAAGAAGCATTTTCCATTTTTAAAATCTCTTTTTGTTTTCTATTTGAACCCCCTTGTCAGTTTTTCTCTTGGTTTTAAAGTTCTACTCAGTTTTCCCCTTGATTTTTAAGTTCTACTCAATTTTCCCCTCCCTCTTGGTGACAAACTATCACACATGTGCTCATCTTGGCTGCTACGCTCTGATGGTCGAGACAGTTGTCACGCGGATCGTACCCACCAACCGTTGATCCTCCAATTGATCCTCTGTGATCTAGCGGACAAGATAACCCCTGTATCTGTCGGGGGGCACCCTCTATCCATGCAAAATAACAAGTTTGCCACTGAAGCTTTACATCCATAAACAAATAATTTTGAATATAATTTGAAGGTAAAGTGTTCAAAGGTGTATAATTTTTGCATTATATTTCACTCCATGTCCTAAGTCAATTTCAAAGAGTTCAAAGGTGTATAATTTTTTGCCATATGCAAGTTTTTTCATTACATTCTATGAAAATGATAATCTCTTAAGATTAGCACATCATTATCACGTATTAAGTGCGATTTCATAGTGTTCAAAGGTTTATAATTTTCGTATATGCAAGTTTAGTGATCACTTTTCACACTATAAAAATGGTAAACACCCTTTTACATTAAGAGGTGTATAATTTTTCAATTTGAAAGTGTTCAATAATAGTGTCAATTATAAACACTCTTTTACGTTAAGAGTTGTATATTTTTTTAATTTGAAAGTTTTCAAGAGTAGTGTCAATTATAAACACTCTTATACATTAAAATTTGTATAATTCTATCAATTTGAAAGTGTTCAAGAGTTGTGTCAATTATAAACACTCTTTTACATTAAGAGTTGTATAATTTTTTTAATTTGAAAGTGTTCAAGAGTTGTGTCAATTATAAACACTCTTTTACATTAAGAGTTGTATGATTTTTTTTAATTTAGAAGTGTTCAAGAGTTGTGTCAATTATAAACACCCTTCTACATTAAGAGTTGTATGATTTTTTCAATTTGAAAGTGTTCAAGAGTTGTGTCAATTTTAAACACTCTTTTACATTAAGAGTTGTATGATTTTTTAAAATTTGAAAGTGTTCAAGACTTGTGTCAATTATAAACACTCTTTTACATTAAGAGTTGTATAATTTTTTAAAATTTGAAAGTGTTCAAGAGTTGTGTCAATTATAAACACTCTTTTACATTAAGAGTTGTATAATTTTTAAAATTTGAAAGTGTTCAAGAGTTGTGTCAATTATAAATACTCTTGTACATTAAGAGTTGTACCATTTTTTTAATTTGAAAGTGAATCGCTAGCCGTGCGAGAGTTGTGTCAATTATACTTTCAGACCGCGTGAGAGTTTCATAATTATAAACACTCTTGCAAACCAACTGAATCACCACTGCTCCAGGGGAATTTACAATAGATTTTATCTATCTCTGAGAGTTATGGAGGTTGCAACCACCGCAGGGAAGTAAAATCCAGAGATATATTATTCACAACCACGAATTACGCCAGCACTAGATCAATCCTATTCGAAAAGCAAGGTAGTTAGTTGAGAACCCACGATTCACATTCAAATACTGCCAATAATCAACCCACAAAAGGGAAATGATGCTGACCTAGATGGAATCCATGCGTTAGATCCCTGCGATTTCACCCAATCTTCTCTGTGCTCAACGCGGATGGACGGTGCACCAGCCGGCGTTGCATACTGTTTCGCGATAGGGTAGATATAGCAGGGGTGGGAGCAAAGCTAGAGGTGGAGTGGGCTCCACGGCTAGGGGGAAGGGCGGCTTTGGGGCCGAGGACGACATAAGGTAGGTGGGCACGATGGCGGGGCATCGGAGGGGCGGTGAGGGAACTGTTCAAGGCTAGGAGGGAAGTGAATGCTTTGGGTGAGCGAGAATGGCCGGTCTGACATGTCTCCATGCGGCCCCACTCTTCACCACGTATGCAAGACCCGTCCCAACGCGGCCCCACCCTTCACCACTTATGAAGGACCCGTCCCAAGGCGCCCCACCGGTCAGGCATGTAACGGTCGAGGCCTCGTAACGTAACGCTCAACGCCCGACCCGCCCCAATGCGGTCCTACTGATACGTCCAATTTGTGCCACCATTCTATATCATAATTTGCCTCTTTTCATTGATATATATCTTATTATGAGGTGTTGCTTATGTATTTTCCTCTGTTTGTGTATGTTGGATGATTCTTGAAGGATGAACTGTCGGAGTCTGGATTCTGATGGAAAAGAAGGTGTTTTGATGCAATTTCGCAAAGATTAGAAAAATACCAGAAAAATATTGGAAAATTATATTTTCCCAGAGGACGAAGGAAGCCAGAAGGGGAGGCGTAGCTAGGCCCTAGGGGGCCCACACCCCCTGTTGGGGATATGCTATATGGGTATCCTCATAGCATGTCTCCTATCAACGGATAACCCGGGTGGCCCACAGTTGGTAGCATGGCCCATGGCCTGCTAGGCGGCCCAGTTAGACGGATCCAGAAGAGAGGCCCATGCTGGATAAAGGAAGGCTACGGAGGAGTCACCGACGTACCTAGAGCCTTGGAGTGCAAGACACGCCAGACTAGTTGTAAGCAGTGTAGGACTCTGTAACCTGTCCGGCTAGGACTTTACCAGTAACCCTGGGACTTGGTGACTATATAAGTCAAGCCTATGGGATCCTTTAGGGCAACACAATGTAAGACGATAACTTAGACTCTCTAGTCACCTCGCACAGCAAACCAATCCTTGTAACTCGGCGTATTTCCATTATAGTGATTTATAGCAGGAGTAGCATTCCGCCACCAATTTGGGATCTGAACCTGGGTAAGCTGTGTAAACTCGTACGCGTCCGCCTTCCCCCACGTCTCTAAACACGCACTGTGAGGACCCCTCCATGGCGTACTCGTCGGCAATACCACAACAATTGGCGCCCACCGTGGGGCAAGAGGCGCTTCAGGATCTTCAGCATGCGAGGACCAAGATCTTCGCGGGAATTGGCGAAACCGTAGCCATCGGTCGTGTTCTCTTCTCCGAAAACGTTCTGATCGTCCCTCCCGACGAGTTATAGATCCCAGCGAAGACAAACCCTACGCGATGCTCGATCGTCCCTATCGGAGATATCCACCTCTTCATCAGTGAAACCGACTCGGGCACTAGTTCCCTGGGAGTCGGAGGAGCATCAAGACCCGCACGGACCGCCTACGGGCAGGATACGTTCGCGGAAGGATCAATGTAGGATCTCTCCTTAGAGTTTGCCGGCAAAGATTGGAAAAATTAAAGGCCCATCCAAATCTCCATTGTGCTGGATATAACGGTGGAAGATCGCTGCAAATCCGCCGGCTTCGCCCGTGTGTCTGGACAGCAGAGATCCAAGTTCGTCGGCATGGTTACCATCTTCGATCTGGCGTGCTGCATTCAGAGAGAGGGCGAAAACCCCGCGATTACCTTTCTAGGTGGCTCCGTATACGGGCTGACCTAGCTCATTACCCCAATGATGATGCCATGTATCACTTTGTGGAAAGACTGGACCAAGGCACGCTTCTTTGGCATACGCTAAGGCGGCAGCAGGCTTCAGGACCCTCACTTTCGAGAGCATGGTGAACACCGTCAACAGTTACGCGGCGGCTGAGGATGGTGAATGCCTCACTTGCGTTCCATGTCATCCAGTTGCTTATTTAGTTCTACCAATTCCCCAGGGTTCATACGGTAGGGCCTCTGGGCGATAGGGGCCGTTCCGGGTATCAATTTGTAACATCCGAGCATTTAGAAACTAACGAAGGGTAGATTTAAGAATTTGGAATGTTGCATGCATTCATCTGTGAAAATGTGGGTAAATTTTTTGCCAAATAAAAAACCCTAAAGTGATCAAGGTTTCCTTCATACTTTGAGAATAGATATAGTCTTGAAGGATGATTGTTATAGACTTTGATATGATCTTTATGGATTTATGTGTATTGGGAATTGAAATTTGAATTTAAAACTTGAGTATTTGAATTATAATTAAAAAGAATTTTAAATAATGTTTGAATATTTAATTCAATTAAGATTTAACCAATAATAACTCAAACATTATATAAAGAGAGTAATTAAGAATAAGAATCTCCATTTTATATTTTCATTCAATAAATAAGTTACAAAAAATGTAACTTATGAAAATCATCCACAATTCTTATACAATAATAAATAAATAAATAAAGAATAATATGTCTTTATTGATGATAGTACAATCTTTATTACAAAATAATAAAATAAAGATTACAAAAGGGTAGAACTAAAATTACAAAAGAATAAAGAATATTATGACTATTCTACAAATAAACCTAAACTAAATTCTTGAATTCCCAAGTCTGGTACCTGCAAAATAAACACAAACAAAAAAATAAAGAAAGTTAAGGTTAAAATTATATTACTCTCAGACTTGTCAGTGAAGTGCACTGATCAAGGTTCATCATTGAGTAATCTTATAAAAAAGGGGCAAGTTTCACCAATATGAAAGAATGCATCTTTCATAATTTTAAGCCATAAGTCAAATAATAGCAAGGAGGGGCAAGTTTCACCAACTAGGTAAAAGTAACCAGATAACATAACTCTCAAATTCAGAGCATATCCACTAGTTGCACAGCAAGCACACATGCAGGACACACACCAAATTTCATGGTGTGTGCTGTCAGCACCTTAGCAACAGCCCAGCAACACAAAACTTCTAAGCACAGCCATGGAGAAGCACTAGTGCATCTCTTCACTGCTCACACACATAAGAACAGCTAGCTTAGCCAGAGCCAAATAAACCAGCAACACCATCTCACACCAGATCAAGCCACATATCACCTAATGGTGACATAAGGAGGGAAAGGATCAGGTGAATAGCAAGGTCAAGATCACATGAGCTAGGAGGAGCAGAGTTCCTCAAGGCCAAGCACAAGCATCAAGGGAACACAAGAACGGCATCAAGAGGAGAAGGAATGGATCATACCAGCAACACCACCAGCACATCAAGCCATCACTAGCATAGATTTTGTGGTGAGCATCATAAACAACCATGTGATTTGTTTATCTTATCCAAGCAAAATATATATGCTGATGCATAAGACAACCTCTCAATAATCACCCAAGTGGGGTGAAGCTATCCTAGAGGTTTTAAACATAAAGATCAAGATCAAACTCTTTTCAAAACACCAAATTCTCAGACCAGCCTCATAGAATTGGTGATACCAAAGGCAACCTCTATATTCTATCATTTTTTCTTACAAAATCTGGGCACATCTCCAAGAAGGAGTAGCACCTCAGATTTTATAAGCCACAAAAAAACCATATATATTAACCAACTAGGATCTAAGATCTGGTAAGCAGTTGATGTCTTAACCAATTTGGAAAATGACAGCAACATAGGAGCTTAGTTCCTAGAGCCTCAGACCAGCATCATTGGCTAGATCAAACAATAAGTTTCCCAACTTATCTATCAACATCTATCAAGTTCCAGAAATGACTATAAGTATAGTCAGTAACAAGATCTACTTATGTACCATCTTAAGAAGGTTTCATAAACACTGACTTTATCACAAAGATAATCAAATAGTCCAATCTACACAAATCATCTATCAAATCATCTCCCTGGAATTAGATACAGGATCATATCCTAATTATTTATTCATGATTAAAGAATCATTAGATTCTATTGAATAAAATTCAGACCAAGCATAGTCTGGCAAGCCAACAATAACTAAGTCAGTAAATTCTCACTGACTAGATCATTGCCAGTATCAAGATACTGACAACAGATAAACACATCAATTCACCAAAGTACCAATCAGAGGCAATACTATGCAACCTTAGCATTTGATCCAACCTTAGACACAAATCAACAATAGCATCACACAATCAAATGGGGGTGGCCACTAACACTGAGGTGCAGAGCACCCAAATCCCCATTAAACAGCATAACCAGATCATAGGAGCATCTTACAAGCACCAGGGATGAACCCTAGTAGCAATACAAGCACAAAATATAATTGGCCACTAGATACACACAAAGGAATCCAAGGTGATAAGATGAACTAGGATCCACGAAGACGTAACTCGCTAGGGTCCTCGCTGACGAATTGAAGAGGAAGCAGAATGGCCGACGAGCCCGCGGCGGCACAGGGAGCACCCCAGAGGGCGCTGCAACCTGCACCAGCCATGGCTGCGGCCATAGTAGTACACGGGCACCACACCTCACCAAGGGAGGGTCCGCGGCGGCGACAGCAGCACTTTCCCCAAACCCTAGGGTTCAGGAAGGGGCTAGCCTGACCAGGGTAGGACCCCAGGATCAAATCAAACTGGACCAGATGTACGAGTGTGGTTGGCAACCTCACCCCGCACCACGGCGGTGGCCAGGACTGTCCACGGCGGCGCGAATCGCCAGCGACATCATCGCTGTCCACGGGGTCAGGAGAAAAGAAGAAGAAAGGTGAGATCGAAGGAGAGACAAAGAGTGAGTTGGGCTGGGTGGGCCGAAAACCCTTCGGGGTGTTTTTTAACCTTACCCTACTGGGCCACAAGGGCCCAATAAAACCAAACACACAGCCGAAACCATTTAGAGCCTACTTTTAATAAATAGGAAAAGAAAAAATGCCCCTAAACTTAAATAAATTCTAGAAAATAAAATAAAAGTCCAAAAATTATAAATAAAATAATTTTGGATTCACAATAATCCAAACTATCCAAATAAATTAATAAATAAAATTTTTGACATATAAATTTTATTAAGAATTTTGTAATTTATTTATTCCTTATGGAATTTTACAAAATTATTGAAAGATGATAAAAATAAATGAAAATCATTTTCATTATATATTAATATTGTAGTATTTTAGAAAAATACTAAACAAATCTTTAATAACAATTTTTGATATCTTAGTGATAATTCTTAAAAGAATTCTTAAATCAATAAAAGTCAAATAAAAGGAAAATAAATAAAAGAATACAATATTCTATTATAAATATTAAAAAACTAATATTTATAAATCCTTTATTATTAAAAATAATTTTATTAATAATGGGGAGAAAGCATATCAAGTTAAATGATGCATTACATTACTTTGCATAATCATTTTGCATCTTTAAATATTGTCCTTACCGGGCAATAATGATGTTTTTGTAGACATAGAAGCTCAAGGTCCAGTGCAAGCATCAGACTTCACTACCTTGCCATCACAAGGCAAGTTCATCACTTTCTCATATCCTTTGAAGAGTCTTTATCAAAGTATTTGAAAATTGTGTGTTATCATATCTACTCTAAAGAAAGAAAATATTATTTTCACTAATAAAGAAATCTTAGATATCATCCTAAGTGATGATATAATGGAGCAATAGAACTTAGTGTTCTATTTGCAATAATTAGGAACTTAATAACCGCTGACATCAGTGATTTTAGCGCCGTATATTACGCGTTAGCCATGAGATTTGGAATGGGACAGAGAAGTCAGCTATATCTTTTTCCTCTCGCATGAAGCCGGATGTGCAGGTCGTGGTTGTTATCCTCGTAGCATGCATATTAATTGGTAATTCGTAGAGGATATGCAACATATGGGTGGGAACCCTCATCGTACCATGATAGTTCTGGCATCTAATGGTTTGTACAAACCATTGCCGTAATTCATTATGTGGGCATGATATACACCAAGGAGGCATGCGAGGTGTGAAGGGGGCAGTGATTGGCTTGGACCAACTACTAGGCCCCACATCATGGAATTGTGGACGGGAAAGTACGCCCGGTCGTGCAACAAGGATTTGATCTCTCATGAGTAAAGTAACGCACCTCTGCAGAGTGTAAAAAAATTGTAACTTGTTACTCCCTGTTCCGGGAAGGAGCTACAAACGCGGCAGGAAAGGAACTCCATGAAAGTTCTGGTCAACCTGTGAAGGCTGATGGTCATAGATTTTTATAATAAAATCAATCTTTGAAGAAAGATTTAGAAAAACTGCATAGTGCCAAGGACTTATAGTCCGATGTGGTAGTTAGAGCATCAAACTTACCACCTTGCATATAATGAACTTGTTGGGTAACGTTGTTACTCATCCTTTCGTTTGATCACTTGCTTAGACTCTGAGGATCCCGAAGATGTGCCAATGTATGCAGCTGAATGCCAAGAAGATGTGTCCTACGAGGAGCCTGACTTGTCCGGAGGTGTTAAAGGAGTGGATTACGAAATCCGCTATGGTGTCAATGATAACGAGTCCAACTAAGTATTCCTAGTTAGTAGTAACCAACGGAACCGAGCAGCATGAACTCTATAGAATAAGATGCTGAGCTCAACTCCTAGTCGGAGTTGCTACTTTTAAATTCCGCTGAAACACGTTATATTTTGGTTTGTAAGTTGAAACCTTTTGAAGTCTTGAACTTCTAGTATTGTAATAATAATAATGTGTGAATGTTTGTAATATGGGCCCGCAATGTTTATGTTGTACCACTCTGAGGGATGTGATATTTACGGAACGGTGTTCTGTGGATGTCATGTCAACGACTATAGTGTACTACACATGCAGTGGTATGTTGGGACACCGCAGTTGGTATCAGAGAAAATTACTTTGACCTTAGGTTGGAAACCTAGTAAAGGGTATTACCTGTAGGGAAGTTTAGCAACACTAAAGAATTCTCTAAAAGTAATATAATAGGTATTCAAATGAGAATATTCCGTTATATGTTTTAGTGCGATAATTCTTTGTTATGTTTCAATATATTATTGGTTACTAATCAAAATTATTTTCCTGATATACAGAGTTATGGCACCAAAGTTTCCAAAACAGACTTTGGTAAGGAAAGAGGAGACTCTTGATGATTATCAAGGATCATTCACAGACCAACTTCGTCAACTTTTAAAGATATTTAGTTGTCCAACTAGAATTTCAGTGAATACTATAACCTACTATGATGGCCGGATGTTATCCAAGTATGGTGTGAGTATCCAACTTCCAGAGGAGCTTGGATTATATCACGGTCTACCTATAGGTGAAGGTAGGAGTCATTTAGAAGCATATCATGTTGCTATTGTGGAGGCGATAGCTAATATCCGGGAGCATAAAGCCAAGGAGTTAGAAGGTAGCACATTATATATGATACCTCATGATTCTATAGACTCGGAGCCTATACCAGATCATCTTACTTTGGTTAAGAAGCATCCTAAGTTAGCTTCCAAGTTTATGGATAAATACCGAGCACTCGTTGCGTCTTTTTACAGGACACATCAAGTGATTGTCGAAGATAAAAATGACATGTTAGAGGATTTAACTGATCCGGAAAGGAGGAAGCAGTTAGCAATCCAGTTGGAAAAGGAAGTAAGCAGTAGTAGTGCAACACCTGTCTTTAAGGATATACCTATAGATCCTGAATATTTTATACCATATCATTATTCACCAAGTCCTGAACCTATACATGATCCTACTATGGATATGAGGTATGCAGTACCTCAGGGCTCAGAGGATGGTTCTGACTCGGAACTTCCTATTGAGAATTCTGATGGTTGGAGAAGGGGATCATATGAAGGATCTCATGAACATCAGATGTCCACAGATGGTTCTGACAGAAATGTTGGACAATCTAGCTGGATGGGTGCAAGGATTAACCCTAGTAACAGTAGTAGAAATGCCATGTCGATAGATAATCAGGATGAAGAAGAAGATCCGGAGGAGAGAGTGTTTGAATCACCAACATCTTCTCCAACCCCAGGGAATATACATTATCCAGTGTTCAATTATCTTGCCCAAAGGAGCACCTGGGAAGCAGCAGGATCTGCGTATCCTGTTGACAACTCAAGGAATGAAGCTCAGAAGATGCAAGCGGGAGATAATGTTGAATATGTTTCTAAAGACTTTTCAGCTGAGCTGGAGGGAGTCAATGCGCTCAGGTTGAGTAATGACTCAAGTCCTGACACTTCAGATACTGAGTATCTTCCTTCTGGAAGGCCATTTGTTCCACAAACTGTAAGACGAACAACACGTCATCACGGTTGGACATCAGACATGTATAATGAGAATAGTTACTACTAGAAGTAGGCAACTATGTAGAGGTATCAAGTATCGTGTATTATACTCTACGAAATAAGACAGTGAGACAAGTAAGGAAGAGTTATGATTATACCTATATGGTATATGTCGTAACGACTTTGTATTATTATGATATTATTTATAATATGTGAAATGCATATTTGGATTTTCTTTGGATCTTCATTGTGTGACTAGTTCTGTGCGTAAAGTCGAGCTCAGAATACATGTGCATTATGTAATTATGAGTATTCGCTTTATGTTGCAGGACTAGAGGGTCATGGATAGGGGTGTAGACATTGAAACTGAGCAGCAGTGGATGGAGCGAGAGGCCAAGGAGAAGGACGATGCAGATGCCGCAAATAAGGGAGCATTACCACCACCAATGAGTCCGTTGATGGAGCAGAATTTTATGCAGTGTATGCAAATGATGCAAGAGACTCAAAACAAGTTCATGGAAGAGTTGTTGGGACGAGCTAATTAGAGGGCACCTGATGGTGGAGGAGTAAGTCTTTCTGACTTCCAGAATGCCAGGCCGTTACCTTTTTCATCAGCCCCTGAACCAATGGATGCAGAAGACTGGCTAGCAGATACAGAAAGAAATCTGAAGACTGTAGGTTGCAATGATGAGGAGAAATTGAGATATGCAACTCATCTTCTGACTGGACCTGCAGCATCATGGTGGGAGAATCAGTTGGCTATGAAACAACCAGGAAGGGAGTTCACCTGGGAGGAGTTCAAGGAGAGATTCCGTGAATATCATGTTCTGGAAAGTGTTATGGAGTTGAAGCGGAGAGAATTTGAGGAGCTTTAGCAGGGATATACTAGTGTCATGAAGTACATCCGGGAGTTTAGCCAATTGTCTCGCTATGCTGAGGAGGATGTTAACACTGAAGAGAAGCGGAAGAAACGTTTCCTGCATGGATTAAACCCATTTGTGAAAATGCAGCTAAGGTTAGCTAATAAGCAAACTTATCAGTAGTTGCTGGATGCAGCCATTACTTTTGAAGATGATTATAAGAATGTCCAAGAGGATAGGAGGAAGAGAGCCAAGAAGGAAACCAAGAGAATTCAGGCAAGTAAACCTAAACCCAATCTGGAGTTCAAACCCTGGAACAAGAACTATGGAAACACTAACAATAACAATAACAAGTGCAGTGGTGGAAATCAATCCAATCCTAGAAGGAATGTTATTTATAACAATTGTGGAATTCCAGGGCATTTCCAGAGAGAATACAAAAATCCTATAGTGATCTGTTACGGTTGTGGTCAGAAGGGGCATATCAAGCCCGATTGTCCGAGCAAACCACCAGGAAGTTGGCCTACCAAGGGAGGAGGACAAGCCATTGGAGGAAATGGACAACCCAATAAAGGACGAAATAATGGCAAGAACAACAACGGAAATAGGAATAGACCTACCGGGAAACTGAACTGTGCAACCCTCGAGGAGGTGGATAATTCGGAGCATGCAGTTATAGGTACGCTCAATATCCTTACCAATCCCAGCAAAGTTCTATTTGATACTGGTGCAACTACTTCATTCATTTCTGAAGAATTTTGTGGTAAGTTCGGGATTATAAGGGCAACGTTAGAAATCCCTATGACCATAGTTACAGAAGGGGGAAATGTGATTGTATGCCACATAAAACAAGATCAGGTTATCTCGATCTGTGGTTATACATATTTCGTAGACCTATATGTGATTCCTTTGAAGGGAATTGCAGTAGTGCTAGGAATGGACTGGATGATGGAGCATGGGGCTCAGATAAATTGTGAGGAGAAAATTGTCTCAATCAAAACTCCAAGTGGAGCAAAGATAGTTTATCAAGCAGATAAGCATAGTCATATTATGGTGGATCTGCAGTTAAACTCGATGAAAGAGGTCAAATTGGAAGATATTCCTATACTAAATGAATTTTAAGATGTTTTTCTAGTAGAGCTACCAGGAATGCCACCAGACCGGGAGATAGAGTTCACTATTGACCTAATTCCTGGTACAACACCAATAGCTCAAGCACCATATAAGATGGGACCCAAAGAGTTAAAAGAACTCAAAGAGCAAATTGATGAGTTAGCCAGAAAAGGATTTATTCAGGAAAGTGTATCTCCATGGGAAACACCGGTAATCTTTGTGGATAAGAGAGATGGTGGAAGAAGGATGTGTGGAGATTATAGAAATCTGAACAACGTTACTATCAAGAATAAGTATCCTTTACCAAGAATTCAAGACTTGTTTGATCAAGTGAAAGGAGCCGGAGTATTCTCAAAGATCGATTTAAGATCTGGATATCATCAAATAAAAATCAAACCGGAAGATGTTCCAAAGACAACATTTGTCTCAAGATATGGACATCATGAGTATCTAGTAGTACCATTTGGTTTAACCAATGCACCAGCAATATTCATGAATCTGATGAACAAGATCTTCATGCCATATTTGGACAAGTTCGTCATAGTCTTTATTGATGATATTCTGATATATTCCAAGGATAAGGAAGAACGTGCTGATCATTTGAGAATAGCATTGCAGACTCTAAGGGAACACAAACTTTATGCTAAGCTTAGTAAGTGTGAATTTTGGCTAGACGAGGTAGAATTCCTCGGCCATGTGATCAATAAAGATGGAATTGCTATAAATCCATCTAAAGTTCAGTCAGTATTAGAGTGGACTGCACCAACCAATGTGAAGCAAATTCGAGGTTTCTTAGGAATGGCCGGTTATTATCGAAGATTCATTGAAGGTTTCTCCAAAATAGCTGGACCAATGACCAAGTTGCTAAGAAAGAATACACCATTTAATTGGGACGAAAAGTGTGAAGCAAGTTTTCAGGAGTTGAAGACCAGATTAACCACAGCTCCAATCTTAGCAGTTCCTGAAACAGGGAAAGACTTTACAGTATACTGTGATGCATCTAAAGAAGGTTTGGGTTGTGTGTTAATGCAAGATCGGAAAGTCATTGATTATGGTTCAAGACAACTGAAACCACATGAAATCAACTATCCAACTCATGATTTAGACTTAGCAGCAGTAGTTTTTGCGCTAAAAGGATGGATGCATTTTCTTTATGGAGCCAGATGTGAATTATACACTGACCATAAAAGTCTCAAATATTTCTTCACTCAAAAGGAATTGAATATGAGACAGAAGCGTTGGTTGGAACTAATCAAAGATTATGATTTAACAATCAACTATACTCCAGGGAAAGCAAATGTTGTAGCTGATGCTTTAAGCAGAAAGAGTGCAGATATTCAGCCTAGCAATAGGGAGCTACCAAAAGAGTTACAAATGGATTTGGAAAGATTAGAACTTCAATTCCTTAGAACAAAGGTTCTTGGAGGATTAGCTACTATGCATGTAGTTGCAGAGCAGGACAGTGATCTTAAGCAAGAGATTTTCAGACATCAAACAGAAGATCATTTTATTGCTGAGGAAATTCGGAGGATATCTCAAGGGCAAAAATCAGTTTTTCGCCTTGGAGATTATGAGTCTTTATGGTTTCAAGACTGTCTTTGTGTTCCAGATATGACTGAGATTAGAGATGTCATACTCAGAGAAGCACATGAAACACCATATTCTATACATCTAGGAAGTACCAAGATGTATATGGATTTGAAAGAACTATTCTGGTGGAATAACATGAAAAGGGACATTGCTAAATATGTATCAGAATGTCATACTTGCCAAAGGGTGAAGGCTGGACATTAAAGTCCAGCAGGACCATTACAACCTTTGGAAATTCCCGAATGGAAGTGGGAAGAAATAGGTATGGACTTCATAATAGGATTGCCTATGACACCTAAACGGAAGGATATGATATGGGTTATTGTGGACAGATTCACAAAAAGTGCACATCTTATTCCGGTGAATCATAAAGATAATGCCGAAAAGTTAGTTGAAGTATATGTCAAGGAGATAGTAAGTAAGCATGGACTACCCAAAAATATCGTAACTGATAGGGGATCAGTGTTTACTTCGGCATTTTGGAAGCAACTACATGAAGCACTTGGTTCAAAGTTAGACTTCAGCACAACCTATCATCCTGAGACAGGAGGTCAAATAGAAAGAACAAATCAAATACTTGAAGACATGTTAAGGGCTTGTGCATTAGATTTTGGAGGTACATGGGAAGATCATCTACCATTGGCAGAATTTTCCTACAATAATAGCTATCAGAGTAGTCTAAAGGCAGCTCCATACCAAGTTCTGTATGGAAGGAAGTGTAGATCACCAATATGTTGGTATGAGCCTGGTAGCAGCAAAGAATTTGCGCCAGACTATATCAAGGAAAAACAAGATATCATTGATAAGATCAGGGATAGACTGAAAATAGCTCAGAATAGGCAGAAAAGTTATGCTGATCAAAGTCGAAGATCATGGCATCCAGAAGTGGGAGACATGGTATACTTGAAAGTAAGTCCAATGAAAGGGGTGAAAAGGTTCGGAGTTAAAGGAAAATTGAGTCCAAGATACATCGGACCATTCAAGATATTGAGTCAGAACAGAACTATAGCTTATGCTTTAGAGTTACCATCAATATTGGCTCAAGTGCACAATGTTTTCCATGTGTCACAACTTCGTAAATGTTTGAAAGTTCCAGATGTTGAAATCACACATCAAGAGATAGAACTACAAGCAGACTTGACCTATATTGAAAAGCCCTGTAAGATTTTGGAAGAAAACTGGAAAAGGTTGATGAACAAAGCAATCAAGCACTGCAAAGTACAATGGGAACATCACCCTGAAAGGGAAGCTACTTGGGAGAAAGAAGAGGATTTAAGAAAATCCTATCCAGAACTATTCAGGTACACCTCAACAAACTTCGGGATGAAGTTTAATTTAAGGGGGAAGTCTGTATCATCCCAGCATTTAGGAACTAACGAAGGGTAGATTTAAGAATTTGGAATATTGCATGCATTCATCTATGAAAATGTGGGTAAAATTTTCTCCAAATAAAAAAACCTAAAGTGATCAAGGTTTCCTTCATACTTTGAGAATAGATATAGTCTTAAAGGATGATTGTTATAGACTTTGATATGATCTTTATGGATTTATGTGTATTGGGAATTGAAATTTGAATTTAAAACTTGAGTGTTTGAATTATAATTCAAAAGAATTTTAAATAATGTTTGAATATTTAATTCAATTAAGAGTTAACCAATAATAACTCAAACTTTATATAAAGAGAGTAATTAAGAATAGGAATCTCCATTTTATATTTTCATTCAATAAATAAGTTACAAAAAAATGTAACTTATGAAAATCATCCACAATTATTACAATAATAAATAAATAAAGAATAATATGTATTTATTGATAATAGTACAATCTTTATTACAAAATAATAAAATAAAGATTACAAAAGAGTAAACCTAAAATTACAAAAGAATAAATAATATTACATATGACTATTCTACAAATAAACCTAAAATAAATTCTTGAATTCCCAAGTCTGGTACCTGCAAAATAAACACAAACAAAAAAAATAAAGAAAGTCAAGGTTAAAATTATATTACTCTCAGATTTGTCAGTGAAGTGCACTGATCAAGGTTCATCATTGAGTAATCTTATAAAATGGGGCAAGTTTCACCAATAAGAAAGAATGTATCTTTCATAATTTTAAGCCATAAGTCAAATAATAGCAAGGAGGGACAAGTTTCACCAGCCAGGTAAAAGTAACCAGATAACAGTAACTCTCAAATTCAGAGCATATCCACAAGTTGCACAGCAAGCACACAGGCAGGACACACACACCAAATTGCATGGTGTGTGCTGTCAGCACCTTTTCTAAAGAACATGGTCATCCATGCAAGTACTTCAAGACCAACCAAGTTTCAACTAGAAGCGCAACTCAAGGCTTGAAGAGCAGGTAATGTGGAACTGCGCTCTACCATTGAGGAGTTGCAGAAGGTGAAACAATCTGGCAAGACAGATAAACTGAAGTATTTGGAAGACCTAAAAGCAATGCGAAAGAAACAAAAATACCTGAGAAAGAAACAAGAAGAGGCAAATGCATTAATTGAACAAGTGTTGGCTCAACTTTCTGAACAGAAGAGGAAATTTGGCAAGTGAACTAGTGGTGTGAATCTTGTGGTAAATTTGTAGAAATTTGTCAGACATTTAGCCAGGAAACATTTTATGATGTTCGTCAATATTATAATATTGAACCTTTTATGTGAGTTTTTTTTAAATTTGGTATTCATTTATGTGAAGTGGAACATTTGTCCTGAATTTTTTTAAGTATAAACGTCGTGATTGTTTCTTTACGAAATATTTTCGTCATGCATAGTCGTCAACGTGGCACGCCAAGGCTGGTCAACCGCCATGACAAAATAGTAACATCACAAATAGTTAGTCCACTTGTCTCTCTAATAAGTCCATGTGTTACCCTACTAGTAACCCACGTGTTATCATTTTAATGGACCACGTGCCTGCCTGCCGGCAGCAGGTTGCGACGAAAGTAAATTCGTCACGACTAGAATGATGTCATAGAAGACGTGATGACGTAAGAAAACGGCAGTAACGAAATCAACCTGTGACGAAAAATAGTCGTTGCGATAGTGGTGACATCATTGACGGCCAACATGACAGCTCCACGCCGCTAACGACAGGTTACTGCGTCGTATGTCATGTGGCATATTCTATGACAGAAAATAAAATGTCATGACTAACTGGGCCTGGGCCTAGGCCGGTCTTGTCCCGTTTGCCGTGACAAAAACGTAGAAATGTCACGGACAACCATGACATTATAGACATGAAAAATGTCACGGATCAGATTATGACGTGAGGTTCACGATCTTTTTTTGGTCGCAGAATTTGTAGCGGATGATGACGTTTTGCCTGATCCTTGACGGTATCAGATCGTCATGTACCATCCAGATTATGGTAGTGGCTAGCAAGCCGCTGATGAGACGTACTTGGAGCGTGCGTGAACCTCGATGACGCAGTTGCCCACCTCTGCCTCGAAGAAGCTCAGGAATACCTCGATGTGTAGAATGCGATTGTAAGCTCTCTCTCAAGGAGGATTGGGGCCTCGTTCTTGCGGGGCCTCCGACCCCGTAGGGCGCATTGTCATCCGCTCCCTCGGCATCTATCTAAGGGCCTATGACGAGCGCTCGGGTGATGAGGCATAGTGGCGCCGATATGGGTAGGTATCAATCTACGGTTAGGGTTAGTAGAACTAAGTTCGTTCCTATTGTTTGAATATAAAATTATTCCTCTACCTAGGTTTAATTTCTGATTTGCAAGAATTTGTTCAGCAAATTTCATGGCGCCAACTAGTTTCTTGAATATCCAATTCTTGTTTCTAGTTTCTATTCTGCGCGCGAACATATTTTCTCATACGGTTCCGTGTTCGGATTATAGGGATTCGTCACACAGATGCTCATGCTCTTACGTGAAAGCCGATGCGAGTTAAATACGGGTACTCCTTGATTAACACCAAATCAAGAGATATCATGATAGCAAGTGTAGTTTTTTTTTTGAGAAACACAGTACAAACGCAGACGCTCACAATGCGTACACACACTCACCCCTATGAATACACGCATGCACACCCTACCTTTATGAGCACCTCCGAGAGACTGAGTCGGGGGGTCTTGACATTGACGAAATCATCATAGGCGTCTCGCTATCGACGGGAACGTCGCCTCCTACTGAAAGAATATTCCGCCTTTATGAGACACCAAAGCGTCAAACCTAGGGTTTGAACTCTGGTGAACTAGGGTACCACTACCCCCTAACCATCCAACCACAGGTTGGTTCTCAATAGCAAGTGTAGTTCTGGGAGTGAACATGCTCAGGTGTGCATGATTTGTAGTTCCTACAAACAAAAAAACAAAACGACACGTCATGCTAGGAAGCGTAGGTCCTGATCTGAACATGCTCACCCGTGCCGGCAGTCTGATGGAAGAAAATCCTATACGACCCAGGTCGTACGGACCAGATCGGTGGACCACATCTGTCACCGTACACCTCGCAAAACAAATCTCGAAGAAAAGTCCGGCACTTAGCTCTCTAATTCGGAATTCCCGTTAATCAAATCACCCTGCTGATAGGCGCAAGCTGCCGCGGCCGCAGCCGAGCGCCGGCAGCGTTGATTAGCAGATAGCCGGCGGTTGCGTCGGTCGTCGTCGAGGAGCGTGTACCTGGAGGCCTGAATGGAGAGCCGGCGGTTCCGCGATCATCGAGGAGTGTGGTCCTGGAGGCGTGAACGGAGAGCCGGCGGTTCCGCGCTACAGCTGCAGGGTAGTTATGCCGGCGGGGCCGAACAGATGGGCGGCGAAGCTGTGTTGTAAACAACTGAGAAAGAAGCAGCATAAATCGCGATTTGGGAATTAGGAGAAGTGTCAGGCTCGCTTTGAGATTTGTTTTGCAACTTGTACGGCAACAGATGTGGTCCACCGATCGGTCCGTACGACCTGGGTCGTATAGGATTTTTTTCCCAGTCTGATTGGCTAGCCTGGCATCGTGGCTCCTCGTGTCGGCGGTGGCGAAAGAGCCGCTCTTCGTCGTCCGATCACTTGTCGTCGACGAGTGCCCGCGGGTGTCGGAGCTCCCAGTCAACGACGTGTCGCTCGACCCGTACCCTCCACGCGGCGGCGCGAACATCGCCACCACCGGCATCTTCGGAGGGAGCTCCGGTAGCGGTGCCTCGAACTGGAACACGCCCATGGCTTGCCGGATGGACGGCCTGAAGCCGTAGTCCGGGTGCACGCACCAGAGACCCACGGCCAGCGCCCGCTCCATCTCGGCCGCGTCAAACTCGCCGTCCAGCCGCGGGTCCGCAGCGTCGAGAACCGTGCCCCTCCCGTACAGCTGCCACACCCAATCGATAAGCACGACCCTGCTCTCGTCCTCCTGTGGGACGGCGGGCCTCCGGCCGCAGGCCACCTCGAGGAGGACGACCCCGAAGCTGTACACGTCGGTCTCGGCGCTGGCCCTGCTCGTCACCGCGCACGCCGGGTCCATGTAGCCCTTGGTGCCGGCCAGCATCATCGTCGTGTGCGCGCCGCGGCTATGGTCGACGAGGCGCGCAAGGCCGAAGTCGCCCAGCTTGGTGTTGAAGGACGAGTCCAGCATCACGTTGCTCGGCTTGATGTCCCTATGCACCACGCACTGCTCCCACTCCTGGTGCAGGTACATCAGCGCAGACCCGATGTCAAGAATGATCTTGCGCCTGTACATGTATCACAAGGAAGATATCAAAAGTAAAACCAACAGCTCAAGAAGAGATAAGTTCGCTAGAAATTCATTCAACATTTATGCAATTGCTTGATTCCATATCTCTAAACTCTCTTTCAAAACATAAGAGTAGTATATAGATGTGCAACCACTGATATAATTTAACATAAGACTGAACTTAGATAAAATTATTCGACCGATGATGGAGAGCTAGACACTCAAATTCATCGTGCTACGTACCTGGTTGGCCATGTTAGGAGTTTTTTGGGATTGTAGAGATGGGCGTCGAGACTGCCGTTTGTCATGAGCTCGTAGACAAGCAGGAGCTCGTCGGCTTTATGGCACCACCCGACAAGCTGGACAAGGTTGCGATGCCTAAGCCGGCCGATGATGGTCACTTCTGCGATGTATTCCTTCCTTCCCTGACTCGAAGTCTTGGAGATCCTCTTGATAGCCACATGGATCCCCTGGTCACGCAACAGCCCTCGATAGACTGCCCCAAACCCGCCTTCGCCGAGCTTCTCCTCGTTAGAGAATCCCCGCGTTGCCCGCGACAACTCGTTATAACTGAATCTCCGAGGCCCTGACCCCTTCTCAAACTCGTTGTCCATGTCTTGGTCAAGAGGGATCTCTGCATCTTCAGACGTTATGCTACTCCTTTTCAAATAATGGAGGTAACCGAGCCATGCAGCTATGGCAAGCAATACAACCAGACTAGCGGATACCAATCCAGCTATTAGACCTATATTCTTTGTTTTTGAATCTGTCCATAAACACATTGAGATCATAATTATCAGGTGATATATTGTGAAATTTGAGTGATGGAAGGATAACACGGTGAAATACTTATTTCTTGGAAGAGAAAAATATATCATTGTCACCACTCACCAACATTCACGCCACATCGACATTGTCATTAACAATCAAATTTTTTGTTATACATATATGTGTAGCTTTAAATTTATCAACATTTCATATACTAAAATCATGAAGAGGAGGAATTAAGGTGTGAGATGCAGAAATTTTCAAAAACAACTAACATTTTGTTTTAATTAGACTTTGTAAATGTACATAAACGGATCATAATAACTGGATAATCATAACTATCTTATGGCTACTATGTGTTGGATCTGTATATGGTTTCTCAATGTAGCATGTGGATGCGTGTGAATTTCTGGCTATACTTATATTTATAGTTTAGCTATTGGCATGCCATATTGTTTGTATATATTAACTAATAACAACTGAGCGCAACGAATCTGGTGTGCACACTAGGTCGCTTGCATGTCTATGCCGTTCATGGACTGCTTTAAGATTTGTGCTGCCAGATTTCATCACGTTTCACAAATATATGACCAATTTATACCTATGAAACATAAAGAATCATTGCACACCAAACGTTAGAACCTCATTTCTCCTAACAAGCCTTGCATACCTTAGGCCTTTCATAGCGTGTACTTTTTTCGGTGCCCAAACCGCTTTTAAGCCTGTGGGCACCGGTGCCCTACGATGCACAGGCGGTGCCACAAAAAAAATTCGAGGAACCAGAGCAGCTACCTGCTTCGATGCCCACTTCATCTCATGCAACAAAGTATATTATTTTCAACTGCCAACACATCCCGCACTCGCGCGAAGGAACATTGAAACATTATTGGAAGTTGGCTTGGTCAAGGATTTTTTATCTAAGTGGGGGGTCCCATCCTTCTTTCCTCTGGCACCGCAACGTTGTGAGGCTGGTGTCTAGATTATTTTTCAGGGCACCGCTGACATGCTGACCCACTTTTGTTTTGTATTCTAGCATTGCTCACGTTGTGGAAGGCCTTATGAGGTAAAAATAGAGAGTTTGTTTGCATATTGGTAAACGTTTCATCCGGAGGTTGACATTTGAAATGGCATATATTGTATGGAATGGAAAGAGACATACTGAAGTTCCTATATTAGAAGCCATTCGACTCGCTTAGTATACCCGAGTTAGCTGAACTCATCTTTGTGATGGGATATGCCGAGTGAGGTATACTCAACATGGCATTTTCTACTAGATCCAACTCCCAGCTATGGGTCTATAGGATGACGACTGGATCACAACCCAAGGAGGAGTCAGGCGACCGGAAGCTGAAGGCCCAGAAACGCAGCTAGGCCCAGTCGGATTAGGTCAAAACCCTCTGAGTTCTTATCCAACTCGGTTGTAGATCTGTAAACCTAGCGAGACACCTTTATATAAGCCTCCTAGGGTGCTCTAGTACTTACGTTCTATCATACACTCATCGACTCGCTGCCTAGCCGCCGAGCTCGTCATCACTGTAATCTCTCGATAATACAATCTAGCAAGAGTAGGTCTTTACTCTCCGAAAACCTGGGTAAAACCTTGTGTCTCCGCCCTCGTCTCGCACCGCAGATGGCTAGCCATCCTTGCCTCTCGTTCTACTACTCGCTGCCAATCACAGCATCTACCGTGGCCATTCCGACGACACTTTGTATATTGCATTTTTCATAACTAGACACTTACGATTGGTCATGATGCCTTCAGCATGCTGCCTATATTATCTAGTCAAAAAGGGGAAAACAATGCTCATCCGTGCACCATAAGCATGCATGGAGCTAGTATTGTTGTTTCTTCCTCAAAATTTAGTTGTTTTCATGACAAATTATTTCTAAAACAATTCCGATTAATAACCCTTGCACAAGCTCCGAGGTGAAACTAGAGAGTAAGTTGGCATAGTGACATGGCTGAGTAGTCCCCCATCAAACAATACGTGTAAAAAAGAATGATTCTGAACAAAGAACGCGTGCAAATCCTAGTCCACTAGAGCTCAAACCTCATGTTGACATGTGTTATATAAAGGCGAAATATTCTTTTAGTGATAGACGGTATTATGTCGATAGCAAGATGTCCTTGATGACTTCGTACATCTCAAGACCCGATCCGCCGAATCTCGAAAGTGCTCATAGGAGCAAGATGTGCGTGTGTGTTCATAGAGTGGGTGGGTGGGTGATATATCGTGTTGTGAGCACGATAAATGGTGCTACGAGCTGATTTTGTGCCAAATCGATATGTCGACCGTTCGTCCGTCCCTGGAGATTCACGCGCTGGGCCCATCCAAGAGATGTGTTGGCCGGGATTTCTGCCTTATACACGTCCGGGCCGCATACAATGCCAGCCATATGCCGTATGGCCCGTATACAAGGACACCGGTGGCCCGTACCTCCACATGTCTTGTGCTCATGCCTATCCCTCCATGTTCGACCCTAGAACGAGGCGCTGCCTTCCGCTACGTGCCGGCGGCGATTTCTCAGATCTGGGCCTACCACGAAGGAATTTTTCCTAAATACGGACCCTAAGAAATCCATCTATACACTAGATTAAGGGCAGCCATACGCCGTACGGCCCGTATACGAGGACACAGGTGGCCCGTACCTCCACATGTCATGTGCTCATGCTTGTCCCTCCCTGTTCAACCCTAGAACGAGGCGCTGCCTTCCGCTACGTGCCAGCGGCGATTTCTCAGATTCAGGCCTACCACGAAGGAATTTATCCTAAATACGGACCCTCAAAAATCCATCTATACACTAGATTCAGGGCAGTCATACGCCGTACGGCCCGTATACGAGGACACCGGTGGCCCGTACCTCCACATGTCCTGTGCTCATGCATGTCCCTCCCTGTTCGACCCTAGAACGAGGCGCTGCCTTCCGCTACGTGCCGGTGGCGATTTCTCAGATCCGGGCCTACCACGAAGGATTTTTTTTCTAAACACGGACCCTCAGAGATCCGTCTATACACTAGATTAAGGGCAGCCATACGCCGTACGGCCCATATACGAGGACACCGGTGGCCCGTACCTCCACATGTCCTCTACTCATGCGTGTCCCTCCCTGTTCGACCCTAGAACGAGGCGCTGCCTTCCGCTACGCGCCGGCGGTGATTTCTCAGATCCGGGCCTATCATGAAAGAATTTTTCCTAACGGACCTTTAGAAATCCATCTGTACACTAGATTAAGGGCGACTATAGTCTGACACACGCGCAGGTTGGTCAACGATTATCGCGAATCCAGCTGAATCGACGACTGCGATATCCACTTCACCCGGCATCAGCTCGGCAAAATTTTAATTCACGTTCTCGTCTCGGTTGTACTGTGTTTTAAAAAAAACGTGGAAAAACATAGAAACTCATAACATATTGAATAGTCAACGGTCAATAGTCCTATTCAAAGAAATGACAGAGAAAGCTTATTTCTGGGGAAGGTTGAACATAGCTAAACACAGGGAGGGGAAGGCAACTTACCGGTCATGGTGGACTCGAAGGACCAGGAAAGAATCTGATGTTGCTCGATGAGGTCCCCAATGGAGGCCGAGAACCCAACCGCCGCGTCCTGCGGCAGACCGGCTGCCCGCAGGTCGACGTTGGCGCTGACCGTGTAGGTGGTCTGCCACGGCGGGTCGACGAAGCGCAGGGTGGCCGAGAGCGTGGCCGCTTTGGCGTCGTACCTGACCGACGCCGACATGACGCCGTTGTAGATCCCGTCCGGCAGCGCCGTGTACTGAATCGACCTGATGCCGTTCACGTTGACGCCCATGTGGCAGTTGGTGTCGAGGGGGTCCTAGCCGAGGTTCTTGAACGCGTCGAACTCCACGCCGACGGTCGGCGGGAAGTAGGAGTTGGCGGGGTTGTCGCGGTTGTTGAAGAGCGCGAGGTAGCCGGCGGCGGCGTCCGTGGGCATGGTCGGCGGGTAAGGCCCCACGAAGAACGCCATGCCATCGCCTCTCTGTACGTAGCGCAAGGAAGATTACTCAATTAATTAACAAAACGGCGCCAGGAATGCCATCGGAAAAGTTCTGGCTGGCTACTTGCCGCAGTGTTGTTGCTGGCGGGCTTGATGGCGAACATGAAGCTGGTGGCGAAGCTGGCGACCTTGCCGGTGCTGTTGTCCCAGAGACGCACCGCCTGCCCGTGGGCTACGCGGCCGGTGCTCCACCTCCTGGACTGGTTGGTCAGGTCGATCCGGCCGACGGCGGGGGCAGAATCGTTCATGTATTTGAGATCGGCGCCGGCGAGGACGGCGGGGCTGGAGAAGTTGTAGTTGAAGCTAAGGGAGGTGACATGGGGAAGCCAGCTACTAGATATGATGAGTAGGACCAGGTAGGGGAACCCCATGACGAGAGAGCAGTTGGCTCTCTTCATCGCCATGGCCAATTATTGAGCGTTAAGCAAAAGCTCATGCTCACTGTAACAGTGTAATGCTTGGGCTACATATGCATAAAAGTTCTACGAACCTCTTTTCCTAGTCAATGGTCCTCTTCTCCTCTCCCATGATATTCATCGGATAGTCCTCCGTTGCTCGGTTCCACGAAAGCCGACTCACGAGCTAACGCCCGCCTGCATGTCTACATCAAACAGGTGCTTTCCGGTATAAATGATTTTTTTGTTGAAAGTCTACTCATCCTATTAAGGAAGTGCTAGGTGTCACTCGGTGCATATTCCCCCGGATCCCCCGTCTTTCGATGCCTGACACTGTTTTTTAAAAAGTCTCAAATCTCGTTTTTACTATAAACATATCCGTTTTTCTATAAAAAGTTTCGCTTTTGTTATACGTAGTAAAAAATGGTTCGTGTCAAAAAATAGACTTCGTCGGATATCTCGTCAGAGAATTTATAGCAAAAAAGTTAGCAAACCGATCTCGTCGGAGACTTTCGTCGGGAGACCTTGTAACAAAAATATTGTGCTATTGTAGCAACACCACTAAACGGTTATAGAAAAACAAATATCCTACTGTAGCAAATCCAACTTTGTCGGAGATCTCGTCGGAGACCTTGTAGCAAGAATTTTATCACATTTTAGCAAAAACACAGAACAATTATAGCAAAAAAATAAGCATTAGCAGATCCACAAACGAAACCCCTGGCCAGTTGCATCATCAACCCGCTGGTAGCAACACGGAGCACCCTTGGTAGCAGAATCGATGACATATTGGTAGCAAACCTAACCACACGTGTTGCATTGCCATAACATCGCCACTCTGTAGCATCGCCGAAGACCATGGTTGCGGGAGTCTGGCGTCGTGGTCGCACCACCACCGCACGCGGGGACATGACACCGTCGACAACCCGAGCTCCCTAGCCCCATGGCCATGGAACGGGGGCGGCTAGGAGGAAGAGAGGGAGGGAGAGGAGGAGACTGCTGGAGGGCAGAGGAGCAAAGGTTGGGTGCGGCGGCGCGTTGCTGGGGAGAGGGCATGCGGAGGCGCCTTACTGGGGAGAGGCGGTGAAAGAACATGTCTTATTCCTAGAGATTTTGGTGTTTATTACAACACAAACAACAGACTAATTATCTGCCAAGTATTCTACAGGTTGCATACATAGAATTCCCTGTCAAATTACACACAAAAAGGGTTTGCCTGCTGCTCCATTTTCTGCCTCAGCGATGCCCGGTAGTACCGAATAATTCATCCGGTACTACCGCTCGGGTCCGGTACCACCGGGTTTCTCCTCCGGGCCTGGCCGTGTGATGAGTGCACTGGCCAATGGCCTTAGTACTGAGCGGTACCGCATTTTGGTACCGCTCATGACTGAAGCGCTTGGCAAGCTCGCCAAACTCCTCAGAACTGAGCGGTATCAAAAAGCGGTAGTACCGCATTTTGATACTGGTCAAGACTGAATCGATTGGCAAGCTTGCCAATCTTCTCAGAACTGACCGGTACCAAAATGTGGTAGTACCGCATTTTAGTACCGTTCACTTCTGAGGAGATTGGCCTCTTGACTCACATGATTGTTCCCTCCTGTATCAAAATGCGGCACTACCGCATGTGTCCGGTAGTACCGCTCTGAAAGCCCGGTACTACCGCCATGCGGTAGCTCCACACGTTGATACCGGTGAAAACCATGGGCTAGGCAACCTAGCATTGCATCTCCAGTACCGGTCCGGTAGTACCGGTTGTTTCCGGTACTACCGCTTGGAAAGTCCGGTACTACCGCATCATTAAATGCTGCAATGGCCACATTGGAGCTGGGACTATAAATATCCTCTCACCTACCTTGGGACAAGGTGCTCATTTGCATTAAAGTCAAGACCACCATTGGAGCCACCAAATCCGCAAGATCTCTTCAATCCACCACCCAAAGTCCTTCATCTTTGGGGAATCGAAGGAGGAGGCCTTGATCTACTACTTCACCAAAAGAGATCTTCATTTTCCTCTCATTCAATTGAGGGCCCCCTTTGCTCTAGTGTTTTCTTGGAAACTCTAGTTCTAGTTTTGGTTCTTGCAAGCTTGTCTTTGATTGTTTTGACAGCTTGCTTGTATTTGGGAGCCTCCGATTAAGTTGTGGATGTGTGCCCCAAACTTGTAAAGGTGTCGTCTTCCACCTTGAAGGTTGTCGATATAGTGGAAGGTGAATCGATCCCGTTGGGGTGAGATTCATCGGAGAACAAGGGAGGCCTCTCGTGGCGTTGGTGGTTTGAAACCACCCCCTCTCCAAACCTAGACGTACTTCCCCTCAAAAGGAAGGAACTACGGGAAACAAATCCTCGTGTCTCCGCGTCCATACCTTTGGTTACTTCTATCATTTACCACACTTTACTTACTAGTTCTTACTTAGTGTTGTGGTAGCTCGTGCATAATTGTCATATAGGTAAATTCACCTTAATTGCATTATCTAGAGAATTTACCTTATTGTCAAACCTTAATTTGAAAAAGAAGAAAATTTGAAGTAGCACCTATTCACCCCCCTGTAGGTGCCCATATGATCCTTTCAATTGGTATCAGAGCCTCGGCTCTTTATTTGGGCTTTACCGCCTAAGAGAATATGGGTAGCCAAGATGGGGAAGGTGATGGTGAGCCTATTACGGTGACCATGGAAGATCTCAAACACTTGTAAAGAATATTGAGCTCTTCCTTGGTCAACGAGGTCAAGAAGATGCTTGAGCAACTTCTTAAAGACAAAGATGGCTCATCATCCCCCTCTCCTCAAGAGGATCCTCCATCTGTTTTACCTAAAGGGAATACTCCGGTATCCCCCGAGGATAGAATGGTTAGGGGTAAACAAGACAACACTAATTCCTCTACACAAAATGATGGTGGGAAGGGTGAGCACCGTGATTCATGGTACTCTCCCGACCCTCCAATCCCTCACCCTCATGTATACAATAGAGGTGACCCACCTAAGCTTGAAGAATCTGCTACTTTTGCTCAATGCCAATCACTAATGAGAACTCATATGCGCAGCTCTTGCATTGAACTATGGAACATCATTGAGCATGGACTCTTTATTGGGGATCCAAATAACTTGACAAGAAGAGAGGTTGTCAATAGTCAACTCAATGCCACTGCTTTGCATATGATTCAACAAGGATTGGGGACAAAGGATTATCCAGACATTGAGCACTTTAGCATTGCCAAGGAAGCTTGGGGTGCCCTCACTGTATTGTTTGTTGGAAATGAGAGTATGAGGAGGAACCGATATGATGCTCTAAGCAATGAAGCTGAAGGCTTCTACATGAAGGAAGGTGAAGATCATGAAGACATGTACCGAAGGCTCAAGACCACCGCCACTGCTTTTAGAAACATGGGTGCCTCACATGTGGATGATGCGTGGAAAAAGGAAATATGTGAGTGCACTCATGCCCTTTGAGCCCACCGACTTGAAGAGCCTACAAGGAAGACACAACTACCATCTCATGACCTCAAATGAAGTTATGCAAGAGATGGCCGCCTTTAAAGTTGCCGCCAAGAATGCCAAAGATGCTCGTGCCCGTGCCCTTGGTATGAGCAACATTGTCAATGTTGCTTTGAAGGCCAAAGTTGTGGACCATGGAGATGAAGATGATAGTGATGAAGGGATCTCCATGGACCACCCTGATGAAGTCAACATTGCTCATAGTCAATATATGGCCTTCTATGCAAAGAACTTTTGGAAGAATCCCGCCAAGGCCAAGATGGAAATGCAAAGAAGAAGCAACCCAAATGGGAAAAGAGAAAATACAACTAGATTGAGAACTTGCTTCAATTGTGGCGACCGCTATCACTTTGTGGCAAGTTGTCCCTATGAAAAGAGAGAAGATCATGGGGGTAAGCTTGTGTTGAAGAAGAATCTCAAAGCACCTTACAAGAAACCCTTTATCAAGAAGAATCCCATCAACAAGAAGTTGGGAGAAATTGTCTTGATCACTCATGAAGAATACTCCTCTGACAATGAAGATGATGAAGATGAGGAAGACGAAACTTCTAATGGCGTGGCGGCTCTAGCTACTACCTCTAGTCCTACATTCTCTCTCTTCGATTCTCTAAATGAGAATTCTCCCATCAAGAACGTCACTTGCCTTATGGCAAGAGGAATGAAGGTGTCGTCAACATCTGACTCCACTCCCTTAGCTAATGATGAAACTGATGATGAGATGTCTCTTGATGTTAAAAAGGAATTAATTGCTTTTGATGAGTTTATGAATAAACTACAAGGGGATGCTAAGATACATTTTGGTAACATCCTAGATCAACTTTCCCACACACAAGAGCTTATAGATGTAAGATGTAAACTTGGGCATGAACACATGATTGAGCTAGAGGCTTTAAACAATGCTCTAGAAGAAGAACAAGAGACTAGGTTGTCTCTTGAATTAAAACTTGAAGGGCTTGATGAGGCAAACAACCTTATTGTTAACAAACTCATCAAAGAGCGTGATCATGCTATTGCTAAATACAAAAGGGCTAAAAAGGACAAGATTGAGTTTGGTGTGGTTCATGAAAAACTTGCCGAGGACTTTAGTTTGCTTAACAAGGCTCACAAGGCTTTGAAAAGTGAACTCTTGTCACTCACAAAGTCCCATGAAACGCTTCAACCTCAATTGGCCAATATTCCTTCACCTAGTAACTTCATTCCATATAGTAGTACAACTATTCTTGAAGAGAATGCTAGGTTGAAGGGGGAGCTTGCTAAGGCCACATTTCAGCAAGGCAACAAGTCCATTGATGATCTTTTGAGTAAGAAAAGACATAGTGGTGATAAAGGGGGCATCGGTTTTGTCTCCAAAACTAAGAATAAGAAGAAGAAGAACAACAAGAAGAAGAAGGCCAATCCCGCACGAGAGACTAACAAGGCCATTGTGGATAGTAAGACCACAAGTGGTAAAACTATGTCTCATGATGACTTTGCGGCAAGTGCTAACCCTCACTATGTTCTAATGCGTGATTATTATGGTGATGTGTATGCACAATATGTTGGCCCATATGATGGTTATATTGCTTGGTCTATTTGGGTTCCCAAGACCCTTGTTGCTAACAAAAGAGGACCCATTGAAAAATGGGTACCTAAAAATTAGCTTGATCTTTTGTAGACTTATGCTTTCGGAGGGTCAAAGTGGGTGCTTGATAGTGGTTGCACAAGTCATATGACCGGAAGCTCGTCTATTGTCAAGGATTTAAAGCCAAATGATGAACAAATCACCATGACATATGCCGACAAGTCAAAGTCTAAGGTAATGGGTTTCGGTAAGGTAGTGGTTGCTCACGACATTACACTCATGAACATCATGCTTGTTGAGACCCTTGGATACAATTTACTTTCAGTCCGTGCTCTTGGAAAGATGGGCTTTGCCGTATTTGTTGATGATGATATTGTGGTCCTCATGTGGAGCAAGTCTCTCAAGGCCGCTTTTGTTGGGTACGTCGAACATGACTTGTATGTGGTGGACTTTTCGGGACAAGCCACTACAAGTGCGATGTTCTTATTCGAAAAGGCCGATGTGGGTTGGTTATGACATCGCTGACTAGCCCATGTCAATATGAGAACTTTGCAAAGTCTCCACAAGGAGGGCCATATTGTTGGACTAAAAGAAAATGTTTCCTTTGCCAAAGATCATGTTTGCAGGGCATGTGTTCTAGGAAAGATGCATGATGCTCCTCACAAGCCTAAGAACCGCATCAAGTCTACCAAGATCTTGGAGCTCCTCCATGTGGACCTTTTTGGTCCTCCATCTCATGCAAGTCTTGGTGGGAAGAAATATTGTTTGGTGATCGTTGATGACTTTTCAAGATATTCGTGGGTATATTTCTTCAAGTTGAAGAGTGAGACCCAAAAGACCTTCATCGACTTCATCAACATGGTCCAACGTCAATACAATCTTCCCGTGTTGATCATAAGAAGTGACAACGGCACCGAGTTCAAGAACTACACCTTGAATGATTTCCTTAGTGATGAGGGGATAAAACATCAATATTCCGCTGAATACACCCCTCAACAAAATGGTGTGGCCGAAAGGAAGAACCGGACTCTTATTGAGATGGCTAGGACCATGTTGGCGGAGTTTAAATCTTCATACAACTTTTGGGCCGAAGCCATCTCTACCGCTTGTCATGCTTCAAACCAGCTCTACCTCCGCAAAGAAATCAACAAGACTCCATATGAAATACTTACCGGTAACAAGCCCAACATATCTTACTTACGGGTGTTCGGTTGTAAGTGTTTCTATCTCATAAAAGGTGTTCGTTTGTCCAAATTCGAGTCTAAGCATTAGAGGGTACTTTTGTTGGCTATGGTCTCGAATCTCATACTTATAGAATCTATGATAAGCTCTTCGGAGCCGTCATAGAATCTTGTAGTGTGACCTTCGAAGAATATGATGGTCCCCAAGGGGGCGTGTTGATGCTTGTGATGCAGATGATGAAATGCCTCAGGATGCCATAGGAAGAATGGGTGTGGGATATATCCGCCCCAGTGAGGAACCCCTTATGGCGGATCAAGAAGAACTATGCTCCACTCAAGTGGAGCCCTCATCTTCACAACATCAACAAGCTCCATCCACCAAGGAGGACAATGAATCAAGCCAAAGACAAGATGTGGACCCTCAACATGATGATCATAGTGACAACTCTAGTCAAGGGGAGCTTGATTCATTCGCCCGGGTGTCAAGTGGTGCCAAGGCAATTGCTCAAGGAAGATCCATACAAACTGCTTTGAAACAAGCTCAAATTGATGCTAGAAGAGCACTTGATCAAGACCAAGGTCAATCTTTGCCTCTAGATGAAGAGAATGATTCCGATAATGATCAAGGTCAAGTTAATGGTCAAGACGAGGATCAAAATGATGAAGAGGGTCCCCCATGAAACAACACGGAGACCCACGCTCGTCGTGAAGCTAGAAAGGAAAGAATGTTGGAATTAAGAGATCACACCTTACAAAATGTGGTTGGTTACCTAAGGAAAGGAATTTCCACAAGAGCACAATTGAAGAGGTTCGGTGAACACCAAGCACACATCTCCATGATTGAACCTAAGAAAGTGTGGGAATCTCTTGAAGATTCAGATTGGTTAGAAGCTATGCACAAAGAGCTCAACAACTTTGAGAGAAAAAAAGTATGGAAGTTAGTTGAGAAGCCAAAGGATTGTCGCAATGTTATTGGAACAAAGTGGATATTCAAGAACAAGCAAGATGAGCATGGAATTATAGTAAGGAACAAGGCTAGATTGTTTGCACAAGGGTATTCTCAAATTGAAGGCATCGACTATGGAGAAACTTATGTACATGTGGCTCGCCTTGAGTCCATCCGTATCCTCCTTGCTTATGCGGCACATCATAATTTCAAGTTACAACAAATGGATGTAGAAAGTGCATTTCTTTATGGTCCATTAAATGAGTTGGTATATGCTAAGAAACCCCCGGGATTTGAGGACCCCAACTTCCCAAACCACGTCTACAAACTTGATAAGGCACTCTATGGGCTCAAGCAAGCCCCACGCACGTGGTATGATCACCTTAGAGAGTTATTGTTTGACCGTGGATTTGAGGTTGGGAAAATCGATCCCACTCTTTTTACTAAGAGAGTCAATGGGGAGATTTTTTGTATGCCAAATATATGTTGATGATATTATCTTTGGCTCATCTAACAAAGCTTTTAATGATGAATTCTCAAAGCTTATGACTAGTAAGTTCCGAATATCTTTGATGGGGGAGTTGAGAGTATTTCTTGGCTTTGATATCAAGCAAGTTAGAGGAGGGACATTCTTCAATCAAGCCAAGTATACTCAAGATATGCTCAAGAGATTCAAAATGCAAGATTTAAATGGAGCTCCTACTCCCATGGCTATAAAGACTCGTCTAGAACAAAATCCAAATGGTAAAGATGTGGATCAAAAGGTATACCGGTCCATGATTGGTTCTTTGCTTTACCTTTGTGCATATAGACCCGATATTGTGTTGAGTGTAGGTGTGTGTGCAAGATATCAAGCGGCTCCTAAAGAAAGCCATTTGATGGCGGTCAAGAGAATATTTCGATATTTAGTTCATACCCCATTTTATGGTCTTTGGTATCCTCGAGGCTCAACATTTTCTCTTTGTGGATACACAGATTCGGATTGGGCGGGTGATAAGGATGATAGGAAAGCAACATCCGGGGCTTGCCAATTCCTTGGTAGGTCCTTGGTATGTTGGTCTTCTAAGAAGCAAAATTGTATATCTCTTTCCATCGCCGAAGCCGAGTATGTGGCATCCACTAGTGCTTGCACTCAATTGCTATGGATGAGGCAAACTTTAAAGGAATACGGTGTCCATTGTGACAAAGTGCCTCTTCTATGTGACAATGAAAGTGCCATCAAGATTGCATACAACTTGGTGGATCAAAGAATATTTAGATTCGCCATCACTTCATTAGAGATCATGTTGCTCGAGGTGATATTGATCTATCCTATGTGTCAACCAAAGATCAACTTGCCGATATCTTCACGAAGCCACTTGATGAAGCAAGGTTTTGCTACTTGAGGAATGAACTAAATATCGTAGATTCAAGGAGCTTGACTTGATTATCTTACATTCTCACCTAATATTCGACCCATATTTGGTTTAGGTGTAGGCATGGACATAGGGGAAGTGCGGTCCTAATTGATTGGACCATCCCTCCCCCATTATGTGCAAAGTAAACAAAATCATTTCTCTTAATATCATTTTGTGATATGTGAGCTTAATGATGAGTTTCGGTAATGGACCCAAGATATATCTTTGTGGTGCCAAGCCGAGTATACTCAAATATGGTGGCCTAGGCCACCGCCCCCTCTCAATCGAGAGGTTGATGTGCTTACTCGTGTTTGTCACTTTTGAGTTGGTTTTCCTTCCTCGGTCAATGCACTCTTGTTTGGTTCTCCATATTTGCGGTTGATGTTTTATTTTTTAGAGTGCATAGGTCCAGATCAGTATAACTCCCTTAACCCAAGCCTTCCTTATCCTATGACAAAACTCATCTACTCTGCACAAGAACCCTCCCGTTTTCAACTTGGCTGTCTGTTCTGGTGGTTACGGTACTACCAGTTCCAAAAACCGGTACTACCGTAAGACGGTACTACTGCAAGAAATGAGCGATAATACCGCATCGGGACCTATTTCCAGGCTGCTTTTCTGGAAACTTCCAAGGTGTGGTACTACCGGCCATTTCCTACGGTACTACCGCTTTTTCATCCCGGTACTACCGCTGCGCGTCTCGGTTAAGGGTGGAGACGCTGGGAGAGGCACCCCTTAGTGCCTCATTTTCTCCCGTCTCCACTCCTAACCACCGCCGCCGCCGGAGCTTCGCCCCTCCCTCCTTTCCACGAATCCTCACCGGATCCGGCTTCCTCGCGGGCTCCTCCTCGTTTTCCACCGCCATGGACACCGGTACTACCGTCCTTCCTTTCTCCTCACTTGTTTTCCCCATTGAATCTAGGGACACTTTGATTCTTGGTTAAAACTTGTGATTTTGAGGATGTATCATGTGCACTTACATATCTCCGATGGATTCCCGTTTTAGAATAAGTTTTGCTGCCAGTCCTAGATCGATATCACTAGATCTGTGCTGTAATCGCACGACCGGTAGTATCGGACGATTCTCCGGTACTACCGCCGTGCGGTACTACCGTAAATGGACCCGGTACTACCGCTCAGTACTGACATCAAATTTTTCTAAAACTTGAAATTCGTCTTCTACTTGTTTTTGGTTCTTGTGCCCTTATCCCTCTGCTACCTCCGTTATTCTTTCACAGGTGCAGGGGGCTCCCAGGGATCACGTAAAAGGTCTAAAGCTCGTCATGAGATAGAGGACTTTGAGTCAGAGTCAGAGACACAATCAGAAGAAGAGGTCATGCCGCAACCTAGCAGCCGTCTGAAGCTAAAATCCACTCGGGGCCGACGTGGAGGGGGAGTTAAGATAAGTGCTGGTCGAGGTAGTGCTCCTCCTTCTCCTCCTCGCACGGGTTGCCGCAAGAGTCACAGTTCAGGGTTATCTGGGTCAAAGAAGTTATCTGACATTCCCGAGGCTGAGTTTCTTGCCCTCCGATCTGACAATCCCTATGTTACTGCTCGCCATGAGTCTAGGGACAAGAGTCTATTTTACACCGACTTCCAAGAGCGGGTCTACTTTGAGGTTCTCATGACGGGTGAGAAGATTGTGGTTCCTCAGAAGTGGATAGAGATGAACCATGTGAACAAGAACTTGGACTACTTTGGTGAAGCACTTGAGATTTGCACAAACATTGGCTTGCTTCCCATTATGCAGTTCAAGTGCGACTATGACCCCTTGCTCATTGCACAGTTCTATGCCACCATTCACTTTGCCAAGAACCAGACTCGGACTATCACCTGGATGACAGAGGGAGTTGTCAAGACCGCAACATTGGCTGAGTTTGGGGCTATCCTTGGATATGAGGACCGTGGGAGAGATACTCCGGTTGGCTTCCGTTGTCACAACAACGAGCGTCCCATGAAGAAGGATGTTCTTCTTCCACTCTACTTCCGTGGGTGTGGTATTGCTGGAAAGATCAAGGGGCTTCTCCCAACATATGATATCTTGCATCACATTTTTCGTGAGACCATCGCTCCTCGTTCTGGCAATGTTGATGAGATGCATGGTTTCATGGTGGACATCATGATCACAACTCACCGCCAACGTGATTCAGGACAACCAATTGATGTGATGGAAGTGATTTGGAACGAGATGGTTCATGCTACTGAAGGGTTTCGCAGCATAGTAAATCAAAATTTTCTACGGAAGCGAACAGAGGGAAAGCCAAGATCTAATCTAGGAGATGCAAACAACGAGAGAGATTAGATTGGATCTTCATACCCTTGAAGATTCGCACAGCGGAACGTTCGTCGGAACGTGGGTGATGTAGTCGTACTCGCTTCTCCTCCTCGCGATCCGATCCGATCCAGCACCACAAGTGGCGGTGCCTCCGTGAGATGCACACGTGCGGCACCTCGACGTCTCCTCCTTCCTCGGACCAGCAAGTATGGTGGAGAGATAGATTGGATCTACAACGCGACGGCGCGGTGTATATGGTGGAGAATTTCTGCAGCAGGGCTTCGCCTACAAACAGTCGGGAGGGAGAGAGGAAGGCAACAGGGCTACTAGGGTTTGGAGGAAGGTGTAAGGGGTATGAGAGGGGGCGCACCAGCCCTCTATATATAGAGGGGGGGTGCGGCCAGCCCTAACCTCTCCTCCAAGCCTATCTCTAGTTTAAACAATTTAAACTCTCCCTTATCCAGAAATCCTATCTTATCTTATCTCTAGTTTAAACGATTTAAACTCTCTAGGATCGGCTGGGCCCTATGGGGCCTTGTGCCCCTGGCCCAATGCGGCCAGGACACTCCCTCATAGGCCCATGCCCCCTCCCGGAAGGTGGGGCCACGTTGGTCCCCTTCCGGAAGGTTCTAGAAGCTTCCGGTACAATACCGATTAATCCGGAACAATTCCGAACTCCAAAAACTGCACTGCCTTATATGAATCTTATTCTCCGGACCACTCCGGAACCTCTCGTGATGTCCCGGATCCCATCCGAGACTCCGAACAAAAATTCATAAACCAATTATCCAATCTATCCTAGCGTCGAGACACGTTAAGTGTGTGACCCTGCGGGTTCGAGAATATGCAGACATGATCTTCTATCAATAATCAACAGCGGGGTCTGGGCACCCATATTGAATCCCACACATTCATCGATGATCATATCGGATGAACCACGATGCCAGGATTCAATCAATCCCATATATATATTCCCTTCGTCTCGCGATATTTTACTTGCCCGAGATTCTATCATCGGTACCGTCATACCTAGTTCAATCTCGTTCACAGCAAGTACTTTACTCGTTCTGTAATCCGATATCACTTTGTGATTAACTCCTTAACCACATGCTTGCAAGCGGTGTTGATATCGATTACCGAGTGGGCCCGAAGTATATCTCTCCGACTTGGGAGGGACAAATCCCATCTCGATACATACAACCCAACAGATACTTTCCGATCACCTGAGAGACACCTTTATGATCACCCTCTCATAGGATGACGTTTGATGACCTCAAAGCTTTCTTCCGATACCAGGGAGTTGTATTATCTCATGGTCTAAGGAATACAATATTTTACATAGGAAAAGCTTCGCAAAGATGAACACAATGACACGATCTAATTGCTTCGCTTAGTTTGGGTCTGTCCACCATATCATTCTCCCAATGATATGATCTCATTATCAATCGACAACTCATGTCTATGGTTAGGAAACCTTAACCATCATTGATCAATGAGCTAGTCCATAGAGGCGTACTAGGGACACGGTGTTGTTCACAAACCACACAAGTATTAAAGTTTCCGCTTAATACAATTCTAGCATGGAATATAAACTTTATCATAAACAAGAATTATAATAATAACATCTTTATTATTGCCTCTAGGGCATAATTCCAACAGTCTCCCACTTGCACTAGAGTCAATAATCTAGTTTACATTTGGCAACAATATCACACCCATGGCACTGAGGTGCTGATCATGTTTTACACGTGGAAGAGGTTTAGTCAATGGATCTGCGACATTCAGATCTGTATGTACTTTGCTGATCTTCAGATCTCCATCTGCTATATAATCTCGGATTATATGAAACTTGCGGTTGATATGCTTGGTCTTTGGATGATATCTTGGTTCCTTAGCGAGTGCTATGGCGCCAGTGTTGTCACACAATATCTCCAGTGGGTCCAATGCACTGGGAACCACGCCAAGCTCAGTGATGAAGTTTCTGATCCAAACTCCTTCACTTGACGCTTCTGTAGCAGCCATGTATTCTGCTTCTACTGTAGATCCCGCGATCACGCTTTGCTTGCAGCTTCTCCAGCTCACAGCTCCTCCATTCAAAATATACACGTATCCTGTCTGAGATTTAGAATCATCCTTGTCGGTGTCGAAACTAGCATCGACGTAACCTTTTACGACGAGCTGTTCATCACCCCCATAGACTAAGAACATTTATTTAGTCCTATTCAGGTACCTTAGGGTGTTCTTCACGGCTGTCCAGTGTTCCACTCCTGGATCACTTTGATATCTGCTCGTCAAACTAAGAGCATTGGACACATCCGGTCTAGTACACAGCATGGCATACATGATGGAACCTATGGCCGAGGCATAAGGCACTTTGCTCATAGCTTCCCTATCATTTACCGTAGCTGGACACTGAGCCTTGCTCAATATCTTACCTGACAACATAGGCACTGAACCTTTCAATGCCTTATCCATTCTGAACCTTTTCAGAACTTTGTCTAGGTATGTACTCTGGCTTAAAGCTATCAGGCGTCTTTGTCTATCTCTATAGATTTTGATGCCCAATATATAAGCAGCTTCACCTAGGTCTTTCATTGAAAAACACTTGTTCAAATAACTCTTCACATCGTTAAGCATGTTGATGTCATTTCCAATAATCAATATGTCATCCACATATAGTACCAGAAACGTCACCGAGCTCCCACTCACTTTCTTGTAGATGCAAGCTTCGTAGCAATTTGGAACAAATCCAAAGCTCTTGATCACTTGATCAAAACGAAGGTTCCAACTCCGAGATGCTTGCTTCAGTCCATAAATGGAACGCTGAAGTTTGCATACTTTATCAGCATCGTTAGGATCGACAAAACCTTCGGGTTGCATCATATACAACTCTTCATCAATGTTGCCATTGAGGAAAGCAGTCTTGACATCCATTTGTCATATTTCATAATCATGAAACGCAGCAATTGCTAATAAAATCCGAATGGACTTAAACATCGCTACGGGAGAGAAAGTCTCATCGTAGTCAACACCTTGAACTTGTCGAAAACCTTTTGCGACAAGCCGTGCTTTATAGACGGTAACATTACCATCCGCGTCCCTTTTCTTCTTGAAGATCCATTTGCACTCAACGGCCTTTCGGTCGCTAGGAGGGTCCACCAAAGTCCATACTTGGTTTTCGCTCATGGATCCCAATTCGGATTTCATGGCTTCTAACCATTTCTCAGAGTCTGGGCTCATCATTGCTTCCTCATAGTTCGTAGGTTCGCTGTCTTCTACTAACAAGACAGTCAAGACAGGGTTGTCGTACCACTCAGGAGGGGCACGCGACCTTGTCGACCTGCGACGTTCAGTTGCAGCATCGTCCGAAGCTTCATGATCCTTGTCATTAGCTTCCTCTATTGTTGGTGCAGGCGGCACTGGAACAATTTCAGGTGCTGCGCTACTCTCCAATTCAAGAGAAGGTTCAATAACCTCGTCTAGCTCTACTTTCCTCCCACTCACTTCTTTCGAGAGAAACTCCTTCTCAAGAAAGGAACCGTTCTTTGCGACAAACACTTTGCCTTCGGTTCTGTGATAGAAGGTATACCCAATAGTTTCCTTAGGGTATCCTATGAAGACACATTTCTCCGCTTTGGGTTCGAGCTTGTCCGGCATCAACTTATTGACGTAAGCTTCGCATCCCCAAACTTTAAGAAACGACAACTTAGGTTTAGCACCAAACCACAGTTCATACGGTGTCGTCTCAACGGATTTAGATGGAGCCCTATTTAAAGTGAATGCAGCGGTTTCTAATGCATAACCCCAAAATGATAACGGCAAATCAGTAAGAGACATCATCGATCGGACCATATCTAATAGGGTTCGATTCCGGCGTTCAGACACACCATTCTGCTGTGGTGTTCCGGGTGGCGTGAGTTGTGAAACGATTCCACTTGCTTTGATATGCGTGAGAAAATCATAACTTAAATATTCGCCCCCACGATCGGATCGTAGAAACTTAATCTTTCTGTTACGATGGTTCTCCACTTCATTCTGAAATTCTTTGAACTTTTCAAACGTTTCAGATTTATGTTTCATTAAATAGATATACCCATATCTACTTAAGTCATCGGTAAAAGTGAGAAAATAGCGATATCCACCGCGCGTCGAAACACTCATCGGTCCGCATACATCGGTATGTATGATTTCCAACAAGTCCGTTGCTCGCTCCATCATACCGGAGAACGGGGTTTTGATCATCTTGCCCATGAGGCATGGTTCGCATGTGTCAAATGATTCAAAATCAAGAGACTCCAAAAGTCCATCAGAATGGAGTTTCTTCATGCGCTTTACACCAATATGACCTAGACGACAGTGCCACAAATAAGTAGTATTATCACTATCTACTTTGCATCTCTTAGCCTCAATGTTATGGATGTGTGTTTCATCCCTTTCGAGATTTAGAAGAAATAAACCATTCACAAGAGGTGCATGACCATAAAAGATGTTACTCATATAAATAGAACAACCATTATTCTCCGATTTAAATGAATAACCGTCTTGCAATAAACACGATCCAGAAATAATGTTCATGCTCAACGCAGGCACATAATAACATTTATTAAGGTTTAAAACTAATTCCGAAGGTAAAACTAAGGAGAGCGTGCCGACGGCCATCACATCAACTCTTGATCCGTTGCTAACGCGCATCGTCACCTCATCCCTCGCAAGCCGCCGTCTATTCCGTAGATCCTGTTTCGAGTTACAAATATTAGCAACTGAACCGGTATCAAATACCCAGGCACTACAACGAGGGCTAGTGAGGAAAACATTAATAACATGTATATCAAATATACCTTTGATGGTGCCAGCCTTCTTGTCCGCTAAGTACTTCGGACAGTTGCGCTTCCAGTGACCCTTGTCCTTGCAATAGAAGCACTCAGTGTCCGGCTTAGGACCAGACTTGAGCTTCTTCTCAGCAGGGGCAACGCGCTTGCCGCCGCCTTTCTTGAAGGGCTTCTTTGCACCTTTACCTTTCTTAAAGGAGGGCTTGTTGACCATCAACACATGATTATCTTTCTTGATGTCCACCTCCGCAGCCTTCAGCTTTGCGAAGAGCTCGGTGATCGTATCAGTGGAACCAATCTGATTATGAGTCACTACAAAACTTTTGTAGCTGGGAGGGAGTGATTGCAGAACCCTGTCAATCTTTAGCTCCTCTGGAATCTTGCAGTCCAGTTGCTCAAGGCGTTGAGTGTAGCCCGACATCTTGATGGCGTGCTCACTAACGGAACTCCCTTCCTCCATCTTGCAGTTAAAGAACTTCTCAGAGATCTCATATCTCTCAGAACGGGCCTGAGTCTGAAACATGGTTTTCAGCTCCTCGAGAATCTCAAAGGGCCCGGGATAGTTTTCAGAACGATTTTGAAGTTCCGGTTCCATAGCAAACAACATGGTGCTCTTAATCACTCCATAATAATCTTTGTGCGACTGATAGACGGCTTTCTCATCAGCCGGCGCAGTTGCAGCAGGGGGGTTACCTAACGCTTTCTCAAGGACATAGTCCTTTTGTCCGCCAGACAGAATGATTCTTAGATTGCGGAACCAGTTGGTGAAGTTAGACCCATTGTTTCTAAGCTTTTCTTTCTCAGCAAAAACGTTGAAGTTGAAGTTGGACTTGGCCATGTGATCTACAGTATTTGCAAGTACAATTTAGACTATGTTCATGATAAATAGTTCAACTTAATCAAATTACTAGATGAACTCCCACTAAATTCAACATCCCTCAAGTTGTTTAGTGAACACGATCCAAATTCACCACACCTAATCCGATCATCACGAGAAGAGATGTGGTTTCAATGGTGGACAACGAAGTGTCGATCATATCATTCATATGACTCATGCTTAACCTTTCGGTTCTTGTGTTCTGAGGCCATGTCTGTACATGCTAGGCTCGTCAAGTTAGACCCAAGTATTTCCGTGTGTGCAAAACTGGCTTGCACCCGTTGTATGTGAGCGTAGAGTCTATAGCACCCGATCATCACGTGATGCTTGGACACGACGAACTTTCGCAACGGTGCATACTTGGGGAGAACACAGTTTTATCTTGATCTTTAAGTGAGGAATCATCTTATAATGCTACCGTCGCGATCTAAGCATAATAAGATACATAAAAGGATAAACATCACATGCATATAACTTTATGTGACATGGTATAGCCAATCTTCGCGCAATGATCTCCATCTTGTGCGTTCCGGCATGATCTCCATCACTCCACCATGATTGCCTCCACCACGAATAGCAACTACAACTATTGCTAACTACTTAGCGATAAAGTAAAGCTATTACATGGCGTATAAGAAGTTGACTCGCAGGTCATACACAATTATAAAGACAACCATATGGCTCCTGCCGGTTGTGTACTCATCGACATGCAAGTCGTGAAACATTACAAAACATGATCATCACATACAATATACACATCACATCTTGGGCCATACCATATCACAGAAAACACTCCCTGCAAAAACAAGTTAGACGCCTCTACTTTGTTGTTGCATGTTTTACGTGGCTTATGGGAGTAGATGCTAAGAATGATTCTTACCTACGGAAAGCCACAACGGTGATATTATGGTTGCCAAACTCCGGTGTTAATCCCATGACAACTATAGTGAGAGAAACTGACATCCACCAGCCGCATGTGTGGTACAAGCCACACGTCAAGTGCGGAGCCGGTCTCGCGAACGACGTCGCGTAAGGTTGGCCTGGACCGCTTCAATCTCACTATCCCGCGTCATAAGAAGAACACAAACAAGAGGCTTGCAACAGAAAACATCAACGCCCGCAACAACCATGTTGCGTTCTACTCGTGAATCACATCTACGCATAGATCTAGCTCTGATACCACTGAAGGGTTTCGCAGCATAGTAAATCAAAATTTTCTACGGAAGCGAACAGAGGGAAAGCCAAGATCTAATCTAGGAGATGCAAACAACGAGAGAGATTAGATTGGATCTTCATACCCTTGAAGATTCGCACAGCGGAACGTTCGTCGGAACGTGGGTGATGTAGTCGTACTCGCTTCTCCTCCTCGCGATCCGATCCGATCCAGCACCACAAGTGGCGGTGCCTCTGTGAGATGCACACGTGCGGCACCTCGACGTATCCTCCTTCCTCGGACCATCAAGTATGGTGGAGAGATAGATTGGATCTACAACGCGACGGCGCGGTGTATATGGTGGAGAATTTCTGCAGCAGGGCTTCGCCTACAAACAGTCGGGAGGGAGAGAGGAAGGCAGCAGGGCTACTAGGGTTTGGAGGAAGGTGTAAGGGGTATGAGAGGGGGCGCACCAGCCCTCTATATATAGAGGGGGGGTGCGGCCAGCCCTAGCCTCTCCTCCAAGCCTATCTCTAGTTTAAACAATTTAAACTCTCCCTTATCCAGAAATCCTATCTTATCTTATCTCTAGTTTAAACGATTTAAACTCTCTAGGATCGGCTGGGCCCTATGGGGCCTTGTGCCCCTGGCCCAATGCGTCCAGGACACTCCCTCATAGGCCCATGCCCCCTCCCGGAAGGTGGGGCCACGTTGGTCCCCTTCCGGAAGGTTCTAGAAGCTTCCGGTACAATACCGATTAATCCGGAATAATTCCGAACTCCAAAAACTGCACTGCCTTATATGAATCTTATTCTCCGGACCACTCCGGAACCTCTCGTGATGTCCCGGATCCCATCCGAGACTCCGAACAAAAATTCATAAACCAATTATCCAATCTATCCTAGCGTCGAGACACGTTAAGTGTGTGACCTTGCGGGTTCGAGAATATGCAGACATGATCTTCTATCAATAATCAACAGCGGGGTCTGGGCACCCATATTGACTCCCAAACATTCATCGATGATCATATCGGATGAACCATGATGCCAGGATTCAATCAATCCCATATATATATTCCCTTCGTCTCGCGATATTTTACTTGCCCGAGATTCGATCATCGGTACCGTCATACCTAGTTCAATCTCGTTCACAGCAAGTACTTTACTCGTTCCGTAATCCGATATCACTTTGTGATTAACTCCTTAACCACATGCTTGCAAGCGGTGTTGATATCGATTACCGAGTGGGCCCGAAGTATATCTCTCCGACTTGGGAGGGACAAATCCCATCTCGATACATACAACCCAACAGATACTTTCCGATCACCTGAGAGACACCTTTATGATCACCCTCTCATAGGATGACGTTTGATGACCTCAAAGCTTTCTTCCGATACCAGGGAGTTGTATTATCTCATGGTCTAAGGAATACAATATTTGACATAGGAAAAGCTTCGCAAATATGAACACAATGACACGATCTAATTGCTTCGCTTAGTTTGGGTCTGTCCACCATATCATTCTCCCAATGATATGATCTCATTATCAATCGACAACTCATGTCTATGGTTAGGAAACCTTAACCATCATTGATCAATGAGCTAGTCCATAGAGGCGTACTAGGGACACGATGTTGTTCACAAACAACACAAGTATTAAAGTTTCCGCTTAATACAATTCTAGCATGGAATATAAACTTTATCATTAACAAGAATTATAATAATAACATCTTTATTATTGCCTCTAGGGCATAATTCCAACAGCTACTCACACTCGGCGGGTTCCTCCTTTTTCCCCATACATCATGGCAATTATTTTTCACAAGTGCCCATCACTTGCTCAGAACATTTCCTCCCAACGTCTTACTACTCACCGGCACAAGAATCTTTTGATCAAGACCCATCTTAAACCATGCAACGCGGATGGTCAACTTGTTGATGAGGATGGGAACCCGCTTGAGGATGGCTCCGGTGATGATGATGATGCCCAAGATGCTGATTTTGTGGCCTCATGCCGCAAGACTGCCCAACCATCATGGGCCAAGAGGATTGAGGCTAAGCTTAAGAAGGTTTTCTGCTTCCAGGTTGACAATCAGAAGCGTATGTATGAGGCCCATGTCTATGCCAAGAAAGCCAGTGCACGTCAGAAAGAATTAATGCAAGCTCAAGGGTTGATCACCTCCGAGGGATCCGAGGACAACATCACTCCGCAAGAGCAATGGATCTCCAAGCACATCCACTGGGACGATGATGCCTCTTCCACTTTCCATGCTCCGCCTTCGTATGGGGATGACTCTGGTGATGACTACCAGTGATCTCCGGGACGTTAGAGTTGCTCTTGTCCCTTTTTGGTGTCTTGATGCCAAAGGGGGAGAAGAGTCACATTAGGCATGTGGGATTTGCATGGGAAAGTCACAAGCTTGCTCTTGCCTTTGATTTTTAATCGCTTGTGAACTTTATTTGCTACTTGCCTCTTATTATGTGTGAAACTTATGAACTAACTATTTGTGCTATGTATGCGAAGACTATGTGGTTATCGTATGGATCCATCATTTGTATGGTTTGGTTATTATCATTTTGGATCCATCTTATGTGGTGTGTGATGACATTATCTATTCATCATCATTGTGGTTCTCATCACACACTTATGTGCGAAGGTATGTGTACTATGTGTGACTATGCACTCTCATGTACCTTGTAAAAAAAGGGTATGGGGCTTGTCTCTACGTATCTAGGGGATCCCCATCTCTGTTTTACAAAATCTTACTTGTCATCAATTCTATCATGCAAAATGTGTGTTGTCATCTAACACCAAAAAGGGGGAGATTGAAAGAACATTTCTTATCCCTAGAGATTTTGGTGTTTATTACAACACACACAATTGACTAATTATCTGCCAAGTATTCTATAGGTTGCATACATAGAATTTCCTGTCAAATTACACACAAAAAGGGTTTGCCTGCGGCTCCATTTTCTGCCTCAGTGATGCCCGGTAGTACCGGATAATTCGTCCGATACTACCACTCGGGTCCGGTACCACCGGGTTTCTCCTCTGGGTCTGGCCGTGTGATGAGTACACTGGCCAATGGCCTCAGTACTGAGCGGTATCAAAAAAGGATAGTACCGCATTTTGGTACCGCTCATGACTGAAGCGCTTGGCAAGCTCGCCAAAATCCTCAGAACTGAGCGGTATCGAAAAGCGGTAGTACCGCATTTTGATACCGGTCAAGACTGAAGCAATTGGCAAGCTTGCCAGTCTTCTCAGAACTAACCGGTACCAAAATGCGGTAGTACCGCATTTTAGTACCGTTCACTTCTGAGGAGATTGGCCTCTTGACTCACATGATTGTTCCCTCCTGTATCAAAATGCGGCACTACCGCATGTGTCCGGTAGTACCGCTCTGAAAGCCCGGTACTACCGCCATGCGGTAGCTCCACACGTTGATACCGGTGGAAACCATGGGCTAGGCAACCTAGCATTGCATCTCCGGTACCGGTCCGGTAGTACCGGTTGTTTCCGGTACTACCGCTTGGAAAGTCCGGTACTACCGCATCATTAAATGCTGCAATGGCCACATTGGAGCTGGGACTATAAATATCCTCTCACCTACCTTGGGACAAGGTGCTCATTTGCATTAAAGTCAAGACCACCATTGGAGCCACCAAATCCGCAAGATCTCTTCAATCCACCACCCAAAGTCCTTCATCTTTGGGGAATCGAAGGAGGAGGCCTTGATCTACTACTTCACCAAAAGAGATCTTCATTTCCCTCTCATTCAATTGAGAGCCCCCTTTGCTCTAGTGTTTTCTTGGAAACTCTAGTTCTAGTTTTGGTTCTTGCAAGCTTGTCTTTGATTGTTTTGACAGCTTGCTTGTATTTGGGAGCCTCCGATTAAGTTGTGGATGTGTGCCCCAAACTTGTAAAGGTGTCGTCTTCCACCTTGAAGGTTGTCGATATAGTGGAAGGTGAATCGATCCCGTTGGGGTGAGATTCATCGGAGAACAAGGGAGGCCTCTCGTGGCGTTGGTGGTTTGAAACCACCCCCTCTCCAAACCTAGACGTACTTCCCCTCAAAAGGAAGGAACTACGGGAAACAAATCCTTGTGTCTTCGCGTCCACACATTTGGTTACTTCTATCCTTACCGCATTTTACTTACTAGTTCTTACTTAGTGTTGTGGTAGCTCGTGCATAATTGTCATATAGGTAAATTCACCTTAGTTGCATTATCTAGAGAATTTACCTTATTGTCAAACCTTAATTTGAAAAAGAAGAAAATTTGAAGTAGCACCTATTCACCCCCCCCTCTAGGTGCCCATACGATCCTTTCAGGCGGCGGTGCTCAAGGGCAGCGGCGGCCTGCAGTAGCTAAGGCAGCAACATCCTGTACACCGAGGGGCAAGGGCAGCGTCTTGCAGATACCCCAACGACAAGGGAAGACGATGGGAGAGAAGAAGATGCGGATACCCTGACGGCAAGGGAATATAGCACGGGAAGGGAAAACAGAAACGGATCGAAAAAATGGAAACAAAATCAAAAAAATATGAAACAAAAACAAAGTTATTTGTGGAAACAGAAGCAAATACGGAACGACGATTTCTCATGGAACAATAGTGAAAATGTAAATTCCCTTTTTTACTACCTATGTCTTACTTTCATGGTCTAGTTAGAATCCCACTCAGCCCATTATAAACCTAGTCACAATGGACATGTCACATCAGGATGCTCTAGTATAGCCACACGCGATTCCCCTTCCCCCACCTATTCATATTCCCCAATTGGTCAATCCATTGAGCAGGGCCTTAGGCAATAGGGTTAGGATCTAATGGCCACCGCCGTCGACCATGGTGCCACCTAGTCTCTTACCCCTCCTCCGACGTGCCTAGGAGAGCAGAGATCATGCGATAGTTCTATTCCTCCTTCAAAAAAATCCGCTTGCTTTGCTCGTCCCCCTCGGGGCGACGGAGTGAGCCCCTGCTACCGCTCCCCTCTAGGCCTCCCTCCCTTCCCTTTCTCCTCCCCCTCCGCCTCCGGCATGTTCCGCTGGGCTAAGTTCGCGCGGTGCCGTCGGCGGTGGCCTTCCACTCCCGCACACATCAAGGGAGGTGTGGGTGCTCCCGACGGCGATGGTGCTCCACTGTGGCGGGCTATGCTCTGGCGGTTCTAGGCGGCACGACGATTTTGGCTATATGGACGGCGAGGCGGCAGGAGGTGGAGGCTCAAGCGGCTGCCATGAATCCTTGGCTGCGTGGGTTTGCTAGCCCAGATCCGGGCCTAGGGCCCGATCTAGGCTCGGGCGGGCCATGCACAGGGCATGCGGCGGTGGCTCTCTGCAGGCGGCATGGACCTCCCCTTGATGTGCCATGGCCAGGTTCAGAAGCTGGACTAGGCAGATCTAGATAGGGCAACCGGCTTGCAGGCCGGTGGAGGGCTCGGCAAGTTGCGACTTGTGGTGGCTCGAAGGCGTTGGGCCGAGCGTTGAAGCATCCCCCACTTTTGCCTACCGCACTCGGATCTACAGTAGGACTCGTCGTCATCATGCCTTTCGCCCCATGTGCCAGTTTGCCGCAGTGGTGATCCTCAGACCGACAATAGTCCAGTATGCATAGGTTAGCATGGTGACGATGGCGCTGCTGCTTGGCAGCGGGGATCTACGGTGGTGGTGGATCCTGGCGGAGAGAGAAGTAGGGCCTAGTGCTAGGGTTGGCGGTGACGGTGACACCCTTGCTGCAATGTGGCGGCGGGGCTTCACGAGTCCGTTTGGGCTCGGCCAGGCCAGCGAGGTCATGGTTTGCCCATGTTGCTACATCTAGTCGTCTATCGCCCCTAGTGATGGAGGTTGTTCCCTCCCGCATGTTACTGTACCGCGGACCCCCGCCGAGGTCTCCTCTTCTCGGTTGTACTAGCCTCACATAGTGTGTCACGACAAGATGACGGTGGTGATGGCAAAACCGTGGGGGTGTATGCTGGTGGGCTGTGCGCTTGGTGGAGCAATTCAAAGCGTTCGGGAGTATGGTTTTTTGAGGGGTCGAGAGAAATCCTTGGCATCTAGTGATACGTCGTAAATGTATAATTTTTGATGTTCCATGCTTGTTTAGTATCTACTTTGCTTTGCTTTGTCTTCTCTTTGAGGTATTTTTACATGTTTTCTGGGACTAACCTATTAACAAGATGTAACAGTGCCACTTGCCTGTTTTCTGTTGTTTTTGGTTCCAGAAAAGTCAGAAAATGAATATTCTCGGAATTAGACGGGACAAAAGCCAAAGTCAATATTTTACTGTGGGAAATATGGATCCAGAAGACGAGACGTAGGAGGGCCTCGAGGGGGACACACCCCCTGGCCACGCGGCCAGGCCTGACCCGTGCCTAGGAGGGTGCAGTCGCCTCGGGCACCCCCTCGGCCCCTCTCTTCGCCTATAAGAAGCACCCGATACCTAAACCCTAAGTACCCAATTAATCTTCCACGAAACAGTCAGTAGCCGCCGCCACCATCGTCCCTAGATCGGGGGGATCTGAAGATCTTCCTGACACCCTACCAGAGGGTAGAGATCATCCCGGAGGCCTTCTTCATCACCATGCCAGTCTTCGGTATGAAGCGTGAGTAGTTGTACCTTCGACTACGGGTCCATGTATTATCTAAATAGTTGTTTCTCCTCCTTTGTGCTACCATGTTTATATCTTGTGAGCTCCGTTCATAATCAAGATTATCTATTTATATTCATGCATGTCGTGTTTGTGGGGATCCGATGGATATTGAGATTACTATGTCAGATTGGTTAATGATTCTATCTTATTGATTCTATCATGTCTGTGTTGTTTGAGATCTTGCATGCTCTCCGTTTCTAGTAGCTATCTTGGCCAAGTAGATGCTAGTGACTCTAGAAGGGAGTATTTATGCTCGATAGTGGGTTCATGCCTCTATTTAATCTGGGGAAGTGACAAAAATATCTAAGGTTGTAGATGTGTCGTTGCTACTAGGGAGAAAACAACAATCTCTTGTTCATGGAACAAGTGTATTATTTACTTTACACACCTTGCTTAAAGCAGTTATCTGTTGCTTGCAACTTAATACTGGAGGGGGTTCGGATGATAACCTGAAGGTGGATTACTAGTCATAGATGCAGTTGGATGGCGGTCTATGTATATTGTTGTAATGCACAGTCAAATCTCATAGGATCATGAATGTCTAGTATTGCATTGTTATGCCTTGCTCTGTCATGTCAATTGCTCCGCTGTAATTTGTTTACCCAGTATGTTGTGTTGTTTATCTTAAGGAGAACACCTCTAGTGAACTATGGACCCCGGTCCAATCTTTACCATTGATACATCTTCCACTGTTACTGTTTACTTTCTGCAAGACACCATTACCTTCCACACCATACAGTTAATCCTTTGTTTTCAGCAAACCGGTGAGATTGATAACCTCACTATTCGTTGGGGCAAAGTCTTGAGTTTATGTCATGCAGGTTTCCAAATTGCTAGCAACACCTTTGGGTCGTTTCCTTCCTCCTACTGGTTCGATAACCTTGATTTCTACTGAGGGAAAACTTGTTGCTATGCTCATCATACCTTCCTCTTGGGGTCTCCCAACGAAGCTCTACAGTGATCTGAGCTACACGTCATCATCTAGACACCGACGTGACGACTCCTGCGGGTCTTACCATCCTTTCCGAAGTGCGTCGGGTGTATCTCTTCTCCACCTCCCGTAGCGTATCGGGGGAAACCCTAGGACCAGTTGGGCAATGGCGTCATTGTCATCGCTTTTCTTCTTGGAGGTGCTGCTTGGTACGCGACGCTTCAAAACGCTAGGAGCGTGGTGGGAATTCTTCAGAGGGCGCAGCGGTTGCGGGTCATCCTCGTTTTCGTCAAGCCTGCCAGCTTTGTTTTTTTTTGTTTTTTTCTTTGTTGTTTCCTTTGGACGTTATGCTGGCTGATCCAACAGCAGTCTCAATTATGGTTGCTATATTATATAGTTGGGCGTATGCCTATTTCGAGAAGGAGGCGAGCAGAGATCCTCTCCGCATCAGGGCGGGAGTGTCGCCCTACGCTCCTATGACTGGACTGTCCTCTAACACCGCCATTCGCCGTTCATCTACGATTGTACCTTCTCCAACTCAGGTGATGCCCGCCGCAGCCGCACCTTCTTCAACTCAAGCGACGCCTCACACAGCTTAACCGTCTCTGACGCCGGTGACCCAGCCACGCCTACTTCCTATCACGGTTCTGCCCTTCACCAACACCAGCGACGACCTCCGCCGTCACTGTGCGCCTACAGCACACCGCACACGGCCACGCCAAAGGTACAGAAAATACGTACATCTCCATACTACTTTAGATTATTGAATAGTTGTTTGCACTTTCGTCTCTGTGTTGAAAGTGACAATATGTCTTTACTATTAAAAAGAAGTTGGTGTTGGTAGGTTACACTTTAATACTTTGATATCAAACATTGAAAGAATCAGCACCGTCTAATTTACATCCGACGGTGAAGTGACCGTTCTAATACTTGGATTAGTTAATTACATCTCCATGCCACCGATAAGTACAAAGTGCCGATTAACTTCCACGACGGATGAAAAGAATTCTCTACATCGCTCCTTTGGTCGACCTCCGTGACTTCCCTCCTCTGTGGTATAATTTTACCCCTCATTTATTTTGGCAAATCAGCCTATTGCCCCTCGCGAACTAGGGTTGGGCGCCACCGCCTTCTTGCTGGTTGAGGGAGAGATCCCGATTCTCAGCGGGACGCCCCACCCCCTCGTCCCTGCCATCTTCGTCTGCCGCCCTATCCCTTTCACGGGATCTCGACTCCGCCGCTCTTTCCCTCCACGGAAGCTCGTCCACGAGACAATCGGCCACCGCAGCAGCTGGTCAACGATGACAGAGCGTTTCCTCCCCGACCTCGGCTACTCCCCTGTGCCGCCCACGACTGCCCATTTGGACCTCGGGCAGCGACTACCGACTACTTTGGGAATCAATGAAGCCCCTTGACTAACCCGGCCCGCTGGACGCGAACCTCCCCGTGCGCGCCACCGAGAGACTCGCTCGCGTCTGGCCAAAACTACCCCGTCGCACCTACCTCACCCCACCGTCGTCAAGGTCCCCAGCCGCCGGTCCTCCCAGCTCGCACCGCCCATTAAGGTAAATAAATAGAACATGCTTCTGTGTATGAGTTATTCCACTCCACTGGGTTCTTTTTCTTTTCTTTTCTTTTCTTTTCTTTTCTTTTCCTTTCCTGGTATTTTGTTCTGTACATATGTACAACCAGAATTAGTGATACATTTGTTAAAATCGTTTCAAGATGAGTATGTTCTGCAATTTTATAAGTCATCTTTTGTTTCAGCAATGTACCATGAAACAACAACTATTTGGGTGCCAGTTTAATAGACATCCGTTTGAACACCCATTTGAACACGATGGAGTAAACACGACGTCAAGATGGATCTGCAGCACACCTCATGGAGATTACTTCTGAGTTCTGAACGATGAACTTATGGGGGATTTTTGGTTTTGGGTCTGGGGACGCGCAGACATGCGGAAGTAGGAGGTGGAGAGGGCAATTAGGGAGGCCACCTAGCACAATGATATCGCACTGGAGAAGGTATATTTGCCAATCAATTGCCTGAATGGTTGGTCTACTGATTTCGACAAGACCCTAGATTATTTGCTAGAGTGGAATGGCTGCTTTTGAATCAAGTGGCACACCGTCAAGGATACCCCTTACAACATTTTCAAGCATATTTTACATTGGAAAACAATGGCAATAAGCTATTTGTTTTCACTGTCGACTTTGTTTGAGAAAATTTATTTGTTTTCACTGTCGAATTTTAGTTTAAACAGCTTAAGTTCATAGAATATTTGATAATTTTGCAGGCTACGTACTAGATCAAGTGAACCCCTGATGGCATCTCTGGTTGATACATATGTGGAAGCTCTAACATTCATTATGCTTTGCTGTGAATTACCTGATTAGATGTCAAGACATGCTTTCTCGACCTCTAGAAACAAATTGCTCGGCACATCAATAGTATGTTTTCTTGACATGAACACCTTTGTTCTTCACCTTTAGATGTTATTTACAATGCTAGATGGTCGAATAGCGATGTATGTGTCAGCATCGTCACCTTTAGATGTTATTTCTGGTAGCTGCTAACAATGGATGCATGTTATTCCTGTTACATCTTCTATTAATTCTCATACGGCCATGGTTATATAATATGTCTTGTACCATTAGCAGGTAGAAGAGGAAATAAGATTGGGAGTGTATATTGTCAAAATGCACTTTAAAGCATTTGAATACTACAATGATGGACATGTGTTCTGATGAATAACTTAATTTGTGGGCTATCCAATTTCTTCAGTGTGGTAGGAAGAAGAAAATGAGAGAAGAGAGGTTTGAAAACAGTTAATCTCACGCAAATAATCTGATTAGTCCCCATTTAAAGTCAAGATTTTGATATACTGGAGAACTAGGACATGTCCCATCTTTATGTTATTTTTTCGCCAATAAAATTATTTAGTGATATGTAGTCCCTCAAAGTGTACTACAATAACATGGTTCATTTTGTCCTATTTGCAGATAGTTGACGCCGAACTGGAGCCTGAGGTTGTTTAGGTTTTAGGAGATTAGATAGTAAATAGTAAATATCTTCTTATGATCCTTTCTTCACCTACAGGAAGGCTACATATGAAAATGAATCATCACAAGAGATCATTTATGTAGCCATCTGTTCTGGTTTAGCAATTTGAGTTTACATTTGAAGATCTGTCACTTTCTTCAATATGCCTCTATAATTAGACCTCTTGCTGAGTATGCATATACATACTCTGCAATTTATTTCGTGTCCATAGATAAGAGGAATCTGGTGATGTGTTCCCTAGGTATTGTCTTTGTTTGACACTTTGACTTGATGACTATCGAGTTGGTGAGAAATTTCTTCTTCCATGGTCTCTTATTCCAGCCTGGACCGACATGTGGTTGTTGTGCTCGTACACCGGTGGACAAGGAGCACAAAGCGACTCAAAATGTGTGACTCATAATATGTAATTCAGTTAAAGAACAATGTTTCGTAGTCTTATTAGGTGTGTGGTTTAATATGCTCATGATAATTTAGTAATACAAAAGATGGATAATAACATTGTTGTCTTCCTTTGCTTCATGATCATGATAATTTGCTCAATATGGTGCTCTACTTCCAGCTTCTTAGTCTTCGGTGTGTGGTTTAATATGCTCATGATAAGTTAGTGAACAATTAGGTGGATCTACAACAGTTCTTGGTGTCGGACACAGTCTCAATACTATAAGGTGCATCATAGATCCAAATACGAGTTGCATTGCTATGGTATGGTGTTCCTTCTTGCACACCTCTTTTCATTACAGGTAACTAATGCAAGGCTTTTGGAATTGGCAAAATGTCCATATCTTGTGTCAGTTGAACTACATCAAATAGTTCGCTACATAGTATATACATTAAAATTGAAGTTGTCTTTTGGTTCACCATGCTCAATGATGAGGTCATATCATATTGATAATAGTAAATAGCCTTTTTTAGGACATAAAAAATTTAGAGTTAACTTGGTAAACAAAAACATAACCAATCGACTATCCATCAGAATTTGTATGAGACACTTAATCGAAGAACAACCGGTCCACATAGGATGGATGCTGTGATTAATATTCACCAGAACTATGAACAAAGTCGGAGATGTCAAGTTAACACCCTAGAGATTGTGTGTGTGTTGAAAATGAAGGTCAAATTATGTACCATGGTTGTCCAAGAGTAAGATAAATGAAGTGAGAGAATTATGGTAGACTTGTAAAATCATTTACAAAATTAAACACTATTGTCCGGAGCAACGCACGGACACTTAACTAGTATATGTAGAAAGTGACCAGATGTACGTAGAAAGCATACGGTGTCCTTTTAGTCCAAATAAGCGCTCTGTATTAGTGTTTGCTTCATGAACATAGGCAATTCTTAAGATTTTTTAACTATAAAATATTATTATTTCTTATTTTCATCTTAGGAACTAAATAAATTTGATAGCTTGGTTGAGTTTTTCTGCACTATTCAAATGGTTGGATAAACATCTTTTTTTGTTCCGTGCCTACACCATATTTGGTCCGCATCCGTTTTCGATAGTATTTATTTTCATCGTTTTCATATCCGTTTGACCGTTTCCACTTTCAGTAAAAATATAAAAACAAATATGACACGACTCCTCTGTATCCGCTCTCTTCGCGCCTCCTCCCGGAACAGCCCCTCCCAGCTCAGACTTCGCAGAGCTCCCGGAAGGCAGGAGCGGCGTGGGCCCCACCTGTCAAGGAGACTCGAATTGCCTTCCACTTCCCCTGTCGGATACGTTTGACTCCTCCGCCCTGTTCCAAAGCTTAGTTTCTCCTATTCCGTTGGTTTCTGGCGCGGCGGCGGCGGTAGAGGGAGTCGGAAGAAGGGGATGGCGGGCAAGATAAAGGCGTGCGCTAGGGCAGCGGGGGAGAGGCTCCCTCCGATTCGTGCCCCCGCCAGGCAACCGCTGGCTCAGAGGTATCTCTCTCTTAGTTTCTGTGATTCCTGTTTGGTTTGCTCCCCTAATCGATTACCCTCATTTGCCAAGTATTTCTGTGACCGGCAGTCTGGCAGCATGTGGCAATCGTTAGTTTGATGTTTGATATGCGATATATCGTAGTAATTTCAGTTTTTGTTCCGATTGTCACAAGGCTGCTATCTTGACTTCCTTCCATGGCCGTCTTGGTCATTAATACTCTTTTATTTCATTGTAATCCAAAAAGAATCACATTCTGAATCCTGCTTGCGATAGCTATTTTTCTACTCTTAATCGATGAAACAAATATTTAGTGCATACGCTTCATTCGGATCAGTATGGACTGTAGCAATGTACCAATAAAATCATATACTAATTGAGCTTGACAGCTTTCTTAAGCTACTAAAAATTATTCTTATGGTACTGAATTTTTATTGCTACTGTAATTGTATCTCTACAGTAATTACTAGTTAGTCATGTACTTTTTGCTTTCAATTAACCTGATTGCTGGGACTTGCTGTATAAAAATTCTTTGTGAAAGCAATTCTTTTGGCGCACTTGTGAGATAAATTGTCCGTTGATCAATTAAATCCCCTTTTTTGGAGCAGCTATGTGTTTATTTTGTTGAGGTGTTGTGAAAACCTCATTCGGATTACTACTGACACACTTGTTATTATTCAGCTTTCTGAAGGTTGGAAAATTATCTTCTCAACATGAGACAAAGTGTATCGTTTCCTCCTCACTGAAGGTGCCAGAAAACATTTCACACCAAATACAAGCCAGCACAGAACACATTTGTCCAGCATCGAAAGATCATGTGGTGAAAGCAATCGACGCAGTCAATGGGGGCCAAGTGATCGCGGTGCCCACCGATACAATATATGGGTTTGCTTGTGATGCATGGTTAGTGTTCTTAATTTCTCTTATGGTGCTAGGAGTTTTAGTCTGTTACTTACCTTCTTTTAAATATTGTTTTCATGTTTGATTCCAAATTACTAGCACTTATCAGTGATGCAATGTGATTGTGAAGTACAGAGAATCCGAAATATCTTTCATGAGTTAGTGCGGTCAAGTTATGCTAAATCTGTAGTCCCGTACCGGTATCTAAATTAGGCATGTGATGTGAACATCCAGAATAAATTTCAGAAACCATGCTTTCATCTAGAGTTAGAAGTGCCATTGCATTAAGATTTTCTATTTTAGAGATTCTCTCACTAGTTTTTATTTGGTTGGGTTCATCCATGATTCGTTCTAAAAAGGCTCTTCATGACAGTTCTGCAGAAGCAGTAAATCGGATATATGAGATCAAAGGGCGCATCCATACACGCCCTCTGGCAGTCTGTGTTGCTGATGTCCCAGACATATCACGGGTTGCCGTAGTGGACCACTTGCCCCATGGGTTGCTTCGTAGTCTTCTTCCTGGGCCTGTCACTGTTGTTCTAAAACGAGGTGAGGATACCATGCTATCTATCACAGTTTTATCGAGCTTCTTTCTTGAGCTGCACAAGGTGTTGAATATACTCTTTATTCGTTACATATAGGTGAAAACAGTATACTAGAGAGATCACTTAATCCTGGTCTGGACAGCATTGGAGTACGTGTGCCAAATCTGGACTTCATACGATCCATTGCTCGTGGTGCTGGAATTGCACTTGCACTTACAAGTGCCAACTTAAGTGGTCGGCCTAGTAGCGTTAGCGTCAAAGATTTTGGAGATCTGTGGCCACATTGTTCATACGTGTTTGATGGTGGGGTACTTCCTTCTGGGCGAGCTGGTTCAACAATTGTTGACCTAATAACACCAGGAGTCTACAGGATACTGAGAGATGGAAGGTAAGCGTGGCATAGTACTCAATTATTCAGAACTAAATTTCTCGGATAACATTGAGTGATAAAACTGTTTTTAACAAAATATTCAGATAGACTTCAATCTTTGACACCAAATACAATTTTGCAGATCAAGGGAGGAAACAGTGGCTGTGCTCGGCAAGTTTGGCTTTGTTGAAGCTTCGTAACAGCTCGGTGCCTTGCCTTCATACCGTTGGTAGGATCAAAGAGTTCCCTTGTTAATTATCTCATTTTCTGTTTAATTAGGTTGTGGCAGGGTATATTTAGGATCCCTCTTATAGCTTTTTAGTTGAAGCATCAGTTTTGTTGTACCAATTAAGATCCGTGTGAGTGCCGCTACTGACTTACAGCGTAATGTAACCTTCATTTGGTACAGTTCATTCAGATGTACGTAGTAGTAGTATATTACGATGTCATGCATATGTAAGCTGTTTAAGTCTTGATTGATATGGACTATGTATATAGACAGTTTAATTTAACTCGGGACATATTGTGCTGATGCGATGTCTGCGGTTGAACAACAGAGTACTGAGGCGATGTTATGGAAGGTGTGTGGAATGTGAAATCGATGCAGTTTAGTCTGCAACTTTGGATGTGGTCTTATACAGAAAGGGGTCCTTGTTTTGTGGTTTCGTGGGAAAAGAATTTTCCGGAAAGGAACTTTGTGTTAGAAGAAGAGGACAAGTACCAAAGTGACAGCCGCTGCCGCAGCTAATCCTGACCTGAAGCCAAATCTTGCTGGGAACAGGTAGATTAGGACTGTTAGACGCAATGCACAGTGTAGGGAGCGATTGGTACTTTTTTTTATGTCCATGGGCCGTTCATAGACACAGGCTGCAAAACACCGAACTTACCATGTTATATTTTGTGTGTGCAAACCTTTCTTTTTTGTGTCTTGCAACTGAAGTTTCGTGCATTCGCTAATTCAAATTTTTTGTGGGCCGTTTGTAGGCGCAGGTGGCAGAAGCCTCCCGGGGGATGCATCGACCAAAAAGAAGAAGCCTTGAATCAGAAACAGGTCTATAGTTTGAAACTGTTTGTATGTTCATGTTTCATTGTGTTGATTAGTCTGCTCGTATTTTGCGGTGCATAAACTCCATAGGTGAAATCTGGCTTTAGGTTTTCTGCCTATTGTCTTGTATTTCCGTTGCTTTCAAATTGCTGATAACTTCTTTGTGGATTGTTTTTCAGAAATGCGGCCTCTAGGTGATACCGGTCATCACTAGCTGCCTGTTTGACTACTATTATCTGCATATAATAGACTGAGAGGCCCGGTCCTCCCTTTTGTAGCTGCTATGTACACGTAGATCAGCTGCTGCTGCATATCATGTCTCCACTACTAATGTACATGATGTTTCGGCTGATAGTCCCAGGTCAATCGATATGCCTGCAATGTCATGTCGCATGGACCATGGTAGAGTGATATTTCTCCGTTCTACATACGGCTGCTTACCTTTTGTTTGGTGTAGTTAGGGCGGTATTTTTGCGATTTCTAGAAAAAAAAAGGTCGCGCGGTTTCTGAACAAAGAGCTAAGTCTGTGGCTGGTTCTAGCAGGAGAAAGAGGAACGAGGCCCAGCCTGTGTCCAGCTTCGCCTGTCCTCGCCGCTCTAACAGAAAACTATATATACAACAGCCATGGAGTGTGGTGCGTTTGCAATCCGATGGTACAGCCCAGTGGCTTTTAGAAGGTCCATACCAATCCTCGGAACGCTATGCTAGGTTGTCCTGCTTGAGATTTACAATGAAAGCACCGAAAAAAACATACGCCTGTGGTGATTGGTGACTACAGATACCATATACTAATCAGTACTTCCTCCGACCCATATTAATTGACTCACATTTGTCTAAATTTAAATAATTTTAGACACTATTTAGTATATAGATTTATCTAAATTTTACAAATCTAAATCAATTAATATGGGTCGGAGAAAATATATAGGTTACAGGTTCAGGTTGTTGGGCTAGCATCCATAAAGATGCTTCACAGTTCAGACACATGTACCGTAAGATCATTTATAGAAAACACCGTAACCGGACTCAGAAAATTTTGGCGGTTTTTCGGATTGGGCCGCAAAATTTGGCACGAACAGATACCCTAAACACGGCCCGACCCAGAATTTTTTTCGGACCCCTGGGAATCGACCCCGTCGATCCATAAAATTCCAGTTTCGAGCTCGATTTCCAGGTCTCGATCCATTTCCCTGCCACTGTCCCCTCGATGTCTTCGCCGCGCACCACCGCTCAAATCGCCGAGCACCGGCGAGCAATTTCTCGCCAGACGTAGCAGATCCGCCAGATTCAGGCCGCGATGGACCGGCGGGGAGCGTCGACGCCGCGTTTCCGTGGCCTCACGCCCACGGAGGAGGAGGAGCGCCGCCAGTGCGTGCGCTTGGACAGGGCGCGATGGTTCCGGCCGCGCTCTTCCGCCGCGAGATCTATCTCAATCTTCAGATGCCTCGCGGAGGAAGCACTTCATCCCCGGACCCGATGTTGCAAATCTTGCAAATGTTGGTTTCGGACCGCGAAGCTGAAAGAGCCGAACGTCAAGCCAACTTAGCCACCCTTCAGCACATAGCTCAGATGGCCAACAACAATCAAGGCCATGGAAACCAGGACAACCATGGATCCAAGCTCAAGAACTTTCAGAACACCAATCCACCCGTCTTCACTAAGTCTGAAGAGCCCCTAGATGCAGATGATTGGCTTCAAACCATGGAAAACAACTTAGAAGTTGCAGGAGTGGAAGCCAATGAGAAGGTACTGTTTGCCACTCACTATCTGGCCGGAGATGCAAGAGCATGGTGGAACAGCGTTCGCGCCATGAATGGAGGACAGATGATGACTTGGGATGAATTCAAACTCAAGTTCAACAGAACTCATGTGCCACCGGGTTTAATCAAGAGGATGAGAGATGAATTCAGGGAACTGAAGCAAGGGAGGATGACCGTAGTTGAGTACCGTGACAAATTTTTGACATTGACTAGGTATGCACCGGATGAGATTGACACTAAAGCCAAGAAGAAGGAGAGATTCCTGAATGGTCTGCATGATGAGATGCAGACAGTGTTAGTCAACATCCCATTTGCTGACATTGAAGCCTTAGTGGATTCTGCCATTCAGATGGAAGGCAAGATCAACCAAGCCAATGAGAACCGCAAGCGTAGAATGATGCATCAACCAGGAACCCACCATACCCCAAAGTATCGCCCTAACCCATCTCCAGGATTTGCCCCAAGAAACAATAGACCCCCGATGAACCGTCCAACCTATCCCAACCGTGGAGGAGGAAACCCAGGCCCGGAGGAAACCACAACAACCCCGACAACCCCAAAAATTTCAACCGTGCACCGCCCAAGTTCAACAACAACAATGCGGCCACCAACACCAATACTTTCCCAAGAACTGGAAGCAATGCTATGCCTGTTGCAGCAAAGGACAAGTCTCAGGTGACTTGTTATGAATGTGGAACCAAGGGACACTACTCCAATGAGTTCCCCAAGAAGATTATAGCAGCCCCCAATGTGAATGACCCAGCTCAGCAGCAGCGTCGTGTTCAACCTGGAAGAAGATTTGCCCCAAGGAATTGTTGGAGATATGCCCTAGAGGCAATAATAAATGTAGTTATTATTATATCTTTGTGTTTGTGATAAATGTTTATATTCATGCTATAATGGTATTAACAAGGAAACATTAATACTTGTGTGATTTGTAAACTTAAATTGAAGTCCCTAGTAAAGCCTCTATACATCACTAGCTTGTTGGTTAATAAATGATTGTGGTTTCCCTATCATGAACATTGAGATGTTATTAACAACAAGATCATATCATTAGGAGAATGATATGGTGGACATACTCCTATAGATAAGCATAGCATAAAGATCAAGTCATTTTAATAGTTCAATTGCTATATGCTTTCTGATACATAATAACCTAATTCCTTCGACCATGAGATCATGCATATCACCTTTACCGGATGGATGCTTTGATGACATCAAACACCACACCGTAACTGGGTGGCTATAAAGGTGGCATTGAGTGTTTGAAAAGTATTGGTTGAAACACATGGATCAAGATTGGGATTTGTCCATCCATATGAGGGATAGATATACTCTAGGCCCTCTCGGTGAAATGTCATCCAATTAGCTTGCAAGCATGTGACTGGCTCACAAGGGATCACATATCACGGGAACAAGAAAAGAGTACTTATCGGTAACGAGGTTGAACTAGGTATGCAGAGATACCGACGATCATAACCTCGGATAAGTAAACTATCGTGAGACAAAGGGAAATTGGTATCGTATGTAAGTGGTTCATTCGATCGCAAAGTAATCGTAGAAATATGTGGGAGCCATATGAATTTCCAGATTCCTCTATTGGTTATTGTTCGGAGAAGTGTCTCGATCATGTCCGCATAATTCATGAACCGTAGGGAGACACACTTAAGGATTCGACGTTGTTTGAGTAGTTATGGAATGATGAGAAAGAGACCAAATGTTGTTCGGAGTCTCGAATGGGATTCGGGATATCACAAGGAGATCCGGAATGGTCCGGAGAATAAGATTCATATAAGGAAAGTCCCGTTTCGGAGTTGGGGAATGGTTCCGGTGTTTTCATCGGGAATGTTCTAGAAGGTTCCGGAATATCCGGCACTCCGGAGGGGAAGGGTACATGAATGTGTTATATCAAGTTGGTATGATTGCATTATGTACTCGGTGTCATCGCTGAACAAAATAGAGGGTTTATTCAAATCCTAGTTTGAAAAGTCAAACGCCAAGTTTGAAAGTCAAACGGCTATTTTTGGGAAGTGGAGAAAGAGGAGGAAACCGAGTTGGGGAGGAGTCCCTCCTCCACCGCCGGTCCACCTCCAAGCCGAGTTGGGGAGGGACTCCCCTCCCCTTGGCCGGCCGGCACCTCCACCTATATAAGGAGGGGCAAGGCTCCCCTCCTAGACACACAAGATCCCCGCCTCCAAACCCTAAGCCGCCGGCGCTGCCCTAGGTCAAGCCGCCGCCGCCTAGCAACCCTAGCCGCCGGCTAAGCTTCCTCCTCGGCGTGTCTAAACCCTAGATTGTCGAGGGACTCTCTCATACTCCACCATACTCGCTTCGGCTTAAGGCGAAGCCCTGCGAGATCTTCCCTCTACTTCCGGTACCACGCCGTTGTGCTGCCGGAATCGCGAGGAGAGTGCTACAACCTCCGCTGCCTGCTGGAACAAGGGAGAGGAAGGTCTTTGTCGAGTACCGAACGTGTGACCGACTGCGGGAGCGCTGCAGGAACGCAGCGCCGGAAGGATCGTCTACGCGATCTTGAGATTGGGAAGAGTACGACTACATCACCCACGAGAATCCGCTCTCGTTAAACACTTTGGAATCTTCGAGGGTGAGTTATTCCATCGACTCGTTGCTACAATCTAGTAGATAGATCTTGGCTTGTTTGTTTGTATACGGTAGAAATTTTTTGTTTTCCATGCTACGAATCCCTACAGTGGTATCAGAGCCGTGTCTATATGTAGATCTGTTGCACGAGTAGAACACAATGGTCATTGTGGGAGTTGATGCTTTTATTGTCGATTGCTTCTTGTGTACTTTGCATCTTGCGGGATGTTGGGATGAAGCGGCCCGGGCTAACCTTACATGACATCGTTCATGAGACTTGCTCCACGCTTGACATGCAACTTGTATTGCATAAGTGGCTTTGCGGGTGCCTGTTTCTCCTAGCATAGTTAAGATACAATTTACAACGGGTGATTAACAATACTAGTATCAATGTTGTGGTTCATGTTCGTAAGTTAGATCGACACTTATTGAAAGCCCCAAACCACGTAAAACATGCAAAGAAAGTAGAGGCGTCTAACTTTGTTTTGCAGGGGTGTGCTGTGATGTGATATGGCCATGATTGTGATTATATTTGATGTAAGCAATGTTCCTTATTGTAAGTTGGCAACCGGCAGGAGCCATATGGTTGTCTTTAATTTATGTTAAGACCCGCGTGTCTATTCAAAGTAGTTGTAATAGTTGAAGCCGGTGGACGACAACCATGGAGAAGCGTCATTGACCTTGATGCAATGCCGGTGATGATGGAGATCATGTTCGTGCTTGAAGATGGAGATCGGAAGCACAAAGAAGAAAGGCCATATCATATCACATATTATGAATTCCATGTGATGTTAATCCTTTATGCATCTTGTATTGCTTAGTAGACGACGGTAGCATTATAAGATGATCCCTCATGCACATGAATTTCAAGTCATAAAGTGTTCACCCTTAGTTAGCACCGTTGTCAAAGCTTATTGTTTCGAAGCACCACGTGATGATCGGGTGTGTTAGATTCTGCAAGTGCATACAACGTGAGCAATCCATATTTGCTCATGCGGAAACTAAGGTTTGATCTTGACGAGCCTAGCATGTACAAACATGGTCTCGGAACACGGATCACCGAAAGGTAAAGCATGAATCATATAGTAGATATGATGAACATGTCGATTGTTCGCCATTGAAACTATATCAACTCTCGTGATGATCGGTGTTGATGTGGTGGATTTGGTTCGTGTGATCACTAAAACAATGTGAGGGATATTGTTTTGAGTGGGAGTTCACCTAGATTAATTTTATTATTAATTTGAACTCAATTTGTCATAAACTTAGTCTAAACTATTGCAAATATGTTGTAGATCAATGGCAGCCCCTACCATCAATTTTAATGTGTTCCTAGAGAAAGAAAAGTTGAAAAACAATGGAAGCAACTTCGCGGATTGGTTCCGCAATTTGAGGATTGTCCTCACAGCTGGTAATTTGACCTATGTGCTGGATGCACCGCTGGGTGACCCACCTGCAGCTGATGCTGCCGATGAAGTAAAGAATGTTTACCTCACTCGGAAGACTCAGTACTCCACAGTTCAGTGTGCCATCTTGTGTGGTTTAGAATCGGAGCTTCAGAAAAGGTTTGAGAATTCATACCCATATGATATTGTCGAGGATCTCAAATTGATCTTTGAGACTCATGCGGCAATTGAAAGCTATGAGGCTTTTGAAAAGTTCTTTAACTGCAAGATGGAAGAGGGCAGCTCCGTCAGTGAGCATGTGCTTAAGATGTCTGGGCACGCAAACAAACTTCAAAACTTGGGTATAGTGATTCCTAATGCTTTGGGGATTTACCGTGTCCTCCAATCACTACCACCAAGTTACAAGAACTTTGTGATGAACTACAACATGCAGAACATGAACAAGACGTTGCCAGAACTCTTTGCCATGTTGAAATCTGCAGAAGTGGAGATCAAGAAAGAGCACCAAGTGTTGTTGGTCAATAAGACCACCAAATTCAAGAAAGGCAAGTCTAAGCAGAAGGGACACTTCAAGAAGGGTGGTAAGAAAGTTGCCACGCCAACGAAGAAGACCAAGGCTGGACCTAAGCCTGATACTGAGTGCTTTTACTGCAAAGGAGAAGGTCACTGGAAGCGGAATTGACCAAAGTACTTGGCGGATTTGAAGAACGGCAACATCAAGAAGAAAGGTATATCTGATATACATGTTATTGATGTGTATCTCACTAGTACTCGTAGTAGTGCCTGGGTATTTGATACTGGTTCGGTTGCTCATATTTGTAACTCGAAACAGGTGCTGTAGAATAAACGGAAGCTAGCGAAGAACGAGGTGACGATGCGCGTTGGAAACGGATCAAAGGTTGATGTGATCGCAGTCGGCACGCTACCCCTTCATCTACCATCGAGATTAGTTTTAGACTTAAATAATTGTTATTTGGTGCCTGCGTTAAGCATGAACATTATATCGGGATCTTGTTTATTGCGAGACGGTTACTTGTTTAAGTCCGAGAATAATGATTGTTCGATTTATATGAGTAATATGTTTTATGCACATGCACCTTTGATAGATGGTCTATTCTTATTGAATCTCGATAGTGGAAATACACATATTAATAACATTGAGGCTAAACGTTTGAAATCGAGTGATAACTCGACCTATATGTGGCACTGTCGTCTTGGTCACATTGGAGTGAAGCGTATGAAGAAACTCCATTCCGATGGACTTCTTGAATCACTTGATTTCGAATCACTTGAAAGATGCGAAGCATGTCTGATGGGTAAAATGACTAAGACTCCATTTTCTGGTATGATGGAGTGAGCTACGGACTTATTGGAAATCATACATACCGATGTGTGTGGTCCAATAAGTGTAGCGTCACGCGGTGGTTATCGTTATGTTCTTACCTTCACGTATGACTTGAGTAGATATGGGTATATCTATTTCATGAAACATAAGTCCGAAACTTTCGAGAAGTTTAAGGAATTTCAAAGTGAGGTAGAGAATCAACGTAACAAGAAGATTAAGTTTCTGCGTTCTGATCGTGGAGGTGAATATCTAAGTTACGAGTTTGGCGAGCATTTGAAGAAATGCGGAATACTTTCACAATTGACACCGCCGGGAACACCACAGTGTAATGGTGTGTCCGAACGTCGTAATCGAACTCTCTTAGATGTGGTTCGTTCTATGATGTCACTTACAGATTTACTGCTATCATTTTGGGGTTATGCATTAGAAACAGCCGCATTCACTTTAAATAGGGCACCATCTAAATCCGTTGAAACGATATCGTATGAATTATGGTTTGGGAAGAAACCTAGATTGTCGTTCCTTAAAGTTTGGGGGTGCGAAGCCTATGTAAAGAAGTTACAGCCGGACAAGCTTGAACCCAAAGCGGAAAAATGCGTCTTCATAGGATACCCGAAGGAAACTATTGGGTAACCTTCTATCATAGATCCGAAGGCAAAATCTTCGTTGCCAAGAATGGATCCTTTCTAGAGAAGGAATTTCTCTCGAAAGAAGTGACTGGAAGGAAAGTAGAATTCGATGAGGTTGTCGAACCTTCTCTCGAAATTGCGAGTAGCGCAGCACCGGAAGAAGTTCCTGTGGTGCATGCACCAATTAGAGAGGAAGCTAATGATGATGATCATGAAACTTCGGTTGAAGTTGCTACAGAGCCTCGCAGGTCAACGAGAACTCATACCACTCCAGATTGGTATGATCCCGTTATGAGTGTCATGTTGGTGGACAACACCGATGACCCTGAGACATATGAGAAGCAATGATGAGCCCGGATTCCAACAAATGGCAAGAAGCCATGAAATCCGAGATTGGATCCATGTACGAAAACCAAGTATGGACTTTGGTGGACTTACCGGATGGCCGGAAGGCTGTCGAGAACAAATGGATTTTCAAGAAGAAAACAGATGCTGATGGTAATGTTACTGTCTATAAAGGTCGACTTGTCGCAAAGGGGTTTCGACAAATTCAAGGAGTTGACTACGATGAGACTTTCTCACCAGTAGCGAAGCTAAAGTCTGTGAGGATTATGTTAGCAATCGCTGCATATTATGATTATGAGATATGGCAGATGGATGTCAAAACAACATTCCTCAATAGAGACATTGATGAAGAGTTGTATATGATGCAACCCAAAGGTTTTGTCGATCCTAAAGATGCTAACAAGGTATGCAAACTTCAACGGTCCATTTATGGATTGAAGCAAGCATCCCGAAGTTGGAATCAACATTTTGATAAGGTGATCAAAAGTTTTGGTTTTATACAAACTTATGGAGAAGCTTGTATTTACAAGAAAGTGAGTGGGAGCTCTGTAGCATTCTTAATACTATATGTAGATGACATAATGTTGATTGGGAATGATGTAGACCTTCTAAATAGTGTCAAGGAATATTTGAATAATAGTTTTTCAATGAAGGATCTTGGCGAAGCAGCTTACATATTAGGCATAAAGATTTATAGAGATAGATCAAAACGCCAAATATCATTGTCACAAAGTACATATTTGGACAAAGTTCTAAAGAGGTTTGGAATGGAAGATAGCAAGAAAGGGTTCTTGCCCATGTTGCCCAATACGACCTTGAGTAAAACTCAAAGTACGACATCGGCAGAAGATAGAGAAAGGATGAGTAAGACTTCCTATGCCTCAGCCATAGGATCTCTAATGTATGCCATGCTATGTACTACACCCGACATTGCATATGCTGTTAGTTTAACTAGCAGATATCAAAGTGATCCAGGAGTGGATTATTGGACAACGGTCAAAAACATCCTTAAGTACTTGAGAAGAACTAAGGATATCGTTCTTTCTTATGGAGGTGATGAACAACTCGTTGTAAACGGTTACACCGATGCTAGTTGGAACACCGATCCGGATGATTCTAAATCACAATCTGGATACGTATTTATTTTGAATGGTGCAGCAGTTAGCTGGAGGAGTGCAAAGCAAAGCGTTGTGGCGAGATCTTCAACTGAATCGGAATACATGGCTCCTTCAGAGGCTTCACAAGAAGCGATATGGATGAAAGAGTTCATTACAGAGCTGGGTGTGGTTCCTAGTGCGCTGGACCCAATGTCTATCTACTGTGATAACATGGGCGCCATAGCCAATGCGCAAGAACCAAGGTCACACAAGAAGCTGAAGCATATCAAGCTACGTTTTCACGCTATTCGAGAACATGTCCAAGATGGGGACATAAAGATTTGCAAAGTACACACAGATCTGAATGTGGCGGATCCGTTGACTAAACCTCTCCCGAGGGCAAAACATGACCAACACCAAACTGCCATGGGTGTTCGGTATATTACCATGTAATCTAGATTAGATGACTCTAGTGCAAGTGGGAGACTGTTGGAGATATGCCCTAGAGGCAATAATAAATGTAGTTATTATTATATCTTTGTGTTTGTGATAAATGTTTATATTCATGCTATAATGGTATTAACAAGGAAACATTAATACTTGTGTGATTTGTAAACTTAAATTGAAGTCCCTAGTAAAGCCTCTATACATCACTAGCTTGTTGGTTAATAAATGATTGTGGTTTCCCTATCATGAACATTGAGATGTTATTAACAACAAGATCATATCATTAGGAGAATGATATGGTGGACATACTCCTATAGATAAGCATAGCATAAAGATCAAGTCATTTTAATAGTTCAATTGCTATATGCTTTCTGATACATAGTAACCTAATTCCTTCGACCATGAGATCATGCATATCACCTTTACCGGATGGATGCTTTGATGACATCAAACACCACACCGTAACTGGGTGGCTATAAAGGTGGCATTGAGTGTTTGGAAAGTATTGGTTGAAACACATGGATCAAGATTGGGATTTGTCCATCCATATGACGGATAGATATACTCTGGGCCCTCTCGATGAAATGTCATCCAATTATCTTGCAAGCATGTGACTGGCTCACAAGGGATCACATATCACGGGAACGAGAAAAGAGTACTTATCGGTAATGAGGTTGAACTAGGTATGCAGAGATACCGACGATCATAACCTCGGATAAGTAAACTATCGTGAGACAAAGGGAAATTGGTATCGTATGTAAGTGGTTCATTCGATCGCAAAGTAATCGTAGAAATATGTGGGAGCCATATGAATTTCCAGATTCCTCTATTGGTTATTGTTCGGAGAAGTGTCTCGATCATGTCCGCATAATTCACGAACCGTAGGGAGACACACTTAAGGATTCGACGTTGTTTGAGTAGTTATGGAATGATGAGAAAGAGACCGAATGTTGTTCGGAGTCTCGAATGGGATTCGGGATATCACGAGGAGATCCGGAATGGTCCGGAGAATAAGATTCATATAAGGAAAGTCCCGTTTTGGAGTTAGGGAATGGTTCCGGTGTTTTCATCGGGAATGTTCTAGAAGGTTCGGAATGTCCGACACTCCGGAGGGGAAGGGTACATGAATGTGTTATATCAAGTTGGTATGATTGCATTATGTACTCGGTGTCATCGCTGAACAAAATAGAGGGTTTATTCAAATCCTAGTTTGAAAAGTCAAACGCCAAGTTTGAAAGTCAAACGGCTATTTTTGGGAAGTGGAGAAAGAGGAGGAAACCGAGTTGGGGAGGAGTCCCTCCTCCACCGCCGGCCCACCTCCAAGCCGAGTTGGGGAGGGACTCCCCTCCCCTTGGCCGGCCGGCCCCTCCACCTATATAAGGAGGGGCAGGGCTCCCCTCCTAGACACACAAGATCCCCGCCTCCAAACCCTAAGCCGCCGGCGCCGCCACCTGCTGCCGCCGCCGCCACCCTAGGTCAAGCCGCCGCCTAGCAACCCTAGCCGCCGGCTAAGCTTCCTCCTCGGCGTGTCTAAACCCTAGATCATCGAGGGACTCTCTCATACTCCACCATACTCGCTCCGGCTTAAGGAGAAGCCCTGCGAGATCTTCCCTCTACTTCCGGTACCACGCCGTTGTGCTGCCGGAATCACGAGGAGAGTGCTACAACCTCCGCTGCCTGCTGGAACAAGGGAGAGGAAGGTCTTCGTCGAGTACCGAACGTGTGACCGACTGCGGGAGCGCTGCCGGAACACAGCGCCGGAAGGATCGTCTATGCGATCTTGAGATCGGGAAGAGTACGACTACATCACCCACGAGAATCCGCTCTCGTTAAACACTTTGGAATCTTCGAGGGTGAGTTATTCCATCGACTCGTTGCTACAATCTAGTAGATAGATCTTGGCTTGTTTGTTTGTATGCGGTAGAAATTTTTTGTTTTCCATGCTACGAATCCCTACAGGAATTCACTCAACCGCAACGGCCGTCTGTTTCTCATGAATGCTGAAGAAGCCCAGGAAGCGCCAGATGTCGTGCTGGGTATGTTTTCTATTAACTCAGTACTTGCAAGAGTGTTGTTTGATTCTAGATCATTGCACTCGTTTGTTACTGAAGAATTTGCATGCACTAGTAAGATTCAACCAACAAAATTAAAGTATGTTATGATAGTTCAAATACCTGGTTCAACCACCAAAGCTAGAAAAATTTGCAAGGCGTACCTATCTGAATCCATGGCATAGATTTTTATGCTAATCTAATAGTACTCGAAACTAAAGGTTCGGAACTAGTACTAGGAATGGATTGGATGTCGAAACATAAAGGATTAATCGACTGTGCCAAGAAAGCCATAACCATGACCAGTACAACCAGAATATCAGTAGAGCATGTATCTGAAACCTTGCCCCGTAAATTTAAGTGCAACAAGAGTCTAGCCCAACCAACCATTGACCAAGTCAGAGTAGTCTATGAATACCCCGATGTATTTCCAGATGTTTTGCCTGGTATGCCCCCAGATCGGGATATCGAGTTTATCATTGAACTAATCCCTGGAACCAAACCCATAGCCCAGAGACCATATAGTATGAACCCGTCTGAATTAGTGGAGCTGAAGAAGAAACTGGATGCTATGCTGGAGATATGACTGATTCAACCAAGTGCGTCACCATGGAGATCACCTGTCTTGTTTGTGGACAATAAAGATGGAGGTAACCGTTTGTGTACGGATTATCGGAAGCTGAATGACATCACCATCAAGAACAAGTACCCACTACCGAAGATAGAAGAACTGTTTGACCAGTTGACCGGTGCCAAAGTGTTTTCTAAGATTGTTCTTAGAACTGGTTACCATCAACTTAAGATTCACGCAGAGGATATTCCAAAGACTGCCTTTACCACCAGATATGGATTGTATGAGTATACTGCCATGTCTTTTGTATTAAACAATGCCCCCTCTTATTTCATGAACCTCATGAATAAGATTTTTATGGACTTCCTGGATAAGTTTGTCGTTGTTTTCATCGATGACATTCTGATCTATTCCAAATCAGAACAAGAACATGAGCTACACTTGAGGACCATCCTTGGAACCCTTAGGGAGCATCATTTGTATGCCAAGTTTAGCAAATGTGAATTCTGGTAATAGGAGGTAGGATTCCTTGGACATATTGTATCAGCCAGAGGAATTGCCGTTGACCCTGCCAAGGTTAAGGATGTCCAAGAATGGCAAGCCCCAACCACTCAAACCCAAGTTCGTGCATTTCTTGGATTAGCGGGATACTACCGCAAGTTCGTAGAAGGATTCTCGAATATCGCAAGACCCATGACCCAATTGCTGAAGAAGGATAAGAAGTTTGAATGGACGGACAAATGTGAAGCAAGTTTTCAAGAACTTAAGAAGAGATTGATCTCAGCCCCAATCTTGATCATGCCGGATATCACGAAGCATTTTGATGTGTATTGTGATGCATCCAAGATCGGTCTCGGATGTGTGCTAATGCAAGAAGGCAAGGTCATATCTTATCTATCCCGACAACTGAAGCAACATGAGCAGAATTACCCTACCCATGATCTTGAACTAGCAGCTGTATTTTTAGCCTTGAAGACATGGAGGCATTACCTTATGGGAAACCGTTGTGAGATTTATTCGGATCACAAAATCCTGAAGTACATTTTCAATCAGAAGGAGCTGAATATGAGGCAGAAGAGATGGATAGAGCTAATCAAGGACTATGATCTAGACATACATTATCACCCCGGTAAAGCCAATGTGGTAGTAGATGCCCTTAGCATATTGCCGTGTCGCTTGAACTCCATGATTCTGAAGGAGCAAACCAGTTTGCACAAGGAGTTGGAAGACTTCAGGATGGATCTCGTAAGTGAAGGATTTTTGGCTAGCATAGAACTTCAACCCACTTTGATCAGTCAGATTAAGGAGGCATAGAAAGGAAATGCTAGTATCGACGGAATCAAATGTCGCATCGGTAAAGGCAAAGTACCCGGATTCACCAAAGATGAAGAAGGAGTTTTGTGGTACAAAGGACGTATCTGTGTGCCAACAGATTTGGAATTGAAGCAAGCTATTTTGAAAGAAGCCCATGATACTCTTTATTCTATCCACCTCGGAGGAACGAAGATGTATCAGGATCTGAAGGAGCAATTTTGGTGGAATAAGATGAAGAGGGAAATCGGAAGCTACATAGCCAAGTGTGATATTTGTCAGAGAGTCAAGGCGGGACATCAGAGACCCGCATGACTGTTGCAACCACTGTAGATTCCAGAATGGAAATGAGATTCTGTAGGAATGGATTTTATCACCGGTTTGCCTACATCTAGTAGGGGAAATGACTCTATTTGGGTCATAGTTGATAGATTGTCCAAGGTCGCCCATTTCTTAACAGTCAAGAACACTTATCAGAGTTTGAAGCTAGCTGAGTTGTACATCGCTAGAATCGTCAATTTGCATCGAGTCCCCAAGAACATCATGTAGGATCGAGGAACCCATATTACCTCGAGATTTTGGAAGAAAGTCCAAGAAGGATTGGGAAAAAGACTAGATTTCAGCACAGCTTATCACCCTCAGACAGACGGACAAACGGAGCGAGTAAATCAAATACTCAAAGATATGTTGAGAGCCTAGGTGCTAGAGTATGGATCAAAATGGAAAGATTGTCTGACGTTCGCAGAATTTTCGTACAACAACAGTTATCAAGCCAGTTTGCAAATGGCCCCATTTGAATTCATGTATGGAAGGAAGTGTCATACCCCTTTGAATTGGTCGGAAGTAGGAGAGATTCGAATTTTTGGACCCTACATCCTACGAGAAGCAGAAGAGAAAGTTCACAAGATCCATGAGCACCTCAAGACCGCCCAATCCAAACAGAAGAGTAATGCCGACAAGAGACGTCGAGACCTAGCCTTCAATATCGGATATTTTGTGTATCTGAAAGTGTCACCTTTGAAGGGAATGCAATGTTTCCAGCTCAAAGGAAAGTTAACCCGTAGATATATCGGACCCTTCAAGATTCTGAATCATCGAGGAGAAGTATCGTATCAACTGGAACTGCCAGAGGAGATGTCAGAAGGGCATAATGTGTTCCATATATCGTTACTTTGCAAATTCCTAGAAGTACCGGAGAAGACTAAAGTTTTCAAGAACATTGATCACCGAACCATAGAGATCAACGATGACCTGACGTATCCCGAAGTACCCATCTGTATTTTGGAGGAAGCTTTCAGGACCACCAGGACCCGGAGTATCAAGTTCCTCCAGATCTAGTGGATTAACCACACTAAAGAAGAAGCTACCTGGGAGCGAGAAGATTACATTAGGACGGAGTTTCCCGACCTTTTTAAATCCAAGTTTTCTTTTTCTCAAATCTCGGGACGAGATTTCGTTTAAGGAGGGAAAGTTTGTAACACCCCAAAAATATTAAGCAAGTTTATCAAATTCCAATCACCAAAATTAGGGTTAACAAAAACTTTTGTTAATTAAAATCATATGAATGCATGTGTGTATGTGATGATTGTATGAGTGCATGAATGGACTTGTGTGATTGTTGTGAAAAGGAATGGTTTAAAGATGAAAACAACATCATCTAAATCAATTCCAAGCAGAAACAAATCAAGATAAATTCAAAAACAAACAAAACAAGCAAATGGTCATTTTTGCCAATCTTGCTCGTTAGGCCACTTTGAGTGCTTCTAGTCCAAGATTTCAATTAGAAACAATTCTATTTCTTTTTACCCCTTGCTAGACCAAGTGAAAGTAAACCCAATCCCACTTTGCAAACTCACAAAAACATTTGGAAACTTGATTCAAATGATAATTAAAAATTGAATCTATATCATATGTGAATATCACCATTTCTCAAAACCCAACCGAACCAGTGCACCTTGGCAAATCCAAGCAACCATAGACTACCTAGTATGTGACTAGTAAACCCACCAAATTTCATTCAAAAATTCAAATTCAAATTTCTTGCGGCCATTTTATCAAACACCTTCTGAACACAAATCAAATTAAACATCAAACACCATAGTGAGCAGTGTTTGAGCCTAACTTGTTTCCTCTCTATCTCACACTACACTCAATCATCTAACTAAATTAACCAGCCCTAGCTCACTATAAACTTGACAATGCCATCAATGGTGACCATACCGGAGCCCCATTTGCCACCCCATTGTCGACAGCAAGCTAGGAGCCTCACTAGCCTCGCCAACCTTGTCTAGCAGGCACTCCATCGTCCACCGCCACCCCATGTACAGCACCCAAGCCCTGCCAGCCACTGGACCACACAGAACGAGCACGCCTAGTCTCTCTACGACCATGCCGAGAGCGCGCTAGAGCACCGCACTCGACACGCTCGCACAGACCACGCCCCGCCCTCGCCGCTCGCATACGTGATCACCACCGCCTAGGGAACCGCCCAGACATGCCCGTTCGCCATAGCGCGGACCATAGACGTTGTGCGCCATTAAATTTCCCGTCGGAGCCGCCTAGAGCGTCGAAGTGTTCTGACGAATCTGCACCGCCCCACGCCTCGCCACCATGCCGTTGAGCATCGCCAGGAGACAGCGCACCGTCCCCTACCCCCTAGCCTGGCCGCTAGCTCGCTATGCAGACGACCACGACGATCTCCACTCGCACCCTCGGTCCCCTCTTAGCACTATAAAAGGAGGCTTCCTAACACGAATTCTCCACACCATATCACTCCCCTCTCTCTCAGAACCACCCTACCTCATCCCCGGAGTAAGGCGAGCACCAGGTGGCCAGAATTTTTCCGGAGTCTGCCACGGAGGAGGAGAAGAGGAGCCGTCGATTGGAGCCGCCCAGGAGGAGCCACCGGTACCAGGAGGATCGCCGTAGTCTACTTCGTCGTTCGCCCCCATCGCTGACCACCGCTGGAGCCCTGGTGAGCCCCCACTGACCCCCACTAGCCACGCTAGGGTTCGACCTCGCCCCGTTCTGTTCAGACGTGGACGATGAACATCAGCCGTCGATCGCATTTCTAATCCTACGTCCCTAATCGTCCCATACCCCTTCGCCACTCTCTGTCTCACTGATAAGTGGGGACAATCACTTAACCAGCCTGCACGCGCTGTGCGCAGTGGGCCGGCCCAGTTAGAGTTCCCGCGTGACCCAGTAATTCAAATTTAGGTTTATCTATTTAAACTCAAACTTAGTTCTACCTCTAGATTCAAAAATCATTCCAGAGTGACTCACTGAACCAAATTGCATAAAACTAATTTTGCTAGAAAGGTATGGAAATTCTTAATCCAAGACCATTGGATTCAAACCATTTGGAATCATAGATCACCTATAGTAAAAAAACAAGGCAGAGACTTTTCCGCATTCAAATATTTTTCAAAATTCAACCATAGATTCTTTTGAGTGATTCCAACTCTCAAAAATCACATTTGATAAGACATTTCTGAATATATAAAAATATCTAGGTTTACTTGCAGTAATAATGGTCAAGCAATAAAAGAATGCCCCATAGGCATTTCTAGGCACTTTATTTAATTAAAATAAAAAGGTTAAACCTTATTAAATTGTGACACCACTTTAAATCACATTCCCAAGTACTAAAATATGTGGTGATGACATGTGTCAACATGATCCCATGTTTTAGTTGGATAATATTAAATCTTAAGTAGTTTTTCAATGAGTAGAAATTACTTTTCTAAAATAAAATAAATAGAACATTTGCCTTAATCTTTGTGAATATAGTGATGATGCTAGATCATCTACTGTGAACCTTTGTGTGCTAAATAGAAGTAGTTAAGTATTGTTTGGTGATTGTGTACTTCATATTTATTTATAGACGCTAGTACCAACCAAGGATATGAGGAGGAATGAGACTACTACGAGGAAGAAGCAGAGGAGAACTTCAACCACTGCACTGAACAGGGCAAACTACTATCTTAACAAGCTAAGCTAAACCATGCAAGTCCTACGTGCAAGCTTAAACCTACAAGATAACCTATGCAATGCATTAGGCATGCCTTGGTTGTACCACTTGATGATACATAATCCCAGTTTTACTTGCAAGCTTAGTTATTTTATTTCTTTATCAAAGCTTTTTATTTGTGTTTACTAGGTGAATTATAGATTTTTGAAAGATATTTGAAGGTAGCATAAAGAGCATAAAACTTGGCCTAAGTTAGATCAATCTTGGTGTCATCTTGAGGTATGAGATTGAACTCAGATAAATCACACTTGTTTACCACCCTCATTAGTGTTTACCACCAATTTTAGTGGCTAGTGCTAAGCATAAAACTTGATCACTTTAGATGGGCATACTTGGTGAAAATAATTATAAAAACCTTAGGATGATGAGTCATTCTAATGAAATGTTTTGACATGTATTCTTGAACACCAGATGATTTTTGATGATGAAATTGTTAAGGCATGAGCCTTAGCCCTTTATAAAAACTGATGGTTGTCTCGATGCGATACCATTCCAATTTTACCGTACAACCACAATATCCAAAATTTGGGTAGGGCTTGATCAGAAGTTTATATACCTTAGTATGGGTTCCCTTGCGGCCAAGGTTTGAGATGAGGCTACCTTGTGAAGATTTTCCACCTATGCAGTTTCCAAGATGACATATGGTCATGGTTGGGAGGCTAAACTCATAGGAGAGGTGTCTATACTAGGGCGTGTAATTGAAAGGTTAAGATTGATTATCCACATACTGAGTATGGTGAATTCAGGATTGTTCCTGACGGATGTATCAAATATTGTGGTAAAAGTGTACCACCTCTACAGAGTGTCAAACTATTCGAATAGCCGCGTCCGCGGTTATGGACAGTTGGAGTGGCCATACTGTTCCGTCGTGAGATGTTTTCAAAATGACTTGTGAAATGATTCATGACTTTGACTTGACCACAACAGGGTTGTGAAAGTGAAAGCTAAGTTTCCACTTAGGTGTTATAAAACTTTAAACTAGCTTTCTTTGCTTCTGAACTCAGTTAGGGTAAATCTGGCTTTTTGCAAAACAACCTAGAGCCTAGTATTTCCTACTCAAAACCACTTCACTTGTTAGTCTTAGTTTGCGAGTACTTAAAGAGTACTCATGAATTTTTCCCTGGCTATTCCCGTGGCCAGACTATGAAGAGGATTATCAGGAGGATGGGCGCAGGAAGGTTACAACAACTAGGATCATCTCCCATCGTCAATATTGCCTGTGATAATGAAGATGAAGCCTCGCCCACACTACCATTATTATATTATTCCGCTGCTTTGATTGTATTAAGACTGGATCATGAGATCCTTTATTTTGTTGTAAGACCTTATGTATGGTTTGTAATGGATGATATACTGTGATATCCAATTTGTTATGTCTCGTAAAAATGGTAATCCTAGGATTGCGATGTATGTCATAACAGGCATCTGAGATTAAAAATCCGGGTGTTGACACTCCTCGAGCGGGGCCCTTTTGTCGACAGCGAATCCCGCGGGAAGGAGGTGGAGGTCATCAACCTCGTCTCCGATAGCAGCTCCGGGCTGTCGCACTTCGATTTCTCCGACAAGGAGTGAAGCCCGTCGCCGGAAGCATCGCCGCCGCTCCCTGGGCTCTGGTGGGCCTGATTTTGTGTACATGCTAGGGTAAGCGGCGGAGACGGCAGATCCCCCGTAGTATGTAGGTTGAATTCGCGTTTTCTATATATGATCGCGTCTACTATGTATGAACTATGCTCGCGTTTTGAAATCTCCTGTGAATGTTCAAAAATCTCGTGTTTACGGTTCGAATTTATGGCTTTTGTTTTGGTCATCGTTTTCTTCGAGCAAAAACTAGCTGAAAACGCGTTTTTCGGTTCGCATTTTTTCGGTCCATGAAATTGCATGTCTTCTTTTATATTCATTATACAAAACATGTTTTGGCGCAAGCTTAACAGGATTATGCATCAAGACGCACCATAAAATCTAGTATATATACACCGCCCCAAACCAAGGCGAATTGAAACACTCACAGTGGCAGTTAACCGCGGAACAGCCGTCAATGCACAGCGTCCTATGCTTTGACTTCTTTCTTCATGAGGAGCAGAAGATGGTTACGCCATGTTCCTATGAGACAAACTATTCATCCTTATTCCCTGTCAGAAAAAAGTATTCATCCTTATTTAGGTATATATGACCGTATGAGCCTGACAGGTTAAAACTACGATTTTTTTATTAAATAAATTTGAACACCATGACCATCTTGTCCACAATGCAAATCTAAGGCTTTTCTGGAGGGAAATTCGCACATATTAACAATTGATGTTGATCAATTTTCTTCTGAGAAAAGATCCAACAATGGAACATCTGAATGAAAAAACTGGAATTCGGTAGGTGGAGAAAAGAGTGACAAGAGTAAACTGATTACCTAGCGATTGTCTCACTGTTATTAATTGAGTATACAAAGCAGGATGCAACACACAAAATAGTTTAAGGAGAAGGAGAAAAACTATTAACTAGGTTAGTGCACTTTTCGCATGGCAGATCATATATGTGGGTGGTAACAAAAAAAATTAGATCAAGGATATAAACTAGGTAGGTTAGAAGTTGTAACTTTTAGAAATAGGCAACATTTATTCCTCAGGGGTCAAAGGCCACAATATATAGTACATGTACAGGTGGAAATATACAGAAAAACTCCCTAACAAGTGGGAAAATACAATATACAAATATACATCTAACACCCCCTCAAACTCATGGTGGCTCCACAACACTGAGTTTGAAGAGAAAGAAAGTATGTTGCGCAATGGTCTGTGTCTTCGTAAAGAAATCCGTCAACTGTAACTTTGAAGGCATATACTAAAGCGCAACAACCTGAGCAGCACGTGTATAGAAAGTATCAACACCAATTTGTTTGGTAAGCTCATGCTTGACCGGATCACGTGCAATACTGATAGCACTTATACTATCAGACAAAACCAGAGTAGGTGTGGTAATACAGACCCCAAAATCCGGAAGCAACCACCGTAAATAGGCCACCTCAGCAGTCAACAAGGCCATAGCACGCAACTCAGTCTCAACACTCGAACAGGAAACCGCTGTCTGTTTCTTCGTCTTCCAAGCAATGAGCGAACCACCAAGAAACACACAGTAAGCAGAAAGTGAGCGGCAATCCGTAGGATCACTCGCCCACCTAGCATCTGAATAGCACTAGAGCCGAAGGGAGTTAGAACGAGGAAAGAAAATGCGACGAGTGATCGTGCCACGAAGATAACGAAGAACACGGAGAAGATGACTATAGTGAACAGTGGTAGGAGCGGAAACAAACTGACTCAGAATATGAATAGGATAAGATATGTCAGGACGAGTGACAACAAATAAATAAGACTCCCAACAAGATGGCGATAACGCGTCGGATCAGGAAGAGGATCACCATCAGTAGGACGAAGCTTAACATTAAGCTCCATAGGGGTCTCAACAGTGCGCTCATCCCCAAGAGCAGCACGAGCAAGAAGATCCTGAATATAATTTTCCTGGGAGATAAAAAAGCCATCAGAAGTGGAGGAAACCTCAATCCCAAGAAAATATCAAAGAGGACCAAGATCAGTCATAAGAAACTGATCACGAAGACGAGCCTTAACAAAGGTGATATACTCAGGATCATCACCAGTAATGATCATATCATCAACATAGAGAAGAAGAAGAGTGCGGCCACGAGGAGAAGTGTGAACAAACAACGCTGGATCATGAGCACTAGGAGAGAAACCAGCAGCAGTCACTATAGAGGCAAAGCGCTCAAACCAGGCACGAGGGGCCTGTTTAAGGCCATAAAGAGAACACCGAAGACGACAAACCATCCCAGCGGGAACATAATACCCAGGAGGAGGCTGCATATAAACCTCCTCACTAAACTCACCATTGAGGAATGCATTCTGAACATCAAGATGGGACATAGACCAGTGATGAACAGAAGCGACAACAAGAAGAGTACGCACAGTGGTCATATGAGCCACAGGAGCAAAGGTCTCATCATAGTCACGACCGTTGACATGGTTATACCCTACGGGTACACAACATTAGCATACCTGGTCCTGCCCAAGGAAGGCCCACAAGAATATACGCGGCCCATGAAGATTTTTGGGTGGCCCAATCCCATGACGTCTTCGGATCCTTGCAGAGCATGACTACAACAGATAGAATATTCAAAGGGGCAAACCCTAAACCTGTAACCGACTCAATCTATGCCCCGGGACCTTCCTATCTCTATATAAAGGCTAGGAGGGCACGACGAGGAGGCTCTCTCTCTCACCTCATCGCATACACACCTCCACGCCAGATTGCATCTGCGCACCCCTGTAACTTTCGGTTCCGCCGTAATCAAGAGCAGACAAGCAGGAGTAGGGTTTTCCCTCCGAGGGCCTGAACCTGGGTAAATCTCATGTCCCCTGGTTGCTTGTATGTTAACCGTTCTGCGATCTCCAGCACCCCCATCTTCTCCAAAACCCAAGCTCATAACAATGGGCATTGACAAAATTAAACCTCGTCAATTGGCGCCGTCCGTGGGAATCGGGGGCGCTGATTCTGTGATCGTGACGGTCCCAACCAAAGCGATCTACAATTCCTCGACGACAGAGAGCCATCTCCTCTTTGGCGCTTTCGACTTCACCGCCCACTCGCCAGCCACCCTGACAGACTTCGAGCCCATTGGCGACGGGCTCAAGATCCTGTTCAGAAGCTTCTGCTTCCAGGTCGGTCAGACTGACACTCTCCGCCTCCCAGAGTGGGTGCCTCTGCCATCGATCAGGCCTGCCTCGTGGGCCCCGCATCCCAGCGCGCTACGCATTCCAACATCGACAGATGAGTCATATGACAGCAGTAGCTGCAACTCAGGTCTGTGTGATCCCCCGTCGGATGAAGGGACCTACGGTTTCGGATCCAAAAGCTGCGGCAGCAGCGATCTAGTCCGCGGACGCTACCAATGCGCCGTGGTCATCCAAAGTGAAAACGAGCAACAACCACCAGGTTCGGGTGCTCACATACCGCCACCCAACCCGCAGGGTAGAAACGGTGAAAATAGGAGGCAACCATCCCCCCGCCCAACGAGGACGACCCTGATGCCAGTCGAGTAATCCACCTCAGTGAGGAAGGATGGAACCAAGCACGTGAAGCCATGGAGGGCAACAAGATCCTGTCTGTGGGTGCCTCACGGGACCTGCTGAGGGCATACCACCTGCTCCTCATTGAAGAACACAAAAAGCAGGTAAAGATGCAAGAGGTACTCGACAAACGCAAGCAAGCGGCCTCGGAGTCTAGCGCGCGGCAAGCTGCGCTCTCCTCCGTTGGCGGCTCCATCTCGCACGACAACAATGCCAACAAGCATCGCTCTCACATAGAGAACATGGATCCTGCTGCACGTCGCGAGGTGACCCGAACCCTCAACACGTCCTTCATGGAGATGGAAGCCAACGACAACATCATCCCGAAGACGCCGCAAGCTGCGATCATGGCAGCCACCACATATCTTGCGTCCCATCCACCTCCGGTGGGGGACCCGAAGAGGGCCATGCACAATTCTGCACTAGCCGGACTCGGACTCGTTGGAGCCGCGCTCCACGAGGAAGCTCCTACGGAGCCGAAAAAGAAAGCTGCAGTCAGATTCAACCACAGTCGCACACCCTCATCCGACGAGGAGGAACACGACCTACCTCGACGACGCAAGAGTCCACGACGTCACAGCCGCGACTATGACACTCGAAGCAATCTCGCTCAGCGCAAGATCGACAAGGCACACGCCAAGCGCCTGTGCTCATCCGAATCCGAAGAGGATGACAACGAGGGAGAACTCTGTGGAGCTTGATGCTTCAGCAGATCTGTTCGGCGGACACGGATGCCGAGGAACTTCAAGCTTCCTTCGGACACTCCGAAGTTCGACGACACGCATGACCCTAAGGCGTGGTTAAGCGACCACCTGTCATCCGTCAAGCTGAACGGTGGAAACAAAAACACCGCCCTGCAATGCCTTCAGCTGCAGCTGACAGGCGCAACCCGGATCTGGCTCAGCAGCCTATCCTCGGGATCCATCCGAAGCTGGGAGGAACTGGCGTACAGTTTAATCCGAAACTTCAAGGGTACCAGCAAGAGGCCAGCCTCGATCGGAGAGCTTAGGGCCTGCACCCAACGAACGGACGAATCCATTCGCTCGTACATACTATGCTGGTCCAACATCAAAAACTCCGCGGCACACATCTTAGAGGAGAGTACAATCAATGCCTTCAAAGATGGCGTCAAACGTCAGGACTTCAAGGAAGAACTTGGGCGCGTCAAGCCCAAGACACTCGACCACCTCATGAACATCGCCAACAGGTGGGCAGATGGCGAGGACTCCGTCCACCGAGCACATTCGAATGGGGAAGATGATTACGGCTGCCGACACGAGCACCGTAGCAAGCAAAGATCGCGCGTCTATGACGATCGCGACGGACCCGACATGGTCGCAGCTGGCTATGCCGACCGCCGCAACGAAAGCAACAGCAGTAGTGGCGGATACCATGGAAACAACTTCCGCGATGGAGGACGCCCAACGCAACATGGAAACGACGCGGCCACGACGACAAGCCCTCGGCATACGACAAGTTGTCGGGCCCATGCACCATCCACTTCTACATCGACAAGCAGGATGGCAAAAAGAAGGCCAGCCATATGATCAAGGACTGTCGCGAGTTCCAGAAACTTAGCGAGAGCCTGTCCCAGATGAGACAGCAGGTCCCGAACAATGGGTTTGGACACACGCCCGCACCAGGTGACATCGCCCACGGAGCTCCTCCACCACCACACGTGGGACCTTCGAATCACCCGGTCGCACCCATACAGAACAACGGTGTAAACGGGTACCCCGCGCCGAAAGGATCACTGATGATCCAAAAGGGGTGCCCAACAAATAGGGTGCAAAAGAAGATCACCCGCCAAGTCAGTTTGGCTGTGACCGCTCCACCCGCCATCCCTGAGTACCTCAGCGGTTTGGAGTCCTGCATCACATTCCGCCATTCAGATCACCCCCGCCAGATCCCTCGCCCAGGTTATGCTGCCCTGGTGCTCGAGGCGCAGATCGGAGGATTCGAGATGAGCCGCGTCTTCATGGACGGCGGCAGCGGCATCAATCTGATGTTCACCAGCACCTTAGCAGCAATGCGGATCCCGCTGTGTAGCCTGGAACAATCCGACACAACGTTCCTCAGCATCGTCCCAGGGAAGGGCATATTTCCCCTGGGAAATATATGGCTCGACGTCATCTTCGGCAAGCCCGACAATTTTCGATGTGAGCAAATCGAGTTCGAAGTGGTGGACTGACCATCACAATACCACGCCATCCTCGGGCGCGTGGCATTCTCAAGGTTCCTGGCAATACCGCACTATGCGTACCTGCTACTCAAGATGCCAGGACCTAGGGGCGTCATCACGGTCCACCGGAGCTTCACCCTGTCGGACCATTGCGACAGAGACTTCAATGGAATCTCCTAGTCATTCGGCATGCAGGAGGAGCTCACAAGGCTCTGAGAAGTGACAGACAACGGGGTACCCTCAGTCTCGAGGCAAAACACATGTGACATGTCGTTCAACTCAACAGTCAACACGAAGAAGGTGCAGGTCCACCCGACAGACGCCTCCAAGACGGTGTTGATCACCAACAACCTCAGCCCCGCATAGGAAAGCGCGCTCATCGAATTCCTCCGTGAGCGCTAGGAAATTTTCGCCTGGTGTCCTGCGGACATGCCAGGAGTTCCCAGGGAATTCGCCGAGCATGCACTCAATGTGTTCCCGAAAGCAAGGCCCGTCAAATAGTCCATCCGACGATTGTCCGAGCCACGGGCCGAAGCCATCGGAGTCGAAGTCAACAGACTGCTCGACGCTGATTTCATCAGGGAGATCAAGGAAAGCGAGTGGCTGGCCAACACTGTGATGGTCCCTAAAAAGGACACGGACATCCTGCGGATGTGCGTGGACTTCACATCGCTGAATAAGCATTGCCCGAAGGATCACTTCCCTCTCCCTCGGATCGACCAGATCATCGATTCGACTACAGGATGCGAGAAACTCTCCTTCCTCGATGCCTACTTAGGCTACAATCAGATTGTACTAAAGGTCGAAGACCAGGAGAAAACGGCGCTCATCACACCGTTCGGAGTATTCTGCTACAACACAATGCTCTTCGGGCTGAAGAACGCATGTGCCAAGTACCAGCGGTGCATGCAGGCATGCCTGAAGATCCAGATCGGCCGAAACATACAGGTCTATGTCGACGACATAGTAGTCAAAACAAGGAAGGCCAAGACATTGATCGACGATCTCCGAGAGACGTTCGACAAGCTTTATCACTACAAGATCAAGCTGAACCCAGAAAAGTGTGCCTTCGGCGTCCCATCTGGCCAACTGCTTGGCTACTTCATCTCCCAACGAGGAATTGAGGCGAACCCGAAGAAAATCCGGGACATAATGGCCATGGAGAAACCGAAGAACCTCAAAGGTGTCTAGCAGCTCGCTGGACGCATCGCGGTGCTAAGCAGATCCATCATCCGCATGGGTGAAAAGGCCCTGCCTTTCTATCAGCTGCTACGCAAAGCAGACAAATTCGAGTGGACACCCGAAGCGGACGACACATTCGAAGATCTGAAGAGGCTGCTCTCCACCTTGCCCTTCCTGGTCACACCAAAGGAACGCGAGCCTCTCCTGCTATACATAGCAGCCACACATCAGGTGGTAAGCACTGTGCTCGTGGTCGAACGACCCGAAGATGGCAAGACTCATGGGGTCCAACGCCCAATCTACTACCTCAGTGAGGTATTGACGCTAACAAAACAGAGGTACCCTCACTACCAAAAACTCGCCTACGGCGTGTTCATGACGGCTCGTCGGCTGATCCACTACTTCCAGAAGCATCAGGTGATGGTCATCAACGAAGTACCTCTGAACAACATCCTAAACAACCCAGAAGCCATAGGACGCGTGGCTCTGTGGGGCATCGAGCTATCCCCTCTAGACATAGTCTATGAGAAGCGCCATGCGATCAAGTCTCAGGTCCTACCGGACTTCCTCGTCCACTCGATGGAGCTACAACTACCAGACACCCCAGATATGACAAGATGAAGTACGTCCTTCGGATGAAATTTCGAGCTTCCAACAACGAAGCCAAATACGAGGCCCTCATCCACGACATGAGGATGGCCAAGGTCTGCGGCGCTACGCGACTGGTCATCTATGGTGACTCGAACCTCGTCGTCCAGCATACGATGAACGAGTGCGACGCACACGCCGCCAACATGATCGCGTACCGCGCGCTCTACAACTCACTCGAAGGAGGCTTCGACGGCTGCGAGCTTTGGCACGTTGGAAGATAAAGCAACGAAGAAGCCGATAGACTCGCCAATATCGGCTCTACCTGTGCACGGGTGCCACCAGGTGTGTTCCTCGAACAAATCTGCGTGCCATCCATCAAAAGGAAATTCCCCAAGGGATCACCCGAAGAAGCACAGCACTCGGGGGCTGCACTACCCGAAGGACAGGAAGGACCCGAAAAGCTCGACACAGAAGTCACAGCGGTCAACCTGATGCATGTCATGGGAATCGAGGAAACATGGACACAACTGTACCTACGGTACCTGATAAACAGGGAACTTCCTAATGACCTGACAGATGCCCGGCGCATATCTCGTCAGTCTAAGGCCTTCACCATCATCAATGGCGAGCTGTACAAGCGCAACATTTCAGGTGTACTCCAACGATGCATCACCATCGGTGATGGCAAAACCATCCTCCAAGACATCCACGAGGGCATATGCGTCCATCACGCAGGCAACCGCGCCCTCGTTGCCAAAGCTCTACGAGTTGGGTTCTACTGGCCAACAGCCATGAACGATGCCAAGGACATCGTCCAAAGGTGCAACGGGTGCCAGAGGTTCGTAGACAAACCGCACGCACCAGGATCGGTGCTCAGGCCCATACCCTTGGCCTGGCCCTTCGCCCAATGGGGCCTCGACATGATCGGCAAACTATCCAAGTCCTCGAAAGGAGGCCACGTCTACCTCTTGGTCGTAGTTGACAAGTTCACCAAGTGGATCAAAGCCATGCCCGTTACCAACCAAAAGGGTAAACGGCCGTGAAGTTTTTCGAATCCATAGTCTACAGGTTCGGCGTGCCGCACAGATCATCACGAACAACGGGTTTAACTTCATCTCTAAAGAATTCCAGGACTTCTGCGAAGGCTTCAGGATCAACATATCATATGCCTCTGTGGCACACCCGCAAACCAACGGGCAGGTCGAAAAGGCCAACGGCCTCGTAGGCGGCGGCATCAAGAAGCGCCTACTGAGCCCACTCGAGCGGCTTGCGGGAGCATGGGAATAAGAGCTACCCTCCGTCCTTTGGAGCTTGCGCACAATGCCAAATATCTCAACTGGCTACACGACTTTCTCCATGGTGCATGGAGCTGAAAGCTGTGTTGCCTGCGGAAGTACTCCATAAGGCCCCACGGGTCATCGCCTACAGCGAAGCCAAATCGACAGTCGCACTCAAAGACGCCGTCGACACGCTCGACAAGGCACGCGACATTGTCGTGGCTCACTCGGTGGTCTACCATCAGAGCCTTTGCAACTATCACAGTCGTCGGCTACGCCCAAGATCCTTCGTCGAAGGAGACCTCGTCTTACGACTCAAGCAAGAGCGGCCGAAGAAGCTCGAGTCACCTTGGGAAGGACCCTACGTCACCACCGAAGTCATCCCGGTGGCGCCTACCACCTCAAGCACGTGGAGTCTGGAGTCGCATACTCCAACCCATGGAACGTCGCACAACTGCGACGCTTCTACTCCTAGCTATCCCCCCTTTAATTTCAATAAGGCTACTTAGCCAAGGCTACTCAGCCAAGGATACTCAGCCGAACAATGTACCTCCTCATTACGATATGAATAAAGCTAAGTGTCTCACCCGAAAATTTATCTTTTTCTCACATTTCTTTATGCTACAACACACTCAGGGGCTCCCTCTCACCTCACGACTCCGTCGACTGAGGATAACGCATGTACACCTGAGTAGCTGATCACATCAGGCTAACGAAAAGGGAATGCATACAACCAAGCACCACGTGCTAATACAATGAACCTTTACAACAAAGGGCACAACACGCCCAGTCGAAATACATACAAGTTTTACATCTATCTTTTTTATAGGAACTACCTATTCTGAAGGATCACCTGCGCACGATGCTCAAAGAGATCTACAACTTCTTCGGCATACTGCCTAACAGCTAAATAGTGCGGACGCATGTCCCATAGGCCACCATATGTTCGAGGGGGTAGCCCAGCCGCCACAGCCGCAAGATTCACATCAGGGCGATGCAGCCGCACGAGGGAAAGGGCGGCCTTCACTCCCGCAACCAACTGGTGCCGCACCAACTCCCTGACGTGACGCACGTCTCGAAACTTCGCCAGCAAGCCCCAGAGAGTCGACGACGCTTCATCAAGGGGAAACATGACGTGCAGAATCGACGCCAGGGAAGTCTTCACCTGCCACAGCACTCACAATACCTAGTGAGCACGATCCTGCACAGTCGCAAGGACCGTGGCACAATCACGATCCATCCAGAAAAAGCCACCGGCTTCCATATCTTGCTGGGTCAAGCAGTTGATCCGAATGTTGGGGATATGCTATATGGGTATCCTCATAGCATGTCTCCTATCCGGATAACCCGGGTGGCCCCAGTTTGTAGCATGGGCCATGGCCTGCTGGGCGGCCCAGTTAGATGGATCCAGAAGGGAGGCCCAGGCCGGATAAAGGAAGGCTATGGTGGAGTCACCAGCGTACCCAGAGCCTTGGAGTACAAAACACGCAAGACTAGTAATAGACGGTGTAGGACTCTGTAACCTGTCCGGCTAGGACTTTTCCCTGTAACCCTAGGACCTGGTGACTATATAAGTCGGGCCTATGGGAGCCTTTAGAGCAGACAACATCAGACAATCGTAGACAACCTCGTATAGCGAACCTATCTCTGTAACTCGGCGTATTGCCATTATAGTGATTTGTAGCAGGAGTAGGATTCCGCCACCGTCGTGGGATCTGAACCTGGGTAAGCTGTGTTACCTCGTACCCGTCAACCGTCCGCCTTCCCCCACGTCTCTAAACACGCACTATGAGGACCCCTCCATGGCGTACTCGTCGGCAATACCACGACACCGAACTGCAACACGCTCCTTCTCATCCCTTGGAACAAGGTTGGCACCTGCAGCAACCACAAAGTAAGATGACCCGCAAACGGTTCATATCGCTTGCGCGGGAAAAGTGGACATGATTGCGTTCTCTGCATGTGTGAGTTACGAGGCGTTGCTGACCTACGTCTATGTCGCCCTAGCTGACATAGGCAGATGAACCGTCACATCAGAAGATTTCGGCATGGACGGATCCAGTCCAGCTACGGAGGAGTACGATGTAAGATTCAGCAATTCTCCGACTTAAAAATTGAAGACGGAGAAAATCTTGCAGGGTTCTTTGGGAGGACTACAAGATATTGCTTGACGATTTGCCGACATCCATCTAGACGGAGCATTCAACGTGAAGAGGCAAGACGACACAAGATCTTGGAGTTCTCCGGGGGCTACTGTTGGGGATATGCTATATGGGTATCCTCATAGCATGTCTCCTATCGGATAACCCGGGTGGCCCACAGTTGGTAGCATGGCCCATGGCCTGCTGGGCGGCCTAGTTAGATGGATCCAGAAGGGAGGCCCATGCCGGATAAAGGAAGGCTATGGTGGAGTCACCAGCGTACCCGGAGCCTTGGAGTACAAAACACGCAAGACTAGTAATAGACGGTGTAGGACTCTGTAACCTGTCCGGCTAGGACTTTTCCCAGTAACCCTAGGACCTGGTGACTATATAAGTCGGGCCTATGGGAGCCTTTAGAGCAGACAACATCAGACAATCGTAGACAACCTCGTATAGCGAACCTATCTCTGTAACTCGGCGTATTGCCATTATAGTGATTTGTAGCAGGAGTAGGATTCCGCCACCGTCGTGGGATCTGAACCTGGGTAAGCTGTGTTACCTCGTACCCGTCAACCGTCCGCCTTCCCCCACGTCTCTAAACACGCACTATGAGGACCCCTCCATGGCGTACTCGTCGGCAATACCACGACACCGAACTGCAACACGCTCCTTCTCATCCCTTGGAACAAGGTTGGCACCTGCAGCAACCACAAAGTAATATGACCCGCAAACGGTTCATATCGCTCGCGCGGGAAAAGTGGACATGATTGCGTTCTCTGCATGTGTGAGTTACGAGGCGTTGCTGACCTACGTCTATGTCGCCCTAGCTGACATAGGTAGATGAACCGTCACATCAGAAGATTTCGGCATGGACGGATCCAGTCCAGCTACGGAGGAGTACGATGTAAGATTCAGCAATTCTCCGACTTAAAAATTGAAGACGGAGAAAATCTTGCAGGGTTCTTTGGGAGGACTACAAGATATTGCTTGACGATTTGCCGACATCCATCTAGACGGAGCATTCAACGTGAAGAGGCAAGACGACACAAGATCTTGGAGTTCTCCGGGGGCTACTGTTGGGGATATGCTATATGGGTATCCTCATAGCATGTCTCCTATCGGATAACCTGGGTGGCCCACAGTTGGTAGCATGGCCCATGGCCTGCTGGGCGGCCTAGTTAGATGGATCCAGAAGGGAGGCCCATGCCGGATAAAGGAAGGCTATGGTGGAGTCACCAGCGTACCCGGAGCCTTGGAGTACAAAACACGCAAGACTAGTAATAGACGGTGTAGGACTCTGTAACCTGTCCGGCTAGGACTTTTCCCAGTAACCCTAGGACCTGGTGACTATATAAGTCGGGCCTATGGGAGCCTTTAGAGCAGACAACTTCAGACAATCGTAGACAACCTCGCACAACGAACCTATCTCTGTAACTCGGCGTATTGCCATTATAGTGATTTATAGAAGGAGTAGGATTCCGCCACCATCGTGGGATCTAAACCTGGGTAAGCTGTGTTACCTTGTACCCCTCAACCGTCCGCCTTCCCCCACGTCTCTAAACGCGCACTATGAGGACCCCTCCATGGCGTACTCGCCTGCAATACCACGACAGTTGGCGCCCACCGTGGGGCAAGAGGCGCTTCAGGCTCTTCAGCGGGCGAGGACCAAGATCTTCGTGGGAATCGGCGAAACCGTAGCCATTGGTTGCGTTCCCTTCTCCGGCAACGTTCCGATCGTCCCTCCCGACGAGTTCTGGATCCCGGCGAAGACGAACCCTACTCGGTGTTTGATCGTTCCTATCGGAGACATCCACCTCTTCATTGGCAAAACCGACTCGGGCACTAGTTCCCTGGGAGTCGGAGGAGCATCAAGGCCCGCATGGACTTCCTACGGGTAGGATACGTTCGCGGAAGGGTCGATGTCGGATCTCTCTTTGGAGTTTGCCGGCAAAGATCGGAAAAATTCAAGGCCCACCCAAACCTGCCCTGTGCAGGATATAATGGTGGAAGATCACTGCAAGTCCGCCGGTTTCGCCCGTGCGTCTGGACAGCAGAGATCCAAGTTCATCGGCGTGGTTACCATCTTCGATCTGGTGCGTTGTGTTTAGAGAGAGGGCGAAAACCCCCGTGATTACCTCGTCAGGTGGCTCCGTATACGAGCCGATCTTGCCCACAACCCCAATGATGATGCTATGTATCACTTTGTGGAAGGACTGGACCAGGGAACGCTTCTCCGGCATTCTCTAAGGCGGCAGCAGGCTTCAGGGCGTCTCACCTTCGAAAGCATGGTGAACACCGTCAACAGCTACGTGGAGGCCGAAGGGGCATCTTAGGCGGATCTCGCGCTCATTGGCGGAGCACCGCCGCCTCAGCAGCCGCCTCCACCGCCCCCAGCCGTCATCTCCGCAGCAGCACCACCACCTCCAGTCGTCATCGCTCCTGTTGCACCTCCACCCCCCATCATCGAGGAAGTCCTGGCACCCTCCGACTCTGTGATTGACGTGCTTTATGCCGACTTCAGTGCAACTCAGAGGAGATAGATTTCAGTCCAGAGGAACTAGACTCCACCATGCAGGAGATGGAGGAGTACACGCGCGACGAGCAAGCCAACAATGCCGTCACGTCTCGAGAGGTGTTCATCACCATTGGGACGGCGATGGATGAAGATCAACCCGGACGAGCTCCGCCTATAGCTCTGGACAAAGGGAAGGGACCGCCTGTTGCTGACGACATTGATCGCGCAAAGGTCATGCCCCCTCCGCCTAACCCAGTGCAACAGCAGCAGGAACTCGGCACCGGCCCGAGCAACAACAACACCACGAACTTGCCGCCTCCGGCATCTACGTCTGCTGCTGTCCAAGTTACTCCAGCTAATAGAGTGATGTACGACAATCTCCTCGTTGAGCCGCTGACCGTAGCTCATATCCAGAACGTGAAACAGCTTGACGAGAAGCGCCAGCAGCTGTTGGAGGAAGCACATGCCATCACGGAGCAAGGCGCTAAGCTAGATCAAGATCTGGTCAACACGCAGAAATCCATAGAGAAAGCTAGAGCAATGGAGGCCGAGTACAAGACTCTACTACAGCAACAGAAGGCCAAGAAAGCTCCAGCTCGCGTCATCAACGATCCTGGTGTACGGCGAAACCTAGGATGGGCTCCCCTGAAGCCGCCACAAGCCAAGCCATATGTTGACAGTGAAGGCAAACAGGTGATGCCCACTCCACTCCTCAACCTCGCCGTCGCCAAGACCCTTTTGGAGCAGGATATATCACCCGAGGCAGTGGACCAGGTCTATGACCTAGTGGCCAAGGCGGTAAAACAACAGGAAAAGGCCACCTCTCAGAGGCTCGAGTCTGACCCAGCATTTTGCTAGTCTAGCCAGCATAAGCCGCTAAGGGACAGATCTCCTCTCGATGTCGGGTCGCAGACGGGCTCATTAGAGCAAAGACGGAGGGATGCACGCAACAGGAAGGATGCTATCCCCATATCCTCCGACCACGGAGAAAAGGCCCGACCTCGTCGCCTATCGCCACCGCCCCGCTCCCCCCGACATTGCGAAGACCCCAAGGCTCACCATCGTACGGATATGCCCCTGCCAAGGCAGAGCGGCATCGTCATCCGTGACAACACGGAGCAGACCCGTCATGATGGAGAGCGCAACCAAGGACACAAGAGCAGGTCGCTCCATGACCCTCTGTGTTCGACAAGCAATCGCGAGGCGTCGCAGGAGGGTAATAGCAAGAAGGCTAACCCACCACCACCTCTGCCTCCGTCGCCACCTAGCAGTCACCATGGCGGAGGAGGCCCGCGTCGTTCACACATCCCATCCCCTGTTGACAAGAAGAAAAGAAACCCGGAGCCATACGACGCTCGTTCGCGGATTGATAAGATCCACGAGGCCCGGGAAGGACCATACCTGGGACCACGTTGCTTTGGACCTGTGATACGATCCGCAACTTACCCCAAAGGTTTCCGGATTGACAAGACCATCAAGCCCTATGACGGCACCGCCAAGCCAGCTACATGGTTGCAGGATTACGGCAATGTGGTGGAGATCGCCGGGGGTAACCTCAACGTTGCTGTCAAGTACCTCCCATTGATGTTGGCGGGCACAACCCATCAATGGATTTGACTTGCCGGAGAAATCCATTTGCAATTGGTTGGACATGCAAGAAGCGTTCACCAAGAACTTTGAGGGTACGTACAAACGTCCCTGCACAGTTGGCGATCTACAGTGGTGCGTGCAAGAAAAAGATGAGACATCTCGTGCCTACCTCTACCGCTGGCTGGATATGAAGAATTCCTGCGCAGGAGTGCACGCTCAGACCGCCATGACCGCCTTCATCGATGGGTTGAAAAGGGGCACGTTTATCCGACATAAGCTGAAGCGCTTGCAGGATAGTCACCAGCTTGACTTGAACCATATGATTCAGTTGGCTAGTGAGTTTGCAGCTGCCGACGATGATGCTCGCGGCTCTCTGCCGGCAACGGCCATTCCAACTCAAGCTCGGAGGAACACCATTACAAAGCGAAAAACCGCTCCAGAAGAAAAGCAAACTCCCGACATGGTCGCCATGACCTTTGCAGGACGAGGTGATGGCGGACAACATGGCCGAGGACGGGGAGCTGGTCGTGGGCAGCAGCGAGGAAGTGAAACTACCTCGGCACCGCTCCGTGTTCCCCAAACCTATGAAGAGTACCGCGATATGTCGTGCCTCGTATACCTCGATGCCACCGGCAAGGCCACTCATACCAATCGACACTGCAAGTTCGTCAATGACCTCAAGGAGGACCCGGAGTTCGGCTACAAGCAAAGTCGGAAGAACAGACCACGAGGCAAAGGCAAGGGGAAGAAGAAGGAGGAGGAGTCCAAGGATTCAAGTGACATGGACGAGGACGTTGACCCCAAGCACGCTGCCAAGAGCGATGACAAAGGCAAGAACACATTCGTGAAGAAGGCACCAGTCTACCACACTTTCCTTGGCAACCCCGCCATCTTACAACAGAAGACCTCTATGAGGATACTGATGTCCACTCTACCCCCAGTTCCCCAGTACCTGCGCTGTTCGGAAGTTCCAATTACTTGGGACAGGAAGGATGACCCATAACTCATCCCTACGGAGAATCAATACACCATGGTCATCAACCCCCTGATTGACGGCGTGGAGTTCACTAAGTGTATGGTGGATAGTGGAAGCAGCATCAAGATCATGTACCTGGATACACTGCAGAAGATGAACTTGATGGGGCAAACCTAAGGCGGACCGACACCATCTTCCACGGCGTAGTTCCTGGTCGGGAGGCTCGGTCCCTTGGGTGCATCACACTTTAGGTTGCCTTTGGCGATGTTAATAATTACCGCCAAGAGCGCATGACCTTTGAGGTGGTCCCCTTCAAGAGCGTGTACCACGTCATATTCGACCGCGACATATTCCACACCTTCATGGCCAAGCCATGCTTCGTCTACAACAAACTCAAGATACCCGGACCAAACGGTGTCATCATCGTATCCGGAAGATTTACCAAGGCTAGGGACTGCGAGATTAATAAAGCGGCCTTCATGGAAGCTGTCCTCCACAGTGAAGAATTCAAAGAGATCCAGAGCAAGGTCGATGGCTCAGAGATGCCCGCATGGAAGAAGCAGATCTCCGACTCCGCTCCTTCATTCAAGGCCGCCATCAAGACCAAGCCAGTGGAACTTGTGGTAGGTGATACCTCCAAGATCACCGCCATTGGGACGAACCTGGATCCCAAATAGGAAAGCGCGCTCGTCGAGTTCCTCCGTGAGAGTAGGGACATCTTTGCCTGGCAACCTGCTGACATGAAAGGTGTACCTAGGGAACTTGCCGAGCACAGCTTAAACATTGATCCAAAATGTAAACCAGTGAAACAACCTCTATGACGCTTCGGAGACGAGAAGAGACGCGCCATTGGCAAAGAGATAGCTAGGTTACTTAAGGCTAGATTTATCCGAGAAGTCCTTCACACCCTATGGGTGGCCAATCCTGTACTTGTCCCCAAAAAGGGAACCAATGAATTAAGAATGTGCGTTGATTACACTGGCTTGAACAAAGCATGTCCCAAAGATCCGTTTGCTTTGCCTCGCATTGACCAAGTCATTGACTCGACGGCTGGCTCGGAACTTTTGTGTTTTCTCGATGCATACTCAGGATACCACCAGATCAAGATGAGGAAGTCGGATCAATTGGCCACTTTGTTCACTACCCCATACGTCACGTTTTGCTATGTCACGATGCCCTTTGGGCTGAAAAACGCAGGTGCCACGTACCAGCGGACAATGCAACGTTGCCTCCACAACCAAATTGGTCGGAACGTTCATGCCTATGTGGACGATATCGCGGTGATGTCTAAAAAGTCAAATGACTTAATCTCCGACTTAAAAGAAACCTTTGATAATCTCCGGAAATACAACATGATGCTTAACTCTAAGAAGTGCGTCTTCGGGTTCCAGCCGGCAAATTATTGGGATTCATCGTTTCCCAACGCGGAATCGAGGTCAACCCAGAGAAAATCAAGGCCATCTTAAACATAAACCGTCCGACATGCCTAAAGGACATTCAACGACTAAGAGGTTGTGTTGCAGTAGTTAGTCGGTTCGTCAGCCGACTTGGAGAGAAGGCTCTGCCGCTGTACAAGTTGCTGAAGAAGGTGGACAAATTCACATGGACGGACGAGGCAGATGCAACATTGAAGCAGCTCAAGGAGATTCTTTCCTTAGTGCCCATCCTTGCAGCACCCGAACTTGGAGAGCCCCTGTTAATCTACATGGCGGCAACCAACCGGGTAATCAGCATCGTCGTCATGGTAGAACGGAAGGAACCAGGCTATAAGCACGGAGTTCAACGACCAGTTTACTATGTGAGCGAGGTCTTGACGGAGTCCAAGCAGCGTTACCCGCACTACCAGAAGATAGCTTATGGAGTATTCCTTGCTTCTCGGAAGCTGAGGCATTACTTTCAGGAGGACCCAATCACAGTGGTGAGCTAGACTCCACTGTCCGACATTATCAATAACAGCGACGCTACATGAAGGGTTGCGAAGTGGGGCATTGAACTTGCCGCCTTCGAGATCACCGACAAGGGACGCGAATCTATCAAGTCACAAGCCTTGGCGGATTTTGTTGCAGATTGGACGGAGATGCCAGATGCTACTCCGTTGCCGGAACCAGAGTATTGGGTGATGCACGTTGACGGATCAAAGCTTCTCAACGGCTCAGGGGATGGTGTATTGCTACAGTCACCAACAGGAGACAAGCTACACTATGTTCTGCAAATCCACTTCGAGGCTACAAACAACATGGCGGAGTATGAAGCACTCATTCACGGACTACGTGTAGCCAAGGATATTGGCATTAAGCGCATAGTTTGCTGTGGAGATTCTGACTTGGTTGCCCAGCAGGTGGCTGGCACCTGGAATGCGTGGAACCCTATCGAGACGAAGTGGATGAGATAGCCAGGTGCTTCTTGGGCTATGAGGTCAAGTATGTACCTAGGGAGCAAAACGAGGCAGCTGATCTGCTATCTAAGCTTGGATCAAGGCGCAAACGAATTCCACCAGGAGTTTTTCTCAAGCATCTGCGGACACCATCCGTGAAGGGAGCCAACATCGACAACCTGGATAGAGTTGATTCTTTTGTCCACATTGTGGCAAAAGTCCCTCCGGCTTAGACAAAACCGTCCATGGAATATCTCGAACACAGAACTTTGCCCGATGACGAGGTCGAAAGACGTCAAATAGTATGACGAGCAAAGGGTTATACCATAATCAATGGACAACTATACAAGAAGAGCACTACTGGTGTATACCTTAAGTGCGTTTCCTGGCTAGAAGGTATGGAAATCCTACGTGAAATCCATCTCGGAGATTTTGGGCATCACGCGGCTCCTCTATCGTTGATCGCGAAAGCCTTCCGACAAGGATTCTACTGGCTGACCGCGAAGGCGGATGCCGACAAGCTGGTTGAGACATGCATGGGATTCCAGTATTATGCTCGACAACCACATGTTCCTGTTGAAGAATTGCGAACAATACCAATAACTTGGCCATTTGCAGTCTGGGGGCTAGACATGGTGGAACCATTACAAACGACACCATGTGGGTTTACACACCTGCTTGTAGCAGTTGATAAATTCACTAAATGGATAGAAGCTAAACCCATTAGAAAGCTTGATGGGGCAACTTCCCTCAGGTTTGTCCGGGATCTAGTGGTGAGATTTGGTCTCCCACATAGCATTATCACCGTCAACGGCAGCAACTTGTCACTCGGAGAAGTGGAGGCTTATTGTTGGGAGAAGGGCATCCGACTTGACCTTGCATCTGTGGCACATCCACAATCCAATGGTCAGGTTGAGCGAGCCAATGGGTTAATTCTGTAGGGTTTCAAGCCACGTCTTGAGGCACCGCTACATAGAGAAGCTGGAGCCTTGGCGGAAGAATTGCCATCTGTGCTGTGGAGTTTATGAACTACACCTAACAGATCCACCGGCTACACCCCTTACTTCATGGTATATGGATCAGAAGCCATACTACCTTCCGACATACTTCACGATGCACCAAGAGTTGCCACCTACGACGAAGATGACGCTGAAGAATCCAGACGCCTAGATGTGGACCTTCTCGAGGAGGAGCACGTTTTGGCATGCCAAAGATCCGCCATCTACCAGCAGAAGCTACGCATCTACCATAGTCGCCGCATTCGGCATCGCTCGTTTAAAGAGGGGGATTTGGTGCTCCAACTTAAGCAGAAGAAGTCACACAAATTATCCCCTCCATGGGAAGGACCGTTCATCATAAGCAAGGTGCTACCCAATGGGTCTTACTACCTCATTGACAATCGTGAACTGAAGGATAGACCCAACGAGGATCATAAGTGTAAGCGACATGACCCGGATGATGACTACCTGGAGCTTGATCGGTCATGGAACATAGCACAACTACGTCCTTTTTACACTTAGCATTTTTTATCTAATTGTGTACCTCTTATATGATCAATGAAATAAAGCTCTCTGGTTCCCTCATATTTCTGAGTCTTTTACCTCCTTTAGTGTTCATTTTGGATCATATAAAACCTTTATGCACAAGCTTTGCGATTGCACTTGTGAAAATTCCGCCTACGGGCGTTAGCTTAAGTTTTATGGTCTACACGTTCTTTGTCGTTTTTATGTGGATTCTGGAGTAGTGACTTTTGGCACTTATTGTCGGCGATTTTGTGTAGGTTATTAACGGTGCCATTGGGCATCATCACCTGAGCGCATGGTTCCGACAACGAGTCTTCCGACTCACAAAAAGTCAAGCATAAGAACCAAAGTAATGGATAATCCAGCACTTGCTTAAAAAATATATACATGCTAGAACTAGTTCTTAAGTAGCAGGACATACATCATTGTTTTCCGCCTTAAGATAATACATAGTTTTTTCTGCATACGTATCACAAAGGAAACAAATATTACAAATTGTTTTTCATTCCTTTGGCGCAGGCGACTTGGAAGCCGCGTCATCGATGGCAGGAGTCACCCTCAAAGTCGGCAGTGCGAAGAGACTCGGAGGAGCTTTGGTCGTCGCCATCGATGGTATTCATCGGCACGAAGACGTTGATGTCGACTAACTCGGCAACTCTGGTGTCATAACCCGCGAGTGACGACAAGATGGAATCATGATTTATCTCCTTGCCATCATCATCTACGTCGGGAATGCCAGAGGTTACCGTGTTGATGTCGACATTTTTGTAGTGTGCCTTTACCATGGACAGCGCCATCCTTGCACCGGCCCGTGCACATGAAGCTTTCCAGCTTGTGATACGCTCATAGAGTCAGATACCTTGATGTTGATCTGGATGGGCTTGGCAATCTCTTTGGCCTGCGCGATGGCGGTGTTGATGAAGTTGCCGGCAAGAACCATGCATTCCTTTGCTGGAGGAGGCGACCGGGTTAAACCCATAGGAGCTGCAAATTCCGACAAGGAGCACATGAGTTCAAAAATTCAAAGTATCCAGCTTATAGAAATCCAAGACGAAGAATCACTTACTGAAGATGCTAGCCTCAGCTTGCCAGAGGGTATCCGCCAAGGAGTCTCGTTCTTGTTGTAGGAGCTTGTACGCTTCATGATGGCGTTGATTCTGCTCATCGGCAGCTTTTTCTGATCTTTTAGGATCGAGATATCCTCCTTCAAGCGGTTCATCTCCTCGGTGGCGGAGTCCTGCAAGGCTTTCATTGATTCCTCATGCATTTTCAGCATGTCCTTCCTCTCCTGCTTAAGGATTTTGTTCTCGCTATCCAGCTCTTGAATGTGCTTGGATTGCTCGACAATGTCCTTGGCCTTGGCAATGGTTTCTGCAAGTCGGAGAAAGCAAAGTACACAGTGAGTACTCGGAGAATACACAAGTTCAAGTAGGAATACGAAAAAGAAAGGAAAAAACAGACGCTTGCTATTGATGATCTGTTCCTTCAAGAAGGCAGTTTTTCGGCTTCCAGGTCCGCGCGCATCTTCTGGTACTTGTCGTTGGCCATGCCCCTCCGAGCATGCTCGTTCTGTGGGAAAAAGAAGAATTAAACGTTGTTTGGTCTACTTGGATCATCTAGCTAGAAACTTTCCACCTAGACGCTCGGGGGCTACAGCGAGAGTTTTTAACTTAGCAATATGCTTAGTCTTTCTTTAAGCATCTAGTCGAAACTAATTCAGTTTTCGATTAGAAGCTTGGGGGCTACAGTATAAAGTTTTTAACTCAGATGTATGCTTATCTTTTCTTTAAGCATCTAGTCGGAACTAATTCAGTTACATCTAGAGGCTTGGGGGCTACAGTATTGAAATTAATAAACACTGCGTATGCTACTCTTAAAGCATCTAGTCGGAATATTTCATTCCACCTATATGCTTGGGGGCTATAGTGAGTAGTTTCCTAGCTTAGTCACTCTTAGAGCATCTAGACGCAAAGACCTATGGTTTTCCGTCTAAATCCTCGAGGGCTATAGTGGGATACTCATATGAAATGCAAACGGCAAATAAAACTTACATGTGCAATGATTTTGAGGTTTGTAGCACTCTCAGCCAGCAGCTTGCCGAAGGACACACTGTTTCCTTGCAAGATCTCTGCTTGCCGGAGAAGCTCCTCTAGACCGCACGTCGGCGGCGCCGCACCAGGAACCAGAGCAGTGCTACTCGGTGTAAGTACCGGATAGACTATCTTTGGATACTCTATGGTTTTCTTGGGTGCGGGGGCGCCACCTTCGGCAGAGGTACCACCTTCCACCACCGCCTTACCACTACCGATGGCATCCTTAGCCGAAGCTTCAGCCATTTGGTGTGCGGTACTCTCCTGCGTCGCCTGCTCGTCGACAATAGCAAGCTCGGTAGAGGCACCTGAGTCCACTTCCATGGCAGAAGGGCCAGCTGCCTCCTTAGCTTGAGAGCTTGTCGAGCAGATGAGGGCTTGACGCTGGGAGTAACAGGGGCGATGGCGGGAGATGCGTCGCGATGCAGTCTGTCCTTAATGGTTCTAGAAGCCCCCGATGTTTTGGAGGTCTTCTTCAGGATGGTCGTGGCTTTCTTCCTGAAACGTGCAAAATGCATAAAGTACAGGAATAAGACAGATAAATAGACAATGTCGGAGAGAAATAAGCTTACACAAGAGGGGGTGCTTTAGCAAAAGGGATCCCAGTAATCTTTCTTTTCTCCGCCTCCAGGGCGGCGGTAGTCTTTTTGGAGGCTCCACCCTCCGTCTTCTTCTTCTTGCCTCCGTCGGCAGCGTCAGAGGTGGAGCTCTTCCGCTTTTGCGCCAATGGAGCATCGTCGTCAGACACGACGGTGACTTCCTTCATCTTTGGATCATAGATTTGAGGAGCCATGTTGTCCTCATCTATGTCGCTAAGATGTTAAGTGAGAAGTTACCGTGTTAGACAAGATGGTAATGGATAGACGGAAGAACTGGAGTATATGTCACGGAAGATATACAGTTACCTCTGGGCACTTGCTCTATATGAACATGTCATAGGTGATGGTGAAGCCACGCTTCTTGTCCTTCACCTTGATGATGTCCTTGAGGCGAATCTTGACGGAGTCGCTCGAGAAATTGTCCACGGAGATGCGGAGGCTATCCCTTCTATCGTTGGTATACTCGTGCATCAGCTTCGAGCAGTGCTACAGAGGCTGGATTCGCCTGATGAACCAGCACATGGCTAGATCCAAGCCGGTCAAACCTGTCTCTACGAACCACTCTATCCGCCTTATGGCGCGGGAGGCTTCGATGTCAGAGGGAAGGGAGGCCTGTGATCTCCATGTCGAGGCTTCGGCGGCGGCTCCATCGACGAAGTCCGGGTACGTTACTTCTCGGCCGGCCAGATGGATATCTGGGCCGTAGAAGTAAGTACGCTGCCAGTTCTTGCAGGACTCGTGGCTGACGATGTCGGGGAACCGCCGGCCAGGACGGATCTTGAAGCTAATGGTGCCACAATTTCTAAGTTCATCCTTCCTGGCCCCGGCTTCGCGCTTGACGGTAAAGAAATACACAAAGAGATCTAGCCTAGGCCTAATCCCTAGGTAACCCTCGCAAAGCGTCGCGTAATTGCTAAGCGCTAGGATACTGTTGGGGGAAAGGTTTTGGGGCTGTACTCGGTAGTGGTTCAAGACGGCAAGGAAGAAGTTAGAGATGGGCAGGGAGACGCCGCGTACCAATTGTGCTTTGAGGTACACCTTTTCTCCGGATTGGGGAAAAGGTGTGACCTCGCCGGCCGGCGCCGCTCGCCAGACGAGCCCCTCCGTCGCGGGGAGGTAGCCCTCGACGATCACCTCCTTAATGTCGCGGTCCATGATGTCCGAACCGCGCCAATCGCCTTTTTGGGAGTCGTTGTCCTCCTCCAGCAGCTCCAGCTCCGCTGGATTGTGGTCGCCGCCAATGGTTTCGACCACCGCAGAGACAGGGATGACCAGGCCCTCTGGGGCACGACGACGGAGCTCGCCGGCTTTGCCGTGGCTTCGCCCGACGCCGCCATCGAGGGAGAAGAGCAGCTGCTGGCCATTGCGTGTGTTTGGAGGTGACTGTGAGATTGGGAGTTAGGGTTTTTCGCAAGGTTGCGCGGAGAGCTCGAGGGGGCGCTCGTTAGAGGAAGAAGATGATGCGAGGAGGGAATGAGGTGAAAAGTAAATATTTTCACCGCGGTTACTATTTATGATCTGCAACATCGAGATTTGTGCAGCTTGATCAGACGGTTGCCGCGTAGACAACGTGGGTGCGGACATGCGTGGAAATTTCGCCACGTCTCAACCGTCGCCGCCAACGGTTTGTATCGCTCGCACCAGAAAAGTGGACATGATTGCGTTCTCTGCATGTGTGAGTTACGAGGCATTGCTGACCTACGTCTATGTCGCCCTAGCTGACATAGGCAGATGAACCATCACATCAGAAGATTCCAGCATGGACGGATCCAGTCCGGCTACGGAGGAGTACGATGTAAGATTCAGCAATTCTCCAACTTAAAAATTGAAGACGGAGAAAATCTTGCAGGGTTCTTTGGGAGGACTACAAGATATTGCTTGACGATTTGCCGACATCCATCTAGACGGAGCATTCAACGTGAAGAGGCAAGACGATACAAGATCTCGGAGTTCTCCGGGGGCTACTGTTGGGGATATGCTATATGGGTATCTTCATAGTATGTCTCCTATCCGGATAACCCGGGTGGCCCACAGTTGGTAGCATGGCCCATGGCCTGCTGGGCGGCCTAGTTAGATGGATCCAGAAGGGAGGCCCATGCCAGATAAAGGAAGGCTACGGTGGAGTCACCAGCGTACCCGGAGCCTTGGAGTACAAAACACGCAAGACTAGTAATAGACGGTGTAGGACTCTGTAACCTGTCTAGCTAGGACTTTTCCCTGTAACCCTAGGACCTGGCGACTATATAAGTCGGGCCTATGGGAGCCTTTAGAGCAGACAACTTCAGAAAATCATAGACAACCTCGCACAGCGAACCTATCTCTGTAACTCAGCGTATTGCCATTATAGTGATTTATAGAAGGAGTAGGATTCCGCCACCGTCGTGGGATCTGAACCTGGGTAAGCTATGTTACCTCGTACCCGTCAACCGTCCGCCTTCCCCCACGTCTCTAAATGCGCACTGTGAGGACCCCTCCATGGCATATTCGTCGGCAATACCACGACACCGAACTGCAACACGCTCCTTCTCATCCCTTGGAACAAGGTTGGCACCTGCAGCAACCACAAAGTAAGATGACCCGCAAACCAGACGCATCTGAAAATGAGAAGCAGCTCAAAAAAACTTACACTGCAGCTGCTCGGCCAACTGCCGCAGCTCCCCCATCAGATATTCCTCTCTGGCGGTACCTCACTCCGTCTTCGACTTCCAAATGTCCGCATGGCCTCGGATGTAAACTAACTCCTTCTCAAGACCGTGGACGCGGTCACGAATAAAAACAAGTTGCGACGCATCATCCAAGGATGGTCGCGGCTGCGGAGCAGACGAAGTATCGACATGGTCCCCACCTGAAGGTCCCTAAAGGAAAACAAAAAGGATATAAACAACACACGATTGGGCAACAACTCGGAGTCTCATTATATACAACAAAAAGCCACTGCGTGGCACAGGAAGTTGTTCATCAAGACATTACAACAAAAGTAGAAGACAACTACCCTACAACTAGAACGACAAAGCCTAAGTAGCTGCATCCTGAGTGGCCTCGGAGCCAGAGTGACTACCCTTGACCTCCTCCTGCTGCTTCGCCGCATACTCCGCCAGAAGGTCAATAAGCTTCGGCCCATAGCGCTTACAACGAGTAGCGAAGAGAGATAAGGCTACCTCGGAACCGTCGGGAGCCGTTGGCATCTAGGAGGTGACCTGGTGAAGATCCAGCTCCGCCCCGAACGCCATGGCCATGGCCAGGCCCATGGAAGCACCAATCCCCTTTTGCTTTCGCTTGTAGGCCACAGGTGCATCCCCGGACAACGCATCCACCAAGGAATCGACATCCTCAAGGGCAGCGCCCTCGGGAACGACCTCCTTGTAGAAGCGCCCGAGGACCTCCTTGCCCTTGGCAAGGGAGCCAACCGCAATACTGCAGCAGTCTTCGACCGCCGTAGCAGCATCACCCAAAGCACTACGGTGCTCCAGGGCACTGCGATTGAACTCAATGCCTGCGGAATCTAGAGAAACAGAAAGGTACAGTAAAAATCGAATAAAGGCACAGGGATGCGGCAGCCGAAAAAACCAAAGAGAGGCAAAAATACTCACTAGATACAGCCTTGGCAGCAGCCATTAATTTTTCGGCCACCTCCTTCTCGCGCGCAGCCGCAGCGGTGGCAAGCTGCTCGTCGCGATTCGTGGCTTCCCGCTGTAGGCGCTCCTTGGCCGCTGTGGCATTAGCCAACTCCTGTTCGAGGCGCTCCTCGGCCGTCTTCTCCGCTCGCCCAAGGCTCTTTTTGAGAGCATCAAGCTCGCGGAGGGCAGTATTATTCTCATATGCAAAAGCAATAAGAACGTACATGAGCTCAACAAGCTAGTAAGCAGACAAAAAAGTATAGGAGTAGTTAAGCATGTACCTTGAAGCTGCCGCAGGCTGGCCTCCAACGCCAGGTGCTGCTTCACCAGCAGGTTTGCACCGTGCAAAAAGGGCTGCAAGAAGAAACAAATTATCAGGAAAAGGGCTCAGGGGCTATGCCCAAGAAATGAGCAAGACATCAAGCACATGAAAAACGCTCGGGGGCTCCCCTCGAGACACGCAAAAAGGAAGCAAAGATCAGCAGATTATACAAAAATATGTCTCGGGGGGTCCCCCCACAGCAAGAGAGAACACACTTACATGCTCAGACGGAGACTTTAAAGGTCCCGATGCATTCTTCTGGGAGACGATCACCCGAGCCTCCTGTGGAGAGGGGTTCAGAGCAGTGTTCCCAGAGGTGGCCACCGTCTGAGAGGGAGGAGGCATCATCTTCGACTCCCCTACTACCTCCTGAGTAGCATCACTAAAAGAGCCCTCAGAGGAGTGGGTGCAAAGGAAATCACCAGTCAAAAGGCAAGAATACAAGAAAAGTAGCAAAAGGCATCTGAAGGAACTTACGAGTCCATGTCGCTCAAGTCAAAAACAGGCAGGGCCCTCTTGCCTTTCTTCTCTTCCTTCTTCCTCTTCGCAGCGGCTGCGGCGCTACAGCCCGCACAGGAACGGCCGGAATGGGAGAGGAAGAAGCAACGTCACCTCCACTGTGGCGGACAAGGAACGGCGGGTCCCTAGGCGTTGGTGGAGTCGAGGCATCCGAATATTTGCTCGATCTCCGTACCCACTTTCGGGTCTGCCCCTCGCTCACCTTGGGAGCCTCCTCAGTAGGCGATTGCGCCGGCGGAAGCTCGGACTCGGAGTCCATGACTTCATTGTCCGGCGCATCCGGAAACCGTTCGGGTAGCGGAGGCACCATGCCAGGTACCTTGAACTCCTACACAATGAAGACAAACTTTCAGAACAGAAAATTACAAGGAAACGCACTCGAAAAAGCGCTACGCGCACGTCGCAGATCTACACATGCGGAACTGGTCGAGAAGCACTGAACGGGGGGGGGGGGGGTCCGCGATTTCCTCGTAATGTCCTCGTCGGTCTTGAACTTAAGCAACGGTCGGAGAACTCTGTCGAGGTCCCCCTTGGAGAGATCCTTAGCCACAACTCTCGTGGGATCGTAGCGGCCAGAATAAAGGAACATCGGATGCGCCCTAGCCTGAAGTGGCTGCACCCGATGTTTGAGGAATGTGCGGATGATATCCACACCGTTCACCTCCTTCTTTGGAACCACCTGGATGGCCTCCACCCGACGGTAGATCTCCTCTATCTCCTCCACCTCGCCCTCCAAGATATGATTTTTCCAGGATCCCTTCTTCAAGATCTCCTGGGCGGAGTCGAAAGGGGCAAGGCCAAAGTTTTGCCCATCAACTGTGGAGTCGCGGATATAAAACCACTTCCTCCGCCAGTATTGGACGGACTCAGACATAGAAAACGAAAAGAAAAGAAAATTGGATCAAAGGGAAATGACGTAGCCGGCGATTGGATAAACTCCGTCGAAGCCAGACTGCCTCTTCACGGAATAGAGCTTCCAAAAGAGGCCAAAGTGTGGCTCGATACCGAGCCACCACTCGCAAAAAGTAATGAAGCAGGCGATGTGGAGAAGAGAATTGGGCGAGAGATGGTGGAGTTGGATACCATAGAAGAACAACAGTCCACGGAGAAAATCATGGACTGGGAGCGAGAGACCCCGAAGAACAAAGGCAACAAACATGACACGAAACCCTGCGGGTGGATGGGGAATTACCTCGTCGTCGGGGATCTTGACGGCCTCCTTGTCCTGCGGGATTAAGCCCTCTTCACGAAGCTTGCGCAGGTCACCCACCATCGGTGACACGAGCGGCGGCGGTGCCTTTCTTGCCGCCGGCAACAGCACTGGTGCCCGCTATGGTGGAAGCCTTCTTCGATTTCCCCATTGCAGCGCGATGACGGTGGCGGTGCGAGCGTAGGAAAGAGGAAGGGAATGATCGGAGAACTTCCAGCGCGCGGCGAGAAAAGCTCAAGAAAATGGAAGCAGTAGAAAGCAAGTGGCTACGATGAAAACAAACCACAATTTTTCCCACAGTTATAAAGACGAAGACGATGAACAGAGACCGCTCATCTGGAAGCCCTAGCGCCAGAACCAAATCCAACCATCCACGTGTCAACACAGAAGCGAACCGTCGCTCGCACGCCGTCCACTACGCACGGAAATCGAGGAGACGCCGTAATTCTCGCCGCGTCGTGCATGACCAGTTAACTCCAAGTCAGAAAGTGGGACCCACGTTCGTCCAGTCACGTCACCTCTGGCGCCGTAGACGATTGAGGTCACCGATCGTCAGCACTAACGTCATCAAAATCACACTAGCAACGGTTATAAATCTTCGGCTAAACAGCTAAAGTACTCACTCGAATCTACGATTCGAGCAACTACTCGGGGGCTACTCCTATCAGGAGCGCTGGCCGCGCACCCAAAGCATGAATAAGGTACTATGCCAATAATCTATTCTTCGAGTCCTACGTCGAGTCTACGACTCCACTACGGACTTGAGGGCTACTCCCATAGGGAGGATTGATTCAAGCATCCAAAAAAATTGTGTCCTACAGACCTGAAGCAAACAATGGCTGAATTAAAAGTCTCTGCTCGAGTCTACGACTCGAACAGACACTCGGGGGCTACTCCCATAGGGAGCGCTGGTCGTGCACCCTATGAATTCTTCGACTGCGATCTTTCGGATCAGAATGCAAAAACTTTTTGGCAACTTTTCCCCAACTAATGCTAAGTGAGTAACATAATCCTTGGCCACCCAAAACACCTCCGCGGTGATAAAATTTTCGGATGCTGTGTCAGCGACGCAAAGATAAGACCTACAGATACCATCTGATGGCCTGATAACACACCCGACTGCGCTCTGCTAGTGAAAATCCGTGCCAACAGGCGCGATGAAAATCCCAACGAACGCATTGGGTACATCATTCGAAAACTACTGGGATTTGACTCCTGTAAGACCTCAACAGCCTAAGTCGAATTACGCCAGCATCTGTTCCGGGTTCGAGTCGAGGGACTCGAATCTGAAGAAGATCGTGTTGTTTTGTCCTAAGACAGTTAACTGACCCTGATCCGTCAGGAGAGTCAGGCACACGCATCAACAATCCCTACACGCTAAAATCATTCTTTTCCTGATGAACAGAAATAGCCGCACCCGAAAGATTGAAGAGTTCTTAGCCGAATCTACGATTCGACTGATCACTCGGGGACTACTGACATGGTTATACCCTACGGGTACACGACATTAGCATACCTGGTCCTGCCCAAGGAAGGCCCACGAGAATATACGCGGCCCATGAAGATTTTCGGGTGGACCAAGCCCATGACGTCTTCGGATCCTTGCAGAGCAAGACTAGAACAGATAGAATATTCAAAGGGGCAAACCCTAAACCTGTAACCGACTTGATCTATGCCTGGGACCTGCCTATCTCTATATAAATGCTATGAGGGCACGACGAGGAGGCTCTCTCTCACCTCATCGCATACACACCTCCACGCCAGATTGCATCTGTGCACCCGTGTAACTTTTGGTTCCACTCTAATCAAGAGCAGACAAGCAGGAGTAGGGTTTTCCCTCCGGGGCCCTGCACCTGGGTAAATCTCGTGTCCCCTGGTTGCTTGTCTGTTAACCGTTCCACGATCTCCAGCACCCCCATCTTCTCTAAAACCCAAGATCATAACAATGGGCATTGACGAGATTAAACCTTGTCAACCGTGCTCCTGCTGAAAACCACGAGCCACAAGACGCGCTTTATAGTGCTCAAGAGATCCATCATAGTGGGTCTTAATTTTATAGACCCACTTACACGTGATAGGACGAACACCGGGAGGGGGAGAAACAAGATCCTAGGTGCCAGTGCGCTCAAGCGCAGCAATCTCCTCAGCCATGGCAAGCGTCCATTTAGGATGATGCTCAGCATCCCGATAAGAAGTCGGCTCAGAGGCAACAAAAAGACAGTACTGACTAGGAGAGTAACGGTTGGGGGCACGACGCTGACGAACATGACGAGTAGAGGGAAGATCATCAGAGGAAGATGACTCATGAGACGATGATGAGGAAGAAGGAATAGCAGAGGAAGGCTCTGGAGAACGAGGAGAACTAGGGGAACTAGATGAAGCAGAGGAGGATGGTGTCGAAGAAGAGACATCAGGGAGAGTGGGTCCTGAAGAAGACGCAATAGGAGTAGAAGGAGGTGTGTCAGGAAAAAGAAGAAAATAGATATCCTCCACCGGGTAGGTACCAGCGGTGGGACGAGGATAGAAGGGGCGCGTCTCATCAAAAGTGACGTCACGAGAGATACGCATCCGACGACCAACGGGGTCCCAACAGCGATAGCCCTTATGCTCATCACCATATCCAAGGAAGACACACTCAATAGACTGAGCAGTCAGTTTGGTGCGTTCGTGAGGGGCAAGGAGAACATAGCAAACACAACAAAACAAGCAAAGCATGGAGTAGTCTAGAGAATGACCAGAAAGGCGCTCGAGAGGGATACCACCCTGTAGAGCGGCAGAAGGCTGAATATTAATGAGGTAAGCCGACGTAGCGACAGCCTCAGCCCAGAAATGCGGCGGAAGGGAAGAAGCAATCATCGTGGAACGAGTGGTATCAAGAAGATGGCAATGCTTGCGCTCAGCAACGCCATTCTGGGCATGTGCGCCGGGACAGGAGAACTGAGCGAGGGTACCCTGCTCAGCAAGAACACTGCACAACATCTGGGAGATATACTCACCAGCAGAGTCAACACGAAACACACAAATGGGTGTATAATATTGAGTACGGACCATGGCCGCAAAATGATGATATATGGAGAGCACCTCACTGCGAGAGCGCATAAAATTCAACCAAGTGTACCGAGAAAAATCATCTATGAATAAAATATAGTATTGATGGCCCTGATATGTTGGAAAGTATCTATAATTTTTGATGCTCCATGCTTGGTTTGTATCTACTTTGCTTTGCTTTGTCTATACTTTGAGGTGTTTTTATACACTTTCTGGAACTAACCTATTGACAAGATGCCATAGTGCCAGTTTCCTGTTTTCTTCTGTTTTTGGTTCCAGAAGGGCAAAAAATCAATATTCTCGGAATTGGACGGGACAAAAGCCAAAGTCAATAACTTTCCGTGAGGGACACGAATCCAGAAGGAGGGACGGAGAGGCACCAGAGGGTGGCCAGACCCCTCCTGGGCACGGCCAAGCCTGGCCCGCGCCTGCGGAGGGTGTGGCCCTCTGGCCGCCTCCTCGGCCTCCCCCTTCGCCTATAAGAAGCCTCCGACCCAAAAACCCTTAGGCATCCAGAAGAAATCCATGAAAACCTCCATAGCGCCGCCGCCACCGAAAGGGAGATTCGGGGGACAGAAAGTCTCTGTTCCGGCACTCTGCCGGGACAGGAAAGTGCCCCCGGAGCCATCTCCATCGATCTCCACCACCACCTCCATCACCGTTGCTGATTCCCATGATGAGGAGGGAGTAGTTCTCTCTATAGGCTAAGGGATCTATCGGTAGCTATGTGTTCATCTCTCTCTCTCGATGCATGGTCATATTTTGATCATGAGCTTTGTAATCAAGTAGATCTACCTTGCTACTCAAGTGCTTCATTAGATCTCTGTTGTCACCATGTGTGTGAAAGTGACAGTGTGCACGCCATGGCGGCACTTAGGTTTGAGTCTACATAAATACTCTTTGTGCTTTACTAGATCTATGCTTTTCCCCACGTGTGTGAAAGTGACAGCGTGCATACCGTGTGTGGCACTTTGGCTAGATTGAATATTTGTTATGAGTTATATTTGGAGTTGGATGTATTTATGAAATTGTGGTGTTTTTTGGAACTATCTAGCGCTCAAGGTGACAGTGTGGGGTTATCTAGATTGGGGAAGGCCCTACCGTGGATTAGAATGTCCAACCGGAGAGTAGTTAAGAGTAGTATCATGAAGAGAGAATATTTATATGACAGAGTGTTCACTAGTGAAAGTATGATCCCTAGGCCTTGTTTCTAAGCATTGAAACATCTTTTGCTACTAGATCTGTTGCATGTTTGCTTGCTTTAGTCTTTACCTCACCGTCAAGCTCTTTTCTGGCACTCATACACATTACCCCACGTCAACAACAAGTTAGAAGCTATTTTCTAGCACCATTATCGCTTGTATTTCACTATCTTTTCGCCGAACTAGTGCACCTATACACCTGACAAGTGTATTAGGTGTGTTGGGGACACAAGAGACTTCTTGTATCTTGATTGCAGGATTGCTTGAGAGGGAATACCTTTGACCACTTCCTCCCTGAGTTCGATAAACCTTGGGTGATCCACTTAAGGGAAACTTGCTGCTGTTCTACAAACCTCTGCACTTGGAGGCCCAACAACTGTCTACAAGAATAGAAGTGCGTAGACATCAAGCTCTTTTCTGGCGCCGTTGCCGGGGAGGTAAGGTAAAAGGTACTCACATCCTCCGGTGTGAGTGCTCGAAGTTATTTCCTTTAGATTCTGCAATTTTGTCCTTTTGTTTCTTGTTTTCACTAGTTAGTCTTAATGGAAAACAACAACAAAATGAGAGAGCTTTATAGTGTTTATCTTGAGTTAGGACATCAAGTGTTTGAAGAGAAAATTAAAAAACCTATGGAACTTTATTTGCATGCTAATAGCAATGTTATTAGTATGAATTTTTTGAACTCCATTGTTACTAATGCTATGGAATGTCTAAGCTTGGGGAAGCTAGTTTTGATGAAGATGATCTTTTTAGTCCCCCGGCTTTGGAAGATAGCTATTCTATTGCTTATGATGATACCAAACCTCCAATATATGATGATTACAATGATGAATATGATATTTTCAGTCCACCTAATATTGAGGAGGAAATTAATTGTGATTACAATATGCCTCCTATATTTGATGATTATGGTGATGAGAATAATAATGATAGCTATTTTGTTGAATTTGCTCCCACTATGGTTAATAAGGATGACTATGCTTATGTGGAGAGTAATAATTATTATATGCATATGGCTCATGATAAGAATGTTTTATGTGATAGTTATATTGTTAATTTTATGCATGATGGTACTGAAATTTATTATGAGAGAGGGAAACATGGTCTTATGTATCTCAATAATATTAAGTTTCCCCTCTTTATGTTGAAAATATTGAAGTTGCACTTGTTTTGCTTTCCTATGCTTGTTGCTTTGTGCTTCCATGACTTGTTTCTTTACAAGATTCCTATGCATAGGAAGTGGGTTAGACTTAAATGTGTTTTGAATTTGCTTCTTGATGCTCTTTTTTGCTTCAATTCATATTTATTATGTGAGCATCTTTTCAAACTATCAAGCCTAACTCAAAGGCGTTAAAGAAAAGTACTTGTTGGGAGATAACTCAAGAGTTTTTTTGAGTATTGGAAATTATTAATTCAGTAATGACCTCTCATTATCCTGTTTGTTTTCTTTTTGTGCCAAGAATGACCTCTAATGGGAGGGAAGTAAGATTTCGGGAGTTGTTGTCCCGAAACAGATTTATGTCCTCCACCATAAACATTCGTGAGGAGTCTCTGTAACTCCGATTGAGCTCAAAATTTACGAACAAATCCCCTAGTATGTTAGCTAACTTTCGTTAGTTCAACACTTTTTTATTTGAGCAACATAAGGTCTTCGAAAAAATCGGTTTCTACCTGATAGTCAGTTTTGACAGATTTCTGCCATTATTTGCATTTGCTTCTTATTGATTTCTTTTTGGGTTCTTTTTGGGAAATTGAGATTTTTGAAGGAGTTACTACAGTAGATTGTGTTTTTAATGAAAATTATTGCTGTTCCAAAACTTTGCCAGAGGTCTAATATCTTTTGAATACACTAATGTTGCTAATGAAGATTGTGTGAAGTTTTGTATGAAGGAAAAATTTCAGGTGTAGAGAGAGAATGATGCAATAAGATGAAGAATGGACAAAAGCTCAAGCTTGGGGATGCCACCATGGTGTCACCCCAAGAAATATCCAAAAGGTACAAGCGTCAAAGCTTCGGGATGCCCAAGGCATCCCCTTCTTCATCAATAAAAAACTCAGGTCTTTCTAGACACTTCGTTTTTATTGTTTTATGCATTGTTGTGTTGTTCTTGGAGCGTCTTAGTTTTTGTTTTTGGTTTTTGTTTGATTAGTTTGCTTGAGTAAGTTGGTTGGTTGCACCACACTTCTTTTGGAGAGAGACACACTCTGTTTTCATTGCCTAGAACACTCTAGTTTTTATTCTTATTGTTTTGTGAGTGTTCACTTTTGCTAGCACTGTGTTTAGCCTTAGTTTTCTTGTGCTTTTAGCTTAGAACTTTTTAGTTATTCTTTGTGGATTTGTGAGACAAGCTCACTGATCTTTATTGATTATTATCTTTATGAGTTGTTTCAAATAAGTTGTTTGGTGTTGTAAAGAGTAGAAAGCTTCATGCTTAAGTGGTACAAAAGGGAGCTTGTTTTGACTATGACTTAGACTTTAGCATGACATGATAGGTGTTGTTTTGACCTTATGCTTAGTGATTATTGTTGTAGCATGTCTTGTTACAAACAATTGGGATTGCTTAGTGTGCCTTGAAGGAATCATGCGTTGTTTTAGCATACAAAAGCATAGTATTGTGGTATTCTCCTTTGATGCTTTGTTTGGGTTGACTTGGCACATGCTCACACCATGTTATGACTATGAAAAGTCACCATAGACTCTATGATCACTTAGTCCTTGACTTGTAGTACCACTCTATGCTTTGATTAGTAATGTTTTGTTGCTCTGCATGATTATGGCCATTATTGCTCTCTTAGTTGGTTGCTCCCAGTCTTTTGCTAGCCTCCACTTGTATGAGTAAGCTCTACTCATGCTTCCAACTCCCAAGAAACCAAGTAATTCCAAAGTGTCCACTATAAATTCCTATGCATGGTGTGTTATACCATTCCAAGTATATTCTTGTTTTCAGCTATCTTTCAATTAAAAACTATTTTGTTATGTGGAAACTTAGTGATTAAAGCCCTCACAAACTTTATGGCATAGTTTATATTCTTTGCCCCTAACAAACTTGACCATTGTGACATCTATGTTGTATATGCTTGCACTTATACGTTGGAATTAACAGAACCATGTTGTCACGGGGAACATTTTCAACATTGCACTTGTACTTTGTACTCAGTTGATATCATGCTATTTTGTCTATGGATGTCACCGGTGTGAAATAAAGAGGGAACTTGTAAGTCCATGGAGTTTGTATTCTGTGTTAGGGAAACTCCTGGGCCGCTAGCCTAAGCCATTCCTAATCATGGTGGAAACTTGCAGCATCACCAAAGTGAGCTATCTATGAAGCATCCTCAATAAAAAGCTATGCATATGGTAAATAAAAAGATTGTTGAGATGCTCATTGTCTGCTTGCCTTGTTATTTTGGTTATGGGAAAGCTCCTGTACCATGTGCAAGGGGTACCCCGTTGGCGGTTCTCAATGATATGCAAATACTTACAATGACAAGAACTTACAGGTGACCAAAGTTGAGTATGCATGAGGTGTGGCCCTCGTATTCAAGGGACTTGAGATTGCCAACTTATACTTCATCAAGCATATACTCCATCTTTGTAAACTTTAACCTTAATCACTTCAAGATTCTTATGATAGGAGCAATGAGGGCTGAAAGCTAACAAGTACCATAATTTTTGGAAGCTCTTTTTGAAACTTGAAATCCCTGCTTCCTTTATGAAAGACCTTTCTTCCACTATTATATTGAGTCTCCACCTTCTACCTTTAGGCACCATTAAGAGAGCATAGTTGTCATTCTGTGTGCAGTGTCCCAAAACTTATTGATTGATGCATATTGTGATATTACTTGTTCTTGTGCTATTTGTTTCTAGTCACCCTTGTGAGCTTTGAAGGTGTCCTATGCATCTATTTGCTACTCTATGAGGGACAAGTTGATTGCCACTATGCTATGTTTTCTGTATGTGAAACAAACAGAAGTTTTTCAATGCATGTTATTCATGATCTTTGTTTGTAGCCTTTCATGTTGCATGCATAGTTACTATGTCCTATTGTTAGAAGTCCATCTTTCATGCACATGTTTAGAGTTCTTTGATCCCAGCTTTCAATGCTTGCAAATGGTTGGATCTTTATTGTGAGGGTGCATGTCACCTCAAAAATTATTCTTTTATCACTTACCTACTCGAGGACGAGCAGGAGTTAAGCTTGGGGATGTTGATACGTTGGAAACGTATCTATAATTTTTGATGCTCCATGCTTGTTTTGTATCTACTTTGCTTTGCTTTGTCTGTACTTTGAGGTGTTTTTATACACTTTCTGGAACTAACCTATTGACAAGATGCCACAGTGCCAGTTTCCTGTTTTCTTCTGTTTTTGGTTCCAGAAGGGCAGAAAATCAATATTCTCGGAATTGGACGGGACAAAAGCCAAAGTCAATAACTTTCCGTGAGAGACACGAATCCATAAGGAGGGATGGAGAGGCACCAGAGGGTAGCCAGACCCCGCTGGGCGCGGCCAAGCCTGGCCCGCGTCTGGGGAGGGTGTGGGCCCTCTGGCTGCCTCCTCGGCCTCCCCCTTCGCCTATAAGAAGCCTCCGACCCAAAAACCCTAAGGCATCCAGAAGAAATCCATGAAAACCTCCGTAGCGCCGCTGCCACCGAAAGGGAGATTCGGAGGACAGAAAGTCTCTATGCCGGCACCCTGCTGGGACGGGGAAGTGCCCCCAGAGCCATCTCCATCGATCTCCACCACCATCTCCATCACCGTTGCTGATTCCCATGATGAGGAGGTAGTAGTTCTCTCTCGAGGCTAAGGGATATACCGGTAGCTATGTGTTCATCTCTCTCTCGATGTATGGTCATATTGTGATCATGAGCTTTGTAATCAAGTAGATCTACCTTTCTACTCAAGTGCTTCATTAGATCTCTGCTCTCCCCATGCGTGTAAAAGTGACAGCATGCACGCCATGGTGGCACTTAGGTTTGAGTCTACATAAATACTCCTTGTGCTTTAATAGATCTATGATTTTCCCCACGTGTGTGAAAGTGACAGCGTGCATACCGTGTGTGGCACTTTGGCTAGATTGAATATTTGTTATGAGTTATATTTGGAGTTGGATGTCTCTATGAAATTGTGGTGTTTGTTGGAACCATCTAGCGCTCAAGGTGACAGTGTGGGGTTATCTAGATTGGGGAAGGCCCTACCATGGATTAGAGTGTCCAACCGTAGAGTAGTTAAGAGTAGTATCATGAAGAGAGAATATTTATATGAGAGAGTGTTCACTAGTGAAAGTATGATCCCTAGGCCTTGTTTCTAAGCATTGAAACACCGTTTGCTACTAGATTTGTTGCATGTTTTCTTGCTTTAGTCTTTACCTCACCGTAAAGCTCTTTTCTGGCACTCATACACGTTACCCCACATCAACAACAAGTTAGAAGCTATTTTCTGGCACCATTACCGCTTGTATTTCACTATCTCTTCGCCGAACTAGTGCACCTATACACCTGACAAGTGTATTAGGTGTGTTGGGGACACAAGAGACTTCTTATATCTTGATTGCAAGATTGCTTGAGAGGGAATACCTTTGACCACTTCCTCTCTGAGTTCGATAAACCTTGGGTGATCCACTTAAGGGAAACTTGCTGCTGTTCTACAAACCTCTACACTTGGAGGCCCAACAACTGTCTACAAGAATAGAAGTGCGTAGACATCAGGACCCCTTTCGAAGCGAAAGGAGCCGGACCCCAAACATCGGAATGGACTAAATCAAAAGGTCGCTGAGATACAGACGCGCTAGTAGGATAGGGTAGCTGAATCTGTTTTCCCAACCTACAGCCCTGACAATGTAAAGACACATCTCCTGAGACAGACCCTAGAAGACCACGATGAACTAATGACGACAGGAGAGAGCCACAAAGCTGACCAAGACGATGATGCCATTGCTGATAAGAGTTGGTAACAGAGGCCAAGACCACAGATGAACTGGCAGGTGAAGTGGCAGCAGAAGGAACACGAAGCTAGTCTAACTCCCAAAGTCCTGAAGAGTCACGGCTGCGAGGGCCAGCTCCAACCAGGGCCTATGTGCAATGATCCTGGACAACACAAGAATCAGCATCAAGAATGACGCGACAACCAGAGTCAGTAAGCTGACTAGTAGAGAACAGGTTCATCTTAAGACAAGGAACATGAGAAATATCAGGAACAGAAAAAGAAGAAGTAGAAAGGGTGCCCCGACTAGAAACAGGAATAGAGGTACCATCGGCCGTGAGAACACGGACAAGAGAAGTGAGAGAACGAATAGCGGACAGAAGAGAAGAATCAGAGGTCATATGGAAAGAAACTCTAGAATCCAGATACCACAAGGACATACCTGACTGTGTAGAAGGTGGTGGTCGCTCAATGCTCAAAGAATCAGTCATAGAACCAGCAGTGTCCGTCGAAGAAGAGCCTGTAGTAGCAAGCAGACCACGAAGACTCCTGATAATGTCCTGATCAGAGATGGCAACTGCAGACAATCTGGAAGGACCAGACTGCACACGAGCCTGGTGTTGCCGACGTAAACTGGGATCCCGCGTATAACAGGTGGCCCAAGTGTGGCCATCCCTATTACAGTAAGTGCAGTGATGAAAAGAACCACGACGACCCTGACCACGAGACTGCTGGTGCTGACTCTGTCCCTGACCCGGAGGAGTGGGTAGGATAGGCGGTGGCACAGAGGACCTCAGCTGAGTCGAGGGGGCATACGGCAGAGGAGGACCACGAGTAGAAAGCACAGAAGGAACCTCAAGAACACCAGCACCACGGAGACGAGTCTCCTCAGCCTGAAGCTCAGACAGCACCTCAAAGAGCGAAACACGACCACGAGAAGTCAACTGAGCACGGCGGGGCTCGAACTCCTTGCGGATCTGAGACAGAAACTCATAGATGCGGTGGAACTCCAAATCCGAGTGCAAAATCTGGCAGCACGGGCATGTGCCACAAACAGTAGTAGGAGAGAATCAAGCTGACGCCAGATAGCAGCACTCTGAGTATAGAACTCATCAATAGTGGAATCACCCTGCTGAAGAGCATGCTCCTGGCGAACCACAGACAGGTAAATAGCATCCCCAGACGGCTGATAGTGCTGACGGAGATGTGCCCACTGAGCAGCAACAGTAGGAAGACTCATGAACTCAGTGGCAAACTGGGGCAGAACACTGGAGGTGAGAACAGCAGCAGCATGAGCATCCTCATCTACTCACTGAGTGTAGGCGGTCAGATCGAGGCGATGGGTCTCGAGATCAGCAGAGTACTGTTTGAGCTTCAGCTCATATGCAGCAACAACACTATCATCGGCACTCTCAGCAGCATCCTTGGCATCCTGAGAAGCATCATCGCCGAGAACAAGCGGCGGCGGTGGAAGAGGATCCAGAGGAGCAGTGGGGCACGGCGGACAGGATACCTCGCCGGAGAGCACACCCCATAAACAGAGACCGCGCATGTGAACACGCATAAAGTCAACGAAATCAGGATAATTCGCACCATCGAAGATCACCAGGCAGCGAGGAATCGCCACATAGCCCAATGCAGAAGACATCTCTTTTTTTGATCTAGATCTGGCTGCTGAAAGTCAACGCCCGCGAGCTAGCAAACTCCGGCCAATTCTGCCTAGAATAGGGCACCACCGATGATCTGAGCACTGGGACAAGCTAGATCGGGACAACGCGAACCTATTCTGGGGGAAATCGAGGCCGGGACGGAAGGCGGCCTAGAAGGGCCCGCCGGTGATCCGCAGCTCGGGACAGAAGCTGGTGGCGGGGCGGCAGGACAGAAGCGAGCGGGCGGGTGCCAAATCGATTGAGGCCGGGTGGGAGGAAGAGGAGTTGGAGGCGGCGTGGTTCGTCTGTGCGCACCGCCGGCGGAGATAGGGAGAGGGGAGTCGGGAGGTGACGGGGCCGAATCGGAGCGAGGCCGGGAGGGCGGGTGCCGAATCGATCAAAGACAAGCCGAAGACAGGAGGAGATTGACTAGCGACGCTCGGGCAGGCAGATCCCAGGCGAGCGACGATGGTCGATTCAGGCAGAAACAATCCGAGAAAAATAAAACACACGAAGTTGCTACGTGCGGGAGGAGAAGGGGCTAAACCTAAGCTCTGATACCATGTTAGGAATAGGCAACATTTATTCCTCAGGGGCCAAAGGACACAATATATAACATGTACAGGTGGAAATATGTTGGAAAACCCCCTAACAAGTGGGGAAATACAATATACAAATATACATCTAACATGTGCAACGCTTGTGTTATCAACAAACCTGATCATACAAAGATGCATAGACTTAGGCAGTATAAAGTTCTCATCAATTAAAATATCAGATTCAGTTAAGAGTGAATTCACCTGTTGGCCTAGTAGCTTTGCACGTGCCCTTGTAATTGGTCCAATTCTGATTTCATTGGACTTGTCATGTGCAGCAACATCATCATCATCATCATCATTGGGAGATAATGGTAAAGGACTAGAGATATCCTCATCATCCTCCCCCCTTCAAAACATGTCGACCTCGACGCTCCAAGGTCTTCTCCATCATATGGCATCAAATCAGCAACATTGAACGAATTACTGATGCCAAACTCATCAGTAGGAAGATCAATCTTGTACGCATTATCATTTATCTTGGCAAGCCCTTTATAAGGACCAACACCTCTTGGCTGCAACTCGGACTTGCGCTGTTGTGGAAATCTGTGAAAGAACATGTGGGCCCACATGTGTGGTTTTGGTAATTAATGACAATCTCTATGGACTAATGCTTGTATCAAGTTGTACTTGTAGGAATTGTCCATAGGCAATGCTTGAACCATATGTTGGCTTCAAGGTTTGGAGAAGAAGGAAGTGAATAGAATCAAGTGGTGACCAAGGTGTTCAAAGAGTGATCCACATATTGGTCATGTGAGAGTTGAGCCTTTTGCAAGGGTGTCTTGAAGAAGAAGATAGAGTTCATCATATGTATCTTCAAGACATAATCCAAATGGTGTTAGAAGTAATGTTGTGCAAGCTAAAGATGTGCCATATTTAGAAGATATCATGCTTGAAGCTTGCCATCCTCGGTGATCATGGATCAATGAAGACAAGGTCAAAGTAAAGGTTTCCCCATGTCATATGGGGGAGCAACTTGCAAGTCTTTATCAAGCGAGCGCGTGCAAGAGCAATCAAGAAAGGTGTTCCATCTTGGGAAGGACAAGATCGTATACATCAAGATCAAGTGGAATATGCGCAAGGCAAAGGTATGATATTGATAGGGTTTATTTCTTACAGGTCTCGTGGTGTTAGTTGGGGAGACCGGTTTATAGGATAGATAGCAGTACTATCAAGAGGGGTTCTCAAGTGAGTAACTCGATCATATCTTTCAGAGAGATCTCAAACCTTTGCATACTTAGCATCATCCTTTCTTGGTTGTTATTTGGATCTTATCAATGTGAGGTTCTAGAGCTTGTGGTAATATTCATAACAAGCTCTAGTCATCAAAAACGGATTTCCCTTTTATATCATATTGCGTTTTTAATCCTTGAGGTTTTTCCGGTTTCTCACCAAGAGAGGTATCTCACATTATAATACATGAAATGTTCTCTCTTGGTTTTTGGGTAACTCTTGTTGTCCTCTTTCCAACAAAATTGGTTTCGGGTCAATCGGAGTTCCAAACTCTAGATATCGCCATTTGAAGTTTGCCTCTTATTTGGTCTAGACCGGAGTCTCCGGTCTACGTGGACCGGAGTCTCCGGTGTGGTACGGAGTGTCCCCTGGAGTCCTCGGAGGGGGCTCCAGAATTCAGCATGGGATAGTCTGATGGGTGGTCCGGAGGAAGGTTCGGAGACTGTCCGGAGTCTCCGGTCCATGCCTCAGACCGGAGTCTCCGGTGTGGCTGGACCGGAGTCTCTGGTCCACTTGGTTCCCTGAGGCGCTGGGACAGTCTGATAGGTGGTCCGGAGGCTAGTCCGGAAGCTTGGGCCGGAATCTCCGGTGTAGACCGGAGTCTCCGGTCTGACTTTTCCCCCAACAGGTAGAAAACAGTCAGAAATCTGTGGGCCTATAAAAAGGGGCCCTTCTTCCCCAATGTCTTGGCTCGAGTTTTGACAATCTTTCTCCTCCATTCTTGACCCTCTTGAGCTTTCTCCCCCTTCAATCCCTCCCTTGATTCTAGCATATACTTTAGGGATTTGAAAGAGGAGATCTAGATCTACAATCCCACCAATCCATCTCTCCTCTAAGTGAGGGGAACATCTTGGGATCTAGATCTTGGAGTCTTTTGTGGATTTCATCCATTGTTCTTCCTCTCTTATTCCCCCACAAGCTTTTGTAGCTTTCGTGGAATTTAGGAGATAAGGATTTGAGCACTTCTTGTGTTCTTGCCATTGCATTTGGTGCATCGGTTTGAGTTCTCGGTGAGGATTCGTTTGAGTGAAAGGTGAGAAGCTTTTTACTCTTGGATTCTTGGAAACCTAGACGGTTTGTTGTGTTGCAGGTTGAGGCCTTGGTGGCGTTTGTTGGGAGCCTCCAATTAAGTTGTGAAGAAGTGCCCCAACCTTATGGCCTTGGTGGCGTTTGTTGGGAGCCTCCAATTAAGTTGTGGAGAAGTGCCCCAACCTTGTGAGAGGTTCTGGTGGCCACCGACAAGAGCACCGATAGTGGAAGCGTGGATCGATATCATTGGGGTAAGATTCACCGGAGAATAAGGGAGGCCTTTTGTGGCATAGGTGGTTAGATATCACCCCCTCTCCAAACGAGACGTACTCCATGTTGGGAGGAACTCGGTGAAATATCATCGTCCCCGCGTGCCTCGGTTATCTCTATACCCGAGCTCTTACTTATGCACTTTACTTTGTGATAGCCTTCGTGCTTGAAGTATATATCTTGCTATCACATAGTTGTTTGTCTTGCTTAGCATAAGTTGTTGGTGCACATAGGTGAACCCTAGATTGTTCTAGGTTTTGTGCTTAACAAAGTAAACGTTAGTTTTATTCCGCCTTTGTTGAGCCACTCTCGAAAAAGTTTTAATCGCCTATTCACCCCCCCTCTAGGCGACATATGTATCCTTTCAATCTGTCTTTGTGAAAATGCACCCATACCATGTCACCTGGCTGGAATAGCACCTCCTTTCTCTTCTTATTAACACGATCAGTGGTGTACTTGCCCTTCTTCTCAATTACTTCCTTTGTCTTCTCATGTATCTTCTTCACAAAATCTGCCCTCTTGGATGCCTCCATGTTAACTCGCTCTTGAAGTGGAAGGGGCAGCAAATAAAGTGGTGTAATTGGTTTAAAACCATAGACCACCTCAAACGGACAAAGCTGCGTTGTTGAGTGTACCACCCTGTTATATGCAAACTCCACATGCGGGAAACAGTCCTCCCACACACGCAGGTTCTTCTTGATCATTGATCGCAACAACGTTCAAAGTGTGCAATTTACCACCTCCGTTTGACCATCAGTTTGGGGATGACAAGTGGTGCTGAATAGTAACTTTGTTCCCAGTTTTTCCCAAAGTGTCTTCCAGAAATAGCTCATAAACTTCACATCGCGGTCAGAAACAATCTTCTTTGGTAATCCATGTAAGCGGACGATGTCCCTGAAAAACAGATTAGCAACATGCGACGCATCGTCGCTTTTGTGGCAGGAAATAAAATGTGCCATCTTAGAAAATCGATCAACTACCACAAAAACTGAATCATGTCCTCTCCTAGTTCTAGGTAGTCCTAACACAAAATCCATGCTTATATCTTCCCATGATATAGTAGGAGCAGGAAGAGGAGTATACAAACCGTGAGGCTTCAGTTTTGATTTGGACTTGTTGCAAGTAATGCAACGCTTCACAAATCTGTCCACATCACGCCTCATCTTAGGCCAATAAAAGTGATCAGCGAGCATGAGCAAAGTCTTCTCTCGTTCAAAGTGACCCATTAAACCACCGGCATGTGATTCATGCAACAATAGCAAACGCACGGACGATTCTGGAACACATAGTCTGTTAGCTCTAAACAAAAAATCCATCATGTATATGGTATTTTTCCCATGCTTTCCCATCAGTACACAAACCATATGGTGCTGCAAAATCATGATCGGTAGCATATAAAGCACGCAAACTCTCTAAACCAGGAACCTTTACATCCAAGTGTGTCAACAACATAGTTTTCCTAGATAGAGCATCAACAACAACATTATCTTTACCCTTCTTATGCTTAATGATGTATGGGAAAGACTCAATGAATTCAACCCACTTAGCAAGACGTCTATGCAAGTTGGATTGAGCTTTTAAATATTTCAAAGCCTCATGATCAGAATGTATGATAAATTCTTTTGGCCACAAATAATGTTGCCAAACCTCAAGAACTCTAACAAGCGCATACAATTCTTTGTCATAAACAAGATAATTTAACCGTGCACCACTCAATTTCTCAGAAAAATATGCAATTGGTTTACCCTCTTGCATAAGCACACCTTCAATACCAATTCCACTAGCATCACATCCAATCTCAAAGTGTTTATTAAAATCAGGAAGTGCAAGTAATGGTGTAGTAGTTAACAAACGTTTTAGTTCATCAAAAGCATGATCTTGGGATGGGCCCCAAACAAATTCAACACCTTTCTTAGTAAGTTCATTCAAAGGGGCAGCAATATTACTAAAATCTTTCACAAAACGCCTATAGAAACCAGCAAGACCGTGAAAGCTTCGTACTTGGCGAACATTCATAGGAGTAGGCCAATTTTGTATAGCTTCAATTTTAGATGCATATACCTCAACTCCATATTTAGAAACAAGATATCCCAAAAATATGACCTTATCTTTGCAAAAAGTGCACTTATCAATATTGCCATAAAGCTTATTATCACGCAACACTTACAAAACTTGTCGGATATGAGCACTATGTTCAGATTCATTGCGGCTGTAAATTAATATATCATCAAAGTACACAACCACAAACTTGCCAATAAAATGCCTTAAAACATGGTTCATCAATCGCATGAAAGTACTAGGTGCATTAGTTAACCCAAATGGCATTACTAACCACTCATATAATCCGAACTTAGTTTTAAAGTCTGTTTTCCACTCATCCCCTTCTTTCATCCTAATTTGATGATAACCACTACGCAAATCAATTTTAGAGAAAATAGCAGCACCACTCAGTTCATCCAGCATATCCTCTAAGCGTGGAATAGGATGGCGATACCGAATAGTGATGTTATTAATAGCTCTACAATCTACACATGCGCCATGTACCATCTTTCTTAGGAACTAAAATAACAGGAACAACACAAGGACTTAGGCTCACATGAATATACCCTTTGTCGAGAAGTTCTTGCACTTGCTTCTGAATTTCCTTCGTTTCTTCGAGGTTGGTGCGGTAGGGGGATCGACTGGGGAACGATGCTCCTGGTATAAAATCAATTTGATGCTCAATACCTCGCACTGGTGGCAAACCTATAGGTACCTTGCTTGGAAACATGTCGCTGAATTCCTGTAATACATCAGAAACGCCAAGAGAGAGAGGGGTCATGTTGTTAGAAACTAAAATTTCACCCTTATACATAAGCACAAGTGGAACAACAGTAGGATCCTCACGAAACTCTCTCAGATCAGATTTGGTGGCTAACATTACTAAGGAATGCACTCCCTCACCTTTCTTTTTACCACTCATATTTGGCTTTTGGCTCTCACTCACCGAAGGTGTAGTCTCTCGTCTATCTACTCTCTCAGTTTCTTTCTCAAGATTCACTTCAATATTTTGACGAGATTCATTTATAATATGTTGTGTTGTCATGGGCCGCAAAGTAATGTCTCTACCATGCCAATTCAAATGATATGTGTTGGCTCTCCCATTGTGTTGCACATTGCGATCATACTGCCATGGGCGGCCTAACAACAAATGACACACGGTCATAGGAACCACATCAAATTCAATGGTATCTTTATATGGTCCAATCTGAAATTCCACACGCACCATGTAGCTAACCTTCATCTCTCCATTATCACTCAGCCACTGAATACAATATGGATTGGGGTGCGGTAAATACTTCAGTTTCAGCTTTGCACAAAGCTCTTTACTAGCCAAATTGCGACAGCTACCACCATCAACTATCACTTTGCACGCCTTGCCAGGACCAACAACAGCCTTTGTTTGGAACAAATTGCATCGCTGATTTTCAGAGCTAGGCGTAACATTCAGAACTTTCTATGAGCAAACAATGGTGGGATAGTGAGTCTCATATGCATCAATAGGACCATCACTTGAATAACCTTCATCATCCAAAGCTTCAGACTCAGGGTTAGCATCATCACCGGTTTCATACTCGTTGTCCTCATTAATCAACATCACTTTCTTGTTAGGACAATCCTTCCTAAGGTGACCCAAGCCACCACATGTGTGACAAGCCATGTCCCGATTTCTTGCGGTAGACGAAGATGAACCAGTACCACTAGCTGTAGGTTGTGCTGTTTTCTTTGCATTCGAAACAATAGTATCTGACATGTTCGATGACGAAGCACGAAAACCTGAATTGGTACAACTACACTCAAATTCACTTAAGAGTTGACACATGCCACAGTCAAATATGGGACTTGGTTTCCCTTTAACCAATGGTTAGGTTAACCTAACCTCAATAAGAGTTCAATGGGTTTCTAGGTTAACCGTAATATGCAACGGGTCTTTGGGGTTCGATCCCTTTCTACTTATTAGGTTACCCGCTACACCACCTATGTATGGCTCTCGAACGGTTCTGCCCGGCCGTCGTCGCTGCCACCTCTGCTCCAACGCCCTATGGTCCCGCCTTACGGCCTTCCTATACTAAGGCTGGTCATAGTGCTAAGTAACTTAGACTAGTAATTTTACTAGTCCATATTACTATCTTTATAGTGGATAGTAACATGTGACTAGTGTCATGCAGACCTAATTAATTGTGTTATAGACCCATTAGTCCCCGTTTATATCTTAAACCGGAACTAATAAGATCTAACGGGCCGGGACTAAAGGTTTGAGAGTAGGGTTTGGGCCGTCCGGTGTGGACCATTAGTCCCGGCCCTAGACTCGGCCGGGACTAATGGCCCAAAAGAAAGGGCTGTTTTCTACTAGTAGGGTCTCAGATTAATTAGTTATTTTGATCATTAGTTTTGGACCTAGACTCGGCCGGGACTAATGCCCGGAAGAAAGGGCCGTTTTCTACTAGTGGGGTCTGAGGTTAATTAGTTATTTTCCTTCGTTGCTTTGTACCAGTATAGTACGCCTCTATGTAAATACGATTAAGTTTCTTTCACAGGAATAATACTTCATCCTTCCGAAAATAAGTGACTCAAGTTTGTTTTGATTTGTATCGTATCTAAATATGTTTAAGCATGTAATAAGTACATGTAAATTTAGAAAAATCCGAGTCATTTGTTTGGTCGAAGGTAAAAGTCTACAATTGCTTCTTCCCCCAAAAAATATGATACAGTGCCTGCGTCCGCGCTGTGCCATCACATGATAATATGATACGGTGCATGCGTAAACTCGTATACATGCCCAAGTACCGACGTGTACCATAGCTCCAACTAATATTCGATCAACTAATATAAAATATAATACGCTCGAGGTGTACGTGTTAACTCGATCTTACGTACATTGTTAGCTAGCTAGCTGCCTGGCTGTTGCAAGTCAGACTCTCGAAGTGAAGCTATCGTGAAGAATAGTTTGGTTACGTACTCCCTCAATTTTGTATTAGTTGTTGATGTGTGACAACTACTCCTATTAGGGATTGGAGGGAGTAAATGTTAACGTAGTTGGAAGGTAAGGTTAGGCAACATGTACACATATGCAAGGGAATAAAACACCATGTCCTTAATTAACAGAACAAAAAAGATTACAGAAATTATGATAAGAAGTCGTGTTTTTATCATCTACAGTAATAAAAGGTATGCTTTATTTGGGGCCGTCATCTATAGTCAGGGTCGGTCCCGAGAGTTCGGGAGTCCGGGACGAAACTAAAATTTTGGGCCTCTTAGTATAATTTTTTATACATATACGAGATGATGAAAACTAAATATTTTAAGTACACTTCCAACTATAATCTTCATATAAAAATAACAATATTTATATGATAAAATTTCCTCCGAAAATTCCTAGAAGCAAAGTCCGTGACACAATGGAATCAATATCAATCTCGTCCACTAACTCCTTCTCGATACATAAACTTGCCAAATCATTTAACCTCTCCCGAGACATTGAAGATCTCAAATAGTTCTTCAATTACTCACATTGTCATCATCTACGTCGATATGAACATTGTCTTCTGTACCGACGACATTATCTTCTAGATCAACATTAGTTTGTTTCCCCCACGAGAACTAGCGCCAACTCATCTGGATTCCACGAAGTGCTTGTGTTGCTCTTCAAAAATTTATGAAAAAAATCCTCTCTGCGATTCTATTAATTTCTTTCCTTGTTGTCTCTTTTTCTTTTCCAAGCACCAGTATTCGGGCGCCATAATCAGTTAGCCTCGGGCGCTACAAACAAGAACAACAATCAGGTACTAATTAGAATTATGAACTAAGAATTAGGGCGAGCGTAACCAGAAGAGGTATGTGCTAGGCATGGGCGGAGAGAGAACCAGTAGGCATGCCGAGGCGGTCGATCCGCCTAGCGGTGGTGGTCGATCGTCAACGCAAAGAGCAAAGGACTGAAGGACGATCCAATCCAGGGAGTCAGGGACCAGGGGAAGCGTCGAAGCAACGACATGCCCGCGACTGGAGACTTCAGACTCGTGAGTCGGGAAACGAGTAGTAACCGACACTGGGAGTCATGGGACTTGACGACCTGTCCTGTCTGGAAAGTGGGAATCGATCGTCATCTCATCGATCGAGAAGGAAGCGACAGAGCGGTGTTGATCAATGCCTGGGATTCGAGGCGTTCGGCGTCGACATCCCAATAGAAAAAAATTAGATATATACTAGAACTATATTTTTTGGGCTCCTATTTTTTTGGGCCCGGGGCGGCTGCCCCCCGCTAGTCCCCCCTCAGGGCCGGCCGTGTCTATAGTATTCGTCTGCACAAGTCTGCATGTTCAGGAGTCAACCATTTTCACATGCATGCTACCTGTTGTCGTTTTCACTTGGATTTAAGGTGGCAAGGCATCCGTATAACAAGCCGCAAAAGCAAAATATAGACAGAAGATGGCCCTAGCTAAAAGCTAATAAATTAGAGAAGGATTAATAAAAAAAACAGTGCCACAACCCGTCCTGCTTGCCACCCTACTTGGATGCAAAGACTTTGAGGTACAAAATTGTAGCTAGCTAGGATGAATCCTCCCAATTGAAAATGCCATATGGCCCATATATACGGGAGGACAAGTTCAACTCTAGCTAGCTAGTCGAGGACCTAACGATAGTAAGACAAAATGGAATTATTGGAAAAGAACAACTGATACATCAGTTAGGTCTTGATTGACCGGAAACAATAAGCAAAATATATAGTATGCTGTAACGGTTGGAGCAAACACTGTGTCTGTGTGTTATGTTTTCTTCCTAGGCAAGTCAACGCCGGAACCTTTTAGGCATATGTTTGTAACCAAACATTTTGCAATCTTGACGGAGTCGATTACGTTCCAACATTGTCCAAGGAAAGTTAATGGTGTGGCTTATCATTTGGCTAAGTATGCGTACAAGTCTGAAGGAACATGTAGTTTGGGATGGAGACCCTCCGATTTTCATATTATCATTTGTAATAGACGATGTAACCGTTTTGTCTAATCCATAAAGTTCCACAAGGGTTTCCCTAAAAAATACATTTTATAATCTTATCTAATGTTATATGGATGATTATTTGGTCAAATGGAGAAGACGTCAGTATTGAGCGAACATTTTGTAGAGCGGACCAGTCAGGAGTTGTCATATGGCTAGGGCGGCAAGCGGGACGGGTTGCAGGCCAAACCTTTTCACTGCTCATGCGTTAAATCTGTTCACACCTCCTTTTTTGTCTTGATTGGGTTTTGTGGTACGAATTGCGGGTCTCTCTTGCGACGGTATGGCAACGTGAGATGAGGCTGTTGCCATCCACCATTGCTTCCAAAATTAAATCGGTTGACAACTTGTTCCTCCATGTTTTAAAATTCAAAATTATAATTTTCCAACTGAAAATAATAGTCCCTTCGTCCCTATTTAGGTGGCTAATGGGAGGCAAATTGCTCACCCTATTTACTAAATTTTGGTACGCTCGCTACTTATAAATTCTCAACTGAAAATGCTACTTCATCCGTCCACATTTCTTTAATACATGGCGCTTTGTTGCTTCAAATGTTTAAGCGTCACATCCAGCCTCTACATAATAGGATATATGTATGCATCCACAAAAAATCCTACACGAAAAATATAAAAGGCAAAAGACATGTATCATCAAGAAACGCATAACGTTTATGAAATTGCAGGTCAATCCATAGATCGTACTGTCATTCATGTAGGATAAAAATATCTCTCGGTGTGTTTCAAAACAAAAAAAATCTCTCGGTGTGATCTCCAATCATGTAGACATCTCCATAACCAGGTCTCGGTTCTCGACATGCTGTAGAGACAATAATAAATGAAGCATACTGGTGCACCGGTAGATAACATGCATAAGATAAGAATTTTTATCATTAAAAACTTCTCATTTATACATAGCCAAAAATGACCAAATAATGACAAGTGCTTTCACCGTAATAAGAATTCTAAAAATTTTATCAATACCATTAGCCAAAAAAATTTAGAAACACTACATGATGGATAAAGCTAGAAGCTACTTAGATGACCGACCATAAATTTACACCAAAACAATTGGTGTTTAATTGTCTCATCATGGTGATAAAATACACACTTTATACTTTCAGGCTTATTATGTTTTACAAGATTGTATTTAGTGAGACTAATCCTCGACGAAGAACCAAACAAAGATTTTAATCTTTAGTTGTATCTTTATCTTTCAATTTTTGTTGTTGTTATCAACGGACACATATCCCTAAACCATTGCTCTATCCATGGAATCCACTAAAGAATTTTCCATTCTCGTGTAGACTCCATCAAAACCAATCTGTTCCTTGCGGCAACTGCATGTTGTCATTCGCTGTAAAGCATTCGAAGATACAAGTTGAGTCCAATTAAATAACTTATGAATGTCACATTAGTCGGAGACGACTCCAAAACCATAGCGACAGTATCTCTTTTCTGGAAAACAATATTGTATAGAGTTGGATATTATTCCCACAACGTAGCGTTACCTAGCCACTTTTGTTTCAGTATCTAATTTCTAACTCATCTATAATTATGAATGATCTAGACTAGAAGAAGTTTTTCTTCGTTGCTATCAGGCCCCTTCTAATAAACTTGGGGCAAAGCATTTGAGCCTATGTATTTCCTTTTTAGGAATGTTTGTCATACCCCGTCTTCAATAAGTAACTTATAAAGCTATTTACCTAAGAGCGCAACATTTTAAAACTCAAGGTCATGAAATATCTAGCCCACCTTGATTTATGGGATGGTAAACCACACTATTTATTCGGGCGGTACTTTTTTTTCACTATCCCCTTGCAAAAAAACTTGATCGAAAATAGTCCAATCTATGTATGATTCCTTTAAAAATATGAAAAAAAGCATATGCAATACCATACTATTTAGTACTGAATGGATGAGAAAAATTCTTCCACCTAGGATAGTAATTTTTATTTTCAACTACTTAGTATTTTTTTAGTCTCTTCTCGATGTATTTCCATTTAATACCCAATTACTTAATATTAAACTATCCCTGGCTGCAATCAAATAATCCAGTTTACATGTGAACCTCATCTTGGGCCTTGGCACAACAAAACAATCCACTCGTGGAAATTTATCTTTAGACCTGAAACTTGCTCAAAAGCTGTCTAAACTAATTTCAAGTTTCTTGATTTTTCAAGTTCATGTTCCATGCATAAAGAAGGATAGAAATTCCACCGTCAACTAAAATTTTCAGGTTTGCAAGCACAATTTAACTTCTTCCTGTAAGTGATCAGTCAGCTGGGTAATAAGCTTGAGTGATACTACTCCAAGAATCGCGTGCCTAACGTTACAGCTACTGCAGGAATCGCGTCGGTTACAACTCAAGCCAGGCAGACAAGTGAAGTCAGAGTGCAGTGGTGGTAACGGCAATATAAGAACAGCGACCATCCTTGCCGCATTGCCGCTGTCGTCGTTCCATTCCATTCGATTCAGTCCCGCGTCGATCCCGAGGATCTCGCCTCGCGCCCCGAGGGAAGAAGAAGACAACGACGCGACGAGGTCGGCAGCATCCAGCAAAAGCAGAGAGGAGCGAGGAAAACTCCAAAATCCCGGGGAGGGGGAGGAGCCGATGCCGCAGCCGCAAGAAGCAGACGATGGCGAGTTCACCTTCCCCACGCCGCCGCCGCCGCAGCTGCCCAACGGTCACTACCGCTACGACAGCCTGGTCTCGCCGTCTTCCCCGTTGCCGGCGTGGCTGCTCTCGTCGCCCATCCGCCGGAGCTTCTCCGCCGCGGACTGCGCCGCGTCGCCATGGCGAGCGACGCGCGGCGCGTGCCGCTCCCCCACCCTGAGCGACTACGCTGGCGAGTTCGAGGAGGAGGAGGAGTTGATGGACAGCCTCTGGGAGGACCTCAACGACGACGAGGCGCCGGGAGGAGGGAAGAAGGATTTGTTCGTTGCCTCCCTCGACGTGTCGCGCCGGCGCTCCGTCGGTGGCCCAGGCCGCCCCCTCGAGAAGAGCATGCCAACTGCCACGACAAAGGATCGTGAGGCCGCCGCGGCGGTGCTCGCGGCGTCGAGGAGCTCCAGGCGGCGCTCACCGGGGCTGGTGGCGATGATGCGCGCGGTCAAGAAGATGTTCGTCGCGCACAAGAGCAGGAGCAGGGTACACAAGGTCGACGACCAGAGCACCGCCTCTGCTTCTTCTTCCGGCAATTCGTTTAAGAAATGAGGTGCATGCTGGGCTGAAAATCGCAGTAACAGAAGATGTTCAATTAATTTTGGCGTGTTTGTAAAATAAAAATATGATCAAGCGTTGATTTCTTGATTCAGAGGTAAGCACAAAAGATGATCATCGTAGTCGTGAGATGTTGTCGTGTATCATTGTGTATAGTCATATACTGTACATTTCATCAGATCGTTATGTGCCGGCTGTGTTTTATTTAGATCGGAGTTACATGGTTTACATAGTGTTTGGGCACTGTGTTCACATTTTTTCTTGTCTGGTTTACTTGTGCTTAGTACAAAATATGTAATTCTTTTTTTTGAAGTAAAAATATGTAATTTTGTTATAGTGAATAATTCATACTCAGCTTAAGATCCATTTAGATTATTAGAAAATTACAGCTATAAGCTTAGCAAAAATAAAAGTACAGTATTACCCGAAGAAGCTTCTGAGATTGCGAGTGTATACCGGCAATTAGATTGTACAGCTTAGGCTTTGCTTGAACGAAACAAGGGGAATTAGGCAGGATTCCCTCTGTCATCGACCAGTCGTCGTCCATGATTAAGACCGACCAATTAGGAGAAAACTCATCTTCCATGGTGGCGGCAAAATTAGGACCAAACCCATTAACTGGTAGTTGCAGCTTAGGATGGACCGTAAGCACAATGGACAAAGTAGGTTAGGCCATGCGATTGACGATCGTTGTAGCATAGCTGTCAAATGGTTAACTAGCCATAGCACAGAGCAAGGTTCTCTGATTCTTATATTCGAGAGAGGAGAGGTCAACTGCATGTGGGGGCGACGAGCAGGGACCAAATTTGATGGCAGATTGCCATTGGTTTCGGTAGAGTTCCTGTGAGCTGAACGTTGCATCTGATAAGGACAAGACGATGGAACAAGACAATGCATTACGAGTGGGTGACTGTTTCACAGATCACTACAATCTCTGAAGATGAAGACTATGCAGTACTACAAGCTTATAGATTCACACTTGATCAAGATTATCATTCATTCAGTTCACTTGAACTTGATGGCACCTGCACAGAGTTTGGAGAATCATCCAGTATAGGGTACATGCTAGCTGGTAGTACCTGTAACCGAAGGATACTTTCTCTTGAAGGAAAAGTGACTGAAGGACACCGGACGCATTCATAGTTTTCAGATTTCAGCAATCTTCCGCAATTAGCAGATTCAGGTTGCAGTAAATGAGGACACTGCAATGTTTTTGATTTATAAGAGAAAAGGTTGTTTGAGTTTACCAAAGGATTTGCCTAGATTGAACGCAACATTTTTTAAGCAGATTTAACAGAACGTTGTTTAGATGTATATACATATTTCTTCCTCATTTAAAATTTTAAAATTGAACAAAATCGTCTCTTTATTTTATACCCTTTTTTTTTATTAATTTCGGATAATCTCAGGCTTCATACTAGATTGTTCATTGTCATCCCTAGACGCATCTCAAAGTAAAAAAAATCAACTCTTACGCATCACTATCAAAAACTATGGTCATGTTTAGCTTTCAGAGCATCTCCAGCACACTGACCTATTTTAGACAAAAAATGTGTTTGAATCAGTGCCTGGTCTACTTGTTAGACTAAAGTACTTGTACCCCAAGTTAGGGTTTGGGCTGGCCACCTATGGCTTGGCCTATATAAACACTTTGTAATCTTTTAATATAATTAATTAACAATTCTAAAAATTTACATGGTACCGGACTAAGATCCAGTGTATGGCCCCTCCCACCCCGTCGCCGCCTCGCGGCGTGCGGCCCTCGCCGCCTCTAAGGCTGCTTTCCTCTCCTCCTCCTCTACCTCTCTAGCCTTAAACCCTACACCTCATACCCCCATGGCCTCATCAATCTCCTTTACCGACACCATCTCCGATGTTACTCCCTTCATCCCAATTACACTAGATCTTGCAACCCACAATTACTACCACTGGCGTCATCTCTTCGAGATTCATCTCGGTCACTGCAATATCCGTGGCCACGTTGTTGTGGACTCTGTTCCCCGCCACAATGATCCTCAATGGGTCAAAAACGCTCCCGCCATCATCCAATGGATTGATGGCTGACTTCTTGTTGACTTGGAGCGCTTCGTCGGGAAACCCCAAGAGCAAGGTGTGATGCAGCACAGCAACAAGTTTTCCCTCAGTAAAAAACCAAGGTTATCGAACCAGTAGTAGGAAGGAAACGTCTCAAAGGTGTTACAAGAAACGTGGAAACCTGCACAACACAAACTCAAGACTTTGCCCCAACGAAACAGTGAGGTTGTCAAGCTCACCGGTTTGCTGTAACAAAGGATTAACTGTATGGTGTGGAAGGTGATGATGGTTTGCAGCAAATAAACAGTAACAGTGGAGGATGTATCAATGGTAAAGATTGGATCGGGGTCCATAGTTCACTAGAGGTGCTCTCCTTAGATAAATAAACATGGCATGAAGGGTAAACAAATTACAGCAGGACAATTGACAGGAACTGGCCAAGGCATAACAATGCAATACTAGACAAAAAGATCATATGAGATTCGATTGGGCAATACAACAATATACATAGACCGCCATCCAACTGCATCTATGACTAGAAGTCCACCTTTGGGTTATCATCCGAACCCCCTCTAGTATTAAGGTGCAAGCAACAGACAACTGCTTTAAGCAAAGTGTGTAAGGTAAACAATCCACTTGTTCCATGAACAAGAGACCGTTGTTTTCTCCCTAGTGGCAACAGGACATCTACAACCGAAGATATTTCTGTCACTTCCCTTGGAAACTAGAGGCATGAACCCACTATCGAGCATAAATACCCCCTCTTGGAGTCACTAGAAACTACTTGGCCAAGATAGCTACTAACAACGGAGAGCATGCAAGATCACAAACAACACAGACATGATAGAATCAATAAGATAAAACCATTAATCAATCTGATATAGTAATCTAAATATCCATCGGATCCCCACAAACACAACATGCATGATTACAAATAGATTAGATCTTGATCATGAACGGAGCTCAAAAGATCTATACATGAAAGCACAAGGAGGAGAAACAACCAACTAGCTACGACATGGATCCGTAGTCCAAGGTGGAACTACTCACGCTTCATACCGGAGGCTGGCATGATGAAGAAGAAGGCCTCCGAAATGATCTCCCCTCTGGCAGGGTGCCGGGAAGAGCTTCAGATCCCCTCGATCTAGGGACGATGGTGGCGGCGGCTACAGACAGTTTCGTGGAATATTGATCGGGTACTTAGGGTTTCGGCATCGGGGGCTTCTTATAGGCGAAGAGGCGAGGCTGGGAGGCGGCCAGGGGGCCCACACCCTGCCTAGGCGCGGGCCTACCCTAGGTCGTTCCTGGGGGGTGTGGCCACCCTGTGGCGCCCCTCCGTCTCTCCTCTGGACTCCGTGTTCTCCTCGGTGAAATATTGACTTTTGGTTTTTGTCCCATCCAATTCCGAGAATATTTCCTTACTAGCTTTTCTGGAACCAAAAATAGCAGAAAACAAGCAACTGGCACTGTGGCAACTGGTTAATAGGTTAGTACCAGAAAACATATGAAAAGCACCTCAAAGTGTGGACAAAGCAAAGCAAAGTAGATACTAAACAAGCATGGAACATCAAAAATTATAGATATGTTTCCAACGTATCATGGATCTACACGCGGTCTCCACCGAGATCTTCAATCTCGTCTCCTGCGACACCGGCATAGCCGCCATCCCACGAGCGGCTCTTCGTCAACTCTTCCGGGACAACATCGATGCTCGGGTCAACAACCTCAACACCGAGCTTCGCAACACCGTCCAAGGCGCCTCCTCCATCGGCGTGTACTGCCAACGTCTCCAATCGATCTCTGATCGGCTCTGAGAACTCGGTGCTCCCATCGATGACCGTCAACTCATCAATGTGCTCCTTATCAGGCTCGATGAACGGCTCGAGAAGCAGGCGTCTTTCATCCCCTTGATGTGCCCGCCACCCGCCTTCGCCGAGATTCGATCTCTCCTGCAGTGGGCCAATGACGCGCAGTCACACAAGGAGGCGTGTCCTCAAGTCTTCGTCGCCACTCCACGACCACCGCCCCTGGTACATCCTGCCGTGCAGCTCACGTCATCAGCGCAACCTCCTCCTGGGTGGTGGTCCAGCCCGAATTACAGCGGCAAAAACCCTACGTATTGGCCGTCCCGCCCTTCAACAACGACAAAGCCCTCCTCCAGCACAGTCTCGCCCCCTGCACCTCCAAGATGGCGGCCCTTTCAAGACCCATGGATAGGGATGGTCTAGGCCTGGCCGATACCCTAGACGTCTCCCTCTCCAGTCGGCGTGCCACCCGCCTACTCTGGCCATTGGACACCGGGCATGCGGCCTCACATTGGCTCCCCAGGGCTTCTCGTATCACACCCACCTACGCAGGCTTACCACGCTACCTCAACTTACTACCCCTAAGGCACCTCCGCTCCAGTGCGGGCACTTGGAAACTACGTGTAGTACTAGCTTCCCGTTCCGCCAATTGCGTCATCACGTGTGCCTGCATCACCGCTCCTGCCCACTCTGACGCCGAACTAGGACCAAGCTTCCTTTTGCAGGCCATGAATCACTTTGTTTCTCAAGGAAACTTATGTATGGACTGGCTTTTTGATTCTGATGCTTCTAGTCATATGTCTAACTCGAGTAATATGCTATCATCCTTTACTTCCTCCCCTTTTTCCTCCATCACACTCAGCAACGGTTCCTCCGTACCTATCTCTTGTGCCGGCCACACTCGATTACCTTCTCCAACAACACAAATCCTTCTTCGAGATGTTCTTATTGCACCTACCCTTATCAAGAATTTAATTTTCGTTCGCAAATTCACATATGATAATTCTGTCTCTGTTGAGTTTGATCCCTTTGGCTTATCTGTGAAGGATTACCTGACCAAGGTGGATATCACACGCTTCAATAGTTCCGACGATCTGTATTCTGTTCAAGGAGCCCCTGTCGCCACAACACCATCCTCCATGCTAGCTTTCGTCGATCTTTGGCATCACCGTCTCGGACATCCAAATAATCCAGTCTTGTCATTGCTTCTTAGTGAATTTTCTATCCCCTGGAATAATGATCGTCTTGATCCTTTAGTTTGTGAGTCGAGCCAAATAGGGAAACATGCTCATCTTCCTTTTAATTCATCTAGTTCCACCAGTACTTTTGCTTTTGAATTAATACATTGTGATTTATGGGTATCACCCCATGTTAGTGTCTCTAGCTTTTAATACTATCTAGTTATACTCGACGATTACACTCACTATTTTTGGACTTTTCCACTTCACAATAAATCCGATGTTCAAACTATTTTTCTGAATTTCCAATTATATGTCTCCGTCCATTTTATTCTTCCCATTAGCTTTATACAATGTGACAATGGATAAGAATTCGATAATTTTAAAAATCGCAATTTCTTTCTCCATCATGGCATTCTCTCTCGGTTTTCCTACATCTCCTCGGAATGGCAAGGCTGAACGCTCTCTTCGTACTTTAAATGACATAGTCTGAACCCTCCTCATTCACTCCCCTATGCCTCCCCGCTTTTGGGCTGAAGCTCTTCGTACCGCCAGCTATCTCCTTAACATTAGACCCTCTACAGCCAACCCAAAATCTACACCATATTTTTCTCTTTTCCTTTCACATCCAAGCTACCTTGAACTTCATGTTTTTGGCCACCTCTGCTTTCCTAATATGTACGCCACCTCCCCCAACAAACTAGCACCACGATCCCTCCCCTGTGTTTTCCTCGGTTATTCCGACGAGCATAAACTCCGGGGAAAAATCCGCCCCCATACAGAAGGTCACGCCGGCCTTGACTTGGAGAAAATCCTCGAGGGGGCGGATTATCCGCCCCTCTCAAGGGGCAGACTATCCGCCCTGGGGAAAATCCCCCCCCTAGGACGGAAACTCCGGGGGAAAATCCGCCCCCCCCCCCATACAGAAGGTCGCGCCAATCTTGACTAGGAGAAAATCCTGGGGGGCGTACTATCCGGCCCCTGGAGGGGCGGATTATCTAGCCAGGCCGGAAAATCCGTCAGATACTCCGCCCCCATTCTGAGGGTTGTGCCCTTCTGAGTTTGGGGAGGGGCGGGTTATCCGCCCCTGGTAGTGGCGGATTATCCGCCCCCCAAAAATAGTTAATGTTTCCTTTTCAAGGTAGAGATCAGCAACACTTCAACACACATTAAATAATCCTTGATATTGTTCTCTAACACACAAAACACTAGGGATTATGAAATATTCTTTCACCCTCCCCTGCACACTAACGAACTGAAGGAACAAAAGAGAGCAGCTCAAAATTTGCCTGAATTTGTGTTGCATTTTATTCAAGCCAAAGACATAGACCATTACATCCATATCTGCAGGTTCTACGATAACAAAGCATCACGATTTTTACTCGAACACTGATTGCATTGTCTAATGACTAATGATCAGGAGATAAACAAATCCAAGAGAAATTACACAAAAATAAAAAAACGGCCATCAGATTGTCCTGCTTCTTCAATTCGATGATTTGCCTTAGCTGCGTGTTCATCTTCTTTAGCTTGGCCTTCACTTCCGCATCCACCGTAGTACGAGCGGAAATGGGGTTGCCAGATCCCAATTGCTTCACCACGGACGAGTCTTCGAGCTCTCGGGATGCTACCTCCACCCCAATTCGCTCGATGTACTCATGAAGCCACTCAAAATGCCCACATTTTGGCAGTTCCTGAAATCGCAGAGATGAACCCTAAATCCCAAATTCGATGAAATGCCTGAAATTTCGAAAGAAAAGAGAGAAATTGGCGCTCGAAACACTCAGATCTCACCTTCCCCGGCTTGGGCTTGCTCTCACACTTTACAAATTCCTGGCCAATGTTGCCGTTCTTATCGGTGGATGTAACAAGCTGCTTCAGGGGCGCGGTATAGGGGCAATCGGGGCACCTCGTCATCGGCACCGCACCATACCGAGGCCATGAGCAGAGGGAGGCTGAAGCGGAGCTCGACATCCCTCACCGGTGTTTCCGCGCTTGCTCGCTGGAGAAGAGAAAGAAAGGGGATGAGATGCTGGCACGATGGCGGGAGCGCTCGGGTGCAGGGACGGATCAGGCTAACGGCTCTCTTCTAACACAGCGTGGGTCCCACGATATGAGGTGGACATCAGGTGGGTCTCGCCGTGACGTGGACAGGCTGTGGGTCCTGCTCTGCTCAGCTGATTCGAATTCGTTAACGGTCTCGTGAGGTTAAGTGGAGGTGTCGCACGGGAGCTATTTGCTGCTTCAAAAGTGTCACATGCGAGCTATTGTTTGCAACGATGTAGTGTTCTTTCCAATTCCGTGTAAAAACGTCGCATGGGAGCTATAAGCCCAAAATAAAATTCATTGGATTGACAAAATAAGTTGTCTGCAATAATTATCTCTTTAATATATTTGATGCTTGTATTTATGAATGTTATATATTTGAACCACTACATTGTATCACCGCAACATAATATTGATACTCTCTCTAGTCTTAACATCACTATACATGTCAAAAAAAAGAGTCTTGACATCACTATAGGAACCAGGCAGGGCGCCGACGCCCAGAATCCATCGGCATATGCTATGCCGACAGCAGTCGTCGGCGTTACACGGTGTTAGCTCAGACCCGTTTTTCCGTCGGTGTAGAGAAAGCCGCCGGTGTAGGCTGATGGGCCCCACTTAGACGTCTAACGACCATTTGGCGCTAGCAGCAGGTACGCTGATAGCTTAGCCGTCGGTCTAGCTTTGGGAAATTTTCTAAAAAATTCATAATATTTGAATTGTTTGAAGATTTAATCTCACATGTGATATTTTTAACTCTAAATACACTTAATCTCATATCAAATTGTTTACTCTTGGTCACACTTCCCACTCTAACTCATCCTTTAGTTCGAGCACGCTTAACTTTTTTGTTCTTTCTAAACAAGCTTCGGATGTAGTCACACTATGCCTTGTTGATAGTACTATCCTATCAATTATATTAACCCTTGAGTCATGATGCCACACGAGTTTTTATTTTTTGATTCCAAAAAATTAGTTAAGTAAACATAAATGAGTAAATAATAATCTTGAATTAAAATAACAATAAAATGATTTTTTTGCCTTTTTCCATTTAATATGGAATAATTCATATCTATAAATCCATAAATCAGAATTTAACAAATAATATGTCTAAATCTATCTGAAAAATTAGAGAAATCCAAATATAACATCCATATCATCTTTTGTATCATGCATCATGTCTTTTAATAGTGCACTGCAAGGTTTTCCAAATAAAATTCATCTAATAGTGTCCAAATCTTTAAAAAGTCATATAAAATCCCTTCTGAATTTGAGGAATCCAAAATATCGGTAAATGACCGATTTTCAAAAAACTTTTTGATCAGAGGTCATATGCAAAAGTTAGGGACATTTTACCAAGACATGAAGTTTTATTTCAAAAAATGGCGAAATTCGTGTTTTTATTTTTCCTATGAACTAAATCACATTATATAACTACGTCCCAAAGGATTTTCAATTTCAATTTTTCATTTTCTTTTAGGTACTCTAAGAATGAAAAGGCAATCCATGGCGGGAGGGGGAGGGGTAGTTATGCCTATGTAAAAATGAAAAGTAAAAAAGGCATGTGTTGACCATCAAGCCGTCAGCATAGGTGTGAAGTTGTCGCTTCTCCATCACAACAAAGTCTTCCAGGGCCACATGTTGTCCCCTAGGCTGACGGCCTTCTTACGCCGACCGGCCAGCCGGATGCTGCGCCAACGCCCCATCTACGTCGACGGCTGCCGTCGGCCCATCGGTCCTACACCTCTGTCTAATCTGGGCTGAAAGCCTCATTGTCTAGTGCATATTGACTTGGGCTCACAATTTTCCATCTTGTAGCTACAAGACTCGGGTGGATCCAACAATGCGGGTCATGATGGATCAGAGTCTCAGGAAGAGACCATGCAGACGCCTCCTACGGGAGAAAACCCCCGACAACCCGTGTGTTCGCTCGCTCTTCTAAGTTTGTACTCTTATTCTTTTGACTTGTAGAATTTCACATAGTCATAGAGAAACTTAGTGATAGAAAATTAGCTATAGAGAAACTTAGTAATAGAAAAACTTTTCCATAGAACTCATGGGAGCCACTTGTATATATTTATATGTTTCTCTTATGATCGTGATCCTTATTCCTTGTATATTTCTATGTTTCTCTACTTGTCAAAATTTAGAGAATCTTTCCTTTGCTATGTTTCATGTCTTTGATTTCTATTTTGTATGATGTGCATGAAGGAAGGAGCTATTCGCCATTTGTTGATTACATGTGAACTTTATGCATATGGTTGGACTCAATGTGTATGGTTTGGACTCTATGTGTGGGTACATGCAACTTGTGTGAACTTGTATGAACTATATATGGATGGATTTGGAGTCAATTGTATTTTTGGACTATATATGTAGTGTTATATATGTATTTTATGCTATATTTATTGATCTAGAAACATATGTGCTATATTCTGTATTTAAATTGCATGAATAAAACGAAAATAGGCACACACACACACACACAAAATTCATTAGGCCTTTACCGTGCGCAAACACACGATAAAGAGACCTGGGTCCTATGCCGTGTGTAAGCTCACGACAAAGGTGCCACGCGACGCACACCTATGCATCCTGGGAGGGGCTGGTGACCAAATGGTCACTTTGCCACGTGCTGGCCCAAGGCACACCACGAAACTGACGACCTGAGTTGCGCGTGGCTGTCTCTGTCATGACATTGGCAGGCTAAGAACACGACAAAGAAAGAGGCACGACAAACAGAAACCCACGACAAAGAATGCAGCACGACAAAGCTAAGCGCACGGCAAAACCAAGTACCACGGCAAAGAGCAGGCACACGGCAAATCTATATGCCACGGCAATGACAGGACGCATGGCAAAGAAATGAAGCATGCCAAACGGACAGTATGGGACCCCCTGCAAGACACACGACAAAGGTTTGTAACAGAAAAGGCTGGGTTGGGCCCACTGTCATGGCGCCGTCTCGCTTGGGGCTGCGTCAAGTCCCTTTTTCTACACCGTGCATGGCTGTGCGGCGCATGGCAATGGCTCTGCCGTGCTCGTTTGGAGAAGCACATGGCAAAAATAGCTTTACCGTCGCATTATTTGTCGTGCGAACTTTGTCGTGTAGTTATACATGACAAAGGTTTTACCGTGCCTTTTCGAGGCTTTGCCATGTTCCATATGTGACATGGCAAAACATAAAATTCCGGTAGGAGTGGTACTAAATATGGAGCAAACCTTGCATAAATAAACCAAATCAATTCAATCAAACATGAAAAATTCTATAGTACAATTTCTGTCTGACGGGCTATCCGGTGACGTTCATTCCATTGACCTCACGTTTCAATGGTTGGATCTGATAGGCCATACAGAAATTGGACGTATTGGGTCGTTCACATAGCAGCGTTCATCAATTCAATATATTCTACTCCTTCCGTTTCAAATTAAGGTTTATATTTTTTTCAAAAGTCAAACTATATAAAGTTTGACCACGTTTTTTTTAAAAAATATTAATATTTACAACATGAAATCCATACCGTTTGATATATCATGAAACATAGTTTCACATGATATCTATATAATATCATAGTTTTTTATATTCTTTTTTAAAAGTTTGGTCAAACTTTTCATAGCTTGACTTTTTAGAAAAATATAAGCCTTAAGCTTTGGAACGGAGATAGTATGAAGGAAGGAAATATGCCCACAAGAACTTAATTTTAGACTCTTGTGCTAAGAGCATCTCCACTCGTTGGTTGTTTTTAGACCGAAATCCGGATCAAAATATGGCCGAAAGAAACATGTTTTCGGTCTGGGAACGACGAGTTTTCCACTCGCGTTCCCAGGCCGACTTCCCAGGACGTCTTTTTCCGTCTAAATTCGGTTCAAATTCGACCAATTTTTGGCATAGTTCGGCATAATATAAATACAGAGCAATATTCGGCAAAGTTCGGCATAAATTTAAATATAGTTTGACGTAAAATTAAAATAGTTCGGCATACAATAATAATACAATATATTTTGGCCTAGTTCAGCTAGTTCATGCTCGACATCTACGTGTTGCCCCTGCATATCCATATGTGCTCAACTAGATCATCCTGCAGTTGTTGATGCACTACCAGATCTCGAATCTTTTGACGCATGGTGATGAAGGTAGTCTAGGTTGGAGACACCTGGTGATCAGGCTCGGCAAGAGGTCCCTGTCTGTAGTATGGCTCATTCTGCTCGACCAAACTTATTGGATCCTTTCTCTCATCCTCAATGATCATGTTGTGCAAAATCACATAACAGTTCATCACTTCCCACATGTGATCTTTCAACCAGGTCATAGCAGGGAACCGGATAACTGCAAACCTCTGTTGGAGCACACCAAATGCTCGCTCCATATCCTTTCTGCAAGCTTCCTAGAGTATCACAGTGCAACCTCCTTTGTGGTCTTTATACATTCCAAATGGACAGTTCTTCCAATACCAATGCATGCAGTTTATGCTTTCAATCATCCCAGAAAATCCTCTACTTTCATTGACTGCGAGGATCTGAGCAGTGTCTTCAGCAGTGGGTGTTCTCAAGTACTGTTTTTCAAACACCGCAATCACTGCCCTACAGAACTTGTACAACCAATCTATGGCGGTGGACTCGGCCATGCGGAGATAGTCATCGGCATTGTCACCCGACGCTCCATATGCAAGCAACCTTATCATCACTGTGCACTTCTGCAGTGAGAAAAACCCAACCATGTCGGTGCAGTCCTTCTTGCACATGAAATATGGATTGAACTCCCGAATGGCATGCACGATCTCGAGGAAGAGCTTCCGTCTCATCCTGAAACGATGTCGAAATACAGCCTCTTTATGCAGCGGCCCATCAGCGAAGTAGTCGGCGTACAACATGCAGTAGCCCGGCCCTCCATCCTCTGCCTTGACTTGCACGTCCGGCGAACCTTCGTCGAACCTCCACGCTTCGGTGTTGCCATCTGCACGTACAGTTGGGCGAGGGAGGAGAGGAATTGCATGTACTCTGCATCTTCGGCGGCAGCGGCGTTCTCCTCCTCCAGCAACACGACGAACATCTCCTCATCGTCGGAGTCCATGGCCAAATCGGAAAAACGCCGAACACTTGGCGGACGAGGTGGTGGGAGCTCGCAGTGAAGCCGAGCTACAACGAAGTTTGGGCGGCAAAAGACGACCTAGGCCCAGGGGAAAGGGGCGGCGAGCTTCGCCGGCGAAGTCATGGCGGTGGAGGTAGCTGGGGAGCTCTTCGCCGCAGTCTAGGCGAGTGGGTGTGGAGAATGAGACTGTCTCGCCGACAAGGTTGACCAATGCCCGTTTTCGCTTCGTCTGGCGTTTTTAGTGCGTTTCCAGCAACCCGGAATGGCCTGACCAAACTTGTCCCAAATCCGGACGAAACCGGGATCCTGACTGGGCAAATTTTCGGCGTCCAGACCAAAAAATCGCCCTGAGATCGGCATTCTGGAACCCGAGTGGAGATGCTCTAAGTTGAAAGGGATCTGATTTTTGTGTGAAATTTGAGTGTTGTTTCAAGTGGTATTGAACTTATATCATATCATTCAAAGATAGTTCATATATTTGGCAAAAGTATGTGCACATTTTACTACATATAAGAACGTTTCCATTTCATTTTTCCACTTTAAAGGTGGATGCACATGCCCTTCTTAATGGACCTTCGGTGCTGGGCCAATCCTACACTCTACAGTTATCCCAGAAAGGGGAATGAATCGGTTATGCTCTTGAACATGAACAAATTCATAAAGCTTAGTCTGCATTACATGCAGAGTACTCTATGCTCTACCCATATGCCATTCTCATTGTAGGAGACAGCAAAGGCACAACCAGAAACATAGTGATCTCTCAGGTCCTAACGCCTCTCAGCCTTACGACTTTCTAAGTTCCAGGTCATATATCCAAAGGTCCAAAGTAGAGGTAATAAACTTTCCCCTCCGTCCTTTCCCCTTCATTATTTTCATCTACTTTGAAAAAACTTACTAGGTTTGTAGTACTCCATGTTTGATCCAAGCTAGTATCTTTTATAACATGGTTTTGTTGGATGCGGTTGTACAATGTTTCGCTGAATGAAGGCTATAGAATGTACATCGTGGCCATGGACAGGGAGCATGTGGTTCTCATCAACGTTTTTTTTTTTTTTTTTTGGCTCTGATGCTTGAATTGATGCAGCTTCAGTATTGAGCAACAACCTGAGTTTTTTTCATTTCACGGAAACCAATAGGTGATTTACGTACTGGAAGGGGTATGGAGAAGCTTAGGCCCCTTTCTTTTTAGCTTCTTGGCCAGCTTCTTTTAGAAGCTATCCTCGACCAGCTTCTTTCAGAATCTTATTTTCAAAATTCGTTCAAACTTCTTAACTAGGAGTTTCAATGTCAATTTAAAAGTATAAACTATTTTGGCAGATGAGATTCTGGAAGAAGCTGGTTAAGGATAGCTTCTGGGAGAATCTCAGACTGACTCGCATTGTATGTTCCCTAAATTGCAATCCAGTACAGTGGCGTGGCAATCTCCATAAGCTTAAATTGCCGCATCGCTGTAATGCTTTGCCATATCTAAACCAACCGGATGATGGCTAATGAGAAAAGCACATTCTGAGTTCCTGACGTCTCTCAAGCATAAGACCAAAAGAAAAGTACTAATAGGCTCTGCATCTCTTCCTTTCCTCTCTTCTACTTCGCAGAGAGCATATTAGGTAGTAGTATCATGTTTGAACCATAGCACCTCGGATTTTTTAGCACCTCTTAACATAGTTTGATTGGATGTAGACGCACCCTGCCACTATTATAAAGGCTACAGATTACCAATCGTGGCCAAGGAGCAGGGAGCATGTGGTTTGTATTCAAGAGTGCACTTTTTCCCTTGTAAAGTTCGGATGCTTTGCATTGATGAAGCTTCGGTGCTGAGCAATGACCACATTTATCACCAAACCAAAGCGGGTCTGCCATACACCAGCTTATAAAGCTTAAGCTGCTACTCAATCTGAGTCTTATTTGCATGGAAAGCTGAATACTTTACAGCGCGCTCATTCGCGTACAAGAAAAAATGATCCTAATCGAAGCGAATAGTGTGCTGGCCGCAGAATCTTGGTATGATCATATACTGGAGTAGTGAACTATCCACAACATATCATGTCATCATTCATTTCATATTTACACATATAGAGAAGCAATCAAACTAGTATAGTAAGTAGTAAGGAGTAAACCATCTTCCAATCCCTGCCCTGATTACAGTGCAACACCCTATTGCTCCTCATGTCATAGGACAGTCACTGAGAAATCGCCTCATGTCATAGAGCTAGTTCAAGCTGAGCTAGCGCTGGCAAGACTCTGCTTCTCCCTCACTATGATCCTAGCTGTTCTCCTCGTGGCATCAGCTTTCCCCAATTTGAAGTAGGAAAAAAAACCATCATCGTCGTCAACATTTACAGTAACTCGAAACAATATATCACACCCAAAAAAAAAGTTAAGAACTACAAATATTAGGACGAAAACTAATCATAATTCGGTGCTGGGTCGGTCAGTCATTGACGACACGGCTACATCTCCCTCCACTTACACTCAGTGTGTCGAAGTTGGCCACAATATCATTGGGGTGTGGTTTTTAAATTATCACCATATGAATTGCTCGCAGGAGGTGAAGGGTATTAGGATCGCATGTGAGAAGTGTGAAAAAAAATTCAGAAACCTATGCACAAACACAAGAAGGAACAATCTAGGAGCGTCGTGAAAGCTGAAGATTTGATAGAGAATGAATTGATCATGGTAAGAAGTTCGGCCACGGGTAGATGCACACACCATCACAGAAACACATGCATAGATTTATTTTGATTTTGTTTCGTTGGCTGATCCATGTATCTACACTTTTCGATCCATGATTTGTAAACTTTAAATCTTAAAATTTGGGCAATAAAGGGGTTGTGTGCATCGCTTGATGCAGAGGCCGGGGTGATACTCCCATTTCAAAAAAAAAAATTCACAAAAACACATGCTGGCACAGCTTCCGTGCACCACAAGTATGTCATTTGCTACGGTTTGTCTACAAAACCGTATATGATATGCTTTTATTTCTTTTCCGAGAAGGTGTATCACCCCCGGCCTCTGCAATATGAGTTTAGGTGGCAGGCCAAATATGCCAGATTAGTCTGTTGACCAGGGGACACGAGATTTACCCAGGTTCAGGCCCCCGGAGGGAAAACCCTACTCCTGCTTGTCTGCTCTTTGATTACGGCGGAACCGAAGGTTACAGGTTGCGCAGATTCGATCTGGCGTGGATGCGTGTGCGAAAGTATGAGTCGAGAGATCTAGGACATGCCCTCCTGGCCTTTATATAGGTTTAGGCAGGTCCCGGGCATAGTCCTAGTCGGTTACAAGTTCTAGGGTTTTATCCCTTTGAATTTTCTATCTCCGCTAGTCTTGCTCTCCAAGGATCCGAAGGCGTCATGGGCCTTGGCCACCCGAAAATCTTCATGGGCCAGCGTATATCTGTTGTGGGCCTTCCTTGGGCTGGACCAGGTATGCTGAAGTCACGTACTCATAGGGTATAACCATGTCAGTAGCCCCCGAGTGATCAGTCGAATCGTAGATTCGGCTGAGGACTCTTCCATCCTTCGGGTACGACTATATTTTAATAGTATATATGCGTAGGGATTGTTGATGAGTGTGCCTGACTCACCCGACGGATCAGGGCCAGTTAACTGTCTTAGGACGAAACGACACGATCTTCTTCAGGTTCGGGTCCCTCAACCCGGACCTGGAACATATGCTGGCGTAATTCGACTCAGGCCGCGGAGGACTTACAGGAGTGGAATTCCAGTGATTTTAATTGGTGTACCCAACGCGTCCGTCGAGATTTTTCATCGTACCTGCTGGTACGGCTTCATACTAGCAGAGCGCAGTCAGGTGCGTTGCCAGGTCATCAGGTGATATCTGTAGGTCTTATCTTTGTGTCACAGACACAGCATCCGAATGTTTGTCACCGCGGAGGTGCTTCGGGTGGCCAAGGAGATTGTCGCTCACTTAGCATTTTGTTGGGGCAGAGTTGCCAAAAAGTTTTTGCGTGCTGATCCGGAAGATCGCAGTCGAAGATTTCATAGGGTGCGCGACCAGCGCTCCCTATGGGAGTAGCCCCCAAGTGTCTGTTCGAGTCGTAGACTCGAACGGAGACTTCAGTTCAAGCATTGTTTCAGTTGTTAACTCCGCAGGACTCGAAAATTTTTCGGATGCTTAAATCCATCCTTCCTATGGGAGTAGCCCTCGAGTCCGTAGTGGAGTCCTAGACTCGACGTAGGACTCAGAGAAGTAATTTTATCCTCATTTGTCTATCGGGTGCGCGGCCAGCGCTCCTGATAGGAGTAGCCCCCGAGTATTTAATCGAATTGTAGATTCGAGTGAGTACTCTTAGCTGTGCAGCCGAAGTTGGTGCTAGTATAGCTTTTGATGACGTCAGTGCTGATGATCGATGACCTCAAGCGTCTGCTACGCCAGAGATGAATTGACTGGACGAAGTGTGGGTCTCACTTCCTGACTTTGAATTGACTGGTCACGCGCGGCGTGGAGATGATTACGGCGTCTCCTCGATTTCCGCGCGTAGTGGGCGGCGTGGTAACGACGGTTCGTTGTGATGCTGACACGTGTACGGCCAGATCTACCGTTGGCATTAGGTCTTCTCGATGGACGGCCAGCGTGCGTCGTCTTCGCTGTTATAATCGTTGGTGAAATCGTAGTTTGTTTTTCACCGCACCAGTTCATCTGTTCACTGCCTCCTTGTTCTTGAGCGATTCTTGCTGCGCGCTGAGAGTTTCTTCCACATTTCCTTCGTTCTTTCTTCGTTGGCAACGCCACCACCGCCGTAGCGCCATGGGGAAAGAGAAGAAGTCTTCATCTCCGGTTGGGACCAGCGCCGCCGGAGGCAAGAAGGGCACCACCGCTGCTCGTGTCACCGATGGTGGCTGGCGGCGATCAGAGACGCGGGAGAGCGATCTCCGCAAACTGCGTGAGCGGGGCCTGATCCCGCAAGATACGATGGCCGTGAGACTTCCTGGCAATGAGGTAATCCCCCGTCCCCCATCTGGGTACCGGGTCATGTTTGTTGCCTTCGTGATTCGCGGGTTTTCTTTTCCGGTCCACGACTTCCTCCGTGGGCTGCTCTTCTTCTATGGGGTTCAACTCCATCATCTGTCTCCCAACTCTCTTCTCCACGTTGCGTGTTTTATCACATTGTGCGAGTGTTGGCTTGGCATTGAGCCGCACTTTGGCCTCTTCCGGAAGCTTTATTCCGTGAAGAGGCAGTCTGGTTCGGATGGTGTGTATCCCATTGGGGGTTTCATCATCTCCCTCAGTCCCAATGTGCAATTCTTTTCCTTTTCCATGTCCGAATCTGTCCAGTACTGGCGGAGGCGATGGTTTTACATCCGCGACTCCGTTTTGCCCGGGCAAGATTTTGGTCTTGTTCCCTTTGACCCCTCCCAAGAGATTGAGAAGAAAAGGTCGTGGAAAAACCAGATCTTAGACGGTGAGGTGGCGGAGATAGAGGCCCTTTACCGTCGGGTGGAGGATCTCCAACTGATTCCTGAGAAGGAGGTGAACGGCGTGGACATCATCCGGACGTTTCTTGAGCGTCGGATGCAACCTCTCCAAGCGAGGGCGCACCCGATGTTTCTTTATTCTGGGCGCCGTGATCCGACGAGGGTTTCGAGTGAGAAAATCTCCGAGGGGAATCTTGACAAGGATCTTCGCGTGCTGCTGAAGTTCAAGGCCGGAGAAGAAATCCCGGGGAAGTCGCTGACTCCTCCCTTTTCTTCGACGTTGGTCGTGCCGAAGGTGTAGATTTGTGCACGTAGTGCTCCCCCTTTTTTTGTTGAGTGTGTGTTTGCTTCCTTTGTTTGCTAACAAAGTTCGTTCTCATCTTGTAGATCTTCAAAGTGCCGGGCATGGTACCACCATTGCCCGAAAGGTATCCGAATGCCCCGGATAATGAAGTGGTTGATTCCGTGTCCGAGCTTCCTTCGGCGCGATCTCTGGCGGAGGATGCCGACGAGTCGAGTGAGGACCATACGCGCAAGCGATCACGGAGATCGAGCGAGTCTTCGGATGCCTCAACTCCTCCAACTCCCAGAAATCCTTTGGGCCTTGATCGTCATAGTGATGGTCATGGAGGTTCTTCCTCTCCCCTTCCTGCTATTCCTGTGCGAGTTGTTGCTCCGCACCCGCCAGCAAAGCGGAAGAAGGAAGAAAAGAAGGAGGAGAAGAAGGAAGAGAAGAAAGAGGAGAAGAGGGCCCGAAGGGCTTCTCCTATCTTCGACCTGAGCGCATTGGGCTCGTAAGTTTTCTTGTTGTACTGTTGTCCTTTTCCCTTCATGATTTTTTTGCACTTGTGTTGATTGGTTTGTATGCAGGCAATCCTCCGACGGCTCTAGTGATGGTGCGCGGGAGATGATGGGGGAGTCGAACATTGCGTCGCCTCCTCCTCAGACGGTGGCGACTTCGGGTGGCGCCGCTCCAGATCCTCCTGTGCGGGAGGGGCTGGTGGTTGCGCCTCAGAATTTCGCAGGCGGGCCTTCGGGGTCGCCATCGGAGCATGTAAGTTTTTCTGCTTCATGTCACGGGGGGAAGCCCCCGAGTGTCTTCGTGTGCTGATGTTGTTTTTGCTTCTTTGTGTTGGGCGTATCCCCCAAGTCATGTTCTTACTGCTATTGCCTTTTTCTGCATCCTTTTGTCCAAGAGGCCAAGCGGCTGGTGGAGGAACGCCTGACGCTAGAGGCGAAACTGCGGCAGCTTCAAGGTATTCGTCTGCCTTTTAGTACCTCTATTGTTTATCCTGTCCTGTTCTTTGACACTTGCTTGTCTTAAATGCAGAGGAGCATAACGACTCTCTCCGTGAGGTCGACGCTCTTAAAAAGAGCCTTGGCCAATCGGAGCAGAAAGCCGAAGCCGCCGTTGGCGCAAAAGAGCGCCTTGAGCTAGAGTTGTCGAAGGCAGCCGAAGCGAAGGAGCGTCTGCAGCAGGAGGCCGCAGATCATGAGGAGCAGCTGGCCACCATTGCGGCTGCTCGTGAAAGAGGGGTGGCGGCGAAGCTCATGGCTGCTGCCAAGGCTATTTCGGGTGAGTGCTGGATTTTTGTACTTGTTTCTTTTTCTATGGGTCTTCTTCTATGCTGCCTTTCTTCATGCTTTTCTTCATTTTTGTCTCAGATGCCGCAGGCATCGAGTTCGACCGCGGTGCTCTGGAGCACGGGAGTGCTCTGGATGATACCACTGTGGCGGTCGAAGACCGCTGCGGCACCATCGTCAACTCCCTTGCCAAGGCGAAAGAGGTCCTTGGTCGCTTCTACCAGGAGCTCTTCCCGAAGGGCGCGGCCCTTGAAGATGTGGATGCCCTGCCAGAGGCTCTGTCAGCCGAAGCGTCTGCGGCGTACAAGCGCAAGCAGAAGGGCATCGGCGCGTCCGTCGGGCTGGCGATGGCCATGGCGGCTGGAGCGGAGCTGAAGTTGCCCCAGATCACCTCTCGGATGCCGACGGCTGCGGATGGATCCGAGGTAGCCTTCGCTGCCTACTCCGCTCGCTGCAGACGATATGGGCCCAAGCTCATTGACTTGCTGTCTGAGTACGCACTGCTGCAGCAAGGCGAGGCCAAAGCTAGGCAGTCTGGCTCCGAGGCGACTCAGTGTCCTGCTTCTTAGGCATAGTAGACGTAGGGTAGTGTGTAGTCTACTTTTGGTGTAAATATCTTGAGGAGTATCTTCTTTGTGCCACGTAGTGGCTTTATATATTCAATGAATTTTCTCTGAGTTGTGCTCCATCCTTGGCTGAATGTCTGTGTTCCTTTCTTTTGCTGTCGTGCTAGGTTCCTTCGGGTGCTGACCCTGTTGACGCCCCATCCGCAACGCAGTTGCATCCATCCTTGGATGACTCCTCGCAGCTTACTTTCCTTTGGGATCGTGTGCGCAGTCTAGAGAGGGAGTTGCTCGGGCTACGTGGTCATGCCGACGTTTGGAAATCCAAGGCGGATCGTGGCGCAGCCAGAGAGGAGTACTTGATGGCGGAGCTGGGTCGGCTGTCCGAGCAATTGCAGTGTAAGTTGATCCTTCTGTCGGGCTGTAGCTCAGTTCTTCGGATGAGCCTGCTGGCCTTATTCTTGTCTTGTGCGGTTGTCGCAGGTGCGAATCTTGCTCCGAGGGAAGAAAAAGAGCGTGTCGCTGTTCGGGTCAACTGCTTGACTCAACAGGACATGGAGGCCGGTGGCTTCTTCTGGATGGATCGCGATCGCGCCATGGTTCTGGCAACGGTGCAGGATCGTGTTTATCAAGTTTCGCGGGTGCTCCGCCAGGTGCAGACATCACTTTCCTCGGTGTTGCACGTCATGTTTCCTTTGGATGCCGTGCCGACGACCCTTGCAGGTCTTCTGTCGAGGTTTCGGAGTGCCAGCAATGTCAAGGAGCTGGTGCGGCAGCAGCTCGTCGCAGGAGTGAAGGCTGCCTTGTCGCTTGTGAAGGTGCACCGCCCTGACGTAGATTTGGCTGCTATGGCGGCTGGGCCACCTCTTCGACCGGATGGTGGCGAGTGGAACATGCGTCCGCATTACGCGGCTGTAAGGCAGTATGCCGAACAGATTGTAGATTTGTTTGAGCAGCGTGCTCAGGTTATTCTTTAGAATAGGTAGGACCTGAAAATAAACAGATAGATGTAAAATTTGTATATTTCGGCTGAGCGTTTTGTGCCCTTTTTTGTAAAGGTTTGCTTATTTGTGAGCACGCAGTGCTTTGATTGGGTACGTGTCCTTTTCGTTTGCCTGACGTGGTCAGCTACTCAGGTGTACACGTTTGGTCCTCAGTCAATGAAATCGTGAGGTGGGGGGAGCCCCCGAGTGCGTTTGTAGCATGTAATAACGTTACAGAAAAATAGTCAACCGAAGGTTGGAGCGAGACACTTAGCTTTATTTATATCGTAATGGAGGAGGTACATGGTTCGGCTGAGTAGCCTTGGCTGTAAGCCTTATTGAAAGTAAAAGGGGGTAGGTTGCTACGGGTAGAATCGTCGCAGATGCGAGATGTTCCATGGGTTGGAGTATGCGACTCCAGACTCCACGTGCTTGAGGCGATAGGCTCCACCTGGGATGACTTCGGTGATGACATAGGGTCCTTCCCATGGTGACTCGAATTTATTCGGTCTCTTTTGCTTGAGTCGTAAGACGAGGTCTCCTTCGACGAAGGACCTTGGGCGCAGCCGGCGGCTGTGGTAGTTGCGGAGACTTTGCTGGTACACCGCTGATCTAGCTGCTGCTATATCCCGTGCTTCGTCGAGTGTGTCGACGGCATCTTCGAGTGCAGCCGTGGATTCGGCTTCGCTGTAAGCGACGACTCGTGGAGCCTGGTGGCGTACTTCGGCTGGTAGCACGGCCTCAGCTCCGTGCACCATGAAGAACGGTGTGTAGCCGGTGGAGCTGTTTGGCGTAGTCTGTAAGCTCCACAGGACAGACGGTAGCTCTTTCGTCCAGTTTCCAGCTTTGTGCTCGAGTAAGCTCATGAGGCGCTTCTTGATGCCGGCGCCGATTAGACCGTTGGCCTTTTCCACTTGCCCGTTTGTTTGCGGGTGTGCCACTGAGGCATACGTGATGTTGATCCCGAGGCCTTTGCAGAAGTCCTGGAATTCTTCGGAGATGAAGTTCGATCCGTTGTCGGTGATGATGCTGTGCGGCACGCCGAACCTGTAGACAATGGATTCGAAGAATTTGACGGCGGTTTTGCCCTTATGGTTGGTGACTGGCATGGCCTCGATCCACTTGGTGAATTTGTCGACTGCGACCAGGAGGAAGACGTGTCCCCCTTTCGAGGACTTTGGCAGTTTGCCGATCATGTCGAGGCCCCATTGAGCAAAAGGCCAAGCTATGGGTATGGGTCTAAGTTCGGACCCAGGTGCGTGGGTTTGTCGGCGAACCGTTGACACCCGTTGCATCTTCGGACGATGTCCTTTCGTCTCTCATGGCCGTTGGCCAGTAGAATCCTGCTCGTAGAGCTTTGGCGACAAGGGAGCGGCTGCCTGCGTGGTGGCCGCAGATGCCCTCATGGATGTCTTGGAGTATGGCCTTGCCGTCGTCGATGGTGACGCACCGTTGTAGTACACCCATAATGCTGCGTTTGTACAGTTCGCCATTGATGATGGTGAAGGCTTTTGACCGACGAGATATGCGCCGGTGTAACACCCCGGTTCTGAAAAGACCGTGGCTTCTATGTGACATGCCAATCCCTGGATCGGTTCATTGGCCCACAATAGAATAACATGAATAACATAGCAAAATATCCGTGTATCATAAGTAACGAAGATCCAGAGTACCATTATTACAATAAAAGCTTAGCCCAAAGCTAGCTCAAATTATTCAGGTAGCAACATAAACAAAGTAAATCCTCCATTCTTCAAATTGCCCACAAGTGAACAAGTGTCGAGTGGAGTACCGTGGCCTATATCGATTACTCAGAATCGGAATATCCTGCAACATGAAACGTAGCATCCCCGAAGGGTCAATACATGGAATGTATGGCAAGTAGAGCTAGTAAATGGAGACAATAGTACTAACATCTACATGCATATTTGGCAAGTGGAGCTGTGTCTGGCTTGCATTTGCAAATACCTTTGTCCTACTTTCATAAACAGTTTTTGATTTTCTTTGAAAAGATCCCAATTAAGTTAACCCAAGAATATTAAAACAATTATGAAATTGGAATGAGCGAGAAACATGTCATGGAATCAATATCAAGCAACTCAGTTGTCCATAATCGGGGACACGGCTAATCGATTAGATTTATACACCCTGCAGAGGTTAGTACACTTTACCCATGTGACTTGGCCAGCCCAGCTCGTGCCATCACTCTCATTTTGGGTGATGATAGGGAGAAGTCCAAGAAGAGACCGTTCGGGAAGTAGCTCCCCAATCCCGACGTGCACCGGTCCAACCTACCAAAATTCTACATCTCTGGATACGCGGGTTCGGGTCACCACAACCTACTAAGTCCAACCAATCGCCCATTCCATTATTGGCACATGGTTGTACACGTAAGCTACACAATAAAGAAGCCAATCCATTTCTCTCGATACCTGGGTGCCTTTCCGCAATGAAACCACCAAAAATTATCAATACCATCACACCCAGGAGATTCATTGATTAAGTTGTTTTAGTTTTTGCAAAACAACTCATTTAGAGACAACTTTCGGTGATGTAACCCAGCCCTCGTTCAACACAGCATGGCTAAGCACATCTACCAACGGTGGTTCATCTACAAGGAAAGCCCTACCACATAATAGGACATAGCATAGCGATAGTATCATCCTACACATGCATCTACAAAATACACGACAATGCATTGAAAATAGTAGGACGATATCATTAACAAAGTAGCATCTACTTGCCTTGGTTGTAGCGGTCGGAAAAACAATCCACACACGAGCAAACGTTGCACTCGTCACAATCTACACGATACAATTGCAATCATAAACAAACAATCCACAAGCATATGCAACAAATATGATGCATGAAGGTATGCAAGGCAAGTGAATTGGTGCTACAGCTGCACCACATAATCCTATTCAATAATACTACTGATTGCATGCATGGAAAATAGTTTTAGCGCAAGGAAAACTATTATTTAAATTATAGCGCTCAAAACTAGAGCTAGAACTCAAATAATTCACTACCAGTAGTATACTGTTTGTAAAATCTTGGAAAAATTCTACCGCATAGGAATCGCTGATTGGAAACAGTACCAATTGGAATTACTCAAAAAGGAATTATAAAACTCCCCGAGTAATTAAAACACTGCAGAAAGCCATTAGACAGTTTCTGCAGAAGTTTTTACTGTAAGCCTATCTTTTTAATTCACGATGAGATTCCCCTCGTTACACTGAATCCAGGGACATATCATACGCGATTTTTGGAGCTACGGATCTTTTTCTATGAATTTATTACTCCGAAAAGGCCACTAACTAGTTTGATTAAACTGTACTAAACCTTGCTGCAAAAGTCTGAACCAAAGGTGCAGCAAGATTCTACACGACTCACTGAATCTACACATATTTTATTTGCAATTTTTGGCCAAGCGGTTTAATTTCTACGCAATTGACAAGTTTCTACCAAATCTGTCAACTAAAACGATTAACGAAATTAACCAGTCAACTATGTCTGTTGACTGGTCAACACGTCCGCTGACTGGGCGTCTGACTATTCAACGCCTGAGTCTGACCGGTCAACGGTTGATCTGAACCACTGATCTGAGATCTAACGGTGGCTGCAGGCTTACCGAGAACGAACGGCGAAACGGACGGCGGCGAGTTCCGGACGGCGCGGCGATCGATTCTGGCGACGGTGTTACCTGCGCGGTAGGGGAAACAATCAGCGCGTAGTACGGGGCGGTCAACAACACGGCGACAGCGCGTGCGGCGGCGATGGTGACGGCACGGCACGGACGAGCGGCGCAACGCAAGACGCGCGAGGCGACACACGTGCGTGCGTGTGTGTGCGCGTGGGCAGGCGTGCGCGCGAGGGCGCGCTAGCGCGCAGCAGCGAGGCAGCGCAGCAGCAGCAGGCGGCGGCGGCCAGGCGCGGCAGCAGCGTAGCGGCAGATGGCGGCGAGGCGCGCGGCTCGGCGGCGAGGCGAGCGGAGGCGGAAGCGGCGCGGGGTGTGGGGCGCTGGTGGCGGGGCATGCGGCATGCGGCGGTGCAGGCGCTGCAGCGCAGCGCGGCGGCGGGAGGCGGGGCGTGGCGCTGGCGGCGGTTGGCCGCTGGCGCGCGGCGGCGGGGAAGAGGTGGCGCGGCAGCGGGAGGCGGGGTACCTGGCTGGCGGCGGGGGAGAAGGGCGACGGCGGCGGAGCCCTGGCGACCGACGGCGGCGTGGAGGCGGCGATCGCGGGGTAGGAGGCGGCACGCGGGGTGCTGTTCCCGAGATCGCGGGCGCGGTTATCGAGGCGGGCAGGTGGCGGCTGCCCCTTTTGTGGGCCCCCACGCGGGTCCTAGTCCGATTCGGAACGCGGTTAGACGCGAACTCAGAAAAAATCGGCCCGATTTTCGGCCCGTTTTTCCGACTTTTAATAAAACAGCGATAACTTTTCCGTACGAGCTCCGAATCGAGCGATTCTTGCTCCTACGGTTTTGTAAAATCGAGGGGAACAATCTAGGGCCAAGAGTTGGGCGAAAACACTAGGCTACAAGGGTGGACAACGCTAGTCCTACTAAAGCCTCCCGCAGGAGCCTCGTAGCAAAATAGAATAGGGATTTGAAAATAGCATTTCGCCGATTCTTTTCAATCGACGGTTTTGCATGGAAAAGTATGATGCGATGATATGAATGATATGCAAAACCAAATCTAAAATTTGGGATGTGACAAGACTAACCCCCTTAAGATGAATCTCGTCCTCGAGATTCGGCGCGGCTAGCAAATAGGTGTGGGTAGTCCTCTCGGATGTCATCCTCACGCTCCCAAGTGGCTTCCTCTTCAGTGTGGTGGCTCCACTGCACCTTGAAAAACCTGATCGTCTTGGTACGGGTAGTCCTCTCCGCTGTCTCCAGAATCTTGACCGGTTTCTCCTCATAGGTCAAGTCGTTCTCAAGCTGAACCTCCTCTAGCGGTACAGTGTCTCTCAATGGTGTATCCACCATCTCCGGATGGCACTTCTTCAGCTGGGATACGTGGAACACGTTGTGAATAGCGGACAGAGCCTCTGGCAACTCCAACTGATAAGCAACTTCTCCTTTGCGTGCTAAGACCCGATACGGTCCAATAAATCGAGGTGCCAGCTTACCCTTAATTCCAAATCTCTTGATTCCACGAAGTGGCGACACTCTGAGGTATGCTCTATCACCTATCTCATACACCACTTCCTTGCGCTTGGCGTCAGCGTAGCTCTTCTGCCTTGATTGTGCTACCTTCAGCCTGTCCCTAATCAAGGCGACCTTCTCCTCAGCGTCCTTGATCAAATCGGGTCCAAACAACTGACGTTCTCCTACCCCATCCCATAGCAATGGTGTTCGGCACCGTTTCCCATACAGTACGTCAAACGGTGACGTCTTGATGCTGGTTTGATAGTTGTTGTTGTAGGAAAACTCAGCATACGGCAAATTCTCATCCCAACTAGAGCCATGAGCCAAAGCGCAAGCTCTCAACATGTCCTCCAAAATCTGATTCACCCTCTCGGTCTGTCCATCAGTCTGCGGGTGAAATGCTGTGCTAAACTCCAATCTAGTACCGAGTGACTCGTGCAGCTGGCGCCAGAAGTGTGAGGTAAATTGGGTGCCTCTATCAGATACGATACTCTTGGGAACCCCATGTAGGCACACAATTCTGTCCATGTAGATCTTGGCCAACTTTGCACTCGTATAGGTCGTCTTCACCGGTATAAAGTGGGCTACCTTGGTTAAATGGTCGACCACTACCCAAATAGAGTCATATCCTGACCTGGTCCTGGGCAATCCTGTGATAAAGTCCATTCCCACTCTATCCCACTTCCAATCCGACACGGGCAATGGCTGTAGAAGTCCTGCTAGTTTCTGGTGTTCCGCCTTCACTCGGCTACATACATCACATAGGGCAATATGCTTGGCGATATCTCCCTTCATGTTGTTCCACCAAAATCTGCTCTTCAAATCCATATACATCTTTGTGTTGCCCGGATGTATGGAGTATGGCGAGTTATGAGCCTCCTGCAGAATCAACTCCCTTATCTCCGGGTCGATGGGCACACACAAACGATCTCCATACCACAAGGTACCATGCTCATCCTCGCGAATATCCTTTTCCCGATTCTGCTTCATCTTTTCCTTTATCTCCTCTATTTCCTTGTCTCCTATCTGAGCCTTTATGATCCTGTCCTGTAGCGTCGGTTGGACTTCCATTGTAGCTAGGTATCCTTCAGATACTACCTCCAGTCTAAGGTCCTTGAATTGCTTGCACAAATCCTCAGGCAATTCACCAATTGTCAATCCATTGGCATAAACCTTCCGGCTCAGAGCATCAACTACTACATTGGCTTTTCCTGGGTGGTATTGTAGATTCATATCATAATCCTTGATAAGTTCCAACCATCTCCTTTGCCTCATGTTCAGTTCTTTCTGTGTAAATATGTATTTCAGGCTCTTGTGGTCGGTGTACACATCACAATGTTTTCCCATTAAGTAATGCCTCCATACCTTGAGCGCATGAACCACTGACACTAACTCCAAGTCGTGTGTGGGGTAATTCCGCTCATGGTGCTTGAGTTGTCGCGAGGCATATGACACCACTCTCCCATCTTGCATCAGCACACTCCCAAGTACCTGTCGAGAAGCATCACAGTACACTTGGAAATCCTTCTGAAGATCTGGTAAACACAGAACAGGCGCGGTCACTAGTCGACGCTTTAGTTCCTAAAAGCTGGCTTCACATACGTCTGACCATTCAAACTTCCTCTCCTTCTTCAGAAGTTCCGTCATCGGCTTAGCAATCTTGGAAAAGTTTTCAATGAATCTTCTGTAGTATCCAGCAAGTCCTAGAAAGCTTCGAATCTCTCCCGCATTCTTGGGTGCTTCCCACTCAGTTACTGCAGTCACTTTGCTTGGATCAACAACGACTCCTTCTCCTGACACTACGTGTCCAAGAAACCCAATGGTGTTAAGCCAGAATTCACACTTGCAGAATTTGGCATACAGCTTGTGTTCCCTCAGTTTCTCCATAATCAGTCGCAGATGTTTCTCATGCTCAGCATCATCCTTGAAATATATCAGTATGTCATCTATAAACACCACCACGAACTTGTCCAAATACTCCATAAATACCTTGTTCATCATGGTCATGAAATATGCCGGGGCATTCGTTAGTCCAAAAGACATAACCGTATACTCATATAAACCATACCTAGTGGTGAAGGCGGTTTTTGGTACGTCCTCCTCCCGTATCTTCAATTGGAAGTAGCCTGATCGCAGATCAATCTTGCTGAACACCTTCACTCCTTCCAGTTGATCAAACAAATCATTTATGTTCGGCAGAGGGTATTTGTTCTTGATGGTCACTTCATTCAGCGAGCGGTAGTCCACCACTAATCTCTTGGTGCTGTCTTTCTTCTCCACAAACAGAACAGGTGCACCCCATGACGACGAACTAGGCTGAATGAATCCCTTGTCCAACTGTTCTTTTAGCTGCTTCTTCAATTCCTTCAGCTCATCCACATCCATCTTATATGGTCTCTTTGCTATAGGTCCTGTTCCCGGCATCAGGTCGATAAGAAACTCTACTTCCCTGTCAGGTGGCATCCCTGGCAGCTCTTCTGGAAACACGTCGGGGTAATCCCTAATCACTGGCACAGTATCCATGCTAACCCCCTTAAGAGAATTCAACTTACACCTTCCTGGTCGTACGGCTGACTTGAATCTAATCCTCTTACCATCCGGGGTTTTGAGTGAAACAGCTCGTTGTGCACAATCTATGTGTCCCCCATGCATAGACATCCAATCCATACCCAGAATAACGTCTAATCCCTGTGATTCCAACACTACCAAATGTGCACTGAAGTTGTGTGTCCCAATCCTCACAGTTAAATTGCGGCATCCCGCGCTAGCTATCATATCTCCTCTAGGTGAACTCACTCTAATAGACCTTTTCATAGACTCAGTAGGTAGCTTATACTTATCCACAAATGCCCTCGATATGAATGAATGCGATGCACCAGTATCGAAAAGTATAAGTGCTGGGTAAGTGTTGATTGGAAACTTACCAATCACAAGGTCAGGCTCATCTGGAATCTCCTCCACATTCATGTGGTTCACTGTGGCCTTCTCGTTGTTGGTTGGCTTCGGTCCCTTCCTCTCCGGACAGTTGTCAGCATAGTGTCCCTTCTGCTTACACTTGAAGCACGTCACCTCACTCAGATCCTTCTTCACAAAGTTGCGATCACGGTTGCGGTCATGTCCACCGTGTCCTCCAGAGTGGTGAGAGTGTCCTCCCTTGTGGCTATGGTGGCTGCTCCTATGGTTGTCATGACGATGCCCATCGCCTCCATGGTGGTGGCGGTCATGGCTCCCATGGTCACTCCCTCCATGCTTGGAGTATCCATCATATGAGGTGCGAGACTTGTGATGTGAACCAGAGTGGTGATTGTTGCTCTTCCTCTTGCGGTTTTCCACCTGTTTGTGCTTCCCTTCCAAGATCCTGGCCTTGTCCATAAGCTCCTGGAAAGTGGGGCAATAAACCACCAGTAGCTGTACTGAAAACTCATCACTGAGGCCATCCAGGAATCTCTCCCTCCTTTTCGCATCAGTGTCAACATCCTCAGGTGCATAACGAGACAGGTTGTTGAACTCCTCAATGTACTCAGCCACGGTGCGATTGGTTTGGCGCAAGTTGCGGAACTCCTTCCTCTTCAGGCTCAGAACTCCTGAAGACACGTGGTTAGTCCTCAAACATTGCCCATGTCACAGTATCCAGCGGGTGGGTGATCTGAAAAGTGTCCCACCAAGAAGCGGTTGGTCCCTCCAGTAAGTGAGCGGCAAACCTCACCTTCTCAGCATCAGTGCATCCAACAGTTACTAGATCCTTGTTGACTGAATGCAACCAGTCGAGAGCAACCATCGGCTTCGTTGCAGTAGAGAACTTAGCTGGCCTTAGCCTCAGAAATCTGGTGAGAGCATCTCCCTGAGGCTGATTGTTTCCATTGTTGTTGTTGTTCTGAGATGCCATGAACTAAGTCATTACTTGGGTCAGCTATGCCTGAGCTGCCATGAGTTGCTCCAACTCAGTGGGTTGACGGCGGGGAGGCATCTGCGGTTCAACACAGGTAAGTTTAGAAAGAATCAACTACGATAATAGGATTCTACCCATGCATATGATCAAACAACAACAAACAATAGCAGACAATCACAAGCAAGCAACACATCAACAAACAAGTGATCCAGCAATATCCCAGGGGTTATCCTAGCAGTATATACCTACTGAAATAATTTTACAAGAGTTGGCAATGGTTAACTGAATAGTTGATCAACTAAACAACAAAAACAGCAATCTGCCAGAACAGTCCAGCAGCGTTCACGAATTTTTCCGCCTGACTTAAACTCGTCAGAAAATTTAGCTGATTTTTTCACATACAGTACAGAGAGTTTCGCATCAGCCCAATTTTTTTCAGATTTTTCCGAGTTACCAGAAAAATATGAAAAATCGTACAGTACTGCTGTATCAGCAGAAAAACTGCAGCGAAAATAACACAGATGTTAACCAAACTTGCCATAACTCTTTCATAAAATTCACACAAATAATTCCTGGGATATTGGAGTACACAAATAAGCAACTAATCACTCTTAAACTAACATGAACTAAGCTTCACAACGATCGAGACTAATCCTAACGAATTTACCTAACGTGGACTAATTGGTGGACTTCTATCTACTTCTTGAAGAGGTTGCGGTAGGTCCTTGTTGTCATGCGTTGACGCTTCGGCTCGCGGTACAACCATGGCGGCGGAGTGTACACCTCTCCTGAATCATCACTTGAGATCTCAAACTCCACCTCTTCTGGATCCTCCTCTTCTTCTTCACTCTCAGCTGCAACTGCAACAGCTTCATCTCCTCCACCATCATCGTCTCCATCATCATCATCCTCGTCCTCATCATCATCATTGTTCCCACTATCATCATCATCCCCATTGTTGCCATCATCTCCATTTTCATCATCAGAGGGTGGATTCAGCTGTGCCTGGAGAGCGGCAATCTGGGCTATCATAGCTTCAATAGTTTGATCCCTTTCCTGGACGGTCCCTTGCAGCTGTTGTATGTTCTGGGTATTCTCCTGCACAGTGCCATGAAGGTGAGCTATGGTTTCATCTCTGGCTATCAGGGCGTTCTCCAGAACTCCCACAGCTTCATGCAGGGTGTCAATCTCCTGTCCTTGGACCACCATACCATTGCTAGCAAAATCTGCAATCTCCTTTATCATCATCACCTTCTCAGCTAGAGCTCCATTCTCCCTTTCCATGTCCTCTATGTGCCTCCGACGGGGCGGCATGTTGTTCCTGTCGCCCGGGGTAACCACAATGTGCCCATCTTCATCACGCCTTCCATAGTCACGGTAGGGTGAATCTGCTAGCAGTAGGTGTCGGACATTATGGCACTGGCGAGACAGAGCTTCATGCATGGCCAAGTTGATTCCAAGTCCCCAGTTGCAATATGTCTTGGTGTAGATCAGATGCACTGGGTTTGGCAAGGCGGCATCTCTGAATATGAAGGTAGTGATCTCCCATGCATCCTCTCCATATCCATAGGTGTACAGCCTTCTTCCCTTGAACATGGGCAGTGGCAATCCCAATGACTGCGAGAGCTGAGCTAACTGCTTTGCAAAGGGCCTTGGTGACTCCATGGTGGCATACTCAGTCCTGACTTCTCCCATCTATCAAGTAAAAGAGGAAAGTGTGAGAATAGCATATGTAAGAATTTACGAGGGTGAAAGGCATAAGATGAAAGACAGAGTTAATATAGGCTTTAATAAATCTATGGCTTCCTAATCCATTACTAGGTCACGATCATACAGTCGACACACGGGCTCTGATACCATCCTGTAACACCCCAGTTCTGAAAAGACCATGGCTTCTATGTGACATGCCAATCCCTGGATCGGTTCATTGGCCCACAATAGAATAAGATGAATAACATAGCAAAATATCCGTGTATCATAAGTAACGAAGATCCAGAGTACCATTATTACAATAAAAGCTTAGCCCAAAGCTAGCTCAAATTATTCAGGTAGCAACATAAACAAAGTAAATCCTCCATTCTTCAAATTGCCCACAAGTGAACAAGTTCCGAGTGGAGTATCGTGGCCTATATCGATTACTCAGAATCGGAATATCCTGCAACATGAAATGTAGCAGCCCCGAAGGGTCAATACATGGAATGTATGGCAAGTAGAGCTAGTAAATGGAGACAATAGTACTAACATCTACATGCATATTTGGCAAGTGGAGCTGTGTCTGGCTTGCATTTGCAAATACCTTTGTCCTACTTTCATAAATAGTTTTTGATTTTCTTTGAAAAGATCCCAATTAAGTTAACCCAACAATATTAAAACAATTATGAAATTGGAATGAGCGAGAAACATGTCATGGAATCAATATCAAGCAACTCAGTTGTCCATAACCGGGGACACGGCTAATCGATTAGATTTATACACCCTGCAGAGGTTAGTACACTTTACCCATGTAACTTGGCCAGCCCAGCTCGTACCATCACTCTCATTTTGGGTGATGATAGGGAGAAGTCCAAGAAGAGACCGTTCGGGAAGTAGCTCCTCAATCCCAACACGCACCGGTCCAACCTGCCAAAATTCTACATCTCTGGATACGCGGGTTCGGGTCACCACAACCTACTAAGTCCAACCAACCGCCCATTCCATTATTGGCACATGGTTGTACACGTAAGCTACACAATAAAGAAGCCAATCAATTTCTCTCGATACCTGGGTGCCTTTCCGCAATGAAACCACCAAAAATTATCAATACCATCACACCCAGGAGATTCATTGATTAAGTTGTTTTAGTTTTTGCAAAACAACTCATTTAGAAACAACTTTCGGTGATGTAACCCAGCCCTCGTTCAACACAGCATGGCTAAGCACATCTACCAACGGTGGTTCATCTACAAGGAAAGCCCTACCACATAATAGGACATAGCATAGCGATAGTATCATCCTATACATGCATCTACAAAATACACGACAATGCATTGAAAATAGTAGGAAGATATCATGAACAAAGTATCATCTACTTGCCTTGGTTGTAGCGGTCGGAAAAACAATCCACACACGAGCAAACGTTGCACTCGTCACAATCTACACGATACAATTGCAATCATAAACAAACAATCCACAAGCATATGCAACAAATATGATGCATGAAGGTATGCAAGGCAAGTGAATTGGTGCTACAGCTGCACCACATAATCCTATTCAATAATACTACTGATTGCATGCATGGAAAATAGTTTTAGCGCAAGGAAAACTATTATTTAAATTATAGCGCTCAAAACTAGAGCTAGAACTCAAATAATTCACTACCGGTAGTATACTATTTGTAAAATCTTGGAAAAATTGTACCGCATAGGCATCGCTGATTGGAAACAGTACCAATTGGAATTACTCAAAAAGGAATTATAAAACTCCCCGAGTAATTAAAACACTGCAGAAAGACACTAGACAGTTTCTGCAGAAGTTTTTACCGTAAGCCTATCTTTTTAATTCACGATGAGATTCCCCTCGTTCCACTGAATCCAGGGACATATCATACGCGATTTTTGGAGCTACGGATCTTTTTCTACGAATTTATTACTCCGAAAAGGCCACTAACTAGTTTGATTAAACTGTACTAAACCTTGCCACAAAAGTCTGAACCAAAGGTACAGCAAGATTCTACACGACTCACTGAATCTACACATATTTTATTTGCAATTTTTGGCCAAGCGGTTTAATTTCTACGCAATTTACAAGTTTCTACCAAAATCTGTTAACTAAAACGATTAACGAAATTAACCAGTCAACTGTGTCTGTTGACTGGTCAACACGTCCGCTAACTGGGCCCTGACTGGGCGTCTGGCTAGTCAACGCCTGAGTCTGACCGGTCAACGGCTGATCTGAACCACTGATCTGAGATCTAACGGCGGCTGCAGGCTTACCGAGAACGAACGGCGAAACGGACGGCAGCGAGTTCCGGACGGCGCGGCGATCGATTTCGGCGACGGTGTTACCTGCGCGGTAGGGGAAACAATCAGCGCGTAGTACGGGGCAGTCAACAACACGGCGACGGCATGTGCGGCGGCGATGGCGACGGCACGGCACGGCACGGCACGAACGAGCGACGCGACGCAAGACGCGCGAGGCGACACGCGTGCGTGCGTGTGTGTGCGCGTGGGCAGGCGTGCACGCGAGGGCGCGCTAGCGCGCAGCAACGAGGCGGCGCAGCAGCAGCAGGTAGCAGCAGCGGCGCAGCAGCAGGCGGCGGCGGCCAGGCGCGGCAGCAGCGTAGCGGCAGATGGCGGCGAGGCGCGCGGCTCGGCGGCGGGGCGAGTGGAGGGGCGAGCGGAGGCGGAAGCGGCGCGGTGTGCGGGGCGCTGGTGGCGGGGCATGCGGCAGGCGGCGGTGCAGGCGCTGCAGCACAGCGCGGCGGCGGGGCGAGCGACGCGGCGGCAGGAGGCGGGGCGTGGCGCTGGCGGCGGTTGGCCGCGGGCGCGCGGCGGCGGGGAAGAGGTGGCGCGGCAGCAGGAGGCGGGGTACCTGGCCGGCGGCGGGGGAGAAGGGCGACGGCGACGGAGCCCTGGCGGCCGGCGGCGGCGTGGAGGCGGCGATCGCGGGGTAGGAGGCGGCGCGTGGGGTGCTGTTCCCGAGATCGCGGGCGCGGTTATCGAGGCGGGCAGGTGGCGGCTGCCCCTTTTGTGGGCCCCCACGCGGGTCCTAGTCCGATTCGGAACGCGGTTAGACGCGAACTCGGAAAAAATCGGCCCGATTTTCGGGCCGTTTTTCCGACTTTTAATAAAACGGCGATAACTTTTCCGTACGAGCTCCGAATCGAGCGATTCTTGCTCCTACGGTTTTGTAAAATCGAGGGGAACAATCTAGGGCCAAGAGTTGGGCGAAACCACTAGGCTACAAGGGTGGACAACGCTAGTCCTACTAAAGCCTCCCGCAGGAGCCTCGTAGCAAAATAGAATAGGGATTTGAAAATAGCGTTTCGCCGATTCTTTTCAATCGACGGTTTTGCATAGAAAAGTATGATGCGATGATATAAATGATATGCAAAACCAAATCTAAAATTTGGGATGTGACAGCCGGGCATCTGTCGGGCTGTCAGGCAATTCTCCGTTTATCAGGAACTGGAGGTATGGACGTGTCCAGGTTGCTTCGACTGCCATGACCTGCATTAGGTTGACCATGGCAACTTCGGTATCCAGCTTTTCGGGTCCTTCATGACCTTCGGGTAGCGTAGCCCCCGAGTGTTCTGCTTCTTCGGGTGATCCCTTGGGGAATTTTTGCTTGATGGATGGCACGCAGATCTGTTCGAGGAACACACCTGGTGGCACCTTTGCGCAAGTGGAGCCGATGTTGGCGAGTCTATCGGCTTCCTCGTTGCTTTCTCTTCCGACGTGCCGAAGCTCGCAGCCGTCGAATTCTCCTTCGAGTGCATTGTAGAGCGCGCGGTACGCGATCATGTTTTCGGCGTGTGCGTCACACTAATTCATCGTCTGCTGGACGACGAGGTTGGAGTCACCGTAGATGACCAGGCGCGTTGCGTCGCATATTTTTCCCATCCTCATGCCGTGGATGAGGGCTTCGTATTCGGCTTCGTTGTTGGAGGCTCTGAATTTCATCCGAAGAACGTACTTCATCTTGTCACCTTGCGGGGAGGTCAGTATGACTCCTGCCCCTGCTCCGGCTTCGCGTTTGGAGCCGTCGAAATGCATTGTCCAAGACTGCGACATGTCTGGGGTGTCTGGCAGCTGCAGCTCCATCCAGTGCACCAGGAAGTCCGGAAGTACTTGAGATTTGATTGCGTGTCGCTTCTCGTAGACGATGTCCAAGGGTGATAGTTCGATGCCCCACAGGGCCACGCGTCCTGTGGCCTCTGGGTTATTTAGGATGTTGTTCAGGGGTGCCTCGTTGACGACCATCACCTGATGCTCCTGGAAGTAGTGGCTCAGCCGTCGAGCCGTCATGAACACGCCGTAGGCTAGCTTCTGGTAGTGCGGGTACCGCTGTTTTGTTGGTGTCAGTACCTCGCTGAGGTAGTAAATTGGGCGCTGGACCCCATGGGTCTTGCCTTCTTCGGGTCGTTCGACCACGAGTACGGTGCTGACCACTTGGTGTGTGGCTGCTATGTACAGCAGCAGGGGCTCGCGCTCCTTTGGCGTGACCAAAACGGGCGAGGTGGAGAGGAGCCGCTTGAGCCTTTCGAATGCATCGTTGGCTTCTGGTTTCCACTCGAACTTGTCTGCCTTGCGCAGCAGCTGGTAGAATGGTAGGGCCTTCTCGCCCATACGGCTGATGAACCTGCTTAATGCCGCTACTCGACCTGCGAGCTGCTGGACGCCCTTGAGGTTTTTCGGCTTCTCCATTGCCATGATGGCTCTGATTTTCTTCGGGTTCGCCTCAATCCCTCGTTGAGAGATGAAGTATCCGAGCAGCTGGCCCGAGGGGACGCCGAAGGTGCACTTTTCCGGATTGAGCTTGATCCTGTAGCGATCAAGGTTGTCGAACGTCTCGCGGAGATCGTCGATAAGTGTCCTTGCTTCCTTGGTTTTTATTACTATGTCGTCGACATAGACTTGGACGTTGCGACCAATCTGGTCTTTGAGGCAGGCCTGCATGCATCGCTGGTACGTGGCACCCGCGTTCTTTAGCCCAAAGGGCATGGTGTTGTAGCAGAATACTCCGAACGGTGTGATGAACGCTGTTTTCTCTTGATCTTCGACCTTGAGTCGAATCTGGTTATAGCCTGAGTAGGCATCGAGGAAGGAGAGTTTCTCACAACCTGCAGTCGAATCGGTGATCTAATCGATCCGAGGAAGAGGGAATTGGTCCTTTGGGAAATGTTTGTTTAGTGACGTGAAGTCTACGCACATCCGCAGGATGTCCGTGTCCTTCTTCGGGACCATCACCGTGTTTGCCAGCCACTCGCTTTCCTTGATTTCCCGGATGAAGTCTGCTGCAAGTAATCTGTTGATTTCTTTGCCGATAGCTTCGGCTCGTGGCTCCGACAGTCTTCGGATGGACTGCTTGACTGGCTTGGTGTCTGTAAAAACGTTGAGTGCGTGCTCGGCGAATTCCCTGGGAACTCCTGGCATGTCCGCAGGACACCAGGCGAAGATTTCCCAGCGCTCACGGAGGAATTCGACGAGCGCGCCTTCCTATGCGGTGCTGAGGTCATTGGCGATCAGCACCGTCTTGGAGGCGTCCGTCGGATGGACCTGCACTTTCTTGGTGTTGACGGTGGAGTCGAAGGACATGTCAGGTGCGTTCTGCCTCGTGACTGGGGGTAGCCCATTGTCCGTCACCTCGCGGAGCCTTACGAGCTCGTCTTGCATGCCGAAAGACTGGGAGATTTTGTTGAAATCCCTGTCGCATTGGTCCGATCGGGTGAAGCTCCCGTGGACTGTGATGACGCCCCTTGGTCCTGGCATCTTGAGTAGTAGGTATGCGTAGTGTGGGACGGCCAGGAATCTTGCAAATGCTACACGCCCCAAGATGGCGTGGTATTGCGACGGCCAGTCCACCACTTCGAATTCTAGGCGCTCCTGCCGAAAGTTGTCCGGCTTCCCGAAGATGACGTCGAGCCCTATTTTGCCCAGGGGGAATATGCCCTTTCCTGGGACAATGTCGTGGAACGTTGTGTCTGATTGTTGCAGGCTGCATTGCGGGATCCGCATAGCTGCTAGAGTGCTTGCGAACATTAGGTTGATGCCGCTACCGCCGTCCATGAAGACGCGACTCATCTCGAAGCCTCCGATCTGCGCCTCCAGCACCAGGGCAGCATGACCTGGGCGAGGGTTCTGGCAAGGGTGATCCGCGCGAGTGAATGTGATGCAGGACTCCGATCCGCTGAGGTACTCAGGGATTGTAGGCGGAGTTGCCACGGCCAAGTTGATTTGTCGGGTGATTTTCTTCTGCACCCTGTTGGTGGGGCGTCCCTTCTGGATCATATTTAGTGCTCCCTTTGGTGGGGGGTATGCGACCCCGACATTGTTTTGCGCTGGTGCGACTGGTTGATTTGGGCCTCCAATAGGCGGCGGTGGAGGAGCTCCGTGTGCTATTTCACCTGGCGCAGGTGCGTTTCCAAACGCAGGGGTTGGGGCTTGTTGCCTCATCTGCACCATGCCTTCGCTGAGTTTCTGGAACTCGCGGCAGTCCTTGAGCATGTGGCTGGCTTTCTTTTTGCCATCCTGTTTGTCGATGTAGAAGTGGATGGTGCATGGACCCGAAAGTTTGTCGAATGCTGAGGGTCCGTTGTCGCGGTCGCGGCGTTGCCACGACTGCGTTGGTCGTCCGTTGTCGCGGAAGTTTCCGCCGCGGTATCCTCCGCTGTTGCGGCTGTTGTCGTTACGGCGGTCGGCGTAGCCGGCCGCGACCATGTCGGGTCCATCGCGGTCCTCGTAGACGCGCGATCTCCTCTTGCTGCGGCGTTCACGTCTTCGGCCGTAGTCGTCCTCTTCGTCTGATTGCGCTCGCTGGATGCAATCTTCGCCGTCTGCCCAACTGTTGGCGATTTCCATGAGGTGGTCGAGTGTCTTGGGCTTTACACACCCGAGTTCCTCCTTGAAGTCTAGGCGCTTGACGCCGTCCCTGAAGGCGTCAATGGCCCGCTCTTCGGAGATGTGTGCTGCGGAGTTCTTGGTTGTAGACCAGCGTAGTATGTACGAGCGAATAGATCCACCCGTTCTCTGAGTGCAGACTCGCAATTCTTCGATTGAGGCGGGCCTTTTGCTGGTGCCTTTGAAATTTCGGATGAAGCTGTAAGTGAGCTCCTCCCAGCTTCGGATGGATCCTGATGATAGGCTGCTAAGCCAGACCCGCGCCACGCCCGTCAGCTGTAGCTGAAGGCATTGCATGGAGGTTTCTTTGTTGCCTCCGTGAAGCTTGACGGATGACAGATGGTCGCTGAGCCAGGACTTTGGATCTTGCGTGCCGTTGAACTTCGGAGTATCCGAGGGAAGTTTGAAGTTGCGTGGCATCTGTGTTCGCCGAACGGATCTGCTGAAGCATCGTGCCCCGCAGAGTTCTCCTTCGTCTTCATCCATCTCGGATTCAGACGAGCATGCACGTTTGGCGCGTGCTTTGTCGATCTTGCGCTGTGTAAGATTGTCTCTGGCGTCGTAGTCGCGTTTATGGCGGTGCGAGCTCTTCTTCCTTCGAGGAAGATCGTGCTCCTCTTCCTCTTCGGATGAGGGGGTGGGGCTCCGGTCGCGCCTGGCCGGAGCTTTCTTCTTCGGCTCCGCAGGAGCGTCTTCATGGAGCGCAGCTCCGATTAGTCCTAGTCCGGTAAGTGCGGACCTATGCATGGCCCTTTTCGGGTCCCCCTCCGGAGGTGGGTGAGCCGCGAGATACGCAGTGGCTGCCATGATCGCAGCTTGTGGCGTCTTCGGGATGATGTTGCCGTCGGCATCCATATCCATGAACGATGTGTGGAGAGTTCGGGTCACGTCACGGCGTTCCTTGGGATCCATGTTCTCTACCCGAGAGCGGTGCTTGTTTCCCTGGTTTCCGTTGGTGCTAGAGCCGGGTGCCATGGCGGAGAGCGCAGCTCGTCGCGCGCTGGACTCGGAGGCTGCTTGCTTGCGTTTGTCGAGCGTCTCCTGCATCTTGACTTGTTTCTTGTGCTCCTCGATGAGGAGGTAGTGGTATGCCATCAGTAGGTCATGTGAGGCGTCTGCAGGTAAGACGATGTCGCCTGCGACGGCACGGCGCGCCTGCACCCATCCTTCTTTGCTAAGTTGGATGACGTGGCCGTTGTTTTCCCTGTTGGGTGGGGGGACTGGCTTCTTCTGTTTTCGCCGTTTTCGCCGTTTCGGTTGGGCAGCGGGTTAGGTGTTTCCTCGTCGGTTTGGATGACTGCAGCGCATAGATAGCGCTCGCAGATTGGTTGGCTGCTGCCGCAGCTTTCGGGTCCGGAACCGTAGGTTCCTTCATCCGAAGGTGGATCGCACAGATCGGAGTTGCAGCAGCTGCTGCTGTAGAACTCATCTGTCGATGGTGACGTGCGTAGCACGGGATGTGGAGCCCACGATGCGGGCCTAATTGACGGCACGGGCACCCGCACAGGGAGGCGGAGGGTGCCAGTTTGTCCCACCTGGAAGCAGAAGATCCCGAACAAAATTTCGAGTCCGTCGCCTACAGGCTCGAAATCCTTCATGGTGGCCGGCGAGTGGGCGGTGAAGTCGAAGGCGCCGAAGAGTAGGTGATTCTCCATCGCCGCGGAGTTGTAGATCGATCGGGTCGGAACCGTCACGACCGCACAATCAGCAGCCCCAATTCCCACAGACGGCGCCAATTGACGAGGTTTAATCTCGTCAATGCCCATTGTTATGGACTTGGGTTTTGGAGAAGATGGGGATGCTGGAGATCGTGGTACGGTTAACAGACAAGCAACCAGGGGACACGAGATTTACCCAGGTTCAGGCCCCCGGAGGGAAAACCCTACTCCTGCTTGTCTGCTCTTTGATTACGGCGGAACCGAAGGTTACAGGGTGCGCAGATTCGATCTAGCGTGGATGCGTGTGCGAAAGTATGAGTCGAGAGATCTAGGACGTGCCGTCCTGGCCTTTATATAGACTTAGGCAGGTCCCGGGCATAGTCCTAGTCGGTTACAAGTTTTAGGGTTTTATCCCTTTGAATTTCCTATCTCCGCTAGTCTTGCTTTCCAAGGACCCGAAGGCGTCATGGGCCTTGGCCACCCGAAAATCTTCATGGGCCAGTGTATATCTGTTGTGGGCCTTCCTTGGGCTGGACCAGGTATGCTGAAGTCACGTACCCGTAGGGTATAACCATGTCATCTGTTATCTCACATAAAAATACTTAAAGGTCGTTTGGCATCCAGGTATTCATCTTATTTAGTAGAAATGAAATGAATATATGGATTCATTTCATTTATATTATGATTCCAAAAACACCATATGTTTGGCTGCCACCGGAATTTAAAAATGACGGGTCTGAGATAGAAATCAGGTTTACACATGGTGATATTACGGTAGATTTTTTCAAATGAAATGACGACTCAATTCCATGCCAACCAAACAGTATAGAGATGAAATTGCAAAATGAATTTCAGGATTTCAGGCTAAAATGATGGATACCAAATGACCTGCTCTTAATTTTTTACTAAACTCAAACTCATGTAGCACCGTGTGAAATTCAAATTTAGTTAATGTGGGGGTACGAGTATAATACTCCTGAGATTATAAAGATCCTTTTTGCCGTATGTCATAAGAGTTGGAAATATTGTTCTTTTGAACCAAAAATGTAGCTCGATCGGGATGAGATCAGAGACTATGGTTGCCCTTGACTCTTCGAATCGGCTGTCGGGTTACATAGAAGAGTGTACCCGCATACGAATTTGCTCATATGTATCAAGCTTCATGCACTAGTCAGATATTTCAAAACATCGATCTGATAGAAAATGGTAGGCAATCTAGTTATACACTTCAACAATCTGAACTTTCTAAGGCCTCCTTTCAGAAAGGAAAAAAAGGACCTACTAACCTGAATTACTATGTCCAGAAATAAAAAGTAAGCTTGGCGTCCGGCTACTCCTGGCTACACGCGCACGGAGGCGTCGCTCAAACTTTTGCAGGTCCTCGGATGCCTCACAGGGATTCGATGGTAACCTTAAACTGTTCCACAGTTGCAATGTGTGGCCACAGGCTGATACTTGGCCCATATGTAACAATAAAGCCAGTCAAAGTGACACGTGAGTTCCTGATGTTTCTCAAGCCCACCAGCTCTCAAATCTTACCCAAGGTCAAACACATAGTACTAGTAGTGATAGACTTCTGGTCCCCTAAATTACTCTCGTCCTATTTGCATGGGACTTACTAGAGGCAGTATCACGTTGGATCCATGCCATGTTTTATAAAACGATTCCAATGATGTACTACAACGTTTCACTATATGAAGGCTATCAATTCTGTGTCGTGAGGGTGAGCACTGAGCAGAGAACACGTGGTTTTTCTTATATTATAATCTTCTAAAGTTCTAGTGTTTGTATAGTCGCAGTAATGAAGCCACTGCGAAGAAACTAAACTTATGTATCATCAAAATGATCATCTACAAGCTCAAAAAGCTTAAGCTACTCATCTTGCATTTCAAACACAATACTACAGTCGGCGCCCGCAACCAAACACACCCTAGGTTGAAGCATCATCGCAACTTGTGTTCATACACAAAACCGCAATGCTGGCCGTCATGCAACTAAATTCATTAAAATAAATAGGCCATATGGATCAATTGATGCAGAGAGTAGGGTATTTCTCCCTTTTCAAAAAGAAAGTTGCTAAATTCGTTGATTACATGGAAAGAGTACATAGAGCCTAGAGGCTGTAAGAAGGAAAAGTAAAACAGCCAAGGTAGAAATACAATGCCCAAGAAATGAAAATAAGAGAACTGATCAACCATGGTGAAAGGGGATCAATGCTCCAGCGAGGTTCAAGTGAGAAGCTTCATGTCATATATGCAAGACCAATGCTACGACTTATAGTTCTTCTCAATGGAGGATGCGCCTATCACGTTCTTTCAAAATAAAAATCTCCATTCGAGTAAGGCAGGTGCAATTGATTCCCGACTTTAGGATCATGGTTGTGGATTTATGGCTGGCGACAATCAGGCAGGTGCAATTGATTTCTGAGTTCTCGACATCTCGCAAGCCTAAAAGTTGGTAAAATTTCAGAAAACCTATCAAAAGGTCTAAGACATCGGATCTACAAAAAAAGGTCCAACACATAGAAATAAACTCTAGTATCCCCTGCCTTCTTCCTTTTTTCATGTTTTTATTTTTACAAAGTTATCTCCTCCATTCCCATGTTGTTCTCATAGTTTGCAAAAAACCTTACTATGGGTAGTCTCACACCCACATTTGCTCAATGCCACTTTTAATAGCATAATTTGGAGGTTGGATCCAGACGTTCTGTACCATTGCCATGTGTGACCATACAAGCGCTCTTGGACAATGTAAAAATAAGGCAAGTCAAAGTGACACGTGAGTTCCTGATGTCTCTCAAGTCATCTCTAAAAGAACTCAATATGCGGCGGTACCACATCGGTCCGCATTGTGATGTATATATACACCATGAACAGTTTACAGGAGATTCACAACGTGGCCTTGCGTACAGGAGAAGGACAAGGACATCTACACGTCAGTCCGGACCTAAGTACAATACAATGTTTAACATTCCCTCTCAGATTGCGTCTAAAAGATTCTAATCGACTAGTAGAGAGTGCCTTTGTAAAACCGTCCGCAAGTTGATCTCCTGAAGGTATAAACCTTATGTCCAAAAGCTTCTGAGCTACTCTCTCACCAATAAAATGATAATCCACCTCTATATGTTTTGTTCTTGCATGAAATACAGGATTGGCAGAGAGATACGTAGCTCCAATATTATCACACCACAAACACGCAGCTCTTGGCTGGGTACTCCCACTCCTTTAATAATGTTTGTACCCAAATTATCTCAGCAGTGGCATTTGCTAGAGCTTTATACTCAGCCTCTGTACTTGAGCGAGAAACTGTAGCTTGTTTTCTCACACTCCAAGAGATTAAATTTGACCCAAAGAATACAGCAAAACCACCTGTAGATCTTCGATCATCTGGACAACCTGCCCAATCAGCATCAGAAAATGCACTGACAAGAATAGACTCAGACTTACTTAATCTCAAGCCAACAGAGGTGGTTCCTCGCAGATATCTCAAAATCCGCTTAACTACTGTCCAGTGAACTGTAGTAGGTGCATGTAAAAATTGACAAACCTTATTGACAGAGTAGGCAATATCAGGTCTAGTCAAAACAATATACTGTAATGCTCCTACTATACTCCTGTAGCGAGTAGAATCTTCACTACTCAACATTTCACCATCGGCCACGGACAGAAGTTGACAAAGGAGTGTCAACAGCTTTACACATCTTCATATTCACACGTGCAATTAAATCATTTGCATATTTTTCTTGAGACAAGATAATACTATCATGGACCTTCTTTACCTCTATTCCCAGAAAGAAGTGCAATTCTCCTAAGTCCTTTAATGCAAAGGCCATACCAAGATCATGAAGAATTGCATCAACTGCTGTGTCTGAGAAACTGACTACAACAATATCATCAACATAGATAAGCATAAAGATAGTCACTCTTCCTTTGTTGTAGAAAAATAACGAAGTATTAACCTGTGATGCAGAAAAACCAAGCTGCTGAAGTTTAGAACTGAGTCGAGCATACCACGCCCGAGGCGCCTGCTTGAGGCCATAGAGAGTTTTATCAAGCTTACAAATATATTCTGAGCGAGAAGCATCAACATAGCCAGGAGGTTGCCGCATATAGACCTCATCTTCCAGAACACCATGTAAAAACGCGTTCTTCACATCAAGTTGCCTGAGCTTCCAATTTCTCGACACTGCTAAAGACAAAACCAGTCTAATAGTAGCTGGCTTAACGACGGGACTAAAAGTGTCCTCGTAGTCAACTCCATATCGTTGCTTGAACCCTTTCGCAACAAGTCTAGCCTTGTACCGATCAACAGTACCATCAGCCTTGCGTTTCACCTTATAAACCCATTTACAGTCTATGATGTTCTTTCCTGGACAAGTAGGAATTAAGTGCCACGTAGCATTATGCATAAGTGCAGAGAACTCCTCGTCCATCGCTGCCTTCCAACAAGAGTCGCTCAAAGCCTCCTCAATATTTTTTGGTTCACCAGTAGAACAGAAATTGGCAAAACGGATATGATCATTACCGGATACGTCCATCTGTGATTATTTTTGGCTGCACAATGCCATGTTGTATACGTGTACGTGGGCATTCGACCGCAGGAGCTGGCATAGCCATGATAGGCGCAGAAGATCCTGCACCTGCCAAGGACCTCACTTCATCAGGAGAAGGTCCCGCAGAATCATCCGCAGCGGATCCGGGTGGTGCGATGTGGCCACCAGTCGAAGGCGCACTGCCTGTAGAAGATCCCGAGCCAGGGGACAGGCGGTCGTCCGCTGTCACGTCGCACCGCGCGCGCGGGGGAGAAACTTCCGGCGCTGCCACGCAGCATGGACCAAGGGGAGACCTGGCGCGATTCTGGCGCGAGAAATCTAGCGATCTGGATGACGATCCCGAGACAGACACACTCGGGCTATCTCCAAAACTGCAATTAGGCACATCAGACTCCAAAAAATCATCTGTATCGGTAGCTAGATAATTAGGAGGATTAGCATCATCATCAGTTCGTTCATCAACACCCCCAAACATAGGAACAAGAGTGGAAGGAAGAAGACTGATTTCAGCACGGAGTTGAGCACCGGCATTGGGATGAAGGGTAGCAAACGGAAAAATAGACTCGGCAAAAACAACATCACGAGAGATGTAAATACGACCAGTGGAGATATCAAGACACCGATAGCCTTTATGCTGACCACTATACCCAAGAAACGCACATTCTTTAAAGTTGAATTGCAACTTTCAAGAATTATAAGGACGAAGATTGAGCCAACAAGCACACCTAAAAATTCGTAAAAACGAATAATCACCCTTGTTTTTGAAAAGACGTTCAATAGGAGTTTGATTATCAACGACACGACTAGGAAGATGATTTATCAAGAAAACCGCCGTTTGAAACGCCTCATCCCAAAACTTAAGTGGCATAGATGCATGAGCTAATAACGATAGACCAACCTCGACAATGTGTCGATGCTTATGCTCAGCTGAGCCATTCTGCTGATGCGCATGAGGACAAGAAACATGATGCGAGATACCGACTCGCTGAAAAAAGGAATTGAGTTTGTGGTACTCACCATCCCAATCCGATTGAAGAGCCAAAATTTTCTTATCGAAGAGTCGTTCTACGTGATGCTAAAAATCATGAAATTTCTGAAAGGCATCAGACTTATTTTTCAACAAATATATCCAAGTAAACTTGCTATAATCATCAATAAAACTGACATAGTACTTATTTCTTCCAACGGAAGGAGTGGCAGGACCCCATACATCAGAAAACACAAGCTCTAAAGGAGCATAAGACTCACTAGAAGATGTAGGATATGGTAACTGATGGCTTTTAGCCTTTTGACAAGCATCACAAACCGACTCTTTATTTGACTCACTAAAGGAAATATTATTATCTCGAAGAATTTTATGGACAACAACTGAAGACGGATGACCTAAACGCCTATGCCAGTGCGACGAAGATTGAACTCCCAAAGCTTGTTTCCTTGATGACCAGGATGGAGACGGCATAGGATAGAGACCCCCCCACACATCTACCTTGAAGAAGAATTTTCCTCGTGTCCTGATCCTTAATAGAGAAAAAATTAGGCCAATACTCAAGAAAAGCATGATTATGTTTTGCAGTATGATGGACAGAAAGAAGACTTTTGGTATCAGTGTACCATGCGGGATCGACAAAGTGCCCTGTAGCTGCATTAGCTGAGCGTTCGGGACCTTGAAAATTCTTGTTGAACCTTTTCCAACAGCGAAACGCAGGATGTCCTTCTTTGCCACAAATCTGACATGTGACCTGAGGACCCTGGCGATCATTGGGACGGCCTCCACCTTGGCGTTGTTGCTGATAGCCACCTCCCTGGTAGCCATTGTTTTCGCCATAGGATCCGCCTCCTTGATTATTATTACCTCCATAGTAGTGGTTCCCACCACCACCATACTATCCGCGGCCACCACCACCACTGAAGTTGCCTCGCCCACCACCTCGTCCACCCTTGTTGCGGTTCCAATTTCCGCGAGTTGCAGCATTGATGGAAGGATCACCACCATTACCACTGCTAGGGTTTTGGCTATCAAGACGAGACTCATATGAAAGAAACTGCGAGTATAGGTCACCGAGGCTCACAGATTGCTGAGCCCTAATCAAGGTTGTGATTGCTGCCACGAAGCCATTGTACTCATCATCCAGTCCAGCAAGCACGTATGACGCAACATCATCATCGTCTTGGGGCTTGCCGGCGCTTGACATCTCATCAGTCAGAGATTTTATGCGATCAAAATAGGCCACACCTGAGGTGAAATTCTCCCTCTTTGTCTGAGCAAGCTGGATGAGAAGATGCACTATCCGAGCTTTTGATTGTGACGAGAACATCTCCGTCACCTTCTTCCACACAGCAACGGAACTCGTGAGTCCTACGAGTTGCGTCAGCACCTCTCTCGTCATGTTTCGGAGAAGGTAAGCGAGCACGAATTGATCTTGAGCGATCCATCGCGCGTAGTCAGGATTTGGGATCGCCACCTCGACCCCGTCCTTTTCCTTCGTCTTGATCTCCTTTCCCGGTTCCGCCACCGATCCATCTAGATACCCCATGAGTTGGGCACCTCGAATCTTCGGCAGGACCTGGGATTGCCAGATCAGGTAATTCTCCCTCGTCAGCTTCTCGGTCACGATCCCCCGAGCGATCCACCCACCATCGCAGGTGCCGAAGAGGAAGAGGCGAAGCTCATGGCGTTTTTTTCTAGATGCGATCTAGGAAGCTAGGCTCTGATACCATAAAAGAACTCAATATGCGGCGGTACCACAATATGCGGCGGTACCACATCGGTCCGCATTGTGATGTATATATACACCATGAACAGTTTACAGGAGATTCACAACGTGGCCTTGTCGTACACGGCAAGGACAAGCACGTACAGGAGAAGGACAAGGACATCTACACGTCAGTCCGGACCTAAATACAATACAATGTTTAACAATCTTTCTTCTAATTTCCAAGGAGCTTATTAGAGGCAGTATTGGCTTCATGTCATCTTTTATATCATGATTCCATCGTAGTATGTGTTTCGCTAGTGATGGCTATTGATTAGCTGGCATGAGGGAGAGTAGAGAGCACGTGGTTTTCTTCCATCTTGTAAAGTTCTGAGGCTCGTGTAGTCGTATTTACCAAGGTAGTGGGAAGAAAGCACAATTATCATCAAATCTGTTTTATACAAGCTTTAAAAAGCAATCAGGTACTAATTTTCACTATTATTTGCAACTCAAGCATAATATGATGGCATAGTACGGCTTACAATCAGGATGATGCATCATCCGAATGTGTGCTCATACATGATACACGACAGCATAGTACGGCTTACAATCAGGAATGTGCATTTAACTTAAGAGTTCTTGATGCCTCGCAAGTCTTAAACCAGTGTTTGCTAACATTTGAGGAATCTTATCCAAAGGTCCAAAATGAAGCAATACACTTTCGTCTCGCTCTCTTCCTCCAACATTCATGTTTTCACTTTTACGAAATCATCTCCTCCAACCCTCTCTTTTTATATTCTGAAAAAGGTACTATGGGTGTTATGCCCACATTTTCTCCATGCCACCTTTAATATCATAATTCAGTTGTTGGATGCAGGCGTACACTGTTTTGTTGGATGAAGCTATTGATTCTCTATGATGGCCATCGGCACGGAACATGTAGCTCTCATGACCATTTTATTTATATATTTGGAAGCTCCAGTGCTCATTTGATGTAGTCATATGAAGCTACAATTATCATCACAATGGTCGCACATGGGCTTGACATGACGAAGTTGCTACCCAATCTGAGTACTTTGCTTGGCAAACAGAACACTATTCGACATCTTTCTCATTCAAAAGAAATAATTTACAAAACTCCAAATCCCAATAAATTCTCCTCATACTAGAACCCTAGCACAATTAGTACAATATGCTCGCATCTTATTGCTATTCAATCCGTCCGAGTATAATTTTCTCGGTAAACAGATTTATCACTCTAAATCATACTCGATTAGAAGAAAAAAAAAACTATGAGCAGCACACGTCAATATTGGTGTGGTACACGTGGAGGCAGGTGGACTAGGTGTTTGGCAAGGTCGGTGTGCCACATGGAAGTTCACCTCCATGGGAATTTCCATAAATCTGACTTTCTTGCAAATTTTCGCACAAAATGATATCTCTCATAAAGTTTAATTGAATCTGACACACTTTTGCAAGCGCTGAGGTATAAGGGCAAGTGCCACGGTCTTTGTGAGTTCGGGTACTGAGAAACGCCATTGCGTTTGGGTGTTTGCCGCTCGATCCATACATCGGGACCTCTGGCGTTCACAAAAAGTTAGATTGGAGAAACTTTTTGGGATAGATATTTCCGTGTCGAAGATTTGGGTTCATTTTGCTCACCTCCACTGTCCACTCCGTCATGTCCTCCACCATAGCGGTCTTAAGTCACTTTTTATTGGTGGAATCTAACATTGGAAGCTGCCACATAACCTTAACATTTTTCTCTCACCGCTAAATATAGATAGTTTCATACACAAGGTATACTCAATAGCTAGCGGGTAATGATCAGAAAGTAAAGTCAACCACTCATTTAGAAGTCACTCGTGCAACAATGTTTAAGTAAATTGTGCCGCCCTTATTTTCTTCAGTCTAGTTGGTGAGTGTTCCAATCTGTAATTATCTGAAAGATCACTCGCAGTACTTTGTACACTTGGCATGGTATCATAGACAAGCTGATGATGCGGCACGGTAATTGATGATAAAAATGGATCGATGTTGTATCTGATTAATAACATATGCTCTTGCACGCACTACTACCTCAATCACATGAAGGCATAAACCCTACTCTACACACCACACGCCAGGGACAATGCATAAGAGTCGTTTCTTCCAATAAACCACTACTCCGAGCAAATGCATTGGGTAAGGCCTATTTCCATGTTGCACCGTAACCTTACAGTAAGCCAGTGTAGCCTTCAATTGTTGCATCGATTGTCATGTGTGACCATACGTGCATGCATGGACAGGGTAACAACAAGGCAGGCCGAAGTGACACGCGGGTTCCTGATGTCTCTCAAACCCACGGTCTCTCTGGTCCTAATGTTCTATTAAGAAGTCCTACACAAAGTAGTGAAGCACTCCTAAATCACCCCCTCCCCCCCCCCCCCCCCCCCCTCCCCCTCCCAATTCGTGTTTTGAGTTTGCAGATCTACATCCTAAATTCCTTCGAATCTACAAGAACTTACTTGAGGCAGAATTGGCTCCATGCCACCTTTTATAACACGATCCCGTTGACATAGTACAACTTTTTTTGTTAGATGAAAGCTATTAATTGATTCTATGCCATGAGCGGGGAACACGTGGTTTTCCTTACATCTTGTGATTGGTGTTCTATGGGCCGTGTGGCCGTATTTATGAAGACATCACGAAAAGAGTAGTACAATTATCATCAAAATGATCATATACAAACTTACAAGCTTAAGGGGCTAGTAAGTATGCGTATTATTTGCATTGCACAAAGAATACTAGGCTGCCATCCAAACAAATCCAGGTTGATATGCAACCAAATACAAGTAGTATCGCTGAGTAGCTGACATCTCAGGAATCCAATCAAAAGGTCCAAAACATAGTTCTAGAAGCATGGTTTGGTGGTTGGATGCAGATGTACATGCACTGTTTTGTTAGATGAAGGTAATAATTCTATCATGATCATGTGCAGGGAACATGCGGTTCTCGTGACCATTTTACTTGCATCTTCTGAAGCTGTGGTGCTCGTATCGTATGGGACTAGATTTATTATCGCAAGCTGTTGCTCAATCGGAGAGGAAATTGCACAGACCTCCAACAATTGAGGCAAGAGTTGCAATGGTATATTACCCCCACTATACGTTGCATGCCAAACAGAATACTACTCGAATTAACTGACTCAGTTTTTCCTAGACACACACACACATTATTTTTACGGGCAGATACACACACTAAAACACGTATCTGCAAAATCGAGTCAACTAATTTGGGACGGTAAATACAGAACTCCAAAACCCACTAAATTCTCCACATGCAGAATTAGCGCAACATGCTCTCCAACTCAATCCGAGTATATTGTTTGCGTTGCAAACAGAAGTACTTCGATCGTGCCCCTTGAGAAGAAACAACGATGATTGGTCACACAAGTTCACAACCCAGCAATTCTCCGGATACGAGAATCCCTACACAGTTAGTATCATTTGATCATCCAATTCATGAGGTGTAGTTAGTTGCGACATCCAGTTTACTCATAAATCATAGGGAAGAGTACATTAATTGCGGAATCTTCAAAACCTGATACGGAGTGCTAACTGGGGTAGAGTTTCTTTTTTTTTTTAAATGGGGAGCGAAGCATCGGCCTTTGCATCGATTGATGCGCACAGCCTCATTTATTGCATCGTTCGAAATCGTCTCCTCCATTCCTCTTTTCATGTAAGTTCCACAAGAAAATTAATATGGGTAGTGCCACGCTTGCTCCATGCCACCCCTAGTAGCATGGTTTGGTGGTTGGATGCAGAATTGCAGATGTACACTGTTTTGCTAGATGAAGCTATTGATTCTCCATCATGGCCATAAGCAGGGAACAAGTGGTTCTCAGGGACTTGTACCTTCGGAAGCTATGATGCTAGGAGTAGTATGGAACTACAGTTATCATCACAATGGTCACACACGAACTTAAAACACTGAAGCTGAGTAGCTCGCATGGCAAAGAGTACTACTCTGACATCTTGTTCATTCAGAAGAAATAAAATAGCAGTATAAAAATCCAAAACCCAGTAAATTTCCTCATACTCCCTCCGGCCCATATTAATTGACTCAAATTTGTTTAAATTTGAATGAATCTAGACACTATTTAGTACTATATAGGTTCATCCAAATTTTGACGAATCAAAGTCAATTAATATGGATCGGAGGGAGTACTAGAATCCATACACAATTAATACTACTACTACTCATGTCACCCCTATCATTTGCATGGCAAACAGATAACTTCGTGCTCATTCAGAAAAAAACAACGATGATTGGTTACACAAGTTCACAAAATCCAAAATCCAGCAAATTCTCCGGCTATTTAGAATCCCTACACAGTTACTCATCTAATTCATGTGACATACTAGTACTGAGTAAGTAGTACGTAGTACTCCGTAGTTAGAATCACTGGGTAGAGTACATTAATTGCAGAATCTTCAAACCCTGATACGGAGTAACTGGAGTACTAGTATCCACAATTAATATAACATGCAACTCTTCCGGTACTAGAAGCAATCAAGCTGGTCATAATATAGTATCTAGTGTTGTATCATTCCCATCCCCGCATTACAGATTACTTCTACACAAATGCAATATCCAGTTGATCCTCATCTTACAGCAGGCTGGTCAAATGATCGCCCAGAAACAGCTGATCAGATGATCTTATACCTATCCTTAAATTTCATTCCATTGTTTTGGGGCGAATCAATATCAAGACCAGCAGGGGAATTGCAAATTCCGTGGGACTAGACTAGCGTGGTATAGTATTACAAAGCAATCGAAGAGAGAGAGAGAGATTCTTGGGGGGTCACACCTCGAAGTGTTCCATCTGCACGTCGCTGGCCTTGAGCGGGACATAGTCGCCGAGGTAGACCTCGAGATGGTCGGAGATGTTGCTCCTGTCGATGCTCTCGTGGTGGTAGCTCTTGCACACGAGGTAGACCATGGTCTGCACCACCAGGGCCACCATGACGACGGCGCAGAGCGCGGCCAGCATGGCGAGGCCCAGGAGAAACCTCCCTCCGCCGCCGAGGCCGTGGCGCGCGCCCTGGACGACCCAGGAGCGGAAGAGCAGCTCGACGACGACGAAGACGAGGTTGAGCGTGAAGAAGATGGCGGCGGCGGTCCAGAGCTTCCCCTGGATGAGCGCCTTGCTCTTGCGCATCGCCTGGAAGCCCTTGAGGTCCTCGAGCACGGAGACGACGCTGGCGAGGTGCCAGACGATGCTGAGGTAGACGAGGCCGACGAGGTACGCGACGGCGACGAGGAAGGCGAGGAGGCCCGCGAGGCTGGAGCCGTTGTCGGTGGCCAGGAGGAGGCCGATGAAGACGGCGACGAAGACGACGTGGTAGGCGAAGAGGAGGCCGAAGGCGGCGACGAAGGTTGCCGCGAGGCGCCTCCAGACGCGCGGCACGACGGAGAGCACCCGCGGGAAGGTGAGAGCGTCGTGCTTGTTGGAGTAGACGGATGCGACGGAGAAGACGGCGGCCGCGGTGGAGAGGAGCGAGAAGAGGAGCAGCACGAGGAGGTAGGCGGCCTTGAAGAGGACGAGGGCCGCCCAGTCGGCGCCGAGCCGCTGGAGGATCCGCTGCTGGGAGGCGGTCCCTGGGGCGGAGGACTCGAGGGCGGTGTCGTCGGAGTCGATGCTGGAGAAGAGGGCGTGGGAGATGGCGATGTGGGCGAGGAAGAGGGCGGAGAGCGGGAGGACGAAGGCGGCGGCGATGCGGGCGTAGAGCGGGCGGTGCACGCGCAGGATGGCCACCGACTCCCGGTAGATGCCGACGGGCCCCAGGAACTGCAGCTCCTCCGGCTCGCACTCCATGGCCTTCCTCCCCTTACGGCCGGAGCTTCTTCTGCACGTACGCTGGTGGAGATCCGAGCTAATTGAGCTCCCGAGGAAGATTTGGAGGCCGGTCTCGTGGGGAATTTAGAGATTGAGGCTGGGATTCGAGGGGGTTCGCGTGGGAAGGGAAGCAAGGATTTGGGGAAATCGCGTGGGAGAAGAAGCGGAGCTTGGCCGGCTCGGAATTGGGGATGGTTGACGAAATAAATTGGGGTTTGCCTGGCGGATAAGCAAGCGACCGGTCACCGGTCACGGTTTCTTTGCAGAAACCGACCGACAGAGCGACGAATCAAACGGGGTGACGCGTGCTCCTCTGCTTCCGAGAAATGGCGTGCAAAATGTGATCGTTGACGGACTCTGTTGCAGCTCCGGCGACTACCGTGGGCTCGGGCTAGCTTTTCCGTAGAATGGGCCAGGTCCACCGGTATCATCAGCACACTTCGAGGCTTACTATAAGTAGGCTGGCGGCAAGCCCTACAAGGCTTTCCCTTGGCCCAACAGATCCTATTTTTTTTCTTATCCCAAACGCTAAAAACCAATCGGTGGCCAGCTTGTCCGATCGAGCCGTCAATTTCTCACCGTCGGATCAGCTCGATTGAGCTTGCATCACGCCTCCCTGTTCAGACATAATTCCACATGAGGGCCCCACATGCTGCCAATGAGAGAGCGAGGTCCCTAGCCCCCCTCCCCCCGCTTCTGCTTGCTAGGCTTTCATGGAGGGGTGATACTACTCACGTGAGATGAGAGGTGTGTCGAGCTCGATTGGGGAGAGTGAAACATGCACGGGAGAGAGCTAACCATGCGCGAGGGGTGGGAGTTCATCGGTGGAGAGCGAGGACTGCGGGAGTGCACAGAGCTCGTCGACAGGCTTTGGACCGCGCGCCTCTAGGCCGAGATCGACACCATCCGGAGAATTTTTGTCACGGCCCTAGTGCTGTGAACCAAGCGACTCTTTAATCCATAATGAAGTGTAAACAACAATGGCTCCCACCCTTCCCACCCCACCGTGACACCCCCTCCGGCGATCTCCCATCTCCGGCCATCAAATCCCAAATCTGATCCGTGCAATCAATTCCCACCACCCAAAAACCCCTACACCCACCATCATGACACCATCTACAATCTACTTCCCTCTAGATCTTGATTTTGGTTTGGCTTTTTCAAAAAAAGTTGTGAACTTGTACTCCACTCCTTTTCACCCGATCTATGCTGAATCTGGTTTCTCACGTGTGGTTTCTTTCGGCAATGCCAAGTTTGTTCTATCGTGTGCTAATGTTGGTGTGACACTCTCTGCATGTTTGGGTGCAGATTGGGACAAGCTTCGAATTTCCCCCTTGCAGGGTCGAGTTTTCCTTTTTGATGTTTGTTCCAAGGCAGTCGGACTCATGATAATTAAGATGAGATCATATAAATCTCGGGCTTTCTCCTGCTACTTTGATTTATGGAGCAATGGTAGGCCTAATTGGGAACGTGAAGTTAAACTCTGGTATGAGGAAGAGGAGTGACAATGGACTCTGGTTCAACACAAATCCAAAAGGAGGTCTCCTGGTTCAAACTATGGATCATATACTCAACAAGGTACCATGTCATCGCCCACTTTTGTACTTAATCAAAATCCTCTATCTGGTGCAAATCTTGTTCCTAGGAATTCATTTGCTGTTGTAGCACGATCAATCAACGGTACTCAAATTCAAAATCCTGCTCCTGCACATGATCGTGTATCTCGGCATGAGATCCTCAATTCACGGGTTGAACAATATGATCAATCTAGTTCATATGTTAGGCTTTCACCTGACCGACCAAATAACTCCAGTTTAAATTTTTATAGAAACGTCATTAAGCCATTTAAATGCACTGCCTGGCGGATAATGATCATTTACGCTCTGATTGCCGCAATCGTGTCAGTTGCCGTAAATGCTACAACTATGGGCACATCTCCCGATCTTGTCTATCTTTGACAACAAAAAAACTTATTTACGAGAGAATATCTCGCAATACTGTTCCACCTACCTCTGACGTCTCGGCTTCTCCAGAACAACCTCCCTACACGTCTCTGCCACCACAATCCACGCCACCACCTCCATCTCATACCCTACTGTGCTCGTCAAACGCGACCATGGCGAACTATCCAGTTGATCATGCTCCCCATGTTCCCCTCGGCATGAAGGCCATCCCACCTGGCCCTCTATACACTCAGCGCAGCTATGTGTTCCTTGGAGGTGAAGCACCTATCTATGCTGACGACTAGGCGATTGCAACCCTCACTCCTAACCCAGATGTTGCTGACTTCATCGGTTATGTTGCCATAATCGGTGAGTTTCTACGTGGATTGGGCCTACAAGTTCGTAGTACATCCAAGAGTTCCATGGGTACTGCTCTGTTTCGCTTTGCTACTGTCACTGATAGAGATGCTGCAGTTGGAGGTAGTCCATATCAGATAGGTGATAGTGTGCTAAGATTGTTAATGAGGATAGTGGTATCAATCGTCGTTTTATTGTTTTCACCCATGACATCTGGTGCATGCTACTTAACTACCCACAGCAGCTTTGGGATCCTGAATCTGTTATGAAAACATTTATCCCATTTGGTAGATTTCTTGTCTGGAATAAAGATCTGTCAAACAAAGCTAGAATTCTGGTCAAATTTCGTGCTTATGAAATTGATACTCTTCCCCTGAGTGTGGTTGTGGGAAAAAAGTTTTTGATGATGGCAATGGAGATTCATGGACATGCCCCATGATTCTTCAATCTACTACTATGCTTAGTGGTATGGCTGGAGATGAAGACCCACTGCCACCCAATGGTGGAAATCCACACCCTCTGCCCATTATCCACCAGGTATTTTGGCATGATGCACAACATGATCACATGATGGAGGAGAATGTTGCAGACAATCAAAATGCTGCACCTATACATGCTGCTGTGGGCAATGCTGCACCTGCTGTAAATGCACAGAATGATGCTGCCGTGAACCTAGAACCTGTCACTCCTCCTCTGCAACCTAATATTCCTGATATTTAGAATGTGCCAGTTATTGAGCAAGACCCCATTGTCAGCTTATCCAATCTGCTTGTTAACTTGATGGGAGAGGAACATGGGAACATTCCCAATATTGCTGGCAGTACCATCACTAGAGCTTCAGTCCAGATGAGTGAGGCTGAGAACAATGGTATCAACACTGTCAAATACACTCTTGAGATCAACACTGTCCCTGTCAATCAACAGAACAATCCACAAATGGAGGTTAATGATGCTTCATAGATGGTTGTTATTAGCAATGCTACAGGCAATGGGGCAGGTCCTAGCTTCATACCTATCCCTACTGACATCTCTGACAGTATCATTGTGATTCCTAAGCCAGACAACTTCCCCAATTCAAAGAGGAAGAAGCCTGAACCCAGCTCAGTCAGATATGTCAGGAGGAGCCGCAGAATTGCTAGTCTTAATGCAGGATTCAAGAATAAAGCCAGTGTCGATAAACATGCTTCCAACTCTCGGTCTAATCCTATGAATTTGTTAGGGCACTTTGAAGCTATTGTGGTGGACAATGACAGAGCACCCCTACTTGTTCTACCTGTAGACACCATTCAGGCTATTGGCACCAGCTTCTGTCAGATTCCTCCTGGGGTGTGTAATCACACTAGTCCTGTGTCCAAGAGCAGGGACATTAGCTGCTCTGTTATCCTAGGTTTTTATTCCTGCTTTATTTCTATCAAGGTCTTGTGTCAGACATCTTATCTTTCTCATCATAAGTATCTGTTGTGTTCAGTGCAAAACTATTACCTTATCTAATCTGGGATGTACTATGAACAATATTCTGTGGTTTTGTTATGTCATCAGTGTTTGAGTCACTATCTGATTGCCTTTTTATATTCCTTTGATATCTGCCTAAGATGTATGATTCCAGTTATCTGGTCCCAAAACTGCAATCTTTGTGTACATCTCTGTAGATGCTACCACAACATACCTCATCTCTCATGTCCTAACATCTATGATATACAGTACATGTATATTCACCACACTGCTCATACCAATGTTTCCAATGAGTAGACAAATAAAAATTCTAGATTGGAACATTCGAGGTATTAACTCACATGAAAGGTGTGACGATCTTGATAATAAAATAAATCAAAGCAACTTCAACATTTTATGTCTTCAAGAGACTAAGAGGGAAATTTTGACAGCCATTATATCAAGAAGTTCTGTCCTAGGACATTAGGACAATTTGTATATCAACCTTCTATAGGTAACTCTGGACGTTTGATCACTATCTGGAATGGAAATATGTTCAATGGCTGTGTGGTCAACCAATCTGCATTCCACCTCACTGTTAAGCTCATTTGCAATTTTACTAGTGAGGATATATATCTTACCAATATATATGCACCATGCACAAATGAAGGCAAGGCTGAATTCACTAACTAGTTTATGAACATTGATTCACCATCTTATAAGCTGTGGATTATCATGGGAGATTTTAATTAGAAGCTCAGAGGATAGGAATAGAGTAGGGGGGTAATGTTTCTAATATTCACACCTTCAATTTCATCATCCAAAAACATGATCTGGAGGAGATACCATTGAAAGGCAGATCATTTACCTGGTTTAATATGCAGCAACAACTACTTCTTGAGAAACTTGATTGTATCTTCACATCACATGAGTGGACTACCATATTCCTAAACACAATGGCAACACCTATGGCTAGATTAGGATCTGACCATGTTCCCATACTGATACAAGTCAACATTGATATACCAAAATCTCAACTCTTCAGATTTGAAGAATACTGGTTAGAATTTGAGGGATTGTCTGATATTGTTCAAAACAATTGGATTAACAAAGGAATGTACAAAAATGATGCACATGACCTGGCTGCTAGATTCAAAAAATTGAGGCATGCTATCAAAAATGGAGCAAAACACTCTCAACCTCAACACTATCATTGACAATTGCAATTTTGTCCTATCACTCTTGGATGGCCTAGAGGAATAGAGGGTATTTTCAATGCCTGAAGTGAATTTCAAGAAAATTATTAAGTCACAATTATACAAACTGCTTGAGGCCAAGAGACTGTATTGGAGGAAAAGATCCAATATGAGATGGGCAAAACTTGGTAATGAAAATACCAAATTCTTCCACTCTATTGCAACCAGAAACTACAGAAACAATTATATTGCAGTTTTATTTGATGAACATGATAATGAAGTCACTGACCATGATCATAAAGCTACCCTTTTATGGACTGCTTTCAGAGACAGGTTGGGGAAAACTAAAGAAACTAAGATGATGTTTGACTTACAGAACCTCATAACCCCACATGATCTGTCATCACTGGAAGAGCCATTCACCACTCTGGAAATTGATGATATAATCAAGCATATGCCAAATGACAGATCACCTGGCCCTGATGGATTTAATGGATACTTCATGAAGAAATTTTGGAACATTATCAAATATCAGTTCTATAACCTATGTAACAGATTCCACAATGGTTAGCTGGATATTCAAAACATTAATACTGCACACATTGCACTGATCCCCAAAGTACCAAATCCTATGAGACCTTCTGATTACAGGCCTATGTCCCTAGTCAGCATGGCACTCAAGGTTCTGACAAAGTTAATTGCTAATAGAGTACAGAATATAATTATTCCATTGTCAGCAAGAACCAATATGGTTTTATCAGATCTAGAACAATACAGGATTGTTTAGCTTGGGCATTTGAATATCTTCATATTTTTCATAAATCAAAGAAAGAGGTCATTATATTAAAGCTTGACTTTGAGAAAGCATTTGATATGAATGAATATAGTACTATCATCACAATGCTTAAACACTTTGGATTTGGGGACAAAATCATTGGCTGGATCAACAAGATTCTCACTAGTGCAAACACTTCAGTCATTCTCAATGGAGTAGCTGGTAAAAATATTATATGCAAAAGATGTGTGAGGCACGGTGATCCACTCTCACCACTGCTATTTGTGGCCACTGCTGAATTACTACAAATCATTATCAATAATGCATGGCAAAACAATGAGTTATCACTCCCAGTTAATCATTCATATGGTCAAAATTACCCTATTCTTCAGTATGCCGATGACACCCTTCTAATTTTACCATATGATCAGGACCAACTCAATAGTCTGAAGAATCTTCTTATGGATTTCACAAAATCAACTGGGCTTCAGATAAATTATCATAAATCCTCTATGGTTCCCATTAATCTGTCAACTGATAGATGCAGTGCCCTTGCTGACAGCTTTGGATGTAAAGTTGAATCTCTGCCATTTACATACCTGGGCCTTACAATGGGCACAACAAAACCAAGTGTTGAAGACCTAACTCCTATGATTAGAAAGGTTGATAAAAGACTTGCTCGTATATCAAATTTGCTTTCCCACTGCTCCAGGGTAACAGTCATCAAGTTTGTAATATCTGCAATGCCTAATCACATAATGTGTGCTATGAAACTACATTACTCTCATATTGATCATGTGAACAAATCCACTAGAACATTTCTGTGCCATGGCAAGGACATTGAGAAAAAAGGAAAATGTCTTATGGCATGGGACAAAGTTTGCCTATCTAAAAAGGCAGGTGGATTGGGTATTATAAACTTGAGACAACACAACAAAGCCATGATGATCAAATATATATATAAATTCTTCAACTGTCTGGACATCCCTTGGGTTAATCTTATATGGCAGGCATACTACCAAAATGGCTCACTTCCAGATTGTAATTCCAGCAAGGGGTCGTTTTGGTGGAGGAACTGTCTCTGTTTCCTACAAGATTTCAAGAATATGACCTCTGTAACACCTGGTAAGGGAAACAGTACCATGCTTTGGCATGACAAATGGTATGACACTACATTATGTAACAAGTTCCCTAAACTTTTCTCCTTTGCCAAAAAGCCAAAGATCAGCACCCATGAAGCCAATCAGTTTTACTTTGACGATGAGATGCTTTAAATGTTCCACCTGCCATTATCACTCATTGCAGAAAATCAAATGAACTGTTTATCTAACATCCTAGAGACAAACACAACTGAATTGGATAAGGACAAGTGGACATTCCCATGGGGTGGTGACAGATTCTCCACTAAAAGGGTATATGACTACCTCATAAAAGCTCCTGATGCTCCAAAACCATTTGAGTGGATTTGGAAATCACCATGTCTCCCCAAGCACAAATTCTTCTTCTGGCTTCTCTTAAATGATAGACTCGACACCAGAGATCTGCTAATGAGAAAAAATTCCATGTGGAAGATGACACATGTGTTCTATGTGAGGAAAGTACTCGAGAATCTTTAGATCACCTATTCTTTAGGTGTGATTTTAGCCAAAACTTCTGGTGGAGCCTTAGGGAAGAATGGAACATAGATCTCCCTATTATGAATATGATCCTAGAGGCCCATAGCAGATCATCCAATCAATTCTTCAATATAGCTATGATGGCAGGATGTTGGGGCTTATGGAATCACAGGAATGATATCATTTTTGAACAACAACATAGGAGTATGGATTCTTGTTACAATATATTTAAAATGTAAGTAGCTGACATTAGACACAAAATTAAACCTAGCCTACTTCAAGGCATACAGACCTGGCTAGACACCTTGTAATTTTCTGTTCTTGCAACCCTTGTACATCCCAACTCTTTTATATATATGAAAATGACACAGTGGGGGACTTCCCCACTGTCTTTGTGTCAAAAAAATCCATAATGAAGTCTCGCAATAATGTAGCACACCTTTTGTACTAAATCAGTGACGCTTATTATGGATCAGAGGGGATCAGAGGGAGTAAAATTAATATCCTAACGTGAGCCTATAAACAAATGAAGAAATTGACAGTATCTATGGAGATATTCTGGTTCTTGAATGAGACCCAAGATTCGTTCCAACATTTCTTCCTCCTGTCCTAGCAATCCCTACACATCTTCAATGACATGACTTGGTACTTAAAATACAGTTTTCTTATTAATAGTAAACTTAGTAGTTAGCTTGAAATGATATGCCAGGCGGCAATAAGGCCGTTTCATCGCTTTGAATATTTTTACAAGGCTGGAGTTCCAATGCACAAAGAAAGTTGGGAGATCAAATGCATCCCTTGTAGTGGCTTGGTCCTTGTCAGTAATGCTGAATGACTCAGATGTATTTTCCTGCAACAAAGCTTATAATCATGCTTGGAGTTATAATTTAATATGCATGGCAATATTTAACATACTTCTGCATTGCATGCTAGGGATGGTCCATGGTAGAGTAATAAGAGGAAATAATGTAAGTGGCAACACCGAATACATGGCATAATGAAAATCCTAACAGTTAAATTGATGAACTTAGTACTCCTTCCATTCCAAAACATGATGCATTCGTTTCACAAAAGCTAAAACATCTTATATTTTCAAATGGAGGGATTACATCGTACGATCATTACTGTGCTTTCGATCATCAAGATGTAACCAATTAATAGCAGCTCCACGGTATCCTCTCTTTTGGCCTTTGCAGAGAATCGAGAAAACATAGCCGCTGAAAAAGAAAAGAAAGGCCAAATGATTATTTCCTTCCCCAAATCTTTGTCAAGAATGGTATAACAATTAGAAAACTGTATACAAATCTATGTGTTTACCTATAGAAAATAGGGCTCCGAAAGAAAAATAACCCTTCCAGTTTGTAATTGGCAAATGTTCAATTAATTGTCGAAACAGTGCAGAATACAGTGTAGAATAAGCAAGAGATGAGATAATATAAAATTAAAATACTCACCATCACTCTTTTAACATTTTGGATTAGGAGGTCCAACCCAATGGTGACCACCGCTTTAGAGACTCCACATATACTTCTGACCTCGACCAACAAATAAGGTTCCTGATATTTGATCAGGAATAGAATCGTAGATACTCTCACCTGTTGGAGATGTATTTTAAGTTCTAAAAGTGGAAGTTACAATATTCTGCAAACCACTATGTGCTAAGAAGTGTAATATTGTCAATTATTGACAAATATAAGAGCAACGGGAAGGTGTCCGACCTGTTATAATTGTACGAGTAATCCCAAAAGAGAAAGTATGAGACGGTTACCTATAGGAGCACCACTAAACCAACAATACCAAGGCGGAGAAAGACACGATTATTACGTGATAGTAGGAAGGTGATGTGAGCAAAGGCCGCACCGAAAATGCCGATGGCAAGGTCAACTACTAAAAGAACATCTTCATAGCATGATGCTAGAATCAGTTATTCCTTAACCTTAACTCAATTGCTCTATCAAAGAAAAATGATACAAAGAGATTGTTCTGCCCATCACTAATAGCACCATTTCAAATGCCACCGAAGGAACATTTCATGTGAGTGTACTTTCCATCCACTTTAAGAGCTTTCACTACATCAGCCCTGTGTAACATCCCAACATTTAGGTACCAACAAAGGGTAGATTTAGGAATTTATGATATTGCATACATTTATCTATGAAAATGTGGGTAAATTTTTCGCCAAATAAAAACCTAAAGTGATCAAAGTTTCTTTCATGCTTTGAGATTAGGTATAGTCTTGAAGGATGATTGTTATAGACTTTGATATGATCTTTGTGGATTAGAGTGTTTTGGGAAATGAAATTTGAATTTAAAACTTGAGTGTTTGAATTATAATTCAAAAGGATTTATAATTATGTTTGAGTATTTTAATTTAGTCAAGAGAAGATGATTAGAAGCTCAAACCTTAAATAAATAACATAATTAATACAATGAATCTTTATTCCATAACTATTAATAAATAAGTTACAAAAAATGTAACTTATGTAAATGAGCAACAAACTTTACAATAGTAAATAAATAAAAGAATAATCTTTATATTTTGAATAATAGTATAATCTTTGTTACAAAAGAATAAATTAAAAAATTACAAAGGAATAAAAGAAATATTACAAGTGACTATTCTATAAAGAAAAAGAAAAAAACCTAAACTAAAGTCTTGATCTTCAAGTCTGATACCTGCAAAACAAACACAAACAAAAAGAAAGAAAGTTAAGGTTAAAATTGTTTACTCTCAGACTTGATAGTGAGTTGCATTGTTCAAGGTTCATCATGGAGTAATCTTTTAACCAAGCTAAGTAATAGAATCTAGTCTTGTGTGCCATATTAGAATAGTGTCACAAGAACCGTTTTGAACTAAGAAGGTTAAGCATCCAATATTCACATATACAACCAACCAACTATAAATCATTTTCCTATTTTTAATCACATGAATCATAACTAGGAATATTCATATATATATATCATCACTGTAATAGACCATTTGATCTCAAACTTTATATGAATCTATAAGCCAATAACTAAATATACAGTGACCTCATCACTCAGAGCTCACTGTCAGCACCTAAGTAATGTCAGTGATGAGCTCTCAAACCACTAGAATCTCCAAACAACAATTCCAAAGCCACCTTATCATCTGACACATATCAAAGTTAACAATGTGACCCGCTTGATAAGCCACTAGCATCATTAAATCTAACCATCAGCAGTAATCCACAGCAAGTCACCAATCAACAGGTTTAAGGATCATCAATACATGACCAACTCATCAGATATTCAATTAACAAAGGGATTTGAACCCTAAGTAGAACAAATAATCCTAATCAGGATATGGCACTAGCCATGAATGGTCACTACCAACATTTAGCATGGGATGGCCTAGCACAGAGAGCACGAGGCAAAGAGGAACAACTTATCGAAGGTCCTCGCTGTAGATTAGAAGAGGAAGCAAAGGGTCGACGACGAACACTGTGGCATGGGGAGCACCCCAAGGGGGGCACTGCGACCCACACCACGCCGAGGCAGCGACCATAGCCACGCCTCGAGGCGAGGAGCACCACCACAGCACACGGCAGCAACGGCGGCGACAACAACCGCATCACCCCAAACCCTAGGGTTTGGGATGAGGCTAGTTTGGCCACGGGAAAGCTCCATAGCCAAATCGAATTGGAAAGAAGGGTAGCGCATGGTCGATAACCTCGCCTTGCATCATGGCAGCGACCAGGAAGGATCACGGCGACGAGTAGAGCACGGCGGCTGCGCCATCGACCACGGGGTCGAGGAGGAGGAGAGAAGGATAAGGTCGAGCGGGTGATAGAGGAAGTGGGCTGGACTGGGCCAAAACCCCTTCGGGGTGTGGTTTTGGTTCTGTCCTATTGGTTCACCAGGGCCCAATAAACTAAAAAGGCAGCGCATTTACCTAAAGGCTATTTTAAATAAATAGGAAAAGACCAAAATGCCCCTGAACTTAAATAAATTCTAGAAAATAAAATAAAAATCTAAAAATTATAAATAAAAATATTTTTGGAATCAAAATAATCCAAACTATCCAAATAAATTAAGAAATAAAATTTGAGACATATAAATTTTATTAAGAATTTTGTAATATATATATTACTTATGGAATTTTACAAAATTATTGAAAGATGATAAAAATAAATAAAAATCACTTTCATTATATATTAATATTGTAGTATTTTAAAAAAATACTAAAAAAATATTTAATATAAATTTTTAGTATTTAATGATAATTCTTAAAGGAATTATTAATTAAATAAAATGCAAATAAATTGAAATAAAATAAAAGAATACAATATTCAATAAATATTAAAAATTAATATTTATAAATTCTTTATTATTAAAAGAATTTTTATAATTTAAATAAATGGGGGAGAATACATATAAAGCTAAATGATGCATTACATTACTTTGCATAATCATTTTGCTTCTTTAAATATTGTCCTTACCGGGCAATAATGATGTTTTTGTAGACATAGAAGCTCAAGGTCCAGTGCAAGCATCCGACTTGACTACCTTGCAATCACAAGGCAAGTTCATCACTTGCTCATGTCCTTTGAAGAGTTTTTATCAAAGTATTTGCGAATTGTGTGTTATCATCTATATTATAGAAAAAGAAAACAATATTTTCTCAAGATACTATATCTTAGATATTATCCTAAGTGATGATATGATGGAGAAATAGAACTTAGGGTTCTAATTGCAATAATAATGAACAATTAGGGATTAATAACCCATGACTTCAGTGATTCTAGCGCTGTATATTACGCGTTAACCATGAGATTTGGAATGGGACGGAGAAGTCAGTTGTATCCTTTTCCTCTTATATGGAGGCAAGATGACCTTAAAGTGACGTTGTGATTCCTTGTGTGTATCCAACATATGGGTGGGCACCCTTACACCCCACACTTTTGGTGTCTAGATTATCTATGAATGGTGTTTAGGGATATAGTCCATGTAAATGGTACTATTCCGGGCGTCACTAGGTCATAGAGTCTTCGGGAACTCATCAGGGTTTTAGCCTGCCCGAAAGGGGGCTTAACGAAGGTGAGCTAGCCCTAAGGATCGTGCAGACATATGAGGTCGCGGAGAGGGCAGTGATTTGCTTGGACCAACTACTGGGCCCTACATCATGGAATTGTGGACGGGAAAGTACGCCCGGTTGTGCAACAAGGAGTTGATCTCTCATGGGAAAAGTAACGCACCTCTGTAGAGTGTAAAAATTGTAACTTGTTACTCCCTTTTCCGGGAAGGAGCTATGAACGCGGCAGGAAAGGAACTCCATGAAAGTTCTGGTCAACCTGTGAAGGCTGATGGTCATAGATTTTCATAATAAAATCAACCTTTGAAGAAAGTTTTACGAAAATTGCATAGTGCCAAAGACTGATAGTCCGACAGCTCAAAAAAAAAGACTGATAGTCCGAGGTGGTAGATAGAGCATCAAACTTCCTACCTTGCATATAATGAATTTGCTGGGTAACGCTATTACTCATCCTTTCCTTTGAATCCTTGCTTAGACTCCGAGAATCCCGAGGAAACTCCAATGTATGCAACTGAGAGACAGGAGGAGGTCTGCTATGAAGAGCCCAACCTGTATGGAGCCGTAGAAGGGGAAGACTACGATATCATATACGGAGGAGAGTTCCAAGAGTCCGAATAATTATTATAGTTCTAGGAGCCACTTGAGCCGAGCAACATGAACAATATATAACAATAAGTTGTTGAGCTCAATTTGGAGTTTAAGTTTTAAATTTGAAACTTCCGCTGAAACACTTATAGTTTGTAAGTTGAATCTTTTGTAAGTCTTTAACTTCTGGTATTGTAATAATAATAATAACGTGTGTATGTTTGTAATATGGACCCACAATGTTTCTGTTGTACCACTCTTAGGGATGTGATATTTACGGAACCGTGTTCTGTGGATGTCATGTCAACGACTATAGTGTACTACACATGCAGTGGTATGCTGGGTCACTGCACCCTGCTTTCTAAATAATTGTAACATCCCAAAAATATTAATCAAGGTTATCAATTTCCAATCACCCAAATTTAGGGTTAACAAAAACTTTTATTAATTAAAATCCATATGAATGCATGTGTGTATGTGATGAATGCATGAATTCTTGTATGGACTTGTATGATTGTTATGAATGTAAAGGATTGGTTTAAAGATGAAAACAAAATCATCTAAATCATTTCTAAGCAGAATCAAATAAAGAAAAATTCAAAAACAAACTATATAAGAAAATGGTCATTTTTGCCAGTCTTGCTCACTATACCACTTTGAGTGTTTCTAGTCCAATATTTCTAACAGAAACAAATCCATTTGTTTTGGACCCTTGCTAGACCAAGTAAATGTTAACCCAAGCCCACCTTGCAAACCTACATAAACATTTGGCAACCCTATTCAAACTACATTTCAAAATTGGATCTAGTTCATATGGTAAGATCACCATTTCTCAAAACCTAACCAAACCAGTGCACCTTGACAAATCCAATCAACCAGAGACTACCTTGTATGTGAACAGTACACCACCAAGTTTCATCCAAAAATTCAAATACGAATTTCTTTCGGCCATTTCATCAAACATCTTCTAAGCACAAATCAAATTAAACAACAAACACTATTGTGTAGCAGTGTTTGTGCCAACATTGTTCCCTATCTAGCTCGCACCACACTCCTAGTAGGTCACTAACATCATCAAAGAAGCTCTAGCTCACTGTGCACTCGACAATTCCATCAATGGCCACCATGGCCGAGCACACTTGCCACCCCCACCATCGACAGCAAGCTATAAGCATAGACAGCCTCGCCAACCTTGTATACCATGTCTCCTGTGCCTCACTGAACCCTCCAGACCATCCCTAGCTCGAAGACAGAGAAGGGAACCGCCAGAAATGCCGTGCCCGCGCCGTTGTCGACCATGCCGACGTGCACCGTAGTGCACGCCCCGTTCCCACTCAGCCGACCACGCCTCGCCTTCGTTGCCCGTGCCTGTGATCACCACCATCCCAGGAACCTCCCAGACATCCCCGTCCACTTCCGCGTGACTCGTAGCCACTGTGCGTCGTCAAACCTCCGTCGGTGCCGCTCAGAGCACCAACATGTTCTGACCAAACCGCACCGCCCCTTGCCGCGCCATGAAGCTGTTGAGCATCGCCAGGATACCGCGCACCGTCCCCTAGCCCCAGCCATGCCTGTAGCTCGCTGTAACACCGACACCGACGAGCTTTGCCCGCACCCTTCGGTTCCCCCATCGCAGTATAAATAGAGGCCTTCCCTGTTTGTTTTATTCACACCATCTCACTCCCTACCTCTCACTGAGCGTTCCCACTTCTTCCCGGAGCAAGGAGAGCGCAGCATCACCGGAATTTTGCCGGAGCCTGCCGCTGCTGGAGGAGAAGGGCGCCGTCGATTGGAGCCAGCCCAGGAGGAGCCGCCAGTACCAGGAGAACCACCGTCGTTGACTTCGTCGTTCGCCCCCATCACCGACCATCGCCTGAGCCCTGGTGAGCCGCCACAGACCCCCACTGGTCGCGCTAGGGTTCGATCCCGTCGTGTTCTATTCGACGAGGACGATGGTCATGAGTCGTTAATCCTTGATCAAATCCTACGGTCGTAGTTAGCTCGTACCCCTTCGCACCCCCTGTCTAACTAACATGTAGGGACAACCACCTAACCAGCCCGCGCGCGCTGTGCACAGTGGGCCGACCCAGTTAGAATTCCCGCGTGACCCAGTAGCTTGAATTTAGATTTATCTATTTAATTTCAAACCTAGTTCTGGCAGTAGATTCAAAAATCAATTGAGAGCAATGTATTGAACCAAATTGCATGAAACCAATTTTGTTAGGAAGGTATGGAAATTCTTAATCTAAGCCCGTTGGATTCAAACCATTTGAAATTATATATCACCTATAGTAAAAATAACAAGACAGAGACTTTTCTGCATTCAAACATTTTTAAAAATTCAACCATAAATGCTTTTGAGTTGATTCCAACTCTCAAAAATCACATTTAACAATACCTTTCTGAATATATAAAAATATCTAGGTTTACTTGCAGTAATAATGGACAAGTAATAAAAGAATGCCCTTAGGCAGTTGTAGTCACTTTAGTTAATTAAAATAAAAAGGTTAAACCTTATTAAATTGTGACACCACTTTAAATCACATTCCCAGGTACTGAAATATGTGGTGATGACATGTGTCAACATGATCCCATATTTTAATTGGAGAATATTAAATCTTAAGTAGCTTTTCAGTGAGTAGAAATTACTTTTCTAAAATAAAATAAATAAAACTATTGCCTTAATTCTTGTGATGATGCTAGATCATCTAGTGTAAACCCTTGTGTGCTAAATAAAAGTTGTTAAGTATTATTTGGTGACTGTGTACCTCGTATTTATTTATAGACGCTAGTACCGACCAAGGATACAAAGAGGAAGGAGACTACTATGAGGAAGAAGCCGAGGAGAACTTCAACCACTGCAAGTGCACAAGGCAAGCCATCTTAGCAAGATAATACTTGCAAGCCCCACAATACCAATTAACCTATGCTAGATGCATTAGGCATGCTTTGGTTATACCCCTTTATTATACCAAATCCCAGTTTTACTTGCAAAGCTTTATTATTTTATTTCTTTATCAAAGCTCTTTATTTATGTTTACTGAGTGACTTGTGAAGTTTTGGGAAAGATATTAAAGGTAACATAAAGAGCATAAAACTTGGCCTAAGTTAGGTAGATCTTGATGTCATCTGGAGGCATGAGGTTATACTTAGATAAGTCACACTTGATTATCACCCCTCATTAGTGATTACCCCCAATTGCAGTTGCAAGTGCTAAGCATAAAACTTGATCACTTTAGGTGGGAATACTTGGTGAAAATGATTATGAAAACCTTAGAATGATGAGTCATTCTAATGCAATGTTTTGACATGTGTTAGTGAACACAAGGTGATTTTGATGATGAAAATGTTGAGGCAGGAGCCTTAGCCCTTTATAAAACTGATGGTTGTGTTTGGATGCGATACCATTCCAATTTTATCGCACAACCATAATACCCGAAATTGGGTAGGGCTTGGCTGGAAGTTTATATGCCTTAGTATGGGTTCCCTTGCGGCCGAGGTTTGAGCCGAGGCTACCTCATGAGGATTGTCCACCTGTGCAGTTCCCAAGATGACAGATGGTCATGGTTGGGAGGCCAAACTCATAGGAGAGGTGCCTATACTAGGGTGTGTAATTTAAAGGTTAGGATTGATTATATGCATACTAAGTATGGTGAATTCAGGATTGTTCTTGACGGATGTATCGAATGTTGTGGTGAAAGTGTACCACCTCTGCAGAGTGTCAAACTATTCGAATAGCCGCATCCGTGGTTATGTGTAGTTGGAGTGGCCATACTGTTCCGTCGTCAGATGTTTTCAAAATGACTTGTGTAATGAATCATGACTTTGACTTGACCACAACAGGGCTGTGATATGAAAACTCAAGTTCCCACTTAGGTGTTATAAAACCTTAAACTAGTTTTCTTTACTTCTGAACTCAGTTAGAGATAAATCTGGCTTTTTGCAAAACAACCTAGAGCTTAGTATTCCTACTCAAACCACTTACTTGTTAGTGATAGTTTGGGAGTACTTAAAGAGTACTCATGGCTTTGTCCCTGGCTATTCCCGTGGCCAGACTATGAAGAGGACTATCAGGATGATGGACCGCATGAAGGTTATGACAACTAGGATCATCTCCTATCGTCAGCATTGCCTGTGACCATGAAGATGGAGCATCGGCCACGCTACTGTTATTACGTTATTCCGTTGCTTTGATTGTACTAAGACTGGATCATGAGATCCTTTATTTGTAAGACCTATATTATGGTTTGTAATGGATGATGTACTGTGATATCCAATCTATTATGTCTCGCAAAAATGGTAATCCTGGGATTGTGATGTATGGCATAACAAGCATCTAGGATTAAAAATACGAGTGTTGACAAGTTGGTATCAGAGCCATCCTGACCATAGGAGACCCTAGTTAGAATGGACGCTTGAATCAAAAACTTGGTTTCAAAAAAAAGAAGTGAGTATTTAAGAAAACCTATTCTTGTTCTTATCACTTAGATTCTTTCATGAAAATTCATGTCCCTCAAAAATTCTTGCAAACTTACATAAAATTTGACACACTTGATCACTCTACTAACTTACTCATCCTATATTATTATAGATGGACGTGAAGTATAGCAAGTTCTATCAGTTGGGAAACGGAGGAGAGCTCATCTTTGAGCGTGATTTGGACCAACTCTCGAAACTTCTTGAGCACCCGCACCCCGAGTTCTTCGGAGCATAGCTCAACGATCAGCAAGGAGGAGAATTGCAATGGCTGATTGTTGCAAGTCTCCGAAGGAAGATTGAAGCCCCCACCTTAGAGGGATTCCAGTTCACCTTAAGAGAGAACAACTGGCTAGACGGACTTGCCAGGGCCATGCATGAAGCTCTTGCCCGTCTATGTGGGCAAAGCATCAATCAAATCAAGGGAACCCGCTTTGAGTTCTATCCAAGGCGTGATGTTATGGGACAACCACTAGAGGCACCATACCACCCGGAGTTGAAGCATCAGGTGGATCATCTCGGCTTCATGATGTATGACTGGCAGAAGCAGTTGGACAATGCCAGCTCCTACGCCAACCACAACTACGCCATCGCAGTTAAGTAGGACCAGACCATTGCCATGCTGGTGAAGGATCACTAGTCTCATCGCCGTCAGCTTGACAAGAAGTATCGCATTATTGCCCGCCTTCGTCACAAGGTGACAGGCTTGGAGGAGACCATCCATGAGAGGAACATGCAGCTTGAGGAGAGGGAGAATGCAGGGGAAGATATCCGTGGAGACCCATATTCTTACCTCAGTGATGATGACTTCTTGGAGGATCATGCCATGGACTTCTTCACCAATGAGGATGACTTTGCCTTCATTGATGATGATGAGGATGATGATGAAGCCACCGATTCCGAGGAGGAGTAGCACTTGAGAACTAGCGTTAGTGAAGTTGTATCCGGTCCCATTGTATCGTAGTTTCATAGAATGGTTCTTAAAAACATCTGTTTCCTTGTTGTGGTGTGTGTTTGTATTGTGTGCTATGAATGAATGAAAAGCAAGTTGCTAGTTAGCAAAACCTAAGTCAAACCCAAAGTTTAAAAACTTTTCAAAACCAAAACCCCTAAACCTTAGAAATTTCCCTCTTTTCTCATGATCTATCTCAATATTCAGATGCCTCGCGGAGGAAGTAGTTCATCCCTAGACCCAATGCTGCAAATCTTGCAAATGTTGGTTTTGGACCGTGAAGCTGAAAGAGCCAAACATCAAGCCAACTTAGCCACCCTTCAACACATAGCTTAGATGGCCAACAACGATCAAGGCCATGAAAACCAGGACAACCATGGATCCAAGCTCAAGAACTTTCAAAATACCAATCCACCCATCTTTAGTAAGTCTGAAGAGCCCCTAGATGCAGATGATTGGCTGCAGACCATGGAGAACAACTTAGAAGTTACAGGAGTGGAGGCCATTGAGAAAGTACTGTTTGCCACCCACTATCTGCCAGGAGATGCAAGAGCTTGGTGGAACAGCGTTCGCGCCATGACTGGAGGACAAATGATGACTTGGGATGAATTCAAACTCAGGTTCAACCGAACCCATGTGCCACCGGGTTTGATCAAGAGGATGAGAGATGAATTCAGAGAATTGAAGCAAGGGAGGATGACCGTAGTTGAGTACCATGACAAATTTCTGTCCTTAGCTAGATATGCACCAGATGAGATTGACACTGAAGCCAAGAAGGAGAGATTCTTGAATGGTCTGCATGATGAGATGCGGACAGTCTTAGTCAATATCCCGTTTGCTGACATTGAAGCCTTAGTGGATTCCGCCATTCAGATGGAAGGCGAGATCAACCAAGCCAACGAGAACCGCAAGAGTCGAATGATGCATCAACCAGGAACCCACCATACCCCAAAGTATCGCCCCAACCCGTCTACAGGATTTGCCCCAAGAAACAATAGACCCCCGATGAACCGTCCGACCTATCCCAACCATGGAGGAGGAAAACCAAGGCCTAGAGGAAACCACAACAACCCTGGCAACCCCAACAATTTCAACCGTGCACCTCCCAAGTTCAACAACAACAATGTTGCCACCAACACCAATACTGCCCCAAGAACTAGAAGCAATGCGGCGCCTGTTGCAGGAAAGGAAAAGTCTCAGGTGACTTGTTATGAATGCGGAACCAAGGGTCACTACTCCAATGAGTGCCCCAAGAAGCTTGTAGCAGTCCCCAATGTGAATGCCCCAGCTCAGAAGTAGCATCATGTTTAGCCTGGAAGGAGATTTGCCCCAGGGAATTCGCTCAACCGCAACGACCGTCTGTTTCTCATGAATGCTGAAGAAGCCCAAGAAGCGCCAGATGTTGTGATGGGTATGCTTTCTGTTAACTCAGTACTTGAAAGTGTGTTGTTTTATTCTAGAGCATCGCACTCGTTTGTTACCGAAGAATTTGCATGCACTAGTAAGATTCAACCAACAAAATTGAAGCATGTTATGATAGTTCAAATACCTGGTTCAACCACCAAATCTAGACAAATTTGCAAGGCCGTACCTATCAGAATCCATGGCATAGATTTTTATGCTAATCTAATAGTATTCGGAACCAAAGGTTTGGAAGTAGTACTAGGAATGGATTGGATGTCGAAACATAAAGGATTAATCGATTGTGCCAAGAAAGCCATAACCATGACCAGTATAGCCGGAATATCAGTAGGCATGTATATCAAACCTTGCCCGGTCAATTCAAGTGCAACAAGAGTCTAAGCCAACCAACTATTGAGCAAGTCAGAGTAGTCTGTGAATACCCCGACGTATTTCCAGATGTTTTGCCCGGTATGCCCCCAGATCGTGATATCGAGTTTATCATTGAACTAATCCCTGGAACCAGACCCATAGCCCAAAGACCGTATAGTATGAACCCATCGGAATTTGTGGAGATGAAGAAGCAACTGGATGCTATGCTGGAGATAGGCCTGATTCAACCAAGTGCGTCTCCATGGAGATCACCTGTCTTGTTTGTGGACAAGAAAGATGGAGGTAACCGTTTGTGTACAGATTATCAGAAGCCGAATGATGTCACCATCAAGAACAAGTACCCACTACCAAAGATAGAAGACCTGTTTGACTAGTTGACTGGTGCCAAAGTGTTTTCTAAGTTTGATCTTAGAACTGGTTATCATCAACTCAAGATTCGTGCAGAGGATATTCCAAAGACTACCTTTACCACCAGATATGGAATATATGAGTACACTATCATGTCTTTTGGATTAACCAATTCCCCCGCTTATTTCATGAACCTCATGAATAAGATTTTTATGGACTTCCTGGATAAGTTTGTAGTTGTTTTCATCGATGACATTCTGATCTATTACAAGTCATAAGAAGAACATGAGCTACACCTGAGGACCATCCTTGGAACCCTTAGGGAGCATCAGTTGTATGCCAAGTTTAGCAAATGTGAATTCTGGTTACATAAAGTAGGATTCCTCGGACATATTGTGTCGGCTGGAGGAATTGTTGTTGACCCCGCCAAGGTTAAGGATGTTGAAGAATGGCAAGCCCAAACCACTCAAACCCAAGTTCGTGCATTTCTCGGATTAGCAGGATACTACCGCAAGTTCGTAGAAGGATTTTCAAGCATCGCAAGACCCATGACCCAATTGTCGAAGAAAGATAAGAAGTTTGAATGGACGGACAAATGTGAAGCAAGTTTTCAAGAGCTTATGAAGAGATTGATCTCAGCCCCAATCTTGATCATGCCGGATATCACGAAGCCTTTTGATGTGTATTGTGACGCATCCAAGATCGGTCTCAGATGTGTGCTGATGCAAGAAGGCAAAGTCATATCATATCTATACCGACAACTAAAGCAACATGATCAGAATTATCCTACCCATGACCTTGAACTAGCAGCCGTAGTTCTAGCCTTGAAGACATGGCGACATTACCTTATGGGTAACCGTTGTGAGATTTATTCAGATCACAAGAGCCTAAAGTATATTTTCACTCAGAAGGAGCTGAATATGAGGCAAAGGAGATGGATAGAGCTAATCAAAGACTATGATCTGGACATCCACTATCACCACGGTAAAGCTAATGTGGTAGCAGATGCCCTTAGCAGGTTGACATGTCGCTTGAACTCCATGATTCTGAAGGAGCAACCAAGTTTGCACAAGGAGTTAGAAGATTTCCGAATGGAATTAGTTAGTGAAGGTTTTTTGGCTACCATAGAACTTCAACCCACTTTGATCAATCAGATCAAGGAGGCTTAGAAAGGAAATGCTAGTATCGACGGAATCAAACGTCATATCGGTACAGGAAAGGTACCTGGATTCATCGAAGATGAAGGAGTTTTGTGTTACAAAGGACGTATTTGTGTGCTAGCAGATTCAGAGTTGAAGCAAGATATTTTGAAAGAGGCCCATGATACTCTCAATTCTATCCACCCCGGAGGAACGAAGATGTATCAGGATTTGAAGGAGTAATTTTGGTGGCATAAGATGAAGAGAGAAATCGGAAGCTACATAGCCAAGTGTGATATTTGTCAGAGAGTCAAGGCAGGACATCATAGACCCGCAGGACTGTTGCAACCATTGCAGATTCCGGAATGGAAATGGGATTCCGTTGGAATGGATTTTATCACTGGTTTGCCTACATCTAGTAGGGGAAATGACTCTATTTGGGTCATAGTTGATTGACTGTCCAAAGTCGCCCATTTCTTACCTGTCAAGACCACTTACCAAAGTTTGAAGCTAGCAAAGTTGTACATTGCTAGAATCGTCAGTTTGCATGGAGTCCCCAAGAACATTGTGTCGGATCGAGGAACTCAGTTTACCTCGAGATTTTGGAAGAAAGTCCAAGAAGGACTAGGAACAAGACTAGATTTCAGCACAACTTATCACCCTCAGACTGAACGACAAATGGAGCGAGTAAATCGAATACTCGAGGATATGTTGAGAGCCTGTGTGCTAGAATATGGATCTAAATGGTAAGATTGTCTGCCTTCGCAGAATTTTCATACAACAACAGTTACCAAGCCAGTTTGCAAATGGCCCCATTTGAATTCATGTATGGAAGAAAGTGTCATACCCCTTTGAATTGGTCAGAAGTAGGAGAGAGTCAGATTTTTGGACCCGACATCCTACGAGAAGCAGAAGAGATAGTTCACAAGATCCATGAGCACCTCAAGACTGCCCAATCCAGCCAGAAGAGTTATGCCGACAAGAGACGTCGAGACCTAGCCTTCAATATCGGAGACTTTGTGTATCTCAAAGTGTCACCTTTGAAAGGAATGCAACGTTTCCAGCTCAAAGGAAATTTAGCCCCCAGATATATCGGACCCTTCAAGATTTTGAATCGTCGAGGAGAAGTATCATATCAACTAGAACTGCCAGAAGAGATGTCAGCCGTGCATAATGTGTTTCATATATCATTACTTCGCAAATGCCTAGAAGTCCCGGAAAATACCGAAGTTTTCAAGAATATTGATCACTGAACCATAGAGATCAACGTTGACCTGACATATCCCAAAGTACCCATCCGTATTTTGGAGGAAGCTTTCAGAACCACCAGGACCCGGAGTATCAAGTTTCTCAAGATCTAGTGGAGTAACCTTCACAAAAACCTTCACAAAATGACCTATCATGTTCGAGGTTTCATGGCTTTCGGTCCAAATGACCGATGTTATGTGCTGAATCACGACATAGTTTGTGATGCTGTGCCCATATTATGCATGCATGTGGACAATGGTATGGAGAACAATGTTGCAGGAGGAAGTTTTCCTTTTCGTCGCACGGAAAAGCCATTTTCCATTTTCCGAGCGCAAAAAATGGGTCGTTTTGTGAAGTAACCACCAAAATGTTGTTTCAGAATGCCTACGACATTTATTCCCGCCAGTTATCTTCCTGCCATTTCTCACTATATATATGTAGGGTTGGCCTCTATTGTCATTGCACATCTCTAGACTCATATCTGCAACCTCATCACTCTTTCCCATGGATTCCACCGTAGCACTAAGCCCCAGGGAGGCGGAGGCGCTTTGCGCCTTGAACTACCCCTGCCCGCCGGGCTACTGTGTTCCCGTCGGCTGGATGCTAAGCGCCGGAGGCGTGCCGGTTCCTCCTGTCCCTCTTGGTGTGGCGCGCCGGATGGCCATCACGAACCACTGCTACTTCGAGCTCACGCCGGAGCAGCGGAGGAATCCCAGATGGCATCCCGACTATTTCCCGACTCGTACTCGCCATACCCTCAAGTCCAGCCCACTCGTACTCAGCCTTCAAGGTTCAACTACGGCCGCCGACTCTAACCCCCGCCTGCGCTACCCTCAAGTCTATCCCACTCGTACTCAGCCTTCAAGGTTCAACTACGGCGACCCCGACGACGACAGCGACGACGTCCGCGGCGAGTACGACGACAATAGTGGCGAGTATTACAGGTGTAGGAAGGAGCATGACTGAATCACTCCAAAATTGCCAAACAAGTTCGGCCGATTGTGGCTCAATCTGGCCATGTATCTTAATTTTTAGTTCTTCGATGTAACTTAGTGTTAGTTGCGTTATGTACTTTAATTCCAGTTCTATCCTAATAAAATTTTCTTCCCGCCCATTATTTCCCGTCCTTTTTTTTCCCGCCCATTAATATATAAAAATATAAGTTAATTCAAATCCAAATTAAAAACAGAAAATGGTTTTGAATTAGTTATTCAAATCCAAACACTTTTTATGTTTAAAGTTTTTCTAAATTCAAAATTAATATTCCAAAAATATAAGTTAATTCATTTTTAATTTTAAATGGTTCATAGTTTAAATGGTTACATTAATTATTTTTAAAAACAGAAAATGGTTTTGAATTATTTATTCAAATTCAAACACTTTTTATGTTTAAAGTTTTTCTAAGTTCCAAATTAATATTCAAAAAATATAAGTTAATTCATTTTTAATTTTAAATGGTTACATTAATTATTTTTAAAAATAGAAAATGGTTTTGAATTAGTTATTCAAATCCAAACACTTTTTATGTTTAAAGTTTTTCTAAATTCCAAATTAATATTCAAAAATATAAGTTAATTCATTTTTAATTTTAAATGGTTCATATTTTAAATGGTTACATTAATTATTTTTAAAAACAGAAAATGGTTTTGAATTAGTTATTCAAATTCAAACACTTTTTATGTTTAAAGTTTTTCTAAATTCCAAATTAATATTCAAAAAATATAAGTTAATTCATTTTTAATTTTAAATGGTTCATAGTTTAAATGTTACATTAATTATTTTTAAAAACAGAAAATGGTTTTGAATTAGTTATTCAAATTCAAACACTTTTTATGTTTAAAGTTTTTCTAAATTCCAAAGTAATTATCATTTAAAAAATATTACAAATTTAAACCCTAAAATAAAAAATAAGGCGGGAACAGAGAGAAAATTCCTGAATTTTTTGAAAACAGGGTCATATGTCCCGGTTGGAGCCACCAACCGGGACTAAAGACCCCTGCACGCGCCCCTTGTTCTGATGAAAAAAAGTGGAGTATACGTCCCGGTTGGTGGCTCCAACCGGGACGTATGACACTTTAGTCCCGGTTGGAGCCACCTACCGGGACAAAAGGTCCTTCGGTTATAATTGGCTCTCCTCCTCTTCTTCTTCCCCATCTCATTTATCGATGAGCGCACACAGGAACCCCCCACGACGCCGGCAGGCTGCCCGCCAAGCTCGCCGACGCTGTTCGATGCAAGGATAGGAACCGCCGCGTTCCCCTCTCTCTCCCAGTACCAATCTCATACCCTCTCGTTCCTTCTCGCGTTCTTCCCCATTTGATCAGAAACCCTAACTCGTCGTCGCCGCTGTTCAGAGCCTCCCCGAGCCAAGCCAAGGTGCCGAGGAGATCCGCCGTGCTGGACTGCGTCTCTACGCCAAAGGAATCAGCCCCGCTCGGCCTTAATCAAGCTCTGCAACCCATCTTCCCGAGCTCCGGCCGCCATCGATTCGCCTCCGTCCGGCCACCCCTTGCTTCCCCGACCCCGACATCGCGTTCGTGGTGAGCCACTGGTGCTCTAACACCTCTTCACACGCTCCCTCTCGCTCTCTAGCTCTACCACGACGACCATCTGTCGCCGCCGCCTCTGTCCGCCGCTGTGCTCATCGCTCCGACGACCAATAATGGGCGGCGCCACCACCATATGGTTCGCCTCGACGAGCTCTTTCGAACGCGCACAGCCCCGCAGTCCCGCGCGCTCCCTAGGGTCGCCGTTGACCACCGTCTACCGCGCCGCCCGTCGTGGTGATGTGGTGCTCGCGTGGCTACCGCGTGGTGCCTGCGTGGCCCCGGTCCCACCTGCCAGCCTCAGAGGCTAGGTGCCTCTGCGATGCAGGTTAGTAGTGGCCTGGTCCAGGTCCACCCGTCAAGCCCTGGTCCAGGTCCCACCTGCCTGCGTGGAGGCTGAGGTGGCCACGGGCCCCTCTGTCAGCCACTGTGGCTAGCAGTGGCCTCGGTGTAAAATGTTTTCTGTTTGTTTAAATTCAGAAATGGTTTAATTAAATCCAGAAATTGATATAATATTGTAAATTCAATAATTAATTATTTATATCTCAGAAAAATACAAATAATATATCAAAATGTTCAGAAAAATTAGATCTAACTATTTAACCTATAATCATGCATTGTTCAACAACTTTCAAGACAAGTTTAATTAGAGAACAAATTCAACCCCTCTCGGATACTCCGGAGTTTTGTCGAGTTAGGGTTTTCACCCCTCGGAACCCCGTTTAAATTGCCGAGCATATCTTAAGGTTACTTTTCAATACAAATTAACTTGTCATATCATCATCCTTGTTTGATCATTGCATCGATGCCATGTGTTGATTGTCCCCCTCTCTTTCCGGTGTTCGGTTCTTCGCGGTAGAATACGAGATCAAGATCAAAGACCGAGGTCAACACCATCGAAGATCAAAGATTTCTTGATAGCCATCGTATTATAGATGCTTAGCCATGATACTAGTTGTCATAGACCCTAGTTTAGTTAAAGAAACATCGACACCCCTTATGTACATGTGGGTTCGCCGGTCTGTCCTTGCTAGGGCATCCTGAACCCTTTTAAATTGATGTTGCACCTAGGGCTAGTGTAGGATATCTAAATCTGACATGTCATACATATTGATTGCACATTGTATTATGCCATGTATTGATTGCCGCCTTTCTTTTTGGTATTGGTTCTTCGCGATAGGATTCGAGCCCGAGGGTTTCTCCGAATTAGGGTTTCTAATATTGTAAATTCATTTTTATTATTGTGTATGTATATATTAGTGTTTCTCCGAATTAGGGTTTATATCTCTCAACACCGTACCTAACATTCTCCCTTAGCCGCTTTGACTTATCCATTTTTCCACCTATGCAGAAAATATGGACCCACACGACAGAGACGAAGAAAAGGAAGAGTTGATCCAAGGTGTGATCCACGGGGAAGAAAATTTAGATGTATCGATGTTACTGAACAACTCCGGTGAGGGTTATCCTATTTTTGCCAGAAGAGACGACTTGTTTGAGGTTGAAGGTGATGCCTTCCGCGAGGGAGAAGGCGATGCCTTGTGTGATCGAAAAGACGACCGCTCCGGCGAGGTGCATGTAATATAATTAATTCATTAATTAATCATCTGCTATCTATATAGAAATAGTAACGATGATCTTTCTTCTTTTAGCCCTCTGGATCGAAGAAATCTACTGAAAAGAGTGGACGAGGCCCAACCAAAAAGTTGGAAGACCATGAGAGGTTCAGGATCAAATATATCGGTAAAGATGGCAAACCGATTGCTCCCGAAGTTGTCGCAAACAAATTTGTGGCACAATGCGGAGTAATCGTTAGGGACTTCATCCCGATCACCATTTGAAATTGGAATAGGCCTACTGATGCGGAAGAAGAGGGAACGTCTTTATTTCTCCCTACCATGGCCAAAGATTTACTGTGGAAGAGGCTCATGGTTAATTTCATACTACCGAAGATAGAACTGGATCCAAATGCGGAGGATCCAGTTGAGGACGCCTTAGAACATGCGCGAGCCATGGAGGCTAAGGTTAGGGAGTGGGATATGAATAATATGACCCAGTGTTTCACCAACTGGAAGAAAAGATTGCACATTGACTATGTCGTGAAAGAGAAGACTCCGGATTTCAAGAAGATTTAGTTTCAGAAGATAGAACCATTCTGGGCTGAGTTTGTGAATTAGAAGACATCAAAAAAGCTAAGAAAATGTCTGCAACGAATAAGCTGAATGCTGCTAACAAGAAGTATCACCATACTATGGGGCAAGGTGGCTACAAGGCTGGCATTCCTAAGTGGGAGAAACTTGAGAATGAACTGTGTGCTAAAAAGATCATCCCAGAGACAGACGATTGGATTGAACATGCAAGGAATTGGTTTTACGGGCATGGGGGCACGTTGGACTCGGAAGGGATGTGTATATATAACATACGACATAAAGAATACCCCTTGCCCATCGAGAATATGAGAAAAGCAGTAAAGGCTGTTAAAGATGGGGACTTCATTCCCGATAGAGAGAATGATGAGCTCACACTCGCCCTTGGAAATAAGGAAAATGATGGACGAACACGAGGCACAAGCGGCTCCAAACCATGGAGTACTACGTTTCCCGAAGAGAGGAAGAAATATCCTGATAGAAGCCGCCAGAGGAGAAAGGACAAGGCAGAAGTTGAAGCAGATATTCAGAAAGAGCGTGAATATTTTTTTGTCACACCTTGTATGCCTTCTTGAATATTTTTGGTGATTTGTCCAAAGTATATCTTCGTTGGATCTTGAAAGTATCGCGCATGCATGTTTACTAAATGTATATCTTATATCATGTTTTGCTTTCTTTGATCCAATATATAGGGTATACTCCATCAAATCCTTAAACGGCTAAGATATGCATGAAATTCAAATTTCATATCTGAATATGCACATATTTTTATGGAGTGTATCCTATGTGTTGTGGTTATTCTAACCACTTTGGACCCAATAAGTTTGGGGACCAAGATGTACTTGAATGTTGTTTTAGGTACATTGAAGATGCAATGGATGTTTGTCTCTTCTATAAGGAAAGTGTTGTCACCACATGTTAATTGAAGCCAAGCTAGGATGATCTAAAAATTCTTATCTACTACATCATACCATTACTATCTCGGTAACAAGTATCTTATTCATGCATACTATTCTTCCATCCAATCTCTTGTAGGTTGCATCTTGGCATGAATTTATTTGTTTGTCAATGTTCGATTCTTGCAATTATCTTTGAAAGACTTTGTATCCTTATTGCTTATGTGAGTAATTTGATATGATGCATATAATGGGGAGTATATAAAATCATTTTCATGATTCACCAATTCCAAATATGCCTTCTAGCAATTTATTGCATATCAACCCCTCAAGGTACTCTCATGTGCAATATTGTTTAAATTGCATTGAATCATTCCTTTTGACACTTGTTGCCTTTCTCAAAGTATCCCAACTAGCATTAGTTCCCTTAGTGTTAGTTGTGATGGTTTTGAGATTTTTTGTTTTTCTTTGGTGAAGTTCATTGATATACCATAAGATAAAATAGAGCCATGGGCTATATATGCACTTAAGAAAAATATCCTTTTTGGTATATCTTATGACTTCCGCTTGGATATCATGTATTCTTTTTATTAACCTCTTATGTGTGGATGTTTCTTTGTGGATTATTCTCATGTTTTTTTCCCTTGGAAACTTATATACACTAGAGTGTTAATCTCTCGCCTTGATATACTCGCTCTTTTCGGACCATCACTCTTATCCTCTTGATTTTTAATGGTTTTGGTAAGGTCTTGATTTATGAGTGCTTGGTTTACTTTTATTGCATATTCACACACTCATATCTCATATTTGGTTTCTTTTGGACTTAAGCTTGTCTTGACAAGTGTATTGGTTTATATCTAATCCTTGTATCTTGGTTGTGTTCTAAATAATATAGAGGGAGTGAGGATTCCATGTTTGTGCATATTGTATTCAAATGAAACAACTAATTTATGCACGAACCTTGGGGAGCCTCCTTATTTCACTTAGAGCACTATTTGTCTATTTGATTATTTGGATCTTTTGATTGCTTGCTTCATCCGTTGAAGTTCCTTCACCTTGTTATCCTTTTAGCAATCCTTGATACTCAATATAGTTTGATTTCCTCCAAGTGTTCGTCATTGGGTATGTGCATGTGATTTCACTCATATTACGAGTAATGCACACCTTGTGTAGGAACTCATACTATATTGTCATTCTAACCTTGTTATCCATTTTGGCACTTGTTGTCAATGGGGGAGAAGTTTAGAGGGTTTTAAGGGAAATGGTTTTATACTTAAGATTGGTTTGTTCTTAAGTGTTTGCCTTTCATGCATTTCATCTTTATTATGTTTTGCATGGTTGTATATATAGTGGAAACTCTACCAAAGGTTATGCTTAACAATGTATGCAATGAAATTCAAGATCATCACACGTGCATATATTGTGGGGGAGTTTGCTCTATATATGTTGGTTCTACTCACATCTCATGCATTAGTTGTAGTTTATGTGATTAGAATCAGTTTTGATATGGGCTAGTATCTTTGTGTTACTTAACCATATCAAATACAACCTCTTGTATACAACTTATTCTCAGATAAGCTGTGTACTTGTTTCTAATATTCATTATATAAACCCTCTTGTTGTGATTGTCATCAATTACCAATATGGGGGAGATTGAAAGGGTAATTGCCCCTATGTGTGGTTTTGGTGATTAATGACAATACCTATGGACTAATGTTTTCAATGAGTTTTATATGAAGGTATATTCCATAGGTCATGCTTGTAGTCCATGTGTTGGATTCAAGTATGGATGCCATGAAGATAAAGATATACCTTGAGTATTATCATCAAAATCATCGAGTTGAAGAGAAGAATATGATATGATCAAGATCTTGAGAGTGTGATCTCAATAGAAGAATTCAAGATATGGCTCTAAGTCAGTGTCATGATAGCCTCATTAGTTGAGCTATGGTTGACTAAGATTTAGAGAGTGTAATCAAATGAAGAGTTCCTTATGTACCTCAAGATATTAAGATGGAGAACGAGAAGATACTTGGTTGACCAATACAAAGAGTGAAGAGTGATTTCAAGTTGGTCAACACATGAAGCATAAAGAATGTACCACATGGTATTGTGGTATGGTAAGCCTTGTCAATTATGCATCATGAACTAATCCATTATATATTTGCCTTTGCGTTTTCTATATGGACAGGTATCTTTCCATGGGCATGCTTCAAAAATGAATATATTATATAGCCCATGAGAGGATGACATCAAGTGGTGATCGTCATCAAGGTTGAGAAGGGCAAGTTCAAGATAAGCATATCGAGAAGATCATTTGCTTGAAGCTTGTCGTCCATATTGGTGATAATGGACATGTGAAGACATGTATTAATGAAGCTATCCCATAGTGGTGTATGGGGAGCAAATTAGGAGTCTTCACGAAGCAACAATGATCAAGTGTTGCATTGCGGCTTGGGTGGAGCTTGAAGCGTTGTCATCAAGATCAAGCGGTTTGCGCAAGGCAAAGGTATGGCCTTGCTAGGTTTTCCTTTTACCGGTCTCAGGGTGGTTGTTGGGAGACCGGGTTATAGGATAGATAGCCGCACTATCAAGAGGGGCTTTCGGTTGTGTAACTTGATAACATCGTCATAGGGAGCTCAATCCTTTGCATACTTTGCATCTTCCTATTTTTTTGCTTCTTGGTGTTTCTACATGTGAGGTTCTTGAGCTTGTTTCTAGCTCTTCAACAAGCCCAAGTTCATCGAAAACGGAATTCGTATGCATCTTCTATGGCGTTTTCGAGTTTGAAGGTTTTATCAGTTCTTATTTAGGGAGGCTTCTTACCTTTATTCATTTGGTTCTATCCTCCTTTGTTGGGCTATGATGTTTCTCTGCACAATCTTGTAAAGCTTATTGTCCTCGTCAAAACAAGCCCAAGATCACCGAAATCGGAGTCCGGATGCAAAAGTTATTGTGTTTTTCGTGAAGCCTGGTTCATCCCGGTTGTGGATTCGGTTCAACCGGCTCCCAGACCGGGTGGTCCGGTGTCAGGACCGGAAAACCGGATCTGAAACCGGGATTTTCGGTTTTTCTATACCGAGTCTATCCGAGACTGTGTACTGACCCTAATTCTGGTTTTAAGTTCGGTTTTCCGGTCCAAGAACCGGACCGTCCGGTTCTGGAGCCGGTCCAACCGAACTTTCAACCGAGTTTGCACAGATTTCTTCCAACGGCCATATTTTCTTTCCACTATAAAAGGGGTTCTTCCCCCAACGTTTTAGGTTTTTCTTGACCACGAAATTGACCTCGATTATTGAACCTCTTGAGCTTGCTTCCTCCCCCTTCCCTCATATGATTCTTGCATCTTTTTGAGGGCTTTGGAAGAGGAGATCTAGATCTACAATCCCCACTAATCAATTCCTCCTCTAAGTGAGGGGAACCCATTGGATCTAGATCTTGGAGTCATTGGTTGACTTCCACCATTGTTCTTCCTCTCTAATTCCTCCCTAGCACTTGTTGCTTTGGTGGGATTTGAGAGTGAAGGATTTGAGCATCCTTGGTGGTCTTGCTTGGCATTCTTGCGTAAGTGTTGAGATCTCCATTACAATTTGTTCGAGTGAGAGACCGTGAGCTTGTTACTCTTGGAGGGTGACCTCCTAGTTGGCTTGGCGGTTGGTACCACGGTGTTCTCTTCGTGGAATATTATGAAGAGACCCGGGATTCTCCTTTGTGGAGCTGGTGAAGTGGTTGTGGAGCTTGCCATCTCCGGAGTGGAGGAAAAGCTAGCCATAAGGAAAGGGCCTATTCCTTCGTGGGATAGATTCGGAGAAGAAGGTGAGCCTTTGTGGCGCGTGAGGAATCCTTCATGGAACCTCACACCTCTCCAACGTGACGTAGCCCCCTTCCCAAAGGTGGTGAACACGGGAATACATCTTCGTCTCCGCGTGCCTCGGTTATCTCTATATCCGAGCTTACTTTCCTTGTGATAGCCATTGAGCTTGAAGTACTTATATCTTGCTTATCACTTGTGGTATATTTATCTTGTGCTATCTTGCTTAGCTTAATTTGTTGTTGGTGCACTTAGTTGAGCCTAGTGTATTTAGGTTTTGTGCTTGTAAAATAAACGTTATTTTAATTACGCATTCTATCAAGCCAAAACCGTAATAGTTTTGAAATTGCCTATCCACTCCCCCTCTAGGCGACATCCCCATCCTTTCAGAGCGAATGCATATAATTGAAGAACGAATAAAGCAACAACAAGATGAAATTAACGCACTTAAAGAGCAAAGTACTACCGGCCCATCTCAGCGGCACATGGTGGTAGAACCTGCATTCGATGCTACCGGCCTATCGAATAGTTGAAAAGCAGTGTGGCTTCCACCGAGGTCCCGGGTAATGACAATGACGATGACGATGGTGCACCAACGATGGCTCCTGTTGGCTACCCAGTGGATGATATCACACAGATGACACACTGCGAGCTACATGTCAAAGTTGTGAACATATCAATGAAGGTGGCGGTCGGCTATGCCTTACCAATTGTACCCACACCAACTTACCACTATCGTCCGGTTCCACAGGGATACGTTGTTGTCGGGGTGGATGAAATCATTCCCACCTTTCAAGTTTTGACGCTTGACTACCCTGCAGGTGAAGGGGATGTGACTGAACTGGGAGACGCAATAAACGTTACCATTCTATGGCCAAAGGAATGTTTCGTGCTTCGAAATCACACGCCAAGGCCATCTTAGCTGCCGCCTCACCCGTCTCCAGCGAGGTCGTCGCCGCCGCGGCAGCCATCTCCGTCGCCTCACCAATATCTGGCGCAGCCATCGCCGCGACAGCCATCGCCGGCGCCTCAGGATAAAAAGCATAAGCGTACCACCGCTACTCTGCGTTGTGGTAAGCGATCGATGAAACGTAAACAAGAGCCTCTTCCAAAAGTACCAAAGGTTCCTCCCAAGAGAGCTTATGACTGTACTGAAGAGGAGACTACGGCTATCGTTGATGCGGAAACGACAGTGTTTTTCGCTAAGTTGAGGTGGCCGAAAGAGCCAGAGTTCCCCAGCACCAAAGAAGAAAAATCCCAAGTGTTCAAAATGCTAAAGACTCTTCATCAACCCGAGCCAAAGCTGTCATCAGACTATGAGCGTTCTATTCTCAAGTCACATGCGGCACAACAAGCCTCGAAGAGCAGTACTGATGCAAGCGAGAAATTCGTTGCCTAGCTCGGAGAACAAGAAAAACAGTCTTGCGCCCCTCTCAAGGTGATTTCCCATACCAATGTGGGGTCGAGCAAATATTCGACCGAAGAGCAGTATGATCCAGAGGTAGTTGCACAATACGGAGAAGCTGCCCCTGCTCAAGGTATGAGTATTGCCCAGTACTTATCCCACTTAGAGTACTTCCCCGTTAGTGAAGTAGCATACAAATACCAGTACGACAAACCTCTCGTCAAACCTGAGGAGGTAAATAACCTTCCAGCAAAAATGCGAAGATTGCATAACTGGTACATGCATGCCACAAAGGCCGGGGCTAACTGGATAATGCTAAGGGTTACAAAAAAGCATTATGGGAAAGAAATAGATGACACGATATCCATTGAATTTGATGAACTATTTCAATTATTCAATCAAGAAGCCTTGGACAAATCAATCATCAGTGCCTATTGTCTATAAGTACTAATTCTGTAATTAATTTAGTCTCTAGCTATCTCACCTTGTTTATTGCATGTATATAATCATACTATAATATGCAGAATGAAGATTCTCGAATGCAGCAGAGGACAAATCTATGACATTGGGTTCATTGACCCATATTGGGTTCATCAAGCTAATCTCGAAACAAACCCCCAGGATACGAAGGATAACATCCTACACGTGTTAAGGTTTCAAGAAACCAGAAGGGAAATACTATTTCCTTACAACTTCGAGTGAGTGTTATTGTCTTGTATACACTTTCTATTTCGCTTACTCGATGTTAAGTATATATTTGATTAGTTATGCATGCGCAGCTTCCACTATATTATGTTAATCATTCAACTTGACAAAGAGCGTGTACTAGTCATGGACTCGAAACATAAACCCCTTGAGCAGTGGAAGGACATGCAGATGCTTCTCCAGCGGTAATTCTAATCATTACGACACTATATCGGCAACGTTCGTGAATTTTATGATATCAAATAATTAATAACTTATTTTATTCGTTTTCTTCGCCGGGCAGCGCTTGGAAACGGTTCACAAACAAGGCTAGGGGTGTTTGGAAAGAGGAGCTTACATTTCAACCACTAGATGTAAGCACCACTAGCTATATCCGTGCATCTCTTTGATTCTAGTTTTGATACCGTTATTATCATGCTTGATTATTTTTTTGATTGAACTCTGTTCTCGTAAAGTGCCTGATGCAGGGACCAGGGAACAATTTATGTGGATACTATGTTTGCGAGTTCATCCGTCAGACGTGCTGTGAGAAGGGCAGAAATTTAGAACAACTCCACGTACGTAAACAATTTCTATAGTTTTTAATTACCATTAAATTGTGTTTAGTTTCATTCATATAGGCTGACTCCTTTTTTAAATCAGATCGAACGTCTATGGGACGGTCTTCTGCCAAAGGATCACGTACGAGCAATTCAGGAGGAATTGGCGGGATTCTTGGATGCAGAAGTCCTAAACCGAAAAGGGGAATACTATTCGGGTGTGTATAAACAATAGGGATTATACAAAGAGCTTATTTTGTATGTAGTGCATGAACTCGATCCGTGTATCGAATGTAATATGTTCGACACTTGGATCTATATTGTCATGATGATCTTGTGTAATATAATGGTTCCTTTATTGATGACTGCAAAACACTAAATACACAATAAAACAACATAAATGAATTCTCTGCCGCGGCACAAAAAGTGGCCAAAATGCTGCCGCGGCAACAAAAGTTGCCAAAATGAATTCTCTGCCGCGGCAGAGAAATGCATCAAATCTCTGCCGCGGCAGATGGTTATTTGTCCCGGTTCGTGTTACGAACCGGGACGGTTGCTTCCCCCCTCGCCCTCTGCCGCGGCCACGTGTACGCCCTTTTGTCACGGTTGGTGGAGCAACCGAGACTAAAGGTTGGCGCTTTAGTGTCACATCCCAAGATTTTCCAAATCTTGTAATGTGAAAAATAAAATAAACAAAATAAATTTTTGTTGAAAATCAGGGTGAAAAGAAACTTTTGTTTCTAAAAGGAAACTTAAAATCCCATCTTGAACAAACTTTGATAAAAGTTTGAATCCAACAAAATCCAAATCTAGGAAAATGCATTCCTCAATGAATGTATCTAGAAAGTTAAACACTTAGAAAATAAATCCAAACCCTAAACCCTAATGAACTAAAATCATTTCCAAGTTATCTCCAAGCCTATGGATTTGATCCATATAAAAATTGATCAACAAACATTCACAAAGGATCAAGAAAGACAAACAGAAATATTATAAGACCATAGAATTTGGTTTCACTTAATTTGGAACCATAAATAAAATCCTATGAATTTAATAAGATAAGAAATTAAATTCCCAAAGCTATTAAAGCCCTTATATAAACCCATACCAAATGGTGAGCAATTAATCCTAAAAGGATTTAAAAGGATAAACAAATAATAAATAAGTTTTCACAAATTGGAATCACCAAGTTTGGGTCTCTAAATAAAAAGATATGGATTTTATAAGACAAAGATAAAAATATTAAATAAATAATATTTAAAGACCAAATCAAATCTTGGCCTAATCCATTAAGCAAATGGAATGAATATAATCCAAATCCAAATAAAATAAAAGGATAAAGATTTTCCAAAATAAAATAAATGGCATAAACCAAATCATATTGGAATTAAAATAAATACCCAATCTTAAATGATTAATGAATCATATTAAAAACCTTTCCAAATAATTCAAGATGAATTATTTACACCCAAATAATCAAATAAAAACCTACTGAAAAGATTTGGGTGGTTTTAGAAAATCAAATGGTGTATAGAAATATTAATAAATCTTATATGACTTAAAACTAAGCCTATTTTGAATAAATAAAAGACCCAAAAAGAATAAAGTTTTTATTCAAAATTTGACTTTTGGTTGTGCTATTAATCAGTATTTGAACCTACTCAAATTTTGGTAAAGGTTTGAAATCAAATTGAGGTTTGAATTGATTAAACAAAATCAAAATAGAAAAATCAAATGAGAAAAAGAAAAAGAATCAGGAACAAAAAAATGGAACCAGACAGCGAGCCCACTAAGCCCAACTTGCATCCCACCTGCAACCCCTCTGCCGAAACGTTTTCTCACTCAGACACGTACCCGCGCAATCACTGACTAGCAGGTCCCACACCCCCTCTCTCTCCTTCGCTGACGACACAGGCCCACGCCACGTAAGCATCGTCCTCACCCGCCGCTGACCATGTCCTCCCCGGCCGTTTGCTGCCGATTGATTGCCGGCGTAAATTCGCAGTAAACGCCACGATTAAACAGCCCCGCGACCTCGCCCTCATAAGAGCCTCTCTTCCCTCTACTATTCCCCTCAAACACTAACTCCTCATCGCTACCAGGTTGCTCGAATCGCAAGCCCGAACCCCACTGACTCCGGCGAGCTCACGTTCAAATTCCGGCCACCACCGCCAGCCCCACTGCTTCCAGAGCACACGAGCTTGCTCGCCATCATATCCTGCACCTGCCAGTGCCTTTCCCTCGCTCGCGCGTACCCCCTAGCGTCGACAACGTCAACACCAGAACACCACCGCCTCCTGCTCCAACTCCGGCGAGCCCTACAGGTAGTTTCTGACCGCGCCCCTTCCTCTCTTTGATGCTCACACCTTTATATCTTCTTTGCACGTCTAACACCAACCTCCTCTAGTTTTTCTGTCATCTATAGCCTCGCCCCCGACGACGAACAAAGCCGCCAGACGCCGACTACAACTACGGCGAGGAATCGCTAGCAGCTCTTTGCTCCCCTTCAACTGCGACGACCACCTCGAGCTTCAGCACGATGAGGCGAACCCAGTGAGCCTATACTCCCCTCCCGCGCTTCCTATTCCGTCGACAACGCCATCGCCAGGCCGCTCCGCCGCCAGTCGCCGCCGCGAGCGCCACCAACTCTTGGCAAAACATTTGGAGCCGTCCGATCTGGATCCGAGTGATGCGATAGATTGACTTATCAAAGGGATATACCTTGATCTGTGCCATGTGATGTTAAGTAAATCCTACGGTCCTCGTTGCCTGATCCGAGCGAAACGGTATGGACCAATCAGAACCTTCCACGTGGCTTGAGTTTTGTTTTAAAAACAGAAAAGGTTCTATTAGATGCTAGATTTTGTAAAATCTATAACTTTTGATCCACACGTCCAAATTTTGCAAACTTTATATCAATGGATTCAGAAAAACAAGACCTAGACAACCATGAACTTTTTTTAGTAAAAAGCTTCTGGTAAAATGTTTGTTTTTGCAGAAACTTATGTATGCTTGTTTAGGTTATAAAAATTATTTCAAAATGATTTTGAGGATAAAACCTTTGGAAAATGGTATGTTTTGAACCTACTGACCATAGGAAACAAATTGTGGTTTCAAAAATGTATTTGGTGAAACAAAAGAATAAACTTTGGATTTAAACCAATTCTAGTCAAATAAAAATATGGTTTATTTATTAAAAATGGTTTTGGAAGAAAACCTTTGGGAAATGTTTTGTTTCAAACTCTCTGACCCCAAACACCAAGTTTTATGATTTGAAAATGTATTTGGTGAACCCTATAGAACTACTACTTTACTAAAGACATTTTCAACCACATAAAATAATGACTTGGTTTAGAAATGGTTTATAAAGTGAAACCTTTTACAAATGACTTTGCCACTTTATAAAATGACCAATGGGTGTTTTCAAATGTTTATAACCTATTAGAAACCATTTCTCCAAATAAAACAATCTTTAGCATGCTTGCATGCATTGTTTTGTTATTATTATTTTATGTGATGAATTGCTTGAATGGTAGATTGAAATATTATTTGCTTGATTGAATTGTAGTGACTTGAAGTGTGTGAACATTGCAAAGATCAAGAAGTGAACCTATACTCTACCAAAAAGGCAAGTGATGCTTCACACTTTTGTCCCATTATTTTCACTATGCATTAGTGATATTTCTAAGTAGGACTTGCATGGAATTTTGCTAAGTATAAACTATGCTATGGGAAATCCTAGTAGATGAAACCTAAGTAGAATTTTCCTAAGTTAAGATTCCTACTACTATCATGCTTAGCTTAGCTAATAGAAAACAAGGGTGGAATATATATTCATGCTATGGAAAATTTCTAAGTCTGAGGACTTGTGTTTTGTTTAAAAAAACAACTAAGTGAATGAATCACCTGGGTGAAATGGAAGGAATGGTTTGTGTTGAGTGGTTCACAAGGCCCATTTTTATGGTTTACCTTGTGTATCTCACTTGTGGAAAGCCACCCAGGAACAAAGAGATTTGAGATGTCAAATGTTGAGAAGCTTCAAGTGCAACCACTTGGCAATATGGGCTCTACCTGGATCATATAGGTTGCAAGAACTTAGCCAAATGGACAGTTGGTGGTAGGGGTTTGATAGGTTGGAGCGCGTCCATTTTGGTCTAAGGGAAGGCTTCTTAAAGATCTTGTCTTGGTGAAACCAAGTCTTGTGGGGAAAGTGCACCACTTCTGCAGAGTGTAAAATCTAAGTACTTAGCCATGTCCCTGGTAAAGGACAATTTGAGCATCAAGACATGGAAGCTATCAAGAATCTCATCATCCAAATTTCTAAGTTAAAAACTTGTGGTTGAACAAGGGTTAAAGGATCTTCAATCTTTGATTGGTAGATGCCTTGGGTGATTTTTGCCAAACAAAAACTTAGTGTTTTCAACTGATAGGAAAATCTATTTTTGAGCAATGCAAGCCTAAGCTCCACTTAGCCAAATGCATATAGATGACAGACTCCACTATACTACCATAGTATCACTTGCCAATACAATTCAAATGTATTGACCCTTGTGGCTGTAACTTGTTATGTTGCAGGTTTGATTGATATTAGTGAAGTTTAAATGATTAGGATTACAAGTCTACAACCAACATGTCTGCCTGTGGCACTTTGAAGATGAAGGACCCCATGCTTATAGATATTCTGCTGTAATGTAATGTAATAGCCAAATGAGCTATGTAAGATGTAATAAATTATTTTATTCCTGGTTATAAAGTTGTATTATGACCTTTGTTTCTTGATATTACTTCTTAACTGTGGATGCTAGCTATTGATTCAGGGACTAGCATTGTAAACACAGGGATCTCTACCTTATTAAAGGTTGGGAACCTTACATTTAGTCTCGATTGCCCCGTCCCGGTTGGGGAACCGGGACTAAAGCCCCTTACCAACTGGGACACATGGGGCTGTTTCCACTAGTGAAAACAACAATCCTTTTTCCAAGGGCAATTTTTTTGTTTACTTTACACACTTTGCTTAATGTAATTATCTGTTGCTTACAACTTAATACTGGAAGGGGTTCGGCCGATAACCTGAAGGTGGATTATTAGTCATAGATGCAGTTAGATTATGGTCTATGTATTATGTTGTAATGCACAAACAAATATCATAGGAATCATCATGACTAGTACATGCATATCTATGCATTTTCAATCTGTCATTGCCCAAATGTAATTTGTTCACCCAACATGCTATCTATCTTATGGAGAAACACCTCTAGTGAACTTTGGACCCTGGTCCATTCTTTATCATTGATTTACCATCTACTATTTACCTTTTACTGTTTACTTTCTGCAAGCATTACTATCTTCCACACTATACGTTTAATCATTTGTTTTCAGCAAACCAGTGAGATTGACAACCTTACTATAAGTTGGGGCAAAGTTGTGTGATTGTGTTGTGCGGATTACAACTTTCTAGTGTAGGGGTTTGTAGCATGGAAAACAAAAAAATTCTATCGCATGGACACACACAAGCCAAGATCTATCTACTAGATTGTAGCAACGAGTCGTAGAGTACTCACCCTCGAAGATCCAAAGTTTTTAACGAGAGCAGATTCTCGTGGGTGATGTAGTAGTTCACTTGCCAATCTCAAGATCACGTAGACGATCCTTCCGGTGCTGCGTTTCGGCAGTGCTTCCATAGTCGGTTACACGTACGGTACTCGATGAAGACCTTCCTCTCCCTTGTTCCAGCAGGTAGCGGAGGTTGTAGTTCTCTCCTCGCAATTCCGGTAGCACGACGGCATGGTGTCGGAAGTAGAGGGAAGATCCCGCAGGGCTTCGCCTAAGCCGGAGCGGGTTATGATGGAGAAATAGGGTTTCCCCAGCGATCTAGGGTTTAGAAGCCAGAGAGGAAGAGGCGTGGGCTGGCGGCTTGGGCGGCATCAGCGGGCGGCGATGCGAGGCGGCGACGGCGATGGCCCGGCGGCGCGGCGACGACGGGTGGCGGCGCGGCTTGGTGGAGAGGGGCTATGCTAGTTGTGTGTCTTGGAGGGCACCCCTCCCCTCTATTTATGAGAGGGAGGGGTAGCTTGGGAGAGAGGAGTTTGAATCCTTCCCCAACTCCCTCTCCTACTAGGCTTGTGGTGGAGGGAGAGAAGGTTCCTCTCCTTCCTCCACCAGGAAACATTGTCCTAGTTTGACTTTTCAAACTTGTCTTTTGACTTTCAATTTGGAGTTTAATTTATTTCTTTCAAACACCCAACCAAGTGACCTAGGATATGATGCAATCATTCCACTTAGTCATGAGACATTCATGTACCCTTCCCCTTCCGGTCCGGCGAACCTTCTAGACCCTTCTAGAACATTTCGATGAAAACACCAAAATCATTCTCAAACTCCGAAATTGGACTTTCCTTATATGAATCTTATTATCTGGACCATTATGGATCTCCTCATGATATCCTGGATCCCCTACGAGACTCCGAACAACATCCGGTCTCCCTACTTACATTCCATATCTACTAAACAACATCAAATCCTTAAGTGTGTCTCCCTACGGTTCGTGAATTATGTGGACATGATCGAGACTCCTCTCCGATCAATAACCAATAGAGGAATCTATAAATTCATATGGCTCCCACATATTTCTATGATTACTTCGTGATTGAATGAACTATTTACATATGATACCAATTTCCCTTTGTCTCGCTATATTTTACTTATCCGAGGTCTGATCGTCGGTATCTCTGCATACCTAGTTCAACCTCGTTATCGATAAGTACTCTTTCCTATGGTATGTGATCCCTTTTGAGCCAGTCACATGCTTGAAAGATAATTGGATGACATTCCACCGAGAGGGCCTAGAGTATATCTATCCATCATATGGATGGACAAATCCCACTCTTGATCCATGTGCCTCAACACATACTTCTCGAACACTCAATGCCACCATTATAGCCACCCAGTTATGAAGTGGTGTTTGATGTCATCAAAGCATCCATCCGATGATGGTGATTAACATGATCTCATGGTCGAAGGATTTAGGTTACTATGTATTTAAAAGCTTATAGCAAGTGAACTATTTGAATGGCTTGATCTTATGCTATGCTTAACTATAGGAGTATGTCCATCACATCATTCTTCTAATGATATTGCCTTGTTGTTAATAACATCTCAATGTTCATGATGAGGAAACCATGATCATATATTAACCAACAAGCTAGTTTAACAAGAGGCTTTACTAGGGATTCTTTTATGTTTACAAATCAAACAAGTATTAATGTTTCCGATTAATACAATTATAGCATGGTATGTAAACATTTATAATAAGCATGAAGATATGATAATAACCACTTTATTATTGCGTCTTGGGAATATCTCCAACAGTCTCCCACTTGCACTAGAGACAATAATCTAGTTTCAAATCTTTGTGTATTCAACACCTATGGCTTTCCAGTGTTGCATGTACACGATTTATAGTGGTCAACTGATCTTTGGATCTGACTCTTATAGGTCCATGTGTAGTTGCATGTCTTTGCGTCTCCACGCATCACTCATTCTCTAGTGAGATGGCTTTGTATAAATTTAGTCCTTTGGTGAGACCTTTAGTTCCTTAGGGTTAAAACATGTTGATAATATTGTCGTACAATATATCTTCATAGTACTATCCCGCTGTGAACCTCACCTAGTTTGATAACAAACTACTTGACACAAATGCCCTCTTTTGCTGATATAATAGCAGTCATATACTTAGCCTTTTGTTGTAGTATCTGTCACAATGTCTTAACTTTGGAACTCATCCAAATCCATTATGGAACTTACTTTCCATTATATTGTGACACTCTTAGTTTAGATTGAGATAAACTTAATTTGTACTTTGTGACAAAACTAGTATCAATGTAGTATTTTTATAATGAACTAACCATCTATTTTTCACTTCTACAAAATAATATATTCTTAGTTCTTCCAAAAGATCATAAGAATATCCTTACTATCGTCCAATGATCATCTTATGAATCTTTATGGTATATTCTCATAACATTTAGAGCATAGGACATATATGGATTTGTACATATCACAATATGATTGAAAAATACTCTTTGTGATTTTATTCAAGTATCAATCAATACTTGAGTCTTTGTTTCACTTACCAAGTGTCGATACACTCGAATTTCGGTTTAATCATTTCTGTGTGGCAAGAACCTTTCTTGTCATTTCCATATTGAACTCATTCAATATCTCATCTATGTACATTTGGCACAACCATATTAGCGTCTCAATCTATCTATATAGATATTGATGCCAAATATTCGGGTTTTGCCTAAGTCTTTCATCGAGATGAAATTCTTAACATGTGTTAATAAAAGATACATCATTTCCAATCAACAGTATGTCTTCCACATAATGTATTAGAAATATGTCTTAGCGCTCCCACTTAATTTCTTGCAAATGCAAGCATCTTCATCATCTCCGATGAGATTAAACTCTTTTAACAGTTTCATCATGGTGAAGATTCCAACTCCGTGATGCTTATTTCAACCATTGAAGTTTGCATACGCTTTTAGCATCCTTTAAACTAACAAAACCCTTTGGATCATGTTATTTACATGCCCTAGGTAACAATTCTATTAAAAGAACTTTGTTTTGTTTATTCAACTACCATATACCAGAATTATATGTAGTGGTTGCTACATTAATCCGTCTAGACCAAATATCGCTATGAAACATCAAATCTTGTCATAGTCAACCTTTGAACATTGTTGTGAAGTCTTTCCCAACATTTAGACTATTTCATCGATGTGAAACATCCATGTCTATTTCTTTATAGATCCAAACACGACTGTAAGGTCTTACACCTTTCCAGAGGGTCTTTCAAGTTGAAAGCTTGATTTCTCGTGTATGGAACTATCACGGATTCTATGGCTTATAGCCATCTGACGGAGTCAGGGCCCATCATCGCTTCTTTGCATATAGTCAGTTCATCATTGTTAAACAACAATGATCTACTTTCAAATCCTAGCATTTGATTGTTTACCCGACCTACTTGGTTCAATAGTAACTTAGACCTCCGTGATCACAACCTTTGAGGCACGTGAACCATGAGCATTATTGCTGCCTCTGGAACACTTTTCGGTGCTGGGCAACTTTCCACATATAGCTAAGGTTCTTTTAACCTTATCAAAGTTCTATTGTCCTCCCACTTAACTTTTCACGGAAAATTCCTTCTCAAAGAAACTTGACATTCCAAGAGAAAAACACTTTTGTCTTTGGTGTTTATGGAGGAGTACCCAACGATTATCCGAAATAACCTACAAAGACATGCTCATCCGACCTTGGTTGTAAACATCTTACTTTATTCATATCATACCAATGTTTAAGAAAGGACAACTTGGGTTTTATCCCAAACCATAACTTTATATGGTGTCATTTCAACGGATCATGATGGAGCTCTTTTTAGTGAAACAGCGCTAGTCTCTAAAGCTTTTAATCTTTAAAATATAATGGCACTTTTATGAATTACACCTTTGATCTTACAATGTCAAACAAGGTTTCATTGCATATCTCGATTATTCCATACTCATATGGTGTTTCGGGAAACACAAATCCATGGAACGGTTCGTCAAATATTAGGTGTTATGCTAAACTTGTAACTTAAATATCTTCCTTTATGATCCTATCATAAATTCTTTATTTTATTGTTACATTGATTTTGCACTTCATCTTGAAAGTCTTTGAACTTTTCAAATGTTTCACACTTCATCCTTATTAAGTAAATATTCATATATTCACTCAAATTTTCGAAGGAAGCATATGAAGTTGAAATCCATCGCTCTTGACTACACATAATGGATTTCATACATCTATATGTACAAGTTCCAATAAGCAAGTCGTTCGTTCACTTTTGGCCTATGAACGGAGTTTTAATTATCTCTAGGAAAGTTTCACTAGCATAATTTGATCAAAATCAAAAGATTTCCAAAAATCCCATCAAACATGGGTTTCTTCATGTTTCCTTTCCACTATAATTTTAATGGCGATGTCACTTCTTAAGTGATCTTTCAATCATTTGTCTTTCGACATTTTTAGCATTAGTTTTATGGATGTGATTTCTCCAACTAGACTTGTATATCATCCATCTTTTATGGAATACGGAAATTATTTGAACAACCTTTTGTTCTCATAATACCTGATAAAACAAATACTGAAGGTAAGCTTTGATATCAACGAGAAACACAATGACTCTTTATTTGTTCTCGATGAACATCATCACATATTATTTTGCTAGTTACTTAGGCCATTGTGGTTCATGAATTGTGTTGTTTCGTATGACGATTCACACAAACAAATTCAGTATATAATACTTAAGAACTACATTGTTTAACAAGCAAAGAATATAGCCATAACATGTATATCATCTATATACCTAAGATGAACAATTCTAGTCTTTTATTTTCTGCCAAATATTTCTTAAATTTCTCTTTCAGCATTTCCTTTTCTTGTCAAAAGTATCTATCAACATCAATAGTGGAGTCATAAACATGACACATAGTCCAAAGCATGTATAGTTAAATACCAATGTCTTTGGACTTGCACTTTGAAGTAGATCACCATCATCAAATGTTTGGTGTTCTTTCAAATTCCATTCTTTAGTAATCTTTTAGTGTAGTAAACATTTCAGCTACATCAAATATTCATCCTTATAATGGAACTATTCATGATCAAGCTACTTTAGCTTATTACGGTGAATCACAAGTATAATGTTGCTCTCCAATACCTTTTGGAGGATTAGGACAACTAGTGTCTCCAACCTTTTGTAATTTCTCATCAAATATGAGAACATAAACTTTGCCATATTAAACTCTATCATGTTGTAACCAAAACATCGTTTCAGATATTGCAATATCTTCCACACATGATGGTTTCTGAAACAACTCTTTCAACTCCTAGATTACTTGGATATTAAAACGATCTTTTGAATATCAAGAATCATGGAGACAAACATGATACTTATATAATAACATTTGAATTGTTACTCTTGATTTAATACCAACTATTAAACTTCACAAAGTAACCGGAACTTACTGAAAGTTTGCAATAGGACTTTTAAACTTTAGATTAACACTTCAAAACAATACGATACCAATTTGTAATGTAATAAACCAGAATTCTATAGTTCTATTATCTCAATTATAACTAAGCGTAAGGTGGTAAACATATGCCAATGACTACAACAACTATGTAAATTCACTTTGATTTAATTTATGATAAATAGTGTTTAACTTTTAATCATATTGCAGTTGAACTCCCACTCAAAACAATATACCTCACATTATTTTAGTGATTACATGAACCAAATCCACTACACCAAGTCCGGTCATCACGAGAGATGATGCAGCTTCAAAGGCGAGCAATCAACATGTTCATCATATCATCTATATGACTCATGCTTTACCTTTCTGTATTCCGTGTTCCGAGACCATGTATGTACATGCTAGGCTCGTCAAGATTAACCTTAGTTTCTGCATGAGCAAACCTGGCTTGCTCCCGTTATATGCACACGTTGATTCTATCACACCCGATCATCACGTGGTGCTTCGAAACGACGAGTCTTAGTAATGGTGCTAACTAAGGGTGAACACTTTACTTGATAATTTTGTGAGAGGGATCATCTTATAATGCTACCGTCACGATCTAAGCAATACAAGATGCATAAAAGGATTAACATGACATGCAATTCATAATATGTGATATGATATGACCTTTCTTCTTGTGCTTCCGATCTCCATCTTCAAACACGAACATGATATCCATTATCACTGACGTGGCGTCAAGGTCAATGGCGCTGCTCCATGGTTGTCGTCAACCAGCATCAACTATTACAACTACTTTGAATAATAGACACACAGGTATTTAACGAAATTAAAAAGAAAACCATAAGGCTCCTGCCAGTTGCCGACTTACAATAAGGATCATTGCATACATCATATATAATCACAATCATGGCCATATCACATCACATCACACCCCTGCAAAACAAAGTTAGACGCCTCTCATTTTCTTTGCATATTTTACGTGGTTTGGGGCTTTCAATAAGTACCGTACTAACTTACGAACAAGAACCACAACGTTGATGCATGAACTATCAAGTGCCCGTTGTAAATTGAATCTTCACTATGATGGGAGAGACAAACACCCGCAAAGCCACTTATGCAATACAAGTTGCATGTCGAGCGTGGAGCAAGTCTCATGAACGATGTCATGTAAGGTTAGCCCGGGCCGCTTCATCCCACCATCCCACAAGATGCAAAGTACACAGGAAGCAATTGATAATAAAAGCACCACATCCCATAATGACCATTGTATTCTACTCATGCAACAGATCTACATATAGACACGAATCTGATACCACTATAGGGGTTCGTAGCATGAAAAACAAAAAATTTCTATCGCATGAACACACACAAGCCAAGATCTATCTACTAGATTGTAGCAACGAGTCAACAGAGTACTAACCCTAAAAGATCCAAAGCGGTTAACGAGAGCATATTCTCGTGGGTGATGTAGTCGTTCACTTGCCGATCTCAAGATCGCGTAGACGATCCTTCCAGCGCTATGTTCCAGCAGTGCTTTCGCAGTCGGTTACACGTACGGTACTCGATGAAGACCTTCCTCTCCCTTGTTCCAGCATGCAGCGGAGGTTGTAGCTCTCTCCTCGCGATTCTGGCAACACAACGACGTGGTGTCGGAAGTAGAGGGAAGATCCCACAAGCCTTCGCCTAAGCCGGAGCGGGTTATGGTGGAGAAATAGGGTTTCCCCGGCTATCTAGGGTTTAGAATCCAGAGAGGAGGAGGCGTGGACCGACATCGGCTTGGGCGGCGTGGCGGCAGCGGCTGGGTGGATAGGGGCTATGCTAGTTGTGTGTCTTGGAGGGCACCCCCTCCCCTCTATTTATGAGAGGGAGGGGCATATTGGGAGAGAGGAGTTTGAATCCTTCACCAACTCCCTTTCCTACTAGGCTTGTGGTGGAGGGAGAGAAGGATTCTCTCCTTCCTCCACCAGGAAACATTGTCCCAGTTTGACTTTTCAAACTTGCCTTTTGACTTCCAATTTGGAGTTTAATTTATTTCTTTCAAATGCCCAACCAAGCGACCTAGGACATGATGCAATCATTCCAGTTAGTCATGACACATTCATGTACCCTTCCCCTTCCGGACCGGCGAATCTTCTAGACCCTTCTAGAACATTCTGATTAAAACACCGGAATCATTCCCGAACTCCGAAATTGGACTTTCCTTATATGAATCTTATTCTTTGGACCATTCCGGATCTCCTCATGATATCCCGGATCCCATTAGATACTCCGAACAACATTCGGTCTCCCTACTTACATTCCATATCTACTAAACAACATCGAATCCTTAAGTGTGTGTCCCTACGGTTCGTGAATTATGCGGACATGATCGAGACTCCTCTCCGATCAATAACCAATAGAGGAATCTAGAAATTCATATGGCTCCCACATATTTATACGATTACTTCGTGATCAAATGAACCATTTACATACGATACCAATTTCCCTTTGTCTCGTGATATTTTACTTATCCGAGGTCTGATCGTCGGTATCTCTGCAAACCTAGTTCAACCTCGTTACAGATAAGTACTCTTTACTTGTTCCTGTGGTATGTGATCCCTTGTGAGCCAGTCACATGCTTGCAAGCTAATTGGATGAAATTCCACCAAGAGGGCCCGGAGTATATATATTTGTCATATGGATGGACAAATCCTACTCTTGATCCATGTGCCTCAACACATACTTATCGAACACTCAATGACACCTTTATAGCCACCCAGTTACAAAGTGGTGTTTGATGTCATCAAAGCATCCATCCGATGATGGTGATTAACATGATCTCATGGTCGAAGGATTTAGGTCACTATGTATTTGAAAGCTTATATCAAGTGAACTATTTGAATGACTTGATCTTATGCTACGCTTAACTATAGGAGTATGTCCATCACATCATTCTTCTAATGATATGACCTTGTTGTTAATAACATCCCAATGTTCATGATCAGGAAACCATGATCATTGTAACATCCCAAAAATCATGAATTACAAAAGCTTTCATATCATTCATGCATTCATAGCATCCTTGGCTTGCACAAAAATTTGCAAAACAAAATTTCAAATTAAAACCATTTTATGCCTATTATCTATATGCAATAAGGCATGGTTTATTTTATTTTTCAAACTATCAAAGTGCAATTTTTTGACCAGTAGTGTTTTGTATACAAATAAGTGCAAGGTTTGCACTACAAAAATCTTGGAGTGATTTGAATTCAAACCCATTTGATTTGGTTTGTTTTTGTTTCCTGAAAATCAATTTAGAAATAAAAAAGAGAAAGGAATTGGAAAAGGGCCGGCGTCACCTATTCAGCCCAGCAAGAGAAGCAGCCCACTCAGCCCACCCGGCCATCTCCCCTTTCCTCTCTCTATCTCACCCGCGCTCGCTGTACCCCTCTCACTTACAGTGGCCCCAACTGCCACCTCAGCTCATCGTCCCCAAATCACGCCCCGCAGACCTCGTCGCCGCTGCCGTTGCTCTGTTGATGGCACATCGTAAATGCCTTTGATTCTGCGAGCGTTTCTCGACAAGCCTCTGCCTACTTAAACCCCTATGCGCCGCGACCATTTCCCCAACACAGCAACCCCTCTCCGCCACCAGGCTGCTAGAATTTCACCTTGCAACGCCGCTGCCTGACCCGCTCAGGTGAGCTATTCCGGCTAACTCCGGCTGCCCCTTGCCCTCTGTTGCATACTGTCATTCTCCCCTTGCTCGTGCGGTTCATCTCATAACCTTGGTTTGTCTGCCCGTGACCTAGTTCATCGGATTCTTCCACCACCGTAAGCACCCGACGCCACACTCGTCTCCAGCGAGGAATTCTAGTAAGGTGTGACCACCCCAACCTCTAGATCAAATGCGATGACCGCCTTGTCCTCACGCACACGCTGATGTTGTTTGTTTGACTTAGGGAGGCCGGGAACGTCGCCTCCGTCCTAGTCCGCATGAACCCGACGCTGCCCTCAACTCCGACGAGCCCCAGCGACCACTACAGCACGCCCCCGTCCACGCCGACGACACATTGAGCTTCCTCGCAACCTTGCGACGCTGGTAAGCCAAACCACAACCCCTAACCCCCTCTGTAGCCGCCGGAACCTCACTGGCAGAGCACCGCCGCCGCGCAGCCGTCGCCAGCGCCGCCAGGCTATGGTCGTTTAAGCTAGCGCCATCAGATCTAAATCGTAGGGCTAAGATTAGATCCAGCGTGAAACGGTATCTTTAGATCTAGGCCACTGGATCTGACTTAGATCCAACGCTCCACGTTGGCCGATCCGCGCGAAGCGGTATGGACCAATCAGAAGTGTCCACGTGGCAGAGAATTAGATTTAAAATCTGTTTTTGAATCTATTAGAGATTCAAACTTGTAAAATTCATAACTTTTGTTCTGTTTATCCAAAAAACTCAAATAATATATCAATGGATTCAAAAAAAAATACTACACTATTGTGGTCTTAGTTTTGTATTTTGTTTCTGTAAAGTGGGTTTTTATGTACAGACAATTATAGGCCTATTTTGGCTATATAAATTATTCAGAAAATGATTTTAAAACAAATTCAAGTTTATTTAGGCTATAAATGGTTGGTTTTGTGTTCAATACTGTTTGAATTGTCTTGTTTAGTTTAGAAAATCATCACATGGCATTTGCATGCATTCATTTGCTTGATTATTTTGAATTTAAATTTGGTGCTATCATTTTATGTGTAGATTTTGGTGCTAGTGGTGATTGTGTTTGTGAAGATTGTTGCTACTCCCCCAACTACCAAGTCAAGTGGTGCTTCATGTATTTGTCCCATTATTTTGACTATGCACTAGTGATATTTTGTATAGGGCTTGCATGAAAATTTTACTAAGTATCTATATGCTATGCTATGGGAAATCCTAGTAGTTGTAGTCTTGATAGAAATTTCTCTAAGTTATGATACTTGTTATAATATCATGCTTAGCCTAGCTAGTAGAAAACAAGGGTGGATTATATACATGCTATGGAAATTTTGTTAAGTCTTTGACTTATGTTTTTCTTAATAAAACAACTAAGTGAATAAATCACATGGGTGGAATGGTATGAATGGGTTATGTTGAGTGGTTACACAAGGCCCATATCTATGGTCTACCTTGTGTATCACACTTGTGGAAAGCCACCTAGGAACAAAGGGATTTGAGATACTTAGTGTTTAGAAGCTTCTAGTGCAACCACTTGGCATATGGGCTCTGCCTTGATCATATAGGTTGCAATAACTTAGCCAAATGGACAGATGGTGGTAGGGTGATAGATTGGAACGTGTCCATTTGGTCTAAGAGAAGGCTTCTGAAATATCTCGTCTCGATGCATGTAGAGTCTTGTGGGGAAAGTGCACCACCTCTCGAGAAGGAAAAATCTAAGTACTTAGCCGTGTCCCCGACAACGGACAATTTGAGCATCAAGACATTGAAGCTATCAAGGATCTCCTCATCCCAATTTTTAAGTTAAAAACTTGTGTTTGAACAAGGGTAAAGGTTCACCAATGTCTATTGGTGGTTCCTTGGGAGTTTTTGTCAAACAAAAACTTAGTGTTTTCAACTGATAGGAAAAACCTATTTTGAGCAACGCAAGTCTAAGCTACACTTAGCCAAATTCATATAGAAGCTAGAAACTATTATTTTACTATGGTATCACTTGCCAATACTATTTCAATATATTGACCCACTGTGGATATAACTTATGATGTTGCAGGTTACTCTGATGAGGATTAGGGTTATGAGTCTACATTCAACATGTTTGCCTGTGGCACATGAAGATGAAGACTTTACTTTATTTACTTATGTTATGAACTCTTGTACTAGCCTTTGGCGATGGAGTTGTAAAATACTATGTTTATCTCTGGAATGACGATGTATAAAGACCTTTGTATCTGTGTACTTCATCTTAAACTGTGGATGCTAGCAATTGATGCAGGGACTAGCATTGCAATCACAGGGACCTTTCCTTTATAAAGGTGGGGTCTTAAAGATGGTATCAGGGCACTGTGTTGCCTGTAGGATTATGACCCTAGGTTGGATTAGACTAAGAAACCACTAAGGAAAACTACAACACATTGCAAAATTCCACACTTGTCTTTTTCTTCTCGTAATCTTTTCTAATCTTCTTTCTCATCTCCATTTATAGATCAACTCCATCAACGAAGTCGTCAGTAAGGGACCACTCATGACTATGACTTTGGAGTGTGAGACGGAGTTTCCCAAAGCACTCAAGAACCTTATGGTTACCATGGGGATACATGGAGCAACAGTGTACAAGGGATTTCCCGTGATGGATGAAGGAGAAGAATATTGGTGGGTGCAACTTCACTTGTACAAAAACAAGGAAGACAACCACAAGGAGTCGAGATTCTGCATGGTCACCAACTCAGAAATGCACATGTCATTCTTTGACTTTGCAAGGAATGCAGCTTGGAATTCCATCAAGGAGCTTGGTGACAGACTCAAGTGTAGAATGCTCAACACTCAAAATGACCTTAGAGAAGAAAAGAAGCATACCCAAGACTTAGAAGCTGCCAACCAACGTCTAAGAGAAGACATCATAGACTTAGCATTAGAATCTTGTGAACAAGATTGACAGATTGCCTCTAGGGATGCCCTGATAGCTATCTTATCAAGTGAGTGAGAAATTGTAACGTACTCCGTTAGTTGGACCACCACACTTGTCGTATTTTCACAAAATTTCTCTAAGTTATGTTGAACCTTGGTGTTGTGATAGACTTTGTATGCCATGACTTGTATGTTTTATGGATGATGTATGATTTTGTTTTCATTCTACTTTCTTGTTTCTTCTACTTGTGTTGTTCTAATATTTTTCTATCTTATCTTAGATGCCTAGCTTTGTGATCAGCACTGCCGAGGTGTTCAATCGAACTTGTTTTGGTTCACGCATCGTGCAGTTTACTAGTGTGCTCAATTTCCCACTTCCTGGTATCAAGGCACTTCATCTCACCAAGTTTGAGAGGAAGGACCTTTGGGTCTTTAGAGTCTCACAGCCAGGACGACAGACAGAGCCACACACGGAGGAGATTTCCTTCAAGCTGATGCACGATGATAAGGATAAGGGTCTATATGTAGTCATGCAGGAGCTACTCGGATGCCTCTACAGATGCCACTCCACTAAGCTTAGAGGCCTCTACTTCCAACCGTTCGGGAGACGTGACAAGGAGGAAGAGGTATTGGTGTATGAGGGTGCTACTAGAGAGACGATTGAGCTAGTTCATCTATACCTCCAGGACCTAGAGGGCCTTATTAGACACCTTGACACCGATAGGACCAACGTCATGCTTAGCAATGACGAGCTCCAGGTTCAGTTGAGGGAGAAGGACAAGCTCTTCGCGGAGCAAGACGAGATCATCAAGGAGATGGAGGCCAGATTCGAGAGCCAGGACAAGAAGTTCAAGAATCAGGAGAAGAGAGTCCAAGACAGAAACAAGAAGATCAAGGACATGAAGGCCGAGATAGAGGCCAAGGACTTTGAGCTTTGAGACCCAGCAGGGAGTGATTGAGAGACTATGCTCACAGAAGAGAGCTCTCCGTGCGAAAGTCGAGGCCTTGACCACTAGTGTCAAGGAGTACAAGACAACCATGGAAACAGTCGGTCTCACACTTGTTGACGTGGAGGTCGACATGGAGGAGTAGTGTAGACTACTCGACTATCTTATACTAACTTTGATTATTGAGTCGAAATGACCATCCAACATGTGGATGTCTTGCTATGGTGTGTTTACTTTTCCAAAAACTTGTTGTTTACTTTGTTCAAACTCTATGTTATTTTGAGCTTGGTTTTGTGATTGTTGTTATGTGATCTATTGTGCATGTTAAGCATCTATGGGTATCTCATTTCTTGTCCTTATTAAAACCATAGATGCCTCCCCGTCGTGCCAACCCCAACCCAAATAACAACAATAACGTCACCCCCAAGATACAGCAGTTGATGATATCTCAAACTCAACTGATGCAGATGATGACTCAGTTCATCCAGAACCAAAATCAGAATCAGAACAACAACAACAACAATAATAATAACAACAACAACAATTAGAACAATCCTCCAGCATTTGACATGCTCACCAGATTTCTGAGACTGAGGCCTGCAAAGTTCTCGGGAACCACTGATCCAATGGTAGCCAATGACTGGTTACGTTCAGTGAACAAGGACTTAGTCACTGTGGGCTTCCCCGATGAGGAAAAAGTCAGGTTTGCAACACATGTGCTCGAAGGACCAGCAGCAACATGGTGGGACAACTTTCAGATCACCACTCCCCTTGAGGATGTGACTTGGGATATCTTTGAGGATGGTTTCCGTACAACTCACATTTCATCTGGAGTGATGAACTTGAAGAAGAAAGAGTTCCACAATCTGAAACAGCGTCACCGCAGTGTGGTTGAGTACATTGAGGAGTTCAACAATCTGGCGCGCTATGCACCGGATGAAGTTGATACTGATGCTAAGAGGAAAGAGAAATTCCTCGAAGGACTTAATGATGAGTTGAACCTGCAGCTGTCTGTTGCCTATGTCCCAACATATCCATCACTTTGTGACAAGGCCACCATCTTGGAAAACAAGATGAAACAGGTTGATGGCAGGAAGAGGAAACATAACTTTGATAAGCACAGCTCGGGATCGTCTCACAAGCGTTCCCATAGTGATGATAGTGGAAGTTCAGGATTCCACAAGCATGGGAAGTACAACAACCACCACAACCACAACCATCACCTTGAAAACAAGCATCATCGCAGTCATGACAATGACAAGTATAAGAACCACAAGAGTGGACACAAGAGCCACCACAGTGGAAATGGTAATGGAAGTCAGCCTATAAAGAAAGATCTCAGTCAGGTTGAGTGTTTCAAGTGTAAGAAGATGGGGCACTATGCAAATGAGTGCCTAGAAAAGAAAGTTGAAGGAGCTAACAAGCCCAAACCTTCCAAAAGGGACAAGTGAACCACATTAATGTGGAAGAAATATATGAAGAGGCTGATGCTGTGGCTGGTAAGTTCAAGCTCAATTCTTTTCCAGCACTTGTTATTTTTGATACTGGCGCATCGCATTCATTCATATCAAGAGAATTTGTTGATAAAGATGGGCTTCCAACTAAAACTATTGGGTGTCCTATAAAAGTAAGCTCTCCCGGTGGAGAGATGATAGTGAACTTTGGATGTCATGATCTAGTGATAGAACTTGGGAGGCATAAGTTTCCCGTTAGTTTGATAATCCTAGATTCCCAAGGATTGGATGTTATTTTGGGAATGGATTGGATGACTAAGTATGAAGGAGTACTAGATTGTGTCAATCGTACTTTCACACTCGCAACCCCGGATAAGAAACGGATTAGGTTCAAGTATAATTTTGAATCTAAAGGGAGTAAGCTAAATTCTCTTAAGGGGTTAGCATAGATAGTGTGCTAATTGTGAGAGAGTATCCAGATGTGTTTCTGAAGGAGTTGCCTGGAATGCCACCAGATAGAGATGTTGAGTTCCTAATTGACTTACTGCTAGGATCAGGACCAATAGCAAAGAAACCCTACAAGATGTCAGTGGATGAGTTGAAGGAACTCAAGAAACAGCTTGGAGAATAGTTGCAGAAAGGATTTATTCAACCAAGTTCTTCATCTTGGGGTGCACCAGTTTTGTTTGTTGAGAAGAAAGATAGAAGCCAAAGGTTATGCATAGGTTACCGTTCACTCAATGAGGTGACTATAAAGAACAAATATCCTTTGCCTAGAATCAACGATCTATTTGATCAGCTAGAAGGAGCCCGTGTGTTCTCAAAGATTGATCTCCGACCATGCTACTTTCAGCTAAAATTAGGGAGCAAGACATACCTAAGACTGCTTTCACCACTAGGTATGGTTTGTATGAGTACACCGTGATGCCATTTGGTTTGACAAATGCACCAGCCTATTTCATGAATATGATGAACAAAGTGTTCATGGAGTTTCTTGACAAGTTTGTTGTCGTATTCATCGACGACATTTTGATCTACTCCAAGAGCAAAGAAGATCATGAAGAGAATTTATGTTTGATACTTGAGAAGCTCAGGGAGCACAAGTTGTATGCCACGTTTAGTAAGTGTGAATTCTGGATGAATGAAGTTGGATTTCTCGGACATATTGTGTCAGGAAATGGTATAGTTGTCGATCCCGCAAAGGTGTCAGCTGTAACTTAATGGGAATCTCCCAAGTCAGTGAAAGAAGTCCGTAGTTTCCTTGGCTTGGCAGGATACTATAGGATATTCATTGAGAATTTCTCAAAAGTAGCTAAGCCAATGACGGAATTACTCAAGAAAGATAAGAAGTTTGATTGGACTGAGGGATGTGAACTTAATTTCCAAGAATTGAAGAAGAGACTATTGACAGCTCTAGTCTTATGTCTGCCAGATTTGGAAAAGGATTTCCAAGTATATTGTGATGCATCTCACCAAGGATTAGGTGGAGTCTTGATGCAAGAAGGGAAAGTTGTGGATTATGCCTCGAGACAACTCAAAACTCATGAAGTGAATTATCCTACTCATGACTTAGAGTTAGCCTCTATTGTCCATGCACTCAAAACATGGAGACATTATCTTTTGGGAAAGCGATGTGAAGTGTTCACAGATCACAAAAGTTTGAAGTATATCTTCACTCAGAAAGAAATCAACATGAGACAAAAAAGATGGCTAGAACTCATCAAGGACTATGACTTGAGTTTGCAATACCACCCCGTTAAAGCAAATGTTGTAGCGGATGCTTTAAGCCGTAAGGTTTACGTGAATGGCCTTACTAAGGGAGAATTGCTAGATGATCTATGTGCCCAATTCAAAGATCTCAGATTGGAGATAGTACCTGAGGGACATCTCATGTCATTGCATGTTCAACCCACCTTATTGGACAAAATCAAGGAAGCCCAAAAGTTGGACAAGGAAATTGAAGAGATTAAAGGAAAAATTAGCAAAGGGAAATCTAAAGGATTCCATGAAGACGAACAGGGTACTTTATGGTATGGAAAACGTATCTGCATTCCACAAGATCCGGAGCTTTGAAAACTGATTCTGCAAGAAGCACACAACTCACCATATTCCATTCATCTAGGTAACACCAAAATTTACATGGATGTGAAGGAAAGATTCTGGTGGAATATTCTCAAGAAGGACATTGCAGAACATATAGCTTTGTGTGATGTGTGTAGTTGAGTGAAAGCGGAACACCAGAAGCCGGCAGGGTTACTGCAACCACTACCTATTCCTGATTGGAAGTGGGACAATATTGGTATGGATTTCATCACTGGACTGCCAAGGACAAGATCGGGATATGATTCAATTTGGGTTGTTTTTGATTGCCTAACTAAAGTGGCTCATTTCATACCTGTGAAGACAACCTATACAAGTGCTAAGTTATCCAATATCTACATGAACATGATTGTGTGTCTGCATGGAGTGCCCAAGAGTATTGTGTCTGATCGAGGAACTCAGTTCACTTTGCATTTCTGGCGACAACTGCATGAGTCATTGGGAACAAGATTAGAGTTTAGCACAGCTTTTCACCCTTAAACTGATGGACAGACATAAATGACCAATCAGATTCTGGAGGATACGTTGAGGGCATGTGCCCTAGAGTATGGTGCTAGTTGGGATGAAAGTCTGCCTTACACATAATTCTCTTACAATAACAACTATCAAGCCAATATTGAGATGGCAGCATTTGAATTTCTCTATGGAAGAATATGTACTACACCATTTCTATGGAGTGGTGTTGGAGAAAGAAATTTGTTCGGGCAAGAATTAGTCAAGGAAGCTGAAGAGAAAGTCAAATTGGTAAAGGACAGATTGAAAATAGCACAATCTCGACAGAAGAGCTACGCAGATCCAAATCATAGAGAAGTCACCTATGAGGTAGGTGATAGAGCTTATCTTAGAGTCTCACCACTTCGTGGCGTGAAGAGATTTGGAGTCAAAGGAAAACTAGCACCAAGATATGTTGTACCATTCAAGATTTTGAGCCACAAAGGAGAAGTGGCTTATGAGATTGAATTGCCCGAATCAATGTCTGCCGTTCACAATGTGTTTCACGTAAGTCAGTTGAAGAAATGCCATCTGGAGATGGAAGAAACTTCTTTAAAGGATACTATACCTTTGGAAGAGGTTCAGTTAGAGAGTGATCTCACTTATGAAGAGAAACCTATCAAGATCCTCGATTTTGTAGAAAGAGTTACTCGTACGAAGACTATCAAATTATGCAAAGTCCAGTGGAACCATCATTCCAAAGAGGAAGCAACTTGGTAAAGAGAAGATGACCTTCGGAAAGATCACCCACACCTATTTGCTAGCCAACCGAATCTCGAGGGCGAGATTCATCTTAAGGGGGTTAGATTTGTAACATCCCAAAAATCATGAATTACAAAAGCTTTCATATCATTCATGCATTCATAGCATCCTTGGATTGAACAAAAATTTGCAAAACAAAATTTCAAATTAAAACCATTTTATGCCTATTATCTATATGCAATAAGGCATGGTTTATTTTATTTTTCAAAATATCAAAGTGCAATTGTTTGATCAGTAGTGTTTTGTATACAAATAAGTGCAAGGTTTGCATTACAAAAATCTAGGAGTGATTTGATTCAAACCCATTTGATTTGGTTTGTTTTTGTTTCCTAAAAATCAATTTAGAAATAGAAAAAGAGAAAGGAATTGAAAAAGGGCCGGTGCCACCTATTCAGCCCAGCAACTGAAGCAGCCCACTCAGCCCACCGTCCATCTCCCCTTTCCTCTCTCTCTCAACCGCGCTCGCTGTACCCCTCTCACTAACAGTGGCCCCAACTGCCACCTCAACTCATCGTTCCCCACTCACGCCCCGTAGACCTCATCGCCGCTGCCGTTGCTCAGTTGATGGCGCGGTGTAAATGCCCTTGATTCTGTGAGCGTTTCTCGCCGAGCCTCTGCCTACTTAAACCCCTATGCCCCGCGACCATTTCCCCAAACACAACAACCCCTCTCCGCCACCAGGCTGCTAGAATTTCACCTTGCAACGCTGCTGCCCGACCCGCTCCGGTGAGCTATTCCGGCTAACTCCGGCCGCCCCTTGCCCTCTATTGCATACTGTCGTTCTCCCCTTGCTCGTGCGCTTCAGCTCATACGCTTGGTTTGTCTGCTCGTGACCTAGGTCATCGGATTCATCCACCACCGCAAGCACCCGACGCCACGCTCGTCTCCGGCGAGGAATTCTGGTAAGGTGTGACCACCCCCAACCTCTAGATCAAACATCGATGAACACCTTGTCCTCGCGCACACGCTGATGTTGTTTGCTTGACTTAGGGAGTCCGGGAACGTCGCCTCCGTCGCAGTATGCATGAACCCGACACTGCCCTCAACTCCGACGAGCCCTAGCGACCACTACAGCACGCCCCCATCCAAGCTGGTGACTCCTTGATGGCGCCAGAGAACTTTACGGTGGTGGAGCACTTCGTTGGAAACCCCAAGAGCAAGGTGTGATGAGCACAGAAGCAAGTCTTCCCTCAGTAGAGACGAGGTTATCGAACCAGGAGGAGGAAGGAAACATCACATAGGTGTTGCAAGCAACGCGGAGATCTGCACAACACAAACTCAAGACTTTGCCAAACGAATCAGTGAGGTTGTCAAGCTCACCGGTTTGTTGTAACAAAGGATTAAACGTATGCTGTGGAAGGTAATGGTTTGCAGCAAGTAAACAAGTAACAGTGGAAGATGTATTGATGGTAAAGATTGGACCGGGGTCCATAGTTCACTAGAGGTGCTCTCTTAGATAAACAACATGGCATGAAGGGTAAACAAATTACAGCAGGGCAATTGACATGAACTGAGCAAGGCATAACAATGCAATTACCAGTCAGAAAGATCCTATGAGATTCGTTTGGGCAATACAATAAGATAATAGACCGCCATCCAACTGCATCTATGACTAGAAGTCCACCTTCAGGTTATCATCCGAACCCCCTCCAGTATTAAGTTGCAAGCAACAGACAACTGCTTTAAGCAAAGTGTGTAAGGTAAACAGTCCACATGTTCCATGAACAAGAGACCGTTGTTTTCTCCCTACTAGCAACAACACATCTACAACCGAAGAGATTATTGTCACTTCCCTTGGAAACTAGAGGCATGAACCCACTATCGAGCATAAATACCCCCTCTTGGAGTCACTAGCAACTACTTGGCCAAGATTGCTACTAACAACGGAGAGCATGCAAGATCACAAACAACACAGACATGATAGAATCATAAAGACAAAAGCATTAATCAAACAAACATAATAATCTCAATATCCATCGGATCCCCGCAAACACAACATGTATAATTACAAATAGATGATCTTGATCATGAACGGAGCTCACAAGATCTATACATGAAAGCACAAAGGAGGAGATACAACCATCTAGCTACTACATGGACCCATAGTCCAAGGTGGAACTACTCACGTATCATACCGGAGAGAAGGCCTCTAGGATGATCTCCCCTCCGGCAGGGTGCCGGGAAGAACTTCAGATCCCCCGATCTAGGGACGATGGTGGAGATTTGATCGGATGCTTAGGGTTTCTGCATCGGGGGCTTCTTATAGGCGAAGGGGAGACCGAGGAGGCGACCAGGGGTGTCAAACCCTAGCCAGGCACGGGGTGGGGCCCACCCGTTCCTGGGGTGGGTCTGGCCGCCCTGGCTGGCCCCTCCGGCTCCCCTCTGGACTTCTTGTTCCCCACGGAAAGTAATTGACTTTGATGTTTGTCCCGTCCAATTCCGAGAATATTTCTTTACTAACTTTTCTGAAACCAAAAACTGCAGAAAACAGGCATATGACACTGTTGTAACTTGTTAGTAGGTTAGTACCAGAAAACATATAAAAAGCACCTCAAAGTGTAGATAGGTAAAGAAAAGTAGATACTAAATAAGCATGGAGCATCAAAAATTATAGATACGTTTCTGACGTATCACACGCCGACGACAAGTTGAGCTTCCTCGCAACCTTGCGACACTAGTAAGCCAAACCACAGCCCCCAACCCCCTCTGTAGCCTCCGGAACCACACTGGCAGAGCCCCGCCGCTGCGCAGCCGTCGCCAGCACCGCCAGGCTATGTTTGTTTAAGCTAGCGCCGTCAGATCTAAATCGTAGGGCTAAGATTAGATCCAGCGCGAAACGATATCTTTAGATCTGGGCCACTGGATCTGACTTAGATCCAATGCTCCACGTTGGCCGATCCGTGCGAAGCAGTATGGACCAATCAGAAGCGTCCACGTGTCTGAGAATTAGATTTAAAATCTGTTTTTGAATCTATTAGATATTCAAACTTGTAAAATTCATAAAGTTTGTTATATTTATCCAAAAAATGCAAATAATATATCAATGGATTCACAAAAATAAATCCTACTCTACAGTGGGCTTAGTTTTGTATTTTGTTTCTGTAAAAATGGGTTTTTATGCAGAGACAATTATAGGCCTATTTTGGCTATATAAATTATTTAGAAAATGATTTTAAAACAAATTCAGGTTTATTTAGGCTATAAATGGTTGGTTTTGTGTTCAGTACTGTTTGAATTGTCTTGTTTATTTTAGAAAATCATCACATGGCATTTGCATGCATTCATATATTTTTGCTTGATTGTTTTGAATGTAAATTTGGTGCTATCATTTTATGTGTAGATTTTGGTGCTAGTGGTGATTGTGTTTGTGAAGATTTTTTCTACTCCCCTAACTACCAAGGCAAGTGGTGATTCATGTATTTGTCCCATTATTTTGACTATGCACTAGTGATATTTTGTATAGGGCTTGCATGAAAATTTTACTAAGTATCTATATGCTATGCTATGGGAAATCCTAGTAGTTGTAGTCTTGATAGAATTTTCTCTAAGTTAAGATACTTGTTATATTATCATGCTTAGCCTAGCTAGTAGCAAACAAGGGTGGATTATATACATTCTATGGAAATATTTTTAAGTCATTGACTTATGTTTTTCTTAATAAAACAACTAAGTGAATAAATCACCTCGGTGGAATGGTATGGATGGGTTATGTTGAGTGGTTACACAAGGCCCATATCTATGGTCTACCTTGTGTATCACACTTGTGGAAAGCCACCCAGGAATAAAGGGATTTGAGATACTTAGTGTTTAGAAGCTTCTAGTGCAACCACTTGGCATATGGGCTGATCATATAGGTTGCAATAACTTAGCTAGATGGACAGATGGTGGTAGGGTGATAGGTTGGAACGCGTCCATTTGGTCTAAGGGAAGGCTTCTGAAAGATCTCGTCTCGATGCATGTAGAGTCTTGTGGGGAAAGTGCACCACCTCTCGAGAAGGAAAAATCTAAGTACTTAGCCGTGTCCCCGGCAACGGACAATTTGAGCATCAAGACATTGAAGCTATCAAGGATCTCCTCATCTTAATTTCTAAGTTAAAAACTTGTGTTTAAACAAGGGTAAAGGTTCATCAATGTCTATTGGTGGTTCCTTGGGAGTGTTTGTCAAACAAAAACTTAGTGTTTTCACTGATAGGAAAAACCTATTTTGAGCAAAGAAAGTCTAAGCTACACTTAGCCAAATTCATATAGAAGCTATAAACTATTATTCTACTATGGTATCACTTGCCAATACTATTCCAATGTATTGACCCACTGTGGCTGTAACTTATGCTGTTGTAGGTTACTCTGATGAGGATTAGGGTTATGAGTCTACACTCAACATTTTTGCCTGTGGCACATGAAGATGGAGACTTTACTTTATTTGCTTATATTATGAACTCTTGTACTAGCCTTTGGCTATGGAGTTGTAAAAGACTATGTTTATCTCTGGAATGACGATGTAATAAACACCTTTGTATCTGTGTACTTCATTTTAAATTGTGGATGCTAGCAATTGATCCAGGGACTAGCATTGCAATCATAGGGACCTTTACCTTTATAAAGGTGGGGTCTTATAATCATATATTAACCAACAAGATAGTATAACAAGAGGCTTTACTTGGGACTCTTTTATGTTTACAAATCACACAAGTATTAATGTTAACGGTTAATACAATTATAGCTTGGTATGTAAACATTTATCATAAGCATGAAGATATGATAATAAACACTTTATTATTGCCTCTTGGGCATATCTCCAATAGCTAGCGACACCTTGGAGTTGTTTCCTTACTCCTACTAGTTAGATAACCTTGGTTTCACAAATAAGAGAAAACTTGCTGCTATGCTCATTATACCTTCCTCTTGGGGTTCCCAACAAGCTCTACGTATCTGATCCATCAAAGACTTTTCTAGCGCCGTTGTCGGGGAGATAAGGACGGCTTTGCAAGGGGAGACTCTCACAACCAATCTCTTTACTTTGTTTTTTGTTTTGCTTAGTTTGTTTATTTTTATGAAAAGTACAAAAAAATAGTTTTGTTTGGTTTGCGTTTTCTTATAAAAAAATTATTTCCTACCTTAATTACTATTTCTGTTGGCTCGCTTTACTCTTGCAAAAATGAATACTCTTGAAAACACTAAGTTGTGTGACTTCACTAGCACAAACAACAATGATTTCATGTGTACACCTATTGCTCCACCTCTTCCTGAAGCTGCTTTCTTTGAAATTAAACCCGCCTTGCTTAATCTTTTAATGAAACAGGAATTTTCTGGTGCTAGTACTGATGAGCCTGCTGCTCACCTTAATAATTTTGTTGAACTTTGTGAGATGCAAAAAATATAAGGATGTAGATGGAGATATTCTTAAGCTTAAATTGTTTCCTTTCTCTTTAATAGGAAGATCTAAGGAATGGTTACTATCTTTGCCTAGAAATAGTATTGATTCTTGGATTAAATGCAAAGATGCTTTCATTGGAAAATATTATCCTCCTTCTAAGATTATATCTATGAGAAGTGAAATAATGAAATTTAAACAATCTGATAATGAACATGTTGCTCAAGATTGGGAAAGAATGAAAACTTTGTTGAAGAATTGCCCCACTCATGGATTGACTGCTTGGATGATTATCCAAACCTTTTATGTAGGACAAAATTTATCTTTCAGAAATCTATTGGATTATGCTGCTAGAGGAACCTTTATGACCATTACTTTGGGTGCTGCAACAAAACTTCTTGATAATATGATGGTTAATTATTCTTAATGGCACACTAAGAGAGCTCCACAAGGTAAGAAGGTAAATTATGTTGAAGAAACCTCCTCCTTGAGTGATAAAATTGATGTTATTATGTCTATGATTGTTAATGGAAAAGCTCATATTGGTCCAAATAATGTTCCTTTAGCCTCTTTGGTTTCTCAAGAAGAGCAAGTTGATGTGAACTTCATTAGAAATAATCATTTTAGCAACAATGCCTATAGGAATAATTTTGGTAATAATAATTATAGGCCATATCCACCTAATAATGGTAATGCTTATGAAAACTCCTACAACAACAATCGAAATGTACCCTCTAAACTTGAAGTCATGCTCAAGGATTTTATTAGTAAACAAACCGCCTTCAATAAAACTGTTGAGGAAAAGCTTTCAAATGCTGAAAAAATATTCATCTTTATCTGAAGCACAATCTTATTTGATTAATAAAATATATTCTAAACTAGAAACTATTGAAAATCCCTTTGCTGCTACTAATGCCATACAAGTTATAATTGATGAAAATGTTAGAATGTTAGCTGAATTGCATGCTAGGTGGGAAAGAGAAGATGAAATTGCTAGAAATAGTAGTATGACTAAAATTTGTACTATTACTACCCACAACAATGTTGATGCTAGCAAACCACCTAAAGTTCCCATTCCTTTTCCCAATAAGAATGCTGAAATTTTTCAAAACATTGGAAACAATAATTCTACTACCTTGGATGCTAATTTTGATTTTGATATTGATGGTTGCAATATTTTTGAAGTAATAATGTTCCTACAAAAGTTTGCTAGAAGTCCTAATGCTAGTGCTATGAATTTTGCTTTTACAAAACATATTACAAATGCTCTCATGAAAATTAAAGAAGAGAAATTGAAACATGAAGCTTCTATTCCTAGGAAATTAGAAGATGGTTGGGAACCCATCATTAATATGAAGTGAATGTTTATGATCTCAAAGATTCATGTGATCTTGGTGCTAGTGTCTCTATAATGCCTAGAAAAATTTATGAAATGCTTGATTTGCCACCTTTGGAAGATTGTTATTTGGATGTCCACCTTGATGATAATTCTAAAAAGAAACTTATGGGGAGAATTGATGATGTTATTATTATGGTTAACAATACCTATGTCCTCGTTGATTTCTATGTTTTTTGATGTTAAATGCAATGCTTCTTGTCCTATTATTTTGGAAAGACCTTTTCTTAGAACAGTTGGTGCCATTATTAATTTGAAAGAAGGCACCATTAAATATCAATTCCCACTCAAGAAAGGTATAGAACACTTCCCTAGAAAAAGAGAAAAACCATATTTTGACTCTACTATTAAAGCAAAAATTTGATGTTGATGCTTCTTCATTCGAAAATACTTGATTCTTGCTTTATTTGCCTAACTTAAAGGAGTTAAAGAAAAGTACTCTTGGGAGATAACCCAATTTTATTTTTATTTTGTTCAGTCTTGGAAGTTATTGCCTCTGCAATAACCTCTCCTTATATTTTTTGTGTGGTTTTTGTGCCAAGAATAACCTCTAATGAGAGAGAAGTAAGATTTGGGGAAGTTGCTGTCCCGAAACATATTTCTGTGCTTCACTGTAAAAATCATGAAAAACAATACCTGTATGTCGGATTGAGCTGAAATTTTTTGTGCTTATGCCCTAGGTTTTTATGTAACTTACGTTAGATTTGAACTTTTCTATTTTAGCAAAGGAAGATTTTTGAAAAAATCGGTCTTTACCTGCTGGTCTATTTTGACAGATTTCTGCCATTATTTGCATTTGCCTCTTATCGGTTTCTTTTTGAGTTCTATTAGATCACTTGAGCTTTTAAAAGGAGTTGCTATAGTATCTAGTGTTAATGGAAGTTTTTACTTGAGTTGAAACTGAACCCAAAGATCTATTATCTTGAATAGACTAATGTTGCCAATGAAGATTGTGTGGAGTTTTGTATGAAGGAAATTTTCAAGTGTAGGGGAAGAATTATGTGATGATATGAAGAATGGACAAAAGCTCAAGCTTGGGGATGCCACCCGTGTCACCCCCAAGAAATATTAAATAGGTACAAGCGTCAAATCTTGGGGATGCCCAAGGCATCCCCTTCTTCATCAATAAAAATCTCAGGTCTTCTTTCAAGATACTTCATTTTTATTGCTTCATGCACTATTTTTGTTCTTGGAGCGTCTTTTCTTTAGTATTTAGTTTTCGTCTGCTTTGTTTGCTGCAATAAGTTGTTTGGACCCCAACACTCCTATTTTGGAAAAGTCACCACCTAGCTTTTTATTGTCTAGAACACTCTAGTTTTCATCCTTATTGCTTTGAGAGTGTTTTCTTTTGCTAGCTTTGTGCTTAGCTTTAGTATTCTTGTGCTTTTTGCTTAGAAATTTTTGGTTCTTCTTTGCTGATTTGTGAGACAAGATCACTGATCTTTATTGAGTACTATCTTTGTGAGTTGTTTCAAATAAGTCGATTGGTGTTAGAAGAGAGTAGGAAATTCCATGCTTCGTTGGTACAAGAAGAAGCATGTTTTGACTGTGGCTTAGACTTTATCATGTCATGTTAGATATTGCTTTGACTTTATGCTTAGCAATTATTGTTGTGGCATGATTTGTCTCAAACAATTGAGATTGCTTAATATGCCTTGAAAGAATCATGCGTTGTTTTAGCATACAAAAGCATAATATTGTGGTATTCTCCTTTGATGCTTTATTTGGGTTGACTTGGCACATGCTTACACCATGTTAAGACTATGAACTAGTCACCTTAGCCTCTATTATCATTTTGTTTTTGACTTGTGATATCACTTTATGCTTTAGTTAATAATGTTTTGTCACTTTGCATGATTATGGCCATTATTGCTCTCTTAGGTGGTCGCTCTTAGTCTTTTGCTTGCCTCTACTTGTATTGAGTATGAGCTCTACCTGTGCATCCAAATCCCAAGAAACCAAGTTATTCCAAAGAGTCCAATATAAACTCCTATGCATGGTGTGTTACACCATTCCAAGTATATTCATGTGATTAATTATCTTCCAAATTAAACTTTTGTTATGATAAAAACTAGTGATTAAAGCTCTCACGAACTTGATGGCACACTTGACTTTCTTGCACTTAATAAACTTGAACCATTGTGTCATCTATGTTTTATATGCTTGCACTTATAAGTTGGGAATTAGCAGAACCATGCTGTCATGGGGAACGCTTTCAACACCTGTAAATATTATCTAGTTGATATCATGATCTTTTGTTTATGGATGTTGGCGGTGTGAAATAAAAGGGGAGCCTGTAAGTTCATGGAGTATTATATATGTGTTAGAGAAACGCCTAGGCGGCTAGCCTAAGCCATGCCTAATCATGGTGGAAACTTGCAGCATAACCATAGTAAGCAATCTATGAAGCATTCTTCAGAAAAAAAATATAAAAAAAAGAGAAGAGAAAAAAGAGAAAAAAGCACCATACTCATGGTAAATAAGAAGATTGCTGAGATGCTCATTGTCTGTTGCCTTATCATTTTGATATGGGATAGCTCCCGTGTCATGGGCAAGGGGTATCCTGTTGGCGGTTCTCTATGATACACATATACTTATAATGACAAGAACTTGCTTGTGAGTAAAGTTGAGTAGCATGAGGAACGTCCCTCGTACTCAAGGGACATGAGATTTCCAACTTATGATTTGTCATGCATATACTCCATATTTGTTTCACTTTAACCTTAACCACTTCAAGATGCCTATGATAGGGGCAATGAGAGCTAAAAACTAATTAGTATCATAATTTTTGGAAGATCTTTATGAAACTTGAAATCCCTACTTCCCTCTGTGAAGGGCCTTTATTTTTTACTTTTATGTTGAGTGTCCACCCTCTATCTTTATGCACCAACTAGGAGAGCATAGTTGTCATTCTTAGTTTAATGTGCATTGTCCCAAAACTTGTTGATTGATTCATAACTTTGATATTGCTTGTTCTTAAATTACTTGTATCTAGTCACCCTTATGAACTTTGAAGGTGTCCTATGCATTTATGTTTTGCTATACCATGAAGGACAAGCTGAATACCACTCTCGCTATGTTTTCTATATGTGAAACAGATAAATGTCTTTCAATGCATTGTTATTCATGATCTTTTTTTTGTATTACTTTTCATGTTACAACATAGTTGCTATGTCTTATTGTTAGAAATTTATATTTCATGTCCATAGCAGTAGCTAGATGGTTGTTTCTCCTCATTTGTGCTATCATGTTTTAGATCTTGTGAGCTCCGTTCATGATCAAGATCATCTGTTTATGTAATCCTACATGTTGTGTTTGTTGGGATCCAATGGATATTGAGTACTATGTTCAAGATTGATTATTGATTCTATCATGTCTGTGTTATTTGTGATCTTGCATGCTCTCCGTTACTAGTGATGCCTTGGCCGAGTAGTTGCTTGTAACTCCAAGAGAGGGTATTTATGCTAGATAGTAGGTTCATGCCTCTAGTAATCTGGGGAAGTGACAAAAATATCTAAGGTTGTAGATGTGTTGTTGCTACTACGGAGAAAATAACAATCATTCGCCCAAGGGCAATTGTTTTGTTTAATGCAATTATCTATTGCTTGCAACTTAATACTGGAAGGGGTTAAGACGATAACCTGAAGGTGGATTACTAGTCATAGATGCAGTTGGATTACGGTCTATGTATTATGTTGTAATGCCAAAACAAATCTCATAGCAATCATCATGACTAGTACATGCATATTTATGCATTTTCAATCTATCATTGCCCAACTGTAATTTGTTCACCCAACATGCTATCTATCTTATGGAGAAACACCTCTAGTGAACTGTGGACCCCAGTTCATTCTTTATCATTGATTTTCCATCTACTGTTTATCTTTTACTGTTTACTTTTTACAAGCATTACTATCTTCCACACTATACGTTTAATCTTTTATTTTCAGCAAAGCAGTGAGATTGATAACCTCTCTGTAAGTTGGGACAAAGTTCTGTGATTGTGTTGTGCAGATTCCAAGTTGCTAGCAATACCTTGGAGTTGTTTTCTTACTTTTACTAGTTCGATAACTTTGGTTTCACAACTGTGAAAAACTTGCTGTTGTGCTCATCATACCTTTCTCTTTGGATTTCCAACAAGCTCTATGTTTATGAGCCATCAGTCACTCGCAGCTATGTGCTCCGCGTCGACCAGTCTCGTGGTAGGAGGCGCCGCGAGGAAACAAGCAGAACTGATCAAGTTGATCAGACATTCACACGGGCAGTTAGCATTTGTACATTTCCATGCTTGTAGTACTTTTTTTCTCATGGTTTTCTGTTTTTTTCTTTTGCGCAAAGTACAAGAATATTTGTTCCATGAAGTATATGCAATTATGGCTAAGTATAAAATATAGGTCTAGTAGTATTCGAAGTATAAATACATAGTACACAAAAAAACAAGTATAAAGTATAGAAAAAAGAGAAGTACAAATATAAAGAAAAATGGGTACACGTACGTAGAAGTCGAAATACAAAGTACACAGAAGATAAAGTACGAGTACACTGCGATGCAAGTACAAGAACACAAAATACAAAGCACTAAGTATGGGTACACAGAAGATCGAGAACCATAAAAAACATTCAAACCACAGTCGAACCGGTAGTTTTATTGAAAACCGCCCTAGATCAAAACAGTAAAAAACCACTTGCGTGAGAAAGTAAACGAACAAGCTCAAGAGTCAATCCTAAGACCTTCCAAGTCATGCTAGAAAACGATTGTTGGGCTAACCAACTAGGCCAAGATTTATTTCGGCCAGAGTACTTCACGTATGGATTAAATATTTTCATTTTTTCCACCAACATTATGCATTCCTCTCATTTCTTTATCCTTAATAAATTAGCAAGTGAATCGATTTGAACCGGCGGTCCAACTAATGAACCGAGAGCCTCAGCGGTTCTGTCACTGGTCCGGTTTTTTAAACTATGCATTATACTAAATTGAAGACATAATACTAGTACAGTAAAAACAAAGTATAAAGTATACTTAAAAACTAAGTACACTTATACTGCAAATGAAATACAATCTTAATAGTTTTGGAATTACAAAAAATCATCAAAATATGTCAACATGGGATATAGTTTTGAAGAATCGAAGCGAGTCTCATAAGTGAAAATGATTTGTAATTTGGATGAATAGTTTTCAAGAATTTTTTTGAATTTTTTAAAAAGAATTGCTTCTCTCACCCTCCCATGTTACCTTCTCTCTTATCACCATCTCACTTTAATATTTGTTGCCGCACTTGCGAGCATGCAACTAACCCGCGGGAGACCGCTCTAAAGAAGGAAGCGCTGGAGAGAGAGAAATATTGACACTTGAGGCATTATGGCATGTGCAGCGTCTAGAGATGGCTAAGGAAAATGGAGAGATGATTCTAAGGGGAGAGGCGGCCATAGTGAGGACAAGGGGTGTCGGCGACCTCCTTGGGACGGCGGCCCCTTGACCCTTCTTCTTCCTTGGAGATGGTGCTGGTGTGGAGGAGCTCCTTGACGTGGCTCAATTATAGAGCTTCAGTTAGGAGACCCCAAGAGGAAGGTATGATAAGTACATCGGCAAATTTTTCCTCAGTTATGAAACCAAAGTTATCGAACTAGTAGGAGCAAGGAAATAACTCCAAGATGTTGCTAGCAACTTGGAATCCTGCACAACACAAACTCAAGACTTTGCCCCAACTTACAGTGGGGTTGTCAATCTCACTGGTTTGCTGAAAACAAAGGATTAAACGTATAGTGTGGAAGGTAATGATTGCTTGCAGAAAGTAAACAATTATTATGGATGATGTATCAATGGTAAAGATTGGACCGGGGTCCATAGTTCACTAGAGGTGTTCTCCTTAAGATAAATAACATAACATGGTGGGTAAGCAAATTACAGCGGGGCAATTGACAGGACTGAGCAAGGCATAACAATGCAAATACTAGACATTCATGATTCCTATGAGATTCGATTGGGCATTACAAAGATATACATAGACCGCCATCCAACTGCATCTATGACTAGTAATCCACCTTCAGGTTATCATCCGAACCCCCTCCAGTATTAAGTTGCAAGCAACGGATAACTGCGTTAAGAAATATGTGTAAAGTAAACAATACAATTGTTCTATGAACAAAAGATTGTTGTTTTCTCCCTAGTAGCAACATCACATCTATAACCTTAGAGATTCATGTCACTTCCCCAGATTCAATAGAGGCATGAACCCACTATCGAGAATAAATACTCCCTCTTGGAGTCACTAGCATCTACTTGGCCAAGATAGCTACTAGAAACTAAGAGCATGCAAGATCTCAAACAACACATACATGATAAATCAATAATAAATAATACATGATAGAATCAATAATCAATCTGACATAGCAATCTCAATATCCATCGGATCCCCACAAACACAACATGTATAATTACAAATAGATGATCTTGATCATGAACGTAGCTCACAAGATCTAAACATGATAGCACAAAGGAGGAGAAACCACCATATAGCTACTGTATGGACCCATAGTCCAAGAGTTAACTAATCACGCATCATACCGGAGGCTGGCATGCTGATGAAGAAGGCCTCCAGGATGATATCTCCCCTCCAGCAGGGTGCCGGGAAGAGCTTCAGATCCGATCTACGGTCGATGGTGGCGGCGGCTACAGACTGTTTCATGGAGATGTGATCGGGTGTTTAGGGTTTTGGTATTGACGGGCTCTTATAGGAGAAGAGGCGAGGCAAGAGGGAGGCCAGGGGGTCCACGCCCTAAGAATTTTAACATGCGGCCCGAAAGTTTAGACGCCAAGGCAACGCGGGGTCCAAGTTGCGTGTAATCTCGCGGAAGGTCTGTAGTAGCTTCGCCAATTGTCAAGAGGGTCCAAATGGGGTTAAATACAAATCTAACGGCCAAAGGATCGTTTGAACCAGTCAAAAAACGGTTGTACTCAAATCCCGCTGTTAGGTCGACTCTTCTTGCATTGACCCGTCAGTATTTCCCGTTATCATTTGCGGTTGTGGGCTGGTTTACCCCTGCAAGGACTAAATCTTCTTCTCTGCTCTTCTCCCCTATTATTCCCCTCTCCATTACCTTGCTTAGCTCCAGCTACTGGTCTCCAGATCGGAGCTCGCCGTTGCTCTCCTTGCGTCCCTGCCATGGCCGTTGAATCTCCCACTCCCTTAATTGAAGCTCGCCGCCATCGCCCTCGCCTCGTTTTTCCTAGTCGGCGTGTCGGAGCTTCACGTACCCAGCCTAGCGTCTGGCCGCTGCCTAGACCTTCTCGTATGGCGGAGCGCATCTGGCCGGCAATCCAGACCGACGACCGGCCTCAGGCGGTTGCATGCTATCGCACACCCCAAGCATGGTAGCCCTGGCAGAGGAGTTCAACAACGACACTCTCATGGCCACCATGCTAGGCACGCGTCCCATCGTGTAGCCAGCAGACTTGCTGTCGTCTTTGAGGTCTCGTTTTGGATCAGACGAAAAGTGGTCAATATCGAGGTATGCGCGCCGCCATTCGATTTCTTCGTCCAGTTCACCCACAGCTCAGACAGCGAGCGCATTCTGCATTCTTCCCATTCTTTTGAGTGCTATGGGAGAAAATGAGCTTCCTGCGTTGGCATCGCGCCTATGGGTGGTACGATCACTTGGGGCAGCTTCAGTTCTTCTCTAAACTCGGCTTTGACGGCCTCCTTTTGCATGCTTGGGAACAGGAGGCCCTCAAGCAGGTCGTCAGTAGCCTTGGCGGCGAGCTGGTGGAGATTGTGCCACCGAGCAACAGATGGATCATCAAGGTAAAGGCGTGGCTGAAAGATCCAGACACCGTTCCTAAGATGAACAATATGGAGATTCCATGCAGGGCAAGAGGACAGATTTGCTGGAAGCACCCGGTGATCATCCACCTGCAAGAGGTTCTGGATCCGGTACATGGTATTCAGGACCCCGGCGAGGCGGCCAGAAAGCATCCTCGCTGCCTGCAGTGTTGGCCTGGAAGGATCGATGGCACAGGACCACCACCGTTTTGCGACGGAGCGCTCGATTTTGGTAGGGGACCGGGCGTGGACAGGCTGGTGGTTCTGATTTCCCTTGCGTGAAGACAGAGGTTTAGTGAATCTGAAAGATTGCTGACTTGAGAGTCGAGCACGTAGTACACCTTATGTAATAGTTTGAACTGCTATAGTATGTGTGGCTACTGAATTTATAATGTGTGGCTACTGAATTCGTAGTATGTGTGGATAATGATTTCGTAGTACGTGTCTAAATGTTGTCTGAATATTGCATGAATAAACCACCCAAGATCAGTTCATAAAATGTTGTTTGAATCTTGTCTGCCTCGGATAAGTATGACAGTAAACTTAATTCAACCGCCGGTAGTAATTGAATAAATATATACTTCTTGATAGTATTTGGTTACTTCCGAACTAGTTCCATACTACAGTATGGGTTAGCTACGCAAAAGGGGGCTATTGCCTCTACAAAAGGCATTCTATAGAGCTAGTCTCTGAACTTAACTGTAAACTGAATTCAACCGCCGATAGTAATTGAATAAATATATACATCTTGATAGTATTTGGTAACTTCTGAACTAGTTTCATACTACAGAATGGGATAGTTGCGCAAAAGGGGGCTATTTCCTCTACAAAAGGCATTCTAGAGAGCTAGTCTCTGAACTTAACTGTAAACTAAATTCAACCACCGGTAGTAATTGAATAAATATATACATTTTGATAGTATTTGGTTACTTCCGAACTAGTTCCATACTACAGTATGGGATAGGTGCGCAAAAGGGGGCTATTGCCTCTATAAAAGGCATTCTACAGAGCTAGTCTCTGAACTTAACTGTTCTACACTGAAGAAACTGCAGATCTCCACCATAAAAGTTGGATAGCCAATTGCCTTGAGAGGACGTAAGTTCAGCAATCGTTCAACCACAACTGATATTTTTCCTTCCCGCCAAACTTCAAGAGATCTGCAATGTTCATACACTAGTTTACGCGCTTGAACCAGTCCCGGTTCAGTACAAACGGCCACACCGCCGCAACGATTTCTTTGAAGGTGAACTCCGGATTCTCGTGGAAGGGATCGTAGGTCCCTATGAATCTGAACCTGAATTCCGGCACTGAGCTGTTGCCCGTCGTCGGCTGCAGCTGTCGAACACTCCAACAAGCTGAGTGTAGATGGATGCACGCTGCCGCGGTGTGGCCGCCGACGGTGCATAGGATGGATCGTCTTTGCCGCTGACGGCGTGCGCCTAGATTGCCCACGGTAAGGTTGCCCGCGCCGAGGCATGGAGGCAAGAGTTTGTTGACCTTGGCGCCCTGTTCGGGGGTTTGTTTCCTCGGCGATAAACTCGCAGGAACGCTTCAGAACATACCTTCTTTCTCGTGCGCAGAGCACACGAAAATGCCGCCGCTCGCATTCTCCACGACACTCGTTTGGCCCTTCTCGACTCCGCGGTGGGCGTTGCCTCTGCCGCCGCTGCAGATGCAGAACATTATGCGAAATCAACCATCTCGGATGGCAATGGAAGACCAGCCTTGTAGTACAGCCGCATGGCCAGCCTCAGAGGGGCCAAATAGCCAAACTTCGGCGACGGCCGGGGCAACGGCAGCTTCTTCTTAGGTGGGGCCATAACTAAGCTTCCTAAGAGTGTATCTTATTTATTCGAAACTAGTTCGACTAACTGCTGAATCTTTATTTCCCTTTCTCAGCATGAGAGTGCTAAGATATTAAAAATACAGGTCATGGCTAGCAACCAGATTGGACAATGTACCAGGTCAGGGTTCCATTTTAAGTATATTTACGAGTGTGTACTTAGTTGTGTCCAGAAATTTTGCCTGTGCCACTACGATAGTAGAATTGTAACAACACCATCAGAAACAGGGGAAGAGGACGTGGCGTTTTACTGACTGGTGGGACCAGCAACCTCGACCGTCGACAACATGCATCCTAGGTTCTAGGATTAGTGCTCCCCATTATTCTAGGATTTTCTGTATTCTGTCGCTCGCTCGCAGCTCCGCTCCTCTCCACCGCTCTGGTCTTGCACGCCGCCACTCCGTTCCCTCCGGCAACACTCTCGTACTCCCGTCATCCCCTACCCGCCGTACCTTGCCCCCTTGCCATGTCTCCTTGCCTTCGTCACCGCCCAGGCGCGTCCGGGAACAAAAATCATTTGGTGGGTGCTAGGTTCTCGCGCAACTATGGTGGCTTTCTTGATCCCGCACGGAAATGGATCCTGCGTGGCCGAAGAACACGGAGATGGGTCCTTCCCGGATGGAGAGCAAGGAGGTGGACCCTTCAAGGCTAGAGAACATGGAGGAGCACGAAACAGGGGAAGAGGATGCAGGGTGCAAAGCTTTGGTGATCTGGAGCCCATTGAACATGCCATACATCCTCCCTAAAGGGTAAGAACTGCAATTCCATCTCTGCATCTCCCAATTAGCGTTTCTAGTCCCGTGTTGATGGAGAGGATCTGTGTTGGTGACCGTAGGACGTCTGCTTCATCTTGATTTGTTTTGAACATTCGGCATGGGTGTTGGACTAAAACCTTGTCCGACGGTAGAATCACAGTTACCAGTGGATTTGATTATCGGCTGACAGTAGACGCGGAGGACATGACTCTAAGTGACTTGCACATGCAATTTGGCAAGTTTCCCATTGTCCAGCATGATGAATTCGTAATAAGGTACTATGACATTAATTCACAGACTTTCTGTGATGTTAGAACTGAGGAGGCTCTGGCCATGATTTGGAGTAAACACCTCGGCACAGGTACTGTGCTGATGTTTTTGCACATCATTAACAAAGATACTGGGGAAGAGACTGTCCTGAATGATACCGGGCCATATGGAACGCGAACATAGCAGGCTCTGTTTTCGATACCGAGCACGACTGACCAGCCTTTCGTTGAGCATGAAGACATCGACATGTGTGGCAGTCAGGGTGATTTTGTGCTCGAAGATGATGATGATGATGATAATGATGATGATGATGATGAGAAAGCATATCCAGATGTGGCTGCTGACCCTAATAGGATGGAGAGTAGGGAATATTTGGTTGATTCGAACTAGGAGCCTGAATATGGGACTGATCAGGAAGAGGAATGTGAGGATGGGGAAATGGGATGAAGATACGATGACGAAGACAAGGACATGTCAATGATACACTTTGACAGGGACAACCCTACAATTGATGAGGGGACTGTCTTTGATACTGTGTAGGAATGCATATATGTCGTTGCTACCTATGCAATAAGAGTTGGGTTCGAATTTATCGTTGAAAAGAGCGACCAATATAGATTTAGGGTGTATTGTAGGGAAAGTAAGGTGTGTAAATGTAGATTGCATGCTTCTCCAATGCGGGGTGGACACCCATTTCAGGTTGCAATAGCTACATTTAGTTTCGGTCTTTCTCATATTTGTTCTGCTGTTGAGTCCTGTGATTTATTTTTATTCCCATTGAATGCATATCAAGGTAAACACTAAGAAACACAACTGCCCTAATACTTCTTTAAGTGATAAAGTTAGACCGATGACAACCAAGTGGATTGCTGCTAAGGTACTTGACTGGGTGAGGCAGGATCGTAGAATTGGACCTGCTGAACTGAGAACTAAGCTTAGCGAAACTTTTAACATTCTGATTCCTTCCATAGAGTCTTTGATGGTAAGGAGATGGCTCTAGACTTCATTCAGGACAAGTGGACTGACATTTTTCACATGCTGTATAGTTTCAAAGCTGAGGTAGAGAAGACATCGCCTAGTAGTGTTGTTGACATTGATTACGAGGTTGTGAAAGGAATAGAAAAGGTATCAAGGGGGGTCAAGTATAAGCAGGCATAAGAAATAATTTAGGAGATGTTTTGTCTGCCAGAAGGCATGCTGGAAGGGGTTCCTAGATGGCTGCAGGCCATACATGGAAACAGATGCAACTTCTTTAACAGGGAAGTTCAGGGACAGCTTGCTACCGCTTGTGCTGTGGACGCGCATAACTGGCTTTTTCCCGTAGCCTATGATGTTCTTGATGGTGAATCGACTGAAAGCTGAACATGGTTCATGCAGAGGCGACGTGTAGTAATTGGTCACCCTGAAGGCTTGGTGATACACACTGGTGCATGCAAGGGGCTTTAGAATGTTGTTGATGCTGTGTTTCCTAGGGTTGAGCATAGGAAATGCATACGGCACCTCGCTCCTAGCTTCACGAAGAAGTTCAAAGGAAATACCTTTGAAGACAACTTATGGCGATCAGCATACACGTACACCCCAAGCACGCATGCTACTTACATGCAGAACTTGTATACCCTGCCGAAGCTGAAATAATACCTCGAAGAACATCATAACAAGTTATGGGCTAGAAGCAAGTTTGATGAGTTAAGAAAAGTGGATTTTGTTTTCAATGATCTGACAGAAAGGTTCAATGCTAAGATTAGGAGAATGAAGTCACTTGCAATTGTTATTTTGTTAGATGCAATAAGACAGTGTATAATGGTGAAGATATATTTTATGCAGAGAATTTGTGTGGGAAAATTTGTAGGTCATAAAATAATTCCAAAGGTGGTTTTATTACTGAATGCAAGAACCAGGGCAATGAGAAGGATAAAGACGAGGATGGTCAGAAGTTCCAATACATTGGCTGAGGTTTATGCACAAGAAAAGCATAAAACTGAACGGAGGTTTACTGTAGACATTTGTAACAAGACTTGTTCATGAAGGAAGTGGCAGGTTACTAGTCTGCCATGCCACCATGCACTGCACTTCATCTTAAAGCTGAGAGGTAGAGGTGCTGAAATAGAGAACTATGTTCATAACTATTTCTCCATGGACAAGTTTGCTGCAACTTATGCAAAAAACGTACCACCTATTGCTGATGAAAATGATTAGGAGATAGTCAATCCAGGGTTCAAACTCGAACCACCAGTTCTTAGGAGGCCACCTAGGAGGCCTAGAAAGGAAATGACCGAAGCCTTCACCGCAAAAGGTTCGATACTAGGAGCAAGGAAGCGGAAGTGCAAACAGTGTGGAGGGTTGGGCCATATCAAGAGGCTATGCAAAAACCCAGTTCCACGTGATTTCGGAGATGCTGACCTTGTCCCCATTCACATCACGCAGGAACAAGATGAGGCTTCTTAGACAGAACTGGAGGAAGCGCATCGAGATGACGTGGAGGAGGTGCTGCATGTGAAGGAAAACAGTGATGCGCATGTGGAGGGAAACGTAAGCAGCAATTGGCTGAGGACGTGGACATGCCGGTGGGGATAGGGGGCGAAAAGAAACAAAATGGTAAGCGGGAACAGAAGGTAAACGATAATAATGGAGTTGAGTTTGAATATGAAGAATTTGTTGGACTGATTGAGGATGTTCTTGAGGATCTTTCGGCTAACTGCGGGAGAAACAATAAATCCCTGTCAATCTCGTCTTTGTACGATTCTCTGGACGAAAGGTAAGCTTGAAACTAGTTTTACTTGGCATTTTGATAATTTGTGTTTCTATCCTCATCAACTGTTGTTTAGTGCAGCGCGGGATTGAACAGTAATAAGAGGAGCAGAGAGGAGGTGGCACAGTAACATCGTTTCTTGAATTTTCATTGAAATTTATTTATATCTGGTACTTGTAACGGGTATGTGATGTGTGGTGTCAACCTGATTCGAGGTCGTTAGATTGTACATTAATTTTAAAACGGATTACCCATAAACAATAGGGATTTCTATTTTCGTGCCCTTGGTTCGTTAGTTGTACTCACTTTTCCCAGCCGCTTAACTTTTTTCCTCACTTTTCCCCTCGCCATGTTAAGAAACCCTCGCGGGCGCTCGCAGGCGCTCAGACGGAGGGATGCCGTCAGGTGAAAGGCTTGACCGTTACCTCCTGACTAGTGGGACCGCGTTGGGGCGGGTCGGGTGTTGAGCGTTACATGCCTGACTGGTGGGGCCGCGTTGGGACGGGTCCTGCATACGTGGTGAAGGGCGGGGCCGCGTTGGGACAGGTCTTGCATACGTGGTGAAGAGTGGGTCCGCATGAAGACACATCGGACCGGCCATTCTCGCTCACCCAAAGCATTCACTTTCCCCCAAGCCTGGAACAGCTCCCACACTGCCGCTCCGCTGCCCCGCCATCATGCCCTCCTACCTTATGTCGTCCTCGGCCCCAGAGCCGCCCCTCCCCCTAGCCGTGGAGCCCACTCCACCTCCATCTCTGCTCCCGCCCTTGCTAGATATACCCCTTTCGTGGAACAGTATGCAAAGCCGACTGGTGCACCGTCCATCCCCGTCAAGCACGGAGAAGATTGGATGGAATCATAGGGATCTAACGCATGGATTCCATCTGGGTAAGCATCGTTTCCCTTTTGTGGGTTGATTATTCTCAATATTTGAACGCGAATCGCTGGTGATCAACTAACTGCCTCGATTTTCGAATAGGATTGATCCAGTGCTGGCGTAATTCATGGTTGTGAACAATATCTCTCTAGATTTTACTTCCCAGCGGTGGTTTCAACCTCCATAACTCTCAGAGATAGATAAAATTTCCCTAAAATCTATTGTAAATTCCCCTGGAGCAGTGGCGATTCAGTTGGTTTACAAGAGTGTTTATAATTATGAAACTCTCGCGCGGTCTGAAACTATAATTGACACAACTCTCGCACGGCTAACGATTCACTTTGAAATTAAAAAATTTATAAAACTCTTAATGTACAAGAGTGTTTATAATTGACACAGCTCTTGAACACTTTCAAATTAAAAAATATACAACTCTTAATGTAAAAGAGTGTTTATAATTGACATAACTCTTGAACACTTTAAAATTTTAAAAAATTATACAACTCTTAATGTAAAAGAGTGTTTATAATTGACAGAACTCTTAAACACATTCAAATTTAAAAAAACCATACAACTCTTAATGTAAAAGAGTGTTTATAATTGACACAACTCTTGAACACTTTAAAATTGAAAAAATTATACAACTCTTAATGTAAAATAGTGTTTTTAATTGACACTACTCTTGAACACTTTCAAATTAAAAAAATTATACAACTCTTAATGTACAAGAGTATTTATAATTGACACAACTCTTGAACACTTTAAAATTTAAAAAAATTATATAACTCTTAATGTAAAAGAGTGTTTATAATTGACACTACTCTTGAACACTTTCAAATTGAAAAATTATACAACTCTTAATGTAAAAGAGTGTTTATAATTGACACTGCTTTTGAACACTTTCAAATTGAAAAATTATACACCTCCTAATGTAAGCCATGAAATTCAAATATACATCAGTTTGAAAATTATTGCCTCATTCAGACAAATTATGTTTTGGGGAGGGATGTTTTAGGGAGAGGCTTGAGTAGAAAGCCATGAACCTTCATAGATAGTAGGTGATTTGAGAAGTGGTGATTTAGGTTAAAACTTGATTTCTATACATTTCTTATGGTGGCAGGTCACATAATAAGACTCCCTAGGTAGATGCCACTATGTTTTGATCTTTTTGAATTTGTTGTGCATAAAATGAATCAATTAGCTAGCTAAAACCCATTCGTTGACTCTCTGTTGACCAGCCATCGGAGGGTAAAAGTGAGTATATTGCACACGACAGTGTTAGTACTGGAGGGCAAAACTGAGTACAACCAAACTGCCAGTGCTACACTCGAGGGTATAACTGAGCACAACTAAGTGGCCAAGGTTAGACACGAGGGGGAAAATGTGACACGCGGTGCGCGTGTCGTAGTGCACGGGGTGGTAGCGGACGCGTGTGGCCGTGCACGGTGCAGTAGAGCACCCGGTTATGCGGTGCACGGTGGTGCAACGAAACGTCTCATCCCTTCACCTTTATAGAGGCCTCCTCACTCTCACTCATCACTCACTCGCTCACTCACTCACGCAACCATCTCCAATGTCCCATCACCTTCTGCAAACTCCCAAGAAAACCCGAACCATGCCGGTGATGGAGAAGAACGGCGCGGTGGCCATCGTCGCCTCCAAGGCGGCCAACGAGGAGACCCCCATCCCCGTACTATCCCCCGTCGAGGCATTGAAAGCAGTCGCCATCCCCGTCCAGAACCCCGTCCCCGCTTCCGTCGTAGCCGCCGGCGAGGAGGCCCCCGTCCCTGTATAGGCCCCCGCGTTCTCCTGCAGATCCCGCATGGCTGGGACCCTATGGTAATAATGATTACATCAGGTCGGAGAACCCCTTCGACACCAGCTTAGCCGACACATGGTTGGAGGTAACTAGGGTTTTCTCCCCTTCCTTTGTTCTCCCCCCATTCCCATCGTTGGATGCTAGATCGTGTGTTATTAGGGCTCGTCTAATCTGTGGATGCTAGGTATTTTTACAGTAGCTAATCCTCTTGTGTTAGATCTTGTATTTGGATAATGCCCCTAGTTGGGATTAGTACTAGCACCATTCTATAGTTGTAATCAGTACTAGCACCGATCTGTAGTTGGGATCAGTACTAGCACCAATATGTAGTTGGGATCAGTATTCGATTTGGTTTGAGATTTGGGGATTGGGGAATAATCAGGGGATCTCAATCGGTTAATTTATGCAAGTAATCAATCCTGATAATCAAGGTATCTCAATCAAGTACTTATTGCATGCTACTGTTTTTCGTAATAGGTGGATGGCAGCGACGTCTGCAGCGACGACGAGTCCATGGACACGAAGACTCGTCAGGTGCTAAGGAGGCTGAAGTACGGCCAGTTCAATGGCTTCTTCGCCGGAGACGTCTACAGGTGCCCCTTCTGCACCAGGAGCCTCGCCACCGACTTCAACTCCCTCGTGATGCATGCCGAGGACGTGAAGACCCGCGGCCCATCAAAGAACGTCAACGCCTTTAGAGCCCAGTACAAGGCCCTCGGTTTTCACCTCTGCAACCTCTAGAAGGTGGCCATAGAGGAGGGTCGCATGCCCCCAAACAAGACCAAGGCGCCCAAGGTCAAGGGACTGGGCAGCAGGAAGTGTAGGAAGCGCCACAGGGAGGAGGCGGAGGCCCTCCTAGCGCAGACCATGAGGGGCCACTGATCCTGTGCTGATGATGCTGCTGCTATAAAGCATCTTCTTTTCTTTTGTTGTCTATGTTGAACTTGTAAGCTGCTGCTGCTGAGCAGCCTAATTGTCGAACCTGGTTTAAGTATCGTACTATATAATCCTTTATTAGCTGCTTTATCTACATCTTCTCTATTCATCTACATATTTATGGTGTTGGTTAGATTTGCTGCCAGATTGAGAAAATACGAGGGCCAAAAGGAACCATGAATGAAGAGAGAAGCTGCTCTAGATTTGCTGCCTTTTTCGGCAAAAATAACAACTGTTAGCGACATAAAAGGAAAAGACGCTCTTAAAAAGGCCAATCATAAAAATAACAAAAAACAAATCTTCCAATTTAGGCGATAGGGCGCACGTAACTACCATACGCGACCCACATGGTCCCACACCACATCCCCCAAAATGCGTTCCCAACAAGCCGGCCCCACACCATGGGGGGACCTGAATGTGGCCCCACTTGTCAGCTACCCTACCCTGTTCCGAACTTAATTGTGCTGCCATTTAATCACGCATCTGGACCCACATGTCATCCTCTCATTAGAAGAAACGTGTGTATGATGGATTTCAAAGTGAACGATTCAGCAATACAGACACTGAAACACAATAGCACTACATATAGAACCAGTTCTTGTTTCATCTCTTAAAACCTTGGTCGACTAGAATCAACATCAATACCTCATCCCAAATTTGAACGGAAAATCATTAGAATCAAGACGGTCATATATATCATCTACCACCTTGTGGATGCAGAATGAGTAATCCAGGATGAACCTATCAGGTTTATTAATCATAAAATTCCGTAAATCTTTAGTCATCCTGGCGGCAGCCGACGACGCGCTACTCTTCGGCGCGAAAAATAGGCTACATTCGGTGAACTCCTCCTGGTCCCCTCCCATCATTGAAGGTTTATATAAGTGCAACTCCACCATGTACCGCGGAAACTTGCATGCCGCCGACCTGACGCACTCGACGTATATGGCAAGGCAAGAGTGGAGCATGTCAAATCACACGGCGAACACTGTACCATGATCCCGGTGCCAGCAAAGGCTGAGAGACGTACCTGTGTTCCACACCGTAGTGGAAACTATGCACTTCCATCGAGTGGGATTTTTCGAGGTGGGCGAGGAGCGCTATGGGTGGGGTGGCGAACTCGCAGCCAGGCTCAGGGCAGTAGCACGGACCGTGCGGGCACGCCATCTTGTGGTTGAGGAAGTCGTGGAAAGAGACCAATGTACCATAGCCGTCGTCGGGGCATCTGCTATCTTTTTCGCCAGCAACTTGGCGGTGCAACTCCTTGGAGCATGTGGCTAGCCTGGCGGTGCTGGTAGTGTCCACAAACATAGCGATTTCTTCGAAGGCGTCGTCTCCAAACTTGCTCCAACCACCGTTCTGAAACTTGTGCATCGAATCCGCTATTGAGTCCGGATGAACTGGGGGCGAGGGAAGATTCATTATTGTTGGGGTTTCTTGGAGGAGAGTGATCGCAGCCTGCAAGAACCGATTCTGCGGGCGAGAACAAAGTGCGCAGTAGATGGAGAAGATGGGAGGCTCTTTGATTGAGGGGTGTTTGCATGTTGCCTCGTCGGTCTTCTGCAGAGCGCAGCTATATCAAGGACGCCGACTGGACTAGCAAGCGGGGAGCATATCTTTTGCGGATACGCGCGTCTCCTTCTCCTCTGACGCACACCAAAATTATGACTGTTCCATCAAGTGCTGGGAGCAGAGACAACATAACATCCCATCATCCTCTCCTCGTCTTTGTCAGCGACGTCGCGTCGGCAACGTCAAGGGCATTGATGCTCTATAAGGGCGTGTGCAGCGTTTAGCTATTTTCACCCGTGTCTAGAGAATTTACTAGGGATGAGTCTAAGGAAATAAAGATCCTGCAATGTTTAGAAAGCTAGGCCTGTCCGATTAGAAAATATATTCACCTGGCAGCTTTCCCATCTTTATAGTACGGTGAACTACTGTGCTTAGTATGACAGATGGGTCAGGTTGCTGTGTCCATTTGCTTAGCATCGTGTCTAGTACTAGACATAGGACTAGAAATTTTTTCCTTAGCTCACGGCACACACCGTTTGGACTCGAGTCTAAGGCTTCAAAAGTTTTCTTAGCTATAGGATTTTGAGCGCGTTGCACACACACTCTGAGAGGAAAAAGGCTAGACTCAAACAACGCTGTACACGCTCTTACAACTTGGTCATTCTATCCGAACAGGTAATTAAAGCTACCGTACATAGATTAAATTTAGGCTCAAGTGACCCTAATCGACTATGTCGCTCCCACTATCTTCGTCGTGCATGACGTCCTCCGCATCGCCGTCCGCCTCTTCCGAGTCTGAATAGATGAGGACGAGACCGGCGGCGTTCCTCTTCATGAGTGATGAACGTCGCACAACATCGATAATGGTGGAGGGCGTACACCCAGGCACTGCCCAGAAGCACTGCCTCCCTTCGGGGTTGCGCAGATCCGGGTGGATCTCCGAACGGCGAGCTCTGCAAATCCAAATCAATGCCTCCCTCTCCTTCTTGAAACACCATGGCCAGTACGCGCTGGTGAGTGTGTATCGGTCCATTGCCCTCTTCCGCTCCGGCAGTTGGCGGCGATGCTCCTCGATCTGCCTCGACAGCGCGATGCCGCACAGGAGCGGCGCCACGTGCACCCCGGCGTAGCTGAGCTTGTAGCCGGCCGGTAGCCTTGCAAGCGGCGGCACGAGTATGTCGTACTGGGCGAACAATTCGGCCTTGTGCAAGCTGAGAAGGGGCCTCTCCATGGCGAGGCACCATTTCTTCAGGTAGGATTCGACGCTATTGCTGACGCGAGTTGCAGGGAACGAATGGGGTTTGAGCTTCGGCCACACGGTCGCGTTTATAAAGTCAAGGAGGTAGGCCCAATGGTGGTTGCGAGGGCCAATAGGGACGCATAAATGCCTACTCGCGGATCGCTATTGCAAAGGACGATCCTTATCGTCCATTCTCCCCAATCCAATGGTGCCTAACAATTGGGATGCAGAATCAACCTGGCCCCGTGGGGGGCTTCTAGAAGGCCCTAATCTTGCACATCCTTTGGGAAAACACCGGTTTTTTGGTTCCAGAAAATGGAAAGTGGAGATTTCTCCAAAGCACCACGAAATCTCTAGTTGGAGAAGTCGCTTGCGATGCCGAGAGGGAGCTAGGTGCCGGGTTTGGGCTCAATCCATGGAGTGGTTCCATGTTTTAGGCAGCGAGGGGGGAGGGGGTCTAGGGTTGGAAGCCATGTTTACTCACACTCGATAGACATCCTGGTGGTGCCTTGGGTGCCAAATGACCTGGTATGCCATGCCTATGATTTTATGAGGGAAGTGGGTCACATGCAAGGGCTCCAGGAGCCGTTTTCATGTTTTTTTAGATTTTGTTTGGTGCTGCCCAAGAAAACGGCGAAACCCGCCGGCAGGCGCGGCAACACGACGTTCGGTGCAATCTTGGACCCAGGCATGCATCCAGCCTAGGTAACCCCATGGGGCACTCCAAACCATTTTTCCCCGAAAATTGAGAATGTCTTATAGGGTACATACAGTTAGAAACCGCATTTGCCGCGCCGTAACTCGAAAAAAATACAGTACATGCCCGCACCATGAGATAAATGCCCACCTCCCGGGAATGGCCATGCACCATGGTGTAGCAATCATGTAAATTGCCTCGGGCCCATGGGCGCGCGCTAATCTTGCACCTCCTTTGGGAAAACGCCGATTTTTCGGGTCCAGAAAATGGAAAGTGGAGATTTCTCCAAAGCACCACGAAATATCTAGTTGGAGAAGTCACTTGCGATGCCGAGATGGAGCTAGGTGCCAGGTTTGGGCTCAATTCATGGAGTGGTTCCATGTTCTGGGCAGGGAGGGGGGATCTAGGGTTGGAAGTCATGTTTACTCACACTCGATAGACATCCTGGTGGTGCCTTGGGTACCAAATGACCTGGTATGCCCTGCCTATGATTTTATGAGGACAGTGGGTCACATGCAAGGGCTCCTGGAGCCGTTTTCACGTTTTTTTTGTTTTTTTAGATTTTGTTTGGTGCTGCCCAAGAAAACGGCGAAACCCGCTGGCAGGCGCGGCAATGCGACTGTCGGTGGAATCTTGGACCCACGCATGCATCCAGCCTAGGTACCCCATGAGGCACACCAAACCATTTTTCCCTGAAAATTGAGAGTTTCTTATAGGGTACATACAGTTAGAAACCGTATTTACCGGGCCATAACTCGGAAAAAATACAGTACATGCCCGCACCACGAGATAAATGCCCACCTCCTGGGAATGGCCATGCACCATGGTGTAGCATGCGTGGAAATTGCCTCGGGCCCATGGGTGCGCCCTAATCTTGCACCTCCTTTGGGAAAACGTCGGTTTTTTAGGTCTAGAAAATGGAAAGTGGAGATTTATCCAAAGCACCACGAAATCTCTAGTTGAAGAAGTCGCTTGCGATGCCGAGAGGGAGCTAGATGCCGAGTTTGGGCTCAATCCATGGAGGGGTTCCATGTTCTGGGCAGCGAGGGGGGATCTAGGGTTGGAAGCCATGTTTACTCACACTCGATAGACATCCTAGTGGTGACTTGGGTGCCAAATCACCTGGTATGCCCTGCCTATGATTTTATGAGGGCAGTGGGTCACACGCAAGGGCTCTAGGAGCCGTTTTCATGTTTTTGTTTTTTTAAATTTTGTTTGGTGCTGCCCAAGAAAACGGCAAAACCCGTCGGCGGGCGCGGCAATGCGACGGTCGGTGCAATCTTGGACCCAGGCATGCATCCAGCCTAGGTACCCCATGAGGAACCCCAAACCATTTTCCCCCGAAAATTGAGAGTGTCTTATAGGGTACATACAGTTAGAAACCGTATTTACCGGGCCATAACTCGGAAAAAATACAGTACATGCCCGCACCACGAGATAAATGCCCACCTCCTGGGAATGGCCATGCACCATGGTGTAGCATGCATGGAAATTGCCTCGGGCCCATGGGTGCGCCCTAATCTTGCAACTCCTTTGGGAAAACGCCGGTTTTTTAGGTCCAGAAAATGGAAAGTGGAGATTTATCCAAAGCACCACGAAATCTCTAGTTGAAGAAGTCGCTTGCGATGCCGAGAGGGAGCTAGATGCCGAGTTTGGGCTCAATCCATGGAGGGGTTCCATGTTCTGGGCAGCGAGGGGGGATCTAGGGTTGGAAGCCATGTTTACTCACACTCGATAGACATCCTGGTGGTGACTTGGGTGCCAAATCACCTGGTATGCCCTGCCTATGATTTTATGAGGGCAGTGGGTCACACGCAAGGGCTCTAGGAGCCGTTTTCATGTTTTTTGTTTTTTTAAATTTTGTTTGGTGCTGCCCAAGAAAACGGCAAAACCCGTCGGCGGGCGCGGCAATGCGACGGTCGGTGCAATCTTGGACCCAGGCATGAATCCAGCCTAGGTACCCCATGAGGCACCCCAAACCATTTTCCCCCAAAAATTGAGAGTGTCTTATAGGGTACATACAGTTAGAAACCGCATTTACCGGGCCGTAACTTGGAAAAAATATAGTACATGCCCGCACCACGAGATAAATGCCCACCTCCTGGGAATGGCCATGCACCATGGTGTAGCATGCATGGAAATTGCCTCGGGCCCATGGGCGCGCCCTAATCTTGCACCTCCTTTGGGAAAACGCCGGTTTTTCTGGTCCAGAAAATGGAAAGTAGAGATTTCTCCAAAGCACCACGAAATCTCTAGTTGGAGAAGTTGCTTGCGATGCCGAGAGGGAGCTAGGTGTCGGGTTTGGGCTCAATCCATGGATTGGTTCCATGTTCTGGCTAGCGAGGGGGGATCTAGGGTTGGAAGCCATGTTTACTCACATTCGAAAGACATCCTGGTGATGCCTTGGGTGCCAAATGACCTGGTATGCCCAGCCTATGATTTTATGACGGAAGTGGGTCACATGCAAGGGCTCCAGGAGCCGTTTTCACATTTTTTGTTTTTTTAGATTTTGTTTGGTGCTGCCCAAGAAAACGGGGAAACCCGCCGACGGGCGCGACAACGCGACGGTTGGTGATATGTTGGACCCGGGCATGCATCCAGCCTAGGTACACCATGGGGCACCCCAAACCATTTTCCCCAAAAAATTGGGAGTGTCTTATAGGGTACATATAGTTAGAAACCGCATTTACCAGGCCATAACTCGAAAAAAATACAGTACATGCCCGCACCACGAGATAAATGCCCACCTCCCGGGAATGGCCATGCACCATGGTGTAGCATGCGTGGAAATTTCCTCGGGCCCATGGGCGCACCCTAATCTTGCACCTCCTTTGAGAAAACGCCAGTTTTCCGGGTCTTGAAAATGGGAAGTGGAGATTTCTCCAAAGCACCACGAAATCTCTAGTTGGAGAAGTTGCTTGCGATGCCAAGAGGGAGCAAGGTGCCGGGTTTGGGCTCAATCCATGGATTGGTTCCACGTGCTAGGCAGTGAGGGGGTTCTAGGGTTGGAAGCCATGTTTACTCAGATCTTCCCACTATGTTAGTCACGAATACTCAAAAGAGCCCTTACTATAGCTCAATCAGAAACCAGCACGCCTTGATTGGTCAGATAGTTGTCACGCGGATCGTGCTAGCCAACCGTTGATCCTCTTTGATCCAATGGCCACATGAAATTGTTATAGTAGCAACATCCCAGTATTATTACACACAGCATGGTAGTTACAACAATTACAATGCAGGACGTGGCAGTTAAATATGTAATAATAACAATACTAACAACAGAACATTACTCGTTGTCGTCGTCGGTGGCGGCGGCGGTGCCCTCCGATGGCTCGTCGGCAACTCCCTCCTCATATATATGCGCCCTCTCCTCGTCGGAATCCTCCTCCTGCTCGTAGTCCCACAGGTCGACGTCACTCTCCTCCGCTTCTGCCTCCAACTACTCCATGAACGCATCCTTGTTGCCCGAGTCGGAGTCGTCCTCGTCACTGGCTCCTCTATTCCTCCTGCCCTTCTTCATGGTGGTCTCGCATGCTTTCCTCTGGCGCTCCCCCGTCTTGGTTGCCGGTGCAACGCGCTTCTTGGGTGTGGCAGGTACGACAAGCTTCGACGTTGTGGTGTCCTCGAGCGCCGATGTCGATGGATCCAGGCGCGGCTAGACACGTCATGGTGCCTCAGATGGGTGCCGGCGTGCACGAATGATGCTGCGACGAGCAGGTGATGTAGGACGGTCAGCCATCGGCAAGGATCTGCCACTGCCACGGCACGGTTCCATGCTGCGCGAGGAAGTTGTTTGGAAATGCGCGATGGCGGGTACGCAGAGTTGGGTGTCGATCCTAGGGTGCCAGGAACATCTCATAGTCTAGTCACGTAAAAATTGTGCTACATCGTAAAATATCTATGTACTGGGAGTTTTGTCACGTAACAAACCACAAAATGCGCCGTGTGGTAGCGTCGGGAAGTGTCCAGTGCGTGCCTGTCGACGTGGAGTTGAACGCTCCATCATGTTCTGTCCGTGCAATAGTTGTGCGCGTCATGACAACCCCTTCAGCACGCACGCACGCTAGACGTGCAGCCCGTAATTACTTCCTCCCTCATGGTCCCACCCCTATCCAGGGGAAACTAGGCGGCGCGCATCGAAGCCCCCGCTGAACCGTCCATCTCATTAAAGCCAGTCCAATCGAGTCCCATCATGTGAACTTTGGGGTTTTATTCCCTGGTTCTGCCAGTCACGCTTCTTTGAGAAGGAAGCGACATAGGACATCGATTAACAAATGAACGGTGGATGTAGGTTAAGATAGCACCGTAGTAGACTGTGGTCTTGTATAAGACTGTCCCATGGACTAGACTTTTGACCATTCTCCCCTGCACATGACTTTCTTCTTCCTCCTGCCCCCACCTTCCTCCATCTGCATTAGCCATGGCTCCCCACAGGAGAGGGAGAGGCAGATCGACCGTGCACATGGAGAGAATGGAGAGAAATCGCCGCCTTGGACTTACTACTCAACCAGCTGCTCAGTCCCCCCCTCGCACAGAGGCTCAATATCTCCTAGCAATGGCGCTGAATGTTCCAGCAGGCTGGGGCTCCTGCTGCTCCCGGTACAGTCTTGTTCTTCTTCTCTGTTTTTTCTTCTTCTTCTTCTATGTCTACTTCTTATTCTTCTTCTTATTACGATGCTACATATTCCAGGGCGGCCATGGACCCTGAAAGCAGCACGATGGTGGCGGCAGCGCTGCATGTTGTAGCAGGCCAGGGCTCCTCCCAGTACAGTCTTCTTCTTATTATTATTCTTCTTCTTATTACTATGCTACATATTCCAGGGCGCCTGTGGACCCTGAAAGCAACACGATGGCGGCGGCGGCGTTGCATGTTGCAGCAGGCCAGGGATCCTCCCGGTACAGTCTTCTTTTTCTTCTATGTCTACTTCTTATTGTTCTTCTTATTACTATGCTACATATTCCAGGGAGGCCGTGGACCCTGAAAGCAGCACGATGGCGGTGGCAGTGTTGCATGTTGCAGCAGGCCAGGGCTCCTCCCGGTACAGTCTTCTTCTTCTATGTCTTCTTCTTCTCCTTCTTCTTCTTACTCTGATACATATTCCAGGACGGTCGTGGATCCTGAAACCAGCACGATGGAGGCAGCATCGCAGGACCCGTTCAGCACTGGTCCTCGGCTCACCGAGGTATGAAATCCCGACATGCATTTGGTTTTATTTTTGAGATTATAAATATGGAAATATTATCGTGTTTGCCCGCAAGTAGCCTCCAAGTAGGGACGACGCTCAATCTTCGTAGACACATTTGGGGTTTTTGTGACTTGAATATTATGCTTCCCTGGAACATGCAGTACAATTGAGTGCCTATTTTAGATAAGATGAATGATGCAGCAAGCGAAGGCCGATTGCCGTGACAAGGTGGCCACGATCAATACCAAGATAGACAACCAACTGCAGGGTGCACGCTCCCTAACCCAGGCTAATGATCGCCTTCGAAGGCGTTTGTCTCTGCAGAAGGAGATCACTCTTGATATTTCACTTACCATCAGGAGGCTCGAAGCAGAGCGCGATGAGCTGCATAGGGTGATCGACAAGCTGCAGAACTTGATCGCACACAGCTTGTCCAAACAAGACCTGGACATCAACTTAATTATGAAGCTCTTGCGTGACAAGAAGAATCTCCAGGATAGATGCGTCCTCCCGCTTGATGAAGCCACCGAGACACATAGAGAACGCATCATCGAAGCAAAGGCTGCCATCGAAGCCTACAATGATAGGGACCGTTGCCTGGATGCATTGAGACAGATGAAGGAGGACATGGGCCGAGGTCTCACCGTGCCCAAGAGTCCAAAAAAGTAGAATGGGGAGCCAATGGCAATGAACAATTTAGATTCGGGGTAGGGGCAAGGGGTGGGGGTAGGGGCAGGAATCTCAGTTCATGCTCCGCTGCTTTTGTAATTTATACATATCGTGCAATTAAGCAATCTTGGAGCAACTCCTTATTTCTCTGTTTATCTTACTTGCCTATCAACTTAATTATGGGTTTGCGTTCTCATGAATGGTCATTATCATTTCTTTCCATTATGTATCTGAGCTTGGAATTAGATTATGACTATGCCACTACTATTTGGTTACATTGGAAAAACCCATAACACCCTTAGTTGGATATAGTCCCACGTTGCTTTGAAATTTAAATTAGGACTGTGACACTACTTTTTCCTGTTGAATTAGGAAAAATAGGTTTTATTGCTCTGAAATTGAAATTAGGACTGTGCCACTACTTTATGTTGTTGAATTGGGAAAAATAGGCTTTATTGCTCTGAAATTGAAATTAGGAATGTGCCACTACTTTATCCTATTGAATTGGGGAAAAGGCTATATTGCTCTGAAATTGAGATTAGGACTATGCCAATACTTTATCCTGTTGAATTGGAAAAAGGGTATATTGCTCAATCATATAAATTAGAAGTATGCCTCTAGTTTATCTAGTTGAATTAGGAAAAAGCCTATATTGCTCTGACATTATGTCTGGAATTAGGACTGTGCCACTAGTGGATTCTGTTAAATTTGTATAATCCTTGATTGCTCTGTCCTTCAAATTATGACTTTGACACTAGTTAATTTTTTAAATTGTGAAAACTAACCACATATTTTTGTTGCAGCAGAAGAGGCGAAAGCTCAACCCAGAATTGCCGACCTGGCTAAAGGACAAGATGGCTATCCAACTAGAGAAGCAGAATTTTCAGAAAGTGTCCCATGACCGCCTGAGAGAAGAAGTCACTATCCTTTATGACAAGTTCTATAGTCTGAAGGTGGACATTGCCGGCTGGAAGGAACTTCATGAGAAAAGTATCGCCTGGTGCGTGCGAAGGAGGACATCATCAAGGATCTCATGGTGGATAATATTAAGCTTACTGATAAGCTTGTTGCTTCCCAGAGGAAGCGCTTGAACTAGCAGGAGGCACACGTCCAAGTACTGAGGGAGCAGGTAAAAACCAAAGCGGACCTGATCGAACGAACCCTCGAACCGGAGCTTCTCAGAAAGGAACACGACCATCTTCGCGCCAGGCTCAGTGCAAACTATAAGTTCCTCTGAAGTTAGTTTGCAAACTATGTGTTCTGACAGACCAAATCACGGTTTAACCATGTGTAGTAGTCATTTTGTAAACATGGACCTCTTTCTATGCAAACTATGCTTTCTTCTGAAAGGTTATTTTGCTCAAGGATTGCATTTGGATTAGTCAAGATATCACAACTGCAAGTCTTACAGTTAACTAGTTTTAGATATTGCCATGGCACAAATTATTCATCTAAAATTTACTTGATTGTCTGTAGCTTGTCCTTGTTCACGTCGCGCTCCTTCTTTAGATCCTTCAACAGCTCCACCATGCAGTACTCTAGCTTCTTATTCTCTTCCATGAGCTGACCCCTCTCCTTTTTTGCCTTCTGAATCTTCCGTCCAGTTCCCAGCACCAAGCTCCCATTGATCGTGCCATTTAGTTCTAACCGCAAGTGCTTTATTTCCTGTTCCAGCTCCTTATTTCCTACCAAGATCTTGTAATTTTCTGCAGCTACATCACGAGCATGTTTAAATCTCCCCGACCTTTCGAGCTCATACACATCCCACAACCGGGCCAAACATTTCTTAAGTGCGTCTGGACACTCAAGATCCACCCACTCTACTGCTTTACACACCGGGCCAACCTAAAAACACACGGGACCTAATTATCAACATAACACTACACAATTTTCTTCATGTCGCCATTGTACATAATGAAAGAAAACCTGATTTGCGTAGCCCAAAAACCTTCTTCCAATGCTACTGCCTTCAAATGCAACATATTTCCTCAATTTTAGCCCATGGTCACATGGTAATTCCCAATCGAGATCTAGGCCCTCCCAATCGGGGTTGTAGATCGTGAGTGGTACCTATAAGGGAACGAAAAGCTAGAAATAAACATGATTGCATCCACATTTCAAGTCTTTGGTCGAGGTAATTACCAATGCCTAACCATTGCCGAGAAAATATAAGAACTCACATCAGGGAGGGAATACTCGATGTCGGAGAGAAAGCTGTTGTTGCTCGACTGGTCGTCCTCGTCGTTCTAGGGAGGCATGGCGAATGAGGCCGCGGAGACGCGTCGGCGATAGTGAGGAGAGAGAGAGGAAGGTAGTAAGTGGAGCGAGAAGGAGTGGGGAAAGTGAAGTGTGTCAACGTTGCAGCATTGACTAAATTGGCATGCTACAATTGTTTAATTGATACAATGTCCCGTGGCTAGATTACTATCTCATATCTAATAGTTTTTCTCTTCCTTTATTTTAATTTGTAATATTAATCATGTACTTCCTCCTTCCCAATTGGTTTGACTTATAGCAACATACATAATCTTATGTACAGAACAATATAGGATTATGGTTTAGGGTCTAGTGAACTGTTTATTGTACTAACCCCTTAACCCTTATTCCTAAATCCTAGACTTGTGTGTCCAATAGATCACTGTATCCTACTTAGTAAGTTTTTGTATTGATCCCACGAAGCATTATATTACATCATAATCATGTCCACTACAAGGTACTTTTATATATCACCTTGTTCAGTGATGGTTTCAATGAATGATATGTCCCAAAATCCCAACAGCTCACATCACATTATATTACAATATCTCGACAGTCATAATCTCAGAAACAAATTTATCACATCATATAAGCTAACACAATCATGTCAACTACAATGTACTTGTGTCTTATTACAACAACGATGCTTTCATCGAGTGATATGTCCTAAAATCTCAATAGCTCACAGAACATCGTATTACAATATCTAAACAAACACGACCACATCAACACAGTTTCAAAGCAACAACAATATTTGTTACAAATACACGCAGGGGAGCCCTTCGGTCTATCTGAAAAGCCCTGGGTAGCAGCTCTCATCAGATCTGATCAATGTCTACCGCCTCGTTCTGTTCAGCCACAGCAACATCCTCTGCATTCACTACAACCTGTCTAACAACATCAGAAATGAAAGCCAGGAAGAACACCCTCCTATTTTTCTTCTTTCGTCGCATAATCTGCATCAGATCATCGGTATCCAAAACCTCTATGAACTCCTGCTTCTTATGATGCCACCACCGGAGTCGTGCCATCTTCTTAGGGCCAATAATGATTTCCTTACCAATCATCTCTCTCGGTTCAACAAGAGTTATGTTTTTGGAATTGACGGCTATCTCCAGAGTACATGATGAAATTTTCTTACTAACTCCGCCATCAAGTTTTGTTGTGTATGAATCCACCTCCGGGTGTATATTAAACTTAGCTTGATCAACATCGAGTGGTCCGTAAACTCGAGCATCAGAAGCTCTGGCAGCAAGATCTCCGGTATATGCATACATATCATCAATCATTGCTTCAACTTTCACCTGACGATCATCTGCACAACACTCCCAAAGCATCTGAAGCTCATGGGAGTGGTCAATTTTCACATAGGTATCACTCATGTTACGCCACACCAATTTTGCCCTCTGTCTGGATCCCCAAGGAATTCTAGAATGAAGCATATCTATAAGCTGTGAAACAGACACAACCTCTTTGTAGTTGACAAGCAGACGCACATCCTGCCTGAACACAACCCTCTCGCAACCAAAATCTAGTTTTGCAGTGTACTGGGGGACATGAACCGTGAACTCATATAGGTCCGCTGCATTGAAGTTGTTCCTAATTTGATTAAAAGGGGGACCTTTCAGTTCATTCGACACTACTTTGCAGTAACTAATATATTTGCAAGACAAGGCATGGATAAGAAAATTCACCTCTCGCTCTTCTCCCGGGTGGTTTTCTTCGAGATCTGGGTTGCACGACCCTGCACTGCAGCCGAACACTCCGCCGCCGGCCTAGCTTTTCTCTTCAACCCGCTGCTTGTATGTACCCTGTTAGTAGACTTCTGGCTAACCTCCTTGCTAATCTGGGCTGCAGACCCCGTCGCTGCTTCGCTTGTCTGGCGTTGTGCCCGAGACGCTGGCTCCGATGAAGCCGAACCAGTCGCCGACGTAGATACCATGTTGGCCTTGCTTGACATACCGCCTCTGGATTCAGTGTGTGTGTGTGTGGGTGGGAGGGGGAGGGGCGGGGAAAGTACAGAAAAACGACTGTCGCCGCCACCGAACCGGATTCAGTGTAGGGGAGGGAGAAAAAGGACCGCCGCCGCCGCCGGATTTAGTGTCGGGGGTTAGGAAAGTACAGAAATGGATTTACTCGTGTGGCACGTGGACGGTGACTTAGAAGGGGCACAACAGGGGCACGGCGGGTACTAATGTAACGGAATATCCTGACATAACGGCTAAGATTTGAAAATATTTGGTTTGGCCACCATTCACTCGAAATGCCCCTCTTGGTAATTACCCCTCGAACTTTTTGAATCGCGGTGATTACACGCAAATCGGGCGTCGCGTTGCCTTCGCCTGTGAACTTTCGGGCTGCAAAGTAGTATCCCCCCACACCCTGCCTTGGCGCGTCCTAGGGTGGGCCCACACCTGGGGGGTGTGGCCGCCCTGTGGCGCCCCTCCGTCTCTCCTCTGCCCTGTGTGTTCTCCTTGGTGAAATATTGACTTTGGCTTTGTCCCGCCCAATTTAGAGAATATTTCCTTACTAGCTTTTCTGAAACCAAAAATAGCAGAAAACAGGCAACTGGCACTGTGGCATCTTGTTAATAGGTTAGTCCAAGAAAATGTATAAAAATACCTCAAAGTGTATACAAAGCAAAGCAAAGTTGATACTAAACAAGCATGGAACATCAAAATTATAGATACATTTACGACGTACCAAGCATCCCCAAGCTTAACTCATGCTCGTCCTCGAGTAGGTAAGTGATAAAAAGAATAATTTTTGAGGTTACATGCACCATCACAATATTGATCAAACCATTTGCAAGCATTGAAAGCTGGGATCAAAGTATTCTAAACATGAGCATGAAAGATGAAGTTCTAACAATAATACAAAGCAACTATGTTGCAACATGAAAGGATACAAACAAAGATCATGAATAACAATGCATTGAAAGATGTTTGTTTGTTTCACATATAGAAAATATAGCATAGTGGAATTCAGCTTGTCCCTCATGGAGTAGCAAAACAAAATGCATAGGACACCTTCAAAGTTCATAAGGGTGACTAGATACAAATAGTTCAAGAACAAGAAATATCAACATTATGAATCAATCAATAAGTTTTTGGATAATGCACATAGAACTAAGAATGGCAACTATGCTCTCTTAATTGGTGCCTAAGGATAGAAGGTGGAGACTCGATATAAAATTGGAAGAAAGTCCCTTCAAAGGGAAGCACGGATTTCAAGTTTCAAAAAGATCTTCCAAAAATTATGGTACTTGTTAGCTTTCATCTCTCATTGCCCCTATCATAAGCATCTTGAAGTGATTAAGGTTAAAGTGAACAAAGTATGGAGTATATGCTTGACAAAGTATAAGTTGGAAATCTCATGTCCCTTGAGTACGGGGGCCGTTCCTCATGCTACTCAACTTTAGTTACTGGTAAGTTCTTGTCATAGTAAATATATGTGTATCATAGAGAACCGCGAACGGGTACCCCTTTCTCCATGACACAGGAGCTATCCCATATCAAAATGACAAGGCAAGAGACAATGAGCATCTCAGCAATCTTCTTATTTACCATGGGAAAATGGTGGTTTTTCTCTTCTTTCCTCTTTTTTATCTTTTTTCTATCTCTCTTTTTTTATAAGAAGAATGCTTAATAGATTGCCCACTATGGTGATGCTGCAAGTTTCCACCATGATTAGGCATGGATTAGGCTAGCGACCCAGGCGTTTCTCTTACACATATACATAACTCCATGGACTTACAAGCTCCCCTTTTATTTCACACCGCTGACATCCATAAATAAAAGAGCATGATATCAACTGGGTAGTTATTTACAGGTGTTGGAAGCGTTCCCCGTGACTACACGATTCTGCTAATTCCCAACTTATAAGTGCAAGCATATACAACATAGATGACACAATGGTTCAAGTTTATTAGGGGCAAGAAAAATAAAGTGTACCATCAAGTTTGTGAGAGCTTTAATCACTAATTTTCACATAACAAAGTGACTTTTTAATTAGAAGGTAGATAAAACCAGAATTTACTTGAAATGGTGTAACACACCATGCATAGGAATTTATAGTGGACACATTGTAATAACTTGGTTTCTTGGGAGTTTGATGCATGAGTAGAGCTTAATCAATACAAGTGGAGGCTAGCAAAAGACTGGGAGAGACCAACTAAGAGAGCAATAATGGCCATAATCACGCAGAGCGACAAAAAATTATCAACTAAAGCATAAAGTGGTATCCCAAGTCAAAAACTAAATCATCATAGAGGCTAAGGTGACTGGTTCATAGTCATAACATGGTGTGAGCATGTGCCAAGTCAACCCAAACAAAGCATCAAAGGAGAATACCACAATATTATGCTTTTGTATGCTAAAACAACGCATGATTCTTTCAAGACACACTAAGCAATATCAATTGTTTGTAACAAATCATGATACAACAATAATCACTAAGCATAAGGTCAAAACAATATCTAGCATGACATGATAAAGTTTAAGCCACAGTTAAAGCAATCTCACTTTTGTACCACTATAAGCATGAAATTTTCTACTCTTTTCCAACACCAATTAACTTATTTGAAACATCTCAGCGAAAGCGGGGGTCCAACTACTTTATTCAAGCAAACTAATCAAACGAAAACCAAAAAACAAAACTGAGACGCTCCAAGAACAACACAACAGTGCATGAAACAAATAAAAACGAAGTGTCTAGAAAGAGAACTGAGATTTTTATCAATGAAGAAGGGGATGCCTTGGGCATCCCCAAGATTTGACGCTTGTACCTCTTGAATATTTCTTGGGTGACACGGGGTGGAATCCCCAATCTCGAGCTTTTGTCCATTCTTCATCTCATTACATCATTCTTTCCCTACACTTGAAAATTTCCTTCATACAAAACTTCACACAATCTTCATTAGCAACATTAGTGCATTCAAAAGTAATAAACCTTTTGGGTTTAGTTCAACACAGCAAAACTTCCATTAAGAACACAATATACTGAAGCAATTCCCTTAAAAATCTCAATTCTCCCAAAAAGAACTCAAAATGAAATTGATAAGAAGCAAATGCAAATAATAGCAGAAATCTATCAAAACAGACCAGCAGGTAAAAACCGATTTTTTCAAAGACCTTCTGTTGCTCAAATCAAAAAGTGTTGAACTAAATAAAGTTAGCTAACAACCTGGGGGATTTATCAGAAAATTACAGCTCAATCCGACATACAGAAATTTTTCTCGAATTTTTACAGTGAAGCATAAAAATCTATTTCGGGACAGCAACTTCCCCAAATCTTCCTAGAGATTACTAGGAAACAAACCCGTGCATTGCACCGGTAAAGAAAAAATCTACTACTTTGTGGAGACGCAAGGAGTTGTAGATCAAGCAGAGTGTGTTCACCGTTCGGCAGTCAGGTGTGCCATTTTCTGAATTTATGTTAAACCGATTGAAGTCTGGTCACACAATTTATAGACAAAACAATACTTTACAAGACATGATTTCCTTTTCATATGGTTGATATAAGATTACTGTCTAACATATATGGAAAACTATTATAAAGTCTAGGCCTCGTAATGGAATTGATACCTTCCCTATATGGTGAAAGACATAGATACCATGCACATAACCAAATATTTTTCATGTATCCGAATTAGAAGACAACATTTAGTTTCTGTAAATAAGAAACAAATTTATTTTGCTACTATTGTGTAATAACATAGAAACATATGTAAATTAATTTACCAGTAAAATCTATGTGAACTGCATACTCTACTGTCTGGACTCTTTGGTGTTGCTTGAGGCCACCACTACTGACCCGCCTCTCTCTAAAAAACAGATAATCGAGTTACACATGCACCAATGTACAATGCTGAATGTTTTCTTGATTAAAAGCTAATGATCAGATCAAGATGATTACTTTCTTCATGAATTTGACATATGAGAATTGATGCTTCCAGCCTCCCGACGGCGGCAGACCTCCTCCACTCCTATGTTAGCCATGGTCGGATCAGTTCAGTAATTAACAGGAAAAATGATGATGTGAGGTTGGAATCTAGAGAGATTAAAAGTTTAGTAATAAAAGGATTAGAGGAATATGCCGCCACTCCTCACGTGATTTTGTCGCGGGACCGCATCAGTGAAGCAAGGAAAATGACGCATGCGGCTGCCATGACACTCCAACAGAGCTGACCTTCAAACTGCTCCACACAGAACGACACCAGCAGCACAAGAAGCACCAGGTTAAGATTTCAAGACTCCACATATCGTATTTAAACTTTGTGGCCTCTCCCCGATGCCTCTGTTCTTGACGTCGCGTCAATTCCCTTGGATGCATACCTCTCTCTCTCTCTCTGTTTATCCCAAGTCCAGGTCCCCTTTTATCTCGCCTTCTATGTTCGATCATAGCATCGCTCTGCCCTTGATTTAGTTCTGCGCCAAATCGTCCCATCTGGTTGCTCGTCGCTACACAGGATGCTCCACTACTTTCCATAAGAACCTTCAAAGACGCGACGACCACACTGCCATAGCCCCGCGACGTCCTAAGACCCGGCGGCGAGAGGAAGCCTCCACCGTGAGCGGCACCTGGCTAGGGTTGGGGATCCAGAGGAGAGGGGAGTCTGCGGGGCTTATATCTAGGTAATCAAGTCAAACCATTCGTTTGACTTGCGGTCGCGGGCTCTGTGATATGTCAAAACTGACAGGGGCAAAAAAACGAACCGGTTTACTCGTGGGTGGTAGTGGTGGGTAGTTTCCTCCAAACTGTAGGGTAGAACGGTCCAAAAAAGTGTTGGACCGCAAGAAACACTTCGTGCTTTATTATTAGGTATAGATTCTTGGCACAAAAATCAAATAAAAAGGATAATGAGAGGTTATTACAGAAGTAATAACTTCCAAGACTCAAGAAAACTATTGGGTTATCTTCCAAGAAGTAGTTTTCTTTAACGCCTTTAAGTTAGGCACAATAAGCAAGAATCAAGTATTTTCAAATGAAGAAGCATTAACATCAAATTTTGCTTTCAAAGGAGGAGAAAAAGGTAAATTCTCTCTTCTCATAGGGAAGTGTTCAATACCTTTATTGAATGGAAATTGATATTTAATGGTGCTTTCTTTCATATCAATAATGACACCAACAGTTCTAAGAAAAGGTCTTCCCAAAGTAATAGGACACGAAGCATTGCATTCAACATCCAAAACATAGAAATCAACAGGGACATAGGCATTATTAACCATAATAAGAACATCATTAACACTCCCCATAAGTTTCTTCTTAGCATTATCATCAAGTGCGACATCTAAATAGCAATCTTCCAAACGTGACAAATCAAGCATTTCATAAATCTTTCTAGGCATAATAGAGATACTAGAACAAAGGTTACATGAAGCTTTGAGATCAAAATCATCCACTTGCATATTAATGTTGGGTTCCCAACTATCTTCTACTTTCCTAGAAATAGAAGCTTTGTGTTTCAATTTTTCTTCCTTAATTTTAATGAGAGCATCTGTAATATGTTTGGTGAAAGCCATATTTATAGCACTAGCATTAGGACTTCTAGCAAGATTTTGTAGGAACATACTCACTTCAGAAATATTGCAGCCATCAAGATCAAAATCAAACTTAGCATCACAGGTAGTAGACTCATTGGGTTTAGGCATTGTTGTAGGAGGAATGGAGACTTCTTGTGGTTTACAAGCATCAATATTGGTGGTGGCAATAGTACATATAATATTGTTTCTAGCAATTTCTTCTTCTCTTTACCACTTAGCATGCAATTGAGGTAACAATCTAACATTTTCATCAATAGTAACTTGTATGGCATGAGTAGCAGCAAAGGTACTTTCCAAGGTTTTAGGTTTAGCAGCCATCTTATTAATCAAAGAGGATTGTGCTTTAGACAAAGATGAAATATTTTTCTCAACATTCAAAAGCTTTTCCTCCACAGTCTTGTTGAAGATGGTTTGTTTACTAATAAAGTCCTTAAGCATGACTTCAAATTTAGAGGGAGCACTTCTATTGTTGTTGTAGGAATTTCCATAAGTATTGCCATTATTAGGAAGATAAGGCCTATAATTATTACTACCAAAATTATTCCTATAGGCATTGTTGTTGAAATTATTATTTCTAATGAAGTTCACATGAACTTGCTCTTCTTGAGGAACCAAACAGGCTAAAGGAACATTATTTGGATCAATATGATCTTTTCCATCAATAAGCATAGACATGATAATATAAATTTTATCACTCAAGGATGAGTTTTCTTCAACAGGATTTACCTTCTTACCATGTGGAGCTCTCTCAGTGTGCTATTCAGAATAATTAACCATCATATTATCAAGGATCTTTGTTGCAGCACCCAAAGTAATGGTCATAAAGGTACCTCCATCAATAGAATCCAGCAGATTTCTTGAAGAGAAGTTTAACCCTGCATAAAAAGTTTGGATAATCATCCAAGCAGTCAGTCCATGAGTGGAACAATTCTTGACCAAAGATTTCATTCTTTCCCAAGCTTGAGCAACATGTTCATTATCAAGTTGTTTAAATTTCATTATCTCACTTCTCATAGATATAATCTTAGCAGGAGGGTATTATTTTCCAATAAAAGCATCTTTGCATTTAATCCAAGAATCAATACTATTTCTAGGCAAGGACAACAACCATTATAAAGCTTTTCCTCTCAAGGAAAAAAGAAACAATTTGAGCTTAATAATATCTCCATCAACATCCTTATATTTTTTCATCTCACAAAGTTCAACAAAACTATTAAGGTGGGAAGCGGCATCATCAGAACTAGCACCAGAAAATTGCTCTTTCATAACAAGATTCAACAAAGAAGGTTTAATTTCATAAAAGGTGGCATCGGGAGCAGGTGGAGCAATAGGTGTACTCAGGAAATCATTGTTGTTGGGGCTAGTGAAGTCACACAACTTGGTCTTCTCAGTAGAATTCATTTTTGCAAGGGTGAAGCAATCCAATAGAAGCAGCAACTATAGTAGGAACTATTTTTTGTTTTTTGATAAGAAAAAGCAACCCAAACAAAACTATTTTTTTGTAATATTTGGTAAAAAGAAGCAAGCAAAAAAATCAAAAGAAACTAAGCAAAACAAAAACAAAGTAAAGAGAATGGTTGTGAAAGACTCCCCTTGTGAAACTGTCCTTAACTCCCCGGCAACGGCGCCAGAAAATATCTTGAGGCAGCTCAATTATAGAGCTTCAGTTGGGAGACCCCAAGAGGAAGGTATGATGAGAACAGCGGAAAATTTTCCCTCAGTTATGAAACAAAGGTTATTGAACTAGTAGGAGCAAGGAAACAACTCCAAGGTGTTGCTAGCAACTTGGAATCCAGCATAACACGAACTCAAGACTTTGCCCCAACTTACAGTGAGGTTATCAATCTCACCGGTTTGCTGAAAACAAAGGATTAAACGTATAGTGTGAAAGGTAATGATTGCTTGCAGAAAGTAAACAATTATAGTAGATCATGTATCAATGGTAAAGATTAGACCGGGGTCCACACTTCACTAGAGGTGTTCTCCTTAAGATAAATAACATAACATGCTGGGTAAACAAATTACAGGGGGCAATTGACAGGACTGAGCAAGGCATAACAATGCAAATACTAGACATTCATGATTCCTATGAGATTCAATTGGGAATTACAACAATATACATAGACTGCCATCCAACTACATCTATGACTAGTAATCCACCTTCAGGTTATCATCCGAACCCCCTCCAGTATTAAGTTGCAAGCAACGGATAACTGCGTTAAGCAATGTGTGTAAAGTAAACAATACAATTGTTCCATGAACAAAAGATTGTTGTTTTATCCCTAGTAGAAACATCACATCTATAACCTTAGAGATTCATGTCACTTCCCCAGATTCAATAGAGGCATGAACCCACTATCGAGCATAAATACTCCCTCTTGGAGTCACTAGCATCTACTTGGCCAAGATAGCTACTAGAAACTGAGAGCATGCAAGATCTCCAACAACACAAACATGATAGAATCAATAATCAATAATACATGATAGAATCAATAATCAATCTGACATAGAAATCTCAGTATCCATCGGATCCCCGCAAACACAACATGTATAATTACAAATAGATGATCTTGATCATGAACGTAGCTCACAAGATCTAAACATGATAGCACAAAGGAGGAGAAACAACCATCTAGCTACTGTATGGACCCATAGTCCAAGAGTGAACTAATCACGCATCATACCGGAGGCTGGCATGGTGATGAAGAAGGCCTACAGGATGATATCTCCCCTCCAGCAGGGTGCCGGGAAGAGCTTCAGATCCCCTCGATCTAGAGACGATGGTGGCGGCGGCAACATACTATTTTATGGAGATGTGATCGGCTGTTTAGGGTTTTGGTATCGAGGGGCTCTTATAGGCGAAGAGGCGAGGCGAGAGGGCGGCCAGGGGGCCCACACCCTTCCCTGGCACGGCCTAGGGTGGGCCTGCTCCTGGGGGTGTGGCCTCCCTATGGCGCCCCTTCGTCTCTCCTATGGACTTTGTGTTCTCCTCGGTGAAATATTGACTTTGGATTTCGTCCCATCCAATTCCGAGAATATTTCCTTACTAGCTTTTTTGAAACCAAAAACAGCAAAAAACAGGCAACTAGCACTGTGGCATTTTGTTAATAGGTTAGTCCTAGAAAATGTATAAAAATACCTCAAAGTGTAGACAAAGCAAAGTAAAGTTGATACTAACCAAGCATGGAACATAAAAAATTATAGATACGTTTACGACGTATCACTCCTTTCCCTCCTTGGTGGCTGCCAAGAGGGGGAAATTTCCTGGCTTTGGGTGGGTACCTCCAAAAGTAGGGTTTCCTTCAATATATAGAGGTGGAGATGCAATCTATACCATGGGATGGATGCCCCTTTGATTCAACGGCTCTTGGGCACCTCTAGAACCTTCTTAGGACTTTACTCTGTCCTTTATGATCCCATAAATTTGTGGCTTGGCCAAAATCATCAAATATGGAAGGAGTTTTGTAACACCCTCTGATCGGCCCTATGCAAGTTTTAGCGATTTCCGCCAAACCCGCATAGAAACGATTCAAAGGTGCCCACCAAGCACTTTTGTGCGGGTGGAAAACGAAGTACTACCGTTACACATTAGTCCATGATGGAACCCACAGAATATATATATACAACAACGACTCCATGAGTCAAGAATAGAGATATATAGTACAAAGATCCAAAGAACCTTGCAAATGATACAACATCCGAGTACGGATAAGATGCAAATGGATCTAAGAGCCCTAAAGAATAACCAATGGCGTCCATAACCCTGCCCAGGCCAAGACGGAAGGTAAACCTGTGTAACATCCCAGCATTAGAGCTTAGAAATAAGCTGAACCCATATGTGTGCATTACATTCATGCATAGAATATCCGAATAATTTTTGCGCTTTCGATCAACACTTGTCAAAATGATTGAAGCTTCTCTTAACTTGATGGTATAAGAAGTAGATCATCAAGTTGACTGCGATAAGTTTCAATATGACATTTGCTAAAACCTTATTTTGGGTAAGGGAGATTTGACCTAAGAGTAGATCAAATGAAATAAAAGTTAAAACCTAATCCATTGTGATTCATAGTTGATCCTTAGGTGATCATATCATAGTATCCATTATAATCACTCATGAGTACCAATTTAAGGATATAACATAAATAAAAAGAATGTAACAACTATATCTTAATCTTATCTGCATACACCATGAGTATCATGGTAATACTTAACATTACTCCTTAAGTAAGATTAAGTAGGACAGACACTAAGCTTAGATAATTCACCATATATCTTTATTTCCACATCAATCCTTGTCATCTCTGTTGAGTTATATTCCCATATCTGTTGTTTATCAATATTGAGAAATCAACTATTGATACATCCATTCTCAACCTATCAAGCTCTTGATCATAATACAACTTACAAGTAAGTGTCTACAGAGAAACAATTAAGAAGAAGTGAATAGAGATGTTAGTTTTAGAGGTTATCTATTTGATAGGAATGATTGAAAAGAGTCCAATCAATAGAATAGATGATGGAGTTAAATCCTTCCTTGATAGAAGAGAAGATTACAAGAATGAAGTCTGAAGATAGTTACCAGGAGTAGTCTTATTGGATCAAGTAGGTATAGTTAATGAATTATATCTCTTAATCCAATGGAGATAAATAGAAGATAATTATAATAAAACTATAATGTTGCATTGATGAAGCCTTGATTGTCCAATTGGAAACCAAACCATAAAGGATCAAAGGATTATAATGATCATACCTTACTCACCAATATTGAATGCTTATATCATATATAAGTGACATTGGTGGATAAAACATGATTGAAACTAAGTATAGATATGTTATCCTAGGTTATCCATGACAAGTCATACTACTACAATGTGAAGTTAAGTATAAGATATTGGAGTCAAGAAGAGATAAGATAGTATGATTAAATTAAAGCTAGAGTAGCATGGAGTTATTAAAGTAGTGTTATTCCTCTTAAAAGATAGTAAATCTTAGAGAAAGTTAGTTGGATATATTCATCTGATGAAGAAATATTAGTGAAGAATGAATTAAGAAAGATTATGAGTGGAGTTTGAAGGGACTATTTGCTAAATGGAAGGCTATCAATAGGAGAGTAATAGATGCAATCAAGCAAGGATATATGGAAGTTATGAAATATTTTAGTATCAAACTCATTGGATTCATCCATGAGTTTAGAAGAATAAAAGTTGAATAAGGATATTTTGTAAAGTAAAGATCATTATGTTAATTGTCAACACCCGGATTTTTAATCCCAGATGCCTGTTATGCCATACGTCGCAATCCCAGGATTACCATTTTTGCGAGACATAACAGAATTGGATACCACAGTACATCATCCATTACAAACCATACATAAGGTCTTACACAAATAAGGATCTCATGATCCAGTTCTTAATACAAATCAAGCAGCGGAATAACGTAATAATAACGGTAGCGTAGGCGAAGCTCCATCTTCGGGGTCACAGGCAATGCTGACGATGGGAGATGATCCTAGTTGTCGTAACCTTTCTGGGGTCCATCCTCCAGGTACTCCTCTTCATAGTCTGGCCATGGGAATAGTCAGGGACAAAGCCATGAGTACACTTTAAGTACTCGCAAACTAATACTAACAAGTGAAGGGGGTTTTGTAGTAGGACACTAAGCTCTAGGGTTGTTTTGCAAAAAGCCAAAGTTACCTCTACAAGTTTAGAAACGAAGAAAGCTAGTTGAAGTTTTATAAGACCTAAGTGGGAACTTGTATTTCATATCACAACTCTGTTGTGGTCAAGTCAAAATCTCAATCCATTTCACAAGTCATTTAAAACATCTGATGGGGAACAGTATGGCCACTCCAACTGTCCATAACCGCGGACGCGGCTATTCGAATAGTTTGACACTCTGTAGAGATTGTACGCTTTCACCACAACATTCGATACATCCGTCAGGAACAAATGCTGAATTCACCATACTCAGTATGCGGATAATCAATCCTAACCTTTCAATTACACGCCCTAGTATAAGAACCTCTCCTCTGAGTTTGGCCTCCCAACCATGACCAACTGTCATCTTGGGTACTGCACAGGTGGACAATCTTCACAAGGTAGCCTCAGCTCAAACCTTGGCCGTGAGGGAACTAATACTAAGGTATATAAGTTTCCAGTCAAGCCCTACCCAATTCTCGGGTATTGTGGTTGTACGGTAAAATTGTAATGGTATCGCATCCAGACAACCATCAGTTAAATAAAGGGCTAAGGCTCATGCCTCAACATTTTCATCACCAAAATCATCTGGTGTTTGGAAACACATGTCAAAACATTTCAGTAGAATGATCCATCATTCCAAGGTTTTCATAACCATTTTCACCAAGTATTCCCATCTAAAGTTGATCAAGTTTTATGCTTAGCACTAGCATCTACTAATGAGGGGTGGTAAACTAGTAGAGTTTAACTAATTTCAGTCTCATTCCTTAGGATGACATAAAGATTATCTAGCTTAGGCCAAGTTTTATGCTCTTTATGCAACCTTCAATTATCTTTCTAGTATCTACAATTTTACTCAAGTAAACTCTATGTAGTAGCTTTGATAGAGAAATAAAGTAGAAATCTTGTGAGTAAAACTAGGATTGGGTATCATCAAATGTGTCTAACCAAGCATGCCTAGTGCATTGCATAGGTTATTTAACTCTCATAATTGCAAGTGTTAGCTTGCACATTCAACTAGTAGTATTAGGCTTGCATCATTATCATTATAAGCTTGCTAAATTGCAAGTGTTAGCTTGCCTTGTGCAGAGCAGTGGTTGAAGTTCTCCTAGGCTTCTTCTTCGTAGTATCCTCCTTCTTCCTCGTATCCTTGGTCGGTACTAGCGTCTATAAATAAATACGAGGTACACAATCACCAAACAATACTTAACTACTTTCAATCATCACACAAAGGGGTTCTATAGATGATCTAGGATCATCACTCACATTATAAAATTAAAGTTTGGTTTAATTTCTTTTATTTTTAGAAAAGTAATTTCTACTCATTGAAAAACTACTTAAGATTTAATATTCTCCAAACCAAACATGGGATCATGTTGACACAGGTCATCACCACACATTTCAGTATATGGGAATGTGATTTAAAGTGGTGTCATAATTTAATAAGGTTTAACCTTTTATTTTACTTAAATAAAGTGACTAGAAATGCCTATGTGGCATCCTTTTATTACTTGATCATTATTTCTATAAGTAAACCCATATGTTTTTATATATTCTGAAGGGTATGATCAAATGTGATTTTTGAGAGTTGGAATCAACTCAAAAGCTATTATGGTTTAAATTTGAAAAAATGTTTGAATGCAAAAAAGGTTCTGCCTTGTTATTTTTAATAAGGTTGATCTATATATTCAAATGATTTGAATCCAACGGGCTTGGATTCAGCATTTCAAGACCTTCCTAACAAAATTGGTTTCACTCAATTTGGTGCACCGAATCGAGCTGGGTTGATTTTTGAAACTAGGTACAGAACTGTGTTTGAATCAAAATGGAAAAATCCAAATTCAAACGAGTGGGCTGCGCAGGAAACGATACTGGGCCGGCCTGCTAAGCACAACGCTTATGCGGGCTGGTTAAGTTGCTGTCCCCACGCGTCAGTGAGACAGGGGGTGCGAAGCGGTACGGGGCAACATGGTACGTTGGATTAGAAGTAAGATCAACGGCTGAGGGTCGTTGTCGACGATGAACTAGTCACCGGCGAGCTCGAACCCTAGCGGCGCAGTGTGGGTCGTGGGAGGCTCACCGGGGCTCAGGCAAGGGTCGGCGATGCGGGCGAACGACGAAGTCGACGACGGCGAACCTCCTGGTACCGTTAACTTCTCCTGGGGTGGACGAAATCGATGGCGCCCTTCTTCTCCAGAGGCGGCCTGCTCCGGCACAATTCCGGCGATGCGCTGCTCGCCTTGCTCCGGGAACGGGGTGGAACGATTAGTGAGGAGAGGGGAGTGAGATGGTGTGAAGAGTTTGAGTGGGGAAGGCCTCTATTTATAGTCTCGACGACGAGACCGAACGGGATGGGCAGGCGACGGTGGCGACATGGCTACGGGCTGCTAGAGGCATGGCCGTCGGTGGCGATCGATCGGTGGTCTCCTGGCGATGCTCTATGACTTTAATGCGCGTGTAGGGGCGGTGGCAAACGGTCTGGAACATGCGATGCTCTGCACGGCAGAGGCGGTGTCTTCGACGGTGAGCGGTGGCTGTGAGGCATGGGGCGGCGAACGGGGATGTCTGACGGTCTCCTGGGACGGTGGTGATCATGTATGCACGCGGCGAGGGCAACGCGTGGTCTGTGGGCGTCTGTCGAGCGTGGCGCACGGGGCGTGCTCTCGGCATGGTTGTAGAGTAGCTTGGCATGGTCTGTGCGTGTGGTCGAGGGGCTGGCATCGCTCGCGGTTGGGACAGGGAGTGGCTGCGGGGTGCTGGATTGCTCCCAGACATGCTGGCTAGGCTTGGTGCTTCTCCTAGCTCGCTGTCGACATGTGGGAGGCAAGGGTGCACTCGGCATGCTCACCATTGATGACAATAGCCAGCTCATAGTGGTGCTAGTGATTAGTTTAGTTCGTTAGATGATCTATTAAGGCTAGTGGTGTCCAGAGAGGGAACAAGTTTGGCCCAAAACACTACACACTATAGTGTTTGTGATTTTGTTGATTTGAATCTACAAGGTGCTTGATGAAATGGCCACATGAATTCAAGTTTTAAATTTTGAAAATATTTTTGGTGGGTGTGCTAGGCATGTGCTGGTGAGTCTGTGGATGCTTGGGTTTTGAAAGTTGAGCTTGTTTGAGTGGTTTTTGAAAAAGTGGGATCTTCCCATATGATAAAGATTCAATTTTGAACTGTCCTTTAAACTATGCATTCAAATGTTTTTGGATGATCACAAAGTGGGCCTTGGTACTTTGTTATGAGTACTATCAAGGGGTGTAAAGATCCAAACAAGTTTCTGTTAAGATTTGAAAGTTAGAGAAAGCCAAAGTAGGCATGGGAGTTAATTTGGCCAAAGTGACCATTCCCTTATTTTGTTTGTTTTGATTTATTTGTCTTTGGGAAAAGTGTGGGTATTGTTTAGATGATGTTTATTTCACCTAAGAATCCTTTTACAAGCAAAGAAACACATAAACAAGGCAATTCAAAAGAATTTAAAAAGGGGATGCATACACATATGCATGCTTTCATATTTTTATTTAGAAAAGTTTTTCTTAACCCTAAATCTGGTGATTGGAGTTTGATGATTCTAGTTTAATATATTTTGGATGTTACAAACCTTCCCCCCTTAAACAAAATCTCGTCCTGAGATTTGAAAAAGTACGAAAAGATCACCTAGGATTTGAAGAGATCGGGAAACTCCGTCCTGATGTGATCTTCGCGCTCCCAGGTAGCTTCCCCTTCTGTGTGGTTGCTCCACTGAATCTGAAGAAACTTGATGCTTAGGGTTTGGGTAGTTCTGAAGGCTTCTTCCAAAATACGGATGGCTACTTCGGGATAGGTCAGGTCATTGTTGATCTCTATTGTCCGGTGATCAATATTCTTAAACACTTTCGTATTCTCTGGAACTTCTAGACACTTGCGAAGTAATGAGATATGGAACACATTGTGCACAGCTAACATCTCTTCGGGTAGTTCCAATTGATACGACACTTCTCCTCAATGTTTCAGAATTTTGAAGGGTCCGATATATCTAGGGGCTAACTTTCCTTTGAGTTGGAAACGCTGCATTCCTTTTAATGGCGACACTTTCAGATACACAAAATCTCCTATGTTGAAGGCGAGGTCTCGACGTCTCTTGTCGGCGTAACTCTTCTGTCGGTACTGGGCTGTCTTGAGGTGCTCACGAATCTTGTGAACCTTCTCTTCTGCTTCTCGTAGGATATCGGGTCCGAAAATCTGACTCTCTCCTACTTCCGACCAATTCAAAGGGGTGCGACAGTTCCTTCCGTACATAAATTCAAATGGGGCCATTTGCAAACTATCTTGATAACTATTGTTGTATGAAAATTCTACGAACGGCAGACAGTCTTCCCACTTAGATCCATATTCTAACACACATGCTCTCAGCATATCTTTGAGTATTTGATTTACTCGCTCCGTTTGTCCATCAGTCTGAGGGTGATAAGCGGTACTGAAATCTAGGCGGGTTCCTAAACCTTCTTGGACTTTCTTCCAGAATCTCGAGGTAAATTGAGTTCCTCGATCGGATACCATGTTCTTGCGGACTCCATGCAAACTAATGATTCTAGCGATGTATAACTCCACTAGCTTCGAACTCTGATATGTGGTCTTGACGGGTAAGAAATGGGCGACTTTGGACAATCGGTCAACTATGACCCAGATAGAGTCATTTCCCCTACTAGAAGTAGGCAATCCGGTGATAAAGTCCATTCCAACGGAATCCCATTTCCATTCCGGAATCTGTAATGGTTGCAACAATCTAGCGGGTCTTTGATGTCCTGCCTTGACTCGCTGACATATATCACACTTGGCGATATAGCTTCCGATTTCTCTCTTCATCTTATGCCACCAAAATTGCTCTTTCAAATCTTGATACATCTTAGTTCCTCTGAGGTGGATAGAATAAAAAGTATCATGAGTTCTTTCAAAATAACTTCTTTCAACTCAGAATCTGCTGGTACACAAAGGCGTCCTTTATACCACAGAACTCCTTCTTCGTCTTCGGTGAATCCAGGTACTTTGCCTGTACCGATACGATGCTTGATTTCGTCGATACTAGCATTCCCTTTATGCGCCTCTTTGATCTGGCTGATCAAAGTGGGTTGAAGTTCTATGCTAGCCAAAAATCCTTCACTTACTAATTCCATTCGAAAATCTTCCATCTCTTTGTGAAAGCTTGGTTGCTCCTTCAAAATCATGGAGTTCAAGCGGCACGGCAATGTGCTAAGGGCATCTGCTACCACATTGGCTTTACCAGGGTGATAGTGGATGTCTAGATCGTAATCCTTGATTAGCTCAATCCATCTTCTCTGTCTCATATTCAGCTCCTTCTGAGTGAATATATACTTCAGGCTCTTGTGATCCGAATAAATCTCACAACGGTTTCCCATCAGGTAATGCCTCCATGTCTTCAGGGCTAGAACTACGGCTGCGAGTTCGAGGTCATGGGTTGGGTAATTTTTTCAATTGTCTAGATAGATAAGGTATAACTTTGCCTTCTTGCATTAGCACACATCCGAGACCGATCTTGGATGCATCACAATACACGTCTAAGGGCTCTGTGATATCCGGCATGATTAAGATTGGGGCTGAAATCAATCTCCTCTTGAGTTCTTGAAAACTCGCTTCACATTTGTCGGTCCATTCAAACTTCTTGTCCTTCTTCAGCAATTGGGTCATGGGTCGGGCGATACTCGAGAATCCTTCTACGAACTTGCGGTAATATCCCGACAATCCGAGAAATGCACGAACTTGGGTTTGAGTGGTTGGGGCTTGCCAATCTTCGACATCTTTCACCTTTGTAGGATCAACGGCAATTCCTCTGGCTGATATAATGTGACCGAGGAATCCTACTTCCTATAATCAGAATTCACATTTGCTAAATTTGGCATACAACCGATGCTCTCTAAGGGTTCCAAGAATGGTCCTTAGGTGTAGCTCATGTTCTTCCGATTTGGAATAAATCAGAATGTCGTCCATGAAAACAACGACAAACTTATCCAGGAAGTCCATAAAAATCTTATTCATGAGATTCATGAAATAAGCGGGGGCATTGGTCAATCCAAAAGACATGACAGTATACTCGTATAATCCATATCTGGTGGTAAAGGCAGTCTTTGGAATATCCTCTGCGCGAATCTTGAGTTGATGATAGCCTGTTCCAAGATCAATCTTAGAAAACACTTTGGCACCGGTCAACTGATCAAACAAATCCTCTATCTTGGGCAAGGGATACTTGTTCTTGATGGTGACATCTTTCAACTTCCGATAATCCGTACACAGACGGTTACCTCCATCCTTCTTGTCCACAAATAAGACAGGAGATCTCCATGGTGACGCACTTGGTTGAATCAATCCAATTTCCAACATGGAATCCAGTTGCTTCTTTAGTTCTGCTAGTTCAGACGGGTTCATACTATAGGGTCTCTAGGCTATGGGTCCTGTTCTGGGGATTAGTTCAATGATAAACTCGATATCCCGATCTGGGGGCATACCGGGCAAAACATTTGGAAATACATCGGGGTATTCACAGACTATCCGGACTTGGTCAATGGTAGGTTGGGCTATACTCTTGTTGCACTTGAATTGACGAGGTAAGGTTTCAGATATATGTTCGACTGATAATCCGGCTATACTGGTCATGGTGATGGCTTTCTTGGCACAGTCAATCAATCCTTTATGTTTGGACATCCAATCCATTCCTAGTACTACTTCCAAACCTTTAGTTCCAAGTACTATCATATTAGCATAAAATTATATGCCATGGATTCGGATAGGGACAACTTTGCAAATTTGCCTAGCTTTGGTGGTTGAACCAGGAATTTGAACAATCATAACATGCTTCAGTTTGGTTGGTTGAATTTTACTAGTGCATGCAAATTCTTTGGTGACCAATGAGTGCGATGCACCAGAATTAAACAACACTCGAGCAAGTACTGAATTAACAGAAAACATACCCAGTACGACGTCTGGTGCTTCCTGAGCTTCTTCAGCATGCATGAGGAAAATACGGCCGTTGCGGTTGAGCGAATTCCCTGGGGCAAATCTTCTTCCGGGCAGAACACAACGCTGCTGCTGAGCTGGGGCATTTGCATTAGGGGCTGCGGTATTCTTCTTGTTGGGGCACTCGTTGGAGTAGTGACCCTTATTTCCACAGTCATAACAAGTCACTTGCGACTTGTCCTTTGCTGCAACAGGCACAGCGTTGCTTCTAGTTCTCGGGGCAGTGTTGGTGTTGGCGGCAGCATTGTTGTTGTTGAACTTGGGTAGGGAACGGTTGAAATTTTTAGAGTTGCCGGGGTTGTTGTGATTTCCTCCGGGCCTAGGGTTTCCATGGTTGGGATAGGTCGGACGGTTCATCGGGGGTCTGTTGGTTCTCGGGGCAAATCCTGGAGATGGGTTGGGGCGATACTTTGGGGTCTGATGGGTTCCTGGCTGATGCATCATGCGACGCTTGCGGTTCTCATTGGCTTGGTTGATCTTTCCTTCCATCTAGATGGCGGAGTCGACCAGGGCTTCAATATCAGCAAAGGGGATATTTACTAACAATGTCTGCATCTCATCGTGCAGACCATTCAGGAATCATTCCTTCTTCTTGGCTTCGGTGTTGATCTCATCCGGGGCATACCTAGCTAATGACAAGAATTTGTCACAGTATTCCACTACGGTCATCCGTCCTCGCTTCAGTTCTCTAAATTCGTCTCTCATTCTCTTGATCAAACTCGGTGGCACATGGGTTCTGCTGAACTTGACCTTGAATTCCTCCCAGGTCGTCATCTGTCCTCCGGTCATTGCACGAACACTGTTCCACCATGCTCTGTCATCTCCGACTAGATAGTGGGTGGCGAACAGAACTTTCTCGTTAGCTTCCACACTGGCGACTGCTAGGTTGTTTTCCATGGTTTGCAACCAATCGTCGGCATCTAGGGGCTCTTCCGACTTAGTGAAAACAGGTGGGTTGGTGTTCTAGAAATTCTTGAGCTTAGATACATGGTTGTCCTGATTTCCGTGTCCTTGATTGTTGTGGGCTAGCTGGGCTATCTGTTGAAGGGTGGCTAAGTTGGCTTGACGTTCGGCTCTTTCAGCTTCGCGGTCAGAAACCAACATTTGCAGGATCTGCAACATCGGGTCCGGGGATGAACCACTTCCTCCGCGTGGCATCTGAAGATTGAGATAGATCATGAGAAAAGAGGGAAATTTCTAAGGTTCTGGGACTTGGATTTTTTTTAAAGTTTGACTCAGATTTTCTAGCAACTTGCTTTTCATTCATTCATTCATAGCACATGATACAAACACACACCACAAAACCAGAAAAACAGATGGTTTTAGGAACCATTCTGGAAACTATGATACAGTGGGACCGAATACTACTCACTACGCTAGTGCTCAAGTGCTACTACTCCTTGGAGTCGGTGTAGTCATCATCCTCATCGTCATTGATGAAGGCGAAATCCTCCTCATCGGTGGAGAAGTCCATAGCCTGATCCTCCAGAAAATCATCATCATCGCTGAGATAGGAGTAGGGGTCTCCACGAAGATCCTCTTTGGCATTCTCCCTTTCCTCCAACTGCATGTCTCTCTCGTGGATGGTCTCTTCCAAAGACGAGATACGGTGGCGAAGACGGGCAATGATGCGCTCCTTCTTATCGAGCTGATGGCGGAGAGACTTGCAATCCTTTGCTAGCATGGCGATGGTCTGATCCTTCGTCTTGATGATGGCGGACTTGTGGTTAGAGTAGTCACAACAATTATCCAACTCATGGTGACGATCGTACATCATGAAGCTGAGGTGGGTCCAACTGAGTCTTCGGCTCGTGGTGGTATGGGGCTTCCAGTGGTTGTCCATTAGCATCACGCCTTGGGCAAAACTCAAAGAGGGTACCCTTGATCCGGTTGATACTCTGTCCACACAGACGGGCAAGAGCTTCCTGTATGGCCCTGGCAAGTCCATCGAGCCAGTTGTTCTCTCTTAAGGTGAACTGAATTCCCTCCGTAGTGGGAGGTTCAATCTTTCCTCGGAGACTTGCAACAATTAGCCACCGCAGATCTTCTCCTCCTTGATCATTGAGCTGAGCTCCGAAGAACTCGGGGTGCGGACGCTCCAGAAGTTCCGAAAGCTGGTCCAAATCCCTCTCAAAGATAAGGTCTCCTCCATTTCCCAACTGATAAAATTTGTTGTACTTCACATCCATCTAAAAGAATATAAGATGAGTAAGTTAGTAGAGTGATCAAGTGTGTCAAATTTTATGTATTTTGCAAGAGTTTTTGAGGAACATGAATTTTTGTAAAATAATCAAGGTGCTAAGAATGGGAATAAGTTTTTGTAAATATTTGTTTCCTTTGGTTTTGAAACTAAGTTTTTGATTCAAACGTCCAGTCTAACTAGGCTCTCCTATGGTCAGGATGGCTCTGATACCAACTTGTCAACACCCGGATTTTTAATCCCAGATGCCTATTATGCCATACATCGCAATCCCAGGATTACCATTTTTGCGAGACATAACAAAATTGGATACCACAGTACATCATTCATTACAAACCATACATAAGGTCTTACACAAATAAGGATCTCATGATCCAGTTCCTAATACAAATCAAGCAGCGGAATAACGTAATAATAACGGTAGCGTAGGCGAAGCTCCATCTTCGGGGTCACAGGCAATGCTGACGATGGGAGATGATCCTAGTTGTCGTAACCTTCCTGGGGTCCATCCTCCAGGTACTCCTCTTCATAGTCTGGCCATGGGAATAGCCAGGGACAAAGCAATGAGTACTCTTTAAGTACTCGCAAACTAATACTAACAAGTGAAGGGGGTTTTTGTAGTAGGACACTAAGCTCTAGGGTTGTTTTGCAAAAAGCCAGAGTTACCTCTACTAAGTTCAGAAACGAAGAAAGCTAGTTGAAGTTTTATAACACCTAAGTGGTAACTTGTATTTCATATCACAACTCTGTCGTGGTCAAGTCAAAATCTCAATCCATTTCACAAGTCATTTTGAAAACATCTGACGGGGGAACAGTATGGACACTCCAACTGTCCATAACCGCGGACGCAGCTATTCGAATAGTTTGACACTCTGTAGAGATTGTACACTTTCACCACAACATTCGATACATCCGTCAGGAACAAATGCTGAATTCACCATACTCAGTATGCGGATAATCAATCCTAACCTTTCAATTACACGCCCTAGTATAAGCACCTCTCCTGTGAGTTTGGCCTCCCAACCATGACCAACTGTCATCTTGGGTACTGCATAGGTGGACAATCTTCACAAGGTAGTCTCAGCTTAGACCTTGGCCGTGAGGGAACTAATACTAAGGTATATAAGTTTCCAGTCAAGCCCTACCCAATTCTCGGGTATTGTGGTTGTACGGTAAAATTGGAATGGTATCGCATCCAGACAACCATCAGTTATATAAAGGGCTAAGGCTCATGCCTCAACATTTTCATCACCAAAATCATCTGGTGTTTAGAACCACATGTCAAAACATCTCAGTAGAATGATCCATCATTCCGAGGTTTTCATAACCATTTTCACCAAGTATTCCCATCTAAAGTTGATCAAGTTTTATGCTTAGCACTAGCATCTACAAGTGGGGGTAAGTACTAATGAGGGGTGGTAAACTAGTGGAGTTTAACTACTTTCAATCTCATGCCTTAGGATGACATAAAGATTATCTAGCTTAGGCCAAGTTTTATGCTCTTGATGCAACCTTCAATTATCTTTCTAGTATCTACAATTTTACTCAAGTAAACTCTAAGTAGTAGCTTTGATAAAGAAATAAAGTAGAAAGCTTGTGAGTAAAACTAGGATTGGGTATCATCAAATGTGTCTAACCTAGCATGCTTAGTGCATTGCATAGGTTATTTAACTCTCATAATTGCAAGTGTTAGCTTGCACATTCAATTAGTAGTATTAGTCTTGCATCATTATCATTATAAGCTTGCTAAATTGCAAGTGTTAGCTTGCCTTGTGCAGAGCAGTGGTTGAAGTTATCCTCGGCTTCTTCTTCGTAGTATCCTCCTTCTTCCTCGTATCCTTGGTCGGTACTAGCATCTATAAATAAATACGAGGTACACAATCACCAAACAATACTTAACTACTTTAAATCATCACACAAAGGGGTTCTATAGATGATCTAGCATCATCACTAACATTACAAGATTAAAGCTTGGTTTAATTTCTTTTATTTTTAGAAAAGAAATTTCTACTCATTGAAAAACTACTTAAGATTTAATATTCTCCAAACCAAACATGGGATCATGTTGACACATGTCATCACCACACATTTCAGTATATCGGAATGTGATTTAAAGTGGTGTCACAATTTAATAAGGTTTAAACTTTTATTTTACTTAAATAAAGTGACTAGAAATGCCTATGTGGCATCTTTTTATTACTTGATCATTATTTCTGTAAGTAAACCCATATGTTTTTATATATTCTAAAGGGTATGATCAAATGTGATTTTTGAGAGTTAGAATCAACTCAAAAGCTATTATGGTTTAAATTTGAAAAATGTTTGAATGCAGAAAAGGTTCTGCCTTGTTATTTTTACTAAGGTTGATCTATAGATTCAAATGATTTGAATCCAACGGGCATGGATTCAGCATTTCAAGACCTTCCTAACAAAATTGGTTTCATTCAATTTGGTTCACTGAATCGAGCTGGGTTGATTTTTGAAACTAGGTACAGAATTGTGTTTGAATGAAAATGGAAAAATCCAAATTCAAATGAGTGGGTTGCGCGGGAAACGATACTGGGCCGGCCTGCTAAGCATAGCGCTTATGCGGGCTAGTAAATTGTTGTCCCCACGCGTCAGTGAGACAGGGGGTGCGAAGCAGTACGGGGCAACGTGGTACGTTGGATTAGAAGTAAGATCAACGGCTAAGGGTCGTCGTCAACGATGAACTAGTCACCGACGAGCTCGAACCCTAGCGGCGCAGTGTGGGTCATGGGAGGCTCACCGGGGCTCAGGCAAGGGTCGGCGATGCGGGCGAACGACGAAGTCGACGACGGCGAACCTCCTGGTACCGTTAACTTCTCCTGGGGTGGACGAAATCGATGGCGCCCTTCTTCTCCAGAGGCGGCCTACTCCGGCGCAATTCAGGCGATGCGCTGCTCGCCTTGCTCTAGGAACGGGGTGGAACGATCAGTGAGGAGAGGGGAGTGAGATGGTGTGAAGAATTTGAGCGGGGGAGGCCTCTATTTATAGTCTCGACGACGAGACCAAGCGGGATGGGCAGGCGACGTTGGCGACATGGATACGGGCTGCTAGAGGCATGGCCGTCGGTGGCGATCGATCGGTGGTCTCCTGGCGATGCTCTATGGCTTTAATGCACGTGTAGGGGCAGTGGCAAACGGTCTGGAACATGCGATGCTCTGCGCGGCAGAGGCGGCGTCTTCGACGGCGAGCGGTGGCTGTGGGGCATGGGGCGGCGAACGGGGATGTCTGGCGGTCTCCTGGGACAGTGGTGATCGCGTATGCACGCGGCGAGGGCGGCGCACGGTCAGTGGGCGTGTTTCGAGCGTGGCGCACGTGGCACGCTCTCGGCATGGTTGCAGAGCAGCTTGGCATGGTCTGTGCATGTGGTCCAGGGGCTGGCATCGCTCGCGGCTGGGACAGGGAGTGGCGGTGGGGTGCTAGCTTGCTCCCAGACATGCTGGCTAGGCTTGGTGCTTCTCCTAGCTCGCTGTCGACATGTGGGTGGCAAGGGTGCACTCGGCCTGCTCACCATTGATGACAATGGCCAGCTCACAGTGGTGCTAGTGATTAGTTTAGTTCGTTAGATGATCTACTAAGGCTAGTGGTGTCCAGAGGGGGAACATGTTTGGCCCAAAACACTGCACACTATAGTGTTTGTGATTTTGTTGATTTGAATCTGCAAGGTGTTTGATGAAATGGCCGCATGAATTCAAGCTTTAAATTTTGAAAATATTTTTGGTGGGTGTGCTAGGCATGTGCTGGTGAGTGTGTGGATGCTTGGGTTTTGAAAGTTGAGCTTGTTTGTGTGGTTTTTGAAAAAGTGGGATCTTCCCATATGATAAAGATTCAATTTTGAACTGTCCTTTAAACTATGCATTCAAATGTTTTTGGATGATCACAAAGTGGGCCTTGGTACTTTGTTATGAGTACTATCAAGGGGTGTAAAGATCCAAACAAGTTTCTGTTAGGTTTTGAAAGTTAGAGACAGCCAAAGTAGGCATGGGAGTTAATTTGGCCAAAGTGACCATTCCCTTATTTTGTTTGTTTTGATTTATTTGTCTTTGGTAAAAGTGTGGGGATTGTTTAGATGATGTTTATTTCACCTAAGAATCCTTTTACAAGCATAGAAACACATAAACAAGGCAATTCAAAAGAATTTAAAAAGGGGATGCATACACACATGCATGCTTTCATATTTTTATTTAGAAAAGTTTTTGTTAACCCTAAATTTGGTGATTGGAGTTTGATGATTCTAGTTTAATATTTTTGGGATGTTACATTAATCATGATGATGAATAGGAAGAGGTAGTATATCTAGGAAAGGAATTCCTTACTTAAAGATCCATAATTGTGAAATATGGAAAATAGGCATTCTTGGTAAACAACCAACTCTAAATCTCAAATCAAACATAATATCCATCTCATGCTATTGATCCATCATCTGATGTCTATAACACTTTATAGAAATATTTCCCTATAGCAAATCACATAAGCACATCTCTGTTAATTCCAACCATCATAACTATATGTGCTTAAGTATATCCTTATCAATTTCTTTCTATAAAACATTCAAGATATAAATTTCAAGCACTAGAGGTGATGTCAACAAATATTCCAAACAAAAAGCCATATGTTTAGTTATTGAAACTTTAACCATATCCATAAAAGAGTCCAAGTATTTTAAGAACAGAAAACCCTAAACCCAAAGGTAAATAATCATAATTTAAAATCCTAAACTTCCTTGTTTATCATAAAAGAATAGATGCAATTACCATTTTCCAAATCAATGGAAGTAGTAATGAACATATTAATTTCTTTCATATTTCATGCAACAACTAATGATATAGGATCAGTATACATATAAAAGTTTCTATTCAAACTATGAGCCAACTAGAGATAAGTTTATAAACAAATAAAAATATATCATTCAAGAAATTCATAACTAAAATAGGAGAAAAATAATAAGAAAAGTTTCTACAAACTATTAAAAAGGGGTTCATATTGAGTAAATAAAAGAAATATAAAAAGATTATATAATAAAAGTTCACAAATGATACTAAATCTATTTTAGTCTTGATGCAAATATCCAGCAAATAAATCATACAAAGAAAGGTTTAAAATATAAATATAAATCAAATTCAAATCTGAATAAGAAAACAAAAAATGGAAAAAGGATAAAACAAATAAAAACACTACCTGGTCATGGCCCAACACACCTATACTTATCTGACGCCTATGTGCAGCCCACAACAACCCAGTAATCAGCCCGGTTCTTTATTTTCTGTGACTGACAAGTGGGACCAAGGGAGGACCGTGGGTTGAGCTAAAATAAACGCCAATGGGTTATCCGCAAAACAACCATCGTCGTCATCGTCATGCACACAGACAGCTCGCTAGCGGAGCTCGCCGCCACCCGATGTCGTCATCGTCATCGTTGCGCCAAGATCGATGCCGTCGTTGCCAGGAGAGGATAAGAAGTCCACCGCGACAATCCTGCTCATCGTCATCCACAATCTCGCTCCCTAGACTCACTTCCTTCCTTCACCCAAAAACCTAGCTCGTCGGAGTTCATCATTCCGGCCAACTCCGATCACCCCTCGCCACGTGATAGCCACTATTAGACGCGCCGTCGTGGACTGAACCATCTAGGACCAAGCACGGAGGCCCGCTTGTTGGGAATCATGTGAAATCGAGCATTCCCTTTCCTCGGCCGCCGTGGCCATTACCGTCGATTCGCCGTCATCACGCCTCCCCAAGCCTCCTCGACCGCTCTATCATCGTCAGGGTGAGTTCCTGAACCTTCCAGCATCCTTGAATCGCTTTATCTCGATGTAAATCACCGTCTCACGGTATGTCACCGTCGGTCACCGTTAGAGCTCGTCGGAGTTGAAGCTCCGATGACCATTTCCAAGCGGCGCCATCACTTTTAGGTTCAGTAGGTTGCGCTGGTTCGAACTAGGCTTATTTCGCTTGCTGGGGCGTAGTAGATCGTCGCCGGCGACCAACCACTAATGGCGGTGGTGGTACTAACGCTATCTCTACATCACGCCGACGCCACCCTGGACCACGTTAGCTAGTTTGACTGGTCTTTGCCTCGCGTGGCGGATGACATGGCCCAGGGTCCATGTGTCATCGACTGAGAGTAGAGAGGAGGTCAGTAGCAAAATCATTTTCTAAACCTAAGAGCTGAGGTGGACAATGGCCCACTAGTCAGTGACTGGGGCTAGCTCTTGGTGCGGTGTAAAAAGTATTTTCTATTAAAAAATAAATAAAATGTTATAAACTTAATTATTAATATTCTAGAAATCAAATAAATGATTAAATCTTGTTTAATTAATAACATTTGATTTACAATTCAGAAAAATATGTATAATATATGAAAAATTGTAGAAAAATAAAAACTACCACTTAAACTTATTATCAAATATTATTGTGATAATTATTTAAGTAAATATTATTTAATAAAGGTTTTATAAATAATAAAACTTTAATAAGTCATATTTTTATAATAATAAATATTAATAATATAAATAAAATACCAAAATTTTTAGAAAAATAAGAATTCTAATTTAAAACTATTATCATGTATTATTATTTCACTTAATTAAATATTTATTATTTATTAAGTAATTATAAAGTAATAAGAATTATAAAAATCATATCTTATTATTTATAAATCACAAAAATAAATACGATATACCAAAATGATCACAAAAGGAATATCTACATGTTAAAAATCTAATAATCTCCTTTTGAGTTAAATAAAAAAGTTAAATATTTTAATAACTCAAATTTAAACTTATTTACTTCATTAATAATTCATATAAGGATAAATAAAATTTGTTAATATTCCTAAAATAAGTCAATTAAGTCTAATAAATAGTATTAGTCTTAAATATTATCAATATGAAGCCATAATGGTTTAAAACATTATAAACACATTTTTATTAAATTACCTTCAAACTTAAGTGAAGATTATATTCTCGAACAATTCCAATCTATGATAAAAACTTTAAAAGAACAACTTGTGAATAAATCAGATCCTTTCTATTTACTTTAACCACCAGATTACAAACCACCACACCAAGTAAAACTACAATCATTCTTAAGTAACCTTAAAGCAACATTACCAAGTACACCAAGTACAAAGGTTATAAACATTATACTTTCAAACTGTCTTTGTTTTAAAGTTAACTTTAGTCTACAAGGATCTAATTACAACATTATAAACATTATGATATGTTTTATAGTTAACTTTGGTCCAAAATAGTTAAGTTATAAAGCAACTCAAGTCAAACCATTTGAGCAAACCAATAACATCAACCACCACTAACTAACCACAAAGCTTGTTTAGACCTTAGAAGAGAAAACTTTTCTTCAAATGTTATTCTTTTTTCCACTTCAAACAAGAACTCTTGTATAATAAATCTTGACTAGCATTTCATAGGTGTATATCTTATTGCTACATAAATATGTGCTGCTCACACACACTCATAAGCTCTAATAAACGCACAAATGTGAAACTTATCAAAAAATACCACACATTCCAAAGTAACCATTTCAGGAATCCAAACCCTAAAACAACGATATCCCCGGGATTCGCGTTTAGAACGTGCATCACATTACTTATGCATAAAGGCATATTGCTTCTTTAAACATTAGTCCTTACCGGACCAATGATGCTGATTTTAGATTTTGGATCTTATACACTGACTCGAAGACCGTGAGTGCATAATCTTGCAATCAAAAAAGGCAAGTTCACACTTGCTCATGTCCTTTGTTTATTTTCTATAAAGTATGTTACAAATCCAGTGTTGACACCACCTGCATTTGAAAAAGATCAGAAAACACTATTTTCGATAATAATGTGAGCTATTGGTTACTGATCCAGGGTGATCAGCTAATCTATTAAATCTGACAGTTGGAATACCACTGTTCAGAACTATATCACCTAGGACTTAACAACCAATGTCGCAAGTGATTCTTGCGCCGTATATTACGCGTTGACCATGAGATTTGGAATGGGACGGAGAAGTCAGCTGTATCTTATTCCTCTCGCATGAAGCTGGATGTGCAGGTCGTGGCTGTTATCCTCGAAGCGTGCATATTAATTGGTAATTCGTAGAGGATATGCAGCATATGGGTGGGAACCCTCAACGTCCCACGATAGTTCTTGCATCTAACGGTTTGTACAAACCATTGCCGTAATCCAATATGTGGGCATGGTGTACACCAAGGAGGCATGCGGGGTCGCGAAGGGGGCAGTGATTGGCTTGGATCATCTTCTAGGCCCCACATCATGGAATTGTGGACGGGAATAAGCTGCCCGGTTGTGCAACAAAGAGTTGATATCTCATGGGTAAAGTGACGCACCTCTGCAAAGTGTAAGAACTATAACTTGTTACTCCCTATTCCGGGAAGGAGCTACGAATGCGGCGGGAAAGGAACTCCATGAAAGTTCTGGTAAACCCGTGAAGGCTGACGGACATAGCTTTTCAAAATAAAAGCAACCTTTGAAGAAATATTTATGAAAACTTGCATTGCCTACGACCTACGGTCTGTGGCTACAGTTATAGTGCATCAAACACTCCTTTTCTAGTGAATTTGCTGAGTACGCTCGTACTCAAAGTATCTTCTTAACCCTTGCTAGATTCTGAAGCCGGAATAGACAACAACCACATCTAGTTATGCTCCAGGATTTATTATGCAAAGCTAAAACTCATCCATGAAGACAAGGAAGTCAACATATAACTCAACTCAAGTGAAGGCGAAGATACGGATTATATAGGAATATAATCTCTAGACAAAGAACCTAACTCTGTAGAGTATTGCAATAGCAGCAATGCCAATCCCTTAGTTAAAATGCTAGTTCTAGTAGTATAATAGTTCTTACGTTGTTTATCTTGATTCTTCTCTGTAAGAAGTTCTTTCTCTTCTTTAACTTAGAGTGTTCTCTGGATCTTGTATAAAGAGTGACTTGTAATATTTAGCCATGTATTGGACCCGCTGTGTTTCTGTTGTGCCATTCTGAGAGATGTAATACTAGTGAACGGTGTTTCATTGGTGTTATGTCAATGACTATAGTATACTACATCATGTAGTGGTATGCTGGTTCACCGCAGTTGGTATCAGAGCATATGCTTTGACCTTAGGTTGAAAACCTAGTAAATGGGTAGAACCTATAGGACACATCCTAGCAATAATAAAGATTTCTCTAGTGATATGAGGGATATCTAATCCTGTTATGTTATTAGTGCGATAACTCTTTAATATGATTGCAATTCCAATCGTAACCCAAGAGTTTTAACTATAAGTGACTGATGATAACTTCTTATCCACAGTTCCACATGGCACCTCGATATCCACCCCAGAATGTTCAAGTGATGAACATGACGTTGGATGACTACGGAGGGGATTGGACAGACAATCTCCGACAACTTCTATGGAGTTTGGAATGTGAATCAAGACTTTTGGTCAAGATTTACACTTACTATGATGGGAAGGTATTAGCTAAATACCGTGTCATGATCATGTTACCCAAGAAGTTAGGACTTAAGGGAGAAATGCCATCAGGAGAGGCAAGGTGCATGGCATCTGCATATCAGATTGCCGTAGCAGCAGCCCTAACCATGATCCGAGAGCAGAAATCCCAAGATCTAGAAGGAAGCACTCATACCATTATACCACATGAAACTTCAAACTCAGAGCATGAGTTAGATCAGTCTACCTTAGTCCAAGATGAACCTACTCTAGCTGTAGAGTATATGGATCGTTATCGGTCTTTGCTAAACATTTATCATAACACTCACCAAGTTTTAGTTCAGGAACTAGATACGGTCATTGAGGCTTTTACTGATCCCGCTAAAGGAATGGCACGTAGGAAGAAGTTATATAAAGAAGCTAGGCATCCCAAATACATACCTTCAGGAGAAGTGTTTGAGGAAACTGAGTTTGATGACCCAAACTCGGAAAATTATGCCTATTACCAAAATGATTTCAAGCCACCCGAAGACCTATGGGCCAAGTATAACTCCGAACAACAGGAATGGAATAAAGTTATTCCAAATAACCCTGAGCCAAACCAGTATAAATGGGGAGTAGAATCTCAAGGTGGAACCATAGGAAATCCTATACCTTGTGATACAAGTATCGGAGAAGAGACGAACTATAACCATACAGAGCCTTATGGACCATATGGGGGTGATACTAATCCAATCAACTTAGAGGAGTATCCCAATAGCTACTATACCAATCTATACGACTGGATCCAAGAAAAAGCTAAGGAACCAACTTACTATGATGAAGCACTGCCAGAAAACTCGGAGTACTCGGTGGAAGATTACGCCAACTCTAGTTATTTTTCAATGACTAATCTCAGTCTTGGTACTTCAAATCAAGAATACGCACCTCCTGGATGCTCTTACGCTCCAGAAGGCAGTCGTAGGACTTCACGTCATCATGGACGGAACTCTAGGAAGCACTAGAGGAAAATGAAAGAAAGAAAGGAACGGCATCCCAAGGGATGAGGGCTTGAATAATGTATATAGAGGGTAATGCGTATTGTAGTTTGAAAGGTTTGCCGGAATAAGTGAGGATATATCCACAAGAACAAGAAGTTCTTGTAAGATAATTGTGTAAATAGGTATGGAGCAAAACGTTGGAACACCTAGTACATTTGTAAATTATTCAAAACCTATGTATCATACAGGGTATATGTTTTGTTGTTTATTGACTTTTGGATCTTATTGGATCTTCTTGATTGACTAGATCTGTACATGAAGTTTAATTAGGTGTGCAAATGCATGATGTAACACCCAGTTATTACTTGATGTTATAGACCTAGATAGGAATGGGAATTCGTGTAAGGGAGTGACGAGTTCCGAAGATCATGAGGAAGACTGACTTGAAGGATGCAGGAAGATATAAGGGGTATTAACACCATTTGAAGTATAGATGGAGTATAGGTCAACCTTGGCCAGCTTAGGAAGAAAAATATGATGTAGAAGATGTATGGAGCAATAAGATTAATAAACTTAAAGCGTATTCAAAGTAGATAAGTTGCTAAGAAGTTAACGAAGTAGTGGTACCAAATTCATCCAAGTTGATGCTTTGGAACCAAAAGGGGATTCAAGTTCTGACAATTCTGAGAGGATGTGAGAGGTATGTGGGAAACCATAGGGTAATACACACACCCTAGGATGGTTCGCAGCTGGTAATAATCCGCGACTGGTATTTGATCCATAGCTAGTAATTAATCCACAGTTGGTATTTTGTCCGTAGCTGGTATTTGGTTGAGATAGTTAACCAAATCATCTTAATAGTTGCATAAAGAGCATTAAACTTGGCCTAAGTTAAGTAAAACCTAAGGAAATTTAACAGATTTAAAGACGATCGCCAGGCAAGATGCTTCGCAAGGTCAAGCTTATACAGCGAAAATGCCCAATAGTAAGTACGGCATTAAGTGCTGAAAGATTTGCTTTGGAGATCCACAACTATGTGGATACACCGTATAAACTTTCATTGGACCTTAAACCAGTAAAATATAAACTGAACAGGAACCAACATTCTAGTTTAAGAACCAATGGTCTCTATGTATGTAGTTTCAAAACTATTAGTAAAACCTAAGGGGGAGAGCAGACATTATGAATGAAAGTTGAAGAAAATACTATAGGTAATAAGGAAAGGTTATTTAAAAACCTTAAGAAGGTATAAACTTGAAAGTGATAAAGGATACATTTAACAACCAATTCTAAAAGAAGCAACTTTTAAGTAACCTTATGAAGTTATATAGAATACCTAATTGGGCAAGTATCGTTTCAATGGGTATGGACAAATTAAGTTCAAATCCAACCTTGGAAGGAATACCCGTATCAACTATACTATGATAGGAATAGAAAGATAGTCTGTTGACTACTAACATGGATATATAGAAACTTAAAACTTATAGTAGTGAGAACCTCCAAACTGTACTTAAAATAGTAATAAATTTGGATGATTAAACAAGAAGAATTGGATTAGGATATCTAATCAGGTTATGGAATACTCCAAATAATTCCATTTAAGATCATCATGGAGTGGAGAATGTAGCAACCGCAACAAGTCAATTCCTTACTCCGAAACGTGAGAGTTTGCGAACTTCAAGGATGAAGTTTATTTTAAGGGGGAGAGTCTGTAACATCCCAGCATTAGAGCTTAGAAATAAGCTGAAGCCAGATGTGTGCATTGCATTCATGCATAGAAAATCCGAATAATTTTTGTGCTTTCGGTCAACAGTTGTCAAAGTGATTGAAGCTTCTCTTAACTTGATGGTATAAGAAGTAGATCATCAAGTTGACTGCGATAAGTTTCAATATGACATTTGCTAAAACCTTATTTTGGGTAAGGGATATTTGACCTAAGAGTAGACCAAATGAAATAAAAGTTAAAACCTAATGCATTGTGATTCATAGTTGATCCTTAGGTGATCATATCATAGTATCCATTATAATCACTCATGAGTACCAATTTAAGGATATAACATAAATAACAAGAATGTAACAACTATATCTTAATCTTATCTGCATACACCATGAGTATCATGGTAATACTTAACATTACTCCTTAAGATTAAGTAGGAAAGACACTAAGCTTAGATCATTCACCATATATCTTTATTTCCACATCAATCCTTGTCATCTATGTCGAGTTATATTCCCATATCTGTTGTTTGTCAATATTGAGAAATCAACTATTGATACATCCATTCTCAACCTATCAAGCTCTTGATCATAATACAGCTTACAAGTAAGTGTCTACAGAGAAACAATTAAGAAGAAATGAATAGAGATGTTAGTTTTAGAGGTTATCTATTTGATAGGAATGATTGAAAAGATTACAATCAATAGAATAGATGATGGAGTTAAATCCTTCCTTGATAGAAGAGAAGATTACAAGAATGAAGTCTAAAGATAGTTACCAGGAGTAGTCCTATTGGATCAAGTAGGTATAGTTAATGAATTATATCTCTTAATCCAATGGAGCTAAACAGAAGATAATTATAATACAACTGTAATGTTGCATTGATGAAGCCTTGATTGCCAATTGGAAACCAAACCATAAAGGATCAAAGGATTATAATGATCATACCTTACTCACCAAGATTGAATGCTTATATCATATATAAGTGACATTGGTGGATAAAACATGATTGAAACTAAGTATAGATATGTTATCCTAGGTTATCCATGACAAGTCATACTACTACAATGTGAAGTTAAGTATAAGATATTGGAGTTAAGAAGAGATAAGATAGTATGATTAAATTAAAGCTAGAGTAGCATGGAGTTATTAAAGTAGTGTTATTCCTCTTAAAAGATAGTAAATCTTAGAGAAAGGTAGTTGGATATATTCATCTGATGAAGAAATATTAGTGAAGGATGAATTAAGAAAGATTATGAATGGAGTTTGAAGGGACTATTTGCTAAATGGAAGGCTATCAACACGAGAGTAGTAGATGCAATCAAGCAAGGATATATGGAAGTTATGAAATATTTTAGTATCAAACTCATTGGATTCATCCATGAGTTTAGAAGAATAAAAGTTGAATAAGGATATTTTGTAAAGTAAAGCTCATTATGTTAATCATGATGATGAATAGGAAGAGGTAGTATATCTAGGAAAGGAATTCCTTACTTAAAGATCCATAATTGTGAAATATGGAAAATAGAAATTCTTGGTAAACAACCAACTCTAAATCTCAAATCAAACATAATATCCGTCTCATGCTATTGATCCATCATCTGATGTCTATAACACTTTATAGAAATATTTCCCTATAGCAAATCACATAAGCACATCTCTGTTAATTCCAGCCATCATAACTATATGTGCTTAAGTATATCCTTACCAATTCCTTTCTATAAAACATTCAAGGTATAACTTTCAAGCACTAAAGGTGATGTCAACAAATATTCCAAACAAAAAACCATATGTTTAGTTATTGAACCTTTAACCATATCCATAAAGGAGTCCAAGTATTTTAAGAAAAGAAAACCCTAAACCCAAAGGAAAATAATCATAATTTAAAATCCTAAACTTCCTTGTTTATCATAAAAGAATAGATGCAATTACCATTTTCCAAATCAATGGAAGTAGTAATGAACATATTAATTTCTTTCATATTTCATGCAACAAATAATGATATAGGATCAGTATACATATAAAAGTTTCTTTTCAAACTATGAGCCAACTAGAGATAAGTTTATCAACAAATAAAAATATATCATTCAAGAAATTCATAACTAAAATAGGAGATAAAAATAATAAGAAAAGTTTCTACAAACTATTAAAAAGGGGTTCATATTGAGTAAATAAAAGAAATATAAAAAGATTATATAATAAAAGTTTACAAATGATACTAAATCTATTTTAGTCTTGCTGCAAATATCCAGCAAATAAATCATACAAAGAAAGGTTCAAAGTATAAATCAAATTCAAATCTGAATAACAAAACAGAAAATGGAAAAAGGATAAATCAAATAAAAACACTACCTGGCTGTGGCCCAACACACATATACTTATCTGACGCCTATGTGCAGCCCACAACAGCCCAGTAATCATCCCGGTTCTTTTTTTTCTGTGACTGACAAGTGGGACCAAGGGAGGACCGCGGGTTGAGCTGAAATAATCGCTAGGGGGTTATCCGCAAAATAGTCATCGTCTTCATCGTCACGCACACAAACAACTCGCTGGCGGAGCTCACCGCCGCCCGATGCCGTCATCGTCGTCGTTGCGCCAAGATCAACACCGTTGTTGCCAGGAGAGGATAAGAAGGCCACCGCGACAATCCTGCTCGTCCTCATCCACAATCTCGCTCCCTAGACTCACTTCCTTCCTTCACCCAAAAACCTAGCTCGTCGGAGTTCATCATTCCGGCCAACTCCGATCCCCCTCGCCACGTGATAGCCACCATTAGACGCGTCGTCGTGGACTGAACCATCTGGGACCAAGCACGGAGGCCCGCTCGCCGGGAATCATGTGAAATCGAGCGTTCCCTTTCCTCGGCCGCCGTGACCATTACCGTCGATTCTCCGTCGTCACGCCTCCCCAAGCCTCCTCGACCGCTCTATCATCATCAGGGTGAGTTCCTGAACCTTCCAGCATCCTTGAATCGCTTTATCTCAATGTAAATCGCCGTCTCATCGTATGTCACCGTCGGAGCTCGTCGGAGCTGAAGCTCCGATGAACATTTCCGAGCAGCGCCGCCACTTTTAGGTTCAGTAGGTTGCGCTGGTTCGAACTGGGCTTATTTCGCCATAGATCGTCGCCGGCGACCAACCACTGACGGCGGTGGTGGTGCTGACGCCATCGCTACGTCACGCCGACGCCACCCTTGACCACGTCAGCTAGGACATATTTCCTTCAGTAAATTGACTCTAGTTTAGGCTTTCAGAGTCCTACTAAGGATAATTTTATGTCTAGTATCATCATCGTATAATTCCCCACAACTTCCATGTTTTGACATTTTTTGTTTGACGTCATATTCAGGGGCTGCCATGGCAATCTTCAAAAACTATTTTGTAGGAACGGATTTCAGAGAACTCCTAATTTCACCATAGTGAGAGGTTTTCTTCCGTATTTGGGTATTTCCTGTACAATAAAGTGTAAAATGAGAACTTGTACACTCTCCAACTATTGATAGGTTAGTCCCAATCAATATAATAAAGTTTCTAAATAATAACGATTTTAGCATAATAAAGTACAAAGTACATGGATGCATCTTACATGCATCAGAAGCACCAAGCCATTGTCACGAAAATTCCTCCCCTTGGAAGACGTCAAAGAGAGGGGGGAAAGTTCCTCCATTTCTATACATCACCAAGGAAGAAGAGGGGACACCGCCCCTTAGGGCAGTCGTCGCCACTCATGGCCCCTATCGTGGCCTTCTTCTCCATCACCGTGGGGCTAATGCTCTTCATCAACAAATCCTTCAAACCTCTAATATTTTTAATGTCTCTTTGTTTTGAGTAGTTCCCCATGTTCTTGAGGGCATATGATAAATTGGTTATGATTTTTATATAGTATGCTATGATCATTTGGTCAATTTTTAATGTAATGAAGAAGAATAGGGATAGTAGGAGAAGGCAGAAACTTTTTCCTAATCTTTGGAGTTGCATTTGGGGATTTATATGACCGTGGACCACTAAAATTTAAGCAATGGTTGGATATTTATGTCTTAATGAATCTTGTGTTTGCTCATGTATGTGGCACTAGGACCAATCATTAGGGGTGTATTTGCTCATGTATGTGGCTACACCTATTTTAGCACCATCCAAAAAAAGACTAAAATTTAACAAGATGCTTATCATGGTATTTTAGAAATCTTTATTCCATGAACTCTATACCGCCCTCGGGATGTCTCACGTATGCACATACCTGAAGCTTGTACTCTTGATGCATAGAGGGCTTTCTCTCAAAAGAGCATTTACTTTCTTACACTTTTATTTTCAATTTTAAACCTTTCCAAAACATTTACATTTATTCATTTTGTTTGCTTAGTGTATAGAAAATTAGAATAGTAACACTCTAATTTGAAAGAATAAAGTACTTAAACCTTCAACTCCTCGTGGGATCGATACTAATACTTACACCGAAAATTTCAACAATCCTCTACACTGGGTATGAACATGTTTTTTTCTTTGTTTGTGATAGCTTATTTGGGGGAAGGGGAATGAGAGTTCAATGAGTCTTCCCCATCCCACTTGTAGGCAAGGGAAGATGACATGTAATAATTGGTGGGAGTGAAACATGTGAGTTCCCTCCCCTCTTCCCTCCTTAATTCTTATTCCCTCCAACCAATCAATGGATTACAAGTATTGTAACTTAAGATCCCATTTCCTATCTCTAATTCCTTCAACCAATACATGCAGTAAGGATCTTTTGGTTCAAAAGAAATTATACTCCCTTCGTCTGAAAATAGGTTGTCGCGAATTTGTCTAGATTCACATGTATCTATACACTAAAACTCGTATAGATACATGTGAATATGGACAAATGCGCGACATCCTTTTTCAGACGGAGGGAGTAGGTCAAAAGGATAATTAAGGATTTTATTTACTATTTTTACAATGTTTACAGACAAGCTCCGATCTTGACATATGTGCTTGAAGATAGTGACCACAAAGACCTCTGGGATTCGCTCAACCAGACGTGTGGGAACAAGTCTACGTTGGGCTCAAAAGAAGACGTCGCCGTGACATCTAATGAGAGACATGTATTCTAGCAACGATGTCACCGCTCCATAGCGACCAACTACTGAGCCGCTAGGAATCTCTATCACATGGGATCACCTAGATTCCTTTAAGGGCGACCTTTGTAGTTTCATCGCTTTTTAATCTAATTTCTTTATAGCGATTCAAGTTTCTTGTGTGTTTCCATTTAATTTGAGCGTTTTCGATGTTTTCTATGTAGATAGGAGAAAACATAAATGCATAATGTACAACAATAGATCCAAAGGACCATATAAAATATGATATGGACATTACACTATTAGAAAAACATGACATCTAAAGTAGTAAAAATACAAATTAAACAATTAAACATGCTTAAGACACATGGGTCATAAAAGTACAGGTAGATTAGTATCATGCCACAAGCGTGTACTACATCTAAGCTATTTTTATGGCTACGGTACACAAGGAAGTACACAAAAGAGCGTGCAGCTCTAGCAAAAAGATAGTAAAGGGTATGTAGAATAGGCATTTAAGAAAGCGCACTTACAAAAAGATGTACTAGTGTTATTGTCCTTTAATGAAAGACATACGTCTCTTTTTAATACTTTTCTGTTTATAGATATAAAATGTTTTGACAAGTCAATTTAGCTCGCTAAAATAACTTATGTTTAGAAACCAAGAGAACAGAAAAAAGTGACACTTAAATTCGACTTCCAACCAGTAATTGAGTTGCTTGGAGGATGATTATACCCTCCGATTTTATCAAGAATCGACATTTAACATATTTGTATCTAATTAGCGGGATGAAAGTCGACCCTCCCATTGATAGCGAGACGAGATGTATGTGCTTCTGTGAGTGACGATGATGTTTTTATATTGTACCTGGTCATTATCGGATGAAAATAAATAAATAAAAGCCCGATATGAGCAAGACCTTGTTGAATTTGGTGTCATGGGGACGCTGATGAATTTGGTGACACGTCCAGATCTTGGTTACCCCCGGTTGTTTTGTTCTTCACTAACACATGCTCCGGAATGAACTATACACATCACTCCCGCTTAAAATAGCATCAAATGAACTATACAACACTGAATGTATTTTGATCTCCAAAAAAAATTGACGGTATTTCTTTCGAAAAAAACATTGAAGACATTTTTATGAAGAACTCCACCGAATATATTTTGTGATTAATAACTCGCATACATTATTGGGAGGAAAGTGACGACCACTACGGTAGGCTACGATAGGCATGCATGTATACTTGTGCCATGTTGCGTCTACACATACATGAATGGACACGGACACCACTCACGTCGACGTCATCACTTTTAGCCTCCACACACAATTGACCCATGCAGCGTCAGCCACCTCGAATGGACGAATCACCGTCGTCCACCTTCACTATTACACCTGAATTCATCGATTTCAAGTTTTCAACAGAAATACTCGCTGCGTTTCATATTACTTGACATATTTGAAAACTTCCAAATTCAAACTTTTGAAAACATAGTACTCTCACGTGGCAACCAGCGACCAGGTGCACGAACCCAGACCGGAAGAAACCTATAAAGATCGCTTCTTTTCCGCCCCGGCTCCCCCGCGTGACATGATCCATTATTCATGGCGCCGCACGCCACCGTCCAGAGCGAGCCCATGCCGCGCCCGTGCCCGCGGCCGGCGGTCCCTCTGCTCGTCTTCCTCGTCCTGCTCGTCTCCTCCTACCTCGCCCTCACGCGCGCCCCCGCCGCGGCCCCGCTCGCCGCCCTGATCGCCCCCTCCGCGGGGCCTGGCTCCGCTGTCGACAGCTGCGCGGGGTTCTACCGCGGCGAGGGGAGGCGCGCGGTTTCGGCGTCGGTCGAGGAGTTCGGGGCCGTCGGTGACGGGGTCACGTCCAACACGGCGGCATTCCGGCGCGCGGTGGCGGCGCTGGAGGAGAGGGCCGGCGGCGGCGGCGCCAGGCTGGAGGTGCCGCCTGGGAGGTGGCTCACCGGGAGTTTCAACCTCACCAGCCGCTTCACGCTCTTCCTGCACCACGGCGCCATCATCCTCGGCTCCCAGGCACGTGATCCATCATCCACGGCCCGCAAATTCCTCTTCCTCTCTTGTTCTTTTGTCATTTAATTACCATCTATTTATCCTCTCAAATCTTGTTTCTACTCATACTATTGTTTTAGCGTCGGAACTGAACATGCACACACGTATATAAAATTATTTTTCTTCTGTCATGAACAATCATGTTGACTAGTGGAGACAATTTCTTTTTCAAAAAAAAAACTTGCACACAACAAAGCTTCTCTGCATAGTGCAGGGATAATAATTGCAGTCAGTGTTCTTGTTCGATTCGGCGTTGCGGAACTGGCTCCAACGCCTGTGCATTTGTGCTGTCACCATTGAAAAATGAAAGGGGAAAGAGGATGCCGTGGTGTGTTTGGAATCATGCACATGCTTGGACGGTTGTTGGCCTTTTTCTTCTTGTGACTTCTGCATCTTGCCACTTGTTATTGTTCTAACTAATTCACACTGTGTATGTGTGCCTTTGCCCTTTGCTTTGTCCTTACTTCTGCTTGGACTGGCCTGACTTGCTGCTACTATTCTAGTACAAGTACTTTGCTTGCAGATCTGTTTCATTTGCTGATATGCCAGCGATGTAAGTTCAGAAGAATCTCTAGTATGGAGCTTTCTGCAGGAGTTAGTACCCATTTTTGGTGCATGCAAAAGCAATGGTCATACTAATTTAAAGATTGCTTTACTACCTATGTATGGAGCGTTTGTGTAAAATGAAATTGCTGATTTGAATCCCTCATATGGGGATACTGTCAACTCTCCACTGACTACTTCCTGTGAGTGGCGGCTTAGTACAAAGTAGTTGGAAAAGAAACCATAATTAAGAGCGTTAGCTAGGAGTTTGACATTGCTGCCACATGCACTTGTGCTGCAATAATCCACCACCTTATATTATGGGACACTCATGGCCTGGTCTTCAAGTCCAACATGATCTTTAAGGGGACCAGTTCCCAGATTCTCGGTTTTAGATATTCATGTATTACTAGTAGCATTTAAGTAGAAGAATCTCCACTACTCCAGTATACTTCAATTAAGAGCTGCGAGTATTGACTGTTAGACCATGATGTGCAGGATCCAGAAGATTGGCCTCTCATAGCGCCATTGCCGTCTTACGGACGCGGGAGGGAAAGACTAGGACCGCGCCACATTAGCCTCATCCACGGACAAGACCTAAACGATGTTATTATTACTGGTACAGCAACTCATTAACAGTCTCTGCTTTCAAGTTTGGTAACTAAATAGAAATTGTGCACGAAGATCAGGAGCTGAAGCAATCCCTGTAGCATCTGGTCGATTTAAGCATCTAATTTCAGTTTGCGGGGGTATTATCATCGGAAGGATTAACTTTAACTGTACTTGCAAATTGTTTCCCTTTGCGTGTCAGGTAGCAATGGGACCATAGATGGCCAAGGCAGGATGTGGTGGGAGCTATGGTGGAACAAAACTCTGAACCACACAAGAGGTCATCTTATCGAGCTCGTGAATTCGACAAACGTCATGATCTCCAATGTCACCCTACGAAACTCCCCATTTTGGACAGTGCATCCGGTCTACTGCAGGTTCATTACCATGCTGATACAGTAGATTATGACTTCGTTTCCTAGTAGAGAACCATGCTCGACCGTTTTCTTTCTTCTGAAACCATAAGCTCACAATGTGTGCATATTTAATGTTCAGAAACGTGGTGGTAAAAGATTTGACTATACTAGCTCCCTTGAATGCTCCGAACACTGACGGCATTGATCCAGGTTTGTGCTCTTAAATTTACAGCATCGTTCTCTCTCAGAATTGCCAGCCCCTTAACTTGGTGCTAGTTCCGAACATGGATTATAATGTGATGTAAATAACAGTTCTATATATTTTTCTTCCAAGGACTTAGTTAATCAAGATACTCACTCCGACCCATATTAGTTGACTTGGATTTGTCAAAATTTAGATGAACCTATATACTAAATAGTGTCTAGATTCATTCAAATTTAGACAAATTTACGTCAACTAATATGGGTCGGAGGGAGTATTAGAATTTACAGTCACTTATGTTTGTGCTTTATGTGACTCCTTAGAGATGATGCCATTTTCTATGCAAACATCACATCACAAACTGCCTTTGCAAAGAGCAAACTAATCCATGACATTTTCTCTTGATGAACAATAACAGACTCAAGTTCAGAAGTTTGTGTCGAGGACTGCTATATTGAGAGTGGAGATGACCTGGTTGCTGTCAAGAGTGGCTGGGATCAGTATGGGATATCTGTAGGCAAACCCAGCTCAAACATTGTCGTCCAACGGGTTTCGGGCACAACGCCTACGTGCTCGGGTGTAGGTTTCGGAAGCGAGATGTCCGGTGGGATATCAAACGTGCTTGTCCGTGACCTCCACATATGGAACTCCGCATCTGCGGTGAGGTTCAAAACCGATGTTGGGCGCGGCGGGTACATCACCAACATCACCATCGCAAACGTGACGATGGAGAAGGTCAAGGTGCCGATAAGGTTCAGCCGCGGTTCGAATGACCACTCAGACGACGGGTATGACCGATCAGCGCTACCGGTGATCAGCGATATCCATATTGTAGACGTCGTCGGTGTGGATGTGCAGCGTGCGCCGATGCTGGAAGCGGTGCACGGCGCGGTTTATGATGGGATCTGCTTCAGAAACGTCAGCCTGAGTGCGATAAAGCATCAGGTTCAATGGCACTGCGAGTCTGTGTACGGAGAGGCACATGAAGTTTTTCCAGCACCTTGTGAAGAGTTGAGTAACAATGGATCTTCTTCATCTTGGTGTGGCCTTCGCTGAGCAACTGTACATAACTTGTAAGTTTTTTCATGAGTGAAGGATAGGGATAGAAGTTACAGTCAGATTCAACACCGAGAACCACCTAGACTTGTATTCTTTGACTTTGTAAGGTCTAGCAGGTACAGACATCTTTTTTTGTGAGTTTGTCCACTGTAAACGGGCACAGATAATTCAGTGATCAAATATACAAGGCAACCATCCTTTACTCTCACGTCTTTACTCTCAAAATGTGCATCTTGTCTAAAATTTATGCACCGGTTTAAAAAACGACAGGTTGTGGTACTTTTGATCTTAGCTTATTGGAATAACTAGCACTCCCTCCTGCCAGAAAATGATGTCGCGGATCTATCTAAATCTACATGAATCTAGACGCGTTTAGTGTATAGATACATGTGAATCTAGAAAAATCCGCGGCATTCTTTTCTGAACCAAAAAAGTAAAAAGTACATCTATTGATATAAAGAAAGATTATACCAACTCAAGCAATTTAAATATTCATAGTCTCTAAATTATACTCATTGTCTTTATTCTCTCATATTTGAATTAGTTTGATCTTAGGGTTAAATTGTCTATATTGTCTTATTAAAAACTTTCTCATATCATTACTCTTGGTTGGTACTTCTAGTTTCTTTGCGAAATTCAACCAATTTATTAATAATCATCCACAGTAGTACCAAGAAACCTAAAAGTAATAAATATTACAAATAGGTCCATAGACCACCTAGGGACGACTATAAACACTAACATGAGCCGAACACACGCCGTCCTCGATCCTTCATCATAGGAGCCGGGCAAAGCTTATCGTAGTAGAGCTTGTTGTAGTAGACAGACAGAAAATTTTCGTGCTAAGGCATCAAAAGAATAAAGCAATAGAGCAGCGACCATCGCCAAAGATGACAATCGTAAATCGAAGACTGACCTAAACTCACAACAACGAACACGAACACAAACGAGATCCGTCGGATACACGACTCCACGTGTCCTCCGTCGTCGCTAGATGCACCACCGGAGCGTAGATAGGACAGGGAGAACTTTATTCTAACTTCAAGATTTAGTTGTCGCCTCAACATCCTGAGAAAGACACTGAGAAAAACCAAAATAAAGAACGAGAAACCTCCCGCCAGTGAGGGACCGTGGTCTGCCACACCCTCAAGGCCCCGAGCTCACCAAAAGCGGAGCAGAGCAGTGGCGTCCCCAACGGGAGTATAGAACCCTAGATGGGTTTGAGCGCCGCCTCCACGATCACCTTGTCTTGGGTACCGGTTCGGGCAGTTGTAGGAATTAGAAATATATAAATATGAAATACAAATAATTGACGCTCAGTTCTTTAGAGTTGCAAGTTGGTGCTTAGTTATTTTGAAAGATTTTGTAACTAACTACAATACATTTATGTGATCCCACAAATTTTATGTGAAGCCATAATGTGTCGATCGTGTGTTATACGCACGCTCACATCGATTGGACATGGGCCGCATTCAAGTGGCTCACTCGCTAAAAGAGAAATAAGACTAGTAGCATTGAAAAAGAAAACAGAAATGTTAACAAAAATAGAAAAGAAAAGAGAAGAGCAGAGTTTGGTGCACATGGGCTCTAGTGATCTTATTTTTTTTACTAAGTTAAAATTATATTTTTGAGTTTAAAAAAATAAAAAAACATCCTGACATAGCAATGATGAACCTCCAACGTGTAAACCGGCGACAAACAGAAGAAGACGAAATCCTCTTTAGCTAGGTATTAGGGATTGGCTTAGAGCATCACTAGCAGTACCCTCAAACCCTTAAATGTTTAAGGGTTGAGAATTGACATTTTTTGGCACTTTTAAGGGTTGAAAAACAGGGGCAAAGACTAGAACCCTCAAACCCAACCCTTATAACGGAATATCAAACCCTCAAATGTTTAAGGGTTGAGAATTGATATTTTTTGGCACTTTTAAGGGTTGAAAAACAGGGGAAAAGACTAGAACCCTCAAACCCAACCCTTATAATGGAATATTCCGTTATAAGGGTTGGGTTGGAGAGTTCTAGTCTTTGTCGCAACCCCAACCCTTAAAACTGTCATTTGACGTATCACAATTATCACTAGAAAAACACAATCAACCTTGAAACAAACTAGGAAATAAAAATTAGTGATGCATGGTTTAATAGTTTACATCACAAAATCATTATCTCCCCCCTCTCATCGGCACCATGACCAAAAAGTTGCACCTCGGCGCCATCTCCTAGACCACTTCCACATCCATCAAGCACCTCCATAGGCGTCGGTGGTGGAGTCCTCCACACTGCCATCGCAACCACCACTCATCGGGGTGTCACCTTGAAGAGTAGAGGACACACCACGGAATATCCTCTTCCTCTCTTCAGTGTCCTCCTTGTACTCCTTCCACCACATCAATTGGTCTTCATCCATGTCCTTCTTGGACATCATCATGTGCTCCTTCTCTTCTACCATGAGTTCTTTCCATGTCTTTGCTTCTTTGACCTTGATCATCCTTTCCTCCAAGTCAGCCTTGCGCCCTCTTTGTTCGGCCCTGCGCTTGGCTTCTTCACCCCTTGCTTCAACTTGTGCAAGCTTCACTTCTTTCTTCTTCTCGGCAATAAGAAGCTTTGTCTCCAATGTTTTCATTGTCAATGTCTCCCTTGACTTCATCGTATGCTCCATCTTCTCCCTCATGCTTGACGCCTCTCCTTCCATCTCCATCCTTAGCTTTGCCTTCTTGGTTCCCTCGGGCTTCCACAAGTTCCTTTCCTCCTCATCACTATCATCCATCCTAAGCATTGCTGCCTTCTTGGGCGCGGTCTCTTGATCCCTCAACTTCCACTTGTCAAAAGTTTTAAGCTTGTCCCAAGCATGCTTAAATGCGAATGCTTTTCCCTTGGAAGAGGGCATCTCCTTGTACCTCACGACGGCAATGCCCTCTTACAAACCTACCAATAGCATAGTAAACACACATAAGAACCTAACAATAGCATAGAAAATCAAAATAGATGTGAAAACACACATATGTACTCACATAGTCACTCTCCACGCTTCCACTAGGCGGTGCATCAATCACTTGTTCCATTGCCGCACTCCAACGAGAACATTGGGGCTTCATCAACTCCCATCGGCCTTGAATCGACCGGTATGTACGAGATAAGTACCCACCGTTCTTCGGTTGATCTTGCAAAAGGAGATTTCTTCAACAGAATTTACCTTCTTACCATGTGGAGCTCTCTTAGTGTGTCATTCAGAGTAATTAACCATCATATTATCAAGGAGTTTTGTTGCAACACCCAAAGTGATGCCCATAAAGGTACCTCCAGCAGCTGAATGCAATAGGTTTCTTGAAGAGAAGTTCAAACCTGCATAAAAAGTCTTGTGAAGACGTCCTTAGCCTCCCCGGCAACAGCGCCAGAAAACTTGATGGCGCCCGGTGTTGACGTGAGAGCGCTTCGTTGGAAACCCCAAGAGAGCACAACAGTAAGTCTTACCTCAGTAAGAAACCGAGATTATCGGACCAGTAGGAGGAAAAAAACGTCTCAAAGGTGTTGCAAGCAACATGGAAACCTGCACAACACAAACTCAAGACTTTGCCCCAACGAACAGTGAGGTTGTCAAGCTCACCAGTTTGCTGTAAAAAATATTAACTGTATCGTGTGGAAGGTGATGATGGTTTGCAGCAAGTAAACATGTAACAGTGGAAGATGTATCAATGGTAAAGATTGTACCGGGGTCCATATTTCACTAGAGGTGCTCTCCTTAGATAAACAACATGGCATGAAGGGTAAACAAATTACAGCAGGGCAATTGACAGGAACTGAGCAAGGCATAACAATGCAATACTAGACAAAAAGATCCTATGAGATTCGATTGGGCAATACAACAATATACATAGACCGCCATCCAATTGCATCTATTACTAGAAGTCCACCTTCAGGTTATCATCCGAACCCCCTCCAGTATTAAGTTGCAAGCAATAGACAACTGCATTAAGCAAAGTGTGTAAGGTAAACAATCCACTTGTTCCATGAACAAGATACCGTTGTTTTCTCCCTAGTGGCAACAACACATCTACAACCGAAGAGATTTCTGTCACTTCCCTTGGAAACTAGAGGCATGAACCCACTATCGAGCATAAAATACCCCCTCTTGGAGTCACTAACAACTACTTGGCCAAGATAGCTACTAACAACGGAGAGCGTGCAAGATCACAAACAACACAAGCATGATAGAATCAAATAGACAAAACCATTAATCAATCTGATATAGTAATCTCAATATCCATCGGATTCCCGCAAACGCAACATGCATGATTAGAAATAGATTAGATCTTGATCATGAACGGAGCTCACAAGATCTATACATGAAAGCACAAGGAGGAGACACAACCATCTAGTTACAACATGGACCCGTAGTCCAAGGTGGAACTACTCACGCTTCATACCAGAGGCTGGCATGATGAAGAAGAAGGCCTCCGGGACGATCTCCCCTCTGACAGGGTGTCGAGAAGAACTTTAGAACCCCCCCGATCTAGGGACAATGGTGGCGGCGGCTACAGAACGTTTCGTGGAGTTTCGATTGGGTTCCTAGCGTTTCTGCATCGGGGGCTTCTTATAGGCGAAGGGCCAAGCCAGGGGGGCCACCAGGGGGCCACATCCTGCCCAGGCGCGGGCCAGCCCTAGTCGTGCCTAGGGGGGTCTGGCCGCCCTGTGGAGCCCCTCCGGCTCATCTTCTGGCTTCGTGTCGCCCACGGTAAAATATTGACTTTGGCTTTTGTCCCGTCCAATTCCGAGAATATTGATTTTCCGTCTTTCTGGAACCAAAAACAGAAGAAAACAAGCAACTAGCACTATGGCAACTTGTTAATAGGTTAGTTCCAGAAAAGATATAAAAACACCGGGTGAACAAAGCAAAGCAAAGTAGATACTAAACACGCATGGAGCATCAAAAATTATAGATACGTTTCCGACGTATCAAGCATCTGCAAGCTTAACTCCTGCTCGTCCTCGAGTAGGTAAGTGATAAAAGAATATTTTTTGAGGTGACATGCACCATCAAAACCAAGATAAAACCATTTTCCAGCATTGAAAGATGGGATCAAAGAACTCTAAACATGTGCATGAAAGATGGAATTCTAACAATAAGACAAAGTAACTATGCATGCAACATAAAAGGCTACAAACAAAGATCATGAATAGAATGCATTGAAAAACGTTTGTTTGTTTCACATACAGAAAATATGGCATAGTGGCATTCAACTTGTCCCTCATAGAGTAGCAAATAGATGCATAGTTCACCTTCAAAGTTCATAAGAGTGACTAGATACAAATAGCACAACAATAAGTAATATCACAATATGCATCAATCAATAAGTTTTGGGACACTATATATAGAATTAAGAATGATAACTATGCTCTCTTAGTGGTGCCTAAAGATAGAAGGTGGAGACTCAATATAATAGTGGAAGAAAGGTCCTTCATAAGGGAAGCAGGGATTTCAAGTTTTAAAAAGAGCTTCCAAAATTATGGTACTTGTTAGCTTTCAGCCCTCATTTCCCCTATCATAAGCATCTTGAAGTGATTAAGGTTAAAGTGAACATACTATGGAGTATATGCTTGGCAAAGTATAAGTTGGCAATCTCAAGTCCCTTGAATACGAGGGCCACACCTCATGCTACTCAACTTCAGTCACCCGTAAGTTCTTGTCATAGTAAGTACATGTGTATCATAGAGAACCGCCAATGGGGTACCTCTTGCACATGGTACATGAGCTATCCCATAACCAAAATGACAAGGCAAACAGACAATAAGCATCTCAGCGATCTTTTTATTTACTATGTGCATAGCTTTTTATTGAGGATGCTTCACAAATAGCTCATTATGGTGATGCTGCAAGTTTCCACCATGATTAGGCATGGCTTAGGCTAGCGGTGAAGGGTTCGCAGCATAGAAAACAAATTTTTTCCTACGATGGGAACTATGTACCAAGATCTATCTACTAGATACAAACAACTGGCGGATGTATATCCGTAGAGAACATACCCTTGAAGACTGACAAAGCTTAACGAGTTGAACTCGTGGTTGATGTAGACGATATCTTGCCGATCTCAAGATCGAGAGGAAGTCCTAGCGCCGCAAAGCAGCAGCGCATCCGTGCTCGCACACACATACAAGACACCGAGCAACCTCCACCTCCTCGCTCCAGCGATGCAGCAGAAGCACAACCCTTTCTTGCCGAATAGCCACTAGGAACATGTATCTCGCTAGTCTGAGACCATGTGGAATAAATTCTAGAGGGGGAGAGAGATCCTTCACGAGGAGGTGTGAGTGAGAGAGAGGGAGAGGGGTGCCTTTATAGCAGGAGGGGGAACCCCAAGGGGGTGGTCGGCGCATGGGGCTGACCCCTTGCCCTCCACTCATTCATGTGGGTGGACACTCCACTCAGAAAATTCCTTTAAATTCCCTCCACTCAAAGTCCCACTCAAAATTGTTATTCAATTTCCACCAAATTTAATGCAAACTCTCATTAAATAAAACTCCTTTTATTTATTTAGAATTTTGTCAATTACTTTAATGACAAACATTCACATATAACCCCTTTCTATAATTCCATTTCACATGCAAAAACACTTTCTACAATTTCACCCGAAAACCTGTTTCGGTATTTAGTGACATAAATTCCTGCGCTTGTTATTCTTTCCGGCATGAAACATTTGCTCCAACTGGATGTCAGTGTCCCTTAAGTGTGTCACCCTACGGTTCGCGAATAATGCGGACATGATCGAGACCCTTTTCCGATCAATAATCAGAAGCGGGACCTGGAGATCCATACTGACTCCCACACATTCAAAGATGACTTTCCTGTGATCGTCGGAACCTTTTACGCTTGTATCCTAATCCCTTTGTTTCATGATATATTACATGTCCGAGATTCGATCATCGGTATCTCCATACCTAGTTTGATCTCGTTACGGACATGCACTCTTTTCTTGTTCCCGTGATATAACATTCTAGTGATCAAATCACTTGCTTGCAAGCTAACCAATGCGATATCACCGAGAGGGCCCAGAGTATATCTATCCGTCATCGGGATGAACAAATTCCACTCTTGATCCATGAGTCTCAACATAACACTTTAGTAGTTTTGAATCCATCTTTATAATCACCCAGTTACGGTGTGACGTTTGATGTCAACAAGAAACTCTTTCGGTGTTAGTGATTGACATGATCTCATGATCTAAGGATTAGGATCACTTCGTAAGTTGTTATAGCAATATAAACTCAGTGACTTTGATCATAATGCTATACTTCGGATGAATGCTCATCACATCATTACACTAGTGTTGTGATCTCGTTATTAACAACATCCAATGTCTATGATCAGGAAACTATGATCATCTTGTTAATCAACGAGCTAGTTTATGGGAGAGGCATAACTAGGAACTTCCTGTTTGTTTATTGAACACACATGTATTAACGTTTCTGTATTAATACAATTATATCATGCAAAATAAACATCTATCATATACTTGGAATACACATAATAAACACTTTATTATTGCCTCTCAGGGCATATTCCCTTCAAGCGGCCCAAGCGTTTCTCTAACACAAAATACATAACTCCATGGACTTACAAGCTCCCTCTTTATTTCACACTGGTGACATCCATATACAAAAGAGCATGATATCAACTATGTACAAAGTACAAGTGCAATGTTGAAAACGTTCCCCATGACAGCATGGTTTGGCTAATTCCAACGTATAAGTGCAAGCATATACAACATAGATGACACAATGGTTCAAGTTTATTAGTGGCAAAGAATATAAAATATGCCATCAAGTTTGTGAGATCTTTAATCACTAAGTTTTCACATAACAAAATACTTTATAATTGGAAGATAGCTGAAAACAAGAATATACTTGGAATGGTGTAACACACCATGTATAGGAATTTATAGTGGGCACTTTGGAATAACTTGGTTTATTGGAAGTTGGACGCATGCGTAGAACTTACTCATACAAGTGGAGGATAGCAAAAGACTGGGAGCAACCAACTAAGAGAGCAATAATGGCCATAATCATGCATAGCGACAAAACATTACTAATCAAAGCATAGAGTGGTACTACAAGTCAAGGACTAAATGATCATAGAGGCTATGGTGATGACATGGTTATACCCCGCGGGTACATGATCTCAGCATACCTGGTCCAGCCCAAGGAAGGCCCACGGCAAATATACGCCGGCCCATGAAGACTTTCGGGTGGACAAGGCCCATGACGCCTTCGGATCCTTGGAGAGCAAGACTAGAGTAGATAGGAAATTCAAAGGGGTAAAACCCTAGAACCTGTAACCGACTAGGTCTATGTCCGGGACCTGCCTAAGTCTATATAAAGGCTAGGAGGGTACGACCTAGAGCTCTCTCTCTCTCATACTTTCGCATACACACCTCCACGCCAGATTGCATCTGCGCACCCCTGTAACCTTTGGTTCCGCCGTAATCAAGAGTAGACAAGCAGGAGTAGGGTTTTCCCTCCGGGGGCCTGAACCTGGGTAAACCTCGTGTCCCGTATTGCTTGTTTGCTAACCGTTCCGCGATCTCCAGCATCCCCATCTTCTCCAAAACCCAAGTCCATAACAATGGGCATTGACGAGATTAAACCTCGTCAATTGGCGCCGTCTGTGGGAACTGGGGACGCTGATTGTGCGATCGTGACAGTCCCAACCCGACCGATCTACAACTCTGCGGCGACGGAGAGTCACCTCCTCTTTGGCGCTTTCGACTTCACCGCCCACTCACCGGCCACCATGAAGGACTTCGAGCCCGTAGGCGACGGACTCGAGATCCTGTTCGGGAGTTTCTGCTTCTAGGTGGGGCAGACCGGCACCCTCTGCCTCCCTGAGCGGGTGCCCCTACCATCAATCAGGCCCGCTTCGTGGGCCCCACACCCTGTGCTACGCACAACATCATCAATAGATGAGTCCTACGACAGCAGCTGCTGCAACTCCGATCTGTGCGATCCGCCATCGGACGAAGGGACCTACGGTTCTGGATCCGAAAGCTGTGGCAGCAGCGGACCAATATACGAGCGCTACCAATGCGCCGTGGTCATCCAGGGCGACGTGGATCAGCAAACACCCAACCCGCCGCCCAACGCGACACCTAACCCGCCAGATCGAAACAGCGGGAACAGAAGAAGCCAGTCCCCCCCACCCGAAGGGGACAACAACGGCCATGTCATCCGCCTTAGCAAAGAAGGATGGGCCCAGGCACGCGCCGCCGTGGCGGGCAGCATAGTCCTGCCTGCAGACTCCTCACGGGATCTGCTGATGGCCTACCATCTGCTCCTGATCGAGGAGCAGAAGAAGCAGGTCAAGATGCAAGAAGTTCTCGACAAACGCAAGCAAGCAGCCTCGGAGTCCAGCGCGCGACGAGCTGCGCTCTCCGCCATGGGCATCGGCTCCAGCTCGAACGGCAACCACGGCAACAAGCACCGCTCCCGAACGGAGAACATGGACCCCAAGGAGCGTCATGAGGTGACCCGAACCCTCTACGCATCCTTCATGGAGATGGATACCGATGACAACATCATCCCGGAGACACCGCAAGCTGCGATCATAGCAGCCACTGCGTACCTCGCGGCCCACCCACCTCCGGAGGGGGACCCGAAGAGAGCCATGCACAAATCCGCACTCACCGGACTCGGACTCGTCAGAGCTGTGCTCCATAAAGAAACTCCTACAGAACCGAAAAAGAAAGCTACGGTCAGGTTCAACCGTAGCCCCACTCCTTCATCCGAAGAAGAGGACCATGACCTTCCTCGAAGGCACAAGAGCTCGCGTCATCGCAGCCGCGATTAAGACGCCAGAGACGCGCTAACACAGTGCAAAATCGACAAAGCGCGAGCTAAGCGTGCATGCTCGTCTGAATCCGAGATGGACGAAGACGAAGGAGAACTCTGCGGAGCCCGGTGCTTCAGCAGATCTGTCCGACGGACACGGATGCCGCGAAATTTCAAGCTTCCTTTGGATACTCCGAGGTTCGACGGCACACAAGACCCAAAGGCATGGCTCAGCGACCACCTGTCATCTGTCAAATTGCATGGCGGAAACAAGGAAACCGCCATGCAATGCCTTCAGCTGCAGCTGACAGCTGCAGCCCGGATCTGGCTTAGCAGCCTATCTTCAGGGTCCATACGAAGCTGGGAGGAGCTAGCTTACAACTTCATCTGAAACTTCAAAGGCACCAGCAAGAGGCCCGCCTCAATCGAGGAGTTGCGGGCCTGCACTCAACGAACGGGCGAATCCATTCGCTCGTACATACTACGCTGGTCCAACACCAAGAACTCTGCAGCGCACATCTCCGAAGAGAGATCCATCGACGCCTTCAAGGACGGCGTCAAGCGCCAAAACTTCAAGGGGGAACTCGGGCGCATCAAGCCCAAGACACTCGACCACCTCATGGACATCGCCAACAGGTGGGCTGATGGCGAAGATTCCGTCCACCGAGCGCAATCGGAAGAAGAGGACGACTACGGCCGACGACGAGAGCGCCGTAGCAAGAGAAGATCGTGCATCTACGACGATCGCGATGGACCCGACATGGTCGTGGCCGGCTATGCCGACCGCCGCAACGACGCCAACCGCAACAGCAGAGGATACCGTGGAGGAAACTTCCACGATGGAGGGCACCCAGCACAGTCGTGGCAGCGCCACGATCGCAACAATGGACCCTCAGCATACGAAAAACTTTCAGGTCCATGCACCATCCACTTCTACATCGACAAGCAGGATGGCAAGAAGAAGGCAAGCCACATGCTCAAGGACTGCCGCGAGTTCCAGAAGCTCAGCGAAAGCATGGTCCACATGAGGCAGCAAGCTCCACTTCCTGGATTCGGGAACGCACCCGCGCTAGGTGAGATAGCGCATGGAGCTCCTCCACCGCCACCTGTAGGAGGCCCGAACCAACCAGTCGCACCAGCACAAAACAACGCTGGGAACGGGTATCCCCCGCCGAAAGGAGCACTGATGATCCAGAAGGGGCGCCCCACGAATAGGGTGCCGAAGAAAATCACCCGTTAGATCAACCTAGCTGTGGCAACTCCACCCGCCATCCCTGAGTACCTCAGCGGATCGGAGTCCTGCATCACGTTCAGTCGTTCGGATCACCCTTGCCAGGTCCCTCGCCCAGGTCATGCTGCCCTGGTGCTGGAGGCGCAGATTGGAGGTTTCGAGATGAGCCGCGTCTTCATGGACGGCGGCAGCGGCATCAACCTGATGTTCGCAAGTACTCTAGCAGCAATGCGGATCCCGCAGTGCAGCCTGGAACAGTCAGACAAAACGTTCCACATCATCGTCCCAGGAAAGGGCATATTCCCCCTGGGCAAAATATGGCTCGACGTCATCTTCGGCAAGCTGGACAACTTCCGACTCGAGCGGCTTGAATTCGAAGTGGTGGACTGGCCATCACAATACCACGCCATCCTCGAGAGTGTGGCATTCACAAGGTTCTTGGCTGTCCCACATTATGCATACCTGCTACTCAAGATGCCAGGACCAAAGGGCGTCATCACAGTCCACATGAGCTTCACCTAATCGGACCAATGCGACAGGGACTTCAACAGAATCTCCCAATCATTCGGCATGCAGGAGGAGCTCGTAAGGCTCCGCGAGGTGACGGACAATGGGGCACCCCCAGTCGCACGACAAAACGCACCTGATATGTCCTTCGACTCCACCGTTAACACAAAGAAGGTGCAGGTCCATCCGACGGATGCCTCCAAGACGGCGCTGATCGCCAACGACCTCAGCCCCGCATAGGAAAGCGCGCTCGTCGAATTCCTCCGTGAGCGCTGGGAAATCTTTGCCTAGTGTCCTGCGGACATGCCAGGAGTTCCTAGGGAATTCGCCGAGCACGCACTCAACGTCTTTACAGACACCAAGCCCGTTAAGCAGTCCATCCGGAGACTGTTCGAGCCACGGGCCGAAGCCATCAGGATGGAAATAAACAGGCTACTCGCTGCAGACTTCATCAGGGAGATCAAAGAAAGCGAGTGGCTCGCAAATACAGTGATGGTTCCCAAGAAGGACATGGATATCCTGCGGATGTGCGTGGACTTCAAGTCGCTGAACAAGCACTGCCCAAAGGATCACTTCCCTCTTCCTCGGATCGACCAGATCATCGATTCGACTGCAGGATGCGAGAAACTCTCCTTCCTCGACGCCTACTCAGGCTACAACCAGATTCGACTCAAGGTCGAAGATCAAGAGAAAATGGCGTTTATCACACCGTTCGGAGTGTTCTGCTACAACACAATGCCCTTCGGGCTAAAGAACGCAGGTGCCACGTACCATCGATGCATGCAGGCATGCCTGAAGGACCAGATCGGTCGCAACGTCCAAGTCTATGTCGACGACATAGTCATCAAAACCAGGGAAGCGAAAACGCTCATCGACGATCTCCGCGAGACGTTCGATAATCTCGACCGCTACAGGATCAAGCTCAATCCCGAAAAGTGCGCCTTCGGCGTCCCATCAGGACAGATCCTTGGCTACTTCATCTCCCAACGAGGGATCAAGGCGAACCCGAAGAAAATCCGGTCCATCATGGCGATGGAGAAGCCGAAGAATCTCAAGGGCGTCCAATAGCTCGCAGGACGAATAGCGGCACTGAGCAGATTCATCAGCCGCATGGGAAAGAAGGCCCTGCCATTCTACCAGCTGCTACACAAGGCAGATAAATTCGAGTGGACGCCCGAAGCCGACGACGCATTCGAAAGTCTCAAACGACTACTCTCCACCTCGCCCGTTTTGGTCACGCCAAAGGAGTGTGAGCCTCTGCTGCTGTACATAGCAGCCACACACTAGGTGGTCAGCACCGTGCTAGTGGTCGAACGACCCGAAGAAGGCAAGACCCATGGGGTCCAACGCCCAATTTACTACCTCGGCGAGGTATTGACGCCAACAAAACAAAGGTACCCTCACTACCAAAAACTCGCCTACGGCGTGTTCATGATGGCTCGTCGGTTGAGTCATTACTTCCAGGAGCACCAGGTGATGGTCGTCAATGAGGCACCCTTGAACAGCATCCTGAATAACCAAGAGGCCACAGGACGCGTGGCCCTATGGGGCATCGAGCTGTCACCCCTAGACATCGTCTACGAGAAGCGACTCGCAATCAAGTCTCAAGTCCTCCCGGACTTCCTTGTACACTGGATGGAGCTGCAGCTGCCAGACACCCCAGACATGTCGCAGTCATGGACGATGCACTTCGACGGCTCCAAGCGTGAAGCTGGAGCAGGAGCCGGGGTCATACTGACCTCCCCGCAGGGCGACAAGATGAAGTACGTCCTTCGGATGAAATTCCGAGCTTCTAACAACGAGGCCGAATACGAAGCCCTCATTCATGGCATGAGGATGGCGAAGATCTGCGGCGCAACGCGCCTAGTCATCTACGGTGACTCCAACCTCTTCGTCCAGCAGACGATGAACGAGTGCGACGCACACGGCGAAAACATGATCGCGTATCACGCACTCTACAATGCACTCGAAGGAGAATTTGACGGCTGCGAGCTTCGGCACGTTGGAAGAGAAAGCAACGAGGAGGCCGACAGACTAGCCAACATCGGCTCCACCTGCGCAAAGGTACCACCAGGTGTGTTCATCGAACAGATCTGCGTGCCATCCATCAAGCGGAAATTCCCCAAGGGATCACCCGAAGAAGCAGAACACTCGGGGGCTACGCCACCCGAAGGTCATGAAGGACCCGAGAAACCAGACACAGAGGTCGCCATGGTCAACCTGATGCAGGTCATGGCAGTCAAAGAAACCTAGACGCGGCCGTACCTCCAGTTCTTGATAGATGGAGAACTGCCTGACAACCCGACGGATGCCCGGCGCATATCTCGTCGGTCAAAAGCTTTCACCATCATCAATGGAGAGCTGTACAAGCGCAGTATTATGGGTGTACTACAAAGGTGCGTCACCACCAGTGACGGGAAAACTATCCTCCAAGACATCCACGAGGGCATCTGCGGCCATCACGCAGGCAGCCGCTCCCTTGTCGCCAAAGCTCTACGAGCTGGATTCTACTGGCCAACGGCCATGAGCGACACAAAGGACATCGTCCGACGATGCAAAGGGTGCCAAAGGTTCGCCGACAAACCACACGCACCGGGTCAGAGCTCAGGCCCATACCTATAGCCTGGCCCTTCGCTCAATGGGGCCTCGACATGATCAGCAAACTGCCAAGGTCCTCGAAAGGAGGGCACGTCTACCTCCTGGTCGCAGTCGACCAATTCACCAAGTGGATCGAGGCCATGCCGGTCACTAACCAAAAGGGCAAGACTGCCGTCAAGTTCTTTGAATCCATTGTCTACAGGTTCGGTGTACCGCATAGCATCATCACCGACAATGGATCAAACCAGGGGGGCCACCAGGGGGCCACATCCTGCCCAGGCGCGGACCACCCCTAGCCGCGCCTAGGAGGGGTCTGGCCGTCCTGTGGCGCCCCTCCGTCTCATCTTTTGGCTTTGTATCGCCCACGGTAAAATATTTACTTTGGCTTTTGTCCCATCCAATTCCGAGAATATTGATTTTCTGCCATTCTGGAACCAAAAACAAAAGAAAACAGGCAACTAGCACTGTGACAACTTATTAATAGGTTATTCCAGAAAAGATATAAAAACACCTCAAAGTGTAGACAAAACAAATCAAAGTAGATACTAAACAAGCATGGAGCATCAAAAATTATAAATACGTTTCCGACGTATCACCAATGCATGCATCCATCCTCACAGCAGCCCAAGCACCAACCAAGAGAATATCTTCGGCCTCACTATAGTTTGTCGAGCGCACGACGGGACGGGCAACGGTGGCGAACGCCTCCTCCTCTATCTCGGTCACGTCCTCCTCATCTTCCCATTCCTCCTCCTCTTCTTCCAAGTCATCACCAAACCCAAAGGGTTCGAGAGGAGGAGCCCCGATGTCCACATCCGCATCTTGGAGAAGCCCCATGAACGACGTCGTCGTTGCAGGCATTCCGTCGAGCACCTCGTGCACGACAGGCGGAGGGTCGGTGATTGGGGGCGCGGGCGCGGTACGGCCGGGGTCCCTCCCAAGGCCTGCTTGGCGGCCGCAGCACCCTTCGACCCAAGCGCCGACGTCTTCCGAGGGCTCTTAGTGGTGGACGACTGCGGTGGGGCGAAGGAGGAGGCGGGCGAGGCGAGGCGAGGGAGGAGGCGGGGGACGGGGCGACTGCGGGCTGTGGAGAGACGACGTGCTGGCCAGCACGCCGCCGCTTGGCGCCGACGTGGGTGGCGGCGACCACCGAGGCCACCTACGCACGACTCGGGACGACCGACTGATGGACCGGCGCGGGCGTCACAGAGGCAGGGATTGGCGGCGAGGCGACGGGTGGGGCGAGGGAGGAGGTGGCGGGATTGGCGGAAGGGCGGGAGGTTGGGGACGGGGCTGAAAATTCCCTCCCGCGCGTTCACAGTGGAGGAGTAGGGGTTAGGGTCATTTCCTTTCTCCAACCCTCACTTCTAAAGGTTGGGATGGGGTTTGAGGGTTGGACCCTCAATTCTTTTCGAGGGTTTAAGGGTTAAGAAGCTCGAGAAATCTATCTCCAGGTCTACCTGAGTTTAGCGTATGGCCAGGTCGGTCCGACAGAAAAATTTAAAATGTTTTCTAACTCAAACCGTTTATCTAAATTAGATTTCGTTTTCACCGTTAGACTAGTCATAACGAGATCTTCGAAACAAGATCCCATGTTAATATGTTTCGATGACTTTTTTTTTGAGGATGTAACTTTTTGCTAGATGTAACTCTCTCTGCTAACTGAGATGTAACATTTTTGCGGGATGATGTAAATTTTTCTGCTAATTCAGATGCAATTTTTTGCTGGATGACGCTTGCTGGATGTAACTTTCTGATAACTTGGATATTTTTTTTTGTAAATTTGATCGGATGTAACTTTTACAAACTTACATCCTCTAAAAAGATAGTTGAAACATATCGACATGGGATCTAGTTTTGAAGATCTCGTCGCGACAAGTCTAACGGTAAAAACAGATCTTGAATCGGACAAAAGGTTTGAGCTAGAAAACATTTAAATTTTTTGGATTTGTAATTATATACGTGGGATAAAGTGTATGAAGGCTGAGTAGTGTATTATTTTTTAGAATAAAGACAAATTTGACTTTTCTATTCTAAAAATAGAAATATTAGTGGGCTGTCTGACATCCGGCGTCAAAAAAGGAAAAAAAATCCTGATCGGAGCGACCTGGCTATAAGCTAAATCCAGGTCGACCTGAATGTAGTCGCGTCCTAAGAAGTTTTAGTCTATGAGTTTTTTCGCTCGCGAACCGTAAAAAAAAGGTTATTTAAGGGTTTAAGGATACTAGCGGAGCTCGCTCGCCGGCGGGGATGCTGAAGGAGATATTATGGAGTTAGAAGGAAGGGAGCATGGATGGGAGGGGCAGAAGGGGCGCAAGCACCAAGCCCGTCTCCTACACCATCGTCTGTTCCTCGTGGCGACACGATTGGCGAAGAAGACGAGGTCGCGCGTGTTACTGTCAGGGCGCTATCGCCGGGTTCAGCAGACGACGAGCTGCAGGCGGACCTGGAAAATCACATCGTCGGCGAAGAGGAGTTCCGCCGGTGCCTTGCGGTGCTGTCCACCAGGCGTCCTCCCGTCACCGTCGCCGGGCCCAGGCTGGACGACGAACAGCAACGCAAGGTCGTCTACGAGCGCCTTGTGCTCTACCGCGTCAGGGCTTCCAAGGTTAAATTCCTTCGATACCCTTTCTGTATTAAGTACTCCTTCCTTTCTAAAATAGATGTCTCAAATTTGTCAAAATTTGGATGAATCTAGTATCTAGATTCATCTAAAATTTAAAAAACCTAAGATATCTATTCTTAGACCAAGGGAGTAGTAATTTGCAATGCTCCTGCAAATCCTGTAATATTAGCCTTAATTAACTCTCACTACTTGTGTTCTCAGTTGGCACAGGGAGTGTGCAGGGATGAGCTGGATGATACGACACTGGGAAAGGAGTACTCTTCCGAAGCTCTCGAGGAAATGTATTACCTCGCGGGCAGCCCTACGCGTCTCCGGGGATAACTCCCCCTGATCCTCCGGGTCCTCTGTATGACACGTGTTCTCTTTTTTTTGTTTAGATTTCTTTTTTGCTATAAATTATCTCGATTTGCTACAAAACTTCTCGAAAAGTTTGGTCAAAAAAATAGAAAACAGACTGAACCTCGCCGGAGATTTCGCCGAAGACCTCGTCAGCGACCGTGTAGCAAAACAATTGTGCTGATGTAGCATATCCGACCTCGTCGGAGACTCATCGGTAGACCTCGCCGGAGACTCACCATAGACCTCGCCGGAGACCTCACCGGAGTTTCGCCGGAAACTATGTAGCAAAAGAATTGTGCTAATGTAGCAAAACCGGAGAACATTTGTAGCAAAATATTTGTATTAGTGTACAATTTTTTTTCGCATGAGATATTGCCAGGATCTCATCGAAATTCATAGGTGTAGAAATAAGTGTAGCATTTGGTGAACATCAATGTAGCAAAACCGAAACGAATACATAGCAAAACATAAATGAGTATGTAGAAAAACCAGCCCAGCTTTTCCCAAGGTAGCAACATCATGCACTCATGGTAGCAATATCGCTGACCCAAGGTAGCAGAGCCGTGTGCCGTCGGTAGCAACAGTCTATACCCAGGGTAGCAAAAAGCCACTTTCCATCGGTAGCAACGTCGCCAACCATGGATAGCAACAGTGCCGACCATCGGTCAAATTCATCCTTTGTAGGTTGCATGCACGGATACGCCATCTCGAATCGCCCTTCCTGCCGGAGTTGGGAGAGAGGGGAGCACCTCCGTGGTGAAGTCCATCTCCGGCGACAAAAGGGAGCACCCAGGGGCGAAGCCAGGATTTGACATTGAGGGGGACGAAGATACTGATGATCATATATAAGATTTTTTTATAAAGACAACATCTACCTATCATTTTGTGTTGGAAGAATTGTTTGGATAATAAACATAACAGTATATTTATCAAAGTATCGGCATAAAACTGATATTAGTATATAGCACTAAATCTTAGACAATACAAAAAAATAGTTTATATTGGATCGACTTTATCTCTATGAGTATAAAGTCTGATAATTCCATTGTAGGTGACCTTTCTATTATTATTTCCCAATTATTATGCAATAAGTTATTGTCATCATCGAGCAAACATCAAACAAAAGACGCATATTTTTTGTAAATTAATCAATTAGACTATTATGCAATCTATCAACAAAATAATAACGATTTGGTACCTTCAATCAGAGTGAGGAAGATTGATTCCTATACTTGATGGCACAATATGCTTGTTGCTGGCGTTGCGGCATGATTAACAAAGATAGAAACTGAAAAACAACATGGCTAGCTAGCATGGCGCCACTGCCGCGGCATCTGACTACTGAATAGGAGCGAGCGATGGTTCAGTTGATCTGAACGATTGCATATGGTGCTAGCTATTAGGTCTAGTTACACCAATAAAAAACGTTGGAACATGTTACTATGGTTGACTAATAAAACAAATTTATGGGATACATTTGGCTTTCAGTATTGAGAAGCACGACAAATTAATTAATTTTTGCTTAGTTTTAATTAAGACTATGAGGCCATTAGTTTAATACTAAAATCAGCACCTATGTATTGAGGGGGCCGATGGTTAGGGGGGGTCTAGCCCCTGCTAGGCCCCCCTTGGCTCCGCCCCTGGGAGCACCACCGTCACGGCCTCCATGTCGGCGCAGCAGCGGGCATGTTCTAGGCGAGTGGAGGCCCAGGTTCTAGGTGAGCATGCAGGGGACGGCGAGCGAGCGCGCATGCAGTAAGCCAATGGCACGGCGGGCGAACTCACGGGCGAGACCTCATGACGGCGTGAGCGTTCTTGAAGGTGTGGAGGCAGCGACAAGTGAGCTCGTGAGGCCTCTTCGAGGACGCGATCTATGGTGAGCAGAAGGAACGACCGGCGACAGAGAGAGCTCGAGTCTGGCGACCATCGGCGGTGAGGGCCAGCGATAGGGCGGGCCGGCGGCCGGCGGCCTGAGTGGCCGGGCGAGCTTGAGGCAGGGAGCGGATGCGGTGGTGCCGTTGATATTTTTCCTCTCAATATATAGAGATAAGAAAATGGAGCTCCAAGAAAAATAACCGTGCAGGAGAAGATATGACGTGGGCGGGACCCACCCCACGTGCTGTGCGGGAGGAAACCCGGAGGATGGATCCCCCGGGAGGCCTATCATTTTCCTTACCTTGGTGACTACCATGTCCATGACCACGCTTCCGCCTCCGGTTGGTACTTCGACTGTGCCTACTCTGTCTACTCCTACGTGACTGACTACCAACGCCTTGTCCTTACTAATGGAGATGTAAGTGGCCTCAGCCGACGCTCGTAATGGAGATGTAAGTGGCCTCAGCCGACGCTCGTAAAGATGGTTCAGTTATGTAGGTTGTCAGGGAAATGGCGGTTACGGCATGACCCCCCTGCTCTCGCCCTCCCTCTCTTCTTGCGAGCGCGCCGCCAGAAGCCTGGCCCCTCCCTGGTCCTCTCCGCCGGAATAGCCGGTCGGAGTTGGACAGGGAGAGGCACCGTAGTTTGTAGGGTTAGTTGTAGTGTCTGCGTGCCGGTTGTGGGCTCTATGCTCGATGTGGAGCTCTAGATCGAGGTGGCCAGATCAAGGCTCTAGGGTTCGTCCTCCTTGCGCTCTTGCTCCTCTGGTTGGAGCAGCCCGCGACGACGACCACCACCACATCCAGCAATAAAGTAGAGGTCACTGACGGCCTCCGGATCGGTGTTGTTCCCGTGCTCTTCCATCTCCCTCTGACCGGCCGTGGGGGCGAGGGGATTGAGATGGTGGGCTTGGTGATGCATGGATCTGGAGGCGTCGAGGGTGTTGCCACTTTGGCGCTTGAGCGCGGTGCTGGGTGGTGGCCTTTCTCGCCTTCGGTCTCTTTCTGTCTCCCTCTGGCCGGCCGTGGAGGCGGGGGGAAGGAGACGGCGACCTGGCGGCGAGCGGGCGGCTCCCTCTCCTTCAAGCGCTGCCGCCACTACTCCGATGCGTTCGACGCATCCCTTATCTTCCTGGCTGGCCGTGGAGGCAAGGGGGAAGATGCAGGCTGCTCGGTGCGCTTTGGAGACTTTTGGTGGCTTGGGAGGCTTCTTGAGCTTGTGCCTCCTGAATCAGTTATAGGAACCCATCGTTTAATGGAACCATAGTAATCCCAAATTTCTAAATCATACTCCAATGATGCACAGCCTTACTGAATTTACTTGAATAGGATGATCTTACAGAGACGAGGAGCACCACAACGGAGTTTCGTGAAAGGGACATCATCTAAACGTGCCCAAGGACAACCAACCACAGCCAATCCTTTTCTTTGCACGCTAGGATGATCTTCCTTGGATACACAATGTGTTCCAACAGGGCTGAAAGAAAGAGAAGGAAAAGAATCGGTGGGAGCAGCATATGTATCTCAAAGGCCAAATTTAAAGGATAATCAAAATGAGAGAAATCAGTAAAATTAGCTCCACACAGGTTCACATGACTGCGTTCACCACATATCTTATATATTACCTGAGAACAACACCACCAAAACCATTTGTCACTCGCAACTCCTTTAAAAACCTAGAAGTATTAGATGTCAGGACTGTATATTCATATGCATATGCAGTACACGTAGTTTATTTTTCTTATTTTCTATTTTAGCACTTACCTTGGTTTTGAGAGGAGGGAACATTTGTAATTTTAGACGTCGCTAACCAAGTGGTTCCTTACCTCCAAAATCCAAATCGTGAAAGCTTACGACCAGTGCATCTTTTAGCATCATATTGTCCAAAGTCCTACAAATTATACAGAAAACACAAGAGCTTACACAGAGTTACACACTGTCAATGAGAAGCATAAGGACACCTGAAAACATTATATCTACCCACATTGCAAGCTGAATTTTCAGGCTATTAGTTTCCTCGCCGGCGCTGTCTAGATAGAATAGGAAATAGCATTTCAATAATAAGGTTTCAGTAATAGTGTAAAGCAATTTCATGAAGTTGATGAGTCCCAATACTGATTTGCTGGCGTCATACATGTTATATATACTCCCTCCAGTTCGGTTTACACGGCGCCCTTTCAATCTCATGCAATTCCACCAACCGAGCAGTTTAGGCGCAAGGGCAATAATTAGCAATTTATTAGGAGCGTTTTGCCCCGCACTCTTCGCTCCTTCCGTTTCCATTGTGCTGTGTGAAACAGTAGGTGAATAATCTGCATGTCTTGGCTCATGTGCGTGTGAACAGTTTAGCAGTTTGCATGCATGCCATACGGTGCTCAGTTTCTCTTCTCTTCCTCCCCCGTCTCTTCTTCTCCTTAGACATGTATAAAAACGTATCTAGGAGATCATCCTCAACACAGAGAAAAAATGCTCGATGGCTGAGGGAGAGGAGGGTTGGACATGGCCAACATGGTGTTCCATGCATGGGCGTTCTGATCAAGCTAGAAGCAAAGCTGCGCAGCCCGATCTTGAGGATGGTATGAATACCATGGAAGGCAGCGGCGTTGAGGAGCAGATCACGGCGGCGGCTATGGATGGAGAAGCTATTGTGACGGTGGAGAAAGAGGAAGCTGAGGTGGAGACACGTGCGGAGGTGGAGGAAAAGAAAGAGGCTCCGGTTGAGGCCGTTGGGACGGTGGAGGAAGAAGTTGAGGTAGAGTCCCGTGAGGTTCTTAAGCGTCGTCTCCAACAGATTTTTGCCGAGGTTGATCGTCGTCATGCACGCATCGACGAGTTGTTCACTCACGCTGAGCGTATCAGAATCAACACCAATGTGTTGGAGCCCACCATTCACACATCAACATGTTTTTTCTTTTTTGGAAATGAGCGTTTTATTACTTAACAGTAAGTTTACACCCGGCCTCTGCATAGCTAGGATGCACACAGCCGATCAATCACACAGTCTCGGACCAAGACAATAAAAACGGGATTACAAAATAATGTAAATGAAAACACAGTTCTCCAAACTAGCTAAGAAAGATCTATCCGCAGCGGTTGCTGCCATCCATGCCGGGAGAAGATATCTTGCGCCGTATCCTCCAGCCGCCTACAGCCCTCCGCAAACAACTCGCGGAACTCCATTCGTTGTAGTGAAGTCCATGATCGGAGGATAGCCGTAGCTCGATAGATAATCTGCAAGGAGAATATACAACATTATTAAAAATCTTGTCATTTCTACATAGCCAAAGCGACCAAATAATGGCAAGCGCTCCCACCCTAAATAAAGTCCCATATCTATCCTCAATCCCATTCATCCAGTTGCCAAATACATTGACTACCGATCTAGGAGGAGATAAACCAGAGACTATTTAGATGATTGACCATATAGCACGAGCAAATTTACAATGGAAGAATAAATGACGTATTGTCTCATTATGATGACAAAATACGCATTCAGTGCTACCATGCCAATTCCTCCTAACAAGATTATCTTTTGTGAGAATCACCCCTTTACGGAGATACCAAGCGAATATCTTCGTTTTAAGGGGGTATCCTCATTTTCCAAATTTTACTATTGTCATCGACTGGAATATTAGGTTGGATCAAAGCTCTATAAAATGAATCAACAGAAAATTTACCACTGTGTAGTAATTTCCATTTGAATTCGTCCATTCCCTCAGATAGCTGTATCCTGGATAATCTCACTAAAAGATTATTCCAAGACACCAGTCTAGGACCTAAGAGACTTCTTCTGAAAGACACATTAGTGGATTGGTTGCCATTACCTCAGCGAGAGTATCCTCTTTGTGCCTAACAATTGAGTATAGAGCGGGATATTGTTCACGAAGAGAATTTTGGCCAAGCCATTTATCTTCCCAGAACCTAATCCGTGAACCATCCTTAATATTAAAATTGCCAAACCGAAAGAAATGCTTTTTGGAAGCCATTAGCCCAGCCCAAAAGTGTGAGTCACCTGGTTTCCAAACCAGTTTAGACACCGCTTTTGAGCCAACATATTTCCTCCATAGAATGGTTTGCCATACCCCTTCTTCGGTAAGAAGTTTGTATAACCATTTACCCAGTAATGCGGTGTTTTTGACTTTTAAATCATGTATGCCTAATCCACCATATTCTTTGGGTCGGCAAACAACATTCCATTTGGCCAGTCGATATTTCTTTTTCTCACTATCCCCCTGCCAAAAGAATCTTGAGCCGAAATAGTCCATTTGACTTGTAAATCTTGATTTGTAGTGGTGAAACTTCATTGATATACTAGATGATCGGTTTGAAATCAGATTTACAAATATGCTCCACTTGAACTCGTATTTGGATAGATCATGCATAATAACTTAATTATACGCACTCATACTTAGATAAAAAATGATGGATCTTGCTTACATAATCCGTCACACTAGTTGGCCTCGGTATCAGGTACGATGGAGTCATTGTCTTCTTCCTTTGAATGTTCGGAGGGGATGCGACCGCACAAAATACAAATCACTTCTTTGTCCAAGGCCACTGTGGTTGCACAATCTTTGCACCAAGTGTTCCAAGGAAGAACGGAGTTGCCACACACGTCGCAACAACGCAGCTCTTTTGGCACCGGCAACCTGCATCCACAACAAAAGAAAATTGTATGATCAACGCGCACACCGCAGTTGGTGCACGCCATGGGTTGTACACATGCCTCACATGTTGATGTGTGAATGGTGAGATCCAACACATTGGTGTTGATTCTGATACGCTCAGCCTGAGTGAACAACTCGTCGATGCGTGCATGGCGATGATCAACCTTGGAAAAAATCTGTTGGAGACGACGCCCAAGAACCTCACGGGACTCTACCTCAACTTCTTCCTCCATCGTCCCAAAGGCCTCAACCGGAGCCTCTTTCTTTTCCTCCACCGCCACACGGGTCTCCACCTTAGCTTCCTCTTTCTCCACCGTCGCAATAGCTTCTCCATCCATAGCCGCTGCCGTGATCTGATCCTCAACGCCGCTGCCTTCCATGGTATTCATACCATCCTCAAGATCGGGCTGCGCAGCTTTGCTTCTAGCTTGATCAGAATGCCCGTGCATGAAACCCCATGTTGGCCATGTCCAACCCTCCTCTCCCTCAGCCATCGAGCCTTTTTTCTCTGTGTTGAGGATGATCTCCTAGATACGTTTATATACATGTCTAAGGAGAAGAAGAGACAAGGAGAGGAAGAGAAAGCCGAAACGGAGCCAGCGAGCCCCCCCCCCCCCCAAAAAAAGTTACTGTTCCTCCTCCTCAAGATCTAGATCTGCCGGTCCGATCCCGAGCCCCTCTGGCGGCCATGCCGTCCGGAGGCGGCGAAGGAGAGGTGCCGGCGTAGGGTAGGTAGTTTGTAGGCTGTTTTTGCGGTGTTCTTGCCGCGGTTTGGGCGTCTTGCCTGGAGTCGGAGCTTCTCTTCGTCGGCCTAGATCGGAAGCTCAACGGCGTGGATCTGCCTCCTCGAGTCTCTCCGGTGGACGGAGATAAGTGGAGTTGCGGGATCTATGCCTGGAGGCTCGCAATAAGGGCCTAGGAGCCGGTTTCCAGCGGGAGGTTTTGGTGCCCTGGGCGCCTGTCTTGGCCGGCCGTGGTGGCGGGGGAGACTGGCGTTTCTCGGTGGCGGGGGTGGTGGAGTTGCTTCCTGGCCGGCCGTGGTGGCGAGGGTGAAGCAGCCCACGATGTCGACCTTCCTCTCTCTGGCTGTGAACTGGTGCTGTACTCCCGCTGTGGATTTCCTCATCTGCAGTTTGGTGGCCATGGTGGCACTTTGCTTGCAGATGGTGGGGTTCGCGGTGGTGTTCTTCCTCATGGAGCTTCTCTCCGGTGGCTTATGGCGGCGCGGGCTATCATCCTACCGGACCAAATAGCAGTAGGGCTGCTGCTCCGTTCGCTGCTCTTCCTCCGTGCCGGTGCTCGCCTTCCTCCCTACACCAAGTGGTTTCGTCCCCGGTGGATCGAGGATGGCCGGTGGCGGAGGATCTCTCGCCGGTTCGAGCTTGGTCGAGCCCTCGGCTCTGACCTCGTTGCAGATTCCATCTCAGAGGTCGCCGGCGTTGGTGGTGGAGGCACCCAGGACTTGATTGCTTTTTTTTCTTTCTTTTCAGGGTGTTTTTTGTTAATAGGAGACCTTTTGGGTCCTCCTTGTAATTTTCTACCTGCCACCTGTTCTCTATGCAGCAATATATTTGGATGCGTTCGCATCCTGCATCGTTCAAAAAAAAAAAAGGAGAGGAAGAGAAGAGAAACTGGGCACCGTATGGCATGCATGCAAACTGCTAATCTGTTCACACGATACATGAGCCAAGACATGCAGATTATTCACCTACCGTTTCACACAGCACAATAGAAACGGAAGGAGAGAAGAGTGCGGGGCAAAACGCTCCTAATAAATTGCTAATTATTGCCCTTGCGCCTAAACTGCTCGGCTGGTGGAATTGCATGATATTGAAAGGGCGCCGTGTAAACCGACCCAGAGGGAGTACTACAATTTTACGAGCTATTAAATTCTGTAAGATGTAGACTATGATCACACCGAATACCTGACATGAGTTGCACATTTTCATGTAAACACATCTCAATCTCACACAACAATTTATCAATCATAAGCATTTTTAGAGAAAGAACTATCCAATAAAAAAAAGGAAATTCCAGGGAAATTGTACCTTCCTGCCTTGGAAGTGATGCCCCCGGACCGGCATCGCTGAAATTGAAGATAGAAGAAGGTTATTTACTCCTGTTTGCAAGAATATAAAATGCTGGTGCCACAATCGTAATAAGCAACTTCCGCTGATGTACATATCATCCTCAGCTAAAAACGACAATTCTAGAAACCTTGAGCGGAGCCAAAAAAGAAAGAAAGAAGGGAAGACTCTTTGGAGTGGAAACTAACTAGCGCTCGGAGGAAGTCGACTTACCACGAGACTTCGTCTTGCTTGGTGCGGCGTGAAGAGGAGGACGAGGAGGAGGATCCACGCCCGCGCCTGTTCGGGTTATACCCCATCCTGGAAGATTTGCCAGCAGCGAACCCCTCGTTCGGCGGCGGCGGCGTTGTTCTTTCGGGAGAGGAAAAATCAGAGTACTGCAGTGGAGCTTACTGTTACCAACGACTGGGCGGCTGCCAGTGGCTTCGCACAAGCATCTCCACTCCTTGGGCAAACTTACGTCGAAATCCGAAACTTTTTTGGTTGGACGAAACTCGTTTTCGGTCTAAAAACGCCGGCCGAGTTCCTAGTCAAATAGAACAGGCGACATATTCGAATTTTTATCGTTCCCGCTGGTGAGAGCTTGGTCAAAAGGTGTTTGATAGAATTAACGTCCACAAGTTCGGCGACAGATTATTATAGAACAGGGAGGGGCCTTCAGGTTGTACACGCCGTCCTTTGTCTTGAAGAGGCTCAGGCGAGTGTCCCGTCATTTTTCGCAGTTTTCCATCTCCTAAAACACATGGTGAAATTTGAACTCCGCCTTCATGTCCTCTCGATACAAAGCGAGTGCACGACGAAGCTGCAAAATGGAAGGCAAAGTGTGTGAAGTTTTGCTTGAGCATGTCATAACTACGGCTAGTGTTCGCGAATACCTTGTTGTCCATGTTTTCCCCGATGGTTTGTGTGTGTTCCATCTCTTCCACGCAGCTGTGCCACTTGCTGCATGCATGCTGGATGATCACCCAACGGTTGGTAATAGCCTTCTTCCCTCGCTCCATATGAATTTTGCTATACTTCAGATCGCAAATGCTATGCTCGTCGAACGCTAGCTTCACGCACCTCCAATAGTTGTCGAAATTCTGGTTGGCATCGGTGATGGGATCCATGCTCACCGTTTTCCAGGCTTCGGCGAGACAGGTGTCCTCGGGCACGGTCCACTTGATTCGCGCCTCCGAGGCCAAAGTGCCCGGCTTCTTCTTCCCCTTCTTGCCCTTCATCGGAAGCACGGCTTCACCCTCGGCGTCCTCTGCCTGCGTCGGCTCGGCCTGCGTTTCCTCGGCGTCGAGGTCGGCGAAATCCTGAGACTTGATGCCGTGTTCGGCATCGGCCCGGGACTGTTCTTCTGTGAAGAAGGAGGGGTTGGAGGCCGAGCCTTGGGCGATCATGTCCTCCATGTATGTCTCGGCCGACACCAGCATTTCGCCGAACATGTTGCGCGCGTCGACCTCGCCGTAGGTTTTTTGCGCCGAGCTTCCGCCTAAAGGTAGTGGGTTGCGGCACAACGCGGGCCTGCGTATGCCGGAGAAGTGGAGTGGGGGATGTTGATGTCGATGTTGAAGGCCGAAGGAGGGCACTGCGCCGGGCAGGGGAAGACCACGTTCGGATTGAACCCGTCGTCGAACTCGGGGGACGAGGAGTATCTCTACCGAGCAATCGTCTGGCTCTCCTGGAAGCCGACCGAAGAGATCGGCGAGAATCCGGCTGGTGAGCCGACGCTTGCCTGGCTTCCCCAGTGGGGGGATATGACACCGCCATCATCGCCGACCTCGTCGCCGCCGCCTGTTTTGCCCTCATGGTCGCCTGCTCTTCCGCCACCGCCTCTTGTTCTTGCCGGAGCTTCGCCCTCTCCTTTCTGCCCTTTCGGTCGTCCGACGCGATCTTCTTGGCGTGCTCCTTGGCCGCCCACTCGGCGCAGGACATGCCCTCCGGCTTTGTCGCCGCCGCTCTCGGCTTCCTCGCCTTCTTCTCGCCCGAAGCCTCGTCGAGGTTCGATCTAGGTTTGACGAAACACTTGGACGGCATGGCGGGAGGGAGCTCGACGAAGTGGCGGGAGTGGGGGAATGGGGAAGAAAGGCGGGAGGGGGAGAAAGAAAAAGGCGCGAACTCGGCGAAGTGGTGGGAGTTCGGCCTTCTCTCGCCGACGGAGCTGGCCCACGCCCGTTTTCACTGCGTCCGGCGTCTCCAGGGCATTTCCGGGAATCTAGGTACGTTCTGGGAAGCCCGGACCAAAGTTCGCGCGAATTCGGACGAAAACAGGTTACTGGGTGCGCGACTTGGCCGATTTTTGGCGTTCAGACCTAAATTCGGCGTCCGGATCGGCGTCCTGGGTAGGCGAGTGTTGATGCTCTTATTATGAAGTTGGGCTGGGCTAGGCTGTGCCGGGCCGGAACGACGAAATCGACCGATCGAAACCTAGAATCCGCGTGCGATGCCAACTAGGGATGTAATCGAATCGGATCGAATATTGCTATTATCATATCTTTTATCATATATTTTAGCGGATTCGGATCGGAGCGGATAATTGCGGATGTGGATTCGAATGTGGATTATATCGGATTGCGGATATGGAGCGGATTTGGATCGGAAAAGGATAATTGAACAAATACACATAGAAAAATAAAATTTTATTTACTTTATGCAAAATAAATGATAGAAAAGCGTGCAACACTAAATATCAGCAATATAAAAGTGCAAGATTGGTAATAGTATAGTATAACATGGTATAGCTAGCCGATAAATTAACTAGATTGTCTAGATATTTGTGGTTATGCTAAATATATCGAATTATCCTATTTTAGTATCTCGGATAATCCGATAATCCTTAGCCGTTGGATATCATCAATACCATATCTGCTACCATATCCATCGAATATCTACTCGACAAATATTCGTATCCACATCCATATTCGTCGGATATCTAAAAAGGCATACCATATTCTTAAAAATGGACACGGATGCGGATTCGGAACGAAAATTATCCATACCATTTACATCCCTAATGCCAACCCCTACCCCGGGAGAGAACCAGCGAGAGATTGTGGCGGCGGCAAGGATGAGGAAGAGGTGGACAAGCTTATACACATGCTAATCGAGAATGGCGTGCGGCAGCGGCAACCCTCCATGTTCATCATCGTCGGTGACAAGTCATGCGACTAGATCTTCAACCTCAACTACATGATCACCAAGTCTCGCATGAAGTCGAACCCCTCCGTCTTGTGGTGCTACCGCAACAAGCTTGAGATCATGAAGCATAGGAAGAAGCGTGCCAAGCAGCTCAAGACGCTCATGGACCCCGAGAAGGCAGACCCCTTCTCCTTCCTGGAGACCTCATGGACCACCTATTGCCAGTACACAGACTCGGAGAGGGTTCGCGCAGCAACACATTCGGCATGTGCATACTGCAGGTATCTCTCTACTAAGTCGTAGTTTCATTGTTTTATGTGATGTTACCACTTGCCACACCAAAATTTTCATAATTAATTTGATAGCGTCTATTTTAGCATAAAAAAATGACTGTCGAGCAAAAAAATAGTTCACAAGTATTTTGATACATTTTCTTTTAGCAAACTATGTGTTCGGAGTAGGGTAAGCTAACAAAGAGCATACTTTGGCGGACATGGCGTTTTGGCACCATAACATGGCGTCCAAATATATGAAAATTATAATAGGAAGGTATACATTATTTTTTTAGCACATCACAAATAAAAATGTATACCCAGGTCTTGTTGAAAAGACTTTGGACTTTATATATAGCAGCGTGCAGGAATCTACAGCTCCGCATATGTCTTCTCAACTCTAACATCCAAAATAGGTAAAACTTGGTACGTACTTTATTAAAAACTCTAGTAAATAAAATAAAAATACAACTTTCTTGCTACATCAAGGACTAAAAAAACCAAAACAAAACCAATCGGGTATCAAGGACTAAAAAACCAAAACAAAACCAACCAGGTTGACTCCCGTAAAACGTTTGCTTTACAGCCATATAGTTAGGTTTCATACCTTATTTTTAAGAGGGGTATGAATCATGTGGGCACTCCACCTCTTTCTTTATTAGGAAGTGTTTCATTACAAAATATCAAGGTCCCATGGTGTGCCCAAACCAATAAAATTGATAATTGAGTAAAACATGATAGAGAGCAACATAAAGTATAGAAAGAGTAACAACAAAGTCAAACTTTTTCTATGCATTTTCAATTTTTCATATGACTAGATCACAAAAACTATAAGTGGGACAATACATATAATCAGAAAGTAATTGTATTTTCAAATCAATAAAAATATAAGGAATGCACTGACCTCCTCTTTCATAGTAGTTGCAAACATTCGAAAAAATTCAACATTGTAAGCACTAGAAGATTACAAGTTTGCAAAGTTTGTTATATAATGAGGATCGTTATAATTATCACTGTATTCATTAGCATTCTTTTCTCTCTCAAAATAGTTGCTACTACTATTTTCAGTTTTAATATCATGGCTGCAATAAGAATTTTAAACCAATGGTAAATGCAAATCACATATATAGTTCCTAGCAAGTGCATATTTCTCCTCCACGGTTAAGATAGGAGAGTTAAAAAATATAGTATGACTCATAAGTGAGAGTATCATCACGAACAATAACTATATCGTTTTATTTGTATCCTCCCATGAAGCAGTAACAATTGTTGTACATGGATGATTATCAAAAAACATAGGGCCGTCATCTAAAGCATTATCATAAAGAATATATAAACATCACTCCTTATTACCATCTATAATTTTACTAGTTGTATTACTAAAAAGCATATGTAAACGAGAGTGTGGCGTTTTGGAAGATGAGCTCCATGGATCTCCATTTAAAAGAACAAAAAATGGCACTTTAAAGTTTAAAAAACTATGAAAAATGTCTTAGATATAACAATGATGTACTTTATCAACGTGCAAAATTTCTGCTTGAAATATCCTTATATTCGGCTTACAAAAAAAAGACAAAATATGACATCCAAAAAAGTGAACAATGCAAAAATTCGAATCTCCCAAATCTTGTGTAGACCCAAGTGTAAGGTATTTCGAGCTGTATTTTTGACGTTGATATAGTATGCCATTATTTACATCTAATATTTTGTTCAGAATTTTTGGAACTTCAAAATAATGTTTCTAAATTTTCTAAAAACGAGTACCATGGAGCTTATCGTCCATCACGGCTATTCGATGTAAAGGAGCATTATTAGATTCATATTAATTGCATGGATTATCGTATATGACAATTGGATCTTAGATTTCATCTTCACTCTCTATTTCCTCTTCATGGGGATGCATGGGCATCCCTGAACTTATGTTTTCATCATATTTCTCCTGCAAAATATTAGTACTCCCTCCGACCCATATTAGTTGACTTGGATTTGTAAAAAAATAGATGAACTTATATACTAAATAGTGTCTAGATTCATCCAAATCTAGATAAATTTGAGTCAACTAATATGGATTGGAGGGAGTAGAATCTTTGGCGGCAATGACTTTCATGAAAAAGTCAACAACATAGACATTCTTTTTTTAAGATTTCAATGCAATATTTAACAATACGAGAACTTGCACATTTAAGTTTACGAGCCCCATCACAACTTACATATTTTCCACTAATAAGAGAGTCTACCTCAAAATCTCCAAAGAAAGTTACAAATTGCTCTCGTAGCTTTATGCCAATGTGCATAAACTTTTTCTTTTGATAATATGCAATTATAGAGTTATTATTGCACTTGCATTGATAAGAAAGATGTTTATAACATAATTCATTGCAGCATGATATATCATGTAATTCATATAAATTTTTGAAAATTTCACTAAAACATCTTATCAAACTTTCCATATAACATCCCTATTTAGTGGAATGTACTCTGTAAATAACTGGAGAGCTTGCACATGATCATGTGCAATAGAGGTTCTAGAAAGACCCTCCATAGCTTAGGATACATATTACAAGCTACACTAATTTATATATGTTTATTATATAAGAAAAGTAAAGACAAGTGCAAAAATGAAAGAAAATATGCAAAAGTAAAGAGACTTATGCAGGCAAACAAAACAAAACAAAGACAAAAACAAGACAAGCTAAAATTCTTTGGAGATATAAAGGAAAATAAAAACTTGCAAAGGCGCACTTCCCCAAGCTTGGTTGGTCGCACGCGCTAGAAAATACTCTCATGTTGATACTGGAAGAAGATGAAGAGCTATCCAAGATTTGATGAAGGCACTCTTGTGAAGGCTCTATATCTCCCCAACAATTGCGCTAGAAAATACTCTTGATGGCACTAGATTCACTAGGATACCAATTTGTTGGAACTCCAAGCGTAAAGTTATGTAGAAATGGTGTTTTTCCCATATGGGTGGTAACTCTCGGCAAAATAATAGATATGCACTTTTCTTTTCTATTTTAGCAACCTGCAAAACAAGAAAGTGCCTTATGTCCCCAACTTCACCAAGTGATTGTCAAGCACAAGGTTTAGAATTAGAATTGAAAAATATAAATAATATGACTAAAATAAATATGTGATAACCCCCAAGAGTAGGAGATCACTATAGTACCTCTCAATGTGGAAATAGGGTATCGATCCACTAGAGCAAGAAGAAAAAGCTATCTATTCTCTACAACTAAAGTGTCACAAGTTTTAGTTGATTATGCACTAATCGAGTTTAAGGAACAAGGTGGTTGATTTAAGGCTTGGAAGTGTAATGTAACAAAGAAAGAATGTAAAAGTGTCCCAATCCTCTTCAATGCAAGAGGACAAGACAAATGTTTTCACTTACAGGAATAATGGACATGGGTTCACTCAATCCTTTATCTCCATCTATGGTGATGATCATGTTATAGATAATAAAAGTACACACAATTGTCATGTTTTAATGGAAACTTTATGGTGGCTACATGTCTTAAAACACATAGTTGAAAGAAGTACTCCTTTGTGCTGCTAGGTCACCCTTATAATAAGGCTAGCATTTGGTTATTGTCACACCACACATCATACTTCCCCATTTTTACCCCTAGATAAAGGATGTTTGGTTGCGTGGTGTTACTCAATACATATACCGCTGTCACTCGGCCACCCATTACCTACATACATCATACTTCTTAATGGAAAACATTCCAAACACTAGTGCAATGATTCATATGTTGTGTGCATTACCACATCTCTATCATCTACCTCCACTTGGTGGTGTTAATCACCTCATGACATGGATAAACAAGGCATTTTGTATAGATCAAACCATTACATGCATCATAGAATATTTCCAAAGTATGAAAAACCATAAAATATCCAACACAACGGTAAATGCATAACAACCATTATCTCATACCACAATATCCTGTAGGGTTTCGTAGCATGGAAAACAAAAAAATTCTACCGCATACAAACAAACAAGCCAAGATCTATCTACTAGATTGTAGCAACGAGTCAATGGAATAACTCACCCTCGAAGATTCCAAAGTGTTTAACGAGAGCGGATTCTCGTGGGTGATGTAGTCGTACTCTTTCCGATCTCAATATCACGTAGACGATCCTTCCGGCGCTGCGTTCCGGCAGCGCTCCCGCAGTCGGTCACACGTTCGGTACTCGCCTTCCTATCCCTTGTTCCAGCAGGCAGCGGAGGTTGTAGCACTCTCCTCGCGATTCTGGCAGCACAACGGCGTGGTACCGGAAGTAGAGGGGAGATCTCGCAGGGCTTTGCCTTAAGCCGGAGCGAGTATGGTGGAGTATGAGAGAGCTCCTCGGTGATCTAGGTTTTAGACACACCAAGGAGGAGGTGCTAGAGCCGGCGGCTAGGGTTTGGGACACCCCAAGTCGGCGGCTAGGGCAAAACCCTAGGGGGCGGTGGCGGCTATGGAGGGCAGCAGCTGCTAGGGTTTGAGGTGAGGGACTTGTGTGTCCTAGGAGGGGGCCCTGCCCCTCCTTATATAGGTGGAAGGGGCCGGTGGCCAAGGGGAGGGAGTGGAGTCCCTCCCCAACTCGGCTTGGGTGGTGCGCCGACTTGGGGAGGAGGGACTCCCTCCCCAACTCGGTTTCCCCTTCTCCCTCTTTTCCACTTTCCAAATTTAGCCGTTTGACTTTTCAATTTAGCTATTTGACTTTTCAAACTAGGATTTGAATTAATCCTTTATTTGGAACAGCGATGACACTTAGTACATGATGCAATCATACCAACTTGATACAACACACTCATGTACCCTTCCCCTCCGGAGTGCCGGACATTCCGGAACATTCTAGATCATTCCCGATGAAAACACCGGAACCATTCCCCAACTCCGAAACGGAACTTTCCTTATATGAATCTTATTCTCCGGACCATTCCGGATCTCCTCGTGATATCCCGGATCCCATTCGGGACTCCGAACAACATTCGGTCTCTTTCTCATCATTCAATAACTACTCAAACAACGTCGAATCCTTAAGTGTGTCTCCCTACGGTTCGTGAATTATGCGGACATGATCGAGACACTTCTCCGAACAATAACCAATAGAGGAATCTGGAAATTCATATGGCTCCCACATATTTCTACGATTACTTCACGATCGAATGAACCACTTACATATGATATCAATTTCCCTTTGTCTCATGATATGTTACTTATCCGAGGTTATGATCGTCGGTATCTCTGCATACCTAGTTCAACCTCGTTAACGATAAGTACTCTTTTCTCGTTCCCGTGATATGTGATCCCTTGTGAGCCAGTCACATGCTTGCAAGCTAATTGGATGACATTTCACCGAGAGGGCCCAGAGTATATCTATCCGTCATATGGATGGACAAATCCCACTCTTAATCCATGTGTTTCAACCAATACTTTACGAACACTCAATGCCACCTTTATAGCCACCCAGTTACGGTGTGGTGTTTGATGTCATCAAAGCATCCATCCGGTAAAGGTGATATGCATGATCTCATGGTCGAAGGAATCTGTGTGTTTGGTGCAGGTCATGTTTTGCCCTCGGGAGAGGTTTAGTCAACGGATCCGCCACATTCAGATCTGTGTGTACTTTGCAAATCTTTATATCCCCATCTTGGATATGTTCTCGAATAGCGTGAAAACGTAGCTTGATATGCGTCAGCTTCTTGTGTGACCTTGGTTCTTGCGCATTGGCTATGGCGCCCATGTTATCACAGTAGATAGACATTGGGTCCAGCGCACTAGGAACCACACCCAGCTATGTAATGAACTCTTTCATCCATATCGCTTCTTGTGAAGCCTCCGAAGCAGCCATGTATTCCGATTCAGTTGAAGATCTCGCCACAACGCTTTGCTTTGCACTCCTCCAGCTAACTGCTGCACCATTCAAAATAAATACGTATCCAGATTGTGATTTAGAATCATCCGGATCGGTGTTCCAACTAGCATCGGTGTAACCATTAACAACGAGCTGTTCATCACCTCCATAAGAAAGAACCATATCCTTAGTTCTTCTCAAGTACTTAAGGATGTTTTTGACCGCTGTCCAATGATCCACTCCTGGATCACTTTGATATCTGCTAGTTAAACTAACAGCATATGCAATGTCGGGTCTAGTACATAGCATGGCATACATTAGAGATCCTATGGCTGAGGCATAGGGAGTCTTACTCATCCTTTCTCTATCTTCTGCCGATGTCGGACTTTGAGTTTTACTCAAGGTCGTATTGGGCAACATGGGCAAGAACCCTTTCTTGCTATCTTCCATTCCAAACCTCTTTAGAACTTTGTCCAAATATGTATTCTGTGACAATGATATTTGGCGTTTCGATCTATCTCTATAAATCTTTATGCCTAATATGTAAGCTGCTTCGCCAAGATCCTTCATTGAAAAACTATTATTCAAATATTCCTTGACACTATTAAGAAGGTCTACATCATTCCCAATCAACAATATGTCATCCACATATAGTATTAAGAATGCTACAGAGCTCCCACTCACTTTCTTGTAAATACAAGCTTCTCCATAAGTTTGTATAAAACCAAAACTTTTGATCACCTTATCAAAACGTTGATTCCAACTTCGGGATGCTTGCTTCAATCCATAGATGGACCGTTGAAGTTTGCATACCTTGTTAGCATCTTTAGGATCGACAAAACCTTTGGGTTGCATCATATACAACTCTTCATCAATGTCTCCATTGAGGAATGTTGTTTTGACATCCATCTGCCATATCTCATAATCGTAATATGCAGCGATTGCTAACATAATCCTCACAGACTTTAGCTTCGCTACTGGTGAGAAAGTCTCATCATAGTCAACTCCTTGAATTTGTCGAAACCCTTTTGCGACAAGTCGAGATTTATAGACAGTAACATTACCATCAGCATCTATTTTCTTCTTGAAGATCCATTTGTTCTCGACAGCCTTCCGGCCATCCGGTAAGTCCACCAAAGTCCATACTTGGTTTTCGTACATGGATCCAATCTCGGATTTCATGGCTTCTTGCCATTTATTGGAATCTGGGCTCATCATTGCTTCCTCATATGTCTCGGGGTCATCGGTGTTGTCCACCAACATGACACTCATAACGGGATCATACCAATCTGGAGTGGTACGAGTTCTCGTTGACCTGCGAGGCTCTGTAGCAACTTCAACCGAAGTTTCATGATCATCATCATTAGCTTCCTCTCTTATTGGTGCAGGCACCACAGGAACTTCTTCCGGTGCTGCGCTACTCGCAATTTCGAGAGAAGGTTCGACAACCTCGTCGAGTTCTACTTTCCTTCTAGTCACTTCTTTCGAGAGAAATTCCTTCTCTAGAAAGGATCCATTCTTGGCAACGAAGATTTTGCCCTCGGATCTATGATAGAAGGTATAACCAATAGTTTCCTTCGGGTATCCTATGAAGACGCATTTTTCCGCTTTGGGTTCAAGCTTGTCCGGCTGTAACTTCTTTACATAGGCTTCGCATCCCCAAACTTTAAGGAACGACAATCTAGGTTTCTTCCCAAACCATAATTCATACGGTGTCGTTTCAACGGATTTAGACGGTGCCCTATTTAAAGTGAATGCGGCTGTTTCTAATGCATAACCCCAAAATGATAGCGGTAAATCTGTAAGTGACATCATAGAACGAACCATATCTAAGAGAGTTTGATTACGATGTTCAGACACACCATTACGCTGTGGTGTTCCCGACGGTGTCAACTGTGAAAGTATTCCGCATTTCTTCAAATGCTCGCCAAACTCGTAACTCAGATATTCACCTCCACGATCAGAACGTAGAAATTTAATCTTCTTGTTACGTTGATTCTCTACCTCACTTTGAAATTCCTTAAACTTCTCGAAAGTTTCGGACTTATGTTTCATGAAATAGATATACCCATATCTACTCAAGTCATCCGTGAAGGTAAGAACATAACGATAACCACCGCGCGATGCTACACTCATTGGACCACACACATCGGTATGTATGATTTCCAATAAGTCCGTAGCTCGCTCCATCATACCAGAAAATGGAGTCTTAGTCATTTTACCCATCAGACATGCTTCGCATCTATCAAGTGATTCGAAATCAAGTGATTCAAGAAGTCCATCGGAATGGAGTTTCTTCATATGCTTCACTCCAATATGACCAAGATGACAGTGCCACATATAGGTCGAGTTATCGCTCGATTTCAAACGTTTAGCCTCAATGTTATTAATATGTGTATTTCCACTATCGAGATTCAATAAGAATAGACCATCTATCAAAGGTGCATGAGCATAAAACATATTACTCATATAAATCAAACAACCATTATTCTCGGATTTAAACAAGTAACCGTCTCGCAATAAACAAGATCCCGATATAATGTTCATGCTTAACGCAGGCACCAAATAACAATTATTTAAGTATAAAACTAATCCCGATGGTAGATGAAGGGGTAGCGTGCCGACCGCGATTACATCAACCTTTGATCCGTTTCCAACGCGCATCGTCACCTCGTTCTTCGCTAGCTTCCGTTTATTCTGCAGCACCTGTTTCGAGTTACAAATATGAGCAACCGAACCAGTATCAAATACCCAGGCACTACTACGAGTACTAGTGAGATACACATCAATAACATGTATATCAGATATACCTTTCTTCTTGATGTTGCCGTTCTTCAAATCCACCAAGTACTTTGGGCAATTCCGCTTCCAGTGACCTTCTCCCTTGCAGTAAAAGCACTCAGTATCAGGCTTAGGTCCAGCCTTGGTCTTCTTCGTCGGCGTGGTAACTTTCTTACCACCCTTCTTGAAGTGTCCCTTCTGCTTAGACTTGCCTTTCTTGAATTTGGTGGTCTTATTGACCAACAACACTTGGTGCTCTTTCTTGATCTCCACTTCTGCAGATTTCAACATGGCAAAGAGTTCTGACAACGTCTTGTTCATGTTCTGCATGTTGTAGTTCATCACAAAGTTCTTGTAACTTGGTGGTAGTGATTGGAGGACACGATAAATCCCCAAAGTATTGGGAATCACAATACCCAAGCTTTGAAGTTTGTTTGCGTGCCCAGACATCTTAAGCACATGCTCGCTGACGGAGCTACCCTCTTCCATCTTGCAGTTAAAGAACTTTTCAGAAGCCTCATAGCTTTCAATTGCCGCATGAGTCTCAAAGATCAATTTGAGATCCTCGACAATATCATATGGGTCTGAATTCTCAAACCTTTTCTGAAGCTCCGATTCTAAACCATACAATATAGCACACTGAACTGTGGAGTACTGAGTCTTCCGAGTGAGGTAAACATTCTTTACTTCATCGGGAGCATCAGCTGCAGGTGGGTCACCCAGCGGTGCATCCAGCACATAGGTCAAATTACCAGCTGTGAGGACAATCCTCAAATTGCGGAACCAATCCGCGAAGTTGCTTCCATTGTTTTTCAACTTTTCTTTCTCTAGGAACGCATTAAAATTGATGGTAGGGGCTGCCATTGATCTACAACATATTTGCAATAGTTTAGACTAAGTTTATGACAAATTGAGTTCAAATTAATATTAAAATTAATCTAGGTGAACTCCCACTCAAAACAATATCCCTCACATTGTTTTAGTGATCACACGAACCAGATCCACCACATCAACACCGATCATCACGAGAGTTGATATAGTTTCAATGGCGAACAATCGACATGTTCATCATATCTACTATATGACTCATGCTTTACCTTTCGGTGATCCGTGTTCCGAGACCATGTCTGTACATGCTAGGCTCGTCAAGATCAAACCTTAGTTTCCGCATGAGCAAATCTGGCTTGCTCATGTTGTATACACTTGCAGAATCTAACACACCCGATCATCACGTGGTGCTTCGAAACAACAAGCTTTAGCAACGGTGCTAACTAAGGGTGAACACTTTATGATTTGAAATTCATGTGCATGAGGGATCATCTTATAATGCTACCGTCCTCTACTAAGCAATACAAGATGCATAAAGGATTAACATCACATGCAATTCATAATATGTGATATGATATGGCCTTTCTTCTTTGTGCTTCCGATCTCCATCTTCTAGCACGAACATGATCTCCATCATCACCGGCATTGCATCAAGGTCAATGATGCTTCTCCATGGTTGTCGTCCACCAGCTTCAACTATTACAACTACTTTGAATAGACACGCGGGTCTTAACATAAATTAAAGACAACCATATGGCTCCTGCCGGTTGCCAACTTACAATAAGGAACATTGCATACATCAAATATAATCACAATCATGGCCATATCACATCACAGCACACCCCTGCAAAACAAAGTTAGTCGCCTCTACTTTCTTTGCATGTTTTACGTGGTTTGGGGCTTCCAATAAGTGTCATTCTAACTTACGAACAAGAACCACAACATTGATACTAGTATTGTTAATTACCCGTTGTAAATTGGATCTCCACTATGCTAGGAGAAACAGGCACCCGCAAAGCCACTTATGCAATACAAGTTGCATGTCAAGCGTGGAGCAAGTCTCATGAACGATGTCATGTAAGGTTAGCCCGGGCCGCTTCATCCCAACATCCCGCAAGATGCAAAGTACACAAGAAGCAATCGACAATAAAAGCATCAACGCCCACAATGACCATTGTGTTCTACTCGTGCAACAGATCTACATATAGACACGGCTCTGATACCACTGTAGGGTTTCGTAGCATGGAAAACAAAAAAATTCTACCGCATACAAACAAACAAGCCAAGATCTATCTACTAGATTGTAGCAACGAGTCGATGGAATAACTCACCCTCGAAGATTCCAAAGTGTTTAACGAGAGCGGATTCTCGTGGGTGATGTAGTCGTACTCTTTCCGATCTCAAGATCGCATAGACGATCCTTCCGGCGCTGTGTTCCGGCAGCGCTCCCGCAGTTGGTCACACGTTCGGTACTTGACGAAGACCTTCCTCTCCCTTGTTCCAGCAGGCAGCGGAGGTTGTAGCACTCTCCTCGAGATTCCGGCAGCACAACGGCGTGGTACCGGAAGTAGAGGGGAGATCTCGTAGGGCTTCGCCTTAAGCCGGAGCGAGTATGGTGGAGTATGAGAGAGCTCCTCGGTGATCTAGGTTTTAGACACACCAAGGAGGAGGTGCTAGAGCCGGCGGCTAGGGTTTGGGACACCCCAAGTCGGCGGCTAGGGCAAAACCCTAGGGGGGCGGCGGCGGCTATGGAGGGCAGCAGCTGCTAGGGTTTGAGGTGAGGGACTTGTGTGTCCTAGGAGGGGGCCCTGCCCCTCCTTATATAGGTGGAGGGGGCCGGCGGCCAAGGGGAGGGAGTGGAGTCCCTCCCCAACTCGGCTTGGGTGGTGCGCCGACTTGGGGAGGAGGGACTCTCTCCCCAACTCGGTTTCCCCTTCTCCCTCTTTTCCACTTTCCAAATTTAGCCGTTTGACTTTTCAATTTAGCTATTTGACTTTTCAAACTAGGATTTGAATTAATCCTTTATTTGGAACAGCGATGACACTTAGTACATGATGCAATCATACCAACTTGATACAACACACTCATGTACCCTTCCCCTCCGGAGTGCCGGACATTCCGGAACATTCTAGATCATTCCCGATGAAAACACCGGAACCATTACCCAACTCCGAAACGGGACTTTCCTTATATGAATCTTATTCTCCGGACCATTTCGGATCTCCTCGTGATATCCCAGATCCCATCCGGGACTCCGAACAACATTCGGTCTCTTTCTCATCATTCCATAACTACTCAAACAACGTCGAATCCTTAAGTGTGTCTCCCTACGGTTCGTGAATTATGCGGACATGATCGAGACACTTCTCCGAACAATAACCAATAGAGGAATCTGGAAATTCATATGGCTCCCACATATTTATACGATTACTTCACGATCGAATGAACCACTTACATATGATATCAATTTCCCTTTGTCTCAAGATATGTTACTTATCCGAGGTTATGATCGTCGGCATCTCTGCATACCTAGTTCAACCTCGTTAACGATAAGTACTCTTTTCTCGTTCCCGTGATATGTGATCCCTTGTGATCCAGTCACATGCTTGCAAGCTAATTGGATGACATTTCACCGAGAGGGCCCAGAGTATATCTATCCGTCATATGGATGGACAAATCCCACTCTTGATCCATGTGTTTCAACCAATACTTTCCGAACACTCAATGCCACCTTTATAGCCACCCAGTTATAGTGTGGTGTTTGATGTCATCAAAGCATCCATCCGGTAAAGGTGATATGCATGATCTCATGGTCGAAGGAATTAGATTACTATGTATCAGAAAGCATATAGCAATTGAACTATTAAAATGACTTGATCTTTATGCTACGCTTATCTATAGGAGTATGTCCATCATATAATTCTCCTAACGATATGATCTTGTTGTTAATAACATCTCAATGTTCATGATAGGGAAACCACAATCATCTATTAACCAACAAGCTAGTATTATATAGAGGCTTTACTAGGGACTTCAAATTAAGTTTACAAATCACACAAGTATTAATGTTTCCTTGTTAATACTATTATAGCATGAATATAAACATTTATCATAAACACAAAGATATAATAATAACTACATTTATTATTGCCTCTAGGGCATATCTCCAACATATCCACCATAGGAATTACATTGATATATCCATACTCATGCAAGGCACATCATATTGACTTCAACAATGATCATACATAGAGAGATTAGATCAAGTTACCACCACAAACCCATAGTCTAGGGGATGGAATACTCCCCTCTCATCATGTGGAGTGATGAGGAGACGTTGGTGAAGGAGGAGAGGCGGCCAGAGGCGATTCTGGCATCGGTTCCCCCTCCAATCTTCCTCCGGGCGGTGGTCTATGACATCTCTATTACTTGGTTTTTGATCTTTGCCTCCGTCCGTCTTGAGAAAGGCCGCCAAGGCATATATATATGGATGATTTTTGGTTAAAACAAAGCGAAACGCGGTGGAATCAACGACATCGGAGTTTCGACAGCTAAGATAGCCCTAGTGGCGCGCCCTAAAATAAATGGGTTGGAATTTTCAGCTTGTTGGGTCCCTCGGGCCATACTTTAGCCCGTTGGATTATCTAACAACTTTCGTTGACCTAGCTTCGTTTTGAATTTCGTGGCTCCTGGAATGTCAAAAACACTAGAAGGTTTTTCTGCCAAACAGAGTTAAAACCAAAAGAGAGGGGATTGTTTAGATAATCCTAAAAATCATTAGGAACATTGGTAATATGATGAAAATATGTGGAAATTCATATCACAAACTTCAAAGTTCATGTATGCATTTTACATGCATCAATATGAAACAAGTAAATTAAACTAAACTAACTAAATTATATGTGAATTATAAACGAGACACAATACAAAAGTAGAGTGCAATGGTGTTAGTAGTGGTGTAGACTATATGAGATAATTAAATGCAAATATGGAAGATTTTTTACATTAAATGAGTATGGAAAATAAAAAGGTGTGTTAAATGCAAGTAAAAAAGTTTCTTATGATTAAAAACAGACCAGGGTTCATAGTTTCACTAGTCTACTCTCTCATAAACATGATGGACTTAAAATAGATCCAAATAATGCATAATATTTGTATAACTTCAGAATGTGTTCCATAAATATTCATATAGGCATCATATCCTATGATTGAGATGATACAACACATCCCACTAATACTCCTCTAATAAGATAAAACTCCGCAAATTAGATATAAGATAGACATAGTATTGCCTTTGCTTCTATGACATGATGTTGAATATCAAATATACTACCTCAAAAGATATGATATCAAATTTGTTGGTCACAAAAAAATTGTAGAACATGCATTCTAGTGAGGTAATAACTAAAGGTAAAAACCATAGTAGGACCCAAACTACACAGTTCAGTTCCATTCTACCATGTTATTCTCCCCTTCTCGTGCCCTATTATACGGGCATATCCACCGGGTAAAACTAACCCGTCTGAGCGCGTACGCGCGGGACATGCGTGGCTCCTCAGCAGCCCGACCCATCCGGACAAACGTGTTTGGCTCGACCCATCGGTACACCAAATCTGGGCAACGGTTGCGTCGTCCCGGACAGCGCGCTTGTCCGAGCGCATCCTCCCACTAGTTTGCCCGGGCTCTGTCGCTAGTGGCACAACAGACACTCTCCTCCCCCAAACCCTCGCCCTCCATATCCCGCGACCAGAGCAGGCGCAACCTTTGCCGCCACCGCCCAGTGTCACCGACGGCCCCGTGATATCGAGCAGCACCGCAGGCCACACGCTTTACCGGAGTTGTATGGACATGTCATAGTAAATCCCGCTGCCCCTGCCTCCTCCTGTGGACTGGAAGCGCGACACCCTCTACATGGCACACAACCTGCTCGATCGTTAGACTGAGGTATGTTCGCTGGTCCTTTCTAGGTTCTCCGGCCCGCTACGAGAGTTGGCATCGCCATTGATGGCCGTATACTTTACATATGGGTATCAGTCAAAGGGCAATGGAGTTCTTCTACAAGAATTTCATGGAGTCATCATCCAAGGAGGAGTCCGACGGTGAGATCGAGATTGTGCTGGTAACTATAGGGATGGTGCACAATCACTACCTCCTGCCATCGTGCAAAGGTGGATCGGCCAAGCGGCGTAAATCCAAACATGAGCGCGACCGAGAAGAAGGCCACATACGCCTTTACAAGGACTACTTCCACCCAACGGATCCAGCCTTTAAAGAGAAGGCATTCTGTCGCCGCTATCGGATGTCTAGGAACTTGTTCTTGGACATTCTCAATGGGGTGAGGGAGTACGATGATTACTTCGAGGGCAAGTATGATTGTACCAGTAAAATTGGCTTCTCCTCTTACTAGAAATGTTCTTCTGCCATTCGGCAACTTGCATATGGAGTGCCCGGTGATCTCCTCGACGACTACATGTGCATGAGCGAGTCCACATGCCATGAGGCTATGTATCGGTTTTGCAGCACGGTTATTGTTGTGTTTGGCAAAGTTTACCTGAGAGAGCCAAACACCAAAGACACTGCCCGCCCTTTGTCCATCAATGAGAGAAAAGGGTTTCCTGGGATTCTTGGAAGCATCGACTACATGCATTGGCAGTGGAAGAACTGTCCCTTTGGTTGGAAAGGGAAGTTCAAAGGGGTGCACCATCATACTAGAGGCTGTTGCATCATATGATATCTTGATTTGGCACTCCTTTTTTGGCATGGCTGGATCAAACAATGACATCAATGTGCTGTAGCAGTCTCCGGTGTTTGCTAGGCTGGCAGAAGGCAATGCCTGACAGGTCTCCTATCAGATCAATGGCAATCCATATGATTTGGGTTTCTATCTAGATAACGGTATATATCCCTCCTGGGACACCTTTGTGAAGACAATCCGCAACCCTGTAGATGAGAAGTGCAAGAGGTTTGCAAAAGAGCAAGAGGTCGCTAGGAAGGATGTGGAGCGAGCATTTGGTGTTCTTCAGTCAAGGTGGGCTATTGTTCGATACCCTGCTAGAACCTGGTGACATGGTTATACCCCACGGGTACACAATGTTAGCATACCTGGTCCATCCCAAGGTAAGGCCCACGACAAGATACGCAACATGTGGAGATTTTGGGTGGCCCAAGCTGATGACGCCTTCGGATCCTTCGAGTTAGAGTAGATATAATTTAAAAGGGGTAAACCCTAATATTTAATCGACTCGACCTGCGCCCGGGACCTGCCTATCTATATAAAGACTAGGAGGCCACGGGGAGGAGGACCAATACTCACCTCATACGCACCTCACGCCAGATTGCATCTGCGCACCCCTGTAACCTTAGGTTCTGCCGTAATCAAGAGCAGACAAGTAGGAGTAGGGTTTTCCCTCTAGGGGCCTGAACCTGGGTAAACCTCGTGTCCCCGTGTTGCTTGTCTGTTAACCGCTCCGCCATCTCCAGCATCCCCATCTTCTCCAAAACTCAAGTTCATAACAATGGGCATTGACGAGATCTAATCCACGGGCGTTACCTATGCGTCGTGGTCATCCAGAGCGAAGTTGAACCGCTGCCATGTTCGAGTACGCCTAACCCACCTCTCACCCCGCAAGGTGAGAACGGAGGAAACGGGGGAGCTCCATCGCTCAGGCCCAACGAAGGCGACGCCAACGCCTACTAGAAGATCAACCTCAGCAAGGAAGGATGGAGCCAAGCACACGAGGCCATGGCAGGCAACGTCATGCTACCTGTGAATGCTTCATGGGACCTACTGATGGCCTACCACCTCATCCTCATCAGCGAGCATAACCGGTAGGTGAAACTGCAGGAGGAGCTCGACAAACACAAGCAAGAGGCTTCGGAGTCTAGCGCGCGGCAAGCTGCGCTCTCCTCGCTGGCGGCTCCAGCTCACACGGCAACAACGCCAACAAGCATCGCTCCCGCGTGGAGCACATGGACCCCGCCGCACGACGCGAGGCCACCAGGGCCCTCAACACATCCTTCATGACGATGGACGTGAACGACAACGTCATGACGAAGACACCGCAAGCCAAGATCATGGCGGCCACTACATACCTCACATCCCACACACCTCTGGTGGGTGACCCTAAAAGCGCCATGCACAAGTTCGTGCTAGCTGGTCTCGGACTCGTTAGAGCTACGCCCCATGACGAGGCTCCTGCGGAGCCGAAGAAGAAAGCTGCGGTCAAGTTCACCCGCAGCCCTACATCCTCACCCGACGAGGACGAGCACGACCTACCTCGATGTCGCAAAATCCCACGACACCGCAGCAACGACTAAGACGCTCGAAACAATCTCACCCAGCACAAGATCGACAAGGCACGCGCTAAACGCGCGTGCTCAATCGAATCCGACGAGGATGACGATGGAGAGCTGTGCGGAGCCAGATGCTTCAGCAGATCCGTTCGACGAACGCGGATGACGAAAAATTTCAAGCTCCCTTCGAACACTCCGAAGTTCGACGGCACGCAGGACCCGAAGGCCTGGCTCAGCGACCACCTCTCATCCGTCAAGCTGCACGGCGGTAACAGGAACACCACGCTATAATGCCTTCAGCTGCAGCTGACAGGTGCAACTCGGATATGGCTCAGCAGCCTGTCCTCTGGCTCCATCCGAAGCTGGGAGGAGCTGGCATAAAACTTCATCCGCAACTTCAAAGGCACCAGCAAGAGGCCAGCCTCGATCGAGGAACTGCGCACCTGCACCCAACGTATCGGCGAATCCATTCGCTCATACATCCTATGCTAGTACAACATCAAGAACTCTGACGCGCACATCTCCGAGGAAAGGACAATCGACGCCTTCAAGGATGGTGTCAAGCGCCCGGACTTCAAGGAAGAACTTGGGCGCGTCAAGCCCAAGACACTCGACCACCTCATGGACATCACCAACCGATGGGAAGATGGCTAGGATGCCCTCCATCGGATGCATTTGGATGACAAGGACGACTATGGTCGCATGCGAGAACATCGCAACAAGCGAAGATTGCCCGTCTATGATGACCGCAACGGAGTTGACATGGTCGCGGCTAGTTACGCCGACCAACGAAACGACGGCAACCGCAGCAGCGGATACCACGGTGGAAATTTCCATGACGGAGGTCGACCGGCAACTCGCAGCATAGGATGGAAAGAAGAAGGCCAGCCACATGCTAAAAGACTGTCACGAGTTCCAGAAGCTCAACGAGGGTCTCACCCAAATTCGACGCCAAATCGTGAACCCTGGATTCGAGCCCGCACCTGCACCAGGTAACATCGCCCACGGAACCCCTCCACCACCACCCGTTGGACCGTCGAATCCAGCGATCGCACCAGCACCAAACAACGTCACAGGAGGTTACCCGCCGCCGAAGGGGTCCCTGATGATCCAGAAGGGGCGGCCAACCAACATGGTGCAGAAGAAAATCACCCGCCAAGTTAGCCTGGTAGTAACCTCCCCGCCAGCAATCCCTGAGTACCTTAGTGGCTCGGAGTTCTGCATCACGTTCGACCATTCGGATCACCCACGCCAGATCCCTTGCCCAGGACATGCTGCCCTGGTGCTCGAGGGACAGATCGGAGGATTCGAGATGAGCCACATCTTCATGGATGGCGACCGCGGCATCAACCTGATGTTCGCCAGCACACTCGCAGCAATGCGGATCCCGCTGTGCAGTCTGGAGCAGTTAGACATGACGTTCCACAGCATAGTCCCTAGGAAAGGCATATATCCCCTGGGAAAGATATGGCTCGATGTCATCTTTGACCAACCCGACAACTTCAGGCGTGAGAGACTGGAGTTCGAAGTGGTGGACTGGCCATCACAATACCACGCCATCCTCGGGCGCGTGGCATTCGCAAGATACCTGGCAGTACCGCACTACGCGTACCTGCTATTGAAGATGCCAGGACCCATAGGCGTCATCACCGTCCAGGGAAGCTTCACCCGATCCAACCACTGCGACAGAGACTTCAATAGAATCTTCCAGTCGTTCGACATGCAAGAGGAGCTCACGAGGCTCAGAGAGGTGACAGACAATGGGGCACCCCCAGTCGCTAGGCAAAACGCACCTGATATGTCATTCGACTCCACGGTCAACACGAAGAAGGTGCATGTTCACCCAACAGACGCCTCCAAAACGGCGTTGATCGCTAACGACCTCAGTCCCGCATAGGAAAGCGTGCTCGTCGAATTACTCTGTGAGCGCTGGGAAATCTTCACCTGGTGTCCTGCGGACATGCCAGGAGTTCCTAGGGAATTCGCCGAGCATGCAATCAATGTGTTTCTGGATGCAAAGCCAGTCAAGCAGTTGATCCGGCGACTGTCCGAACCAAGAGCCAAAGCCGTTGGAGTCGAAGTAAACAGACTACTCGACGCCAACTTTATCAGAGAAATCAAGGAGAGCGAGTGGCTAGCCAACACCGTGCTGGTCCCCAAAAAGGACACGGACATCCTGCGGATGTGCGTGGACTTCACATCTCTCAACAAGTACTCTCCCAAGGACCACTTCCCTCTACCGCGGATCGATCAGATCATCGATTCGACTGCTGGATGCAAGAAACTCTCTTTCCTCGACGCATACTCAGGCTACAACCAGATTCGGCTAAAGGTCGAAGATTAGGAGAAAACGGCGTTCATCACGCCGTTCAGAGTGTTCTTCTACAATACCATGCCCTTCGGGCTGAAGAATGCAGGTGCCACGTACCAAAGGTGCATGCAGACGTGCCTGAAAAACCAGATCGGTCGCAACATCCAAGTCTATGTCAACGGCATAGTAGTCAAGACCATGGAGGCCAAGATACTGATCGACGATCTCTACGAGACATTTGATAACCTTGATCACTACAAGATCATGCTGAACCCAGAAAAGTGCGCCCTCGGCGTCCCATATGGCCAACTACTAGGCTACTTCATCTCTCAACAGGGAATCGAGGCAAAACCAAAGAAAATCAGGGCCATACTGTCCATGGAGAAGCCGAAGAACCTCAAAGGTGTCCAACAGCTAGCTGGACGCATCACATCGTTGAGCAGATTCATCAGTCGCATGGGCGAGAAGGCCTTGCCCTTTTACCAGCTACTGCGCAAGGCGGACAAGTTTGAATGGACACCTGAAGCGGACGACGCATTCGAGGACCTCAAGCGGATGCTCTCCACCTCGCTTGTCCTGGTCACACCAAAGGAGCACGAGCCTCTGCTGCTATACATCATAGCTACGCACCAGGTGATAAGCACCGTACTCGTGGTCGAACGACCCAAAGATGGCAAGACCCACGAGGTCCAATGCCCAATCTATTACCTCAGCGAGGTACTGACTCTGACAAAGCAGAGGTACCCTCACTACCAGAAGCTCACCTACGGCATATTCATGATGGATCGTCGGCTGAGCCACTACTTCCAGGAGCACCAGATCATGGTCGTCAATGAGGCCCCACTGTCCAACATCCTAAACAACCCCAAAGCCACGGGACGTGTAGCCCTATGGGGCATCGAGTTGTCTCCCCTAGACATAGTCTACGAGCGGCGCAAGGCCATCAAATCTCAGGTCCTCCTGACTTCCTCGTCCACTGGATGGAACTCCAGCTGCTGGACACTCCGGACATGACGCAATCGTGGACGATGCACTTCGACGGCTCCAAACGCGAGGCTGGAGCAGGAGCTGGCATCATACTGACATTCCCTCAGGGCGACAAGATGAAATACATCCTTCGGATGAAATTTCTCGCCTCCAACAACGAGGCCGAATACGAGGCCCTCATCCACGGCATGCGGATGGCCAAGATCTGCGGCGCAATGCGCCTAATCATCTACGGTGACTCTAACCTTGTCGTTCTGCAAATGACGAACGGGTGCGACGCTCACAACACCAACATGATCGCGTACCACGCGCTCTACAACTCACTCGAAGGGGACTTTGATGGATGTGAGCCTCGACATGTCGGAAGGGAAAGAAACAAGGAGGCCAATAGAATCGCCAACATCGGCTCCACCTGTGCACGAGTGCCAGGTGTGTTCCTCGAACAAATATGTGTACCCTCTATCAAGAGGAAATTCTCCAAGGGATCACCCGAAGAAACATAACACTCGGGGGATGCTCTCCCCGAAGGACAGGAGGGGCCAAAAAACTCGACACAGAGGTCGAGGTGGTCCACCTGATGCAGGTCATGGAAATCGAAGAAACATGGATGTAGCCGTACCTTCGGTACCTGATAAACAAGGAACTGCCCGATCACCCAACGGATGTCCGGAGCATATCTTGCCGGTCTAAGGCCTTCACCATCCACGATGGCGAACTGTACAAGCGCAGCATTTAGGGTGTGCTCCAAAGGTGCTTCACCATCGGTGACGGCAAAACCATCCTCCAAAACATTCATGAGGGCATCAACGGTCATCATGCAGGCAGTTGTGCCCTCATCACCAAAGCTCTACGAGCTGGATTCTACTGGCCAACATCCATGAACGACGCCAAGGACATCGTCCGAAGGTGTAACGCCCATTATAGATACGCGGACAAGCCGCACACACCAGGATCGGAGCTAAGGCACATACCACTGGCCTGGCCCTTTGCCCAATGGGGCCTCGACATGATAAGCAAACTTCCCAAATCCTCAAAAGGAGGCCACATCTACCTCCTGGTCGCAGTCGACAAGTTCACCAAGTGGATCGTGGCCATGCCCGTCACCAACCAAAGCAGCGAAACTACCGTCAAGTTCTTCGAGTCAATAGGCTACAGGTTCGCTGTGTCACACAACATCATCATAGACAATGGCTTAAACTTCATCTCAAAGGAATTCCAAGACTTCTGCGAGGGCCTTGGCATCAACATATCGTACGCCTCCGTGGCGCACCCGCAGACCAACGGGCAGGTCAAAAAATCCAACGGCCTCATAGGCAACGACATCAAGAAACACCTGCTATGCCCACTCGAACGACTTGTGGGAGCCTGGGCAGAGGAGCTACCCTGCGTCCTGTAGAGCCTGCGCACAACGCCCAACAGCTCAACTGGCTTCACACCTTTCTTCATGGTGCACGGAGCAGAAGCCGTACTACCTACGGAGGTACGCCACAAGGCCCCACGGGTCGTCGCCTACAGCGAAGCCGAATCGATGGCCGCACTCGAAGACACCGTCGACACACTCGACGAGGCACGCGACATCGCCGTGGCTCACTCAGCAGTCTATCAGCAGAGCCTCCACAATTACCACAGCCATCGGCTGCACCCAAGGTCCTTCGTCGAATGAGACCTCGTCCTACGACTCAAGCAAGAGCGGCCGAAGAAGCTCGAGTCACCCTGGGAAGGACCCTACATCATCACAGAAGTCATCCTAGGTGGTGCCTACCGCCTCATGGACATCGCATCAGGAGTCGAATACTCCAACCCCTGGAATGTTGTATGCTTGCGACGCTTCTACCCTTAGATACCTCTTTACTTTCAATAAGGCTACTCAGCCAAGGCTATTCAGCCGAACAACGTACCTCCTCGTTATGCTATGAATAAAAGCTAAGTCGCTTGGCCGAAATTTCTTTTCTTTACATTAATTTTTTCTATAACATGCTCGGGGGCTATGCCTCACCTCACGACCTCATCGACTGGGAACAACGCATACAACCTGAGTAGCTGACAATGTCAGGCTAACGAAAAGGACATGCACATAAAAAAGCACCACGTGCTACTATATACAAAACTTTACAAAGGGCACTACGTACCCACTCGAAAAATACAAATTTTACATCAAGTTTTCTTTACAGGACCTATCTATTCTGGAGAATCACATTCACCCGCTGCTCAAACAGATCTACTATCTCCTCAGCATGTTGCGCCACAACCGCGTAATGCAGGCGCATATCCCAAAGGGTGCCATCAGGACAAAGGGGTGGCCCAGTCGCCACCTCCGCAAGGTTGACATCATGAGGATGCAGCCGAACAAGGGACAATGCAGCTTTCACCCCAGTGATCATCTGACGCCGCACCAACTCTTTGACGTGGCCCACATTCTGAAATTTCGCCAAAAGGCCCCAAAGGGTGGACGGTGCCTCATCCAAGGGGAACATGATGGCCCAAGTTGACGCCAGGGAAATCCTCGCCTGCTTCAGCACCCGAGAAACCTGGTGCACACGATCTTGCACCGTCGGAAGAACGATGGCCCGGCCGCGGTCCATCCAGAAGAAGCCACCAGCCTCCAGGTCCTGTTGCGTCAAGCAATTCATCTGAACAGCGACGCACTCTTTCTCTTCCTTCGGAACAAGATTCGCATCTGCAGAACACACACACTGAGAAAAAATGCAGAGCTTCAATCGAAAGAACAGCAGTTAGCAAAGACTCACATTGCAGTTGCTCGCTCATCTGTCGCAATTCCCCCATCAAGAACTCCTCCCTAGCAGTGGCTCGCTCAACTTTCGACTTCCACACATTAGCGTGGCCTCAAATGCTAAGGATATCCATCTCCAAGCTGCAGACGCGGTCGCGAAGAAAAACCAGCTACGACGCATCATCTAGAGATGGCCGCGGCTCAGGAGCAGTCGAAGTAAAAATGGGAGTGTCACCCGAAGGACCCTAAAAGGCAAACAAGTCAAGACATGAACATCAAAAACATCTCTAGCAACAACTCGAAACATAACTTATATACATTAAAGCCACCTCGTGGCATAAGTTGGGTTTGTTCATCAGCCAAAGATTACATTACAAAAGCAAAAGGATAAACTATCCTAGCTACAACACTTGGGCCTAGGCACCCGCATCCGGAGTGGCCTCAGAGCCAGATTGCGTGCTCTTGGCCTCCTCCTGCTGCTTCGCAGCATACTCCTCTAGCAGATCAATGATTTTCGGCCCATAACGCTTACGGCGAGACGCGAAGAGGGCGAACGCTAGCTCTGAGCCATCTATTGCCGTTGGCATCTGGGAGGTTATGTGCGACAGGTCCAGCTCCGCTCCGGATGCCATAGCCATTGCCAACCCCATGGAGGCGTCGATGTCCTTCTACTTACGCTTATACTCCGCCGGAGCGTCCTCCAATAGAGCATACGCAAGGGCGTCGACATCCTCAAGGGCAGCGCCCTTGGGGACGACCTCCTTGTAGAAGCGCCGGAGAACATCCTTGGCTTTCTCCAAGGAGCCAGAAGCAGTGCCACAACGATCTTCGACCGCTGCAGTGGCATTGCCCAGAGCATCTCCATGCTCCAGCACACCACGATCAAACGTGATGCCTGAAGCATCTGAAACAAAGAAGAAAAGACACCGAATAAAAGCAAGACAAGGCACAGTCGAAAAAATGCAAGATCCAAACAAGTAAAAGAAAACTCACCAGAGAAGGCCTTGGCTGCAGCCATCAACCTATCCGCCATCTCCTTCTTGCGAGCGGCCGCCGCAGCAGTGAGCTTCTCCTCGCGATCAGCAACCTCCTTCTGCGGGCGCTCCCTGGTTTCAGCAGCATCAGCAACCTCCTTTTGCAGACGTTCCTTTGCCTCTGCAGCATCTGCAGCTTTCTTCTCTCCTCGGCCAAGGCTCTTTTTGAGAGCGTCCAGCCATTGAAGAGCCTCATTGTTTTCATCTGCAAACATCAAGAACCACATGATCAACACAGGCAAAGTCCATAGGATAGACGAACTACAAGAGGGTAAGCACAACTATGTACCTCGAAGCTGCTGCATGCTAGCCTACAACGTTAGATGCTGTTGGATAAGAAGGTTAGCGCTGTGCACGAAGGGCTGCAAAATAAAACACAAACAAAAAGAACCATCAGAAACGGCTCGGGGGATGAGCCCCGCAAGAGGAAACGACCAACAGATCACCCGAGCAGGGCTCGGGGGCTCCCCCAAAGAGATGAAGCAGAAAAAACTTACGTGTTCAGGTGGGGACTCCGAAGTTCTGCGTGCGGTCTTCTGAGATGTGACTACCCAAGCCTATCACTTGGAGAGGGTCTGGGGCATCATCCTCAAAGTCGGCCACCACCTGAGGGGGAGGAGCCGTCGGCTTCGACTCCCCTACAGCCTCCTGAATGCCCTCACTAAGAGGCTCCTCGGAAGAATGGCTGTAAGAAAAACTTTGATCAAGACAACAACTTATATTACCCAGACAGGTGACAGTAAACAATTTAGGTAAAGTCACTTATGAATCACTATCCGACAAGTTGAAGACAGGCGCCACCTTCTTTTTCTTCTTGGCCGGCGGCTGTGGCACCATCGCTCGAAGAGGCACGGCAGGGAAAGGTGCGAACGATGCACCTTCATACTCGCCATGGCGCTTGAGGAAGGACGGACCCCTCGGAGTTGGCAGAGTAGACGCATCCGAAGATTCGCTCCGGGAGCGCTTTAGGGTCTGTCCTTCACTCGCCTCGGGAGCATCTGCAATAGGCGACTGCGCCGGAGGAAGCTCGGACTCGGAGTCCACCTCCTCATTTTCTGGCGCCTCTCTAAACTTTTCAGGCATAGGAGGCATAGACCCCGTAACCTGGAGGCCCTGCAAGCACAAAGAAAAAAAGAAAGAAGATAAGTAACAACAGCAAACAACAAACACCCGAAAAAGCGCTATGCGCACGAACAAGCATCACCTGAGAAACCTCTTTAGTAGCGCTAAGAGGGGGGGTCAACGACTTCCCCGGAAGGTCCTCATCGGACTTGGCCTTCAGCATGGGATGAAGGGCTCAATCGAGGTCACCCGAAGACAACTCTTCGGATGAAACCCTTGTTGGATCGCTAGGGCCGATGTAGAGAAACATCGGGTGCGCCCTAGCCTGGAGCGGTTGCACCGGCGCTTGAGGAAGGTGCGGATGATGTCGACACCATTGACCTCTTTACCTGGCACCAACTGAAGGTCCTCCACCCGCTGGCAGAGCCTCTCCACCTCCACAGTTTCACCCTCCAAGATGTGGTTCTTCCACGATCTCTTCGGGACGATCTTCTGCTCAGAGTCAAAGGGGGCAAGCCCATATTTTTCACCGTCCAGCTTAGCATTGCGGATGTAGAACCACTTCTGGCGCCATTGCTAGACGGACTCGCAGATAGAAAAGGAGAAGAATTGGACAAAATGACAGACATAAATGATGCATCCGTCAAGCGGATAGACTCCGCCGGTGCCGGACTGCCTCTTCATGGAATAGATCTTCTGAAAGAGGCCGAAGTGTGGCTTGATACCGAGCCAGCACTCGCAAAGGGTTATGAAGCAGGCGACATGGATAAGAGAATTGGGAGACAGATGATGTATCTGAATCCCATAGAAGAAAAGGAGTCCACAAAGGAAATCGTGGACAGGAAGCGCAAGGCCACAAAGAATAAAGGCAACAAACATCACCCGAAACCCTACGGGTGGGCGGGGGATTACCTTATTGCCAGGAATCTTGGCGTCCTCCTTGTTCTGGGGCATCAACCCAGCATTGCCAAGCTTGTGCAGATCCACATCACACACTTATGTGCGCCTCCACCCACCGTCCGTGATACAGGTGGTCGCGGCGGCCTTCTTGCCGGCGGCGGCGGCGCTTGAACCTGCTCCGGCGGTGTTCTTCTTTGACTTGCCCATCGCATGTCATCGAGAGTGGTGATGCACATGGAGAAAAGAGGAAGGAAAAGAGCGAAGAACTTCCAGTGCACAAAGCAGAACGGCTATGCTCGTGAAAATGGAGGCAATGGCAAGAAGCAAATGGCAAAGGGTAAAACGAAACTACTGTTTACCTACGGTATAAAAGGAGAAAGACAATGAACATGAGCCGTTGATCCAGAAGCCCTAGCGCGCACGCAAGATCCAACCCTCCACGTGTCAGCACAACAACGAACCGTCGCCAACACACCGTCCACTATGCACGGAAACCAAGGAGACGTTGTAATTCTTGCCACGTCTGCGCGTGACTAGTCAACTTCAAGTCAGACGGTGGGACCCACGGTCGTTCCATCGCATCATCTTTGCCGCCGCAGACGGTTGAGATCACCATTCGTCAGCACTGACGTCATCAAGACTAAAGCCAGCAACGGCTGAAAATTTTCAGCTGATAAATCAAGTACTTACTCGAATCTATGATTCAAGAAACTACTCGGGGTCTACTCCTACCAGGAGTGCTGGCCGCGCACTTGAGAAATGACTAAGGTAATTACACATTGCACTTATCTTCGAGTCCTACGTCGAGTCTGCGACTCCACTACGAACTCGGGGGCTACTCCCATAGGGAGGATCGATTGAGCATCCGAAAAAATTGTGTCCTTCAGACTTAAGCTAAAAACAATTGAACAAAAGTCTTTGCTCGAGTCTATGACTCGAACAGACACTCGGGGGCTACTCCCATAGGGAGTGCTGACCTCGCACCCTATGAATTCTTCGACTGTGATCCTTCGGATCAAATATGACAAAATCTTTTTGGCAACTTTGCCCTAAACCAACGCTAAGTGAGAAGCAATCTCCTTGGCCACCCGAAACACCTCCGCGGTGATAAGATTTTGGATGTTGTGTCTACGACGCAAAGAGAAGCCCTACAGATATTATATGATGGCTTGGTAACGCACCTAACTGCGCCCTGCCAGTAAATTTCCGTGTCAACATGCAAAATGAAAAATCCTGACGGACGCGTTGGGTACATCACTTGAAAACCACTGGGATCTGACTCCTATAAGACCTCAACGTCCTGAGTCAAATTACGCCAGCATTCGTTCCGAATTCGAGTCCTAGGACTCGAATTTGATGAAGATCGTGTTGTTTTGTCCTATGACAGTTAACTGACCCTGATCTGTCGGGAGAGTCAGACACACGCATCAACGATCCCTATGAACTAAAGTCATTCTCTCTTTTAAAATAAGCTCTACTGCAGCCAAAGGATTGAAGAGCCCCCAGCCGAATATGTGATTCGACTAAGCACTCGGGGGCTACTGACATGGTTATACCCCACGGGTACACAACATTAGCATACCTGGTCCAGCTCAAGGGAAGGCCCACGACAAGATATGTGGCCTATGGAGATTTTGGGTGGCCCAAGCCCAGGACGCCTTCGGATCCTTGGAGAACAAGACTAGAGTAGATATAATTTCAAAGGGGCAAACCCTAATATGTAACCGACTCGACCTGCGCCCGGAACCTGCCTATCTATGTAAAGGCTAGGAGGGCACGGCGAGGAGGACCAATACTCACCTCATACGTGATGTCTATGCACTTCTATTCTTCTAGATAGTTGTTTGGCCTCCAACACTACTAGAAAACTAGCTATAGATAGACATACCTTCTATGGCGCATGGTTTTGACCATGCGCCCCAAAAGTTATCCAGTGGCGCATCTAGAGCAATGCGCCATAGAACCATGAAACTTCTGTGGCGCATCTTCCACGACCATGCGCCGCAGAAGTTTGGTGGGACCCACACCAGCCCTTGGACCATGAATCTTCTGTGGCGCATCTTGCTATATGCGCCATAGAAGTTTTATGTTCTGTGGCGCACATTGGCTGATGCGCCACATAATCATCATGTGGGACCCACAGCAGGCGGGGTCTGACCATGCTCTGACCAAACTTCTGTGGCGCATACTAGGAGATGCGCCACAAAAGTTTATATCTCCTCTATGTGGGCCCTACTCTCTGGACACCTATGTACAATCTCCTGTGGCGCATATGTGCATATGCGCCACAGAAGAACAAACTTCTGTGGCGCATGTGTGCAGTATGCGCCACAGAATGCTTCGTTCTACTCAGCTTATATTGAGTGTTTCCTATATAGTACACACATTTTCCTCTTGTGCTTTTCCCAACTAAACAAGTACCAGTGGAATAGATAGAATACTAGACAATCTAGTAGATAGACATGTGCAGTGGCATACATTGATGCAAATGCACATGCGCATAGCCTTGAACAGCAAAACAACAATGGCATACATCATTTCAAACTCACAACTACAACATTGCAAATCCCTTCACAGAGCTGGTGGGGGCGATGGCGGTGGAAGATCCCAAACCTCTCTGTTCATGCGCGCCTGCAGCCTGCGGACGTGGTCCTCCATGGACACATTGGGGTCGAGCACCGGCCGCCACCTGATTGGTTCCGCCATGCGCGCTCTCTCCTCCGGGGACGCGAGCACGGCGTACAACCTCATGGCCTTGTTGTAGAGGGCCTCGTTCTGCAGTCTGGCCTCCTCCTTGATTAGGTTGACCTCCGAATCCCACGACAGCTGACTCCGAGCACTGCCCCTCGACCTCGCCCCTCCACTGCGAGTAGGCTGGAGGGAACGCGAGTGGGCTGTGCTCTCCAGCGAGTCTTCCGACGAGTTTTAGGAAGAAGACATCAGGGGCAGGTATGTTGCATTGGACAGGGAGTGTGGTATATATAGAGGGGTGTCATTAAACCAGCTATATCTGCCACCTTTATTTCGTGCATATATGCACTCAGTGTTCTATGGCGCATATAGCCGATATGCGCCACAGAAGTTCAATCTTCTGTGGCGCATATCAACAATATGCGCCACAGAACACTGAGTGCAGGGGCCCATAGTGTCTGGCCACTGCACCCTATGGCCCACAATGTCTGGCCACTGCACCCTATGGCCAAGGTTCTGTGGCGCATATGTGTGTTGTGCGCCACAGAACATTGAGTCACGGGGCTCATAGTCTGGCCCCACTGCACCCTATGGCCAAGGTTTTGTGGCGCATACAGGCAATATGCGCCACAGAATATTGAACTTCTATGGCGCATATTGCTTGTATGCGCCACAGAATCCTTCGACCAGGTCTGCACAAAAAGGTGGCAGCTTTTCACCCCCTCTATCTACCACCATCCATTTCACATCCTTCTTCCCCCTCTTCCCAGCTCGTCTTCCTCCTCTCTCCCACCCCATTGTGTCTATAATTTTCTACAATTTGTTGTATTTAAACCTACTATAGTTGATAGATTGGTTAGGGAAAGCCTTTCTCCAACTAGTAGATCTAAAACACACCTACTTTTCTCCTCCATATCTATATTTGTGTACTATTATCTCTCTATAGAACTATTGATCCACACTCTCTCACATCGCGCTCTCGACTCGGTATTCAATCTACCCGGTGAGTAATTGGCCATGAATATGCATGTTTTGTAGGTGTAAATCTTGTCGCGCGGGCGGTGTGTATATGCGATGCATGCATGGTGCGAAGATGATGTTTGTGCATGAAGCTTGTGTGGTGCATGAATGCTTGCATGGGAAGAAGTTACTTGTTTTTGCTTGTGTGCCCCGGTGTGGTGCATGGATGTTTGCTGAAATGTTGATTCATTTCCATTTCGGCAAATTTTTGCACCACCCATATGTCCTACTTTTAGGAAAGGTCATGCCGAATTTTTCCGGTGACGACCATGCATGTGTGTTTTGTGTGTGCATAAGGTGTGGTTTCTAATTAACCTACTCTCTGTCTTTTGCTCTATATGTGCATACCGCGCAGGCTACCATGGTCGTCAGCATGAGCAAAGGTCGAGTTACTAGTTATAAGAAAGACGCGAAGGCGGACATGATTCAGAACAACAAGACCCAGATAAGATGTCCATGTCGAACATGCAAACTCCAGCGCTGGATCGACCCTGATTCTTGAAGGGTTTCGCAACATAGTAAATCAAAAAAATTCCTATAGATGCGAACAAGAAAGCCAAGATCTAATCTAGGAGATGTAATCAACGAGAGAGATTGATGAGATCTTCATACCCTTGAAGAAATCGCACAGCGGAAACGTTCAACAGAACGTGGTTGATGTAGTCGTACTCGCCGTCTCCTCCTCGCGATCCGATCCGATCCTACCCCGCAAGTGGCGGCGCCTCCGATAGATGCACATGTACGGTGCAGCGACGTCTCCTCCTTTCCTTGGTCCAGCAAGTATGGGGGAGAGATAGATTGGATCTGCAGCATGATGGCGTTGTGCTTATGGTGGAGAGTTTCTGCAGGAGGGCTTCGCCTACACGCAGTCGGGAGGGAGAGAGAGGTGGAGGGGCAGCAGTTGGTGGCTAGGGTTGGAGTGGGGGGGAAGGCTGCACCCCTGCCCTCCTTATATAGGGGGCCATATGGCCCCCTTGACCCCTCCTCCAAGCCCTAGGGCGGCGGCCCAAGGGGTGGAGTGGGGGGCAAGTCATCCCCCCTCTTCTAGAAGGTTCCCTTAGGGTTTCCCCTAAGGGCTGGCCGGCTGGGCCTTAGGGGCCTTGTGCCCCTGGCCCAAAGTGGCTAGGGCACTTCCCCTTAGGCCCATGCAGGCCTCCTACAAGTGGGCCCACGTTGTTCCTACTCCGGAACCTTCTAGAACCTTCCGGTACAATACCGATAAACTCTGAAACGATTCTGAAATCCAAAAACTGCTTTCCTTTATATGAATCTTATTCTACAGAACATTCCAGAACCTCTCGTGATGTCCTGGTTCTCATCCGAGACTCCGAACAAAAACTCATAAACCAATTATCCATTCTATCCTAGCATCGATGCACGTTAAGTGTGTTACCCTACGGGTTCGAGAATATGCAGACATGATCTTCTATCAATAATCAACAGTGAGATATGGAAACCCATATTGACTCCCACATATTCATCGATGATCATATCGGATGAACCACGATGCCAGGATTCAATTAATCCCATATATGTATTCCCTTCAGCACGCGATATTTTACTCGCCCGAGATTCGATCGTTGGTATCGGCATACCTAGTTCAATCTCGTTCACGGCAAGTACTTTACTCGTTCCGTAATCCGATATCACATTGTGATTAACTCCTTAACCACGTGCTTGCAAGCGGTGTTGATATCAATTAGCGAGTGGGCCCGAAGTATATCTCTCCGACTCGGGAGGGACAAATTCCATCTCGATACATACAACCCAACAAGTACTTTCCAATCACCTGAGAGACAGCTTTATGATCACCCTCACATAGGATGTCGTTTGATGACCTCAAAGCTTTCTTTCGATACCAGGGAGTTGTATTATCTTATGGTCTAAGGAATACAATACTTGACATAGGAAAAAGCTTCGCAAAGATGAACACGATGACACGATCTAATTGCTCTGCTTAATTTGGGTCTGTCCATCATATCATTCTCCTAATGACATGATCTCATTATTAATCGACAACTCATGTCTATGATTAGGAAACCTTAACCATCATTAATCAATGAGCTAGTCCATAGAGGCGTACTAGGGACACGGTGTTGTTCATAAACCACACAAGTATCAAAGTTTCCGCTTAATACAATTTCTAGCATGGAATATAAACTTTATCATGAACAAGAATTATAATAATAACATCTTTATTATTGCCTCTAGGGCATAATTCCAACAGTCTCCCACTTGCACTAGAGTCAATAATCTAGTTTATATCTGGCAACAATCTAACACCCATGGCTTTAAGGTGCTGATCATGTTTTGCTCGTGGAAGAGGTTTAGTCAACAGATCTGCGACATTCAGATCCGTATGTACTTTGCTAATCTTCAGATCTCCATCCGCTATATAATCTTGAATTATATGAAAACGACGGTTGATGTGCTTGGTCTTTGGATGATATCTTGGTTCCTTAGCTAGTGCTATGGCGCCAGTGTTGTAGCACAATATCTCCAGTGGGTCCAAGGCACTTGGAACCACACCAAGCACAGTGATGAAGTTCCTGATCCAAACTCCTTCACTTAATGCTTCTGAAGCAGCCATGTATTCTGCTTCTGTTGTAGATCCCGCGATCACGCTTTGCTTGCAGCTTCTCCAGCTCACAGGTCCACCATTCAAAATATAAACATATCCTGTCTAAGATTTAGAATCATCCGGGTCGGTGCCGAAACTAGCGTCGACGTAACCTTTTACGACGAGTTGTTCACCACCTCCATAGACCAAGAACATTTCTTTAGTCCTATTTAAATACGTTAGGATGTTCTTTACGGCTGTCCAGTGTTCCACTCCTGGATAACTTTGGTATCTGCTCGTCAAACTAAGAGCATTGGACACATCCGGTCTAGTACAAAACATGGCATACATGATAGAACCTATGGCCGAGGCATATGGCACTTTGCTATAGTATCTCTATCATTTACCGTAGCTGGACACTGAGCCTTGCTCAATATCTTACCTGACAACATGGGCAATGAACCATTCTTTGCTTTATCCATTCTGAACCTTTTTAGAACTTTGTCTAGATATGTACTTTGGCTTAAAGCTATGAGGCGTCTTTGTCTATCTCTATAGATTTTGATGCCTAATATATAAGCAGCTTATCCTAGGTCTTTCATTGAAAAACATTTATTCAAATAACTCTTCACATCGTTAAGCATACCAATGTCATTTCCAATAATCAATATGTCATCCACATATAGTACTAAAATGTTACCGAGCTCCCACTCACTTTCTTGTAGATACAAGCTTCATAGCAATTTGGAACAAATCCAAAACTCTTGATCACTTGATCAAAACGAAGGTTCCAACTCCGAGATGCTTGCTTTAGTCCATAAATGGAACGCTGAAGTTTGCATTACCTTATTAGCATCCTTAGGATCGACAAAACCTTCGGGCTGCATCATATACAACTCTTCATCAATGTTGCCATTCAGGAATGCAGTCTTGACATCCATCTGCCATATTTCATAATCATGAAATGCAGCAATCGCTAATAAAATCCGAATGGACTTAAACATCGCTACGGGAGAGAAAGTCTCATCGTAGTCAACACCTTGAACTTGACGAAACCCTTTTGCGACAAGCCGATCTTTATAGACAGTAACATTACCATCCGCGTCCGTTTTCTTCTTGAAAATCCATGTGCACTCAACGGCCTTACGGTTGCTAGGAGGGTCTACCCAAGTCCATACTTGGTTTTCGCTCATGGATCCCAATTCGGATTTCATGGCCTCTAGCCATTTCTCAGAGTCTGGGCTCATCATTGCTTCCTCATAGTTCGCAGTTTCAATGTTGTCTAACAACAAGACGGTTAAGACAGGGTTGCCATACCATTGAGGAGTGGCACGTGACCTTGTCGACCTGCGAAGTTTAGTAGTAGCATTGTTCGAAGTTTCATGATCCTCGTCATTAGCTTCCTCTCTTGTTGGTGCAGACGACACTGGAACAATTTCAGGTGCTGCGCTACTCTCCAACTCGAGAGAAGGTTCAATAACCTCGTCTAGCTCTACCTTCCTCCCACTCACTTCTTTCGAGAGAAACTCCTTCTCAAGAAAGGATCCGTTCTTTGCAACAAACACTTTGCCTTCGGATCCGTGGTAGAAGGTATACCCAATCGTTTCCTTAGGGTATCCTATGAAGACGCATTTCTCCGCTTTGGGTTCGAGCTTGTCCGGCATCAACTTCTTGACATAAGCTTCGCATCCCCAAACTTTAAGAAATGACAACTTAGGTTTAGAACCAAACCATAGTTCATACGGTGTCGTCTCAACGGATTTAGATGGTGCCCTATTTAAAGTGAATGCAGCGGTTTCTAATGCATAACCCCAAAATGATAACGACAAATCTGTAAGAGACATCATTGATTGCACCATATCTAATAGAGTTCGATTCCGGCGTTCAGACACACCATTGCGCTGTGGTGTTCCGGGTGGCGTGAGTTGTGAAACGATTCCGCTTGCTTTAAGATGCGTGAGAAAATCATAACTCAAATATTCACCTCCACGATCGGATCATAGAAATTTAATTTTCCTATTACGATGTTTTTCCACTTCGTACTGAAATTCTTTGAACTTTTCAAACATTTCAGATTATGCTTCATTGAATAGATATACCCATATCTACTTAAGTCATCAGTAAAAGTGAGAAAATAGCGATATCCACCGCGTGTCGAAACACTCATTGGTCCGCATACATCGGTAACTATGATTTACAACAAGTCTGTTGCTCGCTCCATTATTCCGGAGAACGAGGTTTTGATCATCTTGCCCATGAGGCACGGCTCGCACGTGTCAAATGATTCAAAATCAAGAGACTCCAAAAGTCCATCAGAATGGAGTTTCTTCATGCGTTTTACCCCAATATGACCTAGACGGCAGTGCCACAAATAAGTTGGATTATCACTATCTACTTTGCATCTCTTAGCCTCAATGTTATGGATGTGTGTTTCATTGCTTTTGAGATTCAGAAGAAATAAACCATTCACAATAGGTGCATGACCATAAAAGATGTTATTCATATAAATAGAACAACCATTATTCTCTGATTTAAATGAATAACCATCTTGCAATAAACACGATCCAGATATAATGTTCATGCTCAACGCAGGCACATAATAACACTTATTAAGGTTTAAAACTAATCCCGAAGGTAAAACTAAGGAGAGCGTGCCGACGGCCATCACATCAACTTTTGATCCATTGCCAACGCGCATCGTCACCTCATCCCTTGCTAGCCGCCGTCTATTCCGTAGCTCCTGTTTCGAGTTACAAATATTAGCAACTGAACCAGTATCATATACCCAGGCACTACAACAAGCGCTAGTAAGGTAAAGATCAATAACATGTATATCAAATATACCTTTAATGGTGCCAGCCTTCTTGTCCGCCAAGTACTTCGGACAGTTGCGCTTCCAGTGACCCTTGACCTTGCAATAGAAGCACTCAGTGTCCGGCTTAGGTACAGACTTGAGCTTCTTCTCAGCAGGGGCAACGCGCTTACCGCTGTCTTTCTTGAAGGATTTCTTTGCACCCTTAGCTTTCTTAAAGCTAGTGGTCTTGTTGACCATCAACACATGATTATCTTTCTTGATATCCACCTCCGCAGCTTTCAGCTTAGCGAAGAGCTCAGTGATCGTATCAGTGGAACCAATTTGATTGTGAGTAACTACAAAACCTTTGTAGCTAGGAGGGAGTGATTGTAGAACTCTGTCAATCTTGAGCTCTTCTGGAATCTTGCAGTCCAGTTGCTCAAGACGTTGAGTGTAGCCCGACATCTTAATGGAGTGCTCACTAACGGAACTCCCTTCCTCCATCTTGCAGTTAAAGAACTTCCCAGAGATCTCATATTTCTCATAACGGTCCTGAGTCTGAAACATGGTTTTCAGTTCCTCAAGTATCTCAAAGGGCCCGTCGAACTCCTCAAAATGATTTTGAAGTTCCGGTTCCATAGCAAACAACATGGTACTCTTAATCTCTCCATAATCATCTTTGCGTGACTGATAAACAGCTTTTTCATCAGTCGGCGCATCAGTAGCAGGGGCATCACCTAGCGCTTTCTCAAGTACATAGGCCTTTTGTCTGCCAGAGAGAATGATTCTCAGATTGCAGAACCAGTTGGTGAAGTTAGACCCATTGTTCTTAAGCTTTTATTTCTCAGCAAAAACGTTGAAGTTGAAGTTGGACTTACCATTTGATCTACAAAATTTGCAAATACAATTTAGACTATGTTCATGATAACTAGTTCAACTTAGTCAAATTACTAGATGAACTCCCACTAAATTCAACATCCCTCAAGTTGTTTTGTGAACACGATCCAAATTCACCACACCTAATCCGATCTTCATGAGAAGAGATGTGGTTTCAATGGTGGACAACAAAGTGTCGATCATATCATTCATATGACTCATGTTTAACCTTTCGATTCGTGTGTTCCGAGGCCATGTCTGTACATGCTAGGCTCGTCAAGTCAAACCCAAGTATTTCCGCGTGTGCAAAACTGGCTTGCACCCGTTGTATGTGAACGTAGAGTTTACAGCACCCGATCATCACGAGGTGCTTGAAAACGACGAACTTTCGCAACGGTGCATACATGGGGAGAACACAATTTTATCTTGATCTTTAAGTGAGGAATCATCTTATAATGCTACCGTCGCGATCTAAGCATAATAAGATACATAAAAGGATAAACATCGCATGCATATAATTTTATGTGACATGGTATAGACAATCTCCGCGCAATGATCTCGATCTTGTGCGCGCCAGCATGATCTCCATCACTCCACCATGATTGTCTCCACCATGAATAGCAACTACAACTATTGCTAACTACTTAGCGATAAAGTAAAGCTATTACATGGCGTATAAGAAGTTGACACGCAGGTCATATACAATTATAAAGACAACCATACGGCTCCTGCCGGTTGTGAACTCATCGACATGCAAGTCGTGAAATATTACAAAACATGATCATTGCATACATCTCAATTCATACACATCATGTCTTGGGCCATACCATATCACAAAACACTCCCTGCAAAAACAAGTTAAACGCCTCTACTTTGTTGTTGCATGTCTTACGTGGCTTATGGAAGTAACAAGCTAAGAACGATCCTTACCTACGGAAAGCCACAACGGTGATATTATGGTTGCTAACATCCATTATAAATCCCATGACTACTATAGTGAGAGAAACTGGCATCCACCAGCCGCATGTGTGGAACAAGCCACACGTCAAGTGGGGAGCCGGTCTCGTGAACGAGGTCGCGTAAAGTTGGCCTGGACCGCTTCGATCTCACTATGCCACGCCATAAGAAATACACAACAAGAGGTTTGCAACAGAAAACATCAACGCTTGCAACAAGCATGTTGCGTTCTACTCGTGCAACACATCTACGCATAGATCTAGCTCTGATACCACTGAAGGGTTTCGAAGCATAGTAAATCAAAAAAAATCCTATAGATGCGAACAAGAAAGCCAAGATATAATATAGGAGATGTAATCAACAAGAGAGATTGATGAGATCTTCATACTCTTGGATAAATCGCACAGCCGAAACGTTCAACAAAACGTGGTTGATGTAGTTGTACTCGCCGTCTCCTCCTCGCGATCCGATCTGATCCTACGCCGCAAGTGGCGGCGCCTCCGAGAGATGCACACGTACGATGCAGCGACGTATCCTCCTTTCCTTGGTCCAGCAAGTATGGTGGAGAGATAGATTGTATCTGCAGCACGACGACGTGGTGCTTATGGTGGAGAGTTTCTGCGGCAGGGCTTTGCCTACACGCAGTCGGGAGGGAGAGAGGTGGAGGGGCAGCAGTTGGCGGCTAGGGTTGGAGTGGGGGGGGGAATGCTGCGCCCCTGCCCTCCTTATATAGGGGGCTATCCGGACCCCTTGACCCCTCCTCCAAGCCCTAGGGCGGCGGCCCAAGGGGTGGAGTGGGGGGCAAGTCATCCCCCCTCTTCTAGAAGGTTTCCTTAGGGTTTCCCCTAAGGGCTGGCCGGCTGGGCCTCAGGGGCCTTGTGCCCCTGGCCCAAAGTGGCCAGGGCACTTCCCCTTAGGCCCACGCAGGCCTCCGACAAGTGGGCCCATGTTGGTCCCACTCCAGAACCTTCTAGAACCTTCCGGTACAATACCAATAAACTCTGAAACGATTCTGAAATCCAAAAACTGCTTTCCTTTAGATGAATCTTATTCTCCGGGCCATTCCAGAACCTCTCGTGATGTCCTGGGTCTCATCCTAGACTCTGAACAAAAACTCATAAACCGATTATCCATTCTATTCTAGCGTCGATGCACGTTAAGTGTGTGACCCTATGGGTTCGAGAATATGCAGACATGATCTTCTATCAATAATCAACAGCGGGATCTGGAAACCCATATTGACTCCCACATATTCATCGATGATCATATCGGATGAACCACGATGCCAGGATTCAATTAATCCCATATATGTATTCCCTTCGTCACGCGATATTTTACTCGCCCTAGATTCGATCGTTGGTATCGGCATACCTAGTTCAATCTCGTTCACAGCAAGTACTTTACTCGTTCCGTAATCCAATATCACTTTGTGATTAACTCCTTAACCACGTGCTTGCATGCAGTGTTGATATCGATTACCGAGTGGGCCCGAAGTATATCTCTCCGACTCGGGAGGGACAAATTCCATCTCGATACATACAACCCAACAAGTACTTTCCGATCACCTGAGAGACACCTTTATGATCACCCTCACATAGGATGACATTTGATGACCTCAAAGCTTTCTTCCGATACCAGGGAGTTGTATTATCTTATGGTCTAAGGAATACAATACTTGACATAGGAAAAAGCTTCGCAAAGATGAACACGATGACACGATCTAATTGCTCTGCTTAATTTGGGTATGTCCATCATATCATTCTCCTAATGACATGATCTCATTATTAATCGACAACTCATGTCTATGGCTAGGAAACCTTAACCATCATTAATCAATGAGCTAGTCCATAGAGGCGTACTAGGGACACGGTGTTGTTCATAAACCACACAAGTATCAAAGTTTCCGCTTAATACAATTCTACCATGGAATATAAACTTTATCATGAACAAGAATTATAATAATAACATCTTTATTATTGCCTCTAGGGCATAATTCCAACAATTCTGGACAATTGGAGGATCACCTGCTTAGGCGCGGTTTCATGCGCGACGACTTCGATGAGGAGATGGCAGTAAATGGTGTTGGTCATCATGAAGACTTGGGCGGGCGAGAAGACGAAGAGTCTCCCGACGGGCATGGTCATGATGACAAAGAATATACCGGCGGCGGGCATGATCATCATGACGAAGAAGGAGATGTCGACGGGCATGACCATCATGAAGAAGGAGAAGAAGCGAACACCCAAACGCTGCTAACTTCGGTGTTAAGGGACCCTCATGTTCAGGAACTGCTTCTCAAGGAGACGAGCAACGCCAAAGCTACAACCAGAGAGAAAGCCAAGCTGGCGCAAATGGAGTTAGATGGGATGACTCCATTGTATCCTGGGAGTCGGCCCGAGGATACACGCCTGAGTGTAACGCTCAAGGCTTTAGAGATGAAGGCGGAACACAAATGGACTAACGTGAGCTTCAATGCTAACATGGAATTCTGGCACGATCGTATTCCTAACGGGAACACATTGCCAACAAGTATAGAGGAGACCAAGAAAATCATGTGCCCTCTCGACTTACCGCACGTTAAATACCACGCATGCATCAATGATTGTGCACTTTATCGTAACGAGTACGCGAAGAGAACCACATGTCCGGTGTGCAGCCATGGACGGTACAAGAAAGTTCTTCGAAAAGTGGTATGGTAATTTCCTATCACTCCCCGTCTACAGAGATATTTCTTAGATCCTAAGGAAGCAAAGCTAATGCAATGGCACGCGGAAAGGGAGAAACCCGAAGATGATCCAGAGAAGGGAAAGATCCTAACACACCCTTCAGACGCTAGCTAGTGGAATGCATTGGACATCGAGTTCGAAGAGTTCGGGGGCGATGCAAGGAACGTCAGGCTGGGTATGAGCACCGATGGACTCAATCCTTTTCGCAACCAGAGTAGCACGCATAGCACCTAGCCCGTGTTTGTATGGCCGTACAACATTCCCCCATGGCTCTGCACAAAGCAAAGGTATGTACACATGAGCTTTATTCAGGGGACGAAACAGCCAGGTGTCGATATGCATCTTTATCTCGGACTGTTTAAAGAGGAGTTAGCCATGTTGTGGGAGACGTCAGCCCATACGTGGGACGCCTACACTAAAGAATATTTCCCTCTGAGAGCCGCGTTGCTCATGACGGTGCATGACTATCCTGGTTACGCATATGTATCGGCCCAAGTGAACCACAAACACAATGCATGTGTCAAGTGCATGGATAAGACCCCGCATCTCCAGCTACCCAAGGATCCTAGGTCTTCGAAAACCGTGTTCCAAGGGACTCAAAAGTGGCTTCGCATGGATCACCCGTGGAGAAAACGTGGTGACCTGTTCAATGGTAAAGACGAGCTCGAAAGAGCCCCGCGTACGAGGAGCGGCGAAGAAATCGAGGAGCTTCTAAATAATTGGGATGAGTGCCTAGCGCCAGGAAAGAAGCGACCAAGGACAAAGCCGCTTCTGGGTGTATGGAAAGTGAGGTCTGTTTTCTGGGACCTACCGTACTGGAAGGTCCTCCACACACCCCATAGCCTCGATGTAATGCACATCACGAAGAACGTTACCGAGAGTCTGCTTGGAACTCTCCTCAACATGCGGAGAGGACCAAGGATGGGCCGAAAGCAAGAAACGACCTGAAATTGCTTGGCATCAAGAAGGAGCTTCAGTACCCTGATAGTGATGATGATGACGATCAAACGGAAGGAACTCAGGGTCGCCGAAAAAGGGTTAAGAAGAATGAGGTGGTTGTGCTTCGTGCTGCCTGCTTCACTCTGTGTCAGGAGGAGACCGAGCAGTTTTTCAGGTGCCTCATAGGAGTCAAAGTTCCTCACGGTTACTCGGGCAAGATAAGCAGGTATCTCGACGTAGCGAAGAAGAGGTTCAGCGGTATGAAGTCCCATGACTGTCACGTGATGATGACACAGATACTTCCAGTTGCCATACGAGGGATAATGGACGAGCACGTCCGTGAGATGCTGTTTGGCTTGTGCAACTTCTTCGACGTCATCTCTAGGAAGTCGATCGGCATGAAGCAGCTCGACAGGCTACATGAAGAGATCGTGGTGATACTATGCGAGCTCGAGATTTACTTTCCGCCCGCATTCTTCGACATCATGGTGCATCTACTTGTCCATGTCGTGGATGACATCATCCAGCTCGGGCCGACATTCCTGCACAACATGATGCCGTTTGAAAGGCTGAACGGTGTCATCAAAGGGTTCGTTCGCAACATGTCCCGTCCAGATGGAAGCATAGCCAAGGGCTTTCTGATCTACGAGTGCATCTCTTTCTGCCAGAACTATCTAACCACCGAGAACGAGGATGTTGGAATACCCACCAAGAAGCACCTTGGAAGGCTCACTGGGTATGGTCACCGCGAGGGCCACCGCTCACTGCATGTCGGCATTGCTAATCGACGCGCCGACTTTGGAAGGGCACACCGAGTCGCACTACAACATATTGATTTGGTCAGCCCTTGGGTGGAAGAGCACAAAAGGGAGATCGAGCAGGAGTACGTGGACCGGGCCCGCCCGAGGAAGAAAGGAGACTTAAAAAGAGAACACAACTCCAGCTTCACAGGTTGGTTCAAGAAAAGTTGCTGGACAATCCCCCGCATACGCCTTCTATGGAAGATCAACAACTCAGATTCTCCTTGTCACAGGGCCCAGCGCATAACGTAAAGACCTATCAGTCATACGACATCAACGGTTACAGATTCTACACCGAGGAAAAGGACATGAATAGCGAATATCAAAACTTAGGAGTAACTATGATGTCCTTCGCCGATGACGAGACTACTGTCATGGAAAGATTCTATGGAAGGATCGAGGAGATATGGGAGCTCGACTATTGTGGAGAGACGGTACCTATGTTCCGTGTTAGATGGGACAAGAACGTCAAAAAAGAAGGCCGATATTTCACCACCTGCATTATACAAGATGCTAAGTCGGCAAAGAAGGCCTCCACGAAAAATGAGCCGTGGATACTCGCTAGCCAAGTTGATCAATGTTTCTTTATTACCGACCCGTCAAAGCCCAGTCATGTTGTAGTGAGGAGGGTCAAGAGGAGCATCATCAGAATGGAAGGATCCGCCAACGAGCAAGACTTCGACAAGAACGGCGATCCGAAGATCGAAGAGGAGTTCGACAAGTACTTCAACATGCCTACTACTATAGTAAGAAGAAAGACTACACTACCTACTAAAGGTTGTCCGTTCACGAGAAGAAATCTCATAGTGCCTGGGAAAAAGTATTCAACCATGAAGAAAAAGGGCAAGAAGATTGTAAAGAGAGTCTAGCTAGCTCGAAATATCACACGACGATGTGTGACCTTTTTTGTGTATTAGTTAGAGACTAATTAAACATATATCGTGATATTCGTGTGTGTATAAATTCACATGTGTTTGTGAGAAGCACAATATATAAATATAATTCGGGGAGGTTTTTTGAATAAATATACATATGTGTATGTGCTTGGTTTAAACATATTTGTATCATATAATTTTTAAATAACATATGTGCTTGGTTTAAATATATTTGTATCATATAATTTTTAAATAAAGAAAAAAATTGATGCAGCCAGGATTCGAACCTGGCTGCCACAGGCTCATGTCCAACTACATGCCTCACAACCATTGAGCTAGTGTCTGTTTCGTGTCAAACTACAGCCGCGGTCCGGTTTTGATTAAGTGCCCAAGCTTCTGTGGCGCATATCACTGCAGTGGTTTGTAGAACAACAGCAAGTTTCCCTTAAGTGGATTACCCAAGGTTTATCAAACTCACGGAGGAAGTGGTCAAAGGTATTCCCTCTCAAGCAACCTTGCAATCAAGATACAAGAAGTCTCTTGTGTCCCCAACACACCCAATATAGGTACACTAGTTCGGCGAAGAGATAGTGAAATACAAGTGGTAACGGTGCCAGAAAAGAGCTGATGGCGTGGAGGAAAGATAAAAGCAGAAAACCTCCCCGGCAAATGGAACAAAGATGGAAGCAAGCAAACATGCAACATATCTAGTAGCAAACAGTGTTTCGATGTTTAGAAACAAGTCCTAGGGATCATACTTTCACTAGTGAACACTCTCTCATATAAATATCTTCGCTTCATGATACTACTCTCCGGTTGGACACTCTAATCCACGGTAGGGCATTGCCCAATCTAGATAACCCCACACTGTCACCTTGAGCGCTAGATGGTTCCAACAAACACCACAATTTCATAGAGACATCCAACTCCAAATATAACTCATAACAAATATTCAATCTAGCCAAAGTGCCACACACGGTATGCATTTTGTCACTTTCACACACGTGGGGAAAAGCATAGATCTATTAAAGCACAAAGAGTATTTATGTAGACTCAAACCTAAGTGCCACCATGGCATGCATGCTGTCACTTTCACACACATGGGGAGAGCAGGGATCTATTAAAGCACTTGAGTAGCAAGGTAGATCTACTTGATTACAAAGCTCATGACCACAATATCATGCATAGAGAGAGAGAGAGATGAACACATAGCTACCGGTAGAGGCCTTATCCCTGAGGAAGAACTACTCCCTCCTCATCATGGGAATCAGCAACGGTGATGAAGATGGTGATGGAGATCGATGGAGATGGCTCCGGGGGCACTTCCCCGTCCCGGCAAGGTTCCGGAACAGAGACTTTCTGTCCCCTGAATCTCCCCTTCGGTGGCGGCGGCGCTACGAAGGTTTTCGTGGATTTCTTTTGGATTCCCTAGGGTTTTTGGGTCGGAGGCTTCTTATAGGCGCAGGAATCAAGGTCGGTGGGGGTCTAGGGGGCCCACACCCCCTCCAGGCGCCTCCAGGGATTGCCCGCGCCTAGGGGGTGCGGCCACCCTGTGGACCCCCTCCGGCTCTGCTTCGTGGTTCCGTATTGCTCCAGGAAAATAATAACTTCGGTTTTTGTCCCGTCCAATTCCGAGAATATTGATTTTCTGCCTTTCTGGAACCAAAAACAGAAGAAAACAGGCAACTGGCACTGTGGCAACTTGTTAATAGGTTAGTTCCAAAAAAGATATAAAACACCTCAAAGTATAGAAAAAGCAAAGAAAAGTAGATACTAAACAAGCATGGAGCATCAAAAATTATAGATACGTTTCCGACGTATTAATACGCACCTCACGCCATATTGCATCTGCGCACCCCTGTAACCTTCGGTTCTGCCATAATCAAGAGAAGACAAGCAGGAGTAAGGTTTTCCCTCTGGGGGCCTGAACCTGGGTAAACCTCGTGTCCCCATGTTGCTTGTCTGTTAACCGTTCCATGATTTCCAGCATCCCCATCTTCTCCAAAACCCAAGTCCATAACAATGGGCATTGACGAGATCGAACCTCATCACCTGGAGCATAGAGAGGATGTGAGATGTGATGACTGCTTGTGTGATCATGCACAACATGATCGTCGAGGACGAGCATGATGACGACATCTTGGACCAAGGCTGGGACTTTCAGGGTCAGTTGGTTGAGCCAGAGACAGGTCTAGCATCATGGGAAGATTTCATGCGAGTGCATGAAAATTTGTGTCACATGCATACCCATGATCGTCTTATTTGGTTGAGCATATATGAGCTCGTGCGAGAAACCTAAATGGTTAATCCCTTATTTGTTTCTTGTAATTTGAATAAAGTTTGGTTGTTTTTATCGAACCATGTGAGTGCGAACTAGTCATATGTAAGCACTATTTTAATTTGGTTACTTAATATAGTTTATTTTCTTGCCAAAATTTATTTTGTGACAAAATCTACAAACATATGGAATTCTTTGCCAGCTCTGGCCAGCGCGGACAAATGGGTCGTGCTGCTGGGCGCGGACAGCTGGGCAGGCCGAACCCCGACCCCATAGCGGCCACTGGCCGACCCAAACGGACAGAAACTGGCCGTTTGGGGCGACCGGATGGGTCGGCCCGGTGGATATGCCCTACTAATTTGTTAAGAACATATAATCAATAATGGGGTACATAATATACATATACTTATACATCAAACACAATCTAAAAATTGCAATCTCAAATATAATCTCATAAAAACCAAGATCCATCACAAAAGGATTACATATAGATGGCCACACTCATGTTGGGCAGCTCATATGGCACTAGAACAATTATAGCATGAGAGAGAGATAACAAGCTACTTCCATAAACCCGTATTCCAAGGGTGGAAAATTCCCTCTTCATCATGGAGATGATGGACATATTCTTGGATAGGGTGGACTACTCCCTCTTCATCATGGAGATGATGGAGATATTCTTGGAGAGGTTGGAGATACGAGCCATTGATGTTTCCCCCTCAAACATCCAATGGATCTTGTCTATTTCATGTTACCATCTATGTAGTGCATCGTGCTTTAGAATTGCGATTGGGGAAGTATATATAGGCATTTTTACATAAAGACGAAGCCAAGGGTGCAAATATCGTTGACATTGGAGCATCAAGCGGGATATGGGCCCCATGGCGTGGCACGAGTAGTTGGCCACACTATGGGCCTCATCTTAGTCCTCCCTCGTATCTATGTGATCTATCCCATGTCCTTTTGAGTCCACGAAGGTCCTTGAAATTCAAAAATATGAAAACAAGGTTTTCTTGTCTATAATGTTATTACCCGGATAAAATTTACATTTAGTAAAATCCTCAAAATAAATATAAAACATGATTATAATAAAAAATATGATGGAATATGGCACAATAAAATACAAAGATCATATATGCATTTTACATGCATCCGCTTCACAACCCCTCTTAAGAAATGATAACGCAGGTTTGTTGCCCATCCTCATCTTGTGTGATGTCTTTTCTACCACCTTAGATGGTACACAGTTTAGTATAAATGATGTTATCTCTAGACAAAAACCTTAGAATGATAAAGGTAGATCCGTCTGACTCATCATTGACCTCACCTTGTCCAACAAGGTGTGCTTATGCCTTTCTGTCACACCATTTCTATGTGACATTCCTGGCGGAGTGAGTTGTGGAACTATTCCACAGTATTTGTGATGACTATGAAACTCCTGGCTCATATATTTTCCTCCACGATCTGATGGCAGAAACTTGACATCCTTGCCAAGTTGGTTTTGTACTTCACTCTAGAACTCTTTGAACATTTTAAAGGTTTCCTACTTATGCCATTAGGTATACATAACCTTACCAAATGAAGTCATCAATGACCTTAACAAAATATCCATAGTGTCATCTAGTTGTCGCACTCATTGGACTGCGTACATCTATATGTACTAGTTCCAACAAGTTAGACGCTCTCTCACAACTCTTTGCAAAAGGCGCCTTGGTCATCTCGCTGAGTATGTAGGACTCACATATTTCGAATGGCTCTAAGTCGGACGAATCGAGAACTCCATCTCTATGGATCTTTATCATGTGTTTCCAACTAATCTGACCAAGTAGAAAATTCCAAAGATAAGTAAGACTAAGATCTTACATCTTCAACCTTTTCACATTCATGTTATAGACCGCCTTACAATAAGAATTCATCAAAAACTGTCCATCACAGACATGTGCAAAGCCGTGAAACATATTTTTCAAATACAAGGAACAACCATTGTTCTTAATATTTGTCTCAGAACCTCGATTCATCAAATATGAGGCGAAAATGATGTTTCGACTCAACACACCAACATAATAACAAGTGTTTAGTTCCAACATGAACCCTGAATGTAACTATAGTTACATAGTTCCTATGGCTAACACAATAACTCTTGCTTTGTTTCCTCTACTCGGATATCAACTTCTCCTCTCGCTACACTACTAGTTCTTACAGTATCTACATCAAGTTTCATATGTGAACAACTGATCCGGTAGCATATACCAAGACACTACTAGGAGATCCGACAATATAAATGTCTATAACATTCACAACAATAATACCTAATCTAGAGGTCATACTTCTACCCATATCCTTGTCAGCTAGATACTTGTTGTAGTTCATATTCTAGTGTCCATCTTCCTTGCATTAAAAGCAAATAGTGCTAAAAGACATTGTCGGCTTAGCCACTAAGTCGGCGCTGACACTTGACTCGAGTGTGCCATCTCCACTTGACTTGTAATTGGCCCTCTTCTTCGACCAAGACTTCTTCTTGAGCTTAAAATTTCCATGCACCATCAACACTTGATTGGTTCTGCCTCTCTTGATATCCTCCTATGTCGTCTTGAGCATCCCATGAAGTTCAGTGAGCTTCTTGTCCATACCGTACATATGGTAGTTCGAGATGAACTGACCATAGGCACTAGAAGAGAGTTCAAAACGACATCAGTAGAAAATTATTCACTCAGTGTATACCCAAGTCGGTCCCGGGACTATACATATACAATAATCCTGATCGTGTGCGGTCTCAGTGGACCACTTTCCTTCAGCTTGCATTCGAGTAAGGCTTGGGAGACATTGTACCTCTCCATCCTAGACTAAGTCCCAAACATGCTCTTGACGGCTATAATCATATCGCACGCCTCAAAGTTTTCTAATTGTTGCTACAAGTTCAGCTCCATATGAGAGAGCATGAGACAACTAATCTTTGTCGACTCATCAAGATCTCGAGGATAGGTGGTTGATACGTCCAATTTGCATCACCATTCTATATCATAATTTGCCTCTAGTCATTGATATATTTCATATTAAGAGGTGTTACTTATGTATTTTCATCTATTTTTGCATGTTGGACGATTCTTGGAGGATGAACTGCCGGAGTCAGGGTTCTGATGGAAAAAACGGTGTTTTGATGCAATTTCGCGAAGATCAGAAAAATACCAGAAAAACTACAGAAAATTATATTTTCCTAGAAGACAAAGGATGCCAGAAGGGGAGGCGGAGTTGGGCCACAGGGGGCCCACACCCCCCAGGCGCGGGCCACCCTAGGCCGCACCTACAGGGGGTGTGGCCGCCCTGGCCCACCTCTGGCTCTGCCCTCTCGCCTATATCTTCTCCTCAAAACCCTAAAACGAGGGGGGCGATCACAGAAAGATTCTTCCGCCTCTATGGGGTAGAAAACACCGAGAGAGAAAGAGCTCTCCGGCAGACATATTTCTACCGGGTAAATTCCTTCCCGGAGAGGGGAGATCGTCGCCATCAACACCGTCATCAAGCTAGACTTCATCAGGATCATCATCATCATCCACACCATCATCTCCACCAGCACCATCATCACCACTCCATCCCGCTGTAACAATTGTGTTGAATCTTGCATAGTTCTTATGGGAAACTTTCCCGGTGTTGATTACTGTTGTAGTTGATGCTTGTGAGTGGAACCATAGAATTATTGTTTATGTTCAGATTGTTATCCATCATCATATCATCTCTGATCTTGATCCATATGATGTCTCGTGAGTAGTTCGTTTAGTTCTTGAGGACATGGGAGAAGTTATGTTGTTAGTAGTGGAATTGTGTTGAGGTATTATTCAATGGTTTAATATTTAAGTTGTGGTGCTATTCTTCTAGTGGTGGCATGTGAACATCGACTACATGATACTTCACCATTTATGGGCCTAGGGGAATGCATTGTGTACTTGGCTACTAATTGTGGGGTTGCCAGAGTGACAGAAACCTGAACCCCCGTTAGAAAACCTTTGCACAAGAGAGTGTAGGATCTCAGAGTTTAAGGCTGTGGTTAGGTTTTTATCTTAATTGCTTTCTTGTAGTTGCGGATGCTTGCAAGGGGTTTAATCACAAGTATGTATTAGTCCAAGTAAGGTCGGTACATTAGCACAGGTTCACCCACACGACACTTATAAAACCAAAGAAGATTAATCAGCTATATGAAACGAAAGCACTTGATAGTATTCCCATGTGTCCTCGAGAACGTTTGGTCCTCATTAGTATTTCCACCAGCTTGTTCTTTGCTAAGAAAGGATTGGGCCACTAATGCAATTATTTGCTTCCTTTATTTACTTGCACTTTATTTCCTTGCTTTATCAGAAAACCCCTAAAAATCCGTTTCTAAGTACTATGTCGGTGGTGACCCAATCCTTTCTTACCAAAGGACAAGCCGGTGGAAATACTAATGAGGACCAAATATTCTCGAGGACACATGGGAATACTGTCAAGTGCTTTCGTTTCATATAGCTGATTAATCTTCTTTGGTTTTATAAGTGTTGTGTGGGTGAACCTATGCTAATATACCGACCTTACATGGACTAATACATACTTGTGATTAAACCCCTTGCAAGCATCCGCAACTACAAGAAAGCAATTAAGATAAAAACCTAACCATAGCCTTAAACTCTGAGATCCTACACTCCCTTGTGCAAAGGTTTTCTAACGAGGGTTCAGGTTTCTGTCACTCCGGCAACCCCACAATTAGTAGCCAAGTACACAATACATTCCCCTAGGTCCATAAATGGTGAAGTATCATGTAGTCTATGTTCACATGACACCACTAGAATTATAGCACCACAACTTAAATATTAAACCATTGAATAATACCTCAACACAATTCCACTACTAACAAAATGACTTCTCCCATGTCCTCAAGAACTAAACGAACTACTCATGAGACATCATATGGATCAATATCAGAGATGATATGATGATGATGGATAACAATCTGAACATAAACAATAATTCAATGGTTCCACTCGCAAGCATCAACTACAATAATAATCAACACTGGGAAAGTTTCCCCTAAGAACTATGCAAGATTCAACACAATTGTTACAGCGGGATGGAGTGGTGATGATGGTGCTGGTGGAGATGATGGTGTGGATGATGATGATCCCGATGAAATCTAGCTTCATGACGGTGTTGATGGCGACGATGTACCCTCTCCAGGAAGGAATTTCCCTGGCAGAAATCTTTTTGTCGGAGAGCTATCTCTTGGTCTTTGCCGCCTCGCAGAGGCGACGGAATCTTTCTGTGGTCGCCCCCTTGTTTTAGGGTTTCGAGGAGAAGATATAGTCGAGAGGGCGGAGCTAGAGGTGGGCCAGGGGGGCCACACACCCTGTAGGCGCGGCCTAGGGTGGCCCACGCCTAGGGGTGTGGGCCCCCTGTAGCCAAACTCCGCCTCCCCTTCTAGCATCCTTCGTCTTCTAGGAAAATATATTTTTTTGTAGTTTTTCTGGTATTTTTCTGATCTTCGCGAAATTGCACCAAAACACCGCTTTTTCCATCAGAATCCTGACTCCGGCACTTCATCCTCCAAGAATCATCCAACATGCAAAAACAGATGAAAAGACATAAGTAACACCTCCTAATATGAAATATATCAATGAATAGAGGCAAATTATGATATAGAATGATGATGGAAATTGGACGTATGAACTCCCCCAAGCTTAGACCTCGCTTGTCCCTAAGCCAAAACTTAGCTCCGTAAACATGTCCACAGGTTTATGGAGTGAAGTGTCGATAAAAAGAATACGTACAAGAATCATCACACTTACCAATACACAACTCATAGTAGAAAGCAACTCACTAGCTTGCAACAAGTATGGGAGTCACAATAAAGATGCATAAAGATAAATCATAATTGGGATTGGCAAACTTTGTTCTTGGTCAGAGAACAGTTGGTAAACAGTTTTCAAGCAAAGCTTTTGTAAAGAAGTTCATAACATGAGTCCTCTTTGCTCAAACATAAAAGGCTTTCCACAATGATGGCTTTCAAAGTAATACTCATTTAGATAAGAGTCTTGTGCAAACAAGATAAATAACATGATTGAATAAATCATTATATGAATGCTTGAAACACAACAACTCAAATGCTTGCTGGAGATAGAGAGGAGTATGTTTACTCACTCAACTTAGAAGTAGAAGAAAGACCATTCATAGAGGGAGGCATGGATTTCAAGTTCATAAAGAGCTTTCAAAAGATTATGGTACGTACTAGATTTGTGCTCTCAAATCCCTTGAGTACGAGGTCCGCTCCTCATGCTACTCAACTTTAGTTACCGGTAAGTTCTTGTCATAGTAAGTACATGCGTATCATAGAGAACCGCCAACGGGGTACCCCTTGCACATGATACAGGAGCTATCCCATAATCAAAATGACAAGCCAAGCAGACAATGAGAATCTCAACAATCTCTTATTTACTATGGGAAATTGGTGCTTTTTTCTCTCTTTCCTCTTTTCAATATATCTCTTTTTATAAGAGGAAAGCTTCATAGATTGCTCATTATGGTGATGTTGCAAGTTTCCACCATGATTAGGCATGGCTTAGGCTAGCGGCCTAGGCGTTTCTCTAACACACATACATAACTCCATGGACTTACAAGCTCCCCTTTTATTTCACACCAACGACATCCGCAAACAAAAGAGCATGATATCAACTGGGTAGATATTTAGAGGTGTTGAAAGCATTCCCCGTGACAGCACGGTTTTGCTAATCCTAACGTATAGATGCAAGCATATACAACTTCGATGACACAATGGTTCAAGTTTATTAGGGGCAAGAAAATAAGGTGTGACATCAAGTTCGTGAGAGCTGTACTAACTAGTTTTCACATAAGAAAATAATTTTTAATTTGAAAGATAGATGAAGCTCGAGAATTTACTTGGAATAGCAATAATGCTAATAAGTAGATATGGTGGACACAAATGGCATAGGTTTTGGTTTAAATAATTGGATGCACGAGAAGTGTTCCCTCTCAGCACATGTTTTTGGCTAGCAAGGCAGGGTAGCAAGCAAAAGAGTTGAAGGAAACAAACAAACCTACAAGTGATAAAGCCAAACATGCAATCTTCCTTGAAGACACAAAAGATCTTAAATAAAGAATACTAAGATTATGAGCCAATCAAGAAAGAAAATAAATGATACAAAATACCTGTAAGCTTTTATCTTTTCCTTTCAAATCTCAAAAAGTGTTGCTACTGACCAGAGCTCGGTTTGCCAAAACCAATTTATATCTAATTGATGCTCCCAAAGTGATACCAATACTGATCAACAAGATCAATCATATAATAGAGATTGCAAACTAAAAATAAGAAGTACAAAAATTAAAAGATGAGACTTCTCATTAATATTCCATAAAGGCACTCACACTAAGGGATACATAGATAACCAACTAAATGAGAGATACTTCCACAATGCAAACCAACCTATAAGATAACTTCTCAATCCAAGATATGAATCTACTAAAAAGGTAAAAAGATAAAAGATAATGATGTGATACCGCGACACTCCCTCAAGCTTGGAACAAGCCAAGGGGATGTCAAACCTGATGACGAATTACTCCTTCGGTGGTGGTGGTGTTACCTTAATGAGCTTTTCAACCAGCTTCCTCAAGTCCTCTATCTCAAAGGTCAGATTACGAATCAACTCCGAATTATGCTCAATGCTGTTCATGATCATGTCGGACCGAGAATCCCAATCCTTGTTATTCTTTCCCCACTCTTCCTTCTTGGAGTGTTCCTTTCCTTCTTGGAGCAGGAAATCTCTGTAATACTTAGCAAACAGATTTTTAGGGGTTTTCTAAATAAGCAAGGAAATAAAGTGCAAGTAACAGCAAGCAATTGCAGCAAGTGACCCAATCCTTTCTTAGCAAAGAACAAGCCGATGGAAATACTTATAAGGACCAAACGTTCTCGAGGACACATAGGAATACTGTCAAGTGCTTTCGCTTCAAATAGCTGAGTAGTCTTCTTTGGTTTTGTAAGTGTTGTGTGGGTGAACCTGTGCTAATGTACTGACCTTACTTGGACTAATACATACTTTTGAATAAACCCCTTACAAGCATCCGCAACTACAAGAAACCAATTAAGGTATAAACCTAACCACAACCTTAAACTCTGAGATCCTACACTCCCTTGTGCAATGGTGTCCTAAAGGAGGTTCAGGTTTCTGTCACTTCGGCAACGCCACAATTAGTAGCCGAATACACAATGCATTCCCCTCGGCCCATAAATGGTGAAGTACCATGTAGTCGATGTTCACATGACACCACTAGAAGAATAGCACCACAACTTAAATACTAAACCATTGAATAATATCTCAACACAAATCCACTACTAACAACATGACTTCTCCCATGACCTCAAGAACTAAACGAACTACTCATGAGACATCATATGGATCAAGATCAAAGATGATATGGTGTAAACAATAATTCAATGGTTCCACTCACAAGCATCAACTATAATAGTAATTAACACCTAGAAAGTTTCCCCTAAGAACTATGCAAGTATTCAACACAATTGTTACAGCGGGATGGAGTGGTGATGATGGTGCTGGTGGAGATGATGGTGTGGATGATGATGATGATCCCGATGAAGTCTAGCTTGATGATGGTGTTGATGGAGACAATCTCCCCTCTTCGGGAAGGAATTTCCCCGACAGAAATCTGTCTCCCGGAGAGCTCTTTCTCTCGGTGTTTTCCGCCCCGCAGAGGCGGCGGAATCTTTCTGTGGTCGCTCCCCCGTTTATTAGGGTTTCGAGGAGAATATATAGGCGAGAGGTCGGAGCAATAGGTGGGCCAGGTGGGCCATACCCCCTGTAGGCGCGGCCTAGGGGTGGCCCGCGCCTGGGGGTGTGGGCCACCTATGGCCCATCTCCGCCTCCCCTTCTGGCATTCTTCGTCTTCTAGGAAAATAGGATTTTCCGTAGTTTTTATGATATTTTTCTGATCTTCACGAAATTGCATCAAAACACCTCTTTTTCCATCAGAATCCTGACTCCGACAGTTCATCCTCCAAGAATCATCCAACATGCAAAAATAGATGAAAATACATAATTAACACCTCTTAATATGAAATATATCAATGAATAGAGGCAAATTATGATATATAATGGTGATGCAAATTGGACATATCAACTCCCCCAAGCTTAGACCTTCGCTTGTCCCCAAGCGAAAACTAAGCTCAGTAAACATGTCCACAGGTTTATGGAGTGAAGTGTCGATAAAAGAATACAGACAAGAAGCATCACACTTACCATTACACAACTCATAGAAGAAAGCAACTCAACATTATATAACTTAGCTTGCAACAAGTAGAGGAGTCACAATAGAGATGCATAAAGATAAATCATAATTGGAATTGGCAAACTTTTGTTCTTGGTCAGAGAACAGCTGTCAAACAGTTTCACAAAAAAGCTTTTGTAGAAGTTTCACAACAAGAGTACTCTTTGCTCAAACATAAAAGATTTTTTCACAATGAAGGCTTTCAAAGTAATACTCAATAGATAAGAGTCTTGTGCAAACAAGTAAGATAAAGAACATGATTAAATAAATCATCATATGAATGCTTGAAACATAACAACTCAAATGCTTGCTGGAGGTGGAGAGGAAGTAGGTTAACTGATTCAACTTAGAAGTGGGAGAAAGGCCCTTCATAGAGGGAAGCAGGGACTTCAAGTTCATAAAGAGCTTCCAAACGATTATGGTACTTACTAGCTTTGAGATCTCATTTCCCCTATCATAAGAATCTTGAGGTGATTAAGGTTAAAGTGAACAAATATGGAGTATATGCTTGACGAAATATAAGCTAGCAATCTCATGTCCCTTGAGTACGAGGGCTGCTCCTCATTCTACTCAACTTTAGTTACCGTTAAGTTCTTGTCATTGTAAGTATATGTGTATCATAAAGAACCTCCAACGGGTACCCCTTGCACATGATACAGGAGCTATCCCATAATCAAAATGACAAGGCAAGCAGACAGTGAGCATCTCAGCGATTTTTTTATTTTCTATTTGCATAGGTTTTTATTGAGGATGCTTCACATATTGCTCACTATGGTTATGCTGCAAGTTTCCACCATGATTAAGAATGGCTTAGGCTAGCGGCCCAGGTGTTTCTCTAACACACATACATAACTCCATGGACTTACAAGCTCCCCTTTTATTTCACACCAACGACATCCGCAAACAAAAGAGCATGATATCAACTGGGTAGATATTTAGAGGTGTTGAAAGCGTTCCCCGTGACAGCACGGTTTTGCTAATCCTAACGTATAGATGCAAGCATATACAACTTCGATGACACAATGGTTCAAGTTTATTAGGGGCAAGAAAATAAGGTGTGCCATCAAGTTCGTGAGAGCTTTACTAACTAGTTTTCACATAAGAAAATAAATTTTAATTTGAAAGATAGATGAAGCTCGAGAATTTACTTGGAATAGCAATAATGCTAATAAGTAGATATGGTGGACACAAATGGCATGATATCAACTGAATAAGTATCCATAAGTGTTGAAAGCGTTCCATGTGACAGCATGGTTCTGCTAATCCCAACGTATAGATGCAAGCATATAAAACTTCGATGACACAATGGTTCAAGTCTATTAGGGACAGGAAAATAAGGTGTGCCATCAAGTTCATGAGAGCTTTACTAACTAGTTTTCACATAACAAAATAATTTTTAATTTGAAAGATAGATGAAGCTTGAGAATTTTCTTGGAATATCAATAATGCTAATAGGTAGGTATGGTGGACACAAATGGCACGGTTTTGGTTTAAAGGGATTGGAAGCATGAGAAGTATGCCTTCCCAAAATAGGTTTGTAGATAGCAAGGCTGGGTAGCAAGAAAAAGAGTTGAAGGAAACGAGCAAACCTACAAGTGATAAAGCCAAACATGCAATCTTCCTTGAAGACACAAAAAGATCTTAAATAAAGAATACTAAGCTTATGAGCCAATCAAGAAAGAAAATAAATGATATAAAATACCTGTAAGCTTTTTCTCTTTTCCTTTCAAACCTCAAAAAGCGTTTCTACTGACCAGAGCTCGGTTTGCCAAAACCAATTTAGATCTACTTGATGCTCCCAAAGTGATACCAATACTGATCAACAAGATCAATCATATAATAGAGATTGCAAACTAAAATAAGAAGTGCAAAAAGCAAAAGATTAAGCTTCTCATTAATATTCCATAAAGGCACTCACACCAAGGGATACATAGATAACCAACTAAAGGAGAGATATTTCCACAAATCAAACCAACCTATAAGATAACTTCTCTACCAAACACATAGCTCTACTAAAAAGGTAAAATATAAAAGATAATAATGTGATACCGCGGCACTCCCCCAAGCTTGGAACAAGCCAAGGGGATGCCAAACCTGATGACGAATTACTCCTTTGGTGGTGGTGGTGTTCTCTTGATAAGCTCTTCAATAAGTTCCCTCAATTCCTCAATCTCTAAGGTTAGAGTACGAAACAACTCTGAATTTTGCTCAATGCGGTTCATGATCATGTCGAACCGAGAATCCCAGTCCTTGCTATTCTTTCCCCACTCTTACTTCTTAGAGTGTTCCTTTCCTGTATGGTTAGAACGAGGAAGATCCCAGACAGAGGGCAAGTCCCCTTTGGGCACCTGTTGATATTGTCGCTCAATTAATAGAGTATGGAAAGGGTTCTTGGTGCGTGAAGGAGGTGGCCGTGGAGAGAAGACAAGACGTGGGGTTTTCCCTCCTGTAGACATTCGTGCTGTCCTCCCAAGCTTGGTAGGGTTTGCCACCAATCCAATGCTTGCAACGGTAGCGTGGGTGTCTAGATGCTCGTCCTCCTCCATGTCCTCCTCATCCCCAACCAAGATATCCTCCTCCTTGGCGTTTTGAGGATCATCTTCCTCGGGCTTCTTGCCTTTGTCGTTGGCGGAGACCATGGTGCTCTAAACTTGAGAAGATTTCCTGACAGAAACAAATTTAAACAAAAACACAACAAGAACACGATATATGAACCTCGGGGGATCCGGGGGGTTATATATTACGAAGTTTCAATGCATAAGGAAGGTACTGTGCGAAAACAAGGCGGAGACGGAGTTTAGGGGCTCACACCCCCTCCAGGCGCGACCAGCTGGGGACCGCCCCTAGGGTGGGTGTGGCCACCCTAGCCTCCGTTCCCTCCTCTATTTCTTCTCATAACCTTTTGTATGTAATAAAAACATCAAAAATATAAAAAGATTAGGCTTTCACAAACCTTCAGTTTTCACCACTTTTACCTACTCAAAGACGGACTCTGCAGATTCCTTTTCTCTATCTCCTGAAAATTCCTTTCATACAAGGCCTTAAACAAACCTCAATGGCAACATTAGTGTATGCAAATCAATGTCACATCCCAAAATTTTCCAAATTTTGAAATGTATAAAAATATATAAACAAAAGAAATAAATGTTGAAATTTAGGGTGAAAAGAAACTTTTTGCTCCTAAATGGAAACATCAAAACCCTTCTTGAACAAATTTGAATGAAAAGGGAATTCAAAAAATTTCAATCAAGTGAAATGCATTCATTAATGCATGTATCTTGGAATTTAAACACTTGGAAAAGATAGACCAAAACCCTAAAACCCTAATGGAATAAATCATTTCCAAAGATCTCACAAACACTATGGATTTGATCCATATAAAAATTCAGTAACAATCATTTTAAAATGATCAAAAGTGATAAACAAAAATATTATAAAACCATAGAAATTGGTTTCACTCAATTTGGAACCATGGATAAAAACTTATGCAATTAATAAGATAAAAGGAGTTAATATCCAAGGCTAATAAAGCTCCTATCTGAAAAACCATACCAAATTGTGAGAAAAATAATCCTAAATATATTTAAAAAGGTAAACAAATATTAAATAAAATCATACAAATTGGAATCACCAATTTTGGATCTATAAATAAAAAGATATGGATTTTATAAGATAAAGAAATAAATAAATAAATAAATAAGGAATATTTAAAAGCCAAATTAGATCTTGGCCAAATCCATAAACAAATGAAAGTTTATTGAATACTAAAAATAAATAAAAGATTATTTAAATAAAACTATATGAGCTTTGAACCATATTCAATTTTATTTAAATAAGGAGAAATTACCTAAACTAAATAAATAATAAATCCCAAAAAATTTACTTAAAAGACAATTTAAACCTTGAGTTAAAATCCATAAGAAAATGGAATAAAGATAATACAAATAAATAAAGGGATAAAGAATATTCAAATAAAACTATAAGGGATTAAACCACATTCTAAACTATATTTAAATAGAGACAAAATCCCTAAGGTAAATGATTAATTAAATCATAAGAAAATAATAAATTGGGATTTGCCAAAGTGGATTAATAAGTTATCCAATTAACTTAAAAGATAATTAATTGTATAAAATTTATATGGGTTTAAAACCATATATGATTTTATTTGAATAAAGACAAATCTCCAATTTAAATTAACATTAAATCATATTAAAATATTTTAAATAATAAATCAAAGTGAATTATTTGCACCTATGAATAAATAAAACCTACTGAAAAAGGTTTTGGTAAATATAAGAATTCAAATAGAAGTTTAAAAATACATTTAAAATCTTATTCAAATAAAGACAAGTTCCTATTTTAAATAAATAATAAACCATAAATGAATAAAATAATTATTCTAATATGGACTTCAAAGTACATTAATAAACAATATTGAAACTTAATGAAAGTTTAGAAAAGTTCTGAATTCAAAAGGGTGTTTGAATTATTTGAACAAAATCAAAACAGAAATTGAATCAGAAAAAGAAAAAAGAAACAGGAAGGGAAAAAATAAGAAAAACCAGCCCAGCCCAGCAAGGCCTCAGGCCCAACAAGCACAGCCCACTAGGCATATCCCTCTCCCACGCGAAGCGTTTTCTGACTCAAAACCCGACCCACACATCCACTAACGACTAGACCCCACATGCAGTCACTCAACTCACTGACCGTTGGACCCCACTACTGCACTGTCATCTTCTTCCCCGCGGAGACCACGCCCCGATTATTCCCGACCGTTTCTGCCATTTAATCGCGGCTTCAATTCGCCTAAATGCCGTGGCCATTACTCACTGCGACCACGCCCTCTTAACCGCCACCCTCTCCTCTCCATTTCCCCTCAACCAGTGCCACCAGAGAGCCCCCAGGCTACCCTCATTTTGGCTTGCACTGCCGCGGCCTCCGAAGCACTCCGACATCAATTCCGGTGAGAATAAATTCCCCTCTCCCTCTGCTTTGCTCTTTGGTGTTTGTCATCGCCGTGCGCTTCTTCTGAACCCAACCGCTTGCTTTATCGTGCCCCAGAGGCTCGCCTCCATCTCCAACTATGAACGACCGACGATGGCCACTACGCCGACGATGAAATCCGGTGAGCTCCGACCACCCCCTAGCCTCTGGTTTGTTTTGCTGCATCCGCTGTCACCACGCGCATGCACTGATGCTCTTCGCTTGTCCGCGAGTGCTCTATAGGATGACCTTCGACCACGTCTGCAAGAACCCGACGCCGACGCCAGCTTCGGTGAGCGATTCAAGTCAACGATGTGCGCCCCTTCAGCTACGATGACCACCTCGAGCTTAAGCACATCGCAGCAAACCCAGTGAGTATCGTCCCCCTCTCCTTCGCTTCCTACTTTGGCCGGAACCACCGCGAGCAGAGCGCGTCGCCACCCACCATTGCCCAGCGCCCCCCGTCTCTGGTCGAGTCGCTGTGAGACGTTGCATTTTGATTCAGTGGTTAGGATAGAATAACTAAATGAAGCGGTATCATACAATATGCACCGTACGATTCCCTTTTAATCCAACACACCACACAGCTCGATCCGTGTGAACCGTTATTGTCCAATAAGAATCAACCACGTGGCCCAGCTTTTGTTCTAAAAACAGAAATGAATCTATTAGATGTTTAGATTTGAAAAATTCATAACTTTTAATCCACACGTCCAAATTTTGCAAACTTTATATCAATGGATTCAGAAAAATGAAAATTTTGCAACCATTCCGTTAATTTAGCATTTTGCTTCTAGTAAATTGATTTTTTTGCAGAAACATTATTAGGCCTAATTTGAGTATAAAAATTATTCTAAAAATGTTTTTAGGGTAAAATCTTTTGTAAATGGTTTGTTTTGAACCTACTGACCATAAAAACCAACTTATGGATTTAAAAGTATATTTTGTGACACTAAGGAATAAATCTTTGAATAAAAGAATTTCTAGTTAAATAAAAATGTTGATTATGGTTTAAAAATGTTTTTTGAGTAAAACCTTTGGAAAGTGGTTTGATTTAAACTCTCTGACCCTAAACACCAAGTTTTGGATTTAAAAATATATTTGATGAACCCTAGAAAAATTATTACTTTGATTATGGCATTTCTAGTAAAATAAAAAATGTTGCTTTGATTTAAAAATGATTTTGGGTGAAACCTTTTGTAAATGGATTTGTTTTAAAACACTTTGACCATAAACATTAATATTTGTGTTTAAAAAAATTATTGCTAACACTAGAAATTATTACTTTAGTTTAAAACATTTCTAGCAAAATAAAAATGATTTAAATAGCCCATTTTCACTAACTTGATTTTAAATGGTTTTGCCACTTTTATAAATGACCAATAGGTGTTTTAAAATGTTTATAGCCTATTAGAAACCACCTTTCCAAATAAAACAATCTTTTGCATTCTTGCATGCATTGCTTTGTTTTATTATTTTATGTGGTGAATTGTTTGAATGCTAGTTTGAATTTGTGCCTTTTGAATTGTAGTGAACTTTGAAGAGTGTGACAATTGCAAGATCAAGGAGTGAACCTATATTATCTACTAAAAAGGCAAGTGGTGCTTCATACTTTTGTCCTATTATTTTCACTATGCATTAGTGATGTTTTGAGTAGGACTTGCATGGAATTTTCTAAGTATAAGCTATGCCTTAGGAAATCGTAGTAGATGGTACCTTAGTAGAATTTTCCCTAAGTTAAGATTCTTGCTACTATTATGCTTAGCCTAGCTAGTAGAAAACAAGGGTGGATTATATTCATGTTATGTGATATTTCTAAGTCAATGACTTGTGTTTTTGTCTAATAAAACAACTATGTGAATGAATCACCTTGGTGAAATGGTGTGAATGGTTTGTGTTGAGTGGTTACCTAGGGCCCATATTCATGGCCTACCCTAGTGTATCTCACTTGTGGAAAGCCACATAGGAACAAAGATATTTGAGATGTCAAATGTTGAGAAGCTTCAAGTGCAGCCACATGGCATTATGGGCTCTGCCTGGATCATATAGGTTGCAATAACTTAGCCAGATACACAGTTGGTGGTAGGGGTGATAGGTTTGGGAATGCGTCCATTTTGGTCTAAGGGAAGGCTTTTGAAAGATCTTGTCTTGATGCATGTCGAGTCTTGTGGGGAAAGTGCACCACCTCTCGAGAGAGTAAAATCTAAGTACTTAGCGTGTCCCCGACAATGGACAATTTGAGCATCAAGACATGGAAGCTATCAAGGATCTCCTCATCCCAATTTATAAGTTAAAAACTTGTGGTTGAACAAGGGTTAAAGGATCATCAATTTCTATTGGTATATGCCCTGGGTGATTTTGATAAACAAAAACTTAGTGTTTTCAACTTATAAGGAAAACCTTATTTTGAGCAAAGCAAGCCTAAGCTCCACTTAGCCAAATGCATATAGATGATAGATACCACTATTCTACCGTAGTATCACTTGCCAATACAATTCAAATGTATTGACCCTTGTGGCTGTAACTTATTATGTTGCAGGTTTGTTTGATGTTAGTGAAGTGTGTTGAATAGGATTACAAGTCTACAACCAACATGATTGCATGTGGCACTTTGAAGATGAAGGACTCCATGCTATATAGATATTTCTGCTGCATTGTAATGAGATATCCAAATGAGCTATGTAAGATGTAATGAATTATTTTATTCCTGGTTATAAAGTTCTATTATGACCTTTGTTTCTTGATATTACATCTTAAATTGTGGATGCTAGCTAATGATCCATGGACTAGCATTGTAAACACAGTGATCTCTACCTTATCAGGTTGGGACCTCTACAATCAATAAACCTTTAGGTTCAAATTTCAACTGAAATCCATCAAAACAAGAGCTAATGTAGCAACTCCTATCCAAAAGCCCAAAAAGAATCTGAAAGGGAATCAATGTAAGAAGCAAATGAAAATGATGGTAGAAATCTGTCAAAACAGACCAGCAGATAAAGATTGATTTTTTCAAAAAACTTCTGTTGCTCAAATCATAAAGTGCAAAACTAATGAAAGTTGAACAACAACTTGGAGAACAAGCACAGAAAAATATAGCTCCATTCATTGTACTGAGCTCCTTTACGAATGTTTACAGTGCAGCACAAAAATCTGTCCCAGAACAGCCAACTTTTCACAACTCCTCCACTTCTCAAAAGTAGTTGATCTTGACACAAAAACCAAAAAAAAGGATAAGGAGCGGTTATTACTGAGGTAATAAATTCCAAGACTCAACAAAACTATTGGGTTATCTCCCAAGAAGTACTTTTCTTTATTTCCTTTAAGTTAGGCTTGATAATTTCAAAAATGCTCACATAGGAGATATATATTTGAAGTGAAAGAGAGCATCAAGAATCAAATATCCAACACATTTGAGTCTAACCCAGTTCCTATGCAAGGGGGTCTCAAGAGAAAACAAATTATTAGAACAAAAAGGCACTAGCACAAGAAGACAAAACAAATGCAACTTCAAAGCTTTCAACATAAAACGGGCAAACTTAATATTATTGAGGTGCATAAAACCATGCTTCCCTCTCTCATAATAACTTTCAGTAGCACTTTGAATAAAGTTGACAATATAACTGTCACATGAAACAACTTTATCATTAGAATGAGCATACTTAGAATCATCAAAAAGAGGTCCAAGGTCATAAACCAGATCAACAGAAGCAAGTTGTTCCATCCTGAAATCTTCATTAGGCAAGCTATTTTCACAAGGAGCTTTAGCATATTTGGAAAAGTTAAACTCATAAGAATCTCCATCAAACTTAGTTAAAACTTTCTCCTTCTTACAATCTATAATAGCTCCACAAGTGTTTAAGAAAGGTCTACCAAAAATGATAGGACAAGTTTTCCTAGCTGCTGAATTAAGCACTAGAAAATCAGCAGGATACTTAATCTTACCGCGAAGAACCTCCACATCTCTTACAATACTAATATGGAAAATGGTTTCCTTATTATCAAGGTGAATAACCACATTAATGTCCTCAACCTCACAAGGACCAATTTCATGCATAATTTCCCTGTAAAGCTCATAAGGAATAGCACTAGAATTAGCACCAATTCTAACAGAAAGCACATGGACACTAGATTTTCTAGATTTCATAGGATGAGAGATAATTTTATAAGAGTCTTCACATAAGACAATGTGCTCATCCTCTATATTTTTAGTGACGAGATCTTTTACAATAGCTACCATAGGTTCAATGTTTATTTGCTCATCAGGTTCCACAGTTTTCTTTATACCTTGGTTATTCGCACTAATTATCATAGAGTACTCCTTTACCTTAGCTAGGAAAGATGTTTTCTCAACATAAGGTTTAGGCACAATACGATCAATAGTGCAAACTTCAGTATTTCTAATGGAAACATGACTAACAACATCTTTATAAGGTACATGGTACTTATTCCACTTCTTTTTAGGAATTTCTATAAAAGAGGCAGAGGCCTTAAAACAATTGGCAATACTTTGAGAATCAAGACCATACTCAGTACTAATATCATGGAATCATCAGTTCCCATAAAGGATTTAATGCATTCATAATAATAGTTTATACCCGACTTTCTTCCTTTGTCATTCTCCCATGCTTCAATGTTCTCGTGAATACGGTCTAGGAGATCCCATTTAGCTTCTTCCTTCATACGTGTGAATGATCCAGCACAAGAAGCATCTAGTAAATCTTTATCATGAAGAGAAAGCCTAGCATAAAATTTATTGATAATAATATTGTTAGGGAGTTCATGAATAGGACATTAAGCATTAGTAACTTCAATCTCCCCCAAGCTTGAGCTGTACTCTCTCCATCACGAGGCCAACAGTTATATATTAGATTCATATTCTTATGAATCTCACTGGTAGGATAGAATTTAGAATAAAATAGAGGTGTTATTTCCTCCCATTCCATAGATTGTCCATTCTTTAGCAGTTTATACCATTCTTCATCTCTTCCTTTCAATGATATAGAGAGTAACTTCTTCTTCACCTGTTCAGTTGTGATACCTGCACACTTAAACAACCCGCATAATTCATGGATAAAAAGCAAATGATCACAAGGGTGGACATTTCCATACCCTAAATAATAATTATCCATAACACGATCAACAATACTTGTAGGTATATTAAAAGGATCTATCTAAACAAGTGGTGGTTCATCTACTACCCTAACAGTGGTAGTAGTTTTCCCAAACAAAAAACCAAGTGGGTTATTCATATTGGAAACAAAGTAACAAACATAAATAAAAAGCAATACAAACAGTAGAAGTTTCCTTTAGGGAATATGCCCTGAGAGGCAATAACAAAGTGTTTATTATGTATATTCCAAGTATATGATAGATGTTTATTTTGCATGCTATAATTATATTAATACGGAAACATTAATACATGTGTGTTTAATAAACAAACAGAAAGTTCCTAGTTATGCCTCTCTCATAAACTATCTCATTGATTAACAAGATGATCAAGATTTCCTGATCATGAACATTGGATGTTGTTAATAACGAGGTCACAACATTAGTGTAATGGTGTGATGAACATTCATTTGAAGTATATCATTACGATCAAAGTCATTGAGTTTATATTGCTATAACATCATATGAAAGTGATCCTAATCCTTAGACCATGAGATCATGCAATCACTAACACCAGAAGAGTATCTTGATAACATCAAACGTCACACCGTAAGAGGGTGATTATAAAGATGGGTTCAGTATTACTAAAGTGTTATGTTGAGGCCCATGGATCGAGAGTGGAATTTGTTGCTCCCGATGACAGATAGATATGCTTTGGGCCCACTCGGTGATATCACATTGGTTAGCTTGCAAGCAAGTGATTTGATCGCTAGAATGTTATATCATGGGAACAAGAAAAGAGTACATGTCAGTAACGAGATCAAAATAGGTATGGAGATACCGATGATCGAATCTCGGACATGTAATATATCGCGAAACAAAGGGATTAAGATACTAGAATAAAAGGTTCTCGCTATCACAAGAAAGTCATCGTTGAATGTGTGGGAGTCAGTATGGACCTCCAGGTCCCGCTTCTGATTATTGATCTGAGAGGGGTCTCGATCATGTCCACATTATTCGCGAACCATAGGGTGACACATTTAAGAGACACCGACATTCATCTGGAGCAAAAGTTTCATGCCGGAAAGAATAACAATCGCAGAAATTTATTTCACTAGATACCGAAATAGGTTTTCGGGTGAAATTGCATAAAGTGTTTTTGCATGTGAAATGAAATACTAGCAAGGGGTTATATGTGAATGTTTGTCATTAAATTAATTGACAAAATTCTGAATAAATAAAAGGAGATTTATTTAATGAGAGTTTGCATTAAATTTGGTGGAAATTTAATGGGAATTTGAGTGGGTTTTTGAGTGGAGGGAATTGAACGGGATTTTTGTGAGTGGAGTGTACACCCACATGAATGAGGGGAGGGCAAGGGGGAAGCCCCCATGCTCCGGCCACCCCCTTGGGGTTCCCTCCCCTCTCCTATAAAAGGAGCCCCCCTCCTCACTTCTCACTCACACCTCCTCGTGAAGGATCTCTCTCCCCCTCTAGTATTTATTCCCCATGGTCTCGGACTAGTTAGATACATGTTACTGGTGGCTATTCGGCAACAAAGAGTTGTGCTTCTGCTGCATCGCTGGAGCGAGGAGGCGGAGGTTGCTCGATGTCTCGGACGTGTGTGCGAGCACGAATGCACCACTGATTTGCGGTGCTAGGACTTCCTCTCGATCTTGAGATCGGCAAGAGATCGTCTACATCAATCACGAGTTCGGACTCGTTAATATTTGTCAGTCTTCAAGGGTATGTTCTCTACGGATGTATATCCACCCATTGATTGTATCTAGTAGATAGATCTTGGTACATAGTTGTTCCCATCATAGGAATTTTTTTGTTTTCTATGTTGTGAACCCTACAGTGGTATCAGAGCCGGATCTATGTGTAGATGCTTTGCACAGGTAGTACACATATGAGTATGTGGGAGATGATGATCATGTTATTGCTTCTTTGTTGTACTTTGGATATTGGTGGGATAGTGGGATGAAGCGGCCCGGACAAACTTTACATGTCCTCGCACATGAGACCTGTTCCACGCTTGACATGCAAGTAGTTTTGCATAAGTGGCTAGCGGGTGTCTGTCTCTCCTACTATATAGTAAATATCTAATTTGCAACGAGTTGTCAACAATTTGGTTATCCTCGTTGTGGTTCATGTTCGTAGGTATGAACGGTTCTATCTTCGAAATCCCTAAGCCACGTAAAACTTGCAATTGATAAATTAGAGGCGTCTAGTTTAGATTGTTGCTGGGCTAGTGTCATGATATGATGATGTTGTAAGTAGATGTATGATTTGATACTCTTACAACACACATAGCGTGTAAGTTCCATAGACCTTGGCCTTACACATAGAGGTATGATAGTGATCATACCATGATGCACATGATGGAGATCGAGTGCAAGAACCATATCATTCCACTTACAAACATGTGATGTTTGATTGCATCTTATATTGATTGTTTGGCGTTTTATTAGAATAATAAGATGATGCATCATTTAGATATCAATATAAGAATGTGTTCTTCCTTAAGTATGCACCAATTATGTTTCGTCGCTCCAAGACATCACGTGATGATCGGGTGTTCTTGGATCCACGATCATATTTCGGGTGTAAGACAGTTACACACGCGAATACTAAGGTTCTTACTTGGCGAGCCTAGCATGTACAGACATGGCCTCGGAACATGGACCGAAAGGTTAATCATGAGTCATATGGTTGATATGATGCTCATTTGATGCTCGCCTTTGAAGCTACATCGACTCACGTGATTATCAGAATTGGTGTAGTGGATTTGGTTCATGTAATCACCAAAAAGGCACGAGGGATGTCGTTTTTGAGTGGGAGTTCATTCTTAATTTGGATTAGTTGAACTCAATCTATCATAAACTTAGTCTAAACTTTACAAATTCTGTTGTATATGGCACCACCTGCTTTTAATTTCAATGTGTTCATGGACAAAAGAGAAACTTGCAACGAACGGTAGCAACTTTACCGAATGGGCCATGAATTTTAGGATTCTCCTCTCTGCTGCACAAAAGCAATATGTTCTAGAAGCACCGCTAGGCCCCCCACCGTTCGATTATGCCCTTGACGAGGAGAAGAATGTCTATCAGACTCGTCAGGAGGACCACAACTTAGTTCATTGTGGCATATTGTATGGGCTAGAGCCAGAACTTCGAAAGCGTTTCGAAAACGGCAATGCATTTGATACAATGGGTGAGTTGAAAACGATTTTCTTTACACATGCTGCTGTAGAGAGTTATAATGCTTCAGAAAAGTTCTTTAGCTTCATGATGGAAGAGAATAGCTCCGTAAGTGATCATGTACCCAAGATGTCGGGTTACGCCGATAAGCTTGTGTCTTTGGGAATAATGATTCCCATTGACTTAGGAATCCATCGTGTTTTGCAGTCTCTGCCACCTAGCTATAAGAGCTTTGGTGATGAACTATAATATGCAAGGCATGAAGAAGTCTCTCCCCGAGCTTCTGTCAATGCTTAAAACTGCAGAAGTGGAGATCAAGAAAGAACATCAAGTGTTGATGATCAATAAGACCTCTGGTTTCCAGAAAGACAAGAAGGGAAAACGGAAGGGAAGTAAGGGCGGCAAGCCGGTTGCCGTTCCTGAAAAGAAACCCCGAGTTGGCCCTAAGTCTGATACCGAGTGATATTATTGTAAGGGGACTGGCCACTAGAAGCGCAACTGCCCCAAGTATTTGGCAGACAAGAAGGCCGGCAAGGCAAATAAAGTTATATATGATATACATGTTATTGATGTGTACTTGACTAGTACTCGTAGTAGCACCTGGGTATTTGATACCGGTTCAGTTGCTAATATTTGTAACTCGAATCAGGGGATGCCGAACAAGCGACTGCTAGCAAGGGGTGAGGTCAAGATGCGTGTCGGCAATGGATCAAGTGTTGATGTGATTGCCGTCGGAAAGCTACCTCTCCACTTACCGTAGGGATTAGTAATAAACTTGAATAATTGTTATCTGGTGCCAGCACTGAGCATGAACATTGTATCTAGATCGTGTTTGATGCGAAGTGGTTATTCATTGAAATCTGAGAACAATGGTTGTTCTATTTATATGAATGAAATCTTTTATGGTCATGCACTGATGATGAATGGTTTATTTCTATTGGATCTCGATAATAATGTTACACATATTCATAATGTTGATGCTAAAAGGATTAAACTAAATGATGATATATCTGCATATATGTGGCACTGCCGTCTAGGTCATATTAGCGTTAAACGCATGAAGAAGCTCCATTCGGATGGACTTTTAGAATCACTTGATTTTGAATCATTTGATACATGTGAGACATGCATTATGGGCAAGATGACTAGAACGCCGTTTTCCAGTTCAATGGAACGGGCGACAGATTTATTGGAAATCATACATTCTGATGTATGTGGTCCAATGAGTGTGTCAGCGCGAGGTGGATATCGTTATTTTGTTACTTTCACGGATGATTTGAGTAGATACGGTTATATCTACTTGATGAAACACAAGTTTGAAACCTTTGAAAAGTTCAAGGAATTTCAGAGTGAAGTGGAAAATCATCGTAATAGAAAGATCAAATTTCTACGGTCCGACTATGGAGGTGAGTATCTAAGTTAGGAGTTTAGCACTCATATGAAAGAGTGTGGAATTGTTTCACAACTCACACCTGCTGGAACACCATAGCGAAATGGTGTGTCGGAACATCGTAATCGTACTTTATTGGATATGGTTCGATCTATGATGTCTCTAACGGACTTGCCACTGTCATTTTGGGGTTATGCACTAGAAACCGCTGCATTCACTTTAAATCGGGCACCATCTAAATCCGTTGAAAAGACACCGTATGAATTGTGGTTTGGAAACAAACCTAAGCTGTTATTTCTTAAAGTTTGGGGATGCGATGTTTATGTGAAGAAACTTCAACCGGATAAACTCGAACCCAAAGCGGAAAAATGCGTCTTCATAGGATACCCTAAGGAAACTATTGGCTATTCCTTCTATCACAGATTCGAGGGCAAGGTTTTTGTTGCCAAGAATGGATCCTTTCTAGAGAAAGAGTTTCTCACGAAAGGTGTGAGTAGTCAGAAGGTAGAACTCGAAGAGGTTATTGAACCTTCTCTTCATAGTATGGCGAGTAGCGCAGCGTCGGAAGTCATTCCGAAATTGGCTTCACCAATTGAAGAGGGAACTAATGATAATGATCATGAAACTCCAAAAGAGAGTACTACCGAACCTCGCAGGTCTAGTAGGACGCGTGCAGCTCCCAAGCTATACGGAAACCCTGTTATGAATTTCATGGTTGATGAAATTGATGACCCTGCGACGTATGAAGAAGCGATGATGAGCCTGGATTCCAACAAATGGTTAGAAGCCATGAAATCCGAGATGGAATCCATGTACGAAAACCAAGTTTGGAACTTGGTGGACTTACCTCACGACCGAAAGGCCATGGAGAATAAATGGATTTTCAAAAGGAAAACTGATGTTGATGGTAATGTGACCGTCTATAAAGCTCGACTTGTCACAAAGGGGTTTCGAAAAATTCAAGGAGTTGACTATGATGATACATTCTCTCCCGTAGCGATGCTAAAGTCAGTTAGGATTATGTTAGCAATTGCTGCATATTTCGATTATGAGATATGGCAGATGGATGTCAAAACCACGTTCCTCAATGGCAATATTGTAGAAGAGTTGTATATGATACAACCAAAGGGTTTTGTTGATCCTAAGGATGCTAACAAGGTCTGCAAGCTTCAGCGATCCATCTATGGACTGAAGCAAGCATCCTGGAGTTGGAATCTCTGCTTTGATGAGGTGATCAAAGAGTTTGGATTTGTCCAAACTTATGGAGAGGCTTGTATTTACAAGAAAATGAGTGGGAGCAATGTGGCATTTCTGATATTATATGTGGATGACATATTATTGATTGGAAATGATATAGATCTTTTAAACATTGTTAAAAGTTATCTAAACAGCAAATTTTCAATGAAGGACCTAGGTGAAGTGTCATACATATTAGGCATAAAGATCTATAGAGATAGATCTAGGCGCCTAATTGGGCAATCACAAAGTACATACCTTGATAAGATTTTAAAGAAGTTTAAAATGGACAAAAGTAAGAAGGGGTTCTTACCTATGTTGCAAGGCAAGACATTGAGTAAGACTCAAATCCGGCTACAGCGGAAGAAAGAGAGATAATGGACAAAGTCCCCTATGCTTCAGCCATAGGCTCTATAATGTACGCCATGCTATGTATAAGACCGGATGTGGCACATGCTATTAGTTTGACTAGTAGGTACCAATCGGATCTAGGTTCGGAACACTGGATAGCGGTCAAGAATATCCGTAAGTACTTGCGAACAACTAAGGATATGTTTCTTGTGTATGGAGGTGAAGAAGAGCTCGTCGCTAAGTGTTATGTTGATGCTAGCTTTGAAACTGATCCGGATGACCCTAAGTCTCAATCCGGATACGTATTTCTCATGAATGGTGGAGCGGTTAGTTGGAGGAGTTCCAAACAACCCGTGGTGGCGGGATCAACAACGGAGGCCGAATATGTTGTCGCTTCGGAAGCGGCTCAGGAAGAGGTTTGGATGAAGCAGTTCATATCCGAACTAGGTGTGGTTGCGAGCATGTTGGACCCAATGGTGATCTATTGTGACAGCAATGGTGCCATTGCCAATGCCAAAGAACCAAGGTCTCACAAAAATTCCAAGCATATTAAGCGCCGGTTTCACTCCATCCGCGAGCATGTCAAAGATGGAGATATAAAGATTTGTAAAGTGCATACGGATCTCAATGTAGCAGTTCCGTTACCTAAAACTCTCCCTAGATCAAAACATGATCAACACCAGATATCCATGGGTGTTAAATTTATCACTATGTAACTAGATTATTGTCTCTAGTGCAAGTGGGAGACTAAAGGGAATATGTCCTGAGACGCAATAGTAAAGTGTTTATTATGTATATTCCAAGTATATGATAGATGTTTATTTTGCATGCTATAATTGTATTAATACGAAAACATTAATACATGTGTGTTTAATAAACAAATAGGAAGTTCCTAGTTATGCCTCTCTCATAAACTACCTCGTTGATTAACAAGATGATCAAGATTTCCTGATCATGGACATTGGATGTTGTTAATAACAAGGTCACAACATTAGTGTAATGGTGTGATGAATATTCATCCTAAGTATCACATTACGATCAAAGTCATTGAGTTTATACATCATACGAAGTGATCCTAATCCTTAGACCATGAGATCATGTCAATCACTAACACCAGAAGAGTATCTTGATAACATCAAACGTCACACCGTAACAGGTTGATTATAAAGATGGGTTCAGTACTACTAAAGTGTTATGTTGAGGCCCATGGATCGAGAGTGGATTTTGTCCATCCCTATGACGGATAGATATGCTCCGGGCCCTCTCGGTGATATCGCATTGGTTACCTTGCAAGCAAGTGATTTGATCATTAGAATGTTATATCACGGGAATGAGAAAAGAGTACATGTCAGTAACGAGATCAAACTAGGTACGTAGATACCGATGATCGAATCTCTAACATGTAATATATCGCGAAACAAAGGGATTAAGATACTAGCGTAAAAGGTTCTTGCGATCACAAGAAAGTCATCGCTGAATGTGTGGGGGTCAGTATGGACCTCCAGGTCCTGCTTATGATTATTGATCTGAGAGGGGTCTCGATCATGTCCGCATTATTCGTGAACCGTAGGGTGACACACTTAAGAGACACCGACATCCATCTGGAGCAAAACTTCCATGCCGGAAAGAATAACAAGCGCATGAATTTATTTCACTAGATACTGAAACAGGTTTTCGGGTGAAATTGCAGAAAGTGTTTTTGCATGTGAAATGAAATACTAGCAATGGTTTATATGTGAATGTTTTTCATTAAAGTAATTGACAAAATTCTGAATAAATAAATGGAGTTTTATTTAATGAGAGTTTGCATTAAATTTGGTGGAAATTTAATGGGAATTTGAGTGGGTTTTTGAGTGGAGGGAATTGAAAGGGATTTTTGTGAGTGGAGTGTCACCCACATGAATGAGGGGAGGGAAAGGGGCAGCCCCCATGCGTCGGCCACCCCCTTGGGTTTCCCCCATCTCCTATAAAAGGAGCCCCCCTCCTCACTTCTCACTCACACCTCCTCGTGAAGGATCTCTCTCATCCTCTAGTATTTATTCCCCATGGTCTCGGACTAGCGAGATACATGTTCCCGGTGGCTATTCGGCAAGAAAGAGTTGTGCTTCCGCTGAATCGCTGGAGCGAGGAGGTGGAGGTTGCTCGGTGCCTCAGACGTATGTGCGAGCATAGATGCGCCGCTGATTTGCGGTGCTAGGACTTCCTGTCGATCTTGAGATCGGCAAGAGATCGTCTACATCAACCATGAGTTCGGACTCGTTAAGCTTTGTCAGTCTTCAAGGGTATGTTCTCTATGGATGTATATCCGCCCGTTGATTGTATCTAGTAGACATATCTTGGTACATAGTTGTTCCCATCGTAGGGAATTTTTTGTTTTCTATGTTGCGAACCCTACACCTTTACCAGTTCCACTCTTCAATAGCGCTTCACTCCCCGACAACGGCGCCAGAAAATAGTCTTGATGACCCACAAATATAGGGGGTGTGTCGTAGTACTTTCGATAAATAGAAGTGTCAATCCCAACGAGGAGCAGAAGGTGTTGGAATTATGCCCTAGAGGCAATAATAAAGCTGTTATTATTATAATTCTTGTTCATGATAATGTTTATATTCCATGCTAGAATTGTATTAAGCGGAAACTTTAATACTTGTGTGGTTTGTGAACAACACCGTGTCCCTAGTATGCCTCTATGGACTAGCTCATTGATTAATGATGGTTAAGGTTTCCTAACCATGGACATGAGTTGTCGATTAATAATGAGATCATATCATTGGGAGAATGATATGGTGGACAGACCCAAACTAAGCGAAGCAATTAGATCGTGTCATCGTGTTCGTCTTTGCGAAGCTTTTCTTATGTCAAATATTGTATTCCTTAGACCATGAGATAATACAACTCCCTGGTATCGGAAGAAAGCTTTGAGGTCATCAAACGTCATCCTATGAGAGGGTGATCATAAAGGTGTCTCTCAGGTGATCGGAAAGTATCTGTTGGGTTGTATGTATCGAGATGGGATTTGTCCCTCCCAAGTTGGAGAGATATACTTCAGGCCCACTCGGTAATCGATATCAACACCACTTGCAAGCATGTGGTTAAGGAGTTAATCACAAAGTGATATCGGATTACGGAACGAGTAAAGTACTTGCTGTGAACGAGATTGAACTAGGTATGACGGTACCGACGATCGAATCTCGGGCAAGTAAAATACCGCGAGACGAAGGGAATATATATGGGATTGATTGAATCCTGGCATCATGGTTCATCCGATATGATCATCGATGAATGTGTGGGAGTCAATATGGGTTACCAGACCCCGCTGTTGATTATTGATAGAAGATCATGTATGCATATTCTCGAACCCGCAGGGTCACACACTTAACGTGTCTCGACGCTAGGATAGATTGGATAATTGGTTTATGAGTTTTTGTTCGGAGTCTCGGATGGGATCCGGGACATCACGAGATGTTCCGGAGTGGTCTGGAGAATAAGATTCATATAAGGCAGTGCAGTTTTTGGAGTTCGGAATTGTTCTGGGTTAATCAGTATTGTACCGGAAGCTTCTAAAACCTTCCGGAAGGGGACCAACGTGGCCCCACCTTCCGGGAGGGGGCATGGGCCTATGAGGGAGTGCCCTGGCCGCATTGGGCCAGGGGCACAAGGCCCCATAGGGCTCAGCCGGCCAAGGGGGTTTTAAACTCGAGATAGACCTTCTAGAAGGGGGGGTTTCCTTGCCCCCCACTCCTTATCCTTTGGGGCCGCCGCTTTGGGCTTGGGGAAGGGTCTAGGGCTGCGCCCCCCCTCTATATAAAGAGGGGTGGGGGCGCACCAACCCCCTACACCTTCCCCTCCAACCCTAGCCGCCCTGCTGCCCTTCCTCTCTCCCTCCCGACTGTTTGTAGGCGAAGCCCTGCTGCAGAAATTCTCCACCATATACACCACGCCATCGTGTTGTAGATCCAATCCATCTCTCCACCATACTTGCTGGTCCGAGGAAGGAGGAGACGTCGAGGTGCTGCACGTGTGCATCTCACGGAGGCACCGCCACTTGTGGTGCTAGATCGGATCGGATCGCGAGGAGGAGAAGCGAGTACGACTACATCACCCACGTTCCGACGAACGTTCCGTTGTGCGAATCTTCAAGGGTATGAAGATCTAATCCAATCTCTCTCGTTGTTTGCATCTCCTAGATTAGATCTTGGCTTTCCCTCTGTTCGCATCCGTAGAAAATTTTGATTTACTATGCCGCGAAACCCTTCAGTGGTATCAGAGCTAGATCTATGCGTAGATGTGTTTCACGAGTAGAACGCAACATGGTTGTTGCGGGCGTTGATGTTTTCTGTTGCAAGCCTCTTGTTTGTGTTATTCTTATGACGCGGGATAGTGAGATTGAAGCGGTCCAGGCCAACCTTATGCGACGTCGTTCGCGAGACCGGCTCCGCACTTGACGTGTGGCTTGTTCCACACATACGACTGGTGGATGTCAGTTTCTCTCACTATAGTTGTCATGGGATTAACACCGGAGTTTGGCAACCATAATATCACCGTTGTGGCTTTCCGTAGGTAAGAATCGTTCTTAGCATCTACTCACATAAGCCACGTAAAACATGCAACAACAAAGTAGAGGCGTCTAACTTGTTTTTGCGGGGAGTGTTTTCTGTGATATGGTATGGCCCAAGATGTGATGTGTATAATGTATGCGATGATCATGTTTTGTAATGTTTCACGACTTGCATGTCGATGAGTACACAACCAGCAGGAGCCATATGGTTGTCTTTATAATTGTGTATGACCTGCGAGTCAACCTCTTATACGCCATGTAATAGCTTTACTTTATCGCTAAGTAGTTAGCAATAGTTGTAGTTGCTATTCGTGGTGGAGGCAATCATGGTGGAGTGATGGAGATCATGCCAGCACGCACAAGATGGAGATCATTGCGTGAAGATTGGCTATACCATGTCACATAAAGTTATATGCATGTGATGTTTATCCTTTTATGTATCTTCTTATGCTTAGATCGCGACGGTAGCATTATAAGATGATTCCTCACTTAAATATCAAGATAAAACTATGTTATCCCCAAGTATGCACCGTTGCGAAAGTTCGTCGTGTCCAAGCATCACGTGATGATCGGGTGCTATAGACTCTACGCTCACATACAACGGGTGCAAGCCAGTTTTGCACACGCGGAAATACTTGGGTTTTACTTGACGAGCCTAGCATGTACAGACATGGCCTCGGAACACATGAACCGAAAGGTTAAGCATGAGTCATATGAATGATATGATCGACACTTCGTTGTCCACCATTGAAACCACATCTCTTCTCGTGAAGATCGGATTAGGTGTGGTGAATTTGGATCGTGTTCACTAAACAACTTGAGGGATGTTGAATTTAGTGGGAGTTCATCTAGTAATTTGATTAAAAGTTGAACTAGTTATCATGAACATAGTCTAATTTGTACTTGCAAATATTGTAGATCACATGGCTAAGTCCAAATTCAACTTCAACGTTTTTGCTGAGAAAGAAAAGCTTAAGAACAATGGGTCTAACTTCACCAATTGGTTCCGCAATCTAAGAATCATTCTCTCTGGTGGTCAAAAGGACTATGTCCTTGGGAAAGCGTTAGGTGACCCCCCTGCTGCAACTGCGCCGACTCATGAGAAAGCTGTCTATCAGTCGCGCAAAGATGATTATGGTGTAATTAAGAGCACCATGTTGTTTGCTATGGAACCGGAACTTCAAAATCGTTTTGAAGACTATCCCGGGCCCTTTGAGATTCTCGAAGAGCTGAAAACCATGTTTCAGACTCAGGCCCGTTCTGAGAGATATGAGATCTCTGAGAAGTTCTTTAACTGCAAGATGGAGGAAGGGAGTTCCGTTAGTGAGCATGCCATTAAGATGACGGGCTACACTCAATGCCTTGAGCAACTGGAATGCACGATTCCAGAGGAGCTCAAGATTGACAGGGTTCTGCAATCACTCCCTCCGAGCTACAAAAGTTTTGTAGTGACTCATAATCAGATTGGTTCCACTGATACGATCACCGAGCTCTTCGCAAAGCTGAAGGCCGCGGAAGTGGACATCAAAAAGGATAATCATGTGTTGATGGTCAACAAGCCCACCTTTAAGAAAGGTAAGGGTGCAAAGAAGCCCTTCAAGAAAGGCGGCGGCAAGCGCATTGCCCCTGCTGAGAAGAAGCTCAAGTCTGGTCCTAAGCCGGACACTGAGTGCTTCTATTGCAAGGACAAGGGTCACTGGAAGCGCAACTGTCCGAAGTACTTAGCGGACAAGAAGGCTGGCACCATCAAAGGTATATTTGATATACATGTTATTGATGTTTTCCTTACTAGCCCTTGTGGTAGTGCCTGGGTATTTGATACTGGTTCAGTTGCTAATATTTGTAACTCGAAACAGGAGCTACGGAACAGACGGCGGCTTGCGAGGGATGAGGTGATGATGCGCGTTGGCAACGGATCAAGAGTTGATGTGATGGCCGTCGGCACGCACTCCTTAGTTTTACCTTCGGGATTAGTTTTAAACCTTAATAAATGTTATTATGTGCCTGCGTTGAGCATGAACATTATTTCTGGATCGTGTTTATTGCAAGACGGTTATTCATTTAAATCGGAGAATAATGGTTGTTCTATTTATATGAGTAACATCTTTTATGGTCATGCACCACTTGTGAATGGTTTATTTCTTCTAAATCTTGAAAGGGATGAAACACATATCCAGAACATTGAGGCTAAGAGATGCAAAGTAGATAGGGATAATACTACTTATTTGTGGCACTATCGTCTAGGTCATATTGGTGTAAAGTGCATGAAGAAACTCCATTCTGATGGACTTTTGGAGTCTCTTGATTTTGAATCATTTGACACATGCGAACCATGCCTCATGGGCAAGATGATCAAAACACCGTTCTCCGGTATGATGGAGCGAGCAACGGACTTGTTGGAAATCATACATACCGATGTATGCGGACCGATGAGTGTTTCGACGCGCGGTGGATATCGCTATTTTCTCACTTTTACCGATGACTTAAGTAGATATGGGTATATCTATTTAATGAAACATAAATCTGAAACGTTTGAAAAGTTCAAAGAATTTCAGAATGAAGTGGAGAACCATCGTAACAGAAAGATTAAGTTTCTACGATCCGATCGTGGAGGTGAATATTTCAGTTATGATTTTCTCACGCATCTTAAAGCAAGTGGAATCGTTTCACAACTCACGCCACCCGGAACACCACAGCGCAATGGTGTGTCTGAACGCCGGAATCGAACCCTATTAGATATGGTCCGATCAATGATGTCTCTTACTGATTTGCCGTTATCATTTTGGGGTTATGCATTAGAAACCGCTGCATTCACTTTAAATAGGGCTCCATCTAAATCCGTTGAGACGATACCGTATGAACTGTGGTTTGGTGCTAAACCTAAGTTGTCGTTTCTTAAAGTTTGGGGATGTGAAGCTTACGTCAAGAAGTTGATGCCGGACAAGCTCAAACCCAAAGCGGAGAAATGCGTCTTCATAGGATACCCTAAGGAAACTATTGGGTATACCTTCTATCACAGAACCGAAGGCAAAGTGTTTGTCGCAAAGAACGGTTCCTTTCTTGAGAAGGAGTTTCTCTCGAAAGAAGTGAGTGGGAGGAAAGTAGAGCTAGACGAGGTTATTGAACCTTCTCTTGAATTGGAGAGTAGCGCAGCACCTGAAATTTTTCCAGCGCCGCCTGCACCAACAATAGAGGAAGCTAATGACAAGGATCATGAAGCTTCGGACGATGCTGCTAATGAACGTCGCAGGTCGACAATGCACATGCCCCTCCTGAGTGGTACGGCAACCCTGTCTTGACTGTCTTGTTAGTAGAAGACAGTGAACCTTCGAACTATGAGGAAGCAATGATGAGCCCAGACTCTGAGAAATGGCTAGAATCCATGAAATCCGAATTGGGATCCATGAGCGAAAACCAAGTATGGACTTTGGTGGACCCTCCTAGCGACCGAAAGGCCGTTGAGTGCAAATGGATTTTCAAGAAGAAAACGGACGCGGATGGTAATGTTACCGTCTATAAAGCACGGCTTGTCGCGAAAGGTTTTCGACAAGTTCAAGGTGTTGACTACGATGAGACTTTCTCTCCCGTAGCGATGTTTAAGTCCATTCGGATTTTATTAGCAATTGCTGCGTTTCATGATTATGAAATATGGCAGATGGATGTCAAGACTGCTTTCCTCAATGGCAACATTGATGAAGAGTTGTATATGATGCAACCCGAAGGTTTTGTCGATCCTAAGGATGCTGATAAAGTATGCAAACTTCAGCGTTCCATTTATGGACTGAAGCAAGCATCTCGGAGTTGGAACCTTCGTTTTGATCAAGTGATCAAGAGCTTTGGATTTGTTCCAAATTTCTACGAAGCTTGCATCTACAAGAAAGTGAGTGGGATCTCGGTGACGTTTCTGGTACTATATGTGGATGACATATTGATTATCGGAAATGACATCAACATGCTTAACGATGTGAAGAGTTATTTGAACAAGTGTTTTTCAATGAAAGACCTAGGTGAAGCTGCTTATATATTGGGCATCAAGATCTATAGAGATAGACAAAGACGCCTGATAGCTTTAAGCCAGAGTACATACCTAGACAAAGTTCTGAAAAGGTTCAGAATGGATAAGGCAAAGAAAGGTTCAGTGCCCATGTTGTCAGGTAAGATATTGAGCAAGGCTCAGTGTCCAGCTATGGTAAATGATAGGGAAGCTATGAGCAAAGTGCCATATGCCTCGGCCATAGGTTCTATCATGTATGCCATGCTGTGTACTAGATCGGATGTGTCCAATGCTCTTAGTTTAACGAGCAGGTATCAAAGTGATCCAGGAGTGGAACACTGGACAGCCGTGAAGAACATCCTAAAGTACCTAAATAGGACTAAAGAAATGTTCTTAGTCTATGGGGGTGATGAACAGCTCATCGTAAAAGGTTACGTCGACGCTAGTTTTGACACCGACAAGGATGATTCTAAATCTCAGACAGGACACGTGTATATTTTGAATGGAGGAGCTGTGAGCTGGAGAAGCTGCAAGCAAAGCGTGATCGCGGGATCTACAGTAGAAGCGGAATACATGGCTGCTGCAAAAGCGTCAAGTGAAGGAGTTTGGATCAGGAACTTCATCATTGAGCTTGGCGTGGTTCCAAGTGCATTGGACCCACTGGAGATATTGTGTGACAACACTGGCGCCATAGCACTCGCTAAGGAACCAAGATATCATCCAAAGACCAAGCATATCAATCGCAAGTTTCATATAATCCGAGATTATATAGCAGATGGAGATCTGAAGATTAGCAAAGTACATACAGATCTGAATGTCGCAGATCCATTAACTAAACCTCTTCCACGTGTAAAACATGATCAGCACCTCAGTGCCATGGGTGTGAGATTGTTGCCAGATGTAAACTAGATTATTGACTCTAGTGCAAGTGGGAGACTGTTGGAATTATGCCCTAGAGGCAATAATAAAGCTGTTATTATTATAATTCTTGTTCATGATAATATTTATATTCCATGCTAGAATTGTATTAGGCGGAAACTTTAATACTTGTGTGGTTTGTGAACAACACCATGTCCCTAGTACGCCTCTATGGACTAGCTCATTGATTAATGATGGTTAAGGTTTCCTAACCATGGACATGATTTGTCGATTAATAATGAGATCATATCATTGGGAGAATGATATGGTGGATAGACCCAAACTAAGCGAAGCAATTAGATCGTGTCATCGTGTTCGTCTTTGCGAAGATTTTCTTATGTCAAATATTGTATTCCTTAGACCATGAGATAATACAACTCCCTGGTATCGGAAGAAAGCTTTGAGGTCATAAAACGTCATCCTATGAGAGGGTGATCATAAAGGTGTCTCTCAGGTGATCGGAAAGTATCTGTTGGGTTGTATGTATCGAGATGGGATTTGTCCCTCCCAAGTTGGAGAGATATACTTCGGGCCCACTCGGTAATCGATATCAACACCGCTTGCAAGCATGTGGTTAAGGAGTTAATCACATCGGATTACGGAACGAGTAAAGTACTTGCTGTGAACGAGATTGAACTAGGTATGACGATACCGACGATTGAATCTCGGGCAAGTAAAATATCGCGAGACGAAGGGAATATATATATATGGGATTGATTGAATCCTGGCATCGTGGTTCATCCGATATGATCATCGATGAATGTGTGGGAGTCAATATGGGTTACCAGACCCCGCTGTTGATTATTGATAGAAGATCATGTCTGCATATTCTCGAACCCGCAGGGTCACACACTTAACGTGTCTCGACGCTAGGATAGATTGGATAATTGGTTTATGAGTTTTTGTTCGGAGTCTCGTATGGGATCCGGGACATCACGAGAGGTTCCAGAGTGGTCCGGAGAATAAGATTCATATAAGGCAGTGCAGTTTTTGGAGTTCGGAATTGTTCCGGGTTAATCGGTATTGTACCGGAAGCTTCTAGAACCTTCCGGAAGGGGACCAACGTGGCCCCACCTTCCGGGAGGGGGCATGGGCCTATGAGGGAGTGCCCTGGCCGCATTGGGCCAGGGGCACAAGGCCCCATAGGGCCCAGCCAGCCAAGGGGGTTTTAAACTCGAGATAGACCTTCTAGAAGGGGGGGTTTCCTTGCCCCCCACTCCTTATCCTTTGGGGCCACCGGTTTGGGCTTGGGGGAGGGGCTAGGGTTGCGCCCCCCCTCTATATAAAGAGGGGTGGGGGCGCACCAACCCCCTACACCTTCCCCTCCAACCCTAGCCGCCCTGCTGCCCTTCCTCTCTCCCTCCCGACTGTTTGTAGGCGAAGCCCTGCTGCAGAAATTCTCCACCATATACACCATGCCGTCGTGTTGTAGATCCAATCCATCTCTCCACCATACTTGCTGGTCCGAGGAAGGAGGAGACGTCGAGGTGCTGCACGTGTGCATCTCACGGAGGCACCGCCACTTGTGGTGCTAGATTGGATCGGATCGCGAGGAGGAGAAGCGAGTACGACTACATCACCCACGTTCCGACGAACGTTCCGCTGTGCGAATCTTCAAGGGTATGAAGATCTAATCCAATCTCTCTCGTTGTTTGCATCTCCTAGATTAGATCTTGGCTTTCCCTCTGTTCGCATCCGTAGAAAATTTTGATTTACTATGCCGCGAAACCCTTCAGAAGGTGTTGACTAGTGGTATGGAGCAGGAAATATCTGTAAATACTTAACAAACGGTGTTTTAGGGGTTTTCTAAATAAGCAAGGAAATAAAGTGCAAGTAATAAAGACAACAAGCAATTGCATCAAGTGGCCCAATCCTTTCTTAGCAAAGGAAAAGCCGGTGGAAATACTTATAAGGACCAAACGTTCTCGAGGACACATAGGAATTATGTCAAGTGTTTTCGCTTCAAATAGCTGAGTAGTCTTCTTTGGTTTTGTAAGAGTTGTGTGGGTGAATCTATGCTAATGTACCAACCTTACTTGGACTAATAAATATTTTTGATTAAACCCCTTGTGTCACATCCCAAATTTTAGATTTGGTCTTGCATATCATTCATATCATTGCATCATATCTTTCCATGCAAAACCGTCGAGTAGAAAGGTTCGGCGAAACGCTATCCTCAAAACCCTATTTTATTTTGCTACGAGGTTCCTGCGGGAAGCTTTAGTAGGACTTGCGACAACCACCCCTGTAGGTTAGTGGTTTCGCTCAAACCTTGACGCTAGATTGTTCCTCTCGACCATACGAACCCGTAGGCGCAAGAATCGCTCGAATCGGAGCTCGTACGGAAAAGCTTCGGCCATTTTAGTAAACCGCCGGAAAACGGTCCGAAAATTTGGACCGATTTCCGAGTTCTAGTCTAACTCTGCGCCGTTTCAGTTTAGGATTCCGTGCGAAGGGCCACAAAAGGGACCCCACCAGGGCCTCGGGCCCCGTGCCCGACTCCTGCCCCGCGCGATCGCCCGCCGCCATCTCCTCCTGCGCGCGCGCCCGCCTCCCGAGGCCGCCCGCCGCCGCCGGGCTCCGTCGCCGACGCCGCCAGGCTCCGCCTCCGCCGCCGCCGGCCGTCGCCATCCCCGCCGCCAGCAGGTCCGGCCGCCGCCGCCTCTCTCTCTCCTCTCTCCGTTCCTGGCCCCGCCGCCTGCGCCACCCCGCATCCCCGCCGCCGCGACGCGCCGCATCGCCGCCGCCTGCGCCGATCCCCGCCGCCAAGCCGCCGCCGCCGCGCCGCCGTGCCGCCATCGCGCCACGCCACCAGCACGCGAGCGCGCTGCCGCGTTGCAGGCTGCTGCCGCGCGCCGCCTGCTGCCTGCGCGCGCCTAGCTGCCGCCGCTGCGCGCCTGCCCTGCCGAGCCGCTGCCGCGCCCGCCCGCGCGCGCTGTCGCAGCTGCCTCGCCGCCGCTGCTTGCTGCGCTGCCCGCTGCCGCTGCATGCCGCATGCACTGCTGCGCGCATGCACACGTGCATGCATGCACGCACGCACACCCGCACGTACGCGCGCCGCCTTGCGCGCGCGATGATTTTTCTCGACCCGTTCGTTGACCATCTCCGTCCGTGCAGGAAGAACCCCGACGCCGGAACCGATCGCCACCGCCGTCCGGAACTCGCCGCACCTTCCGGAGCCCGTTTCGTCGTTTGTTTCCGGTAAGACAGCAGTCACCGTCAGATCTCAGATCAGCGGCTTAGATCATTCGTTGACTGGTCAGCACCCAGGCGTTGACTAGTCAGACGCCCAGTCAGCGCCCAGTCAGCAGACGAGTTGACCAGTCAACAGACACAGTTGACTGGGTCAATTTCGTTAATCCTTTAGTTGGCAGATTTCGGTAGAATCTTGTAAATTGCGTAGAAATTAAACCGCTTGGCCAAAAATTGCAAATAAAATATGTGTAGGTTCAGTGAGTCGTGTAGAATCTTGCTATACCTTTGGTTCAGACTTTTGCAGCAAGGTTTAGTACAGTTTAATCAAACTAATTAGTGGACTTTTCGGAGTAATAAATTCGTAGAAAAAGTTTCATAGCTCCAAAAATCGCGTATGATATGTCCCTGAACTCGTAGGAACGAGGGGAATCTCATCGTGAATTAAAAAGATAGGCTTACAGTAAAAACTTATGCAGAAACTGTCTAGTGGCTTTCTGCAGTGTTTTAATTACTCCGGGAGTTTATAATTCCTTTTCGAGTAATTCCAGTTGGTACTGTTTCTAATCAGCGATCCCTATGCGGTAGAATTTTCCCAAGATTTTACAAACAGTATACTATCGGTAGTGAATTATTTAAGTTCTAGCTCTAGTTTTGAGCACTACTTTCACTTAATAGTTTTCCTAGCGCTAAAACTATTTTCCATGCATGCAATCGGTAGTATTATGGTATAGGATGTTGTGGTGCAGCTGTAGCACCAATTCACTTGTCGCTCTTGCATTCATGCATCATATTTGTTGCATATGTTGTGGATTGTTTGTTTATGATTGCAATTGTATCGTGTAGATTGTGACGAGTGCAACGCTTGCTCGTGTGTGGATTGTTCTTCCGACCGCTACAACCAAGGCAAGTAGATGCTACTTTGTTCATGATATCGTCCTACTATTTTCAATGCATTGTCGTGTATTTTGTAGTTGCATGTGTAGGATGATACTATCGCTATGCTATGTCCTATTATGTGGTAGGGCTTTCCTTGTAGATGAAACACCGTTGGTAGATGTGCTTAGCCATGCTATGTTGAACGAGGGCTGGGTTACATCATTGAGACTTGTTTCTAAAAGTATTGGTTTGTGAAAACTAAAACAACTTAATCAATGAATCTCCTGGGTGTGATGGTATTGATAATTTTTGGTGGTTTCATTGCGGAAAGGCACCCAGGTATCAAGAGAGAATGATTGGTTTCTTTATTGTGTAGCTTACGTGTACAACCATGTGCCAATAATGGAATGGGCGGTTGGTTGGACTTAGTAGGTTGTGGTAACCCGAACCCGCGTATCCAGAGATGTAGAATTTTGGTAGGTTGGACCGGTGCGCGTCGGGATTGGGGAGCTACTTCCTGAACGGTCTCAACTTGGACTTCTCCCTATCATCACCCAAAATGAGAGTGATGGTACGAGCTGGGCTGGCCAAGTAACATGGGTAAAGTGTACTAACCTCTGCAGAGTGTTTAATCTAATCGATTAGCCGTGTCCCCAGTTATGGACAACTGAGTTGGTTGATATTGATTCCATGACATGTTTATCGCTCATTCTGATTTCATAATTGTTTTAATATTGTTGGATTAACTTAATTGGGATCTTTTCAAAGAAAATCAAAAACTGTTTATGAAAGTAGGACAAAGTTATTTGCAAATGCAAGCCAGACACAGCTCCACTTGCCAAATATGCATGTAGATGTTAGTACTATTGTCTCCTTTACTAGCTCTACTTGCCATACGTTCCATGTATTGACCCTTCGGGGCTGCTACGTTTCATGTTGCAGGTTATTCCGATTCTGAGTAATCGATATAGGCCACGGTACTCCACTCGGTACTTGTTCACTTGTGTGCAATTTGAAGAATGGAGGATTTACTTTGTTTATGTTGCTACCTGAATAATTTGAGCTAGCCTTGAGCTAAGCTTTTATTGTAATAATGGTACTCTGGATCTTCGTTATTTATGATACACGGATATTTTGCTATGTTATCTATCTTACTCTATTGTGGGCCAATGAACCGATCCAGGGATTGGCATGTCACATAGAGGCCACGGTCTTTTCAGAACCGCGGTGTTACAGGATGGTATCAGAGCCCGTGTGTCGACTGTAGGATCGTGACCTAGGATTGGATTAGGAAGCCATAGACTTATTAAAGCCTATATTAACTCTGTCTTTCATCTTATGCCTTTCACCCTCGTAAATTCTTACCATATGCTATTCTCACACTTTCCTCTTTTATTTGATAGATGGGAGAAGTCAGGACTGAGTATGCCACCATGGAGTCACCAAGGCCCTTTGCAAGGCAGTTAGCTCAGCTCTCGCAGTCATTGGGATTGCCACTGCCCATGTTCAAGGGAAGAAGTTTGTACACCTATGGATATGGAGAGGATGCATGGGAGATCACCACTTTCATATTCAGAGATGCCGCCTTGCCAAATCCAGTGCACTTGATCTACACAAAGACATACTGCAACTGGGGACTTGGAATCAACTTGGCCATACATGAAGCCCTGTCTCGCCAGTGCCATAATGTCCGACACCTACTACCAGCAGATTCACCCTACCTTAACTATGGAAGGCGTGATGAAGATGGGAACATTGTGGTTACCCGGGCGACAGGAACAACATGCCGCCCCGTCGGAGGCACATAGAGGACATGGAAAGGGAGAATGGAGCTCTAGCAGAGAAGGTGAGGATGATAAAGGAGATTGCAGATTTTACTAGCAATGGTATGGTGGTCCAAGGACAGGAGATTGACACTTTGCATGAAGCTGTGGGAGTTCTGGAGAATGCCCTGATAGCCAGAGATGCAACCATAGCACATCTTCATGGTACTGTGCAGGAGAACACCCAGAACATACATCAATTGCAAGAGACAGTCCAGGAAAGGGATCAAACTATTGAAGCTATGACAGCCCAGATTGCCGCTCTCCAAGCACAACTGAATCCACCCTCTGATGATGAAAATGGAGATGATGGCAACAATGGAGATGATGATGATGAGGACGAGGATGATGATGATGGAGACGATGATGGTGGAGGAGATGAAGCTGTTGCAGTTGCAGCTGAGAATGAAGAAGAAGAGGAGGATCCAGAGGAGGTGGAGTTTGAGGTTTCAAGTGATGATTCAGGAGAGGTGTACACTCCGCCGCCATGGTTGTACCACGAGCCGAAGCGCCAACGCATGACAGCAAGGACCTACTGCAACCTCTTCAAGAAGTAGATAGAAGTCCACCAATTAGTCCTCGTTAGGTAAACTCATTAGGTTTAGTCTCGATCATTGTGAAGCTTAGTTCGTGTTAGTTTAAGAGTGATTAGTTGCTTATTTGTGTACTCCAATATCCCAGGAATTTTTGTGCGAATTTTTAATGAAAGAGTTATGGCAATTTGGTTACTATCTGTGTTATTTTCGCTGCAGTTTTTCTGCTGATACAGCAGTACTGCGCGATTTTTCATATTTTTCTGGTAACTCGGAAAAATCTGAAAAAAATTGTGCTGGTGCGAAACTCTCTGTGCTATATGCAAAAAAATCAGCTAAATTTTCTGACGAGTTTAAGTCAGGCGGAAAAATTCGCGAACGCTGCTGGACTATTCTGGCAGATTGCTGTTTTGGTTGCTTAGTTGATCTATTGTTTAGTTAAACATTGCCAACTCTTGTAAAACTATTTTAGTAGGTATATACTGCTAGGATAACACCTGGGATGTTGCTGGACCGCTTGTTTGATGATGTGTTGCTTGCTTGTGATTGTCTGCTATTGTTTGTTGTTGTTTGACCATATGCATGGGTAGAATCCTATTGTCGTAGTTGATTCTTTCTAAACTTACCTGTGCTGAACCGCAGATGCCTCCCCGCCGTCAACCCACTGAGCTGGAGCAACTCATGGCAGCTCAGGCACAGCTGACCCAAGTGATGACTCAGTTCATGGCGAATCACAACAACAACAATGGAAACAATCAGCCTCAGGGAGATGCTCTCACCAGATTTCTGAGGCTAAGGCCAGCTAAGTTTTCTACTGCAACGGAACCAATGGTTGCTCTCGACTGGTTGCGTTCCGTTAACAAGGATCTAGTAACTGTTGGATGCACTGATGCAGAGAAGGTGAGGTTTGCCGCTCACCTACTGGAGGGACCAGCCGCTTCTTGGTGGGACACATTTCAGATCACCCACCCGCTGGATACCGTGACTTGGGCAATGTTTGAGGAAGGTTTCAGGACCAACCACGTGTCTTCAGGAGTTCTGAGCCTGAAGAGGAAGGAGTTCCGCAACCTGCGCCAAACCAATCGCTCCGTGGCAGAGTACATTGAGGAGTTCAACAACCTGTCCTGTTATGCACCTGAGGATGTTGACACTGATGCAAAAAGAAGGGAGAGATTCCTGGATGGCCTCAGTGATGAGCTTTCGGTGCAGCTACTGGTGGTTTATTGCCCCACTTTCCAGGAGCTTATGGACAAGGCCAGGATCTTGGAAGGGAAGCACAAGCAGGTGGAAAGCCGCAAGAGAAAGAACAACAATCACCACTGTGGCTCACACCACAAGTCTCGCACTTCATATGATGGATACTCCAAGCATGGAGGGAGTGACCATGGGAGCCATGACCGCCGCCACCATGGAGGCGATGGACATCGTCATGACAACCATAGGAGCAGTCACCACAGCCACAAGGGAGGACACTCTCACCATTCTGGAGGACACGGTGGACATGACCGCAACCGTGATCGCAGCTTTGTGAAGAAGGATCTGAGTGAGGTGACGTGCTTCAAGTGTAAACAAAAGGGACACTATGCTGACAACTGTCCGGAGAGGAAAGGACTGAAGCCAACCAACAATGAGAAGGCCACAGTGAACCACATGAATGTGGAGGAGATTCCAGACGAGCCTGACCTTGTGATTGGTAAGTTCCCAATCAACACTTACCCTGCACTTATACTTTTCGATACTGGTGCATCGCATTCATTCATATCAAGGGCATTTGTGGATAAGTATAAGTTACCCACTGAGTCTATGAAGAGGTCTTTTAGAGTGAGTTCACCAGGAGGAGATATGATAGCTAGTGCGGGATGCCGCGATTTAACTGTGAGGATTGGAACACACAACTTCATTGCACATTTGGTAGTGTTGGATTCACAGGGATTAGACGTTATTCTGGGTATGGATTGGATGTCTATGCATGGGGGACACATAGATTGTGCACAGCGAGCTGTTTCACTCAAAACCCCGGATGGTAAGAGGATTAGATTCAAGTCAGCTGCACGACCAGGAAGGTGTAAGTTGAATTCTCTTAAGGGGGTTAGCATGGATACTGTGCCAGTGATTAGGGATTACCCTGACGTGTTTCCGGAAGAGCTGTCAGGAATGCCACCTAACAGGGAAGTAGAGTTTCTCATCGACCTGATGCCGGGAACATGACCAATAGCAAAGAAACCATATAAGATGGATGTGGATGAGCTGAAGGAATTGAAGAAGCAGCTGAAGGAGCAGTTGGACAAGGGATTCATTCAGCCTAGTTCATCGTCATGGGGTGCACCTGTTCTGTTTGTGGAGAAGAAAGACAGCACCAAGAGATTAGTGGTGGACTATCGCTCGCTGAATGAAGTAACCATCAAGAACAAGTACCCTCTGCCGAACATATATGATTTGTTTGATCAACTGGAAGGAGCAAAGGTGTTCAGCAAGATTGATCTGTGATCTGGCTACTTTCAATTGAAGATCCGGAAGGAGGATGTACCAAAAACCGCCTTCACCACTAGGTATGGTTTATATGAGTATACAGTTATGTCTTTTGGACTAACGAATGCCCCGGCATATTTCATGACCATGATGAACAAGGTATTTATGGAGTACTTGGACAAGTTCGTGGTGGTGTTTATTGATGACATACTGATATATTCCAAGGATGATGCTGAGCATGAGAAACATCTGCGACTGATTATGGAGAAACTGAGGGAACACCAGCTGTATGCCAAATTCAGCAAGTGTGAATTCTGGCTTAACACCATTGGGTTTCTTGGACACGTAGTGTCAGGAGAAGGAGTCGCTGTTGATCCAAGCAAAGTGACTGCAGTAACTGAGTGGGAAGCACCCAAGAATGCGGTAGAGATTCGAAGCTTTTTGGGACTTGCTGGATATTACAGGAGGTTCATTGAAAACTTTTCCAAGATTGCAAAGCCGATGACTGAACTTCTGAAGAAGGAGAGGAAGTTTGAATGGACAGACGTATGTGAAGCCAGCTTTCAGGAACTGAAGCATCGACTAGTGTCTGCACCTGTTCTGTGTTTACCAGATCTTCAGAAGGATTTCCAAGTGTACTGTGATGCTTCTCGACAAGGACTTGGGAGTGTGCTGATGCAAGATGGGAGAGTAGTGTCATATGCCTCGCGACAACTCAAGCACCATGAGCGGAATTACCCCACACACGACTTGGAGTTAGCGTCAGTGGTTCATGCGCTCAAGGTATGGAGACATTACTTAATGGGAAAACACTGCGATGTGTACACCGACCACAAGAGCCTGAAGTACATATTTACAGAGAAGGAACTGAATATGAGACAAAGGAGATGGTTGGAGCTTATCAAGGACTATGATATGAATCTACAATACCACCCAGGAAAGGCCAATGTGGTAGCAGATGCTCTGAGCCGGAAGGTTTATGCCAATGGGTTGACAATTGGTGAATTTCCCGAGGATTTGTGCAAGCAATTCAAGGACCTTAGACTGGAGGTAGTATCTGAAGGATATTTGGCAACAATGGAAGTCCAACCAATGGTACATGACAGGATCATAAAGGCTCAGATAGGAGACAAGGAAATAGATGAGATAAAGGAAAAGATGAAGGAGAATCGGGAAAAGGATATTCGCGAGGATGATCATGGTACCTTGTGGTACGGAGATCGCTTGTGTGTGCCCAACGACCCTGAAATAAGGGAGTTGATTTTGCAGGAGGCTAATAACTCGCCATACTCCATACATCCGGGCAACACAAAGATGTATATGGATTTGAAGAGCAGATTTTGGTGGAACAACATGAAGGGAGATATCGCCAAGCATATTGCCCTATGTGATGTGTGCAGCCGAGTGAAGGCGGAACACCAGAAGCCAGCAGGACTGCTACAGCCGTTGCCCGTGCCGGATTGGAAGTGGGATAGAGTGGGAATGGAATTTATCACAGGATTGCCCAGGACCAGGTCAGGATATGACTCCATTTGGGTAGTGGTCGACCATTTAACCAAGGTAGCCCACTTTATTCCGGTGAAGACAACCTACACGAGTGCAAAGTTGGCCAAGATTTACATGGACAGAATTGTGTGCCTACACGAGGTTCCCAAGAGTATCGTATCTGATAGAGGCACCCAATTTACCTCACACTTCTGGCGCCAGTTACACGAGTCACTTGGCACTAGATTGGAGTTTAGCACAGTGTTTCACCCACAGACTGAGAGGGTGAATCAGATTTTGGAGGACATGCTGAGAGCTTGCGCTTTGGCTCATGGTTCTAGTTGGGATGAGAATTTGCCGTATGCTGAGTTTTCCTACAACAACAGCTATCAAACCAGCATCAAGACGTCACCGTTCGATGTGCTGTATGGGAAACGATGCCGTACACCATCGCTATGGGATGGAGTAGGAGAACGCCAGTTGTTTGGGCCTGATTTGATCAAGGACGCTGAGGAGAAGGTCGCCTTGATTAGAGACAGGCTGAAGGTAGCACAATCAAGGCAGAAGAGCTACGCTGACGCCAAGCGCAAGGAAGTGGTGTATGAGATAGGTGATAGAGCATACCTCAGAGTGTCACCACTTCGTGGGATCAAGAGATTTGGTATTAAGGTAAGCTGGCACCTCGATTTATTGGACCGTATCGAGTCTTAGCACGCAAAGGAGAAGTTGTTTATCAGTTGGAGTTGCCAGAAGCTCTATCCGCTGTTCACAATGTGTTCCACGTATCCCAGCTGAAGAAGTGCCATCCGAAGATGGTGGACACACCATTGAGAGACACTGTACCGCTAGAGGAGGTTCAGCTTGAGAATGATTTGACCTATGAGGAGAAACCGGTCAAAATTCTGGAGACAGCAGAAAGGACTACCCGAACCAAGACGATCAAGTTTTGCAAGGTGCAGTGGAGCCACCACACCGAAGAGGAAGCCACTTGGGAGCGTGAGGATGACATCCGAGAGGACTACCCACACCTATTTGCTAGCCGCGCCGAATCTCGAGGACGAGATTCATCTTAAGGGGGTTACTCTTGTCACATCCCAAATTTTAGATTTGGTCTTGCATATCATTCATATCATTGCATCATATCTTTCCATGCAAAACCGTCGAGTAGAAAGGTTCGGCGAAACGCTATCCTCAAAACCCTATTTTATTTTGCTACGAGGTTCCTGCGGGAAGCTTTAGTAGGACTTGCCACAACCACCCCTGTAGGTTAGTGGTTTCTCTCAAACCTTGACGCTAGATTGTTCCCCTCGACCATACGAACCCGTAGGCGCAAGAATCGCTCGAATCGGAGCTCGTACGGAAAAGCTTCTGCCGTTTTAGTAAACCGCCGGAAAACGGTCCGAAAATTTGGACCGATTTCCGAGTTCTAGTCTAACTCTGCGCCGTTTTAGTTTAGGATTCCGTGCGAAGGGCCACAAAAGGGACCCCACCAGGGCCTCGGGCCCCGTGCCCGACTCCTGCCCCGCGCGATCGCCCGCCGCCATCTCCTCCTGCGCGCGCGCCCGCCTCCCGAGGCCGCCCGCCGCCACCGCCCTCCGCCTTGGCCGCCGCCGCTGGGCTCCGTCGCCGACGCCGCCAGGCTCCGCCTCCGCCGCCGCCGGCCGTCGCCATCCCCGCCGCCAGCAGGTCCGGCCGCCGCCGCCTCTCTCTCTCCTCTCTCCGTTCCCAGCCCCGCCGCCTGCGCCACCCCGCATCCCCGCCGCCGCGACGCGCCGCATCGCCGCCGCCTGCGCCGATCCCCGCCTCCAAGCCGCCGCAGCCGCCGCCGCCGCGCCGCCATCGCGCCACGCCACCAGCACGCGAGCGCGCTGCCGCGTTGCAGGCTGCTGCCGCGCGCCGCCTGCTGCCTGCGCGCCTACCCTGCCGAGCCGCTGCCGCGCCCGCCCGCGCGCGCTGCCGCAGCTGCCTCGCCGCCGCTGCTTGCTGCGCTGCCCGCTGCCGCTGCATGCCGCATGCACTGCTGCGCGCACGCACACGTGCATGCATGCACGCACGCACACCCGCACGTACGCGCGCCGCCTTGCGCGCGCGATGATTTTTCTCGACCCGTTCTTTGACCATCTCCGTCCGTGCAGGAAGAACCCCGACGCCGGAACCGATCGCCACCGCCGTCCGGAACTCGCCGCACCTTCCGAAGCCCGTTTCGTCGTTTGTTTCCGGTAAGACAGCAGCCACCGTCAGATCTCAGATCAGCGGCTTAGATCGTTCGTTGACTGGTCAGCACCCAGGCGTTGACTAGTCAGACGCCCAGTCAGCGCCCAGTCAGCAGACGAGTTGACCAGTCAACAGACACAGTTGACTGGGTCAATTTCGTTAATCCTTTAGTTGGCAGATTTTGGTAGAATCTTGTAAATTGCGTAGAAATTAAACCGCTTGGCCAAAAATTGCAAATAAAATATGTGTAGGTTCAGTGAGTCGTGTAGAATCTTGCTGTACCTTTGGTTCAGACTTTTGCAGCAAGGTTTAGTACAGTTTAATCAAACTAGTTAGTGGCCTTTTCGGAGTAATAAATTCGTAGAAAAAGTTTCATAGCTCCAAAAATTGCGTATGATATGTACCTGAACTCGTGGGAACGAGGGGAATCTCATCATGGATTAAAAAGATAGGCTTACAGTAAAAACTTCTGCAGAAACTGTCTAGTGGCTTTCTGCAGTGTTTTAATTACTTCGGGAGTTTTATAATTCCTTTTCGAGTAATTCCAGTTGGTACTGTTTCTAATCAGCGATGCCTATGCGGTAGAATTTTCCCAAGATTTTACGAACAGTATACTATCGGTAGTGAATTATTTAAGTTCTAGCTCTAGTTTTGAGCACTACTTTCACTTAATAGTTTTCCTAGCGCTAAAACTATTTTCCATGCATGCAATCGGTAGTATTATGGTATAGGATGTTGTGGTGCAGCTGTAGCACCAATTCACTTGTCGCTCTTGCATTCATGCATCATATTTGTTGCATATGTTGTGGATTGTTTGTTTATGATTGCAATTGTATCGTGTAGATTGTGACGAGTGCAACGCTTGCTCGTGTGTGGATTGTTCTTCCGACCGCTACAACCAAGGCAAGTAGATGCTACTTTATTCATGATATCGTCCTACTATTTTCAATGCATTGTCGTGTATTTTGTAGTTGCATGTGTAGGATGATACTATCGCTATGCTATGTCCTATTATGTGGTAGGGCTTTCCTTGTAGATGAAACACCGTTGGTAGATGTGCTTAGCCATGCTATGTTGAACGAGGGCTGGATTACATCATTGAGACTTGTTTCTAAAAGTATTGGTTTGTGAAAACTAAAACAACTTAATCAATGAATCTCCTGGGTGTGATGGTATTGATAATTTTTGGTGGTTTCATTGCGGAAAGGCACCCAGGTATCAAGAGAGAATGATTGGTTTCTTTATTGTGTAGCTTACGTGTACAACCATGTGCCAATAATGGAATGGGCGGTTGGTTGGACTTAGTAGGTTGTGGTAACCCGAACCCGCGTATCCAGAGATGTAGAATTTTGGTAGGTTGGACCGGTGCGCGTCGGAATTGGGGAGCTACTTCCTGAACGGTCTCAACTTGGACTTCTCCCTATCATCACCCAAAATGAGAGTGATGGTACGAGCTGGGCTGGCCAAGTCACATGGGTAAAGTGTACTAACCTCTGCAGAGTGTTTAATCTAATTGATTTGCCGTGTCCCCGGTTATGGACAACTGAGTTGTTGATATTGATTCCATGACATGTTTCTCGCTCATTCTAATTTCATAATTGTTTTAATATTGTTGGGTTAACTTAATTGGGATCTTTTCAAAGAAAATCAAAAACTGTTTATGAAAGTAGGACAAAGTTATTTGCAAATGCAAGCCAGACACAGCTCCACTTGCCAAATATGCATGTAGATGTTAGTACTATTGTCTCCTCTACTAGCTCTACTTGCCATACATTCCATGTATTGACCCTTCGGGGCTGCTATGTTTCATGTTGCAGGTCATTCCGATTCTGAGTAATCGATATAGGCCACGGTACTCCACTCGGCACTTGTTCACTTGTGGGCAATTTGAAGAATGGAGGATTTACTTTGTTTATGTTGCTACCTGAATAATTTGAGCTAGCCTTGAGCTAAGCTTTTATTGTAATAATGGTACTCTGGATCTTCGTTATTTATGATACACAAATATTTTGCTATGTTATCTATATTACTCTATTGTGGGCCAATGAACCGATCCAGGGATTGGCATGTCACATAGAGGCCACGGTCTTTTCAGAACCGCGGTGTTACACCTTGCAAGCATCCACAACTACAAGAAAGCAATTAAGGTATAAACCTAACCATAACCTTAAACTCTGAGATCCTACACTCCTTTGTGCAATGGTGTCCTAACGGGGGTTCGGGTTTATGTCACTCCGGCAACCCCACATTAGTATCCAAATACACAATGCATTCCCTAGGCCCATAAATGGTGAAGTATCATGTAGTCGACGTTCACATGACACCACTAGAAGAATACTACCACAACTTAAATACTAAACCATTGAATTATATCTCAACACAAATCCACTACTAACAACACGACTTCTCCCATGTCCACAAGAACTAAACGAACTACTCACAAGACATCATATGGATCAAGATCAAAGATGATATGGTGATGGATAACAATCTGAACATAAACAATAATCCAATGGTTCCACTCACAAGCATCAACTACAATAGTAATCAACACCAGGAAAGTTTCCCCTAAGAACTATGCAAGTATTCAACACAATTGTTACAGCGGGATGGAGTGGTGATGATGGTGCTGGTGGATATGATGGTGTGGATGATGATGATGATGATTCCGATGAAGTCTAGCTTGATGATGGTGTTGATGGCGACGATCTCCCCTCTCCGGGAAGGAATTTCCCCGGCAGAAATCTGTCTGCCGGAGAGCTCTTTCTCTCTCGTTGTTTTCTGCCCCGCAGAGGCGGAGGAATCTTTCTATGGTCGCTTCCCCGTGTATTAGGGTTTCAAGGAGAATATATAGGCGAGAGGGCGGAGCCAGAGGTGGGCCACACCCCTGTAGGCGCGGCCTAGGGGTGGCCCATGCCTGGGGGTGTGGGCCCCCTATGGCCCATCTCTGCCTCCCCTTCTGGCATTCTTCGTCTTCTAGGAAAATAGGATTTTTCGTAGTTTTTCTGGTATTTTTATGATATTCGCGAATTTGCATCAAAACACCTCTTTTTCCATCAGAATCCTGACTCCAGCAGTTTATCCTCCAAGAATCATCCAACATGCAAAAACAGATGAAAAGACATAAGTAACACCTCTTAATATGAAATATATCAATGAATAGAGGCAAATTATGATATAGAATGGTGATGCAAATTGTATGTATCAATAGTACCTCTCTTTTATTCTAAATTTTATCCTCCCGGTGAGATTCATAAGGATATGAATCAAATTTATAACTTTTGGCCTCGTGATGGAGAGAGTACAGCCCAAGCTTGGTGGAGATTGAAGTTACTAATACTTAAATGTACTATTCATGAACTCTCTAACAATATTATTATTAATAACTTTTATGCACGACTTCCTCTTCATGATAAAGATTTACTAGATGCTTCTTGTGCTGGATCATTCACACGTATGAAAGAAGAAGCTAAAGGGGATCTCCTAGACCATATTCAAGAGAACACTGAAGCATGGGAGAATGACAAAGGAAGAAAGTCAGGTATAAACTATGATTATGAATCCATTAAATCTTTTATGGGAACTGATGACTTCCGTGATATTAGTACTGAGTATGGTCTTGATTCTCAAGTTCTTGCAAATTGTTTTAAGGCCTTTGCCTCTTATATTGAAATTCCCAAAAAGGAGTAGGACAAGTACCATGCACCATATTAAGATACTGTTACCCATGTTCCTGCTAGCATTGAAGTTTGTACTATTGATCATATTTTTCCTGAACCTTATATTGAGAAAATCCATTTTCCTGCTAAGGTAAAGGAACATTCTATCATAGCTAATGTGGTTAGCAAAAGTGAAAAGAAAACTGTGGAACCTGATGAGCAAATAAACATTGAACCCGTAGTAGCCCTTGTAAAAGATATTGTCACTAAAAATATAGAGGATGAGCACATTGTCTTCTGTGAAGACGCTTCTAATATTGTCTCTCATCCTAGAAAAGCTAGAAAAACTAGTGTCCATGTGCTTTCTGTTAGAATTGGTGACCATTGCTATTATGGTTTATGTGATATTGGTGCTAGTTCTAGTGTTATTCCTTATGAGCTTTATAGGGAAATTATGCATGAAATTGGTCCTTGTGAACTTGAGGATATTGATGTGGTTATTCACCTTGCTAATAGAGAGATAGTCTGTCCAATTGGCATTGTAAGAGATGTGGCGGTTCTTTGTGGTAAGATTAAATAGCCTGCTGATTTTCTAGTACTTGGTTCAGAAGCTAGTAAAACCTATCCTATTATCTTTGGTAGACCTTTCTTGAATACTTGTGGGGCTATTATAGATTGTAAGAAGGAGAAAGTTTTAACTAAGTTTGATGGAGAATCTTATGAGTTTAATTTTTCCAAATTTTCTAAAACTCCTTATGAAAATGAATTGCCTAATGAATATTTCAGGATGGAACAACTTGCTTCTATTGATCTAGTTTATGACCTTAGACCTCTTTTTGATGATTGTAAGTATGCTCATTCTGATGATAAAGTTGTTTCTTGTGATAGTTATATTGTCAACTTTATTCAAAGTTCTACTAAAAGTTATTATGAGAGAGGGAAACATGGTTTTATGCATCTCAATAATATTAAGTTTCCCCATTTTATGTTGAAAGCTTTGAAGTTGCATTCGTTTTGTCTTACTATGCTAGTGTCCTTTTGTTTCAATAATTTGTTTTCTCATGAGACCCCCTTGCATAGGAAGTGGGTTAGACTCAAATGTGTTGGATATTTGCTTCTTGATGCTCTTTTTCACTTCAAATCTATATCTCCTATGTGAGCTTCTTTGAAATTGTCAAGCCTAACTTAAAGGCATTAAAGAAAAGTAGTTCTTGGGGAGATAACCCAATAGTTTTATTGAGTCTTGGAAGTTATTACTTGTAATAACCTCTCCTTATCCTTTTTGTTTTGGTTTTTAGTCAAGATTCAACCTTTGTTGAGAAGTAGAGGAGTTATGAAAAGTGGTTGTCCTGGGACAGATTTTTGTGCTGCATTGTAAAAATTCGTGAAGGAGCTCAGCACAACGGATGGAGCTGTAATTTTCTGTGCTTACTCTCCAAGTTGTTATAGAACTTTCATTAGTTTTGCACTTTTTGATTTGAACAACAGAAGTTTTTCAAAAAAAAATCAATCTTTACCTGTTGGTCTGTTTTGACAGATTTTTGCCATCATTTGCATTTGCCTCTTAAATTGTTTCTCTTTCATATTCTTTTTGGGCTTTTGAAAGGAGTTGCTACAATAGATTTTGTTTTGATGGATTTCAGTTGAAATTTGAACCTAATGGTTTATTGTTTTTGCATATAATAATTTTGCTAATAAAGTTTGTGTGAGGCTTTGCATGAAAGGAATTTACAGGTGTTGGAGAGAAGGAATCTGCAGAGTCTGTCTCTAAATAGGTAACAAGTGCTGCAAACAGATGGTTAGCGAAAACCTTTTTCTTTATATTTTTGTTGTTTTTATTACATATGGAAAGTTACGAGACGAAACAGAGGAGGAAACGGATCCCAGGTGGGCCACACCCACCAGTGGCACGGGCCCTAGCTGGCTGCGCCACCAGGGGGTGTGAGCCCCCTCGAGTCCGTCTCTGCCTCATTTTCGCACAATACCTTCCTTATGTCATAAAACTTCATAATATATAACCCCCTGGATCCCCCGAGGTTTGTATATCGTGTTCTCGTTGTGTTTTTGTTTCGATATGTTTCTGTCAGGAAATACTCTCAAGTTTAGAGGCACAATGGTTTCCGCCAACGACAAGGGCAAGAATCCCATGAAAGATGATCCTCAAAACCCCAAGGAGGAGGAGATATTGGTTGGGGATGAAGAGGACGTGAAGGAGGACGAGCATCCGGACACTCACGCTACCTTTGCAAGCATTGGCGTGGTGGCAAAACCTACCAAGCTTAGGAGGACAGCACAGATGTCTACAGGAGGGAAAACTCCGCGTCATTGCCTCGCTCCACAGTCACTTCCTCCATGCAGCAAGAACCCCTTCCATACTCTTATACATGAGCAAAAATTCCAAAAGGGGCCCAAAGGGAAGTTGCCCTCTATGTGTGATATGCCTCGTTCTAACCATGCAGGAAAGGAACACTCCAAGAAGGAAGAGTGGGGAAAGAATAACAAGGATTGGGATTCTCGGTCCGGCATGATCATGAACAACATTGAGCATAATTCGGAGTTGATCCGTAATCTGACCTTTGAGATAGAGGACTTGAGGAAGGTGGTTGAAAATCTCATCAAGGTAACACCACCACCACCGAAGGAGTAATTCGTCATCAGGTTTGACATCCCCTTGGCTTGTTCCAAGCTTGGGGGAGTGCCGCGGTATCACATCATTATCTTTTATCTTTTTACCTTTTTAGTAGATTCATATCTTGGATTGAGAAGTTATCTTATAGGTTGGTTTGCATTGTGGAAGTATCTCTCATTTAGTTGGTTATCTATGTATCCCTTGGTGTGAGTGCCTTTATGGAATATTAATGAGAAGTCTCATCTTTTACTTTTTGCACTTCTTATTTTAGTTTGCAATCTCTATTATATGATTGATCTTGTTGATCAGTATTGGTATCACTTTGGGAGCATCAAGTAGATATAAATTGGTTTTGGCAAACCGAGCTCTGGTCAGTAGCAACACTTTTTGAGATTTGAAAGGAAAAGAGAAAAGCTTACAGGTATTTTGTATCATTTATTTTCTTTCTTGATTGGCTCATAATCTTAGTATTCTTTATTTAAGATCTTTTGTGTCTTCAAGGAAGATTGCATGTTTGGCTTTATCACTTGTAGGTTTGTTTGTTTCCTTCAACTCTTTTGCTTGCTACCCTGCCTTGCTATCCAAAAACATGTGCTGAGAGGGAACACTTCTCGTGCATCCAATTCTTTAAACCAAAACCTATGCCATTTGTGTCCACCATATCTACTTATTAGCATTATTGCTAGTCCAAGTAAATTCTCGAGCTTCATCTATCTTTCAAATTAAAAATTATTTTCTTATGTGAAAACTAGTTAGTAAAGCTCTCACGAACTTGATGGCACACCTTATTTTCTTGCCCCTAATAAACTTGAACCATTGTGTCATCGAAGTTGTATATGCTTGCATCTATATGTTAGGATTAGCAAAACCGTGCTGTCACGGGGAACGCTTTCAACACCTCTAAATATCTACCCAGTTGATATCATGCTCTTTTGTTTGCGGATGTCGTTGGTGTGAAATAAAAGGGGAGCTTGTAAGTCCATGAATTTATGTATGTGTGTTAGAGAAACGCCTAGGCCGCTATCCTAAGCCATGCCTAATCATGGTGGAAACTTGCAACATCACCATAATGAGCAATCTATGAAGCTTTCCTCTTATAAAAAGAGATATATTGAAAAGAGGAAAGAGAGAAAAAAGCACCAATTTCCCATAGTAAATAGCTTGGCTTGTCATTTTGATTATGGGATAGCTCATGTATCATGTGCAAGGGGTACCCCGTTGGCGGTTCTCTATGATACGCATGTACTTACTATGACAAGAACTTACCGGTAACTAAAGTTGAGTAGCATGAGGAGCGGCCCTCGTACTCAAGGGATTTGAGAGCACAAATCTAGTACATACCATAATCTTTTGAAAGCTCTTTATGAACTTGAAATCCCTGCCTCCCTCTATGAATGGCCTTTCTTCTACTTCTAAGTTGAGTCAGTAAACATACTCCTCTCTATCTCCAGCAAGCATTTGAGTTGTTGTGTTTCAAGCATTCATATAATGATTTATTCAATCATGTTATTTATCTTGTTTGCACAAGACTCTTATCTAAATGAGTATTACTTTGAAAGCCATCATTGTGGAAAGCTTTTTATGTTTGAGCAAAGAGGACTCATGTTATGAACCTCTTTACAAAAGCTTTGCTTGAAAACTGTTTACCAACTGTTCTCTGACCAAGAACAAAGTTTGCCAATCCCAATTATGATTTATCTTTATGCATCTTTATTGTGACTCCCATACTTGTTGCAAGCTAGTGAGTTACTTTCTACTATGAGTTGTATATTGGTAAGTGTGATGATTCTTGTACGTATTCTTTTTATCGACACTTCACTCCATAAACCTGTGGACATGTTAACAGAGCTTAGTTTTGTCTTAGGGACAAGCGAGGTCTAACCTTGGGGAGTTGATACGTCCAATTTCCATCATCATTCTATATCATAATTTGCCTCTATTCATTGATATATTTCATATTAGGAGGTGTTACTTATGTCTTTTCATCTTTTTTTGCATGTTGCATGATTCTTGGAGGATGAACTGCCGGAGTCAGGATTCTAATGGAAAAAGCGGTGTTTTGGTGCAATTTCGCGAAGATCAGAAAAATACCAGAAAAACTACAGAAAATTATATTTTCCTAGAAGACGAAGGATGCCAGAAGGGGAGGCGGAGTTTGGCTACAGGGGGCCCACACCCCTAGGCGTGGGCCACCCTAGGCCGCGCCTACAGGGTGTGTGGCCCCCCTGGCCCACCTCTGGCTCCGCCCTCTCGACTATATCTTCTCCTCGAAACCCTAAAACAAGGGGGGTGACCACAGAAAGATTCCGCCGCCTCTGCGTTCGCTGGCAGTAGTCCCCGAGGCCGTAGTTGATTGGTCGTAGGCGTTCGCTGGCAGTCGGAGTATACGGGTCCAATGCGGACGCCCAGTCGAATCGGCGGCGGAATCCTGAATAAAGGAAAAACTAGTTATTCTAGTCGCAATAACGGCGACCAATCGGGTCGCAGCTCGGCGAACGGGTCGGCGAATACTCAGACGCTGTTATAGTGATCAGCTCAGCGAATCATCGACTCGCGCGGAGCGACGAGTCGAATGGATGAAGTTGGATCGTCAAGTGGGGTCAAAACTAGCCGTTGGGGCAATCCAACGGTAACTTCAGTGTAATTACCGCATAGTAACGGCTCCCGAAATTGGCGGGTAGCAACCGCTATATAAGGAGGATGAGAGGCGAATGGGGAAACACTCCTTCGTCCTTCCTCCGATCTTGCCTATCTCCATTTTCCACTCCGCGTCGCGATCCAACCAATCCAGAGAGCCCCGACCTCCGCGAACTTCCAACCAATGGCCCCCTCCACCGAACCATGGGGCAGATCCAAGTGTACCAGGGCACTACTGGCGTCCTTCGAGGAGGTCGAGATCCTGCGCGCCGGCAGATGGCGCATCCCCGCGGCCAGAGAAGTGACTCCGGACCCGCACGAGGGAGAATTCATCTGCTTCACCAGCCACCTGGAATGGGGGCTGGGGTTTCACACTTCCCTCTTCTTCCGGCGCTTCTGCGCCTACTACGGGATCCAACCGTCGGATCTGGGTCCACACAACATCGAGCAGCTCGCCATCTTCGTGGCGTTCTGCGAGTGCTACCTGGGCTGCAGGCCCTACTTCCCTCTGTGGCAAGATCTGTTCCATGGAAGGATCAGCCGCGAAGAGTCAGGCGGCCCGATGCTGGCCGCGGGTGGCCTGACATTCCAGCTGAAGTCAAAAGCGTCGTTCTTCGACCTGATGCTGCCCGCCAAGGCAGCAAACGAATGGAAGAAATCCTGGTTCTACGTCACCGAGTCGACTCCAGATGGCGAGGTGGCGCTTCCAAGGTACTCCGCCGAACGGCCCGAGCTGCGTCGGCTCCAGGTCGGCAAGCTTCCGCTGGATCAGCGGATGGTTGTCAACGAAATGTTGCAAACCATCCGTGGCCTGAAGAAGAAGGGCCTCCAGACCATCAACCTCTACAACTGCTGGTTCGGGCGGCGGCTCGTGCCTTTGGCCCGCCGCGACAACTACATGTACGAGTATACGGGTAAGGACGACCCGACAAAGTCCTCCTTCACCGAATGGCATCTTGACGACTACACCCTGGCCCTGAAGAAAATTACCCAGGCGGTGTATCTGGACGCGAAGGCCGGGGTCACCCCCTTTACTGCAAGGCGCCCAGCTCCGATGGTAAGTCGTCATTTCGCCACCACTCGCAGTCGCAGACGATGCATTCGCGGTTGTGCTGACGTTGTCTCATGTTTGTTGTAGTTGTTCCAAGTGGTGGAAGGCTGGCTCCCACCCACAGACGACGGAAACTCTAGCTCGTCCGTCCAGGACGGGAGCGAGTCGTCGTCCGCCAAAGGTGACGTCAGGAGCGACGATGGTGATGATGACGACGACGATGAAGACGAGCCCGTGGAAGACGCCGCCCCAACAGTTCGCAAGACTCGCGGGCAACACCAGCGCGAGCTCGAAGCAAGCAGAAGCCTCGAGCCTCACGATGACGATGACGACGAACTTCCCGAACACACCTCATATCGTGAGGTGACGTCGTCGAAGAAGAAGAAAAAGAAGGAGAAGAAGGAGGCGAAGGCTCCACCGAAGAGGAAGACAAAGCCGGCAAAGTGGACGTCTCCGCCCCGATCCGCGACCAGTTCTGACACCACCAGCTCGGCTAAGGGCGAGGGGGCATGCACGACCGTGGCATGAGACGCTGCAGCTCCCCTGGACGAGGTGCCTCCGGTGGCGCTGCCACCTCCATTCGCCCCGGTCTCTGGGTTGGGAGCTACTCCGGCCGCAGCAGCTTCGCCTCACAGGGAAGCTCCCGCAGCCATCGTCACGGAGGCTCCTGCCGTAGCCTCGTCTTCGAAGAAACCCTCTGTGTCTTGGGCACACGGTGTATTCGAGATGGGCCTCAGTCGGAAGTTGGGGCCCGAGCTAGAAAGGCCTGCCAGCATCCGCACCGGTCTGCGGTTCATACCAGTCGCCAAGTAAGTCATGTCCATCCTCTTGTCTTCCGTTGTAGTCGGAAAGTCTTATTCATATCGTTGTTTCTCAAGACTGGAGTTAAAAAGATCGGCCATCCTTCTGTGGCCAAGGTTCCGCCAGTCGTCACCGAGGAGGACCCCTCACGGAAGAGGAAAAACGATGAAGTCGCCGCTCCCGCCAACGGTGCCAAGAGGGCGAAAGGCAACGACGTCGTCATGGTCTCTGATGACATGGCGGTTGCTCCGAGCGAACCTCCGACTGCGGCGGAGGTGGCTATTGCCTCACCCGAATTGGCCGAGCCGGCTCCTAGTGGTGCCGCGCCATCCGCTACAACTTTTCCTTGCTTCATGGCCAAGGCGGCCGTAGCGAGTGGCACAGAGCCAACGAGCCGGACGCCTAGGGTTGCCGAGACGGAGGTCGAGCAGCGTCGCGGCCATACTCTGGTCATGCTTGCATCTGTGGACGCGCTGCAACTTCACGGCATGCTGGGCGCAACCATACAGGTATGTCCAGTCCCCGAGGATCGGGCCACTAAATTTCAGTGGTCGGATTCTTAATGTTTTTGTAGCGTCCAGTCTCCGAGTGCCTAGTTGCTGAATTTCATCGGGTGGGCACTTAGGATTTTCAATGTCCAGTCCCCGAGTGCCTAGTCGCTAAATTTTAGCGGGTGGGCACTTAGGATTTTCAATGTCCAGTCCCCGAGTGCCTAGTCGCTGAATTTCAGCGGGTGGGCACTTAGGATTTTCAATGTTGTTGACGGTTTATTTGTGCGTAGGGCCTGCAGCGCGAATCGGCCGATCGTCTTGCAGCAAAGTGTCGCGTGGAGAGGGAACTCGTTGCCGTCCAGGAGACGAACAAGGGACTCCAAGCAATTGCGGCCGAGGCGGAGGAGGTCCGTCGGGGCCTTGTCCCGGCGGGTGACCTGACGGCGGCTCAATCTTCTTTGAGTACGGCCGAGAAGCGAATCGCTGATCTGGAGCATGAGCTTAAGGAAGCGAAGGCGGAGGCGAGCTCGGCGGAGGGGCGAGCGAAAGCTGCTGTTACGGCTGCCGCTGAAGAGCGGAAGGTGTCTGACGCACTCGTTGTTGGGATGCAGAACGACTTCTCCTCGCTTCAAAACTTCATCACGGGCCTCTGCCGTCCGCCAATTGGTAAACCTTTCTTCCTATGCCTGCAACAGCTGCGTTGTGGAGTCGTTGGTGTACTCACTGCCGGCTTCTGTCCACAGGCCGGATTATTGACAGCTCGGAGGAGGCGCAGTCATACGACGCGCGGCAGTGTGTGACCACTCTGGTCGACTCGGCCACGTTGTCCGCGACTTGCATTCGAGCATATCTTCAGGAGATATTGCCCATGGAAGTGATTCCCAGTGACCTCGTCGAGGTATGGCGTTATCTAGAGAAGGCTCCGTCGGTCGTCGAATTCATGACGCGGTCGGCCTTCCGGCGCGGGGCGGCGACGACGCTCAGCCTTGGGCTTGCCCATTTCCCGGAGGACTTGGACCTTGATGATGTGACGAGTGGCTACCCCTCGTCGACGGGCTCTGTGGAGATTGCCGAGGTGCTGAAGCTGACGGACCGGGCCGCGGTGTATTCCGATCGCATTTGGGCGATGGGCGACCTCCTCCCCTATCAGGAGACGACTGTCGCCCCCAACGATCCCGAACCGAAGCATCTGGACTTCAAAGTCGAGAAGCCGTTCCGTGCAGCGATGGCGGGTGAGTTGACGACGTACCCGTCGAACCTGTACGTGCCCTTCATTCGCAACCGCAGGGGTGGCGGTGAGTCGGCGTCGAAACCTGCGGAGTAGAAGCATTGTTCCTTGGGGCGTTAGTAACAAATAGCCATTGGACTTATCTTGTATTTTGGAATGACTTTGTTCTGCCGTAACAGGAATTCGTGTTGTTTTGTGAATTGTTTCGCGATTTTGAATGTTGATTGGACGAGTCCTCAAGCGCGTCCGCCCTTTTTATGGGGTTTACCTCGTTTGTTATGTGTTTGCAATTTTGAATGTATTGTCAATTGTTTCGCTATTGAGGTCGACTCGCTAGAGCTCGGAGAGCCAGTCGCAGGGCGACTCCCGTGGGTGCTCTTTACTTGACCGTTTTCCCGTGCGCGAACGAGGTCGGGTAGCCGAGTCCCCGAGCGTGGTACTTAGTGGTTCTAGTCGCAGCTCCAAGGTAGGTGAGGACTAAGCGCGTTAGAGTAAGCGCGTCACTCCTGCCTGACCCGAAGGATTAGTCGCATGGTGAGTCCTGGGCACGCTATCATACTGGGCGTTTTTCCCTAGCCGCTCATATTTGACTGGACGTCAGTCCCCGGTCGTGGTACTTGGCCATTCGAGTCGCTGTGCCGAGGATGCGGATGACTTTGGTTGCTGTGAGGAGCAAGGGCAGTTGTCTTGGATCGGTAAGCCAGTCGGGCTAGGCGACTCCAAAGGGGCTCCGGGTTGGCGTTTTTCGTGGATGTTACAAGACCTGGGGTTTCCCAGTACCCTTGTACCGCACTACTTGGCCGTGCCGGTTGCTTTACCAAAGGTTGACTTCTGCGAATACCTTAACGTTTTTATTATGAGTGCGAGTGGCACAAGACATGGAGAGTAGACGCAATTTGCGGTAACCGATCTGTTTTATTTCATAGAAGGTGGAGGGTAAATGTATGGAGTTCTAGGAGTAGAACTTCCGTAGGAGGTTTACATTCCACGGTCGCTTGACGTCGAGTTTCCCGTCTCCTCGGACGTCGGTGAGGTAGTAGGTGTCGTTGCCTAGGACTCGCCCGATGACGAATGGTCCCTCCCAGGGGGGGAGAGCTTGTGCATGCCCTTCTTGTCCTGGATGAGGCGTAGTACCAGGTCGCCTTCCTAGAAAGTGCGAGTCCTTACTCGCCGGCTATGGTAGCAGCGGAGCCCTTGCTGGTAGATGGCGGTGCGGGAGCGAGCTAGGTCGCGTTCCTCGTCGAGCTGGTCGACTCTGTCTTGTCGTGCGAGTTCGTTTGCAACCTCCGTGTAGTTGACCACCCTTGGCGAGTCGTGCTCGAGGTCGGTGGGCATGACTGCCTCGGCGCCGTACACCATGAAGAAGGGTGTAAATCCTGTCGACCTGTTGACGGAGGTGTGAATGCCCCAAATGATGGAGGGTATCTCCTCGACCCAGGACCCGGCGGTGCGCTCGAGTGGTACTTGGAGCCGTGGCTTCAGGCCATGGAGGATGCTCTGGTTGGCTCGTTCCGCCTGGCCGTTGGACTCCGGGTGGGCGACTGAGGCGAGGTCGAGTCGGATGTGATGTTCCTCGCAGAACTCGGCCATGGCTCCTTTGGCGAAGTTGGTGCTGTTGTCTGTGATGATGTTGTTTGGGAACCCGTAGCGATAGATGAGCTCGCGTAGGAACTTGGTGGCGGTCTTCCCGTCGCATTTGCGGACTGGCTTGGCCTCCACCCATTTTGTGAATTTGTCGACTGCGACCAGGAGGTGGGTGAAGCCGGAAGGGGCCTTCTTGAAAGGGCCTACCATGTCCATGCACCACACGGCGAACGACCAGGTGATGGGGATTGTCTTGAGCGCCGAGCTCGGCACGTGGGTCTGGTTGGCGTACTTCTGGCATCCGACGCACCGCTGGACAATGTCGAAAGCGTCTGCGTGTGCGGTGGGCCAGTAGAAGCCGTGTCGCATAGCCTTTGCGACCAGAGAGCGGGCGCTAGCATGGTGGCCGCAGTCGCCGGAGTGAATGTCTTGGAGGATTTTGCGTCCTTCAGCGGGTTAAACGCGGCGTTGGAACACGCCGGTCACGCTGCGCTTGTGGAGCTCGCCGTTGATGATGACGAAGGATTTGCAGCGGCGTGCTATCATCCGGGCATCCGTTTCATCCGCTGGCAGGGTGCCTCCCTCCAAGTAGGCAGTGTACGGCGTGGTCCAGTCGTCTGGCTCGGCGATAAGTGCGACCAGGGCTGCCTCTGGTTGCAGCGGGATTCCGATGTCGATCTCCCTCGGGGGAGAGATGGAAGGCTTGGTGATGGTGTCGAGGAAGACGCCGGCGGGTGGTGCGAGTCGACCCGAGCCTATGCGAGAGAGTGCGTCGGCCTCCTCGTTCTTCCGCCTGTCAAACCACTCTACGGAGTAGCCTGCGAAGTGTCCACCCAGCTTGTCTACTGCTTGGCGGTATGCCTCCATGGTGGGGGAGACTGCGTCGTAGGTGCCAGCGACTTGCCCGGCGACGAGGTCGGAGTCTCCGTAGCAGCGCAGGCGGTTGACGTTCATTTCCTTGGCAGCTCGCATGCCGTGGAGTAGCGCCTCGTACTCGGCCATGTTGTTGGTGCAGGGGATGAAGTCAAGGCAGAGGACGTAGCGGAGCTTGTCGCCCTTTGGAGAAGTTAGCACGATCCCTGCTCCTGCGCCGTCCGCGTTCTTGGAGCCGTCGAAGTGTAAGCTCCAGTAATGGAGGTATGGCAGCTTTTCTGGCTGTTGGGCCTCTTCCCAGTCGGCGATGAAGTCCGCGAGAGCCTGTAACTTAATCGCTTTGCACGGCTCGTACTTGATGTTGTGGACGCCGATCTCGACGGCCCACTTTGCGACTCGCCGGTCGCCTCACGGTTGCGGATGATGTCCTGCAACGGTGCTAAGGAGACGACCGCTATCGGGTGCTCTTGGAAGTAGTGTGGCAGTCGCTGCTGTGCTCTGAAGACCGTGTATACCAGTTTCTGGTATTGCGGGTAGCACCGGCGCGACTCGGTGAGGACTTCGCTGATGTAGTACACTGGTCGCTGCACCGGGAGCTCCTTTCCTTCCTCTGGTCGCTCGACGACCATGACGGCGCTGACGACGCGCTCGGAAGTCGCAACGTAGACCAGCATGGGTTCCTTGTCGACGGGGCGGCGAGTAGCGGTGCTGCGAGTAGCACCTTCTTGAGGTCGCGGAGCGCATCATCCGCCTCCTTGTCCCACTGGAAGGTGGGATTCTTGCGCATCAGGCGGTAGAGGGGCATCGCCTTTTTGCCCAATCGGGGGATGAAGCAACTGAGAGCCGCGACTCACCCGGCCAGCTTCTGGATGTCGCGCAGGCACTCGGGTTTGCCGAGTCGAGCTATCGTGTCGATCTTGGGGGGGTTCGCCTCGATCCCGTGCTTGGAGACGACGTATCCCAGTAGCTGCCCAGCTGGTACACCGAAGGTGCATTTGCCTGGGTTTAGCTTTATCTTGTATTTCCGTAGGTTGGCGAATGTTTCCGCCAGGTCGGCGAGTAGGTCGCTCTGGCGAGCGGACTTCACCACCACGTCGTCAATGTAGACGTGGATATTGCGGCCAATTTGGCTCGCAAGGCACTCCTGCATGCACCGCTGGTAGGTCGCCCCTGTGTTCTTGAGGCCGAAGGTCATGGCAGTGTAGCAGAAGGCTTCGAATGGCGTGATGAACGCCGTCTTCTCTTCGTCCTCAACGGCCATTTTGATCTGGTTGTACCCATAGTAGGCGTCGAGGAAGCATAGCGACTCCGAGCCCGCGGTGGAATCGATGATTTGGTTGATCCGCCAGAGGACGAATTGCTCCTTCGGGCAGGCACTATTTAAGTTTCTGTAATCGATACACATCCTCCAGGTCCCATTTTTCTTCTCGACCAGGACTTGGTTTGCCAGCCACTTGGAGTACTTGATTGACCAGATGAAGCCTGCTGCGAGTAAACGCTGCACCTCCTTGGCGATGGCTCGACGGCGCTCTTCATTGAAGGGCTGCAGCGACTGCTTGACAGGTCGCACTTTGGGGTCGGTGTTGAGTTTGTGCTCAGCGAGTCCCTAGGGACACCAGGCATGTCAGAGGGCTTCCATGCGAAGATGTCCTTGTTCTCACGGAGGAACTCGATGAGCGCGCCTTCCTATGCTGGGCTCATGCCCGTCCCGATCATCATTGTCTAGCTGGAGTCGCCTGGGACCAGCTCGACGGTGCGGGTATGCGTTGTTGCCTCGAAGGCTGTGGGATTGCCGCCCTCCGAGTTGGGCTTCTTGAGTATGGTGGGGTCATCGTTGTTGACCCCGCTCGCATACTTGGCGAGCTCGTCGGCGTGGTTGGCCTCTGCCGCGATGACGGCGTCGGCAAGTTTGGCTCCTTTGGCCTCACACTCGGCGGCCATGTCGGGGTCGCCGTGGATGGTGATCACACCGCACGGCCTGGGGAGCTTCATTGCGTTGTACGCGTAGTGGGGCGCTGCCATGAACTTGGCGAACGCCTGGCGCCCCAGGACGCAGTGGTAGGGGCTGTCGAAGGACACCAGCTCAAAGACGATCCGCTCGGTGCGGAAGTTTGCCGGTGTGCCGAAGGTGACTGGCAACGCGACCTTGCCGATCGGGTACGCCTTCCGACCGGGGACGATGCCGTGGAACGTGGTGTAGGTCATCTCGATCATCGACTGCGGGAGCCGCAGTCGCCTGAAGGTGTCTAGGTACAGGATGTTGATGGAGCTGCCGCTGTCCATCAGTGTCTTGGGGAGCCAGTAGTCTCCCACCTTGGGCTTGACCACCAGGGCAACTCGGCCTGGGTACTCGATTCGTGGCGAGTGGTCCTGGCGGCTCCAAGTGATTGGTTGCTCAGACCAGTTGAGGAACTGGGGGATGTCCACCTGGGCCACCGCGTTGACAGCGACGGCACGGGCGATGACCTTCTTCTCGCGCTTCGTGTTGAAGCCTGTGAAGGTGTGGAGCGAGCCGGCCACGCTGTCGAATTTTCCGCCGTTTGGCGGGTTGTTGTCGGGGTCTTCCCGCGCGCACCGTGCCTTCTCGATCTCCTTGAGAGAGTGGCAGTCGGCGGTCGTGTGCGTAGCAGGCTTTCCTTCCCTGCTGTGAAATACACAAGGTTGGTTAAGAAGGGTCGCGGGGTCAAACCTCGGCTTTGCCTTGTAATTGCCACCGTCGCGGCATTGCCCCCCGTCGCGGCGGAAGCTCTTGGGATCGTGCTGCGCGTATCCAGCGTTGGCAACGAAGTTGACTCGCCCATCACTGCGGCACTTGCCGGTAAGGCGAGTGTTGCTGTAACGTAGATCGGATCGTCTTCCGTTGTCGTTGCCGCTCGTGCGGCATTGTCCTCCCGACTCGTCGTCGGTTTCTTGGTTTGGGTCTTCCTCCGCGTACCTTTTGGCGATCTCCAGGAGATCCGGTATGTTGTCGAGTGTGCGGTACGCTCGTTTGAGCTTGGCGACCAGGGGCTCGTAGCGGCACGAGGTCTTGAAGCAATGGATCGCGGTGTCTAGGTGGATGCCGACCGCGTTGTACCCCAGTTCTTGCCACCGTTGGACCCAGCTGCGGGTCGACTCGCGAGGTCCCTGGACGCATCGTTCCAGGTCCTCGATGGTGGTGGCGCGGGTGTATGAACCCTCGAAGTGCCTGACGAAGGTGTCGCGCATCTCTTCCCAAGAGTTGATGCTATCCGCGGGAAGAGTGTTAATCCACTGCCTGCACGTTCCCTCCATCATTAGGGGAAGGTAGCGGGCGGCTAGTAGATCGGTGTGGCCGGCGATCCCCATCGCCATGAGGTAGGTATCCAGCCACACGGAGGGATCGTACGAGGGGTCGTACTTCTCTATTTCCTTCGGTGCCTTGAAGTTCGCCGGGTATCTCTCGCCTCGGATCATCGGTCCGAAGCACCGGGGCCCGAGTCGGCTTAGCGACCCCTCGGCTCACCGTCGTGGCGGTTGGTGAGGGTATGCCGCAGGTCGTCGGGCTGGCGTGCGCGCCAGCTCACCGTTGGCGGCGACGGAGTTGGTTGCCGGCCAGGGGTCGTTGGTGGAGAGTGCCGCGTTCACGGGTCGGTGTTGGAGCTGTAGTGGTTCAGGTGGCGGGCAGTTGAGGGTGTTTGCCGCCATGGGGCGGCCGCTTGAGGCCGCTCTGCTGCCCGATGAACGCGAGTACATCCGACCCTGTGAGTCGACGCCTACATTTTGTTGCTCGACCGCTTTTGCGAGAAGGGCCTTGGCATACTGGATCTGCAGGGCGCCTTCACCAGTGGCGGTGATGTTGTCGACTGCTGCTCGGCCCGCGACGAGGTTGTCCATTGGGGTGGAGAACAGCGGTAGGCCGTTTGCGTCTCGCTCCTGTGATGAGACCACGATCCTCGGCTGGTCCCTGGGTGGTGCGCGGTTGGGTGGTGGCGGGGTGCCATTGGCCGTTGACCCTGGTGGGGGCCTAGTGCTTCCTCCTCGTGGCGCGTTCTCGCAGATCGCGCTCTCGGCCACGCTGGCTGGGTCGTTCTCGTCGTCAAAATTCAGGTCGCGCCCCTGGACAGTGGGGTTCAGGCGCGACCTGATTCGGAGCTGGTGGTAGCGCGACAGATCCTGCACTGTCACCTGCTCGAGGCAAAAAAAATCGCGCTCGGCTTGTTCCTTGCGGACTGCTTCCGCCAGATTCAGGCGGAGTTCCTCGACCTCCGTTGCCATCGCGTTGGGAGGGATCGGCGTGGAGAATGAATCTTCTGGAGGGTCGGCGCCAGTCGCCATGTAGGCCGCGGCGTGGCGGCCGGTTCCGTTGCGGAGGTCGGCCGAGTTCTCCGACCCGGAGTCGAAGTCGAAGATCCCAAGGATAGATGGATCCTCGAAGTCTCCGACGTTGGAGACCTGGGTGATGGAGCCCGCGGGTGACGCGGCGACAATGGACCCGGCGAGTGACGCCGGGGTCGCCGAATCGGCGTCGTCGTTGAGGGCCGCGTCTTCCGCGGCCGTGGTGGTTTCGGCCACGTTGCTGTGGGCCGAGTCGTACTCGGAGGCGAGGCGGTGGATCATGCGGGCCTGGCTCTCAGAGAGCCGGTCGCGTGGCGGCGACTCGCGGATGCGAGCCGAGTCCTCCGAGACAATGACGTCGGTGAGGCCGACGAAGAGGCTGATCGTGCCGACCGGCAGGATCATGCTATGTGTGACGGGTCGCGCCGCCGGGACGTAGCTGCTAGGCAAGATCTGGAGCATCTCGCCGATTGCGATCATGCGGCTGGTGGTGATTGTCTCGTTGATGGGTAGATTGGATCTCGCCGCAGAACACCGGCCTGACCGGCCAGGCCCCACGGTGGGTGCCACTGTCGTGGGAATGACCACGACAGATGCTGCAATCGGCAGCGAGTAGTAGAACATGGGGCAAGGGCGGCCAGCCATCTGCGGTGCGAGATGAGGGCTAAGACACAAGGATTTACCCAGGTTTGGCCCCCCGGAGGGTAAAGACCTACTCCTGCTAGATTGTATTATGGTGAGAGTACAATGGGCGAGCTCGGCGGCTAGGCAGCGAGTCGCTTGGGTGTATGATGGAACGTATCCTCTATGCGTCCTCTATGGAGGTTTATATAGACTCACCTCCCTAGAGTTTATAGATCTCAACCGAATCAGTTAAGGTTTCAGCGATTCTTTAACCTAATCCGACTGGGCCTATCTACGCTTCTGGGCCTTCATCTTCCAGTCGCTTGAGTCCACGCCAGATCTTGATCCAGTCGCCGTCCTGCAGGCCCACTCGCTGGCACCTGGACCAGTAGGAAATGTCCTGTTGGGTATACCCCGGTAGGCATATCCCCATCACCTAGCAAGTAATACAACTTTTAGTGGTTGGGTCCAATGTTAAGGAAATCGGAAATCGTTAGCAGCTCGGTTGGCTTGGGAGTAGCGATTAATCGGAATTCGGACGATTAACTGATTTAATCGGTCGGCTATTAATCGGTGCAACCTACAAAAATTAGCACCTAAAACACGTATGAATCCTCAGCCTTAAGCTCCCGGATGAGATCCTCAAGGCTCTCGAGCTCTGTATCTGAGGTCTGGTCGGCAACTACGAGAAACTGGTCAACAATGACAAGGAACTAGTTGGTGATGGCTGAAATCAAGCTCCTGGAGGCAGGGATCGAACGGGAGCTTCACAAAACCTACTTCATTGGGGCGGACTAAAATGGATGGGCGATATGTGTTGATAATTTTGCAAATTTTTTGACCAAGTGTAGTGGTTAATTGGGAACATACCTAGTAATCGGAGTGTCAGACCTATTAATCGGACTAAATGATTAACACAAAGGATTAATGGTAATCGACACGGTCAGGTCCCTAGTAGCAATTAATCGGCCTAGTAATCGCTGATTCGGCCTATTTTTTGAACAGTGGTTGGGTCATAGATCTAGTCCATGTTCCCTGTTCCCAGATCTGATCAAGATCTATCAGATCTCATCTAGATCTAACCAACTCCTTGGCCAAACCAAACAAGATGCACCCGAAGCTAATAAGACCAAAAGATCGAAAATTCAATGAAAACTGATATAAATGATCCAATCAAATCATCTCCATGCAAGAATAGTACAAGAACTTTGCCAAAAACCACAAGACGGAGCTCTGATACCATTGCTAGGCTCTAGCAAAGTAGAAGAACTAAAAGTAAAATATTTTTCCTCCAACCAACTTGCGGCAAGAATTCACCAAAGATCCAGCTCGGGAGGATGACCATGATTCTTGCAGCTAGACACGTAGTTCCAGAAGTTGATGTCGCGCGTCGCCCGGGGTAGTGGAATCCTTGTTCTCCATCATGGCTCCGACTTCGGTGAGCTCCTTCTGCAACATATTTGGCTCACTTTATTGTCTATAGCCTCTGTGCGGTGCCTCTGTCAGTGTCCACACATATGAGTTGGAGGAGCGATGGGGAGGTACTAGCCTCTGTTCCGCGGCCCTGGGATGAGGTGGAGGTGGCTTGTGTGTCAAGCACTAGGGCACAGACTCAGTCTTTTTTTTTGCCGCCACCCCACTCACCTATATATATAGGAAGTAGGCGAGGGGCACCAAGTGTCCCTTTAGTCCATAACCATAACCCTAGTCGAAGCGGGTCTAACATATTGACACATGTCCTTATTTAGCCAAGTCTCCATTTAGTAGGAATATGATAGACAAATAGAATATACAGATTATACAGATAGAAATCTGCCTAGCTCTAGTATCTTAAGTGTGTGATTCTACATGCTAAAGGCAAGCTGGACGCCGTTCAATTAGACGATGCTCAGAACCATCAAGATGCTAGTGGCTTCTAGGAAAAAATTTCAGCTCCCAAACGCATGTGATTCCCTCAATGTGGCAACTATCTGATTCCCTTTGGCTCACGATATTGGTGGTAATCAGCAGGCTAGCTTATATCTCTTTTCTCATTTCTATGATACGTCATTTCTTTGCCCAAAGCTTAGCTGTATCCCCATCCATCTAACTTAGTCAGACTAACTCGATCAACACTTGATCGAGTAGCGCATCACCTTGCTTCCTAAATCATATCACATGGAAGGGCTCAGAAAATATCTCTCCAAGTTGGAGGGGAAATTTCCATCTTGGTCAATCCACGAGGCTTACTTCTTAATCGGCCCGAGCATGGCCATGATTCCGACTCGCTTGGGGAGCTGCCAGAAGATGGAGATGAGGGCACCTCTATAGTCATTTCCTCCAAAGTTGAGGCGACAGAGGATCCCGTGGTTGAAATCATTGGTAACCGCGACAAAGTTGAAATATCTTTTGAGTTGTCCATGCAGCCCAGTGACTCGCCGATGTACTATACTGTTGTCTTCAATTTGTGCATCTATGTATCTATGAGCTAGCTCTAGCTAGCAGCTTGATCGATCCCTTTCCTCTTCTTTTTTATGCTAGTTGTTCCTTTACATAAAGTAGCTATTTTTCTATTTTCTTTGCCCCGATCGAGGTATCCATACATGCAACATTTTGCATGCACCAACACGTGTGTGTCATTGCCCCAATACCACTGCTCTCACCCCCTCCTTCCCCTCGCCTTGGTTCTCCCAGATCTAGGCCATTAGGCCCTCCCCCCCCCCCTTTCTGGTGACAGCCGGTGGCAATATTGGGTGAGGGACCTGCCCCTGTATAGCAGTAGCTAGGTTAGTTTGGCTTGTTGCCGTGTTTTGCCTCTTTGGCGTCTGAGGGTAGGAAGATGGTTTTCGGTGACCAGACCCATCTCCTCTCACACCCCCTGCTCTGACGCTTCCCGTTGGTGGCAAGCGGTGATGCATATGAGCTGGCTGCGGTGGAGCATCCCTCCAAATAAGGTCTCCTATGGGTGCTTCTGGCTGCTAGTGCTGGTTCTCACCAAGCTCGAGGTGGTCCGTCTTCTTTCGGTGATGATGCTTGATGAGTCCAAAGTTGGAGTATTTTTACTTATTGTTTTTGCATAAGTAGATTAGGGTTTTTAGTATTTTACTGCTTTTGCGTGCACCTTTTTGTCCTTGTTTCAATAGGATCCCAATTTACTAAGTCTATTATGAACATATCAATTGAGACTATCATATTATACTGTACTATGATATTTTAAAGTGATAAAAGTAATTTTATTGATTATCTTCGCACCTAGAGGAATTGCTTGCGCTTAGGAGGCTCTAGCCCGCATAACAACCAAGGGTATGGGCGGAGCCCGCCCATACCGCCCCCCATACGACCCGGCGTCAGGACCGCCTCGTCAAATACTTCCTTCTCGTGAAAACAGATCATAGATCTGGCATTCAGAGAAACCTTCAGCCATGAAAAACCACACCAAAATGGGATCTGAAAGAGGAACTTGAAGAAGGGCAAATCCTTGCTGCTGCACGGATCATTGGAGGACAACACATCATCCCCTACATCATCAACCACTGCATCTCCATCACCATCTCTACCCCCAATTTCCATTCATTAGATCTTGTTGTAATTCTAGATTCAATTGTGGTTTCCACTATTTTAATTCCATTACCTTTATCCTTCTATTTGATTATGATGATGTTGTTGATTGCTTCCATGTGTGAGTAGTTCCCTTCATTCTTGGGTAGATGGAGAAACCCTAGAATTATTATGAAATGATGAAATAAAGATGATCTATTACTGGTGTATTTGATCCATTGATCTATGGTATGTGTTTGCTCTCTCCCTTTAGATGGTATGTGTAGTTGGCCATATATCATTTGCCTTCGGGTCTAAAGAAGAGGGTGAAACACTTTGGACGTGTTTGGAAGCGTGTCGGAAGCTATTGTGACTAGAAGCGCCGCTAGCTACCATCACGGTCAAAGGGGGAACAAAGAGAGATTCACTAAGCTAATTACGATATCCATGGGAAGACCCTTAATTGCGATGGTCTGCATGGCGACTGCTTCCAGGCAGTGGTTTTTTAGAGATGGCCTCATTCTTGGCTCAACAAAGTGACTGCCTACAAGCCTTGTAGTGAACATCTTATTACCAAACTCTCTCCACACATATCATGACATAAGAAATAGGTTATCCTAATTATGATTAATTACAACATACTAGTGGTGTATCCTACATCCCCGAGAACGTCTTAGACCTATTGAGTTCAACCACCATTCCACACATTCTTATTACTTGATTTCTTTTTACTTGTTTTATTTAATTCCTTGCATTCAACCCAAAAACATTTCAAACTGAAGGGAATGTGCCCTAGAGAAAAATAATAATATTGATTACTAGCACATTTCATAAAGTTTATGATTAAGTTTTATATCATTCTATAACTGTATTGAATGGAAACGCCCATGCATGTGTGATATACAAACAACCAGGAGTTCCCAGTGAAACTCTATTCACTGGTTCATTGGTCAACGGATGATCAAGATTTCCTGATCATGTTGGTGCCTCGGCAGCAATTGACAATGGAGTCATCTCATTAGAGAATGAGATGGTGAATATACCCTAACTATAGCATCGTATCACGATCATGTCACATAGTTCAAGTTATGATGATTAGGAAACGTAGTGACTCTTTCCTTGGACCGTGATACCATATCTAATCTCTCTATTCCAAGAATACCTTGATAGCACCTTGAAGGGAATTGCCCGAGAGGCAATAATAAAGTGGTTATTATCGTATTCCTTATTTATGATAAATGTTTATTTTACATGCTATAATTGTATTAATACGGAAACATTAATACATGTGTGTGTAATAAACAAAAGGAAGTTCCTAGTTATGCCTCTCTTATAAACTAGCTCGTTGATTAACAAGATGATCAAAGTTTCCTGATCATGGACATTGGATGTTGTTAATAACGAGGTCACAACATTAGTGTAATGGTGTGATGAACATTCATCCGAAGTATAGCATTACGATCAAAGTCATTGAGTTTATATAGCTATAACAACTTACGAAGTGATCCTAATCCTTAGACCATCAGATCATGTCAATCACTAACACCGGAAGAGTTTCTTGATAACATCAAACGTCACACCGTAACTGGGTGATTATAAATATGGGTTCAAAACTACTAAAGTGTTATGTTGAGGCCCATGGATCGAGAGTGGAATTTTTTCATCCCGATGACGGATAGATATGCTCTGGGCCCTCTCGGTGATATCACATTGATTAGCTTGCAAGCAAGTGATTTGATCACTAGAATGTTATATCAAGGGAACGAGGAAAGAGTGCATGTCAGTAAAGAGATCAAACTAGGTATGGAGATACCAATGATTGAATCTCGGACATGTAATATATCGTGAAACAAAGGGATTCAGATACTAGCGTAAAAGGTTTTGACGGTCACAAGAAAGTCATCGTTGAATGTGTGGGAGTCAGTATGGATCTCTAGGTCCCGCTTTTGATTATTGATCGGATAAGGGTCTCGATCATGTCCGCATTATTCGCGAATCGTAGGGTGGCACACTTAAGGGACACTGACATCCAATTGGAGCAAAAGTTTCATGCCGAAAAGAATAACAAGCGCAGAAATTTATTTCACTAGATACTGAAACGGGTTTTCTGGTGAAATTGCAGAAAGTGTTTCTGCATGTGAAATGAAATACTGGCAAGGGGTTATATGTGAATTTTTGTCATTAAAGTAATTGACAACATTCTGAATAAATAAAAGGAGTTTTATTTAATGAGAGTTTGCATTAAATTTGGTGGAAATTTAATGGGAATTTGAGTGGGATTTTGAGTGGAGGAAATTGAAAGGAATTTGAGTGAGTGGAGTGTCCACCCACATGAATTTGGAAGAGGTGGGGGCAGCCCCCATGGCTGGGCGCCATGCCCCGTGGGTTCCCCCCCCCCTCTCCCTATAAAAGGCCCCCCTCTCATCATCTCAAAGCACACCTCCCCGTGAAGGATCTCTCTCCCCCTCTAGAATTTATTCCCCATGGTCTCGGACTAGCGAGATACATGTTCACAGTGGCTATTCGGCAAGAAAGAGTTGTGCTTCCGCTGCATCACTGGAGCGAGGAGGCAGAGGTTGCTCGGTGCCTCGTACGTGTGTGCGAGCACGGACGCGCTGCTGTTTTGCGGCGCTAGGACTTTTTATCGATCTTGAGATCGGCAAGAGATCGTCTACATCAACCACGAGTTTGGACTCGTTAAGCTTTGTCGGTCTTCAAGGGTATGTTCTATACGGATGTATATCCGCCCGTTGCTTGTATCTAGTAGATAGATCTTGGTACATAGTTGTTCCCATCGTAGGAAATTTTTTGTTTTCTATGCTGCGAACCCTAAAGTGGTATCAGAGCCGGATCTATGCGTAGATGCTTTGCACGGGTAGTAAACATATGAGTATGTGGGCGATGATGATCATGTTATTGCTTCTTTGTTGTACTTTGGATATTGGTGGGATAGTGGGATGAAGCGGCCCGGACAAACTTTACATGTCCTCGCACATGAGACATGTTCCACGCTTGACATGCAAGTAGTTTTGCATAAGTGGCTAGCGGGTGTCTGTCTCTCCTACTATATAGTCAATATCTAATTTGCAACGAGTTGTCAACAATTTGGTTATCCTCGTTGTGGTTCATGTTCGTAGGTATGAACGGTTCTATCTTCAAAATCCCTAAGCCACGTAAAACTTGCAATGGATAAATTAGAGGCGTCTAGTTTAGATTGTTGTTGGGCTAGTGTCATGATATGGTGATGTTGTAAGTAGAAGTATACGTCGATACTCTTACAACACACATAATGTTTAAGTTCCATAGACATTGGCCTTACACATAGAGGTATGATGGCGATCATACCATGATGCACATGATGGAAATCAAAGTGCAAGAACCATATCATTTCACTTATTAACATGTGATGTTTGATTGCATCTTATATTGCTTGTTTGGCGTTTTATTAGCATAATAAGATGATCCCTCATTTAGATATCAAGATAAAAATGTGTTCTTCCTTAAGTATGCACCAACAATGTTTCGTCGCTTCAAGACATCACGTGATGATTGGGTGTACTTGAATCCACGAGAATATCTCGGGTGTAACATAGTTACACACGCAAATACTAAGGTTCTTACTTGGCGAGCCTAGCATGTACATACATGTCCTCGTAACATGGACCGAAAGGTTAAGCACGAGTCATATGGAAGATATGATGCCCATTTAATGCTCGCCTTTGAAGCTATACAGACTCACGTGATGATCGGACTTGGTGTAGTGGATTTGGTTCATGCAATCACCTAAAAGACACAAGGGATGTCGATTTTGAGTGGGAGTTCATTTCTAATTTGGATTAGAAGAACTCAACTTATCATAAATTAAATCAAATTTAATTTGCATAATTTGTTGTAGTCATTGGCATTCGTTCACCACCTTATGTATAGTTGTAATTGAGATAATAGAACTATAGATTCTGGATATTTACTTTACGAACTAGTATCGTATTGTGTTGAGTGTCAATCTAAAGTTTAAAGTCCTATTGCAAACTTTCAGCAAACTATGTTTACTCCGTGAAATTTAATAATTAGTATTAAATTAAGAGTAACAATTCCAGTGTTAGTATCTTAAGTATCATGTTTGCCTCCATGATTCTTGATTGTTTTAATACCAAGTTTATCTAGGAGCTGAAAGAATTGTTTTAGAAACCATCATGTGTGGCAGATATAACGATATCTGAAACAATGTTTTGGTTGCAATATGATAGAGTATAATGTATGTTCCCATATTGGATGAAAATTTACAAAGGTTGGAGATGCTAGACATCCTAATCATGCAAAAGGGTTTTGGAAAGTAACGTTATACTCACGATTTGTCTTTATAAGCTACAGTAGCTTGATCATGAAAGTCGTCATGATAAGGATGAATAGAAGATGTATGTAAAGTGTTTACTACACTAAAATATTATTAAAGAATGGATTTTGAAAGAATGCCGATCATTTTGATGATGGTGATCTACTTCAAAGTGCAAGTCCAAAGGTATTATTATTTGAATATACACGCTTTGGACTATGTGTCATGTATATGGCGCCACTTTTGATGTTGAGAGATTCTTTTAAAAGGAAAAAGGAAATGCTGAAAGAGAATCTATAAATATATTTGGCAGAAAAGAAAAGACTGGAAATATCCAGTTTAGATATATAGATGATATACATGTTATGGTTGTATTCTTTCCTTGTTAAACAATGTGGTTCTTGGGTATTGAATACCGAATTGGTTGGTATGAAATTTCATACAGAACGACAAAATTCATGAACCACAATGGCCCAAGTAACTAGCAAGAGAATATGTGATGATGCTCATCGAAAACAAACAAACCATTGTTTGTATTTCTCGTTGACACCAAAGCTTGCCTCCAAGATTTGTTTTAATAATTGTTATTTAAATCAGGTATTATGAGAACAAAGGTTGTTCAAATAATTACCGTATTCCATATAAGATGGATAATTTACAAATCTAGCTGGAGAAATCACATCCATACAACCTAATGCTAGAATGTTGCAAGACAAATGATTGAAAGATCACTTATGAAGTGACATCGCCATTTAAATTATATTGGAAAGAAAACATGAAGAATCTACATATTCATGGATATTTGGAGTCTTTGATTTGATCAAGTGACGCTTATGAGACTCTCCTTGGGATAATTGAAACTTCGTTCAAAGGCCAAAGAAGAACGAACGACTAAAATATTGGAATTTATACATATCGATGTATGTAGTCCATTATGTATAGTCATAAGTGATGGATTTCAACTTCATATGCTTTCTCCAGAAATTTGAGTGAATGTTCACTTAATGAGAAATAAGTGTGAAATATTTGAAAACATTCAAAGACTTTCAAGATGAAGTGAAAAATCATTGTAACAAGAAAGTAAAATAATTTATGATTTTATCATAAAGGGATTTATTTGAGTTACAAGTTTAGCAAAAACACCTAGATTTACATCTCCCGAAACACCATAGGAATATGGAGTGTTTGAGATTTGTAATGAAACCTTGTGAGACATGGTTGGATCAAAGGTGTTATTTATAAAACTGCCATTATGTTTTAAAGATTAAAAGCTTTAGAGACTATCGCTTTTACACTGAAAAGAGCTCCATCTTGATCCGTTGAAATGACACCATGGAAGTTATGGTTTGGGGTAAAAACCCAAATTGTCATTTCTTAAATTTTGGTATGCTAAACATAAGTAAGATGTTTATAATCGAAGTCAGATGAGCATGTCTTTGTAGGTTATTTCGAATAACAATTGGTTATTCCTCCATAACACCAAGGACAAAAGGGTTAGTCGCTTGAAACGTGAAGTTCCTTGAAAAAGGATTTTTTTGTAAAAGTTAAGTGGGAGGACAATAGAACTTTGATAAGTTTAACGAACCTTAGCTAAATGTGCTGAGTTGCGTAGCGCCGAAAATCGTTCCGGAGGCAGCCATAATGCTCAAAGATTATGTGCCTCAAAGGTTGTGGTCACGAAGATCTAGGTTTTTATTGAACCAAGTAGGTCGGATAAAACAATCAAATGCTGAGATTTGAGAGTAAATCATGTAGGGTTTCGTAGCATGGAAAACAAAAATTTTCTACCGCATACAAACAAACAAGCCAAGATCTATCTACTAGATTTTAGCAACGAGTCGATGGAATAACTCACCCTCGAAGATTCCAAAGTGTTTAACGAGAGCGGATTCTCGTGGGTGATGTAGTCGTACTCTTCCCGATCTCAAGATCGCGTAGACGATCCTTCCGGCGCTGTGTTCCGGCAGCGCTCCCGCAGTCGGTCACACGTTTGGTACTCGACGAAGACCTTCCTCTCCCTTGTTCCAGCAGGCAGCGGAGGTTGTAGCACTCTCCTCGTGATTCCGGCAGCACAACGGCGTGGTACCGGAAGTAGAGGGGAGATCTCGCAGGGCTTCGCCTTAAGCCGGAGCGAGTATGGTGGAGTATGAGAGAGCTCCTCGGCGATCTAGGTTTTAGACACACCAAGGAGGAGGTGCTAGAGCCGGCGGCTAGGGCTTGGGGCAGCCCAAGTCGGCGGCTAGGGCAACCCTAGGAGGCGGCGGCAGCTGCAGGAGGTGGCGGCGCCAAGCTAGGGTTTGGGGCAGGGAACTTGTGTGTCTCTAGGAGGGAGCCCTGCCCCTCCTTATATAGGTGGAGGGGCCGGCCGGCCAAGGGGAGGGAGAGGAGTCCCTCCCCAACTCGGCTTGGGTGGTGCGCCGGCTTGGGGAGGAGGGACTCCCTCCCCAACTCGGTTTCCCCTTCCTCCTCGTTTCCTCTTTCCAAATTTAGCCGTTTGACTTTTCAATTTAGCTATTTGACTTTTCAAACTAGGATTTGAATTAATCCTTTATTTGGAACAGTGATGACACTTAGTACATGATGCAATCATACCAACTTGATACAACATATTCATGTACCCTTCCCCTCCGGAGTGCCGGACATTCCGGAACATTCTAGAACATTCCCGATGAAAACACCGGAACCATTCCCCAACTCCGAAACGGGACTTTCCTTATATGAATATTATTCTCCGGACCATTCCGGATCTCCTCGTGATATCCCGGATCCCATTCGGGACTCCGAACAACATTCGGTCTCTTTCTCATCATTCCATAACTACTCAAAACAACGTCGAATCCTTAAGTGTGTCTCCCTACGGTTCGTGAATTATGTGGACATGATCGAGACACTTCTCCGAACAATAACCAATAGAGGAATCTGGAAATTCATATGGCTCCCACATATTTCTACGATTACTTTGCGATCGAATGAACCACTTACATACGATATCAATTTCCCTTTGTCTCACGATAGTTCACTTATCCGAGGTTATGATCGTCGGTATCTCTGCATACCTAGTTCAACCTCGTTACCGATAAGTACTCTTTTCTCGTTCCCGTGATATGTGATCCCTTGTGAGCCAGTCACATGCTTGCAAGCTAATTGGATGACATTTCACCGAGAGGGCCCAGAGTATATCTATCCGTCATATGGATGGACAAATCCCACTCTTGATCCATGTGTTTCAACCAATACTTTCCGAACACTCAATGCCACCTTTATAGCCACCCAGTTACGGTGTGGTGTTTGATGTCATCAAAGCATCCATCCGGTAAAGGTGATATGCATGATCTCATGGTCGAAGGAATTAGATTACTATGTATCAGAAAGCATATAGCAATTGAACTATTAAAATGACTTGATCTTTATTCTACGCTTATCTATAGGAGTATGTCCATCATATCATTCTCCTAACGATATGATCTTGTTGTTAATAACATCTCAATGTTCATGATAGGGAAACCACAATCATCTATTAACCAACAAGCTAGTATTATATAGAGGCTTTACTAGGGACTTCAAATTAAGTTTACAAATCACACAAGTATTAATGTTTCCTTGTTAATACTATTATAGCATGAATGTAAACATTTATCATAAACACAAAGATATAATAATAACTACTTTTATTATTGCCTCTAGGGCATATCTCCAACAGCCTCCCACTTGCACTAGAGTCATCTAATCTAGATTACATGGTAATATACCGAACACCCATGGCAGTTTGGTGCTGGTCATGTTTTGCCCTCGGGAGAGGTTTAGTCAACGGATCCGCCACATTCAGATCTGTGTGTACTTTGCAAATCTTTATATCCCCATCTTGGATATGTTCTCGAATAGCGTGAAAACATAGCTTGATATGCTTCAGCTTCTTGTGTGACCTTGGTTCTTGCACATTGGCTATGGCACCCATGTTATCACAGTAGATAGACATTGGGTCCAGCGCACTAGGAACCACACCCAGCTCTGTAATGAACTCTTTCATCCATATCGCTTCTTGTGAAGCCTCCGAAGTAGCCATGTATTCCGATTCAGTTGAAGATCTCGCCACAACGCTTTGCTTTGCACTCCTCCAGCTAACTGCTGCACCATTCAATATAAATACATATCCAGATTGTGATTTAGAATCATCCGGATCGGTGTTCCAACTAGCATCGGTGTAACCATTAACAACGAGCTGTTCATCACCTCCATAAGAAAGAACCATATCCTTAGTTCTTCTCAAGTACTTAAGGATGTTTTTGACCGCTGTCCAATGATCCACTCCTGGATCACTTTGATATCTGCTAGTTAAACTAACAGCATATGCAATGTCGGGTCTAGTACATAGCATGGCATACATTAGAGATCCTATGGCTGAGGCATAGGGAGTCTTACTCATCCTTTCTCTATCTTCTGCCGATGTCGGACTTTGAGTTTTACTCAAGGTCGTATTTGGCAACATGGGCAAGAACCCTTTCTTGCTATCTTCCATTCCAAACCTCTTTAGAACTTTGTCCAAATATGTACTCTGTGACAATGATATTTGGCGTTTCGATCTATCTCTATAAATCTTTATGCCTAATATGTAAGCTGCTTCGCCAAGATCCTTCATTGAAAAACTATTATTCAAATATTCCTTGACACTATTAAGAAGGTCTACATCATTCCCAATCAATAATATGTCATCCACATATAGTATTAAGAATGCTACAGAGCTCCCACTCACTTTCTTGTAAATACAAGCTTCTCCATAAGTTTGTATAAAACCAAAACTTTTGATCACCTTATCAAAACGTTGATTCCAACTTTGGGATGCTTGCTTCAATCCATAGATGGACCGTTGAAGTTTGCATACCTTGTTAGCATCTTTAGGATCGACAAAACCTTTGGGTTGCATCATATACAACTCTTCATCAATGTCTCCATTGAGGAATGCTGTTTTGACATCCATCTGCCATATCTCATAATCATAATATGCAGCGATTGCTAACATAATCCTCACAGAATTTAGATTCGCTACTGGTGAGAAAGTCTTATCGTAGTCAACTCCTTGAATTTGTCGAAACCCTCTTGCGACAAGTCGAGCTTTATAGACAGTAACATTACCATCAACATTTGTTTTCTTCTTGAAGATCCATTTGTTCTCGACAGCCTTCCGGCCATCCGGTAAGTCCACCAAAGTCCATACTTGGTTTTAGTACATGGATCCAATCTCGGATTTCATGGCTTCTTGCCATTTATTGGAATCTGGGCTCATCATCGCTTCCTCATATGTCTCAGGGTCATCGGTGTTGTCCACCAACATGACACTCATAACGGGATCAGACCAATCTGGAGTGGTACGAGTTCTCGTTGACCTGCGAGGCTCTGTAGCAACTTCAACCGAAGTTTCATGATCATCATCATTAGCTTCCTCTCTTATTGGTGCAGGCACCATAGGAACTTCTTCCGGTGCTGCGCTACTCGCAATTTCGAGAGAAGGTTCGACAACCTCGTCGAGTTCTACTTTCCTTCCAGTCACTTCTTTCGAGAGAAATTCCTTCTCTAGAAAGGATCCATTCTTGGCAACGAAGATTTTGCCCTCGGATCTATGATAGAAGGTATACCCAATAGTTTCCTTTGGGTATCCTATGAAGACGCATTTTTCCGCTTTGGGTTCAAGCTTGTCCGGCTGTAACTTCTTTAAGGAACGACAATCTAGGTTTCTTCCCAAACCATAATTCATACGGTGTCGTTTCAACGGATTTAGATGGTGCCCTATTTAAAGTGAATGCGGCTGTTTCTAATGCATAACCCTAAAATGATAGCGGTAAATCTGTAAGTGACATCATAGAACGAACCATATCTAAGAGAGTTCGATTACGATGTTCGGACACACCATTACGCTGTGGTGTTCCCGGCGGTGTCAACTGCGAAAGTATTCCGCATTTCTTCAAATGCTTGCCAAACTCGTAACTCAGATATTCACCTCCACGATCAGAACATAGAAATTTAATCTTCTTGTTACGTTGATTCTCTACCTCACTTTGAAATTCCTTAAACTTCTCGAAAGTTTCGGACTTATGTTTCATGAAATAGATATACACATATCTACTCAAGTCATCCGTGAAGGTAAGAACATAACGATAACCACCGTGCGATGCTACACTAATTGGACCACACACATCGGTATATATGATTTCCAACAAGTCCGTAGCTCGCTCCATCATACTAGAAAATGGAGTCTTAGTCATTTTACCCATCAGACATGCTTCGCATCTTTCAAGTGATTCGAAATCAAGTGATTCAAGAAGTCCATCGGAATGGAGTTTCTTCATACGCTTCACTCCAATGTGACCAAGACGACAGTGCCACACATAGGTCGAGTTATCGCTCGATTTCAAACGTTTAGCCTCAATGTTATTAATATGTGTATTTCCACTATCGAGATTCAATAAGAATAGACCATCTATCAAAGGTGCATGTGCATAAAACATATTACTCATATAAATCGAACAACCATTATTCTCGGATTTAAACAAGTAACCGTCTCGCAATAAACAAGATCCCGATATAATGTTCATGCTTAACGCAGGCACCAAATAACAATTATTTAAGTGTAAAACTAATCCCGATGGTAGATGAAGGGGTAGCGTGCCGACCGTGATCACATCAACCTTTGATCCGTTTCCAACGCGCATCGTCACCTCGTTCTTCGCTAGCTTCCGTTTATTCTGCAGCACCTGTTTCGAGTTACAAATATGAGCAACCGAACCAGTATCAAATACCCAGGCACTACTACGAGTACTAGTGAGATACACATCAATAACATGTATATCATATATACCTTTCTTCTTGATGTTGCCGTTCTTCAAATCCGCCAAGTACTTTGGGCAATTCCGCTTCCAGTGACCTTCTCCCTTGCAGTAAAAGCACTCAGTATCAGGCTTAGGTCCAGCCTTGGTCTTCTTCGTCGGCGTGGTAACTTTCTTACCACCCTTCTTGAAGTGTCCCTTCTGCTTAGACTTGCCTTTCTTGAATTTGGTGGTCTTATTGACCAACAACACTTGGTGCTCTTTCTTGATCTCCACTTCTGCAGACTTCAACATGGCAAAGAGTTCTGACAACGTCTTGTTCATGTTTTGCATGTTGTAGTTCATCACAAAGTTCTTGTAACTTGGTGGTAGTGATTGGAGGACACGGTAAATCCCCAAAGTATTGGGAATCACAATACCCAAGCTTTGAAGTTTGTTTGCGTGCCCAGACATCTTAAGCACATGCTCGCTGACGGAGCTGCCCTCTTCCATCTTGCAGTTAAAGAACTTTTCAGAAGCCTCATAGCTTTCAATTGTCGCATGAGTCTCAAAGATCAATTTGAGATCCTCGACAATATCATATGGGTCTGAATTCTCAAACCTTTTCTGAAGCTCCGATTCTAAACCATACAAGATAGCACACTGAACTGTGGAGTACTGAGTCTTCCGAGTGAGGTAAACATTCTTTACTTCATCGGAAGCATCAGCTGCAGGTGGGTCACCCAGCGGTGCATCCAGCACATAGGTCAAATTACCAGCTGTGAGGACAATCCTCAAATTGCGGAACCAATCCGCGAAGTTGCTTCCATTGTTTTTCAACTTTTCTTTCTCTAGGAACGCATTAAAATTGATGGTAGGGGCTGCCATTGATCTACAACGTATTTGCAATAGTTTAGACTAAGTTTATGACAAATTGAGTTCAAATTAATAAATTTAATCTAGGTGAACTCCCACTCAAAACAATATCACTCACATTGTTTTAGTGATCACACGAACCAAATCCACCACATCAACACCGATCATCACGAGAGTTGATATAGTTTCAATGGCGAACAATCGACATGTTCATCATATCTACTATATGATTCATGCTTTACCTTTCGGTGATCCGTGTTCCGAGACCATGTCTGTACATGCTAGGCTCGTCAAGATCAAACCTTAGTTTTCGCATGAGCAAATCTGGCTTGCTCACGTTGTCTGCACTTGCAGAATCTAACACACCCGATCATCACGTGGTGCTTCGAAACAACAAGCTTTAGCAACGGTGCTAACTAAGGGTGAACACTTTATGACTTGAAATTCATGTGCATGAGGGATCATCTTATAATGCTACCGTTGTCTACTAAGCAATACAAGATGCATAAAGGATTAACATCACATGCAATTCATAATATGTGATATGATATGGCCTTTCTTCTTTGTGCTTCCGATCTCCATCTTCTAGCACGAACATGATCTCCATCATCACCGGCATTGCATCAAGGTCAATGACGCTTCTCCATGGTTGTCGTCCACCGGCTTCAACTATTACAACTACTTTGAATAGACACGCGGGTCTTAACATAAATTAAAGACAACCATATGGCTCCTGCCGGTTGCCAACTTACAATAAGGAACATTGCATACATCAAATATAATCACAATCATGGCCATATCACATCACAGCACACCCCTGCAAAACAAAGTTAGACGCCTCTACTTTCTTTGCATGTTTTACGTGGTTTGGGGCTTTCAATAAGTGTCGTTCCAACTTACGAACAAGAACCACAACATTGATACTAGTATTGTTAATCACCCGTTGTAAATTGGATCTTAACTATGCTAGGAGAAACAGGCACCCGCAAAGCCACTTATGCAATACAAGTTGCATGTCAAGCGTGGAGAAAGTCTCATGAACGATGTCATGTAAGGTTAGCCCGGGCCGCTTCATCCCAACATCCCGCAAGATGCAAAGTACACAAGAAGCAATCGACAATAAAAGCATCAACGCCCACAATGACCATTGTGTTCTACTCGTGCAACAGATCTACATATAGACACGGCTCTGATACCACTGTAGGGTTTCGTAGCATGGAAAACAAAAAAAATCGACCGCATACAAACAAACAAGCCAAGATCTATCTACTAGATTGTAGCAACGAGTCGATGGAATAACTCACCCTCGAAGATTCCAAAGTGTTTAACGAGAGCGGATTCTCGTGGGTGATTTAGTCGTACTCTTCCCGATCTCAAGATCGCGTAGATGATCCTTCCGGTGCTGCGTTCCGGCAGTGCTCCCGCAGTCGGTCACACGTTCGGTACTCGATGAAGACCTTCCTCTCCCTTGTTCTAGCAGGCAGCGGAGGTTGTAGCACTCTCCTCGTGATTCCGGCAGCACAACGGCGTGGTACCGGAAGTAGAGGGGAGATCTCGCAGGGCTTCGCCTTAAGCCGGAGCGAGTATAGTGGAGTATGAGAGAGCTCCTCGGCGATCTAGGTTTTAGACACACCAAGGAGGAGGTGCTAGAGCCGGCGGCTAGGGCTTGGGGCAGACCAAGTCGGTGGCTAGGGCAACCCTAGGAGGCGGCGGCAGCTGCAGGAGGTGGCGGCGCCAAACTAGGGTTTGGGGCAGGGAACTTGTGTGTCTCTAGGAGGGAGCCCTGCCCCTCCTTATATAGGTGGAGGGGACGGCCGGCCAAGGGGAGGGAGGGGAGTCCCTCCCCAACTCGGCTTGGGTGGTGCGCCGGCTTGGGGAGGAGGGACTCCCTCCCCAACTCGGTTTCCCCTTCCTCCTCTTTTCCTCTTTCCAAATTTAGCCGTTTGACTTTTCAATTTAGCTATTTGACTTTGCAAACTAGGATTTGAATTAATCCTTTATTTGGAACAGCGATGACACTTAGTACATGATGCAATCATACCAACTTGATACAACATATTCATGTACCCTTCCCCTCCGGAGTGCCGGACATTCCGGAACATTCTAGAACATTCCCGATGAAAACACCGGAACCATTCCCCAACTCTGAAACGGGACTTTCCTTATATGAATCTTATTCTCCAGACCATACCGGATCTCCTCGTGATATCCCAGATCCCATCCAGGACTCCGAACAACATTCGGTCTCTTTCTCATCATTCCATAACTACTCAAAACAACGTCGAATCCTTAAGTGTGTCTCCCTACGGTTCGTGAATTATGCGGACATGATCGAGACACTTCTCCGAACAATAACCAATAGAGGAATCTGGAAATTCATATGGCTCCCACATATTTCTACGATTACTTTGCGATCGAATGAACCACTTACATACGATATCAATTTCCCTTTGTCTCACGATAGTTCACTTATCCGAGGTTATGATCGTTGGTATCTCTGCATACCTAGTTCAACCTCGTTACCGATAAGTACTCTTTTCTCGTTCCCGTGATATGTGATCCCTTGTGAGCCAGTCACATGCTTGCAAGCTAATTGGATGACATTTCACCGAGAGGGCCCAGAGTATATCTATCCGTCATATGGATGGACAAATACCACTCTTGATCCATGTGTTTCAACCAATACTTTCCGAACACTCAATGCCACCTTTATAGCCACCCAGTTACGGTGTGGTGTTTGATGTCATCAAAGCATCCATCCGGTAAAGGTGATATGCATGATCTCATGGTCGAAGGAATTAGATTACTATGTATCAGAAAGCATATAGCAATTGAACTATTAAAATGACTTGATCTTTATGCTACGCTTATCTATAGGAGTATGTCCATCATATCATTCTCCTAACGATATGATCTTGTTGTTAATAACATCTCAATGTTCATGATAGGGAAACCACAATCATCTATTAACCAACAAGCTAGTATTATATAGAGGCTTTACTAGGGACTTCAAATTAAGTTTACAAATCACACAAGTATTAATGTTTCCTTGTTAATACTATTATAGCATGAATGTAAACATTTATCATAAACACAAAGATATAATAATAACTACTTTTATTATTGCCTCTAGGGCATATCTCCAACAAATCATTATTGTTTGACAATGATAAACTTACTACATACAAAGAAGCGATGTTGGGACCTGACTCCGTCAAATGGCTTGAAGCCGTAAAATCCGTGATAGTTCCATACACGAAAAATCAAGTTTTGAACTTGGAAGACCCTCTAGAAAGGTGTAAAAACCTATCGGTTGTATTTGGATCTATAAATAAACAGACATGAATGTTTCACATCTATGAAATAGTTGACATATCGTAAAGTATTTTACAACAAATGTTCAAGGAGTTGACTATGACAAGATTTGATCTTTCATAGCGATATTTAGTCTGGACGGATTAAAGTAGCAACCACTACATATAATTTGGTATATGGTAGATGAATAAACAAAACAAAATTATTCTAATAGAATGGTTACCTAGGACGTGTACAAGACAAGGTCCAAAGGGTTTTGTTAAATTCAAAGGATGCTAAAAGGGCATGCAAACTTCAATGGTTGAAGTAAGCATCACGGAGTTGGAATCTTCACCATGATGGAAAAGGAGTTTTCATCTGGAGACAATGAAGATGCTTGCATTTGCAAGAAATTAAGTGGGAGCGCTGAGACATATTTCTAATACATTATGTGGAGGACATCTTGTTGATTGGAAATGATGTATCTTTTATTGACAAAGGTTAAGAATTTTATTTCGATGAAAGACTTAGGCAAAACCCGAATATTTAGCATGAATGTCTATAGTGGATAGACTGTGACGCTAATATGGTTGTGCCAAACGTACATATATGAGATATTGAAGGAGTTCAATATAGAAACGACAAGAAACGGTTCTTGTCGCATGAAAGGAATTGAATCAAGATTCAAGTGTATCTACACTTGATAAGTGAAACAAGATTCAAGTGCTTTGACACTTGATGAGCGAAATCACAAGGATGTTTTGATCAATCATACCATGATATCTACACATCCAGATATGTCCTATGCTGTAAATGTTATGAGCATATACCAGAATGAATCATAAAATGATCATTGGACGATAGTGAGGATATTCTTATGATCTTTTGGAAGAACTAAGAATATATTTGTGTATAGGTGACAAACAATTACAAATAGTTCATTGTAAAGTGTTACATTGATACTAGTTTTGTCACAAGATACAAATTAAGTTTATCTTAATTTAAATTATGGGTGGCACAATGTAATGGAAAGGAGATTCCATGACGAATTTGGATGAATTCCAAAGTTAAGACATTGTGACGGATACTATACCAAAAAGGCTAAGTATATGACTGCTATAGTAGCAGCAAAGGAGGGAATTTGTGTTAGGTAGTTTGTTATCAAACTAAGGTGTGGTTCACAACGGGCTAACACTAAAGATATATTGTATAACAATAGTATCGACATGATTTAACCCCAAGGAACTAAAGGTCTCACCGAAAGACCAAATTTATACAATGCCATCTCATTGGAGAATGAGTGATGCGTGAAGACGCAAAGACATGCAAATACACACGGACCTAAAAGTGTCAGATCTGTAGATTATGTTAACCACTTGCAGTTGCGTATATGGAACACCAGAAAGCCATAGGTGTTCAATACGCAAAGTTTTCAAACTAGATTATTGTCTCTAGTGCAAGTGGGAGACTGAAGGGAATATGCCCGAGAGGCAAAAATAAAATGGTTATTATCGTATTCCTTATTTATGATAAATGTTTATTTTGCATGCTATAATTGTATTAATACGGAAACGTTAATACATGTGTGTTTAATAAAAAAAGGAAGTTCCTAGTTATGCCTCTCTTATAAACTAGCTCGTTGATTAACAAGATGATCAAAGTTTCCTGATCATGGACATTGGATGTTGTTAATAACGAGGTCACAACATTAGTGTAATGGTGTGATGAACATTCATCCGAAGTATAGCATTACGATCAAAGTCATTGAGTTTATATTGCTATAACAACTTACGAAGTGATCCTAATCCTTAGACCATGAGATCATGTCAATCAGTAATACCAGAAGAGTTTCTTGATAACATCAAACGTCACACCGTAACTGGGTGATTATAAAGATGGGTTCAAAACTACTAAAGTGTTATGTTAAGGCCCATGGATCGAGAGTGGAATTTTTTCATCCCGATGACAGATAGATATGCTCTGGGCCCTCTCGGTGATATCACATTGATTAGCTTGCAAGAAAGTGATTTGATCACTAGAATGTTATATCAAGGGAACGAGAAAAGAGTGCATGTCAGTAATGAGATCAAACTAGGTATGGAGATACCGATGATCGAATCTCGTACATGTAATATATTGTGAAACAAAGGGATTAAGATACTAGCGTAAAAGGTTCCGACGATCACAGGAAAAGTCATCGTTGAATGTGTGGGAGTCAGTATAGATCTCCAGGTCCCGCTTCTGATTATTGATCGGATAAGGGTCTCGATCATGTCCGCATTATTCGCGAACCGTAGGGTGGCACACTTAAGGGACACTGACATCCAATTGGAGCAAAAGTTTCATGCCGGAAAGAATAACAAGCGCAAGAATTTATTTCACTAGATACCGAAACGGGTTTTCGGGTGAAATTGCAGAAAATGTTTCAGCATGTGAAATGAAATACTAGCAAGGGGTTATATTTAATGAGAGTTAGCATTAAATTGCAGAAAATGTTTCTGAATGTTTGTCATTAAAGTAATTGACAAAATTCTGAATAAATAAGGAGTTTTATTTAATGAGAGTTAGCATTAAATTTTGTGGAAATTTAATGAGAATTTGAGTGGGATTTTGAGTGGAGGAAATTGAAAGGCGTTTGAGTGAGTGGAGTGTCCACCCACATGAATGTGGAAGAGGTGGGGGCAGCCCCCATGGCTGGGCGCCATGCCCCTTGGGTGCCCCTCCTCTCCCCTATAAAAGGCCCCCCTCTCATCCTCTCAAAGCACACCTTCTCGTGAAGGATCTCTCTCCCCCTCTAGAATTTATTCCCCATGGTCACGGACTAGCGAGATACATGTTCCCGATGGCTATTCGGCAAGAAAGAGTTGTGCTTCCGCTGCATCGCTGGAGCGAGGAGGCGGAGATTGCTCGGTTCCTATGTGTGCGAGCACGGATGCACGGCTGTTTTGCGGCGCTAGGACTTCCTCTCGATCTTGAGATTGGTAAGAGATCGTCTACATCAACCACGAGTTTGGACTCGTTAAGCTTTGTCGGTCTTCAAGGGTATGTTCTATATGGATGTATATCCGCGTGTTGCTTGTATCTAGTAGATAGATCTTGGTACATAGTTATTCCCATCGTAGGATTTTTTTTTGTTTTCTATGCTTTGAACCCTACACACCTAACGTCACTCGGTAGAACGGTGATCATAGGGGTGACATTGGGTATTCATAGGAACATGTTGAGGCATATGTGTCAAGAGCGATATTTTTCCAACCGCGTGACGGAAGATACTCTAGGCCAACTCAGATAAGTTATATTCATAAGGTACGCAACGTGTGACTAGGTAACGAGGGATATCACTTATCAGATCGAGTAAAGTAGCTATTGTCGGTAACAAGGTTAAACCTAACATGGTAATGTCATTTGATCAAGCCCCGGACAATTCAAGTATCACAAAGACAAAAGGAATAAGACACAGTGTTTACGGTTCAACGACAAATTTCGTGGAATACACAAGTGGTCATCATGGGCATCCAGGTCCCATTGTTGATCACTGGTCATAGAGGAGTCTTGACCATGTCTGGAGTGTTCTCGAATTGTTGGGTATAACCCTTAAGGGCTTGACGAAGCTTAGAGATCATTAATGGCTTGTTTGGAATCAGTAAAAAAATGAGAAGAGAGAAACCAGAAATGTTCTGGAGAGATCCGAAGGTGTTTGAAGAAAGAATAGAGGAAAAGGGACCGAAAGGAATTTCGGATAAATTATGATTTAAATATATATTTATTATATGTTAATTATGAATTAATATATTCTAAATAAATATTGGAATAAATATTTATAAAGGCACCTTTCTTATTAGGTAAAATCCCTACCTGAAAAAAACGGATGAAAAAGGCAAAAGGAAAAAAATCAAAGGGGCTGGTTTAACGAGCCCAAGTGGGCGGCAAGTACTGCGGACCGCGCGGGGGCATCAGCAACTACCCGCCGCCGCTGCAGCCGCTCGACCCCGGCCCAATGGGATCTCGCAGGCCGCGTCGCGGCCCACCCGGCCACTGCCGTTGCCGCCACCTCCCGCCTACGGCGATAACTCGCGCATACGGGTTGGCCCACCCGGGCTGACGACCGCTGCCGCCGCAACCGCTCGCTGCCAGACCGTGGGGGTGGGCAGGCCGGCCCACCCGGCCACCGCCTTACCTGCTCTTGTTTTTTCTTGGGCCGCGCGAGTGGGCAGGCAGCCCACCCAGCTGGGCACGGAAATTGCCCCCTTTTCCAGTTTTTTAGTCCCACATGGGGCACCTAAGGTGGAGGGAGCCCCTCCCTCCGCCTATATAGAGAGGCGCCCATAGGAGGATTAAAACACACCAGAAAATAAAGAGAATGAATGTTGTATCCTCTCTCTCCCTCCCTCTCCATCTATCTCTCTCTCTCGCGCGCGCGACCATGGCCCCCTTGTCAGGGGTGTGCGAGCGAGGAGTTCTTTACCGCGGAGCGCCGTTGCACTGCAGGATTCAGAGTCGGGAGATCTACTTTTGTAATCTCAGCTGGATCGGGTAGAAGAGGGAGTCTTCGTCAAGCATCGTACGTGTGTGACTCCCTCTGGCGGCGCCGTGCTTTCGGCGCTAGGAGTTGTCGGAGTCGTTGGACTTCGTGACCTCGTGGTCAGTGTCGGGGGGTCTTCTTCAACCATGTTCCTCGCGGTACGTTAACCACGATCGGTCTTCAAAGGTATGAATACCGTATCCCCTCCATTACTGCATTACTAGTAGATAGATCCTGTCATTAGGTTTTGTTCGTAAGAAATTTTGTTTTCTTCCCTCGAACCCTAACAGTGGTATCAGAGCCAATCTATATGTAGTACTGCTAGTATGGGTAGAACCCATGAGTTGTAACGTGTGGGCGTTGAATCTTTATTTGTTACCCTACGTGTACTTGTTTATATCGCGGTATTGATTGATAAAGAGGTTTGGACCAATTTTACGCGAGACTCGTTTCACGCTCAACATATGGCTTGTACCATATAAGTGGCTAGCGGGTGTCTGTCTCTTTCTCTCAATAGTTGATATAGCATTTACAAAGGAGTGCCCCGAAAGGGATGTAGTATAAAAAATTATCTAATCAGCGTTGTGGTTGAAGTTCGTAGGTAAGAACGGTTCTTGCGCAAAAGCCCTAACAGCCACGTAAAACTTGCAAAAGATAAAGTAGAGACGTCTAACTTTGTTTTGCAGGGACGTTGTGATGTGATATGGTCATAGTAAAGGTAAAGTAGTTTACTTCCTGTTGCTAAGTCGTAGTAACGGTTATCATGATGGTGCACTGAATACCGGAGGCGCCGGTACCCTGGCGCAGGACCCGGAGGCGCCGGACCCAGAAGCGCCGAATGGAGATCACAACGCGAAGAACCATATCGCATCGTATTTATATTTGATGTATTATTGTTGTGTGTATCTTGTTGTGTGCTAAGTATTAAACACTCGACGGTAGCATTAATAAGATAATCCCTAAACAACATAATTTCAATAATTCCAATGATAGTGTTCCTCTCGTATGTGCACAACCAAGAAAGTTCTCCGGTATGAGGCATGTTGTGACGAACGGGTGTCAGACATACCTGCGTTCGCATACGGTGGGCTTAAGCCATGTTGCACTGCAATGCACATGAGTTTGAGTTGGCGAGCGTAGCATGTACATGCATGATCTTAGAACACAGTATGATCAAAATATCGAGCACGAGTCGCATGAATGATGTGACCGACGTGTTAACATCCACCTTTGCAGCTATATCGCCGGCCATGACGATCCTCAATTATAAATAGAAACCTTAATTCGCTTTCATGAGGATTTGAACTCAGGTGTTGAGTTCTTACATCCACTCTCCCGACTAGTTGAGCTAGACTCACTGCCTATATGTGCATCCTAATTATGCAGAAGCCATATCTAATGCTTAAATCTTTTAAGTAATATAAAGCTCCCTTTATTAAAAAGAATCTGTATCGAGGAGAGAACACTTTCCCCTTCTACCTCAGCATAAAGCTTGCAATTATATAACCTAGCTTTTTTTTGGAAAAGAGTATATATTAATATCACAAGGACACCAATTACACCCAGCCTCTGCAACAACGCATGCCCTAGCGGCTCTACGGATGCACACAGCTCGGAAAAAAGAAAGAGAAATTACAAAAAAGAAAAGTCCCGCTACAGAGAACTAATCCTTAAAGAAACGACAGTGACACCATCAGAACAACACCAGTAGTCCTCCACTCCAATAACAACGCCTTCAAAAAGGAAACAGTGCCCAAGCGCCATCGTTGTCCGACCAAAGGTCATAGGTTTTCACCCCGAAGAAAGTCCTTACTCACAAAACAATGTCTTCAACAAGGTCATTGTTAGGCACAACCAGCTAAGGCCAGATCTTGGATTTTCACCCTGCAAGATAAGACTGGGAACTCCTCTATGTTGTCTTCCCGCACCAACAGTCGCTGCAACGAGTCCCAGATCACGCAGCTAGATCTTTGTCGCCACAAGAACAAAAATATTCATTGTTGCCCTCAAATTTCCACTTTCCTGACATTCTCCGCATCTGACATCACCATGGCTCTAAGCATGACACTAGGTGGAAACAAACAACAGAGCTTCGCAACACTCCCACCGAAACCAAACGGCCAGAAAAACAAGGTGCGCGCGACCGAATACCTTCCGATCCAGCAATCTTCAGGCAAGATACGTCCATGGAAGTTCGCCGGCGGAGCCTTCCAGAACCCGCCTCTCCAGACCAGATCAAGGAGGGCAGACATCAAGCAGATCTTCGTCTTCATGTGAAAGAAATCAAAGGACTACCACCTTTATTAGATCCAACACAACGATACCCACACCGTCGGCCGGTTCCCAATCGCGCCGCAACTGGCCGAGGCCAGAAGCACCGGATCTAGATGGGAATCGAGATCCACGACCAGCCTCCTCCGCCCGAGAGGACGATCCAAGGACGGCAATGGCCACCGCCTGGTCCAGATCGACGTCCGACCACCGTGCCCGAGCACATCCGCTGGTGCCGCCCCAGTAGCCGTCGAAATCCTCGTCACCCCCCTCCCCTAGCGCCTTCGGCACCAGGGGCCGCCGCCACCGCCACCACGCCGGCGGCAGCGGCGGAAGGGAGACCGGAGAAGGAGGGAGAACTTGGGCGGCGGCGACGGCCCCCCGGCGGCGCCCTGGGGCGCGCCGCGGGAGGGGAGGGGAGGGGTCGAACCATATAACCTAGCTGTGCACCTAACCCCCAAATTTGGATAATTTTCTGTAATGCTCATGCATGAACAAATTGCAGAGTAGAGGGATAAGTAAATTGGAAACGAAAATATCGAAGTTACTTTGTAAATTTAAGCGCACTTGCAAAAGAGAACCAACTTGTACTGTAATTATATTTGACAATCGAAGACCAACTGAGCTCAATTATTTGGGTGCCTAGTCAAGCAACGCCCTAAAGATTGGACGTGTTGGTCTGGATGAACGACTTCACTTCCTTCAGGAGCTTACCGGCGTCGGGGAGCTCCGGGAACATGTAAAATGCGTGGATAGCCTCCGGGAACTCTAGTAGCTGGACCGTTTTCCCCTTCCGCTTCAGCACACCCTCGTACCGTCGCTGCCAGTCCTGTAGCGGGTCGAACCCGCCGACCACCACCATCGCCGGCGGAAACCCCTCCGGCAGCTCAGCGTTCTCGTCAGTCACGTGCGCCGCCGGGTGGTCACGGTTGGTCCCCTCGGGCAAGAACGCCTTCCAAGACCAATCTGACCTTCGCATGTTCACCACCGGCGCCACGCCCTCCAGCCTCAGCTCCGCTTGTGTCCGCTCCTCGCCCCCGAAGTACGGCTGCAGCAGGACGATGCCGGCGAGACGGATGGGGTTACAGGGTGGTGGTGGCGGTGAAGAGATCCAGCGCTTGGCGACGTGGTGGGAGATGTTGCCGCCGGCGCTGTCCCCCGCAAGGAAGCAACGGGACAGATCGGCCGAGACGCTGTCAGGTAGGCCGGTGGTGCTGAGGTAGCGGAGCACGTCCACTCCGTCGTCGTACGCGGCAGGGTAGCGGTTCTCGGGGGCGAGACGGTAGTTGACCGAGACGACAACCGCGCCCAGCTCGCGGCAGAAGCGGCGGCACATGCCGTCAAGGGGCCTGGAGGCGGGGGAGAGCAGCGCGAAGCCGCCACCGTGGGTGTAGACGATGACGGGGAGCGGGGATCCGGCCTCCGCCGGAGAGAAGACGCGCGCCCAGAGGCCGCGGGACTTGTCGACGGTGACATCGGTGGATCGGACGCCGAGTGCGTCCGGGCGAGCCCTGGCGCGAGTCTGCCAGTCACCGAAGGAGAAGAAGAAGCGGTTGACGGTGCCGTCAGCTCGCAGTGCGATGTCGTAGGCGCGGACGAGCAAGAAAAGCTGGAACCACACCGTGAATGGCAGCGCCGGCGGTGCCGGCCGCGCGATCTCGGCGTCGGTCCTTTCTTGGCTCCTTTCGGCCTCCATTTCGTAGTGGGCTCTGAACGTAGAAGAGTGTTGGCTGAAGACTGTAGAAGAAGAACCAAGAGAAATATGATCCTTCGAAGGAAAGGTCACGAAAGGGCCACTGCTTTTTTCTATTGATAAGATCAGCTGCTACAGTATTGAACCCGGATGAAAAGAGAAATTACAATCTGGTACTTCCTTCGGTATGACCTCAACTTTGTTCTGATACGAACACATTTTTTTCTATAGTTACCTAGATATGTACAAATTTACATAAAGTTTGATGTCATTGATATGGACATGAGTATAAGAACATTTTACATAAGAGACAAAAAAGAAAAGAAATTGCAATGTCTCTCCCAAAATTGTATTTCACCGAAGATCCAACATAGCTGACACCAACGATGAAAACACTTGTCCCAATGTGCTCGCCGCCACGCTACCACAAGCTGTAGGACGGCGATTGGACATCGTACTCAAAATGCTTCAGGGCATGTAGAGCCGCACGATCTAAAGTGGACACCCAAACAGTTTCTGGTAGAATGGGTCAGCCAACGAACAAAAATTAGGTTGCGGAGCGTCCAGCGGCCCGATACATTTTGATCTTTCGGCCCACTGTTAAGGATCTCTAATACGACGGAACGTTGCCAATCCACCCACCGGCTTCCCGCGTGCGCCGTGGTTGTTTCTCGTCCATGGCCGAAAAATTCCCGCGTCAGGCTAGGGCTATAAATTATAGTTGTCGGCACGGGAAGAAGCACCACCCCAAGCGCCACCAAAACATTATCCTGCCATGTCTCGTCCTAAAATCATCAAGTAGACCGCCTTCAAGGAGATGTCTCCTCCTAAGATCAGCTGCTACAGTAATGAACCCAAATGAAAAGAGAAATTACAATCTGGTACTTACTTCGGTATGGCTTCAACTTTGTATAGATACGAATATATCTATTGTAGTATAAATATTTAATTAGATACGTACAAATCTAGATAAAGTTAATACTATGGACAGGAGTATAAAAACTTTACATAAGAGACAAAAAAAATTGCAATGTCTCTGCCAAAATTGTATTTCACCGAAGATCCAACATAGCTGACACCTTTTTCAAAAAAAAAAAACATAGCTGACACCAAGGATGAAAAACACTTGGTCCACTATGCTCGCCGCCACGCACCAGCTGTAGGACGGTGATCGAACACCCTACTCAAAATGCTTCAGCGCATGTAGAGCCGCGCGATCTAAAGTGGACAAACCGTTTTTGTTAGAACGCCAACAAATAAAAATTAGGTCGCGGAAGCGGCCTGACACATTTTGATCTTCCGGCCTACTGCTAAGGGCAGGTATAACGCGGATGCTAGGATTAGATTCCCGGCGGTTTTGCCATATTTCCGATAGATTTCAGAAAATTAGCTAAGTTGCCGCAAAACAAAACATCGGACGCTCCATCTTTTTTTTCCCTTCAGCCAGCCGTTTTGATCAGCAACGAACCTTACGGAGGGCTTGCAATCAAACCATATTTAAAGCCGGTGTTAGCGGCTGGCGTTGAGGGATGGGACGCTTGGTTTCCTTTTATTTTTCGTACGTATTACTTTTAATCACTTAAGGGCCTGCCTAAACGTCTTGAAGTGTACATGCCCTAATGCGATGGGACGTTGTCAATCCCCCCGCCGGCTTCCCGCCTGCGCTGTGGTGGTTTCTCGCTTATGACTGGAAAATTCCCGCGCCGGGCTAGGGATATAAATCACAGCCGCCGGCACGGCGAGGAGCACCACCCCAAGCGTCATCAAAATATCATCCTGCCTTGTCTCGTCCTAAAATCATCAACTAGACCGCCTTCAGGGAGATGGACCGTATCCGCTTCATGTAGCCCTCCGAGGAGGATGTGGAATTGCAGGCCATGTAGCTAGCCTACCATTTCGCCAAGGAGGAGGTGGGCGTCTTCGAGCGTGAAGGCACGATGGCCAAGGAGGCGCTGGGGGAGGTGGTCGAGTCGGCGGTGCTCCAGGACCAGGGCCGGCTCTAGCCCATCGCGACCCTGGCAATGGCCAGGGGCTCATGAAAAGGAGGGGCCCAAAAATTTATACTCACGTGTATCCCGTTGCATATATATCTGCTTTGAATTTATTTTTTTGCAAAAGCCCACAGTGCGATATACCTATTTGATCAGCGCAGTGATGGCTTCCTGGAAGAGTCAATTGTGTCGAGACGTACTAGGCACGACGCCACAAAGGGGACGAGGATCGCGCCCCGATCAACACAGCCACACAGCGATTGATCTCCCTCCTCCTGACGCCACGGAACGGCCGAACCCCTCTGCCCTTGACCCTGGTATATTAGATCTTGGCCCCGTTTGCTTGCGTGTCCTTTGCCTTTTAGGATTCTAATTTTATCTTTATTTTTTATAAGATGTAGTTAATTCCTTCGCAATTTTAGGTGATATGGTGCCGAGACAGAAGTCCTGTGAAAAGGAATAAAAATCAAGAGATTAAACTTACCAAATCATAAAAAGTTGCTTTAAAAAATATTTTCCGGCAGCAAAGTCAAGAATCTGAATCCGGACTAAAATGCATGATTAGATGTTAACTTTTATTTTGAAAGTGAAAATAGAACATATATATCTATTTTTTATTGATATACTTATATATATTAGTATTAAGGGCCCATACAGTTGACTTCGCCTAGGGTCTCGCAAGACATAGAGCCGGTCCTGTCCAGGACGCCCTATTTGTTGTGCGCAAGATTCACCACACTGTGACTAAGGATAAGGAGGCGGAGGCCAAGGAGGTCACGACCCTGCGCAAGATCTACCACGAGGAGGACATGGTCAGGAGTCGATGGCCAAGAAGACCGCCATGGTCACTGTGCACGAGCTTCACCATGCCGCCACGCAAGGAGGCGGAGGACACCGCGATGCGCGAGCAGGCCGAACGTGCCGCCGACGATGCAGCTGAGGAGGACCGAATGGCAGAGGCGGCAGCGGCTTGGGGACTTGTGTACGAGGAGGAGGTAGACAACGAGGAGGATATGGACGAAGAGGAGGCTGATACCGCCACATAGGATGTCGGATCGAGGGCGTCCCTCGAAGGCCAGCTGCATGGAGAGCCTGTGGCGAAGGACGCTGCGCCGGTCTGCAGCAAGGGAGCGCGTTTGGTGCGAGACGAAGGAGCGCGCTGCGGTGGAGGCCGAGCGGGATGCGGACTGGTGGCCGAGATGGAGGCCATGTTGGCTCGCCGGGAGGCAGAGCACGAGAGAGCGATGCTAGCATCGACGGATCATCGAAATGTCGGTGATTGCCGCTGCGCGTGCTATGCATGGCCTCCAGCAGAGCGCCATCTGGGCTAGGCGGACGGCGATCGAATATGGTTTCCGTGCCTACTGAAATTTCCTTTCATAAAATAAAATACTATTTCTCTTGTCTTATTCACTCATGTGTTTCCATGCTCTCCGTCTAAATGGTTATAGACTGATATTAACTAAAAGCTTAAATGTGGTGACCAGGGAGTGCTCTCACGCCATCTGCCGCGCATTATGCAAGTCGCGTGTCTGCCATGCGGGCCTATGTCGGTCGGTTTGTGGTGAGATTATGCTTTTCGGTTTTTCTCTTTCTGCCAAACCCTTGACTTCTCTCCTTGTATCTCTCACCTCCCTCTCCCTGGCGGTGACGGTGGCGACGGCGCATCCAGCAATTTTATTTTATGTTTCACAAGTTGATTGCGGCGGCGGCGGCAAAAAATACCCATATGGGGCTCCGTTTCCCTTGTTAGTGAAGCCGTCGGTCCGCTCCGGCTCGCTGGCATTGGAAACTTGGATGTGTGGCGGACCACAACTCCTCTCCATTTGAAAGGTTTTTTATTCTTTTTAGACTGTTTTATCGTGCCTCTTTCGAAAGGCAACGACTACATCCTAAAGTCAGAATAATGTCCTCCTCGTCATATCCTCGCCACGGTGGTGCGTCTAGCACCAACGGATGGGGTGTAGAGTCGTGTGTCCAGCGGATCTCCTGGTATCCGGTCCGTTTTGGTGTTTGTTTATGTGATTTCAGGTCAGTCTCTTCTGATCTACGATTTTCATCATTACGGCAAGTTTTGCATGGCTTCGGCGATGGAGGGGTGAGGACGGCGGCGCGCCTTCGGCTCGTGCTAGTGTTTGTAGTCGTTGCTAGGTGGTACATAAACCTATTTGTAATTTTTATTACTTTTATACATATTTATATTGTTGTTGATGATTTTTAATAGATCGGTGGATTTTTCGCAAAAACAAATGGATGCCCTATTATATTTAGAATTATGGTTAGGAGGTGAGCTAACTCTTTTGGTTGGAGAAGTGGGTTTACAAACACAATATCCAGAAAGGAGAAAATCTTCATGCCGTAGAGGATTTGATGAGAGCGAAGGCTTCGATGGAATCTATGATCAGCCTAGTATTCTTGAGATGTTTCATTAGGGTGCCCATGTCTCTGGATCTGGGTCTGCCTCTGCCGCCGGCACACAAATGGTGCTTCATAAGAGCCCAGCGGCCGAGGCAGCTTCTCAACAAGCTCGAGAGGCCAAGGGCAAGATGCTGACACGCACACAGAGCGGTGGAAGCCTTGGTTATTTGGTGGAGTATGCCAACAATTGGAACGCTGCTGACCAGGTCGAGGGCAGCTCGGGATCTAATCCGGGTAATAAGCCTTTCCATCTCTCCGACATCAGCGGCCGCTTGCATCTCGCCGCTAAGGTTATCCTTGAGAGTGACACTATGAATGAGGTAAACACTTTGGTCTACACTTTTACCTTTCTGAATAACGTAGTATATGCCTACTAGTCCTCGAGCTTTCTGCCGAATGATCTATCATTCGGTCGAATGCTTTGCTTATAAAGTGTAGTCTCTATGTATACAATAAATCATAGAACTTATAATTTTTGCTTTTGCCTCAAATATCCAGCGATCTAGATCCAAGTCAAGTTCCACTTCGCTTGGGTCTTTTACATTTAGCTTCGAATATCCAGCCATCTAGATCCGAGTTAAGTTTACTTAATTCGGATCTTTAGATTTAGCTTTGAATGCCTAGTCATCTAGATTCGAGTTAAGTTTACTTAATTCAGATCTTTAGATTTAGCTTCGAATACCCAGCCATCTAGATCCAAGTCAAGTTCTACTTGGCTTGGATCTTTTATATTTAGCTTCGAATATCCAGCCATCTAGATCCGAGTTAAGTTTACTTGATTCGGATCTTTTATGTTTAGTTTTGAATACCTAGCCATCTAGATCTGAGTCAAGTTCTACTTGGTTTGGATCTTTTATATTTAGCTTCGAATATCCAACCATCTAGATCCGAGTTAAGTTTACTTAATTCAGATCTTTACATTTAGCTTTGAATATCATTCCCCATATAATGCTCTGTGTCTTTAGGTTGTAATCGGTGCACGGCCGAGTTCCAGAAAATGCTCTTCTCTCATAGGAAATTGCTGACAAAGTATGAGAAGATGGTGCCTATATTGAAGAAAACTAGTAAGTTAATTGTTGTATTCTTTGAAATTCTTGTCCTGATTTTCGCTTCCGAGTTAATTTTTGATTCGTCTTTGTTCAGCCGCTATTGAAAACCAGAATACAACACTCAAGGTGAAGGTAGTCGAACTCGAAGGTGAGCCGACCATGTTCTTTCCAGTCATTTTCTCCTCTCATCCGTGCTTTTGTGAAGTATCTTATAATCTTTTTGACTCGGCTCAGCGGAATTACAAAGCCTTGCAGCATCGCATCAAGATGCATTTCCATGCCTGATATGATGCTGCATTTTCTAGAACAAGCAGGAGCTAATTCGGCAAAGTTGAAGGAGAAGGATGACGAAATAGCTCGACTTCGTGCCGAGGTTGAATCCTTGAAGCAGGCCTAGAAATCCGAGTTGGAAAAGATTGATCAGGAATTCTCCAAGGAGAAGGATCGGTTAACTCTTCAACTTCTGAAAAATAAGGAACTCCTTGACGTAGCCGAGTCAACAAATGAATCCCATCAAGATGACATCACTCGGTTTGAAAAGAAAAGGGTCTTTTGGGCCGGCGATCTTCACAAGATGCTATAATATATCCATCGTAAGTTTTCTCTTTTTATCTGGTGACACATGGCCGAATTATACTTGACGATTTCCCGTATTGACTTATGTTTTGTTTTGTCCATCGATTATTTCCCGGAGTCCAAGAATGTGAGTAGTAAAGCCATGGTGGATGCCCGGGCTCACCGAGGTGTCCCCAACAACCCGAATCAAGAGTACTCCGTGGAGGATTATCTGATCAGTGTTGCTGATGCCATTAAGCCCATGAAGAACTTTGGCAAAGATTTGTTGGGCGTGGCTATCCGAGTACTCCATGTGCTCTGGCCGGATGATCCGAAGATTACTAAGGTCGAAGTGCTTGTGGAGAAATTGATGGACTGCCAGACTCAACTGAGTCTCTGGAGGGAATCCGCAGGACGAGCAGGGACTGACATGGCGCTTACAGTCGTACTTTCATAGTATGAAAATATTTCTCTTGACGTCTTGATGAATCTGCGCACCAGCTCCCTTGGATTAGTGACCCGGATCATATTGCTCGTCTCCAAGGTCGAGCCTACCAACTCATCGAGTATGTCGATGTGCATCAATGGAATGAAGGACCAAGCTTCCTTCAAAACGAGGCCGATGAAAATGTTGAGGCGATACAAGATGATGAATCCGGGGAAGGCTCCGGGGATGAAGAAAGTGCTGAATAAGAGTCCGGAAGTTCGAATGAACAAGGAGATGATTTGGATCAAGAGACTGAGGCCCGGTCTTCCTCCAAGGGGACCGAGGCTTCTCAAGATCAATCCAAGGTTTCCCAAAACCACCAAGGTTCCAGATGTCGGAGTTAATTCTATTGAGGCCGAGGTATCTTCTGTGGAGGCCGAGGTTATTCTGGAGATCCCGGCTCCCGAAGTCATTGCTCCAACCGAGGCCGAGGTTTCTCCGATGGTGGCCGAGGCAACTACTTCGGAGGCCCCTGCTCCTAAGGCTACCGTTCCTCCGTCTACTGATGACCCAACGTTGACCATAGCCTGATTTTAAAGATGCCAAAATTTGCTAAGTCCCCAGTATGCCAGGTGTATGGTGTAGAAAATAGTTTCCGTCCTTTTTCTACTTATGTGGTTTGTATAACTTGGATCTTATCGGATGTTGTGCTTAATTTCATGTTGGTTGTTATTCCAAGTCAATTATTCGGCATGTGTCTACCATTTGCGGCGTTCGACTTACGGGTCCGAGATAAGTAGACCAAATTAGCCACACTTAAAAATTATAAACAATAGCTCAAGACTAAATAATAGAATACAGAAAGTATAGGGGGTTAGAAAATTGTAAAACATGAGTTGGCTCGCATACAATCCTTTCCTTAGTCGTTTTTCATGTGTTTGGCCTTCGCCGGCTTTTATCTTGCTTACCCTGAAGCCCATTCTCAGACAGTAGTAAGTCGAAGAGTCGGACTTTGCTGCCAGCACACTACTAACTCGGCTTAAGGACTAGACATATAAGCCAACCGACATATAATAATGCATAGAAAAGAACAGGCAAGACAAGGCAGTCCCCGAGTTATAGCTCGAGGTGCCGAAATTTCATTGATTAGTTCATTGCCGACATACAATCCGACATATGGTAATATGATATACAATACACTTCCTGTAAGTGTAAAAAGGACAAAGTAGAGCTACATTCCATGGCCTCTTTGACTCATCTCCTGATTTGTCCGCCTTATTTCTCTCTGGTGCTTGAGCATCTATGAGATAATATACGTCTTTGTGCAATACTTTGCTCAAAATAAATGGAACTTCCCATGGAGGTGATAATTTATGCATGTCGGTTGTGCGCTACATTAGCCGAAGCACTAGATCTCTCTCTCGAAAGACTCATGATTCACTTTCTTGCTGTGATAGCGTCTGAGATCTTGTTGATATATGGCCGATCTGGATAAAGCCATTTCTCTTGCTTCTTCTAATAAATCTACGTCGTCTTGCCGGGATATTTCATTCACTTCGGCGCCTTGCCGGGATATTTTATTCACTTTGACGCCTGTGTATTGGATGACTCTAGGCGAATCATGCACTATGTCAGCTGGTAATGCATCTTCTGCCTCATATACAAGGAAGAATGGCGTATAGCATGTTGATCTATTTAGAGTTGTCCTCATGCTCCATAATACGGTCGGGAGTTCCTCAATCCAACATCCCGCTGACCATTGTAGTGGCTCCATGAGCCGGGGTTTTATCTCGGACAATACAAGTCCATTGGATCATTCAACTTGCCCGTTCGATGCGGGATGGGCAACTGATGCCACGTCTAGTCTTATGTGTTTATCTCGGCAGAAGCGAGCAAAAGCTCCCTCTGCAAAATTTGTGTCGTTATCCGTAATGATACTATGCGGGTATCCGTATCTTAATATGATATCTTTAAGGAATTTCACAGCTATGGGCCCATCACATTTTCTTATAGGCTTTACCTCGATCCACTTTGTAAATTTATCCACCATGACCATGAGTCATGCCACCTCGAGCCCGCTTAAATGGTTCGACCATGTCCAGGCACCATACAGTGAATGGCCAAGTGATGGGTATTGTTTTTAATTCGGATGAAGGCATGTGAATTTTGCTGGCATATCTATGGCAACCATTGCATTTCTTTACCAATTCTAGTGCCTCATTTAGTGCAATGGGCCAATAAAACCCATGTCGGAATGCTTTGGACACTAGGGCTCTATATGAAGCATGATGTTCGCATTCACCTTGATGTATATATAAAAGGATTTCTTGCCCCTCTGTCGGGGTAACACACCTTTGCAGCACACTTGTTACACTTCTCTTATATAGTTCTTTGTTCATTATTGTGTAGATATTTGCCCTTCTCACAATTTTCCTAGCGAGGACTTTGTCACTCGGCAAGATTTCATCTTTGAGGAACAGAAATATCGACCGTACTCACTCTGGTACCTCATGCGCCGAGGTAGTTGTTTCATCAATGTCCATGGCTTCTCCCGACATAACTTCTGCCGGATTAATTTGATTAGTCCCTGGGTTCTGCGAGGCAGTCCCCGGGTTTGCCGAGTTCGTCCCCGGGTTACTCCATTGATCCCTTTTATCTATCTCCATTGGGACTACTTCGGATCCTAAATCTGCCGAGAGATGTATTGACTTGGTCACTGGTGAGGGTATAATTGATAGTTTTCTCAAATGCTCTAAGGAAGTGCCAGGTGGAATTGATTGTCTGGTGGAACCAAGTTTTGATAGGGTATCTGCCGCATCATTTTCCGCCCGAGGTATGTGATGAAACTCACATCCATCAAAATAACCGCTAATATTTTGCACATGGAATCTGTATAATGCCATGTTTGCATCCAGTGCATCCCAGTGACTTGAAACTTGTTGGACTACTAGGTCCGAATCACCGAAACATAAAATCCGACGTATGCCAATTTATTTTGCCATTTTTAGGCCATGAACAAGTTCTTCATACTCGGCTACGTTGTTTGATGCAACAAAGTGTATTTGCAGCACATACTTCTGAAGGGAATATGTCCTGAGAGGCAATAATAAAGTGGTTATTATGTATATTCCAAGTATATGATAGATGTTTATTTTGCATGCTATAATTGTATTAATACGGAAACATTAATACATGTGTGTTTAATAAACAAACAGAAAGTTCCTAGTTATGCCTCTCTCATAAACTAGCTCACTGATTAACAAGATGATCAAGGTTTCCTGATCATGGACATTGGATGTTGTTAATAACGAGGTCAAAACATTAGTGTAATGGCGTGATGAACATTCATCTGAAGTATAGCATTACGATCAAAGTCATTGAGTTTATATTGCTATAACAACATACGAAGTGATCCTAATCCTTAGACCATGAGATCATGTGAATCACTAACACCGGAAGAGTATCTTGATAACATCAAACATCACACCGTAACAGGGTGATTATAAAGATGAGTTTAGTACTACTAAAGTGTTATATTGAGGCACATTGATCGAGAGTGGAATTTGTTCATCCCGATAACGGATAGATATGCTCTGGGCCCTCTCGGTGATATCACATTGATTAGCTTGCAAGCAAGTGATTTGATCACTAGAATGTTATATCACGGGAACGAGAAAAGAGTACGTGTCATTAACGAGATCAAACTAGGTATGGAGATACCGATGATCGAATCTCGGACACATAATATATCGCGAAACAAAAGGATTAAGATACTAGCGTAAAAGGTTCTCGCGATCACAAGAAAGTCATCGCTGAATGTGTGGGAGTCAGTATGGATCTCCAGGTCCCGCTTCTGATTATTGATCTGAGAGGGGTCTCGATCATGTCCGCATTATTCGCGAACTGTAGGGTGACACACTTAAGAGACACCGACATCCATTTGGAGCAAAAGTTTCATGCCGGAAAGAATAACAAGCGCAAGAATTTATTTCACTAGATACCAAAACAGGTTTTCGAGTGAAATTGCAGAAAGTGTTTTTGCATGTGAAATGAAATACTATCAAGGGGTTATATGTGAATGTTTGTCATTAAAGTAATTGACAAAATTCTGAATAAATAAAAGGAGTTTTATTTAATGAGAGTTTGCATTAAATTTGGTGGAAATTTAATGGGAATTTGAGTGGGGTTTTGAGTGGAGGAAATTGAAAGGCATTTTTGTGAGTGGAGTGTCCACCCACATCAATGGAGGGAGGGCAAGGCGCAACCCCCATGCGCCGGCCACCCCCTTGGGGTGCCCCCTCCTCCTATAAAAGGAGCCCCCCTCCCTCTCTCTCACTCACACCTCCTCGTGAAGGATCTCTCTCCCCTCTAGTATTTATTCCCCATGGCTCGGACTAGCGAGATACATGTTCTCGGTGGCTATTCGGCAAGAAAGAGTTGTGCTTCCGCTGCATCGCTGGAGCGAGGAGGCAGAGGTTGCTCGGTGCCTCGGACGTGTGTGCAAGCACGGATGTGCCGCTGATTTGCGGTGCTAGGACTTTCTCTCGATCTTGAGATCGGCAAGAGATCGTCTACATCAACCACGAGTTCAACCTCGTTAAGATTTGTCGATCTTCAAGGGTATGTTCTCTACGGATGTATATCCGCTCGTTGCTTGTATCTAGTAGATAGATCTTGGTACATAGTTGTTCCCATCGTAGGAAATTTTTTGTTTTCTATACTGCGAACCCTACAACTTCAATTGATCTTTTTTGGGTGAGGTTAGTACTGTCCCGGCTCCTAGCCCATTTCTTAATTTAGATCCATCGAAGTGCATCGTCCAATAATTTGGATCAGGCAGTGGCGGCTCATATTGCATTTCGGCACAGTCGACAAAAAAGTCGGCCACTGCCTGAGATTTGATTGCATCCCGCCTTTCGAACTGAGGAGCATAGGGAGATAACTCAATTTCCCATTTGGCTATTCGGACATTGGCATCTTTATTGCCCACTATCTCGGCTATTGGTGCCTCACAAATCACCTAGATAGGGTGTTCTTCAAAATAATGTTTCAGCTTCTTAGCCGACATATATATGCCGTATGCCATCTTTTGATAGTGCGGGTAATTTTATTTCAAAGCTAATAATACCTCACTCAAGTAATATATTGGCCTCTGCACCGACTTACCATCTTCATATCGTTCTACCACTATCACAACACTCACGACTCAGTTGGTCGCTGCTATGTAGAGCAACATCGGCTCTTTCAATAGTGGTGAGGCTAAAATTGATGCAGAGGCTAGCATTCTCTTTAATTCATGAAAGGTGCTATCGGCCTGTGGGCTCCAAATAAACTTATTCGAGTTTTTCATCAATTGATACAAGGGCAATGCTTTTTCTCCTAGCTGGCTGATGAACCGACTCAATGATGCCAGATAGGTTGTAAACTTCTGGACATCGTTGAGGCACTTTGGTAGATCCATTCGTTATATGGCATGAATTTTAGTCGGATTTGCTTCAATACCTTGGCTCGATACGAGGAAACCGAGTAATTTTCCGGCTGGTACACCAGAGGTACATTTTTCCAGGTTAAGTTTCATTCGGAATCTTCTGAGATTCGCGAATGTCTGTCGGACATCATCTAGGAGCACACGGATCTCTTTGGTCTTTATAACCACATCATCAACATATACTTGGACATTTTTGCCAATCTGATCGTGTATGAATTTTTGCATACACCTTTGGTACGTTGCTCCTACATTGCGTAAGCCGAATGGCATGATATGATAGCAATAATCCCCATATGGGGTGATAAATGCAGTCTTTATTTGATGAGCTGAGTTTAACGGTATCTAGTGGAAACCATAATATGCGTCTACAAATGATAAAAGTTCACAACCCGTAGTCGAATCAATAACCTGGTCTATCCTTGGCAAAGGAAAAGGATCTTTAGGACACGCCTTATTCAGGTTCGTGTAATCGATAAACATGCGCCATATGACTGCTACATTCGGACCATCCTTCTTCTTTTCAACCAACACCGGATTAGATAGCCAATTTGGGTGAAACACTTCTATAATAAACCCGGCTGCATGGAGCCGAGTTATCTCAACTCCGATTATCTTTATCCTATCTTTGGCGAAGCGGTAGAGAGGTTGCTTGTTGGCGTTTTATTGACGCCTCGTTGGGAGACCCCAAGAGCAAGGTGTGATGAGCACAACAGCAAGCTTTCCCTCGGTAAGAAACCGAGGTTATCGAACCAGTAGGAGGAATAAAACAACTCAAAGGTGTTGCTAGCAACTTGGAGACCTGCACAACACAAACTCAAGACTTTGCCCCAACAAACAATGAGATTGTCAATCTCACCGGTTGCTGTAACAAAGGATTAACTATATGGTGTGGAAGGTAAGAGTGGTTTACAACAAGTAAGCAATAACAGTGGAAGATGTATCAATGGTAAAGATTGGACCGGGTCCATAGTTCACTAGAGGTGTTCTCCTTAAGATAACAAACATGGCATGCTGGGTAAACAAATTACACCAGGGCAATTGACAGGACTGAGCAAGGCATAACAATGCAATACTAGACATTCATGATCCTATGAGATTCGATTGGGCAATACAAAAACATACATAGACCGTCATCCAACTGCATCTATGACTAGAAATCCACCTTCAGGTTATCATCCGAACCCCCTCTAGTATTAAGTTGCAAGCAACAGATAAATGCTTTAAGCAAAGTGTGTAAGGTAAACAATCCACTTGTTCCATGAACAAGAGATCGTTGTTTTCTCCCTAGTGGCAATGTCACATCTATAACCTTAGAGATTTCTATCACTTCCCTTAGATTAAATAGAGGCATGAACCCACTATCTAGCATAAATACCCCCTCTTGGAGTCACTAGCATCTACTTGGCCAAGATAGCTACTAGAAACGGAGAGCATGCAAGATCACAAACAAGACAGACATGATAGAATCAATAAGACAACACCATTAATCAATCTGACATAGTAATCTCAATATCCATCGGATCCCCGCAAACATAACATGCATGATTACAAATGGATGATCTTGATCATGAACGGAGCTCACAAGATCTAAACATGGTAACACAAAGGAGGAGATACAACCATCTAGCTACTACATGGACCCGTAGTCCAAGTTGGAACTACTCACGCTTCATACTAGAGGCTGGCATGATGAAGAAGAAGGCCTCCAGGATGATCTCCCCTCTGGCAGGGTGCCGGAAAGAGCTTCAGATCCCCCCGGTCTAGGGACGATGGTGGCGGCGGCTATAGACGGTTTCGTGTAATATTGATCAGGTACTTAGGGTTTTGGCATCGGAGGGTCTTTCTAGACGATAGGGGGCAGCCAGGGGTGTCACACCCCCCAGGAGCGGCTAACCCTAGCCCACACCACCTGGGGGTGTGGCCCACTGGTGCCTCCCCTCCGTCTCGTACTCTGGCTCTGTGTTCCCCGCGGTAAAATATTGACTTTGGCTTTGTCCCGTCCAATTCCGAGAATATTGATTTTCTGCCTTTCTGGAACCAAAAACAGAAGAAAACAGGCAACTGGCACTGTGGCATCTTGTTAATAGGTTATTACCAGAAAACATATAAAAACAACTCAAAGTGTAGACAAAGCAAACCAAAGTAGATACTAAACAAGCATGGAACATCAAAAATGATAGATACGTTTCCGACGTATCAAGCATCCCCAAGCTTAACTCTTGCTCGTCCTCGAGTAGGTAAGTGATAAAAAGAATAATTTTTGAGGTGACATGTACCATCAAAATCAAGATCAAACCATTTGCAAGCATTGAAAGCTGGGATCAAAGAACTCTAAATATGAGCATGAAAGATGGAGTTCTAACAGTAAGACAAAGTAACTATGCATGCAACATGAAAGGTTACAAACAAAGATCATGAATAACATGCATTGTAAAACGTTTGTTTGTTTCACATACATAAAACATGGCATGGTGGCATTCAGCTTGTCCCTCATGGAGTAGCAAATAGATGCATAGGAAACCTTCAATGTTCATAAGAGTGACTAGATACAAATAGCACAAGAACAAGCAATATCAACAATATGCATCAATCAATAAGTTTTGGGACAATGCACATAGAACTAAGAATGGCAACTATGTTCTCTTAATTGGTGCCTAAGGATAGAAGGTGGAGACTCAATATAATGGTGGAAGAAAGGCCCTTCATAAAGGGAAGCAGGGATTTAAAGTCTCATAAAGAGCTTCGAAAAATTATGGCACTTGTTAGCTTTCAGCTCTCATTGCCCCTATCATAAGCATCTAGAAGTGATTAAGGTTAAAGTGAACAAACTATAGTATATGCTTGACAAAGTATAAGTTGGCAATCTCATGTCCCTTGAATATGAGGGCCGCTCCTCATGCTACTCAACTTTAGTCACCTGTAAGTTCTTATCATAGTAAGTACATGTGTATCATAGAGAACCGCCAACGGGGTACCCCTTGTACATGATACATGAGCTATCCCATAATCAAAATGACAAGGCAAGCAGACAATTAGCATCCCAGCAATCTTCTTATTTACTATGGGAATATGGTTCTTTTTTCTCTCTTTTCTCTTTTCAAAATGTCTCTCTTTTTTTATAAGAAGAATGCTTCATAGATGTCACTATGGTGATGTTGGAAGTTTCCACCATGATTAGGCATGGCTTAGGCTAGCAGCCCAGGCGTTTCTCTAACACATATACATAACTCCATGGACTTACAAGCTCCCCTTTTATTTCACACCGACAACATCCATAGACAAAAGAGCATGATATCAACTGTGTATAATGTACAAGTGCAATGTTGAAAGCGTTTCCTGTGACAACACGGTTATGCTAATTCTAACGTATAAGTACAAGAATATACAACATAGATGACACAATGGTTCAAGTTTATTAGGGTCAAGAAATATAAAGTGTGCCATCAAGTTTGTGAGAGCTTTAATCACTAAGTTTTCACATAACAAAATACTTTTTAATTATAAGATAGATGAAAACAAGAATATACTTGGAATGGTGTAACACACCATGCATAGGAGTTTATCCTGGACACTTTGGAATAACTTGGTTTCTTGGGAGTTGGAAGCATGAGTAGAGCTTACTCATACAAGTGGAGGCTAGCAAAAGACTGGAGCGACCAAGTAAGAGAGCAATAATGGCCATAATCATGCAGAGCAACAAAACATTACTAATCAAAGTATAAAGTGGTACTACAAGTCAAGGGCTAAATGATCATAGAGGCTATGGTGACTTATTCATAGTCATAACATGGTGTGAGCATGTGCCAAGTTAACCCAAAAAAGCATCAAAGGAGAATACCACAATACTATGCTTTTGTATGCTAAAACAACGCATGATTCCTTCAAGGCACACTAAGCAATCCCAATTGTTTGGAACAAGTCATGCTACAGCAATAATCACTAAGCATAAGGTCAAAACAACACCTAGCATGACATGATAAAGCCTAAATCACGGTCAAAGCAAGCTCCTCTTGTACTATTCAAGCAAGAACTTTCTACTCCTCTCCAACACCAATCAACTTATTTGAAACAACACAGCGAGAATGGGGGTTCAAACTACTTTATTCAAGAAAACTAAGAAAACCAAACAAAAACTAAGACGCTCCAATAACAACACAACAGTGCATGAAACAATAAAAACAAAGTGTCTAGAAAGACCTGAGCTTTTCACTACTAGAGAAAAGGCTATAGGAGACATGCTTATGCGAGGAACATTTAGACCATATGCGCCTCCTATAAAATAGGCGAGGCACACTCCTTCTCCATGCGCCTCTAGTATAAAAATAGGCGAGGCGCATATGATAAGAATGCGCCTCCTATAATCCCTATACGGACTAAATCTAGCAACCCCATATTATGCGAGGCGCATTCCAGTCATATGCGCCTCCTATATATTAGATAGGCGAGGCGCATATGGGCAGAATGCGCCTCGCATAATCTGTGTGGGCCCGTGTGTTGGTAGGTGCACGAATATGCGAGGCGCATATGGTTATATGCGCCTCCTATATTTGATAATATGCGAGGCGCGTATGGTCATATGCGCCTCAAGTAACTCCTGCGGGCCCGGGCGGAGGTAGGTGACCACATATGTGATCGGTGAATTTTCGCCTGGGTCAGCCCGATTTGATCGAGACCAGCACCAGTCCCCCTACCTCTACCCAACGCCTCTCTCCCTCCCGACACCTCCCATCCTCATGCGCCGGCAGCCGCCCCAGCCCCTCCGTCTCCCCCACCTTAGGCTACCACCGCCCTCCCCTCTCTGTCGCAGCCCACCACCTCTCTCTCTTGCATCCCACCTCTCTCCCCGTTCTCTCTGGCGCGCCGCCCTCCACCCCGATCCAGATCGAGCCGCCGGCCGGCATCACCCAGCCCAGCCTCGCCGGCCACCTTCACCTCCATCTCTTGCCGTGTTCTCCCGGACGCCGGTTTCCTACCCTCCGACCCACTGCCCCCGGGCCCGGAACCCTAGCGGAGCAGCAGCAGTAGGGGATCCCGTGGCCATGGCGCCTCCACGGGGCCATCTGCTCGATTCGCCTCCCTCGTGCACGGGCCTCCGCTGCTACGACGACAACAACGAGGGATCTACCGCCATGTAGCTCGCGGCTCGGGAGCCCCTCCTCCGCCTCCCTGTCTCGCCCGGGCAGCAATTGACGAAGACGGGCATTTCTGGCCGTCCATGGGGGATGCGTACCGCCACGGCAAGGAAACAGAGGGGGTCGTGGCTGAAGCTAAGGCCGGCGCTGGAGATGGAGACCATCCTCCACGGCTTCAATCTGCCCGCTTCAAGTTCACACACCATGGTAAGCTTCCGATATAATCTCCAATCCGTGTCTAAACCTAAAAAATGCAAGCTTTCGACTTCTTATGCTCCTGCTTGTGCTCGTGCAGATAAGGAGAGGAGCCTGTTGATGCTCAATTTCATGTAATATTTGATTAAGTGGATTAGGGCCTGCTGATCCTGTTACTGGTTACTTAGATTAGGGGAGCTAATGCTTTGTAGCTTCTGTTCAGTACTTGTGCTAGAATCCTTTTAGATACATGTCATCGTCACAGTAATAGAATATTTTTACATATATATATTTGAATACGTCCATGTCCTTCTGTGGAAGAACAACAAAATGCAATAGATATGATAGAAGTTGTGTCTTTCTAATTAACACATGGTTTGGTTTGGTTGAGTTAATTAATCTCAACCTTAAACTATAATCTTGTTTAATGTGGAGTAACCTGAAGCTTGAGTTCTTATTCATAAGTGTTTGGAATTGTAGTAGCTGATTTGGACTTGAATGATCAAAGTTGGCTAAGCTATATTGTGCCTCATCAAACACTATGTTGCCTTTTAATGATCGTGCATGAAAATTTGGGCATATATATTCTACTTGACGCACAAGATCGAACAACGAGCATTATTATTTCCGTGCCCAACCTAAGTATGAGGTACTAATCCAAGTCATTCTTGTTTTGCTTTTTTTTGGTCTTTCTTCGAAATGCCGATGATTAGAACGTGATTTTTTACATTTTGTTGCACCCATATATATATGCATGATTCTATCTTGTGAACTGCTAGCTATTGCTTTCCACTGACATAAGTAATATCATCTTTATTATGTGTAGGAGATGCCGAGGTGTTATGTCGTGTACGTCGGTCGGGTTTCAGGTGTGTACGAGGAGTGGAAAGACTGCCAGAAGTAAGTGAACAACTTCTCGGGCAACAGCTACCAAGGCTATGAGAGTAGAGAGGTGGCGGAAGAGAAGTGGAGGAGGCATGGAAGGAAGAAGTGGAGGAACTTCCTCGTGATCACCACCTTGTTGCTCTTCATGGTAGGTTATGTGTTCTACTTCATCTAGGTAGAGCTACGTCGTTGGAGTTGTAATGTGATTGTGAACTTGTACTCGGAGGTGTAGTGTGATTGTGAACTTGTACTCAGAGGTGTGAACTTGTGGCACAAACACTTGATGTATGAACTTGTATGTCATGATTGATGTGTAATGTATTGTATTCATGTTGGTTCTATTATGCTTTGGCAAATTGCAAGTTTTTGAAAAATTCTATGCTCTTTATACTGTATTCTGGACTATATTGTATATTTGAATATCTGTATATTATTATTTATAGTGGTATGTAAAACTTGAATTTCGAAAATATTACCGGAGGCGCATATAGGACACTATAGGAGGCGCATATACTATAAATATACGAGGCGCATTGTAAAACATATGCGAGGCGCATATGATATGCGCCTCCTATACTTTACATATGCGAGGCGCATATCGATATGCGCCTCGCATAATAATATAGGAGGCGCATATCGATATGCGCCTCGCATATGTGAAGTATAGGAAGCGCATATCATATGCGCCTCGCATAAAAAATAGCCGAGGCTTGAAGCTAGAGGCGCATATGATATGCGCCTCGCATAAGCTTTTAGGTGCGCCTCGCATAAGCTTTTCTCTAGTAGTGTTTTATTGATGAAGAAGGGGATGCCTTGGGCATCCCCAATCTTTGATGCTTGTACCTCTTGGATATTTCTTGGGGTGACATGGGGTGGCATCCCCAGGCTTGAGCTTTCTTCCATTCTTCATCTCATTACATTATTCTTTCTCTACACCTGGAAATTTTCCTTCATACAAAACTTTACACAATCTTCATTAGCAACATTAGTGTATTCAAAAGATAATAGACATTTGGGTTTAGCTTTAAAACAGCAAAACTTTCACTAAAAACACAAGCTGCTATAGAAATTCCCTCAAAAAGCTCAATTTCCCAAAAAGAATCCCAAAAGGAATTAATTAGAAGCAAATACAAATAATGGCAGAAATCTGTCAAAATAGACCAGCAGGTAGAAACCGATTTTTTTAAAGACCTTATGTTGCTCAAATCAAAAAGTGTTGAACTAAATAAAGTTAGCTAACATACTGGGGATTTATTTACAAAATATCAGCTCAATCCTACTTACAGATATTCCTCACGAATTTTTACGGTGGAGCACAAAATTCTGTTTCGGGACAGTAACTCCCCAAATCTTACTTCCCTCTCATTAGAGGTTATTCTTGTCACAAAAAGCAAACAAAAAGGATAAGGAGAGGTCATTACTGAAGTTATAACTTCCAAGACTCAATAAAACTCTTGGGTTATCTCCCAACTAGTACTTTTCTTTAACGCCTTTAAGTTAGGCACAAGAAACAAGAATCAAGTATTTTCAAATAAAGAAGCATTAAGATCAATACTTGCAATCTCTTCAACTAGGAAAGGTATCTCATCCAAATGAGTTTTAGAGGATGCCTTCTCATCTATCCTTGGTTCACTACTTTCATCAAAAGGGTTTTCAGGAACAATCCAATCAAAATTCTTTTCTAAGGCTTCATGCATTCCTACAAGTTTAAAAGGTATGGGTATCTTAATTTCCTCTTTGGGTTTGGTTTTCTCTAAAGTGCCCATAACATCTACACATGAGCCTAGCATATTAAAATGTTCAAAGACCTTTTTGGCTTCCTTAGCAGCATCATTGAACTCTTTTAGTAAAGTTTCTAGGATAAAATCCCTCTTTTTAGGATCCTCTTCTTCTTTTAGTTTGAGAAACAAAATTTGCATCATGGGGTTAAAGTTAACAAACCTAGCCTCCAACATATGAACTAAAGAAGCTGCAACAATTTCATAATTAGGAGCAAGTTCTGCTATAGATCTATCCTAGATATCCTCATGTTTGCTAACATGATTAGAGAATTCTTCAATATTTTATTTCCCAATTATGGAGCCACTACCTATTGAAAGGTCTTTCCGGGTGAACTTGGGGATCAACATGGTGAGCTAGAGCAAGGTAACAACTGGAGTAGGAACTAATTTTTTGTGTTTTTTCATAAGAGAAAGCAAACCAAAGTAAACTAATTTTTTTTGGAGTTTTCGATAAAAAGAGGCAAACAAAACCAAGCAAAAGAAACTAAGCAAACCAAAAACAAAGTAAAGATAAAGTTTGTGAAGGACTCCCCTTGTGAAGACGTCCTTAGCCTCCCCAGCAACGGTGCCAGAAAATCTTGTTGGCATGTTATTGATGCCTCATTGGGAGACCCCAAGAGCAAGGTGTGATGAGCATAGCAGCAAGTTTTCCCTCAGTAAGAAACCGAGGTTATCGAACTAGTAGGAGGAAGGAAACAACTCAAAGGTGTTGCTAGCAACTTGGAGACCTGCACAACAGAAATTCAAGACTTCCCCCAATGAACAATGAGGTTGTCAATCTCACCAGTTGCTGCAACAAAGATTAACTATATGGTGTGGAAGGTAATAGTGGTTGGCAACAAGTAAACAGTAACAGTGGAAGATGTATCAATGGTAAAGATTGGACCGGGATCCATAGTTCACTAGAGGTGTTCTCCTTAAGATAACAAACATGGCATGCTGGGTAAACAAATACAGCAGGGCAATTGACAGGACTGAGCAAGGCATAACAATGCAATACTAGACATCCATGATCCTATGAGATTTGATTGGGCAATACAAAAAAGATACATAGACCGTCATCCAACTGCATCTATGACTAGAAATCCACCTTCAGGTTATCATCCGAACCCCCTCTAGCATTAAGTTGCAAGCAACAGATAAATGCTTTAAGCAAAGTGTGTAAGGTAAACAATCCACTTGTCCCATGAACAAGAGATCGTTGTTTTCTCCCTAGTGGCAATGGCACATCTATAACCTTAGAGATTTCTGTCACTTCCCTTAGATTAAATAGAGGCATGAACCCACTATCTAGCATAAATACCCCCTCCTTGGAGTTATTACCATCAACTTGGCCAAGATAGCTACTAGAAACGGAGAGCATGCAAGATCACAAACAACACAGACATGATAGAATCAATAAGACAAAACCATTAATCAATCTGACATAGTAATCTCAATATCCATCGGATCCCCGCAAACACAACATGCATGATTACAAATGGATGATCTTGATCATGAACGGAGCTCACAAGATCTAAACATGGTAACACAAAGGAGGAGATACAACCATCTAGCTACTACATGGACCCGTAGTCCAAGGTGGAACTACTCACGCTTCATACCGGAGGCTAGCATGATGAAGAAGAAGACCTCCGGGATGATCTCCCCTCTGGCAGGGTGCTGGGAAGAGCTTCAGATCCCCCCAATCTAGGGACGATGGTGGCGGCGGCTACAGACGGTTTCATGTAATATTGATCGGGTACTTAGGGTTTTGGCATCTGGGGGTCTTTATAGGCGAAGAGGCGAGGCAGGGGGCGGCCAGGGTGGTCACACCGCCCCAGGCTCGGCTAACCCTAGCCCACGCCGCCAGGGGGTGTGGCCCCCTGGTGCCTCCCCTCCGTCTCGTGCTCTGGTTCCGTGTTCCCCACGGTAAAATATTGACTTTGACTTTTGTCCCGTCCAATTCCGAGAATATTAATTTTCTGCCTTTCTGGAACCAAAAATAGAAGAAAACAGGAAATTGGCACTATGACATCTTGTTAATAGGTTAGTACCAGAAAACATATAAAAACACCTCAAAGTGTAGACAAAGCAAAGCAAAGTAGATACTATACAATCATGGGATGAAAAATTATAGATATGTTTCCGACGTATCATTGCTTCACCGGCCTTGCTCGTGGCCTCACATGTAGAGAGTGCTCAGCCAGCTCCCTCGGCACACCTTGCAGATCTTGTGTAGACCATGCAAAAATATGCTGATTCTAACGGAGGATGCTGGTGAGTGCTCTTTCCTATTTGTCACTCAGGCCGGCACCAATAATGATGGTGCGCTCTGGAAATTGATCATCAGTTTGCATTTTCTTTGTGTCTTTTGTCGGCTGGAAGGACACACTTTCATGTGGGTTAGCAAGTGCCGGCAAATTGAGCTGTGTCGACTATGCTAAAGCTACAACCTCCTAAATCCTCTTCTTCTCCCTTGCAATGACCAAAGACTCAGCCAGATTTGATTCGGCCGAGGCACATTCTATTGATCTTCTGTAATCCCCTGCAAGAGTGATTATTTCTTGTGGTCCTGACATCTTCATTTTCAAGTAACTAATGTGACGGCACGACATGATGAAGCGCAGCAGCGGGGCTCCACGGGTGGCAGCCATGGCGGGTGGCTCCATCTCCCTGGAGCCGCCGGGGGACGTGGCGGCGAGAGCTGAGGCGGCACGCGACACGGCTGAGGGAAGTGGTTGCACGACCAGCAGGCGGCGCGGCGCTCGGCGTGACCTACATGCGCGGGCGGCGCGACCTGCAAGTGTGGGCGGAGCGGATGCGCGACCTGCACGTGCAAGCGACGAGCTGCAGCGTATGGGACAGCTTTGGTGGGGCCAGTTCAGACGCGCAGAAAACAAGGACCAAGGGGATCTGGGGAGTCCTATCATTATCCTTTTAGTATATAGATACTCCCTCCGTTTGGGATTATAGGTCACGCATGGTTAATTAGGTTACTAATTTAACAAACAAAAAATAGATAAAATAATACAAAAATTATATCAGTAGAAACTTTAGATGCTATATTTTTTAATGATATAATTTTTGTGCTATATAAGTTATATTTTATTAGTCAAATTAACGACCTATGTATAGGTGTAGGACTTATAAGCCCATCTAAATTTTAATAAATGTGAGACATCCAAATTTGTGTAAAAATAAGTAATGTTGGCCTACACTCTGTTATCAATCAGCTGAGAAATTGAAACATTTGCTGGATGCTGGTACTACTTTGGTAGTAAGTACATTTTCAAGGGGTACGTTTCAGATTGAAAAAATATCAAATGTTCTGATGCGGTGAGCGTGGATGCTGGTACTACTTTGGTAGTAAGTACATTTTCAAGGGGTACGTTTCAGATTGAAAAAATATCAAATGTTCTGATGCGGTGAGCGTGGATCGAACACGCGACCTTCAGATCTTCAGTCTGACGCTCTCCCAACTGAGCTATCCCCGCTTTGGTGTTTCAGACTTTGTAAGAGTTTTATTTATATATTAAACTCTAGCCACCGAAAAGAACATACTCCCTCCGTTTCAAAATATAAAATGTTTTAGCTTTGTAAAGTAAATGCATCTAGACTTCTTTTAGTATTAGATTCACTCAGTTATGAAGTGAATCTAGACACTAAAATAAGTCTAGATACATTTTTTCACAAATCTAAAACATCTTATATTTTAAAACGGAGGGAGTACTTCCCATCTCTAAATACAAGTATAGAGTTGCATACAGAGACACTCAAAGATGAAGATCCATTGTTCCTGAGGACTGAACTCTTCATAATGTGCAAAGGAAAACTTCATGCGCCTCTCCTCTCCATAGTCCATACAGAGACACGCAATGGCCATCTAACCTGATGTCTTATCTCTCTCAGGCCATTAACGTTTCTGAAATAGAACCTTTCGTACACCACATTGTGCACCGCGTCCAGCATCGGTGCACGCTGCACATCCAAGCCGGCGACCACTGTGTCTTAGGATCCGAGGCACGTCACGTCAAGCCTGCAAGGTGATTTACAAAACAGCTTTCTTTTTGGACAATAGACGTGGGACAATTACTGGAAAAAAAAAATTTGAACTGGAACTCACCGATTCCATTACCCAGAAGGCACAGCGAGATCACCCACCAACACCAATACAGAGTCTGGTACTGTCTCCTGCCACAAACGGCATTGGTTCTCTCCCCTAGGTCCTATCGCCGCAAGGGCAAGCATATGCGTACTTATGAATCCAAATCAATCTGTTTAACAATTTTCATCTTCCTTGCAGTATCTTCGGTTTATCAAGCTGAAAATTTAAAATTCTGAAAATTTGTAGCAATCTTCGAGAATAAACAAGAAATTTCCACAGCGCATATATATACAAGAACAAGCGCGCATACCTTATTCCAAACGCCCATTAAATCAACTCACGTGCTCCATCCTCTGTGTAGAAGAGAATTGTAGATTGCACAATACCAATTGGGCCGGCTGCTCATGTATATATAGACGGACATATGTACAATTACAGATACAACCCTGACAAAACACGGGGACCTATACCTAGTACAATATGTTACTCAATACCCCCGCAGTCGAAGGGTCGGCACCGACACATAGACTGGAGCGAAACTCAGGAAAAGTCGTGGACGGCAATCTCTTCGTCATGATATCGGCAAACTGCTGAGACGTCGGTACGTGAAGAACTCGAACGTGACCGAGGGCAACTTGCTCACGAACAAAGTGGATGTCCAACTCGATGTGCTTGGTGCGCCGATGATGAACGGGGTTGGCGGAGAGGTAGACAGCCGACACGTTATCGTAGAAGACCACCGTAGCCTTGTCAACGGGACAAGAGAGCTCGGAGAGAAGCTGGCGAAGCCACGTGCGGCCACAACGTTAGCCACGGCGCGGTACTCGGCCTCGGCACTGGAGCGAGACACGGTGGGCTGCCTCTTGGAGGACCAAGATACGAGCGACGAGCCAAGGTAGACGCAGTAGCCGCTGGTGGAGCGCCGCGTATCCGGGCAGCCCGTCCAGTCCGCGTCCGAGTAGGCGACGAGGTCGGTCGATGTCGATGGCGAGGCATGCAGCGACAGGCCGTAGCCCAGGGTGCCACAGATGTAGCGGAGAATCCGCTTCACCGCGGCCCAATGGGCATCCCGAGGAGCATGCATGTGCAAGCACACCTGCTGCACAGCGTACTGGAGCTCCGGACGTGTCAACGTCAAGTACTGGAGGGCGCCTACGATGGAGCGGTAGAACGGGGCGTCGGAGGCCAGCGACCCATCACTGGGTGAAAGCTTGGCCTTCGTGTCGACAGGAGTAGGCGCAGGATTGCAGTTAAGCATCCCTGCACGCTCGAGAAGCTCGCGGGCGTACTTCTGCTGATGAAGAAAGAACCCGTCCGCACGCTAAACAACCTCGATGCCGAGGAAGTAGTGGAGCGGGCCGAGGTCCTTCAACGCGAACTCAGCACGAAGACTGTCGGTGAGCTATCGAAGAAGACCAGCGGTGGATGCCGTCAAGATGATGTCGTCGACGTATAGCAGCAGGTAGGCCATGTCATTGCCGGTTGTAGCATCCCAATTGTCTAACAATTGCAATGCTACTAGCCTAGTCTATATAGATGCTACCTTCAAATATATAATTGTTGCATCATCATTATATCATGATCATGTCATCATGCCACCTTGCATTTGAGCATCATATAAAACCCTTTTGATTTGGTTCTTCTCTCATATGCATTGTTAATTGTATTTGCCTCTTGATATTGTATTTGGTTCTTGATATATTGTTTAATGCCCAAGTTGAGTTGGGGGCATATCTCTTATTAACTCCACCACCTTTCTTTCACCACCTTACAATTCCACCATCCAACTAAATATGAGCTTGGCACTTATTGGTTTTACCGCTAGCTCATGTGGGTTGGGATGGATCCAATTCTTTTCCACATGCTCTCATCTTAGCATCATGTTGTTTTCACAATATTGAAACATGAGAGCCACATGGCCACCTTTGCAGGCCTTGTGAGTGGAACCTTTTCCTAGCTTCCTTATGTGTTGTTCTGGGGTTATCACCATGTTGGGATATTTTTGTGGGCTTATTAAATACCTAGTGGCATATACACACTAGCAAGTCCCAAATATAATCCAATGTGATCATCTCCACATACTCCACTTGGAAGTCTTTCTAAATTCTTTTGCTTGGGCCTTACTCCAATTTTGGGAATGCATGATAATAATGCCATGTATTAATATTGTTTTCACAAGGATCAACATGGCATTAAATGTTTTGCATGGGCCATGCAAGTGTCACCTTTTCTAGTATTTGGATTTTATTTGGTTTTTGGAGTGGATCATCTCTCTTTCTACCCCTTTCTTTTGGCTTGATCCATGATGATCTTGCTTAAAACCCTATCACCAAATCCATCTACGCCATCATCCCCTTTTCTCCTTTTCTCTCTTTTCTTGACTTGATCTTGTTGGAGCTTGCTTGGGGCATGCTTGAACTTGTCAAGGACCACTCCATCTAATCTCTCCTCTCTCTAAACCTACCTCTCTCTTTAACCCTCTTCCTAAAACCCTAGCTAAGATCCTATCTAATCACCTACTTACCCCATACCCCATCTAAGCTAACCCTAATCTACCACACCCCTCTCACCTAACCCTAAGTCCACCACCTCTCTCTCTCGGCCTCACCTCTTCTCTCCCTACCCCGAGGCTACCACCATGCCACCTAGCTACCCCACCTAAACCCTAGTCCAGCCCTAGCCCGAGCCATACCCTTCCCTCCTACCCTAGCTCCAAACCTAGCCCTACCCGAGCCTCTCCCTCTCTTGCTCCTTCCCTCCCTGCCTTGTGGCCCCTAGCCCGAGCCTCCCACCACCCTGGCCTGCCCTACCCCACCTGCCAGCTTCCCATGCGCGCGCCCTGCCCTTCCCCGACCGTGCACGTGAAGGAGGGAGAAGAGAAAGGTGGCACCGAGCCACCTTTTCCCATCTACCCCACCCCCACGGCATCTTCCTCTCCCTCTTGGCTTTATCCTCCTCCTACCACCTCTCTGCCATCCCCAGATCCACCCTAGGACGCCCCCTCTCCCTGCCGTCCCTCACCACCGCCACACCATCGCCGGCAACACCCTCGGCCTCCACCGCCCCCTCCTTATCCAGCCGGTGGCGTGGCGCTCCAAGGTGTCGAGGAGGACCACGCAGCTCCCCTACGTCGCCCTGTACCCGGAGCCAGGAAGGAGAAGCCCAGGACGTTGGGCACCGACGACGCCCGAGCCCAAACCCTAATTCCCCGGACGTGAGCCTCGTCGTCGATCCGCTGCTCGCCGACCCGATCCATCTGCACCAACCAACTCGCGGTGAGCATCTCAGTCGCCCTGTCATGGTCCGCCTCGCCGTAGCCGTCTAGAGCCGCCGATACTTCCGTTGAACGTCGTCTGTGCGCCGGCTACATTTTCGGTTCTCCTCGCCGAGGCGCCGCAGGAACCCTAGCTAGCCGCCCGGCTCCCTCCTATCAGCTACCGCAGCCCACCGCAGTGGTCCCGGCCCTCCGCGCGCACGCCCGCGACCAGGGATCGAATCCCCACCCCGCGCCGCGCATCGATCCCTCGACAGAGGTCAGAGGAAGATCAACAGTACGGGCCACCTCCTTTTGCTTTTAGCCCCCTAACGTTTTGATCTGCTCAACCCGCGCTCCCCTCTGACCCCACATGGCAGTCTCTCTGGCATTTTTGCAAAAAGGCTCCTGCGCTTGTTTTGCATCAACCCGCAGTCCCCCCCCCCCCCCCCCCCCGCGCTCGATCGCTGACGTCTGGGCCCGAGCCAGCTAGCCCCACCTGTCGGCCTCTAGATCTAGCTAAGCCCGCGGTGTAAAAAGGATTTCTGCGCGCGTGGACACCCAGTCAGCCTGGCCCCACCTGTAAGCGTCTGTGGCTAGATTAGACTGAGTATAAAAAGTATTTTTCTGTTATCTGTTTAAATTCAAATCTTTTTCTAATTATTTCAAATCCAATTTAATTCTGTTTTTAAATAACTTTTAATTTATAAACCCAAATAATACAAATAATATATGTTTTCAAATCAGAAAAATATGAGGATTTCAAATATGGCCTCCAAAATATATTTTGGACATTTAAAATTTCCAAGTTTATTAAAATTACAATAAATGCCCTTTTCCTTATTTAATTAATAACTTTTGTTTTATAACTCCAAATTTAACAAATAATATGTCTAAAATGATTAGCTCGACGAGACCTTTCTGTTTATGCATTCCATGGTTTGTTTTGAAGCATGCATCATATAAATATATTGTATACAGCAACTAATATGAGAATAAAATGGGCCCAAAACTCAATAAAATGATTTAATCTTGTATCTCCCACCTCACCCATGCCATGCTACTTTAATGCCATGCAAATTGTGCATCATTCATCATGGCATGATTGTTTGCTTGTCGCATTCGACTCATATGCTTGTGCACTTTATTTATGTTGGCCTTGTTTGTTTGGTTCTTCTTCGAATAGACGCTGAGCAGGGGATATATCAAGAGAACCAGGAGCACTACCCAGATCCATCACTTGCTTCAACTGAGCTGCCAGGCAAGCACTACCACATGCTTGCATACATATAGTACCTATTGCCTCTTTCTTATTCTTGCATCATTGAGTCGCGATTGCATTAAATTGAATCCCAAGTATTGCATAGCCTTTACTTTTAAACCCCACCGCAGCTTGTTCCTCCATCCCATGAGCCATTACTACAGGAGTTGTTTGAGCCATGCGAGTCGTAGAACAGCATGTGTAGGGTATGTGAGTGTCTGATGGAAAACGAGGTACCTAAAAAACTCAACCTGATTAGTAATGGGATAACTAATGAAAGTGGCATCGGTGAGCCATATTCGCTATTTGGTTTTTCAGGCTCACTTGTGTCCCGTAAGACCCCGAGTGCTTGATTCCTGTTCCAAGATTATTCGCGCTATCCACATCCGGGAGGCCTTATGGACCCTCCTGAGCCAGAGCTTGATTCATTCTTATTTCTTGGGGCCACAAACTAGTTTGAGGTTTTATTTACTATCCTGTACTTATGCCATGCTTTACTGCTTTATTTAAGATTGTGCGAGGAGCACACTGTACTGTTTAGGAAAGCGGAGTGTTTTCGCGGTGTCGACAAGCCCAGTCACATTTTCGGGTTCCCAGTCGTTCACAGCCACTGGCGCAAACCTTGAGACCGTCTCGGAGTCAGCTAACTTCGTTGCGGGTAGCTCAATGGGGTGGCCCCCTGAAATATTTCTGAATCCTGTGATCGCTTTGTCGTGACTGCCTCGTTGGGTTTTGAGTTGGTTTTTCCGAGGCATATCGAGTGTGTGTTGCTATTTGTGCACCCCTGCAGGGTAAAACTTTCTAAAAGCCGTGTCCGCGGTTATGGACGACTTGGAGCACAGTTTCTCGATCATAGACAAGCATAACTAAAGTACCGCTTTTAATTTGACTAGACTAGGTACCTGACTAGTAAATAGTGCAACACTCACGGAATGGATAATAAAACTGCCAACGGATGGGGGTTGTTCGTCCGCTTCCTCGTCGGTAAGCGGGGAGGAGGATGGATCTGTTAAGATTACCGTTATAACTGTTATAACTGTTGTTATTAATTCACGGACATCCGTCTATCTCTGGTTAGGCGGATGGTTCGCGAGTATCTCTAGAATTGTTAGGGTTTACCTTTTGCTGCAATTGCGTCACCCCAGGTTGTGTCCCCTTTAGAGGCATAAAGACTTGCTGAGTACCCCTAGGGTCTCACTCGATAAATTATTGGTTCAGATGAACAGGTACACTCGCAAGACGGATACTAGGTGGAAGAGACGGACGATATGGGCAACGATCATTCGGTGTAGAGATTCCGGGAACGGGGATCCGTGAGATCTGTGGGCGGGATCTGCTTATTTATGGGGCATCTTATGCCGATTTGCTTCTTATCCGTACTCGGATTTTGTCTTCCGCCTCCGCTTGATACTCTGTTGATTGATGTATGAGGAGATATCCTAAACTATTATATCTATCTAGGATATTTGGATCTTGCCGTATGGCGTTGCTATATTTCCTTTATTTTTAGATGGAATGGCTCTGATGTACTATTGTATGGTGGCTTGCATACATACTCATTTGTGTATGTAGTTGATCCCTTCGCCTGCCGATTACGCCGCCCGTTCTTGTCCCGATGTTTGGAAATGGTTGGGACGGCCGAAATGTCTACCTGTGAGTGGCATTTGGGCCCCACCGTACTATTTCAACCATTTCTAATCATCTAGGCTTGTACTAGGAGCGTAATTCACCGAGGTAGTTACAATTGGTATCAGAGCCATCCCGACCTTCAGGGTCTCAGCCAAATGGTCGTTGTCTGTCTAGCAAATATTTTTGGTAGTTATGTATACTAGGGAAAAACAAAATGCGAGAGTAGGACTGCTTCCACTTTTCTTCTTACCCACCCACCACCCTTTTCTGGTAAGGAAGTGTAACGTTTTCAATCCTCTTCTTAAAATTCAAACTAGGATTCACGTGTTCTGGGTTTCCGTAGTACCATAGGTTATGTATCTGTGTGTGTGTGCGTGTGAATTCTTTGTCTATCTGTTGCATCCAATTTGTTATCTTATCTGCCTTTGGTTATCAACTGTTGGTACATTCCATACTAACAGGCCTTTGCAAACCGACGCGATCTATCTGACTTCTTGTTAACCGGTGCCATCTTCTTAAGGGTGTCCTTCCTTCTAGCAACTCCATATTCTGTGAAACATCAGTTGCTAATCTCTGTCTGCTAAGTGATTTTGCGCATCTATTGGTATTTTAATGCCGAAAAATGCGGAAATTTTTTCTTTGATCCATCTGTGTTTCCACACTCCTTTTCAGTCATGTGTGAAACATTATCTATCTCTCTTTTATCAGCATGTCCATGCTAACTCATTCTTTTGTCATCGGCGCTTAATCTTGGAGTTTCTTTTCATCTCCTTTTCTCTTGGGCTAATTACATAACATGTGTCGATCTGATGCTGGTGATTGTAATTGGGCTCTAGGCATAGCTATATTCCACTCATGATAAGTGTCGATTGGAATATGGAAAATGCTATCAACCGTCACCATCTGGAGGATAAGGTTATCTCCTGTGATTTCGAGTACACCGTGATCATATCTATGCATATTCAAGCATCTTTGGCAATCCGGAGTTTCTCAAGGCACTACGGCGGTCTATCATCTGTTCATCATGCTGCACCTCTCTTGGAACTCCATATCTGCACATCTTTTTCGTCTCTGATAGCTCATACCATAAGCAAAGCTATATCATCGGTTCGTAACCAAGATCTCTTTATCTTTGTAACCGGTGACCCAATCGACAACGTGAACCAGGTGACATCTCTTTTCTTCCGAAGGACCAGATAATCTATTCTTCCAGTGCATTGCTTCAATCCTGGAATCAGCAAGTCCATTGTTAATTCCATCCTCCATCTTCAACCAATCCGGAGTTGTTCCTTGTTGGCAAATTATCATCGTCGATCCGCCGAAGATTTCCTCAAGACTGCTAAAGCTTTCTCAATCTTTTCAAGAACAACATGGAGTTCTTTTCACCTCTATCTCGTTAAGTGATCTCTTGAAACCATATCGTTCTATCATCTATGCTCAATCCACCGGAGGCCATGAAGACTTTTCAGATCTTTCGTAATCCTTCTGTTCAAGTTGGTGCTATCTTTCTGTAGCTGTTGAATCTTGCAGTTGTCTTCGTGATCTTCCTTCTTATCTTTCCGGTGGCTGGTTACTTCAGACAGGACGACAACATCATCACCCTTATCTATCTTGAATCCAGCGAATCGTTTGCATCTATCCTTGTTTTCTAACGAAGTTTCATGAGTTTTGTCAAGATCTTCAGTCTGTTTTGGTAGTTGGGTTGCTTAGTTTTCCTATTCATGTGCGGAGTAATGCTTTGAGTGCGGGATGGAGTAGCTACCATACCACTACTCTTATCATTCGCTCTCGTACATTGAATTGGTGAACTAATGTGATTTCACTCATTCCACGGAAGTTAGAAGTGGCCTTTATCCCTCGATACTTTTGCTTCCGTCCTTGTTTTTACGGAGTGCTCTCTCGAATAAAGTAATCAATAATCTATTGTTGGTGATCTCGCCCTTTCTACACGGAGCAAAATCTTCAATCATCTGGTGGAAACAAACGCAAACTCTTTTTCTATCCTCGTTTTTACCGGTGCTCAACATCCATAAACAAGATGAAAGGAATCTATCTCTCTCTTTGTTTCATCAATTCTTTGCTGTGGTAAAGCCAATTATGGTTGATGCCATGAGCCGCAAATCTATTGCGTTGGCCTCAAGGCTAAAGAAAGCAATAAGTATCTCTACATCAAACTCCAGATCCTCCCTATTCTTTGCTTCTCGGAATTCCACCATGATCTGGCTTCACATCCGTCTCTGGAAGTTATATCTGCGCACATTAATTGTGTGATCCTTTGGTTCTTACCGGCGCAACAAGAATCTAATCCGACGATGTCTAACTAAATCTTTCCGTTCATATCAAGGGACTCTATTGTTTGAAGGCAATATTGTTTCCGAACTTCTTTTCTCAAATCCGAGAGAGGATACGATGCTATTGTCATAGTGGTTCAAAACCTCTCCAATCTAGCTCTTTCTTCCGGCGAGACAAAGATCCATCCTCTCTCGTATCGGTAAATCTTTAATCTTAACGGTGTCTTTCTTTATCCAGGATACATCATCTTGTCCTTTCTTTCACAAGTGGTTCTATTCTTTTATCATGTTTCTTGAGAAAACCGGAGCTATGTCCATCCTATCCTTCTTGTCTCACGACAATCCCTCAACTCTCCTAACCGTTGTTTCTCAAGCAAAACGCAAGACTCGCAACAAGTCTAGCAAGTTTTGCAAGGTGTAGTGGTCGCACCATTCCGTTGTTCGTCAACTTGGGAACGTGAGGGTCACCTTCGTTCGAACACCCTCCTCTCCTTGTGTGGTTTTCTTTTTCCTAGGAATCTCGGGGCGAGATTCTTGTTTAGTGGGGGAGAGTTGTAGCATCCCAATTGTCTAACAATTGCAATGCTACTAGCCTAGTCTATATAGATGCTACCTTCAAATATATAATTGTTGCATCATCATTATATCATGCTCATGTCATCATGTCACCTTGCATTTGAGCATCATATAAAACCCTTTTGATTTGGTTCTTCTCTCATATGCATTGTTAATTGTATTTGCCTCTTGATATTGTATTTGGTTCTTGATATATTGTTTAATGCCCAAGTTGAGTTGGGGGCATATCTCTTATTAACTCCACCACCTTTCTTTCACCACCTTACAATTCCACCATCCAACTAAATATGAGCTTGGCACTTATTGGTTTTACCGCTAGCTCATGTGGGTTGGGATGGATCCAATTCTTTTCCACATGCTCTCATCTTAGCATCATGTTGTTTTCACAATATTGAAACATGAGAGCCACATGGCCACCTTTGCAGGCCTTGTGAGTGGAACCTTTTCCTAGCTTCCTTATGTGTTGTTCTGGGGTTATCATCATGTTGGGATATTTTTGTGGGCTTATTAAATACCTAGTGGCATATACACACTAGCAAGTCCCAAATATAATCCAATGTGATCATCTCCACATACTCCACTTGGAAGTCTTTCTAAATTCTTTTGCTTGGGCCTTACTCCAATTTTGGGAATGCATGATAATAATGCCATGTATTAATATTGTTTTCACAAGGATCAACATGGCATTAAATGTTTTGCATGGGCCGTGCAAGTGTCACCTTTTCTAGTATTTGGATTTTACTTGGTTTTTGGAGTGGATCATCTCTCTTTCTACCCCTTTCTTTTGGCTTGATCCATGATGATCTTGCTTAAAACCCTATCACCAAATCCATCTACGCCATCATCCCCTTTTCTCCTTTTCTCTATTTTCTTGACTTGATCTTGTTGGAGCTTGCTTGGGGCATGCTTGAACTTGTCAAGGACCACTCCATCTAATCTCTCCTCTCTCTAAACCTACCTCTCTCTTTAACCCTCTTCCTAAAACCCTAGCTAAGATCCTATCTAATCACCTACTTACCCCATACCCCATCTAAGCTAACCCTAATCTACCACACCCCTCTCACCTAACCCTAAGTCCACCACCTCTCTCTCTCGGCCTCACCTCTTCTCTCCCTACCCCGAGGCTACCACCATGCCACCTAGCTACCCCACCCAAACCCTAGTCCATCCCTAGCCTGAGCCATACCCTTCCCTCCTACCCTAGCTCCAAACCTAGCCCTACCCGAGCCTCTCACTCTCTTGCTCCTTCCCTCCCTGCCTTGTGGCCCCTAGCCCGAGCCTCCCACCACCCTGGCCTGCCCTACCCCACCTGCCAGCTTCCCATGCGCGCGCCCTGCCCTTCCCCGACCGTGCACGTGAAGGAGGGAGAAGAGAAAGGTGGCACCGAGCCACCTTTTCCCATCTACCCCACCCCCACGGCATCTTCCTCTCCCTCTTGGCTTTATCCTCCTCCTACCACCTCTCTGCCATCCCCAGATCCACCCCAGGATGCCCCCTCTCCCTGCCGTCCCTCACCACCGCCACACCATCGCCGGCAACACCCTCGGCCTCCACCGCCCCCTCCTTATCCAGCCGGTGGCGTGGCGCTCCAAGGTGTCGAGGAGGACCACGCAGCTCCCCTACGTCGCCCTGTACCCGGAGCCAGGAAGGAGAAGCCCAGGACGTTGGGCACCGACGACGCCCGAGCCCAAACCCTAATTCCCCGGACGTGAGCCTCGTCGTCGATCCGCTGCTCGCCGACCTGATCCATCTGCACCAACCAACTCGCGGTGAGCATCTCAGTCACCCTGTCATGGTCCGCCTCGTCGTAGCCGTCGAGAGCCGCCGATACTTCCGTCGAACGCCGTCTGTGCACCGGCGACGTTTTCGGTTCTCCTCGCCGAGGCGCCGCAGGAACCCTAGCTAGCCGCCCGGCTCCCTCCTATCAGCTACCGCAGCCCACCGCAGTGGTCCCGGCCCTCCGCGCGCACGCCCGCGACCAGGGATCGAATCCCCACCCCGCGCCGCGCATCGATCCCTCGACAGAGGTCAGAGGAAGATCAACAGTACGGGCCACCTCCTTTTGCTTTTAGCCCCCTAATGTTTTGATCTGCTCAACCCGCGCTCCCTTCTGACCCCACATGGCAGTCTCTCTGGCGTTTTTGCAAAAAGGCTCCTGCGCTTGTTTTGCATCAACCCGCAGTCCCCCCGCGCTCGATCGCTGACGTCTGGGCCCGAGCCAGCTAGCCCCACCTGTCGGCCTCTAGATCTAGCTAAGCCCGCGGTGTAAAAAGGATTTCTGCGCGCGTGGACACCCAGTCAGCCTGGCCCCACCTGTAAGCGTCTGTGGCTAGATTAGACTGAGTATAAAAAGTATTTTTCTGTTATCTGTTTAAATTCAAATCTTTTTCTAATTATTTCAAATCCAATTTAATTCTGTTTTTAAATAACTTTTAATTTATAAACCCAAATAATACAAATAATATATGTTTTCAAAGCAGAAAAATATAAGGATTTCAAATATGGCCTCCAAAATATATTTTGAACATTTAAAATTTCCAAGTTTATTAAAATTACAATAAATGCCCTTTTCCTTATTTAATTAATAACTTTTGTTTTATAACTCCAAATTTAACAAATAATTTGTCTAAAATGATTAGCTCGACGAGACCTTTCTGTTTATGCATTCCATGGTTTGTTTTGAAGCATGCATCATATAAATATATTGTATACAGCAACTAATATGAGAATAAAATGGGCCCAAAACTCAATAAAATGATTTAATCTTGTATCTCCCACCTCACCCATGCCATGCTACTTTAATGCCATGCAAATTGTGCATCATTCATCATGGCATGATTGTTTGCTTGTCGCATTCGACTCATATGCTTGTGCACTTTATTTATGTTGGCCTTGTTTGTTTGGTTCTTCTTCGAATAGACGCTGAGCAGGGGATATATCAAGAGAACCAGGAGCACTACCCAGATCCATCACTTGCTTCAACTGAGCTGCCAGGCAAGCACTACCACATGCTTGCATACATATAGTACCTATTGCCTCTTTCTTATTCTTGCATCATTGAGTCGCGATTGCATTAAATTGAATCCCAAGTATTGCATAGCCTTTACTTTTAAACCCCACCGCAGCTTGTTCCTCCATCCCATGAGCCATTACTACAGGAGTTGTTTGAGCCATGCGAGTCGTAGAACAGCATGTGTAGGGTATGTGAGTGTCTGATGGAAAACGAGGTACCTAAACAACTCAACCTGATTAGTAATGGGATAACTAATAAAAGTGGCATCGGTGAGCCATATTCGCTATTTGGTTTTTCAGGCTCACTTGTGTCCCGTAAGACCCCGAGTGCTTGATTCTTGTTCCAAGATTATTCGCGCTATCCACATCCGGAAGGCCTTATGGACCCTCCTGAGCCAGAGCTTGATTCATTCTTATTTCTTGGGGCCACAAACTAGTTTGAGGTTTTATTTACTATCCTGTACTTATGCCATGCTTTACTGCTTTATTTAAGATTGTGCGAGGAGCACACTGTACTGTTTAGGAAAGCGGAGTGTTTTCGCGGTGTCGACAAGCCCAGTCACATTTTCGGGTTCCCAGTCGTTCACAGCCACTGGCGCAAACCTTGAGACCGTCTCGGAGTCAGCTAACTTCGTTGCGGGTAGCTCAATGGGGTGGCCCCCTGAAATATTTCTGAATCCTGTGATCGCTTTGTCGTGACTGCCTCGTTGGGTTTTGAGTTGGTTTTTCCGAGGCATATCGAGTGTGTGTTGCTATTTGTGCACCCCTGCAGGGTAAAACTTTCTGAAAGCCGTGTCCGCGGTTATGGACGACTTGGAGCACAGTTTCTCGATCATAGACAAGCATAACTAAAGTACCGCTTTTAATTTGACTAGACTAGGTACCTGACTAGTAAATAGTGCAACACTCACGGAATGGATAATAAAACTGCCAACGGATGGGGGTTGTTCGTCCGCTTCCTCGTCGGTAAGCGGGGAGGAGGATGGATCTGTTAAGATTACCGTTATAACTGTTATAACTGTTGTTATTAATTCACAGACATCCGTCTATCTCTGGTTAGGCGGATGGTTAGCGAGTATCTCTAGAATTGTTAGGGTTTACCTTTTGCTGCAATTGCGTCACCCCAGGTTGTGTCCCCTTTAGAGGCATAAAGACTTGCTGAGTACCCCTAGGGTCTCACTCGATAAATTATTGGTTCAGATGAACAGGTACACTCGCAAGACGGATACTGGGTGGAAGAGACGGACGATATGGGCAACGATCATTCGGTGTAGAGATTCCGGGAATGGGGATCCGTGAGATCTGTGGGCGGGATCTGCTTATTTATGGGGCATCTTATGCCGATTTGCTTCTTATCCGTACTCGGATTTTGTCTTCCGCCTCCGCTTGATACTCTGTTGATTGATGTATGAGGAGATATCCTAAACTATTATATCTATCTAGGATATTTGGATCTTGCCGTATGGCGTTGCTATATTTCCTTTCTTTTTAGATGGAATGGCTCTGATGTACTATTGTATGGTGGCTTGCATACATACTCATTTGTGTATGTAGTTGATCCCTTCGCCTGCCGATTACGCCGCCCGTTCTTGTCCCGATGTTTGGAAATGGTTGGGACGGCCGAAAGGTCTACCTGTGAGTGGCATTTGGGCCCCACCGTACTATTTCAACCATTTCTGATCATCTAGGCTTGTACTAGGAGCGTAATTCACCGAGGTAGTTACACCGGTCTGGTAGACGAACAACGACGCATCGGAACGCGTGGAACAGAAGCCGAGCTGATGCAGAAATGCGGCGATGCGCTGGTACCAGGCGCGGGGCGCCTGTTTCAGTCCATACAAGGACCGAGAGAGCAAGCACAGGTCATCGGGGCGCTCGGCGTCGACGAAGCCAATGGGCTGCTGACAGTAGACCTGCTCCGACAGGTGGCCATGGAGGAAGGCGTTGGAGACGTCCATCTGATGCACCGGCCACGCGCGAGAAGCAGCGAGGTGCAGCACCGTGTGGATCGTGTCCGGTTTGACAACCGGAGCAAACGTATCTGTGAAGTCGACACCCATGCGTTGCCGGAAGCCGCGCAAGACCCAGCACGCCTTGTAGCGCTCGAGAGTACCATCAGAGCCGAGCTTGTGCTTGAAGACCCATTTGCCGGTGATGACGTTGGCACGAGGGGGCCGGGGAACCAGCTCCCAGGTCCGGTTACGGTGCAGCGCGTCATACTCCTCCTGCATGGCGGCGCGCCAGTGCGGGTCACGCAAGGCGGCGCGAGCCAAGGTGGGCACCGGCGAGAGGGCGGAGGTGGACGGCGCACTCGGCAGCGGGGAGGGCGCCTCCCCCTCGCGGGACGACGGCACCCCGCCGTCATGCGGCAGAACACTATTCCCGCTGGCCCAGAAGGCCCACTGGTCGGCAGGGTAGCGCGTAGACGGCCGCCGCACTCCTGCACGTGCTCGGGTGAGCATGGGCGCAGGAGCCGCAGCGACGGGCGGCGAGGCGGGGGCCGAGGCGGCCGATGAAGCAGGTGACGAAGAGGCGCTCGAGCTGGTCGACGGCGCCGGAGGCGTCACAGGAGGGGACGACGGGGGTGCCGCAGGCGACGGGGTTGTCGCGGGCGACGGGGTTGTCGCGGGCGATGGGGGCGCCACGAGCGACGGGGGCGCCGCGGGACCAGGCGGGGCCGGCGCAGGGGGGCCGCTGGGGCCGCCGCGCGCAGTCGGCGGCGCGTGGGTCCGGCCACAGAGGGGCCAGCGGGCGCCGGGGGCTCCTCCGGAGGTGTCGCTAGGAGTCCCTGCTGAAACAGAAAAGACAACTCGTCAAAGTACACGTGCCGGGAGGTGAGGACGCTATTTGAGACCGAGTCGTAGCAGCGGTAGCCCTTGGTGTTGGCGGGGTAGCCTAGAAACACACAAGGGAGAGAGCGAGGCGCAAGCTTGTGCGCGGCGGTAGAAGCAGTGTTAGGGTAACACTTGTAGCCGAAGACGAGGAGGTCATCATAGGCGGGCGGCGCACTGTAGAGGAGGTGATGCGGCGTGTAAGACCAACGCACACGACACGGGCGGATGTTGACGAGGAGAGTCGCCATGGCAAGAGCATCCGGCCAGAACCATGGAGGCATGTGGGCGTGGAACAGAAGGGTGCGGACACAGTCGTTGAGAGTACAAAGCATCCGTTCACACGACCGTTCTGTGGGGAAGTGTAGGGACACGTGTAGGGTTCGCAACATAGAAAACAAAAATTTTCCTACGATGGGAACTATGTACCAAGATCTATCTACTAGATACAAACAACGGGCGGATGTATATCCGTAGAGAACATATCCTTGAAGACCGACAAGCTTAACGAGTTCAACTCGTGGTTGATGTAGACGATCTCTTGTAGATCTCAAGATCAAGAGGAAGTCCTAGCGCCGCAAATCAGCAGCGCATCCGTGCTCGCACACACGTTCGAGGCACCGAGCAACCTCCGCCTCCTCGCTCCAGCGATGCAGCGGAAGCACAACTCTTTCTTGCCGAATAGCCACCGGGAACATGTATCTCGCTAGTCCGAGACGATGGGGATAAATTCTAGAGGGGGAGAGAGATCCTTCACGAGGAGGTGTGAGAGACAAGTGAGGAGGGAGGCTCCTTTTATAGGAGGAGGGGGAACCCCAAGGGGGTGGCCGCCAGCCATGGGGGCTGCCCCCTCCCCTCCTTCATTCATGTGGGTGGACACTCCACTCACAAAATGCCCTTTAAATTTCCTCCACTCAAAAGTCCACTCAAATTCCCATTAAATTTCCACCAAATTTAATGCAAACTCTTATTAATTAAAACTCTTTTATTTTATTCAGAATTTTGTCAATTACTTTAATGACAAACATTCACAAATAACCCCTTGCTAGAATTCCATTTCACATGCATAACCACTTTATGCAATTTCACCCGAAAACCTGTTTTGGTATCTAGTGAAATAAATTCCCGCGCTTGTTTATTCTTTTGGCATGAAACTTTTGCTCCAGTTGGATGTCGGTTTCTCTTAAGTGTGTCACCCTACGGTTCGTGAATAATGCGGACATGATCGAGACCCTTCTCGGATCAATAATCAGAAGCGGGATCTGGAGACCCATACTGACTCCCACACATTCAACGATGACTTTCTTGTGATCGTCGGAACCTTTTACGCTAGTATCTTAATCCCTTTGTTTGAGATTCGATCATCGGTATCTCCATACCTAGTTTGATCTCGTTACTGACATGCACTCTTTTCTCGTTCCCGTGATATAACATTCTAGTGATCAAATCACTTGCTTGCAAGCTAATCAATGTGATATCACCGAGAGGGCCCAGAGTATATCTATCCGTCATCGGGATGAACAAATTCCACTCTCGATCCATGAGCCTCAACATAACACTTTATTAGTTCTGAATCCATCTTTATAATCACCCTGTTACGGTGTGGCATTTGATGTTATCAAGAAACTCTTCCGGTGTTAGTGATTGACATGATCTCATGGTCTAAGGATTAGGATCACTTCGTAAGTTGTTATAGCAATATAAACTCAACGACTTTGATTGTAATGCTATACTTCGGATGAATTTTCATCACATCATTACACTAATGTTGTGATCCCGTTATTAACAACATCCAATGTCCATGATCAGGAAACCTTGATCATCTTGTTAATCAACGAGCTAGTTTATGAGAGAGGCATAACTAGGAACTTTCTGTTTGTTTATTAAACACACATGTATTAACGTTTCCGTATTAATACAATTATAGCATGCAAAATAAACATCTATCATATACTTGGAATACACATAATAAACACTTTATTATTGCCTCTCAGGGCATATTCCCTCCAGTCTCTCACTTGCACTAGAGACAATAATCTAGTTACATAGTGATAAATCTAACACCCATCGAGTTCTGGTGTTGATCATGTTTTGCTCTAGGGAGAGTTTTAGTCAACGGATCTGCTACATTGAGATCCGTATGTACTTTACAAATCTTTATATCTCCATCCTTGACATGCTCGCGGATGGAGTGAAACCGGCGCTTAATATGCTTGGAATGCTTGTGAGACCTTGGCTCTTTGGCATTGGCAATGGCACCATTGTTGTCACAATAGATCACCATTGGGTCCAACGCGTTTGCCAACACTCCTAGTTCAGATATGAACTCCTTCATCCAAACTGCTTCCTGAGCCGCTTCTGAAGCAGCAACATATTCGGCCTCCGTTGTTGATCCTGCTACCACAGGTTGTTTGGAGCTCCTCCAACTAACCGCTCTGCCATTCATGAGAAATACGTATCCGGATTGAGACTTAGAGTCATCTGGATCGGTGTCAAAGCTAGCGTCAACATAACACTTAGCAACGAGCTCTTCTTCACCTTCGTATACAAGAAACATATCCTAAGTTCTTCGTAAGTACTTAAGGATATTCTTGACCGCTATCCAGTGTTCCGAACCTGGATCCGATTGGTACCTACTAGTCAAACTAATAGCATGTGCCACATCCGGTCTTATACATAGCATGGCGTACATTATAGAGCCTATGGCTGAAGCATAGGGGACTTTGTTGTAAATACAAGCTTCTCCATAAGTTTGGACAAATCCAAACTCTTTGATCACCTCATCAAAGCGGAGATTCCAACTTCGTGATGCTTGCAATCCATAGATGGATCGCTGAAGCTTGCACACCTTGTTAGCATCCTTAGGATCGACAAAACCCTTTGGTTGTATCATATACAACTCTTCCTCAATATTACCATTGAGAAACGCGTTTTTTACATCCATCTGCCATATCTCATAATCGAAATATGTAGCAATTGCTAACATAATCCTAACTGACTTTAGCATCGCTACGGGAGAGAATGTCTCATCGTATTAAACTCCTTGAATTTGTCGAAACCCCTTTGCGACAAGTCGAGCTTTATAGATGGTCACATTACCATCAGCATCGGTTTTCCTTTTGAAAATCCATTTGTTCTCCACGGCCTTTCGGTCGTGAGGTAATTCCACCAAGTTCCAAACTTGATTTTCATACATGGATTCCATCTTGGATTTCATGGATTCTAACCATTTGTTGGAATCCGGGCTCATCATCGCTTCTTCATACGTCGCAGGGTCATCATTTTCATCAACCATGAAATTCATGACAGGATTTCCGTACAGCTCGGGAGCTGCACGCGTCCTGCTTGACCTGCGAGGTTCGGTAGTACTCTCTTTCGGAGTTTCATGATCATTATCATTAGTTCCCTCTTCAACAGGTGGAGCCAACTCCAGAACAACTTCCGGTGCTGCGCTACTCGCCAGACTTTGAAGAGAAGGTTCAATAACCTCTTCGAGTTCTACCTTCCGACTACTCACACCTTTCGCGAGAAACTCCTTCTCTAGAAAGGATCCATTCTTGGCAACAAAAACCTTGCCCTTCGATCTGTGATAGAAGGAATACCCAATAGTTTCCTTAGGGTATCCTATGAAGACGCATTTTTCCGCTTTGGGTTCAAGTTTATCTGGTTGAAGTTTCTTCACATAAACATCGCATCCCCAAACTTTAAGAAATGATAGCTTAGGTTTGTTTCCAAACCACAATTCATACGGTGTCTTTTCAACGGATTTAGATGGTGCCCGATTTAAAGTGAATGCAGCAGTTTCTAGTGCATAACCCCAAAATGACAACGGCAAGTCCGTCAGAGACATCATAGATCGAACCATATCTAATAAAGTACGATTACGACGTTCCGACACACCATTTCTCTGTGGTGTTCCGGCAGGTGTGAGTTGTGAAACAATTCCACACTCTTTCATGTGAGTGCTAAACTCGTAACTTAGATACTCACCTCCACGGTCGGACCGTAGAAATTTGATCTTTCTATTACAATGATTTTCCACTTCATTCTGAAATTCCTTGAACCTTTCAAAGGTTTCAGATTTGTGTTTCATCAAGTAGATATAACCGTATCTACTCAAATCATCCATGAAAGTAACAAAATAACGATATCCACCTCGCGCCGACACACTCATTGGACCACATACATCGGAATGTATGATTTCCAATAAATCTGTCGCCCGTTCCATTGAACCGGAAAACGGCGTTCTAGCCATCTTGCCCATAAGGCATGGCTCACATGTATCAAATGATTCAAAATCAAGTGATTCCAAAAGTCCATCTGAATGGAGCTTCTTCATGCATTTAACGCCAATATGACCTAGACGGCAGTGCCACATATATGCGGATATATCATCATTTAGTTTAATCCTTTTAGCATCAACATTATGAATATGTGTAACATTATCATCGAGATCTAATAGAAATAAACCATTCATCATCGGTGCATGACCATAAAAGATTTCATTCATATAAATGGAACAACCATTGTTCTCGGATTTAAATGAATAACCTCTTTGCATCAAACATGATCCAGATACAATGTTCATGCTCAGTGCAGGCACCAGATAACAATTATTCAAGTTTATAACTAATCCCGATGGCAAGTGGAGAGGCAGCGTTCCGACGGCGATCACATCAATGCTTGATCCATTGCTGACACGCATCTTGACCTCACCCCTTGCTAGCAGTCGCTTGTTCCGCAACCCCTGATTCGAGTTACAAATATTAGCAACTGAACCGGTATCAAATACCCAGGTGCTATTGCGAGCACTAGTCAAGTACACATCAATAACATGTATATCATATATACCTTTGTTTGCCTTGCCGACTTTCTTGTCTGCCAAAAACTTGGGGCAGTTGCGCTTCCAGTGGCCAGTCCCCTTACAATAGTAGCACTCGGTATCAGACTTAGGTCCAACTCCGGGTTTATTTTTAGGCACGGCAACAGGCTTGCCGCCCTTACTTCCCTTCCGTTTTCCCTTCTTGTCTTTCTTGAAACCAGTGTTCCTATTGTTCATCAACACTTGATGTTCCTTTTTGATCTCCACTTCTGCAGTTTTAAGCATTGACAGAAGATCGGGGAGAGACTTCTTCATGCCTTGCATGTTATAGTTCATCATGAAGCTCTTATAGCTAGGTGGCAGAGACTACAGAACACGATGGATGCCTAAGTCAATGGGAATCGATATTCCCAAGGACACAAGCTTATCGGCGTAACCCGACATCTTGAGTACATGCTCACTAACGGAGCTGTGCTCTTCCATCATGCAGCTAAAGAACCTTTCTGAAGCGTTGTAGCTCTCTACAGCAGCATGTGTGTCGAAAATCATTTTCAACTCACCAATTGTATCAAAAGCATTGCCATTTTCGAAACGCTTTCGAAGTTCCGGCTCTAGCCCATACAATATGCCGCAATGAACTAAGTTGTGGTCCTCCTGATGAGTCTGATAGACATTCTTCTCCTCGTCAGGGGCATCATCAAAATGTGGGGGGCCTAACGGCGCTTCTAGCACATATTGCTTTTGTGCAGCAGAGAGGAGAATCCTCAAATTCATGGCCCATTCGGTAAAGTTGCTACCGTTCGTTGCTAGTTTCTCTTTCTCCATGAACACATTGAAATTAAAGCAGGTGGTGCCATCTACAACAGAATTTGTAAAGTTTAGACTAAGTGTATGATAGATTGAGTTCAACTAATCCATATTACGAATGAACTCCCACTCAAAAACAACATCCCTCGTGCCTTTTTGGTGATTACATGAACCAAATCCACTATACCAAGTCCGATCATCACGTGAGTCGGTATAGCTTCAAAGGCGAGCATCAAATGGGCATCATATCAACTATATGACTCATGCTTAACCTTTCGGTCGGTGTCTGTACATGCTAGGCTCGCCAAGTTAGAACCTTCGTATTCGCGTGTGTAACTATTTTACACCCGAAATATGGCCGTGAATCCAAGAACACCCGATCATCACGTGATGTCTTGGAGCGACGAAAACATAATCGGTGCATACTAAAGGAAGAACACATTCTTATCTTGATATTTAAATGAGGGATCATCTTATTATGCTAACAAAGCGCTAAACAAGCAATATAAGATGCTATCAAACATCATATGTTTATTAGTGAAATAATATGGTTCCCGCATATGATCTCTATCATGTGCACCATGGTATGATCACTATCATACCTATATGTGTAAACCCAAGGTCTATGGAGTTTGCACGCTATGTGTGTTGTAAGAGTATCATCTCATACTTCTACTTACAACACTACCATATCATAACACTAGCCTAGAAACAATCTAAACTAGACGCCTCTAATTTATCCATTGCAAGTTTTACGTGGCTTAGGGCTTTAGAGATAGAACCGTTCTTACCTACGAACATGAACCACAACGAGGATAATCAAATTGTTGACAACTTGCTTGCAAAATAGATATTGACTATAGTAGGAGAGACAGACACCCGCTAGCCACTTATGCAAACTAGTTGCATGTCAAGCGTGGAACAGGTCTCATGTGCGAGGACATGTAAAGTTTGTCCGGGCCGCTTCATCCCACTATGCCACCAATATCCAAAATTACAACAAAGGAGCAACAACATGATCATCATTGCCCACATACTCATATGTGTACTACCCGTGTAAAGTATCTATGCATAGATCCGGCTCTGATACCACTGTAGGGTTCGCAGCATAGAATTTTTTTTCCTACAATGGGAACTATGTACCAAGATCTATCTACTAGATACAAACAACGGGCGGATGTATATCCGTAGAGAACATACCCTTGAAGACCGACAAAGCTTAACGAGTTCAACTCGTGGTTGATGTAGACGATCTCTTGCCGATCTCAAGATCGAGAGGAAGTCCTAGCGCCGCAAATCAGCAGCGCATCCGTGCTCGCACACACGTTCGAGGCACCGAGCAACCTCCGCCTCCTCGCTCCAGCGATGCAGCGGAAGCAGAACTCTTTCTTGCCGAATAGCCACCGGGAACATGTATCTCGCTAGTCCGAAACCATGGGGGATAAATTCTAGAGGGGGAGAGAGATCCTTCACGAGGAGGTGTGAGAGACAAGTGAGGAGGGGGGCTCCTTTTATAGGAGGATGGGGGGAACCCCAAGGGGGTGGCCGCCGGCCATGGGGGCTGCCCCCTCCCCTCCTTCATTCATGTGGGTGGACACTCCACTCACAAAATGCCCTTTAAATTTCCTCCACTCAAAAGTCCACTCAAATTCCCATTAAATTTCCACCAAAATTAATGCAAACTCTCATTAAATAAAACTCTTTTATTTTATTCAGAATTTTTTCAATTACTTTAATGACAAACATTCACAAATAACCCCTTGCTAGAATTCAATTTCACATGCATAACCACTTTATGCAATTTCACCCGAAAACCTGTTTCGGTATCTAGTGAAATAAATTCCTGCGCTTGTTTATTCTTTCGGCAAGAAACTTTTTCTCCAGTTGGATGTCGGTGTCTCTTAAGTGTGTCACCCTATGGTTCGTGAATAATGCGGACATGATCGAAACCCTTCTCGGATCAATAATCAGAAGCGGGATCTGGAGACCCATACTGACTCCCACACATTCAACGATGACTTTCTTGTGATCGTCGGAACCTTTTACGCTAGTATCTTAATCCCTTTGTTTCACGATATATTACATGTCCGAGATTCGATCATCGGTATCTCCATACCTAGTTTGATCTCGTTACTGACATGCACTCTTTTCTCGTTCCCGTGATATAACATTCTAGTGATCAAATCACTTGCTTGCAAGCTAATCAATGTGATATCACCGAGAGGGCCCAGAGTATATCTATCCGTCATCGGGATGAACAAATTCCACTCTCGATCCATGAGCCTCAACATAACACTTTATTAGTTCTGAATCCATATTTATAATCACCCTGTTACGGTGTGACGTTTGATGTTATCAAGAAACTCTTCCGGTGTTAGTGATTGACATGATCTCATGGTCTAAGGATTAGGATCACTTCATAAGTTGTTATAGCAATATAAAATTAATGACTTTGATCGTAATGCTATACTTCGGATGAATGTTCATCACATCATTACACTAATGTTGTGATCCCGTTATTAACAACATCCAATGTCCATGATCAGGAAACCTTGATCATCTTGTTAATCAACGAGCTAGTTTATGAGAGAGGCATAACTAGGAACTTTCTGTTTGTTTATTAAACACACATGTATTAACATTTCTGTATTAATACAATTATAGCATGCAAAATAAACATCTATCATATACTTGGAATACACATAATAAACACTTTATTATTGCCTCTCAGGGCATATTCCCTTCAACACGTGAGGCGGAAGATGGCGCCATGGGCGGCGAGAAGTGAGCGAATAGTGATGTTGTCGAACTCTTTGCCGTTGTCAGTTTGTAAGGCGTGAATAGGGCGACCGAACTGAGTGGAAATGAAGGCGAAAAACGCGGTGAGAGTGGCGGCAACGTCGGATTTTCGATGAAGAGGGAACATCCATACAAAATGAGAGTGATCATCCAAAATCACGAGATAATAATTATAACTAGAATTACTGGGAACAGGCGAGGTCCAAACATCACTATGAATAAGTTGAAATGGAAAAGACACGACCGTGGAGGAGGAACTAAACGAGAGGCGAATATGTTTGCCTAGACGACATGCTTCACAAGAGTTGGCATCCGTTTTATTACAGGTAGAGGAAAAACCTTGCATTATTTGACGCAAAGCGACAGAGCTAGGATGGCCGAGGCGAGCGTGCCAGAGATCGACATTGGTGGAGAGGGCGAGTGAGCTGCTAGCGGTGGTGGAGGCCGAACCAACAGGGTACAGATCGTCGGGGCTGTCACATCGGTGGAGGAGCATCCGAGTACGACCATCCTTGACAGAGAAACCAAAGGCGTCAAATTCCACAGTCACAGGATTATTACGACAGAAAGATTTAACGGAAACAAGATTTTTAATCAAGGCAGGAGAAACAAGAACGTTATTTAGAGAGAGAGGAGTGGAAGTGGAGGGAAAAGAGACAGAACCGGTGTGAGTAATGGGAAGAGCATGACCGTTGCCAACGATGATGCGAGAGGAGGTGGAGGAGGGTGTATAAGAAGAGAGGGTACCGGGGTGCGCGGCCATATGCGCGGAGGCGCCGGTGTCCATGAACCAGTCGCCATCGCCACCATACGCCCCAGCGGTGGGGGCGCTCTGGAGGGCGGTCAGGAGCGCGGGGTCCCACGGGGCCGAGCTCGGGGGGGGGGCGTAGGCTGGGGCGCAGTAGGGCGCGACACCGTAGCCTGGGGCGGCGCCGTAGCTCGGCGTGACGGCAGGTTGGGGCGCCGCGTAGAAGGCCTGGTGGGTGGCCGGACGTGGCCCCATGATGCCCGGGTAGGGAGCGCGCGGCAGGGGCATGGAGTAGGCATGGACGACCCCGGTCCACGGGTTGTGACCCGCGAGCCATGGTGGAGTGGGGGCGGCGTGCTGAGGTGGACGAGGTGCGGGGGCGGTGGCGTTGGCGCCACCATAGCCGCCGCTGTTGCCACCACCGCCACGGCGACAACGCCCGCGGCAACCACCGCCGGTACCACCACCGCTGGTGGCGGGGGCAGGGGCGGCTGGGTGTAGTAGCCCGGAGGCGGACCCATGGGGCGAGGCGAGGAGGCGGGAGCGGGGGCGCGAGGCGCGGGTGCCGGGGCGCCGCGGGAGAGACCAGCGACGAAGGCGGTGTGAGCCGCCCGAGCCCGGTGGTGCTTGAGGCGGCGCTCCTCAAGGCGCAGGTAGGCAACAGCCTGCTCGAAGGAGGGCATGGTGAGGAGCGTGAGATTGGAGGCAGCGTTGCTGAGATCCTCGCCGAGACCTGCCGACAGAGTGGAGAGCATGATCTTGTCGTCGATCGGAAACTCCAAGTCACGAAGCTCGTCGGAGAGGCTCTTCAGCTTGAGAACGTACTCGTCGAGAGAGTGGTTGTTCTGGTGGGTGCCGAAGAACTCCTGCTGGAGGAAGGTGACCCGCTGGATCTTGTTGTCGGTGAAGAGGCCGGTGATTTTCTCCCACACCGTGTGCGCGGTGTCGTCGTCCTGGACAACGGTGCAGAAGATGTCGTTGGAGACGGTCTGGTAAAACCAGCGGATGATGGTGGCGTCGATCGCGAGCCACTCGGGGTCGTGCGGCATGGCGAGGAGGTCGATGGTCCTGTCGACGTGGCCGAGGAGATCATACTCGCGGAAGAGCAGCCCGAAATACGTCTTCCACGGGAAGAAGTTGGCAGCGGTGGTGGAGAGCTTCACCGGCACGCGCTCGGCGATAGGGATGTCGCGGATGACGGCGACGGAGGGACCGGCGAAGGGGTTGCTGCTGCCGGAGCGGGAGGAGTTGAAGGGATCGGAGGGGCCGGAGGAGGAGAACCCGGCCATGGCGGAAGCGGCGGTGGTGGTGGGCGGCGGCTAGGGTTTGAGGGAGGAGGAGCCGGCGGTGCCCTAGGGTAGGGAGTGGGCGGCGGCTAGAGGGAGGGGGCCGGCGGCGCCCTAGGGGAGGGAGGGGGCGGCGGCTAGAGGGAGGGGCCGGCGGCGTCCTAGGGTAGAGAGGGGGTGGCGGCTAGGTCAGGGACCTGAGGGTCTCTGATACCATGTAGAAGGGAATTGGAGATTGCACACCACCAATTGGGTCGGCTGCTCTTGTATATATAGACGGACACATGTACAATTACAGGTACAACCCTAACAAAATACGGGGACCTATACCTAGTACAATATGTTACTCAACACTCTGTAGCCTAAATAAACCAACAGTATCCGTGTCATTGATGTGATTAAGAAATCAATTGCACCTAGATATGCACTATACACCAAACCTACATCACCAGGGATGACTTCCATGCAAGAATCAAACTAAATAAGAAACAAAGCAGACAATCCACTAGTGGAAAAAGGGTTATCCATTCGCGAACCCTCAGAGCATTTGTCCCGGTTGCGCCACCAACCGGGACTAATGCTGGCACGCGTCCCGGTTGGAGCGGGCACGGGGCCAGGGGGCATGCGTCCCGGTTGGTAAGGGGGAATACGTCCCGGTTGGAGCCACCAACCGGGACTAAATGTTTGGCCACAGCCACGTGGCGTGGCACGCACCTTTAGTCCCCGTTGGTGGCTCCAACCGGGACGTATTCTCCTTCCCTCTATAAATGCAACGCCCCAGCCCCCTCTGCCTCTACTCTGTTTTTTCGAATGGTGGAAGGTGTGAGGGGTGTGCTAGTTTTTTATCTTCTATGCATGCATTGAAGGTGTTTGATGAAATGTTTGAGTGAAAAATCCCGTTGAATTTCTCATAGAACAAAAATATAGAAGGTGTCCGAGACGCACTTGAGCTTTCTCCTCTTTATTTCCCTCGATCGAGGTTAGCAATCTTATCTTTTCTAGGTCATTGATACAATTCATGTGTCGGTGTGAATTGGTTATTTCACTATTTATGATGTCCTGTTTTTTGATAAACTTACTTATATGATGCAGATGAACGGTCGGGAATGGATGTACGGTGACCGGCGCGTAGCCGGGTATATCAAAGGCGTGGATAAATTTATCGATGTGGCTACGGCAAACAAAGAGAATGGATTTATACGTTGTCCATGTGTTCAATGTCAGAACAACAAGGAGTACTCTTCCTCGAAAATCATTCACGGCCACCTGATTATGAAAGGTTTCATGCCCAACTATAATTGCTGGACCAAGCACGGGGAAAGAGGGGTTATGATGGAAGATGGTGAAGAAGAAGATGATGATAACAACTATCATCATATGTTTCCTGAATACAGTGATACTGCAATGGAAGACAATGGAGAGGAAAGAGGTGAAGAACGGGCATCAGATGAGCCGGCTGATGAACTTGGTAGGGTCATTTCTGATGCAAAGCGAGACTGTGAAACAGAAAATGAGAAGTTGAAGTTAGAGGGCATGTTAGAAGATCACAAGAAATTGTTGTACCCAAATTTTGAAGATGGCAGCACAAAGCTCGGTACCACACTGGAATTGTTGCGATGGAAGGCAGAGTGTGGTCTAACTGACTCCTCATTTGAAAAGATGCTGAAAATAATGAAGCCGAAGTTTCCAAAACATAACGAACTTCTCGAGAGTACCTACGAAGCAAAGAAGACTCTCTGTCCTCTGGGATTAGATGTGCAAAAGATACATGCATGCATTAATGATTGCATCCTCTACCGCGGTAAGGAGTATGAGAATTTAGATAAATGCCCGGTATGCAATGCGTTGCGGTATAAGATCAGACGAGATGACCCTGGTGATGTTGAGGGAGAGCCCCTCCGGAAGAGGGTTCCTGCTAAGGTTATGTGGTATGCTCCTATAATACCAAGGTTGAAACGCATGTTCAGAAACAAAGAGCATGCCAGGTTGTTGCGATGGTACAAAGAAGACCGTAAGAAAGACGGGAAGTTGAGACACCCTGCTGATGGGTCACAGTGGAGAAAAATCGAGAGAGACTTCCCAGACTTTGCAGGTGACGCAAGGAACTTATGGTTTGGTCTAAGTACGGATGGCATGAATCCTTTTTGGGAGCAGAGCTGCAGTCACAGCACCTGGCCCGTGACTCTATGTATCTACAACCTGCCTCCTTAGTTGTGCATGAAGCGTAAGTTCATTATGATGCCAGTGCTCATCCAAGGCCCGAAGCAACCGGGCAACAACATTGATGTGTACCTTAGGCCATTAGTTGAAGAACTCTTACAGTTGTGGGGCAAACCAGGTGTACGTGCGTGGGATGAGAACAAACAGGAGCCATTTGATCTACGAGGGTTGTTATTCGTAACCATCAATGATTGGCCTGCTCTTAGTAACCTTTCAGGACAGACAAACAAGGGATATAAGGCATGCACCCACTATTTAGATAAGACCGAAGGTACATATTTGCATAAATGCAAGAAGGTTGTGTACCTGGCGAATCGACGATTTCTTCCGACGAATCATCCCGTAAGAAAGAAAGGCAAGCATTTCAAAGGTGAGGCAGATCACCGGAAGAAGCCTGAACTCCCTGCTGGTGATGATGTATTTGGTATGGTCAAGGACATAGAAGTAATCTTTGGAAAGGGTCCCGGCGGTCAATCAGTTCCGAACGACGTTGCTACAGGACACGCACCCATGTGGAAGAAGAAATCTATATTTTGGGAGCTGCCATATTGGAAAGTCCTGCGTGTCCACTCTTCAATCGACGTGATGAACGTGACGAAGAATCTCTGCGTGAACCTGCTAGGATTCCTAGGCGTGTATGGGAAGACAAAAGATACACCTGAAGCATGGGAGGACCAACAAAATATGAAAGACCCAAAGAACATGCATACACATAACAAGACGGATAAAGGGCGTCACTTAAGTCGTGCCAGCTATGCTCTTACCAAAGCAGAGAAGGAAATCTTTTTTGAAGTCCTTTACAGTATCAAGGTGCCGTCGGGCTTCTCATCTAATATAAAGGGGATAATAAATATGGCAGAGAAAAAGTTCCAAAACCTGAAGTCTCATGACTGTCACGTGATTATGACGCAGTTGCTTCCGATTGCATTGAGGGGGCTTCTACCAGAAAATGTTCGAGTACCCATTGTGAAGCTGTGTTCATTCCTTAATGCAATATCTCAGAAGGTAATCAATCCAGATATTCTGCCAAGGTTACAGAAGGATGTGGTACAATGTCTTGTTAGTTTTGAATTGGTGTTCCCACCATCCTTCTTCAATATTATGACGCATCTCCTAGTTCATCTAGTGGAAGAGATTGCCATTCTCGGTCCGGTATTTCTGCACAATATGTTCCCCTTTGAGAGGTTCATGGGAGTCTTAAAGAAATATGTTCATAACCGTGCTAGACCAGAAGGAAGCATCTCCAAGGGATATGGAACAGAGGAGGTCATTGAGTTTTGTGTTGACTTTATTCCTGACCTTAAGCCGATTGGTGTTTCTGACTCGCGGCATGAGGGAAGACTAAGTGGAAAAGGCGCGCTGGGAAAGAAAGCAATGATATGTAGGGACGGGGATTCTTTCACTAAAGCACACTACACAGTTCTACATAATTCCACCTTGGCAACTCCGTATATCGAGGAACAAAAGAATATTGTACGCTCCAAAAACCCGGGGAAGCCTGAATCATGGATTACAGATGAACACATGAAGTCTTTGGGTGGTTGGATGCGGACACATCTCTTGAATGACACCACTGTTGGAGATCAGCTATACTTGTTGGCCGCGTCACCATCTTCTACTGTATTGAATTTCCAAGGGTACGAAATAAATGGGAATACATTCTACACGATTGCCCAAGATAAAAAGAGCACCAACCAAAATAGTGGTGTCCGCTTTGATGCAATAGACGAGAATGGACAAAAGGACACATATTATGGTTACATAGAGGAGATATGGGAACTAGACTATGGAGTCTCTTTTAAGGTCCCTTTGTTTCGCTGCAAATGGGTCAACCTGAATGGGGAAGGGGTAAAGATAGACCAGTTGTACGGAATGACAACAGTGGATCTCAACAATCTTGGTTATAGAGATGAACCATTCGTCCTAGCCAATGATGTGTCTCAGGTTTTCTATGTGAAGGACATGTCCTCCAGACCGAAAAAAAGAAAGAATATGCAAACGAATACATCATATGATGAGCCAAAGCGTCACATAGTTCTTTCAGGGAAAAGAAACATCGTGGGAATCGAGGACAAGACAGACATGTCAGAAGATTATAATAAGTTTGATGAAATTCCGCCCTTCACAGTGAAAACTGACCCAAGCATTCCGTTAAGTAAAGAAGATGCTCCATGGTTACGTCTGAAGCGATCATAAGGAATGACATATGCCAAGAAGTTCATGCTCATATTATGTAACTCTAGTTCATGTCTTTCGCGGTTTGTGGCTTGACCGAAGGATATCTTTCGCGGTTTGTGGCCTTTAGTCCCGGTTTTGTAGTCTCAGTTTTTAATATTAATAAATGTCTTGAGTGTTAGTCCCGTTTTGTGGCTGGACCGGGAGTGCCTCTATGACCAGTTTCTTGGAGATGCCGGAGGACTGGGATCCGGCGGCATCTCCCTGAAACTGGCCGTAGTGGTGTCCCTGCTCTCAAAAACCATCTTGCAGCTTGTAACTTCTCTAACTAGATCAATACGCCTCGGAGCTAACTAATTTCACATATTAGGGAGTGCCTCTATGACCAGTTTCTCGGAGATGCCGGAGGACTGGGCTCCGTCGGCATCTCCTTGAAACTGGCCGCAGTGGTTTCCCTGCTCTCGAAAACCATCTTGCAGCTTGTAACTTCTCTAACTAGATCAATACGCCTCGGAGCTAACTAATTTCACATATTAGGGAGTGCCTCTATGACCAGTTTCATGCCGGAGGACTGGGCTCCGTCGGCATCTCCCTGAAACTGGCCGCAGTGGTGTCCCTGCTCTCGAAAACTGGCTGGAGGACTGGACTCGCAAGGATGCCTATTTATAGTACAAGCAGCTCGACATAGTGTCGACACTTACGAAATAATGTCGACACTCACCCCTATCATTAGTGCTGACTCGTGTTTTGTCCCGGTTGGTGTCTCCAACCGGGACTACAGGTTGATCTTTAGTCCCGGTTGGTGACACCATCCGGGACAAGGTACACGCCGCACGACATAATGTCGACACTCACCCCTATCATTAGTGCTGCCTGGCCCAGCCTGCCGAAATCGTCCATCTCGGGTAAAAAGGACAAATGTCTACCGAATCGGCAGGAAGTTATGTGCTGAATCACGGCATAGTTTGTGATGTTGTGCCCATATTATGCATGTGTGTGGACATTGGTATGGAGAACAATGTTGCAGGAGGAAGCTTTCCTTTTTGTCGCACGGAAAAGCCCTTTTCCATTTTCCGAGCGCAAAAAACGGGTCGTTTTGTGAAGTAACCACTAAAAAGGACAAATGTCTGCCGAATCGGCAGGAAGTGGGTCCGGTTTGTACTACAGGTACATGATCTATTGCCCGTGATTTTTTGAAAAAATCATTTTTAGACTCGCAATATGTGGTTTCTTCAGAGATCCAATGCAATTTCTAACGATGCTCGTCCCCTATCTTCATGCACACCGGTTCGACCATAGTTAGAAATTCAGATAATTCAAAACGGGCATAATAAATTCAAAAAAAATCCGAACAATGAAAATCCTTCGCGTGGTGTCATATTATGTTACATAGTTGAAAGGAAAAATACCAGACTTGGTATATTGACCATGTTTCGAAAAAACCTTCACAAAATGACCTATCATGTTCGAGGTTTCATGGCTTTCGGTCCAAATGACCGATGTTATATGCTGAATCACGGCATAGTTTGTGATGTTGTGCCCATATTATGCATGTGTGTGGACATTGGTATGGAGAAAAATTTTGCAGGAGGAAGTTTTCCTTTTTGTCGCACGAAAAAGCCCTGTTCCATTTTCCGAGCGCAAAAAACGGGTCGTTTTGTGAAGTAACCACCAAAATGCCGTTTCAGAATGCTACCGTCCCATTTTCCTAAAATACTAGACCACCTTACATGGACTATCTCCCAACCGGTACATCTCAAACCTTTTCGTCCATCTCGGGTAAAAAGGACAAATGTCTGCCGAATTGGTAGGAAGTGGGTCTGGTTTGCACTACAGGTACATGATCTATCGCCCGTGATTTTTTGAAAAAATCATTTTTAGACTCGCAATATGTGGTTTCTTCACAGATCCAATGCAAGTTCTAACGATGCTCGTCCCCTATCTTCATGCACACCGGTTCGACCATAGTTAGAAATTCAGATGCATGTGTGTGGACGCAATATGTGCCCATATTACATGTGTGTGGACGCGCCATTTTTCATCTTTAGTCCCGGTTGGTGACACCATCCGGGACAAGGTACACTTCGCACGACATAATTTCGACACGCCATTTTTCCCGCCATTTTTTCCGCCATTTTTCTTCCCGCCATTTTTTCCCGCCAGTTCTTCCCGCCAGTTCTTCACTATATATATGTAGGGTTGGCCTCCATTGTCATTGCACATCTCTAGACTCATATTTGCAACCTCATCACTCTTTCCCATGGCTTCCACCGTAGCACTAACTCCTAGGGAGGCGGAGGCGCTTTGCGCCTCGAACTACCCCTGCCCGCCGGGCTACTGTGTCCCCGTCGGCTGGATGCTGAGCACCGGAGGCGTGCCGGTTCCTCCTGTCCCTCTAGGTGTGGCGCGTCGGATGGCCATCACGAACCACTACTACTTCGAGCTCACGCCGGAGCAGCGGAGGAATCCCAGATGGCATCCCGACTATTTCTCGACTTGGGAAGCCTTCTTCGTGGATCGGCGTGAGAGGGCACTCGCCAGGCACGAGGAGGAGGGCCCACCTCCTCCGAACTTCAACGAGGCCGGCCATCGGCTGTGGTAGCGCAGCCGGACTCTCCAGAGCGTCATGGCCTACGACACGGCTGCCGACTCTAGCCCCCGCCTGCGCTACCCTCAAGTCCAGCCCACTCATACTCAACCTTCAAGGTTCAACTATGGCGACCCCGATGACGATAGCGACGACGGCCGCGACGAGTACGACGACTACAGTGGCGAGTATTACAGGTGTAGGCAGGAGCATGACTGAATTATTCCAACATTGCAAAACAAGTTCGGCCGATTGTGGCTTAATCTGGCCATGTATCTTAATTTTCAGTTCTTCTATGTAACTTTGTGTTAGTTGTGTTATATACTTTAATTCCAGTTCTATCCTAATCAAATTTTCTTTCTGCCCATTATTTTCCGTCCTCTTTTTTCCGCCCATTAAAAACAGAAAATGGTTTTGAATTACTTATAAGTTAATTCCAAATTAAAGTTTTTCTAAATTACAAATTAATATTTAAAAAATATAAGTTAATTCATTTTTAATTTTAAATGGTTACATTAATTATTTTTTAAAAATAGAAAATGGTTTTGGATTATTTATTCAAATCCATACACTTTTTATGTTTAAAGTTTTTCTAAATTCCAAATTAATATTTAAAAATATAAATTATTTCATTATTAATTTTAAATGGTTACATTAATTATTTTTTAAAACAGAAAATGGTTTTGAATTATTTATTCAAATCTAAACACTTTTTATGTTTAAAGTTTTTCTAAATTCCAAATTAATATTAAAAAAAAATAAGTTAATTCATTTTTAATTTTAAATGGTTCATAGTTTAAATGGTTACATTAATTATTTTTCAAAACAGAAAATGGTTTCGAATTAGTTATTCAAATTCAAACACTTTTTATGTTTAAAGTTTTTCTAAATTCCAAAGTAATTATCATTTAAAAAACATTACAAATTTAAACCCCAAAATAAAAAATAAGGCGGGAACAGACAGAAAATACCTGAAAATTTTTGAAAACAGGGGAATATGTCCCGGTTGGAGCCACCAACCAGGGCGTATACTCCAATTTCGGCAGCTAAAGGGGCGCGCGCGCAGGGGGTCTTTAGTCCCGGTTGGTGGCTCCAACCGGGACGTATGCCCTTTTAGTCCCGGTTGGAGCCACCAACCGGGACGTATACTCCCTCCCCTTTATAACTTGTCTTCTTCTTCTCTGCTTCTCTTCTTTGCTTCTCTGTTTCATCGACGATGACGCCAGGCTGCCCGCGCCCTCCTTCATCGTTAACGCCTCCTCCTCCGGCCGCCATCGCCACGCGCTCCTCCTCCGGCCGCCACCGCCGCGCTCTCCGTAGAGGCTCCTCCTCCTCCCGCGCGCGTCTCCTTCCCCGACGACCGCCGCCCGCGTCTCCTTCCCCGACGACCGTGCCGCCTGCGCCCTTCCCCGACGACCGCGCCGCCCGTCATCGCCTCCAGAAGAGGTACGCCCCTCTGCCTCTGTCCTTCCTCTCCCTCTGCTGCTGCTGGTGGGCGGTGGCTGCAGCTGGTGGGCTTCGGGTGGTGGGCGGCGGTTGCTTTTTTTTGAGTGGAGGTGTGCGGCGGCTGCTGTGCTAGGTGCTGCGCGCGTGAAGGCAGGGAAGAGAGGAGATGTGCCTCGGCCCAGGGAAAGCTAATTTTGCCCCTGTTTGAAAAAAAAGGTTGTGCATCATCGCATCTAGGGATGGCACCCATCGGGTTTGGGGCCGGGTCCGGTCCCCCCATACCCGCCCCATTTAAGTTGTCGGGTTTCAGTTCTTACCATACCCGTGACCCGGCCGGGTTCGGGGCCCCGGCGGGTACCCACCAGCGCATGAGACGGGAGCGACGCTGACGCATTTAAGGCGGGTCTAACTTGGAGGGTCTAACTTTTTACCAAACCCTCCCCATTTAAGGCGGGTATCCATCGGGTTTGTGGGTTTCGGGGCCCCATTGCCATCCCTAATCGCACCTTATCATCGGACTATCCTCGTTTGCTATAGGAGTATCACATTTACTCAATGATAGATTTATACTCCCTCATGTCGGGTTTGTAAGGCTCGGGAAAAGGGGATGTCGGTGGCCGGTTCCGCATGACATGGGAGGCGTGCAGGGACGCGTGGGGCGGGTGTATTGTGGCAAGAGAGAGGCAGAAGCTCTGTTTGCTCGGGGAAGGTGAGGAGAGGGGGGAGGAGGCGGCGCCGATGGGAGTTCCCCTATTCGCTCACGCGTGGGCGAGACATGGGCGAAGGGGTCGCGCGGTCAAAACCATTGTGTTCGACATAGGAAAGCTCGGTCTGGCTCGATCGCGCGTAAATCTTCCCATGAAATTGCATGCCCCTAAGGTGCATGTGGGTTCGACGATGTGCCTTCGCCAGGGCATTCCGAACCCTCTTCAATCGATTCCAATATGGTATTTTGTTAGTATCTAGTGTTACCTATCTGCTGGATAGTTTCCCTTTTGTAGCCTTATACTCATGTTCCCCTCTCATATGCATCCGAGGTTTCTCCGAACTAGGTTTTACACCCCTCGGAACTCCGGAATATTGATTTTAGTTGATTTTAGCTAGAGTTACCTATCTACTACACGGTTTCCTTTTTGTAGCTAGGTTTAGGGTTTAGGGTTTATCTTCATTTTTATTATTGTGTATGTATATATTAGGGTTTCTCTGAATTAGGGTTTATATCTCTCAACACCGTACCTAACTTTCTCCTTTAGCCGCTTTGACTTATTCGTTTTTCCACCTATGCAGAAAATATGGACCCACACGTCAGAGACGAAGAAAAGGAAGAGTTGATCCAAGGTGTGATCCGTGGGGAAGAAAATTTAGACGTATCAACGTTTCTGAACAACTCCGGTGAGGGTGATCCTCTTTTTACCGGAACAGGCGACTTGTTTGAGGTTAAAGGTGTTGCCTTCCGCGAGGGAGTAAGCGATGCCTTGTGTAATCGAGAAGACGACCGCTCCGGCGAGGTGCATGTAATATAATCAATTCATTTTTTAATCATCTGCTATCTATATAGAAATAGTAACGACGATCTTTCTTCTTTTAGCCCTCCGGATCGAAGGAATCTACTGAAAAGAGCAGACGAGGCCCAACCAAAAAGTTGCAAGACCATGAGAGGTTCAGGATCGAACTACCCCTGCCCGCCGGGCTACTGTGTCCTCGTCGGCTGGATGCTGAGCGCTGGAGGCGTGCCGGTTCCTCCTGTCCCTCTAGGTGTGGCGCGTCGGATGGCCATCACGAACCACTACTACTTCAAGCTCACGCCGGAGCAGCGGAGGAATCCCAGATGGAATCCCGACTATTTACCGACTTGGGAAGCCTTCTTCGTGGATCGGCGTGAGAGGGCACTCGCCAGGCACGAGGAAATAGAGAGGGCACTACTACTTCATTAATTAATCATCTGCTATCTATATAGAAATAGTAACGACGATCTTTCTTATTTTAGCCCTCCGGATCGAAGGAATCTACTGAAAAGAGCAGACGAGGCCCAACCAAAAAGTTGCAAGACCATGAGAGGTTCAGGATCGAACTACCCCTGCCCGCCGGGCTACTGTGTCCTCGTCGGCTGGATGCTGAGCGCTGGAGGCGTGCCGGTTCCTCCTATCCCTCTAGGTGTGGCGCGTCGGATGGCCATCACGAACCACTACTACTTCAAGCTCACGCCGGAGCAGCGGAGGAATCCCAGATGGAATCCCGACTATTTACCGACTTGGGAAGCCTTCTTCGTGAATCGGCGTGAGAGGGCACTCGCCAGGCACGAAGAGGAGGGCCCACCTCCTCCGAACTTCAACGAGGCCGGCCGTCGGCTGTGGTGGCGCGGCCGGACTCTCCAGAGCGTCATGGCCTACGACACGGCCGCCGACTCTAGCCCCCACCTGCGCTACCCTCAAGTCCAGCCCACTCGTACTCAACCTTCAAGGTTCAACTATGGCGACCCGACGACGATAGCGACGACGGCCGCGACGAGTACGACGACTACAGTGGCGAGTATTACAGGTGTAGGCAGGAGCATGACTAAATTATTCCAACATTGCAAAACAAGTTCGGCAGATTGTGGCTTAATCTGGCCATGTATCTTAATTTTCAGTTCTTCTATGTAACTTTGTGTTAGTTGTGTTATGTACTTTAATTCCAGTTCTATCCTAATCAAATTTTCTTTCTACCCATTATTTTCCGTCCTCTTTTTTCCGCCCATTAAAAACAGAAAATGGTTTTGAATTACTTATAAGTTAATTCCAAATTAAAGTTTTTCTAAATTCCAAATTAATATTTAAAAAATATAAGTTAATTCATTTTTAATTTTAAATGGTTACATTAATTATTTTTTAAAAATAGAAAATGGTTTTGGATTATTTATTCAAATCCATACACTTTTTATGTTTAAAGTTTTTCTAAATTCCAAATTAATATTTAAAAATATAAGTTAATTCATTTTTAATTTTAAATGGTTACATTAATTATTTTTTCAAAATAGAAAATGGTTTTGGATTATTTATTCAAATCCATACACTTTTTATGTTTTAAGTTTTTCTAAATTCCAAATTAATATTTAAAAAATATAAATTATTTCATTATTAATTTTAAATGGTTATATTAATTATTTTTTAAAACAGAAAATGGTTTTGAATTATTTATTCAAATCCAAACACTTTTTATGTTTAAAGTTTTTCTAAATTCCAAATTAATATTTAAAAAATATAAGTTAATTCATTTTTAATTTTAATGGTTCATAGTTTAAATGGTTACATTAATTATTTTTCAAAACAGAAAATGGTTTCGAATTAGTTATTCAAATTCAAACACTTTTTATGTTTAAAGTTTTTCTAAATTCCAAAGTAATTTTCATTTAAAAAACATTACAAATTTAAACCCCAAAATAAAAAATAAGGCGGGAACAGACAGAAAATACTTGAAAAAATTTGAAAACAGGGGAATATGTCCCGGTTGGAGCCACCAACCGGGACGTATAATCCAATTTCAGCAGCTGAAGGGGTGCGCGCGCAGGGGGTCTTTAGTCCCGGTTGGTGGCTCCAACCAGGACGTATGCCCTTTTAGTCCCGGTTGGAGCCACCAACCGGGACGTATACTCCCTCCCCTTTATAACTTGTCTTCTTCTTCTCTGCTTCTCTTCTCTGCTTCTCTGTTTCATCGACGACGCCGCCAGGCTGCCCGCGCCCTCCGTCGTCGTCTACGCCTCCGCCTCCGGCCGCCACCGTCGCGCGCTCCGTAGCGGCTCCTCCTCCTCCTCCCGCGCGCGTCTCCTTCCCCGACAACCGCCGCCCGCGTCTCCTTCCCCGACGAACGCGCTGCCCGCGCCCTTTCCCGACAACCGCGCCGCCCGCGCCCTTCCCCTACCGCCGCGCGTCATCGCCTCCAGAAGAGGTACGCCCCTCTTCCTCTGTCCTCCCCCTCCCTCTGCTGCTGCTGGTGGGCGGCGGCGGCTGCTGCTGGTGGGCTTCGGGTGGTGGGCGGCGGCTGCTTTTTTTTTGAGTGGAGGTGGGCGGCGGCTGGTGTGCTAGGTGCTGCGCGCGTGAAGGCAGGGAAGAGAGGAGATGGGCCTCGGCCCAGGGAAAGCTAATTTTGCCCCTGTTTGAAAAAAAGGGTTGTGCATCATCGCATCTAGGGATGGCACCCGTCGGGTTTGGGGCCAGGTCCGGTCCCCCCATACCCGCCCCATTTAAGTTGTCGGGTTTCATTTCTTACCATACCCGTGACCCGGCCGGGTTCGGGGGCCCGGCGGGTACCCACCAGCGCATGAGACGGGAGCGACGCTGACGCATTTAAGGCGGGTCTAACTTGGAGGGTCTAACTTTTTACCAAACCCTCCCCATTTAAGGCGGGTATCCATCGGGTTTGTGGGTTTCGGGGCCCCATTGCCATCCCTAATCGCATCCTTATCATCGGACTATCCTCGTTTGCTATAGGAGTATCACATTTACTCAATGATAGATTTATACTCCCTCATGTCGGGTTTGTAAGGCTCGGGAAAAGGGGATGTCGGTGGCCGGTTCCGCAGGACATGGGAGGCGTGCAGGGACGCGTGGGGCGGGTGTATTGTGGCAAGAGAGAGGCAGAAGCTCTGTTTGCTCGGGGAAGGTGAGGAGAGGGGGGAGGAGGCGGCGCCGATGGGAGTTCCCCTGTTCGCTCACGCGTGGGCGAGACATGGGCGAAGGGGTCGCGCGGTCAAAACCATTGTGTTCGACGTAGGAAAGCTCGGTCTGGCTCGATCGCGCGTAAATCTTCCCATGAAATTGCATGCCCCTAAGGTGCATGTGGGTTCGACGATGTGCCTTCGCCAGGACATTCCGAACCCTCTTAAATCGATTCCAATATGGTATTTTGTTAGTATCTAGTGTTACCTATCTGCTGGATAGTTTCCCTTTTGTAGCCTTATACTCATGTTCCCCTCTCATATGCATCCGAGGTTTCTCCGAACTAGGTTTTACACCCCTCGGAACTCCGGAATATTGATTTTAGTTGATTTTAGCTAGAGTTACCTATCTACTACACGGTTTCCTTTTTGTAGCTAGGTTTAGGGTTTAGGGTTTCTCTTCATTTTTATTATTGTGTATGTATATATTATGGTTTCTCTGAATTAGGGTTTATATCTCTCAACACCGTACCTAACTTTCTCCTTTAGCCGCTTTGACTTATTCGTTTTTCCACCTATGCAGAAAATATGGACCCACACGTCAGAGACGAAGAAAAGGAAGAGTTGATCCAAGGTGTGATCCGTGGGAAAGAAAATTTAGACGTATCAACGTTTCTGAACAACTCCGGTGAGGGTGATCCTCTTTTTACCGGAACAGGCGACTTGTTTGAGGTTAAAGGTGTTGCCTTCCGCGAGGGAGTAAGCGATGCCTTGTGTAATCGAGAAGACGACCGCTCCGGCGAGGTGCATGTAATATAATCAATTCATTTATTAATCATCTGCTATCTATGTAGAAATAGTAACGACGATCTTTCTTCTTTTAGCCCTCCGGATCGAAGGAATCTACTGAAAAGAGCAGACGAGGCCCAACCAAAAAGTTGCAAGACCATGAGAGGTTCAGGATCGAAGATGTCGCTGAAGACGGCAAACCGATAGCTCCCGAAGTTGTCCCAACCAAATTTGTGGCACAATGCGGAGTAATCGTTAGGGACTTAATCCCGATCACCATTAGAAATTGGAATAGGCCTGCCAATGCGGATGAAGAGGGAACATGTTTATTTGTCCCTAACCACGCCAAAGATTTACTGTGGAAGAGGCTCATGGTTAATTTCAAACTACCGAAGATAGAGCTGGATCCAAATGCGGAGGATCCAGTTGAGGACGCCTTACAACATGGGAGAGCCATGGAGGCTAAGGTCAGGGAGTGGGCTTTGAAGAAGATGGCCCAGTGTTTCACCAACTGGAAGAAAAGATTGCACCTTGACTATGTCGTGAAAAAGAAGACTTCTGATTTCAAGAATATTCAGTTTAAGAATATAAAACCATTCTGGGCTGAGTTTGTGGAATACAAGAAATCAGAAAAAGCCAAGAAAATGTCTGAAACGAATAAGCTGAATGCTGCTAACAAGAAGTATCACCATACTATGGGGCAAGGTGGCTACAGGGCTGGCATTCCTAAGTGGGAGAAACTTGAGAATGAACTGCGTGCTAAAAAGATCACCCCAGAGACAGACGATTAGGTAGAACGTGCAAGGAATTGGTTTTACGGGCATGGGGGCACGTTGGACTCGGAAGGGAGGTGTATATATAACATACGACATAAAGAAGACCCCTTGCCAATCGAGAGGATGAGAAAAGCAGTACAGGCTGTTAAATATGGGGACTTCATTCCCGATAGAGAGAATGATGAGCTCACACTCGCCCTTGGAAATAAGGAACATGATGGACGAACACGAGGCACAAGAGGCTCCCAACCATGGAGGACTGGGTTTCCCGAAGAGAGGAAGAAATATCCTGATAGAAGCCGTCAGAGGAGAAAGGACAGGGTGGAAGTTGAAGCAAATAGTCAGAAAGAGCGAATGCTTTTAATTGAAGAACGATTAAAGAAACAACAAGATGAAATTAACGCACTTAAAGAGTAAAGTACTATCGGCCCATCTTAGCAGCACACTGCATTCGATGCTACCGGCCTATCGAATAATCGAAAAAGCAGTGTGGCTTCCACCGAGGTCCCGGGTGATGACAATGGCGATGACGATGATGCACCGACGATGGCTCCTGTTGGCTACCCAGTGGATGATATCACAGAGATGACACACTGCGAGCTACATGTCAAAGTTGTGAACATATCAATGAAGGTGGCGGTCAGCTATGCCTTACCAATTGGACCCACACCAACTTACCACTGTCGTCCGGTTCCAGAGGGATACGCTGTTGTCGGCGTGGATGAAATCATGCCCACCTTTGAAGTTTTGGATCTTCACTACCCTGCAGGTGAAGGGGATGTGACTGTATTGGGAGACGCAAAAAACGTCACCATTCTATGGCCGAAGGAATGTATCGTGCTTCGAAATCACATGCCAAGGCCATCTTCGCCGCCGCCTCACCCGTCTCCAGCGAGGTCGTCGCCGCCGCGGCAGCCGTCTTCGTCGCCTCACCCGACTCCGTCGCCTCACCAATCTCCGGCGCAGCCATCATCACGGGAGCCATCGCCGGCGCCTCAGGGTAAAAAGCGTAAGCGTACCGCTACTGTGCCTCGTGGTAAGCGATCGCCGAAACGTAAACAAGAGCCTCTTCCAAAAGTACCAAAGGTTCCTCCCAAGAGAGCTTATGACTGTACTGAAGAGGAGACTGCGGCGATCGTTGATGCGGAAACGATAGCGTTTTTCGCTAAGCTGAGGCGGCCGAAAGAGCCAGTGTTCCCCAGCACCAAAGAAGAAAAAGCCAAAGTGTTGAAAATGCTAAAGACTCTTCATCAACCCGAGCCAAAGCTGTCATCAGACTATGAGCGTTCTATTCTCAAGTCACATGCGGCACAAAAAGCCTCGAAGAGCAGTACTGGTGCAAGTGAGAAATCTGTTGCCCAGCTCGGAGAACAAGCAAAACAGACTTGCGCCCCTCTCAAGGTGATTTCCCAAACCAATGTGGGGTCGAGCAAATATGGGGCCGAAGAGCAGTATGATCCAGAGGTAGTTGCACAATACGGAGAAGCTGCCGCTGCTCAAGGTATGAGTATTGCCCAGTACTTATCCCAGTTAGAGTTCTTCCCCGTGAGTGAAATAGCATACAAATACCAGTACGGCAAACCTCTCGTCAAACCTGAGGAGGTAAACAATCTTCCAACAAAAATGCGAAGATTGCATAACTGGTACTTGCATGCCACAAAGGCCGGGGCTAACTGGATAGTGCTGAAGGTTACAAAAAAGCATTATGGGAAAGATATGGATGACATGACATCCATTGAATTTGATGAACTATTTCAATTATTCAATCAAGACGCCTTGGACAAATCGATCATCAGTGCCTATTGTCTGTAAGTACTAATTCTGTAATTAATTTAGTCTCCAGCTATCTCACCTTGTTTATTGCATGTATATAATCATACTGTAATATGCAGAATGAAGATTCTCGAATGCAGCAGTGGATAAATCTATGACATTGACTTCATTGACCCATATTGGGTTCATCAAGCTAATCTCAAAACAAACCCCAGTATACGGAGGATAATATAGTACACGCGTTAAGGTTTTAAGAAACCAAAAGGGAAATACTATTTCCTTACAACTTCGAGTGAGTGTTATTGTCTTGTATACACTTTCTATTTTGCTTACTCGATGTTAAGTATATAATTGATTAGTTATGCATTCGCAGCTACCATTATATTCTGTTAATCATTCAACTTGACAAAGGGCGTGTACTAGTCATGGACTCGAAACATAAACCCCTTGAGACGTGGAAGGACATGCAGATACTTCTCCAGCGGTAATTCTAATCATTACGACACTATATCGGCAACGTTCGTGAATTTTATGATATCAAGTACTTAATAACTTATTTTATTCGTTTTCTATGCCGGGCAGCGCTTGGAAACGTTTCACCAACAAGGCTAGGGGTGTTTGGAAAGAGGAGCTTACATTTCAACCAATAAATGTAAGCACCACTAGCTATATCCGTGCATGTCTTTGATTCTAGTTTTGATACAGTTATTATCATGTTTGATTATTATTTTGATTGAACTCTGTTCTCGTAAAGTGCCTAACGTAGGGACCAGGTAACAATCTATGTGGATACTATGTTTGCGAGTTCATCCGGCAGACGTGCGATGAGAAGGGCAGAAATTTAGAGCAACTCCACATACGTAAACAATTTCTATAGTTTTTAATTACAATCAAATTGTGTTTAGTTTCATTCATATAGGCTGACTCCTTTTTTAAATCAGATCGAACGTCTACGGGACGGTCTTCTGCCAAAGGATCGCGTACGAGCAATTCAGGAGGAATTGGTGGGATTCTTGGATGCAGAAGTCCTAGACCCAAAAGGGGAATACTACTCGGCTGAGTATAGACAGGGATTGTAAAAATAGCAACTTTGAAGGAATTGGCAGGTAGCATTGAATAGCAACTTTTGTATGTAGTGCATAAACTCGATCCGTGTATTGAATGTAATATTATCATGATATTCATGATGTAATATAAGGTTCCTTCATTAATAAGTGCAAATCACTAAATAAACAATAAAACAACCTAAATAAATTCTCTGCCACGGCATAAAAAGTGGCGAAAATGCTGAACCGAGACTAATGCTCCACCCCCTCGCCCTCTTGCCGCTGCCACGTGTGTACCCTTTAGTCCCGGTTGGTGGGGCAACCGGGACTAAAGGTTAGAGCTTTAGTCCCGATTGCCCCGTCCTGATTGGGCAACCGGAACTAAAGCCCCGTACCAACCGAGACCTATAGCCCCGTTTCCACCAGTGATCGAAAGGCATTAGGAGAGATCATGCACGGTGAATAATCACAAATCAAAGGATAAAGGTACAGATTGCAGAACATCTGCTAATTATAGGAACTTACGTTCAAAAACTGGATTTTTCTTCGATATCTAGGGAAGATATATATCCTTTCGATTAACTTCCACCACAGCTCTCGAATCAATCTGGGCCATGTTCAAGAAAGGAAACATACATGACCAAGCATATACAGCAGGCACAAACACAGACATACACTACCGTTGCTTATTCCTAAATAAGACCAATGTTGGTTCTATGCACAAATGTTACCGAGGTACGATGCTAACCTTTTGCTCAGTCATACACAAATCTCAAAATAGAGACGATCAATGTCTTCACGGTGCCAATAATCAAACATCACATCTGACACGTGCTTCTGAACCAAAGGAATGTTTCTGTCGTACTCCTTCCGTTTCAAAATACAGGATGTTTTAGTTTTGTAAAGAAAATGAATCTAGATTTCTTTTAGTGTGTAGATTTATCTCAAAATTGAGTGAACCTACATACTAAAACAAGTTTCTTCATAAATCTAAAACATCTTATATTTTGAAACAGAGGGAGTATAAAACAAGACCTGCGTTGACCACAGGACATACATATATCAGGAAGAAATATTCTAGCCCCCTAAGGAAGTTCTTAGAGGCCACCAGCATCGTGAACCGTTGGATTAGGCTTCCAAACCGATCCTGCCCGTCCGCTTCGTCCACTCCTTTGCACCTGCACATCCACACCTGCTAGCTAACATCCCTGAAGGGTGGGTCCTGCGTTTCGCAAGGCCCGCTCGTCGGAGACAGGGGGTACGTGTCTCTATGTGAGAGAGCGAATCGGCGGTCTTGAGAGGCTGTACGCGGTGGCTCCACGGTGGTTTCCATGACCGCATAGGGGTAGTTTTGTACTTCCGCTAGCCAAACCCTATCACCGTGCGTCGATCCAGCAGCCTCCCATTCGCCCACGCGTTCTCCCTCTCCCTTTCCCGTCATCCTCCTCTCGTCTCCCCGTGGCGGCGCGTCCAGGATCCAGTCGCCTCCTCCGTTCGCCCACACGTTCCCCTCCTCTCCCTTTGTCTCCCTTGTCTCTCCCATGGCACGGCCGCCGCGGAAAGAAAGCAGGCGACGACGGAGATAAAAAGAGCTAGCGGTGGAGGGCTCTAGGTTCCTGGCAGCGCCTCCATCGTTTCCCCGAGAGATTGCAGGTCGTCGCTGGGTCGAGCTCACGGGCAGTGGCGCAGAGCTCGCAGGGCAAGCGGCGGCGGCCGACACGGGGGAGGGAGGAGAGGATGTTGGGGTCTTGGGGATGCAGAGATGGAGCCGTGAGGAGCAGGGGCTCTGCCAGCTCGTTCCGGGTCCATGGTGACCGGCAACAGTGGCTGTGAGACCACGACCAGGAGGCACGGCGGCTCGTGTCCCCGACCATGAGCATGGCGGCTCCCTCTGTCCCCACTTTGAGGGCGGCGTGCTGCGCGCGCGGCCGCCTGGAAATAGGGGGAGCATCACCGTCTCCTCCATCTGGTCTGCAGGTACATGTGCTGCCTCATTCCCTATCTCTCTGCTCTCTCTCTTTCCCGACCCACTTTCTCTTCCTCCCCGAGCGTGGCGGCGGTGCTGACGGCGTGGTGTGCTGCCCTGAGCGCGGAAATCGACCTCCGCCGGCGCGTCCCAAGCACACACGCTGCAATGGCAATGGATACGGAGGTTACCACCCTTTGACGACAATGGACCAGGAGAAGGAGCTTACCTGAGCGGCCACCAACCCCCTCTCGTCTCCACCTACGTGCAAGAGCAGCTACAAAAACAGCCCGGGCCACCGCTGCAGCTGAGCTCACGTGAAAGGCAGGTAGCCAAAATCCCCTCTTCCTCTCTCCCTGTAATAATCTTGAGTATTATTTGTTTCTGCAGATTCAATGTTATGCCTAGAAGGTGCTCGACAAAAGTCACAGCAGCTTGAAGTGGTCCAGGGCCTGGTGTTGGTGGTGGATGTGTGTGAGAAAGCTTGCATATGATTTCAATGGAATGGGCAGCCTTTGCATGCCAGCCACTATGTGCTAAAAGTTAGGCTTCGAGGTAGTAGAATATGATGTCCGATTGTTAGTCTAATCATCGCTACTACATTGGTCAATCAGTTAATGCTTGAAAGAATATGGTTGATTTGTTAAGCTTTCATATAAAATATATTCTCGAGCAACCAATTCTTTTGCATTTGCTGAGCAATCTACGGATTCTGATACCTCACAGATTGAAGATCCTGGGTTCTTGGTGGAGACAAGGGAGATAACAGTATCACGGACTAATGATGCTGTTCAGCATATTCTAACGGTTAATTTCATAGCTGGAGTGTTTGATTATCCATTCTCAGACCCGTGTCTGCTCAATTTAATTCACTAAAAGGTAGAATGCATGTACACATATCTATGATTATGTTGTTGCTGTTAATTCTTCTCCTTTTTCTGTTGGATTTATGTCACATTGGATATCACTCACCATTTATCATATGTTAAATTCTTAACCTTTCAGGAGCATCGGCTATTGGCAGTTGAGGTTGTACGGAACTCTTTGGTACTTCTGAAATGACAAGAATCAGAAGGAACCATTCCTTCCATTGGCAAGAAATGCAAAAGGAATACTCATTGCAGGGACAGGCTGAATAATGGATATTGGTGTGGTTGGTGGACAATAGCTTGGCAGGAGAGAGAATGGAAGGATAGCTCTTGGTAAGCAAAACACTCAACTCTGTGAGAATATATCGGACATGGCATTTTCTATTTGAGGGAACACTTATCATAACCTTTTTGCTAAGCACTGTTTGTCATCGGAAATACTATCCTTCTAGCTGATAAGTAGACGTGGATAATTTATGCCATGTTTTTAGGTGCCATGATTCATATAGAATTGAAATTGTTGCTTCAAAATTGATGTTCAGGATTTTACAGGGAAATCGATGCATACAAAACTGAAATTGTTTCATTTTAGGATAAAGATTACCCTTCTTTTAGTTCATGATAGGCTTTATCGAGCCAGAGCATGTTAGAACAATTTTTTCTTATATTTACTTTAGCCGCACGCTAATATCTAAATAAACATTATCAGAATCTTTGGGCGACATTTCCAGCCTATATGATTACTTGAAACAGAAAATCCCGGCATTTGCAACTTGCAACCATTTCCAAAATATACTCTTGTGCAATTATTATTTTTAGAACAATACAAAGATTTGGTTCTTGCTTCCACAGCAAATGAAAATGAACCTTGGCCGTGTCCATGTGTTATTTAGAGGAGAACTGGGAAGGGAACTGGAAGGATAAAAAGTACCCACGGAGATGGAAGCTTTCTTATATATATGGAACATTGCCAGGTATATCAACACTCCAAGTGGTTTTATTTTGAGTTGTTAGAAAATATGGTTAGGTATTATATTAAACTGTAGAATCTCATAGAAGTACTTGTGAGCTTAAATGTCATTAAACTTATGGACTACTTTTTTGTTTACATGTTTAGCTGAGAGAACATAGAGTCCCAACGGGGATATACTAATAGCCTGAGTTATTTATACTCAATCTAACCGTCACATCTCTTGCCAGATTATGGCCATGCCACACCTTCAGTAGCCATCCTTTTAATACTGATTTGACTTATAATCCTTTTAAGATCAAGGTATGGAAGCCTCCTCTTGCTTCTTCCTTTCTCGCTTGTTTTTGATCTTTCGCCCAAGGCTCTGGATGCCGGTCTTATGTCTAGCTTTTTTGCCATATGAAATTGTGGTATTTTACTTGTTACGAATAGTATGTATGATCTACTGTATTATTTGTGTTGGGTGTTCTCTTCCTGATTATATTCTAAGAAGATGAAATTGCTCATAATCCATATGTTATACTCCCTGCGTCCCAAAATATAAGGCGCCTAATGACGTTGACTTTTGACTAAACCTTAGGCGCCTTATATTTTGGGACGGAGGGAGTACGTGTTACAGGTGTGGACTTCATTGGTTCTGTGAATTTTTATTTTGGATCTACAGGATTCTGGTTAGTTTCTATCACGTATAACTCATTCTCCCTCATGTCGTGCTCCCAAGATGATTATTATTTTGCTAATATTGAGTTGTCTGATGTTTCCGTGTTGGGTGGGCTGCTATTTTCCCTTTATGAGCATATGGCAATACTCGACTCGGTTGCACCAATATATTAGAACTAGGATACTTGCCAAAGCTATCTAATTTGTCTTGGCTAGACCCTCGGTATAGTTAGTTAGATGTAAAATGGCTCAGAGATATACAGGTCCAGCTAGAAGTTCATCTTCCAATTGTACAAAGATACATAGTCTCTCTTTGGCAAATGGCTCAGTACAACTAAAGCTGTACAAAGGTGCCGCTAGAACAGAGGTCGGGAATTAAAATCAAGTGAAGTGTACTGGGCTAGCTCAAATTGGTTGCTGAATGAGCTTGCATTGAATTAAAATATGGCCAATAACTTGCATGCTCCCATAATTTCATCGCCCTAGCATGACATCTCAATGCACTGGATCAATACGGTTATTGGTGATTTTGTCCCAGTTTCAAAGACCACTCATCTCTTGGTATTCAACTTAGCCAGGAAATGGTTCTGGAGACCATATTTCCTTATTTTCACTGTTGTGCTATCAAAATTTATATTCTACCTATGTACTCGAGCATAATAAGTTGTATTATATCTATCTTAAGTTGTATTATATCCATCATCAGACTACAACTCTGTTTTTGTGATATTTTGGTTCATTCGCTGTTGTACAAAATATGGGCGTCAAGCTGTGGATGTGGCATTTGCATATTCTCACAGGAGTCATGGACACCAATCTTGCCAAGTATTGTTCGATAGATCACATTGGTGGTGTATCTTATCGTTTTAAGCTTACTTGTGCTTGCTCATACATGAGCAGCGCTTCTCTTGGTATATTGTTTTTAAAGATCATTCATATAAGCGCATGTATTTAATCTTTATCCTATAATGTTATACTTATTTTATCATTGAAACCATACCTTTTAGATTATTCTAGATGTCATCTCCAGTTGGCATAAACTATTATAGAGTGTTCAAACTAAGCTGAAATGATTCCCAAATTTTGTTCAGGACAGATCAATTGACTTCGACGGTGCGGTGTAAAGGCGAGCGGAAGTGAGCGGAACACGCAGTAGAGCAGGCATGTGCCACCTAAGATCTATGCATGAGATCGAGACCAACTAGCAGTGCGGTGGCCTCCTCAAGAAAGCGTGTGAGATCTCAGTTAGTACTCCATCTTTCACGGTCGCGATGGTATGAAAGTGCAGGTACATTTGACATATATGAGAACCAGCACTTTTCCTGCAAATGGATAAAGTATCCTGGCATTTATGCATCAAATGAATGTGTTAACAAGCCGATATTACACGAGATTAGTCTTTCATGGTCCTGTCATTTTGCTAATGTTACATACATGGGTGCTTAGTCATGGTCTTTTTGCAGTGAAGGTTGTCTGCTAGGATTCCAAAGAAGATGTACTCCTATATTTTATCGAAGATGCACTATGTAAGTGCAGAATGGAGGTGCTAACAAATCGGTAACTTTTGGTGGTGAATATAAATAGACTGGCATTTAGAATGAATTGAGAACCTCAGTCTATTATGTGCCAAAAACTTATTATAAAGCATGATAATTTGAGGAAGCGCAGTCTATTGGGCTGTTCAGCAATAGATGTTAGACTCGAATTTTACCAGCAGCAATTCATTCAAATCATTGATGAATATGGTGTCATTACTAATTTTACATATGCAGGCTTTGTATGTGAAATGTCCCGAGTTGATTGATCTGAACCTCAACTCTTGTACGAATCTGCACCCAGGCATTATGTCCTTTCCTGTTTCATCAGGTTGTCAAGTCAGTAACTGTTATTATCATTGTCAAGAATGTGCATGCATTTGGGTGTCAAGATATGTTGATTGGTGCGGTTAGAAACTAGGTATTACATTGTTAACCCATTTCTCACTCCCAAGTAAATTTCGTTTGAGCTTGAGATTCTTACCATAACTCAGCCAGTAATTTCAAGGTTATTAGATGGTCGATGTTTAAAGTGCTAAGCAGCAAACCATTTGCTATCAGCAATCAGAAATTGGAAGATACATTATCGCAGAATTAGTTGCATACTATTTAGGAATGTTGCTCACCTGATGGATGTAAGCTTGGACATAATTAGACTGAACCAAACAAACCCGAACTGAACTAAAAACTTCTTGCTCCTGTTTGAACTGCAACTCAGTAAGAAAAAATAGTGCTGTGTTTCCATTTTGGTCGGATATTTTTAATTTGGCTTTTGATTTTTGGCTTGGTTTTTTCTTCAAAAACTGATAAACAGAAAGAATCTAATGCCGCAATGTGTATCAATTGGAGTCTAGCAAGGAGTAGGCAGTGAGGTTGAAGGTGTATCGGCTTGTAAGCTTATTTAGCTTACTAATCATATTATCGGGCATGGTGCATATACATTATAATAGTCTGCCCTATGTTGCATGTAACTATGTTGTAACCTAAGGGTTTGAAATTTTTGCTGACTTGCTGTACCTAAAAAAGGTATATAGTAGCATACATCGGAAGTGTGGATTATCTGCTGCTGTTCTGTTTTAAATTTCAGTAGCATACATCTGAAGAGTCAGGCCATGGGCTGTTATAAATTTCAGTAGCTAAGAACTTGACGTCGCCCTTTTCTTGGCCCAGTTTATTGAATTATTACCAGGCCTTTTATTCGTGCTTACAGCCCATTGTGATGTTCCAGGGTCATAATATATTATACCAAAGATCTGGGTCGTTTTCACTTGCCATTCTTCTCTCTGGTCGATGGCGATTCGACACATCCAATCAACCTAGATCCATCTACGGCCTACCCCTCGGCAAGGAGCTGATCCTCCTTCGTTCTGAATGCTACCGAGATCCATCAACTTCAGTTGGGTTCAGATTGGAACTCCTATTCAACTTGACCTTTCGTCAGGATCCTTTTGGTGCTGTTACATGGAGATTCTTTAAACAATGCGATGTGCAAATCACGTTAAAGTTGTTAGTCAGCTGGCTATTCTTATGCAACATGTAATCTGCGTTTTCAGATGTGCTGCTCTCTCATACTATCTTCTACTAACGTATTATAAAGTATTAAAGTACGATTAGATTGAACGCTTCTTTATCTGAAATCTACTTGAATGTCTTCATCGATTTTTCACATCGGCTTACATCTTATATTTTTTCTTATATGTTGGACGCTCGAGAGTCGAGGCGCCATTGCTGCAAGGCGGCGCCACCTCCTTCCTGTGGTGGAGCAAGCCACCGATGTCGGTGATGTGCTACATACCGTCACTGCACTGCTATAAGAGAACAATTTTTTCAACATTGCTGCAAGCGCCCTAAACCCTAAACCCCTACTGCCTCGATCTTCACCTGCCATAGCACTAGCCACACCAACATGGCAGTGACACTGGCGGAATCAAGCCTAGGCAGGCTTAGGGCCTAACACAAAAGGTTAACTCGCAAGTATGGTTATCTTTTACTTATGACGTAAAATAACTCGCTGGCTAATAGAATTGCCTATGTATAATATTTTAGCTTCATTGTCTTTTAAACCGATTGTTTGTACCGTGCTGCCCGCGAAGCGGGCAAGCGAGCGGCAAGCCGCGTTTTCTACCTAGTTGATAAAATAATGTACCTTAAAGGCCATTAGAGCAAAAAAAAAGTAGCCCAATTCGTGGAAAGCCTGCTGCGATCCTCACTGCTTGGCGGAATCCTCTATTGTTCATCTCATCAATCCACTAAATAGCAAAGTTATCCTGTGGTATTATACTATGTACCTTCACTCCAATACTTTCTTTCGGCCATACTTACCTCAGAAGTGTTGAATCGTTAGGTGGAACGGTGTACCTCTCTCGAGGCACCGGCTGCGTGTTAAGTATGCAAGGAATAGCCCCTCGCGTGTCTTGTATAAGATGGATACATATACGGTATGATCTAGTACCTCTCTCGAGGCACCGACTGCGTGTTAAGTATGTAAGGAATAACCCCTCGTGTGGCTTGTACAAGATGGATATGTATCATATACGTATCAATATTACACATCTAATACCCCTTAATCTAGACCTAGGAGAGGTTTAGATTACGCTTAAACTCAGCTAACTTTTTGAAACACAATTTTTTGGTGAAACCATCGGCAATCTGGTCCTTGCTTGAGTTACATTTGACATCAAGCTGCTTGCTAGCAACTCTCTCTCGAACAAAATAAATGTCAATCTTAATATGTTTGGTGCGAGTATGAAAAACTAGATTACCAGACAGATAGGTAGCACCAAGATTGTCACACCAGAGACATGGTTTTTCCTTGAGTGAAACTCCAAATTCACAAACAAGAGATTCGACCCAAATAAGATCAACTGTGGCATTTGCAAGGGCTTTGTATTCAACTTTTGTGCTTGAGAGAGACACAGTAGACTATTTTCTGGCACTCTAAGGAACAAGGTTAGGACAAAAAATATAGCAAAGCCACCAGTAGAGCGTCTATCATCTAAATCACCCGCCCAATGTGCATCTGAATAGGCACTAAGAAGAGTATTATTGGACCTCTTTAAAGTAAGACCAACCTTGCTTGTGCCATGAATGTACCTCAAAATCCTCTTGACAGTAGTCCAATGTGTACTTGTGGGAGCATGAAGATACCGACAAACCTTATTGACAGAGAAGCAGAGATCGGGTCTAGTCAGTGTCAAGTATTGAAGTGCACCTACAATACTCCTGTAGCGAGTAATATCCCCAGGGCCAAGAGGAGAACCATCTGTCAAGGTCAGTGTATCTGAAGTAGAGAGTGGTGTTGGACATGATGTACAATCACTCATACCAACACGAGTCAACAAATCGGAAGCATATTTTCCTGTGTTAACAATAAACCATGTGTATGTTTGTGAACTTCAAGTACTAAGAAATAATGAAGATCTTCAAGATCCTTAAGAGAAAACTCAGCACTCAAATTGTGAAGAAGAGCTGTTATAGCTGAATCAGAAGAGCTGGACACAACAATGGCATCAACATAGATCAGAAGGAACATAGTAATACCTGACTTGTTATATAGAAAAAGTGAAGTGTCAGTCTTGGATGGAAGAAATACAAGAGTGTGTAGCTTGGAGCTAAGTCGAGATTACCAAGCTCGAGGGGCATGCTTCATACCATATATAGCTTTGTCAAGTTTGCAGATGTAATTTGGATTAGTGGAAGACTCAAAACCAGGAGGTTGTTTCGTGTACACTTTATCTTCCAGAACACCATGTAAAAACGCATTCGTAACATCTAGCTACCATAAACTCCATTCTCTGGAAACTGATATAGATAGCACAAGTCTGATAGTTGCAGCCTTAACAAAAGGACTAAACAAATCTTCATAGTCAATAACATAACGTTGTTTAAATCATTTAGCAACAAGGCATGCTTTATACATGTCAATTGTGCCATTGGCATTTCTCTTGATGCGGTAAACCCACTTATAGTCAATAACATTTTTGTTTGAGATTGGAGACACAAGGTGCCAAGTGTTGTTTGCAAGGACTGTAGGGGTTCGTAGCATGGAAAACAAAAAAATTCTATCACATGAACACACATAAGCCAAGATCTAATCTACAAGATTGGTGCAACGAGATTGTAGAGAACTAACCCTCGTAGATCCAAAGCGTTTAACAAGATCAGATTCTCGTGGTTGATGTAGTCGATCACTTCCGATCTCAAGATCGTGTAGACGATCCTTCTGGCGCCATGTTCCGGCAGCGCTTCCATAGTCGGTCACACGCATGGTACTCGATGAAGACCTTCCTCTCTCTTGTTCTAGCAGGAAGCGGAGGTTATAGATCTCCTCGCGATTCCAACAGCACGACGGTGTGGTGGAGGTGGAGGAGTAGATCCCGTAGGGCTTCGCCTAAGTCGGAGCAGGTATGGTAGATTTAGAGAGGCCCTCGGTGGCTAGGGTTTAGACACTGAGGGGAGGAGGGCAGCCGGTGCCTAGGGTTTAGATGGCGGAGGTTTAGAGCCTAGGGCACCGGCGACCTGGGAGGGGGCGGCGGCCTAGGGTTTGGGGTGGTCGCCAAGGGGGTGCCTCACCCCCTACTTTTATAGGTGGGAGAGGCGACTAGGGGGAGGGGAGTCCCCCCAACTCCTCTTGGTTGCCGGCGGCAAGGAGGGAGAGGGAAACCTCTCCCATGTAGGTTTCCTTCTCTCCCTCCACTTGGTTTTGACTTTCATGTTAGGATTTCACCTTTTTCACACTGGAGTTTGACTATTCAAACTAGAGTTTGATTTCTCTCTTCCCATCGCCCAACCAAGTGACCTAGGGTATGATGCAACCATTTCACATTGTCATGGCACATTCCAAGTACCTAATGGGTGCATATTAGCATCATGTTTTACATTGTTATTTTGCATTGTAGATGTAGGATTTTGGTATTTTACAAAGCGTTCGTGCACACTTTTTATGTTTATTTTTACCAGGATCAAATAAGATGATGGATCAAAAGGACACAATTCTTGGAGCAGTTCTACTGGAGTGAAAAGGAGCCAAAAACTACATAAATCACTTATTTGGGAAATAATAATAATACCCGAAGAAAACCCGAAGCGAGAAGCGGACACAGAAGAGTTGACGATCAACTATACGTCGGGCTGTTGTATAGTTCTTGCCGTATAGTTGGCGCCGCCTCCACCTCCTCAAATAGTTTCACCCCGTGCAACTGGTTTGGAGAGACGACATACAGAACACCCATAAATCGTGAAAACCTCACATCCGGAAGGGATCTGGAGGGGGAACTTTCCCTAGGGATCCATCTTCGCCCTAAGCAGATCTGGGAGGCCAAGGCATCGATCTCCATCTTCATCAACCGCTGCATCTTCATCACCACCATCATCTCCATCCATACCATCTATATCTTGTTGTAATTCTTGCACTAGTTGTGGATTTATACAAGTACTATTCATCAATAATCATTTCCATTACCATTGTCATGATGATGATTGCCTCCATGTCTGAGTAGATCTTTAGTTCTTGGGAAGATAGAGAAACCCTAGTATATGATTGAGATGAGATAGAGATTATTATGTTATACATCATTATATGTATGTGTTAATTGTCTTTGTCTTGATGTTGGGTGAACCGTGCCACTCAATATTTGCCTCTTGTGGGGACTCGATGAAGAGTATTACTTGTTGGTAGACGGAGGGATGACAACACTTACTGTAACTATAAAGTCGTTGTCATCCTTTACGTACTAATTTGGGGAATCAAGGAGAGCTCATTAAGCCATGTCCATGCTGAGGGAGAAATCCCTTAATAGCGGGGTAATACGATTGATGTCGTTTATCTGTCAGCTGTGGTTATGAAGGATGGTATGAGTAGTGGTTGCTGCCTCATCATTCATATATGGAGCTCCTCCCACAATACATGCATACTGAGAATATTTGCTATAATAATCTTGATTACTTGGTCTAAATTGCTAGCAGTGTATCCGCCACTCCCTGAGAACGCCTTTCACCTATTGCAGTTTAAATCTTTCTTACGCACACGATTACTACTTTCTGCATTAACTTTTACGTCGCTTTACTTTACTGTTTCAACCAACCAAAAAACCCAAAAACAGTTCTACTTTTATTGCATATTAGAACTATATCTCAAAGTACTTCGTTTATGTAAGATCTCACCCAATAAGGTAGAGATCCCTGTGATTGCAGTGCTAGTCCCTGGATCGAAATGCTAGCACCCACAATTTAAAATGAAGTACACAGATACAAAGGTCAATTCCAGGAGTACAATAGTTCTTACAACTCACTTAGCCCAAGGCTAACTTAATCAATACAAAGAATAATAATAAAGTCTTCATCTTCATGTGCCACATGCAAACATGTTGAGTATAGACTCATAACCCTACTCACCATCAGAGTAACCTGCAACATGATAAGTTACAGCCACAAGGGGTCAATACCGTTGGAATTGTATTGGCAAGTGATACCATAGTTATATAGTAGAGACTAACAACTACATGAATTTGGCTAACTGTGGATCAGGCTGGCTTTGCACAAAATAAGCTTTATCCTACTAGTTTGAAAATACTAAGTTTTGTTTTTGAAAAACACCAAGGAACCACCAATAGACATTGGTGAACCTCTAACCTTGTTCACCCACAAATTTTAACTTAGAGAAATTGGGATGAGGAGATTCTTGAACCATTTCAATGTCTTTGATGCTCAAAATTTTCCATAACCGGGGACACGGCTAAGTACTTAGGTTTACCCTCTTGAGAGGTGGTGCACTTTCACCACAATACTCGACATGCATCGAGACGAGACTTTTCAGAAGCAATCCCTCAGACCACCATGGACGCGTTCCATCCTATCAACACTACCACCATCTATCCATCTGGCTGAGTTCTTGCAACATAGTTGGTCAAGGCAGAGCCCATATGCCATATGGTTGCATTGGAAGCTTCGCGACACAAAACATCTCAAATATCTTTGTTCCTGGGTAGCCATCCACAAGTGTGATACACATGATAACCCAAAGAAATGGGCCCTGTGTAACCACTCAACACAAACCATACAAGTCCCATTCCACCCAGGGGTTTCATTAACAAGGTTGTTTTCTTAGTCAAAAACATGTAGGCATAATCTTTCCAAAATATCATAGCATGAATTTCCACCCACTAATTCTAATAGCAAGACTAAGCATTCTAGCATACTATGTCTCCTAACATAGGAATAATTCTACCAAGATATAATCTATAGGATTTCCATAGCATAGCATTATACTTGAAAAATTATCATGCAAGTCCTACTAAAATATCACTAGTGCAATAGGCAAAATAATGGGACATAAGATGAAATATCACTTTCCTTGGTAGCTAGGGGAATAGGTACAATCCTCACAATCACACACTTCACTATCCACAAAATCTACACAACAAAATCAAACAACAAAATATAAACAATTCAATATATCACTCAAAAATAACATGAATGCATGAAAATATTCAATGAGATGCATACCACATTTTTAAAACCAAACTCTACAGGACAGAAGATAAAGTATACAATCTAAAGTCTAAATATCACAAAAACCACCTAAAAATAATATACCAAATAATTTTATAGCAAAAATAGCTCTACAAATGTTTCTGCACAAAAATCTAATTTTACATAAGCAAATTACCAAAGTAAGGCCACAGAAATAAAGTTCATAATTTTCTGAATCCATAGACACCTAATTTGTATTTTTCTGAATTACAGATCAAAAGTTATGAATTTTATAAGTTTGAACAAATAACAAATCAAATCTGGATTTTAAACTAAAAACCCAGACACGAGGCGCCTTCTGATTGGCTCATACCACTTCGTGCAGATCACGCACGCGAGCCGCTAGATCTAAGTGGCATCATGCGGCTCGGATCTGCCCATACCGCTTCGCGCTGGCAATCTAATATAAGCCGCTGGATCTAGATCCAGCGGATCTAATCTCTCTGACCAAAGATGGGCGGGACAAATGGCGAGCGTGGCGGCGGCACGTCTGGCAATGGCGTTCCGACGAGTCCAGGGGGTAAAGGGGGTGGCTCAGGAGCTTACCGAGGTCGCGACGAAGGTTTGGTTGTAGTGGTGGTCACGGACGAGGGCGGGGCGCATGGACACAACGAGGATTACTTGTCGGAGTGGAGCTTGTCATCGGGTGCTCGCAGTGGTTGACAAAGGCGACCTTCTGGTGTACAAGAGAGAAAGCGGCAAGCATCAGGAGGTGTGAAAGAAGATCGCGAGCATGATAGTAACAACCAGAGGCAAGGGAGGTTGAGGCTCACCGCAATGGTCACCGGAGCACGTCGGGACAGCGGCGGTGCGAGGCAAAATGCGCGGAGCCTGGCAGCGCTCAGAGGTTGTGGTGTGGGGGGAAATGGAGCGAAGGCCGAGGGGTTAAGTAGCCGAGCTCGGGGAGGAAACCATGCACGCAATCAAGCGCTGTAAAGTGGATTGAAAGGGGAGAAACGCCAGCGGCGGAGCGGGTCGTCGCATGGGGATTTGGGGACGATGAGCTGACGTGGCGGTGGGGTCCATCTGTCAGTGAGCGGGTGCGGCACGCGCGGTGAGAAACTGAGGGGGAGAGGGGAGTGATCCGGGTGGGCTAATTGGGCCGGGGTGTTGGGCTGCGCCAGTTGGCTGGTTTGCCTCTCTCTTTTTTCTGCCAGCCTTTTTCTTTTTCTGATTTGATTTTCTAAATAAGATTTGAATGATCAAATGAACTCCAAATCCACTCAAATTTTCACCAAACTTTTGAGGGATGATTCTAATGTTTGAACACAACAAACCACTCCAAAACACTTTGGCCAGACTAAAATAAAATAAAAACAAAATCTCTACCCTTTCATATAGGGTTTAAAAATTAGGGTTTTGCTAGTGTTTTTAAGTTAAATTTTTTTGTGCAATGCACACATGCAAAGATGATATGAATGTAATAATGAAGTTTCTGCTTTCATGAAAATTGGGATGTTACAAATCTAACCCCCTTAAGATGAATCTCGCCCTCGAGATTCGGATTGGCTAGCAAATAGGTGAGGGTGATCTTTCCGAAGTTCATATTCTCTTTCCCAAGTTGCTTCTTCTTAAGTGTGATGGTTCCACTGTACTTTGCAGAACTTGATTGTCTTAGTACGAGTGACTCTTTCTGCTGTCTCGAGAATTTTGATAGGTTTCTCTTTATAAGTGAGATCATTCTCTAGCTGAACTTCCTCCAACGGTATAGTGTCTTTTAACGAACTTTCTTCCATCTTTGGATGACACTTTTTCAACTAGATTACATGAAACACATTGTGAACTGCTGACAGAGATTCTGGTAGTTCTAGCTCATAGGCCACTTCTCCTTTACGGCTCAAAATCTTGAATGGTCCTACATAACAAGGTGCCAATTTCTCTTTGACTCCAAATCTCTTCACACCACTAAGTGGTGAGACTCTAAGATAAGCTCTATCACCTACCTCATAGGTGACCTCTCTATGTTTTGGATCCGCATAGATCTTTTGTCGGGATTGGGATATCTTCAATCTGTCCTTTATCATTTTGACTTTATCTTCGGCTTCCTTGATCAACTCTGGTCCAAATAAGGTCCTTTCTCCTACTCCACTCCATAATAATGGTGTAGTACACTTCCTTCCATAAAGGAATTCAAACGGAGCCATACCTATGCTCGATTGATAGCTATTATTTTAAGAAAACTCTGCGTATGGTAGACTTTCATCCCAACTAGATCCATAGTCTAGCGCACAATCTCTCAACATATCTTCCAAAATATGATTGGTCCTTTCTGTCTGTCCATCAGTCTGAGGATGAAACGCAGTGCTGAACTCTAGTCTTGTTCCCAATGACTCATGTAGTTGTCTCCAAAAATGCAAAGTGAACTGAGTTTCCCTATCAGACACAATACTCTTAGGTACTCCATGCAAACACACTATCATGTTCATATAGATCTTGGATAATTTAGCACTTGTATAGGTGGTCTTTACGGGTATGAAATGATCCACTTTTGTTAAGCGATCCACAACAACCCATATAGAATCATATCCAGATCTAGTCCTTGGAAATCCTGTGATAAAATCCATACCTATTTTATCCACTTCCAATCAGGTATTGGCAATGGTTGTAATAACACTGCCGGTTTCTGATGCTCTGCCTTTACTCGACTACACACGTCACACAAAGCAATGTGCTCCGTGATATCTTTCTTTAGATTGTTCCACCAAAATCTTTCCTTCACATCCATGTACATCTTGGTGTTACCAGGATGAATAGAGTATGGTGAATTATGTGCTTCTTGCAGGATCAATTTCCTTAGTTAAGGATCTTGTGGAATGCAGATACATTTTCAATACCATAAGGTTCCTTGATTATCTTCATGGAATCCCTTTGCCTTTCCTTTACCAATTTTACTCTTAATTTCTTCTATTTCCTTGTCCAACTTTTGAGCTTCTTTGATTTTATCCACTAGTGTTGGTTGTACTTCCAAAGACATGAGATATCCTTTAGGCACTATCTCTAATCTTAGCTCTTTAAATTGAGCGCACAAATCATCTAGCAATTCTCCTTTGGTGAGGCCATTCACATAAACCTTGCGGCTTAATGCATCGGCTACGACATTTGCTTTTCAAGGATGGTATTGCAAACTTAAGTCGTAATCCTTGATAAGTTCTAGCCATCTTCTTTGTCTCATGTTGAGTTCCTTCTGTGTGAAAATGTATTTGATAATCTTGTGATCGGTGAACACTTCACAACATTTTTCCAAAAGATAGTGCCTCCATGTTTTGAGTGCATGGATAACAGAGGCCAACTCTAAGTCATGTGTAGGATAGTTTACTTCAAGAGTCTTGAGTTGTCTCGAGGCATAAGCTACCACTTTTCCTTCCTGCATTAATACTCCACCCAATCCTTGGTGAGATGCATCACAATATACTTGAAAATCTTTCTCTAGATCTGGCAAGCATAACACTAGTGTTGACACTAATCTTTTCCTCAACTCTTGAAAACTTGTCTCACATGCTTCAGTCCATTCAAACTTCTTTTCTTTCTTTAGTAACTCCATCATCAGCTTAGCTACTTTTGAGAAATTCTCGATGAACCTTCTATAGTATCCTGCCAAGCCTAGGAAACTACGGACTTCTTTAACTGTTTTGGGAGATTCCCACTTGGTTACAACTGATACCTTTGCGGTATCGACAGCTATACCATTCCTAGATACAATATGTCCAAGAAATCCAACTTCATTTAACCAAAATTCACACTTACCGAATTTGGCATACAACTTGTGCTCCCTGAGTTTCTCGAGAATCAAACACAAATGTTCTTCATGTTCTTCATTGCTCTTGGAATAAATCAATATGTCATCGATGAACACCACAAAAAACTTGTCAAGAAACTCCATGAACACCTTGTTCATCATGTTCATGAAATAAGCTGGTGCATTAATTAGTCCAAACAGCATCACTGTATACTCATACAATCCATATCTAGTGGTAAAAGTAGTCTTTGGTATATCTTGTTCTCTAATCTTGAGCTGAAAGTAACCTGATCGAATATCAATTTTGGAGAACACACGAGCTCCTTCTAGCTAATCAAAGATATCATTGATTCTGGGTAGGGGATACTTGTTCTTTATGGTCACTTCGTTAAGTGATCGATAATCTATGCATAGCCTCTGACTTTTGTCTTTCTTCTCAACAAACAAAACTAGTGCACCCCAAGACAAAGAACTCAGTTGGATAAATCCTTTGTTCAACTGTTCTCCAAGCTATTTCTTGAGCTATTATAACTCATCCACTGACATTTTGTAGGGTCACTTTGCTATGGTTCCAGATCCTGGCAGTAAGTCAATCAAAAACTCCACATCCCTATCTGGTGGCATTCCCGGTAATTCCTGCGGATACACATCAGGATACTCCTTCACTACTGGTACACTGTCTAGGCTAACCCCTTAAAAGAATTTAGCTTACTTCCCTTGGGGATCAAAGTTAGACTTGAACCTAATCTGTTTCTTTTCCGGGGTTGTGAGTGTAACAGTTCGTCTGGCACAACCTATTACTCCCTCATAACGGGTCATCCAATCCATGCCTAAAATTACATCCAATCCTTGGGATTCTAGGATTATTATACTAACTAGAAACTTGTACTTTCCAAACTCTAGAACTAGTTGGTGACATCCAAAATTTACTATCATCTCTCCACCTGGGGAGCTTACTTTAATAGGACATCGAATTGTTTCAGTTGGGAGTCTATTTTTGTCTACAAATGCTCTTGAAATGAATGAATGCGATGCGCCGGAATCAAAAAGGATAAGTGTTGTAAAGGAATTAATCTTGAACTTACCAGCCACAACATCAAACTCCTCTTGGATTTCCTCCACATTGATGTGATTCACATGTCCCTTCTGAAAAGGATTAGTCTTGTTAGCCCCATCAGTCTTCTTTTCTAGGCATTCATTAGCATAGTGCCATGTTTTCTTCCACTTGAAACATCCAACTTGACTGATGTCCCTCTTAGCTGGCTGATTTCCATTGCCATGCCCATTATGGTGGCTCTTGTTTCCACGATGTTTATTGCTATCGTGGTGACGGTTACTGTTGTGGTGATTGACGAGGTTTAATCTCGTTAATGCCCATTGTTATGGACTTGGGTTTTGGAGAAGATGGCGATGCTGGAGATCATGGAACGGTTAGCAAACAAGCAACACGGGACACGAGGTTTACCCAGGTTCAGGCCCCCGGAGGGAAAACCCTACTCCTTCTTGTCTGCTCTTGACTACGGTGGAACCGAAGATTACAGGGGGCACAGATGCAATCTGGCGTGGAGGTTTCTATGCGAAAGTATGAGGTCAGAGATCTAGGTTGTGCCCTCCTAGCCTTTATATAGAGTTAGGCAGGTCCTAGGCACATACCGAGTCGGTTACATGTTTTAGGGTTTACCCCTTTGAATTTTCTATCTACTCTAGTCTTGCTCTCCAAGGATCCGAAGGCGTCATGGGCCTTGGCCACCCGAAAGTCTTCATGGGCCGGCGTATACTTGTCGTGGGCCTTCCTTGGGCTGGACCAGGTATGCTGATATCGTGTACCCGCGGGGTATAACCATGTCAGTAGCCCCCAAGTGTTCAGTCGAATCATAGATTCGGCTGAGGATTCTTCAATCCTTCGGGTGCAACTCTGTCTTTCAAGAGAAAGTGTAGGGATTGTTGATGCGTGTGCCTGACTCTCCCGACGGATCAGGGTGAGTTAACTGTCTTAGGACAAAACAACACGATCTTCTTCAGGTTCGAGTCCCTCGACTCGAACCCGGAACATATGCTGGCGTAATTCGACTTAGGCCGCGGAGGACTTACAGGAGTGGAATTCCAGTGAATTTAAATGATGTACCCAACGCGTCCATCGGGATTTTTCATCGCGCCTGTTGGCACGGATTCTTACTAGCAGAGCGCAGTCATGTGCGTTACCAGGCCATCAGATGATATATGTAGGTCTTGTCTTTGTGTCGCAGACACAACATCCGAATGTTTATCACCGAGCGGTATTGTTTCGGGTGGCCAAGGAGGACGTTGCTCACTTAGCGTTAAATGGGGCAGAGTTGCCGAAATTTTTTGCACGCTGATCCGAAGGATCGCAGTCGAAGAATTCATAGGGTGCGCGACCAGCGCTCCCTATGGGAGTAGCCCCCAAGTGTTTGTTCGAGTCGTAGACTCGAGCAGAGACTTTAATTCAGCCTTTGTCCAGCTTCAGGTCCGTAGGACACAAATTTTTCGGATGCTTGAATCCAAGCTCCCTATGGGAGTAGCCCCCGAGTCCGTAGTGGAGTCGCAGACTCGACGTAGGACTCGAAGAAGTGGTTCAGTGCTGTAGTTTTTGTTCATTTTCGGGTGCGCGGCCAACGCTCCTGATAGGAGTAGCCCCCGAGTAGTTAGTCGAATCGTAGATTTGAGTGAATACTCTTAGCTTTGCAGCCGAAGAATCGTGGCTTTTGCTAGTATAGCTTTTGATGACGTTAGTGCTGACGATCGGTGACCTCAAGCGCCTGCTGCGCCAGAGATGACGTGACTGGACGAACATGGGTCCCACCTTCTGACCTTGAATTGACTGGTCACACGCGGCGTGGAGATAATTACGGCGTCGCCTTGATTCCCACGCGTAGTAGACGACGTGTTAGCGATGGTTCGCTGCTATGCTGACACGTGTATGGTCAGATCTTGCTATTGTCATTAGGTCTCCTTGATGGACGGTTGTCGTGCGTCGTCTTTGTCCTTATAATCATTGGGGAAAAATTAGTCTGTTTTCACCACAGCCATTCTTGCTTCACTGCTCCAATCTTCTCTGAGATTTCTTGCTGCGCGCTAGAATATCCTCGGACATTTCCTTCTTCGATCCTACGTTCTCACCACCGCACCGCAATGGGGAAGCCTAAGAAGTCTTCTTCTGCAGTAGGTACCAGTGCTGTTGGAGGCAAGAAGAGTGCTGCCGCTACTCGTGTCACCGACGGTGGCTGGCGGCGATCGGAGACGCGGGAGAGCGATCTCCGCAAGCTTCGTGAGCGGGGCTTAATCCCGCAAGATAGGGAGGCCGTCAAACTCCCTGGCAACAAGGTAATTCCCCGTCCCCCCGCTGGGTTTCGGGTTATGTTCCTCGCATTTGTCCTTTGGGGCTTTTCCTTCCTAGTCCACAATTTCCTTCGTGGACTGCTTTTTCTTTATGGCATCCAGTTGCATCATCTTTCCCCCAACTCTCTTCTTCACATTGCTTGTTTTATTACTTTCCGCGAGTGCTGGCTCGGTATCGAGGCACACTTTGGCCTCTTCCGGAAACTCTATTCCGTGAAGAGGCAATCTGGTTCTGATGGTGTTTATCCCATTGGGGGTTGCATCATCTCCCTTCAATCCAATCTTCTTGTCTTCTCCTTTTCCATGTGCGAATCTGTCCAGTACTGGCGGAGGCGATGATTTTACATCCGCGACTCCACGGTAGCTGGGCAGGATTTTGTTCTTACTCCTTTCGACCCCTCCCAAAAAATCGAGCCGAAAAGGTCTTGGAAAAACCAGATCTTGGATGGCGAGGTAGAGGAGATAGAGGGGCTCTATCGTCGGGTGGAGGATCTCCAGTTGACTCCGGAGAAGGAGGTGAATGGTGTGGATATCATCCGCACCTTTCTCAAACGTCGGGTGCAACCACTCCAGGCTAGGGCGCACCCGATGTTCCTTTACGCTGGTCTCGTGATCCGACTAGGTTTTCGGCCGAAGAATTCTCCAAGGGAGATCTCGACGGGGTCCTTCGTCCGCTGCTGAAGTTCAAGGCTGGGGAGGATATCCCGGGGAAGTCGCTGACTTCTCCGTTCTCTGCTTCACGTCCTATTCCACAGGTGTAGATTCGGGACGTGCGCGTAGCGCTATTTTCGACTGCATTGTACTTGCATTTGTTTGCTAACAAATTTTCTTCTTTTGCGCAGGAGTTCAAGGTGCCGGGCATGTCGCCACCGCTTCCCGAATTGTTTCCGGCTGCACCAGACAATGAACTGGTGGATTCCATGTCCGAGCTGCCATCGGTGCGGTCTCCGGTTTTAGAGGCCAACGAGTCGAGCGAGGACCACACTCGCAAGCGGACACGGAGCTCCAGCGAGTCTTCGGATGCCTCGACGCCGACTCCTAGGAACCCGCTGTGGCTTGAACGTCACAGTGATGGGCATGGGGGCTCTTCCTCTCCAATTCTTGCCATTCCCGTGCGGGCTGTGGCGCCGCACCCGCCGGCGAAGCGGAAGAAGGAAGAAAATAAGGAAGAGAAGAAAGAGGAGAAGAAGATCCGGAGGACCCCTCCCGTCTTTGACTTGAGCGAGCTTGACTCGTAAGTTTCCTTAGTCTTGTATTGCCTTTTCTTGCCTGTTTACTTTGTGCTTGTGCTAATTTGTCCTTGTGCAGGCACTCCTCCAACGACTCCTCCAGTGACGGTTCTCGGGAGATGATGGGGGAGTCGAAAGTCGTGCTTCCTCCTCCTCAGACGGTGGCCACCTCTGAAGGCGCTGCTCCAGACCCTTCTCCGCAGGAGGTTCGGGTGGTTACGCCTCAGAAGGCTGCAAGCGGACCTTCGGAGCCGCCGTCGAATCATGTAAGTAATTCTGCTTCCTGCCACGGGGGAAGCCCCCAAGCCTTTTTGGATGATCTATTGATTATCTCCTTTCTTCCTACCTCGAGGGGAGCCCCTGGGCATCTGTAGGGTAGCTTGTTTGTTTGTTCTTCCTTCGAGTCTCGGGGGGAGCCCCCGAGCACTTTCATGTGTGTAACTTACTTCTGCTCGTTATTTTGGGTGTAGCCCCCGAGCCCTTCTTTTGACTAGTAGGTCTTTTTTGCAGCCTTTTGTGCAAGGTGCCAATCAACTGGTACAGCAGCACCTGGCGTTGGAGGCCAGCCTCAAACAACTTCAAGGTATTGTTATGCCTTGGTCTTTTGTTTCTTCTTGCATTTTGTCCTTCGATCCGACATTTGTATTGCTTGCTGCAGAGGATCACAACGCCTCTCTTCGTGAGGTTGATGCTCTCAAAAAGAGCCTCGGTCAAGCGGAGAAGAAGGCCGAGACCGCCGTTAATGTAAGGGAGTGCCTCGAGTTGGAGTTGGCCAACACGGCTGAGGCTAAGGAGCGCCTGCAGCAGGAGGCTACGGACCGCGAGGAGCAGCTCGCCACCGCCGCGGCTTCGCGCGAGAAAGAGGTGGCCGCAAGCTTATGGCGGCTGCCAAGGCTGTTTCGGGTGAGTATCTCCATCTTCATCTTTTTGATTTCCTTGTCTTTCTTTTGCAGTGCGTTTGTTCATGATGCTTCCTTTTTTTCTTAGATGTCGCGGGCATTGAGTTTGATCGCGGTGCTCTGGAGCATGGGAGTGCTCTGGATGATGCTACTGCGGCGGTCAAAGACCGCTGCAGTACCGTTGTCAACTCGCTTGCCAAGGCCAAGGAGGTCCTTGGGCGCTTCTACAAGGAGCTTATCCCCAAGGGCATGGCCCTCGAAGATGTTGTGCCCTGGCGGAGGCGTTGTCAGCCGAAGCACCTGCGGCGTACAAGCGCAAGCAGAAGGGCATCGGTGCATCCGTCGGGCTGGCAATGGCCTTGGCGGCTGGAGCGGAGCTGGACCTTCCCCAGGTCACTTCCCGGATGCCGACGACTGCTGATGGATCCGAGGTAGCCTTCGCTACCTATGCTGCTCGCTGTAAGCGTTATGGGCCGAAGCTGATTTATCTGCTGGCCGAGTACGTGCTAAGGTAGCAGGGGGAAGCCAAGGCGAGGCAATCCGGCTCCGAGGCTACTCAGGGTGCAGCTTTGTAGGCGCTGTAGTTATAGGATAGTTGTAGCTTCTTTTGTTGTAATTATTTTGATGAACAATCCTGTTGCCACGTAGTGGCTTTTGCTCCACTTAATGAATTTGTGGAGTTCTGTGATCCTTCATCTGCGTGTTCATGTCTTTGTCTTTCTGTTGATCTAGGGTTTTTCGGGTGATGATCCCGATGACACTTCGTCTGTGGCGCAACTGCGGCCATCCCTGAATGATGCGTCGCAACTTGTGTTTCTTCGAGACCGTATCCGTAGCCTCGAGAAGGAGTTGTTAGTAGTGCGTGGCCATGCTAACATTTGGAAGTCCAAAGCAGATCGAGGTGCTGCTAGAGAGGAGTACTTGATGGCGGAGTTGCTTCGCTTGTCTGAGCAGCTTCAGTGTGAGTTTTTCGAGCTGTTGCCCGTTATTTCGGATGCGCCTATTGGCATGTCATCTTACTCTTTTGCGAGTACTGCAGGTGCTAACATTGCTCCAAGGGAGGAGAAGGAGCGTGTTGCTGTTCGGATCAACTGCTTAACTCAGCAGGACATGGAAACCGGCAGGTTCTTCTGGATGGACCGTGACCGTGCCATGGTCCTTGCGATGGTGCAAGATCGCGTTCACCAAGTATCGCAGGTGCTTCGTCAGGTGAAGACTTCACTCGCGTCGGTCCTGCATGTGATGTTTCCGCTGGATGATGCGCTGTCAACTCTCTCTGGTCTGCTGTCAAAGTTTCGAAACATGCATCATGTCAAGGAATTGGTGCGGCATCAGCTCGTCGCAGGGGTGAAGGCTGCGCTCTCCCTTGTGCGGCTACATCATCCTGATTTAGATCTATCTGTTGTGGCGGCTGGGCCGCCTCTTCGGCCAGATGGTGGCGAGTGGGATATGCGTCCGCATTACGCGGCTGTAAGGCAGTATGCCGAACAGATCATAGATCTGTTTGAGCAGCGTGCTCAGGTTATTCTTCAGAGTAGGTAGTACTTGTAAAAAAGATAGATGTAAAATTTGTATACATTTGACTGGGCGTGTTTTGCCCTTTGTTATAAAGGTTTGGTTGTTGTTTTAGCACGTAGTGCTTTGTTCGTATGCGTGCCCTTTTCGTTAGCCTAACGTGGTCAGCTACTTAGGTGTACACGCGTTATCCTCAGTCGACGAAGTCGTGAGGTGGAGGGAGCCCCCGAGTGCGTTTGTAGCATGGGGTAAAAAATGCGAGTAGTAAACAAAATTTTGGGGCGAGACACTTAGCTTTATTCATATCGTAATGGAGGAGGTACATTGTTCGGCTGAGTAGCCTTGGCTGAATAGCCTTATTGAAAGTAAAGAGGGAGGTAGCTAGGGGTAGAACCGTCGTAGTTGTGCAACGTTTCACGGGTTGGAGTATGCGACTCCAGACTCCACGTGCTTGAGGCAATAGGCGCCACCTGGGATGACCTCGGTGACGATGTAGGGTCCTTCCCATGGTGACTCGAATTTCTTCGGTCGCTCTTGCTTGAGTCGCAAGACTAGGTCTCCTTCGACGAAGGACCTTGGGCGCAGCCGTCGGCTGTGGTAGTTGCGGAGGTTCTGCTGATACACCACTGATTGAGCTGCTGCTATGTCTCGCGCTTCGTCAAGTGTGTCGATGGCGTCTTCGAGTGCAGCCGTGGATTCGGCTTCGCTATAAGCGACAACCCGGGGGGCCTGGTGGCGTACTTCAGCTGGTAGCACGGCTTCGGCTCCGTGCACCATGAAGAACGGCGTGTAGCCGGTTGAGCTGTTTGGCGTGGTACGCAGGCTCCATAGGACGGAGGGTAGCTCTTTCATCCAGGCTCCGGCGAGTCGCGCGAGTAGGCTCATGAGGCGCTTCTTGATGCCAGCGCCGATTAGGCCGTTGGCCTTCTCCACCTGTCCGTTTGTTTACGGGTGCGCCACTGAGGCATATGTGATATTGATTCCGAGGCCTTCGCAGAAGTCCTGGAATTCTTTGGAGATGAAGTTCGATCCATTGTCGGTGATGATGCTATGTGGCACGCCGAACCTGTAGACAATGGATTCAAAGAACTTGACGGCAGTTTTGCCCTTTTGGTTAGTGACCGGCATGGCCTCAATCCACTTGGTGAATTTGTCAACTGCGACCAGGAGGTAGACGTGTCCTCCTTTCGAGGACCTTGGCAGCTTGCCGATCATGGCGAGGCCCTATTGGGCGAAAGGCCAGGCTAAAGGTATGGGCCTGAGCTCTGACCTGGGTGCGTGCGGTTTGTCGGCGAACCTTTGGCACCAGTTGCATCTTCAGACGATGTCCTTGGCATCGTTCATGGCCGTTGGCCAGTAGAATCCAGCTCGTAGAGCTTTGGCGACAAGGGAGCGGCTGCCTGCATGATGGCCGCAGATAACCTCGTGGATGTCTTGGAGGATGGTTTTTTTGTCGCCGATGGTGACGCACCTTTGTAGTAAACCCGAAATGCTGCGCTTGTACATCTCACCATTGATGATGGTGAAGGCTTTGGACCGGCGAGATATGCGCCGGGCATCCGTCGGGCTATCAGGCAGTTCTCCGTCTATCAGGTACCGGAGGTATGGCCGTGTCCAAGTTTCTTCGACTGCCATGACCTGCATTAGGTTGACCACGGCGACCTCTGTATCCAGCTTTTCGGGTCCTTCCTGTCCTTCGGGTAGCGTGGCCCCTGAGTGTTCTGCTTCTTCGGGTAATCCCTTGGGGAATTTCCGCTTGATGGATGGCACGCAGATCTGTTCGAGGAACACACCTGGCAGCACCCGTGCGCAGGTGGAGCCGATGTTGGCGAGTCTGTCGGCCTCCTCGTTGCTTTCTCTTCCAACGTGCCGAAGCTCGCAGCTGTCGAATTCTCCCTCGAGTGAGTTGTAGAGTGCGCGGTACGTGATCATGTTTTCGGCGTGTGCATCGCACTCGTTCATTGTCTGCTGGACGACAAGGTTTGAGTCTCCATAGATAACCAGGCGTGTTGCACCGCAGATCTTTGCCATCCTCATGCCCTGGATGAGGGCTTCGTATTCGGCCTCGTTGTTGGAAGCTCGGAATTTCATCCGGAGGACATACTTGTCGCCCTGCGGGGAGGTCAGTATGACCCCGGCTCCTGCTCCGGCCTCGCGCTTGGAGCCGTCGAAGTGCATCGTCCATGACTGTGTCATGTCTGGTGTGTCTGGCAGTTTTAGCTCCATCCAGTGGACGAGGAAGTCCAGGAGGACCTGCGACTTGATTGCGAGTCGCTTCCCGTAGACGATGTCTAGGGGTGACAGCTCGATGCCCCACAAGGCTACGCGTCCTGTGGCCTCCGGATTGTTCAGGATGCTGTTCAGGGGTGCCTCGTTGACGACCATCATGTGGTGCTCCTGGAAGTAATGGCTCAGCCGACGAGCCGTCATGAACACGACGTAGGCGAGTTTCTGGTAGTGAGGGTATCTCTGCTTTGTTGGCGCCAATACCTTGCTGAGGTAGTAGATTGGGCGTTGGACCCCATGGGTCTTGCCTTCTTCGGGTCGCTCAACCACTAGTACGGTGCTCACCACCTGGTGTGTAGGTGCTATGTACAGCAGTAGGGGCTCGCGCTCCTTTGGCGTGACCAAGACGGGCGAGGTAGAAAGCAGCCGCTTTAGATCTTCGAATGCGTCATCCGCCTCAGGCGTCCACTCGAATTTGTCGGTTTGCGTAGCAGCTGGTAGAATGGCAGTGCTTTCTCGCCCATGCGGCTGATGAACCTGCTTAATGCCGCTATTCGTCCTGCAAGTTGCTGGACACCTTTGAGGTTTTTCGGCTTCTCCATGGCCATGATGGCTCGTATTTTCTTCGGGTTCGCCTCGATCCCTCGCTGGGAGATGAAGTAACCAAACAGCTGACCCGATGGGATGCCGAAGGCGCACTTTTTGGGGTTAAGCTTGATCCTGTAGCGGTCGAGATTATCGAACGTCTCGCGGAGATCGTCGATGGGTGTTCTCGCCTTCCTGGTTTTGATGACTATGTCGTCGACATAGACTTGGACATTGCAACCGATTTGGTACTTTAGGCATGCCTGCATGCACCGCTGGTACGTGGCACCTGCGTTCTTTAGCCCGAAGGGCATTGTGTTGTAGCAGAACACCCTGAACGGCGTGATGAACGCCATTTTTTCCTGATCTTCGACTTTGAGTTGGATCTGGTTGTAGCCTGAGTATGCGTCGAGGAAGGAGAGCTTCTCGCATCCTGCAGTCGAATCGATTATCTGGTCGATCCGAGGGAGAAGGAAGTGGTCCTTTGGGCAGTGCTTGTTCAGCGACGTGAAGTCCACGCACATCCGTAGGATGTCCGTGTCCTTTTTGGGGACCATCACAGTATTGGCGAGCCACTCGCTTTCCTTGATCTCCCTGATGAAGTTTGCAGCGAGTAGTCTATTGACTTCAATCCCTATGGCTTCGGCCCAGGGCTCGGACAGTCTCCGGATGGACTGCTTGACGGGCTTGGTGTCTGGAAAGACGTTGAGTGCATGCTCGGCGAATTCCCTGGGATCTCCTGGCATGTCCGCAGGACACCAAGCGAAGATTTTCCAGCGCTCACGGAGGATTTCGACGAGCGCTCTTTCCTATGCGGGGCTGAGATCGTTGGCGATCAACGCCGTCTTGGAGGCATCCGTCGGGTGGACCTGCACCTTTTTGTGTTGACGGTGGAGTCGAAGGACATATCGGGTGCGTTTTGCCGTGCGACTGGGGGTGCCACATTGTCTGTCACCTCGCGGAGTCTTACGAGCTCCTCTTGCATGCCGAATGACTGGGAAATTCTGTTGAAGTCCCTGTCGCAGTGGTCCGATCGGGTGAAGCTCCCGTGGACCGTGATGATGCCCCTGGGTCCTGGCATCTTCAGTAGCAGGTACGCGTAGTGTGGTACTACCAAGAACCTTGTGAATGCTACACGCCCGAGGATGGCGTGGTATTGTGATGGCCAGTCCACCACTTCGAACTCGAGCCGCTCGCATTGGAAGTTATCCGGTTTGCCGAAGATGATTTTGAGCCATATCTTTCCCAGGGGGAATATGCCCTTTCCTGGGACGATGCCATGGAACATTGTGTCTGACTGTTCCAGGCTGCACAGTGGGATCCACATTGCTACTAGGGTGCTTGCGAACATCAGTTTGATGTCGCTGCCGCCGTCCATGAAGACGCGGCTCATATCGAACCCTCCGATCTGCGCCTCAAGCACCAGGGCAGCATGACCTGGGCGAGGGACCTGGCATGGGTGATCCGAACGGCTGAACGTGATGCAGGAGTCCGATCCGCTGAGGTACTCAGGGATGGCGGGTGGAGCTGTTACAGCCAGGTTGATCTGACGGGTATTTTCTTCTACACCCTATTCGTTGGGCGCCCTTTTTGGATCATCAGCGCTCCTTTCGCCGGGGGATACCCGTGCCCACCGTTATTCTGTGTGGGTGCGACTGGGTGGTTCGGGCTGCCTACAGGTGGTGGTGGAGGAGCTCCATGCTCTATCTCGCCTGGTGCGGGCGCGTTCCCGAATCCAGGGTTTGGGGCTTGCTGCCTCATATGAGCCATGCTTTCGCTGAGTTTCTGGAACTCGCGGCAGTCCTTGAGCATGTGGCTTGCCTTCTTCTTACCATCCTGCTTGTCGATGTAGAAGTGGATGGTGCATGGACCCGACAGTCTTTCGTATGCTAAGGGTCCATCGTCACAACCGCGGCGCTGCCATGACTGTGCTGGTCATCCTCCATCGCGGAAATTACCTCCGCGGTATCCGCCGTTGTTGCGGTTGGCATCGCTGCGGCGGTCGGCGTAGCCGGCCGCGACCATGTAGGGTCCATCGTGATCGTCGTAGACGCGCGGTCTCCTCTTACTACGGCGTTCTCGCCGTCGGCCGTAGTCTTCCTCTTCCTCCGAGTGTGCTCGGTGGACGGAGTCCTCACCGTCGGCCCACCTGTTGGCGATGTCCATGAGGTGGTCGAGTGTCTTGGGCTTGACGCACCCAAGTTCTTCCTTGAAGTCCTGGCGCTTGACACCGTCCTTGAAGGTGTCGATAGCTCTCTCCTCGGAGATATGCGTCATGGAGTTCTTGGTGGTGGACCAGCGTAGTATGTACGAGCGAATGGATTCGCCCGTTCGTTGAGTGCAGGCTCACAACTCTTCGATCAAGGCAGGCCTCTTGCTGGTGCCTTTGAAGTTTCGGACGAAACTGTACGCCAGCTCCTCCCAACTTCGGATGGACCCTGAGGATAGGCTGCTTAGCCAGATCCGAGCTGCGCCTGTCAGCTGCAGCTGAAGGCATTTCATGGCGGTTTCCCTGCTTCCGCTGTGCATCTTGACGGATGACAAGTGGTCACTGAGCCACGCCTTGGGGTCCTGTGTGCCGTCGAATTTCGGAGTGTCCGAAGGGAGCTTGAAGTTTCACGGCATCTTTGTCCGTCGGACAGATCGGCTGAAGCATCGAGCTCCGCAGAGTTCTCCTTCGTCTTCGTCCATCTCGGATTCAGACAAGCATACGCGCTTGGCGTGTGCCTTGTCGATCTTGCGATGCGTTAGCTCGTTTCGAGCGTCGTAGTCGCGGCTGCGATGGCGTGAGCTCTTATGCCTTCGAGGAAGGTCATGCTCTTCGTCCTCGGATGAGGGTGTGGGGATGTGGTTGAATCTGACCGCAGCCTTCTTTTTCGGCTCCGCAGGAGCTTCCCCGTGGAGCGCAACTCCGACGAGTCCGAGCCCGGTAAGCGCGGACTTGTGCATTGCCCTCTTCGGGTCCCCCTCCGGAGGTGGGTGGGACGCGAGGTATGCGGTGGCTGCCATGATCGCAGCTTGCGGCGTTATTGGGATGACATTGTCGTCGGCGTCCATCTCCATGAAGGACGCGTTGAGGGCTCGGGTCACCTCGCGGCGCTCTTCGGGGTCCATGTTCTCCATCCGAGAACGGTGCTTGTTCCCGTTGTTGCCGTGTGAGCTGGAGCCGATGCCCATGGCGGAGAGCGCAACTCGCCGCGCACTGTACTCCGAAGCTGCCTGCTTGTGCTTGTCCAGCACTTCCTGCATCTTGATCTGCTTCTTGTGCTCCTCGATGAGGAGCATGTGGTATGCCATCAGTAGATCTCGTGAGGCATCAGCGGGCAGGATCTTGTTGCCTGCCATAGCTTCGCGTGCTTGAGCCCATCCCTCCTCGTCGAGGTGGATGACCCGATTGTTGTTTTCCCCGTTGGGTAGGGGGACCGGCTTCTTCTGTTTCCACCGTTTCTACCCTGCGGGTTGGGTGGCGGATTGTGTTCTTGATCCTGGATGACCGCGGCGCACTAGTAGCGCTCGTAGATCGGTCTGCTGCTGCCGCAGCTTTCTGATCCGGAACCGTAGGTCCCTTTGTCCGATGGCGGGTCGCACAGATCGGAGTTGCAGTTGCTGCTGTCATAGGACTCGTCTGTTGACGATGTGGTGCGTAGCACAGGGTGTGGAGCCCACGTAGAGGGCCTGATCGATGGTAGAGGCACCCTCTCTAGGAGGCGGAGAGTGCCGGTCTTCCCCACTTGGAAGCAGAAACTCCCGAATAGGATCTCGAGCCCGTCGCCAACGGGCTCGAAGTCCTTCATGGTGGCCGATGAGTGGGCTATGAAGTCGAAGGCGCCGAAGAGGAGATGACTCTCCGTCGCCACGGAGTTGTAGATCGCTCGGGTTGGGACCGTCACGATCGCACAATCATCGTACCTAGTTTCCACAGACGGCGTCAATTGACAAGGTTTAATCTCGGCAATGCCCATTGTTATGGACTTGGGTTTTGGAGAAGATGGGGATGCTGGAGATCGCGGAACGGTTAGCAAACAAGCAACACGGGACACGAGGTTTACCCAGGTTCAGGCCCCGGGAGGGAAAACCCTACTCCTGCCTGTCTGCTCTTGATTACGGCGGAACCGAAGATTACAGGGGTGCGCAGATGCAATCTGGCGTGGAGGTGTCTATGCGAAAGTATGAGGCCAGAGATCTAGGTCGTGCCCTCCTAGCCTTTATATAGAGTTAGACAGGTCCTAGGCACAGACCGAGTCGGTTATAGGTTTTAGGGTTTACCCCTTTGAATTTTCTATCTACTCTAGTCTTGCTCTCCAAGGATCCGAAGGCATCATGGGCCTTGGCCACCCGAAAGTATTCATGGGTCGGCGTATACTTGTCGTGGGCCTTCCTTGGACTGGACCAGGTATGCTGATATCGTGTACCCGCGGGGTATAACCATGTCAGTGGTTGTTATGATTCCCGTGTTTGAGAGATCCAGAACTTCCACTACCTTCACCATAAGAAGTCTTGTGAGATGATCCTGATCCATGCTTATCAAAATGGTGTTTCCTCTTCCTATTCTCAACTTTCTTCATCTTGCTTTCCAAGATGGTAGCTTTGTCACACAGAGATTGATAAGTTGGAACATAAGCAACAGATAGTTGCATGCACATCTCATCATTCAGCCCTTCAAGGAACTTCTCCTTCCTCTTTGCATCAGTGTCAACATCATATGGTGCATAGCATGACAGATTGTTGAACTCTTCAATATATTCTGCCACACTGCGATGGCGTTGTTTAAGGTTGTGAAATTCCTTCTTCTTCAAACCCATCACTCCTGAAGAAATATGAGTAGTGCGGAATCCATCCTCAAACATTGCCCAAGTCACTTCTTGTCAACACCCAGATTTTTAATCCCAGATGCCTGTTATGCCATACATCACAATCCCAGATTTACCTCTACTAAGTTCAGAAGCAAGAAAGCTAATTGAGAGTTTTATAACACCTAAGTGGGAACTTGAATTTCATGTCACAACTCTGTTGTGGTCAAGTCAAAGTTATAAATCATTTCATAAGTCATTTTGGAAACATCTGACGACGGAACAGTATGGCCACTCCAACTGTCCATAACCGCAGATGCGGCTATTCTAATAGTTTGACACTCTGCAGAGGTGGTTCACTTTCACCACAACATTGTATACATCCGTCAGGAACAATCCTGAATTCACCATACTCAATATGCAGATAATCAATCCTAACCTTTTAATTACACGCCCTAGTATAGGCACCTCTCCTATGAGTTTGGCCTCCCAACCATGACCAACTGTCATCTTGGGAACTACACAGGTGGACAATCTTCACAAGGTAGCCTCAGCTCAAACCTTGTCGCAAGGGAACCCATACAAAGGTATATAAATTTCCAGTCAAGCCCTACCCAATTTTCGGGTATTGTAGTTGTATGGTAAAATTGGAATGGTATCGCATCCAGACAACCATCAGTTTTATAAAGGGCTAAGGCTCATGCCTTAACATTTTCATCCTCAAAATCATCTGGTGTTCAAGAACACATGTCAAAATATTTCAGTAGAATGACTCATCATTCGAAGGTTTTCATAACCATTTTCACCAGGTATTCCCATCTAAAGTTGGTCAAGTTTTATGCTTAGCACTAGCATCTAAATGTGGGGGATAAACACTAATGAAAGGTGATAAGAAAGTATATCTTATCTAAGTTCAATCTCATGCCCCAGGATGACATCAAGATTATCTAACTTACGCCAAGTTTTATGCTCTTTATGATACCTTTAAATGTCTTTCTAAAGTCTACAAGTCACTAAGTAAACTCTAAGAGAAAGCTTTGATAAATAAAGAAATAAAATAACTAAGCTTGCAAGTAAAACTGGGATTTAGTATCATCAAATGGGTATAATCACATATGCTTAAGGCATCTAGTTTGCATAGTATCATGCAAGTTTTAGCTTGCCAAGTCATCTGGTAGTATTAGGCTTGCTAAGATATTAGTATAAGCTTGCCTTGTGCAGAGCAGTGGTTGAAGTTCTCCTCGGCTTCTTCCTCGTAGTATCCTCCTTCCTCCTCGTATCCTTGGTCGGTTCTAGCGTCTATAAATAAATACGAGGTACACAATCATCACACAATTCTTAACTAATCTATTTACCACACAAAGGGTCACACTAGATAATCTGGCATCATCACTATTATCACAAAGATTAAAGCACTTGTCTTCTTTATTTTATTTTAGAAAAGTAATTTTACTCATTGAAAAACTACTTAAGATTTAATATTCTCCAACTAAAACATGGGATCATGTGACACATGTCATCACCACATATTTCAGTACCTGGGAATGTGATTTAAAGTGGTGTCACAATTTAATAAAGTTTAACCTTTTTATTTTAATTAAATAAAATGACTAGAATGGCCCATGAGGCATTTTTTATTACTTGATCATTATTTCTGCAAGTAACCCTATGTATTTTTATATATTCTGAAAAGTATGGTTAAATGTGATTTTTGAGAGTTGGAATCAACTCAAAATCTTTTATCGTTGAATTTTGAAAAATGTTTGAATGCAGAAAAGCTTCTTCCTTGTTATTTTTACCATGGGTGATCTACAACTCCAATTGGTTTGAATCCAACGGGTTTGGATTAAGCACTCTAGTACCTTTATAACAAAATTGGGTTCATGTATTTTGGTTTAGTGAATCAAGCTGGGTTGATTTTTGAATCTAGGTACAGAACTGATTTTGAAACTAAATGAATAAACCTAAGTTTGAAATGCTGGGTCATGCAGGAGGTTTAACTGGGCCAGCCCACTACGCACAGCGTGAACGAGGGCTGGTTAAGTGAACGACCCCACTCGTCAGTGAGACATCGATTGGTGAAGGGGTACGGGGCGATCTAGGCCGTGCGATCTAGTTCTAATCCTATGGTTGTGGTTCATCGTCCACACCTGAACAGGACGCGGCGAGGTTGAACCCTAGCGCGGCGAGTGGGGATCGACGGGGGCTCACCGGTGAAATGGATCGTTTGGGCACCTAGAGGGGGGGTGAATAGGTGCTAACCAATTTTTAATACTTTTTCAATTTTAGGCTTGACACAAAGTAAATTCTCTAGATATGCAACTACGAGAATTTCCCTATATGTAACCTTAACTACTAAGCACGTAAAAGAGGAGCGAGGAAACCGTAGTGGAGCACGCGGAGACACAGGGATTTGTTTTACCGCAGTTCCTTCCTTGTTAAGGGAAGTACATCTGCGTTGGAGGGGTGGGCGGTTCTAAGACCACCACGCCGCAATAGGCCTCACCCTATTCTACGATGGATCTCGCCACGAGAGGCCTGATCCACCTTCTCCACTATTGGATCCCTTCGAGGCGGGAACCGGTGCCTTTTACAACACTATCGGGGCACACACCCACAACTGAATTGGGGGCTCCCGAGATGACAACAAGCTGCCACAAGAACAAGGTTTATCAATATAAACAAAAACGAGGATCTAGATATTTGCAAGAAATACTAGATCGGAGGTTCTCCAAATTAATGGAGAGGAGATGAAGCGCTTGATTGCTGATGATGAAGATCGAGTTCTCCTCCTTCGATTCCCCAAGGGATGGGGCCTTTGGGTAGATCTAGGTGGAGCACTCTTGGATGAAGCTTTCAGATCTGATCTGGTCTTTTTCGAGATGAATCAAGAGTTCTGGCAGGAGGGGGAAGGCTGGCTTAAATACCCCCTCCCCAGATCTGGCAGTTGCACAACTTTGGGGGCGGATTATCCGCCCCCCACTTGGGGCGGATTATCCGCCCCCTGGGAAAACTCCGCCCCAAGGGCGGATTCTCCGGGGGAAACTCCGCCCCCTCTATAGGGCTTGCGCCTTGGTGAAGCTTGGTGAAGATCTTGGGGGGGGGGCAGATAATCCGCCCCCCCTGAGGGGTGGATTATCCGGCCAAGCCAGAAAGTCCGGCCAAAACTCCGCCCCCTCTCTGGGGCTTGCGCCTTGGCGATGAGCAGGGGGGCGGAAAATCCGGCCAAAATTCCGCCCCCCTTCTGGGGCTTGCGCCTGCTTGGGCAAAGGGAGAGGCGGATTATCCGCCCCTGGTGGGGCCGGATTATCCGCCCCCAAAGGCAGAGTTGTTTTCCCTTTATTCTCAAATAGAGCTGCAACACTTCAACACACATTAAATGATCCTTGGTATTGTTATCTAACACACAAAACACTAGGGATTAAGAAATGTTCTTTCAATCTCCCCCTTTTTGGTGTTAGATGACAATACTAGGATTTGCAATAAAACCGGCAAATGCCACCTTACATAATGAAAGACGCTCCCCCTAGATGTGTGCATATTTAAGATTTGCATTTGAATACAAATGCACACACTAGGGAGAACACTACTTTGAGGTTTGGTAAATAAGGTCATACCACCGGGATGAGAATGTAGCCAAAGCCTACATAGATAATCCCATGAATCCATATGCCATCAAATATGCTCCACAATTCTAGAAATCCATGAGGTCCATAATAGATAAATCCAGAATTCCATAGTGCCCAAACATAGTGGAGTACGACATAGTCTTACATAGACAAACACAAAATAGCAAAAGAGTTCACGCTAAAAAAAGGCACAAGCAAGCAAATAAAAACGACTAAAAATGAAAAGCTTGTGCCCGACCCTTGCAAATCCACGAGACCTAATAGAACTACTTCTCCCCCTTTGGCATCGAAACGCCAAAAAGGAAGAAGAGCGATGCTAACGCCCCTGGAGATCTGTTAACACATGAAAATCCAACGAGACCCATGAAAAACCAACTCTTCTCGAGGAAGAGGGCGATGGCCGAAGCCACCATGTTGGAGCGCATGGCATGACACCGCGAAGATGTATCTTGAGTTCAAAACCAATGCTCATCGATGACCCACATATCACAATATGATATTAAGGGAAATGATTTTACTTGCTTTCGGCCTTATGGGGGGAGGGTTGGCCCAATCAATTAGGACCACACTCCCCCTATGTCTATGCCCGCATCTAAACCAAATACATGAATAAGAGCAAGTGAGTGTGCAAGGGTAGTCAAGCCAATCTCCTTGAATCTATGATATTTAGCTCATTCCTCAAATAACAAAATCTTGCTTCATCAAGAGGCTTCGTGAAAATATCAGCAAGCTGGTTCTTCGTGCTCACAAAGGATAGAGCAATATCTCCACGAGCAACATGATCCCGAATAAAGTGGTTGCGAATCTCTATATGTTTTGTTCTTGTGTGCTGCACGGGATTGTAAGCAATTTTGATAGCACTTTCATTGTCGCATAAAAGAGGCACTTTGTCACAATTGACACCATATTCCTTTAAAGTTTGCCTCATCCATAACAATTGAGTACAAGCACTTGCAGCAGCAACATATTCAGCTTCGGCGGTTGAGAGTGAAATACAATTCTGTTTCTTTGATGACCAACACACTAGAGACCTGCCCAAGAATTGGCATGCACCAGAGGTTGATTTCCTATCATCTTTGTCACCAGCCCAATCTAAATCAGTGTAACCACATAGAGAGAAACTTGAACCTTTGGGATATCATAACCCAAAATTTGGGGAATGAACCAAATATCGGAAGATTCGCTTGACTGCCACTAAGTTGCTTTCTTTAGGAGCGGCTTGGTACCTTGCACACACTCCTACACTTAACACGATATCGGGCCTAGATACGCAAAGGTAAAGGAGAGAGCCGATCATGGATCGGTATACCTTTTGATCCACATCTTTACCCTTGGGATTGAGCTCAAGATGACACTTTGTTTGCATTGGGGTAGCAACGCCATTGAGATCCGTCATCTTGAACCTTTTGAGCATGTCTTGGATGTACTTAGCTTGATTAATAAAGGTTCCCTCTCTAAGTTGTTTGATCTCAAATCCAAGAAAGAACCTGAGCTCACCCATCATGGACATCTCAAACCTGTCAGTCATAAGCTTCGAAAATTCATCGTTAAAATCTTGGTTAGTAGAGCCAAAAATAATGTCATCTACATAAAGTTGGCATACAAAAAGCTCCCCATTAACCTTCTTAGTAAAAAGAGTGGGATCGATTTGCCCAACTTCGAATCCACGGTCTAGCAAAAGCTCTTTAAGGTGCTCATACCATGCACGTGGGGCTTGTTTAAGGCCATAGAGCGCCTTATCGAGTTTGTAGACATGGTTCGGAAATTTGGGGTCCTCAAACCCCGGGGGCTGCTTGACGTATACTAACTCATGTAGAGGACCATTAAGGAAAGCACTCTTAACATCCATTTGTTGTAATTTAAAATTATGATGGGCTGCATATGCAAGAAGGATACGGATGGACTCAAGGCGAGCCACAGGAGCATAGGTCTCGCCAAAATCAATTCCTTCCACTTGAGAGAACCCTTGAGCCACGAGTCGTGCTTTAGTCCTCACAACAATGCCATTTTCATCCTGTTTGTTCTTGAAGATCCACTTGGTGCCGATAACATTGCGGCAATCCTTTGGTTTTTCTACGAGCTTCCAAACTTTGTTGCGTTCGAAGTTATTTAATTCTTCATGCATTGCAACAACCCAATCGGGGTCTTCAAGAGCATCAAAAACCTTCTTCGGTTCAACCATGGAAATGTGAGCTTGATGATCACAGAAGCTTGCAAGCTCTCTTCTAGTGGATACCCTTCGTCGTAGATCACCAACAACCTTGTCAAGAGTGTGACCTCTTAGTTCAAGGTTCCGATCAGCACGAGCCTTGCGACGAGCCTCAATGTCCTTATTGTTTCTAGGAGGAGTGGATTCGATAGATGTATCCTTGTCTTGATTGCTGCCCTGCCCTTGATCTTGGTCACCGTTACTGCCAGAAGATTGTTGCTGAACATTTTCTTCAGGCCCGGATAATCCGCCCCTTGGAGGGGCCGGACTATCCGGCCTAGGAGGTGAAGTACCCAAACCATCTTCCTGAGAAAGCCTGACTGGAGTTGGAGACCCAGGGCCGGATACTCCGCCCCTGGGGGCCGGAGAATCCGGCCTGGGAGCTTCAGAGTCGTTGACTTCTCCTTCGGCTCCTCTGGAACCAGTTGGAGTGCCAGGGGCGGATTGTCCGCCCCTTGGAGGGGGCGGATAGTCCGGCCTGGGACTACCAACATGTCCAGGGGACAGATGGTCTTCAGCAGATTGTGGTGTTGGTGCAGGATTGTCTCCAACAGTAGGAGCTTGTTGATCTTGTGTAGATGAGGGCTCCACATGTGTGGAGCATTGTCCTTCCCGATCCGCCACAAGGGGTTCCTCAATGGGGCGGAAAAATCCCACGCCCATTCTTCTTATGGCATCTTGGGGTATTTCAACATCTGCGTCACAAACATCAACTTGCCCTACAAAGGAGCCGTTATTTTCATCGAACTCCACACTACAAGATTCTACACCAATCCCAGTGAGCTTGTTGTAGACTCTATAAGTGTGGGATTCGGCACCGTAACCAACAAAAATACCTTCTAAATCCTTGGATTCAAATTTTGACAAACGAACACCTTTAATAAGAAAGAAACACTTACACCCGAATACCCTGAAGTATGAGATGTTGGGCTTGTTACCGGTAAGTATTTCATATGGAGTCTTGTCCAAGATCTTCCGAAGGTAGAGCCGGTTTGATGAGTGACAAGCAGTGGATATGGCTTCGGCCCAAAAATTATAAGGAGACTTGAATTCAGCTAGCATAGATCTTGCCATATCCATCAAAGTCCGGTTCTTCCTCTCGGCTACACCATTTTGTTGAGGGGTGTACGCGGCGGAATATTGATGTCTAATCCCCTCTTCGCTTAGAAACTCGTTTAAAGTGTAGTTCTTGAATTCTGAGCCATTGTCACTTCTAATTGCCAAGATGGGAACATTGTGTTGACGTTGAACTTCATTGGCAAAGTCGATGACAGTTTGTTGAGTCTCACTTTTCAGCTTGAAGAAATATACCCATGTATATCTTGAGTAGTCATCGACAATGACCAAGCAATATTTCTTCCCACCAAGACTTGCATGAGAAGGAGGACCAAATAAATCCACATGAAGTAATTCCAAGATCCTCTTTGATGACACAATAGTCTTCCTCTTGTGGGGAGAGTCATGCATTTTTCCTTCAACACAAGCCCTGCAAACACGATCTTTGGCAAAAGAGACATTGTCTTTTAGTCCAAGGATGTGGCCACCCTTTTGGAGACTTTGCAAAGTTCTCATGTTGACATGGGCTAAACGGCGATGCCATAGCCAGCCCACGTCGGCCTGCCCGAATAGACACATCGGACCCAAAGTGGTTTTCCCCGAGAAGTCCACCACATACAGGTCATTTTCGACGTATCCAACGAAAGAGACCTTTAGAGACTTGCTCCATAAGAGTACCACCAAATCATCATCGATAAAAACAGCAAAACCCATCTTGCCAAGGGCACGAACAAAAAGAAGGTTGTAGCCAAGGGTCTCAACAAGCATGACGTCCACGAGAGAGATATCGTGGGCAACCACAACCTTGCCAAGACCCAATACCTGCGATTTAGACTTATCACCATAGAAGACTGTGATATTATCATGATTTCGACGCATCTCCGTGATGATCTCCTTGCTTCCGGTCATATGACTAGTGCAGCCACTATCCAGCACCCATTTTGACCCACCGGAAGCATAGCCCTGCAATAAAATTACTTCTTGGTTTTAGGTACCCATTTTTCAATGGGTCCTTTCATGTTAGTAACAAGAGTCTTTGGGACCCAAATAGACCAAGCAATATATTCATCAAAAGGACCAACATAATAAGCATAAACATCGCCATAGTCATCACAAAAGAGTTCATAATTCGGATTGTGAGACCCTGCAAAACCAATATTATTAGTCTTGTCTTTTGTGACAACCTTCTCAGCAGTGCTTGTCTTTAGTTGCACATTCTTGGTCTTGTTCTTCTTGGTCTTCTTCTTCTTGGACTTGGTGACATACCCAAGTCCCTCTTTACTATGATTTGACCTTTGCTTGCCAAGGACTTCATCAAGCACACCTTTGTCCTTGGTAGTGATGTACTTGATCACTTCTTTTTCCACATTATCATTTTCCTTGTTACTATATGTTGAGTTTGACGAGCTAGGAGTATCATATTTGGCCAATCGACTTTGAAGCTGATCATGTGACTCGTTGAGAATAGAGAACTCGTTTTTCAACGCCTTGTGAGCATTGTCAAGTTTCTCCAATTCCTCGGAGAGTCTATCATGAGCATCCCCAAAGTCAATCCTTTCCTTCTTTAACTTCTTTGCCTTGGTGACAGCATTGTCATGTTCCTTAACAAGTTTAGTCACAATTTCTTCATGTGACACTTCCATAGACTCAAGCCTCTCTTCAAGAGAGACCCGAGCTTCTTCTTCTTCTTCAAGAGCATTTTTTAGGGATGCAATTTCCATTGCATCCTCCCTTTCAATTCTGCCCTTTTCTTCGAGGAGTGCTTCGTTTTGGGCCAGCTGATCCATAAGAGCCTCAAAACGAACTTTGTGCTCACCTTGCAAGTTAGTATAGAAATAATCCAAAGCAATAATCTCTTGTTTGACCTTAAGACTAGCAGGATCATCCATGTTTATCATAGCCTTGGGAAAATAAGAGTTAGAAGAAGTTACCTCGGAGCTTCTTGCCATGAGGCAAGTAGCATTCTTATTGATGATGTTTTCGTTTGGAGAGTCGAAGAGAGATGTTGATGTAGATGTGGTGGCTATAGCAGCCACCTCTTGAGAGCTATCGTCCTCGTCCTCATCTTCACTCCCCGATGAATATTCTTCTTGAGCCACTAGAATAATCTTTGGTTGCTTCTTGAAAGGAGAATTCTTCTTTACAAACTGTTTCTTACGTGGAGCTTTTGATTTGTCCTTGAAAATGAGTCTTCCTCCATTATCCTCTCTACTTTGATATGGACACTCAGCTACGAAGTGCATCCGGTCACCACAATTAAAGCATGTTCTCAGCTTGGGACCATTTTCTTTTCTTCCATAGGCTCCACTCTTGCGATCTAGTTCAGCTTTAGCCTTGGCTGGATCTTTCCAAAAGTTTCTTGCATAAAGAGCCAAGTATTGTCCGTGGATCCTTTTTATATCTTCGGGACAGTCCAGACCTTCTACCGCATATTCATCATGATCAATCACACTAGTCTTCAAGGCCATGTTGACCCCCTTTTGCATCCCCATAGCTCGAGCACGAGCATCTTCGGCATTCTTGGCAGCCACTTTGAAAGCGGCCATTTCTTGCATTACCTCATTGGATGACATGAGGTGATAGTTATGCCTACCTTGGAGACTTTTCAAATCTGTGGGCTCAAATGGCATAAGTGCACTGACATACTTGCGCTTGATCCAAGCATCATCAACATGAGTTGCACCGTGGTTTCTGAAGGTTGTGGCTATTGCCTTGAGCCTCCTATACATGTCCTCGTGGTCTTCTCCATCCAACATATAAAATCCTTCAGCTTCATTGCTCAAGGCATCATATCTATTCCTTCTCATACTTTCATTTCCGATGAAGAGCTCGGTGAGGGCATCCCAAGCTTCTTTAGCTGTGCTAAGATGCTGAATGTGTGGCATGTCTTTGTCACCCACACCAAGCTGTATCATGTGTAGAGCTGTAGCATTGAGTTGGCTATCGACCACTTCTCTTCTTGTGAGATTGTTAGGGTTTCCAACATGAATACCATTTTCGATGATCTTCCACAACTCTATGGAGGAACTGCACACATGATATTTCATCAAAAATTGCCATTGAGAGAAAGTAGATGCAGAAAGTTTGGGTGGATCACCCCTATTATGTATATGTGGGTGAGGGATAGGAGGATTAGGGGAATACACATGAGAAACCTCATTGTATCCATCCTTACCGCTATCCTTTTTCGAGGAGGAGCTCTTGCTAGTATCATCACCAACCACTTCGTTATCTTTGGAAACAGTTTTACCCGTTTCCTTGGATTGCGGAGTGGTATCCTCCGAGTTAGATGGAGGTGATGCTGCGGATGTGGAGAGACGCATTATCAATTGACGCATATCTTCCATCTTAGCTTCCATTGAACTCACCAAGGTTGTTTCCAACGTCTTGAGATCGTTCATGGTGACTACCTTCGGAGCATCACTCCCATCTACCTTGGAACCCATACTTCTCTTAGGCGGTTAAGCCCGAAATAAGAGCCGAGGCTCTGATACCAATTGAAATGGATCGTATGGGCACCTAGAGGGGGGGGGGGGTGAATAGGTCCTATCCAATTTTTAATACTTTTTCAATTTTAGGCTTGACACAAAGTAAATTCTCTAGATATGCAACTACGAGAATTTCCCTATATGTAACCTTAACTACTAAGCACGTAAAAGAGGAACGAGGAAACCGTAGTGGAGCACGCGGAGACACAGGGATTTGTTTTACCGCAGTTCCTTCCTTGTTAAGGGAAGTACATCTGCGTTGGAGGGGTGGGCGGTTCTAATACCACCACGCCACAATAGGCCTCACCCTATTCTTCGATGGATCTCGCCACGAGAGGCCTGATCCACCTTCTCCACTATTGGATCCCTTCGAGGCGGGAACCGGTGCCTTTTACAACACTATCGGGGCACACACCCACAACTGAATTGGGGGCTCCCGAGATGACAACAAGCTGCCACAAGAACAAGGTTTATCAATATAAACAAAAACGAGGATCTAGATATTTGCAAGAAATACTAGATCGGAGGTTCTCCAAATGAATGGAGAGGAGATGAAGCGCTTGATTGCTGATGATGAAGATCGAGTTCTCCTCCTTCGATTCCCCAAGGGATGGGGCCTTTGGGTGGATCTAGGTGGAGCACTCTTGGATGAAGCTTTTAGATCTGATCTGGTCTTTTTCGAGATGAATCAAGAGTTCTGGCAGGAGGGGGAAGGCTGGCTTAAATACCCCCTCCCCAGATCTGGCTGTTGCACAACTTTGGGGGCGGATTATCCGCCCCCTGGGAAAACTCCGCCCAAGGGCGGATTCTCCGGGGGAAACTCCGCCCCCTCTCTGGGGCTTGCGCCTTGGTGAAGCTTGGTGAAGATCTTGGGGGGGCGGATAATCCGGCCCCCCTGAGGGGCGGATTATCAGGCCAAGCCGGAAAGTCCGGCCAAAACTCCGCCCCCTCTCTGGGGCTTGCGCCTTGGCGATGAGCAGGGGGGCGGATTATCCGGCCCCCCTGAGGGGCGGATTATCCGGCGGAGCCGAAAAATCCGGCCAAAATTCCGCCCCCCTTCTAGGGCTTGCGCCTGCTTGGGCAAAGGGAGGGGCGGATTATCCGCCCCTGGTGGGGCCGGATTATCTGCCCCCAAAGGCAAAATTGTTTTCCCTTTATTCTCAAATAGAGCTGCAACACTTCAACACACATTAAATGATCCTTGGTATTGTTATCTAACACACGAAACACTAGGGATTAAGAAATGTTCTTTCAATCGGGGCTCTGGTGATGGTCGGCGATGGGGGCGAACGGCGATTCTCCTGGTACCGGCAGCTCCTCCTGTGGCGGCTCCAATCGATGGTGCCTCTCCTCCTCTACAGCGGCGAACTCCGGTGAAATTCCGGTCACCTGGTGCTCGCCTTGCTCCGGGGGTGAGTGGGTGTTATCAGTGAGAGGTGGGGAGTGACATGGTGTGCTCAAAATCGAATGGGGGTGGCCTCCTTTTATAGTGCCTGAAGGGGACCGATGGGCGCGGGTGGATCTCGTCGTGGTCATCGGCATAGTGGGCTAATGGCATGGGCAACGAGAGGGGGCGGTGCGTTGCCTCCTGACGAAGCTCAACGGCTTGATGGCGCGGCGTGGGGCGATGAGGAACGGTCGGAACGTCGCGGCACTCTGGGCAGGTCTGACGGCAAGTTTAATGGCACACACCATCCATGGTGTGCGTGGTGGCGAACGGGGTTGTCTGGCGGGTTACTGGGGTGCTGGAGATCACGCACGCAAGCGGAGAGGGCGGCGCACGGTTTGTGGGCTCGTGTCGCTGATGGCGCATTGGCGCGCTCTCTGCACGCACGCAGAGAAACTGGGCGCGAGCTTGTCGTGTGGTCCAGGGGCTAGCAAGGCTCGAGCATTGGGCAGGGGGTGGCGGTGGACGGTGGTTAGTACTCCAGACAAGGTTGACGAGGCTAGAGCTTCTCCTAGCTCGCTGGCGACATGGGGGTGGCAAGGATGCTCTCGGCATGGTCACCATTGATGGCTATGCATGCTCACAGTGGTGCTAAGGCTAGTTAGATTAGTTTGATCATCTACTGAGTGTAGAGTGAGCTAGAGACGGGACAAGGTTGGCCAAAATTACTGCTACTAATAGTGTTTGATGTTTGTTTGTTTGCTGATTACAAGGTGTTTGATGAAATGGCCGAAAGAAATTCAAATTTGAATTTTGGATTCAAACTTGGTGGGTTTTCTAGGTACATACTAGGGAGTCTTGGGTTAGTTGGATTGGTCAAGGGGCACTGGTTTGGTTGGGTTTTGAAAATGTGTGATCTTCACATATGTTATAGATTTAATTTTCAATTGTCATTTGAATCAAGTTGCCAAATGTTTATGTAAGTTTGAAAGGTGGGCTTTGATTCACTTTTACTTGGTCTAGCATGGGGTGAAAATAAATGGAAAAGTTTCTGTTTGAAATCTTGGACTAGAAACACTCAAAGTGACCTAGTGAGCAAGATTGGCAAAAATGACCATTTGCTTTATTTGTTTTGTTTTTTATTTTCTTTTGATTTGTTTCTACTTGGAAATGTTTTAGATGGTGTTATTTTCATCTTTAAACCATTCCTTGATATTTAGGTTAATCACACAAGTCCATTCATGCATTCATACAATCATCACATACACACATGCATTCATTTGGTTTTTATTTAATCAAAGTTTTTGTCAACACTAATTTTAGTGATTAGAATTTGATAATCATGATCAATATTTTTGGGATGTTACAAACCTTCCCTCCTTAAACAAAATCTCGTCCCTAAATTTGAAAAAGAAGAAAAAAGATTACCTAGGATTTAAAGAGATCGGGAAACTCCGTCCTGATGTGATCTTCTCGCTCCCAGGTAGCTTCTTCTTCAGTGTGGTTGCTCCACAAATCTTGAGAAACTTGATGCTTCGTGTTCTGGTGTTTCTAAAAGCTTTCTCCAAAATACAGATGGGTACTTTGGGAAATGTCAGGTCATCGTTGATCTCTATGGTGTGGTGATCAATGTTCTTGAAAACTTCGGTCTTCTCCGGAACTTCAAGGCATTTGCGAAGTAATGATATATGGAACACATTATGCACTGCTGAAATCTCTTCTGGCAGTTCCAATTGATACGATACTTCTCCTCGACGATTCAAAATCTGGAAAGGTCCCATATATCTAGGGGCTAACTTTCCTTTGAGCTGGAAAGGCTGCATTCCCTTCAAAGGCGACACTTTGAGATACACAAAATCTCCGATATTGAAAGCGAGGTCCCGACGTCTCTTGTCGGTGTAACTCTTCTGTCTTGACTGGGAGGTCTTGAGGTGCTCATGAATCTTGTAAACTTTCTCTTCTGCTTCTCGTAGGATGTCGGGTCCGAAGATCTGACTCTCTCCTACTTCCGACCAATTCAAAGGGGTACGACACTTCCTTCCATACATGAACTCAAATGGGGACATTTGCAAACTTGCTTGATAACTGTTGTATTGTAAGGAAATGCTACAAACGGCAGAAAGTCTTCCCATTTAGATACATACTCTAGCACACATGCTCTCAACATATCTTCGAGTATTTGATTTACTCGCTCTGTTTGTCCATCGGTTTGAGGGTGATACACTGTGCTGAAATCCAGTCTTGTTCCTAGTCCTTCTTGGACCTTCTTCCAGAATCTCGAGGTAAATTGAGTTCCTCGATCGGATATGATGTTCTTGAGGACTCCGTGCAAATTGACGATCCTAGCGATGTATAACTCCGCTAGCTTCGAACTCTGGTAAGTGGTCTTGACTGGTAAGAAATGGGCTACCTTGGACAATCTGTCAACTATGACCCAAATAAAGGCATTTCCCCTACTAGAAGTAGGCAATCCGGTGATAAAGTCCATTCCAACAGAATCCCACTTCCATTCCGGAATCTGCAATGGTTGCAACAGTCCTGCGGGTCTTTGATATCCCGCCTTGACTCTTTGACAAATATCACACTTGACGATGTAGCTTCCGATTTCTCTCTTCAACTTATGCCACCAAAATTGCTCCTTCAAATCCTGATACATCTTTGTTCCTCCGGGGTGGATAGAATAAAGAGTATCATGGGCCTCTTTCAAAATATCCTACTTCAATTCTGAGTCTGCTGGTACACAGAGACGTCCTTTGTACCACACAACTCCTTCTTCATCTTCGGTGAATCTGGGTACTTTGCCTGTACCGATACGACGTTTGATTCCGTCGATACTAGCATTTCCTTTCTGTGCCTCCTTGATTTGACTGATCAAAGTGGGTTGAAGTTTGATGCTAGCCAAAAATCCTTCACTTACTAATTCCATTCTGAAATCTTCCACCTCTTTGTGCAAACTTGGTTGCTCCTTCAGAATCATAGAGTTCAAGCGGCACGACAATCTGCTAAGGACATTTGCTACCACATTGTCTTTACCAGGGTGATAGTGGATCTCCAGATCATAGTCCTTGATTATCTCAATCCATCTTCTCTGCCTCATATTCAGCTCCTTCTGAGTGAATATATACTTAAGGCTCTTGTGATCCGAATAAATCTCACAACGGTTTCCCATAAGATAATGCCTCCATGTCTTCAGGGCTAGAACTACGGCTGCTAGTTCAAGGTCATGGGTTGGATAATTCTATTCATGCTGCTTCAGCTGTCGGGATAGGTAAGATATAACTTTGCCTTCTTGCATCAACACACGTCCGAGACCGATCTTGGATGCGTCACAATATACATCAAAGGGCTTCGTGATATCCGGCATGATCAATATTGGGGCTAAAATCAATCTCCTCTTGAGTTCCTGAAAACTCGCTTCACATTTGTCCGTCCATTCAAACTTCTTGTCCTTCTTCAGCAATTGGGTCATGGGTCTTGCGATACTCGAGAATCCTTCTACAAACTTGCGGTAGTATCCCGCTAATTCGAGAAATGCACGAACTTGGGTTTGAGTGGTTGGGGCTTGCCAATCTTCAACATCCTTCACCGTTGGCAGGGTCGACGGTAATTCCTCCGGCTGATACGATATGTCCGAGTAATCCTACCTCCTGTAACCAGAATTTACATTTGCTAAACTTGGCATACAGCTGATGCTCTCTAAGGGTTCCAAAGATGGTCCTTAGGTGTAGCGCATGTTCTTCTTCTAATTTGGAATAAATCAGGATGTCATCAATGAAAAAAACGACAAACTTATCCAGGAAGTCCATAAAAATCTTATTCATGAGGTTCATGAAATAAGCGGGGGCATTGGTTAATCCAAAATACATGACAATATACTCATATAATCCATATCTGGTGGTAAAGGCAGTCTTTGGAATATCCTCTGCGCGAATCTTGAGTTCATGATAGCCAGTTCTAAGATCAATCTTAGAAAACACTCTGGCACCAGTCAACGGGTCAAACAGGTCTTCTATCTTGGGAAACGGGTACTTGTTCTTGATGGTGACATCATTCAACTTCCAATAGTCCGTATATAAACGGTTACCTCCATCTTTCTTGTCCACAAACAAGACAGGTTCATATTATATGGTCTCTAGGCTATGGGTCCGGTTCCAGGGATTAGTTCAATGATAAACTCGATATCCCGATGTGGGGGCATACCGGGCAAAACATCTGGAAATACATCGGGGTATTCATAGACTATCCGGACTTGGTCAATGGTTGGCTGGGCTATACTCTTGTTGCACTTTAATTGACGGGGCAAGGTTTCAGATATATGCTCGACTGATATTCTTTCTGTACTGGTCATTGTTATGGCTTTCTTGGCATAGTCAATTAATCCTTTATGTTTGGACATCCAACCCATTCCTAGTACTACTTCCAAACCTTTGGTTCCGAGTACTATTAGATTAGCATAAAAATCTATGCCATGGATTCGGATAGGTATGGCTTTGCAAATTTGTATAGCTTTGGTGGTTGAACTAGGTATTTGAACTATCATAACATGCTTCAATTTGGTGGGTTGAATCTTACTAGTGCATGCAAATTCTTCAGTAACAAACGAGTGCGATGCTCCGGAATCAAACAACACTCTTGCAAGTACTGAGTTAACAGAAAACATACCCAGCACGACATCGGGCACTTCTTGGGCTTCTCAGCATGCATGAGAAAGAGAGGGCCGTTGCGGTTGAGCGAATTCCCTAGGGCAAACCTTCTTCCAGGCTGCACACGACGCTGCTGCTGAGCTGGGGCATTTGCATTGGGGGCTGCGGCAATCTTCTTGGGGCACTCATTGGAGTAGTGACCTTTGGTTCCACATTCATAACAAGTCACTTGGGACTTGTCCTTTGCTGCAACAAGCACAACATTGCTTCCAGTCCTTGGGGCAGTGTTGGTGTTGGTGGCGACATTGTTATTGTTGAACTTGGGTGGTGCACATTGAAATTGCTGGAGTTGTCGGGGTTGTTGTTGTTTCCTCCGGGCCTTGGGTTTCCACTGTTGGGGTAGGTCGAACGGTTCATCGGGGTTCTGTTGTTTCTCGGGGAAAATCCTGGAGATGGATTGGGGCGATACTTCGGTGTATGGTGGGTTCCTGGTTGATTCATCATGCAATGCTTGCGGTTCTCATTGGCTTGGTTGATCTTGCCTTCCATCTGAATAGCAGAGTCAACTAAGGCTTCAATATCAGCAAATGGGATATTGACTAACACCATCTGCATCTCATTGTGCAAACCATTTAGGATCTCTCCTTCTTCTTGGCTTCAGTATCTATCTCATCTGGTGCATACCTAGCCAATCACAAAAAATTGTCAGGAGACTCAACTATTGTCATCCTGCCTTGCCTCAGTTCTCTGAATTCATCTCACATCCTCTTGATCAAACCCGGCTGCACATGGGTTCCGTTGAACTTGACTTTGAACTCTTCCCAAGTCATCATCTGACCTCCTGTCATCGCGCGAACGCTGTTCCACCATGCTCTTGCATATCCGGCCAGGTAGTGGGTAGCAAACAACACTTTCTCATTAGCTTCCACTCCTGCAACTTCCAGATTGTTCTCCATGGTTTGCATCCAATCATCTGCATATAGGGGCTATTCTGACTTAGTGAAAACAGGGGGGGATTGGTGTTCTGGAAATTCTTGAGCTTAGATCCATGGTTGTCCTGATTTCCATGGCCTTGATTGTTGTTGTCCATCTGAGCTATCTATTGAAGGTTGGCTAAGTTGGCTTGACATTCGGCTCTCTTGGCTTCACGGTCAGAAACCAACATTTGCAAGATTTGCAACATTGGGTCCGGGGATGAAGTGCTTCCTCCGCGAGGCATCTAAAGATTGAGATAGATCATGAGAAAAGAGGAAAATTTCTAAGGTTCAGAGGTTTGTTTTTTAAAAGTTTGACGTAGATTTTTCTAGCAAATTTCTTATCATTCATTCATTCATAGCACACGATACAAACACACACCACAACAAAGGAAAACAGATGGTTTTAAGAACCATTCTGTGAAACTACGATACAATGGGACCGAATACAACTCACTAACGCTAGTGCTCAAGTGCTACTACTCCTCGGAGTCAGTGTCCTCATCATCCTCATCATCATCGATGAAGGCGAAGTCATCCTCATCGGTGAAGAAGTCCATGGCATGATCCTCTAGAAAGTCATCATCATCGCTAAGATAGGAGTAGGGGTCTCCACGAAGGTCTTCCCCTGCATTCTCCCTCTCCTCCAACTTCATATCTCTCTCGTGGATGGTCTCCTCCAAACCCGTGATGCGGTGGCGAAGACGGGCAATGATGCGCTCCTTCTTGTCGAGCTGACGGCGACGAGACTGGCGATCCTTCACTAGCATGGCAATGGTCTGACCCTTCTTGGCAGTGATGGCGTACTTGTGGTTGGCGTAGGAGCGGGCATTGTCCAACTCCTTCTGATGGTCATACATCATGAAGCTGAGGTGGTCCAATTGACTCTTTAGCTCGTGGTGGTATGGGGTCTCCAGTGGCTGTACCATAACATCACGCCTTGGGTAGAACTCAAAGTGGGTGCCCTTGATCTGATTGATACTCTTCCCACACAAACGGGAAAGAGCTTCCAGCATGGCCCTGGCAAGTCCATCAAGCCAGTTGTTCTCTCTCAAGGTGAACTGAATTCCCTCTGAAGTGGGGGCTTCAATCTTTCTCCGGAGAATTGCAACCACTAGCCACTGCAAATCCTCTCCTTCCTGATCATTGAGCTGAGCTCTAAAGAACTCGGGGTGCAGACACTCCAGCATCTCTGAAAGCTGGTCCAAGTCACGCTCAAAGATGAGGTCTCCTCCATTCCCCAACTGATAAAACTTGATGTACTTCACGTCCATCTATAAGAATATAGGATGAGTAAGTTAGTAGAGTGATCAAGTGTGTCAAATTTTATGTAATTTTTCAAGAATTTTTTAGGAACATGAATTTTCATGAAAGTGTCTAAGTGATAAGAATGAGAATAAGTTTTTATAAATACTCACTTCCTTGGTTTTGAAACTAAGTTTTTGATTCAAATGTCCATTCTAAACTAGGGTCTCCTATGGTCGGGATGGATCTGATACCAACTTGTCAACACCCGGATTTTTAATCCCAGATGCTTGTTATGCCATACATTGCAATCCCAGGATTACCATTTTTGCGAGACATAACAGATTGGATATCACAGTACATCATCCATTACAAACCATACATAAGGTCTTACAACAAATAAGGATCACATGATCCAGTCTTAATACAATCAAGCAGCGGAATAATGTAATAATAACAATAGCGTAGGCGACGCTCCATCTTCATGGTCATAGGCAATGCTGACGATGGGAGATGATCCTTGTTGTCATAACCTTCCTGATGTCCGTCCTCCTGATAGTCCTCTTCATAGTCTGGCCATGGGAATAGCCAGGGACAAAGCCATGAGTACTCTTTAAGTACTCGCAAACTAATACTAACAAGTTAAGTGGTTTTGAGTAGGATACTAAGCTCTAGGTTGTTTTGCAAAATGCCAGATTTGCCTCTACTAAGTTCAGAAGCAATAAAGCTAATTGAAAGTTTTATAACACCTAAGTGGGAACTTGAATTTCATGTCACAGCTTTGTTGTGGTCAAGTCAAAGTCATAAATTATTTCATAAGTCATTTTGGAAACATCTGACGACGGAACAGTATGGCCACTCCAACTGTCCATAACCACGGACGTGGCTATTCGAATAGTTTGACACTCTGCAGAGGTGGTACACTTTCACCACAACATTCGATACATCCGTCAGGAACAATCATGAATTCACCATACTCAGTATGCGGATAATCAATCCTAACATTTCAATTACACACCCTAGTATTGGCACCTCTCCTGTGAGTTTGGCCTCCCAACCATGACCAACTGTTATCTTGGGAACTGCACAGGTGGACAATCTTCACAAGGTAGCCTTAGCTCAAACCTTGGCCGCAAGGGAACCCATACTAAGGTATATATATTTCCAGTCAAGCCCTACCCAATTTTCGGATATTATGGTTGTACAGTAAAATTGGAATGGTATCGCATCCAGACAACCACCAGTTTTATAAAGGCCTAAGGCTCATGCCTTAACATTTTCATCGTCAAAATCAGCTGGTGTTCAAGAACACATGTCAAAATATTTCAGTAGAATGACTCATCATTCTAAGGTTTTCATAACCATTTTCACCAGGTATTCCCATCTAAAGTTGGTCAAGTTTTATGCTTAGCACTAGCATCTACATGTGGGGGATAAACACTAATGAAAGGTGATAAGCAAGTATATCTTATCAAGATTATCTAACTTAGGCCAAGTTTTATGCTCTTTATGCTACCTTTAAATATATTTCTAAGGTCTACAAGTCACTAAGTAAACTCTAAGAGAAAGCTTTGATAAAGAAATAAAATAACTAAGCTTACAAGTAAAACTGGGATTTAGTATCATCAAATGGGTATAATAACATATGCTTAAGGCATCTAGTTTGCATAGTATCATGCAAGTTTTAGCTTGCCAAGTCATCTGGTAGTATTAGGCTTGCTAAGATATTAGTATAAGCTTGCCTTGTGCAGAGCAGTGGTTGAAGTTCTCCTCGGCTTCTTCCTCGTAGTATCCTCCTTCCTCCTCGTATCCTTGGTTGGTACTAGCGTCTATAAATAAATACAAGGTACACAATCACCACACAATTCTTTACTACTCTATTTAGCACACAAAGGGTCACACTAGATGATCTAGCATCATCACTATTATCACAGAGATTAAAGCACTTATCTTATTTATTTTATTTTAGAAAAGTAATTTCTACTCATTGAAAAACTACTTAAGATTTAATATTCTCCAACTAAAACATGGGATCATGTTGACACATGTCATCACCACATATTTCAGTACTTGGGAATGTGAATTAAAGTGGTGTCAAAATTTAATAAAGCTTAACCTTTTTATTTTAATTAAATAAAATGACTAGAATTGCCCATGAGGCATTCTTTTATTACTTGATCATTATTTCTACAAGTAACCCTATATATTTTTATATATTCTGAAAGGTATGGTTAAATGTGATTTTTGAGAGTTGGAATCAACTCAAAAGCTTTTATCGTTGAATTTTGAAAAATGTTTGAATGCAGAAAAGCTTCTGCCTTGTTATTTTTACCATGGGTGATCTACAACTCCAATTGGTTTGAATTCAACGGGCTTGGATTAAGCACTCCAGTACCTTTCTAACAAAATTGGTTTCATGCATTTTGGTTTAGTGAATCGAGCTGGGTTAATTTTTGAATCTAGGTATAGAACTAATTTTAAAACTAAATGAATAAACCTAAGTTTGAAATGTTGGGTCGCGCGCAGGAGGTTTAAGTGGGCCGGCCCACTACGCACAATGCGCGCGGGGGCTGGTTAAGTGAACGACCCCACTCGTCAGTGAGACAGCGAGTGGCGAAGGGGTACGGGGCGATCTAGGCCGTGCGATCTAGTTCTAATCCTATGGCTGTGGTTCATCGTCCACGCCTAAACAGGACACGGCGAGGTTGAACCCTAGCGCGGCCAGTGGGGGTCGATGGGGGCTCACCGGGGCTCCGGCGATGGTCGGCGATGGGGGCGAACGACGAAGTCGATGACGGCGATCCTCCTGGTACCGGCAGCTCCTCCTGGGGCGGCTCCAATCGTCGGCGCCTCTCCTCCTCTACATCGGCAAACTCCGGTGAAATTCCGGTCACCTGGTGCTCGCCTTGCTCCGGGAGTAAGTGGGTGTTATCAGTGAGAGGTGGGGAGTGAGATGGTGTGCTCAAATCGAACGGGGGCGGCCTCCTTTTATAGTGCCTGAAGGGGACCGACGGGCGCGGGTGGAGCTCATCATGGTCGTCGGCATAGTGGGCTAATGGCATGGGCGACGATAGGGGCAGTGCGTTGCCTCCTGGCGAAGCTCAACGGCTTGATGGCGCGGCGTGGGGCGGTGAGGAATGGTCGGAATGTCACGGCGCTCTGGGCGGGTCCGACGACAAGTTTAATGGCGCACAGCGTCCATGGTCTGCGCGGCGGCGAACGAGGTTGTCTGGCGGGATGCTGGGGTGCTGGAGATCACGCACGCAAGCGGCGAGGGCGGCGTGCGGTCAGTTGGCTCGTGTCGTTGATGGCACAGTGGCGCGCTCTCGGTACGCACGCAGAGAAACTGGTGCGAGCTTGTCGTGTGGTCTAGGGGCTGGCAAGGCTTGAGCGTTGGACAGGGGGTGGCGGTGGACGCTGGTTAGTGCTCCAGACAAGGTTGGCGAGGCTAGAGCTTCTCCTAGCTCGCTGGCGACATGGGGATGGCAAGGGTGCTCTCGGCATGGTCACCGTTGATGGCTATGCAAGCTCACAGTGGTGATAAGGCTAGTTAGATTAGTTTGATCATCTACTAAGAGTGTAGAGTGAGCTAGAGAGGGGACAAGGTTGGCCAAAATTACTGCTACTAATAGTGTTTGATGTTTGTTTGTTTGTTGATTACAAGGTGTTTGATGAAATGGCTGAAAGAAATTCAAATTTGAATTTTGGATTCAAACTTGGTGGGTTTGCTAGGTACATACTAGGGAGTCTTGGGTTAGTTGGATTGGTAAAGGGGCACTGGTTTGGTTGGGTTTTGAAAATGTGTGATCTTCACATATGTTATAGATTCAATTTTCAATTGTCATTTGAATCAAGTTGCCAAATGTTTATGTAAGTTTGAAAGGTGGGCTTTGATTCACTTTTACTTGGTCTAGCATGGGGTGAAAATAAATTTAAAAGTTTCTGTTTGAAATCTTGGACTAGAAACACTCAAAGTGACCTAGTGAGCAAGATTGGCAAAAATGACCATTTGCTTTATTTGTTTTGTTTTTGATTTTCTCTTGATTTGTTTCTGCTTGGAAATGTTTTAGATGATGTTATTTTCATCTTTAAACCATCCGTTGCTATTTAGGTTAATCACACAAGTCCATTCATGCATTCATACAATCATCACATACACACATGCATTCATTTGGTTTTTATTTAATCAAAGTTTTTGCTAACAATAATTTTAGTGATTAGAATTTGATAATCATGATCAATATTTTTGGGATGTTACACTTCTTCAATAGGGTTAGTGACTTGAAAGTTATCCCACCAAGTAGCTGCTGGTCCTTCTAGTAAATGTGCTGCAAATCTGACTTTCTCCTCATCAGTGCAACCAACTGCGACCAAGTCCTTGTTCACAGAACATAGCCAATCATTTGCTACCATGGGATCAGTTGTACCAGAGAACTTAGCAGGCCTCAATCTTAGAAACCTTGTGAGCATATCAAAAGCTCGTGGGTTGTTCTGGTTGTTGTTATTGTTATTATTATTATTATTGTTGTTGTTGTTGTTGTTTTGGTTCTTGTTCTAATTTTCCATAAACTGAGTCATCATTTGCATCAGCTGTGTCTGTGCAGTCATCAAATGTTGCATCTCATTGCCATTTTTTTTATTGTTGTTTGGATTGGCACGAAGAGGAGGCATATGTGGTTTCAATAAGGATAAGTAAGGATAAATAACCCCATATATCCTATCATGCACAATACAACATATAACAGCAATCACAAACAAGCAAGCACAAGATAAACTTTTAGGGTTCAAAACATCACAAAAAACAAGTTTGCAAAGATAAAACACACTAGCATAGTCATCCACAAGTTGGATGATCAATGTGACTCGATAATAAAATGATGATAAATGGATAGATAGATAGATAGATAGATAGATAGATAGATAGATAGGTAGATATCACTACTCCTCCATATCGACTTCCTCCTCCACTAGAGCAAGTCCTGATGCGTCGAATCCTGTCTTGTACTCCTCCAGGATGGTGGTCAAAGCATCAACCTTCTCCTGTAGCCTTCTCTTCTGTGAACGCATCCTCTCTATCACCTCCTGATCCGCATCAAGCTGAAGGTCCTCAAGCTCCAACTTGGTCTCCAAGTCCTTGATCTTCTTGTTCCTATCCTGGATCCTCTTCTCTTGTCTCTTGAACCTCTTCTCTTCCCTTTCAAACTTCTTCTCCATCTCCTTGATGCGCTCCTCTTGCTCCTCGAAGGCCTTGTCCTTCTCCTTAAGCTGGACAAGTAGCTCATCATTTCCAAGCATCACATTGGTCCTATCAGTATCAAGGTGCCTAATGAGACTCTCTAAGTCTTGAATGTAGTGTCGCATAGGCTTGATGGTCTCCTTAGTAGCCTCGTCCAACACTATAGCCTCTCCGTCCTCGTCACGTCTCCCAAAGAAATGGAAGTAGTGGTCCTTGAGCTCGGTAGAATGACGTCCACAAAGGCGTCCTATCAGCTCCTGCATGGTGACGTCGAGGCCTCTCTCTTTATCATCATGGAGTATCTTGAAGGCAATCTCCTCCGTTGGAGGCTCTGTTTGACGTCCTGGCTGAGTAACCCTGAATCCCCATAAGTCCTTCCTCTCAAAATTCTTGAGCTGAATTCCCTTGATGGTAGGGATTGGGAGAGAGAGAGTACATTGACAAGCCGCAAAATGTGAGTCCCAAAGCGAGTACCCTTGAACTCCTTGGTAGTGTTGTAAACAAAGCTAGGAATCTATGCATAGGTTGGAGAAAATTAGAAACAACACAAGTAAGAGAAAAACATAAAGTAGCAAAACAAAATCCAATAACATTCATCCAAAACATTAATCCACACAAGTCATGGCATACATTATTCAATCACAAACACCAAGGTTCAAACACAACTTAGACAAAAAATTTCCATACACATAGGTCGATACGATCAAATTATTAACGCGAGAAAACGCCAAGTGTGGTGGTCCAACTATTAGGATACGTCACATCCTTCACTCACTAGTCAAGGTAGCTATCTGGGCATCCTTGGAGGCAATCTGTTTGTCTTGATCACAAGACTCACATGCCAAGTCTATAATATCCCTCCTTAGTTGTTTTATGGTGGTCTCTAAGTCTTGGGTATGTTATGTCTCCTCTCTAAGATCCTTCTGAGTGTTGAGCATTCTACACTTAAGTCTTTCTCCAAGTTCTTCAATGGCATTCCATGCTGCATTCCTTGCAGAGTCAAAGAATGACATATGCATTTTAGAGTTGGTGATCATGCAAAACCCCGTTTCATTGTGGTCATCCACCTTATTTTTATATAAGTAGAGTTACACCCACCAATACTCTTCTCCTGCATCCATCACCAGAAATACCTTGTACACGGCTTCACCATTTATCCCCAAGCTGATCATGAGGTTCTTGAGTGCCTTGGGAAATTTCGTCTTTCTAGTGTCATTATCAACAGTGGTCCCTTCCTGACGGATTCATTGATGGTGGCCATCTACAAATAGAGATGAGAAATAAGATTAGAAGAGGTTTTACGAGATGAAAAGAAACAAAGTGTAAAAAAATTCATAGTGGTGTTGTATTTTCCTAGTGGCTTCCTTAATCTAATCCATCTTAGGGTCACAAACCTACAGGCAACACAGTGCTCTGATACCATCTGTAAGATCTCACCCAATAAGGTAGAGATCCCTGTGATTGCAGTGCTAGTCCCTGGATCAAAATGCTAGCACCCACAGTTTAAGATGAAGTACACAGATACAAAGGTCATTATTACATCGAAATTTCAGGAGTACAATAGTTGTTACAACTCACTTATCCCAAGGCTAACTTATTCAATACAAAGTATAATAATAAAGTCTTCATCTTCATTTGCCACGGGAAAACATGTTGAGTGTAGACTCATAACCCTACTTACCATCAAAGTAACCTGCAACATGATAAGTTACAGCCACGAGGGGTCAATACAGTTGGAATTGTATTGGCAAGTGATACCATAGTTATATAGTAGAGACTAACAACTACATGAATTTGGCTAAGTGTGGATCAGGCTGGCTTTGCACAAAGTAAGCTTTATCCTACTAGTTTGAAAACACTAAGTTTTTTTTGCAAAACACCAAGGAACCACCAATAGACATTGGTGAAACCTCTACCCTTGTTCACCCACAAATTTTAACTTAGAGAAATTGGGATGAGGAAATTCTTGAACCGTTTCAATGTCTTTGATGCTCAAAATTGTCCATAACCGGGGACACGGCTAAGTACTTAGGTTTACCCTCTCGAGAGATGGTGCACTTTCCCCACAAGACTCGACATGCATCGAGACGAGACTTTTTAGAAGCAATCCCTCATACCACCATGGGCGCGTTCCATCCTATCAACACTACCACCATTTGTCCATCTGGCTGAGTTCTTGCAACCTAGTTGGTCAAGGCAGAGCCCATATGCCATGTGGTTGCACTGGAAGCTTCGCGACACAAAACATCTCAATTCTCTTTGTTCCTGGGTGGCCATCCACAAGTGTGATACACAGGGTAACCCATAGAAATGGGCCCTATGTAACCACTCAACACAAACCATACAAGTCCCATTCCACCCGGGGGTTTCATTAACAAGGTTGTTTTCTTAGTAAAAAACACATAGGCACAATCTTTCCAAAATATCATAGCATGAATTTCCACCCACTAATTCTAATAGCAAGACTAAACATTTTAGCATACTATGTCTCCTAACTTAGGAATAATTCTACCAAGATATAATCTATAGGATTTCAATAGCATAGCATTATACTTGAAAAATTATCATGCAAGTCCTACTAAAATATCACTAGTGAAATAGGTAAAATAATAGGACATAATATGAAATATCACTTGCCTTGGTAGCTAGGGGAATAGGTACAATCCTCACAATCACACACTTCACAATCCACAAAATCAAACAAAAAAATATAAACAATTCAATATATAAGAAGCCCCTGATGCCTAAACCCTAGGCACGGGCCCACCCTAGGCAGCGCCTGGGTAGGGTGTGGGCCCCCTGGCCACCTCCCAGCCTTGCCTCTTCGCCTATAAGAATCCCCTGATGCCTAAACCCTTAGTACCTGATCAATATTCCACGAAACTGTCTGTAGCCGCTGCCACCATCGTCCCTAGATCGAGGGGGATATGAAGCTCTTCCCAGCACCCTGCCGGAGGGGATATCATCCTGGAGGCCTTCTTCTTCATCATGCCAGCCTCCGGTATGAAGCGTGAGTAGTTCCACCTTGGACTATGGGTACATGTAGTAGCTAGATGGTTGTATTTCCTCTTTTGTGCTTTCATGTCTAGATCTTGTGAGCCCTGTTCATGATCAAGATCTCATCTATTTGTAATCATGCATGTTGTGTTTGCGGGGATCCGATGGATATGGAGATTACTATGTCATATAGATTAATGGTTTTGTCTTATTGATTCTATCATGTCTGTGTTGTTTGTGATCTTGCATGCTCTCTGTTGTTAGTAGGTATCTTGGCCAAGTAGTGGCTAGTGACTCCAAGAGGGGGTATTTATGCTCGATAGTGGGTCCATGCCTCTATTTAATCTAAGGGAAGTGACAAAAATCTCTAAGGTTGTAGATGTGTTGTTGCCACTAGGGAGAAAACAACAGTCTCTTGTTCATGGAATATGTGGATTGTTTACCTTACATACTTTGCTTAAAGAAGTTGTCTGTTGATTGCAACTTAATACTGGAGGGGGTTCGGATGATAACCCAAAGGTGGACTTATAGTCATAGATGCAGTTGGATGGCGCTCGATGTATCTTGTTGTATTGCCCAATCAAATCTCATAGGATCTTGATGTCTAGTATTGCATTGTTATGCCTTGCTTAGTCCTGTCAACTACCCTGTTGTAATTTGTTTACATAGCATGCCATGTTTGTTTATCTAAGAAGAACACCTCTAGTGAACTATGGACCCCGGTCCAATCTTTACCATTGATACATCTTCCACTATTACCTTCCACACCATACAGTTAATCCTTTGTTACAGCAAACCAGTGAGATTGACAACCTCGATGTTCGTTGGGGTAAAGTCTTGAGTTTGTGTTATGCAGGTCTCCAAGTTGCTAGCAACACCCTTTGAGTTGTTTCCTTCCTCCTACTGGTCCGATAACCTTGGTTTCTTACTAAGAGAAATCTTGTTGTTGTGCTCATCATACCTTGCTCTTGGGGTCTCCCAACGAGGCGTTGATCACGCCATCACGGACCCGGAGGAGTGGGAGGCCGAGGCTACGGAGGAGGAGGAGCTGAGGCTGGCCATCCTCCTCGGCAGCCAATTGGCTGGAGGATGGTGTCTCGCCCTTGTCGCCGGCGTCGGGTTGCGGGGGAATCCAAGGCAAGGTTTTTTGCCGGCGTGGATGTGCTCTAGCACGGCAGCGATCATTCTTCCGGGAGCGCTCCACCATCGCCACCGCGCCGACGTGTTGTTACACTTCGACGGCGACCCTAGCGATCCCTCGTGGCAGGAGAGCTCCTGGAGCCGCCTGTCGACGAAGAACTCCTCCCAGAAATGTAGGTTGCCTGGATCCTCGGCGAGATCCAGATCTTCCATGGCCGCGATGGCGGCCTGGATGTCATCGACGATCTCCTCGCAGGTCGGCACCGGTAGCACTGGGATCCCGTCGGCGCTGAGCTTCCAGCCGGCGGGACCCGGGTGTCCGGCGGCGCCATGTAGCCCACATCGTGGAGCATCCGGGCCTCCCACGGCTGGAGCGTGCGACGGCCAAAGCCGTTCGCCGCCACGGGATCGCCAGGAAACCTCTCAGCCATGGGGAAGTGGGGAAGCTGTGAGTTCGTAGTTCGCCACAGTTTGGAGTTTGCCGAAGTTGGGAGAGCGGGGAAAGTTGTGAGAGAGAGTGTGAAAAGAGTCGGCGAGGTCAACGACTTTTATCGGCTGAAGAGAGCGGCGAGGGCGGGAGGGGTGTAGCGGCGAGGGCGGGAAAATGGGAACCGACGGAAAGTTATTGCTTGCCGGTCCATCACGGGAGCCGAGGCGGCGGTGGCGCGCCTTTACGACAACGCGTGGTCGACGAGACGGGCAGTTAATGCCTGCCGGTCCGTTGCGGGGTTCCGAGGCGGGAGGATGACGACGACTCGGCTTTTCTACTGAGCGGGTCCACGTGGCCGGACATTTTTTTTCGCCGAATTCACTTCGTCCGGTGTTTCAAGGGCGTTCCCGTCGCCCCGGGAATGACATGGAAAGTCCAAACCAAATTTGGCCCAAATCCAAACGAAATTGGTATCCTGGAAACACGACTAGACTAATTTTCGATGTTCGGACAGAAGTATATTCTGATAACGGCCTTCCGGAAGCGGAGGGGAGGTGCTCTAACCATTGGCCTTGATCAGAATACTGGCCGGTTTCGGGCAGCAGGGCCGTGTGCACGTACGGTGCAATATATATATCGGGTGCATCGTACTGCGAACCGATCCAAAAAAAAAATCCTCTAATCAAGTCGTCGTCTTCTTGGGAATAATATGTCGCGACTCCTGCAGCACGTTGGGTTCTCGAAAGAGACGGAGCAGATGATCTTGCTCGGAATATCTGCCGTCACTGCTGTTGCTTTGTCATTGTCAGCGTGGAGGTCTTACGAGCCGTTGGCCTCCAGGCCGGCCGTCCTCAAGACCTTGGACGCCGGCGAGCTCGATCCGGTCATCGGCCGCGACGACGAGATCGACCGCGTAATCTGCATCCTGTGCCGGCGGACGAAGAACTGGGCCGCGCTCGTGGGAGCAGCGGGCGTCGGCAAGACGGCCATCGTGGAGGGCCTTGCCCAGCGCATCGCTGCAGGGGCCGTCCCCGACGCCCTCGCAGGAGCACGCGTGGCCGAGCTGGACGTCGGAGCGATGGTGGCGGGGACCCGATGGCGCGGCATGTTCGAGCAGCGCCTGAAGGATGTCATCAAGCAGGCGGAGGATTCAGCAGGGAAGCTCATCCTCTTCATCGACGAGATGCACATGATTGTCGGCGCCGGCGATCGCCATGGCACCGGCGATGCTGCCAACATCCTCAAGCCAGCCTTGGCCCGTGGTCGCATCCGGTGCATAGGGGCCACCACCTCCCAAGAGTACCGCACGCACATCGAGAAAGATGCGGCGCTCGAGCGGCGGTTCCAAAAGGTGGATGTGGATGAGCCGACCGTGGAATCGACCATTGCTATCCTTGAGGGGCTGAAGAAGCGGTACGAAAGCCACCATGGCTTGATAATTGACTACGACGCTCTAGTTGCTGCTGCACGGCTCGCTGGCCTCTATATCACAGGTACGTACTTAGGTTCCTGATCGAGGTCGTCGTGATGAAGAGATAATGATTATATTGACTGACTCACTCACTCACTCACTCACTCACTCACTCGTGTCCCAAAGAAACCTCTTTGGTTGCTCTCTTGCATTATTGTCAGGTCGCCAATTCCCTGATAAAGCTATTGACCTGATCGACGAGGCATGTACTACCGCAAAGTTGCGTAAACAAAAGGAGGTTCAAAACGTACAAGGTAGCACCATAAATTCGCCAGAGGAGGTCATTATCGGTCCAGGTCATGTAGCCCAGGTAAATTTACGTCCCTAATTAATCATATAGGAATATATGAGTTACTAGTAGTTTATGCTCTTTCACCGTGTTGTCAATGTGCCATGCCATGTTCTGATGTTGTGTGAAGGTTGTGAGCCGATGGACCAAAATACCTCTCAACACGCTTGACCAAGAGGAGGAGAAGTTGACCCGCTTTGCGGACAAATTGCACGAGCGAGTTGTCGGCCAAGATGAAGCGGTTAATTTGGTTGCACAAGAAGTACTACGTTCTAGGGTCGGCTTTGGTCAATCTGACCAACCAATTGCCTCTTTCCTCTTTTTGGGCCCGGCTGGTGTTGGAAAGACAGAGCTCGCTAAAACACTTGCCGAGAAGTTATTTGACAACGAGAAGACGTTAGTTCGCTTTGACATGTCTGAATATGCTGAGAGTGGATCTCTGTCACGTCTCATTGGAGGACCTCGAAGGTTTGACTTGTGCACCGTTTGTTCTTGTATTCCTTTCCGACACTTCATTATCATGCCTCATTAATCAATTTTTTATTATCATGCCTCACATTTTTGTTTTGATTTTTAATTAAAGCAATGAAGAAGGACAACTCACCGAGAAAGTAAGGAGCCAACCTTATAGTGTTGTTCTTTTTGAGGAGGTGGACAAGGCAAATCCCTCGATAATTAAGGTTTTCATTCAACTCCTTGCGGAAGGTATGTTGACCGATGGCAAAGGCCATAATGTAGATTTCAAGAATACTATTATCATTATGACCTCAAATCTGGAAGCCGAAATCCTATCGACTAGAATGGATGGAGAAAACATGCAAACTACACGTGATCTTGTCATGAAAAAGGTATGTGATCGAATGCCAAGCTATCACTTGTAAAGTACTCAATGTGCAGCCAATGACTGTCGTTTATACTTGTTTTATGCAGGTTGAAAAATGCTTGAAGCCTGAACTTATCAACAGACTAAGTGAGATTGTGATATTTGAACCGCTTTCACATGACGAACTGAGGGAAATCGTGAGAATCCATATGAAAAGTGTCATTGCCACGATTGCTGACAAGGGTGTTTCACTATTTGCAAGTGATGCCGCCTTGGATATTATCTGCTCAAAATCACATGACACAGTGAGTACATGTTTCTTTGTAACAAACCATAGACTTCTTTTATTTAGTTGTTTTTATGCTCTGATAATGATATATGTATATGATCATGTGCTCTTGCAGGTGTATCGCGCAAGCCCTATAAAGAGATGGATGAAGAAGAATGTGATGACGGTTCTAGCGGACATGATGGTCAATGGAGAAGCACGTAAAGGCTCGAGTATCTTCATCGATGCTGCTGATGATAAGAGGGGGCTAAAATACCAAGTGACGAAGAAGCAAGAGTTGGTAGATCCATTAGTCCAGCAATGAGTTGTAGTGTGGTCACTCTCACTCGCATAAGAAATAAGATGAAGAAGATGGACACGCATAGTAGCGTCAGCTATCAAATTAGTATGGATGTATAGGTTGTTAGTATACCTTGTAGGTTAGGTTCATTCGCAGTTATTCTTGCTCGGTTAGATTTATGTTCCAGCATATACTAAATGATCTACTCATGTGCTGCTCTTTTGAATTGTGTGATGCTAGTGTGTGTCTTTAAGGAAACATATATTACGCTTGAGAAAAAAGACAACGTTAGAAGAGAATAAAAAATGACCTGACTCAATGGTGCTTAATCTTTCTAGAAACAACCCTGATGAAGTTAGCGTCTCGCACACAACTCCCTCCCAAACTCCCAACAGGCGGCAGCGGAGATCAATTCCTCTAGACCTCAGCCGGCTGATCGTTGGTTCCCTCTCCCTCTGCTTGCCGCTCCGACGGCTGGAGGGAGAGGGGGACCTCGTTTCTCCGTCGACTAGTTAGGGTTAGGGCTTGTCTGATGTGGTGCACCGTTGGGATGGTGGGAGCGGCGCACGGGCAAATAAATCTGCCTCAACTCTATGATGACCCACAAGTATAGGGGATCGCAACAGTCTTCGATGGTAGTATTATCCAATTTATTGATTTGACACAAGGAGAGCCAAAGAATACTTGCAAGCCTTAACAACTGAGTTGTCAATTCAACTGCATCTGGAAATAGTTCTTGCTCACAGAAGTTTATCAGTAGCAACAGCAAAGCAACATCGGTAGTAAAACAAGAGCAATAGTAACAGTAATAACAAACAGTAGGATATGAGCGCGGTAGCCATAGGGATGGATGGACGGGTGTTGCATGGACGAGTCTAAACATGTAACTTCAAGATCTAGGGCATTACAGATAAATAAGAACAAGCATCCAAGTACTAAACAATCGTAGAGATGTGCTCCATATATATTCATGTGTGCTCGCAATGAGAACTTGCACAACATCTTTTGTCCAGCCAGCCCGTTGCAGCGGGGCCTCAAGGGAACTACTGACAATTAAGGTGCTCCTTTTAATAGAGCACCGGAGCAAAGCATTAACACTTCATGAACACATATGATCCTCATATCAAAGCCATCCCCTCCGGTTGTCCCAATTTCTGTCACTTCGGGGCCTTTGGATCCGGACAATGATATGTGTACACAACTTGTAGATAAGTTCACAAACAATACTATTATAATGATTCAATAATAAGTTCAGATCTGAAATCATCGCACTCGGGCCCTAGTGACAAGCATTAAGCACAACAAGTTGCAACAAAGTCAAATAGCACTAATAGATATACTAGGCACTATGCCCTAACAATCTTATTCGATTACATGATAAAACTCATCCAATCCCTACCATCCCCATAGCCTACAGCGGGGATTAATCACCCATGGATGAGGGAAACATGGATGGTTGATGGAGAGGCGTTGGTGACGATGATGGTGATGATCCTCCCCAAATTCCCCTATCCCGGCAGGGTGCCAGAACGGAGTTTCTGGTTATGAATCGCGGCTTCTGGTGGTGGCGGCGCAACGGAACTCTTTCTAGAAAAACGCCGACCCCACTCGATTTTTAGGTCAAGAGGCTTATTATAGGCGAAGAGGGAGGCCGAGGGGGTTCCTAGGGTGGCCACACACCCCTAGGCACGGCCAGGCCTAGCCCGCGCCTGGTAGGGGTGTGGGCCCCCCAGGCCTCCACTCTATCTCGTACTCTGGCTCCGTGGATCTTATGGTGAAATAAGATTTTTGTCATATTTTCCGGGATTTTTCCTGATAGTTGATTTTCTGCACAAAAACTATACATCAAGGTAATTCTGCTAAAAACAGCGTCAGTCCATGTTAGTTGTATCCAAATCACACAAGTTTAGAGGAGAAACAATAGCAAAAGTGTTCGGAAAAGTAGATACGTTTTGGACGTATCAACTCCCCCCCAAGCTTAGCTTATTGCTTGTCCTCAAGCAATTCAGTTGAAAACTGAGTGCGATAAAAGAAATTTCACGAACACATTTGCTTCATATGATGTATATATTCTCAGCACAGGAGTAGATACTTAAACCATTCATAATAAGAAGTATGCACCTAGTCTACTCAATAGTCATTGCAAGCTGTGAAGAGAAACCAACTCAATAATAATAAGTAGCATGAAACATAAACATAAGCAACATTGTAATACTCATAATAAACTGGAAATCCCATGTCCCTTGAGTACGAGGTCGCGCCTCATGCTACTCAACTTTAGTTACCTATAAGTTCTTGTCACTGTAAATACATGCATATCATAGAGAACCGCCAATGGGGTACCCCTTGCACATGATACAGGAGCTATCCCGTGATCAAAATGACAAGGCAAGCAGACAATGAGCATCTCAGCAATCTTTTTATTTGCTATTTGCATAGGTTTTTATTGAGGATGCTTCACATATGCTCACTATGGTAATGCTGCAAGTTTCCACCATGATTAGGCATGACTTAGGTTAGCGGCCTAGGCGTTTCTCTAACACATAATATAACTCCATGAACTCACAAGCTTCCCTTTTATTTCACACCGACGACATCCGCAAACAAAAGAGCATGGTATCAACTGGATATGTATCCATAAGTGTTGAAAGCGTTCCCCGTGACAACACGGTTCTGCTAACTCTCAGCCTATAATTTGCAAGGATATAACTTTCATGCACAAGTCACAATGGTTTAGGTTTATTAAGTGCAAGGAATAAAGTATGCCATCAAGTTCGTGAGAGCTTTACTAACTAACTTTCTCAAAGCAGTCAAACATTTTATTTGGAAGAAAACAAGGCATAATCAATATGCACTGAATAGCAAATGATGCTAATAGGTAGGTATGGTGGACACAGTTGGCAATATTGGTTTTGGGGAGTCGGAAACACGAGTAGAGCTCATACTCAGTGCAAATGAAGGCTAGCAATAGAGAGGGAGCAACAAACGAGAGAGCAATAACTGTCATAATCATGCTTGCAACAAAACAAGACTAATTATGGCAATAAACTGATATAAGAACTCTGAGGCAAAATAAATCATCGAGGCTTACTGACTATTGTTTAGTCATATGCATGCATGAGCATGTGCTAAGTCGATTCACATGAAACTTTCAGAGGAGGATACCACAATATCATACCAAGTTATGAATAGAACAATGCAAGCAAACATTCATATGACATGCTACAAACTATTAGCAAGATGGATCTAATCACAAGAAACAAAGAACTACTAAGCATTCATAATAACATATACCTTACATGAACAGACTAAGCATGTTCACAATGATGAGTATATGTACAAAAATGAAAACAAATAGAGTTCGTTACCAGCCTCTTACCACACCTCAAGTTGTCTTAATCTTCATTATTTCCCTTCACTTGTGTGACTTGAATAATAACATGAAACCAAAATCCACTGAGGACGGTTGAACCCTGCAAAGAACTCACAAAACCAAAGAAGAAGAACAAATATTTTTGGTGTTTTTGATTTTTTTAAAGCAAGCAAACAAAGCAAAACCAAACAAAGCAAAAGCAAACCAAGCAAAAGCAAACAAAGCAAAATCTTTTTGGATTTTTCTTTAAGGCAAACCAAAGCTAAAAACCAAAGAAACAAACCAAGAGAAACAATGAAAATATTTTTGGTATTTTTGTGTTTTGGGAAAGCAGAAACAAAAACCAAAAAGAAAGCGAAACAATGGATGTACAAAGAACCGACCGAACATGATATATAGATGAGTGTGATGTCGGTATACCTCCCCTCAAGCTTAGGCTTTTGGCCTAAGTGGGGCTCAATAGCGCGGGTAGTAACCCCAAGCTGGTGGGTCATCATAGGAATGATCATAGTCAGTTGCTTGCGATGAAGAGGAAGACACGCCCCAATCAAAGGAGGGTTGCTGGTATGAAGACTCTCCCAAGTTGGAGGGCTGAACCGAATCACCTTCGGCATCCGATCCAACATTCTCCTCTTGCTGGGAGAGCTCCGCCACGTATGTGTCAAACTCCTCCTCCGTGAGCGACCATCCTTGCCTGTTATCAAAATTAAACAAAGCAGGTGCAGGCAAATAAACTACTTTCTCAGTCCTACCCCCTCTCCAACCACGCTTGACAAAGAATAATTCATACGGTAAATTTCTCACAGTAGCCCCTAGAGAAACAAAATTATATTGAACCATGGAATCAAGATCAACCCTCTCTATAGGGAACTGATAATTTGAATGGTGAGGCTCTAAACCATGGAAAGCTATCAACCTAGAGGCGATGAGACCTCCACAAATTCCACCTTTCTCGCGGTTAGTGGTAAGACGGTAAGCTATCAAAGCACCCAGGTTATAAGATCTATCCCTATTCAAAGCAGCTGCGATAAAAGCTAGATCAAAAGAAGATAACTTTCTAGCAATCATTCTAGCAAGAACACACTTGGTAATGAAATAGGCAAAATATCTAATAGATGGGAACTGAATGTTCTGAATTTTACCACTTTCCTTCGAGAAGTCGAAACCTTGGCAAATTTCAGCATATAAATCCATAAGTGACTTAGGCCTCTCCTTGATCTTCTCACAAGATCCCCAATGGGGCACTCTAATAGCTGCACAGAAATCAGCAAACGGCAGGTCGACAACTATATTGTATATTTTATAATGGACCATGGGATTAGATGAAGACCAAGTAAACCGGAAGTCCTGCACCACAGCCATGTTTAGCTTAACATATTGAAAAGGTTCACCTTCAACAAAGTGTTCCAACCTTGCATTGGTAATCATAGTTTGGAAATCCTGGAGGATTCCCGCGGCTCTCATAAATTCATGGCATGGATATATGGAAGGGAAGACTCGTTCCTCATGATGAACTTTCATTGGCTCAAGTACCATCAAATCATATTGATTCAGTGGGTATGCACTCATCTTCCTTTCTGAAATTTTTAGACAAACATGAAACCAAGTGATTTCCAAGTTGATAAATGATGAGAAAGTACTATAGGAACTTGCTAGAGGGCTACACATTCATAAAAATGTAATTTCTAAGCATAGAACAAGCATGCAAGATCACACAACCTGACACCTATAGCAGCAAAATACTCAAGATAGAATCTACCAATCACAAATCTAATTGGACAAGTGGAGGAGGCACATACCAAGGAGCAATCCCTCCAAAAATCAGCAGCAAAGATGGGCTAAGCAAGGAGATCGAAAATCGGGAGAAAGAACAGCAAGAACTCGAGCTTGAAAAAGTTTTCCGGTGTTTTTCAGGACAGAGAAAGAAGATGGCTGGGAGGAGGCACTTTGGAGGGCCATAGGTGGGCCACACCCCTGCCAGGCACCACCTAGGGGCTGGTCGTGCCACCCAGGGGTGTGCTGGCCTGGGGTGGCCCTCTGGGTCACTCTAGGTGTCCCTCTGCCCCTTTTTTCGAGGAAAAAATTATTTTGATTTTTTTGGGAAACTTTATTTTTGGCCAATTTTCAGGGTATGAAAATTGATTTTCTCGCAGAAAGATTTTTTTAGAAAAAGCAAAAGCAAACAAAAACCAAAACTACAGAAGTTCTAAGACACTCTAACAAGCAAACAACTAGCAAAACTAAAGCCTACAAGAGAAAGAGCAAAGACTAGGAAGGAGAAAAGTAAAAGGGAGCAAGTATAACCACTATGAAAACATTATTTTGTTCATTAAAATCCTTTTGTTAACAAGGTTGATCAAGTCTTGTTACCAAAACAATCTTATATGAAACAAAACTTTGCATTCCACAAAGTGATTATGTTACCTCAAGCTTGATAGAAATGGTCCCAATCATAATAGTTTCAAAACTTTCTTATGGAATGGGACAATATATTTCTCCAACCTTGATGCTCTCAATATTTTCAATGGAATTCAGGCAATAGCTCTTAGCAACCTTCTTGGAGAAATAGACAGCATGCTCTTTGTCATTAATATTAAATGTTACTTTTCCTTGATTACAATTGATGACAGGACCTACAGTATTAAGAAAAGGTCTCCCAAGAATAATAGACATATTATCATCTTCAGGCATCTCAAGCACAACAAAATCAGTTAAAACCAAGCAATTATGAGACACTTGAACAGGAACATCCTCACATATACCAACAGGAATAGTAGTTGACTTATCAGCCATTTGCAAAGAGATATCAGTTGGTATCAACTTTTCTAGCTGGAGTCTCGTCTAGAGAGAAAAATGCATAACGCTAACTCCATCTCCCAAATCACATAAAGTAGTTCTAACATAATTATTCTTAATAGAACAAGGAATAGTTGGTATACCTGGACCACCAAGTTTCTTTGGAACCTTACCATTGAAGGAACAATTAGCAAGCAAAGTAGAAATATCCTCATTAGGAATCTTCCTTTTATTAGAGACAATATCCTTCATATACTTTGAATAAGGAGGCAACTTAATAGCATCAGTCAAAGGAGTTTGCAAAAATAAAGGTTTCATCCACTCACAAAACTTATTGTAGTGTTCTTCCTCCTTTGACTTGTGTTTCTTACCTGGAAAAGGCATAGGTTTATGCACCCAAGGTTCTCTCTCTTTACCATGTTTATTAGCAATAAAATCTTCCTTAGTGTACCTAGTGTTCTTAGTGTGCTTCTTAGGTTCTTCCTCAACTTCCTCCTTATCAGGAGCATCATTTTTATCATTACCACTCTCAGTTTCAGCATCAGAGACAGATATACTATTAGGATCTATAGCAGGTTCAAGTGGTTCCTCAAATATTTCGTATTTCTTTTTCTTTTTCTTACGAGGACTACCACTACTTTCACATTGTTGAGAATCTTGCTCAATTCTTTTAGGGTGTCCTTTAGGAGATAAAGGATCTTGAGTAGCTTACCACTCCTAGTTCTAATTCCATAAGCATGTTTATCTCCTGAGGCATTAACTAGCATATCCTTTTGTACCTTAGCAAGTTGATCAATTTGGGTTTGAACCATTTGAAAGTGTTTACAAAGCATTTTAATATCATTGGAAGTTCTTTCCACAATATCTTTCAACTCTTTAATAGCTCTAGATTTTTCCAATAAATGATTCTGAACTTGTTTATTAAAATTACCTTGTTTAACATAAAAATGTCAAGTTCCTCTAAACATTGATCAGGAGGCTTACCATAAGGAATATCACCTTCATAAAAGTGTTGGAGAGTGTGTACCTCAATAGTGGATGAGTGGGGAATTAGCTTACATAATTCTTCTATAGGAGGTAGATTTTTCACAACATCAGCTCTAATACCTTTCTCCTTTAGACACTTCTTAGCTTCCTTCATCACTTCATTATTTAATGCAATAACTCCCCTCTTCTTTGGTGTTGGTGTTGAATCTGGTTCAGGCACAACTGGTTCAGGAGTAATAGGCTCAGGTGTATTTAGCTCAGTTGAAGTCCAATCATCATAATTCTTGCTTATTTTAGCCATTAATTCTTCAGCATCTGTAGGAGTTCTTTTCCTGAAAACACAATCAACAAAGCTATCTAGGTATGTCCTAGAATCATCAGTTAGTCCATTATAATAAATATCAAGAAGCTCATTTTTAGGTAATGGACATCCAGGATGTGCATGAATCAAGGCACAGAACCTTGTCCATGACTCAGGCAATTTCTCTTCTTCTCCCTGTTTAAAATCAAAAAGTCTCTGCAAAGCAGCATGTCTAGCACAATGATGACCCGTAAGTATAGGGGATCGCAACAGTCTTCGCGGGTAGTATTGCCCAATTTATTGATTCGACACAAGGAGAGCCAAAGAATACTTGCAAGCCTTAACAACTGAGTTGTCAAGTCAGATGCACCTGGAAATAGTTCTTGCTCATATAACTTTATCAGTAGCAACAGTTTTGTAGTAGCAACAGCAAATCAACAGCAGCAGTAAAACAAGAGCAATAGTAACAGTAGTAGAAAACAGTAGGATATGAGTGCGGTGGGCATAGGGATGGATGGACGAGTGTTGCATGGACGAGTCTAAACATGTAACTTCAAGACCTAGGGCATTGCATATAAATAAGAATAATCATCCAAGTACTAAACAACCCTAGGCATGTGCTCCATATATAGTCATGCGTGCTCGCAATGAGAACTTGCACAACATCTCGCAGCGGGGCCTCAAGGGAACTACTAGAAATTAAGGTGCTCATTTTAATAGAGCACCGGAGCAAAGCATTAACACTTCATGAACACATGTGATCCTCACATCACTGCCATCCCCTCCGGTTATCCCAATTTCTGTCACTTCGGGGCCTTTGGATCTGGACAATGATATGTGTACACAACTTGCAGATAAGATCACAAACAATACTATCATAATGATTCAATAATAAGTTCAGATCTAAGATCATGGCACTCGGGCCCTAGTGACAAGCATTAAGAACAACAAGTTGCAACAAAGTCAAATAGCACTAATAGAGATACTAGGCACCATGCCCTAACAATCTTATTCGATTACATGATAGAACTCATCTAATCCCTACCATCCCCATAGCCTACAGCGGGGGATTACTCACTCATGGATGAGGGAAACATGGATGGTTGATGGAGAGGCGTTGGTTATGACGATGATCCTCCCCAAATTCCCCGTCCCGACAGGGTGCCAGAACGGAGTTTTTGGTTCCGAATCTTGGTCTCAGGTGGTGGCGGCGCAACGGAACTCTTTCTGGAAAAACGACGAACCCCCCTCGGTTTTTAGGTCAAGAGGCTTCTTATAGGAGAAGAGGGAGGCCGAGGGGGTGCACAGGGTGTCCGCACCGCCCTAGGCACAGCCAGGCTTGGCCCGCGCCTGACAGAGGTGTGGGCCCCATAGTCCACCAGTCCGTCTCGTACTCTGGCTCCGTGGATCTTCTAGTGAAATAGGATTTTTGGCATATTTTCTGGGATTTTTCCTAATAGTTGATTTTCTGCACAAAAACTAGACACCAAGGTAATTCTGCTGAAAACAGCGTCAGTCCGTGTTAGTTGTATCCAAATCACACAAGTTAAGAGGAGAAACAATTGCAAAAGTGTTCAGGAAAATAGATACGTTTTGGACGTATCAACTCCCCCAAGCTTAGCTTATTGCTTGTCCTCAAGCAATTCAGTTGAAAACTGAGTGCCATAAAAGAACTTTCACGAACACATTTGCTTCATATGAAGTATATATTCTCGGCACAGGAGTAGATACTTAAACCATTCATAATAAACAGTATGCAACTAAGTCTACTCAATATTAATTGCAAGCTATGAAGAGAAACCAACTCAATAATACTTGGTAGCATGAAACATAAACATAAGCAACATAGCAATGCTCATAAAAAGGTATGATAGAGTGGTATCTCGCTTGCCTTTGTTTGTAGAGCACAATATAAATTCCAAGGCACATCTAAAGTTCAAGTGAAGACTAGAAGTAATATATCAGAGATACAAGCATCAAAGTCATGACATAATTAACCAAGTTTTTGAACAAACACAAGAATGACAACTATGCTCTCAAGAAGTTGCTCATAGAATAAGTGGTGACTCAATAAGGAGGTGAAAAGGTTTTGAAAGGTTTGAAAGGCTTCCAAATGCTGAAAGTAAGGTACTCATTAGCTTTGAGCTCTCATTGCCCCTATCATAGGTATCTTCATGTGGTTAAGGTGAAAGTGAGGTCCAATCTAAGTTATATGCTTGACAGACCATAAACTAGAAATCCCATGTCCCTTGAGTACGAGGGCCACTCCGCATGCTACTCAACTTTGGTTACCTGTAAGTTCTTGTCATTTTAAATACATGCATATCATAGAGAACCACCAACAGGGTACCCCTTGCACTGTAGGTTTCGCAGCATAGAAAACAAAAAATTTCCTACGATGGAAACAACTATGTACCAAGATCTATCTACTAGATACAAGCAACGGGTGGATATACATCCATAGAATACATACCCTCGAAGACCGAATAGTGTTAATGAGGTTGTAATCGTGGATGATGTAGACGAACGCTTGCCGATCTCAAGATCATGATGAAGTCCATCTGGTCCAGCCGGTCCAGCACCATCAAGTCCAGCACCACAAAGCAGTGGTGCATCCGTGATCGCACACACGTCCGGGTACCCCGACAACCTCCGCGCCCTCGCTCCAGCGAAGCAGCGGAAGCAACAAATCCTTCCATAAAAAGCCACCGGGAACATGTATCTCTCTGATCCGAGACCATGGGAATTCTAAAAGGGGGAGAGAGATCCTTCGCGAGGAGGTGTGCTTTGAGAGGAGGAGAGGGGGACTTTTATAGGGAGAGGGGGGCACCCCAAGGGCATGGAGCCCAGCCATGGTGGCTGCCCCCACCTCTTCCACATTCATGTGGGTGGATCTCCCACTCAAAATGAAAAGCCTCCACTCCCATAAAAGAGCCTCCACTCAAAAATCCACTCACATGCATTAAATTTCCACCAAATTTAATGCAAGCTCTCATTTAAATAAAACTCTTTTATTTATTTATTCAGAATTTTTTTAATTACTTTAATTAACAAACATTCACATAAAACCCCTTGCTAGTATTAAATTTCACATGCAGAACCAGTTTCAGCAATTTGAACCGAAACAGTTTCGGTGTCTAGTGAAATCAATTCCCGCGCTTTCCTTTTCCTTTCTCTGGCATATTATTTGCTCCAAATGGTGTCGGTATCCCTTAAGTGTGTCACCTTACAGTTCGCGAATAATGTAGACATGATCAAGGCCCCTCTCCGATCAATAATCAGTCCCGCGACCTGGAGATCCGTACTGACTCCCACATATTCAACGATGACTTCTGTGATTGTTTGAACCTTATATGCATGTAACTCAATCCCTTTGTCTCGTGATGTATTACATGTCCGAGATTTTATCATCATTATCTCCATACCTATTTTGATCTCGTTACCGACATGTACTCTTTTCTTGTTCCCGTGATATAACATTCTAGTGATCAAATCACTTGCTTGCAAGCTAATCAATGTGATATCACCGAGAGGGCCCAGAGTATATGTCTCCGTCATCGGGATGGACAAATTCCAATCTTGATCCATGAGCCTCAACATAACACTTTAGTAGTTTTGAACCCATCTTTATAATCACCCTGTTACGGTGTGATGTTTGATGTTATCAAGAAACTCTTCCGGTGTTAGTAATTGACATGATCTCATGGTCTAAGGATTAGTATCACTTCGTAAGTTGTTATAGCAATATAAACTCAATGACTTTGATCATAATGCTATACTTCGGATGAATGTTCATCACACCATTACACTAATGTTGTGACCTCATTATTAACAACATCCAATGTCCATGATCAGGAAACCTTTGATCATCTTGTTAATCAACGAGCTAGTTTATAAGAGAGGCATAACTAGGAACTTACTTTTTTTATTGAACAAACATGTATTAACGTTTCCGTATTAATACAATTATAGCATGCAAAATAAACATTTATCATAAACAAGGAATACGATAATAACCACTTTATTATTGCCTCTCGGGCATATTCCATTCATGCATATGATACAGGAGCTATCCCGTGATCAAAATGACAAGGCAAGCAGACAATAAGCATCTCAGCGATCCTTTTATTTGCTATTTACATAGGTTTTTATTGAAGATGCTTCATAGATGCTCATTATGGTGATGCTGCAAGTTTCCACCATGATTAGGCATGGCTTAGGCTAGCGGCCTAGGCGTTTCTCTAACACATATATATACTCCATGAACTCACAAGCTCCCCTTTTATTTCACACCGACGACATCTGCAAACAAAAGAGCAAGGTATCAACTGGATATGTATCCATAAGTGTTAAAAGTGTTCCCCGTGACAGCACGGTTCTGCTAACTCCCGGCCTATAATTTGCAAGCATATAGCTTTCATGGACAGGTCACAATGGTTCAGGTTTATTAAGTGCAAGGAATAAAGTGTGCCATCAAGTTCGTGAGGGCTTTACTAACTAACTTTCTCAAAATAGTCAAACATTTTATTTGGAAAAAAACCAGGCATAATGAGTATGCACTGAAATAGCAAATGATGCTAATAGGTAGGTATGGTGGAAACTGTTGGCAATATTGGTTTTAGGGAGTTGGATGCACAAGTAGAGCTCATACTCAGTGCAAGTGAAGGCTAGCAACAGAGAGGGAGCGAAAAATGAGAGAGCAATAACCGTCATAATCATGCTTGCAACAAAACATGACTAATTATGGCATGAAAGTGATACAAGAACTCTGAGGCAAAATAAATCATCGAGGCTTACTGACTACTGTTTAGTCATATGCATGCGTGAGCATGTGCCAAGTCGATTCACATGAAACATTCAGAGGAGGATACCACAATATCATACCAAGTTATGAATAGAACAATGCAAGCAAACACTCATATGACATGCTACAAACTATTAGCAAGCTGGAGCTAATCATAAGAGAGCAAGAACTACTAAGCATCCATAATAACATATACCTTACATGAAAAGACTAAGCATGCTCACAACGATGAGTATATGTACAAAAATGAAAAACAAATAGAGTTCGTTACTAGCCGCTTACTACACCTCAAGTTGTCTTAATCTTCATTATTGCCCTTAAATTGTGTGGCTTGAATAATAACATGGAACCAAAATCCACTGAGGACGGTTGAACCTTGCAAAGAACTCACAAAACCAAAGAAGAAGAACAAATATTTTTGGTGTTTTCAATTTTTTTAAAGCAAGCAAACAAAGCAAAAACAAACCAAGCAAAAGCAAACAAAGCAACAACTTTTTGGATTTTTCTTTAAGACAAACCAAATCTGAAAAGCAAAGAAACAAACCAAGAGGAACAACGAAAATATTTTTGGTATTTTTGTGTTTTGAGAAAGCAAAAATAAAAACCAAAAAGAAAGTGAAACAATGGATATACAAAGAACCGACCGAACATGATTTATAGATGAGTCTGATGTCGGTATACCTCCCCCCAAGCTTAGGCTTTTGGCCTAAGTGGGGCTCAACTCCATGGTGACCAAGAAGGTGCACCTCCGTAATACGATGAGGAGGCCCCTTCGTCCTGGTACGAGCTCGAGGACTCCCCTGTGTAGTGCATCGAGGGGTCGTATGAGGGCGCGTCCCCCTGATAGTGTCCATGGAAGCCAAGAATGCGCAGCTTGTCATCCATCTCCTCCTTGGAGTGTTACAAAGGTCCCTGGGAAATACTGAACAAAGTGGTTTGGGGGAGAGGGGTCTCTCTCTCTTACCCATCAGTAAACAACATTCTATAAACCAAGCTCTCAAGGGTAGAGTCAGCAGTGACAAAGTGATGCGCTTTCATAGCAGCAAGATCAAGCCTCTGGGGAGACAAAATTGTATCATTTGGATCAACAGCAAGGTCCAAGGCAGCAATAACACGTGCAGCAATAATTCCCCCATAAATGGTTCCCTTAGCGTCTAAGCAACAAGCAATGAGAGAACCAAGATTGTACCTAGTTTCATTGTTGAGCGCAACAGCTATGAAGGCCAAATTGATAGTTGGAAATATTACTAGTGTTCTCCCTACCAAGAACACTAGTGGCAAGATAATAAGCAAAGTACCTGATGACTGGGAGTTGAATATTTCTTATCTTTCGCCGTTGGGCTCTACGGTCATTATCATTAGTTATCCCGCGGTAGAGCTCCAACAAATCAGCGGGTTGATCTAGAATCTTCTTCACCGACCCAGCTGTACCAAGTCCCAAGGCCTCACAAAATTTATTCAATGTCATGGTGTAAGGCCTGCCATAAATTTTGAAAGACACATCTGGTTTGAACATGCTGTTAGAAAAAGAAAAGATCTCCACAAATGTTTTAGTGAGCGTAGCATATTGCACGCTCTCATCCTGCATATAGCTTGTTAGTCCAACCCTCCGAACCAAGGTTAGAAAATCCTCAAGAATCCCAGCAGCCCGCAAAAAGGTTGGGCAAGGAAAGGTGGAAGGGTGTGCATCCCCCTCATCTCCCTCGTCGCCAAATCGCGGTGTAATGAGATCCTCATTGTATGAGGGCCTATCTCGGGAGGATGATCTTGAAGGCCTTGCTCTCCTAGGTGCATCACTCTCAAATATTTCACCAAATGTGTGGTGTCCATGATCTCTTTTTTTCTGAATTTTTTAGACAAACATCAAACCAAGTGATTTCCAAGTTGATAAATAATGAGAAACTACTATAGGAACTTGCTAGAGGGCTACACATGCATCAAAATGAAATCTCTAAGCATAGAACAAGCATTCTAGCTCACATAACCTGACACCTATAGCAGCAAAATACTCAAGATACCATCTACCCATCACAAATCTAATTGGACAGGTGGAGGAGGCACATACCAAGGAGCAATCCCTCCAAAAATCAGCAGCAAAGATGGGCTAAGAAAGGAGATCGAAATTCGCAAGCAAGAACAGAAAGAACTCGAGCTTGAGAAAGTTTTCCAGTGTTTTTCGGGAGAGAGAAAGAAGATGGCTGGGAGGAGGCATCTTGGAGGGACCCAGGTGGGCCACACCCTAGCCAGGCGCCACCTGGGGGTTGGTCACGCCGCCCAGGGGTGTGATGGCCTGGGGTGGCCCCCTGGCTCACTCTAGGTGTCCCTCTGCCCCTTTTTTGGAGGAAAAATTTATTTTGAATTTTCTGGGATTTTTCGGGAAACTTTATTTTTGGCCAATTTTCAGGGTATGAAAATTGATTTTCTCGTAGAAAAGACTTTTTTAGAAGAAGCAAAAGCAAACAAAAACCAAACTACAGAAGTTCTAAGACACTCTAACAAGCAAACAACTAGCAAAACTAAAGCCTACAAGAGAAAGAGCAAAGACTAGGAAGGAGAAAAGTAAAAGGGAGCAAGTATAACCACTATGAAAACATTATTTTGTTCATTAAAATCCTTTTGTTAACAAGGTTGATCAAGTCTTGTTACCAAAAAAATCTTATATGAAACAAAACTTTGCATTCCACAAGGTGAGTATGTTACCTCAAACCTGATAGCAATGGTCCCAATCATAGTAGTTTCAAAACTTTCTTGTGCAATGGGACAATATATTTCTCCAACCTTGATACTCTCAATATTTTCAATGGAATTCAGGCAATAACTCTTAGCAACCTTCTTGGGGAAATAGATAGTATGCTCTTTGTCATTCATATTAAATGTTACTTTTCCTTGATTACAATAGGCCAAGCATGCTTAACCTTAGAGTTCTTTTCGAATGAGCTTCCGGAAAAGAAGTTGCAACTTGTTGGTATGAGTATCCTATCAATCCTATTAAGTCATGGGCTTGGATCTCATAGTTATACAATGCCATATCATTGGAGAATGAGTGATGCGTAGAGACGCAAAGATATGAAAATACACACGGACCTGGAAGTGTCAGATCCGAAGATTATGTTTACCACTAGAAATCAAGTATATACAACACCAGAAAGCCATAGGTGTTGAATCCACAAAGGTTTTAAACTAGATTATTGACTCTACTGCAAGTGGGAGACTGTTGGAGATATGCCCAACAGGAAATAATAAAGTGGTTATTATTATATCTTTGTGTTTATGATAAATGTTTACATCCCATGATATAATTGTATTAACCAGAAACATTAATACTTATGTGTTTTGTAAACATAAAAGAGTCCCTATTAAGCTTGTTAAACTAGCTGGTTTATTAATAGATTATCATGGTTTCCTGATCATGGACATTGGATGTTATTAATAACAAGATCATCTCAATAGGAGAATGGTGTGATGGACACACTCCTATAGTTAGCATAGCATAATATCAAGTCAGTTAGAGTTTGTTTGCTATAAGCTTTCAAATGCATAGTAACCTAATACTTCGACCATGATATCATGTTAATCACCATCATCGGATGGATGCCTTGATGACATCAAACACCACTTCCGTAACTGGGTGGTTATAAAGGTGGCATTAGGTATTCTAAATGTATGTGTTGAAGCACATGGATCAAGATTGGGATTTTTCCATCCATATGACGGCTAGATATACTTTGGGCCCTCTCGGTGGAATGTCATACAATTGGCTTGAAAGCATGTGACTCGGTCACAAGGGATGTCATATCATGGAACGAGTAAATAGTACTTATCGGTAACGAGGTTGAACTAGGTATAGAGATACCGACGATCAAACCTCGGATAAGTGAAGTATCACGCGAAAAAGGGAATTGGTATCGTATGTAAATGGTCCATTCGATCACGAATTCATCATAGAAATATGTGGGATCCATTATGGATTTCCAGATCCCACTATTGGTTATTGATTGGAGAGGTGTCTCGATCATGTCTGCATAGTTCACGAACTGTAGGGAGACACACTTAAGGATTTGATGTTGTTTGTGTAGATATGGAATGTGAGTTGGATACCGAATGTTGTTTGGAGTCTCGGATTGGATCCAGGACATCACGAGGAGATCTGGAATGGTCTGGAGAATAAGATTCATATAAGGAAAGTCAATTTTCAGGGTTCGGAAATGTTTTTGGTGTTTTGACCGGAAGCTTCTAGAATGTTCTGGAAGGTACACCACCCCGAGAGGGGGTAATTGGAATGCACCATACCTTGATGGGCTGGGCGCATCATGCCCTAGGCCAACTCGGCCAAGGACTGGGAAGAGAGAAACAAACTCTAGTTTGAAAAGTCAAATCCTAGTTAGGGAAGGAAAGGGAAACCTTGAAGGACAAGATATCCCTCTACCCTTCCTTGCCGCCGCCCTAAAGGAGTTGGGGAAGGACTCGGCCAGGGGTGGGAACTCTAGCCGCAGCCCCCCACCCATATAAGGAGGGGTGAGGGAGCCCCATAGACCCTCACCCGAAACCCTATCCATCGGCGTCTCCCCTCTCTCCTCCATACACTGCTCCGGCTTAGGCGAAGCCCTGCAGTAATCTATTCTCCTCCAACACCACCACCACCCCGTCATGCTGTTGGGATTCCGAGGATATCTACAACCTCTGCTTCCCTACTGGAACAAGGGAGAGGAAGGTCTTCATAGACTATCGTACGTGTGATCGACTGCGGAAGCACTGCAGGAACGCGGCGCCGGAAGGATCGTCTACGCGATCTTGAGATCGGCAAGTATTGACTACATCAACCACGAGAATACGATCTTGTTAAATGCTTTGGAACTATTAGGGTTAGTTCTATACAATCATGTTGCACCGATCTCGTAGATTAGATCTTGGCTTTGCCATAGATTAGATCTTGGTTTGTGTGTTCATGCGATAGAATTTTTTTGTTTTCCATGGTATGAACCCTACAGGGGGATCCTCTATTTATATGTGGGAGGGGCAGGTCCAAACCCTAGGGCAAGGGGAAGGGAACCCCCAAGCCGCAACTAGGGGCAGCCACCACCGGTCCTGGGCCCCACCCCGCAGGTGGATACCTCTAGGGTTCCGGCTGGCCCCTGATACGTCGTAAATGTATCTATAATTTTTTATGCTCCATGCTTGTTTTATATCATTTGTCTTATGTTTTGTCTACAATTTGAGGCATTTTTATACATTTTCCGGAACTAACCTATTGACAAGATGCCGCAGTGCCAGTTGCCTGTTTTTTGCTGTTTTTGGTTTCAGAAAAGCTTGTAAGGAAATATTCTCGGAATTGGACGAGACAAAATCCAAAGTCAATATTTTACCAGAAGGAACACAGAGTCTAGAGGGCAGCCAAAGAGGGGCCACGAGGTGGGAACACCATAGGGTGGCGCGGGCCCACCCTAGGTGGCGCCACCAGGTGGTGTGGGCCCCTCGGGCACCCACTGACCTTGCCCTTCTGCCTACATAAAGCCCCTGATGCAGAAACCCTAAAACAATCGGCATCAATCCACGAAAAGGTCCACAATGCCGCCGCCACCGAAGAGGAGATTTGGGGGACAGAAGTCTCTGTTTCGGCACCCTGCCGGGACGGGGAATTGCCCCCGGAGCTATCTCCATCACCATCTCCATTGCCATTGTTGATTCCCATGATGAGGAGGGAGTACTTCTCCCTCAAGTCTAAGGGCTCTACCGGTAGCTATGTGTTCATCTCTCTCTCTATGCGTGATCATATTGTGATCATGAGCTTTGTAATCAAGTAGATCTACTCTGCTACTCAAGTGCTTTATTGTAATCTCCGCTTATCCCCACGTGTGTGAAGTTGACAGTGTGTACACAGTGTGGCACTTAGGCTAAAGATTATAGAAATACTTATCATGAGTTATAATTTGAGTTGGATGTCTCTATGAGTTTGTGGTGTTTGTTGGAACCATCTAGCGCTCGAGGTGACAATGGGGTTATCTAGATGGGGAATGCAAACTTTGAGGTGTGATGTTATAGCCCTACATCGTCCAACTGGAGAGTAGTTCAGGGTAGCATCTTGAAGAGAAGATATTTATATGAGAGTGTCCACTAGTGAAAGTATGATGCATAGGCCTTGTTTCAAAGCATTGAAACACCATTTACAATCAGTCCTGTTACATGTTTGCATGTTGTCATATTTATTTCAGATTGCAATTACCACTTATAATCATCCATACTACTTGTATTTCACTATCTCTTCGCCAAACTAGTGCACCTATACACCTGAAAAGTGTATTGGGTGTGTTGGGAACACAAGAGACTTTTTGTATCTTGATTGCAGGGTTGTTTGAGAGAGATAACTTTGACCACTTCCTCCCTGAGTTCGATAAACCTTGGGTGATCCACTTAAGTGAAACTTGCTACTGTCCTACAAACCTCTGCACTTGGAGGCCCAACACTTCTACAAGAATAGAAGCGTGCGTATACATCAACCCCCCTTCTCCCTTTCCTTCTTCGGCCCTTTGCCCTATGTTTCCTTCTGCCGGAAGCGGCCCAATAGCAAATAGCTGCCCATAAATATAAAATAAAATATGTTTTAAATTCAACCAATTAATATAAAACACATATATTATTATTATTTCACACTCCAGAACTCCTTCCGGACCCCTTCCGATCAACATGGGATGTTACCCGGAACCTTTCCGGTCTCTCTCTTATTTCTCCTATGGTGCCGGTCTGATCCCAAAGTGTTCCCACCCTTAAGTGTGCCACCCTTCGGCTCGGATATGCTACGAACATGACCAAGACTCCTCTTGCGTCAATGATCAACAGCGGGACCTGGATGCCCATAATGACCACCCATGCACTCATGAATCTTATCGCTTGAACCTTAACTGCGTAGTCCTATTCCTTTTTCCATGTGATACCTAGGTCATCCGAGATTTGATCTCCAAGTATCTCTATACTTGTGTTTGATCTCATTACCGATGAGCTCATTTACTCGTTCCCGTGCCGTTGCATTCCATGATCCAATCATATGCTTGCAAGCTTCGTTAATGCAACGTCACCGAGTTGTCCAGGTGTACCTATCGTTACTTGGATTGGCAAATCCTGGTCTTTATAAAAACTCCTCAACCCATTTCTTCGGGAAACCCAATGATACCTTCATGATCACCCTTTCATGGCTTGATACTTGATATCATCAAAGTCTCCTTCCAAAAAACAGTGATTATGCATTATCTCACAGTCGAAGGATATAGGCCATGGTGTTTCTATGTTATCATAAATGACGAATGTTTAAGTAACTAAATCTCATTTTGATTAACTTTGGGTGTCTGTCTATCACATCATTCTCCAATGATGTGACCTCATTGTCAATCGGCACTATCACCATGATCTCAAAACCATAAGAACATCACTTGCCCAATGAGCTAGTTTACTAGAGGTAACTAGAGACCTGGTTGTTTACATACCACACGTGTATTAATGTTTCGTATTAATATAGTTATAGCATGGTAAGAAATGTATTATGAACATACAAGAGATACATCAAATAAAAACACTTTATTATTTGCCTCTAGGTCATATCTCCTTCAGTCTCCCACTTGCACTAGAGTACAAATTAATCTAGGTTTACAATATGCAATGATCTAACACTGATACTATTCCGGTGTTGCTCATGCTTGGCTTGTGGTAGACTTTTGGTAAACGGATCTGCAACATTTAGACCCGTATGCACTTTTCAAATCCTGACTTTGCCATTCTCAACATTTTGCCTAATGGCATGGAATCTAAGCTGGATATGCTTGACTATGGAATGAGTTCTTGGTTCCGACGTGTTTGCTATGGCACCTGTGTTATGGCAGTAGATGGTCACAGGGTCATCTGCATTACGAACAACTCCCAGTTTGATAACAAAATTTTGTAGCCACATAGATTCATTCGTCGCAGAGTTAACTGCGATGTATTCCAACTCCATTGAAGATTGTGCCACTCCTGGTTGTTGCACGCTTCTCTAGGTTATCGCACCACCATTCACCAGAAAGACAAATTATGTCTGAGACTTTGAGTCATCGGATTCCATGTTCCAGCTCACATCCACATAACCAGTTACGTTTAGAGCTTCTTCAACACCTCCAAAGACTAGGAACATATCCTTAGTTCTTTTCAGATACTTGAGGATATTCTTCACAGTTGTCCAATGGTCCACTCCTGGATCACTTTGGAAACGACCCGTCCAACTGAGATCCAGGTCCAAATCAGGTCTAGTACATAGCATAACATACATGATAGAACCTATGGTCGAGGCATAGGGGATATTAACCATCCTCTCTCTCTCTATCAGCATCTGTTGATGGACATTGTGTCTTACTCACTGGCGCACCTTTCACAAGAGGCACAAAACCCCTTTTGGTGTCTTCCATTTTGAAAATTTTCAAAATATTTTCTATATATGTACTCTGACTTAATGCTATCAGACGTCTTGATCTATCTCTATAGGTCTTGATGCCCAATATATAAGCTGCTTCACCCAGATCCTTCATAGAAAACTGACTACTCAGATATTCCTTTACACTCACTAGTAATCTCACATCATTCCCAATTAGTAATATGTCATCCACATATACCACTAGGAATGCCAGCGAGCTCCCACTCGCTTTCTTGTAAACACAAGCTTCCTAATTATTTTGGACAAATCCAAAAGTCTTGATCACTTGATCAAATCGCTTGTTCCAACTCCTAGATGCTTGCTTTAGTCCACAAATGGATCTCTCAATCTTGCATACTTTCCAGCATCCTTAGGATCGACAAACCCCTCCGGTTGCATCATATACAACTCTTTATCAATGTGACCATTGAGGAAGGCGGTCTTCACATCCATCTGCCATATCTCATAATCATAATATGCAACAATTGCTAGTAAAATTCGGACAGATTTCAACCGCTATAGGGGAGAATGTCTCATTGTAGTCAATTCCTTCCACTTGTCAAAAACCATTTGCGACAAGTCTTGCCTTATATATAATAACACTGCCATTAGCATTTGTCTTCTTCTTAAAGATCCATTTATTCTCCATGGCCTTTCGACCTTCAGGAAGATCCACCAAGTTCCAAACTTGGTTCTCATACATGGATCCTATCTCGGATTTCATGGCTTGTAGCCATTTCTCAGATTCAGCACTCTCCATTACTTCCTTGTAGGTTTTAGGTTCCTCTTGTTCATCCAACAAGACTAACATCACAAGTCTATTGTACCAATCCGGTACTGTATGCACTCTTGCTGATCTCTGAACCATAGGAACTTTGATGTTATGATCTGTATTATTAGTTTCTTTTTCCACTGTGTAGGGAGGTTTCATAATAGTTTCCGTTGCGCTACTCAGTATTTGGAGAGAAGGGTCAACGATTTCATCAAGCTCTATCTTCCTTCCACTAACTCCTTTCGCAAAAAAACTCTTTCTCTAGAAAGGCGACGTCCTTAGCGACAAACGTTTTGCCCTTGGATTTGTTGTAGAAGGTATACCCAATAGTTTTCTTTGGGTATCCTACAAAGATACACTTTTTCGCTTTAGGTTCAAGTTTGTCAGGCTGTAGTTTCTTAATGTAAGCCTCACATCCCAGACTTCCAAGAATGACAACTTTGGCTTCTTTCCATGCCATATCTCATATGGTGTTGTCTCCACGAACTTGGATGGTGATTTGTTTAGAATAAAAGCGGCGGTTTCCAATTCATAGACAAAAATATACAGACAAAATAGTCAAAGACATCATGGACCGAACACTATCCAATAGAGTACGGTTACGCTATTATAACACACCATTACGTTGTGGTGTTCCGGCTGGCGTAAGTTGTGGTACAATACCATAGCCCCTTAAGTTCATGCCAAACTCATAACTCAAGTAATCACCTCCCCGATCTGATCAGAAGTGCTTGATCTTCTTGTTGAGTTGATTCTCTACCTCTTTCTGAAATTCTTTGAACTTTTCAAAGGTCTCAGATTTATGCTTCATCAAATAGATATACCCATATCTACTCAAATCATCAATAAAGGTAACAAAATAACGATACCCATTGCGTGTTGAGACACTCATTGGTCCACACACATCTATATGTATGATTCCCAATAGGTCTGCAGCCCGCTCCATAGTCCCGGAGAAGGGAGTCCTGGTCATCTTGCCCATGAAACAAGGCTCACATGTATCAAGGGATTCAAAATCTAGTGATCCCGGAAGTCCATCAGAATGGAGTTTCTTCATGCGCTTTACACCAATATGACTAAGATGGCAATGCCATAGATATATGGTATTATCTTCATGATGCTTGCAACACTTGGCATTGATGTTAATGATGTGTGTACTACCATCAAGATCTAGCAACAATAAACATTTGCATGCACGCGCATGAACATAAAAGACATCATTCATATAAATAGAAGAACCATGTGTTTCATATTTAAACGAATAACCATCTTGCATTAATAAAGTTCCACTCACAATATTCATGCTCAAGGCGGGTACAAACTAGCATGATGACCCACAAGTATAGGGGGCGTATCGTAGTACTTTCGATAAATAGGATTGTCAATCCCAACGAGGAATAGAAGGTGTTGACTAGTGGTATGGAGCAGGAAATCTCTGTAAATACTTAGCAAACGGATTTTTTGGGGTTTTCTGATAAAGCAAGGAAATAAAGTGCAAGTAAATAAAGACAGCTAATAATTTTAGTATTGGCCCAATCCTTTCTTAGCAAAGGACAAGCTGGTGGAAATACTAATGAGGACCAAACGTTCTCGAGGACACATGGGAATACTGTCAAGTGCTTTCGTTTCATATAGCTAAGTAGTCTTCTTTGGTTTTATAAGTGTTGTGTCGGTGAACCTGTGCTAATGTATCAACCTTACTTGGACTAATACATACTTGTGATTAAACCCCTTGCAAGCATCCGCAACTATAAGAAAGCAATTAAGATATAAACCTAACCACAACCTTAAACTCTGAGATCCTACACTCCCTTATGCAATGGTTTCCTAACGGGGGTCCAGGTTTTTGTCACTCCGGCAACCCCACAATTAGTAGCCAAATACACAATGCATTCCCCTAGGCCCATAAATGGTGAAGTATCATGTAGTCGATGTTCACATGACACCACTAGAAGAATAGCACCACAACTTAAATACTAAACCATTGAATAATACCTCAACACAAATCCACTACTAACAACATGACTTCTCCCATGTCCTCAAGAACTAAACGAACTACTCACGAGACATCATATGTATCAAGATCAGATATTATATGATGATGGATAACAATCTGAATATAAACAATAATTCAATGGTTCCACTCACAAGCATCAACTACAATAGTAATCAACACCGGGAAAGTTTCCCCTAAGAACTATGCAAGATTCAACACAATTGTTACAGCAGGATGGAGTGGAAATGACGGTGCTGGTGGAGATGATGGTGTGGATGATGATCCCGATGAAGTCTAGCTTGATGGTGGTGTTGATGGCGACGATCTCCCCTCTCCGGGAAGGAATCCCCCCCCCCCACACACACAAATCTGTCTGCCGGAGAGCTCTTTCTCTCTTGGTGTTTTCCGCCCCGCAGAGGCGGCATAATCTTTCTATGGTCCCTCCCCGTGTATTAGGGTTTCAAGGAGAAGATATAGGCGAGAGGGTGGAGTCAGGGTGGGCCAGGGTGGCCACACCCCCTGTAGGCGCGGCTTAGGGTGGCCCGCGCCTAGGGGGTGTGGGCCCCCTATGGCCCAACTCCGCCTCCCCTTCTGGCATCCTTCGTCTTCTAGGGAAATAGGATTTTCCGTAGTTTTTCTGGTATTTTTCTGATATTCGCGAAATTGCATCAAAACACCGCTTTTTCCATCAGAATCCTGACTCCGGCAGTTCATCCTCCAAGAATCATCCAGCATGCAAAAATAGATGAAAAGACATAAGTAAAACCTCTTAATATGAAATATATCAATGAATAGAGGTAAATTATGATATAGAATGGTGATGCAAATTGGACGTATCAACTCCCCCAAGCTTAGACCTTCGCTTGTCCCCAAGCGAAAACTGAGCTCAGTAAACATGTCCACGGGTTTATGGAGTGAAGTATCGATAAAAAGAATACGAACAAGAAGCATCACACTTACCATTGCACAACTCATAGAATAAAGGAACTCACCATTATATAACTTAGCTTGCAACAAGTATGGAAATCACAATAGAGATGCATAAAGATAAATCATAATTGGGATTGGGAAATTTTGTTCTTGGTCAGATAACAGTTGGCAAACAATTTTCAAGTAAAGCTTTTGTAAAGAAGTTTTATAATAGGAGTACTCTTTTTGCTCGAACATAAAAGTTTTTTCACAATGATAGCTTTCAAAGTAATACTCATTTAGATAAGAGTCTCATGCAAACAAGGAAGATGGAGAACATGTGAAAGGATCGTATGGGCACCTAGAGGGGGGTGAATAGGTGCTACTTCAAATTTTCTTCTTTTTCAGTTTAGGGTTTGACAATAAGGTAAATTCTCTAGATAATGCAACTAAGGTGAATTTACCTATATGACAAATGAGCACAATCTAACACAACACTAAGCAAGAACAAGTAAGTAAAGTGCGATAAAGGATAGAAGTAACCAAAGTGGTGGACGCGGAGACACAAGGATTTGTTTCCCGTAGTTCCTTCATTTTGAGGGGAAGTACGTCTACGTTTGGAGAGGGGGTGGTTTCAAACCACCAACTCCACGAGAGGCCTCCCTTGTTCTCCGATGAATCTCACCCCAACGGGATCGATCCACCTTCCACTATATCGGCAACCTTCGAGGTGGAAGCCGGCACCTTTACAATAAGTTCGGGGCACACATCCACAACTTAATTGGAGGCTCCCAAATACAAGCAAGCTGTTAAGACAAATCAAAGACAAGCTTGTAAGAACCAAATCAAAGATAGGGTTTCCAAAGAAACACTAGAGCTTGGGGGCCCTCAAGTGAATGAGGGGGAAATGAAGATCTCTCTTGGTGAAGATGTAGATCAAGGCCTCCTCCCTCGATTCTCCAAAGATCAATGGCTTTGGATGGTTGGATGAAGAGATCTTGTAGATTTGGTGGCTCTAATGGAGTTGGTGTTCTTGAGCAACTCGAGCGACTGGAGGAAGAAGATAAGGGTCCATTTTTATAGGCAGCTCCCTCCACGAACCATTTTCTGACCGTTGTAGAAAAGTCAGACCGGAGACTCTGGTCTATGCCGGAGATTCCGGCCAATCTCCGGACCAGCCTCCGGACCGCCCATCTGAATGACCCAGGCCATCCATGACCCAACAAGACCGGAGACTCCGGTCTTCCAACACCGGAGACTCCAGAGTGAGCTACCACCGGAGACTCCGGGGTATCCTCCGGAGTAGGCTCCGGACCCCCAATCAGAATGTCGCAGGCCAGATCCTGAAGTAACCACCGGAGACAGATCCGGAAACTCCGGACCACACCGGAGACTCCGGTCTTGGCAGACCGGAGACTCCGGTCTGGAGTTTCCAGAATTGTGTCACATGAGTAGGGACTTTTCCCAAGTGTGAGGGTGCTTTTCACATATCATAATACCAACCTGTGGACAGTGACAAACTGTAAAATGATCTACTTGTTGTTAACAAACACCAAAAGTGATTATGACAATAAATGCCCTTTCAATCTCCCCCTTTTTGGTGTTCGATGACAACAAGTGATTTGCATGGAATAAAAATATATATGGGGCTCCCCTGAATATGTGCAATAAGATAATTAAGTAAATCATGCAAGGTAAATAGTATCAATGATAACACACATAAATCTCACATGAGTTACAATAGATAGTGCACACAAGCACATAGTCACACACATGAATAGCAAATAACACACATGAAGTTCAAAGTTCGAATATGGCAAATAAAAGCAGATAGTAGCAAATCCAAAGCCCCAAACCCATGCAAAACAATGAGAATGTCTTCTCCCCCTTTGGCATCGAAACGCTGAAAGGGGGAAAAGTCCTAAGCTAGTGCCCCAATAACTCAGTAATCATCGTCATCCTCGTCATCCTCGGCATCCTCATCCTCATCCTGGTCATCACCACCCTCATCATAGTCATCATCATCGTCTTCAGGAACAGCAGGCCATTTGCTGTGAGGGCGAGAAGAGGAGGTACCCTGGTACCCAAAACCGGAGGTGACATCAGCAAATGTCTTCCAATCCACCAGACTATCATGTTGGGCATTCCATGCCCCAAATGAGAGTGTGTGATTAGACTCTGTGGATTGATGAGCCCCATGTTCATCATTGTATTCATCCTCACCTTCCTCGTTATCCCCTTCACCTTGTTCCTTGATCTCCTTGAGGAGCTTCTCAATGCGACGGTTGCTTTGGTAGGATGCATGTTGCTGCTTATGGATGTCAATGTTCATGCAACAAAGGGTCCTCTCCCAAAGCTGGCCTTCTTGACCCTCTCATGCACATAGTCGCAAGTCATAGTAGGCATAGGGGCATTGGAGGCATTCTTCCTCCAAACTCTAGTCGGGGAGGGAGCCCTCTCAGTCTCAATCTCCTCATCATCATCCCCATAGCGACGCCTCGGGGCAGGCCCCATATGCCCCTTTTGCTGCAGTGAGACCATAGCGTGATCAGTGAGGTGTGGTGGTATGCCAAGTGGAAAATCATGCTCCTGGGAGTTGATGAGCCTCATAACCAAGGGTGCGTAAGGAGGAGATTTCTTGTAAAGAATAGCATGGAACATCTCCTCAAAAATAAAATCCATCACATCAATAGGTGCAGCATCTACCTCTGGTCCAGCATTGTAGATCTGGTGAGTGTGGTATAGAAGGTTGACAAGCCCACCCCTAATCGCATCATCATTCCCAGCACTAGGTGCAATGGTATGACGGAAAATCCTCAGCATAAGGTTGTAGAGAGTCTTGAGTCCCTTGGACCCTCCCACAAAACCCTCGTCACACAGAGGCACCATCTTCAACTTGTTCTCACCCAAAGCTGCAGAGTGCATATGCAGCCCAACGGGAGTGGATACTCCATGAAAGATCTCAAAGATGATGTTGGCAAAGTCATGGAATGTAGCTGTGCAGCGAGTGGTACCAGACATCCAAACCATAGTCATGTCTTGATCAGACCCAAACATAACTGTGGCATAGAACTGTTGTACAAGGTGGAAATTGTAGTCTTCACGCAGCTCCATCAAGTTATACAGTCCCAGCTTCTCATAGATCCACAAAGCATCATTGAAGTAAGGGATGAGGCGCATCTGCTCAACACTCATGAACTTTTGAAGGCATACCGGTAATTTGGTGAGCACACCATACACATCCTTCATGAACACAGCCTGTTCCTTCCTCCAGAAACGAGGGTCATCACTAGTACAAGGCAGCGTATAGAAATCTGTCTTTCTCAGCTCACGGTACTCCTCTTTTGACATTTTGGCCAAGGTCTGAAGGTTGTCATATTTGGCCTTCTTGGCACGGTCCTCTCGTTCAGCCCTCTCTTGGTCCCTCTTCAAATAGGCTGCATCATGTGCCAGTTGTTTGCGGTTGGAAGGAGGCACAATAAACTGACCCTGAGCTTCATCATAGTGAGGATTGCCCCTTTGGGACATGGCCTTGGTACGACGAGGACGACTAGAGCCATCACATGTGAACAGCAGTGAGGGAGATAGCATGGAGATGAGTATATATGTCCCAACAATGTAGTACAAGAACTTTGATGCATTTCTGGTCTGTTTGATTCATCCACCATCGGAGTCTCCGCACCTCATACCGGAGTCTCCGGCTCAGACCGGAGTCTCCGGTCCTAAGTCCAGAATCTCTGGTCGAGAGGCTCGGGCATGTGGTGTGGAGATGCTGGTGAGGATGAATCTAATAGATCGAGCAATGCAACAAGGCTAAAGTACTATAGTGCACGCAAACAAGTGATTCCAATGGACAAATCAACACCAATCCTCAAAAATACATCTAGGGATGAACCCTAGGAGAAAAAAAGGAGAGGAGAGGTACCAGATCTGTCCATGGGATCAATTCCTTCGGTGGGAATGACCCAATGGAGGAGAGGAGAGGGTTGGCCGGCGGCACGGCGGATCCCGGGGGCTTCTTGACCTCCGGGGAGGAGTTTTGGAAGAGGAGGCGACGGGTTTGGAGGAAGGGGACGGGGTGAAGAATGAGGAACTGCTGTACCAGTTCACCTCGCCCCCCCCCCTACTTTAAGTGGCAGAAACCGTCTGGACCGGAAACTCCGGTCTACACCGGAGACTCTGGTGCATGTACACGGAGACTCCAGTCCTCCTTGACCAAAATCTCCAGAATGGGTGTTTGGGAACTTATATGAGAGATAGACAGGTTTAAGGTAGGGAAAAGGATTGGGTTGAGACATCAAACTGCGAAGAACCAAGAAGAGCCATAGGAATTCATAAAAATATTCAGAAAAGCTCCAAGAGACTAAAAACAAGCGAATGACAAACATGATTAAGCGCCAACCTCTCAAGTTTGAGAGGGCGGTGGCCTTGGCCACCATATTTGAGTATGCTCGGCTTGGCACCACGAAGATATATCTTGGGTCCATTACCGAAACTCATCATTAAGCTCACATATCACAAAATGATATTAAGAGGAATGATTTTGATTGCTTTGGGCATAATGGGGGAGGGATGGTCCAATCAATTAGGACCGCACTCCCCCTATATCCATGCCTACACCTCAACCAAATATGGGTCAATAACATAGGTGAGAATGCAAGAAAATCAAGTCAAGCTCCTTGAATCTATGACATTTAGTTCATTCCTCAAATAGCAAAACCTTGCTTCATCAAGTGGCTTCGTGAAGATATCGGCAAGTTGATCTTTGGTTGACACATATGATAGATAAATATCACCTCGAGCAACATGATCTCTAATGAAGTGATGCCGAATCTCAATATGCTTTATCCTTGTGTGATCCACCGGGTTGTAGGCAATCTTGATGGCACTTTCATTGTCACATAGAAGAGGCACTTTGTCACAATGGACATCGTATTCCTTTAAAGTTTGCCTCATCCATAGCAATTGGGTGCAAGCACTAGCATCTGCAAATACTCGGCTTCGGCGGTGGAGAGAGATATACAATTTTGCTTCTTAGAAGACCAACATACCAAGGACCTACCAAGGAATTGGCAAGCCCCGGATGTTGATTTTCTATCATCCTTATCACCCGCCCAATCCGAATCCGTGTATCCACAAAGAGCAAATGTTGAGCCTCGAGGATACCAAAGACCATAAAATGGGGTATGAACTAAATATCGAAAGATTCTCTTGACCGCCATTAAATGTCTTTATTTAGGAGCCGCTTGATATTTTGCACACACACCTACACTTAACACAATATCGGGTCTAGATGCACAAAGGTAAAGCAAAGAACCAATCATAGACAGGTATACCTTTTGATCCACATCTTTACCATTTGGATTTTGTTCTAGATGAGTCTTTGTAGCCATGGGAGTAGGAGCTCCATTTAAATCTTGCATTTTGAATCTCTTGAGCATATCTTGAGTATACTTGGCTTGATTAAAGAATATCCCTCCTCTAACTTGCTTGATCTCAAAACCAAGAAATACTCTCAACTCCCCCATCAAGGACATCCGGAACCTACTAGACATAAGCTTTGAGAATTCATCATTAAAATCTTTGTTAGATGAGCCAAAGATAATATCATCAACATATATTTGGCATACAAATAGCTCCCCATTGACTTTCTTAGTAAAAAGAGTGGGATCGATTTTCCCAACCTCAAATCCACGGTTAAACAATAACTCTCTAAGGTGCTCATACCACGTACGTGGGGCTTGCTTGAGCCCATAGAGCGCCTTATCAAGTTTGTAGACATGGTTTGGGAAGTTGGGGTCTTCAAATCCCGGGGGTTGCTTAACATATACCAACTCATTTAGAGGACCATAAAGAAATGCACTCTCTACATCCATTTGTTGCAAATTGAAGTTATGATGTGCTGCATAAGCAAGAAGGATACGAATGGACTCAAGAAGAGCCACGAGTGCATAAGTCTCTCCATAGTCAATGCCTTCAATTTGAGAGTACCCTTGTGCAACCAATCTATCCTTGTTCATTACTATAATTCCATGCTCATCTTGCTTGTTCTTGAATATCCACTTTGTTCCAATAACATTGCGGCAATCCTTTGGCTTCTCAACTAACTTCCATACTTTTTTCTCTCAAAGTTGTTGAGCTCTTTGTGCATAGCTTCTAACCAATCTGAATCTTCAAGAGCTTCCCACACTTTCTTTGGTTCAATCATGGAGATGTTTGCTTGGTGTTCACTGAACCTCTTCAATTGTGCTCTAGTGGAAATGCCTTTCCTTAGGTCACCAACTACATTTTGTAGAGAGTGGTCTCTTAATTCCAACATTCTTTCCTTTCTAGCTTCGCAACGAGTGTGGATCTCCGTGTTGTTTCTTGAGGGACCCTCTTCATCATTTTGGTCCTCGTCTTGACCATCAACTTGACCTTGATCATCATTGGAATCATTCTCTTCATTGAGCAAAGATTGACCTTGGTCTTGATCAAGTGCTCTTATAGCATCAATTTGAGCTTGTCTCAAAGCAGTTTGTATGGATCTTCCTTGACTAATTGCCTTGGCACCACTTGACATCCTGGAGAATGAATCAAGCTCCCCTTGACTAGAGTTGTCACTATGATCATCATGTTGAGGGTCCACATCTTGTCTTTGGCTTGAGTCATTGCCCTCCTCGGTGGATGGAGCTTGTTGATGTTATGAAGATGAGGGCTCCACTTGAGTGGAGCATAGTTCTTCTCGATCCGCCATAAGGTGTTCCTCAACGGGGCGGATATATCCCACACCCATTCTTCCTATGGCATCCTGAGGCATTTCATCATCTGCATCACAAGCATCAACACGCCCCCCTTGGGGACCATCATATTCTTCGAAGGTCACACTACAAGATTCTATGACGGCTCCGGAGAGCTTATCATAGATTCTATAAGTGTGAGATTCGAGACCATAGCCAACAAAAATACCCTCTAATGCTTTAGACTCGAATTTGGACAAATGAACACCTTTTATGAGATAGAAACACTTACAACTGAACACCCGGAAGTAAGATATGTTGGGCTTGTTACCGGTAAGTATTTCATATGGAGTCTTGTTGATTTCTTTGTGGAGGTAGAGCCGGTTTGAAGCATGGAAAGCAGTGGAGATGGATTCGGCCCAAAAGTTGTATGGAGATTTAAACTCAGCCAACATGGTCCTAGCCATCTCAATAAGAGTCCGGTTCTTCCTTTCGGCCACACCATTTTGTTGAGGGGTGTATGCAGCAGAATATTGATGTTTTATCCCCTCATCACTAAGGAAATCATTAAAGGTGTAGTTCTTGAACTCGGTGCCATTGTCGCTTCTTATAATCAACATGGGAACATTGTATTGCCGTTGAACCAAGTTGATGAAGTCGATGAAGGTCTTTTGCGTATCACTCTTCAACTTGAAGAAATAAACCCAAGAGTATCTTGAAAAGTCATCAACAATCACCAAGCAATATTTCTTCCCACCAAGACTTGCATGAGATGGAGGACCAAAGAGGTCCACATGGAGGAGCTCCAAAATCTTGGTTGACTTGATGCGGTTCTTAGGCTTGTGAGGAGCATCATGCATCTTCCCTAGAACACATGCCCTGCAAACACGATCTTTGGCAAAGGAAACATTTTCTTTTAGTCCAACAATATGGCCCTCCTTATGGAGACTTTGCAAAGTTCTCATATTGACATGGGCTAGTTGGTGATGTCATAGCCAACCCACATCAGCCTTTCCGAATAAGCACATCACACTTGTAGTGGCTTGCCCCGAAAAGTCCACCACATACAAGTCATGTTCGACGTACCCAACGAAAGCGACTTTGAGAGACTTGCTCCACATGAGGACCACAATATCATCATCTATAAAGACGGCAAAGCCCATCTTTCTAAGAGCACAGACTAAAAGTAAATTGTAACCAAGGGTCTTAACAAGCATGACGTTCACGAGTGTAATGTCGTGAGCAACCACTACCTTGCTGAAACCCATTACCTTAGACTTTGACTTGTTGGCATATGTAACATATATTTGATCATCATTTGGCCTTAGATCTTGGACAATAGAAGAGATTCCGGTCATATGAGTTGTGCAACCACTATCAAGCACCCACTTTGACCCTCCGGAAGCATACGTCTATAAAAGATCAAGCTAATTTTTAGGTACCCATTTTTCAATGGGTCCTCTTTTGTTAGCAACAAGGGTCTTGGGAACCCAAATAGACCAAGCAATATAACCATCATATGGGCCAACATATTGTGCATACACATCACCATAATAATCACGCATTAGAACATAGTGAGGGTTAGCACTTCCCGCAAAGTCATCATGAGACATAGTTTTACCACTTGTGGTCTTACTATCCACAATGGCCTTGTTTGTCTCTTGTGTGGGCTTGGCCTTCTTCTTCTTGTTGTTGTTCTTCTTCTTCTTAGTTTTGGAGACAAAACCAATGCCCCCTTTATCACCACTAGGCCTTTGCTTACTCAAAAGGTCATCAATGGACTTGTTACCTTGTGGAAATGTGGCCTTAGCAAGCTCCCCCTTCAACCTAGCATTCTCTTCAAGAATAGTTGTACTACTAGATGGAATGAAGTTACTAGGTGAAGGAATATTGGCCAATTGAGATTGAAGCATTTCATGGGACTTTGTGAGTGACAAGAGTTCACTATCCAAAGCCTTGTGGGCCTTGTTAAGCAAACTAAAGTCCTCGGCAAGTTTTTCATGAACCACACCAAACTCAATCTTGTCCTTTTTAGCTCTTTTGTATTTAGCAATAGCATGATCACGCTCTTTGATGAGTTTATTCACAATAATGTCATTGGCCTCATCAAGCCCTTCAAGTTTTAATTCAAGTGACATCCTAGTTTCTTGTTCTTCTTCTAGAGCATTGTTTAAAGCCTCTAGCTCAATCATGTGTTCATGCCCAAGTTTACATCTTACATCTAGGAGCTCTTATGTGTGGGGAAGTTGATCTAAGATGTTACCAAAATGTATCTTAGAATCCCCTTGTAGGTTAGTCATAAACTCATCGAAAGCAATTAATTCCCTTTTAACATCAAGAGACATCTCATCATCAATTTCATCATTAGCTAAAGGAGTGGAGTGAGATGATGAGGATACCTCAGTTCCTCTTGCCATAAGGCAAGTGACGTTCTTGACGGGAGAATTCTCATTTGGAGAATCGAAGAGTGAGAATGTTGGAGTAGTAGTAGTGGCTAGAGCCACCACACCATTAGGAGTTTCCTCTTCCTCATCTTCATTGTTGGAGGAGTATTCTTCATGAGTGATCAAGACAATTTCTCCCGACTTCTTGTTGATGGGATTCTTCTTGATGAAGGATTTCTTGTAAGGTGATTTGAGAGTATTCTTCAACACAAGCTTACCCCCATGATATTCCCTCTTCTCATAGGGGCAACTTTCCACAAAGTGATAGCGGTCACCACAATTGAAGCAAGTTCTCAATCTATTAGTATTTTCTCTTTTCCCATTTGGGTTGCTTCTTCGTTGCATTTCCATCTTGGCCTTGGCGGGATTCTTCCAAAAGTTCTTTGCATAGAAGGCCATATATTGACTATGAGCAATCTTGACTTCATCGGGGTGGTCCATGGAGAGGCCTTCATCACTATCATCTTCATCCCCATGGTCCACAACTTTGGCCTTCAAAGCAACATTGACAACGTTTCTCATACCAAGGGCACGAGCACGGGCATCTTTGGCATTCTTGGTGGCAACTTTGAAAGCGGCCATCTCTTGCATAACTTCATTGGAGGTCATGAGATGGTAGTTGTGTCTTCCTTGAAGGCTCTTCAAGTCGGTGGGCTCAAAGGGCATGAGTGCATTCACATATTTCCTTTTTATCCACGCATCATCCACATGTGAGGCACCCACGTTTCTAAAAGCGGTGGCGGTGGTCTTGAGCCTTCGGTACATGTCCTCATGATCTTCACCTTCCATCATGTAGAAGCCTTCGGCTTCATTGCTTAGAGCATCATACCGATTCCTCCTCATACTCTCATTTCCAACAAACAATACAGTGAGGGCATCCCAAACTTCCTTGGCAATGCTAAAGTGCTCAATGTGTGGATAATCCTTTGTACCCAATCCTTGTTGAATCATATGCAAGGCAGTGGCATTGAGTTGACTATTGACAACCTCTCTTCTTGTCAAGTTGTTTGGATCCCCAATAAAGAGTCCATGCTCAATGATGTTCCATAGTTCAATGCAAGAGCTGCGCATATGAGTTCTCGTTAGTGATTGCCATTGAGCAAAAGTAGCAGATTCTTCAAGCTTAGGTGGGTCACCTCTATTGTAAACATGAGGGTGAGGGATAGGAGGGTCGGGAGAGTACCATGTATCACGATGCTCACCCTTCCCCCCATCATTTTGTGTGGAGGAATTAGTGTTGTCTTGTTTACCCCTTACCATCATATCCTCGGGGGATACCGGAGTATTCCCTTTAGGTAAAATGGATGGAGGATCCTCTTGAGGAGAGGGGGATGATGAGCCATCTTTGTATTTAAGAAGTTGCTCAAGCATCTTCTTGACTTTGTTGACCAAGGAAGAGCTCAATCTTGTTTCCAAGTTTTTGAGATCTTCCATGGTCACCGTGGTAGGCTCACCATCACCATCCCCTTTGCGGCTACCCATATTCTCTTAGGCGGTAAAGCCCAAATAAAGAGACGAGGCTCTGATACCAATTGAAAGGATCATATGGGCACCTAGAGGAGGGGGTGAATAGGTGCTACTTCAAATTTTCTTCTTTTTCAGTTTAGGGTTTGACAATAAGGTAAATTCTCTAGATAATGCAACCAAGGTGAATTTACCTATATGACAAATGAGCACAAGCTAACACAACACTAAGCAAGAACAAGTAAGTAAAGTGCGGTAAAGGATATAAGTAGCCAAAGTGGTGGACGTGGAGACACAAGGATTTGTTTCCCGTAGTTCCTTCCTTTTGAGGGGAAGTACATCTACGTTTGGAGAGGGGGTGGTTTCAAACCACCAACGCCACGAGAGGCCTCCCTTGTTCTCTCATGAATCTCACCTCAACGGGATCGATCCACCTTCCACTATATCGGCAACCTTCAAGGTGGAAGCCAGCACCTTTACAACAAGTTCGGGGCACACATCCACAACTTAATTGGAGGCTCCCAAATACAAGCAAGCTGTCAAGACAAATCAAAGACAAGCTTGTAAGAAGCAAATCAAAGTTAGGGTTTCCAAAGAAACACTAGAGCTTGGGAGCCCTCAAGTGAATGAGGGGTAAATGAAGATCTCTCTTGGTGAAGATGTAGATCAAGGCCTCCTCCTTCGATTCTCCAAAGATCAATGACTTTGGATGGTTGGATGAAGAGATCTTGTAGATTTGGCGGCTCTAATGGAGTTGGTGTTCTTGAGCAGCTCGAGCGACTGGAGGAAGAAGATAAGGGTCCCTTTTTATAGGCAGCTCCCTCCACGAACCGTTTTCTGACCGTTGTAGAAAAGTTAGACCGGAGACTCACCGGAGATTCCGGCCAATCTCCAGACCGCCCATCTGAATGACCCAGGCCATCCATGACCCAGCAAGACCGGAGACTCCGGTCTTCCAACACTAGAGACTCCGGACTGAGCTACCACCGGAGACTCCGGGGTATCCTCCGGAGCGGGCTCTAGACCCCCAATCAGAATGTCCCAGCCCAGATCCTGAAGTCACCACCAGAGATAGATCCGGAAACTCCGGACCACACTGGAGACTCTGGTCTTGGCGGACCGGAGACTCCGGTCTGGAGTTTCCAGAATTGTGTCACATGAGTAGGGACTTTTCCCAAGTGTCAGGGTGCTTTTCACATATCATAATACCAACCTATGGACAGTGACAAACTATAAAATGATATACTTGTTGTTAACAAACACCAAAAGTGATTATGACAATAAATGCCCTTTCAACATGATTGAATAAATCATCATGCGAATGTTTAAACACAACAACTCAAATGCTTGCTGTAAGGTTCCCAACATTTAATAAGGTAGAGATCACTGTGTTTACAATGCTAGTCCATGGATCAATAGCTAGCATCCACAGTTAAGATGTAATATCAAGAAACAAAGGTCATAATACAACTTTATAACCAGGAATAAAATAATTTATTACATCTTACATAGCTCATTTGGCTATCTCAATACAATGCAGCAGAATATAACAATAGCATGGGGTCCTTCATCGTCAAAGTGCCACAGGCAGACATGTTGGTTGTAGACTTGTAATCCTAATTCAACAAACTTCACTAATATCAAACAAACCTGCAACATAACAAGTTACAGCCACAAGGGTCAATACATTTGAATTGTATTGGCAAGTGATGCTATGGTAGTATAGTGGAGTCTATCATTTATATGCATTTGGCTAAGTGGAGCTTAGGCTTGCATTGCTCAAAATAGATTTTCCTTATCATTTGAAAACACTAAGTTTTTGCTTGACAAATTCACCCAAGGCATCTCCCAATAGAAATTGGTGATCCTTCAACCCTTGTTCAACCACAAGCTTTTAACTTAGAAATTGGGATGAGGAGATTCTTGATAGCTTCCATGTCTTGATGCTCAAATTGTCCTTTACCAGGGACATGGCTAAGTACTTAGATTTTACACTCTGCATAGGTGGTGCACTTTCCCCACAAGACTTGGTTTCACCAAGACAAGATCTTTTAGAAGCCTTCCCTTAGACCAGAATGGACGCGTTCCAACCTATCAAACCCCTACCACCAACTGTCCATTTGGCTAAGTTATTGCAACCTATATGATCCAGGCAGAGCCCATAATGCCAAGTGGCTGCACTTGAAGCTTCTCAACATTTGACATCTCAAATCTCTTTGTTCTTAGGTGGCCATCCACAACTGAGATATCAAGTTTTCCCCGGTATACTGGACTTGGTGATGCCCAAGTTTTCCCCAGCATACTGGACTTGCATAACCACTCAACACAAACCAATCTTTCCAATCCACCCAAGTGATTCATTCACTTAGTTTTTTATTAAACAAAACACAAGTCCTTGACTTAGAAATATTCCATAGCATGAAATATAATCCACCCTTGCTTTCTACTAGCTAAGCTAAGCATGATAGTAGTAGGAATCTTAACTTAGGAAATTATAGTAAGGTTTCATCTACTAGGATTTCCCATGGCATAGTTTATACTTAGCAAAATTCGATGCAAGTCCTACTTAGAAATATCACTAATGCATAGTGAAAATAATGGGACAAAAGTATGAAGCAACACTTGCCTTTTTGGTAGAGATTATAGGTTCACTCCTTGATCTTTGCAATGTTCACAGACTTCAAATCACTACAATTCAATCAAGCAAGCAATATTTCAATCTACCATTCAAGCAACATCACATAAAATAATAGTAACAAAATAATGCATGCAAGCATGCCAAACTTTGTTTTATTTACAAAAGTGTTTTATAATAGGTTAAAAACATTCTAAAACACTTATTGGTCATTTTATAAAGTGGCAAAACCATTTGCAGAAGATTTTACTTATAAATCAATTTTAAACCAAATCATTATTTTATGTTATTGAAAATGCTTTTAGCAAAGTAATAATCTTGATGGAGTTTACCAAATACATTTTCAATTCATAAAACTTGGTGTTTAGGGTCAGATAGTTTAAATCAAAACATTTCCCAAAGGTTTTCCTCCAAAATCATTTTTAACAATTTAAACCATATTTTTATTTTACTAGAAATGTTTTAATTCAAAGTTTTATTCTTTTGCTTCACCAAATATGTTTTTGAAACCAAAAATTGATTTCTATGGTCAGTAGGTTCAAAACAAACCATTTGCCAAAGATTTTATCTCAAAAATCATTTTAGAACAATTTTTATATTCCAAAAATGCCTACACAAGTTTCTGCAAAAAAAATCATTTTATCAGAAGCAATTCACTAAAAAAAGGGCATGGTCAGAAAGTACTTGTCTTGCTGATTCCATTGATATAAAATTTGCAAAATTTGGACGTGTGGTTTGGAAGTTATGAATTTTTTAAATTGGCACATCAAATAGAACAATTCTGTTTTTATTAAAACAGTCAGGGCCACGTGGCTGCTTCTTACTCGCTGATATTGTTTCGTTTGGATCAAAAGATACAAGCCATAGGATTTAAGTGAGATCGCACGGCTCATAGGCACTACTTACCCCTTCGGTTAGTTTCTTTCCTAGCCACTAGATCGAGATCGGACGGTGCTCAGCATGCTTGCCAGAGATGGGCGGCGCTGGCGGCGGCAGGTGGCGACGGAGCGGTCAGACGGTGGCGGTGCTGGCAATGCAGGAAGTGAGAAATCAAGGGGAGATTCTCACCGAGTTCGTCGCGGCGTGGAGATGCTCGAGGTGGTCCTTGCTAGTGAAGGGGCGCTCGGGGTGGTCGACAATTGCTCGCCGGAGTCGTGGTCACCGTCGGTTGCGCTCAGACGTCGACGGGGGCGAGGCTACAGGACATGGAAAGGAAAAATAATGGTAGCATTATATGCGTACGGGGTCTGCGATCATGTATGCATCAAAGAGAGGTACGGGGGTGGTCAGTTACTACCTGGAGGATTCGTCGGAGAAAAGCTAGACGGCGGCGCTGCTGGTCGTCGTCGTTGCCGACGCTGGGGGGCACGCGCGGGCGAGCTGGCGCTACGGGGAGGTTCGCCAGGAGGTGGGAAGCAGGTGAGCGTGGTCGAGGAGGCAAGGGGCAGCGAGGTGTGTCCAGAATTGAAGGTGGAGCTCGCCGGAGCAGAGGGCGGTGCAGGGGGAATTGGGGACAGCCTGGGGGCTCCGGTGGGGCGACGACTGGGGGAAAAGAGAGAGGGGACGCAGGCGATTAAGAAGGCATGGTCACGGGGTGGTTTTACTGCGGCGTTAACGCGAATTAAGCCGAGCTTTAATCGACTGCAACGGCCGGCGAAGTGAGGGGCGGGGTCAGCGGGGTGAGGAAGATGATGATGTGGCGTGGGGTCGAGACGTCAGCGAGAGAGAGAGAAGGAGTGGGGCCTGGTCGTCATAGACTCAGCGGGTCGATTCGTGAGTGAAAACGATTCGCTGCGGGTGGGGTGGGGAATGGGGTTGCTGGGCCTTGTTGGGCTAGCTGGGCTGGCTAGGTTTGTTTCCATTTTTTTGTACTGCTTTGTTTTTCTTTTTCTGTTTCTAATATTCTGTTTTGATTTTGTTTAAACAATTTAAACATTCATTTGAATTCAAATCTTTGCCAAATTTTTTGAAGACTCAAATACTGATTAATAGTATATTCTGAAGTCAATTTTGGAAATAAAACTTTATTCTTTTTGGGGTCTTTTAATTATTTAATTAGGCCTTTGTTTTAATTCAAATAAGATTTAATAATATCTTCAAAACACCATTTGAATCCTTAAACCTTCCAAATCTTTTCAGTAGGTTTTTATTTGTTTAATAGGGTGTCAAATAATTCATCTTGAATTATTTGGAGGTGTTTTTAATATGATTTATTAATCATTTATAAATTGGATTTGTCTTTATTCAAATAGAATTTGGTTTATGCCATTTTATTTTATTTGGAAAATTCTTTATCCATTATTTTATTTGGATTTGGATTATATTCATTCCATTTGCTTATGGATTAGGCCAAGATTTATTGAGTCTTTCAAATATTCTTTATTTAATATTTCTTATAAAACCCATATCTTTTTATTTAAAGATCCAAACTTGGTGATTCCAATTTGTAAAATCTTATTTAATATTTGTTTATCCTTTTAAATATATTTAGGATTATTTTCTCACCATTTGCTATGGATTTATTGATAGATGCTTTATTAGCTTTGGAAATTCAATGTCTTTATCTTATTAAATTTATAAGATTTTATCTATGGCTCCAAATTAAGTAAAACCAATTTATATGGTCTTATAATATTTATATTTGTCATTCTTGATCATTTTGAAATGTTAGTTGACAAATTTTTATATGGATCAAATCCATAGGCTTGGAGATAACTTGGGAATGTTTTTCTTCCATTAGGGTTTTAGGGTTTTGGTTTATTTCTCAAGTGTTTAAATTTCCAGATGCATTTTATGATGAATGCATTCCACTTTGATTTGAATTTAGTTGGATTCAAACATTAACCAAAGTTTGTTCCAGATGGGATTTTAAGTTTCCATTTAAAAAGTTTCTTTTCACTCTAAATTTCAACAATTTTTTATTTTGTTTATTTATTTTTCACATTACAAGATTTGGAAAATCTTGGGATGTGACAGGCTACCACCCTTAAAATAAATCTCGTCCCGAGATTTGGGGAGGCTAGGGTTACAAGTTGGCTCAAAGCAACTAGGGTACTACCACCCTTAAAAAAATTCCAACTAGATTACTTCTTGGCTTGTTTGGAGTATTAATGATATTTATCTAGGCAAACATCTGCATAGTGTCCTTTGTTCCCACACTTGAAACATGTGACAAGGCTGAGATCCTTCATAGGCTATCTTTTCTGGACAATTGCTTGCATAATGTCCTTGGTTACTACAATTGTAACATGTGATAAGGTTGAGTTCTTCACGTATCTTCTGTGGACAAGTTGACACATAATGGCCTAACTCCTTGCAGTTGTTGCACCATACTTGGTTAATCTCCTTATACTTTTTCTTCTTCTCTGGGCATTCATTGGCATAGTGTCCCATCTCTTTGCAATGGCAACATTGCACTTGACTTTTGTCCTTCTTCTTCTTGGGTTTCTCCAAAGCTAGGAGTGCTTCTAGTTCATGCTCTTCATATCTTATCTCAAAGGTGGGAAAGTTTCCTGGTCTCCTTGACCTTTTCCTTGGATAATACATATGTCTCCTCTTTGGTCCTTTAAATTGAGTCATATTGCATGGAGGTGCAAGCTGAGATTTTCCTTTGTCTTCATCCTTCTTGGTAGACTTTGCTCTCTCATGGTAGCCTGCAATCAGTTGTTGCACTCCACCTTGTTTCCTTTGTTGAACTATGGAATAGATGGGGCATTGTATAGGGACATGATTATTTCCTTCACGTAGGAAACAAGTAGCTTGAGATGTGGGGCATTGATTAGTTGGATGTTTCTCTTCACAATTGGGGCATTGATCCTCATGCTCTTTGGAAGTGTGATCCTTGTCTCCACAAATATTGCAAGCTTGAGTTCCTTCTAAAATATCATCCTTGACATCCTTGTTGTCACAAACTCCTTGGGGATAGTTGCCTCCCATGTTGATCATTTGATCTGTCATCTTATGCAACAATTGGGTTTGGGTTTCCAAAAACCTTTGCATGGTTGGATCTAACTCACTGGTGTTGGCTAAAAATTGAGCTGTCACTTGGTTCAACTGGGTTTGGGTTACTATGAGTTCTCTCATGTTGATCTCTTGGTTGTTGTTGTCACCATCCTTGATGTTGGAGTTTCCTGGGGTAGTCATCTGTTTGTGTTGGATTGGGATTAAAATGGGCAAAAGATTTCTATTGAAAGAATTCTAATCACACACATCACAATTCACTCAAGCAATGTGCAAGCAATCACAAACAAACACTCCACTCAAACAACAAGGTTCAAGCACATTTTTAGGCAACAAAATATTTTGTTACACCACATTAAGTTGGTGTGTTTGATCTATACTTAATATGGTGGTCCATCTATATGGTCCACTTGAGATCATTCTATCCTTCTTGGAGGATTCTTCTTGAATGAGATCATGGTTTCCTTGGAAAAATTCTTGTGTCTTGGTCACAAAACTCCAAAGGTGATGATGATTCCTTCTAAGTTGTGTTTCCTTAGTCTTCAAGTCTTGAGCAATATTTCTTGTCTCTCTTGTAGTCCTTAGTGATATCCAAGGTTGAAGTCCTTGTTGAGAATAAGGTTGAAATCACTTGAAGATGTTGAAGTCATTAGAGTTGATGAAGTATTTTGCACATGGTGAAGTCTTTGGCCATGGAGAAGGCTTTATCCATCAAGTTGAAATAGAAGAGATGTAGAATCAAAACCAAAAATGGTTGAGGAAAGAGTTTACAAGATTGTTTGTAAATAAGTTTTGGAACAAAATACAACTACTATTTTTCTAAGGGGTTTTGTCCAATCCTAGGGTTACAAATACTACAGGCAACACAATGCTCTGATACCATCTGTAAGGTTCCCAACCTTTAATAAGGTAGAGATCCCTGTGTTTACAATGCTAGTCCCTAGATCAATAGCTAGCATCCACAGTTAAGATGTAATATCAAGAAACAAAGGTCATAATACAACTTTATAACTAGGAATAAAATAATTTATTACATCTTACATAGCTCATTTGGCTATCTCAATACAATGCAGCAGAATATAACAATAGTATGGGGTCCTTCATCTTCAAAGTGCCACAGGCAGACATGTTGGTTGTAGACTTGTAATCCTAATTCAACAAACTTCACTAATATCAAACAAACCTGCAACATAACAAGTTACAGCCACAAGGGTCAATACATTTGAATTGTATTGGCAAGTGATGCTATGGTAGTATAGTGGAGTCTATCATTTATATGCATTTGGCTAAGTGGAGCTTAGGCTTGCATTGCTCAAAATAGATTTTCCTTATCATTTGAAAACACTAAGTTTTTGCTTGAAAAATTCACCCAAGGCATCTCCCAATAGAAATTGGTGATCCTTCAACCCTTGTTCAACCACAAGCTTTTAACTTAGAAATTGGGATGAGGAGATTCTTGATAGCTTCCATGTCTTGATGCTCAAATTGTCCTTTACCAGGGACATGGCTAAGTACTTAGATTCTACACTCTGCAGAGGTGGTGCACTTTCCCCACAAGACTTGGTTTCACCAAGACAAGATCTTTTAGAAGCCTTCCCTTAGACCAGAATGGACGCGTTCCAACCTATCAAACCCCTACCACCAACTGTCCATTTTGCTAAGTTATTGCAACCTATATGATCTAGGCAGAGCCCATAATGCCAAGTGGCTGCACTTGAAGCTTCTCAACATTTGACATCTCAAATCTCTTTGTTCCTAGGTGGCCATCCACAACTGAGATATCAAGTTTTCCCCAGTATACTGGACTTGGTGATGCCCAAGTTTTCCCCAGCATACTGGACTTGCATAACCACTCAACACAAACCAATCTTTCCAATCCACCCAGGTGATTCATTCACTTAGTTGTTTTATTAAACAAAACACAAGTCCTTGACTTAGAAATATTCCATAGCATGAAATATAATCCACCCTTGATTTCTACTAGCTAAGCTAAGCATGATAGTAGTAGGAATCCATACTTAGGAAATTCTACTAAGGTTTCATCTACTAGGATTTCCCATGGCATAGTTTATACTTAGCAAAATTCCATGCAAGTCCTACTTAGAAATATCACTAATGCATAGTGAAAATAATGGGACAAAAGTATGAAGCAACACATGCCTTTTTGGTAGAGAATATAGGTTCACTCCTTGATCTTTGCAATGTTCACACACTTCAAATCACTACAATTCAATCAAGCAAGCAATATTTCAATCTACCATTCAAGCAACATCACATAAAATAATAGTAACAAAATAATGCATGCAAGCATGCCAAACTTTGTTTTATTTACAAAAGTGTTTTATAATAGGTTAAAAACATTCTAAAACACTTATTGGTCATTTTATAAAGTGGCAAAACCGTTTGCAAAAGATTTTACTTATAGATCAATTTTAAACCAAATCGTTATTTTATGTGGTTGAAAATGCTTTTAGCAAAGTAATAATCTTTATGGAGTTCACCAAATACATTTTCAATTCTTAAAACTTGGTGTTTAGGGTCAGAGAGTTTAAATCAAAACATTTCCCAAAGGTTTTCCTCCAAAATCATTTTTAACAATTTAAACCATATTTTTATTTGACTAGAAATGTTTTAATTCAAAGTTTTATTCTTTTGCTTCACCAAATATGTTTTTGAAACCAAAAATTGATTTCTATGGTCAGTAGGTTCAAAACAAACCATTTGCCTAAGATTTTATCTCAAAAATCATTTTAGAACAATTTTTATATTCCAAAAATGCCTACACAAGTTTCTGCAAAAACAATCATTTTATCAGAAGCAATTCACTAAACAAAGGGCATGGTCAGAAAGTACTTGTCTTGATGATTCCATTGATATAAAATTTGCAAAATTTGGACGTGTGGTTTGAAAGTTATGAATTTTTCAAATTGGCACATCAAATAGAACAATTCTGTTTTTTTAAAACAGTCAAGGCCACGTGGCTGCTTCGTACTCGCTGATACCGTTTCGTTTGGATCGAGCGATACAAGCCGTAGGATTTAAGTGAGATCGCACGGCTCATAGGCACTACTTACCCCTTCGGTTAGTTTCTTTCCTAGCCACTAGATCGAGATCGGACGGCGCTCAGCATGCTTGCTAGAGATGGGCGGCGCTGGCGGCGGCAGGTGGTGGCGGAGCGGTCAGACGGTGGCGGTGCTGGCGATGCAGGAAACGAGAAATCAAGGGGAGATGCTCACCGAGTTCGTCGTGGCGTGGAGATGCTCGAGGTGGTCCTTGCTAGCGAAGGAGCGCTCGGGGTGGTCGACAATTGCTCGCCGGAGTCGTGGTCACCGTCGGTTGCGCTCAGACGTCGACGGGGGCGAGGCTACAGGCCACAGAAAGGAAAAATAACGGTAGCGTTAGATGCATACGGGGTCTGCGATCATGTATGCATCAACGAGAGGTACGGGGGTGGTCAGTTACTACCTGGAGGCTTCGTCAGAGAAAAGCTAGACGGCGGCGCTGCTGGTCGTCGTCGTTGCCGACGCTGGGGGGCACGCGCGGGCGAGCTGGCGCTACGGGGAGGTTTGTCAGGAGGTGGGAAGCAAGTGAGCGTGGTCGAGGAGGCAAGGGGCGGCGAGGTGTGGCCGGAATTGAAGGTGGAGCTCGCCGGAGCAGAGGGCATTGCAGGGGGAATTGGGGACAGCCTGGGGGCTCCGGTGGGGCGATGACTGGGGGAAAAGAGAGAGGGGACGCAGGCGATTAAGAAGGCATGGTCGTGGGGTGGTTTTACTGAGGCGTTAACGCGAATTAAGCCGAGCTTTAATCGCCTGCAACGGTCGGCGAAGTGAGGGGCGGGGTCAGCGGGGTGAGGAAGATGATGATGTGGTGTGGGGTCGAGACGTCAGCGAGAGAGAGAGAGAGAGAGAAGGAGTGGGGCCTGGTCGTCATAGACTCAGCGGGTCGATTCGTGAGTGAAAACGATTCGCTGCGGGTGGGGTGGGGAATGGGCTTGTTGGGCCTTGTTGGGCTAGCTGGGCTGGCTGGGTTTGTTTCCATTTTTTTTGTACTGCTTTGTTTTTCTTTTTCTGTTTCTAATATTCTGTTTTGATTTTGTTTAAACAATTTAAACATTCATTTGAATTCAAATCTTTGCCAAATTTTGTGAAGACTCAAATACTAATTAATAGTATATTCTGAGGTCAATTTTGGGAATAAAACTTTATTCTTTTTGGGGTCTTTTAATTATTGAATTAGGCCTTTGTTTTAATTCAAATAAGATTTAATAATATCTACAAAACACCATTTGAATCCTTAAACCTTCCAAATCTTTTCAGTAGGTTTTTATTTTTTAATAGGGTGTAAAATAATTCATCTTGAATTATTTGGAGGTGTTTTTAATATGATTTATTAATCATTTATAAATTGGATTTGTATTTATTCAAATAGAATTTGGTTTATGCCATTTTATTTTATTTGGAAAATTCTTTATCCATTATTTTATTTGGATTTGGATTATATTCATTCCATTTGCTTATGGATTAGGCCAAGATTTATTTGGTCTTTCAAATATTCTTTAATTAATATTTCTTATAAAACCCATATCTTTTTATTTAAAGATCCAAACTTGGTGATTCCAATTTGTAAAATCTTATTTAATATTAGTTTATCCTTTTAAATATATTTCAGATTATTTGCTCACCATTTGGTATGGATTTATTGATAGATGCTTTATTAGCTTTGGAAATTCAATTTCTTTATCTTATTAAATTTATAAGATTTTATCTATGGCTCCAAATTAAGTAAAACCAATTTATATGGTCTTATAATATTTCTATTTGTCATTCTTGATCATTTTGAAATGTTAGTTGACAAATTTTTATATGGATCAAATCCATAGGCTTGGAGATAACTTGGGAATGTTTTTCTTCCATTAGGGTTTTTGGTTTTTGGTTTATTTCTCAAGTGTTTAAATTTCCAGATGCATTTTATGATGAATGCATTCCACTTTGATTTGAATTTAGTTGGATTCAAACATTAACCAAAGTTTGTTCCAGATGGGATTTTAAGTTTCCATTTAAAAAGTTCCTTTTCACTCTAAATTTCAACAATTATTTATTTTGTTTATTTATTTTTCACATTACAAGATTTGGAAAATCTTGGGATGTGACACTTGCTGGAGATAGAGAGGAATAGGTTTACTGACTCAACTTAGAAGTAGAAGAAAGGGCCCTTCATAGAGGGAAGCAGGGATTTCAAGTTTATAAAGAGATTTCAAAAGATTATGGTACTTACTAGCTTTGAGCACTCATTGCCCCTATCATAAGCATCTTTAGGTGATTAAGGTTAAAGTGAACAAAGATGGAGTATATGCTTGACGAAACATAAGTTAGCAATCGCATGTCCCTTGAGTATGAGGGTCGCTCCTCATGCTACTCAACTTTAGTTACCGGTAAGTTCTTGTCATAGTAAGTACATGTGTATCATAGAGAACCGCCAACGGGGTACCCCTTGCACATGATACATGAGCTATCCCATAATCAAAATGACAAGGAAAGCAGACAATGAGCATCTCATCAATCTCTTATTTACCATGGTAAAATGGTGCCTTTTTTCTCTCTTTCCTCTTTTCAATATGTCTCTCTTTTTGTATATAAGAAGAAAGCTTCATAGATTTCTCATTATGGTTATGCTGCAAGTTTCCACCATGATTAGGCATGGCTTGGTCTAGCGGCCCAGGCATTTCTCTAACACACATACATAACTCCATGGACTTACAAGCTCCCCGTTTATTTCACACCGACGACATCCGCAAACAAAAGAGCATGATATCAACTATGTACTAAGTACAGGTGCAATGTTGAAAGCGTTCCCCATGACAGCACAGTTCTGCTAATTCCAACGTATAGGTGCAAGCATATACAACTTCGATGACACAATGGTTCAAGTTTATTAGGGGCAAGAAAATAAGGTGTGTCATCAAGTTCGTGAGAGCTTTACTGACTAGTTTTCACATAATAGAATAATTTTTAATTTGAAAGATATATGAAGCTTGAGAATTTACTTGGAATAGCAATAATGCTAATAGGTATATATGGTGGACACAAATGGCACAGGTTTTGGTTTGAAGGGGTTGGATGCATGAGAACTATACCTTCTCAAAACAGGTTTTTGGCTAGCAAGGCTGGGTAGCAAGCAAAAGAGTCAAAAGAAACAATCAAACATACAAGTAATAAAGCCAAGCATGCAATCTTCCTTGAAGACACAAAAGATCTTAAATAAAGAATACTAAGCTTATGAGCCAATCAAGGAAGAAAATATAAGATACAAAATACCTGTAAGCTTTTCTCTTTTTCCTTCAAACCTTAAAAAGTGTTGCTACTGACCAAAGCTCGGTTTGCCAGAACCAATTTAGATCAACTTGATGCTCCCAAAGTGATACCAATACTGATCAACAAGATCAATCATATAATAGAGATTGCAAACTAAAATAAGAAGTGCAAAAAGTAAAAGATGAGACTTCTCATTAATATTCCATAAAGGCATTCACACTAAGGGATACATAGATAACCAACTAAAGGAGAGATACTTCCACAATGCAAACCAACCTATAAGATAACTTCTCTACCCAAGATATAACTCTACTAAAAAGGTAAAAAGATAAAAGATAATGATGTGATACCGCGGCACTCCCCCAAGCTTGGAACAAGCCAACGGGAAGCCAAACCTGATGACGAATTACTCCTTCGCTGGTGATGTTCCCTTTTCATCGTAAGACTTCTATGGTAAAGGCTCCCAATCCACAAAGGATGTCTTGGTTTCCACAATCCTGAAACTAGCAGCAGAGCTTATGCGATTAAATCTAGCCTCATACTCACAGTTTTGATTTTGTAAGTCGTAGAGCTGCGCTTGTAATTGGTTGGTGGTCTGATGGAGTGAGAGGATTTCGTCTTGAAGCTCGGCAACCTCCTCCTTGTGATTGGCAATGAGTTCTGAACTTATCTTATGGATGACATCCACTTCGTGTTCCGCCATCTTCTTATACCTAAAAACTTCCCGCTCCAATGCTTCCATCCTGTCTTCCAGACTGCCTTCTCCTTTAGGGCCTTGAACTTCTTTCATCTGCACCTTCCCATCCGTGAGAATCAACTCCTTCGGATGAATCTTCAACTCGTACATGTACGGGTTGATGTCATCCGCGGAGGGATCCTCCATGGGTGATCCAGAGGGAAGACATTGTGGCTCCAAAACTGAGAATTTGCCTGACAAAAACAGATCGAAATGAAAACACGACAAGAACACGATATACAAACCTCGGGGGGATCTGTGGGGTTATATATTACGAAGTTTCAATGCATAAGGAAGGTACTGTGCGAAAACGAGGCGGAGACGGACTCCAGGGGGCTCACACCCCCTATAGGCGCGGCCAGCTAGGGCCCGCGCCTAGGGTGGATGTGGCCCACCTGGCCTCCATTTGCTCCTCTATTTCGACTCGTAACCTTCCGTATGTAATGAAAACATCAAAAATATAAAAAGATAAGGTTTTCATGAACCTTCGGTTTTGTAGCACTTTTACCTAATCAAAGATGGACTCTGCAGATTCCTTTTCTCCATCTCCTGAAAATTCATTTCATAGGCCTTCCACAAACCTCATTGGCAACATTAGTGTATGCAAAAACAATAAACCTTTAGGTTCAAACTCTGAAATCCGTCAAAACAAAAGCTACTGTAGCAACTCCTTACCAAAAACCCAAAAAGAATCTGAAAGGAGATCAACATAAGAGGCAAATGTAAATGATGGCAGAAATCTGTCAAAACAGACCAGCAGGTAAAGATTGATTTTTCTAGAAAACTTCTGTTTCTCAAATCAAAAAGTGCCAAACTAATGAAAGTTGTAAAACAACTTGGAGAATAAGCACATAAAATCACAGCTCCCTCCGTTGTACTGAGCTCCTTTACGATTTTTTACAATGCAGCACAAAAATCTGTCCCCGGACAGCCACTTTTCACAACTCCTCTACTTCTCAAAAGTAGTTGATCTTGACTCAAAAAACAAAACAAAAAATGATAAGGAGCGGTTATTACCAAGGTAATAACTTCCAAGACTCAACAAAACTATTGGGTTATCTCCCAAGAAGTACTTTTCTTTAATGCCTTTAAATTAGGCTTGATAATTTCAAAGATGCTCACATAGAAGATATGGATTTGAAGTGAAAGAGAGCATCAAGAAGCAAATATCCAACACATTTGAGTCTAACCCACTTCCTATGCAAGGGAATCTCATGAGAAAACAAATTATTGAAACAAAAGGCAACTAGCATAGGAAGACAACAAATGCAACTTCAAGGCTTTCAACATAAAACGGGGAAACTTAATATTATTGAGATGCATAAAACCATGTTTCCCTCTCTCATAATAACTTTCAGTAGCACTTTAAATAAAGTTGACAATATAACTGTCACAAGAAACAACTTTATCATCAGAATGAGCATACTTACAATCATCAAAAAGAGGTCCAAGGTCATAAACTGGATCAATATAAGCAAGTTGTTCAAGCTTGAAATCTTCATTAGGCAAACTATTTTCATAAGGAGCTTTAGAAAATTTGGAAAAGTTAAACACATAAGAATCTCCATCCAACCTGGTTAAAACTTTCTCCTTCTTACAATCTATAATAGCTCCACAAGTGTTCAAGAAAGGTCTACCAAAGATAATAGGACAAGTCTTACTAGCTGTTGAACTAAGCACTAGAAAATCAGCAAGATACTTAATCTTACTGCAAAGGACTTCCAAATCTCTTACAATACCAATAGGGAAAATGGTTTCCTTATTAGCAAGGTGAATAACCACATCAATGTCCTCAAGCTCACAAGGACCAATTTCATGCATAATTTCCCTGTAAAGCTCATAAGGAATAGCACTAGAACTAGCACCAATGTCACATAAACCATAATAGCAATGATCACCAATTCTAGCAGAAAGCACAGGAACACTAGTTTTTCTAGCTTTTCTAGGATGAGAGACAATATTAGAAGCGTCTTCACAGAAGACAATATGCACATCCTCTATATTTTTAGTGACAAGATCTTTCACAATAGCTACCACGGGTTCAATGTTTATTTGCTCATCAGGTTCCGCAGTTTTCTTTGCACTTTTGCTAACCACATTAGCTATGATAGAATGTTCCTTTACCTTAGCAGTAAAAGGGATTTTCTCCACATAAGGTTCAGGAAAAATAGGATCAACAGTACAAACTTCAATGCTAGCAGGAACATGGGTAACAATATCTTTATAAGGAGCACGATACTTGTTCCACTCCTTTTTGGGAATTTCAATATAAGAGGCAAAGGCCTTAAAACATTTTGCAAGAACTTGAGAATCAAGACCATACTCAGTACTAATATCACGGAAGTCATCAGTTCCCATAAAGGATTTAATGCATTCATAATCATAATTTATACCCGACTTTCTTCCTTTGTCATTCTCCCATGCTTCAGTGTTTTGTTGAATATGGTCTAGGAGATCCCATTTAGCTTCTTCCTTCATACATGTGAATGATCCAGCACAAGAAGCATCTAGTGAATATTTATCATGAAGAGAAAGCCTAGCATAAAAGTTATTGATAATAATATTGTTAGGGAGTTCATGAATAGGACATTTAAGCATTAATAACTTCAATCTCCCCCAAGCTTGAGTTGTACTCTCTCCATCACGAGGCCAAAAGTTATATATTAGATTCCTATCCTTATGAATCTCACTGGGAGGATAGAATTTAGAATAAAGGAGAGGAACTATTTCCTCTCATTCCATGGATTGTCCATTCTTCAGCAGCTTATACCATTCTTCAGCTCTTCCTTTCAATGATATAGAGAGTAACTTATTCACCTGCTTAGTTGTGATACCTGCACACTTAAATAACCCGCAAAATTCATGGATAAAAAGCAAGTGATCACCAGAGTGGACAGTTCCATCCCCTAAATAATAATTATCCATAACATGATCAACAATACTTGTAGGTATCTTAAAAGGATCTACCTCAACAGGTGGTGGTTCATCTACTACCCTAACAGTGGTAGTAGTTTTCCCAAACAGAAAACCAAGTGGGTTATCCATATTGGAAACAAAGTACAAACAGAAATAAAAAGAATACTCATAGTAGAAGTTTCCTTTACCAGTTTCACTCTTCAATAGTGCTTCACTCCATGGCAACGGCGCCAGAAACTAGTCTTGATGACCCACAAGTATAGGGGGTGTATCGTAGTACTTTCGATAAATAGGATTGTCGATCCCAACGAGGAGCAGAAGGTGTTGACTAGTGGTATGGAGCAGGAAATCTCTGTAAATACTTAGCAAACGGATTTTAGGGTTTTTCTGATAAATCAAGGAAATAAAGTTCAAGTAAATAAAGACAGCAAATAATTGTAGCAGTGGCCCAATCCTTTCTTAGCAAAGGACAAGCCTATGGAAATACTAATGAGGACCAAACGTTCTCGAGGACACATGGGAATACTGTCAAGTGCTTTCGTTTCATATAGCTGAGTAGTCTTCTTTGGTTTTATAAGTGTTGTGTGGGTGAACCTGTGCTAATGTACCAACCTTACTTGGACTAATACATACTTGTGATTAAACCCCTTGCAAGCATCCGCAACTACAAGAAAGAAATTAAGATATAAACCTAACCACAGCCTTAAACTCTGAGATTATACACTCCCTTGTGCAATGGTTTCCTAACGGGAGTTCAGGTTTCTGTCACTCTGACAACCCCACAATTAGTAGCCAAATACACAATGCATTCCCCTAGGCCCATAAATGGTGAAGTATCATGTAGTCGACTTTCACATGACACCACTAGAAGAATAGCACCACAAGTTAAATACTAAACCATTGAATAATACCTCAACACAAATCCACTGCTAACAACATGACTTCTCCCATGTCCTCAAGAACTAAACAAACTACTCACGAGATATCATATGGATCAAGATCAGAGATGATATAATGATGGTTAACAATCTGAACATAAACAATAATTCAATGGTTCCACTCACAAGCATCAACTACAATAGTAATCAACACTGGGAAAGTTTCCCCTAAGAACTATGCAAGATTCAACACAATTGTTATAGCGGGATGGAGTGGAGATGATGGTGCTGGTGGAGATGATGGATGATGGTGTGGATGATGATGATGATGATGATCCCGATGAAGTCTAGCTTGATGATGGTGTTGATGGAGACGATCTCCCCTCTCCGGGAAGGAATTTCCCCGGCAGAAATATGTCTGCCGGAGAGCTCTTGCTCTCTCAGTGTTTTCCGCCCCGCAGAGGCGGCAGAATCTTTCTGTGGTCCCTCCCCGTGTATTAGGGTTTCGAGGAGCAGATATAGGCGAGAGGGCAGAGCCAGAGGTGGGCCAGGGTGGCCACACCCCCTATAGGCGCGGCCTAAGGTGGCCCACGCCTGGGGGGTGTGGGGCCCCTGTGGCCCAACTCCGCCTCACCTTCTAGCATCCTTCGTCTTCTAGGAAAATAGGATTTTTTGTAGTTTGACTGGTATTTTTCTGATCTTCGCGAAATTGCATCAAAACACCGCTTTTTCCATCAGAATCCTGACTCTGGCAGTTCATCCTCCAAGAATAATCCAACATGCAAAAACAGATGAAAAGACATAAGTAACACCTCTTAATATGAAATATATCAATGAATAGAGGTAAATTATGATATAGAATGGTAATGCAAATTGGACATATCATAGCACTTATTCAAAACTAAAATTAATCCTAGAGGCAGACGTAGAGACAGATCGTCGACGGCCTTGACATCGACCTTTGATCTGTTGCCTACACGCATCGTCACTTCGTCCTTTCCCAGGCACCACTTATTCCGTAGCTCCTACTAGGAGTTACAAATATGAGCAATAGAACCGGTATCAAATACCCAAGTGTTTCTCCTGGTGCTTGTAAGGAACACATAAATAACATGTATATCATATATACCTTTGTGTTTTGTGACAAACTTGTCGGATTTCTTGTCCTCGAGGTACTTGGGGCAGTTGCACTTCTAGTGCCCATCTCCCTTGCAATAGTAGCACGTGACGCCAGGCTTTGGCTTTGGCTTTGGTCCCTTAGGGGAATGAGAAACTTGCTTCCCATCCCTATTAGGCCTCTTGGCCTTACTGTGTGTTGGCTTCTTAAAGTTGGTGGTCTTATTGACCATCAACACCGTGTGCTCCTTCTTGATTTCCCCCTCAGTAGTCTTGAGCATGGCGAACAACTCAGCAAGGGTCTTAACCATCCCTTGCATGTTCATCACGAAAGCTTTGTAGCTAGGGCCAACGAGTGTAATACCCTATCAATTGCAAGCTCGTCTGGGATTTTGCAATCTAGGGCGTTCAAGCATTGAACATAGCCAGACATTTTGACCACATGCTCACTCACACTACTATGCTCTTCCATCCTAACAGAGAAGAAGAGCTCGGAAGCTTCATACCTCGCTGCCCGAGCCTTTTGAGCAAAGAGGGATTTGAGATCCTCAAGGTTCACAAATGCAGCCATCTTCTCAAAATGTTTTTAAAGCTCTAGTTCCATGGCATAGAGCATTCCACTCTGGATGAGGGAGGAATCATCCGCCTTGGACTGTCAAACATTCTTTTCGTCCTTATTGGCGGTATCTATGGGTTTGTCGGACAGTTCTGCCTCTAAGACATAGTTGAGCTTGTAGGGGGTGATGAGGATTCTCAGGGTGCGGTGACAGGCGGTGAAGTTGGACCCATCAGTTTTCATCTTGTCCTTCTCTAGGAATGAGCTAAGGTTGAAGGTGGGTGGGCGAGACATCTACAATGGATTTGCAAATAGTTTAGATCATGTTCATAATATACTGAGCACAAGTTTTAAGTTTTACTCTTTAAACTTAAATTAACAGGGCTCCCACTCAAAACGAACATCTCTCCATTCATTTTAGTGATCACATGATCCGATTTCACTACATCACCCACGATCGTTGATACATCAGAAACATATCTATAATTTTTTATGCTCCATGCTTGTTGATACTCTTTGAGGTGTTTTTATATATATTCTGGAACTAACCTATTAACAAGTTGCCACAGTGTCAGTTGCCTGTTTTCTTCCATTTTTGGTTCAAGAAAGGCATAAAATCAATATTCTCGGAATTAGACGGGACAAAAGCCAAAGTCAATATTTTACCATGGGCGACACGAAGCCAGAAGACGGGATGGAGAGGCGCCACGGGGCGGCCAAACCCCCCTAGGTGCGGGTGGGCCCACCCCGTACCTGGGTAGGGTGTGGCCCCCCTAGTGGCCCTCCTTGCTCGCCCCTTCTCCTATAAGAAGCCCCCGATGCAGAAACCCTAGGAACCCAATCAAAACTCCACGAAACCTTCTGTAGCCACCACCACCATCGTCCCTAGATCAGGGGGATCTAAAGTTCTTCCCGGCACCCTGTCGGAGGGGAGATCATCCCGGAGGCCTTCTTCTTCATCATGCCAGCCTCCGGTATGAAGCGTGAGTAGTTCCACCTTGGACTACGGGTCCATGTAGTAGCTAGATGGTTGTATCTCCTCATTGTGCTTTCATGTATAGATCTTGTGAGCTCTGTTCATGATCAAGATCTAATCTATTTGTAATCATGCATGTTTTGTTTGCAAGGATCCGATGGATATTGAGATTACTATGTCAGATTGATTAATGGTTTTGTCTATTTGATTCTATAATGTCTGTGTTGTTTGTGATCTTGCATGCTCTCTGTTGTTAGTAGCTATCTTGGCCAAGTAGTTCCTAGTGACTCCAAGAGGGGGTATTTATGCTCGATAGTGGGTTCATGCCTCTAGTTTCCAAGGGAAGTGACAGAAATCTCTTTGGTTGTAGATGTGGTGTTGCCACTAGGGAGAAAATAATGGTCTCTTGTTCATGGAACAAGTGGATTGTTTACCTTACACACTTTGCTTAAAGCAGTTGTTTGTTGCTTGCAACTTAATACTGGAGGGGGTTCGGATGCTATACTGAAGGTGGACTTCTAGTCATAGATGTAGTTGGATGGAGGTCTATGTATATTGTTGTATTTCCCAATCGAATCCCATAGGATCTTTTTGTCTAGTATTGCAATGTTATGCCATGCTCAGTTCTTGTCAATTGCCCTGCTTAATTTGTTTACCCTTCATGTCATCTTGCTTATCTAAGGAGAGCACCTCTAGTGAACTATAGATCCTGGTATAATCTTTACCATTGATACATCCTCCACCGTTACATGTTTACTTGCTGCAAACCATTACATTCCACACCATATAGTTAATCCTTTGTTACAACAACCGGTGAGATTGACAACCTCACTGATAGTTGGGGAAAAGTCTTGAGCTTGTGTTGTGTAGGTTTCCATGTTGCTTGCAACACCTGTGTGACGTTTCCTTCCTCCTACTGGTTCGATAACCTCGGATTCTTACTGAGGGAAGACTTGCTGATGTGCTGCTTCAGACCTTGCTCTTGGGGTTCCCAACAGGCTCCACATCAACTGAGCCATCAACAAGTTTTCTGGCGCCGTTGCCAGGGAGTCTAAGGACGTATTCACAAGGGGAATCCTCAACCTTTCTCTTTACTTTGTTTTTAGTTTGCTTAGTTTCTTTTGCTTGGTTTTGTTTGACTTTTTTATCAAAAACTCCAAAAAAATAGTTTAGTTTGGTTTGCTTTCTTTATTCAAAAACACACAAAAAATAGTTCCTACCCTGGTTTCTACCATGTCTGGTTTTGGTCCTATCTCTCTGACACCTATGGAAGAGATCTTTGCTTTCAAGCAAAAAGGTGAAGAGAGTTTTAAAGAAGCTTGGTCTAGAATCTCTGCTTTACAAAGGGAAACTGAGCCTAAGATGAGTCTTAGCTTGGTTATCAATAGTTTCTACCGTGGTATTGCTCTTTGTTATTGATATGCTTTGGATGCTGTGGCTGGGAAAGATATTTTTCAATGTACTAAGGATGAAGCTTTTGATGCCATAAATAAATTGATTATAATTTATAATACACCTGGCAAGTCTAATTCCTCTTTCATAAATATTTTTGCTAGGTTGAACACTCTTGAGTCCAGTACTGCTGCTTTGAACAGTTGCTATGCATGGTGTGTTACACCATTCCAAATATATTCTTGTTTTCAGCTATCTTCCAATTAAAAAGTATTTTGTTATGTGAAACTTAGTGATTAAAGCCCTCACGAACTTGATGGCACACTTTATATTCTTTGCCCATAATAAACTATGACACCCTCGGGATTAAGGCTAGACAAATCCCAGACCTTCATCTGAACATAAGCTTAACCTAATCTCGAAAGCGTACAGAGAGAGAATCAGTAAAACAACAGTGACCCTATGACACAATTTTTTTTACAGCAAGCTCATAACTGAGCGAAGAACCAAAATATTACAAGCATAGGTCACTAACTGTAGGGGTTCGTAGCATGGAAAACAAAAAAATTCTACCGCATACAAACAAACAAGCCAAGATCTATCTACTAGATTGTAGCAACGAGTCGATAGAATAACTCACCCTCGAAGATTTCAAAGTGTTTAACGAGAGCGGATTCTCGTGGGTGATGTAGTCGTACTCTTCCCGATCTCAAGATCGTGTAGACGATCCTTCCGGCGCTGCGTTCCGGCAGCGCTTCCGCAGTCGGTCACACGTTCAGTACTCAACGAAGACCTTCCTCTCCCTTGTTCCAGCAGGCAGCGGAGGTTGTAGCACTCTCCTCGAGATTTCGGCAGCACGACGGCGTGGTACCGGAAGTAGAGGGGAGATCTCGCAGGGCTTCGCCTTGCCGGAGCGAGTATGGTGGACTATGAGAGAGGCCTCGGTGATCTAGGGTTTAGACACACCAAGGATGAGAGGCTAGGCCGGCGGCTAGGGCAAGGGGATGCCCCAACTCGGCGGCTAGGGTTTTGCCCTAGGGGGCGGCAGCAGGAGGTGGCGGCGTCGGCGGCTTGGGGCTAGGGTTTGCAGGGTGCAAGTTGTGTGCTTGGAGGGGCAGCCCTGCCCCTCCTTATATAGGTGGAGGGGGCCGGCCAAGGGGAGGGGAGTCCCTCCCCAACTCGGCTTCCAAGGCCGGCGGTGGAGGGAGAGGGACTTCCTCCCCAAGTAGGTTTGCTACTCTCCCTCCACCAAGCAAAATAGCCGTTTGACTTTTCAAATTGGCGTTTGACTTTTCAAACTAGGATCTGAATTATCCCTTTATTTTGCTCAGCGATGACACCTAGTACGTGATGCAACCATTCCAACTTGTTATGACACATTCATGTACCCTTCCCCTCCAGAGTGCCGGACATTCCGGAACCTTCTAGAACATTCCCGATGAAAACACCGGAACCATTCTCCAACCCCGAAATAGGACTTTCCTTATATGAATCTTATTCTCCGGACCATTTCGGATCTCCTCGTGATATCCCGGATCCCATCCGAGACTCCGAACAACATTCGGTCTCTTACTCATCATTCCATAACTACTCAACAACGTCGAATCCTTAAGTGTGTCTCCCTATGGTTCGTGAATTATGCGGACATGATCGAGACATTTCTCCGAACAATAACCAATAGAGGAATCTGGAAATTCATATGGCTCCCACATATTTCTACGATTACTTTGCGATCGAATGAACCACTTACATACGATACCAATTTCCCTTTGTCTCACGATAGTTTACTTACCCGAGGTTTTGATCATCGGTATCTCTGCATACCTAGTTCAACCTCGTTACTGATAAGTACTCTTTTCTCGTTCCCGTGATATGTGATCCCTTGTGAGCCAGTCACATGCTTGCAAGCCAATTGGATGACATTCCACCAAGAGGGCCCAGAGTATATCTATCCGTCATATGGATGGACAAATCCCACTCTTGATCCATGTGTCTCAACCAATACTTTCCGAACACTCAATGCCACCTTTATAGCCACCCAGTTACGGTGTGGTTTTGATGTCATCAAAGAATCCTTCTGGTGATGGTGATATGCATGATCTCATGGTCGAAGGAATTAGGTTACTATGTATCAGAAAGCTTATAGCAATTGAACTATTAAAATGACATGATCTTTATGCTACGCTTATCTATAGGAGTATGTCCATCATATCATTCTCCTAACGATATGATCTTGTTGTTAATAACATCTCAATGTTCATGATAGGGAAACCACAATCATTTATTAACCAACAAGCTAGTATTATAAAGAGGCTTTACTAGGGACTCTAATTTAGTTTACAAATCACACAAGTATTAATGTTTCCTTGTTAATACTGTTATAGCATGAATGTAAACATTTATCATAAACACAAAGATATAATAATAACTACATTTATTATTGCCTCTAGGGCATATCTCCAACACTAACCACAAACATCAAACAATGGAAGGCAAATTATGCTATTAAGTATAGCAAACTTAACCAATGTCCTAAGAGGCCTGAAGCATAACGATGACATCCAATCCACAGATCCCAGACTGCCGGCTGGGAACTCCAAGCTACTCATCGATGTCAATGCCATGAGGAACTCTTCTTCTATGGTAACACTTATTCTGCTGCAAAAGCATCAACGAAGCAAGGGTGAGTACAGGGTGTACACCGCAAGACTTATGGCTGGTGGAGTTATTTTGCATGAATCCATCTTTTGTTTTCAAAACAAGAAGGAGAAGAATCTCGACTAATCAGAATATTTTTAAAAGGGGATAAGAGAGAGACATCTCTAGCTTTGATCTTCTTTCGATGTCCACCGAATCATCATCAGTTGAACCTATCTAGGATCACCCCATCGATGCCTGAGGAAGCATCCTTAAGCACATGTTACTTAACTTGCCAAGTTTTACGATTAGTTTCAAGTTCTCTATGATCTTCATGTCCATTCCCAAGTCGTCCATAACCGCGGATGCGGCTTTTCGAAAAGATTAATAACCCTGCAGGGGTGTACAACTTTACCCACACGTACCAACCGATTCTTAATGCCAGATCATTAGCCCTCTTCCTTGGAAGGCCGGCACAGAGTGGTTGACCATGACCTTTACCTTTCTTTCACCGAGACCATGAGTCACGCACTAGGGAGATGCCGCCATAATGGGTCGAGTCCTGAAGCCGGTCCCTAATGATGTGTGCGGGGTTCAAGATTAAGGATGTCGGGAATTTCTTGTTCCCAGCCACGCTTACCTACCTGTTATGAATGCACCTCCTTCGGGAAGAACAAGAATGCGTATGTCGAATGGAAAGCCTGAACTATGTGACTCATGGAATCTACTCGGCAAGTTAGTTGGTCGAGGGGGTTTCCAAGCCCCTGTGTGACTGTACACTCGTATTGGTTCAAGAGGCAAGAACACCGGGTCCTAAGGGTGGCAAGTATGGGACTGCAAAAACCACAACCCATGTGGACTCCCATACAAGCATTAGCATGTTTATTATTCATCTCTAATCATACCATGTCATCCTGACATACTAGGTTCATTCGCAGCTCTGATTAATCAACCGAATGGACCAGTGGTAACATCTAAGCATGTCTAAGCACAACAGACGTAACAGCTCTAGCAATGCTTCACAAGCCAAATCCTAGTTATGCTAGGAGCAGTGTATTAGGGAGTATAGGCTACAAAGGGAACATGCATCAGATAGGATTACTCTATCTATCGATAAAAGACTTTGGAATCGTATGCACATGGCAAGAATGTAAATACTTTGAAAGCATAGGATTCATACGTATGTGTGGGGCTTCGCTTGCCTTTGCCAGTTGATATCCAGAAAGTAGAGTTCCGGACACCTGGTACTTGACTTGGTTACAGTCGGTCAAGTATTGATCTTCGAGCTTCGACGGTGTTGATCTCGGGCTTTGACCTTGATCTCAATTCCGATATCGTACTCTACCGGAGAATAACCAAACACCGGAAAGGAAGGGAAACAATCAACACATGGCATCAATGCAATGATCAAGCAAGGATGATTATATGACAGATTAAATTGCATTGAAATAAACCCCGAAGTCATGCTTTACAACTTAATCGGGGTCCCGAGGGGTATAAACCCTAATTAGGAGAAACTACGGATGTATATGAGAGGGGTTGTTTTGTTCTTCTAATTAAACTTGTCACAAAAGTTGATTAACAATGCATGATTATAATGCTATTGGACAGATCTTATTTTTCCGGTCATTTTGGTATATTATTTGCATTTTTCTGATTTAAAATGAATTAGTTATGAATTTCTCCATTATTAATTCATTTTAAATCATTTTTAGAATATTATAAATAATTTACATTTTAAAGTTACTTTAACATTTTATTTAATAAGAAAACATTTCTGAATTATTTATTTAATTTACAACAGGAGCCCACATGTCATATTTATTATTTACTGGAAAGAATTTCAAAAACAATTAAAATAAAGGAATGTGGAATATTGCACCATGCTGACGTCAGCCATGGAGCTCCTCCCAGATCGAGCTAGGGCTCGGCGACAGGGCGCGCGTGGGGCTGCGAGAGGGGGCACGCTGGACGCGGGCGTGTGTGCTGAGCCAAATAGTGGTGGCGCCGCCCTGGATTGGTCACCGAAGCGACCTCTCCGATGGCGAGCAGCGGCGGAGCTTGTAGTTGCTCATGGGGAGGAAGAACCAGGCCAAGAGGAAGCGGGAGAGAAGGTCCACAGGGATCAGCAACTCACAAGGAGTGCGGTGGTGGTGTCGGGGAGGCAAGGCAAGGTCGGACGACGATGAATTGAAGCGTCGACTGCGGCGACCGACGATGGAAACAAGCTCGATTCCGGCGAGGTGGAGCCATCCCCGCTTGCATGCTCCGAGGAGGTGAGCAAGGGCGTCGACATGATTCCAACGGTGGCCTCGGCTGGTCGAGGGGAGCTCGGAAACATCGGTGACTGGCGGTTCCCGATGACTAGGGTTTGGTCCTCGCGCGGGAGAGAGAGGTTGGGGAGGGGAGAGTGCATGCTAGGTTTCTCCGACGGCAAGGCGGGGCTTCTTGTAGGCACCGGAGGGCGGCGGCACGAATCGTGGCGCCTCTCCGATGGCGGACGGCGACGGCGGCGACACGGAGCTGCTCTCCGTCATCGTTGATGAAGACGAAAGGGAGGAAAGAGGCCAAAACGGTATGAGGCCAGGCTGGGCCGCGAGTTGGGCCAGGTGGGCTGCACCAAAGCAAGAGGAAAGGGCCAGGGTTTGCTGCGCTGGGCGACAGGAAGAGAAGAGAGGGAGTTGGGCTTCGGCCCAGAGAGAGTTAGGATTAGGTTTTTTTATTGCAGAATGTTTTTCTTTTCTGTTTTCTCTTTTCTCTTTGTATTTCCATTTTCAAATATATTTTGGATGGTTTTCAAAATACCAGAAATTTTGTAACTATTTAAAATAGTCGAGGGGCCCTTGTAATCCATTTGGGATCCATAGGTTTTGGGTTTTTTTCAAAATTCAAAAGCCATTTGAATTGATTTCAAAGAGAGAGGAAAACTAGGGTTTAGGATTTTGAGAATCTATTTGTTGCATGCATTTTTTTAAGATGATGCTCATGAATGCACAATCAATTCCTGATTAATATTAATAAAACTAGGGTTGTTACAATTCTATCCCCCTTAAAAGAATCTCGACCCGAGATTCCTAGGTAGGAAGATAGAAGGAACAGGTTCACACTAAACTTTGACGATCTTCTCGAAAAGGTTGATCCATGCCACCATGATGAATGGACGAAGCGCTTTGCAATCTTCGAGGTGGCTGCTCATACCAAGGAAAAGAGGGAATGACACAGAACCACGAACTGAGTATCTCATGGTTAACTCATGGATAGATGTTTTGCAAACATCTCTAAAGCCAACAAACATGAAACACGTCACGGTAACGAAGGAAACAAAAGGAGAAGGTTTCAAGTTAATAGATAAATGGTCTTCATAAGGATTGAGACCATAGATCTTACAAAAGAGTTTTGACTTCTGAGGGAAGAAAGCTTCCAACAGATGGAGAAAGTTACGCAGACTTCGAGAGGTAAACCTCTACTAGACAGTATAAGTAGAGCTTTATAGGTGGAAGACATAGATACCAACAAAACCAAGCTGTTGATCTACTTTTGAAACAAAAGGGTCAATCTTTCATTCAATAGAAGGCCAAGACAGAAATGTGTTTTGGTGGCAAGGGCTCATAAGAGTCACAAGGAACAAGTAACAAGAGAAACTATTGATTACCGAAATCATGGTCGCTCTTCAAACATGTTTAAGAAAGCGGGAAGGAAACTCTTTATTCATCCAGGACTATCAAAATCTTTGCCAAAGATCATAACTTCACTTTACACCACCAAGATGAATAGTTAAAAATATTCCTGATGACACGAGAAGAAAGAAACTTCATTCTCAGACTCCAAGTAATAAGACTCTTGCCATCATAAAAGGGTCTGGAGGATTGACTGAGAGACATTTAGCAACTCTACTTTAAATGTTCTCCTTGAGGTTTGAAATACTGATATCAGGCTACTGACAAGCCTTTAACCAGTCATCAAGTAAAGGTCGGACTTCGGATCCAAAGGAAACCATAAGCGCAACTCCAATATTAAATCATAGAAGATGCCTCATGAAGAATGGTTGTTATTGCTGATTCAAGGGTATGGCAATAGGTCTTCCAACTGATTGTGTCAACCATTACATAAGCTTTGCTAGATTTACAAAGAGACCTAAGTCATAACCTTGAGGAACACCAACCATCGTTGCTGCTTGAGATTCAGCTTTGGTTAGGTGGAGAGATACTTCAGGCTCAACATATCTGAATAGAAAGGGTGCAACATTTACCAGAGGTAAAGTCACTAGATTCTCAAGACATGGACTACAATGTCAAGCTCCAGAGGATGAGCTAGTTTGCTAAACACATGTATTAGCAAGTTATCAAAATACAATTGCACCTACATGAATTGTTTGCAACTAAACACAACTGAATCCTTGTTAGGAAACATTTAGGAGGATGTAGAAGTTTTGTTGGACTTCTTATCTTCCATAAAAAAATCAATCAGTGGCTTGGTGTGATTGGAGGATTTTCTCGAAATGTGAAGGTATCAACCTACCACATCAAGATTACCTCGCACATGCTTGACTAACTTGGAATGATTCTCGAGGAAACAAAGATAACTCTTCTTGAATCCACGACGACATCTTTCAACATTTGCACATGAACCAGAGAAGGTTACTTCTAACATCCAGAACACATACTTCGGGATAACACGAAAATGGTTCTCAAAAGTTTACAACATTAGGAATGTCATTAATGAGTCTGGTATAACATGGAGAAGTTAGGAATGTCATCGATGGGCTCAATAACAAACTTATCTATACACTCCAAAAAGATGGAATCATATGTTGTATGAACAAGGCAGAAATACTGGTCAGACCAAAGAACATGAAGATGTACCTAGGTGAAACATCACAAGTAGATACACCATCAAGATTGTCCTTGGAACTGAGATTGATTTGACGGTTACCCAGATCAAATCAAAGGATGGAAGATAACATATCCACAAAGGACATACTATCTTACTTCAATACGGACAAAACTAGACATCCCATCATTGAGGAGCAAAGTTGGATAGAACTTTTGTCTTTCAACTCCCCAGGTTGTTGTTTAAGTTCAACCAACTAGCTCAGGGGTATCTAGTATGGATCCTTGGAGAAAAGAGCAGTTTAAAGAAACAACTTACTCAAGAACCTGACAACACGGTCATGTGGCAACATGGCGATACTTCTAGAAAGACGTCTAGAATATTATGAACCACCTATATGTCACTTAGCTCGGGAGGAAACTTGCTTGGTAGGGAAAGAAGACATAGTCGCAGAGGTTCGGCATAAGCCTAACTCTTTGACCGAAGAGAGTGCACTAGAATAACGGACTTGGTAGCACAATCAAACTTTGCATAGTGATAGAGTTAACCATCACGCTAAGAATGACACAAATGTCCTTGAAGTTCAAAGCAATAAGAATTGCTAAAAATTTAGATAGTCACATCATTACACACACGCAACATTTTTGAGCATGGAAGCTCGAGGAAGGGTGGGTAATTATGTGTAAGAGTATCACTTCATTAAGAGGGTCATCAATCTCAGCATGACCTCTTAGTATAGAAAGGGTGTGATACTTTAAGGTAGAACAGAACATAAGCTAATCAATGCTTATTGATCTACGGATTACAACACTTTGACCTGGTCTTAGAAATGATGAGGTATTGGAGTTTATTTCTCCTGACATCCCAAACTGGTTTGTCATGATGGACCACAAGAGTATCTTGCATTGGAAGACACCAATGCACATTTACTACTTGGCTACCAACAGGTAGACAAAGGTCGGAAAGCAACAAGGAAAAAGGAACATGCTCAGGATAGAATCCCGATATGCGGACGCATAAGTCAACAATCTTCCAAATACCAATACATGAAAAGGAAGGTGTGGCAGAGTCACGAGTGTAGATGTGAGTATTGCAAATAGAACTCTTGTCGTAATATATTTGGTTATATTAAAGAACATCTGCCATAGCTAGTGGTAGGGAAGTCCTGTATCATCATTGTTCAATAGCAACAATATCCACAAGCTTGAAGGCTATACTAGAAGGTACTAGCCATCCTAAGGTAATGTGTGAACATTAACCACAAGGGTCAATTAAAATGGATCTTGGATTAAAGCTCATCTTCATGTACAAGATTCTCAACACCAGAATCTAGCACAATCGGGGATCTTAAGTTCAAGTCTGAGGGTTAAAACCCAAAGAAAGGAGTAACTACTATCTTAGTAGCACGGAGGGTACCACAAGGTAGCTTCCAAGAGAAGAAACAACTTTTGAAGTACCCGAACAAATAAAAAGGAGGCACACGAGGCGAAAGGAAACTTCAAGGTCTAGAACAGATCAATATGGGACCATGAACATGATGTTGTGGACCCATAAGGTAGAGAGATCATGATGGAAAGGAATCTCTCAGAAGAAACAAAACAAAGGGAAACAAGGAACATACACAACTGACTCTAGAGAACTCAACAGTAGGTCAAATGGTTGAGAACCGGCATGTCTGAAGAGGCACCTAACTTTGAATAAGGAGACTCGATAGCAAAACTTTTCCAAATCAACACAAGATAAGATGACCCAGAGTTAGAGCGAAACTGGATAAGGAGAAAAAGAAGCATACCAGAGTTTTCGCACATAATTTTCATCTTTGAAAATAGTTTTCCCAAACACTAGACTCAACATCGACCAATAGAAAGGTTTCCTACAATCGGTACTGCTCTGATACCAAAACCTGTGACACCCCCGGGATTAAGGCTAGACAAATCCTAGACCTTCGTCTGAACATAAGCCTAACCTAATCTCGAAAGAGTACAGAGAGAGAATCGGTAACACAACAGTGACCCTATGACACAAAAATTATTACAGCAAGCTCATAACTAAGCGAAGAACCAAAATATTACAAGCATAGGTCACTGACCACAAACATCAAACAACGGAAGGAAAAATATGCTATTAAGTATAGCAAACTTAACAAATGTCCTAAGAGGTCTGAAGCATAACGATGACGTCCCATCCATAGATCCCAGACTGTCGGCTGGGAACCCCAAGCTACTCGTCAATGTCAATGCCGTGAGGAACTCTTCTTCTATGGTAACACTTACTCTGCTGCAAAAGCATCAACGAAGCAAGGGTGAGTATAGGGTGTACTCCGCAAGACTTATGGCTGGTGGAGTTATTTTGCATAAATCCATCTTTTGTTTTCAAAAAAATAAGGAGAAGAATCTCGACTAATCAGAATATTTTTAAAAGGGGATAAGAGAGCGACATCTCTAGCTTTGATCATATTTTGATATCCACCGAATAATCATCAGCTGAACCTATCTAGGATCACCCCCTCGATCCCTGAGGAAGCATCATTAAGCACACGCTACTTAACTTGCCAAGTTTTATGATTAGGTTCAAGTTCTCTATGATCTTCATGTCCGTTCCCAAGTCGTCCATAACCGCGAATGCGGCTTTTCGAAAAGATTAATAACCCTGCAGGAGTGTACAACTTTACCCACACGTACCAACCGATTCTTAATGCCAGATCATTAGCCCTCTTCCTTGGAAGGCCGGTAGAGAGTGGTTGACCACGACCTTTAGCTTGCTTTCGCCGAGACCATGAGTCACGTACTAGGGAGATGCCGTCGTAACGGGTTTAGTCCCGAAGCCAGTCACTAATGATATGTGCGGGGTTCAAGATTACGTATGTCGGGCATCTCTTGTTCCCGGCCATGCTTACCTACCTGTTATGACTGCACCTCCTTTACCTCCTTCGGGAAGAACCAGAATACGTATGTCAAATGGAAAGCCCAAACTATGTGACTCATGGAATCTACTCGGCAAGTTAGTTGGTCGAGGGGGTTTCCAGGCCCCGTGTGGCTATACGCTCGTCTTGGTTCAAGAGGCAAGAACATCGGGTCCTAAGGGTGGCAAGTATGGGACAGCAAAAACCAAAACCCACGTGGCCTCCCATACAAGCCTTAGCATGTTTATTATCCATCTCTAATCATACCACGTCATCCTGTCATACTAGGTTCATTCGTAGCTCTGATTCATCAGCCGGATGGACCAGTGGTAACATCTAAGCATGGCTAAGCACAACAGATGTAATAGCTCTAGCAATTCTTCACAAGCCAAATCCTAGTTATGCTAGAAGCAGTGTATTAGGGAGTATAGGCTACAAAGGAAACATGCATCAGATAGGATTACTCTATCTATCGATAAAAGACTTTGGAATCGTATGCACATGGCAAGAATGTAAATACTTTGAAAGCATAGGATTTATATGTATGTGTGGGGCTTCGCTTGCCTTTGCCAGTTGATATCCATAAAGCAGAGTTCCAGACACCTGGTACTTTACTTGGTTACAGTTGGTCAAGTATTGATCTTCGAGCTTCAATGGTATTGATCTCGGGCTTTGACCTTGATCTCGATTCCGATATCGTACTCTACCGAAGAATAACCAAACACCAGAAAGGAAGGAAAACAATCAACACATGGCATCAATGCAATGCTCAAGCAAGGATGATGATATGATAGATTAAATTGCATTGAAATCTAAGGCATGCTTGACAACTTAATCGGGGTCCCGAGGGGTATAAACCCTAATTCGGAGAAACTCTAGATGTATATGAGAGGGGTTGTTTTGTTCTTCTAATTAAACTTGTCATAAAAGTTGATTAACAATGCATGATTATAATGTTATTGGACAGATCTTATTTTTCTGATCATTTTGGTATATTATTTGTATTTTTCTGATTTAAAATGAATTAGTTATGAATTTCTCCATTTTTAATTCATTTTAAATCATTTTTAGAATATAATAAAATAATTTACATTTTAAAGTTACTTTAACATTTTATTTAATCAGAAAACATTTCTGAATTATTTATTTAACTTACAATAGGGGCCCACATGTCATATTTATTATTTACTGAAAAGAATTTCAAAAACAATTAAAATAAAGGAATGTGGAATATTGCACCATGCTGACGTCATGCTGACGTCAGCCATGGAGCTCCTCCCAGATCGAGCTCGGGCTCGGCGATAGGGCACGCGCGGGGCTGTGAGAGGGGGCGCGCTGGACGCGGGCGTGCGTGCTGAGCCAAGTAGTGGCGGCGTCGCCCCGGATTGGTCACCGGAGCAACCTCTCCGACGGCGAGCGACGGTGGAGCTTGCAGTTGCTCACGGGGAGGAAGAACCAGGTCGAGAGGAAGCGGGAGAGAAGGTCCACAGGGACCAACAGCTCACCAGGAGTGCGGTGGTGGTGTCGGGGAGGCGGGGCAAGGTCGGACGGCGATGAATTGAAGCATCGACTGCGGCGGACGGTGATGGAAACAAGCTCGATTCCGGTGAGGTGGAGCCATCCCCGCTTGTGTGCTCCGAGGAGGTGAGCAAGGGCGACGACGTGGTTCCAACGGTGGCCTCGGCTGGTCGAGGGGAGCTCGGAAACGGCAGCGACTGGCGGTTCCCGGTGACTAGGGTTTAGTCCTCGCGCGGGAGAGAGAGGTTAGGGAAGGGCAGAGTGCGTGCTAGGTTCTCCGGCGGCAAGGCGGGGCTTCTTGTAGGCACCGGCGGGCGGCAACATGAATCGTGGCGCATCTCCGGTGGCGGACGGCGGCGGCAACGACACGGAGCTGCTCTCTGTCGTTGTCGATGAAGACGAAAGGGAGGAAAGAGGCTGAAACGGTATGAGGCTAGGCTGGGCCGCGAGTTGGGCCAAGTGGGCTGCACCAAAGCAAGAGGAAAGGGCCAGGGTGCGCTAGGCGACAGGAAGATAAGAGAGGGAGTTGGGCTTCGGCCTAGAGAGAGTTAGGATTAGGTTTTTTTATTGCAGAATATTTTTCTTTTCTGTTTTCTCTTTTCTCTTTGTATTTCCATTTTCAAATATGTTTTGGATGGTTTTCAAAATACCAGAAATTTTGTAACTATTTAGAATAGTCGAGGGGCCCTTGTAATCCATTTGGGCTCGATAGGTTTTGGGGTTTTTTCAAAATTCAAAAGCCATTTGAATTGATTTCAAAGAGAGAGGAAAACTAGGGTTTAGGATTTTGAGAATCTATTTGTTGCATGCATTTTTTTAAGATGATGCTCATGAATGCACAATCAATTCCTGATTAATAGCAATAAAACTAGGGTTGTTACATAAACTTGAACTATTGTGTCATCTATGTTGTATATGCTTGCACTTATACGTTGGAATTAGCAGAACCGTGCTGTCACGGGAAACGTTTTTCAACATTGCACTTGTACTTTGTACACAGTTCATATCATGCTCTTTTGTCTATGGATGTCATCCGTGTGAAATAAAGAGGGAGCTTGTAAGTCCATGGCGTTATGTATTTTTTTGTTAGATAAACGCCTGGGCCGCTAGCCTAAGCCATGCCTAATCATGGTGGAAACTTGCAGCATCATCATAATGAGCTATCTATGAAGCATCCTCAATAAAAAAGCTATGCACATAGTAAATAAAAAAGATCGATGAGATGCTCATTGTCTGCTTGCCTTGTCATTTTGGTTATGGGATAGCTCTTGTACCATGTGCAAGGGGTACCCCGTTGGCGGTTCTCTATGATACGCATGTACTTACTATGACAAGAAATTACAGGTGACTGAAGTTGAGTAGCATGAGGTGTGGCCCTCGTATTCAAGGGACTTGAGATTGCTAACTTATACTTTGTCAAGCATATACTCCATCATTGTTCACTTTAACCTTAATCACTTCAAGATGCTTATGATAGGGGCAATGAGGGCTGGAAGCTAACAAGTACCATAATTTTTGGAAGGTCTTTTTGAAACTTGAAATCCCTGCTTCCCTTTATGAAGGGCCTTTCTTACACTATTATATTGAGTCTCCACCTTCTACCTTTAGGCACCATTAAGAGATCATAGTTGCCATTCTGTGTGTAGTGTACCAAAACTTATTGATTGATGCATATTGTGATATTGCTTGTTCTTGTGCTATTTGTATCTAGTCACTCTTATGAACTTTGAAGGTGTCCTATGCATCTATTTGCTACTCTATGAGGGACAATATGAATGCCGCTATGCCATGTTTTCTGTATGTGAAACAAACAAATGTTTTCAATGCATGTTATTCATGATCTTTGTTTGTAGCCTTTCATGTTGCATGCATAGTTACTATGTCCTATGGTTAGAACTCCATTTTCATGCACATGTTTAGAGATCTTTGATCCCAGCTTTCAATGCTTGCAAATGGTTTGATCTTGGTTTTTACAGTGCATGTCACCTCAAAAATTATTCTTTTATCACTTACCTACTCGAGGACGAGCAGGAGTTAAGCTTGGGGATGCTTGATACGTCGGAAACATATCTATAATTTTTTATGCTACATGCTTGTTTAGTATCTACTTTGCTTTGCTTTGTCTAAACTTTGAGGTGTTTTTATATCTTTTCTAGACCTAACCTATTAACAAGTTGCCACAGTGCCAGTTGCCAGTTTTCTTCTGTTTTTGGTTCTAGAAAGGCAGAAAATCAATATTCTCGGAATTGGACGGGACAAAAGCCAAAGTCAATATTTTACCGTGGGCGACACGAAGCCAGAAGACGAGACGGAGAGGCGCCACAGGGCGGCCGAACCCCCTAGGCGCGGGTGGGCTCACCCCGTGCCTAGGTAGGCTGTGGCCCCCCTGGTGGCCCTCCTTGCTCGCCCCTTCGCCTATAAGAAGCCCCTGATGCAGAAACCCTAGGAACCCAATCAAAACTCCATGAAACCTTCTGTAGCCGCCGCCACCATCGTCCCTAGATCGAGGGGATCTGAAGTTCTTCCCGGCACCCTGCCGGAGGGGAGATCATCCCGGAGGCCTTCTTCTTCATCATGCCAGCCTCCGGTATGAAGCGTGAGTAGTTCCACCTTGGACTACGGGTCCATGTAGTAGCTAGATGGTTGTATCTCCTCCTTGTGCTTTCATGTATAGATCTTGTGAGCTCCGTTCATGATCAAGATCTAATCTATTTGTAATCATGCATGTTGTTTTTATGGGGATCTGATGGATATTGAGATTACTATGTCAGATTGATTAATGGTTTTGTCTATTTGATTATATCATGCCTGTGTTGTTTGTGATCTTGCATGCTCTCCGTTGTTAGTAGATATCTTGGCCAAGTAGTTGCTAGTGACTCCAAGAGGGAGTATTTATGCTCGATAGTGGGTTCATGCCTCTAGTTTACAAGGGAAGTGACAGAAATCTCTTCGGTTGTAGATGTGCTATTGCCAATAGGGAGAAAACAACGGTCTCTTGTTCATGGAACAAGTGGATTGTTTACCTTACACACTTTGCTTAAAGTAGTTGTCTGTTGCTTGCAACTTAATACTGGAGGGGGTTCGGATGATAACCTGAAGGTGGACTTCTAGTCATAGATGTAGTTGGATGGCGGTCTATGTATATTGTTGTATTGTCCAATCGAATCGCATAGGATCTTTTTGTCTAGTATTGTATTGTTATGCCATGCTTAGTTCCTGTCAATTGCCCTGCTGTAATTTGTTTACCCTTTATGCCATGTTGTTTATCTAAGGAGAGCACCTCTAGTGAACTATGGATTCCGGTCCAATCTTTACCATTGATACATCCTCCATTGTTACCTGTTTACTTGCTGCAAACCATTACCTTCCACACCATACAGTTAATCCTTTGTTACAACAACCGGTGATATTGACAACCTCACTGATAGTTGGGGCAAAGTCTTGAGTTTGTGTTGTGCAGGTTTCCACGTTGCTTGCAACACCTATGTGACGTTTCCTTCCTCCTACTGGTTTGATAACCTCGGTTTCTTACTGAGGGGAAACTTGTTGTTATGCTGCTTCACACCTTACTCTTGGGGTTCCCAACAGGCTCCACATCAACTAAGCCATCAATCGTCATGGTCGCTGACATAGCTCCAATGGTAGACATTCTAAATGTCAATCACATCCCCATGTGATTCATGCTCGACCTTTCGGTCTCTTGCATTCTGAGGCCATGTTTTTACATGCTAGGCTTGCCAACTCTAAATTGTGTGTATTGTAGTGCAACGCTTGCACCCACTATATGCGAATGTAGGTATGTCTCACACTCGATCGTCACGGCATGCCTCATACCGAAGAACTTTCTTGGTGGTGCACACATGAGGGGAACACTCTCATTGGAATCGAGAGGGATCATCCTATTTATCTACCATCGTATATCTTATATACTATGCCAAACAAGATGTGCAAACATATACTTCAAAGTATGGTGTCATGACATGGTTGCAGCGCCCTGATCTCCATCGAGCGCTCTAATGGAAAAAAAACGTTTCATAAACTTACCATTACCATGTCATGACACACGCCCCTGCAAAACAAAGTTAGACGCCTCTACTTTATCCTTTTGCAATTTTACGCGGCTTTTAGGGCTTTCATGGTAGAACCCATTCCCACCTATGAACGTTGAGCCACAACATTGATTCAATGATTGCCTCTTTCCTCCCTTTTCAAGGCCTCTGGTGTAAAATTCATATCCATTATTGAAAGAGAGGCAGACACCCGCTAGCCACTTATACAGAACAAGCCGTATGTTGAGCGTGGAACCAGTCTCGCATAAGCTTATGCGTAAAGTCGGTCTGGGCCGCTTCTGAAAGGATACAGATGTTGCCTAGAGGGGTGTGAATAGGCGGTTTAAAACTTTTCTGAGAGTGGCTCAACAAAGGCGGAATAAAACTAGTGTTTACTTTGTCAAGCACAAAACCTAGAACAACTAGGGATCAGCTATGTGCACCAACAACTTATGCTAAGCAATACAAACAACTATGTGATAGCAAGATATATACTTCAAGCACAAAGACTATCAAAGTAAGGTGCATAAGTAAGAGCTCAGATATAGAGATAACCGAGGCACGCAGAGACGACGATGTTTTACTGAGTTCCTCCCAACATGGAGTATGTCTCGTTTGGAGAGGGGGTGGTATAAAACCACCAACACCATAGAAGGCCTCCCTTACTCTCCTGTGAATCTCACCCCAATGGGATCTATCCACACTTCCACTATCGGTGCACTTGTCGGTGGCAATCCGGAGCCTCTCACAAGGTTGGGGCACTTCTCCACAACTCAACTGGAGGCTCCCAACAAACAAGCTTGGGGAAAGATCCAAAACTAAATTTGAGGCCCCAAGTAATCCAAGAACCTTCAAAACCACCAAACCGTCTAGGGTTCCAAGAACCCAAGAGTAAAAAGCTTCTCACCTTTCACTCAATCGAATCCTCACCGAGAACTCAAACCGTTGCACCAAATGCAAATGGCAAGAACACAAGAAGTGCTCAAATCCTTCTCTCCCAAATTCCACCAAAGCTGCAAAAGCTTGTGGGGGAATAAGAGAGTAAGAAAAATGGATGAAATCCACAAAAGACTCCAAGATCTAGATCCCAAGATTTCCACTCACTTAGAGGAGAGATTGATCGGTGGGGTTGTAGATCTAGATCTCCTCTTTCAAATCCCTAAAGTATATGCAAGAATCAAGGGAGAGATTGAAGAGAATAAATCTCAAGAGGGTCAAGAATGGAAGGGAAAGATTGTAGAACTCGAACGAGGTCCATTGGGGAAGAAGGGCCCTTTATATAGGCCCACTGATTTCTGACCATTTTCTGCTTGTTGGGGAACTTCCACACCGGAGACTCCGGTCTGGAGATCGGGGACTCCGGTCTACACTGGAGACTCCGGACCATCTTCGGTCCGTCTCCAGATCACCATACAGAATGTCCCAGCTGACTTGGGGAAACATCCTCCGGAAATTCTTCAAAGACTCTGGTCTCTTGTACACCGGAGACTCTGGTCTGTCCACACCGGAGACTCCGATCTACATGAACGCACCGGAGAATCCGGTCTCTCTCCGGTCCACACCGGAAACTCCGGTGTTTGCACACCGGAGATTCTGGTCTGGATATTCCATCAACCTTTTGTTTCAGCCAGGGAGGATAGAACCAAATAAGAGGCAAACTTCAAATGTCGATATCTAGAGTTTGGAAACTCCGATTGACCCGAAACCAATTTTGGTGGAAAGGGGACGGCAAGAGCTACCCAAATATTGGACACCACCAAGTGAGAACATTTCATGTATTATAATGTGAGATACCTCCCTTGGTGAGAAACCAGAAAACCTCAAAGATCAAAAACGCAATAAGATATAAAAGGGAAATCTGTTTTTGATGAACTAGAGCTTGTTATGAATATTACCACAAGATCCAGAACCTCACATGGATAAGATCCAAATAACAACCAAGAAAGGATGATGCTAAGTATGCAAAGGTTTGAGCTCTCTTTGAAAGATATGATCGAGTTACTCACTTGAGAGCCCCTCTTGATAGTAAGGTTATCTATCCTATAATCCGCTCTCCCCAACTAACACCACGAGACCGGTAAGAAGGAAACCCTATCAAGATCATACCTTTGCCTTGTGCATATTCCACTTGATTTTTATTTAGACGATCTTGTCCTTCTCAAGATTGAACACCTTTCTTGATTTCTCTTGTACGCACTCGCTTGATGAAGACTTGCAAGTTGCTCCCCCATACAACATGGGGAAACCTTTACTTTGACCTTGTCTTCATTGATCCATGGTCACCAAGGAGGGCAAGCATCAAGCATGAGATCTTCTAGATATGGCACATATTTAGTTTGCACAACTTATATTCTAACTCCATTTGGATGATCTCTTGAATATGCACATGAGGAACTCTATCTTCTTCTTCAATACACCCTTAATCTTCTTTATTCTTCTCCTTCATTTCTTCTTTATTTATTATGTTGGTGTCTTGAAGGTACACAAGAGGTATCACTCCATATATTCTTCAAGACACACTTGTTGTTGGCTCAACTCTCACATGACCAATATTTGGATCACTCCTTGAACACCTTGGTCAACACTTGATCTTCATCACTTTCTTCTTCTCCTAACCTTGAAGCCAACATATGGTTCAAGAATTGCCTATGGACAATTCCTACAAGTACAACTTGATACAAGAATTAGTCCATAGAGATTGTCATTAATTACCAAAACCACACATGGGGGCCCACATGCTCTTTCAGCTTCATCAATCAATCCCACGATATAACAAGAACACGAAAAAGGGTCGCAACTAGAGAATCAACGCCCACATATTTCTATGTGTTCTATCTGTACGACATGTCTATCCATAGGTTTGGCTCTTATACCACTGTTAGTGTTTGGTGTAGAAAATCAAAAAAAATGCTAGCTACGTGAACACGACAACCAAGATCTATTCTATATATACATACGTAATGGAGAGGGAGGACGGTAATAATACCCTTGAAGGCTGTGGCCCACCTTATGCAGGAAGGCTTATAGCGATGAAGACAACGCCCAAAGTGTTGCACCTCAAAGCTCTACACATGTTCAGTGTAGGAACGTCTCCCGGGATCCAATCCAGCCGAGCAGCGGAAGAAGATGGAAGCCAGACCGTCTTGCGCATGAAGGTAGTGCGGAGGTGGAGATCTAATCCCAATATCTAGATCCAATCCTATGGAGAGAGCTTTAGGGTTTAGAGGGAGAGGATAGAACTTGTTATTGTGGTGAAAATAGAGGAGAGGGGGCTCCTCTATTTATAGGTGGGAGGGGGCAGGGTCAAACCCTAGGGCAAGGGGGAGGAAACCCCCAAGCCGCCGCCGGCCCTGGGCCCCACCCGTGGGTGGTAAACCCTAGGTTTTCGGCTGGCCCCCTTCTCCCTTTCCTTCTTTGTCCCTTTGCCCTATGGGCCCTTCTACCGGAAGCAGCCCAATAGGAAATAGCTGCCCATAAATATAAAATAAAATATGTTTTAATATTAATTCAACTAATTAATATAAAACACATATTATTATATTTCACACTCCAGAAATCCTTCTGGACCCCTTCCGATCAACATCGGATATTACCCGGAACCTTTCTAGTCTCTCTCTCTTATTTCTGCCGCGGTGCCGGTTCGATCCCAAAGCGTTCCCACCCTTAAGTATGCCACCCTTCGGCTCGGATATGCTACGGAAATTACCAAGACTCCTCTTGCGTCAATGATCAACAGCGGGACCTGGATGCCCATAATGACCACCCATGCACTCACGGATCTCATCGCTTGAACCTTAGTTGCGTAGTCCTATTCCTTTTTCCATGCGATACCTAGGTCATCCAAGATTTGATCTCCAAGTATCTCCATACTTGTGTTCGATCTCGTTACCGATGAGATCGTTTACTCGTCCCCGTGTTGTTGCATTTCATGATCCAATCGTATGCTTGCAAGCTTTGTTAATGCAACATCACCGAGTTGGCCACGTGTATCTATCCATTACTTGGATTGGCAAATCCTGGTCTTGATAAAAAATCATCAACCCATTTCTTCGGGAAACCCAACGATACCTTTATGATCACCCTTTCACGGCTTGATACTTGATATCATCAAAGTCTCCTTCCAAAACAGTGCTTATGCATTATCTCACAGTCGAAGGATATAGGCCATGGTGTTTCTATGGTATCGTCAATGACGAACGTTTAAGTAAGAAAATATCATTGTGATTAACTTTGGGTGTCTGTCTATCACATCATTCTCCAATGATGTGACCTTATTGTCAATTGGCACTATCACCATGATCTCAAAACCATAAGATCATCACTTTCCCAATGAGCTAGTTTACTAGATGAAAGGCCCAACTTTGGTCAACTAGAGGGGGTGAATAGGAGACTACCAGTTTTTATCTTGTTATTCAAGTTTAGGCTTTGTAAGAAGTAGAGTTCTCTAGATATGCAACTAGATGAGCAATCCTATATGCTAGAGAACGTACAACAAGCAATGGAACGGTAAAAGGACAAGAAGTAAAGGTGCGAAGCGAGTAAACCGGAGAGGAGACGCGGAGATGTAATTCCCGCAGTTCACTTCCAAGGAATCTATGTCTATGTTGGAGAGGTGTCGGGGCCACACAAGGTCATCCGAGCGCCACAAAGGTCTCACCTTCTTCTCCGGTGAGCTCCACCACAAAGGCGGCCTCACAATCCTCTAACCGGTGACCTTGAAGGTGCCAACCGGAACCTTTAATACAAGATTGAGGGGGAAGCTCCATAACTCAATTGGAGGCCCTCAACGACACCACGGAGCTTCACAACGCATGCCCTTAGCTCCGAGGATGTCCTACACCGTCTAGGGTTCCAAGAACTCAAGAGTAACAAGATCCACAAAGGATGGGTGGGGGGAATCAAAAATTCTTTGGTGGAAGTGTAGATCTAGGTCACCTCTCCCACTCCTCAAAACATCAAGAGGTTTGAGTGGCTAGGGAGAGAGATCTAGGAAGATGAAGCTCTAGTATTAATTGAGGAGAGAGAAACTGAAGAGTTAAGATGGGAGAAGGAAGAAGGGTTCCTTGAATAGGCCCCCTTCAAAAGGAGCCATTTGCCTGCCTGTGACACCACCGAAAATTCCGGTGGAGGACCGGAATTTCCGCTCAGCATCCGCCCAACGGCTCAAAAGCTGATGGGGGACGCTCCAAACTATGACCGGAAGTTCCGGTTAGACTGATCGGAACTTCCGGTGGTACTTCCAGAGCAAGTTCCGTCAAATATGTTGTTTCAACACCGAGACATAAAGTACGTGAGCGGAGTTAGGCACACAATTAATCCACAAGTGGGATTGTCATCAACACCAAAATATTTAGGAAAAACAAAGTCCTTTCACTAGAGGTAACTAGAGACCTGGTTGTTTATATATGACACGTGTATTGACGTTTCGTATTAATATAATTATAGCACAGTAAGACACATATTATGAACATACAAAAGATACATCAAATAAAAACACTTTATTATTTGCTTTTAGGGCATATCTCCTTCAATGTATACCTACACACAATTAGGTTTCTGGCTACTGCATGCCTTTTATTATTGAAGGCGTAGAATGGGTTACTTGTCTGATGAACATTTTTTTCTTTTAGTTCCGTGGAAATGTTTTTACTTCTAGGATCTAGCTTTTAAGTTTAATTAATTTTGATCAATACAAGGATAAGACCGAGTTATTTTATAAGGTTGTTTGTGCACCATCCTACCCGTGTGTTTGTGAAAATAGTGTGCAGTTGAATAGACTATGTATTTCACTTTTGATCCAGTGTGCATTCTCCCGTGTAACCTGCTCACTGATGTTCATTGTATAACCTATTAAGCCATCGTTTGTGATTTCTTTATGTCTCCGCACTTGGATTGCATTGTGTCAAAACTTGCCAAGAAAATTCAGTAAAATAGATAGATTATTGATATCCTATTTGACCGTTCCAATTTTCCATTGTTGTATGAAAATTAAGGTTCATGCAAGTGTTGTTCACCACAGTGGCACATATGAAAACGCCCACAATTATTCCTCATCAGTCACCCCATGTCAAAATGAAATGTAGATGACAAGGTGAACCTCGCATATCCGTCTAGTTTTATTTATGTCTATCTCTTTTATCTTTTTCATTCATGCGGTTTTCATGCTCTCCATCTAAATGGTCATAGACCGAATCTTATTTCTATTTCATAAGATTCAAGTATCCACCATAAGCCTGTTCTCTAGCTTTTTATATTGTTTTATGCGTCAAAGTTGCGTCTCAAAGGTAACTTGAACTGTATGGTTTTTCTTCTACTTTAATGGATGTTATATGATAATTAGAATTATGGTTAGGATGTGACCTAACTTATTTGATTGGAGAAATAGATATAAAAACATAACACACGGAAAGGAGGAAAATCGTCGGCCTGTAGAGGATTTGATGACAGGAAAGGCTTTGATGATAAGTGTGCACGCGTTTCGATAAAAACACAAGATCTCTGATCGGGCAATATTGAAGCATGGCTACGTTTCTCCATTGTTGTAGGTGGTGACTCAAAGCTCGTCTTTGGAGATGAAAATTCCGAAATCAATCTACGGTTTGACTCGTCATTACTATTGGCATGTCATAAAGGCTTTCTCTAGGAATTTTTTTTTGTCATAGGTCCGTGTTAAGTTGGTAGAGTTTCTGGTCAGGTAGATGACCACGGGTTAGCTTTGTTGAGTGGATTTACATCACACTTTTGAATAATGAATAATATATTTGGTTATATGCATCAATGGATGCAGAGCCCAAGATATTTCCTACTTTTTTAAAAGAATATAGATATGGTTTAAAAATTTGAAATCATATTCGCACTTATAATTGTGTTGCTACAAGTACCAGTTTTCATCCATTGTTAATCAACGTACATGTATTGGTTTAGCAAAATTATTGGTAGGATTGTAATCTAGTACTCCCTCCGATGCTAAATAGTGTCATGGTTTTAAACTAGCTCTTATTCAAAACTGTGACACTTATACACTTATTTAGAATCGGAGGGAGTAGATAAAAAATAAGGGCTAAGAGAGAGAAAAGTTTAACTACATGTATTAGTAGTATATTGTGAAATGTTTTTAAAAGATGTGCATTGGTTTTCAGATATAGAAAAGTTTGACTTTTATTTTTCGAAAATCAACTTCATGGTATATTTGTAGTAGTGAATAATAGAGTGTAAAGATACATGAGTTGTATTGAGTACAAAATAAAGTCTAGAAACTAACAAATCATCCAGGTCTTCAAACTATTTTTTCTTTCATGACACAATCTTATTTTTCCGAAGTCAGTCACACAAAAACGACAAGATACCAAACCACAAACATGTAAATACCCACGGGGATTCTCCCATAATTTTGATTTTTAGCCATAATGCCAAGGCTAGGCACGTAATACAGCCATTAAAATAATCAACCAACATTAGAGTACCAACACCAGTATTTTATATACGCGAACAGTCTGATTGACCTTGCTAGCCGAGAGTACAAGTCACCATTATCGAGAACATAGTAGAATATTGCAAGGACAAAATTTCTCATGCCAAAATCGATTCAGCGAAGCAAGATCTAAAAACAATACCTAGAGAAATTTGATGTTTCAACACCACCAATGACGTCGGGAAGGAACTCCCATCGTCGAATGATCGACACAATGGCCAAGAAGAAGAAGACCACATAAACCAAAACTAATGTGCTAAAAAAACAATTTTATTGAAAACTTCGTCGATAGATCAGGTTCACTACTAGAACGATCGGAGGAGGGAGAACCGATGGATGAAAGAGACAGAGTTACGGTGGCTAAAGTTTTTAGAAGGAGACATCGGCGGTTCTATTTACCCGCCCTACTCTCCAATGTATTGGCACTTCGGTAGTACATTGTAAACATATGTTTCGGAACAAATTAACGCATTCAATTTTCAGATATGATACTTAACGGCTAAATTTGTAAAAATAAGTAATGTTTAATTCTGTTATCATCGGTGCCAAGAGATTGAATCATCTACTCGACACTAGTAGTACTTTCAGACTGCAAAAAAATAAGTAATGTTGGCCTACACTCTGGTATATCGTTACTTCGGCAGTGAATTTTAGATATGATACTGAACTGCCAAATTTATAATATAAAAATAAGTAATGTTTGATTCTGTTATCAATCAGCTGAGAGATTCAAACATTAGCTCGATGCTGGTGCTTTGGTAGTACATTTTAAAGGGGTATGTTTCAGATTGAAAAATAATTAACGTTTTGATGCGGTGAGCGTGGATCTTCAGTCTGACGCTCTCCCAACTGAGCTATCCCCGCTTTCCTTCTTAAAGTTGTGTAAAGCTTATAGTACACCACCTGAATCACACCAAGATGAAGATCCATTGTTCCTGAGGACTGAACTCTTCCCAATGTGCAAGGAAAACTTCATGCGCCTCTCCTCTCCGTACAGAGACACGCAATGGCCATGTAACCTGATGTCTTATCTGCCTCAGGCCATTAACGTTTCTGAAATAGATCCTTTCGTACACCGCGTCCAGCATTGGTGCACGCTGCACGTCCAAGCCTGGAAGTTCATTTACACAATAGCTTTCTTTTTGGACAATAGACGTGGGACAATTACTGGAAATTTTGATAATGTATAAATAAGCATATGCGTACTTATGAAACCAAATCAATCTGTTTAACATACATGACCAAGCATATACAGCAGGCACAAACACAGAAATATGCTACCGTTGCTTATTCCAAAATAAGACCAATGCTTTGTTGAATGGTTCTATCCAAAAAATGTTACCGAGGTACGATGCTAACCTTTTTCTCAGTCATACACTTCCAAATCTCAAAATAAAGACGATCAACGTCTTCACGGTGCCAATAAGCAAACATCACATCTGATACGTGCTCCAGAACCAAAGGAATGTTACTGTCAAATAAAACAAGACCTCCGTTGACCACAGGAATTAAATGTAGTATATTGATAAAATACTGTACCTTAAAGGCCATTAAAGCAAAATGATAACAAGATGTGGACGAGAAGGAACCTTGGAAGCCCTGATATGGTAGAGCTTGCGTCGCTCTTCCGTGTCCAAACTGCGGGCAGTGGCGCTCATATGAGCAGGCCTGATGGCCAAAACCTTGAGGTATCCGAGAAACTCCTCATCGCTGATGCTATCATTTTCCGCCAGTTCATCCGATGGCGGGCGCGATCTCATTGGAAGGTTCTTCGTGATCAAACATTACCGGCACCGCAATCTCGCCGTAATCCCTGGTGGGAGATGGGCATTTGTGCTTGGGCCTCTTCTGTCCCGTCCACGCCATTTCTCCATCACCGGCGCCGTTTCGCTGAGCGTGCATCTCTCCTCCGGCGAATAACCGATTCGGGGTGGGGACGAGAGATAGAGGGGTGAGGGTTCCTTCCCGCTAGGAGACAGTGTGCCAGCGAGTATTTGCAAGAACTATAAGAAATGTTGATTGGATCATGCATTCATGCGACTGCAACTTTCACGAGTTGGAAAAAGTCATTAAGAAACCTCCAAAATATTTTTGCTACTAGTAGAATTTTAGAAATGTTGATTGGATCATTTAACTGCAACTTTCACGAGTTGGAAAAAGCCATTACAAATGCCTCTCTATTTATTTATTTTATCACAGAAAATATGCCACTATTACTTTCTCATACCTTTATACTCTCTCCGCTTCCAAATGGAAAGATGTTTTAACCTTTTGTGAAATGCGTATATTTCTACACCTTTTAGTGTGGAGGACTTTTACAGTACCCCGAAATTAATATGGGTCATCTATTTTCCTTCATCCAATGGCCACAATGTTTTGGTACTCCACCACTGATCCTATGGAGTACTAACTCGAAAACCACGGAATACCTCTATCCAAGGGGCAAAATCATAATCATCGACCCAGAAAATTATAATCCCGCTTGCGGCTGCCGAAGATGGCAGGTGACCAGCACCGGTCCACCTCCGTCCATGGCCAGCACCCTGCCTGGTGTGGTGAGCTGACCTATGTACGTTCATGGCGGGATGAGCGAAACTAGCCCCACGACCCGGATCTGCACCTCCGTCGGCACAACTTATATTTCTAACACATCGCAAACAATACCTGAATCCAATCCACTGCAGATGCCTACAAGTCTAATGATCGAACCTTGCGGTAGTAGTACAAAGAACTAGAATCTCGCAAAATCAACTTAATTCACACGAAGGAGGCCATAACTTTCATACAATATCAAAATCCAATCTTTTAATTATATCTCGGTGGAACATTACGGACAAATTAATTGGGCTTGATTCACCGTCTCATGCATACACTACTAGGAAAATGGCTATAGGTAATCAGTACATCCGTGGCTTATATGGTTGAAGTGTCCTACGGCTAAAACAGGTGTGGCTCACCTGTGGGCAGTGCCCTACTAGTAACTAGAACAACTGTGGCGCACATGGTCATAGTGCGCTACAGATATGTGTGGGTCAGGGCCCTGCTGGCCGCATGCCAGATACCCGTAGCGCACATAGGGTAGGTGCGCTACGCTTGTTAGTGTTAGCCGTGGCGCACATGAAAGGGGTGCGCTACGTCTAAGCGCATGCCCCTCTGCTCTGTAACCGGTCAGACATATCCGTGGCGCACTTTGGCATGTGCGCCACGGGTGTTATTATTTCCTGTGGCGCACTGGGGCCACGTGCGCCACGGATGTGTTGACCTTTTTTTGGCAACTCCACTTTGTGCACATGTGTGATCATCCACCACCCCACACTTCACTTTTCCCTTCTTCTTTCTCCTTAGATCTAGTCGGGATCCTTCTTCTTCCCACCTTAATTTCTCCACTCATTCACCATTTTTAGCATGTAGAACGTGTCTTGGATGTTATATACGTAATAGAGGAAGCTCTCCGGTCTCTTATCTCCTTCTCCGGTTTCGCGCGCACCTCTCCTTTCCATCTTCTCGCAATCGGTCTCTCATCTCGGTAAGTTGTCCATGTAAGGATGTGTTCATGTGTATATGGATGATATGCTCATATGTATGTAGATGATCGATGCTCATGATGTGTGTATGGAGAGGATCGATGGTCATGTATGTGTATATATATGGAGAGTATCGATGCTCATATGCATGTGTGTATGGAGAGGATAATGATATGTTCATGTGTGTATGGATCGGTCTCTCTCTGTGTTTGTGTGTGAATAAGTTGCCATTTGTTTTGCCAAAATATTGATTTATTTCCATTTTGGCAAGACTTTGGCATTTCGCAAAGGTCCTAATTTTAGGATAGGTCATGCCGAAATTTTCTATCAACCATTACATGCATGCATTCATTATGTGGTTCTAATAGACTTCTAATTGTATCGTGTACACCGTGCAGGCAAAAATGGTCCGCATAATGAGCAAGACATTGTGGCTAGATTTTTGAAATGTGCGACGGCCGACATGATACGAAATAACAAGACGGATATAAGATGTCCGTGCAGAAGATGCAAACTCAACTGGGTGATCGACCCAGATTCCGGGAATCTGCAGGCGCACCTGCTCCGCCATGGTTTCATGGATGGATACACTCGTTGGATAAGCGATGACAAAGACGATGGAGACGGTGAAGGTGGGCAACATGACGATGATCATCATGGCGAGGACGGGTGAGATGATGAAGAGTCTCCTGGTGAAGGTGCGGAAGCAGACCGGGATGATGATGATCTAGATGCCGGAGGAGCAGACGACGATGGAACAACGTCAGGCTGGGTGCAGGACCCTTATGTGCAAGAGCTTCTTCTCAAGCAGACGAGTAACGTCAGGGCTGCGGCTAGAGAGAAAGCCAAGCTTGCGCAACTTGAGAAATGCGCGGTTACTCCATTGTATGAAGGATGCAGGCCCGATGATACCCGGTTGAATGTAACGCTCAGGGCTATGGAGATGAAGGCAAAACACAAATTGAGCGACGAAAGCTTCGACGATATGATGACATTCTGGCACGATCGTCTCCCGGAGGGGAACACGTGTCCAACTAGTATCGAGGACGCCAAGAAAATCGTCTGTCCTCTCGATCTACCGCACGTTAGATATCACATATGAAAGGATACGGATGTCGCCTAGAGGGGGTGAATAGGCGATTAAAACTTTTCCTAGAGTGGCTCAACAAAGGCGGAATAAAACTAGTGTTTACTTTGTTAAGCACAACCTAGAACAACTAAGGTTCACCTATGTGCACCAACAACTTATGCTAAGCAATACAAGCAACAATGTGATAGCAAGATATATATTACTTCAAGCACGAAGGCTATCACAATGTAAAGTGCATAAGTAAAGAGCTCGGGTATAGAGATAACCGATACACGCGGGGACAACGATATTTTACCGAGTTCCTCCCAACATGGAGTACGTCTCGTTTGGAGAGGGGCCACCAACGCCACAAAAGGCCTCCCTTATTCTCCGGTGAATCTCACCCCAACAGGATCGATCCACACTTCCACTATAGGTGCACTTGTCGGTGGCAACCGGAACCTCTCACAAGGTTGGGGCACTTATCCACAACTTAATTGGAGGCTCCCAACAAACGCCACCAAGGCCACAATGCCACTAAGGCCACAAAACCATCTAGGGTTCCAAGAACCCAAGAGGTACAAGCTCCAATGAGTAACTCAAACCAAATCCTCCGAGGAGAACACAAACCGATGCACCAAATGCAAATGGCAAAAACACCACAAAGGTGTTCAAATCCTTCTCTCCCAAATTCCACCAAAGCTACAAAAGATTATGGGGGAATAAGATAGGAAGAACAATGGAGGAAATCCACAAAAGACTCAAAGATCTAGATCCCAATATGTTCCCCTCACTTAGAGGAGAGATTGATTGGTGGGATTGTAGATCTAGATCTCCTCTTTCAAATCCCTCAAGAATATGCAAGAATCATCAGAGGGATTGAGAGAAAGCAAGCTCAAGAAGGTCAACAATGGAGGAGAAAACTTTCAAAAATGGTTGAGGAACCATTGGGGAATAAGGCCCCTTATATAGGTCCCTCCAAAATCCAACCGTTGCAGCCCAAAAACGCGATTCCCGGTACTACCGGACTTTTTCCCGGTACTACCAGACTTTTCCGGCACTACCGAACATTTCCTGGGGTTCCTGGGGCTCCAAACGCATTTTTCTCTGCGCTCCCCGGTACCAAAATGCGGTACTACCGGATCCTGGTATGGTACTACCGGTCATCACAGAACGAAAACAGCCATAACTTTTGATTCCGAACTCCGATTTCGATGATCTTGGGCTCGTTTCGAAGAGGACAACAACCTCTACAAGATCATGCAAATAAACATCATAGTCTATCAAGGGAGGATAGATCCAAATTACAAAGTCAAAAACCTTCTGTCGCGCTAGGTACTAAAATGCGGTACTATCGCTTTTTGGTACCTAGCCCGGCAGTGGCTTTTGGAAACTTGTCAAAAACCTTCTGCCGTGCTAGGTACTAAAATGCGGTACTACCGCATTTTGGTACCTAGGAGGGCAGTGGCATTTGGAAACTTGCCAAAACCTACTGCCGCGCTAGGTACTAAAATGCGGTACTACCGCATTTTGGTACCTAGGAAAATTCAAACCTCTATAACTTTTGATTGGTAACTCCGATCGACCCGATTCCAATTGCATTGGAAAAAGGACGACATGGGCTACCCTATGAAAGGTGAAAATATTGGTCATCACCAAGTGAGAATGTATCATGTATAATAATGTGAGATACCTCACTTGGTGAGAAACCGAAAAGCCGCCAAGATCAAAATCGCAACAAGATACAAACGGAAGATCCGATTTTGATGAACAAGAGCTTGTTATGGATATTACCACAAGCTCTATATCCTCACATGGATAAGATCAAATAAAAACCAAATATGATTATGCAAATATGCAAAGGTTTGATCTCTCTCCGAACGATGTGATCGAGTTACTCATTCGAGAGCCCCTCTTGATAGTACGGTTATCTATCCTAAACCCGGTCTTCCACTAACAATATGAGACCGGAAAAAGGGAAAACATATCAAGATTATAGCTTTGCCTTGAGCATTCCACTTGAGCTCGATGTAGACGATCTTGCCCTTCTCAAGATGGAAGGCCTTTCTTGATTCCTCATCATCAATCCATGATCACCGAGGATGGCAAGCATCAACCATGAGATCTTCTATAGATGGCGCATTTTGAGCTTGCACATCACATCTTCTTCTCATTTCATCGACCTTGAAGCCAACACATGCTCCAAGAGATGCCAATGGAAAATTCCTACAAGTATAACTTAATACACACATTAGTCCGTAAAGATTGTCATTAATTACCAAAACCACACATGGGGGCCCACATGTTCTTTCAATCTCCCCCATTTTGGTAATTGATGACAATCTCTTTAAGAGGGTTTATATAAGGAATCTTAATGAACAAAATGGTAACACCAATATCAAATACTACATAAGTTTGTTATATTGGTACCACCACCATATATAGAGCAAACTCCAACACAATCTATGCATGTGTGATGAACTTGAATTTCATTGCATATATTGCTAATCATTATTATTGGTGGAGTTTCCTCTATATATACCACATGCTAAGCAACAACAAAGATGCAAGAGCATGAAAGGCAAATGCTTAGAAACAAACTCAAAGCATAAACCATTTTCCTTAAACCCTCTAAAACTTCTCCCCCATTGGCATCGATTTCCGAAATGGGTGACAAGTTCTAGAAGGCAAATATAGTAATATTTCCTCCAAAGATGTGCATTCGCACATATCCAATGATGAATACTTGGGAGGGAGTAGAACTATATCGAGGACCCGAAGATTGCCAAAGGAATAAAATAAAATGACGCATCACAAATGACGCAAGCAATCACAAGATCCGACAAACAAATTTGAAAACAACAAATGAGTCCAAATGGAAACAACAAGATATTATGATAGGAGTAGATTAGTGTTTTAAATAACAAATTGAGAAGCTCCCAAAGATTTGTGAAAACTTTAAAATAGTTGCATTTCAATACAAATTGCAAAAATATGGAATCCTCGCTCCCCCATAAGCATTTAAAACACATCAAATGAAAGATCAAATAAATGCTTAAATAAAATAGAGAAGTTCCCCAAGATTTGTGCACACTTTAGAATCGTTGTATTTCAATACAAAAATGCACAAATATGGAATCCTCACTTCTCCATAAACATTTAAGGCACAATAAATGAGAAATAAGACAAATGAGCATTATTAAATGAATTAGATGAGATCCCCAAAGATAATGCACCAATTATGATAATTGTATTTGGGAACAAGGTGCATAATTATGAAATCCTCACTCATCCAAGTTTATTTAACAATGCAAGGCATGAGAGAACAAATATGAGTGCCCAAATATGCAAACAAGAGGAACTAACACTCATAGGAAATTAAATTTGGAAGCCACTGAAGAATCAAAAGGAATAGAAAGGTGGTCTCCAAGGATTAAAAATCAACTAAAATTATCTTCTCATATGTGTATATGTCTATAAGTGGAAAACATCACAGAGACATATGCCAACAAAGAAATATGCACACATAAAGAAGATATATAAGAAGGCATATGAAAAGCAAAAATGAAGTCATAATATATACCAATAAGATTTTTGCTTCAAAGCATGGCCAAAGGCTCAAATCTATCTTATTGTACATTAATGAACTTCAAACACCAACACACTACATATATTACAACTATCACCAAGGGAAAAGGAGAAAGTTGGAATATATGGAGAAAGGCAACAAGTATCACTAAAACTAGCAAAATCTCACTATTGCACATGAGAGAAGTTGAGGAAATGATAGGCAATAAAATTGCTAGATTGACATATTTGGAATTGGAGGATCATATACATGATTTTGTATAGTCCCAATTATATGCACTCATCTCAACTTATACACATATACAATAGAGAGTCCTCTTAATACCATGGCTAGAGATACAACAATAAATACAATAACAAAAATTCATGCCAATATGCAACCTACAAAAGGTTGGAAGCAATATAAATATGCATGAGGAAGAGATACTTGTTACCGAGATATAATTGGTAGGATGTAGAGGATATGAATTCATTGATCATCCTATAGATTGCCACAAATTTTCATGTATGCACCACTTCTTCAAACTTGAGAGACAAGCATCCAATATAGCTCCAATGCACCTAAAACACAATTAAGTACAAAATGGTCCCCAAACTTATTGGGTCCAAAGTAGTTAGTGCAACTACAATACATAGGTGAGACTCCACATAATTATGTGCATATTGATATGAATTTGAATTTCATGCACAACTTAGCCGATCGGATATGGTGGAGTTTCCCCTATTTATTGGATCAAAAAAAGCAAGCATGCCATGATATAAACATATAGTAAATATGCATGCATAAAGCTTTCAAGAACCAAAAAGAATATACAATTTGAACAAAAACACTAAGTAAATCGAGATTGCACACACAAGAGTGTGACATGAAAAACGATGTCCAAATTATATCAAAGAACCAATTCAACACATGAAAGATCACAAATTCAACAAATGAACTAGGCAAAAGCCAAAGAGCAAAAGATATATAAAAACAAAAATACTCAAGAATTTATCTCATTCTAAAATTGGACAAAACATGACACAAGGAATAAGACAAAACCAACTCCCAAAAAGAGCAAGATTCCAATAAGAAACCAAACTCCCCAAACTTCTCATGATGGCACAAAATACCAAAACGAAAAGATTGAGGTTCCAAGCACATAAAACCTGATATGGATCAAACAAAGAAGCATAAATACAAGTGTTCTAAATAATATAGGAGAGCTCACCCATAAGTAGTACATTATATAGAATTTTGCTTTTAAATGCAAAATGCACACAAATGAGATCATCACTACTACCTACATTAAATAAAACATAAGAGGATACCAATAAAATAAGAAGATCCAAAAGTAGCAAGAAATACATGGGAGCACACAAACATTTACTTGGCCAAAGATAGGAAAAGATTAAGCAAAGGCCAAAGTGAATATGATCAATAAATTCTACCATAACTTGAGTACTCATTGTCCAAGGACAATAAATATTGGAAATAATTTTCCCAAGGTAGCTTGCATGGATATCCAAGATCATAGTCACAACAAGAAGCATATAACAAAATATAAGAATTAAGAATGATACTTCGAACAAGATTCTTGGTAGCTTCCAATAGTCACACAATCACTAGTGATTAGAGTAACTTGAAGCAAATGGTTTCCATGATGATATAGAGATCTAAATATGAGGAAACACATACCAAGAAACACTCTCATATACAAGATCCAAAATATGATCAATAAAGGCATTCAAGCAAATTGGAACTTGTATGAGCAAATGTGTCACATAGGCGCTATATAATTATCAATATCAATTCTAAGTGACACAACCTCGAATATTCACATTTTCTAGGATTGTAATATGCACTAAGCATATGACTCCCCCATAATGTGATACTACCATAAAACCAACACGACGCAAAAGGATACAAATAGAGATAATTAATGGACATTATAAAACTTAAATTTCTCATGAGAATTATACCACATAGAGACTAGACAATAATCCAATATAAATACTAGGTGGTATTCCTCATGTACACACATTTTTAGGATTGTGGAATGCCCAAGCATAACACTCCCCCAAAATGGAATAATCCATTAATCTCTCACAAGAGCCAAATAAGATACCAAATATAACCAAGTAAGGCTCAAACACAAGAAACACACATACATGGAGTGCCACCTAATCATACAAAAATATGCTTGATACATCAAGATAATTAAGTGGAAAGCACAACATGTACAAAAGCATGGAAGATACAAAACCAACACATGCACAAGGGGCGAGTAACTTTCAATGAAATGAGTTAAGCATATGTTACCGCAAGGAGGAACATTGGAAATATAATAGGAGCAATATAATCCACATGACTTGGCTTGACAAATATAATAATGAAGATCCCTCAATTCTTCATGATGTAGCCAAGTCTCCAAAGCCCTCCAAAAACACCTAATGATCAAGTTTTGGCTTGTTGGTCCCCAACCAAGTTGGGTCCTAAGAGGTTAGTCACAATAGGCTTGGCAACCCAAATGGTTCTTTTCTTGACACCACACTGGGCACCAACAAACTTGGCAAACATATTGACAACCTCATCCTTACAAAGAGAATAAGCATCATCAATAATGATAGGGTTGGATGAGGAGATACCAATAGTGCATGAGGAATAAATATGCCCCTTCTCACGGCATATGTAGCAAGTTCTACTCTTGCCATCTTTCTTCTTAGGTGAATCCACAAATCGAGGAAGAGCTCGAGTAGTCCTCTTAGGAAGAGGCCCATTAATGACTTGAGGTGGATCTTGAGGCCGCTTTCCTTGTTGCTTCACCCTAAGAGGCTTTTTCTTCAATGGGCAAGATCTAACATGGTGCCCTTCTTCCTTGCACTTGAAGCAAACAATGTTGGCCGGATTCTTGACTTGATCTTGGCCATTCTTCTTGTTGTCCTTGTGCTTCAACTTGATAGTGGACTTGTTCTTGACATTGGAGTTGAATCCAAGCCCACTCTTGTCATTGGGGGATTTTTGCACACTTAAGATTTTGTTGAGTGTGACCTTCCCTAGATGACCCTTTGTCAAGTCATTCTTCAAAGAAGTGACTTGAGCCTTGAGCCTTTTGATTTCCTCTACATTGTTAGTTTCAACAAAAACACTATAGGAAGTAGATGCTACATTGTTAGAGCAACAAGGCACGGAATGTAATTCATCACGAGATATATCATGGTTGTGAGAGGATGAACTACAAGGACTAGCACATGGCAATATAACATTTGGAGTAGATGTAGTGCTAATGTCCACATGAGGCCCACTAGATGTTACCTTTAACACGATGGCCTCATGAGCTAACTTTAGCCTACCATGGGAGACTAGAAGATCCTCATGCGAGCTTGAGAGCTTAACATGACTTTCTTCTAATTTCCCGTAGTTGCTAGTTAGCAACGCAAGTTGAGCCTTTAGCTCAACATTCTCCTCCAAAATAGATGCTTCACAAGAAATAGAGTTAGTAGCACAAGCATCATCATTATTAGCGAGAGGTGAGGGCAACTTGGAAAGCTCTTTTGAATATGAAGCTTTAAGTTGCTCATGCGACTCGGTGAGTTTGATGAGCTCCCTCTTAACAACCAGAGAGCCATTATCAAGATGCTTAAAATCCTCAACAAGTTTAGCATAAGCAACTTAAAGTTCATCATTTTTAAACTTGAAGGATTTTGCCACCACAAGTTCTCTATCATGGTATTCTTTTACTCTAGATAATTCTAGAGTGAAAGTCTCCTCAAGAGATTCTTTGGTGGTTTGTTCTTCTTCAAGGGAGTCATTTAGTTGAGCAATTTCATTAGCATACTTACGCTCACGCGCAAATTGTTCATCAATTAAGTTTTCTTGCTCCTCAATAAGATCATTGCCTTCTATAGCATAATTCAAGATTTCAAGAAAGTTTGAGGAAGCAATTTTATTTTTGAAGAGAGCGCCATAGACAACCTCTCCCATTTTCTTAATAGAGGTAATATCATACTTACCTCTATAATCATAATTATCATTTTCAACCTCATCATCATCATGAGATACAATGGGATCCAAAGAGGTTACCTTTGTTCCCTTAGCCATAAGGCATATGTGAGAATCGGAGGAAGGTGATGATGAGATTGCACTTGTAGCTCTATTCAAGACCTTGTCTTGGTCCATAGAATTTTCGGTTTCCTCTACATGGTTAGCAACACAAGCACTAGAGGAAATAGAAGCATTTTTATCATGGCAACAAGACAACACAAGCATATCATCATGAGATTTATTCAAGTCATTTCTACATGATATGCAAGGACTATTAACACAAGCATGTAAGAAGTTTGTAGTGCTAGAAGTGTTAGGGTCCAAAGATAGATCATTGCAACTAGATAGAGATGAAGGATTACAAATAGTAAGCAGACTATCCAAATTGCAATTTCTATCACCACTCACCATATCATTACCTTGTGAAAAGTCACATGTTGGTGAAGTGGTAGAGGATGAGAACTCATCTCAACCGGAAGTGGAAGCAACACAATCATCCTCAAAAATGTTGGACTTGCTATATTTATCTTGAAGCTTGGTCCATATCTCACGAGCACTTGAATAAGGCATGATAGAAGAAAGAACTACATTGCTCACAACATGCAAAAGAATTTTAGTAGCTAGAGCATCTATATGAGAGTTCAACTTATCCTCTAAAGATTCATTTTGGGTATCCATAGGAGAAGAGAAACCCACATATAGATATCCCTCGATAATTGGGTGAATTTCCCGAAATAAATTAAGCATGCGAATTTTCCAAACATCATAATTTGTGTCATCGAATGTGAGCGTGTCCTTGTGCACTAATCCCCTAGCCGACATATTTAATCTCAAGGCGGTGAAGCCTAAAATGAGACACTGGGCTCTGATACCAATTGAAAGGATACGGATGTCGCCTAGAGGGGGGGTGAATAGGCGATTAAAACTTTTCCTAGAGTGGATCAACAAAGGCGGAATAAAACTAGTGTTTACTTTGTTAAGCACAACCTAGAACAACTAAGGTTCACCTATGTGCACCAACAACTTATGCTAAGCAATACAAGCAACAAAGTGATAGCAAGATATATATTACTTCAAGCACGAAGGCTATCATAATGTAAAGTGCATAAGTAAAGAGCTCGGGTATAGAGATAACCGAGGCACGCGGGGACAACGATAATTTACCGAGTTCCTCCCAACATGGAGTACGTCTCGTTTGGAGAGGGGGTGGTATCAAACCACCAACGCCACAAAAGGCCTCCCTTATTCTCCGGTGAATCTCACCCCAACGGGATCGATCCACACTTCCACTATCGGCGCACTTGTCGGTGGCAACCGGAACCTCTCACAAGGTTGGGGCACTTCTCTACAACTTAATTGGAGGCTCCCAACAAATGCCACCAAGGCCACAAAATCGTCTAGGGTTCCAAGAACCCAAGAGGGACAAGCTCCAATGAGTAACTCAAACCAAATCCTCCGAGGAGAACACAAACCGATGCACCAAATGCAAATGGCAAGAACACCACAAAGGTGTTCAAATCCTTCTCTCCCAAATTCCACCAAAGCTACAAAAGATTATTGGGAAGCCCTTGTCGTCCTCTATCCAACGCAATTTGAATCGGGTCAATCGGAGCTTCCAGTCAAAAGTTATTGTCGTTTGAATATTTGACTGTCAATCTGTTTTCTGGGCCGAGCGGTAGTACCGCCCGGGCGGGCCGGTACTACCGCCCGCCCCTGAGAACGGCCCGTTTTTCTTCTATCTTGCTAGGTACCTAAATCCGGTACTATCGGCCGGCCCGGTAGTACTGCCCGGGTGGGCCGGTAGTATCGGCTGGCCCAGATTCCCTTTTTTCAGATCCAGATCCAGTGCTACCTTTCCTCCGCGCGTTGACTCGCCTCGCCTTGCGCACCCGACCGACGCCGCTCAACCAATCCCGCGCGTGCTGCTGCTGCACGCCTGCCGCTTGCGGGCCCCGCAAGCTGTCGCGCTGTTGCACGCCTGCTGCCGCTGGCCCCGCGAGCTGCTGCTCTCTCACTCGCGCGCGCCTGCAGCCTCGCTGCGCGCTGGGCCCTCTGCACCGCTCGCACGCCTCGCGCTGTCGCGCCTGGCTGCACTGGTCCCGCGCGGGCCCCGCTGCTCCTGCTGCAGCCGCCACTCCAGCGCGCTGCCTGGTGCTTCGCTCGCTCGCTGCCTCGATTCTCTCTCTCTCGCATGCGTTGACCGCCAGCCATCTTGCTCTGCCCTGCGCTCTGCTGCTGCTTTTTTCTCGCTGGCCCGCATACTGCTGTGCTGGTGCGTTGGGAGCAGTAGTACCGGTCAAAACCGGTACTACCGGACCGTCCAGAAAAATACCCCAACGGCCATATTTTGTCTAGCCCTATATAAGTCTTTTGTCGATTTTCATTTAGGGTTACTTCTTCCTCCTCCTTTTGTCTAAGCTTTGCCCCTATTTGCCTTACTCCTTGAGCTTGATTTCTACTCACCCCTCCATTGATTCTTGCATATATTTGAGGGGTACTTGGAGGAGATCTAGATCTACGTTTTGACCAAACCAAAACATCTCTTTGTGAGTGTATCTTTGGGGATCTAGATTTTGGGGGATTTTGTGTCTCTCTTTGATTCCTCCTCTCTTGTTCCCCCAATAGCTTTAGTAGCTTTGTTGGAACTTGAGAGTGAGGAATTTGAGCATCTTTGTGGTGTTCTTGCCATTTGCATTTGGTGCATCAGTTTGAGTTCTCCTCGGAGGATTTGGTTTGAATTGCTCATTGGAGCTTGTCCCTCCTGGGTTCTTGGAACCCTAGACGGTTTTGTGGCCTTGGTGGCATTGTGGCATTTGTTGGGAGCCTCCAATTAAGTTGTGGAGAAGTACCCCAACCTTGTGAGAGGTTCCGGTTGCCACCGACAAGTACACCGATAGTGGAAGCGTGGATCGATCCCATTGGGGTGAGATTCACTGGAGAATAAGGGAGGCCTTTTGTGGCGTTGGTGGTTTGATACCACCCCCTCTCCAAACGAGACGTACTCCATGTTGGGAGGAACTCGGTAAAATATCGGTGTCCCCGCGTGCCTCGGTTATCTATATACCCGAGCTCTTTACTTATGCACTTTACATTGTGATAGCCTTCGTGCTTGAAGTAATATATATCTTGCTATCACTTTGTTGCTTGTATTGCTTAGCATAAGTTTTTGGTGCACATAGATGAACCTTAGTTGTTTCTAGGTTGTGCTTAACAAAGTAAACACTAGTTTTATTCCGCCTTTGTTGAGCCACTCTAGGAAAAGTTTTAATCGCCTATTCACCCTCCCCCCTCTAGGCGACATCCGTATCCTTTCAGCATCGCTATAGTGGACCCCTACTACATGCGTGACGGCTGCTTGGGTTCCCCCGCTGAACGACGTATCATGGCCTCGTACCTAAAAAGAATTCTCGTGGCGAACAAGACAAAGGAATACATTCTCGTGCCTTACTTTCCCGAGTAAGTCGTTATTCACTCGCCATCGTCGATTGGCTTTATTAGATTATCATCATTCTTTTTCCAACACATTTCATTTGAATTTTTTGCGTAGAGATGAACACTGCACGCTCATCTCCTTATCGCCGAAGCATTCCCACGCCATGTATTTCGACTCGGGGAGTCTAGAAAAGAAGAAAAACTACGACAAGATCAAGAAAGTTCTGGATGATGCTCTCACTGGCTATGCCTCGACGGAAGGCACCACCTTCGTGCGTACGAAGGTCAAGTTTGGCAGGCACATCTTCAACCACGTAACGGAGTTCCCCTGCGTGAAGCAGCCGGAAAACGGTAAGAAGGAAGCCTACTACGCACTCCATCACATGAGGGCGTTCCTACTAGACCAACAGAATTCTACGCTGCCAGATCATCTCAAACAGTGGGCCGAAGCAAAGGCCAAGATCACTGATTCAGATATTAGACAAGAGATGTATCGCATCCAGCAGCAGTTTGGGGCAATCATCTTTCGTGATGTCATGACTTCGGAGGAGATCTTCTACAGAGGAAATATCCCAAATAACCATGACATAGAAGATCGCCTAGAGATGCAGGGTGACTATAGGAAGTTCATGACGAGACAAGGCGTCCTCCCGTTTCCTAAGCCGAGCCAGAAGGCTTGATGTTGGCCTAGTTGTAGTTACAAACTATAGATGACATTTGTGTGTGTGTGGACAAGTGTACATGCTACTATACTTATCTTATTAGGTTTATGAATCATCGCTTACTTCTTTTGCTTATTATTATTATATATCAATCAATGCTTGGTTTTTTTGCTTACTCTTTGGTCCTTTGCTCATTTTGGTCCTTCTTTTTTTTTCCTTACTTTATTAGTCTTTTTTCGAGAATAATGCCGATGATTGAAATGTCGTGACACACTATATATGTGAATGTGCTACGACGGGATTGTGAGCCTTGTGATATGCACAAGTCCAGGTCTTGTGCATCCTACTTGGATCATAGTTCCATCGTAGCATATTCCTGTGTCCAACGACCTATGTATATATATGAGGCATTCTTTTTGATTTACTTTGGTCTTTTTCGAGAATAATGCCAATGATTGAAATATCGTGGCACAATATATATATGAATGTGCTACGATGGGATAGTTAGCCTTGTGATATGCCAGGTGGTGTGCATCCTACTTGGCTAACTATTCCGTCGTAGCATATTCCTGTGTCCAACGACCTAGCTAGTTATTTATGAGGCATTCTTTTCGAGTTACTTTGGTATTTTTTCGAGAATAATGCCGATGATTGAAATGTCGTGGCACACTATATATGTGAATGTGCTGTGATGGGATTGTAAGCCTTGTGTTATGCACAAGTCCAGATGTTGTGCATCCTACTTGGCTTATGGTTTCATCATAGCATATTCATGTATCCAACGACCTAGCTAGTTATATATGAGGCATTATTTTCGAGTTACTCTGATCTTTTTCGAGAATAATGCCAATGATTGAAATATGGTGGCACACTATATATGTGAATGTGCTGCGATGGGATTGTCCGCCTCGTGCTATGCACAGGTCCAGGTGTGTTGTGCATCCTACTTGGCGAACACTTCCATCGTAGCATATTCCTGTGTCCAACAACCTAGTTATATATGAGGCATTCTTTTCGAGTTACTTTGGTCTTTTTCGAGAATAATGCCGATGATTGAAATGTCGTGGCACACTATATATGTGAATATGCTGCGATGGGATTGTCTGCCTTGTGCTATGCACAGGTCCAGGTGTTGTGCATCCTACTTGACGGACAGTTCCATCATAGCATATTCTTGTGTCGAACAACCTAGTTATATAGGAGACATGCTTTTTGAGTTTGGTCTTTTTGATTTAGGAGTACTTTCTATAAGTGTGTATCTTCATATGCGACTTTAATTATACATGTTTTTTCAGTCACCGGTTAATTATTATTGTCAACTTGTAGATGACGTGGTACGTCGTGTACAAGGGACGGGTTCCCGGAGTCTACGATGATTGGGAAGACTGCCGGAGACAGGTGCACCGTTTCAGCGGCAATAGCTACAAAGGGTACAACACTATGGCGGAGATGGAAGCTAGATACACGCGCTATCTAGCGGGAGTTAGGACGAGGAACCGGATGAAGACCTACACCTTCGTCGCGGTGATCATGTTTATCTTCTTTGGTTGTTTATCCCGCGTTTGTGTCTAGCTAGTTTAGATGTCTAGGCGAGCTTCCGAGCTCTAACTTGTTCGATCGACACATGTATTCGCAAGTCACCAACTACTTTGTAACTTGATCGAAACAATGTATAACTTATGTATTCATGTATGAGACTTATCTATATGTATTTGTTTCAATCTTGTTTTGCGAATTGTGTATTTATATATATAACTGTATATCTTATATCTATGTGTATATCTGCCTATAATATTGTATATAATCTGTATTGTATATCATCTGGCCCTGAAATTAAAAAAAAAGACACCAGTGACGCACATGGCACAGCTTCTGTGGCGCACTACAACTAAAACGCACCTGCGCAGCTTAGTGGCGCACTGCCACGTGCGCCACAGAAGATCCAAAGCGTAGCGCACCTGCCCACATATCCGTGGCGCACTAGCAGGTGCGCTACGCCTATCTTGATATAACTGTGGCGCACCAGGCAGTGCGCCACGGCTAGGAGATAGCCATAGCGCGAGGCCCGTGGCGCACCCCTAGTGCGCCACAGATGATGTTTACAGGTGCGCCACAAACGACCGTTTTCCTAGTAGTGATAGCAGATAGGCCAAGAGAGAGTGGTGAAATACTGAAACCACTAGAGGCTTTGATAGTTAGGATGGAGCAGCGATGCGGAGGGTCTGCTTTTGATCAGAATGAAATCTGCGGCGTAGGATACGGCCATCGGAGCCTGCGCACTGCGATGATGCACTCGATCGGGAGGGGCGGCGCCGGTGTATGATGAACGAGGGTAACCGAAAAGGTCAAAAATACCCCGTCAAATGGATGGCTAGATGTGCGTGGTACTCCCTTCCTCCTAATAGAGTACGAGGGTACCGTAAAAATCCTCTTTAGTGTGTATGTGCGGAGTAAAATGAGTGAACTACACACTAAAATGCGTCATAATAGACTGGCCGTCACACCCATTAAGAAGTCACTCACACAGATATGAGAGGAGGAGAGCCACCTCTAGCAATCATACTCCCTCCGTTCCAAAATATAAGATGTTTCAGTTTTTTCTTAAATGCATGTATCTAGACGGATTTTACAGTGTAGATTTGAAGCAAAATGAGTGAATTTACCTACTAAAGGATGTCTAGATACATGTGTTTCAAAAAAAGCTAAAACATCTTAAATTTTAGAACAGAGGGGGTACGTTGGAAAGCCACTTCACGATAAACCTGCGCTTTTCCAAGCAGCTGAACCCAAGGCCAAGTGCAAGTAGCGGGAGAGTGTCCACTCATCTACACATTGCAATGCATCGACCCACCCAACCAGGTATATTTAAGCAGTATCTATCTGCATGACACCATCATCATGCAACAATGGAGCAACGACAGGGTTCCGGCCATCCAGGTCGTCGCCGAGAAGAAACGAAAAGGAAAACTGTCGCACCAGGCTAACTAACATGTTGTCTGATGCCTTTGCCACCTGGAAAAGCACCTGGCATATGCACAAACTTCCCAGACTGTGATCTGAGGGAGCATCCTGCTTCTGATGATGATCAGCAGAATCCTAGCTACCTTCTAGCACCTGTACACCTTGGCAGACAGCTAGGACGACTAGGAGCTGCCGCGCAATTTCGCCCTGGCGAAAAATACTCCTGCTAATAGACCTGCATGCCCAAGGGTGCATTTTATTTTTTGTTAGTCAAATGTGGTGGCACATATCGGCCCAAAGGTAATAGTATATGTTTCACTTCATTGTAGACAAAACCTACCAAAAAGAATGCTTATTGAGTTCTCCATGCTTGTGCGGACTTTGAAGAGAAGGATTCCGACGATAGAGAGGGGGATCTTGTTGAGAGACCCTACAAGGCTGTAACACGAGCAATATTGGCGTTAGAAGCTCATGAAGAGTGAACTGCATCCGTTTAGGAAAAGCCAGTCGTATTCATTTGGTACCTGTATGTTGTTGCGCTTGTCTGACGAAGAAACCACATCGAAGTAAAGCTGATGGCAAGCCCCAAAACCCCACTGGCAGTGATGACTAGCCAAAACATAGGCGTCCTCAGCAGAGGCCTGTGAATACATTTCCCGTAAGACTAAAGAGTAATATATATTTGCAATTATAACTAGTTTTTATAGCTAGCATATGTGATTGGATTACTTGTATGTTAGTAGGAGCTAAGTAAATATAAACAAATATTTTAACCCTGAACGTCACTTTCTTTGCAAGATTCAGATGGTATGGCCATACACTAACTTTTAGACTCTAATTGTTGGTGCGCCTAAGAGGAACTGACTTGGAATGACAGGGAGAACATGAAAGGAACTTCAGGACAAATAGATTGTTGTTACACAGATGGAGCGAGGGAGTGAAATTTAAATCACGATCTTACGTTTCCAACAGGTACTCCACTTCATTGAAACCAAGCACAAGGATAATTCCCGATGGCAGTGAAAGGGCGTTATTCAGTAAAACCATTGAAAGCTCGTTCAAATTCCCAGACTTGGTGGCTTGCTTAGCACTGTCCATTACGTGCCGCAATGTAAGCTGAAAAAAAAACAGTTCATCTGTTCAAATTTATATGGAGGCACCGCAGAACCTCAGAACTGAAGATATTTATCTCTATGCGACATGAGATAAAAATCTAAAGAATTTGGGAGGAGTAACAGTTCGATAGTCAGCTGCATACTGTTATCAGATTATCAGTGGCATCAAGAACAATACCGAATATGATGCTGTTAGTAAACAGTTGAAGAACTGCCATGTATAGCCGACTGCATGAAATGAGTGATCTGTTACTCCTCCTGCAATGGCTGAGATAATCTACAAAAAGAAAAGAGGCGGGTCAGGTCTTCGATACACTGTTATTTCGAGCCAGCAATTCTGTAACACCTATGATTAGATGTAAGGCAATATGTAACCGATGTGCTATTATTCCGCAATTGGAGAAGAAAAGAAGCCCCTCAAGCATTCAAGTCCTACTAAAACATTATACTCCCTCCGACCCAAATTAGTTGACTCAAATTTATCAAGATACAGATGAACCTAATACTAAATCATGTCTAGTACAATCGAATCTAGACAAACCTAAATCAACTAATTTGGGTCGGAGGGAGTAGTAACTTTAATTGTGACATACCATCAACAAGAGAGAAATCCAAACTTGTCTACCATGCTGCTTCTTAAAGAAGTAGGTTTCCCCAGAAGCAGTAAGTACATTTGCAACATTCTTCAGTATAGTCAAAATCGCAACATTGATGTACTTCAGACTGAAAGGTACAGAAAATATTAAAAGGCGCAAGAAATAATTTGAAAAAAAACTAGAAAATTCAATCTGATACTCCCTTATTACAATCTGAGGAAAAAGTCTTCATGGATGGAAAAACTAACTAAAAAATGTTGCAGAAGCCTATAACTGATTCAGGTTTATCATTGTGTTATCTAACTAATCAACCATGAACAGAACCGGAGCAGATGAGCTGCACAAAATAGTCATCACGAATTTTATCGAATCGCGAAATAACAGCACAACAAAAAATTTCTCCCTAAATGAACTTTGTGAGCTGTCAAACATTATTAAGCACCAATACTGATTTAAGGGAGTTCCTTTAGGCATAGTTCTGAGTTCTGAGAGTGAGAGGCGAAGAAATAATGTGGTTTTCATATTTTTACCAAATGGAGGGATCGATTTTAACAAAAACAACTGCTTAAATTCAATAAACAATTCCGTACTCCAATACCAAATAGGATAAAGGTACAGACCATCGTAAACTGCACAGAAAATAGTGCTCAGCTTAAAATAGTTTGAAGACATGACAGATACCTAAACATGCTCGTGATTAGCATTCCGACAAATATGATGTTCACAGGCAACCAAACTTTGATTAGCTTCCATGTTAGTGGTTCAGTTTGGATGACTCCAGAGAGGGACAATGTAGAAACAATGGCCACTGACACAATGTTCTGCAGTAAAACATGATGAAGAAGACATGTCAATGTCACCCAAGCAGCATAGATATAACACAGAAGAAAAACACAATTTGCATGAGAAGTATACAGTCAGTAATAGTAATATAACCTGGTAAAGCATCAGAAATATTCCAGCACTGAAACCATAGCCAGACAAAACAAACTTATTGACTAAGATCATGCTGCAGGACGCAATGCAGTAAGCAAGACCAGACAGAAGAGACGGATTCTGAATGTTTGGGAGCCTGATGTAGTGTGAAGGACAATCTCTATCTTTCGAGACCTTAACATCTTCCAGGTCGGTGCCATCAACACCAAAGGACCCCGTCGTGGACCTGGAGAAAATATGATCCAGAAACAGAAGAGGCTGTGTTAGCTTGCACAATGATTGCATCTAATCTGAACCCATGGTTCAAGCATGTGTATGAAAGCAAAGGCACTTCAAAGCGCCTAGTACAGGAGCGGAATTAAGAGCATTTGCATTCTCCAAAAGAGTCACCATGCTCTAGTCTAGTTAAAGTAAGGCTAAAACGATCAGTTTCAGTGGGGTTCCACAGTTACAGTCAGCTACAGAACTACTCGCTCTGTTTCAAAATATAAGATGTTTTAGCTTTGTGAAGTAAATATATCTAGACTACTTTTAGTATATAGGTTCACTCACACTAAAACAGAGGGAGTAGTACTATGCCTGCAGTAAAACTATCCTGCCAAGTACAAGAACAAATTTCGACAGGACATAACAAGTCGTCAGCCTAGTTAAGGGTGGGCAAAAACGGTCCAAACTCGTTGGCCGGTTTTGAGCTAGTTCATTATTATTGCGCCCCTGTTTCCACGGTTTCAGTTTTGCACACCCATATGACTATGACCCTCTCCAAGTAATTCCTATTTATTTGGAGGGTCTAAAAGCCAAGCTGAGACAATCGCATGCCTAGACGCTTCGGAAATAACACGAAATTGAAGTCGAGTTGCGCAGCTAATCGACAAAATTGCGCGACGAAGAACCCGATTAACAATTTGGCAGTTGATGAATCCAGTCGCAAAGCTTCCCCGCCCCGGCCGGGGCCGGCACAAGCTCCCCGAAACGAAGCGGAAATTTCAGCAACCCAAACCTAGGCACTCTCCTAATTAATCGGAAGCAAGGCATGCTGAACAGGCCTGAAATCTCCGCCCGCATATCCGATGGGATAATCGCAGCTCACGGCAGCCACCGGGGCTAGCTAACTGGCGCGGGAGAGGGCCGTAGGCCCGTAGGTGGAGGTTGGGAGAGGTCGACAGGGAGCTCACCTGGAAGCCATGGCCCCGGAGCCGCCCCCTCGTTGACGACGGCGCCAGCGGCGAGGCGCTCGACGGAATGGAGGCGGCGGAGGAACTGGTAGCGACGGCGACGACGGCTCGGAAGTGTAACGGAAGGGGGCAGCGCCGCGGCTTTAAAATATCCGGCGGAAAAAGGAACGTTCGCAGGCTGCGCTGTGGGGCCCTGCCGTGTCTATCCAGCTGACACAGCTTGGCTTCGCCTGCTCCCCTTTCGACTGCTCGTTCTTTGGTCGACTCGTGGCGCTGACCGTCACCGTCACTGGGTACCGGGTCCAACGATCATAGTGGTCCACTTACAGTGACAGGGGAAGGGTTAGGAAGCTGACCGGAAAGGGATGGAGGTTATGCGCCGGAAACGGGAAGGTTACGTCTGGGTTTCATTTCCCCTTTTATTTTGGGTCTGCACAATTTTCGTGGGTTGAGCAGAATGAGGTGGCATGTTTCGTGTGTGTGTTGTGTGTGTCGTCTCATCGATATTCCATATTCTTTTGACCAGTTTGACAGTTAGAACTAAGAGCATCTTCACTCGTTGGGCGTATCCGGACGAATCGCGTTTTCGGCCTGGGTACGCCAAGTCGCCCACTCGCGTACTTAGGCCGCGTTTCCAGGTTCGGCTAAATTCACTTAAACTCGGTGAATATGGGCGAATATAGGCGGAATTTCATTAAATTAGGCGAGGGAACATAGTATATCGGTTTAACTAGGAAAGGACGCCGCCGTGGTCGCCGCCGCACGCCGCAACTACAGGCCGAGGCGGGGGTTGTTACCGGCCTCGATGTGCGCCATGACTCCGGCGAGAGTCCGCCCTGGAACGCTCCACCAGCGACGGCGGTAAGCCATATTGTTACGTGGCGGCGGCGGCGAGCCCGGCGGTCCGTCGTGTCGGGCGAGTTCCTCGAGGCGCGTGTCGGCGAAAAACTGCCTCCAGAAGACCAAGTTGCCCTGATCCTCGAGATCCGGGTCTTGCATGGCCTCGATAGCGGCCTGGATCTCTCCGGCGAGGTCTGGGTCTTCCATGGCGGCGATGGTCGCCTGGATCTCTCCGGCGAGGTCCTGCCCCTCAGGAACCGGCGGAACAGGGATCCCGCCGGCGCTGAGTGTCCAGCCTCGAGGCAGACGAGTGTCCGGCGGGGCCGTATAGCGCGCCTCCCGGAGGAGCCGGGCTTCTCACGGCAACAGCGTGCGGCGGCCGACCATGGCTTCTCGGCGGAGTTGGCGAAGTTCGCCGGAGTTGTGGTGGTGTGAGGAGTTATGAAGAGAGACGGCGAGATGTACGGCTTTATATAGGCCGGAAAAATGGCGGGAGGGGTGTAGCGGCGAGGGCGGGGAAAGTGGAAACGGCGGGAACTTAGTGACCGCCGGTCCGTCGCGGGAGCCGAGGCGGCGACGGTGGCGCCGTAAATCGGCGACGCGTGGCCGACGCGACGGGCAGTTATTGTCCGACGGTCACCGTGTGGTTCCGAGGATGACGACAACTCGGCTTCCGTCACTGACACGGCGGGTCCACGCGCCACTTTGTTTTTTTTCGCCGAAATCGCTGAGTCCGGCGTTCCCAGGACGTACCCGGAAACCTGGGTTCGGCCTGGGTAGCCCGGGCCAAATATGGCCGAAATCCGGCCGAAAACAAGTCCTTGGGTACGCGACTGGGCCGATTTTCAGCGTCCGGACCAAAATTCGGCGTCCGGATCGGCCTCCTGGGTAGGCGAGTGGAGATGCTCTAACATGGAGCTAGAATTGCAAGCAGCAGCCCGTATAAGTCCGCAGAACTAAAATTTAGTTCAAACTAATTTTGCTAAAAAAAGAGAAACTTTTTTTTTGAAACGAGGCAAAAGCTTTGTCTGTATATTGATATAGAAGGAGCAAAACAAGGGGTGACAGCCTAAGCTATCAAAAGAAAAAAAAGTTACATCACAACTAACACCACTGGCTACCTCACAAGATCTGCCAGGTTTTTCGCTTCCGCAATTATCAAATCCTTTCCTTCTTATTTTATCCTACGCATACTTCCATAGGAAGCGAAGATTTGTTGTTGAAAATTCTCTCATTCCTCTCCTTCTAGATCTCCCATGTGATGAGCATGATCGCGGTTTTGAGACCTTTGGGAGAGGAAGCGGGTGATTTGGCAATGGTTTGCCAATAGTCAATCACCTTGGGACGGTCAGAGCCCATGTTAAGTAATAAGTCAGGGCAAGAAAGTCAAGTTGTCACAGCGGACCAGATTCTCTTAAAAAAAGGCATTCGAAGAAGATGTTTCATGCCGTCTCAGGGGAACATCTGCACAGTTGACAGGTGGGGTGGTGCGGCCATCCACACTTGGCCAGGCGGTCAGCGGTCCAAAGGCGATTTTGGACCGCCAACCAAGCGAAAAAACGGCATTTGGGCGGGGCCTAGGGCTTCCAGACGATCGGCCCGAAGGAACAAGGCAGAGAGGCCATGAATTGCGCCTTATAAGAAGAGCTTGCCGAGTAGCAACCGTTAGGAGACAGCGTCCAAATAATGGAATCTTCAATTCCTGGGGAGAGCTGGACGTCCGGGATAAGATACCAAAGGTGAACGAACTGGACAATGTGCTCGACGGAGAAGAAGTCCATCATAATATCTGAGACCCAGTTTTGTCCATTTAGGGCATCTTGGACCGTTCGGTTTTTCCTTCTCGAGGCTTTGAAGATCAGAGGAGACAGGTCTTTTGGGGGCGTTCCATCAAGCCAGGATGAAGACCAAAAAGAAGCCTTTCTGCCGTCACCAATGGTGACTAGTGACGGCATTAAAGAGCTGCCTATCGGAGGCGTCATTAGGAGTGCCGGAACCCACCCAAAGTTTTTCAGGGGCTGTCCACTCATACCAGAGCCAGCGGAGTTGGAGAGCGCGGGAGAATTTCTCCATGTCAAAGATCCCCAATCCGCCAAGCTCCTTGGGGCGGCAGACTTTTTGCGAGTTGACTTTGCATTTCCCACCACTTACATTTTCTTTGGAGTAATATGCACCGGTGGTCCTAAAAGTTTGGACAAAACTGTATGCAGGTCCTAAAAGTTTCACATTATGCACTGAGGTCCTAATTCTCAGTTAGTTATGCACTGCAAGTCCTAATTCTCGGTTAGTTGTGCACTGCAGGTCCTAATTATTTGCTATAGCCCCGACTACAGTGCACATGGATCTGAGAATTAGGACCTGCGCTGCACACATTGAAACTTTTAGGACCTGACAATTTCGTCCAAAATTTTAGGACTTCCGGTGCATACTACTCTTTTCTTTGCAATCCCAAAGCATACCGCGACTGATCTTGGCGAAGGCCCTGAGAATGCCCTTGTCCGCTTTGAGAGCTGTGAGCAGGAAGATTAGCATAGACGATAGGACTGATTTCACATAGGCGCAGCATCCAACCCGATTAAGGAATCTGCCCTTCAGAGGGTTTAAGCAGGAGGCAGCTTTATCAATGTATGGTTGAAGGTCAACCCTTCTAAGTCTGCCAAGAGAAAGGGGTAACCCCAAGTACTTGAGGGGGGACTGGGTTGTAGCGGCAGGGAAGTTTGTCAGAATTGGGGTGAGGTCAATGTCGGAGCAGCGAATCGGGGCTATGGAGCTCTTGGCCACATTGGTCATCATCCCGATAACCTCTCCAAAATATTGGAGGGTGTTGTCCAAACTTGATAAATCCTGCTCTTTTGGGGCCAAGAAGATGGCGGCGTCATAAGCATACATAGAAATCTGAGGCCCCTGAGGACCTCCAAGCATTCCACTGAGCAGTTCGTGGGTCGTGGCCCTGTCCAGGATTTGATGCAGAGGATCAATGGCGATGCCGAAAAGTAGGGGGACAGAGGGTCTCCCTGTCGAAGACCGCGACCGTGGGTGATGTCCTTCCCGGGAATCCCATTGAGAATAACCTGAGAGCTAGCAGAGGTGAACAAAGAAGCCAGCAAAGCCCGCCATCTCGGGGGGAACCCAAGGCGCTGCATGAGGTCAAGCATATAATCCAAGCGGACCATGTCAAAAGCTTTAGCAAAGTCCAACTTAATGAGCAGGGCGGGTGTCTTGCTACGATGAAGTTTGTGGGATATGTTTCTAACATACATGAAGTTATCATGGATGGTTCTAGTCTTGACGAAGGCACTTTGGCAACGAGAAACAATGGCATCCATCTTCGGGCTGAGTCAACGAGCCATAGCTTTAGCAATGATCTTCGGGACCACATGAATGAGACTTATAGGTCTATAGTCAGTGACTGCTTCTGCACCATCCTTTTTCAGGATGAGGATGACGTTAGCCCTGTTTAGGATGTGAAAGTTGGAGGTTGCCATCTCAGAGAAGGCGTTGATAGCTTTCATGAGAACATCCTTAATGATATTCCAGCATGTCCGGAAGAAAGCAATGGAGAAGCCGTCAGGGCCGGAGGCCTTATACCCAGGCATATCGTCAATCGCCTCCTTTATCTCGAGCTCAGAGAAAGGCAGGTCGAGATCTTCCAAAGCATGATAAGTGGGGTTGGGAACTGTCCAGTTGAAGTCAAGTTGGCGGGGAGGCGGCCTACCCAAAGTTTGGGAGAAGTGTTCAAAGATAACCTTATCCTTATCTTCGTGTGTTGCAGACCAACCGTCGTAATGCTTAAGCCTTTGGATGTGGTTCTTGAGTTTCCTCGAGACAATCCGCATATGGAAGAACTTAGTATTGGCATCTCCTTTGCGGAGGTAGTTTATTCTTGATGCCTGGCATTTCCTGGATCGTTCCATGGCGGCCAGACCCATTACCCTTCTTTTGAGGCCGACACGAAGGGCCCTTTCATCCGTGGATAGGGTTCGGGACTCCTGAGCGATATCCAACTGGAGAATGACATCCAAGGCCATAATTAGCTGAAGTTTGTAGTTCGAGAAGAGGCCCTTTCTATAAGATCACAAGCTCTGCGCCGTAGTTCTGAGCTTGTGGTTGATCAATGCACCGGCTGAGTGTGAGTAGAGAGCGTCGACCATGCTTGCTGGACCTTCTCCTGGAAGCCTGACATTTTGGTCTAGAAAGATTCGAAGCGGAAGGGCCGCATTGGTTGGATAGGAGGAGTGGACAGTGATCTGAGAGAGATGATGAAAGCGCGTGTAGAACATGATTCTCAAAAACCAGGTCCCAGCTCGGGTTACAGAAAGCTCGGTCTAGCCTCTCAAGAGTGGGGTTCTCTCGTTCGTTACTCCAGGTAAACTTCCTGTTCTGTAGTTTGATCTCTTTGAGTTGGCTTGTGTTGAGAGTGCGCCTAAATTGATTCATCAGTCGAAGATTCAACTTATCATTATTCTTATCTCCCGCTTGATATATAAGGTTGAAATCTCCGATGATGAGCCATTTCTGGTCATTAGGAGGGGTAATAGCGATTATTTCAGCAAGAAAAGCCCCCTTGTCTGCATCAACACTTGGACCGTATACCGTGGTGAGAAAGAACGAAGTGCCATAAGCTCTGATGGTGACCTTGGCGGAGATGAGGTGAGCCCCGATATGGATGTTTGTGATGGACACATGATCTTCATCCCAGAGCAGAAGGATGCCTCCACAGGTGCCGATGGCTGGTCTATGAGCGAAGGTCTTAAGTCTGAACCCACCGATATAGACCGTGGTTTGGTGCTCTACAAAGTCCAACCTTGTTTCTTGGATACAAGCGATATGGAACGACGTGTCAGCAAGGAAGGCATGCACGGTGTCTTTGCGGGTTTGGTCGTTTACCCCTCGAACGTTCCAGTCAGCAATGTTGACGTTTGGCCCAATCATTCACGTTGATAAAAAGGAGCGATGAATAGGTTGAAGTTTGAGGAAAACTAATAAAGCGAGGGATGACAGGTCCGTCCCCAAGGCCAAAGACAGAACAAGGAGACATCATGGACTAAGCATTCATGGTAAGCTCAGCGACTTCAGGTTTAACGTCGTTCAGGCCACCCATAGCGATCAGGGCTTCATCAGCTTCGGTTATGCTTCGAACATTGAGCTTGAACAGGACGGCTAGCGCGTCAATCGACTTTTCAGGCAGCTTCGTTTTGAAGCGTTTGACGTATTTGTCCCGGGCTTGGATCAACGGCACCCCTTCAGAGGCCACGCCCATTTTTGCATTGAGCACGTGAATGGCCTTGTCCAGGGCATGAATCTTTGGCTTGGCGCCCAGGCGTGCACTTCGTCTAGCTTTAGAGAAGGGCGATGTAATGTCTGGGCTGGCGCGGGGTGCGACCGGGACTGGTGGAGGCAGAAGCGGCACAGGGGGTCGATCGAAGAGGTCTTCCACAGATTCCAACCTTGGCGAGACGACCGATTTCGCGGTCAGAGCCGCGTCTGTGCGAGGCGCGTTTGGCGGGGGCGTGGCCATCACCAAAGCCAGGGGCTCAACAGTCAGCTTCAAACTGTCGCCGTTGTCCACTGGAGTAGGAGGCAACTTGTCCGTCAGCACGACGACATCATCAGGCACGAAGTGCAGTCCTCATCGGCCTCATCTTCAGTAAACAATTCCTAGGAAACAGGCACATGCCTTGGAGAGGGAGATGCTATAAGTGGCTCACGTTGAGGCGAGAGAACCACTTGGGTGACCATCAGGTCGTCAGTCCAGGAGCTGGTTGGTGCATGTCTGGGAGAGGGGTAGCATCCTCCAGAGCATCAGAGTTGGGAAGTATCTTGTTAGAAGGCGGACCTAGAGGTGGCGTGGCAAGATTCGAGAGCCCAACAAGAGAGCGTTAGGGGGCTCCCTGATAGTGGTGAGCCAGTCGCGGCAGGCAGCTCGCAGCGGGGGCGCAGTAGTAGCAACGGTAGGGGACGACTGAAATGGATCATATGGGCACCTAGAGAGGGGTGAATTGGTGCTACTCAATTTTTAGTTCTTTTTCAATTTTAGGCTTGACACAAAGTAAATTCTCTAGATATGCAACTACGAGAATTTCCCTATATGCAACCCTAGCTACTAAGCACGTAAAGAGAGGAGCGAGGAAACCGTAGTGGAGCACGCGGAGACACAGGGATTTGTTTTACCGCAGTTCCTTCCTTGTTAAGGGAAGTACATCTGTGTTGGAGGGGTGGTAGGTTCTAAGACCACCACTCCACAATATTCCTCACCCTATTCTCCGATGGATCTCGCCACGAAAGGCCTGATCCACCTTCTCCACTATTGGTACCCTTCAAGGCGGGAACCAGTGCCTTTACAACTCTAGCAGGGCACACATCCACAACCGAATTGGAGGCTCCCGTAATGACAACACGTTATCACAAGAACAAGTATTATCAATATAATCAACACAAGGATCTAGATATTTGCAAGAAATACAAGATCGAATATTCTCCAAATGAATGGAGAGGATATGAAGTGCTTGATTGCAGTTGATGAAGATCGAGCCCTCCTCCTTCGATTCCCCAACGAATGGGGTCTTTGGGTGGATGAAGGTGGAGATCTCTTGGATGAAACTTGAGGAGTAGATCTTGTCTTTTTCGAATGAACCAAGAGTTCTAGCAGGAGGGAGATGGCTGGTTTAAATACCCCCTACACAGATCTGGCCGTTGGTGAAGTTTGGGGGCAGATTATCCGCCCCCCACTAGGGGCGGACTATCCGCCCTGGGGGAAAATCCGCCCCCTGGATGGAAAGTCTGGGGGGAAATCTGCCCCCCTCTCTGACGGTGGCGCCAAACTTGACTTGGTGAAATTCCTCGAGGGGCGGACTATCCGCCCCAGGGACAGAAATTCCGGGGGAAACTCCGCCCCCTCTCTGGGAGATGCGTCGTGGCGACCTTTGAAGCAAATCTTGGGGAGGACTATCCAGCCTCCTAGAGGGGCGGATTATCCGGCCTAGGCAAAAACTCCGGCCCTGGCCGAAAAATCCAGGAGATATTCCGCCCCCCATACAGACGGTCGCGCCCTTGCGCGCTTTTGAGATTGGGGAGGGGAGGATTAGGGGCGGATTATCCGCCCCCCAAAATCGCTTTAAAGCTCCTTTTCAAGTTAAGATCTACAGCACTTCAACACACATTAAATAATCTTTGGTATTGTTATCTAACACACAAAACACTAGGGATCATGAAATGTTCTTTCAATCTCCCCTTTTTTGGTGTTAGATGACAATACTAGGATTTGCAATGAAACCTACTAACAACACGTTTAGGAAATGAAAGAGACTCTCCCTAAATGTGTGCATATTAATAATTTGCATTTGAATGCAAATGCACACACTAAGAGCAAGCCAATTTCATAACATTGACAACAAGGATGAGTTAGGAAACACAAGTCATACCACCGGGATGTGAATTAGCCAATGTGAACAAAGAAAATATTAGGCCTCGAACACATCCCACCATATTGATGCAATCAATAGATATATAAATCCATATGACATCAACATAATTCTATACTCCATAGATAAATCCAGAATTCCATACGAATAGTTCCACAAGATAAAGTCTCATGCAAACCAAGCACAAATAAGTTCAACAATAAAAGGGCACAAGCAACCGATGGAGAAAACAGATGAGAAAGAGGCAAATGCTTGCGCCCGACCCATGCAAATCCGAGACATAATATAACTACTGCTCCCCCTTTGTCATCGAGATGGCAAAAATGAAGAATAGCGATGCTAGCGCCCCAGAAGATGGTACTACACACCCAAAATTGCAAGAACAAATAAACTAAAAGCCAAGATTGGGTGTGTTTTCCATAAGAACAATAGATATGCAAGAAAATCCAAAATGAGCCAATAGAAACCAACTCTTCGCAAGGAAGAGGACGGTGGCCGAAGCCACCATGTTGGAGCGCATGGCATGACACCGCGAAGATGTATTTTGAGTTCAAAACCAATGCTCATCGATGACCCACATATCACAAAATGATATTAAGGGAAATGATTTTTCTTGCTTTCGGCATTATGGGGAGAGGGTTATCCTAATCAATTAGGACCACACTCCCCCTATGTATATGCCCGCATCTAAACCAAATAACATGAGGAAGTGCAAGTGAGTATGCAAGGATAGTCAAGCCAAGCTCATTGGATCTAAGACATTTAGCTCATTCCTCAAATAACAAAATCTTGCTTCATCAAGTGGCTTCATGAAGATATCAGCAAGTTGGTTCTTCGTGCTCACAAAAGATAGTGCAATTTCGCCACGAGCAACATGATCCCGAATGAAATGATTGTCAATCTCAATATGTTTTGTCCTTGTATGTTGCACCGGATTGTATGCAATTTTAATAGCACTTTCATTGTCACATAAAAGAGGCACTTTGTCACAATTGACACCATATTATTTTAAAGTTTTCCTCATCCATAATAATTGTGTACAAGCACTTGCAGCAACAACATATTCAGCTTTGGCGGTTGAGAGTGATATGCAATTTTGTTTCTTAGAAGACCAACACACTAGAGACCTGCCGAAGAATTGACATGCACCAAACGTTGATTTTCGATCATCCTTGTCACCAGCCCAATCGGAATCAATGTAACCTCACAGAGAGAAACTAGAGCCTTTGGGATACCATAAACCAAAATTTGGGGAATGAACCAAATATCTGAAGATTCTCTTGATCGCCACTAAGTGGCTTTCTTTAGGAGCGGCTTGGTACCTTGCACACACTCCTACACTCAACATGATATCGGGCCTAGATGCGCAAAGGTAAAGGAGAGAGCCGTGTTGGAGATATGCCCTAGAGGCAACAATAAAAGTAGTTATTATTATATCTTTGTGTTTATGATAAATGTTTACATTCATGCTATAATAGTATTAACAAGGAAACATTAATACTTGTGTGATTTGTGAACTTAATTTGAAGTCCCTAGTAAAGCCTCTATATAATACTAGCTTGTTGGTTAATGGATGATTGTGGTTTCCCTATCATGAACATTAAGATGTTATTAACAACAAGATCATATTGTTAGGAGAATGATATGATGGACATACTCCTATAGATAAGCGTAGCATAAAGATCAAGTCATTTTAATAGTTCAATTGCTATATGCTTTCTGATACATAGTAATCTAATTCCTTCGACCATGAGATCATGCATATCACCTTTACCGGATGGATGCTTTGATGACATCAAACACCACACCGTAACTGGGTGGCTATAAAGGTGGCATTGAGTGTTCGGAAAGTGTTGGTTGAAACACATGGATCAAGAGTGGGATTTGCCCATCCATATGACGGATAGATATACTCTGGGCCCTCTCGGTGAAATGGCATCCAATTAGCTTGCAAGCATGTGACTGGCTCACAAGGGATCACATATCACGGGAACGAGAAAAGAGTACTTATCGGTAACGAGGTTGAACTAGGTATGCAGAGATACCGACAATCATAACCTCGGATAAGTAAACTATCGTGAGACAAAGGGAAATTGATATCGTATGTAAGTGGTTCATTCGATCGCAAAGTAATCGTTGAAATATGTGGGAGCCATATGAATTTCCAGATTCCTCTATTGGTTATTGTTCGGAGAAGTGTCTCGATCATGTCCGCATAATTCACGAACCGTAGGGAGACACACTTAAGGATTCGACGTTGTTTGAGTAGTTATGGAATGATGAGAAAGGGACCGAATGTTGTTCGGAGTCTCGAATGGGATTCGGGATATCACGAGGAGATCTGGAATGGTCCGGAGAATAAGATTCATATAAGGAAAGTCCCGTTTCGGAGTTGGGGAATGGTTCCGGTGTTTTCATCGGGAATGTTCTAGAATGTTCCGAAATGTCCGGCACTCCGGAGGGGAAGGGTACATGAATGTGTTGTATCAAGTTGGTATGATTGCATCATGTACTAAGTGTCATCGCTGAACCAAATAAAGGATTAATTCAAATCCTAGTTTGAAAAGTCAAACAGCTAGTTTGAAAAGTCAAACGGCTAAATTTGGAAAGAGGAAAAGAGGAGGAGTGGGAAACCGAGTTGGGGAGGAGTTCCCTCCTCCAACCGGCGGCGCCCACCCAAGCCGAGTTGGGGAGGGACTCCTCTCCCTCCCCTTGGCCGGCCGTCCCCCTCCACCTATATAAGGAGGGGCAGGGCTCCCCTCCTTGACACACAAGATCCTCTCCTCCAAACCCTAGCCCCAAGCCGCCGCCTCCATAGCCACCGCCGGCCCTAGGGCAAACCCTAGCCGCCGTCTAGCTAATCCCTAGCCGCCGGCTTGCCCCCTCCTTGGTGTGTCTAAACCCTAGAACACCGAGGGACTCTCTCATACTCCACCATACTCGCTCCGGCTTAAGGCGAAGCCCTGCGAGATCTCCCCTCTACTTTCGGTACCATGCCGTTGTGCTGCCGGAATCGCGAGGAGAGTGCTACAACCTCCGCTGCCTGCTGGAACAAGGGAGAGGAAGGTCTTCGTCGAGTACCGAACGTGTGACCTACTGCGGGAGCGCTGCCGGAACGCAGCGCCGGAAGGATCGTCTACGCGATCTTGAGATCGGAAAGAGTACGACTACATCACCCACGAGAATCCGCTCTCGTTAAACACTTTGGAATCTTCGAGGGTGAGTTATTCTATCGACTCGTTGCTACAATCTAGTAGATAGATCTTGGCTTGTTTGTTTGTATGCGGTAGAAATTTTTTGTTTTCCATGCTACGAAACCCTACAGTGGTATCAGAGCCGTGTCTATATGTAGATCTGTTGCACGAGTAGAACACAATGGTCATTGTGGGCGTTGATGCTTTTATTGTCAATTGCTTCTTGTGTACTTTGCATCTTGCGGTATGTTGGGATGAAGCGGCCCGGGCTAACCTTACATGACATCTTTCATGAGACTTGCTCCACGCTTGACATGCAACTTGTATTGCATAAGTGGCTTTGCGGGTGCCTGTTTCTCCTAGCATAGTTAAGATCCAATTTACAACGGGTGATTAACAATACTAGTATCAATGTTGTGGTTCATGTTCGTAAGTTAGAACGACACTTATTGAAAGCCCCAAACCACGTAAAACATGCAAAGAAAGTAGAGGCGTCTAAATTTGTTTTTGCAGGGGTGTGCTGTGATGTGATATGGCCATGATTGTGATTATATTTGATGTATGCAATGTTCCTTATTGTAAGTTGGCAACCGGCAGGAGCCATATGGTTGTCTTTAATTTCTGTTACGACCCGCATGTCTATTCAAAGTAGTTGTAATAGTTGAAGCCGGTGGACGACAACCATGGAGAAGCGTCATTGACCTTGATGCAATGCCGGTGATGATGGATATCATGTTCGTGCTAGAAGATGGAGATCGGAAGCACAAAGAAGAAAGGCCATATCATATCACATATTATGAATTGCATGTGATGTTAATCCTTTATGCATCTTGTATTTCTTAGTAGACAACGGTAGCATTATAAGATGATCCCTCATGCACATGAATTTCAAGTCATAAAGTGTTCACCCTTAGTTAGCACCGTTGCTAAAGCTTGTTGTTTCGAAGCACCACGTGATGATCGGGTGTGTTAGATTCTGCAAGTGCATACAACGTGAGCAAGCCAGATTTGCTCATGCGGAAACTAAGGTTTGATCTTGACGAGCCTAGCATGTACAGACATGGTCTCGGAACACGGATCACCGAAAGGTAAAGCATGAATCATATAGTAGATATGATGAACATGTCGATTGTTCGCCATTGAAACTATATCAACTCTCGTGATGATCGGTGTTGATGTGGTGGATTTGGTTCGTGTGATCACTAAAACAATGTGAGGGATATTGTTTTGAGTGGGAGTTCACCTAGATTAAATTTATTAATTTGAACTCAATTTGTCATAAACTTAGTCTAAACTATTGCAAATATGTTGTAGATCAATGGCAGCCCCTACCATCAATTTTAATGCGTTCCTAGAGAAAGAAAAGTTGAAAAACAATGGAAGCAACTTCGCGGATTGGTTCCGCAATTTGAGGATTGTCCTCACAGCTGGTAATTTGACCTATGTGCTGGATGCACCGCTGGGTGACCCACCTGCAGCTGATGCTTCCGATGAAGTAAAGAATGTTTACCTCACTCGGAAGACTCAGTACTCCACAATTTAGTGTGCTATCTTGTATGGTTTAGAATCGGAGCTTCAGAAAAGGTTTGAGAATTCAGACCCATATGATATTGTCGAGGATCTCAAATTGATCTTTGAGACTCATGCGGCAATTGAAAGCTATGAGGCTTCTGAAAAGTTCTTTAACTGCAAGATGGAAGAGGGCAGCTCCATCAGCGAGCATGTGCTTAAGATGTCTGGGCATGCAAACAAACTTCAAAGCTTGGGTATAGTGATTCCTAATGCTTTGGGGATTTATCGTGTCCTCCAATCACTACCACCAAGTTACAAGAACTTTGTGATGAACTACAATATGCAAAACATGAACAAGCAGTTGCCAGAACTGTTTGCTATGCTAAAATCTGCAGAAGTGGAGATCAAGAAAGAGCACCAAGTGTTGTTGGTCAATAAGACCACCAAATTCAAGAAAGGCAAGTCTAAGTAGAAGGGACACTTCAAGAAGGGTGGTAAGAAAGTTACCACGCCGACGAAGAAGACCAAGGCTGGACCTAAGCCTGATACTGAGTGCTTTTACTGCAAGGGAGAAGGTCACTGGAAGCGGAATTGCCCAAAGTACTTGGCGGATTTGAAGAACGGAAACATTAAGAAAAAAGGTATATCTGATATACATGTTATTGATGTGTATCTCACTAGTACTTGTAGTAGTGCCTGGGTATTTGATACTGGTTCGGTTGCTCATATTTGTAACTCGAAACAGGTGCTGCAGAATAAACGGAAGCTAGCGAAGAACGAGGTGACGATGCGCGTGGGAAACGGATCAAAGGTTGATGTGATCGCGGTCGGCATGCTACCCCTTCATCTACCATCGGGATTAGTTTTATACTTAAATAATTGTTATTTGGTGCCTGCGTTAAGCATGAACATTATATCGGTATCTTGTTTATTGCGAGACGGTTACTTGTTTAAGTCTGAGAATAATGGTTGTTCGATTTATATGAGTAATATGTTTTATGCACATGCACCTTTGATAGATGGTCTATTCTTGTTGAATCTCGAGAGTGGAAATACACATATTAATAACATTGAGGCTAAACGTTTGAAATCGAGCGATAACTCAACCTATATGTGGCACTGTCGTCTTGGTCACATTGGAGTGAAGCGTATGAAGAAACTCCATTCCGATGGACTTCTTGAATCACTTGATTTCGAATCACTTGATAGATGCGAAGCATGTCTGATGGGTAAAATGACTAAGACTCCATTTTCTGGTATGATGGAGCGAGCTACGGACTTATTGGAAATCATACATACCGATGTGTGTGGTCCAATGAGTGTAGCATCGCGCGGTGGTTATCGTTATGTTCTTACCTTCACGGATGACTTGAGTAGATATGGGTATATCTATTTCATGAAACATAAGTCCGAAACTTTCGAGAAGTTTAAGGAATTTCAAAGTAAGGTAGAGAATCAACATAACAAGAAGATTAAATTTCTACGTTCTGATCGTGGAGGTGAATATCTAAGTTACGAGTTTGGCGAGCATTTGAAGAAATGCGGAATACTTTCACAATTGACACCGCCGGGAACACCACAACGTAATGGTGTGTCCGAACGTCGTAATTGAACTCTCTTAGATATGGTTCGTTCTATGTCACTTACAGATTTACCGCTATCATTTTGGGGTTATGCATTAGAAACAACCACATTCACTTTAAATAGGGCACCATCTAAATCCGTAGAAACGACACCGTATGAATTATGGTTTGGGAAGAAACCTAGATTGTCGTTCCTTAAAGTTTGGGGATGCGAAGCCTATGTAAAGAAGTTACAGCCGGACAATCTTGAACCCAAAGCGGAAAAATGCGTCTTCATAGGATACCCGAAGGAAACTATTGGGTATACCTTCTATCATAGATCCGAAGGCAAAATCTTCGTTGCCAAGAATGGATCCTTTCTAGAGAAGGAATTTCTCTCGAAAGAAGTGACTGGAAGGAAAGTAGAACTTGACGAGGTTGTCGAACCTTCTCTCGAAATTGCGAGTAGCGCAACGCCGGAAGAAGTTCCTGTGGTGCCTGCACCAATTAGAGAGGAAGCTAATGATGATGATCATGAAACGTCGGTCGAAGTTACTACAGAGCCTCGCAGGTCAACGAGAACTCGTACCACTCCAGATTGGTATGATCCCGTTATGAGTGTCATGTTGGTGGACAACACCGATGACCCTGAGACATATGAGGAAGCGATGATGAGCCCAGATTCCAATAAATGGCAAGAAGCCATGAAATCCGATATTGGATCCATGTACGAAAACCAAGTGTGGACTTTGGTGGACTTACCAGATGGCCGGGAGGCTGTCGAGAACAAATGGATCTTTAAGAAGAAAACATATGCTGATGGTAATGTTACTGTCTATAAAGCTCGACTTGTTGCAAAAGGGTTTCGACAAATTCAAGGAGTTGACTATGATGAGACTTTCTCACCAGTAGCGAAGCTAAAGTCTGTGAGGATTATGTTAGCAATCGCTGCATATTACGATTATGAGATATGGCAGATGGATGTCAAAACAACATTCCTCAATGGAGACATTGATGAAGAGTTGTATATGATGCAACCCAAAGGTTTTGTTGATCCTAAAGATGCTAACAAGGTATGCAAACTTCAACGGTCCATCTATGGATTGAAGCAAGCATCCCGAAGTTGGAATCAACGTTTTGATAAGGTGATCAAAAGTTTTGGTTTTATACAAACTTATGGAGAAGCTTGTATTTACAAGAAAGTGAGTGGGAGCTCTGTAGCATTCTTAATACTATATGTAGATGACATATTGTTGATTGGGAATGATGTAGACCTTCTTAATAGTGTCAAGGAATATTTGAATAATAGTTTTTCAATGAAGGATCTTGGCGAAGCAGCTTACATATTAGGCATAAAGATTTATAGAGATAGATCGAAACGCCAAATATCATTGTCACAAAGTACATATTTGGACAAAGTTCTAAAGAGGTTTGGAATGGAAGATAGCAAGAAAGGGTTCTTGCCCATGTTGCCCAATACGACCTTGAGTAAAACTCAAAGTCCGACATCGGCAGAAGATAGAGAAAGGATGAGTAAGACTCCCTATGCCTCAGCCATAGGATCTCTAATGTATGCCATGCTATGTACTAGACCGGACATTGCATATGTTGTTAGTTTAACTAGCAGATATCAAAGTGATCCAGGAGTGGATCATTGGACAGCGGTCAAAAACATCCTTAAGTACTTGAGAAGAACTAAGGATATGGTTCTTTCTTATGGAGGTGATGAACAACTCGTTGTTAATGGTTACACCGATGCTAGTTGGAACACCGATCCGGATGATTCTAAATCACAATCTGGATACGTATTTATTTTGAATGGTGCAGCAGTTAGCTGGAGGAGTGCAAAGCAAAGCGTTGTGGCGAGATCTTCAACTGAATCGGAATACTTGGCTGCTTCGGAGGCTTCACAAGAAGCGATATGGATGAAAGAGTTCATTACAGAGCTGGGTGTGGTTCCTAGTGCGCTGGACCCAATGTCTATCTACTGTGATAACATGGGCGCCATAGCTAATGCGCAAAAACCAAGGTCACACAAGAAGCTGAAGCACATCAAGCTACGTTTTCACGCTATTCGAGAACATATCCAAGATGGGGATATAAAGATTTGCAAAGTACACACAGATCTGAATGTGGCGGATCCATTGACTAAACCTCTCCCGAGGGCAAAACATGACCACCACCAAACTGCCATGGGTGTTTGGTATATTACCATGTAATCTAGATTAGATGACTCTAGTGCAAGTGGGAGACTGTTGGAGATATGCCCTAGAGGCAATAATAAAAGTAGTTATTATTATATCTTTGTGTTTATGATAAATGTTTACATTCATGCTATAATAGTATTAACAAGGAAACATTAATACTTGTGTGATTTGTGAACTTAATTTGAAGTCCCTAGTAAAGCCTCTATATAATACTAGCTTGTTGGTTAATGGATGATTGTGGTTTCCCTATCATGAACATTAAGATGTTATTAACAACAAGATCATATTGTTAGGAGAATGATATGATGGACATACTCCTATAGATAAGCGTAGCATAAAGATCAAGTCATTTTAATAGTTCAATTGCTATATGCTTTCTGATACATAGTAATCTAATTCCTTCGACCATGAGATCATGCATATCACCTTTACCGGATGGATGCTTTGATGACATCAAACACCACACCGTAACTGGGTGGCTATAAAGGTGGCATTGAGTGTTCGGAAAGTGTTGGTTGAAACACATGGATCAAGAGTGGGATTTGTCCATCCATATGACGGATAGATATACTCTGGGCCCTCTCGGTGAAATGTCATCCAATTAGCTTGCAAGCATGTGACTGGCTCACAAGGGATCACATATCACGGGAACGAGAAAAGAGTACTTATCGGTAACGAGGTTGAACTAGGTATGCAGAGATACCGACGATCATAACCTCGGATAAGTAAACTATCGTGAGACAAAGGGAAATTGATATCGTATGTAAGTGGTTCATTCGATCGCAAAGTAATCGTTGAAATATGTGGGAGCCATATGAATTTCCAGATTCCTCTATTGGTTATTGTTCGGAGAAGTGTCTCGATCATGTCCGCATAATTCACGAACCGTAGGGAGACACACTTAAGGATTCGACGTTGTTTGAGTAGTTATGGAATGATGAGAAAGGGACCGAATGTTGTTCGGAGTCTCGAATGGGATTCGGGATATCACGAGGAGATCCGGAATGGTCCGGAGAATAAGATTCATATAAGGAAAGTCCCGTTTCGGAGTTGGGGAATGGTTCCGGTGTTTTCATCGGGAATGTTCTAGAATGTTCCGGAATGTCCGGCACTCCGGAGGGGAAGGGTACATGAATGTGTTGTATCAAGTTGGTATGATTGCATCATGTACTAAGTGTCATCGCTGAACCAAATAAAGGATTAATTCAAATCCTAGTTTGAAAAGTCAAACAGCTAGTTTGAAAAGTCAAACGACTAAATTTGGAAAGAGGAAAAGAGGAGGAGTGGGAAACCGAGTTGGGAAGGAGTTCCCTCCTCCAACCGGCGGCGCCCACCCAAGCCGAGTTGGGGAGGGACTCCTCTCCCTCCCCTTGGCCGGTCGGCCCCCTCCACCTATATAAGGAGGGGCAGGGCTCCCCTCCTTGACACACAAGATCCTCTCCTCCAAACCCTAGCCCCAAGCCGCCGCCGCCTCCATAGCCGCCGCCGGCCCTAGGGCAAACCCTAGCCGCCGTCTAGCTAATCCCTAGCCGCCGGCTTTCCCCCTCCTTGGTGTGTCTAAACCCTAGAACACCGAGGGACTCTCTCATACTCCACCATACTCGCTCCGGCTTAAGGCGAAGCCCTGCGAGATCTCCCCTCTACTTCCGGTACCACGCCTTTGTGCTGCCGGAATCGCGAGGAGAGTGCTACAACCTCCGCTGCCTGCTGGAACAAGGGAGAGGAAGGTCTTCGTCGAGTACCGAATGTGTGATCGACTACGGGAGCGCTGCCGGAACGCAGCGCCGGAAGGATCGTCTACGCGACCTTGAGATCGGAAAGAGTACGACTACATCACCCACGAGAATCCGCTCTCGTTAAACACTTTGGAATCTTCGAGGGTGAGTTATTCTATCGACTTGTTGCTATAATCTAGTAGATAGATCTTGGCTTGTTTGTTTGTATGCGGTAGAATTTTTTTGTTTTCCATGCTACGAAACCCTACAAGACGATCATGGATCGGTGTACCTTTTGGTCCATGTCTTTACCCTTTGGATTAAGCTCAAGATGACACTTAGTTTGTATTGGAGTAGCAACGCCATTGAGTTCCGTCATCTTGAACCTCTTGAGCATGTCTTGGATGTATTTAGCTTGATTAATGAAGGTTCCCTCTCTAGGTTGCTTGATATCGGATCCAAGAAAGAACCTTAATTCTCCCATCATAGACATCTCAAACCTGTCAGTCATAATCTTTGAAAATTCATCATTAAAAGCTTGGTTAGTAGAGCTAAAAATAATGTCGTCTACATATAGTTGGCATACAAAAAGCTCCCATTAACCCTCTTTTTTCGAGGAGGAGCTCTTGCTAGTGTCGTCACTAACCACTTTGTTCTCTTTGGAATCGGTTTTACTCGTTTCATTGGATTGCAGAGTGGTAGCCTCAGAGGCAGAAGGAGGTGATGTTGCGGATGGGGAGAGACGCATTTTCATTTGATGCATCTCTTCCATCTTAGCCTCCATGGAACTAATCAAGGTTGTTTCCAACGTCCTGAGATCATTCATGGTGACTACCTCTAGAGAATCACTCCCATCTCCCTTGGAACCCATACTTCTCTTAGGCGGTTAAGCCCAAATTAAGAGCCGGGGCTCTAATACCAATTGAAATGGATCGTATGGGCACCTAGAGGGGGTGAATAGCTGCTACTCAATTTTAGTTCCTTTTCAATTTTAGGCTTGACACAAAGTAAATTCTCTAGATATGCAACTACGAGAATTTCCCTATATGCAACCCTAGCTACTAAGCACGTAAAGAGAGGAGCGAGGAAACCATAGTGGATCATGCGGAGACGCAGAGATTTGTTTTACCGCAGTTCCTTCCTTGTTAAGGGAAGTACATCTGTGTTGGAGGGGTGGGCGGTTCTAAGACCACAACGCCACAATAGGCCTCACCATATCCTCCGATGGATCTCGCCACGAAAGGCCTGATCCACCTTCTCCACTATTGGTACCCTTTGAGGCGGGAACCGGCGCCTTTACAACTCTAGCGGGGCACACATACACAACCGAATTCGAGGCTTCCGTACTGACAACACGTTGTCACAAGAACAAGGATTATCAATATAATCAACAAAAGGATCTAGATATTTGCAAGAAATACTAGATCGAAGATTCTCCAAATGAATGGAGAGGAGATGAAGCGCTTGATTGCACTTGATGAAGATCGATCCCTCCTCCTTCGATTTCCCAAGGAACGGGGTCTTTGGGTGGATGAAGGTGGAGATTTCTTGGATGAAACTTGAGGAGCAGATCTTGTCTTTTTCGAATGAACCAAGAGTTCTGGCGGGAGGGAGATGGCTGGTTTAAATACCCCCTACAAAGATCTGGCCGTTGCTGAAGTTTGGGGGCGGATTATACGCCCCCCACTAGGGGCGGACTATCTACCTGGGGGGAAATCCACCCCTGGACGGAAATTCTAGGGGAAAATCCGCCCCCTCTCTGATAGTGGCGCCAAACTTGACTTGGGGCGGATTATCCACCCCCCTCAAGGGGCGGACTATCCACCCCTGGGGAAAATCCTCCCCAACCGGGTTTTCTGGTTTACTTACTCCGAGTCTAACCGATACTGGAGTCAGTAACCAGATTCGATTGAAGTCCGATTTTCCGGACTGAGGACCGGACCGTCCGGTGTATGAACCGGTCCAACCGAATTTAAAACCGGACCTTGCGAAAATTACTTGAAACGGCTAGTTTTCTCCTTGAGTATAAATATCCTTTCTTCCACCTTGAGCTAGTTAGGCATTCAGTTTATATCCTTCTTGAAGCTCTCTCTCTCTCTCTCCATTGTTGAAACACAAAAGCTTGAGGATCTCCCATTCTACCCAACCAAATCCAAATCCCATTGGAAGAAAGGAAGAGGAGGTCCCGATCTACGTTTCCACCAAGCCAAAGTTCATCCCCCCTTGAGTTCATCGAGTTAGCTTGTTACTCTTGGGTTTGTGGGAAACCCTAGGCGGCTAGGGTTGCCCGGAGGCATTCGGCTTGTGATTTGCTCCGTGGAAAGTTTGTTAGGGTTTGGAGACTACCTCAAAGTCTACCACGAGTAAGTGAGCTATTCCTTCGTGGGATAGGCTCAGAGAAGAAGGTGAGCCTTCGTGGGATAGGCTCGGAGGAACCTCACACCTCTCCAACGTGACGTAGCCCCCTTCCCAAAGGTGGTAAACACGGGAATACATCTTCGTCTCCGCGTGCTTCAGTTATTCCTTAACCGATCCCTTACTTGTGTTGTTTACCTTGTGATAGCCTTCGAGCTTGAAGTATCTTGTATCATCATCTAGGTTGCCTCACCTAGTTTGCACTTAGGCTCACTTATTTTCTGCAAAGCCTAAAACTTGCAAGAGATTACAAAGAGTTTTGTAGAAACCTATTCACCCCCCTCTAGGTTAACCATCTTACACTTTCAATTGGTATCAGAGCCAAGGGCTCTTTTAAGGGCTTTACCGCCTAAGAGAAAAGATGGTTTTCTCCGATGATGAGGAGGATAAGACTTATTCGGTCAAGGTGCTTTGTAAAATCTTAGCCAAGGGTACCCTTGAAAAGGCCAAGGATGATTCAGATCTCCTTGTTGGAATGAGTTACCTAGAAGGACAACTTAAGGCCATTGGCGATGGGGCTTTTCTTGGTAACCCATTGGTAGTACCTCAAGGGAGACCAATGGACACCGGAAAGGAGAAGGATGATGAGTCCGCTCATGAGAGTGGCTCATCAAAAACCTCCACGCCCCCTAATCAATTTCCTTATGTTTATCCTAAACAAAAGAACATCATGCCTCACATTAATGGTTCGGGTCCCGCACCTCATTATGATGGAACTCATTTCTCTCATTGGAAAGCTTCTATGGAATCTCATCTTCGTAGCTGCAGCGTTGAGCTTTGGGAGATCGTGTGCACCGGTTTCCACCCTCAATATCCCAACAACCTCACTCCGGGAGAGTACTAAGACCGTCAACTAAATACAATGGCTTGTGACAAGATAAGGAGTGCCATTCACCGCACTCTCCATGATCAAGTCAGCGACATCACCACCGCAAAGGATCTTTGGGATAGGATTGTCAGTCTCCAAGAGGGAAAGTTTCTTATCCAAAAATCCAAGTATGAAGCTGCCAAGTCAGAGATGAACATGTTCATGAACCATGATGGCGAGACCATCGTCGAAGCATACAAGAGACTTGTTTCCCTCCGTGTGAAGATTGGTGGCCGAGGATGTAAAAATTATGATGATGGATTCCATTTGAATGATGAGCTCATCAAATACAAGATTGTCTCGATGATCATGGTCACCGATAAGAAGCTTGCCTTAAACTTGCAACTCCTTGATAGAGCTAATAAATTCACTCCTGATGATCTAGTCTCTTATCTTGTTGCCATGGATAACTTGGCGGGTGAAGGGCAAAAGATCAAGGAGATAAACCGTGCTATTGGGTCCTCCCACTCTCTAGCACTAAAGGACAAGCATGTGCAATACGATGTTGCAAGTGATGAAGAAAGCGATGTTGATGGAGTTGATGATATGCTCTCTCGACTTGCTATCTTCACCAAGAACATGAAGTTCCGAAGGAGAAGTTCAATGGGATCAAGTGAGAAGAAGAGGACGTGCTACAATTGTGATGAGTCGAGCCACTTTGCCAATAAATGCCCATACGAGAAGAGGCTTGACAAGCCCAAGTATGAAGAGGGTGCCAAACCAAGATTGAAGCCCAACCCCATCAATGCAAGATACAAGAGGAACAATAGGCATGATGGCAAGGGATTCCTAGGTCAAGAATACATATTCGATAAGGAGGAAGAGGATGAAGAGAAGGTTGTTGGAGTGGCCGGTTTGGCTTTCGCTGAACCCGGGTCTCTCTTCACCAACGACTACACCAAGGACTATACCGACGACTCTCCTACTCCCAAGGTCACCGCCACTTGTCTCATGGCAAGGAGCTCCAAGGACGAGTCCGACATGGAGTGTGGGGATGAGGAGAGATTGGTGGGTGTGACCGGTTTGGCATATGTCAAACTCGGATCACCTCTCACCTACGACTACGCCAAGGACTACATCGAGAGTTCTCCTATTCCCAAGATCATCGGCTCTTGTCTTATGGCAAGAAGCTCCAAGGTAATCTCCTCTCCTCCATCCCTATCTAGCATCTTGGATGATCTTGAGAGTAACCATGATAATGATAGTGATAGTGATGAATTTGGTGAAGAATATATAAAAGAAATGTATGATATCATGAAGTATATTCCTCCCATTGCTCGTGCTAGAGTCAAGCAATTAATGGAACTTGTTAGCTCACGTGATGAGGCCATTGATAGCTTGGAATCTCATATTTATGATGAGAAACAAAGATTCAATATTCTTAAGCAAGAGCTTTGTGAGGAAAAGAATACCAATTCATTTCTTAAAGTACAAATTGAAATTTTTGAACTTGATAAAGCAAAATACATGGACACTATTGATAGGGCTAACTCTTTGTCCCAAGAGCTTGATGCCTCAAAAGAAAGAGCTTGAGGTTGCTCATGCTTCTCTTACCAAGGACCTTGAGCACCTTGAAAAGGCTAGTTTTCTTGTCAAGTGTGAGATCATAAAACTTGGAGAGAACCATGACCAACTTCGGGTGACCTATGAGAAGGCTCTTGGTACATTGAAGGATCCAATTATTGATGAGAATGATTCTTGTTCCTCTAACTCTACCTTTGATCAAACTTTCCTCATTGAGGAAAATAAGAAGTTGAAAGAGCAACTTGAGAAAGAACGTCGTGCACCCACTTCCAAGGGAAAGATTCTAGACGAGATTCTATCCCGTCAAAAGACGAGGATTTCCAAGGAAGGTGTGGGTTTTGATCCAAAGAACAACAAGAATAATGTCATTCCTCCAAAGAAGACAACCTTTGTAAAAGAAGGTGACAAGGTGGTTGGCCAAGTCAAGAAGACTATTGTGAATGGGGGAGCCATGAGGGGAAATCCCAATCATAAATATGCGGGAAATTCTAATCCTTCCTATGTGCTATGTAAGGGCACTCAAGGAGATGTATATGCCAAATATGTTGGCCCTCGAAATGGTTATGCTTATAGATGGTACTCAATTTGGGTACTAAAGGATCTTGTTGCTAATGCTGTGGGACCCATTACTCAATGGGTTCCTAAATCAAAGAATTGATTTTGCAGGGTGATGTCTATGCACTTCTATTCTTGTAGACAGTTGTTGGGTCTCCAAGTGCAGAGGTTTGTAGAACAGCAACAAGTTTCCCTTAAGTGGATTACTCAAGGTTTATCAAACTCAGGGAGGAAGTGGTCAAAGGTATTCCCTCTCAAGCAACCCTACAATCAAGATACAAGAAGTCTCTTGTGTCCCCAACACACCTAATATAGGTGCACTAGTTCGGCGAAGAGATAGTGAAATACAAGTTGTAACGGTGCCAGCAAAGAGCTTATGGCGGTGAGGCAAAGACTAAAGCAAGCAAACATGCAACAGATCTAGATGAAAATGGTGTTTCAATGTTTAGAAACAAGGCCTAGGGATCATACTTTCACTAGTGAACACTCTCTCATATAAATATCCTCTCTTCATGATACTACTCCTAACTACTCTCCGGTTGGACACTCTAATCCACGATAGGGCCTTCCCCAATCTAGATAACCCCACACTGTCACCTGAGCGCTAGATGGTTCCAACAAACACCACAATTTCATAGAGACATCCAACTCCAAATATAACTCATAACAAATATTCAATCTAGCCAAAGTGCCACACAAGGTATGCACGCTGTCACTTTCACACACGTGGGGAAAAGCATAGATCTATTAAAGCACAAAGAGTATTTATGTAGACTCAAACCTAAGTGCCACCATGGCGTGCACGCTATCACTTTCACACACATGGGGAGAACAGAGATCTATTGAAGCAATTGAGTAGCAAGGTAGATCTACTTGATTACAAAGCTCATGACCACAACAAGATCATGCATAGATAGAGAGAGAGATATGAACACATAGCTACCGGTAGAGCCCTTAGCCTCGAGGAAGAACTACTCCCTCCTCATCATGGGAATCAGCAACGGTGATGAAGATGGCGATGGAGATCGATGGAGATAGCTCCGGGGGCACTTCCCCGTCCAGGCAGGGTGCCGGAACAGAGACTTTCTGTCCCTCGAATCTCCCTTTCGATGGCGGTGGCGCTACAGAGGTTTTCGTGGATTTCTTCTGGATTCTTTAGGGTTTTCTCCCCGGGGGCTTATTATAGGCACATGAATCAAGGTCGGTGGGGGTCCAGGGGCCCCACACCCCCTCCAGGCGCCTCCAGGGCTTGCCCGCGCCTAGGAGGGTTTGGCCACCCTGTGTGTTGGAGATATGCCCTAGAGGCAATAATAAATGTAGTTATTATTATATCTTTGTGTTTATGATAAATGTTTACATTCATGCTATAATAGTATTAACCAGAAACATTAATACTTGTGTGATTTGTAAACTAAATAAGAGTCCCTAGTAAAGCCTCTTCATAATACTAGCTTGTTGGTTAATAGATGATTGTGGTTTCCCTATCATGAACATTGAGATGTTATTAACAACAAGATCATATCATTAGGAGAATCGTATGAAGGACATACTCCTATAGATAAGCGTAGCATAAAGATCAAGTCATTTTAATAGTTCAATTGCTATAAGCTTTCAGATACATAGTAACCTAATTCCTTCGACCATGAGATCATGCTTATCACCATCACCGGAAGGATTCTTTGATGACATCAAACACCACACCGTAACTGGGTGGCTATAAAGGTGGCATTGAATGTTCGGAAAGTATGTGTTGAGACACATGGATCAAGAGTGGGATTTGTCCATCCATATGACGGATAGATATACTCTGGGCCCTCTCGGTGGAATGTCATCCAATTATCTTGCAAGCATGTGACTGGCTCACATATCACGGGAACGAGAAAAGAGTACTTATCGGTAATGAGGTTGAACTAGGTATGCAGAGATACCGACAATCAAAACCTCGGATAAGTAAACTATCGTGAGACAAAGGGAAATTGGTATCGATAATGAGCTTTGGAATCTTCGAGGGTGAGTTCCTCTATCGACTCGTTGCTACAATCTAGTAGATAGATCTCGGCTTGTTTGTTTGCATGCGGTAGAATTTTTTTGTTTTCCATGCTACGAACCACTACACCTGGTCATCCCTGTCTCCGTGGTGGTCGAAACCACCGGCGGCGACCATAATCCGGCGGCGCTAGAGCTGCTTGAGGAGGACAACGACTCCCACAAGGGCGATTGGCGTGGTTCAGACATCATGGACCGCGATATTAAGGAGCTGATCATTGAGGGCTACCTCCCTGCGACAGAGGGGCTCGCCTGGCGGGCGGCACCGACCGACGAGGTCACACCTTCTCCCCAAGCCGTAGAAAAGGTGTACCTCAAAGCACAATTGGTACGCGGTGTCTCCCTGCCCATCTCTAAGTTCTTCCTTTCCGTCTTGAACCACTACCGAGTCTAGCCCCAAAACCTTTCTCCCAATAGTATCCTAGCGCTTAGCAATTACGCGGCGCTTTGCGAGGGTTACTTAGGGATTAAGACTAGGCTAGATCTCTTCGTGTACTTCTTCATTGTCAAGCGTGAAGCCGGAGCCAGTAAGGACGGACTTAGAAATTGTGGCACCATAAGCTTCAAGATCCGTCCTGGCCGGCGGTTCCCCGACATCGTCGGCCACGAGTCCTGCAAGAACTGGCAGCGTACTTACTTTTGCGGCCCAGATATCCCTCTGGCCGGCCGAGAAGTAACATACCCGGACTTCGTCGATGGAGCCGCCGCCGAAACTTCGACATGGAGATCCCAGGCCTCCCTTCCCTCCAACATCGAAGCCTCTCGCGCCATAAGGCGGATAGAATGGTTCGTAGAGAGAGGTTTGACCGGTTTGGACCTAACCATGTGCTGGTTCATCAGGCGAATCCAGCCTATGCAGCACCGCGCGAAGCTAATGCACGAGTATACCAGCGATAGAAGGGGTAGCCTCCGCATCTCCGTGGACAATTTCTCGAGCGACTCCGTCAAGCTCCGCCTCAAGGACATTGTCAAGGTGAAGGACAAGAAGCGTGGCTTCACCATCACCTACGACATGTTCGTAGACAGCAAGTTCCCAAAGGTAGTTGTTTATTTTCCGTGTATGACATATACTCCAGTTCTTCAGTCTAACAAATGTCATCCCGTCTAACATGGTGGTTCTTCACCTTACAGCTTAGCGACATAGATGAGGACAGCATGGCTCCTCAAATCTATGATCCAAAGATTAAGGAAGTCACCGTCGTGTCCTACGATGATGCTCCATTGGCGTGAAAGCGGAAGAGCTCCACCTCTGACGCTGCCGACGGAGGCAAGAAGAAAAAGACGGAGGGTGGAGCCTCCAAAAATACTACCGCCGCCCTGGAGGCGGAGAAGAGAAAAGTTACCGGGATCCCCTTTGCCAAAGCACCCCCTCTTGTGTAAGCTTCTTTCTCTCTGACATTGTCTATTTATCTGTCTTGCTCCTGTACTTATGCATTTTGCACGTTTCAGGAAGAAAGCCACGATCAGCTTGAGGAAGACCTCCAAAAAATTGGGGATTCTAGAACCATTAAGGACATGCTGCATCGTGACGCATCTCCCGCCATCGCTCCTGCTACTCCCAGCGTCAAGCCCTCCTCTGCTCTGATAAGCTCACAAGCCAAGGAAGCGTCTGGCCCTTCCGCCATGGAAGTGGACTCAGGTGCCTCTACAGAGATTGCTGTCGTCAGCGAGCAGGCGACGCAGGAAAGTATCGCACACCCAATGGCTGAAGCTCTGGCTAAGGATGACATCGGTAGCGGTAAGGCGGTGGTGGAAGCTGGTACTTCCGCCATAGGCGGCGCCCCCGCACCCAAGAAAGCCATAGAGTATCCAAAGATAGTCTATCCGGTACTTACACCGGGTAGCACTGCTCTGGTTCCCGGTGCAGCGCCGACATCTCCGACGTGCGGTCTAGAGGAGCTCCTCCGACAAGCAGATATCTTGCAAGGAAACAGCGTATCCTTTGGCAAGCTGCTGGCCAAGAGTGCTACCAACCTCAAGATCATTGCACTTGTAAGTTTTATTTGCCTTTTGCATTTCATATGAGTATCCCACTATAACCCCCGAGGATTTAGACGGAAAACCATAGGTCTTTGCGTCTAGATGCTCTAAGAGTGACTAAGATAGAAAACATCTCACTGTAGCCCTCAAGCATATAGGTGGAATGAAATATTCCGACTAGATGCTTTAAGAGTAGCATACACAGTGTGTATAAATTTCAATACAGTAGCCCCCAAGCCTCTAGTTGTAACTGAATTAGTTCTGACTAGATGCTTTAAAGAAAAGCTAAGCATACATCCGAGTTAAAAACTTTATACTGTAGCCCCCAAGCTTCTAATCGAAAACTGAATTAGTTCCTACTAGATGCTTAAAGATGGACTAAGCATATTGCCAAGTTAAAAACTCTCGCTGTAGCCCCCGAGCGTCTAGGTGGAAAGTTTTCGGCTAGATGCTCCAAGTAGACCAAACAACGTTTAATTCTTCTTTTTTCCACAGAACGAGAATGCTCGGAGGGGCATGGCCAACGACAAGTATCAGAAGATGCGTGCGGACCTGGAAGCCAAAAAGGGTAAAACTGCCTTCTTGAAGGAACAGATCATCAAGAGCAAGCGTCTGTTTTCCTTTCTTTTTAGTATTCCGACTTGAACTTGTGTATTCTCCGAGTACTCACTGTGTACTTTGATTTTCTCCGACTTGCAAAAACTATTGCCAAGGCCAAGGACATTGTCGAGCAATCCAAGCACATTCAAGAGCTGGATAGCGAAAACAATATCCTTAAGCAGGAGAGAAAGGACATGCTGAAGATGCACGAAGAATCCATGAAAGTCCTGCAGGACTCCGTCACCGAGGAGATCAACCGCTTGAAGGAGGAGATCTCGATCTTAAGAGATCAGAAGAAATCTGCCGACGAGCAGAATCAACGCCATCATGAGGCGTGCAAGCTCCTCCAACAAGAACGGGACTCCTTGGCGGATACCCTCTGGCAGGCTGAGGCCAACATCTTCAGTAAGTAATTCTCTGTCTTGGATTTCTGTAAGTTGGATACTTTAAATTTTTGAACTCATGTGCTCCTTGTAGGAATTTGCAGCTCCTATGGGTTTAACCCGGTCGCCTCCTCCAGCAAAGGAATGCATGGTTCTTGCCTGCAACTTCATCAACACCGCCATCGTGCAAGCCAAAGAGATCGCCAAGCCCCTCCAAATCAACATCAAGGCATCGGACTTTGTGGCGAAGTACTCGGAGATTCTGCGCCGAGCCCCCGAGTGTATCACAAGCTGGAAAGCTTCATGTGCACGGGCTGGTGCAAGGATGGCGCTGTCCATGGTCAAGGCACACTATGAAGATGCTGACATCGACACGGTAACCTCTGGCATACCCGACGTGGATGACGATGGCAAAGAGATTAATCACGAATCTATCTTGTCGTCGGTCGCGGGTTATGACACCAGAGTTGCCGACTTAGTCGATGTCAATGTCTTCGTGCCGATGAATACCATCGATGGCGGCAACCAAAGCTCCTCTAAGTCTCTTCGCACTGCCGACTTCGAGGGTGATTCTCCCGTTGCTTCCAAGTCGCCTGCGCCAAAGGAATGGAAAAAACTTGTAATATTTGTTTCCTTTGTGATGCGTATGCGGAAAAAACTATGTATTAACTTAAGGCGGAAAACAGTGATGTATGTCCTGCTACTTAAGAACCAGTTTCCAGCATGTATATATTTTTAATCAGGTGCTGGTTTATCCATTGCTTTGGTTTTTATGCTTGACTTTTCGTGAGTCGGAGAACTCATTGTCGGAACCATGCGCTCAGGCGATGATGCCCAATGGCACCGTCAATAACTTAAACACAAAATCGCCGACAATAAGTGTCAAAAGTCACTACTCCAGAATCCACATAAAAACGACAAAGAACGTGTAGACCAGAAAACTTAAGCTAACGCCCGTAGGCGGAATTTTCACAAGTGCAATCACAAAACTTGTGCATAAAGGTTTTTATATGATCCAAAAATAAACACCAAAGGAGGTAAAAGACTCAGAAATATGAGTGAACCAGAGAGCTTTATTTCATTGATCATGTAAGAGGTACACAATTAGATAAAAAATGCTAAGTGTAAAAAGGACGTAGCTGTGCTATGTTCCATGGCCGATCAAGCTCCGGGTAGTCATCATCCGGGTCACGTCACTTACGCTTGTGATCCTCATTGGGTCTATCCTTTAGTTCACGATTGTCAACGAGGTAGTAAGACCCATTGAGTATCACCTTGCTTATGATGAACGGTCCTTCCCATGGCAGGGATAATTTGTATGACTTCTTCTACTTAAGTCGGAGCACCAAATCCCCCTCTTTAAACGACCGATGCCGAACGCAACGACTATGGTAGTTGTGTAGCTTCTGCTGGTAGATGGCGAATCTTTGGCATTGCCAAAACGCGCTCCTCCTCGAGAAGGTCCACATCTAGGCGTCTGGAATCTTCAGCATCATCTTCGTCGTAGGCGGCGACTCTTGGTGCATCGTGAAGTATGTCGAAAGGTAGGATGGCTTCTGCTCCATATACCATGAAGTAAGGGGTGTAGCCAGTGGATCTGTTGGGTGTAGTTTGTAAACTCCACAGGACAGATGGCAATTCTTCCGCCCAGGCTCCAGCTGCTCTATGTAGCGGTGCCTCAAGGCGTGGCTTGATTCCCTACAGAATTAATCCATTGGCTCGCTCAACCTGACCATTGGATTGTGGGTGTGCCACAGATGCAAGGTCAAGTCGGATGCCCTTCTCCCAACAATAAGCCTCCACTTCTCCGAGTGACAAGTTGCTGCCGTTGTCGGTGATAATGCTATGTGGGAGACCAAATCTCACCACTAGATCCCGGACAAACCTGAGGGCAGTTGCCCCATCAAGCTTTCTAATGGGTTTAGCTTCTATCCATTTAGTGAATTTATCAACTGCTACTAGCAGATGCGTAAACCCACATGGTTCCGTCTGTAACGGTCCCACCATGTCTAGCCCCCAGACTGCAAACGACCAAGTTATTGGTATTGTTCGCAATTCTTCAGCAGGAACATGTGGTTGTCGGGCATAATACTGGCATCCCATGCACGTCTCAACCAGCTTGTCGGCGTCCGCCTTCACGGTCAGCCAGTAGAATCCTTGTCGGAAGGCTTTCGCGACCAACGATCGAGGAGCAGCGTGATGCCCGCAATCTCCGAGATGGATTTCGCGCAGGATTTCCATACCTTCTAGCTGGGAAACACACTTAAGGTATACACTAGTAGTGCTCCTTTTGTAGAGTTGTCCATTGATTATGGTATAACCCTTTGCTCGTCGTACTATTTTCCGTCTTTCGACTTCGTCATCGGGCAAAGTTCCGTGTTTGAGATATTCCATGAACGGTTTTGTCCAAGCCGGAGGGACCTTTGTCACCATGTGGACGAAAGAGTCGAATCTATCCGGGTTGTCGATGTCGGCTCCCTTCACGGATGGTGTGCGTAGATGCTCTAAGAAAACTCCTGGCGGAACTCGTTTGCGCCCTGATCCAAGCTTAGATAGCAGATCAGCCGCCTCGTTTTTCTCCCTAGGCACATACTTGACTTCGTAGCCCAAGAAGCTCTTGGCTATCTCGTCCACTTCGTCTCGATATGCCGCCATCATAGGGTTCCGCGCATTCCAGGTGCCAGCCACCTGCTGGGCAACCAAGTCGGAATCTCCACAGCAAACTATGCGCTTGATGCCAATATCCTTGGCAGTCCGTGAATGAGTGCTTCATACTCCGCCATGTTGTTTGTAGCCTCGAAGTGGATCTGCAGAATGTAGTGTAGCTTGTCTCCTGTTGGTGACTATAGCAATACACCAGCCCCCGAGTCGTTGAGCAGCTTTGATCCGTCAAAGTACATCACCCAGTACTCTGGTTCCGGCAACGGAGTAGCATCTAGCATCTCCGTCCAATCTGCGATAAAATCCGCCAAGGCTTGTGACTTGATAGCGTCGCGTCTCTTGTAGGTGATCTCGAAGGCGGCAAGTTTAATGCCCCACTTCATGAACCTTCCTGTAGCATTGCTGTTGTTGATAATGTCGGACAGTGGAGTCTTGCTCACCACTGTGATTGGGTGCTCCTGGAAGTAATGCCTCAGCTTCCGAGAAGCAAGGAATACTCCATAAGCTATCTTTTGGTAGTGCGGGTAATGCTGCTTGGACTCCGTCAAGACCTCGCTCACATATTAAACTGGTCGTTGAACTCCATGCTCATAGCCTGGATCCTTCCGCTCTACCATGATGATGATGCTGATTACCCGGTTGGTTGCCGCCATGTAGATTAATAAGGGCTCTCCAGGCTCGGGTGCTGCAAGGATGGGTGCTGAGGAAAGAATCTCCTTGAGTTGCTTCAATGCTTCGTCTGTCCACTTGAATTTGTCCGCCTTCTTCAGCAACTTGTATAGCGGCAGAGCCTTCTCTCCAAGTCGGCTGACGAACCGACTAACTGCTGCAACACAACCTGTTAGCCATTGAATGTTCTTTAGGCATGTCGGACGGTTTATGTTTAAGATGGCCTTGATTTTCTCCGGGTTGACCTCGATTCCACGTTGGGAAACGATGAAGCCCAACAATTTGCCGGCTGGAACCCTAAAGACGCACTTCTTAGGGTTAAGCATCATGTTGTATTTCTGGAGATTATCAAAGGTTTCTTTTAAGTCGGAGATTAAGTCATTGGACTTTTTAGACATCACCGCGATATCGTCCACGTAGGCATGAACGTTCCGACCAATTTGGTCGTGAAGGCAACGTTGCATTGTCCGCTGGTAGGTAGCACCTGCTTTTTCAGCCCAAAGGGCATCGTAACATAGCAAAACATGTCGTATGGGGTAGTGAACGAAGTGGCCAATTGGTCCGACTTCCTCATCTTGATCTGGTGGTATCCTGAGTATGCATCAAGAAAACACAAAAGTTTCGAGCCAGCCGTCGAGCCAATGACTTAGTCAATGCGAGGCAAAGCAAACGGATCTTTGGGGCAAGCCTTGTTCAAGCCGGTGTAATCAACGCACATTCTTAATCCTTTGGTTCCCTTTTTGGGGACAAGTACAGGATTGGCCACCCATCGGGTGTGAAGGACTTCTCGGATAAATCTAGCCTTAAGTAACCTAGCTATCTCTTTGCCAATGGCGCGTCTCTTCTCATCTCCGAAGCGTCGTAGAGGTTGTTTCACTAGTTTACATTTTGGATCAATGTTTAAGCTGTGCTCGGCAAGTTCCCTAGGTACACCCTTCATGTCAGCAAGTTGCCAGGCAAAGATGTCCCTATTCTCATGGAGAATCTTGACGAGCGCGCTTTCCTATTTGGGATCCAGGTTCGTCCCAATGGCGGTGACCTTGGAGGCATCGCCTACCACAAGTTCCACCGACTTGGTCTCGATGGCGTCCTTGAACGCAGGAGCGGAGTCGGAGATCTGCTTCTTCAACGCGGGCATCTCTGAGTCATCGACCTTTCTCTGGATCTCTTTGAATTCTTTGCTGTAGAGGACAACTTCCGCGAAGGCTGCTTCATTAATCTCGCAGTCCCTTGCCTTGGTAAAGCTTCCGGATACGGTGATGACACCATTTGGTCCGGGTATCTTGAGTTTGTTGTAGACGAAGCATGGCTTGGCCATGAACGTGTGGAATATGTCGCGGCCGAATATGACATGGTACACGCTCTTGAAGGGGACCACCTCAAAGGTCATGCACTCTTGGCGGTAATTATTAACATCGCCAAAGGCAACCTGAAGTGTAATTCACCCAAGGGGCGAGCCTCCCGACCAAGGACTACGCCGTGGAAGATGGTTTTGGGCCGCCTTAGGTTTGCCTCCGTCAAGTTCATCTTCTGTAGTGTATCCAGGTACATGATGTTGATGCTGCTTCCACTATCCACCATACACTTGGTGAACTCCACGCCGTCAATCAAGGGGTTGATGACCATGGCGTATTGGTTCTCCATAGGAATAAGGTCTGGGTGGTCTGTCCTATCCCAAGTAATTGGAAGCTCCGACCAGCGTAGGGACTGGGGGTAGAGTAGCCATCAGGATCCTCATAGAGGTCTTCTGTTGTCAGACGGTGGGGGTGCCAAGGAAAGTGTGGTAGACTGGTGCCTTCTTCACGAAGGGGTTATTGCACTTGTCGTCGCTATTGGCGGCGTGCTTGGGGTCAACATCCTCGTCCATGTCACTTGAATCCTTGGACTCCTCCTCCTTCTTCCCCTTTCCCTTGCCTCTCGGTCTATTCTTCCGACTTCGTTTGTAGCCGGACTCCGGGTCTTCCTTGAGGTTGTTGACGAACTTGCAGTGTCGATTGGTATTGGTGGCCTTGCCGTTGACATCGAGGTGTACGAGGCACGACATATCGCGGTACTATTTTTAGGGTTGGGGAATGCGGAGCGGCGCCGAGGTAGTTTCACTTCCTCGTTGCTGCCCATGGCCAGCTCCCCGTCCTCGGCCACGCTGTCCGCCTTCACCTCGTCCTGCAAAAGTCATGGCGACCATGTCGGTAGATTGCTTTTCTTCTGGAGCGGTTTTCCGCTTTGCGCTGTTGTTCCTCCAAGCTTGAGTTGGAACGGCTGTTGCCGGCAGAGAGCCGCGAGCATCCTCGGCGGCAGCTGCGAACTCACTAGCCAACTGAATCATCTGGTTCAAGTCAAGCTGGTGATTGTCCTACAAGCGCTTCAGCTTATGTCGGAGCAACGTGCCCCTTTCCAACCCATCGATGAAGGCGGCCATGGCGGTCTGAGCGTGCACTCCTGCGCAGGAATTCTTCATATCCAGCCAGCGGGAGAGGTAGGCACGAGATGTCTCGTCTTTCTCTTGCACGCACCGCTGTAGATTGCCAACAGTACAGGGACGCTTGTATGTACCCTCGAAGTTCTTGGTGGATGCTTCTTGCATGTCCAACCAATTGCAGATGGATTTCTCTGACAAGTCGTCGATCCATTGACGGGTCGTGCCTGCCAACATCAAAGGGAGGTACTTGACGGCAACGTTGGGTTACCTCCGGCAATCTCCACTGCGTTGCCGTAGTCCTGCAACCATGTGGCTGGCTTGGCGGTGCCATCATAGGGATTGATGGTCTTGTCAATCCGGAAAACTTTGGGGTAAGTTGCGGACCGTATTGCAGGTCCAAAACAACGTGGTCCCAGGTATGGTCCTTCCCGGGCCTCGTGGATCTTATCGATCTGCAAACGTGCATCGTACAGCTCTGGGTTCTTCTTCTTCTTGTCAACAGGGGATGGGCTGCGTGAACGACGCGGGCCTCCTCCGCCATGTGACTGCTAGGTGGCGACGGAGGCGGAGGTGGCGGTGGGTTAGCTTTTTTGCTGTTACCCTCTTGCGACGCCTCTCGCCTGTCATGGTTGCTTGTCGGACGCGGAGGGTCGTGACGCGACCTGCTCTTGCGTCCTTGGTTGCACTCTCCGTCATGACGGGTCTGCTCCGCGTTGTCGCGGATGACGATGTCGCACTGCCTTGGCGGGGGAATATCCGTATGATGGTGAGCCTTGGGATCTTCGTGATGTCGGGGGGATCGGGGCGGTGGCGATGGGCGACGAGGTCGGGCCTTTTCTCCGTGGTTGGAGGATATGGGGATAGCATCCTTCCTGTTGCGCGCATCCCTCCGTCTTCATTCTGATGAACCCATCTGAGATCCGACATCAAGAGGAGATCTGTTCCTTGGCGGCTTATGCTGGCTAGACTGGCAAAACGTTGGGTCAGACTCAAGCCTGTGAGAGGTGGCCTTTTCCTGTTGTTTTACCGCCTTGGCCACTAGGTCATAGACCTGTTCCATTGCCTCAGGCGATCTATCCTGCTCCAGAAGGGTCTTGGTGATGGCGAGGTTGAGGAGTGGGGTGGGCATCACCTGTTTGCCTTCACTGTCAATGTATGGTTTGTCTTGTGCCGGCTTCGAGGGAGCCCATCCTAGGTTTCACCGTACGCCAGGATCGTTGATGACGCGAGCCAGGGCTTTCTTGGCCTTCTGCTGCTGTAGCAGAGTCTTATACTTGGCCTCCATTGCTCTGGCTTTCTCTATGGACTTCTACGCATTGACCAGACCTTGATCTAGCTTAGCGCCTTGCTCCGCGATGGCATGCGCTTCCTCTAGCAGCTGCTGGCGCTTCTCGTCAAGCTGAGTCACGTTCCGAATATGAGCTACGGTCAGTGGCTCAACGAGGACATTTCCGTACATCACTCTATCAGCTGGAGTAACTTGGGCAGCAGCAGACGTAGATGCCGGAGGCGGCAAGTTTGCGGTGTTGTTGCTCGGGCCGGTGCCGAGTTCCTGCGGCTGTTGCACTGGGTTAGGCAGAGGAGGCATGGCCTTTGCACGATCATCGTCAGCAGCAATAAGTGTCCCCTTCCCCTTTTCCAGTGCTGTAGGCGGAGCTCGTCCGGGTTGATCTTCATCCATCGTCGTCCCAATAGTGATGAACACTTCTCGAGACGTGACGGCATTATTGGCTTGCTCGTCATGCGTGTATCCTCCTCCATCTCTGAGTCTGCACTGAAGTCTAGTTCCTCTGGACTGAAATCTATCTCTGAGTCTGCACTGAAGTCGGTGTATAGCGCGTCTAGTTCCTCTGAGTCTATCTCTGAGTCTGCACCGAAGGCATGGCTGAGTCTAGTTCCTCTGGACTGAAATCTATCTCTGAGTCTGCACTGAAGTCGGCGTATAGCGCGTCAATCACAGAGTCGGAGGGTGCCAGGACTTCCTCGATGACGGGGGGTGGAGGTGCAACAACAGCGACGATGACTGGTGGTGGCGGCACAACTGCGATGATGGCGACCGGAGGCGGTGGTGGCGGTGGCTGAATTGGAGGGGCTCCGTCAATGAGTGCAAGCGCTGTCTGAGCTGCCGCTTCAGGCTCCGTGTAGTTGTTGACGGTGCTCACCATGCCTTCGAAGGTAAGGCGTCCTAACGCCTGCTGCCGTCTTAGAGAATGTCGGAGGAGCGTGCCATGGTCCAGTCCTTCCACAAAGTGATACATGGCATCATCATTGGGGTAGTGGGCCAGATTGGCTCGTATACGGAGCCACCTGGCCAGGTAATCATGGGGGTTTTCACCCTCTCTGAATGCAACGCGCCAGGTCGAAGATGGTAACCACGCCGACGAACTTGGATCTCTGCTGTCTAGACGCACGGGCGAAGCCGGCGGACTTGCAGGGATTTTCCACCTTTTATATCCTGCACAGGGGCGGTTTGGGTGGGCCTTGAATTTTTCCGATCTTTGCCGGCAAACTCTGAAGAGAGATCCGACATTGATCCTTCCGCGAACGTATCCTGCCCGTAGGCGGTCCGTGTGGGCCTTGATGCTCCTCCGACTCCCAGGGAACTAATGCCCGAGTCGGTTTCGCCAATGAAGAGGTGGATGTCTCTGATAGGAACGATCGAACACCGTGTAGGGTTCGTCTTCGCCGGGATCCAGAATTCGTCAGGAGGGATGATCGGAACGTTGCCGGAGAAGAGAATGCGACCGATGGTTACGATTTCGCTGATTCTCGCGAAGATCTTGGTCCTCGCCCGCTGAAGAGCCTGAAGCGCCTCTTGCCCCATGGTGGGCGCCAACTGTCGTGGTATTGCCGACAAGTACGCCATGGAGGGGTCCTCAGAGTGAGTGTTTAGAGACGTGGGGGAAGGCGGACAGTTGACGGGTACGAGGTAACACAGCTTACCCAGGTTCAGATCCCACAACAGTGGCGGAATCCTAATCCTGCTATAAATCACTATAAGGGCAATACGCCGAGTTACAGAGATAGGTTCGTTGTGCGAGGTTTTCTAAGTTATCGTCTGAAGTTGTGCCCTAAAGGCTCCCATAGGCCCGACTTATATAGTCGCCAGGTCCTAGGGTTACAGGGAAAAGTCCTAGCCGGACAGGTTACATAGTCTTACACCGTCTATCACTAGTCTTGCATGTCTTGCACTCCAAGGCTCCGGGTATGTCGGTGACTCCAACCGTATCCTTCCTTTATCCGGCATGGGCCTCCCTTCTGGATCCATCTAACTGGGCCGCCCAGCAGGCCATGGGCCATGCTACCAACTGTGGGCCACCCGGGTTATCCGGATATGAGACATGCTATGAGGATACCCATATAGCATATCCCCAACAGAGTTCATTTTGGCAAAGGTGGGCAAGCCAAAAACAGCAGCAGCAGCTAGAGCAGGAACTAATTTTTTTGTGTTTTTGAATAAAGCAAGCAAACCAAACTAGACTAATTTTTTGGGTTTTCTGGAAAGAGGCAAACAAAACCAAGCAAAAGAAACAAAACAAACTAAAAACAAAGTAAAGAGAAAGGAAGTGAAGGACTCCCCTAGTGAAGACGTCCTTGGCCTCCCCGGCAACGGCGCCAGAAAACTTGTTGATGACTCCTGACATGGAGCACTTCGTTGGAAACCCCAAGAGCAAGGTGTTATGAGCACAACAACAAGTCTTCCCTCAGTAGAGACCGAGGTTATCAAACCATAAGGAGGAAGGAAACGTCACACAGGTGTTGCAAGCAACGCGGAGACCTGCACACCACAAACTCAAGACTTTGTCCCAACGAATCAATGAGGTTGTCAAGCTCACCGGTTTGCTGTAACAAAGGATTAAACATATGGTGTGGAAGGTAATGGTTTGCAGCAAGTAAACAAGTAATAGTGGAAGATGTATCAATGGTAAAGATTGGACCGGGGTCCATAGTTCACTAGAGGTGCTCTCCTTAGATAAACAACATGGCATGAAGGGTAAACAAATTACAACAGGGCAATTGACAAGAACTGAGCAAGGCATAACAATGCAATTACTAGTCAAAAAGATCCTATGAGGTTGATTGGGCAATACAACAATATACATAGACCGCCATCCAACTGCATCTATGACTAGAAGTCCACCTTCAGGTTATCATCCGAACCCCCTCCAGTATTAAGTTGCAAGCAACAGACAACTGCTTTAAGCAAGGTGTGTAAGGTAAACAGTCCACATGTTCCATGAACAAGAGACCATTGTTTTCTCCCTAGTAGCAACAACACATCTACAATCGAAGAGATTTCTGTCACTTCCCTTGGAAACTAGAGGCATGAACCCACTATCGAGCATAAATACCCCCTCTTGGAGTCACTAGCAACTACTTGGCCAAGATAGCTACTAACAACGAAGAGCATGCAAGATCACAAAAAACATAGACATGATAGAATCATAAAGACAAAACCATTAATCAAACCAACATAATAATCTCAATATCCATCGGATCCCCGCAAACACAACATGCATGATTACAAATAGATTAGATCTTGATCATGAACGGAGCTCATAAGATCTATACATGAAAGCACAAAGGAGGAGATACGACCATCTAGCTACTGTATGGACCCATAGTCCAAGGTGGAACTAATCACACATCATACCGGAGAGAAGGCCCTCGAGATGATCTCCCCTCCGGCAGGGTGCCGGGAAGAACTTCAGATCCCCGCCCCCCGATCTAGGGATGATGGTGGCGGCGGCTACATACGGTTTCATGGATTTCTGATCGGGTACTCAGGGTTTCTGCATCGGGGGCTTCTTACAGGCGAAGGGGGAGACCGAGGAGGTGGCCAGGGCCACCAAACCCTAGCCAGGCACGGGGTGGGGCCCACTCGCGCCTAGGGTGGGTCTGGCCCCCCTAGCTGGCCTCCCGGGCTCTCCTCTGGACTTCTTGTTCCGCACAGAAAGTAATTGACTTTGTCCTTTGTCCCGCCCAATTCCGAGAATATTTCTTTACTAACTTTTCTGAAACAAAAAAAGCATAAAACATGCATCTCGCACTGTTGCAACCTGTTAATAGGTTAGTACCAGAAAACATGTAAACATCACCTCAAAGTGTAGACAAGTAAAGCAAAGTAGATACTAAACAAGCATGGAGCATCAAAAATTATAGATACGTTTCCAACATATCAGTCACCCCAAAACTTTTGGGGAGAAGCCATTGCTACCGTGGTCCACTACATAACCGAATCTTCCTTCGAGCTCCCTTTGACATGACTCCATACGAGATTCTCACAAGTAAGAAGCCCAATGTCAACTACTTTCGTGTCTTTCGATGCAAGTGCCTCATCAAGAACAAAAAGGAAAAGCTCGGTAAATTCAAATCTAGAACTATAGAGGGTATCTTTGTTGGTTATGAGGAAAACTCTCATGCCTATAGAAACTACAACAAAACCAATGGTTGTGTTGAAGTATCTTGTGACGTGGAGTTTTTGGAGAATAATGCCCCCCATGAGGGGCAAGTTGCTTCACATGATGTAGGTGATGGTGATTCCTCTCAAGTCATCAAGTTGATGGGTATTGGGCATATCTTGCCCACCAAGTCTCACATTGATATTCAACAAGATGATGGGGAGAATCAAGATCAACTCAAGAAGAGCCAAGCTCTACCAAAGTTGAGCCATCAAATGCACCACAAGATCAACATCTTACTCAAGATGCCTTGCAAACCGAAGAACAAGAACCAAGCCCTCAACCCTTTGAGAAAGACCAAGTAGAAGATCAATCTCCTCCATCCCAAGGTCAAGCTCAAGATGTTGTCAATGATCAAGGCCCCTCGAAATATGAATTCGTTGATCATGAAGGCACAATTCGGAAGATCAAGGCCGCCTCCATTGCAAGTGGACTCCAAGTCAATAATATCCTTGGAAGCATATCAAGAGGGATCGAGACCCGTGCCAAGAAGAAGAACCTCACAACCTTTTGTGGGAATCATGCTTTTGTGTCCAACTTTGAGCCCCTCAAGGTTCATGAGGCTTTGGAGGATCCGGATTGGGTCATTGCCATGCAAGAAGAACTCAAGTGTTTCACCCGCAATGAAGTTTGGTCTCTAGTGGAGAGGCCTAAAGATCATCGCATCAATGTCATTGGGACCAAGTGGGTGTTCAAGAACAAGCAAGATGAAAACGGGGTCGTCACAAGAAACAAAGCAAGGTTACTGGCGCAAGGGTATGCCCAAATAGAAGGTATTGACTATGAGGACACCTTTGCGTCTGTTGCTCGTCTTGAAGCTATTCGTCTCTTGCTTGCTTATGCATCTTTCCGTAACTTCAAGCTTTATCAAATGGATGTGGAAAGTGCATTTATTAATGGTCCCTTGAAAGAGGTTGCATATGTAGCTCAACCCCCAGTTTTCGAAAACACACGCTATCCCAACCATGTGTATCTACTCCATAAGGATCTCTACGGATTAAAGCAAGCTCCTCGTGCTTGGTATGAGCACCTTAGGGATTTCCTACTCCTGGATGGGTTTAGCGTGGGTAAGGTCGATTCCACCCTTTTCACCAAACGGGTCTAAGGGGTGGCTTATTCATTGTTCAAATTTATGTTGATGACATTATCTTTGGTGGAACTAACGAATATCACAACAAAGCTTTTGTCGAGTTAATGACTATGAAATTTAGGATGTCCATGATGGGGGAGTTGAAGTTCTTTCTAGGCTTCATTATAAAGCAACTTCCTCATGGCACTTTCATCTCTCAAGAAAAGTACATCAAGGACATGATCAATAAGTTCGAGATGGCCAAGGCTAGTCCCATGAAGACACCCATTCCACTAAATGGACAACTTGGCCTTGGAGTTGGTGAGAAGGACGTGGATTAAAAGGTATACCGTTCTATGATTGGTTCCTTGCTCTACCTGTGTGCTTCTAGGCCTGATATCATGTTAAGTGTTGTATTGTGTGCTCGTTTTCAATCCGCTCCCAAGGAGTGCCACTTGATGGCGGTCAAACGGATATTTAGGTACCCTGTTCTCACTACTACTCTCGGGCTTTGGTATCCAAAGGGGTCAACCTTTGAGCTTGTTGGCTATTCGGATGCCGATTGGGCAGGTGATAAGGTTGACCGAAAATCAACCTCCGGGGCTTGCCAATTCATTGGCCGGTCATTGGTGAGTTGGTCTTCCAAGAAACAAAACTCCACAACCCTATCCACCGCCGAAGCTGAGTACATATCCGTGACATCTTGTTGTGCTCAATTGTTATGGATGAGGCAAACCTTGAAAGACTATGGTGTGTCTCTTGGTATGGTGCCTATTCTATGTGACAATGAAAGCACAATAAATATCGCCAATAACCCCGTCCAACATTGTTGCACCAATTGACATTCGCCACCACTTCCTACGTGACCATGTCGCAAATGGTGACATCAACTTTACTCGTGTGGGTACGATGTTATGGACCAGGTTGACTTTCGTTTTTCCGACTTATGGACCAGGTTGTCCGGTTTGGATCTCGGTTGAGGTTGGACCGGACTTAAAACCGAGTTTCAGATCTATTTATCCTTCTTCTTCCTGTCCCTTCCCCCTCCCTCCAATAATTTCCTTTCACTTCCCTGACCACTACCTCCTCCATTTTTGCCCCCTCCCTACCCTCCTCTCCTAGGGTGGTTCCACCCCTAGGATTGTAACATCCCAAAAATAATAAGCTTGGATCATCAAACACTAATCATCAAAATTTAGAGTTAACAAAAACTTTGCTAAATAAAATTATGAAGGCATGCATATGTGTATGCATGGATTTTGAAATTCTTTTGAACCACCTTCTTTGTTTGTTTCATTGCTTGTAAAATGTTTCTTAGGTGAAATAAACATCATCTAAAACATTTCCCACACTTTTCATAAAGACAAGTAAATCAAAACAAATATATTAAGGGAATGGTCATTTTGACCAATTTAACTCCCATGCCTACTTTGGCTGTCTCAAACTTTCAAAACCTAACAGAAACTTTTCTGGATCTTTGCACCCCTTGAATGTACTCATAACAAAGTATCAAGGCCCACTTTGTGATCATCCAGAAACTTTCAAATGCATAGTTTAAATGGCAATTCAAAATTGAATCTATATCATATGGGAAGATCCCACTTTTTCAAAAACCACTCAAACAAGCTCAACTTTCAAAACCCAAGCATCTGCAGACTCACCAGCACCAACCTAGCACACCCACCAAAAATCTTTTCAAAATTCAAAACTTGAGTTCTTGCGGCCATTTCATCAAACAGGTTGCAGACACAAATCAAACAAAATCTAAACACTATAGTGAGCAGTGATTGGAGCCTAACTTGTTCCCTCTTTAGCTCACAACCATCTCAGTAGATCATCTAGCAAGCTAAACTAAGCACTAGCACCACTGTGAGCTTGGCATTGTCATCAATGGTGAACAGCCGAAGCTAACCATGCCACCCCAGTGGAGACAGCAAGCTAGGAAGAGAAACAAGCCTAGCCAGCATGTCTAGGAGCAAGCCAACACCCCACCGCCACTCCCTGTCCACCGCTCGAACGCTGCCAGCCACTGGACCACACGCACGAACCATGCCAACCTCGCCAGCAACCATGCCGAGAGCACGCCCCGTGCGCCACGCTCGACCGACGCCCACAGACCGCGCGCCGCCCTTGCCGCGTGCATACTTGATCACCACCGTCCCAGCAACCCCGCAGACACGCTCGTTCGCCGCCCCGCAGACCATGCACGCTGTGCGCCATTAAAATCTCTGTCGGGCACGCGCAGAGCACCGCCACGTTCCGACCAAGCCGCACCGCCCCACGCCTCGAAACCATGTCGTTGAGCATCACCAGGGAGCACCTCACCGTCCCCTACCTTCGCCCATGCCGATAACCGTCTGTACCACCGTCCCCGACGAGCTCACCATGCGCCCCGTCGGTCCCCTCGCTCGACTATAAATAGAGGCCACCCCCAGTCGAATTCTTCACACCATTCTACTCCCCTCTCCTCACTGATCGTGCCAGACCGTTCCCGGAGCAAGGCGAGCACCACCTCGTCGGAATTTCACCGGAGCCCGCCGCCTCTAGAGAAGAAGGGGGCCAGCGATTGGAGCCGCCCCAGGAGAAGCCACCGGTACCAGGAGATTCGCTGTTGTCGACTTTGTTGTTCGCCCGCCTCGCCGACCCTCGCCAGCACCCCGGTGAGCCCCTAGCGACCCCCACCTGCCGCGCTAGGTTTCTGTCTTGGCGGCGTTGCTCAACATCGACGATGACTCCCAGCCGTTGGATTAGAATCAGAACGAACGACCCACAACGCCCCATACCGCTTCGCACCCCCCTGTGTCCCTGACGAGTGGGGACACCCGCTTAAACAGCCCGCCGGAGCGCTGCGCTTAGCAGGCCGGCCCAGTAACTTTTCCCGCGCAGCCCAGTTATTCAAATTAAACCTTTTTTCTTTTTAATTCAAACACACTTATGTACCCATTTTCAAAAATCAACCCAGGTCGATTCAGTGCACCAATTTGAATGAAACCAATTTTGTTGGAAAGGTATGTGAATGCTGAATCCAAGCCCGTTGGATTCAAGTCATTTGGATCTGTAGATCATCCTTGGTAAAAATAACAAGGCAGAAGCTTTTCTGCATTCAAACATTTTTCAAAGTTAAACCATAATAGATTTTGAGTTGATTCCAACTCTCAAAAATCACATTTAACCATACCTTTCAGAATACATAAAAATATATAGGGTTACTTACAGAAATATTGTTCAAGTAATAAAAGAATACTACATAGACATTTCTAGCCATTCTAATTAATTAAAATAAAAGGGTAAAACCTTATTAAATTGTGACATCATTTTAAATCACATTCCCATGAACTAAAATATGTGGTGATGACATGTGTCAACATGATCCCATGTTTGGTTTGGAGAATATTAAATCTTAAGTAGTTTTTCAATGAGTAGAAATTACTTTTCTAAAAATAAAAAGAATTAAACCAAACCCAAATCTTGTAATGTTAGTGATGATGCTAGATCATCTATAGGACCCTTGTGTGTGATGATTGCAAGTAGTTAAGTATTGCTTGGTGATTGTGTACATCGTATTTATTTATAGACGCTAGTACCGACCAAGGATACGAGGAGGAAGGAGGATTCTACGAAGAAGAAGCCGAGGAGAACTTCAACCACTGCTCTGCACAAGGCAAGCTAACACTTGCAAGATACCCTACTTTAGCAAGCCAGTAACCTTGCAAGCTGATACTATACCTAAGCAAGCTTATACTTGCATTTATGCAAGTAAATACTTGCTTGTTATCATGCCAACTATATGCCTTAAGCATATGTTATCATACCCACTTGATAAACCAATCCTAGTTTTACTTACAAGCTTCTTACTTTATTTCTTTATCAAAGCTCTTACATAGATTTTACCTAAGTGAATGGTAGATACTAGAAAGATATGTGAAGGTTGCATAAAGAGCATAAAATTTGGCCTAAACTAGATAATCTTGATGTCATCCCAAGGCATGAGATTGAGCTTAGTTGAAACCCCACTAGTTTACCACCCCTCATTAGTACTCACCCCCACTTGTAGATGCTAGTGCTAAGCATAAAACTTGATCAACTTTATATGGGAATACTTGGTGGAAAAATGGTTATGAAAACCTTGGAATGATGGATCATTCTATTGAAATGTTTTGGACATGTGTTTCCGAACACCGGATGATTTTGGTGATGAAAATGTTGAGGCATGAGCCTTAGCCCTTTATAAAACTGATGGTTGTCTGGATGCGATACCATTCCAATTTTATCGTACAACCACAATACCCGAAGATTGGGCAGGGCTTGTCTGGAAACTTATATACCTTAGTATTAGTTCCCTCACGACCAAGGTCTGAGCTGAGGCTACCTTGTGAAGATTGTCCACCTGTGCAGTACCCAAGATGACAGTTGGTCATGGTTGGGAGGCCAAACTCACAGGATAGGTGCTTATACTAGGGCATGTAATTGAAAGGTTAGGATTGATTATCCGCATACTGAGTATGGTGAATTCAGGATTTGTTCCTGACATATGTATCGAATGTTGTGGTGAAAGTGTACAATCTCTGCATAGTGTCAAACTATTCGAATAGCCGCGTCCGCAGTTATGGACAGTTGGAGTGGCCATACTGTTCCCCCGTCAGACTTTTCAAAATGACTTGTGAAATGAAGTGAGACTTTGACTTGACCACAACAGGGTTGTGATATGAAATACAAGTTCCCCTTTAGGTGTTATAAAACTTCAACTAGCATTAGTGCTTTCATAAAAAGTAGTAGAGATAAATCTGGCCTTTGCAAAACAACCCTAGAGCCTAGTGTCCTATTATCCAAAAAAACCTTTACCTGCTAGTACTAGTTTGCGAGTACTTAAAGAGTACTCATGGCTTTGTCCCTGGCTATTCCCATGGCCAGACTATGAAGAGGAGTACCTGGAGGATGGACCCCAGGAAGGTTACGACAACTAGGATCATCTCCCATCGTCAGCATTGCCTGTGACCCCGACGATGGAGCTTCGCCTACGCTACCGTTATTATTACGTGTTCCGCTGCTTGATGTTCTATTAAGAACTGGATCATGAGATCCTTATTTGTGTAAGACCTTATGTATGGTTGTAATGGATGATGTACTCTGGTATCCAATTCTGTTATGTCTCGCAAAAATGGTAATCCTGGGATTGTGATGTATGGCATAACAGGCACCTGGGATTAAAAACCCGGGTGTTGACAAGGATCCACAGATCGGGCCACCATTTCGTGTAGGACCTTTGGAGGGTTTTCAGCAAAGGAATTTCTTCATCTCGCGGTGGTTTGGGAGCTTTTTGGTATTCTTCTTCCTCAAGGGCTCTTTGGTGCTTCTCCCCAAGGGAAGCCATGTCCTCGGGTAATTCCTTTGCTCCTACTGCTCTTGCGCTTCTCAAATCCCCATGTCTTGCTATACATTTTGTTGGATTTGACAATTTAGGCGTCCGCCTTGCTCGTGTATACCACCCACGTTCCACCATATCCTCCTTTCTGCTTCAAACTATATTTGTGCAAGTTCTTGAGTCATTGGTAAAAAAATTGCATTGCATAGTTGGCCATCATGGATCTCGGTTTGGAATCCGGTTGCTCCGGCTGTACAATCGGACCGTCCGGTCTGAGTCCGGTTTTCCGGCCCTGACATCGGACCGTCCAGTTTTACATTCGGTCCATCGACCCTAGCACCGAACCATCCGGTTCTGGAACCAATTCATCCGGCCCTAGCACCGGACCTCTCTGCAATGTCACCTGTTTTACCATGCACTTGCCCAAATCCAAGTTTCCCCCCTCTTTCCCTTTGGCATGTGTACTTATCTCTGTGCTCCCCAACCTCTCTCTCTCTTTTTCACAGATGAAGACACTGATTCTGCTGGTGATGAGTATGTGCCTGGTAGTGAGTATGTGCCTGAGGTAGCAAACAGGAGCCAGCGGGCTCGTCGCACCAATCAGTCTGTGCAGCGTGAGCCTGAGGGTAGCACTTGTTCTGGGTGCATCAAAATCAAGGCTAACAGGGGTAAGCAGCAAGCTTCTCGGGCCGAGGCTGAGGATGTTCCTAGTCAAAATCTGAAGAGTATGGAGATTGGTCAGTACCGGGCTCTCCGCAAGCAGAATCCCTATCTTTTCAAGCATCACACCTATACAGGATTTGATAGGAAGTTTTGGAATGAGACTCAGGCTATGATGCGGGATCACATTTACACTCAGTTCCGAGTCACTCCTTGTGGTCACATTGCAGCTTTCAATCTAGAATGGTTCAATATGTATGCAGCCTCTGATTACTTCTATATTGATGAAGCTCTGAGAAAAATAGATCTGTTCGACCTCATCTGTCTCAAGGAGGACTACTTCCCTGACATTATTCGTCAGTTCTTCTGCACAGTCTATTTTCATGATGATGAGGACCGTTGATGACCCACAAGTATAGGGTGTGTATCGTAGTACTTTCGATAAATAGGAGTGTCGATTCCAACGACGAGCAGAAGGTGTTGACTAGTGGTATGGAGCAGGAAATCTCTGTAAATACTTAGCAAACGGATTTTTAGGGGTTTTCTGATAAAGCAACAAAACAAAGTTAAAGTAATAAAGACAACGAACAAACGCAGCAAGTGGCCCAATCCTTTCTTAGCAAAGGACAAGCTAGTGGAAATACTTATAAGGATCAAACTTTCTCGAGGACACATGAGAATTCTGTCAAGTGCTTTCGCTTCAAATAGCTGAGTACTCTTCTTTGGTGTTGTAAGTGTTGTGTGGGTGAACCTGTGCTAATGTACCGACCTTACTTGGACTAATACATACTTGTGATTAACCCCCCTGCAAGCATCCGCAACTACAGGAAAGAAATTAAGATATAAACCTAACCACAGCCTTAAACTCTGAGATCCTACGCTCCCTTATGCAATGGTGTCCTAACGAGGGTTCAGGTTTCTATCACTCCGGCAACCCCACAATTAGTAGCCAAATACACAATGCATTCCCCTACGCCCATAAATGGTGAAGTATCATGTAGTCGACGTTCACATGACACCACTAGAAGAATAGCACCACAACTTAAATACTAAACCATTGAATAATAACTCAACACAAATCCACTACTAACAACATGAATTCTCCCATGTCCTCAAGAACTAAACGAACTACTCATAAGACATCATATGGATCAAGATCAAAGATGATATGGTGATGGATAACAATCTGAACATAAACAATAATCCAATGATTCCACTCACAAGCATCAACTACAATAGTAATTAATACCGGGAAAGTTTCCCCTAAGAACTAATGCAAGATCCAACACAATTGTTACAGCGGGACAGAGTGGTGATGATGGTGCTGGTGGAGATGATGGTGTGGATGATGATGATGATCCTTATGAAGTCTAGCTTGATGATGGTGTTGATGGCGACGATCTCCCCTCTCCGGAAAGGAATTTCCCTGGCAGAAATCTGTCTACCGGAGAGCTCTTTCTCTCTCGGTGTTTTCCATTCCGCAGAGGCGGCGGAAATCTTTTTGTGGTCCCCCCCTTGGTATTAGGGTCTCGTGAGGAAGATATAGGCGAGAGGACGGAGTCGGGAGCCGGCCAGGTGGGCCACACCTGCCCTAGGCGCAGGGCAAGGTGGGCCCACGCCTAGGGGTGTGTGGGCCCCCTGTGGCCTAGCTACACCTCCCCTTCTGGCTTCCTTTGTCTTTTGGGGAAATATAATTTTCCAATATTTTTCTGGTATTTTTCTGATCTTCGCGAAATTGCATCAAAACACCTCTTTTTCCTCAGAAACCTGACTCCGGCAGTCCATCCTCCAAGAATCATCCAACATGCAAAAACAGAGGAAGAGACATAAGTAACACCTCATAATAAGACATATATCAATGAATAGAGGCAAATTATGATATAGAACGGTGATGCAAATTGGACGTATCAACAACACTATGACTTGGATGACTGGCACGTAGTGGTTTCAAGCTACCTATGATGATTTGGTTGATGTCATGGGCTACACATGTAGGGGAGAAGGTTTCGGTATTCACAGTGAGAAGGTCAAGCCTGCTGAGACCCCTTGCTTTCTGCTATCCCAGGTATTCTCAGTGGAGTCCTCCGTGCATGACTTGCATGTATTACTACTATCATACCTTGGCTAGTTTCTTTTGTCAGTCCCTTGTTCCCCGTGTTGGAGATTACACTAACTGTCGTGGGTATTTTTCCAACCTTTTGTACTACTATCACCCTGATCGGCTGAGGAAGATTGATGGATATGATTTTGTGTACTGTGAGCTGCGGCGGGCTGCTTTGGACAGGATGACTCCCACCTTCTGCGTGTATGTACAGAAGCTGCTTAATCGAGTGGTGCCGTCTGGTGTGATGGTGGGCAAGCGCGAGGAACAATAAATGCTCAATCTCTGTCTCCGTGCCCAAACTCCTGAGGTTCCTGGGATGCGGCCTCCTGAGCACCACACCAAAGTTGCTCATGACCCTCGGTCGTCTTTTTCTACTCGGCTTGTTCTCGTCGTCCTGTTGGTGAGTCCTCCTCTCACCCAAGGCCCAAGGGTGGTGCTGCCAAGTTCTTCAAGAGGCTTTTTCAGATGTGATGTTCTTCCTATGATGTGAGCCACAAGGCTTTGGATATGAGTCAGGAAACTTGGCGCCGACACAATGAGCTTCTCGCGACCCAGAATGCCACTCCTCCACCGGATGGTCCTGAGATGGATCCTGTTCCTTATGTCAACTATGAGATGCCGCCTCTTGATGATGCTATGTTCTATGGCTAATTTCCCGGTTAGTTTTCTTCTGTTGGCCCCATTGGTCCCTCTGCTCATGATGACGTTGATGATGAGGACATTGATGATGATGCTGATAGTGAGGAGTACCCTGAAGAGGAAGATGCTCAGTTTCGTCTCCTCTGCCGTCTACGTTCTTCTAGTTGGGCTGTGCTAGCATCGCTCTACTCCTCTTCCTTTTTGGTGTCTCGATGCCAATGGGGGAGAAGAGTAGAGTTCTATTAGTTATCTACAGGTTCCTTGCCGGGGTTTTCCGGGGTTCGACGTTAGCATAATGCCCCTCGCCTTCTCATTGCTTCTAATGGCATTATGCTTTCACCTTTGCTTTGTGTGTGAACTATTTGCTTTCATTCCGTCTATTGGACAAGTTTGTGCTATGTGTGTGAACCATGGATATTTATATTATGCTATGACTATGTCTATTGTTGTTTATAATATCCTTGTGAACTCTAGCTCGGTTTGTCATCGCCAACCAAAAAGGGGGAGATTGAAAGGGTATTTTACCCTATACTATTTTTGGTTGACAATGACACCGTGGTTAGAGCGGACTAATGGTACTTCTAGTGTCTTACACAGGTTTTAGTCCGATGGTGTGATGGAAGGTCATTGGAGACCCCCCCCCATTTTGATAACGAAGCTTCGCGCCGGAGTTTCCCCTTTTATGTAATTTGAGTCCGGTTAGGAACTCCGCACTATTAAGAGGGGTTCCCTCGATGGGCTTGTTGGGGATGAATTCCTAAGCCACATACACATCCCATACTCCCACTTAATCTATCACCAAAGGGAGAAGAGAAGAAAATCTATCTATCGAGCCTTTTCTGCAGATCCGGTGTTTAGGCCGGTTGAACCGGCTCACAGACCAAACCGTCCGGTGTCAGGACCGGAAATCCGAACCCCAACCGGGTTTTCCGGTTTACTTACTCCGAGTCTAACCGAGACTGGAGTCAGTAACCAGATTCGGTTGAAGTCCGATTTTCCAGGCTGAGGACCGGACCGTCCGGTGTATGAACCGGTCCAACCGAACTTAAAACCAGACCTTGCGAAAATGACTTGAATGGCTAGTTTTTCTCCTTGAGTATAAATATCCTTTCTTCCATCTTGAGATAGTTAGGCATTCAGTTTATATACTTCTTGAAGCTCTCTCTCTCTCCATTGTTGAAACACAAAAGCTTGAGGATCTCCCATTCTACCCAACCAAATCCAAATCCTGTTGGTAGAAAGGAAGAGGAGGTCCCGATCTACGTTTCCACCAAGCCAAAGTTCATTCCCCCTTGAGTTCATCGAGTTAGATTGTTACTCTTGGGTTTGTGGAAAACCCTAGGCGGCTAGGGTCGCCCGGAGGCATTCGGCTTGTGATTTGATCCGTGGAAAGTTTGTGAGGGTTTGGAGACTACCTTAAAGTATACCACGAGTAAGTGAGCTATTCCTTTGTGGGATAAGCTCGGAGAAGAAGGTGAGCCTTTGTGGCGCGTGAGGAATCCTTCGTGTAACCTCACACCTCTCCAACGTGACGTATCCCCCTTCCCAAAGGTGGTAAACACGGGAATACATCTTCGTCTTCGCATGCTTCGGTTATTCCTTAACCGATCCCTTACTTCTGTTGTTTACCTTGTGATAGCCTTCGAGTTTGAAGTATCTTGTATCATCATCTAGGTTGCCTCACCTAGTTTACACTTAGGCTCACTTATTTTCTGCAAAGCCTAAAACTTGCAAAAGATTATAATTTTTTTTTATAGAAACCTATTCACCCCTTCTAGGTTAACCATCTTACACTTTCAGACGTCAACGATGAAGAGCTGGCAGTCATTGTTGATAGTTGCTCTTTCCTGGAGCGTCTTCATGCGAGTGGTTGCTTTAAGATCATCAACAACAGAGTCCTTAGAGCCAAGTGTGCTAGGATTTAAGGCACTAAACCTTCAAACCTATCGTGACTAGGAGGGACTAGGTGGTAGGTATTTCCCCATTTAGAAGAACAATGAGGATTTCAGCTATTGTTGTTACCGTTTTTAAAACGTACTTGTATGTTGTTATTTTCAAAATGGACTCAGTATGTCGTTGTGGATCAGTTTGTTGATGAGTGAGATTGTGAGGACAACTATCATCTATGTTGCGATGTAGTGCCGTTCAAAAAAATGTTGCGATGTAGTAGGGTACTATATTTGAATTTGTCCAAAAGCTACCGTACCAATATTTTGGTCATACAAAAAAACTTGGTTATTTGTTTGGATAATATTAATGACCAATATTTGGCATGCCGATGCTACTTTACATGTTCCGGTTCATTTTTCTTGGCAATGTTGACCAACTGGTGGGCAAGCAAAACCTTGAACCAAAAAATTTGGATTGTCAATGCAGACTTGGGCTAAAACCAAGCAGGCCTTAAGAAGTTGTCTTCTTCTTGATAGTCAAAGATGAACTTACACAAGAATATACTCTCTCCGTTCCACAAAACTTGATGTCAATTTGATAAACAACATAGTTTAAATTTACATCAACTTTTGTGGAATAGAGGGGGTATTTGATATTTATTCATCTTGAGTTATCTTTCACGTTGAATCAATGGATTCTTTAATATTTAGATTGTGCTATGGCGATTTGTATTTCCATATCCTTCTCTCGATCTGGTTATCGTTGTCGCAACCGGTCAACGTCTTGCTGTCCGAAATGCAATGACACCGGGGCTAGGTCAGAGAGGAATAAGTGAAGTTGAGAACTTAGGGCATGTTGAATTCGTAGGATAGTAAAAACATAAAAATAGGAAAAACGCAGGGCTAAAGTGTCATGTCCAGCTGTCAGTTGAATTTTATAAGATTTAAAACCTACAGGAATTTTCTTCAAGCAGTGTTTAAATCATAAAAAAATAAAAGAATTGTAATATGAGGTTTAAGTGGATAGAAACTTTCTTCTAAAACATAGTGCAATGCAATCCTATGAATTTTTTCCCTAAGTATCTAATCCTACGAGTCAAATGATGTCCATTAAAAAATTTCTAAGAATCAAAATCCCCTAAAATTCGTATGTTTCCTATAAATCAAACGAGTTAGGCAACCGTTGGCGCCAAAACCTCAAAATTTTCGGACGGCGCGCTAAAATAATCTGCGTTTCCCTCCACCCAAACAAAACAGCGAGAAAGCGGGGGGAAACAGCCCCCGCCCTCGTCGTCGTGATGGCCTGGTGGCTGGTGGGACGGAGGAAGACGTGGAGGAGAGAGAGGCCATGCCTATCGAGCTGCCGAGGGGCCTGCCCTTCGCGGTGGACACATGGACCCCCGCCTCCGCCCTCAAGCGCCACCGCTTCCTCACCCACGCCCACCGCGACCACCTCGCCGGCATCACCACCACCAGCGCCGCCGGCGCCGTCTACGCTTCGCGCCTCACCGTCCTCATCGCCCGCCACATCTTCCCTCAGGTAACCCACGACCAACAACCTACGCCTCGTCTCTCTCTATGCCTTGTTCGTTTCTTTCCATCTGATCTGCATTCCTGTGTTCTTGGAAAATTTCCCCTCTCAAAGCTTGGACCGGATGCGTTCGTGGAGATTGAGCTCGGCGCGGCGGTGCTCGTCCAGGATCCCGACGGCGACTTCACCGTCACCGCGTTTGACGCCAACCATTGCCCTGGTCGGTCCGCCATGCCGTCCTCTCCCCCTTCTCGCTAATTCCCCTATTTGTACTACCGTACTGATGATATATTCCTCTGCTGCCGCTGCTTCTTGCAGGCGCGGTGATGTTCCTGTTCGAGGGCCCCTTCGGCAGGGTGCTGCACACCGGCGACTGCCGCCTCACCCCCGACTGCATCCAGGGCCTGCCCCTCAGGTACATCACCGCCGAGGAACCAAGGGAGAGCCAGCCCCAGCCGCCGCCGTCTTGCCTCATCGACTACCTCTTCCTGGACTGCACGTTCTCCAAGTGCTCGCTGCAATTCCCGGCCAAGGAGGACTCCATACGTCAGGTACTTGTGTTGTGCTGCTGCAGTCAGCAATTCAGACCAGCAACTGATCTCGTGTGTCTCATCTAACTGTTTGCTCTCTAATTTCAGGTGATCAATTGCATCTGGGAGCACCCAAATGCGCCGACAGTGTATCTCGTGTCAGACATGCTGGGACAGGAGGACATACTGATCGAGGTCTCCAGGGTGTTCGGGTCGAAGATATACGTCGACAGAGACAAGAATTCATACTGCTACCACAACCTCTCGCTCGTTGCACCGGAGATCCTCACTGAGGACCCGTCGTCTCGCTTTCAGGTGATGGAATTCCCTCGGTTGTCGGAGCGGGCAGCAGAGATGCTTGCATTAGCAAGGGTGAAGCAGCAGCCTGAGCCCCTCATCATCAGGCCTTCTTCCCAGTGGTATGCACACTACGCGTTGCAGGAGCCGTCACCGAAGCAGAAGCTGGTGCTGACGAAGCCTATGCGGGATGAATTCGGGGTGTGGCACGTGTGCTTGTCGATGCATTCCTCTCGCGAGGAGCTGGAGCAGGCCCTGCGGTTCCTCCAGCCTAAGTGGGTCATCTCGACGACACCTCCTTGCCTCGCCATGGATCTGGCCTATGTCAAGAAACATTGCTTTGTGTCCAAGCTAGGCCCCGATGATCCCCTCTGGAAGTTGCTCGGGATACCACATGGGAATTCTACCGTCGTGGGCTCACTGCAGGCTGCGCCCACTGCAGTAGAAGCCATGAGCCAGAGTGAGGAAGAAGACACTTGGTCTGCTATTTGCAGTCAGGTTTTTCAAAGTGATGAAGAACCAGCAGTAGAGAATTTTGCAGTTGAAGTGGCGCTGCCTGTGACACTGTTTGGTAGAGCAAGGTTTGGATTACCTCAAGACTGTGAACTGTGGAAAGATGAGTATGAGAGTGTTCAAGTGGACAAGGAAGTTAAAGTTGAGGAGGAATTGCAGAATTCAAATACAAAATCCTTCGAGCTGTGGAAGGACATCAAACCTGACAAAGAAGTTGCTGACGTGATTGATTCAACTCTAGCTTTAAAGAAAGGGCTCCATGGTTCAGCAGCAGAACCTGAGCTGCAAAAGAACTGTGAATTCATTGACGGAGTAATCAACATTACTGAAGGTGAAGTGCAAGAGAACAGCTCCAGTACAGAAGGGTGCGTTGAACTTGCCAAGGATGTGAAACGCAGCAAGGGCACGGAACGAATCAGGGCAGCTAGATTCGTGTCCAGAGAAGATATTTCAATTGCAAGAGCCAAGCTCTGGGAAGTTCGCAGGCCCAGGGAGCGTGTCGGTTTCATTGTCGAGGCAGTAGGTAATAAAGAAGATAAAGTGGAAGCAACAGAAGAGCTGCCTTCAGAGGACCCCACTGTTCTGTTAGACATTACCAACAAAGCCGAAGGCCCTGGCACTGACAGAGCAGATACTACAGGAGTTGGATCGCCAAAGGTTCTGAACGCGAAGCTGAGGAGTCTGTACAGGTCGATGAATGTAGCGGTTCCTCGGCCATTGCCGTCATTGGTGGAACTTATGGGGGCTTCCAAACGACAAAGGGTCTCCTCCCAAACTCTGTATCGACGATAGACATTTGTTACCATAGCACAGATTACTGTTAGAGCTCTAGATTTGTCTCCATGTGAATCTACAAATTTGTTGTAAGGTGATCTCACTGCTACAAGAATCAAAGTTGTCAGTGTACATAAGTTCTTGATGGCATTGTTGGACGATGTAGCTGGTCCAAGTTCATGTTTACTCTTGCAGAACAAGTCCATGGTTACTGAATCTTTTTTCCTTTGACATAGGTGGGCTGACATGTTGGGCCAAGTTTTTTTGATCTGTCTGGTCTGACATATTGGGCCAAGTTTAGGTAGGTGGGCTGTGCTTCGTTTGGTATTTGGATTTCATTCCAGATGATTGTATTAAGGTTCCATAAGAAAACAGAAGATGATTTTTTTTATGAAATTCCTCCGATGTATTAAAAATCATCATCAGCAGTACAAAGAGGCTTAAAAGTAATAAAAAATTAATAGGTCATTGGACCACCTAGCGATGACTACAAACACTAGCACAAGTCGAAGGCGCGCCGCCGTCCTCGCCCCTTCATCAACGGGGGCGGGCTTGTCAGCAACCATCGCCAATGATGACAACCGGAGATCGGAAGAGACTGATATGAAATCACACCAATGAACACGATAATGGATCAGATCCTAGAAGATCCTCAAGACAAACAACTTCACGCGCCCTCCGTCGACGCTAGATGCACCACCGGAGCGAGGATAAAGCGAGAAGGACCTTATTCTGAGAAGAGAGGTTCCATAATAAAACAAAAGATGATTTGCATTAAGGAATGTGCCGAGAGTTTAGTACCATATTGATCTTGTAGGCAGTCAAAACTAGGAAGGTAGGGATTATAATTTTATTTTTTTGGGAAATAAAAGGGGATCCCGGTGAAACGTTTCAGTCATACTTGTCTGGGCCTTTTGGCTAATATTATGTTTAGTACTCCGTTTAATAACCTATGATATGTGTGGTATCGTCCTCACAACGATATTAAATAAATATATTTTTGTGTGGTTACACACCATTGCTCGGGCAAGACATGCTCTGACCAAAATAATGAAAAGTTTCTAAAGTTCAACCTCATTACAAGGGAAATGCGAAATGGACATGGTAAGTTTAGATTTGAATTCGTGTTTGAATTATCGTGTATCAGTTTTGGGTTGCTAATGACGTATACCACGTGTATACCAAGTTTTGGTTGCTAACCAAAACCACATATATCACAAAGGTATTTTAGGGAAAGAACGATAAACATACTGAAAGAGGAGAACGTATCAGACTCCAATTGCGGGCCTTATATTAGCCCAAATTTGAAGACGGCCCACAGAAGGAATAAATAAAAGACAGAAAAGGGAGGTCCAGTAAGGTCTCCAGGTCGACGACGGGGCGAGCACGATTGCACGAACCAAGCGGCGCTGCAACATCTCACCTCCGCCCCCACGAACCAAGAGGAGACCATGGCGGCGGCCGGCGGCGCGGGCAGCGGAACCGGCGAGGATGCCGGAGGGACCGAGTTCTACCTGCGTTACTACGTGGGGCACAAGGGCAAGTTCGGGCACGAGTTCCTCGAGTTCGAGTTCCGCCCCGACGGCAAGCTACGGTACGCCAACAACTCCAACTACAAGAACGACACCATGATCCGCAAGGAGGTCTTCGTATCCCCCTCCGTCCTCCGCGAGGCGAGGAGGGTTATCCAGGACTCCGAGGTATGCAACTTGCTTTTCCCCCTTTGCTAATTCCGGACGGAAAAATAGGGTTAGGGTTCAGCACTGACCTGACGGCGACCGCCGAATCTGTGTGCTGGACTGGCAGATAATGAAGGAGGACGATAGCAACTGGCCGGAGCCCGACCGCGTCGGGAGGCAGGAGCTCGAGATTGTCATGGGCAACGAGCACATCTCATTCACCACCTCCAAGATCGGCTCCCTCGTTGACGTCCAGACCAGCAATGACCCGGAGGGACTCCGCATCTTCTACTACCTCGTCCAGGTAATGCCGCCCCCATTCTTCCCCAAAACTCACTACTAGCATAATGTCAGCAATTGGGATTATATGCTTACTAGCAGCTTAGGTGGGAGGTGTTCTGCTTGGTATTGGAACATAGCTTAACTGAACATTAGTCTTACTCACTTGGTTACATATCTAGAGTCAATAGTGGTAAAAACTCAAATGTTTTTATAGGGGTATGGATGCTTGGTACAAAACTGTGAAGACCTCTTATGGCTTTGCTTATCAATTTGAGCTTGTCGTGAGTATTAGTTTTGCTAAATTCATTTGCAGTATACCTAATTGTAATGTAGAATCGAACTTGAATAATTTCGATAACACTGGGATAATTTTATCAGTTTATAGTTCAAAGTAATCTACTGACTGTGCGACGGGTATAGCCTTATCTTCACCATTTTGAGATAAATGATGAGACAATGATTAGCATAGATGTCACATTGTCTTGTTTCTTCGTGATATTTGGACCACCCAGTCTATTAACCAAAAGGAGCAGCAATCTCTTACAAAAACCGCTAATACGATCCATTAGAGTTTAATGCCCCATAAGAACCTAGAATACCTCTTACCTAAAGGAAGCAGAACACTAACCAGTAAACTAGATCACAATGGTCTGTAATGTTTACATGCCACCAAGCTAAAAACTCAAAAACACAAGGTCAGAAAACACAACATGAGAGTTCAACTTCTATCACCATCATTCTGTTTCTGAAACTTTCACTCTACTCAGCATGACCCACACCTGTAGACGCGGTATAAGGAAAAAGGGAATTATGTTGAAGCACATTGCGATAATTTGTGAACATCAAAGGAAACAATAGTGGACTGTTCCCCCAGGATTTTAGATTATTTCTTGGTAGCCATACAACCTAGCAGTCTGTGACAGCACCAGTTAAAGATTTCTGTTGTTAATGACCATGTACTTTTTGGTCTCATTAGCACCGAAGAAATGTCATCTCTTGCTGTGGAAGGCAATATTATACTTCTATATCTATGTTATTACCTAAGATATGTCAAATCTTTTCATCTTGTATCAGTTGTGCCTGTGTGAGGCTGTGACCACGTCAGTGACTTGGAAACAGTTAAACTAAGAGCAGTCATTTCAATAGATAAAAAATAGCTTTGTTATTTACTGTTAGTTTAAAATTAGCAATTAAAAGAACTGGAACAACATGCTTTGCTTAAAACGTTAATGGCTAGCTGTTTTACCAAGCATATTTTGTGGTATAGTTTCTTATTTATTGTAAAGAATCCGCATCTCTTTTAGCCTTTATATTTGGTTCTTTGTTAGTCAACATCAACACATTTATTATATATCTCCTGGGATTTTGCAAACTATATGTGGGTAGTGTGGAAGATATGGAGACATTTGGTTTTGGTTATTATATACTAAGACCAAGAGCCCTTTTGAATAGAGTCTGTTTATTAGTGTTCCTAACAAGACAGCCTATTCTAGACGCAGATACAAAAACCTTACATTGCTGTACATCAATAGAATGGATCTGGGTCCCTTAGAATTTTATTGTTTGCATTAGTTGAACTGTCATCCAAATTATTTTAATATTTTGGGGGAACTGTCATCTAATAAGCAACCACTAGTTGATTTTTGTATCTCAACAGTATGATAGGGTATGTTAGTGGGAAAAGATACAACACTCATGTTTCTTATTTGTGACGGCATTCTTAAATTGGTTCTTCCACCTAATGAAAATATCCGAACGCTTTCTACCATAGATTTAGCATTCCATCTTCAATCTTCTCTTAGGTTTGCTTAGTGTACAAATGTCACGAGCAACCACATGTTAATAATCTCTTAACTACATTAAGGATTTGTTAGTGGCACGTGCATTAGCTGCTTCTGTTAACCCCACCAAGACTAATGACTAGTTAGTTCAAACTGTTCTGAGGTTAACAAGTAGTATTTTGGTCTTGCACAGTACTGTATACCTGTAACTGAGAACTATGCCTAACACTTGAGGACCTTTTTGTTTGCAGGATCTGAAGTGTTTCGTGTTTTCACTTATCAACCTCCACTTTAAGATCAAGCCCATTCAATTATGAGCTCCTTTTGGTCTCCCAGTTGTGTTATGGTTGTGTTATGGTACTGGAAGTGCTAGAGAATTCTGTACTCGTGTAATATGCAATGAGTTGCTCGTGATGTAGTGGGGTGTGCATGGAACATGGTGGGTGATGTGTTCTGGTATTGCCTGAGGTTGTTGGATTTTTCAAACTTCGAGTGGCCATTGATATTTATGTGTGTTTCTTTTCCATTATCTGGTATCCTTTTTTTTATGTATCACGCTGGCATTACTTTCTACCACCTTTTCTGGTTTATGACAAGAACGTCCTGCTTGACTGTGTTCACTGCTAGTTTGTTGGCTCATCAGGGCATCGTGCATGTTTGTTTGCCTAATGTAAAATTTGATGCATATATCAACAGGCAGATGTTGGGAGAAGTGCACTTTATTCTTTTTGCCAGTGCAACATTGAAGATAATATTCTGAATTTACAGATTCTTTCCTGATTTAGTGCACCTGTGCTAGCAAACTGAGTAATAAAAGGGATCACAAAGTAGGGATGGAGCCTTTATTTTGGAAAGCAGGATAGTGTGATTAAAAGCTCCTTTGACTCGTTTAAAAAAAAAGGTCCTTTGGCTCTTCATCTTTAGCCTGTGATTAAAGGATCCATCTTTAGTGTGATCAGTGGCATCTCAGAAGTACTGTTAGGTTGCCAGCCAGCCTTCTTTTGGCTTTTGCAGCAGCATACACGAGGTTACTTTCTTTCATGTAAAGAGGAATGTAGTGCAAAAAAAAAGGTCAGATCTTATTACGCGAGAAGAATAGCATGAACATGATTATGTTCTCCATCATATGAAGTGTTGCTGACATGTTGTGTAGCCAACTAGCCATCCCTTTCTCTGTTGAAAAAGGTAAAACATTGGTAGCAGTGGATAACAAGATATTGTACTCCCTTTGTTCTAAAATCGCATGTATCTGTATACTAAAATGCGTCTAAATATGTGAGTCTAAACAAATCTTCGATATCTACTTCAAGACGGAGGGAGTAGTTGAAAGAGAAATGCATAAACAATACCTGTTGTGAAACTGAGACTGGAAGAGAAAAAGGAGTTCATAAAAAATAGGATGAGAAAAACAATGTAGAAAGAACAAGCTGAAACGCCTCCTTTAGGTGCACCCACTGTGACATGGTTATACCCTACGGGTACATGACATTGGTATACCTGGTCCATCCCAAGGAAGGCCCACAACAAGATACGCGGTCTGCGGGGATTTCGGGTGGCCCAAGTCCATGACGCCTTCGGATCCTTGGAGAACAAGACTAGAGTAGATAGAATTTTAAAGGGGAAAACCCTAATCTGTAACCGACTCGACCTGGTGCCCGAGACCTGCCTATCTACATAAAGGCTAGGAGGGCACGACGAGGAGGACGACTCACCTCACCTCATACGCACCTCACGCCAGATTACATCTGCGCACCCTGTAACTTTTGGTTCCGCCGTAATCAAGAGCAGACAAGCAGGAGTAGGATTTTCCCTCCGGGGTCCTGAACCTGGGTACACCTCGTGTCCCCGTGTTGCTTGTTTGTTAACCGTTCCGCGATCTTCAGCATCCCCATCTTCTCCAAAACCTAAGTCCATAACAATGGGCATTGACGAAATCAACCCTCGTCAATTGGCGCCGTCTGTGGGAACTGGGGGCGCTGATTGTGTGATCGTGACGGTCCCATCCGAAGCGATCTACAACTCATCGGCCATGGAGAGCCATCTCCTCTTCGGCACCTTCGACTTCACCGCCCACTCGCCAGCCACCATGAGGGATTTCGAGCCCGTAGGCGACGAGCTCGAGATTTTGTTCGGGAGCTTCTGCTTCCAGGTGGGGCAGACTGGCACCCTTCGCCTCCTAGAGCGGGTGCCGCCACCATCCATCAGGCCCGCTTCATGGGTCCCACCCATCGGCGTGTTACGCACGTCGACGCTGACAGATGAGTCATATGACAGCAGCAACTGCAACTCAGATCTATGCGGCCCTCCCTCAGACAAAGGAACCTATGGTTCCGGATCCGAAAGTTGCGGCATCAGTGATCCAACCCGCGGATGCTACCAATGCGCCGTGGTCATCCAAAGCGAAGTAGAGCTGCCACAATGGTTCGAGTGCGGCAAATCCACCGTCCAACCCAACCCTCAACCCGCAAGCCAGAAACAGAGGAAACTGAGGAAACCCACCCCTCCAGCCCAATGAAGGCGACGCTAACGCCTATCAGAAGATCAACCTCAACGAGGACGGATGGCGTCATGCACGCGAAGCCGTGGCCGGCAACACGATCCTACGTGTGAATGCTTCACGGGATCTGCTGATGGCATACCACCTCCTCCTCATCGGCGAGCATAACCGGCAGGTAAAGATGCAAGAGGAACTTGATACGTCGGAAACGTATCTATAATTTTTGATATTCCATGATTGTTAGTATCTATTTTGCTTTTCTTTGTCTACACTTTGAGGTGCTGTTTACATGGTTTTTGATACTAACCTATTAATAAGTTGCCACAGTGCCAGTTGCATGTTTTCTGTTGTTTTTGGTTTCAGAAAAGCTAGTAAGAAAATATTCTCGGAATTGGACGGAATAAAAGCCAAAGTCAATAAATTTTCGTGGGGAACAAGAAGTCCAGAGGGGAGACGAAGAAGCGTGCCAGGGCGGCCAAACCCCCTAGGCGCGGGTGGGCCCTGCCCCGCGCCTGGGTAGGGTTTGACCCCCCTGGTCGCCTCCCGGACTCGCTCCTTCGCCTATATGAAGCCCCCGATGCAGAAACCCTAAGCACCCGATCAAATCTCCACGAAACCGTCTGTAGCCGCCGCCACCATCGTCCCTAGATCGAGGAGGGGGGTCTGAAGTTCTTCCCGGCACCCTGCCGGAGGGGAGATCATCCTGGAGGCCTTCTCTTCGGTATGATGCGTGAGTAGTTCCACCTTGGACTATGGGTCCATGTAGTATCTAGATGGTTATATCTCCTCCTTTGTGCTTTCATGTATAGATCTTGTGAGCTCCGTTCATGGTCAAGATCTAATCTATTTGTAATCATGCATGTTGTGTTTGCGAGGATCCGATGGATATTGAAATTATTATGTTGGTTTGATTAATGGTTTTGTCTTTATGATTCTATCATGTCTATGTTGTTTGTGATCTTGCATGCTCTCCGTTGTTAGTAGCTATCTTGGCCAAGTAGTTGCTAGTGACTCCAAGAGGGGGTATTTATGCTCGATAGTGGGTTCATGCCTCTAGTTTCCAAGGGAAGTGACAATAATATCTTCGGTTGTAGATGTGTTGTTGCTACTAGGGAGAAAACAACGGTCTCTTGTTCATGGAACATGTGGACTGTTTAACTTACACACTTTGCTTAAAGCAGTCGTTTGTTGCTTGCAACTTAATACTGGAGGGGGTTCGGATGATAACCTGAAGGTGGACTTCTAGTCATAGATGCACTTGGATGGCGGTCTATGTATCTTGTTGTATTGCCCAATCGAATCTCATAGGATCTTTCTGACTAGTAATTGCATTGTTATGCCTTGCTCAGTTCCTGTCAATTGCCCTGCTGTAATTTGTTGACCCTTCATGCCATGTTGTTTATCTAAGGAGAACACCTCTAGTGAACTATGGACCCCGGTCCAATCTTTACCATTGATACATCCTCTACTGTTACTTGTTTACTTGCTGCAAACAATTACCTTCCACACCATATGTTTAATCCTTTGTTACAGCAAACCGGTGAGCTTGACAACCTCATCGATTCATTGGGACAAAGTCTTGAGTTTGTGTCGTGCAGATCTCCACGTTGTTTAAAACATCTATGTGACGTTTCCTTCCTCCTTCTGGTTCGATAACCTCGGTCTCAACTGAGGGAAAACTTGCTGCTGTGCTCATCACACCTTGCTCTTGGGGTTTCCAATGAAGTCCTCTCTGTGAGGCAACATGCTTTTCTGGCGCCGTTGCCGGGAAGGCCAAGGACGTCTTCACTAGGGGAGTCCTCCACTTCCTTTCTCTTTACTTTGTTTTTAGTTTGCTTTGTTTCTTTTGCTTTGTTTTGTTTGCCTCTTTTCAAAAAATCCAAAAAAAATAGTCTAGTTTGGTTTGCTTTCTTTATTCAAAAACACAAAAAATTAGTTCCTGCTCTAGCTGCTGCTGTTGTTTTTGGCTTGCCCACCTTTGCCAAAATGAACTTCGCTGAGAACACCAAGTTGTGTTACTTCACTAGCACCAACAACAATGATTTCCTTAGCACACCTATTGCTCCACCTGTTCCTGATGCTACCTTTTATGAAATTAAGCCTGCTTTGCTGAATCTTGTGATGAGAGAGCAATTTTCTGGTGCTAGTTCTGATGATCCTGCTGCCCATCTCAATAGCTTTGTTTAACTTTGTGAGATGCAAAAATATAAGGATGTAGATGGAGATATTATTAAGAAAAAGCTTTTTTCCTTTCTCCTTGAGAGGAAAAGATAAAGAATGGTTGCTTTCCTTGCCTAAAAATAGTGCAAAGATGCTTTTATTGGAAAATACTAACCTCCTGCTAAGATTATATCTATGAGAAGTGACATTATGAAATTTAAACAACTTGACAGTGAACATGTTGCTCCAGCTTGGGAAAGAATGAAGTCTTTGGTTAAGAATTGCCCCACTCATGGACTCACTGCTTGGATGATTATCCAGACTTTTTATGTAGGTTTGAACTTCTCCTCAAGAAATCTGTTGGATTCAGCTGCTGGAGGTACCTTCATGGGCCTCACATTGGGTGCTACAATAAGGCTCCTTGATAATATGATGGTTAACTACTCTGAATGGCATGTTGAGAGAGCTCCACATGGTAAGAAGGTAAATTATGTTGAGGAAGCTTCCTCTTTGAGTGATAAGATTGATGTCATTATGGCTATGCTTATTAATGGAAAAGCTCCTTTAGATCCTAATAGTGTTCCCTTAGCCTCCTTGGTTGCTCAAGAAGAGCAAGTTGATCTGAACTTCATTAGAAACAACAATTTTGGCAACAATACTTATGGTAATTATAGGCCTTATCCTCCTAGTGGAAATGTTTATCATGGTAGATCTGGAATGCCTAGTGAAGAAAGGATTCTAGAAGTAGAGAGATCCACTAAGAATTTTATGCAGATGCAATATGAGCAAAATAAGATTTTCACTAAAACTATGGAGGAACAATCTATTATCTTGAAAAACATTAGTCATCAGCTTGAGAATCTTAATAAAGAAATTCCTAGTTTACAGTCAAAAATTTTGAGTGCTAAGAAAATATATCCTCTTTGTCTGAAGCTCAGTCTTCCTTGATTAATAAAATGGCTGCTAAACCTGAAACCATGGAAAATACCTTTGCTACTGCTCATGCCATACAAGTTACTATTGATGAAAATGTTAGGCTATTAGCTCAAATTCATGCTAGGTGGGAAAGGGAAGCTGAAATTGATAGAAACAATAGTGTGTGTGCACCATCACCACTAAACCACAAGTAGTCCCTATTCCTTCTCCTACTATGCCTAAGCCTATTGAGCCTACTACTAGTGATGCTAAGTTTGACTTTTATATTGATGGTTTCAATATTTCTGAAGTGATTATGTTCCTACAAAAGCTTGCTAGAAGTCCTGATGCTAGTGATATGCATGTTGCTTTCAGTAAACACATTACAGATGCTCTTGTTAAGATTAAGAAAGATAAGCTAAAACACAAATCTTCCATTCCTAGGAAAGTAGAAGATAGTTGGGAACCCATTATTAATATGCAAGTGAATGACTTTGATCTCAAAGCTTCATGTGATCTTGGTTCTAGTGTTTCTATTATGCCTAGGAAGATTTATGAAATGCTTGATTTGCCACCATTAGAAGATTGTCATTTGGATGTCCCACTCAATGATAATGCTAAGAAGAAACTCATGGGGAGTATTAATGATTTTCTAATTCTGGTTAACACTACTTATGTCCCTGTGGATTTCTATGTTTTGGATGTTGAATACAATGCTTCTTGTCCTATTACTTTGGGAAGACCTTTTCTTAGAATAGTTGGTGCCATCATTGATATGAAAGAACGCACCATCAAATATCATTTTACATTCAAGAAAGGTATTGAACACTTCCCTATGAGGAGAGAGAAGTTGATTTTTGCTCCTCCTTTGAAAACAAGGTTTGATATTAATGCTTCTTCATTTGAAAATACTTGATTCTTCTTGCTTCTTGTGCCTAACTTAAAGGCGTTAAAGAAAAGTACTTGTTGGGAGATAACCCAAGAGGTTTCTTGAGTCTTGGAAGTTATTACTTCAGTAATAACCTCTCCTTATCCTTTTTGTTTGCTTTTTGTGCCAAGAATGACCTCTAATGAGAGGGAAGTAAGATTTAGGGAGTTGCTGTCCCGAAACAGATTTCTGTCCTCCACCATAAAAATTCGCGAGGAGTCTCTGTAACTTGGATTGAGATCACAATTTACGAATAAATCCTCCAGTATGTTAGATAACTTTCGTTAGTTCAACACTTTTTTATTTGAGCAACATCAGATGTTCGAAAAAATCGGTTTCTACCTGCTGGTCTGTTTTGACAGATTTCTGCCATTATTTGCATTTGCTTCTTATTGATTCCTTTTTGAGTTGTCTTTTGGGGAATTGAGCTTTTGAAGGAGTTGATACAGTAGCTTGTGTTTTTAGTGAAAAGCCTTGCTGTTCCAAAGCTTTGCCAGAGGTCTAATATCTTTTGAATAAACTAATGTTGCTAATGAAGATTGTGTGAAGTTTTGTATGAAGGAAAATTTCAGGTGTAGAGAGAGAATGATGCAATGAGATGAAGAATGGACAAAAGCTCAAGCTTGGGGATTCCACCATGGTGTCACCCCAAGAAATATCCAAGACGTACAAGCGTCAAAGCTTGGGGATGCCCAAGGCATCCCCTTCTTCATCAATAAAAAGCTCAGGTCTGTCTAGACACTTCGTTTTTATTGTTTCATGCACAGTTGTGTTGTTATTGGAGCATCTTAGTTTTCATTTGCTTTGCTTAGGTTGTTTAGTTTGCTTGAATAAAGTAGTTTAGACCCCCGTTCTCGCTGTGTTGTTTTGCAAATAAGTTGCTTGGTGTTGGAAATGAGTAGTAAGTTCTTGCTTGAAGTGCAAGAGGAGCTTGCATTGACTGTGACTTAGACTTTAGCATGACATGCTAGGTGTTGTTTTGACCTTATGCTTAGTAATTATTGTTGTAGCATGTCTTGTTTCAAACAATTGGGATTGCTTAGTGTGCCTTGAAGAAATTATGCGTTGTTTTAGCATGCGAAAGCATAGTATTGTGGTATTCTCCTTTAATGTTTTTTTGGGTTGACTTGGCACATGCTCACACCATGTTATGACTATGACAAGTCACCATTAGCCTCTATGATCATTTAGTCCTTGACTTGTAGTACCACTCTATGCTTTGATTAGTAATGCTTTGTTGCTTTGCATGATTATGCCCATTATGCTCTCTTAGTTAATTGCTCCCAGTCTTTTGCTAGCCTCCACTTGTATGAGTAAGCCCTACTCATGCTTCCAACTCCCAAGAAACCAAGTTATTCCAAAGTGTCCACTATAAACTCCTATGCATGGTGTGTGTACAATTCCAAGTATATTCTTGTTTTCAGCTACCTTCCAATTAAAAACTATTTTGATATGTGAAATGTTAGTGATTAAATCCCTTACGAACTTGATGGCACAATTTATATTCCTTGACCCTAATAAACTTGAACCATTGTGACGTCTATGTTGTATATGCTTGCACTTATACGTTGGAATTAGCAGAACTGTGCTGTCACAAGGAACGTTTTCAACATTGCACTTGTACTTTGTACTTATCATGCTCTTTTGTCTATGGATGTCACCGGTGTGAAATAAATAGGAAACTTGTAAGTCCATGGAGTTTGTATTCTGTGTTAGAGAAACTCCTGGGATGCTAGCCTAAGCCATGCCTGATCATGGTGGAAACTTGCAGCATCACCATAGTGAGCTATCTATGAAGCATCCTCAATAAAAAGCTATGCATACAGTAAATAAAAAGATCACTGAGATGCTCATTGTATGCTTGCCTTGTCATTTTGGGTTATGGGAAAGTGTGACACCCCCGGGATCAGGGCTAAACAAATCCCAGACCTCCATCTCACATAAGCTTAACCTTGAGCTCGAGAATATCCAGTGGAGAATTGGTAACACAACAGTGACCCTACGACACAAAATTTATTACAGCAAGATCATAATTGAGCGAAGAACCAAATTATTACAAGCAGAGGTCACTGACCACAAACATCAAACAATGTAAGGCAAGTTATGCTATTAAGTATAGCAAACTTAACAAATGGCCTAAGAGGCCTGAAGCATAACGATGACGTCCCATCCCATAGATTCCAGGCTGCCGGCCGGGAACCCCAAGCTACTTGTCGATGTTGATGTAGTACCAAACTGATCTTCAGGGAACACTTACCCTGCCAAAAGTATCAACAAAGCAAGGGTGAGTACAGGGTGTACTCAGCAAGACTTCTGGCTGGTGGAGTTGTTTTGTGAGAAGCCATCTTTCTTTATAAAACAAGAGAGGGAGAAGAATCTCATCTAATCAGAGTATTTTAAAAGGGGAAAGAGAGCGACATCTGTGAAGTATTGATCATCATCTTTTGATATCCACCAAGTCATCATCATCCACCAACTAGGATCACCCCCTCGTACCCATGAGAAAGCATCCTTATCAAACATTAGTTGCCAAGTTTTACGATTAGGTTCATGTTCTCTATGATCTCCCATCCGTTCCCAAGTCGTCCATAACCGTGGACACGGCTTTCCGAAAGATTATTACCCTGCAGGGGTGTACAACTTTACCCACACGTACCAAGCGACTCTTAATGCCACAATGATTAGCCCTCTTCCTTGGAAGGCCGACAGAGGGTGTGGTTGGACACGACCTTTACCTTGCTTTCGTCGAGACCATGAGTCATGCAATAAGTATTGTTCCGCCATAACGGGTCAAATGAAGCCGGTACTTAAATATGTGAGGCGAGGTTGGTTTACCAGGGGCGCCATCAACCCCAAGCAACCCGGTCCATGCTTCCCTACCTGTTATGAATGCACCTCCTTCACCTCCTCTTTCGAAAATGTTTTCAATGCATATGTCGAATGGAACGCCCGAACTATGTGACTCATGGAATCTACTAGGCAAGTTAGTCAATCATGGGGTCCCCATTTACCCTGTGTGGTTGTACGCTCGTCTTGGTTCAAGAGGCAAGAACCTAGGGTCCTAAGGGTGGCGAGCATGGGACTAGAAAAACCACATCCTACCGTGGCCTCCCATACAAGCCTTAGCATGTTTAATCTCATATCACTGATCTCATCTTACCATGTTCTCCTGTCATACTAGATTATCTGCATCTGATACATCATCTGGATGGACCAGACTCAACAACTATGCATGGCTAAGCAGGACACAAATATAAGCTCTAGAAGTGCACACAAGCCAAAACTAGTTATGCCAGGAGCAGTGGATCAAGTAATATAAGCTCAAAGGAAGTATGTAACAGATAAGATACTCTATCTATCGATAAAAGACCACAGTAGAATCGTATGCATCATGGCAGGAATTGAAATGCTTTCGAAATCATAGGATTATATCATGGTGGGGCTATGCTTGCCTTTGCCAGTTGATAACAGATAAGCAGTTCTTCGAGAGACTTGTACTTGACTTGATTATTGTTGGTCAAGTATTATTCGTCAATCTTCGATATTCGATGGTGTGGATCTCTGACTTCGATCTCGATCTCGTATTCTACCGGTAAGAACCAAACACCGGAAAGAGAGGGAAACAATCAACACATGGCATCGATGCAATGCTCAAGCAAGGATGATTATATGACAAGTTAAATTGTATTGAATTGAAACCCTAAAGCATGCTCAACAACTTAATCGGGGTTCCGAGGGGTATAATACCCTAATTTGGAGAAACTCCGGAACATATGAGAGGGGTGCATTTGTTCTTATAATTAAACTTGTCATGAAAGTTGATTAACAATGCATGATTATAGCTTAAAGAGGTAGTTCTCATTTTTCTAAACATTTTGATATATTATTTGTATTTTCTGATTTAAAATGAATTAATTATGAATTTCTCCATTTTTAATTCATTTTAAATCATTTTTGGAATATTATAAAATAATTTACATTTTGGAATTACTTTAATAATTTTATTAATTTATTAATTAGTAAACATTTCTGAAAATGTTTATCTCACTTACAACAGGGGCCCATATGTCTGGTATATATTAATTACAGAAAACAATTTACAAAACATTTAAATAAAATAAAAAGGGGATAGTGCATCAGCATGATGCATTGCTGATGTCACCAGGGGGTTACAGACTTTTTACACCGGGGTGAGATCTAGCCTCAGTGGCTGATGGGTGGGGTAAGGGCCACGTCACTGCCACGTCCGTGCCACATCTGCTCGCCAGTGAGCACGTGCAGTCGACGGCCGGCGACGGTGCAGGTGCGCGAGCAAGGGCGCGTGCGGTTGCGAGCTAGAGAGAGGAGGCAGAGGCGAACCTAGCAATAGCGGAGCCGCTGCTATTTGGTCACCGGAGACGGCTTCCCGACGACAGCGAGCGGCGGCGGTGGCAGATCCTCGTGGATAAGACGCCAGAGAGCGAGAGGGAAGAGATGGAGGGGTCTACAAGGACCACTGGCTCACCGTGGTTGCAGCGAAGGGGTTGGGAAGGCGAAGCGAGGTCAGGAGACGCCGGAATCGACGATGAATCACGGCGGACGGAGTCGAGGAAGGTGATGCCGATTGGAGCGCCTGGGGCCTCCCTGGCTCGCGTGCTTGAACGAGATGAACAAGGATGATGCGACGGTCATGCCAGTGTCCTCGGCTTGGCCCGGGACGGTCGGGATCGGCGACTCGTCGAGCTCCTGAGAGCTAGGGTTTTGGCGAGGATGGGGAAAAGGGGCAGAAAAGGAAATAGGGTTCGTCTGGGCGGCGCTGGTGATCTTATAGACGTTTTGGGGCAGCGGCGCACATCACGGCGGTGGCACGCATCAAGGCGCAGGCGGGCAGCGGAGGCAGCGCCACCGAGCAGCTTGGCCGACGAGGAAGACGACGACGGGGCTGTCTGAAGCGGTACGGACTGGGGTGGGCTGCGGCTGGGCCAGATGGGCCCCGACAGAGGGAGGCAGGTAGGCTACTGGCAGCTGCGCTGTGCGGCTAAGAAGAGAGAAACAGGGTGGACTCAGCCCAGTTAGCTAGGGTTTGCTCCTTTTTTTCTGTAAATGTTTTTCCAATTCTTTTTCTGTTTGTAATTTCATTTCACATACTGTTTTAAACATTCCAAAAATACCAGTAACTTGTATAAAGTATATAAAACATTGTGGGGCCCTTTTAACAAGTTGGGCTCCAATTATTTTGGTATTTTCCAAAATATTCAAATCCTTTTGAATTGTTTTCAAATAGAGAGAGAGAGAGAGAGAGAGAGAGAGAGAGAGGGAAGATTAGGGTTTTCTTTATTTTCTTACATGCAATTTTAGTGATGATGCTTATGCAATGCACAACCAAAACCCTGATATATAATTAGCTAAAAGTGGGGTGTTACAGCAAGCTCCTGTACCATGTGCAAGGGGTACCCCATTGGCGGTTCTCTATGATATGCAAATACTTACAATGACAAGAACTTACCTGTGACTGAAGTTGAGTAGCATGAGATGTGGCCCTCATATTTAAGGGACTTGAGATTGCCAACTTATACTTCGTCAAGCATATACTCCATAGTTAGTTCACTTTAACCTTAACCACTTCAAGATGCTTATGATAGGGGAAATGAGGGCTAAAAGCTAACAAGTACCATAATTTTTGGAAGCTCTTTTTGAAACTTGTAATCCTTGCTTCCTTTACAAAAAAGGCTTTTCCTCCACCATTATTGAGTCTCCACCTTCTACCTTTAGGCACCATTAAGAGAGCATAGTTGTCATTTTGTGTGCAGTGTTCCAAAGCTTATTATTGATGCATATTGTGTTATTACTTGTTCTTGTTCTATTTGTTTCTAGTCACCCTTGTGAACTTTGCAAGTGTCCTATGCATTTTATTGCTACTCTATGAGGGACAAGCTGATTGCCACTATGCTATGTTTTCTGTATGTGAAACAAACAAATGTTTTTTAATGCATGTTATTCATGATCTTTGTTTGTATCCTTTCATGTTGAATGCATAGTTACTATGTCCTATTGTTAGAACTCCATCTTTCATGCACATGTTTAGAGTTCTTTGATCCCAGCTTTCAATGCTTGCAAATGGTTGGATCTTTATTGTGAGGGTGCATGTCACCTCAAAAATTATTCTTTTATCACTTACCTACTCGAGGACAAGCAGGAGTTAAGCTTGGGGATGATTGATACGTCGGAAACGTATCTATAATTTTTGATGTTCCATGCTTGTTAGTCTCTACTTTGCTTTGCTTTGTCTACACTTTGAGGTGCTTTTTACATGTTTTCTGATACTAACCTATTAACAAGTTGCCACAGTGCCAGTTGCCTGTTTTCTGCTGTTTTTGGTTTCAGAAAAGCTAGTAAGGAAATATTCTCGGAATTGGACGGGACAAAAGCCAAAGTCAATAACTTTCCATGGGGAACAAGGAGTCCAGAGGGGAGACGGAGAAGCGTGCCAGGGCGGCCAAACCCCCCTAGGCACGGGTGGGCCCTGCCCCACGCCTGGGTAGGGTTTGACCCCCCTGGTCGCCTCCCGGCCATGCCTCTTCGCCTATAAGAAGCCCCTGATGCAGAAACCCTAAGCACCCGATCAAATCTCCATGAAACCGTCTGTAGTCGCCGCCACCATCGTCCCTAGATCGAGGGGATCTGAAGTTCTTCCCGCCACCCTGCCGGAGGGGAGATCATCCCGGAGGCCTTCTCTCCGGTATGATGCGTGAGTAGTTCCACCTTGGACTATGGGTCCATGTAGTAGCTAGATGGTTGTATCTCCTCCTTTGTGCTTTCATGTATAGATCTTGTGATCTCCGTTCATGATCAAGATCTAATCTATTTATAATCATGCATGTTGTGTTTGCGGGGATCCGATGGATATTGAGATTATTATGTTGGTTTGATTAATGGTTTTGTCTTTATGATTCTATCATGTCTATGTTGTTTGTGATCTTTCATGCTCTCTGTTGTTAGTAGCTATCTTGGCCAAGTAGTTGCTATTGACTCCAAGAGCGGGTATTTATGCTTGATAGTGGGTTCATGCCTCTAGTTTCCAAGGGAAGTGACAATAATCTCTTCGGTTGTAGATGTGTTGTTGCTACTAGGGAGAAAACAACCATCTCTTGTTCATGGAACATGTGGACTGTTTACCTTACACACTTTGCTTAAAGCAGTTGTTTGTTGCTTGCAACTTAATACTGGAGGGGGTTCAGATGATAACCTGAAGGTGGACTTCTAGTCATAGATGCAGTTGGATGGCGGTCTATGTATCTTGTTGTATTGCCCAATTGAATCTCATAGGATCTTTCTGACTAGTAATTGCATTGTTATGCCTTGCTCAGTTCCTGTCAATTGCCCTGCTGTAATTTGTTGACCCTTCATGCCATGTTGTTTATCTAAGGAGAACACCTCTAGTGAACTATGGACCCCGATCCAATCTTTACCATTGATACATCATCTATTGTTACTTGTTTGCTTGCTGCAAACCATTACCTTCCACACCATACGTTTAATCCTTTGTTACAGCAAACCGGTGAGCATGACAACCTCATTGATTCGTTGGGACAAAGTCTTGAGTTTGTGTTGTGCAGGTCTCCACGTTGTTTGCAACACCAGTGTGACGTTTCCTTCCACCTTCTGGTTCAATACCCTCGGTCTCAACTGAGGGAAAACTTGTTGCTTTGATCATCACACCTTGCTCTTGGGGTTTCCAACGAAGTCCTCTCTGTGAGGCAACAGAACTCGACAAAAGCAAGCAGGCGGCTTCAGAGTCTAGGGCGCGACGAGCTGTGCTCTCCGACGCTGGTGGCTCCAGCTTGCACAACAACCATGCCAACAAGCATCGCTCTCGCACAGAGCACACGGACCCCACCGCACGACGCGAGGTCACCAGAACCCTCAACACGTCCTTCATGGTGATGGACGCCAACGGCAACGTTACGCCGAAATGCCACAGGCTGCAATCATGGCAGCCACCACCTATCTCACGTCCCATCTGCCTTCGGCGGACGACCCGAAGATGGCCATGCACAAGTTCGCACTAGTCGGGCTTGGACTCGTCGAAGCTGCGCTCCACGATGAAGCTCCTGCGGAGCCGAAAAAGAAAGCTGCGGTCAGATTCAACCGCAGCCCCACACCCTCATCCAACGAGAACGAGCACGGGCTGCCTCGATGTCACAAGAGGCTAAGGCGCCACAGCAGCGACTACGACGCTCGAAACGACCTCACCCAACGCAAGATCGACAAGGCACGCGCCAAACGCGTGTGCTCGGACGAATCTGAGGAAGAAGACGACGACAAACTATGTGGAGCGAGATGCTTTAGCAGATCCGTTCGACGAACACGGATGCCAAAAAATTTCAAGCTCCCTTCGGAAACTCCGAAGTTCGACAGGACACAGGACCCGAAAGCCTAGCTCAGCGGTCACCTCTCATCCATCAAGCTGCACGGTGGCAACAGAAACACCGCACTATAATGCCTTCAGCTACAGCTGACAGGCGTAGCTCGAATCTGGCTTAGCAGCCTCTCCTCAAGTTCTATCCGAAACTGGGAAGAGCTGACGTATAGTTTCATCTGAAACTTCAAGGGCACCAGCAAGAGGCCAGCCTCGATCGAGGAACTGCAGGCCTGCACCCAATGAACGGGCGAGTCCATCCGCTCGTACATACTATGCTGGTCCAACATCAAGAACTCTGCCGCTGTAACATCCCTAAAATCATAATTTCAAAGTTTGCATATCATTCATGCATGCATATAGATTTGAGATCAAATTTCAAACTCATTTCAGAAAAACAGAAGCACATGGTGCTATGATTTTATGTGAGCAGATTTAAATCAAATGGCTATCCCCATTTGAGAGTTTGATTGATTTTAAACCTAACATGTTTGTCTTCCTCATAGAAAGGGTTGAGTGAGGTTTTGGACCAAGATTTGTAAATTGGAAATAAATTCAAAAACCATTTCTCAAAATTTTGCAAACCAAAATGCCAAGTCTCTGTTATTTGGTTCTCCAAGCTTGACCAAGCCTTTGCAAAAGCAACCACTTGCTTTTATGCCTATATTGGAGACTACTGTACCCTGCAAAAACCCCAGAAAGATTTGAATTCAAAAAGAGTTTGAATTCATTTAAAAACCATTCCTGAAAATCGAAATAGAAAAAGAAAAGGAGTAAACAAAAGAAAAGGGCCAGGCGCCAGGAATCTAGCCCAGCATCGGAACAGGCCCAGCTAGCCCACCCGGGCCATTTCTTTCTCTCTCGCACGCGCCAGCTCACCCAGACAGTCGCTGACGACCAGACCCCACCTCCCCTTTGCACGTTTCGCTGACGAGCGGGCCCTCTCCACGTCAGCTTCGTCTTCCCCAGATTCCCGCGCACGAACTCCGCCGCTGCCCATTGCTGCACTGATTTCGCGAGGTTAATTGGCATTGATGCAGCAAGCGTTTCTTGTCGAGCCTCTGGCTATAAAATCCCCACATCCTCGCGACCATTCCCCCCAAACAATTTTGCCTTCACGCCACCAGGCTGCCCATAACTCGCACGACGCCGCCGCTGTTCCGACGACTACGCCGGCGAATTTCGGTGAGCTCCGTGTTCCCCTCTGTCTCTAGTTCATGCTATCAAGTTCAACGAATCTTTGCGCACCTACTGACACTCCCCATTTGCCCTCGCATGATCCGTAGCTCCAGCAACGTCGACGACCGGCCGCCACCGTTCTCTGCACGAACTCCGGCGACCTCCCTCCGTAAGTAGCCACCGCCCCTTGCCCTCTGACTGGTACACCTAGAATCTACATCGTTGTGCGCATCTAACAGTACCCCTATTTTGGCTTAGCGCGAGGAGGAACCTCGCCAGCGTCAACGACTGACCGTGCCCGACGTCTGTCTCTACTCCGACGAGGAATCCTCGCCGTGTCCGCGCGCCCCTCGACGAACCATTGCCACCTTGAGCATCGGCAGCATCCTGCGATTCTGGTAAGCGCCTCCTTTCTTCCCCGGGCGACCTAGAGCGCCAGCACCGCCGCTAACTGACGCGCCGCCGCCAACCGCCGCCGCTAGCGCCGCTCGTTTCTGGTTAGAAGATTTTTAGCCGTCAGATCCAGATCCAGTGCGTAGAAATAGTTCACTTAACAAAGGGGTATGGATAGATCTGAGACGTGTAGCGATAGTTAGATCCAACGGCGCGGAAGGGTGATCCGGTGCGAACCGGTACGCACCAATGGAAACTTGACGCGTGTCTAGGGTTAGATTCAAAATTAGAATTCAAATCAGATTTAGATCCAAATTTTCAAATGGCTATAACTTTTGATTCCCACGTTAGAATTTTGCAAATTTTATACCGTTGTGAGTCAAGCCCTTTCTGAATCTGCAATGTGTTTAACAAAAAGTTTCTGTTAAAATGACTTTGTTTGCAGAAACATATTTAGGACCATTTTGAGTATAGATTTGGTTTAGTAATTTGCTTTAGTGCTAAATAAGTTTAGTTAGCAAGTTTTTGATTTATTTATGTTTCTGTATCAAGCACTTGCTTGGTGGGTTTACAAAAAAAATCATCACTTAGCATTTTCTTGCATGCATGCATTCATATTTTTTTGTTTGTATATAAATTGTGTGTAATTGTGTGCTGCAAATTTTTGTGTAGATTTTGCTAGTGACTGTGATTGTGAAGAGTGCTACTCTCCCCATTACCAAGGCAAGTGATACTTCATGATATTTCCACCCCTTTATTTTGAATAAGCATTAGAATTATTTTTTCTAAGTCTTGCATGCTACTTTTGCCAAATGCTATGTTGGGAAATCCTAAGTAGTTGTAGAATTGTAGAATTGCTAGGGAATTTCCTAAGTTAAGTTACTATGCCATGCTTAGCCTAGCTAGTAGCAAACCAAGGGTTGGTAAAGTATGTACATGCTATGATGAAAATAATTCTAAGTCTTTTGGACTTACGCTTTTCTTAATAAAACAACTAAGTCAATGAACCTCCTGGGTGGAATGGGACTTGAATTGGTGGTTTTGGGTTGAGTGGTTACACAAGGCCATGGATATGGCTTGTGTATCTCACTTGTGGTATGCCACCCAGGCACAAAGGGATTTGGAGGCCAAGTGTTGAGAAAGCTTACAGTGCAACCACTTGGCAATATGGGCTCTGCCATGATCATATAGGTTGCTAGAACTTAGTCACTTGGACAGTTGGTGGTAGTGGGAATGATAGGTTGGAGCGCGTCCATTTGACTAAGGAAAGGCATCTGAAAGGTCTTGTCTTGGGAAACCAAGTCTGGTGGGGAAAGTGCACAACCTCTGCAGATGGAAAATCTAAGTACTTAGCCAAGTCCATGGCAATGGACAACTTGAGCATCAAGACATGGAAGCTACAAGAATCTCATCACTCCAACTTCTAAGTAAAAATTGGTGGGTGAACAAGGGTGAAGGATCCCAATGTCTATTGGTGGTTTCTTGGGAAAGTTTTTGACAAAGAAAAACTTAGTATTTTCAACTAATAGGAAAAACCTATTTTGAGCAAAGCAAGCCAAGCTACACTTAGCCAAAATGCATATAGTAAAATAGTCCACCTAAAAATTTACTAAGGTATCACTTGCCAATACTATTCCAAAGTATTGACCCACTGTGGTTGTAACTTGTGATGTTGCAGGTTACTCCGATGATGATTAGGAGTCATGAGTCTACACTCAACATGCTTGCCTGTGGCACATGAAGATGAAGACTTATGTTTATTTACTTATTCCAAAAACTCTTGTATTAGGCCTGTGGCCCTGAGTTGTAAAAGACTATGTTTTATCTCTGGAATGAATGTAATAAATGACCTTTGTATCTGTGTACTTCATCTTAAACTGTGGATGTTAGCAATGATCCAGGGACTAGCATTGCAATCACAGGGATCCTTTTCCTTTACAAAGGAGGGATCTTACAGCCGCGCACATCTCCGAGGAGAGGACGGTCGACGCCTTCAAGGATGGTGTCAAGCGCCCGGACTTCAAGGAAGAACTTGGGCGCATCAAACCCAAGACGCTCGACCACCTCATGGACATCGCCAACAGGTGGGTAGATGGCGAGGATTCCCTCCACCGAACGCATTCGGATGATGAGGATGACTATGGCCACAGGGGCGAACGCCGCAGCAAACGAAGATCGCGCGTCTACGATGATCGCGACGGAGTCGACATGGTTTCGGCTGGCTATGCCGACCGCCGCAACGACAACAACCGCTGCAGCGGGTACCACGGAGGCAACTTCCACGATGGAGGACGACCCACACAGACGTGGAAACGCCACAACCGTGACGACGAGCCCTCGGCATACGACAAGTTGTCTGGCCCTTGCACCATACACTTCTACATCGACAAGCAGGATGGCAAAAAGAAGGCAAACCACATGCTAAAGGACCGCCGCGAGTTTCAGGAACTCGGCGAGGGCCTCACCCAAATGCGATGCCAGATCGTGAACCCTGGGTTTGGGCCCGCACCTGCACCAGGTGATATCGCTCACGGAGCTCCCCCACCACCACCCGTTGGACCATCGAATCCAGTAATCGCATCCACGCCAAACAATGGCATGGGGGGATACCCGACGCCAAAAGGGTCCTTGATGATCCAGAAGGGGTGCCCGACAAACAGGGTGCAAAAGAAGATCACCTGCCAAGTTAGTCTGGCCGTGACCGCTCCGCCCCACCATCCCCGAGTACCTCAGTGGCTCGGAGTCTTGCATCACATTCGATTGTTCGGGTCACCCACCGCCAGATCCCTCGCCCAGGTCATGCTGCCCTGCTGCACGAGGCACAGATCGGAGGATTTGAAATGAGTCGCGTCTTCATGGACAGTGGCAGCAACATCAACCTGATGTTCGCCAGCACCGTCGCAGCAATGCGGATCCCGCTATGTAGCCTGGAACAATCCGACACAATGTTCCACGACATTGTCCCAGGGAAGGGCATATATCCCCTGGGAAAGATATGGCTCGACGTCATCTTCGGTCAACCTGAAAACTTCAGGCACGAGCTGCTAGAGTTCGAGGTGGTAGACTTGCCATCCCACTACCACGCCATCCTCGGGCGCGTGACATTTTCAATACTTTTGGCAGTACCACACCACGCATATCTGCTACTCAAGATGCCAGGGCCCAGGGGCGTCATCACCGTCCAGGGAAGCTTCACCAGATCCGACCATTGCGACAGAGACTTCAACAGAATCTCCAAATCGTTCGGTATGCAGGAGGAACTCACGAGGCTCCGAGAGGTAACAAACAATGGGGCACCCCCAGTCTCTAGGCAAAACACACCTGACATGTCGTTTGACTCTAAAGTAAACACGAAAATGCGTAGATCCACCCAACGGATGCCTCCAAGACGGAGCTGATCGCCAACGACCTCAGCCCTGCATAGGAAAGTGCGCTCGTCGAATTCCTCCATGAGCGCTAGGAAATCTTTGCCTGGTGTCCTGTGGACATGCCAGGATTTCCCAGGGAATTCACCGAGCACGCACTCAGTGTGTTCCCCGATGCAAAACCTGTCAAGCAGTCAATCCGACGACTGTCTGAACCAAGAGCTGAAGCCGTTGGAATCGAAGTCAACAAACTGCTCGATGCCAACTTCATACGAGAAATCAAGGAGAGCGAGTGGCTGGCCAACACCGTGCTGGTCCCCAAAAAGGACACGGACATCCTGAGGATGTGCGTGGACTTCACGTCGCTCAACAAATACTGTCCCAAGGACCACTTCCCTCTACCACGGATTGATCAGATCATTGATTCGACTGCAAGATGTGAGGAGCTCTCCTTCCTCGACGCCTACTCAGGCTACAACCAGATTCGGCCGAAGGTCGAAGATCAGGATAAAACGGCGTTCATCACGCCATTCGGAGTGTTCTGCTACTGTTGGAGATATGCCCTAGAGGCAATAATAAATGTAGTTATTATTATATCTTTGTGTTTATGATAAATGTTTACATTCATGCTATAATAGTATTAACAAGGAAACATTAATACTCGTGTGATTTGTAAACTTAAATTGAAGTCCCTAGTAAAGCCTCTATATAATACTAGCTTGTTGGTTAATAAATGACTGTGGTTTCCCTATCATGAACATTGAGATGTTATTAACAACAAGATCATATCGTTAGGAGAATGATATGGTGGACATACTCCTATAGATAAGCGTAGCATAAAGATCAAGTCATTTTAATAGTTCAATTGCTATATGCTTTCTGATACATAGTAACCTAATTCCTTCGACCATGAGATCATGCATATCACCTTCACCGGAAGGATGCTTTGATGACATCAAACACCACACCGTAACTGGGTGGCTATAAAGGTGGCATTGAGTGTTCGGAAAGTATTGGTTGAGACACATGGATCAAGAGTGGGATTTGTCCATCCATATGACGGATAGATATACTCTAGGCCCTCTCGGTGGAATGTCATCCAATTAGCTTGCAAGCATGTGACTGGCTCACAAGGGATCACATATCACGGGAACGAGAAAAGAGTACTTATCAGTAACGAGGTTGAACTAGGTATGCAGAGATACCAACGATCATAACCTCGGATAAGTAAACTATCGTGAGACAAAGGGAAATTGGTATCGTATGTAACTGGTTCATTCGATCGCAAAGTAATCGTAGAAATATGTGGGAGCCATATGAATTTCCAGATTCCTCTATTGGTTATTGTTCGGAGAAGTGTCTCGATCATGTCCGCATAATTCACGAACCGTAGGGAGACACACTTAAGGATTCGACGTTGTTTGAGTAGTTATGGAATGATGAGAAAGAGACCGAATGTTGTTTGGAGTCTCGGATGGGATTCGGGATATCACGAGGAGATCCGGAATGGTCTGGAGAATAAGATTCATATAAGGAAAGTCCTATTTCAGAGTTGGGAATGGTTCTGGTGTTTTCATCGGGAATGTTCTAGAAGGTTCCGGAATGTCCGGCACTCCGGAGGGGAAGGGTACATGAATGTGTCATACCAAGTTGGAATGATTGCATCATGTACTAGGTGTCATCGCTGAACAAAATAAAGGGTTTAATCAAATCCTAGTTTAAAAAGTCAAACGCCAATTTGAAAAGTCAAACGACTATTTTGGGAAGTGGAGGGGAAGTGGGAAACCGAGTTGGGGAGGAGTTACTCCTCCACCGCCGGCCCACTTGGGATCCGAGTTGGGGAGGTACTCCCCTCCCCTTCGCCGGCGCCTCCCACCTATAAAGGGAGGGGACAGGGCTGCCCCTCCTAACACACAAGTTCTCCACCCCAAAACCCTAGCCCGGCGCCGCCACCTCCTGTTGCCGCCGCCTAGGGCTCCCCTAGCCGCCGACTTGGGCAAGTCCCAAGCCCTAGCCGCCGTCCCTTGCACCTCCTCCTTGGTGTGTCTAAACCCTAGATCACCGAGGAGCTCTCTCATAGTCCACCATACTCGCTCCAACTTAAGGCGAAGCCCTGCGAGATCTCCCCTCTACTTCCGGTACCACGCCGTTGTGCTGCCGGAATTGCGAGGAGAGTGCTACAACCTCCGCTGCCTGCTGGAACAAGAGAGAGGAAGGTCTTCGTCAAGTACCGAACATGTGACCGACTGCGGGAGCGCTGCCGGAACGCAGCGCCGAAAGGATCGTCTACGCGATCTTGAGATCGGGAAGAGTACGACTACATCACCCACGAGAATCCGCTCTCGTTAAACACTTTGGAATCTTCGAGGGTGAGTTATTCCATCGACTCGTTGCTACAATCTAGTAGATAGATCTTGGCTTGTTTGTTTGTATGCGGTAGAATTTTTTTGTTTTCCATGCTACGAAACCCTACAGTGGTATCAGAGCCGTGTCTATATGTAGATCTGTTGCACGAGTAGAACACAATGGTCATTGTGGGCGTTGATGCTTTTATTGTCGATTGCTTCTTGTGTACTTTGCATCTTGCGGGATGTTGGGATGAAGCGGCCCGGGCTAACCTTACATGACATCGTTCATGAGACTTGCTCCACGCTTGACATGCAACTTGTATTGCATAAGTGGCTTTGCGGGTGCCTGTTTCTCCCAGCATAGTTAAGATTCAATTTACAACGGGTGATTGACAATGCTAGTATCAATGTTGTGGTTCTTGTTCTAAGTTAGAATGACACTTATTGAAAGCCCCAAACCACGTAAAACATGCAAAGAAAGTAGAGGTGTCTAACTTTGTTTTGCAGGGGTGTGCAGTGATGTGATATGGCCATGATTGTGATTATATTTGATGTATGCAATGTTCCTTATTGTAAGTTGGCAACCGGCAGGAGCCATATGGTTGTCTTTAATTTATGTTAAGACCCGCGTGTCTATTCAAAGTAGTTGTAATAGTTGAAGTCGGTGGACGACAACCATGGAGAAGCGTCATTGACCTTGATGCAATGCCGGTGATGATGGAGATCATGTTCGTGCTTGAAGATGGAGATCGGAAGCACAAAGAAGAAAGGCCATATCATATCACATATTATGAATTGCATGTGATGTTAATCCTTTATGCATCTTGTATTGCTTAGTTAACGACGGTAGCATTATAAGATGATCCCTCATGCACATGAATATCAAGTCATAAAGTGTTCACCCTTAGTTAGCACCGTTGCTAAAGCTTGTTGTTTCGAAGCACCACGTGATGATTAGGTGTGTTAGATTCCGCAAGTGTATACAATGTGAGCAAGCCAGATTTGCTCATGCGGAAGCTAAGATTTGATCTTGACGAGCCTAGCATGTACAGACATGGTCTCGGAACACGGATCACCGAAAGGTAAAGCATGAATCATATAGTAGATATGATGAACATGTCGATTGTTCGCCATTGAAACTATATCAACTCTCGTGATGATCGGTGTTGATGTGGTGGATTTGGTTCGTGTGATCACTAAAACAATGTGAGGGATATTGTTTTGAGTGGGAGTTCACCTAGATTAATTTAACTATTAATTAGAACTCAATTTGTCATAAACTTAGTCTAAACTATTGCAAATATGTTGTAGATCAATGGCGGCCCCTACCATAAATTTTAATGCGTTCCTAGAGAAAGAAAAGTTGAAAAACAATGGAAGCAACTTCGCGGATTGGTTCCGCAATTTGAGGATTGTCCTCACAGCTGGTAATTTGACCTATGTGCTGGATGCACCGCTGGGTGACCCACCTGCAGCTACTGCTACCGATGAAGTAAAGAATGTTTACCTCGCTCAGAAGACTCACTACTCCACAGTTCAGTGTGCTATCTTGTATGGTTTAGAATCGGAGCTTCAGAAAAGGTTTGAGAATTCAGACCCACATGATATTGTCCGTGATCTCAAATTGATCTTTGAGACTCATGCGGCAATTGAGAGCTATGAGGCTTCTGAAAAGTTCTTTAACTGCAAGATGGAAGAGGGCAACTCCGTCAGTGAGCATGTGCTTAAGATGTCTGGGCACGCAAACAAACTTCAAAGCTTGGGTATAGTGATTCCTAATGCTTTGGGGATTTATCGTGTCCTCCAATCACTACCACCAAGTTACAAGAACTTTGTGATGAACTACAATATGCAAAACATGAACAAGCAGTTGCCAGAACTGTTTTCTATGTTAAAATCTGCAGAAGTGGAGATCGAGAAAGAGCACCAAGTGTTGATGGTCAATAAGACCACCAAATTCAAGAAAGGCAAGTCTAAGCAAAAGGGACACTTCAAGAAGGGTGGTAAGAAAGTTACCGCGCCAACAAAGAAGACCAGAGCTGGACCTAATCCAGATACTGAGTGCTTTTACTGCAAGGGAGAAGGTCACTGGAAGCTGAATTGCCCAAAGTACTTGGCGGATTTGAAGAGCGGCAACATCAAGAAGAAAGGTATATCCAATATACATGTTATTGATGTGTATCTCACTAGTACTCGTAGTAGTGCCTGGGTATTTGATACTGGTTCGGTTGCTCATATTTGTAACTCGAAACAGGTGCTACAGAATAAACGGAAGCTAGCGAAGAACGAGGTGACGATGCGCGTGGGAAACGGATCAAAGGTTGATGTGATCGCGGTCGGCACGCTACCCCTTCATCTACCATCGGGATTAGTTTTATACTTAAATAATTGTTATTTGGTGCCTGTGTTAAGCATGAACATTATATCGGGATCTTGTTTATTGCGAGACGGTTACTTGTTTAAGTCCGAGAATAATGGTTGTTCGATTTATATGAGTAATATGTTTTATGCACATGCACCTTTGATAGATGGTCTATTCTTATTGAATCTCGATAGTGGAAATACACATATTAATAACATTGAGGCTAAACGTTTGAAATCGAGCGATAACTAGACCTATATGTGGCACTGTCGTCTTGGTCACATTGGAGTGAAGCGTATGAAGAAACTCCATTTCGATGGACTTCTTGAATCTCTTGATTTCGAATCACTTGAAAGATGCGAAGCATGTCTGATGGGTAAAATGACTAAGACTCCATTTTCTGGTATGATGGAGCGAGCTACGGACTTATTGGAAATCATACATACTGATGTGTGTGGTCCAATGAGTGTAGCATCGCGCGGTGGTTATCGTCATGTTCTTACCTTCACGGATGACTTGAGTAGATATGGGTATATCTATTTCATGAAACATAAGTCCGAAACTTTCGAGAAGTTTAAGGAATTTCAAAGTGAGGTAGAGAATCAACGTAACAAGAAGATTAAATTTCCGCGTTCTGATCGTGGAGGTGAATATCTAAGTTATGATTTTTGCGAGCATTTGAAGAAATGCGGAATACTTTCACAATTGACACCGCCGGGAACACCACAGCGTAATGGTGTGTCCGAACATCGTAATCGAACTCTCTTAGATATGGTTCGTTCTATGATGTCACTTACAGATTTACCGCTATCATTTTGGGGTTATGCATTAGAAACAGCCGCATTCACTTTAAATAGGGCACCATCTAAATCCGTTGAAATGACACCGTATGAATTATGGTTTGGGAAGAAACCTAAATTGTCATTCCTTAAAGTTTGGGGTTGCGAAGCCTATGTAAAGAAGTTACAGCCGGACAAGCTTGAACCCAAAGCGGAAAAATGCGTCTTCATAGGATACCCGAAGGAAACTATAGGGTATACCTTCTATCATAGATCCGAAGGCAAAATCTTCGTTGCCAAGAATGGATCCTTTCTAGAGAAGGAATTTCTCTCGAAAGAAGTGACTGGAAGGAAAGTAGAACTCGACGAGGTTGTCGAACCTTCTCTCGAAATTGCGAGTAGCGCAGCACCGGAAGAAGTTCCAGTGGTGCCTGCACCAATAAGAGAGGAAGCTAATGATGATGATCATGAAACTTTGGTTGTAGTTGCTACAGAGCCTCGCAGGTCAACGAGAACTCGTACCACTCCAGATTGGTATGATCCCGTTATGAGTGTCATGTTGGTGGACAACACCGATGACCCTGCGACATATGAGGAAGCGATGATGAGCCCAGATTCCAATAAATGGCAAGAAGCCATGAAATCCGAGATTGGATCCATGTACGGAAACCAAGTATGGACTTTGGTGGACTTACCGGATGGCCGGAAGGCTATCGAGAACAAATGGATTTTCAAGAAGAAAACAGATGCTGATGGTAATGTTACTGTCTATAAATCTCGACTTGTCGCAAAAGGGTTTTGACAAATTCAAGGAGTTGACTACGATGAGACTTTCTCACCAGTAGCGAAGCTAAAGTCTGTGAGGATTATGTTAGCAATCGCTGCATATTATGATTATGAGATATGGCAGATGGATGTCAAAACAGCATTCCTCAATGGAGACATTGATGAAGAGTTGTATATGATGCAACCCAAAGGTTTTGTCGATCCTAAAGATGCTAACAAGGTATGCAAACTTCAACGGTCCATCTATGGATTGAAGCAAGCATCCCGAAGTTGGAATCAACGTTTTGATAAGGTAATCAAAAGTTTTGGTTTTATACAAACTTATGGATAAGCTTGTATTTACAAGAAAGAGAGTGGGAGCTCTGTAGCATTCTTAATACTATATGTAGATGACATATTGTTGATTGGGAATGATGTAGACCTTCTTAATAGTGTCAAGGAATATTTGAATAATAGTTTTTCAATGAAGGATCTTGGCGAAGCAGCTTACATATTAGGCATAAAGATTTATAGAGATAGATCGATAGGCCTAATATCATTGTCACAAAGTACATATTTGGACAAAGTTCTAAATAGGTTTGGAATGGAAGATAGCAAGAAAGGGTTCTTGCCCATGTTGCCCAATACGACCTTGAGTAAAACTCAAAGTCCGACAACGACAAAAGATAGAGAAAGGAGGAGTAAGACTCCCTATGCCTCAGCCATAGGATCTCTAATGTATGCCATGCTATGTACTAGACCCGACATTGCATATGCTGTTAGTTTAACTAGCAGATATCAAAGTGATCCAGGAGTGGATCATTGGACAGCGGTCAAAAACATCCTTAAGTACTTGAGAAGAACTAAGGATATGGTTCTTTCTTATGGAGGTGATGAACAACTCGTTGTTAATGGTTACACCAATGCTAGTTGGAACACCGATCCGGATGATTCTAAATCACAATCTGGATACGTATTTACTTTGAATGGTGCAGCAGTTAGCTGGAGGAGTGCAAAGCAAAGCGTTGTGGCGAGATCTTCAACTGAATCGGAATACATAGCTGCTTCGGAGGCTTCACAAGAAGCGATATGGATGAAAGAGTTCATTACAAAGCTGGACCCAATGTCTATCTACTGTGATAACATGGGCGCCATAGCCAATGCGCAAGAACCAAGGTCACACAAGAAGCTGAAGCACATCAAGCTACGTTTTCACGCTATTCGAGAACATGTCCAAGATGGGGACATAAAGATTTGCAAAGTACACACAGATCTAAATGTGGCGGATCCGTTGACTAAACCTCTCCCGAGGGCAAAACATGACCAGCACCAAACTGCCATGGGTGTTCGGTATATTACCATGTAATCTAGAATAGATGACTCTTGTGCAAGTGGGAGACTGTTGGAGATATGCCCTAGAGGCAATAATAAATGTAGTTATTATTATATCTTTGTGTTTATGATAAATGTTTACATTCATGCTATAATAGTATTAACAAGGAAACATTAATACTCGTGTGATTTGTAAACTTAAATTGAAGTCCCTAGTAAAGCCTCTATATAATACTAGCTTGTTGGTTAATAAATGATTGTGGTTTCCCTATCATGAACATTGAGATGTTATTAACAACAGGATCATATCGTTAGGAGAATGATATGGTGGACATACTCCTATAGATAAGCGTGGCATAAAGATCAAGTCATTTTAATAGTTCAATTGCTATATGCTTTCTGATACATAGTAACCTAATTCCTTCGACCATGAGATCATGCATATCACCTTCACCAGAAGGATGCTTTGATGACATCAAACACCACACCGTAACTGGGTGGCTATAAAGGTGGCATTGAGTGTTCGGAAAGTATTGGTTGAGACACATGGATCAAGAGTGGGATTTGTCCATCCATATGACAGATATATATACTCTGGGCCCTCTCAGTGGAACATCATCCAATTAGCTTGCAAGCATGTGACTGGCTCACAAGGGATCACATATCACGGGAACGAGAAAAGAGTACTTATCAATAACGAGGTTGAACTAGGTATGCAGAGATACCGACGATCATAACCTCGGATAAGTAAACTATCGTGAGACAAAGGGAAATTGGTATCGTATGTAACTGGTTCATTCGATCGCAAAGTAATCGTAGAAATATGTGGGAGCCATATGAATTTACAGATTCCTCTATTGGTTATTGTTCGGAGAAGTGTCTCGATCATGTCCGCATAATTCACGAACCGTAGGGAGACACACTTAAGGATTCGACGTTGTTTGAGTAGTTATGGAATGATGAGAAAGAGACCGAATGTTGTTCGGAGTCTCGGATGGGATTCGGGATATCACGAGGAGATCCGAAATGGTCCGGAGAATAAGATTCATATAAGGAAAGTCCTATTTCGGAGTTGGAGAATGGTTCCGGTGTTTTCATCGGGAATGTTCTAGAAGGTTCCGGAATGTCTGGCACTCCGGAGGGGAAGGGTACATGAATGTGTCATACCAAGTTGGAATGATTGCATCATGTACTAGGTGTCATCACTGAACAAAATAAAGGGTTTAATCAAATCCTAGTTTGAAAAGTCAAACGCCAATTTGAAAAGTCAAACGGCTATTTTGGGAAGTGGAGGGGAAGTGGGAAACCGAGTTGGGGAGGATTTCCTCCTCCACCGCCGGCCCACTTGGGATCCGAGTTGGGGAGGGACTCCCCTCCCCTTGTCCGGCGCCTCCCACCTATAAAGGGAGGGGCAGGGCTGCCCCTCCTAACACACAAGTTCTCCACCCCAAAACCCTAGCCCGGCGCCGCCACCTCCTGTTGCCGCCGCCTAGGGCTCCCCTAGCCGCCGACTTGGGCAAGTCCCAAGCCCTAGCCGCTGGCCCTTGCACCTCCTCCTTGGTGTGTCTAAACCCTAGATCACCGAGGAGCTCTCTCATAGTCCACCATACTCGCTCCGGCTTAAGGCGAAGCCCTGCGAGATATCCCCTCTATTCCGGTACCATGCCGTTGTGCTGCCGGAATTGCGAGGAGAGTGCTACAACCTCCGCTGCCTGCTGGAACAAGGGAGAGGAAGGTCTTCGTCGAGTACCAAACGTGTGACCGACTGCGGGAGCGCTGCCGGAACGCAGCGCCGGAAGGATCGTCTACGCGATCTTGAGATCGGGAAGAGTATGACTACATCACCCACGAGAATCCGCTCTCGTTAAACACTTTGGAATCTTCGAGGGTGAGTTATTCCATCGACTCGTTGCTACAATCTAGTAGATAGATCTTGGCTTGTTTGTCTGTATGCGGTAGAAATTTTTTGTTTTCCATGCTACGAAACCCTACAGCTACAACACCATGCCCTTTGGGCTGAAGAACGCAGGCGCCACATACCAGAGGTGCATGCATGCATGCCTAAAAAACCAGATCGGTCACAACATCCAAGTCTATGTCGACGACATAGTCATCAAGACCAGTGAAGCCAAGACACTAATCGATGATCTCCGCGAGACGTTTGATAACCTTGACCACTATAAGATCAAGCTGAACCTAGAAAAGTGCGCCTTTGGTGTCCCATTCGGTCAATTACTTGGCTACTTCATCTCCCAGCAAGGGATCGAGGCAAACTCGAAGAAAATCCGGGCCATACTAACCATGGAGTAGCTAAAGAACCTCAAGGGTGTCCAGCAACTCGCCGGGCGCATCACGACGCTGAGCAGGTTCATCAGTCGCATGGGTGAAAAGGCCCTGCCTTTCTACCAGCTACTGCGCAAAGCTGACAAGTTTGAGTGGACACCCGAAGCAGACGACGCATTCGAAGACCTCAAGCGGCCGCTCTCCACCTCGCCTGTCCTGGTCACGCCAAAGGAGCACGAGCCTCTACTGCTATACATCACAGCCACGCACCAAGTGGTCAGCACCGTACTCGTGGTCGAACGACCCGAAGATGGCAAGATCCACGGGGTACAATGCCCAATCTACTACCTCAGCGAGGTCCTAAGCCCAACAAAGCAGAGGTACCCTCACTACCAAAAGCTCGCCTACGGCGTATTCATGATGGCTCGTCGGCTGAACCACTACTTCCAGGAGCATCAGATAATGGTCATCAACGAGGCGTCACTGTCCAACATCCTGAACAACCCCGAAGCCACAGGACGCGTAGCCCCATGGGGCATCGAGCTATCCCCTCTAGACATAGTCTATGAGTGGCGCAATGCCATCAAATCTTAGGTCCTTCCTGACTTCCTCGTCCACTGGATGGAGCTCCAGCTGTCGGACACTCCGGACATGACGCAATCATGGACGATGCACTTCGACGGCTCCAAGCGCGAGGCAGGAGTAGAAGTTGGCGTCATACTGACGTCCCCTCAAGGCGACATGATGAAATATGTCCTTCGGATGAAATTTCACGCCTCCAACAACGAGGCCGAATACGAGGCCCTCATCCACGACATGAGGATGGCTAAGATCTACGGTGCAACGCTCCTAGTCATCTACGGTGACTCGAACCTCGTCCTCCAGTAGACGATGAACGAGTGCAACGCTCACAGCGCCATCATGATCGCGTACCACGCACTCTACAACTCACTCGAAGGAGACTTTGACGGCTGCGAGCTTCGGCACGTTGGAAGAGAAAGAAACGAGGAAGCCGATAGACTCGCCAACATCGGATCCACCTATGCACGGGTGCCACCAGGCGTGTTCCTCGAACAAATCTGTGTACCCTCTATTAAAAGGAAATTCCCCAAGGGATTACCCGAAGAAGCAGAGCACTCGGGGGCTGCGCCACCCGAAGGACATGAAGGACCCGAAAAGCTCGACACCGAGGCCGAACTGGTCAGCCTGGTACAGGTCATGGCGATCGAAGAAACGTGGACACAGCCATACCTTTGGTACCTGATAAACAAGGAGCTTCCCGATGACCCGACAGATGCTCGGCGCATATCCCGCCGGTCTAAGGCCTTCACCATCATCAATGGCAACCTATAGAAGCAACATTTCGGGTGTAATCCAACGGTGCGTCACCATCATGCAGGCAGTCTCCCCCTTCGCCTATAAGAAGCCCCCGATGCAGAAACTCTTAGAACCCGATCAGAAATCCACGAAACCGTTTGTAGCCGCCGCCACCATCATCCCTAGATCGGGGGGATCTGAAGCTCTTACCGGCACCCTGCCGAAGGGGAGATCATCCCGAAGGCCTTCTCTCCGGTATGATTTGTGAGTAGTTCCACCTTGGACTATGGGTCCATGTAGTAGCTAGATGGTTGTATCTCCTCCTTGTGCTTTCATGTATAGATCTTGTGAGCTCCGTTCATGATCAAGATCTAATCTATTTGTAATCATGCATGTTGTGTTTGCGGGGATCCGATGGATATTGAGATTATTATGTTGGTTTGATTAATGGTTCTATCTTTATGATTCTATCATGTCTATGTTGTTTGTGATCTTGCATGCTCTCCGTTGCTAGTGGTTATCTTGGCCAAGTAGTTGCTAGTGACTCCAAGAGGGAGTATTTATGCTCGATAGTGGGTTCATGTCTCTAGTTTCCAAGGGAAGTGACAGAAATCTCTTCGGTTGTAGATGTGTTATTGCTACTAGGGAGAAAACAACGGTCTCTTGTTCATGGAACATGTGGACTATTTACCTTACACACTTTGCTTAAAGCAGTTGTCTGTTGCCTGCAACTTAATACTAGAGGGGGTTCGGATGATAACCTGAAGGTGGACTTCTAGTCATAGACTTCTAGTCATAGATACAGTTAGATTACGGTCTATGTATATTGTTGTATTGCCCAATCAACCTCATAGGATCTTTCTGGCTAGTAATTGCATTGTTATGCCTTGCTCAGTTCCTGTCAATTGCCCCGCTGTAATTTGTTTACCCTTCATGCCATGTTATTTATCTAAGGAGAGCACCTCTAGTGAACTATGGACCCCGGTCCAATCTTTACCATTGATACATCTTCCACTGTTACTTGTTTACTTGCTGCAAACCATTACCTTCCACACCATACGTTTAATCCTTTGTATAGCAAACCGGTGAGCTTGACAACCTCATTGATTCGTTGGGGCAAAGTCTTGAGTTTGTGTTGTGCAGGTCTCCACATTGTTTGCAACACCTGTGTAACGTTTCCTTCCTCCTTCTGGTTCGATAACCTCGGTCTCTACTGAGGGAAGACTTGCTGCTTGCTTCTTCACACCTTGCTCTTGGGGTTTCCAACAAAGCGATTCCATGTCAAACACCAGGCGCCATCAAGCTTTCTGGTGTCGTTACTGGGGAATCTACTTCAACCTCTTCCACCTCGTCAAGCGCTATCAACGCCCATACCATTGGCCTGGCCTTTCACCCAACAGGGCCTCGACATGATCGGTAAACTGCCCAAATCATCAAAAGGAAGCCATGTCTACCTCATGGTCGCAGTCGACAAGTTCACCAAGTGGATAGAGGCCATGCACATCACCAACCAAAGCGGCAACACCGTCGTCAAGTTCTTCGAGTCCATAGTGTACAGGTTCGGTGTGCCCCACAACATCATCAAGGACAACGGCTAGAACTTCATCTCGAAGGAATTCCAGGACTTCTACGAGGGCCTCGGCATCAACATATCATACGCCTCGGTGGCGCACCCGCATACCAATGGACAGGTCGAAAAGGCCAATGACCTCATAGGCAACGACATCAAAAAACGTCTGCTACGCCCACTCGAAAGGCTCGCGGGAGCTTGGGTGGAGGAGCTCCCCTCTGTACTTTGGAGCCTGTGTACAACGCCAAACAGCTCAACTGGCTACACGCCCTTTTTGATGGTGCATGAAGCCAAAGCCGTGCTACCTGCAGAAGTACGCCACAAGGCCTCGCGGGTCGTTGCCTATAGCAAAGCTGAATCATCGGGTGCACTCGAAGACATTGTCGACACACTCGATGAAGCACGCGACATCGCCGCGACTCGCTCATCGGTATACTAGCAGAGCCTCCACAACTATCACAGTCGTCGGCTGCGCCCAAGGTCCTTCGTCGAAGGAGACCTCGTCCATGACTCAAACAAGAGCGGCCGAAGAAGCTCGAGACACCCTGGGAAGGACCCTACATCGTCACCGAAGTCATCCCAGGTGGCGCCTACCGCCTCATGGACGTCAAGTCAGGAGTTGAATACTCCAACCCATGGAACGTCGCACAACTGCGACGCTTCTACCCCTAGCTACCTCTTTACTTTCAATAAGGCTACTCAGCCAAATAATGTACCTCCTCGTTACGATATGAATAAAAGCTAAGTTTACCGTCCGAAATTTCTTTTACCTTGCATTACTTTTCGCTATAACACGCTCGGGGGCTATGCCTCACCTCACGAATCCGTCGACTGAGAACAAAGCATACAACCTGAGTAGCTGACCATGTCAGGCTAACGAAAAGGACATGCATACAACAAAACACAATGTGCAAATACAAATAAAATTTACACAGGTCATGACAAGCCCACTTAAATACATACAAGTTTTACATCAGTCTATTTCTTTATAGGGTACGCCTATTCTGAAGAATCACACTCGCCCGTTGCTCGAAAAGATCAACGATCTCTTCGGCATATTGCCTAACAGCCGCATAATGCAGGCACATATCCCAGATACTACCATCAGGTCGAAGAGGTGGCCCAGTCGCCACCGCCGCGAGATCGACGTTACGACGATGCAGCCGAACAAGCGAAAGAGCGGCCTTTACCCTAGCGACTAGCTGACACCGCACCAACTCCTTGATGTGGCCCACATCCCGAAACTTTTCTAGCAGACCCCAAAGGTTGGTAGGTTCCTCATCCAAGGGAAACATGATGGCCCAAATGGACGCCAGGGAAATCCTCGCTTGCCTCAGCACCCGAGAAACCTGATGCGCGCGATCTTGCATCGTCGCAAGAACGAAAACTCGATCACGGTCCATCCAGAAGAAGCCGCCAGCCTCTAATTCCTGTTGGGTCAGGCAACTCATCTGAACTGCAACACACTCCTTCTCTTCCCTCGGAACGAGATTGATGCCTGAACCAAGTTCAAATAAGATGACATGCAAACAAGGTGCATCCTAAAAGAACAGTAGTTCGAAAAGACTTACATTGCAGTTGCTCGCTCATCTGTCGCAGCTCCCCTATCAAAAACTCCTCCCTGGCAGAAGCCCGCTCAGCTTTCGACTTCCACACGTCTGCATGGCCTTGAACGCCAAGGATATCTTTCTCCAAACTGCGGACACGGTCACGAAGGAAAACAAGCTGCGATGCATCATCTAGAGATGGTCGCGGCTCAGGGACAGTCGAAGTATCCACGGGAGTCTCATACGAAGGACCTTAAAGACAAACAAGTACGGATATGAACACCACATACATCTCTGGCGATAGCTCAAATATAATTTATATACATAAAGTCCACATCGTGGCATAAGTCAAGATTGTTCATCAGCAAAAGCATACATCACAAAAGGAAGAGGATAAACTATCCTAAACTACAACACCAGAGCATATGCACCCGCATCCGGAGTGGCCTCAGAGCCAGACTGCCTGCTCTTGGCCTCCTGCTGCTGCTTTGTTGTGTACTCCGCCAGCAGGTCAATGAGCTTCGGCCCATAACGCTTATAGTGGGAGGCGAAGAGAGCGAATGCTACCTCTGAGCCATCGGCAACCGTTGGAATTTGGGAGGTGATGTGCGGCAGGTCCAGCTCCGCTCCGGATGCCATGTCCATGGCCAACACCATGGAGGCGCCAATGCCCTTCTGCTTGCGCTTATACGCAGCCAGAGCGTCCTCCGACAAAGCATCCGCCAGAGCGTCGACATCCTCAAGAGCAGCGCCTTTGGGAACGACCTCCTTGTAGAAGCGTCGGAGTACTTCCTTGGCCTTCGCCAAGGAACCAGCAGCAGTACTGCAGCGATCTTCGACCGCTGTGGTGGCATTATTGATACGTTGGAAATGTATCTATAATTTTTGATGCTCCATGCTTGTTTAGTATCTACTTTGCTTTACTTGTCCACACTTTGAGGTGATTTTTACATGTTTTCTGGTACTAACTTGTTAAAAAGTTGCAACAGTGCCAGATGCCTATTTTCTGCTGTTTTTGGTTTTAGAAAAGTTAGTAAAGAAATATTCTCGGAATTGGACGGGATAAAGGACAAAGTAAATTACTTTTCGTGGGGAACAAGAAGTCCAGAGGAGAGCCAGAGGGGCCATACCCACCCTAGGCACGGGTGGGCCCCACCCAGCGCCTGGCTAGGGTTTGGTCGCCCTGGCGGCCGCCTCGGTTTCCCCCTTCGCCTATAATATTCCCTCGATGCAGAAACCCTGAGGACCCGATCAAATATCCATGAAACCGTCTGTAGCCGCCACCACCATCATACCTAGATCAGAGGGAGGGATCTGAAGTTCTTCCCGGCACCCTGCCGAAGGGGAGATCATCCCGGAGGCCTTCTCTCCGGTATGATACGTGAGTAGTTCCACCTTGGACTATGGGTCCATGTAGTAGCTAGATGGTTGTATCTCCTCCTTGTGCTTTCATGTATAGATCTTGTGAGCTCCGTTCATGATCAAGATCTAATATATTTGTAATCATGCATGTTGTGTTTGCGGGGATCCGATGGATATAGAGATTATTATGTCAGTTTGGTTAATGGTTTTGTATTTATGATTCTATCATGTCTATGTTGTTTGTGATCTTGCATGCTCTCAGTTGTTAGTAGCTATCTTGGCCAAGTAGTTGCTAGTGACTCCAAGAGGGGGTATTTATGCTCGATAGTGGGTTCATGCCTCTAGTTTCCAAAGGAAGTGACAATAATCTCTTCGGTTGTAGATGTGATGTTGCTACTAGGGAGAAAACAACGGTCTCTTGTTCATGGAACATGTGGACTTTTTACCTTACACACTTTGCTTAAAGCAGTTGTCTGTTGCTTGCAACTTAATACTGGAGGGGTTCGGATGATAACCTGAAGGTGGACTTCTAGTCATAGATGCAGTTGGATGGCGGTCTATGTATCTTGTTGTCAGTTCCTGTCAATTGCCCTGCTGTAATTTGTTTGCCCTTCATGCCATGTTGTTTATCTAAGGAGAGCACCTCTAGTGAACTATGGACCCCGGTCCAATCTTTAACATTGATACATCTTCCACTGTTACTTGTTTACTTGCTGCAAACCATTACCTTCCACACCATACATTTAATCCTTTGTTACAACAAACCGGTGATCTTGACAACCTCACTGTTCGTTGGGGCAAAGTCTTGAGTTTGTGTTGTGCAGGTATCCATGTTGCTTGCAACACCTGTGTGACGTTTCCTTCCTCCTTATGGTTCGATAACCTCGGTCTCAACTGAGGGAAAACTTGTTGCTTGCTGCTTTACACCTTGCTCTTGGGGTTCCCAACAGGTTGTGCGTAGACAGTCGTCAATCATCCAGAGCATTTCCGTGCTCCAGCACACCATGATCAAATGCGATGCCTCACGCATCTGAGACAAGGAATAAGCATGAGACAAGGAGCAGTCGAAAGAACAAGAACAAATCGAGTGAAAGATACTCACCGGAGAAAGCCTTGGATGCCGCCATCAGCCTATCGGCCATCTCTTTCTCACGAGTAGCAGCCGCAGTAGCAAGCTGCATCTCGCGATTCACAGGTTCCTTCCACAGGCGCTCCTGAACTTCAGCAGCGTCAGCCACCTCCTTCTCCAGGCGCTCTTTCGCCTCCGCAGCATCTGCAACTTCTTCTCCGCTCGACCAAGGCTCTTCTTAAGAGCGTCCAGCTGACGGAGAGCAGCATTATTCTCATCTGTAAACATCAAGAACAAAAAAGGATCAACATAAGCAAAGATGAAAAGGACAACTGAACGACAAAAGGATGATCCAACTGCGCACCTTGCAGCTGCGGCATGTTGGCCTCCAACGCCAGGTGCTATTGAACAAGGAGATTAGCGCCATGCACGAAGGCTGCAAAAAATAAAGACGCAAACAAAAAAACCGTCGGAAAGGGCCCAGGGGCTACGCCCCACAAGAGCAAAATCGACCAACAGGTCATCCGAAAAAGGGCTCAGGGGCTCCCCCTACCAAATAAAGATGCAAATTACTTACATGCTCAGGCGGAGACTCCGAAGTTCCACGTGCGGTCTTCTGAGTCACAACCACCCGAGCCTCTCGCTTGGAGAGATTTGGCTCATCGTCCTCAGAGTTGGCCACCACCTGAGGGGGAGGTGCCGTCGGCTTCGACTCCCCTAGGGCCTCTTGAGAACCCTCACTAAGATAACCCTCCGAGGAGTGGCTGTAAGGAAATACTGATCAAGACAAGAAGCTAAATTGCACACGCAAATGACAGAACAAAGCGCAACCGAAAATTACTTATGAGTCAATATCCGACAAGTTGAAGACCGGCGCTGCCTTCTCCTTCTTCTTCTTGGTCGGTGGCTGCGGCGCCATAGACCAAAGTGGAACAGTAGGGAAAGGTGCAGAAGAAGCACCTTCATCCTCACCATGCCGCTCTAGGAAGGAAGGGCCCCGAGGAGTCGGCGGAGTCGACGCATCCGAAGACTCGCTCCGGGAGCGCTTTCGGGTCTGCCCCTCGCTCGGCTCGACGGCTTCATGGGTTGGAGATTGCGCCGGCGGAAGTTCGGACTCAGATTTCACAACCTCGTTGTCAGGCACAATCGGAAATTTCTCAGGCAGCGGAGGCATCATGCCCGCTACCTCAAGATCCTACACACCAAAGAAGACAAATATCATGATTAGCAACAATATTAATAAGTGCATGATACGTCCAAAACGTATCTACTTTCTCGAACGCTTTCCTATTGTTTCTTCTCTAAACTTGTGTGATTTGGATACAACTAACACGGACTGACGCTGTTTTCAGCAGAATTACCTTGGTGTCTTGTTTTTGTGCAGAAAATGAACTATCAGGAAAAATCCTGGAAAATATGCCAAAAAAATATATTTCACCAGAAGATCCACAGAGCCAGAAGACGAGACGGAGAAGGCGCCTAGGGGGCCTCACCCCTGCCAGGCGCAGGTGGGCCCTGCTTGCCCCTACGGGGGTACAACCACCCCAGGCACCCCCTCGGCCTCCCTCTACGCGTATAAGTTGCCTTTCGACATAAAAATCGAGGGGAGTTTGATAGTTTTCCAGAAAGAGTTCTGCTTCGCCGCCGCCACCAGAAACCAAGATTCGGATCCAGAAACTCCGTTCTGGCACCCTGCCTGGAGGGGGAATTTGGAGAGGATCATCGCCATCGTCATCACCAACGCATCTCCATCAACCACCGATGTTTCCCTCATCCATGAGTGAGTAATCCCCCGATGTAGGCTTGGGGATGATAGGGATTGGATGAGTTCTATCATGTAATCTAATAAGATTGTTAGGGCATAGTGCCTAGTATCTCTATTAGTGCTATTTGACATTGTTGTAACTTGTTGTGCTTAATGCTTGTCACTAGGGCCCGAGTGCCATGATCTCAGATCTGAACTTATTATTGAATTATTATGATAGTATTGTTTGTGATCTTATCTGCAAGTTGTGTACACATATCATTGTATGGATCCAAAGGCCCCAAAGTGACAATAATTGGGACAACCGGAGGGGATGGATATGGTGTGAGGATCACATGTATTCACGGAGTGTTAATGCTTTGCTCCGGTGCTCTATTAAAAGGAGCACCTTAATTGCCAGTAGTTCCCTAGAGGCCCCGCTGCCACGGGCTGGCTGGACAGAAGATGTTGTGCAAGTTCTCATTGTGAGCACGTATGACTATATTTGGAGCACATGTCTAGGATTGTTTAGTACTTGGATGCTTGTTATTATTTATCTGCAATGCCCTATATCTTGAGGTTACATGTTTAGACTCGTCCATGCCACACTCGTCCATCCATCCCTATGCCTACCGCACTTGAATCCCACTGGTTACTACTACACACACTGCTACTACTGCTGAGTCTGAAATTCTTTTGATACTCATGATGTTACTTATACTGTGCTTGATGCGAGTGGTTCATTAGGTCTTTTTCTAGATGCTACTATGGCTAGTCTAGGAAATACCGAAACTCCTAGTGAAGACACCGTTACACCTGTTATCTCACCTGAGTCTAGTGAGAGTTGTGATATTAATGATGGTTACATTGAGTTCACTGATGATTTTGTTGAAGAGTGCCAAAACACACATGGTACTAGTGCTATTAAGAGTCTCCTTGCTAGATGTACTATTATGCCTAAGTTGTCCTTTGATCCTAAGTTTGCCACCTCTCCCATAGATATTAAAGATAAAGATTATGATTTCTCTCTTGATTTATCTTATTTAGATATTGTTGAGAAAGAACCCTTTTGTGGGACTGAAAATGAAAGTGCTATGGCTCATATGAATGAGCTTTCTACTATGAGTGCTTTATTCTATTATGATTCTAAGATGCGCAAGTACTTTGTTACTAAGATCTTCCCTTTTTCACTAAAAGGAGAAGCTAGGGCTTGGTTTAATAGATTACCTCCTGGTTCTATTGATAGCCCTGATTGTTTGATTGCTTCTTTCTTCCAGAAATATTTTTCTCCCAGTGCTAGACATGCTGCTTTGTAGAGACTTTTTTATTTTAAACAGGGAGAAGAAGAGAAATTCCCTGAGTCATGGACAAGGTTTTGTGCCTTGATTCATGCACATCCTGGATGTCCATTACCTAAGAATGAGCTTCTTGATATTTATTATAATGGACTAACTGATGATTTTAGGACCTACCTAGATATCTTTGCTGATTGTGTTTTCAGGAAAAGGACTCCTATAGATGAAGAAGAATTAATGGCTAAAATAAGCAAGAATTATGATGATTGGACTTCAACTGAGATGAAAACACTTGAGCCTATTACTCCTGAACTAGATGTTCCTGAACCAGTTCCAACACCAACACCAAAGAAAAGAGGAGTTATTGCATTAAATGATGAAGTGATGACGGAAGCTAAGAAGTGTCTAAAGGAGAAAGGTATTAGAGCTGAAGATGTGAAGAATCTACCTCCTATAGAAGAATTATGTAAGCCAATTCCCCACTCATCTAATATTGTGGTACATTCTATCCAACACTCCGATGAAGATGATATTCCTTATGGTAAGCCTCCTGATCAATGCTTAGAGGAACTTGACATTTTTATTGTTAAAAAAGGTCATTTTAATAAACAAGTTCAGAATCATTTATTGGAAAACTCTAGAGCTATCAATGAGTTGAAAGGTATTGTGGAAAGAACTTCTAATGATATTAAAATGCTTTGTAAACACTTTCAAATGGTTCAAACCCAACTTTCTAAGGTACAAAAGGATATGCTAGTTAATGCTTCAGCAGATAAACATGTCTATGGAATTAGAACTAGGAGTGGTATAGCTACTCAAAATCCTTTATATCCTGAAGGACACCCTAAAAGAATTGAGCAGGACTCTCAGCAAGGTGAAGATAGTGGTAGTCCCCGTAAGATAAAGAAAAAGAAACATAAAGTAGTTGAGGAACCACTTGAACCTGCTGTAGATCCTAATAGTATATCTGTCTCTGATGCTGAAACTGAGAGTGGTAATGATAAAAATGAGTCTCCTGATAAGGAGGAAGGTGAGGAAGAACCTGAAAAGCACACTAAGAACACTAGGTACACAAAGGAGGATTTTATTGCTAATAAACATGGTAAAGAGAGAGAACCTTGGGTGCAGAAACCTATGCCTTTTCCAGGTAAGAAACACAAGTCAAAGGAGGAAGAACACTACAACACGTTTTATGAGTGGACGAAACCTTTATTTTTGCAAATTCCATTGACTGATGCTATTAAGTTGCCTCCTTATTCAAAGTATATGAAGGATACTGCCTCTAATAAAAGGAAGATTCCTAATAAGGAGATTTCTACTTTGCTTGCTAATTATTCCTTCAATGGTAAGGTTCCAAAGAAACTTGGTGATCTAGGTATACCAACTATTCCTTGCTCTATTAAGAATAATTATGTAAGAACTGCTTTATGTGACTTGGGAGCTGGAGTTAGTGTTATGCCTTTTTCTCTCTATAAGAGACTCCAGCTAAAAAAATTGATACCAACTGATATATCTTTGCAAATGGCTGATAAGTCAACTGCTATTCCTGTTGGTATATGTGAGGATGTTCCTGTTCAAGTAGCTCATAATTGCATGGTTTTAACTAATTTTGTTGTGCTTGAAATGCCTGAAGATGATAATATGTCTATTATTCTTGGGAGACCTTTTCTTAATACTATAGGTGCTGTCATCAATTATAATCAAGGAAAAGTAACATTCAATATTAATGACAAAGAGCACATTGTCTATTTCCCCAAGAAGGTTGCTAAGAGCTATTGCCTGAATTCCATTGAAAATATTGAGAGCATCAAGGTTGGAGAAATATATTGTCCCATTCCACAAGAAAATATTAAAACTATTATGATTGGGACCATTGCTATCAAGTATGAGGTAACATAATCACCTTGTGGAATGCAAAGTTTTGTTTCATATAAGATTGTTTTGGTAACAAGACTTGATCAACCTTGTTAACAAAAGGATTTTAATGAACAAAATAATGTTTTCACGGTGGTTATACTTGCTTTCTTTTAATTTTATCCTTCCTAGTCTTTGCCTTTCATTTGCTAGCTTTGGTTTTGTTAGTTGTTTGTTTGTTTGAGTTTCTTAGAGCTCATGTAGTTTATCTTTTGGTTTGTTTTTGCTTCTTCTGAAAAAACTGTTTCTGCGAGAAAATCAATTTTCATACCCTAAAAATTGGCCAAAAATAAAGTTTTCCAAAAAATCCCAGAAAATTCAAATAAAATTTTCCTCAAAAAAGGGGCAGAGAGACACCTGAATTGACCCAGCGGGCCACCTCAGACCACCACACACATGGTAGTCGCGGCCTACCTAGGGGTGGCGCCTAGTGGGGTCTGGCCCACCTAGGCCCCTCTAGGTTGCCTCCTCAAAGCCATCTTCTTTCTCTCTCCCAAAAAACACCGAAAAACTTGCTCAAGCTCGAGTTCTTGCTATTCTTGATCATGATTTTCGATCTCCTTGTTCAGCCCATCTCAAGTGCTGATTTTTGGAGGGTTTGCTCCTTGGTATGTGCCTCCTCCACTTGTCCAATTAGATTTGTGATTGGTAGATTGTATCTTTACTATTTTGCTGCTATAGGTGTCAGGTTGTTTGAGCTTGCATACTTGTTCTATGCTTAGAAACTTTATTTTGATGCATGTGTAGTCCTCTAGCAAGTTCCTATAGTAGTTGCTCATGATTTATCAACTTAGAAATCACTTGGTTTGATGGTTGTCTAAAAATTTCAGCAAGGAAGATGAGTGCTTATCCGCTGAACCAATATGATCTGATGGTGCCTGAGCCAATGAAGGTTCATCGTGAGGAGGCAGTTTTTCCTTCCATATATCCATGCCAGGAATTTATGAGAACTGCGGGGATCCTCCAAGATTTCCAAACTATGGTCACAAATGCAGGGTTGGAACACTTTGTTGAAGGTGAACCATTCCAATATGTTAAGCTAACCATGGCTTTTGTGTAGGACTTCCGGTTCACTTGGTCTACATCTAATCCCATGGTCCATTACAAAATATATAATATACCTGTCGACCTGCCTTTTGCTGATTTATGTGCAGCAATTAGAGTACCTCAGTGGGGATCTTGTGAGAAAATTAAGAAGAGGCCCAATTCACTTATGGATTTATATGCTCAGATTTGCCAAGGTTTCGACTTCTCAAAGGAAAGTGGTAAAATTCGGAACATTCAGTTCCCAGCTATTAGATACTTTGCCTATTTCATTACCAAGTGTGTTCTAGCTAGAAAGATTGCTAGAAAGTTGTCTTCTTTTGATCTAGCTTTTATCGCAGCTGCTCTGAATAGAAGTAGATCCTATAGCCTGGGTGCTCTGGTAGCTCACCGTCTCACCACCAACCACGAGAAGGGTGAAATTTGTGGAGGTCTCATTGCTTCTAGGTTGCTAGCTTTCCATGGTTTAGAGCCTCATTATTCAGATTATCAGTTCCCCATAGAGAGGCTTGATCTTGAATCCATGATTCAGCATGGTTTTGTTTCCTTGGGGGCTAATGTGAGAAGTTTACTGTATGAATTATCTTTTGCCCAGCAAGGTCGGAGAAAGGGTAGGACTGAGAAAATAGTTTATTTGTCTGCACCTGCTTTGTTTAATTTTGATAACATGCAAGGATGGTCGCTTACGGAGGAGAAGGTTGACACATATGTGGCGGAGCTCTCCCAGCAAGAGGATAATGTTGAAGAGGATGCCGAAGACAATTTGGTTTAGCCCTCCAACTTGGGAGAGTCTTCATACCAGCATCCCTCATTTGATTGGGGTGCGTCTTCTTCTTCATCGCAGGCGCCTGACTATGATCATTCCTATGATGACCCACTGGCATGGGGTTACTACCCTCGCTATTGAGCCCCACTTAGGCCAAAAGCCTAAGCTTGGGGGGAGGTATACCGATGTCACACTCATATATATATCATATTCAGTCGGTTCTTTGTATATCCATTGTTTCGCTTTCTTTTTGGTTCTTGTTGATTCTTTCTCAAAAGCACAAAAATACCAAAAATATTTTCGTTGTTTCTCTTGGTTTGTTTCCTTGTTTGGTTTGCCTTTTCTTTGTTTGGCTTTGCTTTGTTTGCTTTCTTTAAAAAATTGAAAACACCAAAAATATTTGTTGTTCTTCTTTGGTTTTGTGAGTTCTTTCCAGGGTTCAGCCGTCCTCAGTGGATTTTAGTTTCATGTTATTATTCAAGTCACACAAGTGAAGGGCAATAATGAAGATTAAGACAACTTGAGGTGTTGTAAGAGGTTGGTAAAAAACTCTTCATTTTTGTACATATACTCATCATTATGAGCATTCTTAGCCTGTTTGTGTAAGGTGTATGTCATTATGGATGCTTAGTAGTTCTTGCTTGCTTGTGATCAGCTCCAACTTGCTAATAGTTTGTAGCATGTCATATGAATGTTTGCTTGCATTGTTTTATTCATATTTTGGTATGATATTGTGGTATCCTCCTCTGACTATTCATATGAATCGACTTGGCACATGCTCACACATGCATATGACTAATCAATAGTCAGTAAGCCTCAATGATTTATGTTGCCTCAGAGTTCTTGTATCACTTTCATGCCATAATTAGTCATGTTTTGTTGCAAGCATATTTATGACAGTTATTGCTCTCTCGTTTGTTGCTCCCGCTCTATTGCTAGATTTCACTTGCACTGAGTATGAGCTCTACCTGTTCTTCCAACTCCCTAACACCATTATTGCCAACAGTGTCCACCATACCTACCTATTAGCATCATCTGCTACTTCAGTGCATATTCTATATGCCGTGTTTTCTTCCAAAATAAAATGTTTGTCTGTTTTGAGAAATTTAGTTAGTAAATCTCTCACGAACTTGATGGCACACTTTATTCCTTGCGCTTAATAATCTTGAACCATTGTGACCTATCCATGAAAGTTATATGCTTGCAAATTATATGCTGGGAGTCAGTAGAACCGTGCTTTCACGGGGAACGCTTTCAACACATTTTGGATATCTCATCCAATTGATACCTTGCTCTTTTGTTTACGAATGTCGATGATGTGAAATCAAAGGGGAGCTTGTGAGTTCATGGAGTCTATACATTGTGTTAGAGAAACGCCTGGGCCGCTAGCCTAAGCCATGCCTAATCATGGTGGAAACTTGTAGCATCACCATAATGAGAATTTATGAAGCATCCTCAATAAAAAGATATACACATAGTAAATAAAAAGGTCGCTGAGATGCTCATTGTCTGCTTGCCTTGTCATTTTGATCACGGGATCACTCCTGTATCATGTGCAAGGGGTACCCCGTTGGCGGTTCTCTATGATATGCATGTATTTACAATGACAAGAACTTTCAGGTAACCAAAGTTGAGTAGCATGCGGAGCGACCCTCGTACTCAAGGGACTTGGGATTTCCAGTCTATGATCTGTCAAGCATATGATTCAGAGTGGACCTCACTTTCACCTTAACCACATGAAGATGCCTATGATAGGGGCAATGAGAGCTTAAAGCTAATGAGTACCTTCCTTTCAGCATTTGGAAGCCTTTCAAACTTTCCAAAACCGTTTTCACAACTTTGTTGAGTCACCACTTATTCTATGAGCACCTTCTTGAGAGCATAGTTGTCATTCTTGTGTTTGTTCCAAAACTTGGTTAATTATGTCATGATTTTGATGCTTGTATCTCTGATATCTTTATCTCTAGTATTCACTTGAACTTCAGAGGTGTCGTGGTATTTATATTGTGCTCTTCAAACAAAGGCAAGCGAGATACCACTATATCATACCTTATTATGAGCATTGCAATGTTGCTTATGTTTATGTTTCATGCTACTTATTATTATTGAGTTGGTTTCTCTTCATAGATTGCAATGACTATTGAGTAGACTTAGTTGCATACTATTTATTATGAATTGTCTAAGCATCTACTCCTATGCTGAGAATATTTACATCATATGGAGCAAATGTGTTCGTGAAAGTCTTTTATCGCACTCAGTTTTCAACTGAATTGCTTGAGGACAAGCAATAAGCTAAGATTGGGGGAGTTTATACGTCTAAAATGTATCTACTTTCTCGAACACTTTGCTATTGTTTCTTCTCTAAACTTGTGTGATTTGGATACAACTAACACAGCTTGACGTTGTTTTCAGCAGAATTGTCTTGGTGTCTTGTTTTTGTGCAGAAAATGAACTATTAGGAAAAATCCCAGAAAATATGTCAAAAATTATATTTCACCAGAAGATCCACGGAGCCAGAAGACAAGACGGAGAAAGGGGCCTGGGGGGCCCACACCCCTGCCAGGCGCGGGTGGGCCCTGCCCGCGCCTAGGAGGTTCAGCCACCCCAGGCACCCCTCGGCCTCCCTCTGCGCCTATAAGTTTCCTTTCGACCTAAAAACCGAGGAGGGTCGATAGTTTTCCAGAAAGAGTTCCGCTCCGCCACCGCCACCAAAAACCAAGATTCGGATCCAGAAACTCCGTTCTGGCATCCTGCCGGGACAGGGAATTTGGAGAGGATCATCGCCATCGTCATCACCAACGCATCTCCATCAACCAATGATGTTTCCCTCATCCATGAGTGAGTAATCCTCCGCTGTAGGCTTGGGGGTGGTAGGGATTAGATGAGTTCTATCATGTAATCGAATAAGATTGTTAGGGCATAGTGCCTACTATCTCTATTAGTGTTATTTGACTTTGTTGCAACTTGTTGTGCTTAATGCTTGTCACTAGGGCCCGAGTGCCATGATCTCAGATCTGAACTTATTATTGAATCATTATGATAGTATTGTTTCTGATCTTATCTGCAAGTCGTGTACACATATCATCATCCGGGTCCAAAGGCCCCAAAGTGACAACAATTGTGTTGGAATTATGCCCTAGAGGCAATAATAAAGATGTTATTATTATAATTCTTGTTCATGATAAAGTTTATATTCCATGCTAGAATTGTATTAAGTGGAAACATTAATACTTGTGTGGTTTGTGAACAACACCGTGTCCCTAGTACGCCTCTATGGACTAGCTCATTGATCAATGATGGTTAAGGTTTCCTAACCATAGACATGAGTTGTCAATTGATAATGAGATCATATCATTGGGAGAATGATATGGTGGACAGACCCAAACTAAGCGAAGCAATTAGATCGAGTCATCGTGTTCATCTTTGCGAAGCTTTTTCTTATGTCAAATATTGTATTCCTTAGACCATGAGATAATGCAACTCCCTGGTATCAGAAGAAAGCTTTGAGGTCATCAAACGTCATCCTATGAGAGGGTGATCATAAAGGTGTCTCTCAGGTGATCGGAAAGTATCTGTTGGGTTGTATGTATCGAGATGGGATTTTTCCCTCCCAAGTCGGAGAGATATGCTTCGGGCCCACTCGGTAATCGATATCAACACCGCTTGCAAGCATGTGGTTAAGGAGTTAATCACAAAGTGATATCGGATTACGGAACGAGTAAAGTACTTGCTGTGAACGAGATTAAACTAGGTATGACGATACCGACGATCGAATCTCGAGCAAGTAAAATATCGCGAGACGAAGGGAATATATATATGGGATTGATTGAATCCTGGCATCGTGGTTCATCCGATATGATCATCGATGAATGTGTGGGAATCAATATGGGTGCCCAGACCCCGCTGTTGATTATTGATAGAAGATCATGTCTGTATATTCTCGAACCCGCAGGGTCACACACTTAACGTGTCTCGACGCTAGGATAGATTGGATACTTGGTTTATGAATTTTTGTTCGGAGTCTCGGATGGGATCCGGGATATCACGAGAGGTTCCGGAATGGTCCGGAGAATAAGATTCATATAAGGCAGTGCAGTTTTTGGAGTTCGGAATTGTTCCGGGTTAATCGGTATTGTACCGGAAGCTTCTAGAACCTTCCGGAAGGGGGCCAACGTGGTCCCACCTTCCAGGAGGGGGCATGGGCCTATGAGGGAGTGTCCTGGCCGCATTAGGCCAGGGGCACAAGGCCCCATAGGGCCCAGCCGATCCTATAGAGTTTAAATCGTTTAAACTAGAGATAAGATAAGATAGGATTTCTAGATAAGGGAGAGTTTAAATTGTTTAAACTAGAGATAGGCTTGGAGGAGAGGCTAGGGCTGGCCGCACCCCCCCCCCTCTATATATAGAGGGCTGGTGCGCCCCCTCTCATACCCCCTTACACCTTCCTCCAAACCCAGTTGCCCTGCTGCCCTTCCTCTCTCCCTCCCGACTGTTTGTAGGCGAAGCCCTGCGGCAGAAATTCTCCACCATATACACCACGCCGTCGTGCTGTAGATCCAATCTATCTCTCCACCATACTTGCTGGTCCGAGGAAGGAGGAGACGTCGAGGTGCCGCACGTGTGCATCTCACGGAGGCACCGCCACTTGTGGTGCTAGATCGGATCGGATCGCGAGGAGGAGAAGCGAGTACGACTACATCACCCACGTTCCGACGAACGTTCCGCTGTGCGAATCTTCAAGGGTATGAAGATCTAATCCAATCTCTCTCGTTGGTTGCATCTCCTAGATTAGATCTTGGCTTTCCCTCTATTCGCTTCCGTAGAAAATTTTGATTTACTATGCTGCGAAACCCATCAGTGGTATCAGAGCTAGATCTATGCGTAGATGTGATTCACGAGTAGAACGCAACATGGTTGTTGCGGGCGTTGATGTTTTCTGTTGCAAGCCTCTTGTTTGTGTTCTTCTTATGACGCGGGATAGTGAGATTGAAGCGGTCCAGGCCAACCTTACGCGACGTCGTTCGCGAGACCGGCTCCGCACTTGACGTGTGGCTTGTACCACACATGCGGCTGGTGGATGTCAGTTTCTCTCACTATAGTTGTCATGGGATTAACACCGGAGTTTGGCAACCATAATATCACCGTTGTGGCTTTCCGTAGGTAAGAATCGTTGTTAGCATCTACTCCCATAAGCCACGTAAAACATGCAACAACAAAGTAGAGGCGTCTAACTTGTTTTTGCAGGGAGTGTTTTCTGTGATATGGTATGGCCCAAGATGTGATGTGTATATTGTATGCGATGATCATGTTTTGTAATATTTCACGACTTGCATGTCAATGAGTACACAACCGGCAGGAGCCATATGGTTGTCTTTATAATTGTGTATGACCTGCGAGTCAACTTCTTATAGGCCATGTAATAGCTTTACTTTGTCGCTAAGTAGTTAGCAATAGTTGTAGTTGCTATTCGTGGTGGAGGCAATCATGGTGGAGTGATGGAGATCATGCCGGAACGCACACGATGGAGATCATTGCGCGAAGATTGGCTATACCATGTCACATAAAGTTATATGCATGTGATGTTTATCCTTTTATGTATCTTATTATGCTTAGATCACGACGATAGCATTATAAGATGATTCCTCACTTAAAGATCAAGATAAAAACTGTGTTCTCCCCAAGTATGCACCGTTGCGAAAGTTCGTCGTGTCCAAGCATCACGTGATGATCGGGTGCTATAGACTCTACGCTCACATACAACGGGTGCAAGCCAGTTTTGCACACGCGGAAATACTTGGGTCTAACTTGACGAGCCTAGCATGTACAGACATGGCCTCGGAACACAAGAACCGAAAGGTTAAGCATGAGTCATATGAATGATATGATCGACACTTCATTGTCCACCATTGAAACCACATCTCTTCTCGTGATGATCGGATTAGGTGTGGTGAATTTGGATCGTGTTCACTAAACAACTTGAGGGATGTTGAATTTAGTGGGAGTTCATCTAGTAATTTGATTAAGTTGAACTATTTATCATGAACATAATCTAAATTGTACTTGCAAATACTGTAGATCCAATGGCCAAGTCCAACTTCAACTTCAACGTTTTTGCTGAGAAAGAAAAGCTTAGAAACAATGGGTCTAACTTCACCAACTGGTTCCGCAATCTAAGAATCATTTTGTCTGGCGGACAAAAGGACTATGTCCTTGAGAAAGCGTTAGGTAACCCCCCTGCTGCGTCTGCGCCGGCTGATGAGAAAGTTGTCTATCAGTCGCGCAAAGTGATTATGGTGTGATTAAGAGCACCATGTTGTTTGCCATGGAACCGGAACTTCAAAATCGTTTTGAAAACTATCCCGGGCCCTTTGAGATTCTCGAAGAGTTGAAAACCATGTTTCAGACTCAGGCCCGTTCTGAGAGATATGAGATCTCCGAGAAGTTCTTTAACTGCAAGATGGAGGAAGGGAGTTCCGTTAGTGAGCACGCCATTAAGATGTCGGGCTACACTCAACGCCTTGAGCAACTGGACTGCAAGATTCCAGAGGAGCTCAAGATTGACAGGGTTCTGCAATCACTCCCTCCCAGCTACAAAAGTTTTGTAGTGACTCATAATCAGATTGGTTCCACTGATACGATCACCGAGCTCTTCGCAAAGCTGAAGGCTGCGGAGGTGGACATCAAGAAGGATAATCATGTGTTGATGGTCAACAAGCCCTCCTTTAAAGAAAGGTAAAGGTGCAAAGAAGCCCTTCAAGAAGGGCGGCGGCAAGCGCAATGCCCCTGCTGAGAAGAAGCTCAGGTCTGGTCCCAAGCCGGACACTGAGTGCTTCTACTGCAAGGACAAGGGTCACTGGAAGCGCAACTGTCCGAAGTACTTAGCGGACAAGAAGGCTGGCACCATCAAAGGTATATTTGATATACGTGTTATTGATGTTTTCCTTACTAGCCCTCGTTGTAGTGCCTGGGTATTTGATACCGGTTCAGTTGCTAACATTTGTAACTCGAAACAGGAGCTACGGAATAGACGGCGGCTTGCGAGGGATGAGGTGACGATGCACGTTGGCAACGGATCAAGAGTTGATGTGATGGCCGTCGGCACGCTCTCCTTAGTTTTACCTTCGGGATTAGTTTTAAACCTTAATAAATGTTATTATGTGCCTGCGTTGAGCATGAACATTATTTCTGGATCGTGTTTATTGCAAGACGGTTATTCATTTAAATCGGAGAATAATGGTTGTTCTATTTATATGAGTAACATCTTTTATGGTCATGCACCTCTTGTGAATGGTTTATTTCTTCTAAATCTCGAAAGGGATGAAACACACATCCATAACATTGAGGCTAAAAGATGCAAAGTAGATAGTGATAATACTACTTATTTGTGGCACTGTCGTCTAGGTCATATTGGTGTAAAGCGCATGAAGAAACTCCATTCTAATGGACTTTTGGAGTCTCTTGATTTTGAATCATTTGACACATGCGAACCATGCCTCATGGGGAAGATGATCAAAACCCCGTTCTCCGGTATGATGGAGCGAGCAACGGACTTGTTGGAAATCATACATACCGATGTATGCGGACCGATGAGTGTTTCGACGCGCGGTGGATATCGCTTTTTCTCACTTTTACCGATGACTTAAGTAGATATGGGTATATCTATTTAATGAAACATAAATCTGAAACGTTTGAAAAGTTCAAAGAATTTCAGAATGAAGTGGAGAACCATCGTAACAGAAAGATTAAGTTTCTACGATCCGATCGTGGGGGTGAATATTTAAGTTATGATTTTCTCACGCATCTCAAAGCAAGTGGAATCGTTTCACAGCTCACGCCACCCGGAACACCACAGCGCAATGGTGTGTCTGAACGCCGGAATCGAACCCTATTAGATATGGTCCGATCGATGATGTCTCTTACTGATTTGCCGTTATCATTTTGGGGTTATGCATTAGAAACCGCTGCATTCACTCTAAATAGGGCTCCATCTAAATCCGTTGAGACGACACCGTATGAACTGTGGTTTGGTGCTAAACCTAAGTTGTCGTTTCTTAAAGTTTGGGGATGCGAAGCTTACGTCAAGAAGTTGATGCCGGACAAGCTCGAACCCAAAGCGGAGAAATGTGTCTTCATAGGATACCCTAAGGAAACTATTGGGTATACCTTCTATCACAGAACCGAAGGCAAAGTGTTTGTCGCAAAGAACGGTTCCTTTCTTGAGAAGGAGTTTCTCTCGAAAGAAGTGAGTGGGAGGAAAGTAGAGCTAGACGAGGTTATTGAACCTTCTCTTGAATTGGAGAGTAGCGCAGCACCTGAAATTGTTCCAGTGCCGCCTGCACCAACAATAGAGGAAGCTAATGACAAGGATCATGAAGCTTCGGACGATGCTGCTACTGAACGTCGCAGGTCGACAAGGTCGCGTGCCCCTCCTGAGTGGTACGGCAACCCTGTCTTGACTGTCTTGTTAGTAGAAGACAGCGAACCTACGAACTATGAGGAAGCGATGATGAGCCCAGACTCTGAGAAATGGCTAGAAGCCATGAAATACAAATTGGGATCCATGAGCGAAAACCAAGTATGGACTTTGGTGGACCCTCCTAGCGACCGAAAGGCCGTTGAGTGCAAATGGATCTTCAAGAAGAAAACGGACGCGGATGGTAATGTTACCGTCTATAAAGCACGGCTTGTTGCGAAAGGTTTTCGACAAGTTCAAGGTGTTGACTACGATGAGACTTTCTCTCCCGTAGCGATGTTTAAGTCCATTCGGATTTTATTAGCAATTGCTGCGTTTCATGATTATGAAATATGGCAAATGGATGTCAAGACTGCTTTCCTCAATGGCAACATTGATGAAGAGTTGTATATGATGCAACCCGAAGTTTTTGTCGATCCTAAGGATGCTGATAAAGTATGCAAACTTCAGCGTTCCATTTATGGACTGAAGCAAGCATCTCGGAGTTGGAACCTTCGTTTTGATCAAGTGATCAAGAGCTTTGGATTTGTTCCAAATTGCTACGAAGCTTGCATCTACAAGAAAGTGAGTGGGAGCTCGGTGACGTTTCTGGTACTATATGTGGATGACATATTGATTATTGGAAATGACATCAACATGCTTAACGATGTGAAGAGTTATTTGAACAAGTGTTTTTCAATGAAAGACCTAGGTGAAGCTGCTTATATATTGGGCATCAAAATCTATAGAGATAGACAAAGACGCCTGATAGCTTTAAGCCAGAGTACATACCTAGACAAAGTTCTGAAAAGGTTCAGAATGGATAAGGCATTGAAAGGTTCAGTGCCTATGTTGTCAGGTAAGATATTGAGCAAGGCTCAGTGTCCAACTACGGTAAATGATAGGGAAGCTATGAGCAAAGTGCCTTATGCCTCGGCCATAGGTTCCATCATGTATGCCATGATGTGTACTAGACCGGATGTGTCCAATGCTCTTAGTTTGACGAGCAGATATCAAAGTGATCCAGGAGTGGAACACTGGACAGCCGTGAAGAACATCCTAAGGTACCTAAATAGGACTAAAGAAATGTTCTTAGTCTATGGGGGTGATGAACAGCTCGTCGTAAAAGGTCACGTCGATGCTAGTTTCGACACCGACAAGGATGATTCTAAATCTCAGATAGGATACGTGTATATTTTGAATGGAGGAGCTATGAGCTGGAGAAGCTGCAAGCAAAGTGTGGTCGCGGGATCTACAGTAGAAGCGGAATACATGGCTGCTGCAGAAGCGTCAAGTGAAGGAGTTTGGATCAGAAACTTCATCACTGAGCTTGGCGTGGTTCCAAGTGCATTGGACCCACTGGAGATATTGTGTGACAACACTGGCGCCATAGCACTTGCTAAGGAACCAAGATATCATCCAAAGACCAAGCATATCAACCGCAAGTTTCATATAATCCGAGATTATATAGCAGATGGAGATCTTGAAGATCAGCAAAGTACATACAGATCTGAATGTCACAGATCCATTGACTAAACCTCTTCCACGTGTAAAACATGATCAGCACCTCAGTGCCATGGGTGTGAGATTGTTGCCAAATGTAAACTAGATTATTGACTCTAGTGCAAGTGGGAGACTGTTGGAATTATGCCCTAGAGGCAATAATAAAGATGTTATTATTATAATTCTTGTTCATGATAAAGTTTATATTCCATGCTAGAATTGTATTAAGCGGAAACATTAATACTTGTGTGGTTTGTGAACAACACCGTGTCCCTAGTACGCCTCTATGGACTAGCTCATTGATCAATGATGGTTAAGGTTTCCTAACCATAGACATGAGTTGTCAATTGATAATGAGATCATATCATTGGGAGAATGATATGGTGGACAGACCCAAACTAAGCGAAGCAATTAGATCGTGTCATCGTGTTCATCTTTGCGAAGCTTTTTCTTATGTCAAATATTGTATTCCTTAGACCATGAGATAATGCAACTCCCTGGTATCGGAAGAAAGCTTTGAGGTCATCAAACGTCATCCTATGAGAGGGTGATCATAAAGGTGTCTCTCAGGTGATCGGAAAGTATCTGTTGGGTTGTATGTATCGAGATGGGATTTGTCCCTCCCAAGTCGGAGAGATATGCTTCAGGCCCACTCGGTAATCGATATCAACACCGCTTGCAAGCATGTGGTTAAGGAGTTAATCACAAAGTGATATCGGATTACGGAACGAGTAAAGTACTTGCTGTGAACGAGATTGAACTAGGTATGACGATACCGACGATCGAATCTCGAGCAAGTAAAATATCGTGAGACGAAGGGAATATATATATGGGATTGATTGAATCCTGGCATCGTGGTTCATCCGATATGATCATCGATGAATGTGTGGGAATCAATATGGGTGCCCAGACCCCGCTGTTGATTATTGATAGAAGATCATGTCTGCATATTCTCAAACCCGCAGGGTCACACACTTAACGTGTCTCGACGCTAGGATAGATTGGATACTTGGTTTATGAATTTTTGTTCGGAGTCTCGGATGGGATCCGGGATATCACGAGAGGTTCCGGAATGGTCCGGAGAATAAGATTCATATAAGGCAGTGCAGTTTTTGGAGTTCGGAATTGTTCCGGGTTAATCGGTATTGTACCGGAAGCTTCTAGAACCTTCCGGAAGGGGGCCAACGTGGTCCCACCTTCCGGGAGGGGGCATGGGCCTATGAGGGAGTGTCCTGGCCGCATTGGGCCAGGGGCACAAGGCCCCATAGGGCCCAGCCGATTCTATAGAGTTTAAATCGTTTAAACTAGAGATAAGATAAGATAGGATTTCTAGATAAGGGAGAGTTTAAATTGTTTAAACTAGAGATAGGCTTGGAGGAGAGGCTAGGGCTGGCCGCACCCCCCCCTCTATATATAGAGGGCTGGTGCGCCCCCTCTCATACCCCCTTACACCTTCCTCCAAACCCAGTTGCCCTGCTGCCCTTCCTCTCTCCCTCCCGACTGTTTGTAGGCGAAGCCCTGCGGCAGAAATTCTCCACCATATACACCACGCCGTCGTGCTGTAGATCCAATCTATCTCTCCACCATACTTGCTGGTCCGAGGAAGGAGGAGACGTCGAGGTGCCGCACGTGTGCATCTCACGGAGGCACCGCCACTTGTGGTGCTAGATCGGATCGGATCGCGAGGAGGAGAAGCGAGTACGACTACATCACCCACGTTCCGACGAACGTTCCGCTGTGCGAATCTTCAAGGGTATGAAGATCTAATCCAATCTCTCTCGTTGGTTGCATCTCCTAGATTAGATCTTGGCTTTCCCTCTGTTCGCTTCCATAGAAAATTTTGATTTACTATGCTGCGAAACCCATCAAATTGGGACAACCGGAGGGGATGGCTGTGGTGTGAGGATCATATGTGTTCACAGAGTATTAATGCTTTGCTCCGGTGCTCTATTAAAAGGAGCACCTTAATTGCCAGTAGTTCCCTAGAGGCCCCGCCGCCACGGGTTGGCTGGATAGAAGATGTTGTGCAAGTTCTCATTGCGAGCATGTATGACTATATTTGGTGCACATGCCTAGGATTGTTTAGTACTTGGATGCTTGTTATTATTTATCTGCAATGCCCTAGATCTCGAGGTTGCATGTTTAGACTCGTCCATGCAACGCCTGTCCATCCATCCCTATGCCAACCACACTCGAATCCCACTGGTTACTCTTACTGTTACTATTGCTACTATTTCATGTTGTTGTTGCTTTGTTGTTGCTACTACAAACTGTTGCTACTGATAAACTTCTGTGAGCAAGAACTATTTCTAGGTGCAGCTGAACTGACAACTCAGTTTTTAAGGCTTGCAAGTATTCTCTAGCTCCCCTTGTGTCGAATCAATAAATTTGGTAATACTACCCGCGAAGAATGTTGTGATCCCTTATACTTGTGGGTCATCAGTGCACAACACTCGAAAAAAGGCACAACGCACATGACGCAATTCTACACCTGAGGAACTGGATTAGAAGCACTGAAGGGGGCGGTCAAGGACTTCTTCGGGAGGTCCTCATCGGCCTTGAACTTCAGCAGTGGCCGAAGAGCTCTATCGAGGTCGCCCCTGGACAGTTCCTCGGCTGACACCCTCGTCGGGTCATTACGGCCAGTGTAAAGAAACATCGGATGCGCCCTCGCTTTGAGCGTATGCACCCGATGTTTGAGGAAGGTGCGGATGATATTCACACCATTGACCTCCTTCTCAACAACCATCTGGAGCGCCTCCACCCGACGGTAGAGCTCCTCCACTTCCGCCACCTCGCCCTCCAAGACATGATTCTTCCAGGATCTCTTTGGAACGATTTCCTGGGAGGAGTCAAAGGGAGCGAGGCCAAAGTCTTGTCCGTTCATTGTGGAGTCGCGGATATAAAACCACTTCTTCCGCTAGTATTGGACGGACTCGCACATGGAAAAGGAAAAGAAGAGAACATAAGATCGAATGGAAATGACGCAGCCGCCGAGCGGATAGACTCCACTGGTGCCAGACTGCCTCTTCACGGAATAGAGCTTCCGGAAGAGGCCAAAGTGCGGCTCGATGCCGAGCCAGCACTCCCAGACAGTGATAAAATAAGCAATGTGGAGGAGAGAATTAGGAGAGAGATGATGGAGTTGGATGCCGTAAAAGAAAAGAAGTCCACAAAGAAAATCGTGGACAGGGAGAGAAAGACCACGAAGAACAAAGGCGACGAACATCACCCGAAACCCTACGGGTGGATGGGGAGTTACCTCATCACTAGGGAGCTGGACATCCTCCTTGTTTTGCGGGATCAGCCCCGCGTCACGCAGTTTGCGCAGGTCACCATCACGTGCCTCCGTGCGCCTCCACCCACCGTCAGTGATGCGAGGAGCAAGGGCAACCTTCTTGCCGCCGGCGGCGGCACTTGATCCAGCTCCAGTAGCGCCCTTCCTCGATTTGCCCATCGCGTGGCGGTGAGCACGGAGAACGTCCAGTGCGTGCAAGGGAGGAAGTGCTCGCGAAAATGGAGGCAATGGTGAAAGCAAATGGCAAGGGGTGAAACAGATTCACTGTTTCCGCACGGTTATAAACGACGAGGACGATGAACAAGAGCCGTCGATCCAGAAGCCCTAACGCCAAGCAAAATCTAACCCTACACGTGTCAACACAGCAACAAACCGTCACCAGCACGCCGTGCACTACATACGAAAACCGAGGAGACGCCGTAATTCTCGCCACGTCGCGCATGACTAGTCAACTCCAAGTCAGAAAGTGGGACCCACGTTTCGTCCTGTCACGTCATCTCTGGTGCCGCAGACGGTTGAGATCACCGATCGTCAGCACTGACGTCATTAAGACCAATCTAGCAACGACTAGAAATCTTTGGCTGACAAATCAAGTACTTACTCGAATCTACGATTCGAATAACTATTTGGGTGCTACTCCTATCAGGAGCGTTGGCCGCGCACCTGAGACATGATTAAGGTACTGCACCTCTAAGACTATCTTCAAGTCCCACGTCGAGTCTATGACTCCACTAAGGAATCGGGGGCTACTCCAAGAGGGAGGATTGATTAAGCATCCGGAAAAAAATTGTGTCCTTCGAACCGGAATTAAAAACAATTGAATTAAAAGTCTCTGCTCGAGTCTATGACTCGAACAGACACTCGGGGGCTACTCCCATAGGGAGCGCTAGTCGCGCACCCTATGAATTTTTCGACTGAGATCCTTCGGATCAAAATACAAACTTTTTCTGGAAACTTGGCCCAAACAAACGCTAAGTGAGAAACACTCTTCTTGGCCACCCGAAACACCTCCGCGGTGATAACATTTCGGATGATGTGTCTACGACACAAGAATAAGACCTACGGATATCGTCTGATGACCTGGTAACGCACCTAACTGCGCTCTGCCAATAAAATACCATGTTAACAGACAGGATGAAAATCCTGACGGACGCGTTGGGTATATCACTCAAACACCACTGGGATTCGATTCCTATAAGACCTCAGTGGCCTGAGTCGAATTATGCCAGCATTCGTTCTAGATTCGAGTCCGGGGACTCGGGACTGAAGAAAATCGTGTTGTCTTGTCCTATGACAGTTAACTGACCCTGATCCATCCGAAGTGTCAGGCACACGCATCAACAATCCCCATGAACTAAATCATTTCTCTTATGAACAGGTCCAATCGCACCCGAAAGAATTGAAGAGTCCTTTCAGCTAAATCTACGATTCGACTGAACACTCGGGGGCTACTGACATGGTTATACCCTACGGGTACACGACATTGGTATACCTGGTCCAGTCCAAGAAAGGCCCACAATAAGATACGCGGCCTGCGGGGATTTCGGGTGGCCCAAACCCATGACGTCTTCGGATCCTTGGAGAACAAGACTAGAGTAGATAGAATTTCAAAGGGGCAAACCCTAATCTGTAACCGACTCGACCTGGTGCCCGAGAACTGTCTATCTATATAAAGGCTAAAAGTGCATGACGAGGAGGACGACACACCTCACCTCAAACGCACCTCACACCAGATTATATCTGCACACCCCTGTAACTTTCGGTTCCGTCGTAATCAAGAGCAGACAAGCAGGAGTAGGGTTTTCCCTCCGGGGGCCTGAACCTAGGTAAACCTCGTGTCCCCGTGTTGCTTGTCTGTTAACCGTTTCTCGTTCTTCAACATCTCCATCTTCTCCAAAAGATAAGTCCATAACAATAGGCATTGACGAAACCACCATCGTCACATTAGGAACCGTGGGACGACCATGCTTTGCTGCTTTTCATTTCATTCTCACTTCCATGATAAAATCAGGATGAGCATGTTACTTCACTCACTACTGCTTTATTTTCCTCCACAATCTAAACGGTCCAGGCAGACAAGATTCATCATCTCTCTGGCGCAAACAAATTCTAGTTCACCGACCACAATTACTAGTTCCACACTCTTATGACAACTTTTTACTCTGCCGTACATATTCCCATCCTACTGCGGCACAGCGTCCTGTTAGTTTTTTCTGTTTAAATTCAGTGCGGTGGCCAGTAAATTGGGCAAAGCTTTGGTGCCTTTCTGTAACTGCTTTAGTCTTTTTTTTTGCGAAATGCTTTAGTCCTTTCTGATAGGAAAGAAAAGAGGTGTAGGGCGGCGATGCCTTCTTTTTGTTGGTACCGGACCTTTTCTGTATTCTCCAAGAAAACAATGGGGATCGTTCTAACTAGGTCGAGAGCAGAGGGATTTTCTCTATCGGGAGTTTGGGATGGATTCGGGTTACCGGTTCGCTGGTTCTTTTTTTATAATTTATTGTAGCCGAGCGCGTGAGCCGGTGCTCAGCGTGCTGGTCTTCTCTCGCGCGTAAGCTATAGAATATAATTCTTTAAACTCACCAACATCCTTTATTCTTACAAAAATATTTAACGGTCTTCTTTTGTACAAACCAAGCCAAAAATATTGGTATTTTCCATTAATTAAAAAGAATAATTTATACAGTATGACAACACAACCCGATCTCTACAATAAAAACCTACTCTCCAAAAATAAGATTACCCAAAATGTATTCCTCTGTCTATACCTTACTACATCTGTTCCTAAATGTAATCCTTTTTAGCAGTTTAAATTTAACTACTAAAAAGCTTATGTTGTTACCTCTTTTTTAGTTCTTTGTGGCAAATGATGATCGAGAGAGAGAGGAAAGTACTAAATTAAGGAAAAGGGTCACACAGTATTATCATTTACTAGCAGTTACGCCGACCTTTGTCGTAGTGGAAATGCTCGGGAGAAAAGAGTTGGACTTGTGCAATGAGAGACTCTCTCGAGGAGATATATAATTGGAATGGAGGTGATACAAAAAAAAAAGAAAAATAAACCGATCACTATAATTGTGGTGCATCTTTTAGAAGCTTCCCAGCTTCAATGGGTTTTCAATAAAGGTGAGTCAATTACTTGCGATGACGTGTGTGTTTTAAAACTTCTCAGCTTCAAGGAGCTTGGGCAAAATCTGTGACATATTCACTACGACGAGTATACCTCGTTCGTTAGCTAAATTCATTTTTGAATGAAAATTGTGGTCACTATTTTGATCAAGGAATCGATTATATTGTTTTCTTGCTTAAATAACAACTACATACCATAAGAAACCGCAAGAGTGTTGAGATAAAGTTGGCATCACCGTTAGACTTTGTATAGTTTCTGTAATTGTGTATGTGTATTGTATTAATTGTAACACATTCATTATATATATGTGTGTGTGATAGGCCATCCCTTTGAGGGCTGAGTCGGTTCCTCCAATTCTGTTATTTCACATGGTATCAGACTTGGTTACGTCCTACGCTTCCGCCGCCTCCACCAAACCCTAGCCGCGCCGTCGCACCCGCCGCCGTCGCCGATCGCATCACCGATCGATGCCGCCGCCGCCATGACGAGCGCCGCCGCTGCCGGCTCCACCAACGCGAGCTACCTGCCCGCCTCCCTCCTCTCCTGCGGCCACATCGACGCCGCTGCCATCCGGCCGCTCTAGATCGGGACGAGGAGCGTCAGCTCCTTCTTCTCCAACCATCCCCCGGCCTCTTCGTCACCGGGGCACTCGCTGATGGTCCACGTCCAGCGCCTCCTTGCCCGCCTCCATGGCCGTCGCCGTCTCGTCGCTCGGCTTCGCGCCCGTGGCCTCCTCGGCAGCCTGGACAATCGGGCCCTCTGCGTCAGATCTCGCGCCGATGCACCCTACTCTCACGGCGTCCGCACCTCCTGCAGGGTCTCACCCCGCGCCGCACGTGGGTTCTCCCCCGGCACCAACGACCGCACCGCCCGTCTCTGCCCCTATGGCGTACGCGCCTCCGGCAGTCTTCTCGACAGGCTCGCTGCCTCCGCCGTTTCACTTCGTCAACCTCATCACCGTCAAGCTATCGCCGGATAACTACATCTTCTGGCGCGCGTAGGTCCTTCCGCTCCTTGGGAGTCACTACCTGCTCGGCTACGTCGACGGCACTCTTCCTTGCCCCCCCCCCGCGCTGGTGGACAACATGAACGACCCGGTTTATAATCCGGCACACCGTGTGTGGACGGGGCAGGACCAGACGAACCTCTCCTCCATCCAGGGGTCGCTTACCCCGGATGTTGCCGGGCTTATCGTCTTTGCCAAGACGTCTCATGAGGCATGGACAATCCTTGAGCGCTCCTTCGCATCGCAGTCGCAGGCCCGTGCCAGCGCTCTCCGTCGTCAGCTAGGAGAGTGTGAGAAGCTCGACACCACCGCCACGGAGTTCTACAACAAGGTCAAGGCCCTCGCTGACACGCTGGCGTCCATTGGACAGCCGCTCCCTGACTCTGAGTTCAACTCTTTCATCGTCAGTGGCCTCGACGAGGAGTACGATGGCTTGGTCGAGATCATCAATGAGCGGGGCAACTCGACGCCCATGATGGCACACGAGGTCTACACCCGCTTTCTCCTCACTGGGCAGTGTGTCGAGGCGTGCCGCGCCAACCGCAGCAGTGGAGGGGGCTCCTCCGCGAATGATGTCTACAGGGGCAGTCGGCCCTCCTCGGGTGCCCTGTCATCCGCCTCGGGCAAGGGGCCCGTGCCGTCGACCCCATCTCTGACCGGCCCCCTTCGATGCTGTCTTCCAGCGGGGGTCGACGCTGGTGTGGTATTGAGGGGCACTAGGCCTCCAAGTGCCACCGCCGCTTCCAGAAAAGTTTCCTCGATCTCGGTAATGACGACAAGGATGTGCGTAATAATGCGTGCCAAGCGGCTATGGCTGATTGTCCGGCGCCGCCTCTGAAGCCCTAGGCGAACCTTGGACAAACTCAGTCCTACTCCGTTGACCCATATTGGTACATGGACTCGGGGTCAACGGAGCACATGACGAACGAGATGGGGAAGCTCCACACCCATGAGCCATATCACAGGTCTGACAAGGTATACACCGCCAACGGAGCAGGTATGCACATCTCCCATATTGGTCAAGCATCTCTTCTCACTAGTCATGCCAATAGGAATCTCCAACTTCGCAATATTCTTCGAGTACCATCTGTGACGCGTAATATTCTTTCAATTCCTAGACTCACCCATGACAATAATTTGTTTTGTGAATTTCACCTGTTTGATATTTTTATTAAGGATTGGGACACGAGGGACGTGCTCCTTAGTGCGCGTCTGTGTCAGGGCCTCTATCGTCTGGAGCATCCTGGAGTCTCTCGCGTTTTCAGTGGAGTTCGCGTTTCGTCATCACAGTGGCATGCTCGCCTTGGTCATCCTGCCACTCCTATCGTTCTTCATGTTTTGCATCGTCATGAGCTTCCTATCATGTCTAGTACTCCCTCCGATCCTAAATAAGTGTCACGGTTTTGAACTAACTCTAGTTCAAAATGGCGACACTTATTTAGGATCGGCGGTAGTAATAAATATGTAGCGGTGTGTGATGCTTGTCAGTAGGGGAAGAGTCATCAACTTCCTTTTTCAGAGTCTACTCGTGAGGGACACATCCTCTAGAACTTGTGTTTTCCGATGTCTGGGGCCCTTCCCAAACCTCTGTTAGTGGTCATAATTACTATATCAATTTTGTTGATGCTTATAGTCGCTTTACCTGGCTTTATCTTATTAAGCGTAAATCTGATGTGTTTGATATTTTTGTTCATTTTCAAAAACATGTTGAACGCCTTCTCAAGCATAAGATTGTCCATGTTCAATCGGATTGGGGTGATGAATATCGCAACCTCAGCTCCTTTTTCCAGTCGCTTGGGATCACTCCCGTTTAGCATGTCCACATACACATCAACAGAATGGCTTCGTAGAACATAAGCATCGTCATATCGTTGAAAGTGGTCTTACTCTTTTAGCCCATGCATCGGTTCCGTTTCGGTTTTGGAGTGATGCCTTTACCACTACATGTGTTCTCATCAATCGTACTCCCACACGTGTTCTAGACATGAAGACTCCTATTGAACTCCTTCTTAATGAACAACCTGATTATACCTTTTTTAAAGTGTTTGGGTGCGCTTGCTGACCGCATCTTCGCCCATACAATAAACGCAAGCTGGAATTTCGGTCCAAAAAGTGTGTCTTTCTTGGCGATAGTTCCCTTCATAAAGGCTACAAATGTCTTCATGTTCCCACTAATCGTGTCTATATATCTCGGGATGTCGTGTTTGATGAGCATGTTTTTCCCTTTGCCAAACTACATGTGTCTACCGATGAACCTCCATCCATGCATTCATCCTCCATTGCCTCTGACCAATTTGATGATGTTGCATACTCTCCTGTATTGTTGCCTAACCATGGTGCAGGCACTGGACACGGGGCTCGTTTGGAAATTTTGGAGACACCGGCACCTCCATCGCCGGCATCATCCGACACGCACGTCGATCCGCCAGTGCTCCTGCATGGCCTTGGACATCATGCCCATGTATGCCCGGCCGATGCTCCTGTGACGTCGCGCCCGACCTCGCCCCCTGCCGCTGGGCTGGCCTCGCCCCCTGACGCTGGGCTGGCCTCGCCGAGTCTTCGGCCTTCCATGCATGTCTCGCCTATGTCGCCTTCGCCTGGGCTTTCTCCCTCGCCGAGCAGCCCAGCCCCCGCGACTCCCTTGGCGGGCTATGGCTCGGCTTCCTCGACGCACAGCGCGTCGCCGACCTTCCCGACGCCCAGCACATCGCCTTGCAGCGTGTCGCCCGGTCCCTCGATGACTGGGCCACTACTGTCACCATCGCCTAGCCCTTCGCCGACTGGGCCCTCTTCGTCACCGTCACCCAATCCCTCGTTGGCTGCACCTTCGACCTCTACGGCTCCTGTACTGCGCCCCCATACACGCAGTCGCAGTGGCATTCATCGCCCCAAGGAGCGCACTAACGGCACAGTTGCCTGGCATGCTGTGTGTATGACTGCTGCCATTACGGATCCATCCTCCGAGCCCCGCACGTACTAGGCTACTATGAGTATTCCTCATTGGAGATAGGCTATGGAACATGAATATCACGCTCTTATTCGCAATGAGACGTGGACTCTTGTTCCTCCACCACCACGAGTTAATGTGATTGATTCTAAATGGGTATTCAAAGTGAAGAAGCATTTTGATGGGTCTATTGAGCGCTACAAAGTGCGTCTTGTTGCTAGAGGATTTCGGCAACGTTATGGTCTTGACTATGAGGACACCTTCAGTCCAGTGGTCAAGCCTACTACCATCAGGCTTCTTCTATCTATTGCCGTCACTCGAGGTTGGTCTCTTCGTTAGCTTGATGTGCAGAATGCCTTCCTTCATGGTGTGTTGGAGGAGGAAGTTTATATGCGACAGCCGCCTGGGTTTTCTAATCCTGATCGTCCTGATCATATTTGTCGTCTTACCAAAGCACTATATGGCTTGAAGCAAGCTCCTTGTGCCTGGTATGCCCGTCTTGCTACATCTCTTCGTGCTCATGGTTTTGCACTGTCCACTGCTGATTTATTGTTGTTTATTCTACAAAAGCCTGAGGTCACTATGTACTTGTTGGTCTATGTGGATGATATTATTTTGGTCAGCTCCTCTCAGTCAGCTGCCGATGCTCTTGTTCGCTCTCTTGGTACTGATTTTGTTGTCAAGGATCTTGGGAAGCTCCATTACTTTCTTGGTGTGGAGGTTGCTTCTCGTGCTGATAGACTTGTTCTGACGCAAAAGAAGTATTCATTGGACTTGTTGCAGCGGGCCGGGATGCTTAAGTGCAAGACGACTACTACGCCTATGTCTACCACTGACAAGATCACTGTTGTTGATGGTGAGCTTTTGTCTTCCGCTGATGCGACGGAGTACAGAAGTATTGTTGGTAGTCTCCGGTATTTGACGATCACGAGACTAGATATATCTTATGCTGTCAACAGAGTTTGTCAGTATCTCCAGACGCCTCGCGACACTCATTGGTCAGTTGTTAAGCGTATCTTACGCTATGTTCGTCTGACAGTGTCTCATGGGCTGCATATACGGACGAACCCCTCTGGGGTCCTCTCGGCGTATTCTAATGCGGACTGGGCTGGCAGTCCATATGACAGGCGATCCACGGAGGGCTATGTTGTGTTCTTTGGCTCTAACTTGATCGCCTGGAGTGCTCGGAAACAGGCTACTGTCTCATGTAGCAGTACTGAAGTTGAGTATAAGGTTGTGGCTAATGCTACTGTAGAGATTATTTGGGTACCGTCTTTGCTTCAGGAGTTGAGTATATCTCAACCACAGCCTCCTATCCTTTGGTGTGATAACATCGGTGCTACATACCTTTCTGCAAATCCGGTATTCCATGCCCGAACAAAACACATCGAAGTTGACTATCACTTTGTGCGGGAACGTGTGTCACAGAAGCAACTATAGATCATGTTTATCTCCTCCAAGGATCAACTTGCAGACATCTTCACCAAGTCGTTGTCTCTACCACAGTTTGAGACCTGTAGGCGCAATCTTACCTTTCTAGATTCTTTAGGAAGTGGCTAAGATTGAGTGAGAGTGTTAGACTGTGTATAGTTTCTATAATTTTGTACGTGTATTGTATCAATTGTAACACACTCATTATATATATGTGATAGGCCACCCCTTTGAGGGCTGCGCCGGTTCCCCCAATTCTGTTGTTTCACAATAACAAATTTTAAGAGAGACTAGCACAATACATGTCGGATATTTGTTTCGGCAGGGTATCTCGTGAAGTAGGATGAATCGAACGAAGGGGCTGAACACAATCTCTCCAAGACCTCCCTATGAATTTGGTGAAGAACGGTAGAATCACGACAAGAAAGACACAGCGTGTTTACCCAGGTTCAGACCTCTCTTGTGGCTTGGTTGTATTGCTTGTATCGCTGTGCGAGGTTATACATACAAGAGGTTGATCAGACAATCAGGTCTGGTGCTCCTAAGAGGAAGAAGCTAGGGTTTTCGAGGTGGAATGATGTCCCTCTCCATGGTGCCGCACCCCTCCTTGTATAGGCGCCATGGTCCTCTTCCCGCCCCTTTGGTGGGAAGGGTTCCCACATGGTGACAAATAAGTGAGCAGGTAGGCAAAAAGGTGTGTTTCCCATGGGGCACGATCCGCGTCGGGGTGTCGTTGATCACGGTGCTTGTGAGGATGGTCCCCTCCAGGTGGCAGTGGTTGTCGGCCATTCCTGGTTTGCATAAGGAGAAGATGCTTCTTATGGGCGGTAACATGGGTATGATTATCGGGTCCCTATGATTAGTTACTAGGCGCATAAAGGTCTACGGCCCCTGAATACCAAAGAAGTCCAAGGAGCAACCGAGGGATAAAAACATGTCTTGGTAGTCAAGAAAGAAATATGAATTGACATAAAGTCATAATCATAACTTATAACCTCTCTGTATATGGCTCTATGACCCAACCTCTCATATAAAAGCTGAGAGGTCCTGACGGAGAGGATACCTTAGTCTCCCAGTAACTACCATTATGGCGTGAGCTAGATCGAAACTAGCGAATCGACGACTTTGTAATCATATTTTACCATAATCAGACTACATCGACTTTCCTGTTTGTATGATCAGCCGACGAAAAGACCAGCGCTCTCGTTTCCACAAAACCCTAAGTCCATAACCATGGGCATTGCCGAGGTTACCCCTCGTCAGGAGGCAAGCGTATGCCAGGACGGTTGCCCTTTTGCGTACGAGAAGTGTAGCTTGGAGAGAGCGAGGGGGTCTCTTCAAGGTGCGATGATCATGCCAACTACCAGGGCCCACCAGCAGATGGGCTGTGGTAGCCTGGTACTGGCCCGACAATAATCATGTTTGCTATGAACAATAAAACGATGGTGTTATTATCGTTTGTAGTCTTAGATCAAACTGTCCATCACATGACTTAAGAGCACCTCCATGACCGTTTGGACAACCCAACCCTAGCTACTAGCACCAGCTTTGTCCCTTCCCTTCTCCTCACCGTCAATGGCAATCGTCCAACAACAACAACAACAAGAACAACAACAACAACAACAATAAAAACAACAACAACAACAACAATAACAACAATAATGGGACCTTCACATTTCTTCTCACCTCCCATGCCCGTGGTCTTTGCTCTCTCTCTCTCACACCCTTATGTGTCCTTCCGCTATCATCATTGGAAGATAGAAAAGTGGGAGTCGAGTTGATTTTCTCGATAGTTCAAGGTTGGAACTTTAATGAAATATATATGCACAATGGAGGACATATATCAAATAACAGTCAATGTAGTTGTGCATATCCAAGCTATCATAGATATAAGTACCCTTTATACAGACACACACAAGAAAAAACTCGCCATAAAGTCTATTCAAGATGGAAATGTTATCTACATAATTTACTGCTTTGGAGATAAAATGGGTACAAAAACATATGTAAGATTATTTCTCAACTATTTAGGTCATCATTATTTGTGTCAATTCATACTTATATCGCTTTGCAATCTATCAGACTTATTCGAATTAGCACATGTCGCTGCCATTTCCCATTAAACACATATCCACTCTTTAGCCCTTTGGACTCTCTCATGCTGCCATGTGGTCATATGGATCTAAACTCTTCATGTTACAATATGTAAATGAGAAGCACTACATCAAATGTGATGAATCGATTGTACCGGTTAGATAATGTGCAAATATTTCAATTTAAAGATTAGAATATTGCTCGGCGACTACGCACTTCCGTCTCACCCCGTTTGATAGACGAAATAAATGTGGGAATAAATTTATACCGAACTATTATATTTTTTAATTTACCTTTTGCATGCTACAATATTAACAGTTAATTTTCTATAGTTTATTTGCATAGTTAACCACATAAAATGATACTAAATGTTGATTTCAATGCTATTTATTATACATTGTAATATATATCTTCAATAAACTTGCCTTATGCTAAATTTAAATTTTATTTTATAACAAAAGGTCTTTTAAAATTGTTTTTTAACAATTGCATAAGCAATATAGTGTATATGTATTCATGGTAGATGCTTGTAAGCGTAAAAACTAAATATCTTAATAGTGATTTCTGGTATATCACTAGTGGAAAAAAGGCCTTCTGTTCGGCGCCAAACCAGGCACCAGTCCCGACTTGTTACAGGCCGGGACTAGTGCGAGCACTAGTACCGGTTCGTAACGTCTCAAACAGTTACGAACCAGAGAAAGCACTAATCCCGGGTAGTTTCGAGTCTCTAGTCCCGGTTCATAATACGGCCCGTGACTAGTGACCTCGAGCCGACCAGCTGCACTTTACAGGGACAATTAGTCCCGGCCCATATCACGGCCCGGGACTAGTTAGTTCCTCTATATAATGCAACTTCGTTCATGCCCGAGCCACGACCATTTTTTTTCCAAGCAAGCCGAGTTTATGCCTTTTTTCCCCAAGATTGTCAAGATTTGGTTGCAACCCCTAAATCCAAGATTTTAAAAGGTTAGGAATTTCATCCTTCCATCTCTCATTGTTAGTTTATCTCAATGCGATAGAAGTAGAGATGGATTTGTATGCTCTAGATTAGCTCGTTCATTACATGTAATATATTATCCTGACTATATATCTTTTTGTACGGTATTATATTCTGCAGAATAAAGGTGTTTGAATGCAAAAGAGCTAAAAGATATGACGTTGGGTTCATTGACCCATATATCATTAATGAATATACGTTACACAATCACCCTAAGGACGTGGAGGAAGACCTGTGCAGGTTTTTAATTGAGCATAATTACGTTAAGAAAATACTATTTCCTTATAACTTTAAGTGAATGTTTCTGTCTTATACACATTATTTTTTTAAGTGTAATTGATGAGTTATGCATGTCTTTTTATGTAAACGTCTGCATGTTCCACTAGATACCGCTAAACATTCAAGTTGACAAGTCCCTAGTTGAAGTCCACAACTCATTAAGTTGGGATCAAAAGCAGTGGAGCGACATAAAAGCAATGCCCCATAAGTAATTTCAATCATTATCGTATTATATCAGTCTCTTTCGTTCATTTCCTGATATCAAGTAACTAATAACTCATTTGTTCATTTTCTTTGCCGAGCAGGTATTGGATACGGTTCAAACAGAAAATAGAAGATCCATTCGAAGATGAGCTAACTTATAAAACAGTGAAGGGCTTGCTGCAGCCACCAGGGACTCATTTATGTGGATTCAACATCTGCGAGTACATTCGCGAGTTGACCAATGAGCGAAAAGTTGATTCACATTATATTCACACTTTGCGGGAGAATCTAGAGCCAGAACAACGCATATAAGCAATTTAAGAGGAACCGACGGGATTTCTGATAAAGGAGGTCCTCGATGAAAAGGAAGAACATTATATGGAGGACGCGGAACTTGATATGCTTTAGTGATCTCCATGTAATTGATATGATATATCATCAATGACCATGTAATTTCAAACATTCTCCTCCTTTTGATATGATCAAGTATTGTATATATATGTATGCTCGCAAGAGATTAAATATTAATTATATATATGCATCAACATGTACTGTGTATATAGTAGCATAGAATAAGTGTATGGAAATATGTTTAAAATTATAGTGAAACACAAATCAAAAAAGGAACGAAATGAAAAAAAATGAAAACATAGAATCTCTGCCGCGGCCACACGAATCTCTGCCGCGACATGAACCAGTATAGTCTCGGATGGTGTTATGACCCGAGACTAGAAGGGTTCCACCCCCCATCGTGCGAAAACTGCCACACAGTGGACTCTAGTCCCGGGCCATAGCAAACCGAAACTAGAGATAGGGCCCTCTAGTCCCGATTTAGCAGTCCCGGGTCTAAAACCGGGACTAGTGCCCGTTACGGTCCGAGACTAGAGGCCCGTTTTTCACCGGTGTATGACTATTTAAACATATTTATTGAAAGCAAGAGTATAAATTGAACGCTTGGCATAATTCTTTATTGGTTTTTTCTAGGTCAAAATTACCTTACAAATTAGAGTGAGTTCAATAAGAAGTAAAATTATATCACTTATATAAGCAGTAATGAACATAATTCGGTTTAGGTTCTACTATGTTTGCTACGATAAATTTTAATTATTTGATATGTAGTCCTCAATGCACTTGTTCTCATCTAACGTGCCTCTATCTCAGATTAGCCCACACTTTAAATTTGGCCAATGACAAACTTCATAAAGTTTAACCAAGTATATGTAGAAAAATACCAACATCGTCTACAAATACCAAATGATGAAAGGCTTTCTAGGATTTGTCCTTGCTGAAGATAATTTGGCAATGCGCAATTGTAATCGTAATTGTCCTCGCAAAAATGGGAGCGGCTGTGACGGCACATGGCCTTGATCCTCTCCCAAATCTCGACATAGACTTCCCGACTACCACCATCTCATAAACCCACCGCCGTGAGGGCCTGCCGTGTTACCGCCTAACAACATGACCACAAGAGAGCCAGCAACCTAAGCGCGATGCAGCCTTCCTCCGATCAAGACGGGTGCAAGGAGAAGCCCAACAATGGACAACGGCGACAGTGAGGGAGATGCTGGGAGGCTGGAGGCGACGAGCTCCTGGGTCCGAGAGGTTGAGAAGGGCAATGCGGGAGTTCATGAAATGTTTTTTCTGTCCACGCTCTCGGCCAAATTTGACTTGTTGATGGGAATTTTAGGTGAATGAAAATAACAGTAATACTATAAACACACTTAAGCAGATATTTTTATGGGTATTTGTGTACTCTTTTGAACCATGTATTTAACTTCTCAAACAAGGTGATCAAGTAAGTACCACAAACAAATATCTTCAATACTAGTAGTTACTCCCTCCGTTCCGAAATATAAGACATTCTAGCTTTGTGAAATGAATGTATCTAGACACCTTTTAGGGTATAGGTTCACTCCGAACCTCTACGAACCTATACACTAAAAGACGTCTAGATACATTCGATTCGCAAAGCTAAAACGTCTTATATTTCCGAACAGAGGGAGTATTAATTAAGTACACTGCATTAGCAGCAGCAAAAACATAAGACTTCTTGGTACGTGTCATTACACGTACGCTACGCTAGTTACAACTACACTTACTTAAGCTTACATCCTTGGTATAGTTTGTGCGCAGTATACGTATTGGTCATAGCATATTCGTTTCGTAGCTTGGGTACTTCAGCTGGCGCTGAGGAGGGAGATGATGTCGAGCGCGACGGAGCATAGCTGATTGAGCGCCTCCTCCCTGGTCGCGAGCTCTGCCGGGTATGCCCCGGGCCTCTGCCGCCGGAACAGTGTCTTGCACACCTGCGGGTACTCGGCGGCGGCGCTGACGTGCACGGCGGCGTAGTCGTAGTCCTGCTGCGCGATGGAGACCTTGGCCGCCGCCAGCGCGTCCCGGGCCTCGCCGTACTTGCCCGCGCACGTCCGGAGGAGCGCCTGCACGGTGCCGTCGACGGCGGCGCCGCCCTGCGCTGTCACGTTGGCGCCGAGCGCGGCGGCCGAGGCCGAGGCGTTGGAGGCGGCGGCGGAGACGGCGATGGCGGAGAGGCCGCGCACGTCGGCGGTGGTGCTGGAGGGGTCCGCGGCGAGCGCGGACACGCAGAGGTCGTAGTAGCCCGTGGAGTTGCAGGTGGTGCGGACCAGCGCCGCGGCCGCCGGGGCCGGGGCGACTGGGGCGGGCGGCGGTGGTGGCGGCGGCGAGTGCTTGGCGTGGCCGCCGTGGCCGTGGTGCGAGGACGGGCCTGGGCGGGAGCCGAGGGTGCTGGGCGCGAGGAGGGAGACGACGAGGAGCACGAGGGTGGCAGTGGCGATGGCCATTGTTGGCGCCATGAGTTGGAACTTGCTACGAATACTAGGTAGCTTCCTGGTGTGAGATATCTAGCTGTGGCTCTGTGGAGGAGGAGATGCTTTCTGGTTGTGAGTGACTTTGGAGAGTGAAGAAGAGCTTGATTTGTGGTGTTTGTGTTGTGTTGATGGGGTTTTATAGGGGAAAAAAGACCTGGCCGGTCTAGTCCATCCAGGGCTGCCAAAATGGACTCCTAATCAGCCTAATTAAGTTGGTGCCAAGTGGAGCAGTCCACACCGTGTGCCATACATATGCTTCTTCTATTTATTTATTTTCAAAAAGTACTGTTTTTATGTGTGTCGTTGTTGTTTAATTAACAAACATTGTCAGGTGGGCAGATAGATGCCGCCTTTCACAAAGAAAGAAAACATTATGAAAAAACCAGGCCAAAACATCAAATTACTCTCTTTGTCCCAAATTTGTTGGAGAGTTGTCTAGTTGGCATGTACCTAACTCGAGAGAGAGAGAGTCAATACTATTTTCTTACGACTTGTCTCTAGAATTTTTGAACTTTTATAAAGGGGCTGCCCAAGTCAATCCCCTCCTATATGTAATTCCTAGGTTTACTTGGTTTAGTTAGGGGAAAGTCCTTTTGACTCCTGAGCTTCATTGCTCACTGCGTATTAAAAAATAATTAAAACTATGCCTATAGGTTAAAAAAATCTTGAAACAAAATCCTAAAAGTTGCTAATGATATATTGCACAAACTTCCAAAATCTCAATTCGAAATATTTTGTATTCCGGGCAACACAAAATGACAAAGTGTGACCGTTTTTGTGATTTGAAATCACTATATTATAGATCTACAATTTTGTTATTTTTTGTAGCTCAAAATACACATTATTTTGAATTGATATTTTGCAAGTTTGTGGTATACATCACTGGATACATTCTGATTTGTTTTGAGAATTTTTTAGAACTAAAAAAAATATGATTTTTGATTTAAAAAAGGGGACCACTGGTGCCCATGTGCACCAAATTTCCACCGGTTTAGTTAGTATGCAATTGGAAAACTTAATTGTTAGAGTTTTCTTGCGAATGAATTGTTTGGTTAATATTTCCTAGTATATCCAAAACGGGATATGAAAAGACCTGATGTGCTAAATGTTTAGCTGAGTGCAAGTGGTTAATTAGAATGGTATACCTAAGGAAAGATCTAGTTCCCAATATAGATGTACCAGATACTCCACTATAGGAGTATATTTCTTCCAATGTACTAGTAGAAATTTACTTGATGTGGATAGCTATGTTACAACTCTTCTAATCTGCGTGAGATTCTGTTGAACTTTCTTTTTGCGAATGAGATTGAACTCTTTATTTGTTCTTATAGAAAGAAGTGTTTTTGGTTCCAGAGTTCTAGTGATCCCTGTATATTGAAAGAAAATGAAAAAAATTATTTATAAGTTTTAATTTTGAATTAATTCCAGACTTTGTTAATGGTACATCCTACAAGCATGCCAAACTGCAGTACAATTTTTTTTATTATGGGCTACACAAAACTGACAAAGTCTTATATTTTTTGGAGATCTGAAAATGTGATACCCAGAACCACATTTTTTTCATTTTTATTTAGCTCAAAATACACATTATTTTCAATTGATAGCACTTTTATGGTATATATCATTTGCTACATCCAAACTTGTTTTCAAAACTCACAAATATGATTTTCATTTTATTAAATGATCACCGATGTCCATGTGCATCAAATCGAGGAAAGAAAAACACGAGTCACATAAAATGAAGTGTTAGTTTAAAGGAGGACCCTGGGCAAAAGATAATATTACTAGGAGTAGGATACTGCCAAGTGAAGGGAATATGCCCCGTGAGGCAATAATAAAGTGTTTATTATGTGTATTCCAAGTATATGATAGATGTTTATTTTGCATGCTATAATTGTATTAATACGGAAACATTAATACATGTGTGTTTAATAAACAAACAGAAAGTTCCTAGTTATGCCTCTCTCATAAACTAGCTCGTTGATTAACAAGATGATCAAGGTTTCCTGATCATGGACATTGGATGTTGTTAATAACGGGATCACAACATTAGTGTAATGGTGTGATGAACATTCATCCGAAGTATAGCATTACGATCAAAGTCATTGAGTTTATATTGCTATAACAACTTACGAAGTGATCCTAATCCTTAGACCATGAGATCATGTTAATCACTAACACTGGAAGAGTTTCTTGATAACATCAAACGTCACACCGTAACAGGGTGATTATAAAGATGGATTCAGAACTAATAAAGTGTTATGTTGAGGCTCATGGATCGAGAGTGGAATTTGTTCATCCCGATGACGGATAGATATACTCTGGGCCCTCTCGGTGATATCACATTGATTAGCTTGCAAGCAAGTGATTTGATCACTAGAATGTTATATCACGGGAACGAGAAAAGAGTGCATGTCGGTAACGAGATCAAACTAGGTATGGAGATACCGATGATCGAATCTCGGACATGTAATATATCGTGAAACAAAGGGATTAAGAGCGTAAAAGGTTCCGACGATCACAAGAAAGTCATCGTTGAATGTGTGGGAGTCAGTATGGGTCTCCAGATCCCGCTTCTGATTATTGATCCGAGAAGGGTCTCGATCATGTCCGCATTATTCACGAACCGTAGGGTGACACACTTAAGAGACACCGACATCCAACTGGAGCAAAAGTTTCATGCCGAAAGAATGAACAAGCGCAGGAATTTATTTCACTAGATACCGAAACGGGTTTTCGGGTGAAATTGCATAAAGAGGTTATGCATGTGAAATGGAATTCTAGCAAGGGGTTATTTGTGAATGTTTGTCATTAAAGTAATTGACAAAATTCTGAATAAAATAAAAGAGTTTTATTTAATGAGAGTTTGCATTAAATTTGGTGGAAATTTAATGGGAATTTGAGTGGACTTTTGAGTGGAGAAAATTTAAAGGGCATTTTGTGAGTGGAGTGTCCACCCACATGAATGAAGGAGGGGAGGGGGCTGCCCCCCATGGCCGGCGGCCACCCCTTGGGTGCCCCTCCTCCTCCTATAAAAGGAGCCCCCTCCTCACTTGTCTCTCACACCTTCTCGTGAAGGATCTCTCTTCTCCTCTAGAATTTATCCCCCATGGTCTCGGACTAGCGAGATACATGTTCCCGGTGGCTATTCGGCAAGAAAGAGTTGTGCTTCCGCTGCATCGCTGGAGCGAGGAGGCGGAGGTTGCTCGGTGCCTCGAACGTGTGTGCGAGCACGGATGCGCTGCTGATTTGCGGCGCTAGGACTTCCTCTTGATCTTGAGATCGGCAAGAGATTGTCTACATCAACCACGAGTTGAACTCGTTAAGCTTTGTCGGTCTTCAAGGGTATGTTCTCTACGGATATACATCCGCCCGTTATTTGTATCTAGTAGATAGATCTTGGTACGTAGTTCCCATCGTAGGAAAATTTTTGTTTTCTATGCTGCGAACCCTACAGTGGTATCAGAGCCGGATCTATGTGTAGATACTTTGCACGGGTAGTACACATATGAGTATGTGGGCGATGATGATCATGTTGTTGCTCCTTTGTTGTAATTTTGGATATTGGTGGCATAGTGGGATGAAGCGGCCCGGACAAACTTTACATGTCCTCGCACATGAGACCTGTTCCACGCTTGACATGTAACTAGTTTGCATAAGTGGCTAGCGGGTGTTTGTCTCTCCTACTATAGTCAATATCTATTTTGCAAGCGAGTTGTCAACAATTTGATTATCCTCGTTGTGGTTCATGTTCGTAGGTAAGAACGGTTCTATCTCGAAAGCCCTAAGCCACGTAAAACTTGCAATGGATAAATTAGAGGCGTCTAGTTTAAATTGTTGCTGGGCTAGTGTTATGATATGGTAGTGTTGTAAGTAGAAGTATGAGATGATACTCTTACAACACACATAGTGTGTAAACTCCATAGACCTTGGATTTACACATATAGGTATGATAGTGATCATACCACGATGCACATGATAGAGATCATCTGCGGGAACCATATCATTTCACTAATAAACATATGATGTTTGATAGCATCTTATATTGCTTGTTTAGCGCTTTGTTAGCATAATAAGATGATCCCTCATTTAAATATCAAGATAAGAATGTGTTCTTCCTTTAGTATGCACCGATTATGTTTTCGTCGCTCCAAGACATCACGTGATGATCGGGTGTTCTTGGATCCACGACCATATTTCGGGTGTAAAACAGTTACACACGCGAATACTAAGGTTCTAACTTGGCGAGCCTAGCATGTACAGACATGGCCTCGGAACACGGACCGAAAGGTTAAGCATGCGTCATATAGTTGATATGATGCCCATTTGATGCTCGCCTTTGAAGCTATACCGACTCACGTGATGATCGGACTTGGTATAGTGGATTTGGTTCATGTAATCACCAAAAAGGCACGAGGGATGTCATTTTTGAGTGGGAGTTCATTCGTAATATGGATTAGTTGAACTCAATCTATCATACACTTAGTCTAAACTTTACAAATTCTGTTGTAGATGGCACCACCTGCTTTTAATTTCAATGTGTTCATGGAGAAAGAGAAACTAGCAACGAACAGTAGCAACTTTACCGAATGGGCCATGAATTTGAGGATTCTCCTCTCTGCTGCACAAAAGCAATACGTGCTAGAAGCACCGTTAGGCCCCCCACCTTTTGATTATGCCCCTGACGAGGAGAAGAATGTCTATCAGACTCGTCAGGAGGACCACAACTTAGTTCATTGCGGCATATTGTATGGGCTAGAGCCGGAACTTCGAAAGCGTTTCGAAAACGACAATGCATTTGATACAATGGGTGAGTTGAAAATGATTTTTGACACACATGCTGCTGTAGAGAGCTACAACGCTTCAGAAAAGTTCTTTAGCTGCATGATGGAAGATCACAGCTCCGTTAGTGAGCATGTACTCAAGATGTCGGGTTACGCCGATAAGCTTGTGTCCTTGGGAATATCGATTCCCATTGACTTAGGCATCCATCGTGTTCTGCAGTCTCTGCCACCTAGCTATAAGAGCTTCGTGATGAACTATAACATGCAAGGCATGAAGAAGTCTCTTCCCGAGCTTCTGTCAATGCTTAAAACTGCAGAAGTGGAGATCAAAAAGGAACATCAAGTGTTGATGATCAATAGGAACACTGGTTTCAAGAAAGACAAGAAGGGAAAATGGAAGGGAAGTAAGGGCGGCAAGCCTGTTGCCGTGCCTGAAAAGAAACCCCGAGTTGGACCTAAGTCTGATTCCGAGTGCTACTATTGTAAGGGGACTGGCCACTGGAAGCGCAACTGCCCCAAGTATCTGGCAGACAGGAAGGCCGGCAAGGCAAACAAAGGTATATATGATATACATGTTATTGATGTGTACTTGACTAGTGCTCACAGTAGCACCTGGGTATTTGATACCGGTTCAGTTGCTAATATTTGTAACTCGAATCAGGGGCTGCGGAACAAGCGACCGCTAGCAAGGGGTGAGGTCAAGATGCGTGTCGGCAATGGATCAAGTGTTGATGTGATCGCCGTTGGAACGCTGCCTCTCCACTTGCCGTCGGGATTAGTTATAAACTTGAATAATTGTTATCCGGTGCCTGCACTGAGCATGAACATTGTATCTGGATCGTGTTTGATGCGAAGTGGTTATTCATTTAAATCCGAGAACAATGGTTGTTCCATTTATATGAATGAAATCTTTTATGGTCATGCACCGATGATGAATGGTTTATTTCTATTAGATCTCGATGATAATGTTACACATATTCATAATGTTGATGCTAAAAGGATTAAACTAAATGATGATATATCCGCATATATGTGGCACTGCCGTCTAGGTCATATTGGCGTTAAACGCATGAAGAAGCTCCATTCGGATGGACTTTTGGAATCACTTGATTATGAATCATTTGATACATGTGAGCCATGCCTTATGGGCAAGATGACTAGAACGCCGTTTTCCGGTTCAATGGAACGGGCGACAGATTTATTGGAAATCATACATTCTGATGTATGTGGTCCAATGAGTGTGTCGGCACGAGGTGGATATCGTTATTTTGTTACTTTCACGGATGATTTGAGTAGATACGGTTATATCTACTTGATGAAACACAAGTCTGAAATCTTTGAAAAGTTCAAGGAATTTCAGAATGAAGTGGAAAATCATCGTAATAGAAAGATCAAATTTCTACGGTCCGACCGTGGAGGTGAGTATCTAAGTTACGAGTTTAGCACTCACATGAAAGAGTGTGGAATTGTTTCACAACTCACACCTGCCGGAACACTACAGAGAAATGGTGTGTCGGAACGTCGTAATCGTACTTTATTAGATATGGTTCGATCTATGATGTCTCTGACGGACTTGTCGTTGTCATTTTGGGGTTATGCACTAGAAACTGCTGCATTCACTTTAAATCGGGCACCATCTAAATCCGTTGAAAAGACACCGTATGAATTATGGTTTGGAAACAAACCTAAGCTGTCATTTCTTAAAGTTTGGGGATGCGATGTTTATGTGAAGAAACTTCAACGGATAAACTCGAACCCAAAGCGAAAAAATGCGTCTTCATAGGATACCCTAAGGAAACTATTGGGTATTCCTTCTATCACAGATCCGAGGGCAAGGTTTTTGTTGCCAAGAATGGATCCTTTCTAGAGAAAGAGTTTCTTGCGAAAGGTGTGAGTAGTCGGAAGGTAGAACTCGAAGAGGTTATTGAACCTTCTCTTCAAAGTATGGCGAGTAGCGCAGCGCCGGAAGTTGTTTCGAAGTTGGCTCCACCTGTTGAAGAGGGAACTAATGATAATGATCATGAAACTCCGAAAGAGAGTACTACCGAACCTCGCAGGTCAAGCAGGACGCGTGCAGCTCCTGAGCTATACGGAAATCCTGTCATGAATTTCATGGTTGATGAAAATGATGACCCTGCGACGTATGAAGAAGCGATGATGAGCCCGGATTCCAACAAATGGTTAGGAGCCATGAAATCCGAGATGGAATCCATGTATGAAAATCAAGTTTGGAACTTGGTGGACTTACCTCACGACCGAAAGGCCGTGGAGAACAAATGGATTTTCAAAAGGAAAACTGATGCTGATGGTAATGTGACCGTCTATAAAGGTCGACTTGTCGCAAAGGGGTTTCGACAAATTCAAGGAGTTGACTACGATGAGACATTCTCTCCCGTAGTGATGCTAAAGTCAGTTAGGATTATGTTAGCAATTGCTGCATATTTCGATTATGAGATATGGCAAATGGATGTAAAAACCGCGTTTCTCAATGGTAATATTGAGGAAGAGTTGTATATGATACAACCAAAGGGTTTTGTCGATCCTAAGGATGCTAACAAGGTGTGCAAGCTTCAGCGATCCATCTATGGATTGAAGCAAGCATCACGAAGTTGGAATCTCCGCTTTGATGAGGTGATCAAAGAGTTTGGATTTGTCCAAACTTATGGAGAAGCTTGTATTTACAAGAAAGTGAGTGGGAGCAATGTGGCATTTATGATATTATATGTGGATGACATATTATTGATCGGAAATGATATAGATCTTTTAAACAGTGTTAAAAGTTATCTAAACAGCAAATTTTCAATGAAGGACCTAGGTGAAGCGTCATACATATTAGGCATAAAGATCTATAGAGATAGATCTAGGCGCCTAATAGGGCTATCGCAAAGTACATACCTTGATAAGATTTTAAAGAAGTTTAAAATGGACGGAAGTAAGAAGGGGTTCTTACCTATGTTGCAAGGCAAGACATTGAGTAAGACTCAAAGTCCGGCTTCGGCGGAAGAAAGAGAGATTATGGACAAAGTCCCCTATGCTTCAGCCATAGGCTCTATAATGTACGACATGCTATGTACAAGACCGGGTGTGGCACATGCTATTAGTTTGACTAGTAGGTACCAATCGGATCCAGGTTCGGAACACTGGATAGCGGTCAAGAATATCCTTAAGTACTTACGAAGAACTAAGGATATGTTTCTTGTATACGGAGGTGAAGAAGAGCTCGTCGCTAAGTGTTATGTTGACGCTAGCTTTGACACCGATCCGGATGACTCTAAGTCTCAATCCGGATACGTATTTCTCATGAATGGCGGAGCGGTTAGTTGGAGGAACTCCAAACAACCTGTGGTAGCGGGATCAACAATGGAGGCCGAATATGTTGCTGCTTCAGAAGCGGCTCAGGAAGCAGTTTGGATGAAGGAGTTCATATCCGAACTAGGAGTGGTGGCAAACACGTTGGACCCAATGGTGATCTATTGTGACAACAATGGTGCCATTGCCAATGCCAAAGAGCCAAGGTCTCACAAGCATTCCAAGCATATTAAGCGCCGGTTTCACTCCATCCGCGAGCATGTCAAGGATGGAGATATAAAGATTTGTAAATTACATACGGATCTCAATGTAGTAGATCCGTTGACTAAAACTCTCCCTAGAGCAAAACATGATCAACACCAGAACTCAATGGGTGTTAGATTTATCACTATGTAACTAGATTATTGTCTCTAGTGCAAGTGGGAGACTGAAGGGAATATGTCCTGAGAGGCAATAATAAAGTGTTTATTATGTGTATTCCAAGTATATGATAGATGTTTATTTTGCATGCTATAATTGTATTAATACGGAAACATTAATACATCTGTGTTTAATAAACAAACAGAAAGTTCCTAGTTATGCCTCTCTCATAAACTAGCTCGTTGATTAACAAGATGATCAAGGTTTCCTGATCATGGACATTGGATGTTGTTAATAACGGGATCACAACATTAGTGTAATGGTCTGATGAACATTCATCCGAAGTATAGCATTACGATCAAAGTCATTGAGTTTATATTGCTATAACAACTTACGAAATGATCCTAATCCTTAGACCATGAGATCATGTCAATCACTAACACTGGAAGAGTTTCTTGATAACATCAAACGTCACACCGTAACAGGGTGATTATAAAGATGGATTCAGAACTAATAAAGTGTTATGTTGAGGCTCATGGATCGAGAATGGAATTTGTTCATCCCGATGACGGATAGATATACTCTGGGCCCTCTCGGTGATATCACATTGATTAGCTTGCAAGCAAGTGATTTGATCACTAGAATGTTATATCACGGGAACGAGAAAAGAGTGCATGTCGGTAACGAGATCAAACTAGGTATGGATATACCGATGATCGAATCTCGGACATGTAATATATCGTGAAACAAAGGGATTAAGATACTAGCGTAAAAATGTTCCGACGATCACAAGAAAGTCATCGTTGAATGTGTGGGAGTCAGTATGGGTCTCCAGATCCCGCTTCTGATTATTGATCCGAGAAGGGTCTCGATCATGTCCGCATTATTCACGAACCGTAGGGTGACACACTTAAGAGACACCGACATCCAACTGGAGCAAAAGTTTCATGCCGAAAGAATGAACAAGTGCAGGAATTTATTTCACTAGATACCGAAACGGGTTTTCGGGTGAAATTGCATAAAGAGGTTATGCATGTGAAATGGAATTCTAGCAAGGGGTTATTTGTGAATGTTTGTCATTAAAGTAATTGACAAAATTCTGAATAAATAAAAGAGTTTTATTTAATAAGAGTTTGCATTAAATTTGGTGGAAATTTAATTGCAAGTTTGAGTGGGATTTTGAGTGGAGGGAAATGAAGAGGTTTTTGTGAGTGGAGTGTCCACCCACATGAATGAAGGAGGGGAGGGGGCAGCCCCCATGGCCGGCGGCCACCCCCTTGGGTGCCCCTTCCTCCTATAAAAGGCACCCCTCTCCCTCTCTCTCACTCACACCTCCTCGTGAAGGATCTCTCTCCCCCTCTAGAATTTATCCCCCATGGTCTCGGACTAGCAAGATACATGTTTCCGGTGGCTATTCAGCAAGAAAGAGTTGTGCTTCCGCTGCATCGCTAGAGCGAGGAGGCGGAGGTTGCTCGGTGCCTCAGACTTGTGTGCGGGCACGGATGCGCTGCTGATTTGCGGCGCTAGGACTTCCTCTCGATCTTGAGATCGGCAAGAGATCGTCTACATCAACCACGAGTCGAACTCGTTAAGCTTTGTCGGTCTTCAAGGATATGTTCTTTACGGATATACATCTGCCCATTGTTTTTATCTAGTAGATAGATCTTGGTACTTAGTTCCCATCGTAGGAAATTTTTTGTTTTCTATGCTGCGAACCCTACACCAAGATATGGTCACATGTTGTTTTCTCTTATATATTGCAGTGCACTAAGATGTAACAACCCAATTGATGATATTGGCTCGTCATGGACTTAGGCCCGCTAATTTAATTTGGTCTGGACAAATAGCAATTGATGACATTATCATGCACTAGTAAGAGAAGTACTCGGCTTTGGTGCTTTTCTTACTCCCTTCGATCCATATTACCTGTCACTGGATTGGATGTATCTAGCACTAAAACATAACTAGATACATCCATTTATACGACAAGTAATATGGATCAGATGAAGTACTTAATTTTGCTGTTTTTTCTATTAAGACGTGTGTGTTTCTTGTGTGTGGATTCGCCCTAGCCTGGTAGCAGTTAGTGGAAGTGCTCACTCCATGACAAACATACTTAATTAATTCCATATGTAACGTCTCCACGCTTCAATCTAGCCCAAGTATATAGGGGAAATTCGAAATGGAGGCTGAGTTGCAGGTAGCCGTCTATTTTCTTAGAAATTATATTTAAAGTTTCAAAAAAAATGAAACAAATCCTATACGTAATGATGTAAACTATAAGGGTGCAAAATCTCGATGTGAAATTCTTTGTACTACATGATTGCAAAAAGTGTAGACCTGATCATACTAAAGAGTGCACATTTCAAAACTATAAAAGTTGTCAGATTTTACCTTTTTTTGTGTAGCCTAGAATATAAATAATTTTGTGTGGGAGATTTTTCAAGCTTGTAGAATAGATCATTGACAACATCTAGGCTTTCTTTTCTGAAACTTGTAAATATGATTTTCAGCTTTAGAAACATAAAAGGCTCATTGGAGCTCAGCTTCCATTTGTTCGCTCTCAAGTATATGTCGGCTTTATCATGGAACATGTTTTTTTTCCACTGCATACAGTACCCAACTGTCCATTAGAAATAGCAGTTGATAAATAGATTTCTCTAGTTTTGGCTATATACTAATCCATCAAAATAATTCGGATTGACTTAGTGGGTTGATTAAATATGTCTTTGAAAGTAAACCTAGCTCACTTGGGAGCAGAGGATGTACAACCAAACCACCTATCTTCAAACCCTGATGGATGTCTTTCAAGTGACAGAACCTCTCATATTCGTGTGCGTGCGCGTGCGTGCGTTCGGATTTTCATTGCGGTTATCCGCCACTTGGCTAGACCCTGCTATGTGGGGCTCTGTAGATGAACTCTGTTTTTTCTGCTATCTAAATAGATGGCACAACACCTACCGGTTCCTCAAAAAATCCCTCTATTATATAAGATCCTAACTCCTATTACTCCTTCTGTTCCGAATTAGATGTCACCGATTCTTTTTCACGAAAACACAAAAGCCAATTTTTCTAGATTCCTATATATCTAGACGTGTTTTAGTATATAAATAATGTGAATCTAGATAAATGTATGGCATCTAGTTAGGACAGATGGAGTACTATAGCTTTTTGCTGACCGTACCTATCCATATATGACAAATAGCATGTAAAGTCTAGTGCTGGAGACTGTAGCAAAACCCTAAAATGAGCTACATTGTGGGTAGCTAGCTTGACTTGACACGCCAGAAAGGTGGATGCATGACTGGTGACTGATCGAGTTAGTGGATTCGGAACTCCCTTTGCGCGGCTACACATGTAGGCTTGTTGACTGTAGGTGGAAGGGAACCCCCGCTCCAGCTGGTTTCATGCTTGCTTCTCTTCACTTCGTCGGCCACTAGCAAGGCGATCAAGTGTTTTGACTATTGCACACAAAAAGGAAGCTGGCAGTTGGCAGAATCCGGCAGGGTTCCTCAAAGCAGAACCGGACGTACGTCAACTGGCAGTGTACGCCGATCGAAGGATCGTGTTCAAGTTCGACTTCGACCACGCGTTCGGATTGAAGAAGAATCCGAGCATTCGAGCTCTTTCTCGAAGTAATTAACTTGGCAAAACGCATCAATGTATAGGAGGAGTGCTAGGTTAGGCGGTAACTAGCGTATTAATTAACTTTACAAGTGCACCGTCGCGGTAACAGTTGGCTACAGTCTAAATATCTCGAACACTTCTAACCTTTAGAGCAGCTGGCTAACTGAACGAATGCTGTGGTAGATTCGAGTACATTCGATACACACACTTTTGGACCATTGATTTTTTTACTTCCTCAACCCCAATTTATATTGCATATAAGATTTTATTAGATTCAAACCGTATAATGTTTGATCAAGTAGTTTGATACACTCGGAAAAAAAAGTAGTTTGATACAATTGTAAACCTATATGATGCCAAATTAATATTATTAGAATTGGCTTAAAATATATTTTCATAATATATACATTTCATACCATACATATTAATTTATATTATTTTGTGTACTCTTGATCAAAGTTTACAAAGATTGTTTTGCACGAATTATGTGCAACATATTATAGGACAGAGGAAGTACATGCCTAACCAACTGTGTACGTTATGTACACGTGGACAGTTATGTTGATGTATTTAGGCGACCGGAGCCAGATCGAACCGAAAAAGGCTATACCTCGGACTAGATTAATACATATATACTCTTTTGTAGTTTTTTTCCAAGAAAACATAACTCATTTGGATAAATACTCCTGCGATAATTAAATTGGATTGGACGTTGTGACATTATTTAAATGAGTTGAATGAGTTGTGTCATTATCGCAACTAGAAGATAAAACGTGGCTCTGATACCATGTCAAGCTTCATGCACTAGCCAATATAACCAAAAGTCCGAACTGATGAAAATGGCTAGTGCAATCCACTTATACACTTGAGCGACGGCACGCGAAACTCACGTATAACTCAAGAGGCCTATACGTGGACACAGAGAGGTCAACAACAATTTTAGGATAAATTGCGAAAGCCAGGACTCGAACTCGAGACCTTAGGCTCTGATACCATGTCAAGCTTCATGCACTAGCCAACGCAACCAAAAGTCCGAACTGATGGAAAGAGCAGTGCAATCCACTTATACACTTCAACAAAATTTACTCCTTTTGAAAACACGTCATCTTTTTCCCAAAGATTTCAAACACAACTTTCACAATTACAAATGATAACTACAAAAGTGATTTGAAATATATTACCATCTTTCAACGATCACATTATTAACATGTAGATGTACTACTCCCTATGTAGTAGTTCAAAAGTGTGGACGGTTTACATAAATTAACAACAAGATTTGGATTTGGAGTATTTGTGTTTTTTTTTGGGAATGATGCACCTCGACACTACCTTGGGGTTCTTTCAGCTTTTCATTGGTAATGGTATCTTATCAATTGCAGCTAGTTAGAGGTGGGAAATTCGCATAAATTAAGTACCAACGTCAAAAGTTATTTCATCCATAGATAAGTGCAAATCTGCATGTCTATTGACTAGGTTAATTTCAATATGCAAAATTGATCTGATAGTGCTATTTTCTTTTCCAGATGGCCTATGAATCTGGGTGCATTTTAGCTAGCTAGGTTTCCCCACTTATTTTACCTTTCCCTGTAATTCTCACATTTTTTCTTCCCTTTTACTCTTTTCTTACATCTTACGTCCCCATGTTATGCAACCATTACCAACATAGTGTGCCAAGATCTGGTGACAATAATCATCGACTTAATTCATTAGTGGCCATTACTGATAGATATGATCTGTCTGTGTGTATATGCCACCATGAACAGCTAGCACCTCATCCAACAATCCACTTGTTGTAGGCAAAAAGTACCACTAACGCAGGAGTCACATCTATTAGCTACTAGTGCAGATTGAGATTCAGCCTATTGTTCCCACGCAGAAATAATCTCGCCTACTCTAAATATCTTATGATCTGATTGGAGCTACAAATTATATTTTCTCTAGAAAATATCTGATGTTTATACTAATTCCACTGTTCACAAAGACATACACACCATTAAAGTACACATTAATTATCATTCAAACACTTCAGAAAAAACCCTTCGCCCGTGAGAGCCTGAGAAGGTGATCAGGTTTTCCTCGTCTCCCGTTGGCGCCGCCGCAGATCCATCTCGATTTTGTGGCCTTCGGCCCATGGAAGAGGGGTGGATCTCGGCCCCATCGGTGGGAGGGCTCTGTTTTACTGTTTCTAGGGTTCAAGTTTGGTGGGACGGCGCTTAGGTGGTGATGCCAGCGTCTCTTTCAATAAGGTCTCCTTGACTTCAGCCCCATCTTGACGGCGATATCGAGAAGCTTGTGGGAGTTGTGTGGTCTTCGAGGATTTTTTCTAGCTATGAGATCTTTGGATCGTCAAGGAGCTTCATCGGTAGTTCATACTTTTTTTTTCGTCTCCAGGACGGATGTGGTCTTCTTGACTTGTTCGACGACTTCCTGTGCGCAGCGAACAACGTTAGAACCGACTCAGTGAAGAGTGGCAGTGACAGCGCACCGTCGATATGGTCTGAAGGTTGAAGATGACGAACTTCTTAAGGATCTCGTTGTAATTTTTGCTTTTTTGAGGTGCTTTGTACTGTTTGAGATTTCTTTTAGTGCCAGATCCTATTCCCAAAAAAAACTAAAAATTAATTAAAGTGCTCTATGCAACCACTTTGATTCACGTGAATTTCAGAGAAATCTTCTAGGGCTTGAATCTTTAGGCTGGTCCTAGTGGTAGTATCATACTATTAATATCATGCATATGATACTAGTATATGATATTATCTTCATGGTGCATAGTATCATATAGTACTATATTTAATTATTTGTAAAATCTCAATACAAAATTGTGTGCAAGATTTATTTGTATGAAGATTTTCTAGTTTTACGTGCTATGATACGGTATCTATCTATGATACTGTAACCATCTCTTTCTTCATTAATTGTTGTACCACGTCAGATTTTTGCCAACATGGCATGCATGATACTAGCTATGATACTTCCACTAAGACCAGCATTATAGATTTTCTACTCGGTAGTAGATAAGTTGTATGATTGTTGGTTTGAACCGTAGTACCCCCATAACAAATTTACGATTCGTTATATGGTCCATTATATGATTCATATGTGAATGAGCAAGACTAGAATTGCAATTCATCATTTTCCCGCCCCTACGTTTCTAAATCCTTGCTAAAGATTTAACTTTTTGAATCATGTAAATCAAAGATATTCTTGGATTTTAAGCCGTTCCCATAATTTCTCTTATAATCAACCACAAAAGCTCTCTGTTTAATTAACACATTGCTGCTCTGTTGGGCTCGTCATCTGAGGTCTTAGCAGGATGACTTCTCGTCTATCTATTATAATAAAATCTACTACGACAAGCTTTGCTTGATTCTAAGGATGACGGCCGCCTTTGGCTCACGCTAGTCTGTGTAGTCGTCGTTAGGTGGTCCACGGACCTATTTGTTATTTTTTATTACTTTTAGACCTATTTATATTACTGTATTGGTAATTATTAATAGATGGTTGAAGTTTTGGAAAACAGATAGTACTCATATAAAAAACAGGCTTCTCGAATATTATTGGGCAAGAATTTGCAAAAAAATTTGTAATTATTGGGCAAGCTCTAGCTAGGTAATGGGCCGTGATACAACCCATTTTGCTGCTTCTACTTTCTGCCCAGCCTCTGTTGCCCCTTCCCTCTCTTCTTCACTCCACTCGAGTCTGCAGTTATAGAGGGAACAAAAGTGGAGTCGCGCGCCCAATCCCCTCCATTTTCCCGCCTTCCACAAACCCTAGCATCAGAGGCGATTCTATTCGATTCCATCCATCCCACCGGAGAAGAAGACGAGAGAGAGGATGCGGGGCGGCACGGTGCAGATCAACTGGCACGACCTCCAGCCGGTGCTCACCCTCGACTTCCACCCCGTCTCCCGCCGCCTCGCCACCGGCGGCGGCGACCACGACATCAAGGTCCGCCATTCCTTCTCCCCCCTTTCCGCTCTGCTCAAGGCTCTGCCGTGCGTCCTCGGTTTGCCCCCTGGATGGTTTTCGAGCTTGTGCCTCTGGTTTGATGAATGGGGGTAGTACGCGTGATCTACGCCTCCGTTTTCATGGTGGTTGCCTTGCAGATCTGGGCGATAGCGTCGGACGATTCGGAGAAGAAGCTCCCCACTGCTTCATACGTGAGCAGCCTCTCGTCTCACAGCTCCGCCGTCAACGTCCTCCGCTTCTCTCCTTCTGGTAGGTGGCAACGCAACTTCAAATCCTTTCCTCTATGCCAGCGCAGCTGCATAGGCACTCGTCCCCATCTGAGCAGTTACACATGTTTCTGTTTCCTGTGCAAAATTGAAATATATTCACTCAGTGTTTATTTGTTTGGCTGTGTGTAATTAACCCCATTTTCTTTATTGGCTATATGCAGGCGAAAATCTAGCGTCCGGTTCTGATGGTATGTTCAATTTAGCACTTGAAACTTCTCATTTATCTTTAACGGAATGCACCCAGTTCTGCTGATTCAATCAAGACAATTATTGGTTGGTTCTGTACATAGGGTTTGAATTTCACAAAACAAACCGACAAACAAAAAATGGTCAATTGTCGTTTCTTCACTTTTAATTTTAAACACCTTATTTCTATCAATCCATATGCTCTTAGATGCCAGGATTGTAATTTCCATAAAGAAAGGCAACCCCTAAATTTGGCCTCAAGAGATTAACAGTCCTGTCTGGCAGACATAATTACAGCATCTTTGTGACAGGTGGTGGTATCATCCTTTGGAAATTGCATATCAATGATGATGGCAGCGAGGCCTGGAAAGTACACAAATCATTATTGTGAGATATACCATCTGAAAATGATAGTTCTTTCAAGCAGCCTTCTTGTTTCAATGATTTCTAAGTTATATTGGCCTTGTTTGTTTGGTAGGTTCCATCGCAAGGACGTTCTTGACCTGCAGTGGTCGAGTGATGGTTCATTCCTTGTTTCTGCTTCAGTTGACAACAGTTGCATAATATGGGATGCTAACAAAGGTAATTCCTACAACAACAGGCGATCCAATGTTTGCACCATCTTGGCTTCTGTATTATATGATTGATATGCGCCATTGTTCTCAGGTGCGGTGCAACAGATGTTGGAAGGCCATTTACATTATGTTCAGGGCGTGGCATGGGATCCTCTGGGTCAATATATTGCTTCTTTGAGCTCAGACAGAACCTGCAAAATATATGCAAATAAGCCTCAAGGAAAATCAAAGAATATGGAGAAGATGAACTTTGTTTGCCAGCATACACTAGTGAAGGCAGAATTTCAAAATCATGATGATTCCAAGGTTTGTTTGATGTACTTTAATTGCCACATCCTTTCGATGTGCATTGAACAAGTAGGATAATCCTTTACCTTGCAGCCAACAGTTAAAACTCATTTGTTTCATGATGAGACATTACCATCTTTCTTCCGGAGGTTGGCATGGTCGCCTGATGGATCTTTTCTGGTACTGCCAGCAGGTATATTGTTTTTCCTCCTGCACACAATGTAGATTATCATCTCTACCTCGTTGACAAGTTTGTCTCTCTTTATCTTAATCAGGCCTATGCAAATACTCATCTGAAGTGATTAATACTGCCTATATAATGTCAAGGAGAGACCTGTCAAGGTAGCACATCTAATACTTGAAATAACACAACTATGTTCTTGCCTTTAAGATAAATGTCTCTGTCACATTTATTTCAGCTGGTACCTACAAGGCTACAACAACATAATGTGAAAAAACTAAGCATCACATAAGATCTGTCACTAATTTGTTCCTTCACATTACACTGAACATCCGAAGATGGCCTTACATATTTTCCCAGGTGTTCCTAGAAAGTTAAATCAACTATCATTTAAAAGTCAGTTATAGGAGGGAATTGATGCCCTGCCCTTTCAGAGCTCTTTGATTACCTAGTTGTCTTGGGATGTTAAAATAAGTGTTGTTTCCAGAGATGTGCAATTCTTAACATCTTATTCTTGAGCATACAACTTGTCCCAGTATACCTAGTGTTATACTCCCTCTGTTCCAAAATATAAGATGCTAACTTGTTTGACACTGCAGGCCTGCAATACAACTCCCTGGTGCAAGTAAGGCTATAGTAGCAGTTCGTTTTTGCCCTGTTCTTTTCAGCCTGCGTGGTTCTGAATCAGGTAGCTCAATTGATTTGCAGCCTTGCTAGGAGTCCCTCACTGTTTTACTGATATGTTACAGTGAAACTGAGTACTTCTGTACTGTTGCAGAAGGTTTATTCAAGCTTCCTTACAGAGCTGTTTTTGCTGTTGCTACTTTCAACTCGCTGTATGTCTATGACACTGAAAGTGCTGCTCCGATTCTAATACATGCTGGTCTTCATTATGCCGCCATTACAGATATTGCATGGTGAGTACTAGTACTGCAATGGTTCGTTGCTTTTGGAATCTTCTCCATTAGCTACGGTGAAACTCGTCTTATTTGGCAATCCTACCAAAAATAGAAATCCATCTTTTCATTATTTTTGCAGGTCTTCTGATGCAAAGTACCTGGCATTGTCATCACGGGATGGTTACTGCACTATTATTGAGTTTGAGAATGATCAACTGGGGCAGCCGCACATCGTTTCTGGTACTTTTTATTTATTCCCTTTTCTCTATCTTTTCTCTTTCTGGGTACTTCATTAGTGCAGCTGACCCTGTGATGCAACACCATTTGAATAATCGTTTAAGACAGACATGCAGTAACTTATGTCTGTCATGGCATACATTTACTTGAAACCACTCTCTAACAGTTAATTTCTATGAAAACTCCCAGGGAAAAAAGAAGTTACAGAAGCAAATGTCACATGCAGAAATACTAAGCCATTAACAGTAGATAACATGGAAGTTGATGTTGATACCAGCGAAGTTAAGATGTCAGCCTGCCCCATTGGTACAACGACTCCTCCACCAGTGTTGGCCAAAAACAGCACATTAGGTAAGCCTATTTACTCATGTTGCAAAAACTGAAGTAGGTAGAATTATGATATTTTCTGTGGTACTGGAAATCAGTTTTATGTTAAACTGTATGAAATTTAGTTTGTGTATGTATTCTCCTCCAGCCCTAGCCCAAAATTTCCCTTCTGACATGGCACATAACCATATGAAAGAATGGATTTGTTTCTGAACACATCTTAGTTATGAGTAAGATACCAACACTAGCCTTTTTGACATCCGTCTCGAAATAGATGTTGGAGATTTGTCTAAATTTGCATGTATCTAGACGTGTTTTAATGCATAGGTACATGCGAATCTAGACAAATCCCTGACATCTATTTCGAGACAGAGGGAGTAAAAGAAATTCCTTCTGCCCACATAAGTTGGCAGACTTAAGAAATGTAAATGTTACTCTATTTCTTCTAATTGAAGCAGTGGTCCTGTTGGTTCCTTGAAAAAAAAATTTGGTCATACACAAATGTGAACAAGAACAATTACATTTAACTAGATCGAATGGTTCTCCATGTATTTTTCAGTTACCTGTAAGTAAATACACTCACAAAAATTGTCTATGCATCCAAGGACCAAGGGTATGAATTTCATGCTAACCACAATATAGTAGATGGGCATAACAGACAGTTGCGATTCGAACCTACATCTTGCATACATTGGATACCTTTCTTCCTTCATACACGGACTTCCCCTGTAATACATGGCTATTCTTCAAAACACGACAGGAATGAAGGAAGTTATTGAAGGAACTGCGACCCGTGAACACGCAAAGCCACTGAAGGCAGACAGCATGGAAGATGATGCTGGTGCCAGCAAAGCTAAGATGGAGGCCAATCCTGCTCCTGTAGAAGTTACACCGCCACCAGTGTCAGCCCAGAAGAGCGCATCGAGCAAGCCCACTAGGAAGCGAATTACTCCCATTGCAATTAACTAAGTAGCAGAAGTAGTTAGGATCATGATATCCTCTGTACTGATAACAAAGTACTGGAAACTACAGTTAGGTTACACTGTAAAGAAATGTAGCCTGCGGCCGTGTTCACCTTCTGCTGTAGTCCCAGAAATCCTCTTTCTGCTCATGTCACATATGGACAGAAAGCTTATGTTTACTTACAAGCACATTTGTTATGAAGCAATATGAGTCAGTAACTGCCCTCTTTGACAGTGTTTTGTTTGTTTGTTTTTTCATGAAATTTTGTGAAAGATTTCCATTCAGACATATGTTGCCCATATACAAATTTTGCTTACAGCGGTAATTACATATTCCGTTCAATCAAACTGGGTCTGCGACGCCCTTATTTCAGTCACACGAAAGAAGATACAATCTGATAAAAAACAAATGCATGCAGTGTGTAGGTACGGATTTGATCGTTGCCTCAAGCTGCTGAAGAGTCTTGTTAGACTTGAGCAGATGGTTCCAATTCTCTTGTTAGAACTTGTTGATGCGGGCCTTTGACCTTTGAGACTCTTTTTCTTTGTTGTCAGCCTCTTCAAACCTGACATCTTCGTCTTCTGAAAGGACCTCAATCTTCTCGCCATGAGGTCCTTGCATAATCTTCTCATCGACATGGAAGTGTCCGGTGACGTTGACGAGCTCTGCCTCCTGCTCTGCTTTGCTCTTCTGCTTACTGTGCCACATCCACGCGCTGTGGTGATGTGCTTTCCCTGATGCCGTGGCGCTGGACGCCTCCCCGGTCTCTGACTTCTTCACCGCCTCTTGGAACTTGACGTCTTCATCCATTGTCAGCCTGACAGCCTTGGAGCCCCCTGGACCTGGCATGGCCTCCTTATGGACATGGACATGGTCACTGAAGTTCAACACCTCTGCCTTCTTTTCTGTCTTCCTCTTCTTTTTCTTGTGCAAGCAGAAGGCAGCCAGGCATGCCAGCAGGAGGAGCCCGCCTAGCGAGACGAACACCACGATGATGACCACGTGGGGTTGAGGGCCAGGTGGAGGTGTTGGCGGGCTGATATGTGGCGGAGGTGGGGCTAGTGGGCGTGGTGGCGGCGGGCGAATGGGTGGTGATGGTGGGGGTGGAGCACGGCGAGGCGGTGGTGGTGATGGCGGAGGTGGGGCACGGCGAGGCGGTGGTGAGGGTGGAGGTGGGGTACGCCGTGGGGGTGGTGGGGGCTGAGTAGGTGGAGGCGGTGCTCGGCGAGGAGGAGGGGGTTGAGTTGGTGGCGGGGGAGCACGTCGCGGAGGAGGCGGGGGCTGAACCGGCGGCGGGCGTGGTGGTGGTGGAGCTTGAGGCCGTGGGGGCGGTGGGGCTTGAGGGCGTGGCGGTGGCCTTGGACCGAAAGGGCTTGGTGGCGGCATTGGGCGAAAGGGGCCTGGAGGAGCATATGTGTTTGGCGGAGGGAAGAAGGGGAAGGGGAAGCCGAGGCCAGGAGGGTTAGGGTTGAAAGCCATTGCCCGATGAACTAGCTGATGAGATGCTGCTTCTTCTGTAGTAATGGGGAGCTGAGTGAGTTGTGGTGGTGAGCATGCATGTGGTTATATATGTGTGTGTTGTGGACTCGTGGGGGGAAAGAGACGAAGAGTGTGATGTGGTCTGAAGATTCGAGTGACTTGGCTGCAATGCTACGGCTTGAGCTGGGGTACGTTGCTTCTAAACAATGCGTTCCTTGGCATCAAAGCCCATGTAGCTGGCCGTCCGCCGGCCCCTCCCCCCCTCTCTCTCTTTTGCTACTTTGGTCCTCATCCTTGGATCCTAATGAAAATCCTACCTCCACTACACGCCGACTTATGTTCATGACTTCATTTGGAATTGGCGTAGCATATGGATCATCATCATCCTTTGTGATTTGTCCACAGCAAAAGAAAAGGATGTATGTATGTTACAGTAATTTGCTTGAAGCTCTTATGATTATTTCGGCCAAGTGGCCACGCCGTAGATCATTCGATTTCACACAGACGTTTCGCGTCATCCGATCAGCCTAAACGTCTCGTGTTACTGCTTTGAGAAGATGGCTTGTAAGCGAGCAAACGGCATGCTAGATACTTGAGTGTGTTGCAAGGCCATCTACCGAAAGACCACGAGTGGCACTATGTCCTCCACGATTTCATGCACGATTCCACCTGTCTATCAATTCAAAGCGATTAAACTGAAACGGCACTGTTTCTGAACTCGTTTTTGCTGAGATTTACTTGAGAAATGGTAGTACCTCTCATGGCAGGGTCAGTTGGAATTGATCTTTCGGTTATAACCTGATCGAATGCACTCAAGAGCAACGACATGGTACCGGTCTTTGTTTCTCTAGCACCTGAATATAAAAAGGAAAGGCTCATTCGTGTGAACGAACAATTCACACGGTAAGGCACGTCGAGAACCAAAATACCGATCCTAATGAGGTGCTAGGAGAGGTGAAGACCGACAACCATCAGGAGGGTAGTACCGGCGGCGTCCCTGCACCATCTGCTGCACATCTTCTTCAAGTCGCCTTGGGCTACACCATGCCTGCATCGAGACATGCAAGGAAATTCTTTATCTACCGGTGTCCTCTATCTAAACGTTCTTTAGGTGCTCTAAAGTATGATCGGTTAATGTTGTTGTCATCCTCATGATAACATTAAATCTAACCATGGAATCAGAGGAAATCTGATCATCTTAGAGTCCTAATTTTGGTTAGAAGATCATGTTAATCTTCGACATACGTAATTAGCATGTTAGTGATAAGTTTTACTTTTTTTGCTGCATATCAGTACGTGTAAGCATGATTAATGAATTAATTAGATTATGATAATGTTCACTTGCTCACGGTTCTGTCTTGGTTAATCAAGTGTTCATGTTTTAGTACTTTTTCGGTTTTTTTAGCATATTAGAATGAGGGGAATCGTTTGTAACGTGAAAGGGTCGACCGACGGCGACCGTGGGCGCCCCATGCTTGCCATCACAGATGAACTTTCACATGTTTTGCAAACCAAAGATCTAAATATTGTGCATGCTACAAAATTAGTTAGTGATGTGAAATATCTAAATACTGTGCTCATTCAAACTGTTTGATGTGGACAAGCTTGCTCACTTATGTTCAATTTATCATGCGGATTTATCTAATGATGATCGTGCAACTATAAGAGACCAATTTGAAAATTATATTCACCATGTAAGAATCCATGCCTCTTTTCCTACTTGCACAAATCTTGAGAGTTTGGCTACAAATATGGTTGAAACACGGAAGCATTTGGTCTTCCCATATGTCTACAAGCTTATTGAGTTGGCCTTAATAATACCGGTGTCAACCGCATCGGTTGAGGGGGATTTTTTGGCAATGAAGATCATCAAGTCCAAATTGGGTAACAAGCTCAAGAATGAAACGGTTGAATGACTTGATGATATGATACACCGAGTGAGAGATATTTAGATAACTTGATAGTGATGCTATTTATCTAAAAAAAAATAGTAATGCTATTGCTCAACGGTTCCAAGCCATGAAAAGAGAAGGATACATTTACCTCGCAGGCCTAGGACTAATTAGCACATCATTGGTAATATTATGTAGAGTGTTGATGTGGGTGATTTTGGACACTTCAACTCTTCTTGTTGATTGTCGTAGTTTCGTTAGTATTTTTAGAGTCCTTGCCAAGTACTATCATATATAATATTAGAATAAATTCCAGTTTTTACCCTCTAGTTTATCTTTTATGACACTAATTACCCTATTTAACAATTTTTCATCCAAGTTACCCCATTTAGTGAAAGTTTTGCCCACTTTTACCCCCTTTAAAGTTTTTATAGTGTTTCAACATGTGAGTCTAGGCTGTCAGGGCGGCACATCCTAGATTTTTCTCTGTTTGATTTTGCGCATGAACATGGCTGATTGTACGAGCCCAACCAATTTAGTTTTTGAGCAATAAATTCGTCAGTACATATAGATCACGTCTAGCTGGAGTGCATGTATCCATGGATCGCTCCCGGGTCGCTCGCGTGAGGCGACTCCATGGTGCCCACCTCCTAACCCTAGCAGGCCGTCGTCGAGCTCTCTCTCTTCGTCCGCTGCCGTCGTGCCCTCTTCCCGGTCGGCGGTGGCGGCCACGCCTTGGTCACCGAAGGTGACGGACGGTTTGCGCGGCCTTTGTTGATCTCCTTCGCGCGGGGGTAGGCACCTTGTGGCTGCGCCAGTGGATCTGGGTTAGAACATAATGACTGGAGTAGAATAAACCCTAGCCGCCGCCCCCGGGTCGCTCGCGTGAGGCGACTTCGGGGCGCCCACCTCCTAACCCCAGCAGACCACCGCCGAGCTCTCTCCCTCCGACCGCTGCCGACCCGCCCCTTCCCGGTCGGCGGTGGCGGCCACGCCTTGGTCAACGAAGGTGACGAGCAGTTTGCGTGGCCTCCGTTGATCTCCTTCGCGCGGGAGGTAGGCACCTTGGGGCTGCGCCGATGGATCTGGGCTGCGGGCGGCGGTGCTCCTGCGACACATGCTGGCGGCTCGGATGGAAGGCGCGAAAGAGTAGAAGGGTATTTGGTGTGGACCTGGAGGCAGCGACTGCCCTGCGGTGATGCTGCTCCCAGCGTCAGCTCAATCTCTGGGTTCGACCATGGCCTCAAGGGATAATGACTAGCCTGCTCATTCTGATTGACGGTAGCCTCCAGCGGTGTGGGGACTGCTGGTTCGGCCTGAATAATGGAGGCGGTCCTAGTGTTCCTCCCGCGCAAAGAAGAAGATTTGCTTGATGCTTGCCCTCGTTGATCTGGCTGGAGTGTCGAGTTCCGGGAGGCTCCGTTGGTGAGCTCCCATGGGGGCATCAGGCCTGAAGATCGCTGGATCAGAAGGTATTCGATCGTGCGTACCCATGTTTTTCTGGATGTTTGGTTTCAGCGGGAGCGTTGTGAAGCTTTACTGTTTTTTCCCACCAAGTGCCATTCATCGAGCCATGGTGAAGTCAGATGCGGAGAATGTCAGGAAAGCGGAAACATGAGGACAACGATGGTGATTTGAGTCTTTATGGCGATGACGAACTGGCTGCGTGATCTGTGACTCGTAGCAGCGACTGTTTATGGGGGGAGGCAACAAAGGAAGAGTTCTCAGTCTTACCTTGAAGGGTGAAAATCCAAGATCTGGCTTTAACTGGTTGTGCCTGGCAATGACCTTGTTGAAGGCATTGTTTTGCGAGCGAGGAATTTCTCCAGGGTGAAAACCTATAATTTTTGATCGGGCAACAACGACGCTTGTGCACTATTTTCATCTTGAAGCCGTTGTTATTAGAGTGGAGGATTATTTGTGTTGTTCTAATGGGGTCAGTGTCGTTGCTTTGAGGAATAGTTCTCTGTAGCGGGACTTTTTTTCTGTAATTCGTTTTTCTGGGCTATGTGTATCCGTAAGGCCGCTAGGCCGGGCATGCGTTGTTGCAGAGGCTGGGTGTAATCGGTACCTCCATAATATTAATATATTCTCTTTTATAAAAAAAATATCCATGAATCCAAAAAACTATGCGTGTGGTGAGTGGTGAGACCAGAACAAATTCATTGGATCGGTTTATGCACAACTAATATACACGAGAGAGAGAAAATCTAGTAGAAAAATTAAACTAAATCCACGTGAGAAAATATTAGTTCATGCACAACTAATATACGCGTCTGGAGGGCATTCTATTTTTCATGCTGGTCGTCGTCTCTGGATTCGAGGCTCAGTTAGCGAAGAGGCGCGTTCATAGGCCTTTTCTTTGTCGAAATTCGTTAGGAGGGGTAAAATTTGGCAAAAATTATACTAAATGGGATAATTAAGATAAAAATATGCTAAATGAGGGCAATTAGTGTCAAAAATGATAAACTAGGAGGTAAAAACCGGAATTTACTCATAATATTAGCATATATGAGCATTTGAATGTGTTGTAAACTTGTGAAAAATCGAGTGTGTTGTGAACTTGTGAATATTGGAATGTTTTGTGGATGTCTAATGTATTGTATCTATGTTTACAAACTAAAACTATTGTGAACACTATATATGTCCGTGAAGATTTTTAGTTGCCTTGCGGCGTGTCCAGACTTCGACAATTTCCTGGATCCGCCTGTGTTTGTAGGCTATATGGACATGTACAATGGTTTTATCTTAGTCTTATTTTAGTAATGCCATGTAGAATAATTTTTAAGTTAGAGGAGAGAAAAACAATAAAGACGTTTGTCTTTTCATAGCTATAAGAGATGATCTCTTAGCAATCATATGTCATCACATATTTAGGGATATCTGTCGCTAGAAATAAGATTAAAAAATTGACCTGTTGTACATGATATTTTGTTATCGTATCAATTACGTGGCATGTATGAACTAAGGGGATTTTCTCTGATACAACCCCTTCCCCCAAACCTGTAAAAGTCCGGTCCATACCCATAAGCAAAACCCTGTATATGTATGTATAGGCATATAAATTGGGGGTATGCCCAAGTATAGGTATACGTAAGTCTTCCCGCACATGAGCCGAGCCACCCAACCTCGTCCGCGCTGATCACCGCTGCCGCCGAGGCGACCAGGGGATAAAGGCCACCGTCGGCCATTGTCACAACCTCCGCCGCCGTGTGTCTGTCGTGTCGCCAGACAAGTCATTCGACTGCCTGCTGATGACCCATAAGTATAGGGCATCGCAACAGTCTTCATGAGTAGTATTATCCAATTTATTGATTCGACACAAGGGAAGCCAAAGAATACTTGCAAGCCTTAACAACTGAGTTGTCAATTCAGCTGCACCTGAAAATAGTTCTTGCTCACAGAAGTTTATCAGTAGCAACAGTTTGTAGTAGCAACAGCAAAGCAACAACAGCAGCAAAACAAGAGCAATAGTAACAGTAGTAGTAGCAAACAGTCGGATATGAGCGCGGTAGGCATATGGATGGATGGACGGGCGTTGCATGGACGAGTCTAAACATGTAACTTCAAGATCTAGGGCATTGCCAATAAATAATAACAAGCATCCAAGTACTAAACAATTCTACGCATATGCTCCATATATAGTCATGCGTGCTCGCAATGAGAACTTGCACAACATCTTTTGTCCAGCCAGCCCGTGGCAGCGGGGCCTCTAGGTAACTACTGGCAATTAAGGTGCTCCTTTTAATAGAGCACCGGAGCAAAGCATTAACACTCCGTGAACACATGTGATCCTCACGCCACAACCATCCCCTCCGGTCGTCCCAATTTCTATCACTTCGGGGCCTTTGGATCCGGACAATGATATGTGTACACAACTTGTAGATAAGTTCACAAACAATACTATCATAATGATTCAATAATAAGTTCAGATCTAAGATCATGGCACTCGGGCCCTAGTGACAAACATTAAGCACAACAAATTGCAACAAAGTCAAATAGCACTAATAGAGATAGTAGGCACTATGCCCTAACAATCTTATTCGATTACACGATAGAACTCATCCAATCCCTACCATCCCCATAGCCTAACACGAGGGATTACTCACTCATGGATGAGGGAAATATGGATGGTTGATGGAGAGGCGTTGGTGATGACGATGGCGATGATCCTCCCCGAATTCCCCGTCCCGGCAGGGTGCCAGAATGGAGTTTCTAGATCCGAATCGCGGCTTCTGGTGGTGGCGACGCAACGGAACTCTTTCTGGAAAAAGTCGACCCCCCCTCGGTTTTTAGGTCAAGGGGTAACTTATAGGTGCAGAGGGAGCTCGAGGGGGTGCCTGGGGTGGCCGCACCCCCTAGGTGCGGGCTGGGCCCACCCGCGCCTGGCAGGGGTGTGGGGCCCCCAGGCCTCCACTCCGTCTCGTACTCTGGCTTCGTGGATCTTCTGGTGAAATAGGATTTTTGGCATATTTTCCGAGATTTTTCCTGATAGTTGATTTTCTGCACAAAAACTAGACGCCAAGGCAATTCTGCTAAAAACAACGTCAGTCCATGTTAGTTGTATCCAAATCACATAAGTTTAGATGATAAACAATAGCAAAACTGTTCGAGAAAGTAGATACGTTTTGGACATATCAACTCCCCCAAGCTTAGCTTATTGCTTGTCCTCAAGCAATTCAGTTGAAAACTGAGTGCGATAAAAGAACTTTCACGAACATATTTCTTCATATGATGTATATATTCTCACCACATGAGTAGATACTTAAACCATTCATAGTAAGAAGTATGCAACCAAGTCTACTCAATAGTCATTGCAATCCATGAAGAGAAACCAACCCAATAATAATAAGTAACATGGAACATAAACATAAGCAACATTGCAATGCTCATAAAAAGGTATGATAGAGTGGTATCTCGCTTGCCTTTGTTTGTAGAACACAATATGAATGCCAAGGCACCTCTGAAATTCAAGTGAAGACTAGAAGTAAAGATATCAGAGATACAAGCATCAAAGTCATGACATAATTAACCAAGTTTTGGAACAAACACAAGAATGACAACTATGCTCTCAAAAAGGTGCTCATAGAATAAGTGGTGACTCAACAAGGAAGTGAAAAGGTTTTGAAAAGTTTGAAAGGCTTCCAAATGCTGAAAGTAAGGTACTCGCTAGCTTTGAGCTCTCATTGCCCCTATCATAGGCATCTTTACATGGTTAAGGTGAAAGTGAGGTCCAGTATGAGTTATATGCTTGACAGACCATAGACTGAAAATCCCATGTCTCTTGAGTACGAGGGCCGCTTCGCATGCTACTTAACTGTGGTTACCTGTAAGTTCTTGTCATTGTAAATACATGCATATCATAGAGAACCGCCAACGGGGTACCCCTTGCACATGATACAAGAGCGATCCCGTGATCAAAATGACAAGGCAAGCAGACAATGAGCATCTCAGTGATCTTTTTATTTACTATGTGTATAGCTTTTTATTGAGGATGCTTCATAAATGCTCATTATGGTGATGCTGCAAGTTTCCACCATGATTAGGCATGACTTAGGCTAGCGGCCCAGACGTTTCTCTAACACATATATATACTCCATGAACTCACAAGCTCCCCTTTTATTTTACACCGGCGACATCCGAAAACAAAAGAGCAAGGTATCAACTGGATAGGTATCCATGAGTGTTGAAAGCGTTCCCCGTGACAGCACGGTTCTGCTAATTCCCAGCCTATAATTTGCAAGCATATAACTTTCATGGACATGTCACAATGGTTTAAGATTATTAAGCGCAAGAAATAAAGTGTGCCATCAAGTTCGCGAGAACTTTACTAACTAACTTTCTCAAAACAGACAAACATTTTATTTGGAAGAAAACGAGGCATAACGAATATGCACTAAAATAGCAAGTGATGCTAATAGGTAGGTATGGTCGACACTGTTGGCAATATTGGTTTTGGGGAGTTGGAAGCACAAGTAAAGCTAATACTCAGTGCAAGTGAAGGCTAGCAATATAGAGGGAGCAAAAACGAGAGAGAGCAATAACTGTCATAATCATGCTTGCAACAAAACATGACTAATTATGGCATGAAAGGGATACAAGAACTCTGAGGCAAAATAAATCATCGAGGCTTACTGACTATGGTTTAGTCATATGCATGCGTGAGCATGTGCCAAGTCGATTCACATGAAACATTTAGAGGAGGATACCACAATATCATACCAAAATATGAATAAAACAATGCAAGCAAATATTCATATGACATGCTATAAACTATTAGCAAGATGGAGCTAATCACAGACAAGCAAGAACTACTAAGCATCCATCAGTAACATACTCCTTACATAAACAGACTAAGCAAGCTCACCATGATGAGTATATGTACAAAAATAAAAATAAATAGAGTTCGTTACCAGCCTCTTACCATACCTCGAGTTGTCTTAATCTTCATTATTGCCCTTCATTTGTGTGACTTGAATAATAACATGAAACCAAAATCCACTGAGGACGGCTAAACCCTGCAAAGAACTCACAAAATCAAAGAAGAACACCAAATATTTTTGGTGTTTTCGATTTTTCAAAGCAAGCAAACAAAGCAAAATATTTTTGGATTTTTCTTTAAGGCAAAACAAAGCTAAAAAGCAAAGAAACAAACCAAGAGAAACAACAAAAATATTTTTGGTATTTTTGTGTTTTTGAGAAAGCAGCAACAAAAACCAAAAAGAAAGCGAAACAACGGATATACAAAGAACCGAACGAACATGATATATAGATGAGTGTGATGTCGGTATACCTCCCCCAAGCTTAGGATTTTGGCGTAAGTGGGGCTCAATCCCATGGTGCCCAAGTAGGTGCACCTCCGTAGTACGATGAGGAGGCTCCCTCGTCCTGGTACGAGCTCGAGGACTCCCCTGTGTAGTGTACAAAGGGGTCATATGAGGATGCTTCCTCCTGATAGTGTCCATGGAAACCAAGGATGCGCAGCTTGTCATCCATCTCCTCCTTGGAGCGCGACAAAGGTCCCTGAGAAAATACTGAATAAAGTAGTTTGGGGGAGAAGGATCTCTCTCTCTTCCCCGTCAATAAACAACATTCTATAAACCAAGCTCTCAAGTGTAGAGACATTAGTGACAAAGTGGTGTGCCTTCATGGTAGCAAGATCAAACCTCTGAGGGGACAAAACTGTATCATTTGGATCAACAGCAAGGTCCAAGGCAGTAGCAACACGTGCAACAATAATTCCCCCATAAATGGGTCCCTTAGCAGCTAAGCGACGAGCAATGAGAGAATCAAGATTGTACTTAGTTTCATTGTTGAGCGTAGCAGCTATGAATGCCAAATGATAGTTGGAAATATTACTAGTGTTCTCCCTAACAAGAACACTAGTGGCAAGATAGTAAGCAAAGTACCTGATGGCTGGAAGTTGAATATTTCTTATCTTTTCCCGTTGAGCTCTACGGTTATCATCGTTGGTTATCCCGTGGTAGAGCTCCAAAAAATCAGCGGGTTGAGATAGAATATTCTTCGCCGACCCAGCTGTACCAAGTCCTAGAGCCTCACAAAATTTCTTCAATGTCATGTTGTAAGACCTGTCATAAATTTTGAAAGACCCGTTTGGCTTGAACAAGCTGTTAGTAAAAGAAAAACTCTCCACAAATGTTTCAGTGAGCGTTGCATATTGCACGCTCTCATCCTGCATAAGGCTTGTTAGTCCAACCCTCCGAACCAAGGTTGTAAAATCATCAAGAATCCCAGCAGCCCGCAAAAAGGTTGGGCACAGAAAGGTGGAAGGGTGGGCATCCCCCTCATCTCCTCGTCGCCAAATCGCGGAGTAATGAGATCCTCATTGTATGAGGGCCTAGCTCGGGAGGATAATCTTGAAGGCCTTGCCCTTCTAGGTGCATCACTCTCAAATATTTCACCAAATGTGTGGTTGTCCATGACCTCTTTTTTTCTGAAATTTTTAGACAAACATTAAACCAAGTGATTTCCAAGTTGATAAATGATGAGAAACTACTGTAGGAACTTGCTCGAGGGATAAACATGCATCAAAATGAAATCTCTAAGCATAGAACAAGCATGCAAGCTCACACAACCTGTCACCTATAGCAGCAAAATACTCAAGATACAATCTATCAATCACAAATCTAATTGGACAAGTGGAGGAGGCACATACCAAGGAGCATTCCCTCCAAAAATCAGCAACAAAGATGGGCTGAGCAAGGAGATCGAAAATCGCGAGCAAGAACAGCAGGAACTCGAGTTTGAGCAAGTTTTCCGGTGTTTTTCAGGAGAAAGAAAGAAGATGGCTAGCAGGAGACACTTTGGAGGGGCCCAGGTGGGCCACACCCCACCCATGCGCCACCTGTGGGGAGGCCGCGCCTACTAGGGGTGTGGGTGCCTGGGGTGGCCCCCTGGGTCACTCCAGGTGTCCCTCTACCCCTTTTTTCGAGGAAAAATTTATTTTGAATTTTCTGAGATTTTTCGGAAAACTTTATTTTTGGCCAATTTCCAGGGTATGAAAACTGGTTTTCTCACAGAAATTTTTTTTTAGAAGAAGCTAAAGCAAACCAAAAACCAAACTACATAAGTTCTAAGACACTCTAACAAGCAAATAACTAGCAAAACCAAAGCTAGCAAAGGAAAAGGCAAAGACTAAGAAGGAGAAAAGTAAAAGAAAGCAAGTATAACCATAGTGAAAACATTATTTTTTCATTAAAATCCTTTTGTTAACAATGTTGATCAAGTCTTGTTACCAAAACAATCTTATATGAAACAAAACTTTGTATTCCACAAGGTGATTATGTTACCTCATACTTGATAGCAATGGTCCCAATCATAATAGTTTCAAAATTTTCTTGTGGAATGGGACAATATATTTCTCCAACCTTGACGCTCTCAATATTTTCAATGGAATTTAGGCAATAGCTCTTAGAAACCTTCTTGGGGGAAATAAATAGTATGCTCTTTGTCATTAATATTGAATGTTACTTTTCCTTGATTACAATTGATGACAGCACCTGCAGTATTAAGAAAAGGTCTCCCAAGAATAATAGACATATTATCATCTTCAGGCATTTCAAGCACAACAAAATCAGTTAAAACCAAGTAATTATGAGCCACTTGAACAGGAACATCCTCACATATACCAACAGGAATAGTAGTTGACTTATCAGCCATTTGCAAAGATATATCAGTTGGTATCAACTTTTCTAGCTAGTGTCTCTTGTAGAGAGAAAAAGGAATATCACTAACTCCAGCTCCCAAATCACATAAAGCAGTTCTAACATAATTATTCTTAATAGAGCAAGGAATAGTCGGTATACCCGGATCACCAAGTTTCTTTGGAACCTTACCATTGAAGGAATAATTAGCAAGCAAAGTAGAAATCTCCTCATTAGGAATCTTCCTTTTATTAGAGACAATATCCTTTATATACTTTGAATAAGGAGGCAACTTAATAACATCAGTTAAAGGAATTTGCAAAAATAAAGGTTTCATCCACTCACAAAACTTGTTGTAGTGTTCTTCCTCCTTTGACTTGTGTTTCTTACCTAGAAAAGGCATAGGTTTCTGCACCCAAGGTTCTCTCTCACTACCATGTTTATTAGCAATAAAGTCTTCCTTAGTGTACCTAATATTCTTGGTGTGCTTCTCAGGATCTTCCTCAACTTCCTCCTTATCAGGAGCATCGTTATTACCATTACCACTTTCAGTTTCAGCATCAGAGAAAGATATACTATTAGGATCTACAGCAGGTTCAAGTGGTTCCTCAACTACCCTGTGTTTCTTTTTCTTTCTCTTACAAGGACTACCACTACTTTCACCTTGTTGATAATCCTGCTCAATCTTTTTAGGTTGTCCTTCAGGATATAAGGGATCTTGAGTAGCTATACCACTCCTAGTTCTAATTCCATAAGCATGTTTATCTCCTGAGGCATTAACTAGCATATCTTTTTGTACCTTAGCAAGTTGATCAAGTTGGGTTTGAACCATTTGTAAGTGTTTATAAAGCATTTTAATATCATTAGAAGTTCTTTCCACAATATCTTTCAACTCTTTAATAGCTCTAGAGTTTTCCAATAAATGATTCTGAACTTGTTTATTAAAATTACCTTGTTTAACAATAAAAATGTCAAGTTCCTCTAAACATTGATCAGGAGGCTTACCATAGGGAATATCACCTTCATCAAAGTGTTGGAGAGAGTGTACCTCAATAGTAGATGAGTGGGAAATTGACTTACATAATTCTTCTATAGGAGGTAGATTCTTCACATCTTCAGCTCTAATACCTTTCTCCTTTAGACACTTCTTGGCTTCCTTCATCACTTCATCATTTAATGCAATAACTCCTCTTTTTTTGGTGTTGGTATTGGATCTGGTTCAGGCATAACTGGTGCAGGAGTAATAGGCTCAGGTGTATTTATTTCAGTTGAAGTCCAATCATCATAATTCTTGCTTATTTTAGCCATAAATTCTTTAGCATCTGTAGGAGTTATTTTTCTAAAAACACAATCAACAAAGCTATCTAGGTATGTCCTAGAATCATCAGTTAGTCCATTATAATAAATATCAAGAAGCTCATATTTAGGTAATGGACATCTAGGATGAAGGAAATATGCCATAGAGGCAATCATAGAGATGATTATATTTCTTATGTATCCATGAGTTATTGTAATGTTCCTTGAATATCCATATCAGACAACTTGTATTGATTGGCAATTATGTGAATTATTTGTGAAACTCTTTACTTGTATGGTTATTTAATAGTTGTCCCTAGTCATAGTTCATGTGAGGACACATGTGAATATTAGACTAGCACATCGATTGGTTAATGACTATGTTTCGCAAGTCATAGACATGGAGATGTCAAACCAATGATGTGGACACATGTTATGACATGGGGTTGGACTGACCCAACTTGAGACTGGCAATTAGTTGCAGCTCTCTCTCTACACATCATATACGTTTTGTCGTTAGACCTGAGATTGTCGCATGTACTTGAGATGTGGATCGACCTACTTTGGGGCTATCAAACGCTACTCCGTAACTGTGTAGTTATAAAGGTAGCTTTCGGGTTTGTCCTGAAGCATGCTGCAAGGCATGTTCAATCAAAATGGGATTTGCCCATCTCTACTTGAGAGAGATATCTCTAGGCCCCTCGAGTGATCGGATCCAGAAATGCATGGCCATGCTACATATGGTTAAGAGTTAACCTAGTAAAGGGATTCCGTATCACAGTATCGAGAAAGGGAGGTCAGCTTGGAGCTAGACCAAATATCGTGAGGCAAAGGGAAAGACATGTACTAAACCTTGTGATGGTTCGTCCGATATGATCTTTGTATGCGTTTAGGAGTTGGCACGTCTTGCTAGAGGCCGCTACCAGCTATTGACAGAATAAGTGTATTCGTGTCATGTCTATATGTATATGAACCTATAGGGTCACACACTTAAGGGGCTGGAAGCCTAATGAGGATTGGATCCGAATTAGACTAGGCTTAGGCTACTAATGGGCTGCTAATATAGAAGCCCACTAGGGACGCCTATATAAGAGAGGGTGGGGCGTGCTGATCAGGGTTAGACCATTCCACCCAGCCGCCATACCTCTCGCCTGTGTTGCACGCACGGACCTAGCAGTCCGATGTCTGACGCTTCCACCCTGTACGTGTGGATACCTCGGAGGCGCTGCATCAGTAGCACTTGGACGAGCCGCGAAAAGGGAGCTGCTCGTGGGACGAGAACAAGGAGGAGACGTAGATCGTCTACACTGCCTCGACGCGCTTCATCAAGTTTCACAACTGTGCGTCTAGTGGTAATCCCGTGATCTATGACAATAGTAATCCTGGTATACGCGATAGAAAATTTTGATTTGCGCTAGTGTAGCCTACCCGTATCCCTTCACAGGATGTGCATGAATCAAGGCACATAACCTTGTCCATGACTCAGGCAATTTCTCTTCTTCTCCCTGTTTAAAATCAAAAAGTCTCTGCAAAGCAGCATGTCTAGCACTGGGAGGAAAATATTTCTGAAAAAAGAAGCAATCAAACAATCAGGGCTATCAATGGAACCATGAGGTAATCTATTAAACCAAGCCCTATCTTCTCCTTTTAGTGAAAATGGGAAGATCTTAGTAACAAAGTACTTGCACATCTTAAAATCATCATAGAATAAAGCACTCATAGTAGAAATCTCATTCATATGAGCCACAACACTCTCATTTTCAGTCCCACAAAAAGGTTCTTTCTCAACAATATCCAAATAGGATAAATTAAGATAGAAATCATAATCATTATCTTTAATATCTATGGGAGAAGTGCAAACTTAGGATCAAATGACAGCTTAGGAATAATAGTACGTTTAGCAAGGAGACTCTTAATAGCACTAGCACCATGTGTGTTTCAGCACTCTTCAATAAATTCATCAGTGAACTCAATGTAACCATCATTAATATCATAACTCTCTCTAGACTCAGGTGAGCTAACATGTGTAACAGTGTCTTCACTAGGAGTTTTGGTATTTCCTAGACTAGCCATAGTAGCATCTAGGAAAGGACCTAATGAACCACTAGCATCAAGCACAGTAGAAGTAACATCATGAGCATCAAAAGCAGTTTCAGACTCAGCAGTAGCATCAGTGTGTGTATCATGTGTATGTGGTGGTGTAACAAGCTTACTTATAACAGACGATGGATCAAGAGCAACAGAGGTGTTTAGGACTGTACCTCTTCTTGTAGTGGATGGTAAAATAGGAAACTTTCCATCACGAGACTTCCCCATGATGAAAGGAGTAGAAGTGAACAATAATAGATCCAAGTGAACTTACAAATAAAGCTATGCCTCCCCGGCAACGGCGCTAGAAAATAGTATTGATGACCCACAAGTATAGGGGATCACAACAGTCTTTGTGAGTAGCATTACCCAATTTATTGATTCGATACAAGGGGAGCCAAAGAATACTTGCAAGCCTTAACAACTGAGTTGTCAATTCAGCTGCACCTGGAAATAGTTCTTGATCACAGAAGTTTATCAGTAGCAATAGTTTGTAGTAGCAACAACAAAGCAACATCAGCAGCAAAACAAGAGAAATAGTAACAGTAGTAGCAAACAGTGGATATGAGCGCGGTAGGCATAGAGATGGATGGACGGGTGTTGCATGGACGAGTCTAAACATGTAACTTCAAAATCTAGGGCATTGCAGATAAATAATAACAAGTATCCAAGTGACATGGTTATACCCTACGGGTACGTGATCTCAGCATACCTGGTCCAGCCCAAGGAAGGCCCACGGCAGATGTACGCCGACCCATGAAGATTTTCGGGTGGCCAAGGCCCATGACGCCTTCGGATCCTTGGAGAGCAAGACTAGTGTAGATAGGAAATTCAAAGGGGTAAAACCCTAGAACTTGTAACCGACTAGGTCTATGCCCGGGACCTGCCTGAGTCTATATAAAGGCTAGGAGGGCACAACCTAGATCTTGACTCATACTTTCGCATACACACCTCCGCGTCAGATTGCATCTGCGCACCCCTGTAACCTTCGGTTCCGCCGTAATCAAGAGCAGACAAGCAGGAGTAGGGTTTTCCCTCCGGGGGCCTGAACCTGGGTAAACCTTGTGTCCCCGTGTTGCTTGTTTGCTAACCGTTCCACGATCTCCAGCATCCCCATCTTCTCCAAAACCCAAGTCCATAACAATGGGCATTGATGAGATCAAACCTCGTCAATTGGCGCCGTCCGTGGGGACTGGGGACGCTGATTGTGCGGTCGTGACGGTCCCAACCCGATCGATCTACAACTCTGCGGTGACGGAGAGTCACCTCCTCTTCGGCGCTTTTGACTTCACCGCCCACTCACCGGCCACCATGAAGGACTTCGAGCCCGTAGGTGACGGACTCGAAATCCTGTTCGGGAGCTTCTACTTCCAGGTGGGGCAAACCGGCACCCTCCGCCTCCCTGAGCGGGTGCCCCTGCCATCAATCAGGCCCGCTTCATGGACACCACACCCCGTGCTACGCACAACATCATCAACAGATGATTCCTACGACAGCAGCAGCTGCAACTCCGATCTATGCGATCCGCCATCGGATGCAGGGACCTACGGTTCCGGATCTGAAAGCTGCGGCAGCAGCGGACCAATCTACGAGCGCTACCAATGCGCCGTAGTCATCCAGAGCGACGTGGATCAGCAAACACCCAACCCGCCGCCCAACCCGACGCCTAACCCGCCTGAACAAAACGGTGGGAACAGAAGAAGCCAGTCCCCCCCACCCAAAGGGGAAAACAACGGCGGCCACATCATCCGCCTTAGCAAAGAAGGATGGGCCCAGGTCCGCAACACCGTGGCAGGCAACATAGTACTGCCTGCAGACGCCTCCCGGGATATGCTGATGGCCTACCACCTGCTCCTGATCGAGGAGCACAAGAAGCAGGTCAAGATGCAGGAGGTGCTCGACAAGCGCAAGCAAGCAGCCCCAGAGTCCAGCGCGCGACGAGCTGCGCTCTCCGCCATGGGCATCGGCTCCAGCTCGAATGCCAACCAAGGCAACAAGCACCGCTCTAGGGTGGAGAACATGGACCCCAAGGAGCGCCGCGAGGTGACCCGAACCCTCCATACTATAGGGATTCGTAGCATGGAAAACAAAAATTTTCTACCGCATGCAAACAAACAAGCCAAGATATATCTACTAGATTGTAGCAATGAGTCGATAGAGGAACTCACCCTCGAAGATTCCAAAGCGGTTAACGAGAGCAAATTCTCGTGGATGATGTAGTCGCACACTTCCGATCTCAAGATCGCGTAGAAGATCCTTCCGGCGCTGCGTTCCGGCAGCGCTTCCGCAGTCGGTCACACGTTCGGTACTCGATGAAGACCTTCCTCTCCCTTGTTCCAGCAGGCAGCGGAGGTTGTAGCACTCTCCTCGCGATTCCGGTAGCATGACGGCGTGGTACCGGAAGTAGAGGGGAGATCTCGCAGGGCTTCGCCTTAAGCCGGAGCGAGTATGGTGGACTATGAGAGAGCCTCGGTGATCTAGGGTTTAGACGCACCAAGGAGAGGGAGCTAGGCCGGCGGCTAGGGCAAGGGAATTGCCCCAACTCGGCAACTTGGCAAACCCTAGGAGGCGGCGGCGACAATGGTGGAGGCCGGCGGCTAGGGTTTAGGTTTAGAGGAGAGAGGTGTTATGTACTTGGAGGGGCAGCCCTGCCCCTCCTTATATAGGTGGAGGGAGGCGCGCCAGGGGAGGGGAGTCCCTCCCCAACTCGAATCCCAAGTGGGCCGGCGGTGGATGGGAGGAACTCCTCCCCAAGTAGGTTTCCTACTTCCCCTCCACCTTCCAAAATAGCCGTTTGACTTTTCAAATTGGCGTTTGACTTTTTCAAACTAGGATTTGATTAAACCCTTTATTTTGTTCAGCGATGACACCTAGTACATGATGCAATCATTACAACTTGGTATGACACATTCATGTACCCTTCCCCTCCGGAGTGCCGGACATTCCGGAACCTTCTAGAACATTCCCGATGAAAACACTGGAACCATTCTCCAACCCCGAAACAGGACTTTCCTTACATGAATCTTATTCTCCGGACCATTCCGGATCTCCTCGTGATATCCCGGATCCCATCCGAGACTCCGAACAACATTCGGTCTCTTACTCATCATTCCATAACTACTCAACAACATCGAATCCTTAAGTGTGTCTCCCTACGGTTCGTGAATTATGCGGACATGATCGAGACACTTCTCCGATCAATAACCAATAGAGGAATCTGGAAATTCATATGGCTCCCACATATTTCTACGATTACTTTGCGATCGAATGAACCACTTACATACGATACCAATTTCCCTTTGTCTCACGATAGTTTACTTATCCGAGGTTATGATCGTCGGTATCTCTGCATACCTAGTTCAACCTCGTTACCGATAAGTACTTTTTTCTCGTTCCCGTGATATGTGATCCCTTGTGAGCCAGTCACATGCTTGCAAGCTAATTGGATGACATTCCACCGAGAGGGCCCAGAGTATATCTATCCGTCATATGGATGGACAAATCCCACTCTTGATCCATGTGCCTCAACCCATACTTTCCAAACACTCAATGCCACCTTTATAGCCACCCAGTTACGGTGTGGTGTTTGATGTCATCAAAGCATCCTTCCGGTGATGGTGATTAACATGATCTCATGGTCGAAGGAATTAGGTCACTATGTATCAAAAAGCTTATAGCAAATGAACTATATTAAATGACTTGATCTTTATGCTACGCTTAACTATAGGAGTATGTCCATCACATCATTCTCCTAATGATATGACCCTGTTGTTAATAACATATCTATGTTCATGATCAGGAAACCATGATCATATATTAACCAACAAGCTAGTTTAACAAGAGGCTTTACTAGGGACTCTTTTATGTTTACAAATCACACAAGTATTAATGTTTCCTGTTAATACAATTATAGCATGGTATGTAAACATTTATCGTAAGTATGAAGATATGATAATAACCACTTTATTATTGCCTCTTGGGCATATCTCCAACAGTCTCCCACTTGCACTAGAGTCAATAATATAGTTTCAAAACTTTGTGTATTCAACACCTATGGCTTTCCGGTGTTGTATGTACACGATTGCTAGTGGTCAACTGATCTCCGGATCTGACACTTCCAGGTCCGTGTGTAATTGCATGTCTTTGCGTCTCTACGCATCACTCATTCTCTAATGAGATGGCTTTGTATAATTTTGGTCCTTTGGTGAGACCTTTAGTTCATTGGGGTTAAAACATGTTGATAATATTGTCGTACAATATATCTTCATAGTATTACCCCGCTGTGAACTACACCTAGTTTGATAACAAACTACTTGACACAAATGCCGTCTTTTGCTGCTATTATAGCAGTCATATACTTAGCCTTTTGTTGTAGTATCTGTCACAATGTCTTAACTTTGGAACTCATCCAAATCCATTATGGAACTTACTTTCCATTATATTGTGCCACCCTTAGTTTAGATTGAGATAAACTTAATTTGTAATTTGTGACAAAACTAGTATCAATGTAATTCATTTACAATGAACTAACCATCTATTTGTCACTTCCACAAATAATATACTCTTAGTTCTTCCAAAAGATCATAAGAATATCCTTACTATTGTCCAATGATCAACTTATGAATCATTATGGTATATGCTCATAACATTTAGAGTATAGGACATATCTGGATTTGTACATATCACAGTATGATTGATATAAATACTCTTTGTGATTTCATACATCAAGTATCATTCTATACTTGAATCTTTGTTTCACTTACCCAGTGTCAATACACTTGAATATATCATCAATATTGAACTCATTCAATCTTTTCTGTGTGACAAGAACCTTTCTTGTAGTTTATATATTGAACTCATTCAATACATCATCTATGTACTTTCGGCACAACCATATTAGAGTCTATTGATGCCAAATATTTGGGTTTTACCTAAGTCTTTCATCGGGATGAAATTCTTAATATGTGTTAATAAAAGATACATCATTTCCAATCAAAAATATGTCTTCCACATAATGTATTAGAAACATGTCTTAGCGCTCCCACTTAATTTCTTGCAAATGCAAGCATCTTCATCATCTCCGACGAATTTAAACTCCTTTAACAGTTTCATCATAGTGAAGATTCCAACTCTGCAATGCTTACTTCAACCATTGAAGTTTGCATATGCATTTAGCATCCTTTGAATTAACAAAACCCTTTGGACCATGTCATGCACACGTCCTAGGTAACCCTTCTATTAGAAAAACTTGTTTTGTTTATCCAACACATAACAAAATTATATGTCGTGGTTGCTACATTAATCCGTCTAGACTAAATCGCTATGAAAGATCAAATCTTGTCATAGTCAACCTTTGAACATTGTTGTGAACTCTTTCCCAACATGTCGACCATTTCATAGATGCGAAACATCCATGTCTATTTCTTTATAGATCCAAACACAACTGTAAGGTCTTACACCTTTCTCGAGGGTCCTTCAAGTTCAAAACTTGATTTCTCGTGTATGGAACTATCACGGATTTTATGGCTTCAAGCCATTTTACGGAGTCAGGGCCCATCATCACTTCTTTGCATGTAGTACGTTCATTATTCTCAAATAATGATTCAACCCTCAAATCTTGGTATTTGATTGCTCACTCGACCTACTTGGTTCAATAGAAACTTTGACCTTCGTAACCACAACCTTTGAGGCACGTGAGCCATGAGCATTGTTGCTGCCTCCGGAACACTTTTCGGGGCTGCGCAACTTTGCACATATAGCTAAGGTTCTTTTAACTTTATCAAAGTTCTATTGTCCTCCCACTTATCTTTTCACGAAAAATTCCTTCTCAAAGAAACTTGACGTTCTAAGTGACAAACACTTTTGTCTCCGATGTTATGGAGGATTACTTAACAGTTATTCGAAATAACATACAAAGATAGGTTCATCCGACTTTGGTTGCAAACATCTTTATTATGCATAGCATACCAATGTTTAAGAAAGGACAACTTGGGTTTTATCCCAAACCATAACTTTATATGGTGTAATTTCAACGGATTATGATGGAGCTATTTTCAGTGGAAAAACGGTAGTCTCTATAGCTTTTAATCTTTAAAATATAATGGCAGTTTTATGATTTACACCTTCGATCTTACCATGTCAAACAAGGTTTAATTACATATCTCGAACGCTCCATACTCTTATGGTGTTTCGGGAAAAAATGCAAATCCACGGAACGATTCCTTAAATCTTAGGTATTATGCTAAACTTGTAACTCAAATATCTTCTTTTATGATCTTATCATAAACTATTTATATTCTTGTTACAATGATTTTGCACTTCATCTTGAAAGTCCTTGAACTTTTCAAATGTTTCATACTTCATCCTTATTAAGTAAATATTCATATATTCACTCAAATTTTCGGAGAAAGCATATGAAGTTGAAATCCATCGCTCTTGACTACACATAATGGACTTCGTACAACAATATGTACAAGTTCCAATAATCTAGTCATTCGTTCCTTTTTGGCCTATGAACGAAGTTTTAATTATCTCTAGGAAAGTTTCACAAGCGTAATGTGATCAAAAATCAAAAGACTCCAAAATTCCATCCACATGGAGTTTCTTCATGTTTTCTTTCCAATATAATTTAAACGGCGATGTCACTTCCTAAGTGATCTTTCAATCAATTTGTCTTTCGACATCTTTAGCACTAGTTTTATGGATGTGATTTCTCCAACGAGATTTGTGAATCATTCATCTTTTAGGGATTACGGCAATTATTTGAACAACCCTTTTGTTCTCATAATACCTGATAAAAAAAATCTTGAAGGCAAGCTTTGATGTTTAACAAGCAACACAATAACCCTTCATTTGTTCTCGATGTACATCATCGCATATTCTTTTGCTAGTTACTTAGGCCATTGTAGTTCATGAATTGTGTTGTTTCGTATGACGATTCGCACCAACAAATTCAGTATCAAATACTTAAGAACCACATTGTTTAATAAGCAAAGAATATAGCCATAACATGTATATCATCTATATACTTAAACTGAACAATTCTAGTCTTTTCTTTTCTGCCATATCTTTATGAGATTCTCTTTCAGTATTTCTTTTCTGTTTGAAAGAATCTATCAATATCAATAGTGGAGCCATATACATGACACATAGTACAAAGCATGTATAGTTAAATACCAATGTCTTTGGACTTGCACTTTGAAGTAGATCACCATCATCAAATGTTTGGTGTTCTTTCAAATTCCTTTCTTTAGTAATCTCTTGGTGTAGTAAACATTTTACCTACATCAACTATTCACCCTTATCATGGAGTTATCCATGATCAAGCTACTTTTAGCTTATAACGATGAATCGCGAGTATAATGTTGCTCTCCAAAACCTTTTGGTGGATTAGGACAACTAGTGTCTCCAACCTTTTGCAAATTCTCATCAAATATGAGAACATGACCTTTGCCATATTATACTCTATCATGTTGCAACCAAAACTTCGTTTCAGATATCACAATATCTTCCACACATCATGGTTTCTGAAACAAATCTTTCAGATCCTAGATAACCTTGATACTAAGACAATCCTTTGAATATCAAGAATCATGGATACAAACATGATACTCATACACTAACTCTTGGAATTGTCACTCTTGTTTTAATACCAATTATTAAACTTCATGGAGTAACCGGAACTTACTGAAAGTTTGCAATAGGACTTTTAAACTTTAGATTAACACTTCAAAACAATACGATACCAGTTTGTAAAGTAACTAACCAAAATTCTATAGTTCTATCATCTCAATTAAAACTAAGCTCAAGGTGGTAAACGGATGCCAATGACTACAACAATTATGCAAATTCACTTTGATTTAATTTATGATAAATAGTGTTCAACTTTTAATCATATTGCCGTTGAACTCCCACTCAAAACAATATCCCTCACATTGTTTTAGTGATCACACGAACCAAATCCACCACATCAAAACCGATCATCATGAGAGTTGATGTAGCTTCAATGGAGAACAATCATCATGTTCATCATATCTACTATATGACTCATGCTTTACCTTTCGATGATCCGTGTTCCGAGACCATGTCTGTACATGCTAGGCTCGTCAAGATTAAACCTTAGCTTCCGCATGAGCAAATCTGGCTTGCTCACGTTGTATACACTCGCAGAATCTAACACACCCGATCATCACGTGGTGCTTCGAAACAACGAGCTTTAGCAACGGTGCTTAGTAAGGATGAACACTTTAAAACTTGAAATTGTGTGCATGAGGGATCATCTTATAATGCTACCGTCGTGAACTAAGCAATACAAGATGCATAAAAGGATTAACATCACATGCAATTCATAATATGTGATATGATATGGCCTTTCTTCTTGTGCTTCCGATCTCCATCTTTAAGCACGAACATGATCTCCATCATCACCGGTGTGGCGTCAAGGTCAATGGCGCCGCTTCATGGTTGTCTTCCACCAGCATCAACTATTACAACTACTTTGAATAGACACGCGGGTCTTAACAGAATTTAAAGACAACCATATGGCTCCTGCCGGTTGCCAACTTACAATAAGGAACATTGCATACATCATATATAATCACAATAATGGCCATATCACATCACAGCACACCCCTGCAAAACAAAGTTAGACGCCTCTAATTTTCTTTGCATGTTTTACGTGGTTTGGGGCTTTCAATAAGTGTCGTTCTAACTTACGAACAAGAACCACAACATTGATACTAGTATTGTCAATCACCCGTTGTAAATTGAACCTTAACTATGTTGGGAGAAACAGGCACCCGCAAAGCCACTTATGCAATACAAGTTGCATGTCAAGCGTGGAGCAAGTCTCATGAACGATGTCATGTAAGGTTAGCCCGGGCCGCTTCATTCCACCATCCCGCAAGATGCAAAGTACACAAGAAGCAATTGACAACAAAAGCATCAACGCCCACAATGACCATTGTGTTCTACTCGTGCAACAGATCTACATATAGACACGGCTCTGATACCACTGTAGGGATTCGTAGCATGGAAAACAAAATGTTTCTACCGCATGCAAACAAACAAGCCAAGATCTATCTACTAGATTGTAGCAACGAGTCGATAGAGGAACTCACCCTCGAAGATTCCAAAGCGGTTAACGAGAGCAGATTCTCGTGGATGATGTAGTCGTACACTTCCGATCTCAAGATCGCGTAGACGATCCTTCCGGCGCTGCGTTCTGGCAGCGCTTCCGCAGTCGGTCACACGTTCGGTACTCGATGAAGACCTTCCTCTCCCTTGTTCCAGCAGGCAGCGGAGGTTGTAGCACTCTCCTCGCGATTCCGGCAGCACGACGGCGTGGTACCGGAAGTAGAGGGGAGATCTCGCAGGGCTTCGCCTTAAGCCGGAGCGAGTATGGTGGACTATGAGAGAGCCTCGGTGATCTAGGGTTTAGACGCACCAAGAAGAGGGAGCTAGGCCGGCGGCTAGGGCAAGGGAATTGCCCCAACTCGGCGACTTGGCAAACCCTAGGAGGCGGCGGCGACAATGGTGGAGGCCGGCGGCTAGGGTTTAGGTTTAGAGGAGAGAGGTGTTGTGTACTTGGAGGGGCAGCCCTGCCCCTCCTTATATAGGTGGAGGGAGGCGCGCCAGGGGAGGGGAGTCCCTCCCCAACTCGAATCCCAAGTGGGCCGGCGGTGGATGGGAGGAACTCCTCCCCAAGTAGGTTTCCTACTTCCCCTCCACCTTCCAAAATAGCCGTTTGACTTTTCAAATTGGCGTTTGACTTTTTCAAACTAGGATTTGATTAAACCCTTTATTTTGTTCAGCGATGACACCTAGTACATGATGCAATCATTACAACTTGGTATGACACATTCATGTACCCTTCCCCTCCGGAGTGCCGGACATTCCGGAACCTTCTAGAACATTCCCGATGAAAACACTGGAACCATTCTCCAACCCCGAAACAGGACTTTCCTTACATGAATCTTATTCTCCGGACCATTCCGGATCTCCTCGTGATATCCCGGATCCCATCCGAGACTCCGAACAACATTCGGTCTCTTACTCATCATTCCATAACTACTCAACAACATTGAATCCTTAAGTGTGTCTCCCTACGGTTCGTGAATTATGCGGACATGATCGAGACACTTCTCCGATCAATAACCAATAGAGGAATCTGGAAATTCATATGGCTCCCACATATTTCTACGATTACTTTGCGATCGAATGAACCACTTACATACGATACCAATTTCCCTTTGTCTCACGATAGTTTACTTATCCGAGGTTATGATCGTCGGTATCTCTGCATACCTAGTTCAACCTCGTTACCGATAAGTACTTTTTTCTCGTTCCCGTGATATGTGATCCCTTGTGAGCCAGTCACATGCTTGCAAGCTAATTGGATGACATTCCACCGAGAGGGCCCAGAGTATATCTATCCGTCATATGGATGGACAAATCCCACTCTTGATCCATGTGCCTCAACCCATACTTTCCAAACACTCAATGCCACCTTTATAGCCACCCAGTTACGGTGTGGTGTTTGATGTCATCAAAGCATCCTTCCGGTGATGGTGATTAACATGATCTCATGGTCGAAGGAATTAGGTCACTATGTATCAGAAAGCTTATAGCAAATGAACTATATTAAATGACTTGATCTTTATGCTACGCTTAACTATAGGAGTATGTCCATCACATCATTCTACTAATGATATGACCCTGTTGTTAATAACATCTCTATGTTCATGATCAGGAAACCATGATCGTATATTAACCAATAAGCTAGTTTAACAAGAGGCTTTACTAGGGACTCTTTTATGTTTACAAATCACACAAGTATTAATGTTTCCTGTTAATACAATTATAGCATGGTATGTAAACATTTATCATAAGTATGAAGATATGATAATAACCACTTTATTATTGCCTCTTAGGAATATCTCCAACACACACATCCTTCATGGAGATGGACGCCGACGGCAACGTCATCCCGAAAACGCCGCAGGCTGCGATCATGGCAGCCACTGCGTACCTCGCGGCCCACCCACCGCCGGAGGGGGACCCGAAGAGGGCCATGCACAAGTCCGCACTCACCGGACTCGGACTCGTTGGAGCTGCGCTCCACCAGGAAGCTCCCACGGAGCCGAAAAAGAAAGCTCCGGTCAGGTTCGACCGTAGCCCCACCCCTTCATCCGAAGAAGAGGAACATGACCTTCCTCGAAGGAAGAAGAGTTCGCGCCGCCGCGACCGCGACTACGACGCCAGAGATGCGCTCACACAGCGCAAAATCGACAAAGCGCGAGCCAAGCGCGCATGCTCGTTCGAATCCGAGATGGACGAAGACGAAGGAGAACTCTGCGGAGCCCGATGCTTCAGCAGATCCGTACGGCGGACGCGGATGCCACGAAATTTCAAGTTTCCTTCGGATACTCCAAAGTTCGACGGCACTCAAGACCCAAAGGCTTGGCTCAGCGACCACTTATCATCCGTCAAACTGCACGGTGGAAACAAAGAGACTGCCATGCAATGCCTTCAGCTGCAACTGACAGGCGCAGCCCAGATCTGGCTCAGCAGCCTATCTTCAGGGTCCATCCGAAGCTGGGATGAGATAGCTTACAGATTCATCCGTAACTTCAAAGGCACCAGCAAGAGGCCCGCCTCAATCGAAGAGTTGCGAGCCTGCACTCAACGAACGGGCGAATCCATTCACTCGTACATACTACGCTGGTCCAACACAAAGAACTCTGCAGCGCACATCTCCGAAGAGAGGGCCATCGACGCCTTCAGGGACGGCGTCAAGCGCCAAGAATTCATGGAGGAACTTGGGCGCGTTAAGCCCAAAACACTCGACCACCTCATGGACATCGCCAACAGGTGGGCTGACGGAGAAGATTCCATTCACCGAGCACAATCGGAAGAAGAAGACGACTACGGTCGACGGCGAGAGCGACGTAGCAAGAGAAGATCGCGCGTCTACGACGATCACGATGGACCCAACATGGTCGTGGCTGGCTACGCCGATCGCCGCAATGACGCCAACCGCAACAGCGGAGGATATCGCGGAGGAAACTTCCGCGACGGGGGACGCCCAACATAGTCGTGGCAACGCCGCGACCGCGATAATGGACCCTCAGCATACGAAAAGCTTTCAGGTCCATGCACCATCCACTTCTACATCGACAAGCAGGATGGCAAAAAGAAGGCTAGCCACATGCTTAAGGACTGCCGCGAGTTCCAGAAACTCAGCGAAAGCATGGTGCAGATGAGGCAGCAAGCCCCAATCCCTGCGTTCGTAAATGCACCCGCGCCAGGTGAAATAGCGCATGGAGCTCCTCCACTGCCACCCGTTGGAGGCCCAAACCAACCAGTCGCACCAGCACAGAACAACGCTGGGAACGGGTATCCCCAGCCGAAAGGAGCACTGATGATCCAGAAGGGGCGCCCCACGAATAGGGTGCAGAAGAAAATCACCCGACAGATCAACCTGGCCGTGGAAACTCCACCCGCCATCCTTGAGTACCTCAGCGGATCGGAGTCCTGCATCATGTTCATTCGTTCGGATCACCCTTGCCAGATTCCTCGCCCAGGTCATGCTGCCCTGGTGCTGGAAGCGCAGATCGGACGTTTCCAGATGAGTCGCGTCTTCATGGACGGCGGCAGCGACATCAACCTGATGTTCGCAAGCACTCTAGCAGCAATGCGGATCCCGCAGTGCAGCCTGGAACAGTCAGACACAACGTTCCACGGCATCGTTCCAGGGAAGGGCATATTCCCCCTAGGAAAAATATGGCTCGACGTCATCTTCGGCAAGCCGGACAACTTCCGGCTGGAGCGACTCGAATTCGAAGTGGTGGACTGGCCATCATAGTACCACGCCATCCTCGGGCGTGTAGCATTCACAAGGTTCTTGGCTGTCCCACACTATGCATACCTGCTACTCAAGATGCCAGGACCAAAGGGCGTCATCACAATCCACGGGAGCTTCAACCGATCGGACCAATGCGACAGAGATTTCAACAGAATCTCCTAGTCATTCGGCATGCAGGAGGAGCTCCTAAGGCTCCACGAGGTGACAGACAATGGGGAACCCCCAGTCGCACGACAAAACACACCTGACATGTCTTTCGACTCCACCGTCAACACAAAGAAGGTGCAAGTCCATCCGACGGATGCCTCCAAGACGGCGCTGATCGCCAACGACCTCAGCCCCGCATAGGAAGGCGCGCTCGTCGAATTCCTCCGTGAGCGCTAGGAAATCTTCGCCTGGTGTCCTGCGGACATGCCAGGAGTTCCCAGGGAATTCGCCGAGCACGCACTCAACGTCTTTCCAGACACCAAGCCCGTCAAGCAGTCCATCTGGAGACTGTCCGAGCCACGAGCCGAAGCTATCGGCAAAGAAATCAACATACTACTCGCTGCAGACTTTATCAGGGAAATCAAAGAAAGCGAGTGGCTTGCAAATACAGTGATGGTCCCAAAAAAGGACGCCACTACTGCAGAAAGGCTTATAGCCTCTAGGTGGTTAGTGACAGGCAAAATTATGCCTGTCACTAGTTAGTATTACTAGCGACAAGCAATGATAAGCCTGTCACTAATACGAAACACTAGTGACGGGCTTATAAAAGTGACTGTCACTAGTATTATTTGTGAAAGCCGGCTGGATGAAGACATTACTTAGCGACAGACATATATAAATGACTGTCACTGGTAGCACTATTATTAGTGACAGTCTTAAAATATACTCGTCACTAATATCTTCCGTGGAGGCCGAGTAACAGGGCACCTCTAAAGACCTATCACCAGTAGTGATAACTTTTTTTGTCCTAGCCCGTGCCAACCAGATAGGTGCCACCCGCACCTCCTCTTCTGGGCGAACCACCCAGTCGCACACCCCTCCCTCGCCTCCTCCATGGGGCCAACTCACCCGCTCGATCACTCTCACTCCAGCTCTTTCACGCGATGTCAACGCCGAGGGGAGGTGCGCTTTGGGCAACGTGTCTAACTTGCATCGCCTACAGCGATGACAACATGAGCCGGTCCATATTTGGATTCCATGGTTGTTTCCTCGTGTTTTGACCGCTTGATTGATATATGTACTTGATCAATCCCAACAAAAAAGCTATGTCTGTAGAAAAAACAAACAGGCTAGGAAGGTCTCAGTATGATCGATCTAGCCGTGCACGTATCATTTTTGGCAGCAAAAAAGACAAAGTGCAAAGTACGGGTTTTGATCCAAAGCGTTTTGGAGACAAGAAGAAGGAAAAACGCTTACCAACGCATGACAAAATAAAATAGTGCGGCAACATCCCTAAAAAAAACAGTGCGGCACTAAAAATGGACCTAGCCCATATGCCACCGTGATATGAGTCGCCCTGCTCCCGTCCCGTCCCGTCCCAGGTTTCCAAGTGACAACCGCTGAACCGCTGCCGCCCCTCCAACGCCGCCAGATCCTCCAACCTGCATCCCCAAAGCCGACGTCCGACGATGCCGCCCTACATTCCAACGCCGCGCCGCCCGTCCCCCCGACGCGAAGAAGCCGCCGCCCCTACAACGTGCGGCCCTGCATCCCCAACTCCGCCGTCCGGGGACGCCACCCTGCATCCCAACGCCGCGCCGCCCGTCCCCCCGACGAGAGGAAGCTGCGCCCCTCCAACGCCGCCTGACCTCCAGCGCGCGGCCCTGCATCCCCAACGCCCCCCCTCTCCTCCACCCCCGACGCGAGGAAGCCGCCGCTGGTCGAAGCGAGGAAGTCGCCGCCCTTAAACTTCTGTCACTGCTTCCTCCCCTACACATCCAGGCGATGTGTCCCAGGTTCGTATTCCAAATTTGTCATTGTACAAAAAAATCACTAAAAGTTTAAGATGATGATCATGCTTTAGAAGTAATCGTTGATATGGTTGATAAATACTTGCACTATGCATAGCTAACCTTTCATGGCAATGTCAGTTGAAATACATATACTTGGATTATCCTTCGAGCAAGCTCCTCACATTCAACCTATCAATAATAAGGGAACAAGATCAGTCATGAATTTACAAAAGATGGCACTTTCGTTCATTGGCTCCAATAATTGCATTGTAAAGCAGTACAAACAGTCCATATACTACAATGACGATTTTGTTTTCAAAAGAATATCTACACTATAAAGCTAATAGTGCACTTAGCTCGTTGACAATTTCTTGAAGTAGTTCTAAAAATAGCTACAACCTGGGCTTATTTTTTATCTTCATTCATGTCGGATCATGACATAATATAGTATTTTCATATGTGGAGACTGATTTCTCTAGGTAGAAATCTTATGTTGCGTACACTTGTCGCTATTAAAGCTAAATCTCATTTCTAGGTGTCAAAACATAACTTTCTCCCGTTGTTATCCATGGTGATGTAATTCAATATCAATTTTTCACGTACAAAATTTTGGTCATTGTAGTTAAGCAAATGTACAGAAAGAGACTGATTGTTTTATTTAGTTTTAAGTTCATTTTAACTGATTGCTTGTGACAGTTTTTTTAGATATGCTTTTTTCAGACACTTGGTTCACTTTAAATGTGCTAAATCTTGCTATCCGAATTATGAAATAAAAAGATGCTGCTATCTTTATTTTGGTTAACAAGCTGATTTGTTGTTCTGCAATTATGAACAGAAAAGATGCTGCTATTGGTGAGCAAGGACTTCTCTGGCAAGATGATTAAGCATTTAGGTTCATCTAATATTTGATCAATTTAGTATTTCCGAGTTATCTTCTGTTGTTGTTTATTTATTGTTGCCTTATTGATTTTAAAAGTGGTTCCTTCAGGACTGCATTTTCCCAATTCTCTCTGTTATCAAAGTAGATATGGAAGATGTCATAGTGTACTCTTTTATTTTTGGGAGAGGCATGACCTTCATTAATTGGTTTTGTTGTTCAATTGCTCCTGAACTAAAAAGATATCTTAGGCTTATAATTAACTCAAACAGTTGTTTTCTGAGCATTGAGCAACTAGTTTGGTATTGAATTGGTGAAGGTAAATTGCTACAGATACCTACAACGACTAATCAGCAAAGACAGATGGAAGTTATTTAGGTGCTCTATCTGCTGCTGTTATCTCAGCAAAGACAGATGAAAGTTATTCAGGTGATCTATCTGCTGCTGTTATGGCAATACTTATACAGTTTACTGATTTCTTGTTTTAACCCGTGGACAAAGTGGTGAGATTAGTTGGTCTAATGGGCTGATGCAAAATCATGTTCTCCTTTTGTCTGATTTTTTGTAGGCCATAAGTTCCAAACAAAATAAAGGGACCTCCCAACAATAATACTATTGCTGAGCGCGACTCGGGATCCCTGTTTGCGGTATAGATATTGACCTTTGTTGATTGGTACCGTAGCATAGTGGCCTTACATGTTGATTAGCCTTGGAGATCTGTTTACTCAGGAACCTAAGTATCTTGTGCATATGCTTATGTGTTGTTCCTTGTTTTTACTCTTCCTAAATTTCAACAACTTGCAGGTTTTTGCTCTCAAGACCCGTAGAATATTCAAAAATGAGGAGATGGAGCGCGTACTTTGTGGGGAATGTGATGCTTGATCCACGTACCGCAATGTTGGTCTAGCTACTTGTTTGTCTTCTACATATCGATTGGGTGGTCGTGTTTAATGTAGGCAAAGTGTTTTGGTTGTTTGGGGTTACATGATGTGATAGTTAGAGTTTTGATGCGTTGGCAATCCTAGTTTTTTGTGGTTGAGGTTGTACGCATGTGTTTGGTCGGTGTAATAATTGTGTCATATTCGGTCATATTGTGCTATCTCAAATATTAGTGGAAAATGTATTTAATTTTTTATAACATCTTATTATATCTAGAATATTTATGGAAAATGTATTTTTTTATTACAGAAATTTGAACTAGTGACATGTGGAATAATGGGCCTTTCATTACAAACCCTAGATTGTTGTGGGGTTTGATCGTGACCAGTGACATGTATCTTTTTTGCCTGTCACCAGTACACTCATACTAGTGACAGGCAAGTGCCTGTCACTAGTAACCTTGTATCAGTGACTAGTTATCAGTGACAGACGCTTTGTCTGTCACTAATGGGCTGTTTGAGCCTGTCACTGGTGGCCTATTCTGTAGTAGTGCACGGACATCATGCGGATGTGCGTGGATTTCACGTCGCTAAACAAGCACTGCCTAAAGGACCACTTCCCACTTCCTCGGATCGACCAGATCACCGATTCGACTGCAGGTTGCGAGAAACTCTCCTTCCTCGACGCCTACTCAGGCTACAATTAGATTCGACTCAAGGTCGAAGATCAGGAGAAAACGGCATTTATCACACCGTTCGGAGTGTTCTTCTATAACACAATGCCCTTCGGGCTAAAGAACGCAGGTGCCACGTACCAGCGATGCATGCAGGCATGCTTCAAGGACCAGATCGGTCGCAACGTTCAAGTCTATGTCAACGACATAGTCATAAAACCAGGGAGGCGAGGACACTTATCAACGATCTCCGCGAGACGTTCGACAACCTCGATCGCTACAGGATCAAACTCAACCCCGAAAAGTGCGCCTTCGGCGTCCCATCGGGTCAGCTGCTTGGGTACTTCATCTCTCAGCAAGGGATCGAGGCGAACCCGAAGAAAATCAGAGCCATCATGGCAATGGAGAAGCCGAAAAACCTCAAGGGTGTCCAGCAGCTTGCAGGACGAATAGCGGCGTTGAATAGATTCATCATCCGCATGGGTGAGAAGGCCCTGCCATTCTACCAGCTGCTACGCAAGGCAGATAAATTCGAATGGACGCCCGAAGCCGACGACGCATTCGAAAGCCTCAAACGGCTACTCTCCACCTCGCCCGTCCTGGTCACGCCAAAGGAGCGCGAGCCTCTGCTGCTGTACATAGCAGCCACACACCAGGTGGTCAGCACCGTGCTAGTGGTCGAACGACCCGAAGAAGGCAAGACCCACGGGGTCCAACGCCCAATCTACTACCTCCGTGAGGTAGTGACGCCAACAAAACAGAGGTACCCTCACTACCAGAAACTCGCCTACGGTGTGTTCATGACGGCTCGACGGCTGAGCCATTACTTCCAGGAGCACCAGGTGATGGTCGTCAACGAGGCACCCCTGAACAGCATCCTGAATAACCCTGAGGCCACAGGACGCGTGGCCCTGTGGGGCATTGAGCTGTCACCTCTGGACATCATCTACGAGAAGCAACTCGCAATCAAATCTCAAGTCCTCCCGGACTTCCTCGTACATTGGATGGAGCTGCAGCTGCCAGACATCCCAGACATGTCGCAGTCATGGACAATGCACTTCGACGGCTCCAAGCGTGAAGCTGGAGCAGGAGCCAGGGTCATACTGACCTCCCCATAGGGCGACCAGATGAAGTACGTCCTCCGGATGGAATTCCGAGCCTCCAACAACGAGGCCGAATACGAAGCCCTCATCCATGGCATGAGGATGACAAAGATCTGCGGCGCAACGCGCCTGGTCATCTACGGTGACTCCAACCTCGTCGTCCAGCAGACGATGAATGAGTGCGACGCACACGCCGAAAACATGATCGCGTACCGCGCACTCTACAACGCACTCGAAGGAGAATTATACGGCTGCGAGCTTCAGCACGTTGGAAGAGAAAGCAACGAGGAAGCCGACAGACTCGCCAACATCGGCTCCACTTGCGCAAAGGTGCCACCGGGTGTGTTCCTCGAACAGATCTGCGTGCCATCCATCAAGCGGAAATTCCCCAAGGGATCACCCGAAGAAGCAGAACACTCGGGGGCTACACTGCCCGAAGGACACGAAGGACCCGAGAAGCTGGACACAGAGGTCGCTATGTCAACCTGATGCAGGTCATGGTAGTCGAAGAAACTTGGACGCGACCGTACCTCCAGTTCTTGATAAACGGAGAACTGCCTGACAGCCCGACAGATGCCCGACGCATATCTCGTCGGTCAAAAGCCTTCACCATCATCAATGGCGAGCTGTACAAGTGCAGTATTACGGGTGTACTACAAAGGTGCGTCACCATCGGTGACGGGAAAGCCATCCTCCAAGACATCCACGAGGGAATCTGCGGCCATCACGCAGGCAGCCGCTCCCTTGTCGCCAAAGCTCTACGAGCCGGATTCTACTGGCCAACGGCCATGGGCGATGCAAAGGACATCGTCCGAAGATGCAACAGGTGCCAACGGTTCGCCGACAAACCGCACGCACCCGGGTCAGAGCTCAGACCCATACCTATAGCTTGGCCCTTTGCTCAATGGGGCCTCGACATGATCGACAAACTGCCAAAGTCCCCGAAAGGGGGGCATGTTTACCTCCTGGTCGCAGTCGACAAATTCACCAAGTGGGTCGAAACCATGCCGGTCACCAACCAAAAGGGCAAGACTGCCGTCAAGTTCTTCGAATCCATTGTCTATAGGTTCGGCATACCGCACAGCATCATCACCGACAATGGATCAAACTTTATCTCCAAGGAATTCCAAGACGGCAGCTCGGACACGGAATCCACCACGTCATTATCCGGAGCATTCGGAAATTTTTCAGGCAATGGCGGAACCATGCCCGGTATCTTGAAGCTCTGCAAAAAAGAAGGGATTTTGTTAGCAAATAAAGAAAAATAAATACGCAGTCGACAAAAAGCGCTACGCGTACGAATCTACACCTGTGGAACGACCAGCGTCGAAGAAAACGGAGGAGTCAGCGACTTCCCCGGGATTTTTTCTCCGGCCTTGAACTTCAGCAACAAGCGAAGGGCCCTGTCAAGATCTCCCTCGGAGATTTTCTCAGCCGAAACTCTCATTGGATCACGGCGCCCAGAATAAAGAAACATCGGGTGCGCCATAGCCTGGAGAGGCTGCACCCGACGCTCGAGAAACGTGCGGATAATATCCACGCCGTTCACTTCCTTCTCCGGAATCAACTGGAGATCCTCCACCCGACGGTAAAGGGCCTCTATCTCAGCTGACTCGCCATCCAAGATCTGGTTTTTCCAGGACCTTTTTGGCTCGATTATCTGGGAAGAGTCGAAAGGAGCAAGACCAAAATGCTGCCCAGCCACAGTGGAGTCGCGAATGTAAAACCACCGCCTCCGCCAGTACTGGACAGATTCAGACATAGAGAAAGAAAAGAATATTGGTCCTGAGGGAGATGATGCAACCCCCAATGAGATACACACCATCCGAACCGGATTGCCTCTTCACGAAATAAAGTTTCCGGAAGAGACCAAAGTGCGGCTCGATGCCGAGCCAGCACTCGCAGAAAGTGATAAAACAAGCAATGTGAAGAAGAGAATTGGGGGAAAGATGATGCAGCTGGATGCCATAGAGGAAGAGCAGCCCACGAAGGAAGTCGTGGACTGGGAAGGAAAACCCATGCATAACGAAGGAGAGAAACATAACCCGATACCCAGCGGGGGGACGGGGGATTACCTCGTTGCCGGGGAGTCTGACGGCCTCCCTATCCTGCGGGATCAAACCCCGCTCGCGAAGTTTGCGGAGGTCACTCTCCCGCGTCTCTGATCGCCGCCAACCACCGTCGGTGACACGGGTAGCGGTGGCGCCTTTCTTTCCTCCGGCGGCGCTGGTACCAACCGCAGAGGATGATTTCTTCGGTTTCCCCATCGCGCTACGGCGGCGCCGGCGGTGAGAGCGCAGAAGGGAAGACGGAAATGTGGAAGGATATTCCAGCGCGCAGCAAGAACTGCTAGAGCACAAGGAGGAGTGAGAACAAGAGTAGATGCGGTGAAAACAAACTGTAGCTTTCCCCAATGATTATAACGGCGAAAATGATGCACGGCAACCGTCCATCAAGAAGACCTAACGCCAACGGCAGATCTGGCCATACACGTGTCAACATCACAACGAACCGTCGTTACCACGCCGTCCACTACGCGCGGAAATCGAGGAGACGCCGTAATTATCTTCACGCCGCGCGTGACCGGTCAATTCAAGGTCAGCAAGTGGGACCCACATTCGTCCAGTCAAGTCATCTCTGGCGCAGCAGGCGCTTGAGGTCATTGATCGTCAGCACTGATGTCATCAAAATCTACACTAGCAACAACTACAATTTCTTCGGCTTCAAAGCTAAGAGTACTCACTCGAATCTACGATCCGACTAAATACTCGGGGGCTACTCCTATTAGGAGCGCTGGCCGCGCACCCGAAAGATGAATAAAAGTGAACTGTTTCTTTGAGTCCTACGTCGAGTCTACGACCCCACTACGGACTCGGGGGCTACTCCCATAGGGAGGATGGATTTAAGCATCCGAATTTTTTTGTGTCCTACGGACTTAACAATTGAACAATGTTTGAACTAAAGTCTCCGCTCGAGTCTACGACTCGAACAGACACTCGGGGGCTACTCCCATAGGGAGCGTTGGCCGCGCACCCTATGAATTCTTCGACTGCGATCTTTCGGATCAGCATGCAAAAACTTTTCGGCAACTCTGCCCCAACAAAACGCTGAGTGAGAAACGATTTCCTTGGCCACCCGAAACACCTCCGCGGTGACAAACATTCGGATGCTGTGTCTGCGACACAAAGATAAGACCTACAGATATCATCTGATGGCCTGGCAACGCACACGACTGCGCTCTGCTAGTATGAACCCGTGCCAGCAGGCGCGATGAAAAATCCCGACGGACGCGTTGGGTACACCAATTAAAATTACTGGAATTCCACTCCTGTAAGTCCTCCGCGGCCTGAGTCGAATTACGCCAGCATATGTTCCAGGTCCGAGTTGAGGGACTCGAACCTGAAGAAGATTGTGCTGTTTTGTCCTAAGACAGTTAACTGACCCCGATCCGTCAGGTGAGTCAGGCACACGCATCAACAATCCCTACACACATACTATTAATACATAGTTGCACGCGAAGGATTGAAGAGTCCTCAGCCGAATCTACGATTCGACTGATCACTCGGGGGCTACTGACATGGTTATACCCTACGGGTACGTGATCTCAGCATACCTGGTCCAGCCCAAGGAAGGCCCATGGCAGATGTACGCCGGCCCATGAAGATTTTCGGGTGGCCAAGGCCCATGACGCTTTCGGATCCTTGGAGAGCAAGACTAGTGTAGATAGGAAATTCAAAGGGGTAAAACCCTAAAACTTGTAACCGACTAGGTCTATGCCCGGGACCTTCCTGAGTCTATATAAAGGCTAGGAGGGCACGACCTAGATCTCGACTCATACTTTCGCATACACACCTCCACGCCAGATTGCATCTGCGCACCCCTGTAACCTTCGATTCCGCCGTAATCAAGAGCAGACAAGCAGGAGTAGGGTTTTCCCTCCGGGGGCCTGAACCTGGGTAAACCTTGTGTCCCCGTGTTGCTTGTTTGCTAACCGTTCCACGATCTCCAGCATCCCCATCTTCTCCAAAACCCAAGTCCATAACAATGGGCATTGATGAGATCAAACCTCGTCACCAAGTACTAAACAATCCTAGGCATGTGCTCCATATATAGTCATGCGTGCTCGCAATGAGAACTTGCACAACATCTTTTGTCCAGCCAGCCTGTGGCAGCGGGGCCTCTAGGGAACTACTGACAATTAAGGTGTTCCTTTTAATAGAGCACCGGTGCAAAACATTAACACTCTGTGAACACATGTGATCCTCACACCACAGCCATCCCCTTCGGTTGTCCCAATTTCTATCACTTTGGGGCCTTTGGATCCGGACAATGATATCTGTACACAACTTGCAGATAAGATCACAAACAATACTATCATAATGATTCAATAATAAGTTCAGATCTGAGATTATGACACTCAGGTACTAGTGACAAGCATTAAGCACAACAAGTTGCAACAAAGTCAAATAGCACTAATAGAGATACTAGGCACTATGCCCTAACAATCTTATTCGATTACATGATAGAACTCATCCAATCCCTACCATCCCCATAGCCTATAGCGGGGGATTACTCATTCATGGATGAGGGAAACATGGATGGTTGATGGAGAGGCGTTGGTGATGACGATGACGATGATCCTCCCCAAATTCCCTATCCCATCAGGGTGCCAGAACGAAGTTTTTGGATCCGAATCGCGGCTTCTGGTGGTGGCGGCGCAGCGGAACTCTTTCTAGAAAAACGTCGACCCCCCCTCGATTTTTAGGTCAAGGGGTAACTTATAGGCGCAGAGGGAGCCTGAGGGGGTGCCTGGTGTGGCCGCACCCTCCTAGGCGCGGGCTGGGCCCACCCGCGCCTGGCAGGGGTGTGGGCCCCCTAGGCCTCCACTCCGTCTCGTACTCTGGCTCCGTGGATCTTCTGGTGAAATAGGTTTTTAGCATATTTTCTGGGATTTTTCCTGATAGTTGATTTTCTGCATAAAAACTAGACACCAAGGTAATTCTGCTGAAAACAGCGTCTGTCTGTGTTAGTTGTATCCAAATCACACAAGTTTAGAGGAGAAACAATAGCAAAAGTGTTCGAAAAAGTAGATACGTTTTGGACGTATCACCCGCCGTGTCGTGAAACATGTTCCTATACTGGCAGGTCATTGAACATGTGCCCGAACTGTCCGGCGGGTCAACTCGTCGCCGCCAAGTCCGCACACCACCTCCGCACCATCGCCGGCCCTTCCGGCACACACCTAGAAGGCTAGGCCGAGGAGTGTGACGACCAGATCCAACTCGGAGTCACCGCCACTGGCTCGCCGGACACAACCACCACCGCCACCAGCTCGCTGGCCACGGCTGTCACCGGCGTAGAGCCGTACTAGACACGTATGTTTTGCTAGAAAGATGTATAATTTGGTTGGGATATATAAAGTTTTCTTAAGTGCTAAGTATATCCGGTTAGTATTAATTACGAATGATACCGAGCGATCACGGTTGTTTTTGTGTTTAAGTTTTATACGAGTTTGGGAGCGATATTGTACTTGAGCAAGCCTTTAAACTAAGACTCTTAACAGCGTTAAAAAAAGACTGTCTTAACAACTACATGCCCTAATTGTACTGCTCTAAACTGGTTTGGGGGAGGCTACGGATCCCTAGTCCTTTTTTTTTGAAACATACGGATCCCTAGTCCTCGCACAAAAACAAACCGACCCCACCCCTGTCTTTACCCTAGGCGTGGCAGCGCGGGCGCGGCGATTGTTCATCGGGTGGCGGCAAAGGGATTCCAGGTATAGAGAGCGGAAGAGCGGCGGAGGATCGGTCCGGCTCCTCTCTCTCTACATATATCTGCGGTCCGCTGTGACTCCCTCTCTGCACGCAGGGCAAGGGCAAGAAGGCGATCAGCGTCTCTTCTCTTCGGTGATATTCCAACGGCGACGACAGGTGCCCCCGACAAGAATGGCAAGACCCATCCACATCTAGCAACGGAAAGGCCCAGCAGCATCCGTTGCTTGCCAACAGATGAACTTTCACATGTTTTGCAAACCAAAGATCTAAATATTATGCATGCTATAAAATTAGCTAGTGATGTGAAATATCTAAATATTGTGCTTGTTCAAACTGTTTGATGTCGACAAGCTTGCTCGCTTATCTTCAATTTATCGTGCGGATTTCTCTAATAATGATCACGCAACTATAAGAGACCAATTTGAGAATTATATTGACCATGTAAGAACCCATGCCTCGTTTTCTACCTGCACAAATCTTGAAAGTTTGGCTACAAATATGTTTGAAACACGGAAGCATTTGGTCTTCTCATACGTCTACAAGTTTATTGAGTTGGCCTTAATAACACTGGTGTCAACCGCATAGGTTGAGAGGGCTTTTTCGGCAATGAAGATCATCAAATTCAAATTGGGTAACAAGCTTAAGAATGAATGGTTCAATGACTCGCTGATATGTTACACCTAGCAAGAGATATTTAGACAACTTGATAGTGATGCTATTGCTCAACGGTTTCAAGCCATGAAAAAGAGAAGGATACATTTACCTTCCAGGCCTAGAACTAATTAGCACATCATTAGTAATATCATGTAAAGTTTTTATGTGAGTGATTTTGGACACTTCAACTCTTCTCGTCGGTTGCCGGAGTTTCAGTAGTATTTTGGGAGTTCTTGCCAAGTACTATCATATATGATATTAGCGTACATAAGAATGTGTTGTAAACTTGTGAACAATCGAGTGTGTTGTGAACTTCTGAATATTGGAATGTGTTGTGGATGTCTAATGTATTGTATTTATGTTTCTGCACTAAAACTATTGTGAACACTATATTTGTCTGAGAAGATTTTTAGTTGCCTTGCGGTGTGCACAAGCTTCGACAATTTTCTGGGTCCGGCCTCTGTTTGTAGGCTATAAGGACATGTAAAATGGTATTATTTAGTCTTATCTTAGCAATGCTATGTTAGAATAATTTTTGAGTTAAGAAACAAGAAAGAAGTTTGTCTTTTCATAGCTATAAGAGATGATCTCTTAGCAACCATATTAGCAACCATATGTCTCATCACACATTTAGGGATATCTGAGGCTAGAGATAAGATTTAAAAATTGAAACATAGGGAGTATATTTTAATAGTCAAATTGATAACCTAGGTATAGCGCGTAAGACTTGTAAACTGAAACGAAGGAAGTACATCATATTTCATTATCATATCAAAATTACGTGGCATATAAACTAAGGGGTTTTTCTCCAGTACAACCCCTCCCCCCAAACACGTAGAAGTCCGGTCGATACCCATATCCAAACCTTGTATATGTATGTATAGGCATACAAATCGGGGGTATATGCCCATGTATAGGCATAGGACAGTCTTCCCGCACATGAGCCGTGCCGCCTGGCCTCGTCTGTGTCGATCGTCGCTGCCGCCAAGGCGACCAGGGGATAAAGGTCACCGCCGACCATTGTCGCAATCTCCATCGTCGTGTGTCCGCTGTGTCGCCGAACAAGTCGCTGGACTGTCCGTCGTGTTGTCGGACATGTTTCCGGACTGTCCGACGGATTGCCGGACATGTGCCCAGACTGTCCGACGGGTCAACTCGCAGCCGCCAAGTCTGCATGCTGCATCCGCACCCGCCCACCCTGTCGGTGCACACCTATAAGGCTAGGCCGAGGAGTGTGCCGACCAGATCCAACTCGGAGTCACCGCCACTAGCTCGCCGGACACAACCGTCACCGCCACCGGCTTAGCCATGGCCGGCAAAGAGCCGTACTAGACACACAAGTTTGCTAAAAAGACGTATAATTTGGTTTGATTATACAAGTTTTCTAAAGTGCTAAGTATATCCGAGCGATTACAGTTGTCCTTGTGTTTAAGTTTTATACGAGTTTGAGGGAGATGTTGTACTTGAGCAAGCCTTACTGTCTTAACAGCGTTAAAAGACCGTCTACATGCCCTAATTGTACTGCTCTAAACTGTTTTGGGGAGGCTACGGATCCCTAGTCCTCGCACAAAAACAAACCGACCCCACCCCTGTGTTACCCTAGGCTGGCGGCAGCGCGGGCGCGGCGATTGTTCATCGGGTGGCGGCAAAGGGGATTCCAGGTATAGAGAGCGGAAGAGCGGCGGAGGGTCGATCCGGCTCCTCTCTCTCTATCTATATCTGCGGTCCGCTCTGACTCCCTCTCTGCACGCAGGGCAAGGGCAAGAAGGCGATCAGCGTCTCTTTTCTTCGGTGATATTCCATTGAACCGGATCTGTTTCTCAAGGTAAGGAACTGAAATTGATTGATTGTGAACTATTATGCCAGTCATTCTTTCTGAGCTGCTATTATGTCAGTAATTGGTGTTTGGTTTGTGTGTTAAAAGGTTGGACTATGCCAGTGATATCTCTCTGCCGCTAGTTGGAGATTTTAATGCTATTTTATCGAACATTTTAACCTTGTGTGCGTATGTCTTATTACTTAGCTACTCTGTTGTTAGATTAAAATTCTGATAGATATCAGAGCAAGAACAATAATATACTAGGCTGCTGCCCGCCTATAATACAATAGTCTTGCTATTAGTTAGAAACGGAGATTTGGTGCACATGGGCACCACTGATCCTGCTCTTTAAAAAAAATCGTGATCCTGCTCTTTAAAAAAAATCGTAATTTTTGAGTTCTAAAATATTCTAAAAACAAACCAGGATGTAGCCATTGAATTATTTACAAACGTGCAAAATCTCAATTCGAAATAATGTGTATTTTGAGCTACACAGAAATGATAAAACTATAGATCTATAGTACTCCCTCCGTCCCAAAATAGATGTCAAAATTTGGATGAATCTAGACACTATTTAGTATATAGGTTCATCCAAATTTTGACAAATCTAAGACATCTATTTTGGGACGGAGGGAGTATATTGATTTCAAATCACAAAAAAGCCACACTTTTTTATTTTTATGTAGCTCGGAATACAAAACATTTTGAATTAAGATTTTGCACGTTTATGGAATACATCATTAGCAATTTTTAGGATTTTGTTTCAAGATTTTTTGAAACAAAAAAGGTATAGTTTTTAATTTTTGTAATACACATGGAGCACTAGAGCTGGGAAGTCAAAAGGACTTTCCGATTAGTTAGGCTTTATTAAATTTTTAAATATTTAATGCTATATGTGCATGTGATCTTGGCTTCAAGTAGGATTTTGATGACGTGGAGTAATTTATAGCCCGCTGAGTATGACCTATTGTACTTGATCTCGTAACTAATGTGCTTGATTGTGAACAAGAATTACAGTCTTTGCCTACTTTGTTGCTCCATACTTCAGTTGGATGCGTTGGCAGCTATGCCCATGGGTGTCTGCAGACAACTAGCACGAGCGATGTTCTTTCGGCATTCGCTAGTGGCGGCCGGCGGGTACATCTGTGGCCTTCATTTTTACTATTGGGCATTGGCATTGGCATTGGTGACCGCTACCTGTGCCCAACCCATCCCTGTTAGCAAACAAACTGAGTCCTCAAGTGATTGGTTTGTTGGAGTTGGCTGCGGTGGATTGATTGGGTAAAGCACATAGTTTTAATCCCATTAGCAGGCTGTGCCAAATCTCTGGTGCTTACTTGTCTACACCTGCTAATGAGCTAGGATTCTTATATCATCGCATCTTATCTTCTCTCCTCTCGCCGGAATGACAGGCGAGCAGAAGACGTTCCTCCGTGTACTTAAACCAAAACGGAGGCTGGAAAACCGCTGCAACAGTGATCGTGTTATGATACTTTTCATCCCAAACCCATTGTCTTCTCTTCCTGCTCGGGTGAGAATTTAAATGCTTTTTTTTTCTGGCCAGGATATCCTTCTACTGGATAAGTTTTTTCTTTGGGTAGGTCAGTCTAGCAAAGATGTCCACAATGCTGAGGTCAATGCACCCCTTCCAGTAGTCAAGCAAAGATGGACAAGGGTATCCTAGTTACTCCCCTTCCAGTCTTTGGGACAAGGGTCTAGTCAAATTCTAGGTACTTTGATTGCATATATTTTTGTAAATATTGGACCGTTGGGAATGATGCGTGTTTGAGTTGTCTTGATAAGTACTTCTACCGTTCTACCATACCATAACTTTATTAGGTTTTACATATTCATACTAATAGAAATTACTGGTCAATATTATATATTTAATGCCAAGCTTTCGAAGACTGGAGTGAGTGTATTTTGGTACCTTTATCACTGGAAATAATTCTTTTCTGATCACTGCACGATAAACTGTTCAGTGTATTAACATAAGGGTGGGTATAAGTTTCTTCAAAGTACAGGTTACTTGCATGCAATTTAAACAAAATTCTTCAAAGTACAGAGAAAATAATTTCACTTCTTAAGTTCTTATTGTGTGGGGACCATGGTTTTGGTAGCGAAGATGCTGAAAGTTAAGCAAAGAGCTGGAGGCTCAAATGGACAGCAAGAAAACCATAACCGAGTAAAAGAAGTATCCAGAATCTTGAGTGGTTGTGAAGCTGAGACGGAGAACCCCAGTCAAGAACTCTGTTGGAACGAATTCAGTCAAGAACTTGCTAAGAAGTTATCCCCAAGCATTGTCTCTCTTGCTTCATTTGATGGTGATTATACTTTTGTATTCACAAGTAGTTTTCCTCGTTTGTATTTAATCATCATTTGACAATGTATGAATAATGATGTTTTGTAGGTGACAAGATTCATTATGAAAGCACAGGCATAGTTGTTGAAAACAATAGACGTGATACATGTTGTCTTACCTTGTCTGCTTTGGTTCGCACATCAGATAGTGAGCGCAGGTTCATCCATACACTGAAGGTTTGTACTGCCAGTTTTTCTGTGCTTGCTTTCTTATTTAAGATATTGGTCGTCATCAGCTAATCCTGCTTTATATCTTTTGCTTTCTTACAGATAAAAGTGCACCTCCCAAATGACCTAGTGGTTGATGGGTGGATACGAACGTATGATCTGCCTTCCAGTATGGTTATTATAAAAACTAAATTCTCCCCTGATCTTTCTACAGCATGTTTCAGTAACTGCGTGCAAGTTGAGCCACAAACTGAATTATTAGCTGTTAAGCGTTGTTTCAAGTCAGGCAAATTAATGGTAACAAATGGGGTATCAAGCGACAGTCCGAGTGAAGTTGGTACGAAAGGGTTTATGTTGTCCACATGCAAAATCATTATGGTGCGCTCTTGTTTTCTCTCTGTGTTATTTGAATCATTATATGCACTGTCTTTTGATACTTTGAAATTTACAATTTCCTATGCACGCACCTGGTTATTTTCTAGGATGGTAGCGGTGGTCCAGTTGTTGATTTTGATGGGAACATTGTTGGGATGAATGACTACCATGATCAGGAAGGGGCTCGATATGTGCAAGGACCTAAAATTGTTGAATGTTTGAATGGTTTTTGGTCTCGGTATGTTAGCTAGACTTGGGTCATTTAATCATATCTGTTTTTTTTTTATGTTCATGAAAAAACAATCATATGAATGATGTATGCATTATGGTGAGATTACTACATTCTGCAGTAGGGAGGAAGTACGAAAAAATTGCATGCAAAATTGTTCCAGTGCCTGGAAGCGCCGTCTAGAAGGTGAGAGCTAAGAACAATCACCCGTTAATGCTTCTAAATTATGCACCAACAGGCTACCCTTTGCCATTTTTAATGTAACTTGCGTCATATGCAGGTTTTCGATCAGTGGTGCAAGGTTAGTTTACGGTCTGCTAATCAGTTCATGCTTGAGATTATGATATCTTATAGGGAACTGCTCCAGAATAGAACTCAGTGTTCTTCTGTTCTATCTCTTTTTCATTATAGGTAGCGCCATACAAAATAGCTCAAGTGGGGCAAGTGAAAATAATTACAAGATACATGGTGACTTTTATGCTAATATAATATTAACTCGTGATCATTACTCACACATAGCCATTAATGTCTTCATCTTGTAACACCAGATCTCACTGAGGATGAAGCTGCACTAGAACGGACTGGCAATGAAAATAAGCATCTGCGTACTTTACATCCCTGGCCAGCTGATGGTATGCTTTTTGTTTTCCTGATCATGAATTTTCCTATCATGTTTATTTTTCCTATCATTGCACATTGTCTTGATTTCTCACCTTGTCACACTAGACTTTACGAAGATGGTAAATAATGTATTAAAGCATGATGGTTATCCCTTGCCAGCTTATGCTGATGGTGAGTTGCTGCTATTGGTTGTGCTGACTATTTTCCTTTTTTTATCACATTTTGAACTGCTTTACTGTCATCCCATTGACTGTTGTACCATGATTCTTTAACCAGGAGGCATGCATTTGGAAGGTGATTTTGAAGAGGGATTTGGCAGAGATATCTTGAGTGAACCTGCTAGAAGAGTTGCTTTAAAGATGTCACAATGTGTTGTTGCACTCGCTTCATACAATGGTGATCATATTATTATTAGCTAGTTATATTATTTTTCTTTTTATATGATTTCTGGTTAAGGATTGAAATTACACTTTGCAGGCACGGAAAGGCATTTTGCTTGCACAGGTGTATTTATAGACTGCAATGAATCCAGTACAAGTGTTCTGACTTCAGCAAGCTTGCTTAGAACTTCTGGTGACGAAAACAAGATCGTTGATAACTTGAGGGTTTGTATTACTAGATGACTAGTCCTTATTTCCTTGTTCATTAAGACACTTGGTTAAGTCTCATTTAATCATTGCAGATTGAAGTGTGCCTTCCAAGTAAAAAGCGTATCCAAGGGAAATTACAAAATTACGATTTCTGCTATAATGTTGCTGTTATCAGCATCGCCAGGTTTCGCAATAATCGTGCAGCAATGTTAGTTGTAGCACCTCAAACTGAGGCTCATGCAGCAATGCCAGTTGAAGCATCTCAAACTGAGGTAGTAGCTCTTGGGCGTGTCTTCAAATCAGGCAATTTTATGGCCACAGAGGGGTTAGTGACTGGCGAACAATGCAAATTTGATTGCAAAAAGCTTAAGATCTCCACTTGCAAAATCACCAAGGTAAATTGCGTTGATTTCTCTTATATTTTGTTTGCATGATGGAAATCACCAAGTGTCAATCTTCTTTTCTGCTGTAGGCTGGAATTGGAGGGCCTCTTTTTGATTTAAAGGGGAACTTTGTTGGCATGAACTTCTATGACACGGAAGGAACTCCTTACCTAAGAAGTAACATAATTCTGGAAGTATTGAGGAGTTTCAATGCAGAGCGGTACGCCTTCTATATTTTGTTGTATGGTATGCAAGTGCCCCAGTGCTTTTCATTACATAGTATTCAGGTGTTAGTGAAGTAGACTTCAGTGAACAGTTTAATCTTTTCTAGTTCAGTTTTGGACCATACATCTTGGAATTGACAGCTGCAGAATTTGCATTCAGTTGGTTGTTGGTCTATCTTTCGTCTTATAGGTTGTGTTGGTTGGTTCCCAAAATTGCCGTGCCAAAAATATTGGCAGCCCTTCAACCGTAGATCTTTGCTTGGTTTGTTGCTAAAATTTTGCTTGCCACTTGTCTGACAGTTTTTTGCCAAATATTTGGCCAAGTGAGGGCGAAGGATTTCTTCGCCAAAAAAGTGGCCAGCCAATTCTTGCAAACTTTGGTAGGGGCTAGTTTGGGCATGAGCTGAACACAACCCCTAGTATTTTCAGATTTAATTTCACACTGATGTGTAGGATCTAGTTGGTTTTGCACTTTGTTGAATTGGTTGACATCATCTTGGTGAAAATATTACTACAATATTTATGCACTAAATAATCACATGCTTGTTAGTTCTTACCCGAATTTACTAAAGCCTAGCCACTAGGACTCCCAAGTCTCAAACGGTGTGCTGGAGTTACCGAGGGTTAGTTACCGTGCCCTTGCGATGGTTTATCCATTTCTCCCTCTCCCCCGCTCCCATACTATGTACTAGCCACTAGGACTCCCAAGCCATTGAGCTACCATAACTGTTCAAGTTTTTGTAGAACACCAGATTAGAAAAATTCAATTATTGTTTTATGTTAAAACCATCCTTTGATCTATTGTAGGACTGTTGCTGCCGGTAATGCAGAGAAGCCTAATTACAGGTAGATTCTTTGAAACACGTCTCAATAAGTTTTGTTTATTTAGTGTGAAATAGATTCTTGAATGCCTAATTGTTTTCTCAAAAAATATTTAATGACAGGTGGCCTGTGCCAAAGCCATATTGGTATTATCCGAGTCATCACCGCCGTAAGAAGACTCAGCCAAGAAAAGCTATATTACAGTGAAGCTACTGAAGCAAATGGACTCTTGCATGATATCACTAGACTGTTCAAGACGTGCCTGAGAAAGAGTGTCGTGCTCATATTTTTGTTAGAACTTGTTTACGAAAGTATTGACAGGATAGTAGTATTAACATTGCTAACGATGTTAATGCAATGGCAGGATAGTAGTGGTAAAATTGTTGGGCCAGCGAAAAAAAAGTGCACACTAACATAACCTTAATTCTCGTCTGAAGTATACGAAAATGCACATAATAACCATGTGTAATCTCTAAGAGCTCTAAGCTCCCTTGAATTGAAAGCCTCTCCTTGCATGTGACGTGTCATTGCGGGTCTAGCTAAGGCCAAGTATACATAGACAATAGCCTGATGGTGTATTATGGTTGTTATTTTTTATTTATCTCGCAAAACAGATTAGATGATAATATATACATTAATTGTTTTAGAAATACAAGAATTTATTATTTTGAGGGTGTGAATAATCTTTACATCTAAAAATATTTTTCTTGCTTAGTATAAATTTAAAACACGTATTTTTTAAATATTTATCGATCTAAAACAAATCTCACGGGTCTAAAAAGACTATTCACTTAATTATGAAAAACTTTCATGAGGTTGAAAAAAAGTTTATCTCATAGAAAATACTCTCACATGTTCGAAAGAAGGTCCACATAAACTCAAAAGGTTCACTGGTTTTAAAAAATTCAACATTGGTTTTAAATATTCACGATTGAGGAAAAAGATGTTCAAATATTTTTGAAAATATACGCTGGAAAGTGTTCATCGGTTATTAAAAAATCTCATGGTCTAAAAATATTCGTTTGTCTGAAAAAATAGTCTTGGTGTGTGAAAAATGTTCATTGGTTTAAAAAATATTCATTGGTCTGAAACATATTCGTAGGTCCAAAAACAATTATACTGTTCATAAGAGTAAAAACACAAAAAAATAGTCTTATGTTTTTAAAGAAGAAAATAAATAAGAATAGTAAAAAATATTAGGAGAAAAGTAAAAATAAAATATGAGCAAAATAAAATGTGAAGAAAAAACATAACAAAAGAAACTAAAAATTTATTGGAGAATAAAAAATGAGTTAAAATCGTGAAAATTTAATAGACAAGCTATAGGAAAATTGTAAAATGAGAAGAAAGTAAAAACAAAGAAAATGAAAAATTAACATAAAAAAGAAAACATCCTAAATAAATTCGAGAAAGGGGTACTACCCGAACGAGCAAGCAACATGAAAGAAAATAGCGACACAAAGCAAGAACTTGGCAGGCCCATGCAGGAGGCTGATGCGGGCGAGTCGATGGTCCACCTCACTATAAGCAACATATAGTGGTCGTGTTTCGCTACCCGTTGGCTTAGTTCCTATGGTTGGTCAGATCGTGTCCGAGTGGCTAGGTCCGATCTACACATGTGTTGCCGCTTTCCTTCCGGTGGAATTGGGTTTCTTCTACTCATGGTTCGGCTGGTTTCGATACTATTGCCGTGCCTTTTTGTTGTGTTTTTGCTACCGGTGGCATTGTTTTTCCCGTGATGTGCTCTCTATCGGTGGGGTTGGTTGTCCTTGATCTTGATGGAACAAGCCTAGGACACAATAAATCGAATATAAAACCATGTATACTTCAACAACTTAACCTCAAAATTTAAATGTTATTTAGCAAAGAACGGCGCGGCGGAGCGTGCTTAGTCCATCTAGTATCATTTCAATTTTTAACTATCACCCTGGACACACGGTGAACCAGCTCTAGCATCACGATGGAGACAGGGCACTATTGCCACTGCCTAGCAACCTTGACAACTATCAACATTCGGATTTTTAATCCCAGATGCCTGTTATGCCATACATCGCAATCCCAGGATTACCATTTTTGCGAGACATAACAGATTTGGATATCACAGTACATCATCCATTACAAACCATACATAAGGTCTTACACAAATAAGGATCTCATGATCCAGTTCTTAATACAATTCATGCAGCGGAATAACGTAATAGTAACGATAGCGTGAGCGAAGCTCCATCTTCAGGATCACAGGCAATGCTGACGATGGGAGATGCTAGTTATTGTAACCTTCCTGCGGTCCTTCATCCTGATACTCCTCTTCATAGTCTGGCCACAGGAATAGCCAGGGACAAAGCCATGAGTACTCTTTAAGTACTCTATAACATCCCTAAAATCATGTTTTCAAAGATTGCATATCATTCATGCATGCATATCATTTAGGGATCAAATATCAGACCCATTTCAAGAAAACAAAGCACTAAGTGCTATTATTTTATGTAATCAAGCATTAATCAAATACCACTTTCCAATGGGAAATTATTTGTTCAAAACCAAACCTTGTTGCCCTCAGAATGTTTTGCTTGCTTGCTAATGCTTAAACCAAAAATTTGCAAAACAAATGTGAATTTAAAACCATTTTCAAAACTTGATCAAATCAAGTGCCATGTCACTGTTTATTTTGTTTGATCAATAGGACCAAGCTAATACAGAGAGACCACATGTTTTTATACCCAGAAATATGATTGTTACACTCTGCAAAAATCCAGAACAAATTTGAATTCAAATGGCATTTGAATTTGTTTGAAAATGGATCCAGAAAATCAAAACAGAAATAGAAAAGGAGTAAAGAAAAGAAAAAGGGCCGGCGCCAGTATTCTAGCCCAACAACGAAACCATCCCACTAAGCCCACCCGGGTTCCCCTTCTCTCTCTCACTCGCAGCCATACCCACTGAGTCACTGACCGCCTGGGCCCATTCCCTCTTTCTTTCTCTCGCTGACAGCCGCGGCCCACATGGCAGTTGTCGTCTCCACCCCTGGCGACCAGTTCATCCCCAAAATCTCGCCAGGCGTTTCCAGTTTGATTGCGGCTTCAATTCCCGTTCAATGCCAGAGTTAATCGCGCCCACGCCCTTGCTACTTAAACCCCCTCTGCCCCTCTCCATTTTCCCCCAGACTCCAAGCATAGAGCGCCCCCAGGCTGCGAGAATTCCTCGCCACAACCTCGCTGCTCCGACGAGTTCGTCGTCGAATTCCGGTGAGCACCGCACGCCCCTCTGCCTATGGTTCATACTGACTTGTTCTACATCTCCGTGCGCACCTACTGATACTTTTCGTTTGCTCGCGCGTGGTCTGTAGCCTCGGCAACATCAACGACTGAGCTCCGCCACCCTCTGCTCGAACTCCGGCGATCGATTACAGTAAATACTGAGCGCCCCTTGACCCCTCATGCACACGACTAGGTTCGCCTTGTCCTTGCGCAACTACTGATGCCTCTGGTTTGTGCTGGGAAGGTCCAGAGCGTCGACAACAACTTCGTCTGCAAGGACCCGACGCCGTGCATGACTCCGACGAGCTCCAGCGACCCCCTCTGCGCGCCTCTTCGCCATCTAAGCCCACCTTGAGCATCAGCAGCACACGGCGAGCACAGTAAGCCCCTTCCCCCTCTCCCGCGCAACCTAGAACGTCGGCAACGACTCTGACAGAGCCGCCGCCGCCAGTCGCCGCCGCTAGCCCCGCCCGTCTGTGGTCAATAGGATTGTGGCCGTAGGATTTAGATCTAACGTGTAAGATTAGATCTGTGACGAAGAGGTAAGTTTAGATCTGAGCCGTGCATGTTTAGTTAGATCCAACGGTAGCCGAGCATGATCCGGTGCGAAGCGGTATTGTCCAATCAGACGCTGCCGCATGGCTAGTTCTTCGATTTAAAATCAGATTTTATATCTATTAGATGTTTAAACTTAATAAATTCATAACTTTTGATTCCCACGTCCAAATTTGACAAATTTTATATCAATGGAATCAGGGGAGAAAGCCCTTTCCGTATATGCAATGTGTTTAATGTTTTGGTTCTGTTAAAATGGTTATTTTTATAGAAACATGTGTAGGCCTATTTTATGTATAACAAATATTTGGGAAATGTTTTATTGTTCAAATAAAGGTTGTTTGGCAAGTTTTGAACTTGTTTATGAATCAGTACTGTGCACTTATCTTGTTGAGTATAGAAAAATCATCACATATCATATTGCATGCATCCATATATTTTTGCTTGTATTTATTTTGTATGTGATTTGGGCTATCATTTTATGTGTAGATTTTGGTGCAAATAGTGATTGTGATTGTGAGAATTGTAGCTACTCTCCAAACTACCAAGTCAAGTGGTGCTACATGATTTTATTCCTATGTTTTTCAAATATGCATTAGAAATATTTTGCTAGACTTGCGTGGATAATTTTTGGTCTTTATATGCTATGCTTGGGAAATCCTAGTAGTTGTAGAATTGCTAGAAATTCTAAGTTAAGATGTTTATCTATACCATGCTTAGCATAGCTAGTAGCAACCAAGGATGGTGAAATATTCATGCTATGATAAAATATTTCTAAGTCTTTGGACTTGTGTTTTGCTTAATAAAACAACTAAGTGAATGAAACACCTGGGTGGAATGGAAGGAATGGTTTATGTTGAGTGGTTACACAAGGCCCATTTCTATGGTTTACCTTGTGTATCTCACTTGTGGAAAGCCACCCAGGAACAAAGGGATTTGAGAGGCCAAATGTTAAGAAGCTTCTAGTGCAGCCACTTGGCAATATGGGCTCTGCCTGGATCATATAGGTTGCAATAACTTAGCCATTTGGACAGTTGGTGGTAGTGGGATGATAGGTTGGAGCGCGTCCATTTGGTCTAAGGGAAGGCTTCTGAAAGGTCCTATCTTGGTGAAAATCAAGTCTTGTGGGGAAAGTGCATAACCCCTGCAGATGGAAGAATCTAAGTACTTAGCCATGTCCCTGGTATTGGATAACTTGAGCATCAAGACATGGAAGCTATCAAGAATCTCCTCATCCCAATTTATAAGTAAAAACTTCTGGTTGAACAAGGGTGAAGGATCCCAATGTCTATTGGTTCCTTGGGATAAATTTTTGACAAAGAAAAACTTAGAGTTTTCAACTGATAGGTAAAACCTATTTTGAGCAATGCAAGCCTAAGCTACACTTAGCCAAAATGCATATAGTATTTAGTCCACCAATATTCTACTAAGGTATCACTTGCTAATACTATTCCAATGTATTGACCCACTGTGGCTGTAACTTGTGATGTTGCAGGATATTCTGATGATGATTAGGAGTCATGAGTCTACACTCAACATGCTTGCCTGTGGCACATGAAGATGAAGACTTATTTACCTTATTATATATTTGAACCCTTGTATTAGGCCTATGGCCATGGAGTTGTAAAATACTATGTTTGTATCTAGAATGATATGTAATAATGACCTTTGTTTCTGTGTACTTCATCTTAAACTGTGGATGCTAGCATTGATCTAGGGACTAGCATTGCAATCACAGGGATCCTTTCCTTTACAAAGGAGGGATCTTACAGATGGTATCAGAGCACTGTGTTGCCTGTAGGATTATGACCCTAGGATTGGAAACCACTAAGGAAAAATTTTCAACAACTTCCACACTTGTCTTTTCTTCTTGTAAACTTTTCTAATCTTCTTTCTCATCTATACTTGTAGATGAACTCCATCAACGAAGCCGTGAAGAAGGGACCACTCATGACTATGACTTTGGAGTGTGAGACAGAATTCCCCAAGGCTCTCAAGGACCTCATGGTTGCCATGGGAATACATGGAGCAGCTGTGTACAAAGGTTTTCCTGTGATGGATGAAGGAGTTGAGTACTGGTGGGTGCAACTTCACTTGTATAAAAACAAGGAAGACAACCACAAGGACTCAGGATTCTGCATGGTCACCAACATAATGATGCACACTACATTCTTTGATTCAACAAGGGATGCAGCTTGGAGGGCTATCAAAGAACTTGGTGATAGAATCAAGTGCAGAATGCTTAACACCCAGAATGACCTTAGGGAAGAAAAGAAGCATACCCAAGAGTTAGAGGCTACCAACCAAAGCCTAAGGAAGGACATCATAGACTTAGCAATGGAGTCTTGTGATCTAGATAAACAGATTGCCTCTAGGGATGCCCTGTTAGCCAACTTGGCAAGTGAGATGGGATTGTAATGTACCACATTAGTTGGACCACCACACTTATCATTTTATTTTCCAAATGTTGTTTAAAATAAGTTGAACCTTTGTTGTTTGTAATGGATCCATGTATGCCATGACTTGTGTGTTTTGATTTCCAAACTTATGCATGTGATGCCTTGTCTTGTGATTGTCTTAAATTGTGTTGATTCTAACTTTTTCTATCTTATTAAATAGATGCCTAATGTTACTATCAGCACGGTTGAAGAGTTCAAGGGAACTCGTTTTGGCCCTCGTATTATTGAGCTCACTAGTTTGCTCAATCTCCCTCTTCCTACCATCATGGTGCTTCCCCTCACCAAGTTTGAGAGGAAAGACCTTTGGGGTTTCAAGGTTAATCAGCCCGGATGCCAGACTGAGCCTACCACGGAGGCAATCATCTTCAAGCTCATGCACGATGACAAGGAGAGAGGCCTAGAGGTATTCATGCATGACTTGATTGGACGTCTGCTAGGGAGACACTCTCGATAGGTTAGAGGTACTCACTTCCACACCTTCGGTAGACGTGATGAGGATGGTGAGGCCATTGACTTCGAGGATACTTCGAGGGAGACAGCAGAGCCGATTCGTCTATACCTACATGACTTAGAGGTTCTTCTTAGGCACGTGGACACTGATAGGACCAACGTCATGCTCAACAATGACGAACTCCAGGTGCAGCTTCGTGAGAAGGACAAGCTCTTCGCGGAGCAAGATGAGATAGTCAAGGAGATGGAGGCCAAGTTTAAGAGTCAGGACAGAAAGTTCAAGAGTCAAGAGAAGCGAGTCCAAGATAGGAACAAGAGAATTCGAGACATGACTGCAGAACTGGAGGCCAAGGACTTCGAGCTCGAGCATCAGCAGACTGTGATTGAGAGGCTTCGTTCGCAGAAGAGGGCTCTCAAAGCCAAAGTAGAGACCTTGACCACCAATGTCGAGGAATACAAGACCGCTATGGAGAATGCAGGTCTTACATTTGTTGAGGAGGAGGTTGATGCCGAGGAGTAGTGATGACTACTCATTTACCTTTATTTATCGTGTCTTTGATTATTGAGTCGCAATGACCATCCAACATGTGGATGGCTTGCTATTGGTGTGTTTACTTTGCAAACTTGTCGTTTATGTTGTTGAACTATTATTATGATGCATGTTTGGTGAATGTTTATGTGATATATTGTGCATGTTAGCATCTATGGGTATCTCATTCTTATCTCTATTGAACAAACCACAGATGCCTCCCCGACGTGCCAATCCCAACCCCAACAACAACAACATCACCCCTGAGATGCAGCAAATGATGACAGCTCAGACTCAGCTGATGCAAATGATGACTACGTTCATCCAGAATCAGAACAACAACAACAACAATAACAATAATAACAACAACAACAATCAGAACAACCCACCGGGTTTTGACATGCTTACCAGGTTCTTGATACTGAGGCCAACAAAGTTCTCAGGAACTACTGATCCTATGATGGCCAATAATTGGCTACGCTCTGTGAACAAGGACTTGGTAACAGTTGGCTGTACTGATGAAGAGAAAGTCAGATTTGCAGCACATTTGTTGGAAGGACCAGTAGCCACTTGGTGGGATAACTTCCAGATCACCACTCCCATTGCAGATGTGACATGGGCTATCTTTGAAGATGGTTTCCGTACTGCTCACATCTCATCCGGAGTGATGAGTTTGAAGAAGAAAGAGTTCCATAACCTGAAGCAGCGCCACTGCAGCGTGGCTGAATATATTGAAGAGTTCAACAATCTGGCGCGTTATGCACCGGACGAAGTTGACACTGATGCTAAGAGGAAGGAAAAGTTCCTTGAAGGGTTGAATGATGAAATGAACCTGCAGTTAGCTGTGGCCTATGTTCCCACATACCAGTCTCTTTGTGACAAGGCTGCTATTTTGGAGAGCAAGATGAAACAAGTTGAAAGCAGGAAGAGAAAGCACTCTGACAAGCACAACTCGGGTTCGTCTCACAAGCGTTCCCATTATGATGACAGTGGGAGTTCTGGATCCCACAAGCATGGGAGGTTCAACAAGCACCACAACCACAACCGTTATCATGACAACAAGCACAGTCGTAGTCATGACAATGACAAGTACAAGAATCACAAGGGTGGATATAAGAGCCACCACAGTGGAAGTGGCAGTGGAAGCCAGCCTGTCAAGAAGGATCTTAGTCAGGTTGAATGTTTCAAGTGCAAGAAGATGAGGCATTATGCAAATGAATGCCCAGAAAAGAAAGTTGAAGGACCCAACAAGCCCAACCCTTTCCAGAAGGGACAAGTGAACCACATCAATGTGGAGGAAATCTATGAAGAGCCAGATGCTGTTGCTGGTAAGTTCAAACTCAATTCTATTCCAGCACTTGTTCTTTTTGATACTCGAGCATCGCATTCATTCATATCAAAAGCATTTGTTGATAGAAATGGGTTTCCAACTAAAAACATTGGGTGTCCAATAAAAGTAAGTTCTCCAGGAGGAGACATGATAGTAAGTCTTGGATGCCGGGATCTAGTGATAGAATTTGGAAAGCATAAGTTTCCAGTGAGTCTGATAATCCTAGATTCCCAAGGACTGGATGTAATTTTGGGATTGGATTGGATGACTAAGTATGAAGGAGTACTAGATTGTGCCAATCGTACTGTTGCACTCACAACCCCGGAAAAGAAGCAGATTAGATTCAAGTCTAACTTTGAATCAAAAGGGAGTAAGCTAAATTCTCTTAAGGGGGTTAGCATAGACAGTGTGCCTATTGTGAGTGATTATCCGGATGTGTTTCCGGAAGAATTGCCGAGAATGCCACCAGATAGAGATGTGGAATTTCTTATTGACTTGCTACCAGGATCTGGACCAATAGGCAAGTGTGAATTTTGGTTAAATGAAGTTGGATTTCTTGGACACGTTGTGTCAGGAGATGGTGTAGCAGTTGATCCTGCTAAAGTTTCAGCTGTAACTGAATGGGAATCTCCCAAGTCAGTGAAAGAGGTTCGTAGTTTCCTTGGCTTAGCAGGTTACTACAGAAGGTTCATTGAAAATTTCTCCAAGGTAGCAAAACCTATGACAGAATTGCTAAAGAAAGACAAGAAATTTGCTTGGTCTGAAGGTTGTGAACTCAGCTTTCAAGGATTGAAGAAGAGACTAGTGACAGCACCAGTCTTATGTTTGCCAGATTTGGAGAAAGATTTCCAAGTATATTGTGATGCATCTCATCATGGATTAGGTGCAGTACTTATGCAAGAAGGGAAAGTTGTAGCTTATGCCTCGAGACAACTCAAAACTCATGAAGTGAACTACCCTACTCATGATTTAGAGTTAGCCTCTGTTGTCCATGCACTCAAAACATGGAGACATTATCTTTTGGGAAAGCGATGTGAAGTGTTCACAGATCACAAAAGTTTGAAGTATATCTTCACCCAGAAGGAAATTAACATGAGACAAATAAGATGGCTAGAACTCATCAAGGATTATGACTTGAGTTTGCAATACCACCCTGGTAAAGCAAATGTTGTAGCGGATGCTCTAAGCCGTAAGGTTTTTGTGAATGGTCTTACTAAGGGAGAGTTGCCAGATGATCTGTGTGCCCAATTTAGAGATCTCATATTGGAGATTGTGCCTGAAGGACATCTCATGTCTTTGGATGTTCAACCTACTTTGTTGGACAAGATCAAAGAAGCTGTCACATCCCAAGATTTTCCAAATCTTGTTATGTGAAAAATAATGAATAAAATAAAACTTCGTTGATTTTCAGAGTGAGAAGAAACTTTTGATTCCAATTGGAAACCTTCAAACCTATTTGATCAAACAAATCCTAAAGGGATTTGAAAAGATAAACAATTAATAAAGAAAATTTTGATTAAGTAGAATTACAATTTTTGGATCCTTTAATAAAAAGATTTGGTTTTCAAATGAAAAGGTAGAAATATAAATAAGGACTATTTTTATAGAGCCAAATTAAACCTTGGCCAAGTTTTTGAAGTAAAATATTTTGTTTTGATTAAAGGAGTAAAGGGTTATTTAAATAAAATAATGAGGATTTATTAATATCCAAATTTTATTAAAATAAAGGTTTTACCATTTTAATTAAACATCAAAAACTTGTTAAATTATTTTAAACAAGTTTTCCAAGTATTTTATTTTCAAATAAAACCTATTGATTTGGTTTTGATAATATTTAGATTTCAAAAGGAGATTTTTAAACAAATCCTATTTTAATGATTAAGATCTATTTTATTTAATTATTAAATAGATCTTAAAAAGAATAAAATTATTATTTTATTTTGGACTTTGGTTTTGTGATGTTAAACAGAACTAAAACTCAATACAAAGTTTGGTGGAAGTTTGATTTGATTTGTTGTTTGAATTGTTTGATTGAATTTCAAAACAGAAAATCAAATGGAAAAAAGAAAAACAGAAGCAGTACAAAAAAAAAATGAAAGAGACGACCCAGCCCAGCTAAGCCCACCTGGCCCAGCCCAGTCCACCTATCCCCCTCGCCTCCGAAGCGTTTTCCTTACCGCAGAAAGAACCCGCGCAGTCACTGAACACTGGCCCCCACCTCCACTCTCTTTCTTCCGCTGACGAACATGCCCCAGAGCCACGTCACTGTCTTCAACCGCGGACCCGTTCCTTCCCCTCACCTCGCCGGTCGTTTCTGGCTATAATCGCTCGCGTAAATTCGCGTCAATGCCTCAGCAATTCAACCCCGTGACCACGCCGTGATAAACGCCAGCATCTCCTCTCTCTTTCCCCTCTCTCGCCCGACCCTCTCTCCCCTCAGGCTGCCCTCATTGCTTGCAACAACCTCCTTGTCTCCGACGAGCTCGCAACCGAATTCTGGCAGCCCCACGCCACCCCTTGCCTCCTCGAGCACACGGACGTGACCTCCAGACCCTGGCGCATCTCCCTGCCTCCTCAGCTCAGTCGCGCGTGCCCGACATCATCGGCAACGACCACGACTGACTACGCCAGCGTCTGCCATTTCTCCGGCGACGTTCCCAGGTAGAGTTCGACCGCGCTTTCCCCTCCCGTGGATGCACGCGTTCTCGCTATTTCTGTGCGCAGCTAACACAATATTTTTCGTGCCTTGGCATCGCCTGTACTCTCGCCAGCGAAGACAAACAGAGCGTGCCCGACGCCGAGCGAACTCCGATGAGCAATCCAGGGCAACCACGAGCGCCCCTCGACCCAAGAAGACTACATTGAGCATCAGCACGAACCAGCGAACCCGGTGAGCTTATTCCCCATCCACCTTGCTGAAGGGTTTCGCGGCATAGTAAATCAAAATTTTCTATGGATGCGAACAGAGGGAAAGCCAAGATCTAATCTAGGATATGCAAACAACGAGAGAGATTGGATTATTTCTTCATACCCTTGAATATTCGCACAGCGGAACGTTCGTCGGAACGTGGGTGATGTAGTCGTACTCGCTTCTCCTCCTCCTCGCGATCCGATCCGATCTAGCACCACAAGTGGCGGTGCCTCCGTGAGATGCACACGTGCAGCACCTCGACGTCTCCTCCTTCCTTGGTCCAGCAAGTATGGTGGAGAGATGGGTTGGATCTACAACGCGACGGCGCGGTGCAATTGGTGGAGAATTTCTGCAGCAGGGCTTCGCCTACAAGCAGTCGGGAGGGAGAGAGGAGGGTAGCATGGCGGCTAGGGTTGGAGGGGAAGGTGTGTGTGTTGGTGCACCCCCACCCCTCTTTATATATCGGGGGGGGGGGGGGGGGGGCGCAGCCCTAGCCCCTCCCCCAAGCCCAAACCGGCGGCCCCAAAGGATAAGGAGTGGGGGGCAAGGAAACCCCCCTTCTAGAAGGTCTATCTCGAATTTAAACCTCTCTTGGCCAGCCGGGCCCTATGGGGCCTTGTGCCCCTGGCCCAATGCGGCCAGGGCACTCCCTCATAGGCCCATGCCCCCTCCCGGAAGGTGGGGCCACGTTGGTCCCCTTCCGGAAGGTTCTAGAAGCTTCCGGTACAATACCGATTAACCCGGAACAATTCCGAACTCCAAAAACTGCACTGCCTTATATGAATCTTATTCTCCGGACCACTCCGGAACCTCTCGTGATGTCCCGGATCCCATCCGAGACTCCGAACAAAAACTCATAAACCAATTATCCAATCTATCCTAGCATCGAGACATGTGAAGTGTGTGACCCTGCGGGTTCGAGAATATGCAGACATGATCTTCTATCAATAATCAACATCGGGGTCTGGAAACCCATATTGACTCCCACACATTCATCGATGATCATATCGGATGAACCACGATGCTAGGATTCAATCAATACCATATATATATTCCCTTCGTCTCGCGATATTTCACTTGCCCGAGATTCGATCGTCGGTACCGTCATACCTAGTTCAATCTTGTTCACAGCAAGTACTTTACTCGTTCCGTAATCTGATATCACTTTGTGATTAACTCCTTAACCACATGCTTGCAAGCGGTGTTGATATCGATTACCGAGTGGGCCCGAAGTATATCTCTCCAACTTGGGAGGGACAAATCCCATCTCGATACATACAACCCAACAGATACTTTCCGATCACCTGAGAGACACCTTTATGATCACCCTCTCATAGGATGACGTTTGATGACCTCAAAGCTTTCTTCCGATACCAGGGAGTTGCATTATCTCATGGTCTAAGGAATACAATATTTGACATAAGAAAAGCTTCACAAAGACGAACACGATGACACGATCTAATTGCTTCGCTTAGTTTGGGTCTGTCCATCATATCATTCTCCCAATGATATGATCTCATTATCAATTGACAACTCATGTCTATGGTTAGGAAACCTTAACCATCATTGATCAATGAGCTAGTCCATAAAGGCGTACTAGGGACACGGTGTTGTTCACAAACCACACAAGTATTAAAATTTCCGCTTAATACAATTCTAGCATGGAATATAAACATTATCATGAACAAGAATTATAATAATAACATCTTTATTATTGCCTCTAGGGCATAATTCCAACAGTCTCCCACTTGCACTAGAGTCAATAATCTAGTTTAGATCTGGCAACAATCTCACACCCATTGCACTGAGGTGCTGATCATGTTTTACACGTGGAAGAGGTTTAGTCAATGGATCTGCAACATTCAGATCTGTATGTACTTTGCTAATCTTCAGATCTCCATCTGCTATATAATCTCGAATTATATGAAACTTGCGGTTGATATGCTTGGTCTTTGGATGATATCTTGGTTCCTTAGCGAGTGCTATGGCGCCAGTGTTGTCACACAATATCTCCAGTGGGTCCAATGCACTTGGAACCACGCCAAGCTCAGTGATGAAGTTTCTGATCCAAACTCCTTCACTTGACGCTTATGCAACAGCCATGTATTTCGCTTCTACTGTAGATCCCGCGATCACGCTTTGCTTGCAGCTTCTCCAGCTCACAGCTCCTCCATTCAAAATATACACGTATCCTGTCTGAGATTTAGAATCATCCTTGTCAGTGTCAAAACTAGCGTCGACGTAACCTTTTACGACGAGCTGTTCATCACCCCCATAGACTAAGAACATTTCTTTAGTCCTATTTAGGTACTTTAGGATGTTCTTCACGGCTGTCCAGTGTTCCACTCCTGGATCACTTTGATATCTGCTCGTCAAACTAAGAGCATTGGACACATCCGGTCTAGTACACATCATGGCATACATGATAGAACCTATGGCCGAGGCATAAGGCACTTTGCTCATAGCTTCCCTATCATTTACCGTAGCTGGACACTGAGCCTTGCTCAATATCTTACCTGACAACATAGGCACCGAACCTTTCTTTGCCTTATCCATTCTGAACCTTTTCAGAACTTTTTCTAGGTATGTACTCTAGCTTAAAGCTATCAGGCGTCTTTGTCTATCTCTATAGATTTTGATGCCCAATATATAAGCAGCTTCACCTAGGTCTTTCATTGAAAAACACTTGTTCAAATAACTCTTCACATCGTTAAGCATGTTGATGTCATTTCCAATAATCAATATGTCATCCACATATAGTACCAGAAACGTCACCGAGCTCCCACTCACTTTCTTGTAGATGCAAGCTTCGTAGCAATTTGGAACAAATCCAAAGCTCTTGATCACTTGATCAAAATGAAGGTTCCAACTCCGAGATGCTTGCTTCAGTCCATAAATGGAACGCTGAAGTTTGCATACTTTATTAGCATCCTTAGGATCGACAAAACCTTCGGGTTGCATCATATACAACTCTTTATCAATGTTGCCATTGAGGAAAGCAGTCTTGACATCCATCTGCCATATTTCATAATCATGAAACGCAGCAATTGCTAATAAAATCCGAATGGACTTAAACATCGCTACGGGAGAGAAAGTCTCATCGTAGTCAACACCTTGAACTTGTCGAAAACCTTTCGCGACAAGCCATGCTTTATAGACGGTAACATTACCATCCGCGTCCGTTTTCTTCTTGAAGATCCACTTGCACTCAATGGCCTTTCGGTCGCTAGGAGGGTCCACCAAAGTCCATACTTGGTTTTCGCTCATGGATCCCAATTCAGATTTCATGGCTTCTAGCCATTTCTCAGAGTCTGGGCTCATCATCGCTTCCTCATAGTTCGTAGGTTCACTGTCTTCTACTAACAAGACAGTCAAGACAGGGTTGCCGTACCACTCAGGAGGGGCACGCGACCTTGTCGACCTGCGACGTTCAGTAGCAGCATCGTCCGAAGCTTCATGATCCTTGTCATTAGCTTCCTCTATTGTTGGTGCAGGCGGCACTGGAACAATTTCAGGTGCTGCGCTACTCTCCAATTCAAGAGAAGGTTCAATAACCTCGTCTAGCTCTACTTTCCTCCCACTCACTTCTTTCGAGAGAAACTCCTTCTCAAGAAAGGAACCGTTCTTTGCGACAAACACTTTGCCTTCGGTTCTGTGATAGAAGGTATACCCAATAGTTTCCTTAGGGTATTCTATGAAGACACATTTCTAAGCTTTGGGTTCGAGCTTGTCCGGCATCAACTTCTTGACGTAAGCTTCGCATCCCAAACTTTAAGAAACGACAACTTAGGTTTAGCACCAAACCACAGTTCATACGGTGTCATCTCAACGGATTTAGATGGTGCCCTATTTAAAGTGAATGCAGCGGTTTCTAATGCATAACCCCAAAATGATAACGGCAAATCAGTAAGAGACATCATTGATCGGACCATATCTAATAAGGTTCGATTCCGGCGTTCAGACACACCATTGCGCTGTGGTGTTCCGGGTGGCGTGAGTTGCGAAACGATTCCGCTTGCTTTAAGATGCGTGAGAAAATCATAACTCAAATATTCACCTCCACGATCAGATCGTAGAAACTTAATCTTTCTGTTACGATGGTTCTCCACTTCATTCTGAAATTCTTTGAACTTTTCAAACGTTTCAGATTTATGTTTCATTAAATAGATATACCCATATCTACTTAAGTCATCGGTAAAAGTGAGAAAATAGCGATATCCACCGCGCGTCGAAACACTCATCGGTCCGCATACATCGGTATGTATGATTTCCAACAAGTCCGTTGCTCGCTCCATCATACCAGAGAACGGGGTTTTGATCATCTTGCCCATGAGGCATGGTTCGCATGTGTCAAATGATTCAAAATCAAGAGACTCCAAAAGTCCATCAGAATGGAGTTTCTTCATGCGCTTTACACCAATATGACCTAGACGACAGTGCCACAAATAAGTAGTATTATCACTATCTACTTTGCATCTCTTAGCCTCAATGTTATGGATGTGTGTTTCACCCCTTTCGAGATTTAGAAGAAATAAACCATTCACAAGAGGTGCATGACCATAAAAGATGTTACTCATATAAATAGAACAACCATTATTCTCCGATTTAAATGAATAACCGTCTTGCAATAGACACGATCCAGAAATAATGTTCATGCTCAACGCAGGCACATAATAACATTTATTAAGGTTTAAAACTAACCCCGAAGGTAAAACTAAGGAGAGCGTGCCAACGGCCATCACATCAACTCTTGATCCGTTGCCAACGCGCATCGTCACCTCATCCCTCGCAAGCCGCCGTCTATTCCGTAGCTCCTGTTTCGAGTTACAAATATTAGCAACTGAACCGGTATCAAATACCCAGGCACTACAACAAGGGCTAGTAAGGAAAACATAAATAACATGTATATCAAATATACCTTTGATGGTGCCAGCCTTCTTGTCCGCTAAGTACTTCGGACAGTTGCGCTTCCAGTGACCCTTGTCCTTGCAATAGAAGCACTCAGTGTCCGGCTTAGGACCAGACTTGAGCTTCTTCTCAGCAGGGGCAACGCGCTTGCCGCCGCCTTTCTTGAAGGGATTCTTTGCACCCTTACCTTTCTTAAAGGTGGGCTTGTTGACCATCAACACATGATTATCCTTTTTGATGTCCACTTCCGCGGCCTTCAGCTTTGCAAAGAGCTTGGTGATCGTATCAGTGGAACCAATCTGATTATGAGTCACTACAAAACTTTTGTAGCTGGGAGGGAGTGATTGCAGAACCCTGTCAATCTTGAGCTCCTCTGGAATCGTGCATTCCAGTTGCTCAAGGCATTGAGTGTAGCCCGTCATCTTAATGGCGTGCTCACTAACGGAACTCCCTTCCTCCATCTTGTAGTTAAAGAATTTCTTAGAGATCTCATATCTCACAGAACGGGCTTGAGTCTGAAACATGTTTTTCAGCTCCTCGAGAATCTCAAAGGGCCCGGCGAACTCCTCAAAACGATTTTGAAGATCCGATTCCATAGCATACAACATGGCGATCTTAATCAAATCATAATCATCCTTGCGCGACTGATAAACAGCTTTTTCATCAGCCGGCGCATCTATAGCAGGGGCGTCACCTAGCGCTTTCTCAAGGACATAGTCCTTTTGTCCGCCAGCGAGAATGATTCTCAGAATGCGGAACCATTTGGTGAAGTTAGACCCATTGTTTTTAAGCTTTTCTTTCTCAGCAAAAACGTTGAAGTTGGGACTTAGCCATGTGATCTACAATATTTGCAAGTACAAATTAGACTATGTTCATGATAACTAGTTCAACTTTTAATCAAATTACTAGATGAACTCCCACTAAATTCAACATCCCTCAAGTTGTTTAGTGAACACGATCCAAATTCACCACACCTAATCCGATCATCACGAGAAGAGATGTGGTTTCAATGGTGGACAACAAAGTGTCGATCATATCATTCATATGACTCATGCTTAACCTTTCGGTTCATGTGTTCCGAGGCCATGTCTGTACATGCTAGGATCGTCAAGTTAGACCCAAGTATTTCCGCGTGTGCAAAACTGGCTTGCACCCGTTGTATGTGAGCGTAGAGTCTATAGCACCCGATCATCACGTGATGCTTGGACACGACGAACTTTCGCAACGGTGCATACTTGGGGAGAACACAGTTTTTATCTTTATCTTTAAGTGAGGAATCATCTTATAATGCTACCGTCGCGATCTAAGCATAATAAGATACATAAAAGGATAAACATCATATGCATATAACTTTAATGTGACATGGTATAGCCAATCTTCGTGCAATGACCTCCATCTTGTGCGTTCCGGTATGATCTCCATCACTCCACCATGATTGCCTCCACCACGAATAGCAACTACAACTATTGCTAACTACTTAGCGATAAAGTGAAACTATTACATGGCGTATAAGAAGTTGACACACAGGTCATACACAATTATAAAGACAACCATATGGCTCCTGCCGGTTGTGTACTCATCAACATGCAAGTCGTGAAACATTACAAAACATGATCATGGCATACATTATACACATCACATCTTGGGCCATACCATATCACAGAAAACACTCCCTGCAAAAACAAGTTAGACGCCTCTACTTTGTTGTTGCATGTTTTATGTGGCTTATGGGAGTAGATGCTAAGAATGATTCTTACCTACGGAAAGACACAACGGTGATATTATGGTTGCCAAACTCCGGTGTTAATCCCATGACAACTATAGTGAGAGAAACTGACATCCACCAGCCGCATGTGTGGAACAAGCCACACGTCAAGTGCGGAGCCGGTCTCGCGAACGATGTCGCGTAAGGTTGGCCTGGACCGCTTCAATCTCACTATCCCGCGTCATAAGAAGAACACAAACAAGAGGCTTGCAACAGAAAACATCAACGCCCGCAACAACCATGTTGCGTTCTACTCGTGAAACACATCTACGCATAGATCTAGCTTTGATACCACTGAAGGGTTTCGCGGCATAGTAAATCAAAATTTTCTACGGATGCGAACAGAGGGAAAGCCAAGATATAATCTAGGAGATGCAAACAACGAGAGAGATTGGATTAGATCTTCATACCCTTGAAGATTCGCACGGCGGAACGTTCGTCGGAACGTGGGTGATGTAGTCGTACTCGCTTCTCCTCCTCGCGATCCGATCCGATCTAGCACCACAAGTGGCGGTGCCTCCGTGAGATGCACACGTGCAGCACCTCGACGTATCCTCCTTGGTCCAGCAAGTATGGTGGAGAGATGGGTTGGATCTACAACGCGACGGCGCGGTGCAATTGGTGGAGAATTTCTGCAGCAGGGCTTCGCCTACAAGCAGTCGGGAGGGAGAGAGGAGGGCAGCAGGGCGGCTAGGGTTGGAGGGGAAGGTGTGTGTGGTTGGTGCGCCCCCACCCCTCTTTATATAGAGGGGGGGCGCAACCCTAGCCCCTCCCCCAAGCCCAAACCGGCGGCCCCAAAGGATAAGGAGTGGGGGGCAAGGAAACCCCCCCTTCTAGAAGGTCTATCTCGAATTTAAACCTCTCTTGGCCGGCTGGGCCCTATGGGGCCTTGTGCCCCTGGCCCAATGCGGCCAGGGCACTCCCTCATAGGACCATGCCCCCTCCCGGAAGGTGGGGCCACGTTGGTCCCCTTCCGGAAGGTTCTAGAAGCTTCCGGTACAATACCGATTAACCTGGAACAATTCCGAACTCCAAAAACTGCACTGCCTTATATGAAACTTATTCTCCGGACCACTCCGGAACCTCTCGTGATGTCCCGGATCCCATCCGAGACTCCGAACAAAAACTCATAAACCAATTATCCAATCTATCCTAGCGTCGAGACACGTTAAGTGTGTGACCCTGCGGGTTCGAGAATATGCAGACATGATCTTCTATCAATAATCAACATCGGGGTCTGGAAACCCATATTGACTCCCACACATTCATCGATGATCATATCGGATGAACCACGATGCTAGGATTCAATCAATACCATATATATATTCCCTTCGTCTCGCGATATTTCACTTGCCCGAGATTCGATCGTCGGTACCGTCATACCTAGTTCAATCTTGTTCACAGCAAGTACTTTACTCGTTTCGTAATCCGGTATCACTTTGTGATTAACTCCTTAACCACATGCTTGCAAGCGGTGTTGATATCGATTACCGAGTGGGCCCGAAGTATATCTCTCCAACTTGGGAGGGACAAATCCCATCTCGATACATACAACCCAACAGATACTTTCTGATCACCTGAGAGACACCTTTATGATCACCCTCTCATAGGATGACGTTTGATGACCTCAAAGCTTTCTTCCGATACCAGGGAGTTGCATTATCTCATGGTCTAAGGAATACAATATTTGACATAAGAAAAGCTTCACAAAGACGAACACGATGACACGATCTAATTGCTTTGCTTAGTTTGGGTCTGTCCATCATATCATTCTCCCAATGATATGATCTCATTATCAATTGACAACTCATGTCTATGGTTAGGAAACCTTAACCATCATTGATCAATGAGCTAGTCCATAGAGGCGTACTAGGGACACGGTGTTGTTCACAAACCACACAAGTATTCTAGTTTCCGCTTAATACAATTCTAGCATGGAATATAAACATTATCATGAACAAGAATTATAATAATAACATCTTTATTATTGCCTCTAGGGCATAATTCCAACACTTGCTTCCTGTATCGCTGGCAACCTCGCCGCCAGAGCGTCGCCGCCAGCGCCGCTCATTCTAGGTCAAGCTCGCAGCAGCCGTTGGATTTGGATCGCGTGGATAGGATAGAAACTTAAACGAAGGGGTACGAGTGATCCTGTGCCGCTCGATCTATTTTAATCCAACGCCTCACATCGCTTGATCCGCACGAACCGGTATAGCCCAGTAGAATCACGCCACGTGGCCTGTAGTTGATTTAAAAGACAGAAACATTTCTATTAGTAGTTTGAATTTGTAAATTGCATAACTTTTGATCCACACGTCCAAATTTTGCAAATTTTATATCAATGGATTCAGAAAAGCAAGACCTAGACAACCATGCCATTTGTTTAGTAAAAATATTCTGGTAAAATGTTTGTTTTTGCAGAAACTTATGTATGCTTGTTTAGGTTATAAAAATTATTCTAAAATGATTTTGGGGATAAAATCTTTGGCAAATGGTGTGTTTTGAACCTACTAACCATAGGAATCACTTTGTGGTTTCAAAAATGTATTTGGAGATGCAAAAGAATGAAACTTGGATTTAAAACCAATTCTAGTCAAATAAAAATATGGCTTATTTATTAAAAATGGTTTTGGAAGAAAACCTTTGGGAAATGTGTTGTTTTAAACACTCTGACCCTAAACACAAGGTTTTATGGTTTGAAAAAATATTTTGTGAATCCTATAGATTAATGCCTTATTAAAAACATTTCTACACCACATAAAATGATACTTTGTTTAGAAAAGGGTTTATAAATTGAAACCTTTTGCAAATGAATTTGCCACTTTATAAAATGACCAATAGGTGTTTCCAAATGTTGATAACCTATTAGAACCCACTTTTACAAATAAAACAATCTCTTTCATGCTTGCATGCATTGTTATGTTTTATTATTTTATGTGATGTTTTGCTTGATTGGTAGATTGAAATTGTGCTCTGCTTGATTGAATTGTAGTGACTTGAAGAGTGTGATTGTTGCAAGGACAAGAAGTGAACTTATATTCTCTACCAAAAAGGCAAGTGATGCTTCATACTTTTGTCCCATTATTTTCACTATGCATTAGTGATATTTCTAAGTATAGGACTTGCATGGAATTTTGCTAAGTGTAAACTATGCTATGGGAAAACCTAGTAGATGAAAACCTTAGTAGAATTTCCTAAGCTAAGATTCCTACTACTATCATGCTTAGCTTAGCTAATAGAAAACAAGGGTGGAATATATACATTCATACTATGGAAAAATTTCTAAGTCTGAGGACTTGTGTTTTTGTTTAATAAAACAACTAAGTTAATGAATCACCTGGGTGGAAAGGGACTTGCTTGGTGGTTTTTGGTTGAGTGGTTACACAAGGCCCATGGCTATGGTTTACCTTGTGTATCACACTTGTGGATTGCCACCCAGGAACAAAGAGATTTGAGATGTCAAGTGTTGAGAAGCTTCAAGTGCAGCCACTTGGCAATATGGGCTCTGCCTGGATCATATAGGTTGCAATAACTTAGCCAAATGGACAGTTGGTGGTAGGGGATGATAGGTTGGAACGCGTCCATTCTGGTCTAAGGGAAGGCTTCTGAAAGATCTTGTCTTGGGAAACCAAGTCTTGTGGGGAAAGTGCACCACCTTTGCAGAGTGTAAAATCTAAGTACTTAGCCATGTCCCTGGTAAAGGACAATTTGAGCACCAAGACATGGAAGCTATCAAGAATCTCATCATCCAAATTTCTAAGTTAAAAACTTGTGGTTGAACAAGGGTTAAAAGATCTTCAATCTTTGATTGGTAGATGCCTTGGGTGATTTTTTTCAAACAAAAACTTAGTGTTTTCAAATGATAAGGAAAAACCTATTTTGAGCAATGCAAGCCTCAACTCCACTTTGCCAAATGCTTATAGATGATAAACTCCACTATACTACCATAGTATCACTTGCCAATACAATTCAAATGTATTGACCCTTGTGGCTGTAACTTGTTATGTTGCAGGTTTGTTTGATATTAGTGAAGTTGATTTATTAGGATTACAAGTCTACAACCAACATGTTTGCCTGTGGCACTTTGAAGATGAAGGACCCCATGCTTATAGATATTCTGCTGCAATGTAATGTAATAGCCAAATGAGCTATGTAAGATGTAATAACTTATTTTATTCCTGGTTATAAAGTTATATTATGACCTTTGTTTCTTGATATTTCATCTTAACTGTGGATGCTAGCTATTGATCCAGGGACTAGCATTGTAAACGCAGGGATCTCTACCTTATTAAAGGTTGAGAACCTTACAGAAGCCCAAAAGACGGATAAGGAAATTGAAGAGATTAAGGAAAAGATTAGCAAGGGAAAAGCCAAAGGATTCCATGAAGACAAACAAGGTACTTTATGGCATGGAAAATGTATCTGTGTTCCACAAGATCCGGAGCTTCGGAAACTGATTTTACAAGAAGCACACAACTCACCGTACTCCATTCATCCGGGTAACACCAAAATGTACATGAATATGAAAGAAAGATTTTGGTGGAATAATCTCAAGAAAGACATCGCTGAACATATTGCTTTGTGTGATGTATGTAGTAGAGTGAAAGCGGAACATCAGAAACCAGCAGGATTATTACAACCACTACCTATTCCTAATTCGAAGTGGGACAAGATTGGTATGGACTTCAACACCGGATTGCCAAGGACCAGGTCAGGATATGATTCTATTTGGGTAGTAGTGGATCGCTTAACTAAAGTGGCTCATTTTATACCCTGAAGACAACTTACACAAGTGCTAAGTTAGCCAAGATCTATATGAGCAGAATTGTATATCTACATGGAGTACCCAAGAGTATTGTGTCTGATAGGGGAACTCAATTCACTTCCCATTTTTGGAGGCAATTACATGAGTCATTGGGAAAGAGGTTGGAATTCAGCACTGCTTTTCATCCTCAGACTGATGGACCGACAGAAAGGACTAATCAGATTCTTGAAGATATGTTGAGAGCATGTGCTCTAGACTATGGAGCCAGTTGGGATGAAAGTCAGCCTTACGCAGAATTCTCTTATAATAACAGCTATCAAGCCAGTATTGAGATGGCACCATTTGAGTTTCTTTATGGGAGAAAGTGTACCACCCCATTGCTATGGAATGGTGTGGGAGAAAGAAGTTTGTTCGGACCAGAACTAATCAAAGAGGCTGAAGAGAAAGTCAAGATAGTCAAGGACAAATTAAAGATAGCACAATCCCGACAAAAGAGCTATGTAGATCCTAAGCGTAGAGAAGTCACCTATGAAGTGGGTGATAGAGCTTATCTTAGAGTGTCACCACTTCGTGGAGTGAAGAGGTTTGGTGTCAAAGGTAAATTGGCCCCAAGATATGTTGGACCATTCAAGATTCTGAGTCGTAAAGGAGAAGTAGCTTATGAGATTGAGTTGCCAGAGTCTTTGTCAGCTGTTCATAATGTGTTTCATGTGAGTCAGCTTAAGAAATGCCATCCAGAAATGGAAGAGACTTCTTTGAAGGATACTATATCTTTGGAAGAGGTCCAATTGGAAAGTGATCTCACCTATGAAGAGAAACCTATCAAGATTCTTGAGACTGCAGAAAGAGTTACTCGGACTAAGACTATCAAATTCTGCAAAGTTCAATGGAACCATCATTCTGAAGAAGAAGCAACTTGGGAAAGAGAAGATGATCTTCGGAAGGACCACCCTCACCTATTTTCTAGCCAATCCGAATCTCGAGGGCGAGATTCACCTTAAGGGATTTAGATTTGTAACATCCCTAAAATCATGTTTTCAAAGATTGCATATCATTCATGCATGCATATCATTTAGGGATCAAATATCAGACCCATTTCAAGAAAACAAAGCACTAAGTGCTATTATTTTATGTAATCAAGCATTAAACAAATACCACTTTCCAATGGGAAATTATTTGTTCAAAACCAAACCTTGTTGCTCTCAGAATGTTTTGCTTGCTTGCTAATGCTTAAACCAAAAATTTGCAAAACAAATGTGAATTTAAAACCATTTTCAAAACTTGATCAAATCAAGTGCCATGTCACTGTTTATTTTGTTTGATCAATAGGACCAAGCTAATACAGAGAGACCACATGTTTTTATACCCAGAAATATGATTGTTACACTCTGCAAAAATCCAGAACAAATTTGAATTCAAATGGCATTTGAATTTGTTTGAAAATGGATCCAGAAAATCAAAACAGAAATAGAAAAGGAGTAAAGAAAAGAAAAAGGGCCGGCGCCACTATTCTAGCCCAACAACGAAACCAGCCCACTAAGCCCACCCGGGTTCCCCCTTCTCTCTCTCACTCGTAGCCATACCCATTGAGTCACTGACCGCCTGGGCCCATTCCCTCTTTCTTTCTCTCGCTGACAGCCGTGGCCCACATGGCAGTCGTCGTCTCCACCCCTGGCGACCAGTTCATCCCCAAAATCTCGCCAGGCGTTTCCAGTTTGATTGCGGCTTCAATTCCCATTCAATGCCAGAGTTAATCACGCCCTCTCCCTTGCTACTTAAACCCCCTCTGCCCCTCTCCATTTTCCCCCAGACTCCAAGCACGGAGCGCCCCCAGGCTGCGAGAATTCCTCGCCGCAACCTCGCTGCTCCGACGAGTTCGTCGTCGAATTCCGGTGAGCACCACACGCCCCTCTGCCTATGGTTCATACTGACTTGTTCTACATCTCCGTGCGCACCTACTGATACTTTTCGTTTGCTCGCGCGTGGTCTGTAGCCTCGGCAACGTCAACGTCTGAGCTCCACCACCCTCTGCTCGAACTCCGGCGATCGATTACGGTAAATACTGAGCGCCCCTTGACCCCTCATGCATACGACTAGGTTCGCCTTGTCCTTGCGCAACTACTGATGCCTCTGGTTTGTGCTGGGAAGGTCCAGAGCGTCGGCAACAACTTCGTCTGCAAGGACCTGACGCCGTGCACGACTCCGACGAGCTCCAACGACCCCCTCTGCGCGCCCTTCACCATCTAAGCCCACCTTGAGCATCAGCAGCACACGGCGAGCACAGTAAGCCCCTTCCCCCTCTCTCGCGCGACCTAGAACATCGGCAACGACTCTGACAGAGCCGCCGCCGCCAGTCGCCGCCGCTAGCTCCGCCCGTCTGTGGTCAATAGGATTGTGGCCGTAGGATTTAGATCTAACGTGTAAGATTAGATCTGTGACGAAGAGGTAAGTTTAGATCTGAGCCGTGCATGTTTAGTTATATCCAACGTTAGCCGAGCATGATCCAGTGCGAAGCGGTATCGTCCAATCAGACGCTGCCGCGTGGCCATTTCTTCGATTTAAAATCAGATTTTATATCTATTAGATGTTTAAACTTAATAAATTCATAACTTTTGATTCCCACATCCAAATTTGACAAATTTTATATCAATGGAATCAGGGGAGAAAGCCCTTTCCATATATGCAATGTGTTTAATGTTTTGGTTCTGTTAAAATGGTTATTTTTATAGAAACATGTGTAGGCCTATTTTATGTATAACAAATATTTGGGAAATGTTTTATTGTTCAAATAAAGGTTGTTTGGCAAGTTTTGAACTTGTTTATGAATCAGTACTGTGCACTTGTCTTGTTGAGTATAGAAAAATCATCACATATCATATTGCATGCATCCATATATTTTTGCTTGTATTTATTTTGTATGTGATTTGGGCTATCATTTTATGTGTATATTTTGTTGCAAATAGTGATTGTGATTGTGAGGATTGTAGCTACTCTCTAAACTACCAAGGCAAGTGGTTCTACATGATTTTATTCCTATGTTTTTCAAATATGCATTAGAAATATTTTGCTAGACTTGCATGGATAATTTTTGGTCTTTATATGCTATGCTTGGGAAATCCTAGTAGTTGTAGAATTGCTAGAAATTCTAAGTTAAGATGTTTATCTATACCATGCTTAGCCTAGCTAGTAGCAACCAAGGATGGTGAAATATTCATGCTATGATAAAATATTTCTAAGTCTTTGGACTTGTGTTTTGCTTAATAAAACAACTAAGTGAATGAAACACCTGGGTGGAATAGAAGGAATGGTTTATGTTGAGTGGTTACACAAGGACCATTTCTATGGTTTACCTTGTGTATCTCACTTGTGGAAAGCCACCCAGGAATAAAGGGGTTTGAGAGGCCAAATGTTAATAAGCTTCTAGTGCAGCCACTTGGCAATATGGGCTCTGCCTGGATCATATAGGTTGCAATAACTTAGCCATTTGGACAGTTGGTGGAAGTGGGATGATAGGTTGGAGCGCGTCCATTTGGTCTAAGGGAAGGCTTCTGAAAGGTCCTGTCTTGGTGAACATCAAGTCTTGTGGGGAAAGTGCACAACCTCTGCAGATGGAAGAATCTAAGTACTTAGCCATGTCCCTGGTATTGGACAACTTGAGCATCAAGACATGGAAGCTATCAAGAATCTCCTCATCCCAATTTCTAAGTAAAAACTTGTGGTTGAACAAGGGTGAAGGACCCCAATGTCTATTGGTGGTTCCTTGGGATAAAATTTTGACAAAGAAAAACTTAGAGTTTTCAACTGATAGGTAAAACCTATTTTGAGCAAAGCAAGCCTAAGCTACACTTAGCCAAAATGCATATAGTATTTAGTCCACCAATATTCTACTAAGGTATCACTTGCCAGTACTATTCCAATGTATTGACCCACTGTGGCTGTAACTTGTGATGTTGCAGGATATTCTGATGATGATTAGGAGTCATGAGTCTACACTCAACATGCTTGCCTGTGGCACATGAAGATGAAGACTTATTTACCTTATTACATATTTGAACCCTTGTATTAGGCCTGTGGCCATGGAGTTGTAAAAGACTATGTTTGTCTCTGGAATGATATGTAATAATGACCTTTGTTTCTGTGTACTTCATCTTAAACTATGGATGCTAGCATTGATCCAGGGACTAGCATTGCAATCACAGGGATCCTTTCCTTTAAAAAGGAGGGATCTTACATACTCGCAAACTAATACTAAAGTTAAGAGGGTTTTTGTAGTAGGATACTAAGCTCTAGGGTTGTTTTGCAAAAATCCAGATTTACCTCTACTAAGTTCAAAAGCAAATAAAACTAGTTGAAAGTTTTATAACACCTAAGTGGGAACCTGAATTTCATATCACAACTCTGTTGTGGTCAAGTCAAAGTCACAAATCATTTCACAAGTATTTTTGGAAAACATCTGACGGGGAACAGTATGGCCACACCAACTGTCCATAACCGCGGACGCGGCTATTCGAATAGTTTGACACTCTGCAGAGATTGTACACTTTCACCATAACATTCGACACATCCGTCAGGAATAATCCTGAATTCACCATACTCAGTATGCGGATAATCAATCTTAACCTTTCAATCACACGCCCTAGTATAGGTACCTCTCCTATGAGTTTGGCCTCCCAACCATGACCAACTGTTATATTGGGTACTGCACAGGTGGACAATCTTCACAAGGTAGCCTCAGCTCAGACCTTGGCCGTGAGGGAACCCATACTAAAGTATATAAACTTTCAGTCAAGCCCTACCCAATTTCCGGGTATTATGGTTGTACAGTAAAGTTGGAATGGTATCGCATCCAGACAACCATCAATTTTGTAAAGGGCTAAGGCTCATGCCTCAACATTTTCATCATCAAAATCATCTGGTGTTCAAGAAAACATGTCAAAACATTTCAGTAGAATGACTCATCATTCTAAGGTTTTCATAACCATTTTCATCAAGTATTCCCATCTAAAGTTGATCAAGTTTTATGCTTAGCACTAGCATCTACAAGTGGGGTAAATACTAATAAGGGATAGTAAATAAGTGGGGATTAACTAAGTTCCATCTCATGCCCTAGGGTAACATTAAGATTATCTAACCTAGGCCAAATTTTATGATCTTTATGCTACCTTCAATTATCTTTCTAGAATCTACAAGTCACTTAAGTAAACTCTAAGAAAAAGCTTTGATAAAGAAAATAAAGTATTAATCTTGCAAGTAAAGCTAGGATTGGGTCATCAAGTGGGTATGATCACATATGCTTAAGGCATATAGTTGGCATAGTAACAAGCAAGTAGTAGCTTGCATAATTGCAAGTATAAGCTTGCTAAATTCAACTAGTAGTATTAGGCTTGCAAGGTTGCAAGTATTGGCTTGCCTTGTGCAGAGCAGTGGTTGAAGTTCTCCTCGGCTTCTTCCTCGTAGTATCCTTCTTCCTCCTTGTATCCTTAGTCGGTACTAGCGTCTATAATTAAATACGAGGTACACAATCACCAAACAATACTTAACTATTTCCAATCATCATACAAAGGTTCACACTAGATGATCTAGCATCATCACTAACATTACAAGATTAAAGCACTTGTCTCATTTATTTTATTTTGAGAAAAGTAATTTCTACTCATTGAAAACTACTTAAGATTTTATATTCTCCAACTCAAACATGGGATCATGTTGACACATGTCATCACCACATATTTCAGTACATGGGAATGTGATTTAAAGTGGTCACAATTTAATAAGGTTTAATCTTTTTATTTTAATTTAATAAAGTGACTAGAAATGCCTATGGGGCATTATTTTATTACTTGAACATTATCTCTGCAAGTAAACCCATATGTTTTTACATATTCTGAAAGGTATGATCGAATGCGATTTTTGAGAGTTGGAATCAACTCAAAAACTCTTATGGTTGAATTTTGAAAAATGTTTGAATGCATAAAAGCTTCTACCTTGTTATTTTTACCATGGTTGATCTATACATCCAAATTGTTTGAATCCAACGGGCTTGGATTAAGAATTTCAGTACCTTTCTAACAAAATTAGTTTCATGCATTTTGGTTCAGTGAATCGAGCTGGGTTGATTTTTGAATCTAGGTACAGAACTGTGTTTGAAAATAAATGAATAAAACTAAATTTGAATTGTTGGGTCGCGCGGGAGGGTTAACTGGGCCGGCCCACTACGCACAGCGCACGCGCGGGCTGGTTAAGTGGTTGTCCCCACGCGTCAGTGAGACGGGAAGGGGCAAAGCGGTACGGGGCAATGTGGACCGTGGGATCTAGTTCTAATCAAACGGCTCTGGTTCATCGTCCACGTCGGGCAGCGCCGGCGAGACAGAACCCTAGCATGGTAGGTGGGGGTCGTGGGAGGCTCACCGGGGCGCAGGCGATGGTCGGTGACGGGGGCGACTGACAAAGTCGACGAAGGCGGTTCTCCTGGTACCGGCAGCTTCTCCTGGGGCGGATCTAATCGACGGCTCCTTTCTTCCTCGTCCGTGGGAGACTCAGGCCAAATTCTGGCGATGCGCTGCTCGCCTTGCTCCGGAAGTGAGGTGGGGTGGTTCTGAGGTAGAGGGGAGTGAACTGGTGTGAAGAAACGAGCGGTGGAGGCCTCTATTTATAGTGGCTGAAGGTGACCGACGGGCGCGAGCTATGCTCGTCGTTGTCGACGGCACAGAGGGCTAATGGCATGGGCGACGGTAGGGGCGGTGCCGTACTCCCTGGCGAAGCTCAACGACATGGTGGCGAGGCGTGGGGCGGTGTTGATCGGTCGGAATGTCACGGTGCTCTGAGCGGGCCTGACAGCGATTTTAATGTCGCACAACACATGTGGTCCGCATGGCGGCGAACGGGCATGTCTGGGGGGTGCTGGTGATCATCCCTGCAAGCGGCAAGAGAGGCGCGCGGTCTGTGGGTGCTGGTCGAGCGTGGCGCACTGGCGTGCTCTCGGCATGGTCGCAGAGGAACTGGGCGCGTGCGTTCTGGGTGGTCCAGGGGCTGGCAGTGCTCGGGGCTGGGACAGTGGGTGGCGGTGGACGGTGCTGCGTGTCCCAGACAAGGTTGGCGAGGCTAGTGCTGCCTCTAGCTCGCTGGTGACATGGGGGTGACAATGTGAGGCTCGGCATGCTTGCCATTAATGGCTAGGCTTGCTCACAGTGGTGCTAAAGCTAGTTAGATTACTTTGATCATCTACTGAGAGTGTAGAGTGAGCTATAGAGGGAACAATTTAGGCCAATTTTACTGCACACTATAGTGTTTGATGTTTGTTTGATTTGTATCTGCAAGGTGTTTGATGAAATGGCCGCAAGAACTTTGAATTTGAATTTTGGATTCAAACTTGGTGGGTTTGTTAGGCACATACTAGGGAGTATCTGGTTAGTTGGATTAGTCAAGGGGCACTGGTTTGGTTGGGCTTTGAAAATGTGTGATCTTCACATATGATAAAGATTCAATTTTGAATTGTGATTTGAATGAGGTTGCCAAATGTTTCTGTAAGTTTGAAAGGTGGGGTTTGATTCAATTTTACCATGTCTATCAAGGGGTGAAAATAATTGGAAAAGTTTCTATTTGAAAGCTTGGACTAGAAACACTCAAAGTGACCTAGTAAACAAGATTGGCAAAAATGACCATTTGCTTTATTTGGTTTGTTTTTGATTTTCTCTTTATTTGTTTCTATTTGGAAATGTTCTAGATGATGTTATATTTGTATTTAAACCATTCCTTGCTATTTAGGTTAATCACACAAGTTCATTCATGCATTTATCAAATCATCTCATACACACATGCATTCATATGAGTTAAAATAATAAAAGTTTTTTGTTAACCCTAATTTTAGTGATTAGAGTTTGATGATCCTTGTTTTATATTTTTGGGATGTTACAACCTTCCCCCCTTAAACAAACTCTCGTCCCGAGATTTGAGAAAGAAGGAAAAATATTACCTAGGATTTAAAGAGATCGGGAAACTCCGTCCTGATGTGATCTTCGCGCTCCCAGGTAGCTTCTTCTTCAGTGTGGTTGCTCCACTGAATCTTGAGAAACTTGATGCTTCTGGTCCTGGTGGTTCTGAAAGCTTCCTCCAAAATACGGATGGGTACTTCAGGATAGGTCAGGTCATCGTTGATCTCTATGGTATGGTGATTGATGTTCTTGAAAACTTTAGTCTTCTCCGGAACTTCAAGACATTTGCGAAGTAATGATATATGGAACACATTGTGCACTGCTGACATTTCCTCGGGCAGTTCCAATTGATATGATACCTCTCCTCCACGATTCAGAATCTTGAAAGGTCCGATATATCTCGGGGCTAACTTTCCTTTGAGCTGGAAACGTTGCATTCCTTTCAAAGGCGACACTTTAAGGTACACGAAATCTCCGATATTGAAGGCGAGGTCTCGACGTCTCTTGTCGGTGTAACTATTCTGTCTTGACTAGGCGGTCTTGAGGTGCTCACGAATCTTGTGAACTTTCTCTTCTGCTTCTCTTAGGATGTCGGGTCCAAAAATCTGACTCTCTCCTACTTCCGACCAATTCAAAGGGGTGCGACACTTCCTTCCATACATGAACTAAAATGGGGCCATTTGCAGACTAGCTTGATAACTGTTGTTGTATGAAAATTCTGCGAAAGGCAGATAGTCTTCCCATTTAGATCCATACTCTAGCACACATGCTCTCAACATATCTTCGAGTATTTGATTTACTCGCTCCGTTTGTCCATCGGTCTGAGGGTGATACGCGGTTCTGAAATCTAGTTGGGTTCCTAAACCTTCTTGGACTTTCTTCCAGAATCTTGAGGTAAACTGAGTTCCTCGATCCGATACGATGTTCTTGGGGACTCCGTGCAAACTGACGATTCTAGCGATGTACAACTCCGCTAGCTTCGAACTCTGGTACATGGTCTTCACTGGTAAGAAATGGGCGACTTTGGACAATCTATCTACTATGACCCAGATAGAGTCATTTCCCATACTAGAAGTAGGCAATCCGGTGATAAAGTCCATTTCAACTGAATCCCATTTCCATTCTGGAATCTGTTGCGGTTGCAACAGTCCTGCGGGTCTTTGATGTCCCGCCTTGACTCTCTGACATATATCACACTTGGCGATATAGCTTCCGATTTATCTCTTCATCTTATGCCACCAAAATTGTTCCTTCAAATCCTGATACATCTTTGTTCCTCCGTGGTGGATAGAATAAAGAGTATCATGGGCCTCTTTCAAAATAACTTCCTTCAATTATGAATCTGCTGGTACACAAAGGCGTCCTTTGTACCACAGAACTCCTTCTTCGTCTTCGGTGAATCCGGGTACTTTGCCTGTACCGATACGATGTTTGATTCCGTTGATACTAGCATTTCCTTTCTGCGCCTCCTTGATCTGACTGATCAAAGTGGGTTGAAGTTCGATGCTAGCCAAAAATCCTTCACTCACTAATTCCATTCGGAAATCTTCCATCTCTTTGTGCAAACTTGGTTGCTCCTTCAAAATCATGGAGTTCAAGCGGCACGACAATCTGCTACCACATTGGCTTTACCGGGGTGATAGTGAATGTCCAGATCATAGTCCTTGATTAGCTCAATCCATCTTCTCTGTCTCATATTCAGCTCCTTCTGAGTGAATATATACTTCAAGATCTTGTGATCCGAATAAATCTCACAACGGTTTCCCATCAGGTAATGCCTCCATGTCTTCAGGGCTAGAACTACGGCTGCTAGTTCAAGGTCATGGGTTGGATAATTCTGTTCATTCTGTTTCAGTTGTCGGGATAGATAAGATATAACTTTGCCTTCTTGCATTAGCACACATCCGAGACAGATCTTGGATGCATCACAATACACATCGAAGGGCTTCGTGATATCCGGCATGATCAAGATTGGGGCTGAAATCAATCTCCTCTTGAGTTCTTGAAAACTCTCTTCACATTTGTCCGTCCATTCGAACTTCTTGTCCTTCTTCAGCAATTGGGTCATGGGTCTGGTGATACTCGAGAATCCTTCTACGAATTTGCGATAATATCCCGCCAATCCGGGAAATGCACGAACTTGGGTTTGAGTGGTTGGGGCTTGCCAATCTTCTACATCTTTCACTTTGGCAGGATCAACGGCAATTCCTCCGGCTGATACAATGTGACCGAGGAATCCTACCTCCTGTAACCAGAATTCACATTTGCTAAACTTGGCATACAGCTGATGCTCTCTAAGGGTTCCAAGAATGGTCCTTAGGTGTAGCTCATGTTCTTCTTCTGATTTGGAATAAATCAGAATGTCATCGATGAAAACAACGACAAACTTATCCAGGAAGTCCATAAAATTCTTATTCATGAGGTTCATGAAATAAGCGGGGGCATTGGTTAATCCAAAAGACATGATAGTATACTCATATAATCCATATCTAGTGGTAAAGGCAGTCTTTGGAATATCCTCTGCGCGAATTTTGAGTTGATGATAGCCAGTTCTAAGATCAATCTTAGAAAGCACCTTGGCACCAGTCAACTGGTCAAACAGATCTTTTATCTTTGGCAATGGGTACTTGTTCTTGATGGTAACATCATTCAACTTCCGATAATCCGTACATAAACGGTTACCTCCATCTTTCTTGTCCACAAACAAGACAGGTGATCTCCATGGTGACGCACTTGGTTGAATCAATCCAATTTCTAGCATGGCATCCAGTTGCTTCTTTAGTTCTGCTAGTTCTGACGGGTTCATACTATATGGTATCTGGGCTATGGGTCCGGTTCCAGGGATTAGTTCAATGATAAACTCGATATCCCGATCTGGGGGCATACCGGGAAAAACATCTGGAAATACATCGGGATATTCACAGACTATCCGGACTTGGTCAATGGTTGGCTGGGCTATACTCTTGTTGCACTTGAACTGATGGGGCAAGGTTTCAGATACATGCTCGACTGATATTCCGGCTGTACTGGTCATGGTTATGGCTTTCTGTTGGGGGTGACCCCTTAGGGTGGCCCGATCTTTCACGAATTTCGTGGGAATCGAGGGGAAAGCGGTGGAAGGGGGAAGGGGATGAAATCCACGAACACACACGCGAAGAACTCGATGAACACACACACACGAAAACACGATACAAACCGATAGCTCACGCCGGTGGCAACCGGTCCAACATAATCCCTAGGATCGGTGTTGGGCGAAGCTCTCTCTCCACGGCCTACAACGGGGGTGAGGAGCTTGGTGAGATCTTGGCTACTTGGGCACGAGACATCGAGATCCCAAGGAGTTGTACAACTTGAACGCGCTAGGCAAAATCCAAGAGGTTGTGGATAATTTGGTGCTCCTTGGTAAGGAGCATGAGACAAATAGTTGAAAGATCCTCAAAGGGGTGTCCTCAACTATAATTATCCAAGTCTAGGGTTTACAATAGGGGGTGGGGCTATTTATAGGGCAGCCACATAAACATGGGGTAGTTTAGGCACGAAAAGGGTAAAAACTAGGCGAAATATGGAGTTACACGGGCCCAGCCCGAATGTTGACTTGAATCTGGGGATTTCCGGCGAGGGGTCCGGCGGCGCCGGGGTGGTCGCCGGAATTTCCGGTCACCGCCGACATTTCCGGTCGCCCACCAGAAAGCCTTACAGAAGGTGCTTTCGGTCATCGCCGGAGGATTCCGGTCGTTGTCGGGATTGTCGGCGTGGTGTCCGGTTGACCGGGCCGGTCGCCGGGAGTTCCGGCGAGGAGACCGGTCCGCCGGGCCTGGCGCCGGTTTGCTCTAGCGGATCTCCTCGGGTTGCCTTTGGTCCCTCCCTTGGCGATGCTTCATTGGGTTCATAGCTGAGAATGCACATGGTTTGGGCATGAAGTAGCAAGCCATCCAAGGATGTATTGAAATCACACGAGGAGAGGAGTGAGTTAACCTTAGCTTGTAGGAGCTTGGCTCGAGCACGGGTCATCGGTCCACTTGGGGGACTAGTTGGCAGGGATGTAGGCGCATCCCTAGGACGTGCTACATCAGCTCCCCCCTTGGGAAAGAGTCGTCCTCGACTCTTCAACCTTCTCAACTTCATCTTCTCCATGGTAGGGTGAGAGGTCCTTGACATTGAACGTCGGGCTCACAAGGTACTTTGATGTTGGGATATCGATGATGTAGGCATTGTTGTTGATCCTCTTTAGTACTTTGAACGGTCCATCACCTCTTGGCTTGAGTTTGGAGTCGTGGTCCTTGGGGAAATGGTCTTTACTCAAGTGTATCCACACAAGGTCACCTTCTTCGAAGATCATCTCTTTCTTGGTCTTGTTTAGCCTTGATGCTTGGCGAAGGACTTGTTGCTCGATCGTAGCTCTTGTGTCTTCATGGAGTTTCTTCATTGTTTGGGCACGCTTGTCAACGTCCATATTGGTATGGTCATGAAGAGGAAGTGGGAGGATATCGAGCGCGGTGAGGGGCTCGAAGCCATAGACGATCATGAACGGGCTCCTCATGGTGGTGGAGTGCTTGGCACGGTTGTAGGCGAACTCGGCATGTGGAATACATTCCTCCCAGTCTTTAAGGTTCTTCTTTATCAACACACGTAGAAGTGTGCCAAGGCTTCGATTGACGACCTCGGTTTGTCCATCAGTTTGAGGATGCGAGGCGGACGAGAATAGGAGCTTGATGCCGAGCTTGGCCATGAGGGTCTTACAAAAGTAGCTCATGAATTTGACATCGCGGTCGGAGACGATTGTTCTTGGTACACCGTGTAGCCGAATTATTTCCCTGAAAAACAAATTTTCTACATGTGAAGCATCATCGGTCTTATGGCATGGAATGAAGCGTGCTATTTTGGAAAAACGATCCACTACCACAAATATAGAATCATGTCCATGTTTAGATCTAGGCAACCCTAACACAAAGTCCATTCTAATATCCAACCAAGGTGCATGAGGAATAGGCAATGGTATATAAAGACCAAAGGGGTTAGACTTAGACTTAGCTTGGATACATGTAGTGCATCGTTGGACGTGGCGCTCCACGTCACACTTAATCCTTGGCCAAAAGTAGTGAGTGGATAGCATGTCATAGGTTTTTTCACGGCCAAAGTGACCCATAAGGTCTCCACCATGGGATTCTTGAAGAAGCAAAATTTGGAGAGACGACTTCGGAATGCAAAGCTTGTTTTGTGTGAAAAGAAAATCCTTATGCAAATAGAAATCGTCAATCCCTTTGTCTATTGAACATTTTGCAAAAATTGATCAAAGAATGGGTCAGACTCGTACAAAGATTTGATGTCATCAAGACCCAAGACATTTACTTCGAGTTGCGTAAGAAGGTTTGTGTTTTTGCGAGACAAGGCGTCCACTACCACATTTTCTTTGCCCTTCTTGTACTTGACAATGTAAGGAAAAGATTCCATGAACTCAACCCATTTGGCGTGCCTTTTACTCAAATTGGCTTGGCCCTTAAGATATTTCAACGACTCATGATCGGAATGGATGATAAATTCTTTGGGCCAAAGGTAGTGTTGCCACACTTGAAGGACACAAACCAACGCAAAAAGCTCTTTCTCATAAATTGGATAGTTAAGGCGTGCGCCATCAAGTTTTTCACTATGGTATGCAATAGGACGCCCATTTTGCATAAGTACGCCTCCGATGCCGATACCACTAGCGTCACACTCAATCTCAAAAGTTTTTGTGAAATCCGGTAAAGCGAGGAGTGGTGCTTCGGTGAGCCTCTTTTTGAGCTCATCAAACGTTTTTTCTTGTGCTTTACCCCTAACGAATGTGACATTTTTCTTGGTCAATTCGTTGAGAGGGCAAGAAATGGTAGAAAAGTCTTTCACAAAGCGACGGTAAAAACCGGCCAACCCATGAAAAATGCGAAGTTCACTAACATTGGTAGGGATGGGCCAATCTCGTATGTCCTTAACTTTTGAGACATTGACTTCAATGCCATTAGAGGACACAACAAAACCAAGAAAAATCAGTTTGTCTTTCGCAAAAGTGCACTTTGGGAGATTAGCATAGAGCTTTTCATGACGAAGGATTTGAAGGACCTCCTTAACATGAGTAGCATGCTCCTCTAGTGAATTGATATAGACAAGGATTTCATCAAAGTAAACCACTACACTCTTCCCAATGAGAGATCTCAAAATATGGTTCATGAGGCGCATGAAGGTAGATGGGGCATTTGATAAGCCAAAAGGCATAACCAACCATTCATAGAGACCAAGCTTGGTATTGAAGGCGGTTTTCCACTCATCACCTTCGGCCATGCGAATTTGATGGTAACCACTACGAAGATCAATTTTCGAAAATATAGTGACTCCACATAACTCATCAAGAATGTCATCAAGGCGCGGTATAGGATGTCGATAACACACGGTGATAGCATTAATTGGACGGCAGTCCATGCATAACCGCAACGTATCATCCGTTTTTGGCACGAGAATCACGGGTACCGCGCTTGGGCTAGTGCTTATTTGGATCAAACCTTTGGAGACGAGTTGGTTGATTTGTCGTTCTATCTCCTTCGTCTCTTCCGGGTTCTTGCCATACGCGGCGCGGTTTGGGAGTGGAGCGCCGGGTATGAGGTCGATGCGGTGCTCGATTCCGCGAAGAGGGGGTAGTCCATGAGGAAGCTCTTCAGGAAATACATCTTGGAATTCCTGCAAAATATCCATCAAGGAGGAACATTTGTCAAGTCATTAGTTCCTTGCGCTAGTCCCTTGCATACAAGGACATAGTGCAAGATGGATGGGTTGTTCCACACTTCTCTCATCTCACTTTTGGTGGCAAGAAGAACACTCTTAGTTTTTCCACTCGAGTTTGGCTTGTGGCACTCACTCACTATAGTCTGGTTCTCTCGCTCACCTCTCTTCTCACAAGGTGGTTTTGTGTATTGTGCCCTCGCTAAAGCCTTTGCATTGTCCGCAATTATTTGGATAGGAGTCATTGGTTGCAAAACACAAGTTTTTTCAAGCCATTTGAAGGTATAATTGTTTGAGTGACCATCATGCAAAGCACGCTTGTCATATTGCCACGGCCTTCCTAGCAACATATGGCAAACTGTCATGGGGACCACGTCACATTCCACCGTGTCTTTGTATGGTCCAATTGAGAACGTTACCGAGACGGTGTGCTTGATCTTGACGGACCCTTGGTCACTTAGCCATTGTATATGGTAGGGATGCTTATGCGGATGGAGGGTGAGGTTGAGTTTCTCACACAATTCCGTGCTTGCAAGATTGTGGCAACTCCCTCCATCAATGACAACTTTGATGGACTTCCCATTGATACCGGCACGAGTTTGGAAGATGTTTGATCGTTGGTCTTCAATCTCATTGACTTGAGTAGTCAAGACCCTTGTGACGACAAGCGATGGACTTGCGTCATGCTCACACACAAGTAGTTCTTGGTCATCTTCCAAATGTTGCCTTGCCATTGCTTCCTTGACACTTGCATCAAACTCATCTTCACTCAAGTATTCTTCATCGCCATTGTCATGGATGAACAAAACTTTCTTGTTCCCACATGCGGCCGACTTGTGTCCTTTGCCTCCACACTTGTAGCACTCACGATTGAATGGTTGTTCATCCTTTGTGTATTTACCACTTGGGGGTGGTTTTCCTTGAGGAAGTGTTGGCTTGAAGGGAAGCTTGGTGGTATTTGATGAGCTTCCACTTGGTGTTGTAGGAGTAGTGGTTGAGGCTTGCTTGTATGTGAAGTACGTCTTTGGCTTGTTATACTTGATGTCCTCTTGCACTTGACGCTCGGACTTTGATGCTATGTGCACAAGCTCAACCATGTTGTTGTACTTTTGGAACTCGGTGATGCGCTTGATTGGATGGTTCAAGCCATTGAGGAAACATGCCATTGTTTGTTCATCACGCTCTTCAATGTTGGCACGGATCATGTTGAGCTCCATTTGCTTGAAGTACTCTTCCATGGTCTTTGTCCCTTGACTAAGCGTTTGAAGCTTGTTGAGAAGGTCACGGGTGTAGTGCGAAAGAACAAAGCGGGATCTCATATGAGCCTTCATATCTTGCCAAGTTGAGATTGGAGGCTCTTCTTTTGCTTCACGAGCGAGTTGGACTTGTTCCCACCAAAGGTTGGCATACTCATCAAACTCGAGGGATGCCATGGCCATGTAGGGTCCCCAACCTTTAATGAGATTGAGCCCCCTGTGTTTACAATGCTAGTCCCTGGATCAATAGCTAGCATCCACAGTTTAGATGTAATATCAAGAGACAAAGGTCATAATATAACTTTATAACCAGGAATAACATAATTTTATTACATCAAACATAGCTCATTTGGCTATTACATTACATTGCAGCGGAATAACTATAGTCATGGGGTCCTTCATCTTCAAAGTGCCACAGGCAGATGTTGGTTGTAGACTTTGTAATCCTAATCAATCATTCTTCACTAAAATCAATCAAACCTGCAACATTATAAGTTACAGCCACAAGGGTCAATACATTTGAATTGTATTGGCAAGTGATACTTTGGTAGTATGGTGGAGTCTATCATCTATATGCATTTGGCTAAGTGGAGTTGAGGATTGCATTGCTGAAAATAGATTTTTTTTCCTATCAATTTTGAAAATACTAAGTTTTTTTTTTGCAAAAACTTTCCCAAGGCATCTACCAATCAAAGACTGAAGATCCTTTCCAAGGCATCTATCAATCAAAGACTGAAGTGCTTGGCAAAATCATTTTTCCTCAATCAATGATTTCAAGATCCTTGTACCAAGCCATCTCTCCATCAAAGATTGAAGAATTCAAACAACCCTTGTTCACCCACAAATTTTAATTTAGAAATTGGAGTGATGAGATTCTTGATTGCTTCCATGTCTTGATGCTCAAATTGTCCTTTACCAGGGACATGGCTAAGTACTTAGATTTTACACTCTGCAGAGGTGGTGCACTTTCCCCACAAGACTTGGTTTCCCAAGACAAGATCTTTCAGAAGCTTTCCCTTAGACCATCATGGACGCGTTCCAACCTATCAAACACTACCACCCACTGTCCATATGGCTAAGTTCTTGCAACCTATATGATCATGGCAGAGCCCATATTGCCAGGTGGTTGCACTTGAAGCTTCTCAACATTTGACATCTCAAATCTCTTTGTTTCCTGGGTGGCCATCCACAAGTGAGATACACTAAGGTAAACCATAGACATGGGCCTTGTGAACCACTCAACCAAAAACCACCAAGCAATTACCATTCCACCTAGGTGATTCATTAACTTAGTTGTTTTATTAAACAAAAACATAAGTCCTCAGACTTAGAGATTTTTCCATAGTGTGAATATATATTCCACCCATGTTTTCTATTAGCTAGGCTAAGCTTGATAGTAATAGGATTCTTAACTTAGGAAAATCCTACTAAGGATTTCATCTACTAGGTTTTCCTATAGCAAGGTCTATACTTAGCAAAAATAAAAACCATGCAAGTTTTACTTGGCAAAAACACTAATGCATAGTGAAAATAATGGGATAGAATGTATGAAGCATCACTTGCCTTTTTGGTAGAGGGTTTAGGTTCACTCCTTGTCCTTGCAACAATCACACTCTTCAAGTCACTACAATCAATCAAGCAAGGCACAAACTCAATCTACCAATCAAGAAAAACAACACACACAAAATAATGGGATCTAAGTCATGCATAAGCATGCAAAGGTTGGTTCTATTGTAAGGATGGTCTCCACTAGGCTTCTAAACTTTGTAGGTTCCAAATTGGTCATTTACCAAAATGGCAAAGTCATTTGCAAAAGGTTTCACTATAAAACCATTTTCAAAACAAGGTATCATTTTATGTGGTGTAGAAACATTTTTGCTAGGGCATTAACCTATGGGGTTCACCAAATGAGTTGCTATTGCAAAACTTGGTGTTTTGGGTCAGTAGGTTTGGTCTAAACCATTTTCTCAAAAGTTTTTACTCAAAACATTTTCATAAACAAAACAATAGTTTTATTTAGCTAGAAATGGACTAAACTTAATTAATCCAATCTAAACTTTTCCAAAATCATTTTCCAAAACATGGGTTGGTTCCTAGGGTCAGTAAGGTCACAACAAACCATTTTGCAAAGGTTTTAACCTTTAAAACATTTTTAAACAATTTTTCTAATCTAAACAAGCAATCAAATGTTTCTGCATAATCAACCAATCTAACAAATACTATTTGATAAACTAAAGGCAGGGTTGGTTAGGTCTTGCTCTCCTGAATCCAACGACATAAAATTTGTAATTTTTGGATGTGTGGATCCAAAGATACAAGGGTTTGAAGTTTGCAAGAAATTTTGTTTTCAAATCTGTTTTTAAACAGAATAGGGGACACGCAGCGTGATATCATTGGAAGGTACCGCTTCGCGCGGATCGCGCTCTGTAGGCCGTAGGATCTCATTTAGATCGAGCGGCACAGGGACAATCGATACCTCTTTGTTTATGTTCTATTACAGCCTTACGATCTAGATCTAACGGATGCAATCAATCAGACCATCAACTGGTGGCGCTGCGGTGGCTACCGACGGCGGAGCGGTCGGTCGACGACGGTGCCGATGCTACAGGAGGTGAGGAAGAAAGAGGAGATGCTCACCGGGCTCAGGGGGTCACGGCAAAGCTCAAGGTACTCGCGGTTGGTCAAGGGGCGCACGGGTCTTGGCAGGATTGCTCGCCGGAGTGGAGGACGGCGTCGGGTGCGTCAGGTGGTCGTCGTGGACGGCGCTGTGGATCACCTCAAGGCAAAACAACGTCGCGGTTAGATTCACAGGGTCAAGGCGAAGTCGTGTGCATGAACGAGAAGGCGCGGGGCGGTCGAGGCTTACCGGGGAACGTCGCCGCAGTTGGAGCAGACGGCGGCGCTGCAGGTCGTCGTCGAAGGCGAGGTTACAGGGCACCCGCGGATGAATGGAAGGCACGGACAGAAGCGCCAGGGAGTGTGGAGTAGGGGTGCGTGGTCGATGAGGCAAGGGGCGGCGCCGGGTCACCGGAATTGAGAAGGGAGCTCGTCGGAGACGGCGGTGGTGCAGAGGGAATTGGCGACAGCCTAGGGGCAGAGAGGAGGAGTGGTCTGGGGGAAATGACAAGGAGGGAGAGGCTTTAAGGGAGCGTGGTCGCTGCGAGGAATTACTCAGGCGTTAAGGCGAATTAAGCCGGAGAATTCAGCGGCAGAAACGGCCGCGCGGTGAGGGGGAGAAGGAGTCGCGGGGAGGAAGAAGCCTGCGTGGCGGTGGGTTCTACCTGTCAGTGGGAAAAGAAAGGAGGGAGAGGTCCACCGGTCAGTGTCTCTGTGGGCTGATTCAGCGGTGAGGAAAAATGGTTCGGGGCGTGGGAGAGAGAGGTGGGGTCCTCTGGTCAGCGGGAAAGGGAAAGGGAACGGGGTCCAGTCGTCAGTGACTGAGTGGGTCAGAAAGTTGGTGCCAAATGTTTTATTCGGGGAGAAGACTGGGCTGGTTTTGCTGGGCCTTAGTGGGCTAGGTCTGTTTCCATTTTTTTTCTGTCTAAAATCTTTTTACTTTTCTAAATCTTTTTCTGTTTTGAATTTCAACCAATTATTCAAACAATCAATCAAGGTTCAAACAATTCAAACAATCACCAAACAACTTTGTACTTTGAATTTGGTTCTATTTATCAACATAATCCAAATCTCAAAATAATTTAATATTTTTATTTATTTTAGGATCCATTCAATAATTAAATTAAATGGATCTTTAGTTATTTAATAAAATAGGGTTTGATTTAATTAATAAAATTTCCATTCAAATTCTTTAAACTTCCCAATTCCTTTCAGTAGGTTTTTATTTGTTTAGTTGGTTCAAAATAATTCATCTTGAATTATTTGGAAAGTATTCAAATATGATTTATTAATCATTTAAGATTGGGTATTTGTTTTTATTCCAATGGAATTTAATATAGTTTTAATTCCCAAATTTTTATTTGGAGGTTTTATTTTATTTAAGTTGATTAAACAACTTTTATTCCACTTGGGTGAATTCCAAATATCATTTTCTCATGTATTCTTATTTAGAGATTTGTCCTTATTAAGATAGGGATAGAATGGTTATTGCCATTTTATTTTATTTGGAATATTCTTTATCCTTTTATTTTATTTGGATTGGGATTATAATCACTCCATTTACTTAATGGATTAGGCCAAGATTTTATTTGGTCTGTAAATATTCTTTATTTAATATTTTTATCTTTGTCTTATAAAATCCATATCTTTTTATTTATAGATCCAAACTTGGTGATTCCAATTTGTGAAATCTTATTTATTATTTGTTTAACCTTTTGAATCCTTTTAGGATCTATTGTTCACCACTTGGTATGGATTTTAGATGAGGGCTTTAATGGCTTTGTAAATTCAATTCCTTTATTAAATCCATAAGATTTTTATTTATGGTTCCAAAATAAGTGAAACCAATTTCTAAGGCTTTATTTTATTTCTATTTGTCTTTCTTGATCCTTTGTGAATATTTGTTGATCAATTTTGGTATGGATCAAATCCATGGATTTGGAGATAACTTGGGAAAATGATTTTTATTCCATTAGGGTTTAGGGTTTTGGATTTATTTTCCAAATGTTCAAATTTCCAGATACATTCATTGAGGAATGCATTTCACTTGATTTGGATTTTTTTGTTGAATTCAAACTTTAACCAAAGTTTGTTCAAGATGGGATTTTAAGTTTCCTTTTAGAAACAAAAGTTTCTTTTCACCCTGATTTTCAACAAAAATTTATTTTGTTTATTTTATTTTTCACATTACAAGATTTGAAAAATCTTGGGATGTGACAGGCCATCATCTTCTCATTGCTATAGTTGTGCATGCGGAAGATCTTGTCAACCTTGAGTTCCCACGAGAGATATTCTTCGGGTTCATTGGAACCGGTGAACTTGGGCATGGTGAACTTGAGCTTGCCGAAATTTTCTTCTTCATTGCGGTTCCGGTGGCGGCGGTTGTGTAGAGGGAGTGTCCCAGCCTTTAAATAATATAAGGTGGTGTCCCCTGTGTTTACAATGCTAGTCCCTGGATCAATAGCTAGCATCCACAGTTAAGATGTAATATCAAAAACAAAGGTCATAATACAACTTTATAACCAGGAATAACATAATTTTATTACATCCTACATAGCTCATTTGGCTATTACATTACATTGCAGCAGAATAACTATAAGCAAGTGGTCCTTCATCTTCAAAGTGCCACAGGCAGACATGTTGGTTATAGACTTTGTAATCCTAAACAATCAATCTTCACTAAAATCAATCAAACCTGCAACATTACAAGTTACAGCCAAAAAGGTCAATACATTTGAATTGTATTGGCAAGTGATACTATGGTAGTATAATGGAGTCTATCATCTATATGCATTTGGCTAAGTGGAGTTGAGGCTTGCATTGCTCAAAATAGATTTTCCTTATCAATTTGAAAACACTAAGTTTTTGCTTGACAAAATCATTTTTCTCAATCAAAGTTTGAAGATCCTTTAACCTTGTTCAAACCACAAGTTTTTAACTTAGAAATTTGAATGATGAGATTCTTGATTTCTTCCATGTCTTGATGCTCAAATTGTCCTTTACCAGGGACATGGCTAAGTACTTAGATTTTACACTCTGCAGAGGTGGTGCACTTTCCCCACAAGACTTGGTTTCCCAAGACAAGATCTTTCAGAAGCCTTCCCTTAGACCAAAATGTACGCGTTCCAACCTATCAAAAACTACCACCCACTGTCCATATGGCTAAGTTCTTGCAACCTATATGATCATGGCAGAGCCCATATTGCCAAGTGGTTGCACTTGAAGCTTCTCAACATTTGACATCTCAAATCTTTTTGTTCCTGGGTGGCCATCCACAAGTGAGATACACAAGGTCAACCATAGACATGGTCCTTGTGAACCACTCAACCAAAATCCACCAAGAAATTACCATTCCACCCAGGTGATTCATTAACTTATTGTTTTATTAAACAAAAACATAAGTCCTCAGACTTAGAGATTTTTCCATAGTGTGAATATATTTCCACCCTTGTTTTCTATTAGCTAAGCTAAGCATGATAGTAGTAGGTATCTTGACTTAGGAATTTCTACTAAGTTTCATCTACTAGGATTTCCTATAGCAAGGTTTATACTTAGCAAAAGTTCCATGCAAGTTTTACTTAGAGAAAATCACTAATGCATAGTGAAAGTAATGGGACAAAAAGTATGAAGCATCACTTGCCTTTTTGGTAGAGTATGGGTTCACTCCTTGTCCTTGCAACACTCACACTCTTCAAGTCACTACAAATCAATCAAGCAAGGCACAATCTCAATCTACCAATCAAGGAAAACATCACATAAAATGACAAAGTCAAAGTAATGCATGCAAGCATGCCAAGCTTTGTTTTGTTTGAAAAGTGGTTCCTAATGGGTCATAAACATTGGAAAACACCTAATGGTCATTTTGTAAAGTGGCAAAGTCATTTGCAAAAGGTTTCACCTCCTAAACCATTTTCAAAACAAAGTATCATTTTATGTGGTGAAGAAATATTTTTACTAAGGCATTAATCTATAGGGTTCACAAAATATGTTTTCAAACCACAAAACTTGGTGTTTAGGGTCAGAGAGTTTAAAACAAAACATTTCCCAAAGGTTTTCTTCCAAAACCATTTTTTATAAAATAAACACATTTCTATTTAACTAGAAATGGTTTTAAATCAAAGAATCATTATTTTGTTTCACCAAATTCATTTTTGAATCCACAAAGTGTTTCCTAATGTTAGTAGGTTCAAATCACACCAATTGCCAAAGATTTTATCCCCAAAATCATTTTTGAATAATTTTCACATCCTTAACAAGCATACAAATGTTTCTGCAAAAACAACCATTTTTCCAGAAGCTTTTTACTAAACAAAAGGCACGGTTGGCTAGGGCTTGTCTTGCTGATTCCAATGATATAAAGTTTGCAATTTTTGGACGTGCGGATCAAAAGTTACAAGGGTTTCAAAATGGCATCTAAATCTGTTTTCAAATTCTATTTTAAATCATCCAGTGACACGCGGCCTATTCTCATTCATCGGTACCGCTTCGCTCGGATCGCACAGCTGCAGCCGTTGGATCAAGTCAGATCGTGCGGTGCGCATACGCTACTTACCCTTTCACCTAGCTTCTATCCTAGCCACTGGATCGAGATCGAACGACTGCTGCAGGCTCGACCTAAAACTAGCGGCGCTGCGGCGGTGGCTGGCGGCGGAGCGACCAGACGGTGGCGGCGCCGGCGATACAGGAAGCAAGGGTGGCTGGGGAGATGCTCACCAGAATCGTTGACGCTTGCTGATGCTCAACGTGGTACTGGTTGGTGAAGGGGCGCACGTGGCTGTCCTTAATTGCTCGCCGGAGATGAGCTGGGCCTCGGGCGGTGCTGGAGGTTGTCGAGGGCGAGGATAGGGGGCACCCTAGGACAAAAGGGAGACACTGTTAGGTTCGCAAGAGCATGGCGATCTTCATCGTGTCCACGGGGAAGAGAGGGGAGGTCTGGTTTACCGGGGAGACGTCGCCGCAGTTGGAGCAGACGGCGGCGCTGGCTCGGGGAGGACGTTGCCGACGCTCGGGGATGCGCACGAGCGAGCTGCGGCTGCAGAAAAGTCTGCTGGGGGATGCTGATCACAGCTGCGTGCTCGAGGAGGCAAGAGGTGGCGTGTGCTGGCCGGAATCCTCGCCGGAGCATCGTCGGACAGTGGCGGTGTTTGAGCAGAATTTGGCAGCCTGGGGGCGTGTCGAGGTGGGGCGACAGAGGGGAAGTGGAGAGGGGAGAGGGGCGCTTTAACGTGCGTGGTCACGGGGCTGATTTAACGCGTGATTAAGACGTATTACGCCGGATTTATTCCGTCTGCAACGGCCGGCGAGGGGGAGGCGTAGTCCGCGGGTGGGGAAGAAGGGGGACGTGGCGGTGGGGTCCTCTGGCAGCGAGAGAAGGAAGAGGAAACGAGGTCCACCAGTCGGTGTCTCTGTGGGTGCGGCTTTAAGTGAAAAACGTTTCGTGGAGGGGGAGAAAGACTGGGCTGATACTGGGCTTAGTTGGGCTGCTGGGTTGGGTCGGCCAGTTTCTATTTTTTTCTTCCTGTTTGCTTTTTCTTTTTCTAATTCAAATTTCTGTTTTGAATTTCAATCAACTAATGAAACATTCAACCAATTCAAACATTCAACACACTTTGCACTTGAATTTGGTTCTGTTTAACAACATAAACCAAATCCCAAAATAAAATAATATTTTTATTCTTTTTAGGATCCATTCATTAATTAAATAAAATGGATCTTTAGTTATTTAATCAAATAGGGTTTGATTTATTTAATAAAATCTCCATTTGAAAACCAAATATAATCAAAACCAAATCAGTAGGTTTTTATTTGAAAATAGAAGATACTTGGAAAACTTGTTTAAAATAAAATAACATTTTTATTTTAGGTTCCATTAATAATTAAATAAAATGGACCTTAGTTATTAAATCAAATAGGATTTGTTTTATTAAAATCTTTATTTTGAAAACTAAAATAAAACCAAAAACACTTCAGTAGGTTTTATTTGAGAACATAAAATACTTGGAAAACTTATTTAAAATAAATAAATAAGTTTTGATGTTTTAATTAAAATGCTAAAACATTTTATTTAAATAAAAATTGGATATTAAATCCTTTACTATTTTATTCAAAACAAAATGTTTTAATTCAAAAGCTTGGCCAAGGTTTAATTTGGCTTTATAAAATAATCCTTATTTATAAATCCACCTTTTCTTTTGAAAACCAAATCCTTTTATTAAAAGATCCAAAATAGAAAATTTTAAATATTCAAAATATTTTCTGTATCAATTGTTTAACTTTTCAAATCCCTTTAGGATTTGTTTGATCAAAAAGGTTTGAAGGTTCTAATTGGAATCAAAAAGTTTCTTCTCACCCTGAAAATCAACAAAGTTTTATTTTTTTTCATTTATTTTTCACATTACAAGATTTGGAAAATCTTGGGATGTGACAGGTTGCCATGATTCTGGCGGCCCTCTTCATCATCCGAGCTCTCATGTCTTGCTTGGTGATGGTTGCGTTGCTCTTGCGGTTGTTGAGGTGCCGCGTTTGGTGGTGGAACTTGATTTTGACGACGAGCTTGGGGATCTTGCTCGTGTTTTTGGTGCGGTTGAGGACGAGGAGGAGGTTGATGGTCCTCACGATGAGCTTGGGGAGCTTCCTCTTGTTCTTGTCGTGGTTGATGCCGATGAGCATTATCTTGCGCCATGTGGCGAGGAGGACGCCGAGCCACATGCACAATGGGCTGCTCCCTTTCTTCTTGGTGTGGAGGAGGCTCATCATGATGATCATGTTGTCGACGTTGACGTTCATGTCGATGATGACTCCTTGGTGGATCTTCGAGTGCTTCACGCCGACGGCGATCTTGTTCGTCTACTTCGGATGCTTCACTTGTTGTTGAAGGAACACGTTGTTGGCGATGGGCTTGGTGGTCCACGTGAGGTTGCTCTTGTTGAATCACGAGTGACCTTTGTTGTGGACGGTTCGCTTCACGTCTTGGAGGTCTTGCGGAGAGGTCACCATCATAGCTTGACGTCGCGGCATGTCGCGGAGATGGTACCGCTTGAGAAGAGCTCGTGGATTGAAGGACGGGTCCATCTTGGTGTCTTGAAGCGTGACGTCGAGGAGCGCTTGATTCACTTGAGGAGTGCCGTGACGAGCTTGAGTCGCGCGTTCGTGGACTTCCTAGCCCATCAATGAGGCATTGAATCTTCTCATCCGTTGCGGCGAGGGCGCGACCAAGAGCTTCATTTTGATGGCCGAGGTTGTGTTGCATGGCATGCATTTGGCCTCGGAATTCTTCGAAGCGGTTGTCGATGTTCTTGAACTCCACTTGTGCTTTGCTAAATTGTTCGTCTTGGCGCCGCTCAAGGGCTTCACAACGGTAGTTGAATTCTCCTCGGACCTTCCAGTGATCCCATCTTGTCATGTATTGTGTGTCATCCTCCGGAGGTGGTGGTGGTTGGGATGGCTCGCCATTCCTATCCATGATGCAAAGCCGACAAGGGTTGTATATGGAGAAGAAGAATTCGGGGAGTTAGCCTTTTACCTCACCTTGGAGATTATATCAAACCAATTGCCACACAAGAAAGCTAAAATCTTGCAAAGTGAAATCGCAAATAAACTCACACACAAATAAGCTACAACTCTCAAAAGTTTTTTTGTGGAAGGTTAGGATTGTGGAAAACCAAACGAAACGATCCAAGCAAAAGGTTATTGTTCTAAGTGATAAAGAACCAAAGATCGAGAGCAAAAGGATACGATCTACAAAACACGGGAGAACGCACACGTGGAGATTAACGGGGTTAGAACGACTATGAAAATGAGCACAAAAGGTCCTAACGAAGACTACACTCGGTTGTCGTGCCAACTCAAGGAGAGACCACAACTCGTTTGCCAAAAGAGGATAAGCAACGGATTTGTGCACTTGCCTTGGCGCGCTCTTTTCTCTCTCTTTTTGCTTACAAGCTTGATACTCTCTTTGTATTGGGAGACTATGTATCTTTATATTTTTCTTTTGCCTTTTTTTTGATTCGTTTTCTCTCTTTCTATACTACTATGTTAACTTTTGTATTTGCCCTCACACTCTCACTTTCCAAAGGCAAGTGCACAATGCTTAGACAAACACAAAATGAGTTGCTCTCATAGGATAGATACACACAAAGGAAGATATGGGGCTGTCAAAGTGGCGCAAGTTATACCTTTGGTATTGTTGATGACTTGCAATCGGTGGTGTGGAAGATGTTCGGGAGTCGCGGTGTCGTGGAGCGCGTGACGTAGTGATTTGCGGAAGCTTGTTGTTAGTTTTTGGTGACACGCATGAGAAGCACGAACAAAACAAGGAGAAACTGTTAAAATTTGAGAATTGCCAAAATTTTCGGCGCAGGAACCGGCGGCGCCGGGTCTGCCGCCGGAAATTCCGGTCGTCGGTCCGGTCGACCGGAGCTGTTGCCGGAATTTCCGGTTGCGGAACCGGTTCGCCGGATATGGTGCCGAAATTTGTTCGAGATGAACTCCAAAAAGTCAAACTGAGAATTCTGTCAAAATTTCAACGAAATTGGGCTGGGGAAAGGTCAAGGGATGTAGATCAAGACCCAACGCAACAGATCTATGGACCAAAACCATGAAAAACTCACCAAATCCATAGATCGATCCGAAGGCAATTGGGGGCTCTTTTTTTGGGACAATTTCGATTTTATGGTGGATAGAAGAAAAATTGAGGGGAAATTCGTGATCAACCTTGCTCTGATACCAATATGTTGGGGGTGACCCCTTAGGGTGGCCCGATCTTTCACGAATTCCGTGGGAATTGAGGGGAAAGCGGTGGAAGGGGTAAGGGTATGAAATCCACGAACACACACGCGAAGAACTCGATGAACACACACACACACGAAAACACGATACAAACTGATAGCTCACACCGGTGGCAACCGGTCCAACATAATCCCTAGGATCGGTGTTGGGCGAAGCTCTCTCTCCACGGCCTACAACGGGGTGAGGAGCTTGGTGAGATCTTGGCTACTTGGGCACGAGACACCGATATCCCAAGGACTTGTACAACTTGAACGCGCTAGGCAAAATCCAAGAGGTTGTGGATAATTTGGTGCTCCTTGGTAAGGAGCATGAGACAAATAGTTGAAAGATCCTCAAAGGGGTGTCCTCAACTATAATTATCCAAGTCTAGGGTTTACAATAGGGGGTGGGGGCTATTTATAGGGCAGCCACATAAATAGGGGTAGTTTAGGCACGAAAAGGGTAAAAACTAGGCGAAATAAGGAGTTACACGGGCCCAGCCCGAATGTTGACTTGAATCTGGGGATTTCCGGCGAGGGGTCCGGCGGCGCTGGCGTGGTCGCCGGAATTTCCGGTCGCCCACCGGAAAGCCTTACAGAAGGTGCTTTCGGTCGTCGCCGGAGGATTCCGGTCGTCGCCGGGAGTTCCGACAAGGAGACCGGTCCGCCGGGCCTGGCGCCGGTTTTCTCTAGCGGATCTCCTCGGGTTGCCTTTGGACCCTCCCTTGGCGATGCTTCATTGGGTTCATAGCTGAGAATGCACAGGGTTTGGGCATGAAGTAGCAAGCCATCCAACGATGTATTGAAATCACACGAGGAGAGGAGCGAGTTAACCTTAGCTTGTAGGATCTTGGCTCGAGCACGGGTCATCGGTCCACTTGGGGGACTAGTTGGCGGGGATGTAGGCGCATCCGTAGGATGGGCTGCATCACTTTCTTGGCACAGTCAATTAATCCTTTGTGTTTGGACATCCAATCCATTCCTAGTACTACTTCCAAACCTTTAGTTCCGAGTACTATTAGATTAGCATAAAAATCTATGCCATGGATTCGGATAGGGACGGCTTTGCAAATTTGCCTAGATTTGGTGGTTGAACCGGGTATTTGAACAATCATAACATGCTTTAGCTTGGTTGGTTAACTCTTACTAGTGCATGCAAATTCTTCAGTAACAAATGAGTGTGATGCTCCAGAATCAAACAACACTCTTGCAAGTACCGAGTTAACGGAAAACATACCCAGCACGACATCTGGCGCTTCCTGGGCTTCTTCAGTATGCATGAGAAAGAGACGGCCGTTGCGGTTGAGCGAGTTCCCTGGGGCAAACCTTCTTCCGGGCTGAACACGACGCTGCTGCTGAGCTGGGGCATTTGGATTGGGGGCTGTGGCAATCTTCTTGGGGCACTCATTGGAATAGTGACCCTTGGTTCCACATTCATAACAAGTCACTTGCGACTTGTCCTTTGCCGCAACAGGCACAACATTGCTTGCAGTCCTTGGGGCAGTGTTGGTATTGGTGGCGGCATTGTTGTTGTTGAACTTAGGTGGGGCATGGTTGAAATTGCTAGAGTTGCCGGGGTTGTTGTGGTTTCCTCCGGGCCTTGGGTTTCCACGGTTGGGATAGGTCGGACGGTTCATCGGGGGTCTGTTGTTTCTTGGGGAAAATACTGGAGATGGGTTGGGGTGATACTTTGGTGTATGATGGGTTCCTGGCTGATTCATCATGCGACGCTTGCGGTTCTCATTGGCTTGGTTGATCTTTACTTCCATTTGAATGGTAGAGTCGACTAAGGCTTCAATATCTGCAAAGGGGATATTGAATAATACCGTCTGCATCTCATCATGTAGACCATTCAAGAATGTTTCTTCTTCTTGGCTTCAATGTCGATCTCATCCGGGGTATACCTAGCTAATGACAAGAATTTGTCACGGTATTCCACTATTGTCATCCTTCCTTGCTTCAGTTCTCTGAATTCATCTCTCATTCTCTTGATCAAACCCGGTGGCACATGGGTTCTACTGAACTTGACTTTGAACTCTTCCCAAGTCATCAGTTGTCCTCCGGTCATTGCATGAACGCTGTTCCACCATGCTCTTGCATCTCCGGCCAGATAGTGGGTGGCGAACAGAACTTTCTCGTTAGCTTCCACTCCTACTACTTCCAGATTGTTCTCCATGGTTTGCAGCCAATTGTCTACATCTAGGGGATCTTCTGACTTAGTGAAAAGAGGTGGATTGGTGTTCTGGAAATTCTTGAGCTTAGATCCATGGTTGTCCTAATTTCCATGGCCTTGATTATTGTTGGCCATCTGAGCGATCTATTGAAGGGTGGCTAGGTTGGCTTGACGTTCGACTCTTTCGGCTTCACGATCAGAAACCAACATTTGCAAGAGTTGCAACATTGGTTCCGGGGCTGAGTTGCTTCCTCCGCGAGGCATCTGAAGATTGAGATAGATCGAAGATTGAGATAGATCATGAGAAAAGAGGGAAATTTCTAAGGTTCAGAGGTTGTTGAAATTTTTTTAAAGTTTGACTCATATTTTTCTAGCAACTTGCTTTTCATTCATTCATTCATAGCACACGATATAAACACACCACAACAAAGGAGAACAGATGGTTTTAAGAACCATTCTGTGAAACTACAATATAGTGGGACCGAATACAACTCACTAACGCTAGTGCTCAAGTGCTACTACTCCTCGGAGTCAGTGTCCTCATCATCCTCATCATCGTCATCAACGATGAAGGTGAAGTCATCCTCATCGGTGAAGAAGTCCATAGCCTGATCCTCCAGAAATTCATCATCACGCTAAGATAGGAGTAGGGGTCTCCACGAAGGTCTTCCCCTACATTCTCCCTCTCCTCCAACTGCATGTCTCTCTCGTGGATGGTCTCCTCCAAATCCGTGATCCGGTGGCGAAGACGGGCAATGATGCGCTCCTTCTAGTCGAGCTAACGACGACGAGACCTGCGATCCTTCACTAGCATGGCGAGGGTCTGATCCTTCTTCTTGGCGATGGCGTACTTGTGGTTGGCGTAGGAACGGGCATTGTCCAACTCCTTCTGACGGTCGTACATCATGAAGCTGAGGTGGTCCAATTGACTCTTCAGCTCGTGGTGGTATGGGGCCTCTAGTGGCTATCCCATAGCATAATGCCTTGGGTAGAACTCAAAACGGGTACCCCTGATCTGATTGATACTCTGTACACAGAGACGGGCAAGAGCTTCTTGCATGGCCCTGGCAAGTCCATCAAGCCAGTTGTTCTCTCTTAAGGTGAACTGAATTCCCTCTGCAGTGGGGGGTTCAATCTTTCCTCAGAGACTTGCAACAACTAGCCACTGCAAATCTTCTCCTTCCTGATCATTAAGCTGAGCTCCGAACAACTCGGGGTGCGGATGCTCCAGAAGTTCCGAAAGATGGTCCAAGTAACGCTCAAAGATGAGGTCTCCTCCATTCCCCAACTGATAAAACTTGTTGTACTTCACGTCCATCTATAAGAATATAGGATGAGTAAGTTAGTAGAGTGATCAAGTGTGTCAAATTTTATGTACTTTGCAAGAATTTTTGAGGAACATGAATTTCTATGAAAGAATCCAAGTGATAAGAAAGAGAATAGGTTTTTGTAAATACTCACTTCCTTTGGTTTTGAAACTAAGTTTTTGATTCAAACATCCATTCTAACTAGTGTCTCCTATGGTTAGGATGGCTCTGATACCAACTTGTCAACACCCGGATTTTTAATCCCAGATGCATGTTATGCCATACATCGCAATCCCAGGATTACGATTTTTGCGAGACATAACAGATTTGGATATCACAGTACATCATCCATTACAAACCATACATAAGGTCTTACACAAATAAGGATCTCATGATCGAGTTCTTAATACAATTCAAGCAGCGGAATAAGATAGCGTGGGCGAAGCTCCATCTTCAGGGTCACAGGAAATGCTGACGATGGGAGATGATCCTAGTTGTCGTAACCTTCCTGCGGTCCATCATCCTGATACTCCTCTTCATAGTCTAGCCATGGTAATAGCCAATGACAAAGCCATGAGTACTCTTTAAGTACTCGCAAACTAATACCAAAGTTAAGGGGGGTTTTTGTAGTAGGATACTAAGCTCTAGGGTTGTTTTGCAAAAAGCCAGATTTACCTCTACTAAGTTCAAAAGCAAAGAAAACTAGTTGAAAGTTTTATAACACCTAAGTGGGAACCTGAATTTCATATCACAACTCTGTTGTGGTCAAGTCAAAGTCACAAATCATTTCAAAAGTCTTTTTTGGAAAACATCTGACGAGGGAACAATATGGCCACTCCAACTGTCCATAACCGTGGACGCGGCTATTCGAATAGTTTGACATTCTACAGAGATTGTACACTTTCACCACAACATTTGATACATCCGTCAGGAACAATCCTGAATTCACCATACTCAGTATGCGGATAATCAGTCCTAACCTTTCAATTACACGCCCTAGTATAGGCACCTCTCTTGTGAGTTTGGCCCCCCAACCATGACCAACTGTCATCTTGGGTACTGCACAGGTGGACAATCTTCACAAGGTAGCCTCAGCTCAGACCTTGGCCATGAGGGAACCCATACTAAAGTATATAAACTTCCAGTCAAGCCCTACCCAATTTTCGGGTATTGTGGTTATACGATAAAATTGGAATGGTATCGCATCCAGACAACCATCAGTTTTGTAAAGGGCTAAGGCTCATGCCTCAACATTTTCATCATCAAAATCATCTGGTGTTCAAGAACACATGTCAAAACATTTCAGTAGAATGACTCATCATTCTAAGGTTTTCATAACTATTTTCATCAAGTATTCCCATCTAAATTTGATCAAGTTTTATGCTTATCACTAACATCTACATGTGGGGTAAAGACTAATGAGGGGTAGTAAATAAGTGGGGATTAGCTAAGTTCCATCTCATGCCCTAGGGTAACATCAAGATTATCTAAATTAGGCCAAATTTTATGCTCTTTATGCTACCTTCAATTATCTTTCTAGAATCTACAAGTCACTTAAGTAAACTCTAAGAAAAAGCTTTGATAAAGAAAATAAAGTATTAAGCTTCCAAGTAAAGCTAGAATTGGGTCATCAAGTGGGTATGATCACATATGCTTAAGGCATATAGTTGGCATAGTAACAAGCAAGTAGTAGCTTGCATAATTGCAAGTATAAGCTTGCTAAATTCAACTAGTAGTATTAGGCTTGCAAGGTTGCAAGTATTGGCTTGCCTTGTGCAGAGTAGTGGTCGAAGTTCTCCTCGGCTTCTTCCTCGACGTATCCTTCTTCCTACTCGTATCCTTTGTCAGTACTAGCGTCTATAATTAAATACGAGGTACACAATAACCAAACAATACTTAACTATTTCCAATCATCACACAAATGTTCACACTGGATGATCTAGCATCATCACTAACATTACAAGATTAAAGCACTTGTCTTATTTATTTTATTTTGAGAAAAGTAATTTCTACTCATTGAAAACTACTTAAGATTTAATATTCTCCAACTCAAACATGGGATCATGTTAACACATGTCATCACCACATATTTCAGTACATGGGAATGTGATTTAAAGTGGTGTCACAATTTAATAAGGTTTAACCTTTTTATTTTAATTAAATAAAGTGACTAGAAATGCCTATGGGGCATTCTTTTATTACTTGAACATTATGTCTGCAAGTAAACCCATATGTTTTTACATATTCTAAAAGGTATGATCAAATTTGATTTTTGAGAGTTGGAATCAACTCAAAAACTCTTATGGTTGAATTTTGAAAAATGTTTGAATGCAGAAAATCTTTTGCCTTGTTATTTTTACCATGGTTGATCTATACATCCAAATGGTTTGAATCCAACGGCTTGGATTAAGCGTTTCAGTACCTTTCTAACAAAATTAGTTTCATTCATTTTGTTTCAATGAATCAAGCTGGGTTGATTTTTGAATCTAGGTACAGAACTGTGTTTGAAAATAAATGAATAAAACTAAATTTGAATTGTTGGGTCGCGTGGAGGGTTAACTGGGCTGGCCCACTATGCAAAGCGCACGCGCGGGCTGGTTAAGTGGTTGTCCCCATGCGTCCATGAGACGGGGAGGGGCGAAGCAGTACGGGGCAATGTGGACCGTGGGATCTAGTTCTAATCGATTGGCTCTGGTTCATCATCCACGTCGGGCAGCGCCGGCGAGACAGAACCCTAGAGCGTTAGGTGGGGGGGTCATGGGAGGATCACCGGGGCTTAGGCGATGGTCGGCGACGGGGGCGAATGACGAAGTCGATGACAGCGATTCTCCTGGTACCGGCATCTTCTCCTAGGCGGCTCCAGTCGATGGCTCCTTTCTTCCTCCTCCGCGGCAGACTCAGGCCAAATTCCGGTGATGCGCTGCTCACCTTGCTCCGGGAGTGAGGTGGGGTGGTTCTGAGGTAGAGGGGAGTGAACTGGTGTGAAGAAACGAGTGGTGGAGGCCTCTATTTATAGTGGCTGAAGGGGACCAACGGGTGCGAGCTGAGCTCGTCGTGGTCGACGGCATAGATGGCTAATGGCATGGGCGACGGTAGGGGGCGGTGCTGTGCTCCCTGGAGAAGCTCAACGGCGTGGTGGCGAGGCGTGGGGCAGTGCTGATCGGTCGGAATGTTGCGGTGCTCTGAGCGGGTCCGATGGCGATTTTAATGTCACACAGAGCACATGGTCCGTGCGGCGGCGAATGGGCATGTTTGGCGGGGTGCTGGGGTGCTGGTGATCATCCCTGCAAGAGGAGAGAGCGGCGCGCGGTCTGTGGGTGCTGGTCGAGCGTGGCGCACTGGCATGCTCTCGGCATGATCGCAGAGGAACTGGGCGCCTGCGTTCTGGGTGGTCCAGGGGCTAGCAGTGCTCGGGGCTGGGACAGTGGGTGGCGGTGGACGGTGTTGCGTGTCCCAGACAAGGTTGGCGAGGCTAGTGCTGCCTCTAGCTCGCTGGTGACATGGGGGTGACAATGTGAGGCTCGGGATGCTTGCCATTAATGGCTAGGCTTGCTCACAGTGCTGCTAAAGCTAGTTAGATTACTTTGATCATCTAATGAGAGTGTAGATTGAGCTATAGAGGGAACAAGTTAGGCCAATTTTACTGCACACTATAGTGTTTGATGTTTGTTTGATTTGTATCTGCAAAGTGTTTGATGAAATGGCCACAAGAACTTTGAATTTGAATTTTGGATTCAAACTTGGTGGGTTTGCTAGGCACATACTAGGGAGTATCTGGTTAGTTGGATTAGTCAAGGGGCACTGGTTTGGTTGGGTTTTGAAAATGTGTGATATTCACATATGATAAAGATTCAATTTTGAATTGTGATTTGAATGAGGTTGCCAAATGTTTCTGTAAGTTTGAAAGGTGGGCTTTGATTCACTTTTATCATGTCTAGCAAGGGGTGAAAAGAATTGGAAAAGTTTTTGTTTGAAATCTTGGACTAGAAACACTCAAAGTGACCTAGTGAACAAGATTGGCAAAAATGACCATTTGCTTTATTTGGTTTGTTTTTTATTTTCTCTTTATTTGTTTCTGTTTGGAAATGTTCTAGATGATGTTATATTTGTCTTTAAACCATTCCTTGCTATTTAGGTTAATCACACAAGTTCATTCATGCATTTATCAAATCATCTCATACACACATGCATTCATATGAGTTAAAATAATAAAAGTTTTTTGTTAACCCTAATTTTAGCGATTAGAGTTTGATGATCCTTGTTTTATATTTTTGGGATGTTACAACAACCATCTTCCTCACTTTGACGGTTTCCCTAAATTAACCGCTTTATGCTTGATTTTTATCTAGTTTCCCTTATTAACTGGATCAACTATGTTCTTCTAGTATAATGCAATATGGGAGCTCCCTTCCCTCTCACGAAGTTTCTTCTACCAAACCTCCGTCCCACCACAACTGGCGGCTGCTCCACCTTCCTCATGCACCACATGTACAAAATGGATTCACCTTCCTCATGCACCACATGTATCAAATGGATACACCCGATAAATTTGACTCATTGTTATATAAACTGAAATAATAAGGGCAACGCTTCAGTTTTGCCCCTGTTTTTTCCCCTGATTTCCCCACGCTCTGTCCTGTTTGAACCCCCTATTTTGCTATGTTTGTTTGTCAGTTTTGAGTATTGTCCCCTAAGCAGATCTACTGCGTGTGAGGTAGTTATGAGGTATTCATGTGAGGCATTTCCCCCATGTTCTAATCACTGATCTCCCCGCGCTGCCCCCTGTTATTTGATCTACGCTACAGTAGATTTGAAGTGGGTAAGATTGGAGAGGATCCCTTGATAACAACATCACTAGCCATGGGTAACTTTGGAGAGGATCCCTTGATAACAACAACACTAGCCATGTATCCGAATGTTTTTGTTTTTGTTCTGTTGGTAAATTTTGAGAAAAGTGTGTGATAACATATGTGTACTAGGATGGAAAACTTATGTACTGACGGCTTGATAACATTAGATTACATGGGGTGCCCATAACAGATCCTTTATGAAGCATGGTTCACTGCTATAGTTGTTTTAGGCTTTTTGAACTTTTTTGTTGTATTTGAAATGTGTGATTGATATAGCTATATTAAATTCAAGTGGATAATGTAGAATATCCCCTATGGGTAACAATGTATTGAATTCCTTGATAACAACATCACTAGACATGTATTTGGTAGTGTATTTCATAACTTTTAGTTATATCTGTTGGTAACTTTTGAGCAAAATGCATGATAACGCTGGTGTATGAGCATGGGTAACCTTTGGGTGGTGTAATATATAACTTTTTATTATCTCTGTTGATAAGTTTTGAGCTACTTGTATGATAACATTAGTTTATGAGCATGGGTAACTTATGTACTGATGGTTGGATAATATTAGATTATCTTTTTTGTGTTACTTATTTTGTATGGTATTGTAACATTATTTCATCTCTATGGTAATTTTTGGTATCGTTTCCTATTTCTATGAGTTTGTGTGTACCATTGTATTCTTTGTGGTTGAGTTTTATGTTTATGTTTTTATTTTAAATTGTTTGTAGTAGTCACGATGCCGAGGAAACGGAAGGCTGCTGCTGATGTTGTCGAGGGTGAAGAACAACCTGCCCATAAACATGGGAGGAACATGACATCTCCTAGTGCTGTGACCAGTCTATTAAGATGGTTATTAGATGAACAGAAGACATCAATCGAAACAATGGATCTTTACAGTTTGATAGATATCAAGTGCCGATCACTGCATGACACAGTTATGACTTGATTTGCTAGTTTATATGACAAGAACACACGTGAATTTGTTGTGACGGGTCTATGAAGGATACCCCTTAATGAGGATACTGTATTCAGTTGTTTGGGATTGCCGCTTGGGGAAGAGCCGGTCCCATATTATGCTGGTCCAGATATTCAGGGTGCCCTTGCCACTTCTCTTTTTCCTGAAGATGGGGGCACCCCTTTGAGAACTCAAGTTTTTGAAATCTTGAAGGATATGAGTTCATATGGCGATGAGTTCAAGCAAATATATGTCATGTATATTATATCGACACTACTGTCACTAACCACCCGGAACCATGTTTGCCATAAGTGCTACCCTATCATGGTTAATTTTCATTTTTATGTTTTTTCTTTTGAATATCTGTCTTGGGGTAACTTATATGTTTCAGTGTTGATAACTTTTTGTTTGATGTGATGATAACTAGTGTGTTATAGTGGTGGTAACATTTTTGTAGATGGGTTGTGGTGTTGTGTGCATATGTGGAAGTTTGATGTTATGTTGATAGCTTCTTTTCCATTTTCTAATTGCAGCACAATATTGGAAATATGTCCAAGTTCCAGTGGTGCAAATTTATCGCTGACCAGCTGCATGAGGAGCTTTCTAAGGGTACTCATACGCAGGCTTTACTTTTCCTCTTGCAGGTATACATTCCTGTTTTTAAATTGTTTGAATATTACCTCCTATATTCAAATCTATTGTATATTCTAGTTAGTGTATTTATTTTATTCTTTTCTTGTGTTTTAATTTATTTTGTAGCTGCTTTATGTTGACTCAATTGATGTTAGCAGGTTGGATATATCTTTGCCAGAAGGGCAATGTGCTATGAACATTTGGTTAAGAGAGCTAATTGATCAAGTGTTGAAGGCTGATTTGCAGAATGATGGAAAGGGTTATGGAAAGCTGGAGGTAGTTTGGTTATACATTTTGTTTATTTGTAACATATGGTTTTTTTATCTAGTGGACAACTTTTAGCTTTAAGGGTTGGTAACTAATTATAAAACTGCTTGATCAAATTCAACATAAACAGTGGGTAACTTACGTGTTTAGTGGGTGGTAACATGTAGGTCACAAGGTGGGTAATATGTAGAAAACTGGTTGATCGCATTTGCTAATTTTATATTTTTTTGTTCGTGTAGTTGAAACCTCGGTATGGAATGAGCTTCGGACTATTTAGTGGTGCTCAAGGGTTCAACAAATGGTTTGACACTTGTGTAGACCCTGGTTGTTCAAATGAGGTAACATTTTAGGATGTTGGTATTGTACTGATTTTTTTGGTCTGGTTACTTTGTGTGATCTGTTTTTATTAATGTTTGTGTTGTTTCTTTTTCTTTTCTTTGTGAGCAAAAAGCACAGATAGGTAATATGGTTAGCAGTTTTGCATCTGGTATATTTGGGTTAATGAGTACCCTTGTGCAAGAGTTGACGGTGGTGCAAGGTAATGCTGGTGCTGAAATGGCGAAACAATTTATTGCCTAGTTTGGTGGTCACATTGACATGGATATACCCTATGGGTACCTCACATTGGTATACCCAGTCTAGCCTAGGGAAGGCCCACATGAAGACTTGCTGCCCAAGAAGACTCCGGTGGCCCAAGCCAAGTAGAAGTTCGACTCCTTGGAGAACACAACCAGGCTATAGATAGATTATTCAAGGGTGAAACCCTAACTTGTAACCAACTCGACGTACCCTCGGGACCTGTCCTATCTATATAAAGTCTAGGAGGTCATGATGAGGAGGCTCTCTCTAAACTCATACACACATCTCATGCCAGATCGCATCTGCGCACCCTTGTAACCTTCGGTTTCACCATAATCAAGAACAGACAAGAAGGAGTAGGGTTTTCCCTCCGGGGGCCTGAACCTAGGTAAACCTCGTGTCCCCTTGTTGCATGTTTGTTAACTGTCTCGCGATCTCCAACATCCCCATCTTCTCCAAAACCCAAGTCCATAACAATGGGCATTGACGAGTCAAACCCTCGTAAATTGGTGCTGTCTGTGGGAACTGGGGACGCTGATTGTGCGGTCATGACGGTTCCATCCAGAGCGATCTACGATTCCTCGGCAACGGATAATCACTTTCCCTTCGGTGCTTTCGACTTTACCGCCCACTCACTGGCCACTCGCAAAGATTTCGAGTCTATAGGCAACGGATTCGAGATGTTGTTCGGGAGCTTCTGCTTCCAGGTGGGCAAAACCGGCACCCTAAGCCTTCTAGAGCGGGTGCCACTCCCATCAATCAGGCCTGCCTCGTGGGTCCCACCAATCGACGCCTTGTACATGTAGTTGCTGACGGGCGGCTCGGATGACAACAGCAGCTGCAACTCCGACCTCTGCAACCCTCCTACGAAGGAAGGAACCTTCGGTTCTAGATCTGAGAGCTGCGGAAGCAACGATCTCTCCCCGCACTACCTGTGTGTGGCCATTCATAACGGCGACGTCAAAGACGGAACTGACCCGCCACTAAATCCCCCTCCCAACCCCCTCTCAACCCTCAGGCCAAGAATGGAGGAAACAGGGCACCCCCGCCAGATCCCAACGACAATAGGGCACCTCAAGGCACTGAGGGTATAAACCATGTCCGCAACGAGATCCACCTACCGACAAGGATTGGGAGAAGGTGCGCGACGCTGTGCAAGGCACTCACGTGACATGCTGATGGGATATCACTAGTTCCTCATCGAGGAGCACAATCGGCAGATCAAGCAGCAAAGCGAGCTCAACAAGCGTAGGCGAGCAGCTGACAAATCGAGCATGCAGCAAGCTGCGCTCCCCGCTGGCGGCTCTACCTCGAAGGGTTATGATGGTGGCAAGTATCTCTGTCTCCTAGAGCGCATGGACCCCGCGGCATGACGTGAGGCCACCAAAGCACTCGACATGTCCTTCATGACGATAGACTCCCAGGGCAACATCATGCCCAAGACGCCACAAGCCGCGGTCATGGCGGCCACCACCTACCTCGCATCCAACCCTCCACCAGCAGGGGACCCAAGGAACATGATCCATAAATCCGCACTCGCAGGACTCAGACTCGTCGGAGCTGCGCTCCACGATGAAACACCTGCGGAGCCAAAGAAAAAGGTAACGGTAAAGTTCACTCGAAGCCGAACACCCTCATCCGAGGAGGAAGAGCATGACCTACCTTGACGCCGCCGTAGCCCACGATCAGGAGCAGCAACTACGATGCTCGTAGTGATCTCGCACAATGCAAGATCGATAAGTCACGTGCCAAGCGTGCGTGCTCAACCGAGTTCGAGGACGATGATGAGGAACTGTGCAGCGTCAGGTGCTTCAGCAGGGTCATACGGCAATGACAGATGCCGAAAAGCTTCAAGATCCCTTTAGACAACCCGAAGTTCGACGGTGCACATGAGTCGAAGACTTGGCTTGATGATCACCCGTCGTTAGTCAAGCTCCATGGCGGGAGCAAAAACACAACCATGCAGTGCCTTCAGCTACAACTGACAGGCACAGCCAGGGCCTGGCTCAGCAGTCTCCCCTCTGGCTCCATCCGCAGCTGGGAAGAGTTGGCGTACATATTCATACGCAACTTCAATGGCACCAACAAGAGACTAGCTTCAATCGAGGAGATACGGTCAAGCTGCCAGCGGTCCAACGAGTCCATCCGCTCGTACATACTGCGCTGGTCCATCATCAAAAACTCCACCGCAAACATCTCTGAGGAGAGGGAAATCGACGCCTTCAATGACGGCGTCAAGCGCCATGAATTCAAGGAGGATCTCGGGCGCGTCAAGCCCAAAACCATTGATCACCTGATGGACATCGCCAATCGCTGGGCCGATGGTGAGGATGCCCTCAACCGAGCACGTTCAGATGACGAAGATGACTTCGGTCGTAGGCGTGATTGCCGTGGAAAGAGAAGATCGTGCGTCTATGACAACCGTGAAGAGGTCGACATGGTTGTAGTTGGCTACACCGACCGCCGCGATGATGGCAACCACAACAACGGGTACTGCGGTGGCAACTACCACGACATCAAAAGGACTACCCAACATAGCAGCGCCGCAACCGCGATGATGATCCATCCGCATCCAAAAGGTTGTCGGGTCCCTGCACTATCCACTTTTACATCGACAAACGGGATGGAAAGAGGAAGGCCAACCATATGCTCAAGGAATTTAGGGAGTTCCAGAACGAGGGCTTTGCCCAGATGCGACGGCAGGCGGCGAACCCAGGATTCGCCCCCGCTCCAGGAGGCGTAGCCCACGGGGCTCCACCACCACCATCTGGAGGACCCACGCAACCTGCCACTATGCCCACGCAGAATAACAGGGAAGACACATACCCTCCACCGTTGGGGTCTATGATGATACATAAGGGGCGCCCAACCAACAGGGTGCATAAGAAGATCACCCGCCAGGTCAACTTGGCCGTGACATCTCCACCAGCCATACCTAAGTACCTCAGCGGCTCGGAGTCATGCATCACGTTTGATCGTTCGGATCACCCGTGCCAGATACCTCGCCCGGGTCACTCTGCGCTGGTGTTCGAGGCCCAGATCGGAGGGTTCGAGATGAGCCTTGTCTTCATGGACAACGACAGCGATATCAACCTGATGTTCTACAACACACTCGTAGCTATGTGGATCCCGCTATGCAGCATAGAGGCGTCAGACACGACGTTCTACGACATCGTCCCAAGGAAGGGCATATACCCCCTGGGCAAAATATGGCTCGACGTCATCTTCGGCAAGACCGACAACTTCAGGCGTGAGCGGCTTGAGTTCGAAGTGGTGGGTTGGCCCTCACAATACCATGCCATCCTTGGGCGTGTGGCATTCGCAAGATTCCTGGGAGTACTGCACTACGCGTACCTTCTACTGAAGATGCCGGTACCCAGGGGGTCATCACTGTCCCAGGAAGCTTTACCAAGTCAGATAGCTACGACGGGGACTTCAACATAATCTCCTAGTCGTTCGGCATGTAGGAGGAGCTCACAAGGCCAAAGGAGGTCACAGACAATGGCCTGCCTCCAGTTACCAGGAAAAATGCACCTGATATGTCATTCTACTCCACTGTCAACACTAAAAAGGTGCAGGTCTACCCGACGGACGCCTCCAAGATGGCGTTGATTGCCAATGACCTGAGTCCCGCATAGGAAGGCTCGTTTGTCTAATTCCTCTGTGAGCGCTGGGAAATTTTCGCCTGGTGTCCTGCGGACATGCCAAGAGTTCCCAGGGAATTCTCCGAGCATGCACTCAATGTGTTTCCGGATGCGAAGCCAGTCAAGCAGTCGATGCATCGACTGTCGGAGCCAAGAGCCAAAGCCGTTGGTGCCGAAGTCAACAGACTCCTCAATGCCAACTTCATAAGGGAGATAAAAGAAAGCACCTGGGTAGCTAACCCCGTGTTGGTCCCCAAAAAGGACACATACATCCTACGGATGTATGTGGACTTCATGTTGCTCGACAAGCACTCCCCTAAGGACAACTTCCCCTACCACGAATCGACCAAATCATCGATTCGACACCAGGTTGCGAGAAACCCTCCTTCCTCGATGCCTACTCAGGCTACCACCAAATTCGAATGAAGGTGGAAGATCAGGAGAAAACAACATTCATCACGCTGTTCGAGGTGTTCTTCAACAACACTATGCCCTTCGGGATGAAGAACACGGGCGCCACATATCAATGATGCATGCAGGCATGCCTAAAAAGCCAGATCGGTCACAACATGCAGATATATGTCGACGACATAGTCATCAAGATCAATGAGGCTAGAATTCTCATCGATGTTCTCCGCGAGACGTTTGATAACCTTGATCGCTACAAGATCATGCTGAACCTATAAAAGTGTGCCTTTGGTGTACCATCCGGCAAATTACTCGGGTACTTCATCTCTCAGCGTGGCATCGAGGCTAACCCGAATAAAATCAGGGCTATACTAGCCATGGAGAATCCCAAAAACGTCAAGGGGGTCCATCAGCTGGCTGGGAGAATCGCGGCACTCAGCAGGTTCATCAGCCGCATGGGCGAAAAGGCCCTCCCTTTCTACCAGCTGCTGCGCAAAGCCAACAAATTCGAGTGGACGGCCGAGGCGGATGAAGCATCCGAGGACCTCAAGCGCCTGCTCTCCACATCTCATTTACTTGTAACGCCAAAGGAGAGGGAGCCTTTGCTTCTATACATTGCAGCCACGCACTGGTGGTTAGCACAGCCCTCGTGGTCAAGCGACCCGAAGACGGCAAAACCCATGGGGTGCAACGCTAGGTCTACTACATCAGTGAGGTACTAACTCCAACAAAACGAAGGTATCCTCACTACCAGAAGTTCTCCTACGGCGTATTCATGATGGTGCGGCGACTAAGCCACTACTTCCAGGAGCACTAGATCGTGGTCGTCAACGATGCACCACTGTCGAACATCCTGAGAAACCACGAAGCTACGGGAGAGTAGCCTTATGGGGAATCGACTTGTCTCCTCGAGACATCATCTTTGAGTGGCGCACCGCCATCATGTCTCAGGTGCATCCTGATTTCTTTGTCCACTGGATGGAACTCCAGTTGCTAGACACTCCGGACATGTCCCAGTCCTAGATAATGCACTTCGACGGCTCCAAGCGCAAGGCCGGAGCAGGAGCCGGCGTGATCCTGACGTCCCCTCAAGGAGACAATATGAAATATGTCCTTCGAATGAAGTTCCGCGCATCTAACAACGAGGCCAAATACGAGGCACTCCTACCTGGCATGAGGATGGCCAAGGTGTGCGGCGCCACATGCCTCGTCATCTACGGTGACTCCAACCTTGTCGTCCAACATACAATGAACGAGTGCGATGCTCATAGTGCCAACATGATCGCATATCATGCGCTCTACAACTCACTCGAAGGGGACTTTGATGGCTGCGAACTTCGGCATGTTGGAAGAGAAAGCAATGAAGAGGCCGACAAGCTCACCAACATTGGCTCCACCTGCGCCCTAGTGCCACCTGGTGTGTTCCTTGAACAAATTTGTGTGCCCTCCATCAAGTGAAAATTCCCGAAGGACACAGCCAAAGCTGCAGGACACTCGGGGGCTGCACCACCCGAGAAAACCGAGGGCACCGAAGAGCTCGACACAGAAGTCGAACTGGTGAGCCTCATGCAGGTCATGGCGGTTGAGCATACATGGACCCAACCATACCTCCGCTACCTGATAAGCAAACAACAGCCTAAGGAACCGACAGACGCCTAGCGCATAGCTCGCCGATCGAAGGCCTTCACCATCATTAACGGCGAGCTATACAAACACAGCATCTCGGTTGTGCTCCAGCGATGCATCACCAACAACGACGGGAAGAGCATCCAGATCGACATCCATGAAGGTATCTGCAGCCACCACGCAGGCAGCCGTGCCCTCGTCGCCAATGCTCTGCGAGCTGGCTTTTACTAGCCAACTGCGATGCGCGATGCCAAGGACATCGTACAGAGGTGCAACGCCTGCCAGAGGTACGCCAACAAGCCACACACGCTAGGATCAGCGTTGCGGCCAATACCAGTGGCCTGGCCCTTCGCCTAGTGGGGGCTCGACATGATCGACAAGATGCCAAAATCCTCGCCAGGAGGGCATGTCTTCCTCCTGGTGGCATTCAACAAATTCTCGAAGTGGATCGAGGCCATGCCCGTCACTAACCATTCTGGCGCCGCCGCCGTCAAGTTCTTCGAGTCCATCGTCTCTAGGTTCGGAGTGCCCCATAGCATCATCACCGACAAAGGATCGAACTTCACCTCGAAGGAGTTCCGAGGCTTCTGCAAAAACCTCGGGATCAACCTCACATACTCCTCTATGTCGCATCTGCAGACCAACGTGCAAGTCAAAAAGGCCAATAGTCTCATCGACAACGACATCAAGAAGCAGCTGCTACGCCCACTTGAAAGGCTTGCGCGAGCCTAGGCAGACGAGCTACCCTCCGTCCTATGGATCCTACGCACAACGCCAAACATCTCAACTGGCTACACGTCCTTCTTCATGGTGCACGGAGCCGAAACCATGTTGCCTGCTGAGGTACGCTACAAATCCCCGCGGGTCATCGCCTACAGCAAGGCCGAATCATCGGCCGCACTCGAAGATGTCATCGACATGCTAGACGAAGCTCGTGACATCACCGCGACCCGCTCAGTAGTGTATCAGCAAAGTCTCCACAACTACCACAGCCGTCGGCTACGTCCAAGGTCCTTCGTCGAAGTAGATCTCGTCCTACGACTCAAGGAGGAAGGGCACCTAAAGATCGAGTCACCCTGTGAAGGACCATACATAGTCACTGAAGTAATCCCAGGTGGCGCTTACTGTTTAAAGGAGTTTGAGTCAGGAGTCGAATACTCCAACCCCTAGAACATCACAAAACTGCGACGCTTCTACCCTTAGTTCTCTTTTACTTTCAATAAGGCTATTCAGCTAGGCTACTTAGCCAAACAATGTATCCTCTACATTACGATGAATAAAATCTAAGTGCCTTGGCCCAAAAGTTTCTCTCTTATATTTACATCGTTAAAATATGCTCGGGGGCTGTGCATTCATCTTACCACTTCATCGATTGACAACAACACATAAAATCTGAGTATCTGACTACGTCAGGCTAACGAAAAGTACATGCACACTCTATAGTCAAACAATGCACTACGTTCGAACACATAGAACCTTACAAGGGCATTAAAATCCCATTCGACAACATACAGACTTCACATTGTTTCTTTTTTTACTTACATGACTCAACCATACTAGAGCAGGACGTTCGTCCGCTCCTCGAACACATCTACAATTTCTTCAGCATGTTGCACCACTGCTTCGTAGTGTGGACGCATATACCATGCCATACCATACGGAGGAGGAGGTGGCCCAGTTGCTATCTCTGCAAGATTGACATAGCGACAATGAAGCCGAACGAGCGACATGGCTGCCTTCACACCCGCCACCAGTTGATGATGCACCATCTCCTTCACGTGGCTTGTATCACGAAATTTTCCAATCAAGCCCAAGAAGCTAGAGGAAGCAGAGTCTAGAGGGAACATCGTGGCCCAGATCGCCGCGAGTGACGACCTTGCTCGCTTCAGCACCCGAAGGACTTGATGGACGCTATCTTGCACTGTTGCAAGAACAATCGCTCGATCGCGGTCCATCCAGAAGAAGCCGCCGGCCTCCAACTCCTGTTGTGCCAAGCAATTCTTTCGAATCGCAACACGCCCCTTCTCTTTGTTTAGAAGAAGATTCACAACTGCAAAAAGTGGCAGGTGAGATGATAGAAATATCTGGCGCAGTTGAAAAGACAAAGGCTCAGAGTGACTTACACTGGAGTTGCTCGCCAACCTGCCGAAATTCTTCAAGGAGAATTTCTTCCCTAGCAGTGGCCCATTCGGCCTTGCACTTCCAAACATCCGCATGACCACGGATGACGAGAACGTCCTTCTCCAGGCTTCAGATGCGATCACACAGAAACGGAAACTACGACGCCTCACTCGGCGGTGGGCGGGCGCCAAACACAGGAGGAGGCATAACCACTGGTTCAGCACTCGAAGGACCCTATGGGTGTACAAGCAACATAACATCAAAATACGACATTTGACAAACAGTAAAAATGTGCACTTATATTTACATAAGTTAACCACTATGTGGTATAATAAACTTGTCCAACATGAAGCATTACAGGAACAAGGGCAAGGCAACATCAAAATAGTGCTACAACTACAATGCAGAAGACCTAGGCGGCAGCATCCGGAGTAGCTTCGGATTCAGAATGTCTAGCCTTGGCCACCTGCTGCTACTCCAGCGATTATGTAGCCAGAAGATCAATTAGCTTTGGACCAAAGTGCTTGCAGCGAGAGGCGAAGGAAGCAAATGCTACCTCGGTACCATCCACCGCCATCGTCATCCTGGATGTGATCTATTAAAGATCCAGTTGTGCGCTAGACGCCACTGCCATCGACAGCCCCATAGCGGCACCCACCCCTTTCTGCGCCCGCTTATACTTTGCAGGAGCATCACCCGCCAGACCTTCTGCGAGGGAGTCGACATCATCAAGGGCGACGCCTTTCGGGTTGATATCCTTGTAGAAGCAGGCGAGGACCTCCTTGGCCTTATCCGGCGATTCCACGGTAGAGGTGCAGCGATCTTCGATCGCCGCAATGGTGTCCACCAGGGGATCCCCATGCTCCAGGACGCTGCGGTCAAAGGCAACACCAGTAGCATCTGCAACAAACGGCATATTTTTTAGATGATACAAAGGAGCCGCATCTGTAGAATAGAACACTCTCAAGAGGAACATGGTGGCTTACCGGATATCGCTTTGGCAGCAGCCATAAGCTTCTCTGCCATGGCCTTTTCTCGCGACGCCATGGCATCCGCAAGCTGCTGCTCACGGTCTTGGGCCTCTTTTTGCTGGCGCTGGAGGACCTTTGTAGAGTCCTTCACATTGGTCTCTACCTGGCCGAGACTCTTTTGGAGTGCGTTCAGCTTGCGGAGGGAATCATTGTTTTCATCTGCCAAACTCAATAAGGAAATATCAAACCAAACAGGTCGCAATAAAATTTTAAAATCAAATAGAAGAAACTCACACAGCTTGAAGTTGCTTAAGCTGGCCCTCCAAAGCAAGGTGCTACTGGCCTAGGCGATTGATGTCGCGGATAAAGGGATGAAAAGTAAACATCACATCAGATGACATAAAGGACTCGGGGGCTCCCCCACGTGAGAAGATAGACTACTTACATGGTCACCCAAAGACTCCCAAGGTTTTATTTGCATCTTCCGAGTAACAACTGCGTGATCCCTTGGCATCAGGGAGCTCGAGTTGTCGTCCTCAGAATCAGCCACCATCTTCTGGAACGTCGAAACAACTTTCGACTCCCCATGCATCTCTTCGAGATCCTCCTCGAGGGACTCTTCTGAGGAGTTCCTCCTAACACATACGACGAATAAAGTCAACAACCAAGCTAATACTTAGCATACCAAAAAACAATAAGAAGGAACCAGTAACTCACGAGGGAATGTCGGATAAGTTGAAAACTAGAGCCTCCTTCTGCTCCTTCTTCTTCTTGTTGGCCGGCGGATGAGGATCCATGGCTCGAACAGACACGTCAGGAATGGGGGACTCTACACCCTCATTGTGGCACCCCGGATTTATGGTTCGAGAATACCCATTATGCCTGCAATTCATGTTCCCATGATCAATGAATCGTGAGCATAACCGACAAGTATCATTACAACATCCATAATTAATGACTACAAGTACTTACATTTGTGCCATTATGGCGATACAACATCAATAGCGGAAGTATTCAAGTGCAGATCCCATGTCATGCCTTAACCTATAGGCAACTGACTAGGAAGATGGCCTAGTTCGCATAGAAGTCAGCATCTCCATCATTTCCCTTGATCATCTGAAAGTCTGGCCAAGTAAATAGCCAGGGACAATGTCGGTGAGTACTTTGAATGCACTCGTAAACCACCTTAAGAGAACAACAAATAAGGATATGCAATATGGCTGTGGTAGGATGTCTCCAAGAGAGGTTCTTTTATAAACTAATTTCTCTTGTAGATATAGCATGTTCCTATATCTTTTTTGAAAAACTTTTCTAAATAATTTTGGAAACCTTTTTGAAAAGTTTTAAGAAAACACTAGGATTGGGTCACCCATTTGACTTCCTTCCGGTCATCTCATGACCAAACTCCTTCCTCCTTTTTCCGACCATCTCATGGTCAAAACATTTCCAAGCCCTTACTTTTCCGAAGTCCTTTTTGAAAACAAAACCATCACCCGCCGTACAGCCGCCAGCACAACCGTCCATGACCGAGGACTCGGCTATTCGAATAGATTTACACTCTGCAAAGGTTGTACACTGTACCCACACCATCCGATTACCCGTCCCTGATCTACACCAATCGTGGGTCGAATAATCGGTCAAGACCTTCCGAAAGCCCTCTCTGATACAAGTGTCTACCGTATGAGGTTAACCCCCTCAACACAAGGACGCCCTATATAGTAACCAGCCAACCGGAGCGCGTTTTGGACCTCGACGGGTGTGCGCTTTCAATGAGGGGCTCATAGTATAGCGCGGAGGCCCGTAGACCCTTCATTCCTTCTCCTGGTCGATGCTACGCATGGACCGTTGGACAGAGAAGGCCCACTCTGTAGGGATTGTTTACCCCTGTAGTAGTGTGACACACCTATACCAGATTAGAACAACCTCCAGTCCAGCCCCATCCCATTCTAGAGTAATGTGGTTGCACGGGTTAATTGTTCCAGCATAGTAAACTGTACAACCCAGTGTGTTTTCATAAACATTTTTCCTCCCTCCGTTGCCGGACCATTTTGTAAAACCAAAACCTTTCTTATTTTCCAAACCACTTGATAGGCCAGGCCTCACCAGGGTTTTCTCGTAAAACATTTTTGTAAGTCTTTTCCTAGGGTCTTCCCATCCTACACTTATGCTTAGGCTAAAAATGTGGGTCTCCAAGGGGTTATGATGTTAAACAACATCTATCATACTAGGGAAAGGTAGGTATTATACAAATCGGTCATACCTAATGGTACTAATGGGTAACTATTTGGAGGAGCCAAACATTTCCCCATAGAAAACATAATAAAGTAAGACAATGCATTTTGCAAAAATGGTAGAGAAAACATGCATGAATAAAATATTAGGACAAGACATATGAGCAAGAAGGTGGCTTGCCTGTGACCAGCGAGATGTACCGTGACTTCTTTATAATACCAGAGTACCAAATACAATAATAATAAGAAAACCCGATGCTTCCTCCTTCTCGGCTTCACACAATCGCAACTATCGCCGTTATCGAGTATACATGCAAACAAATAACACCACAATCAATTCAATGCTTAAAAGCATCAATACATAAAGAAAGAAATCATTCAACACAATATATACGTCAGTAGGGTGTTGGAGGTTTGATTTGATTGGATTGCGAGAAGGTTTGGAGGCATTATGGATAGGATCCCTTTGGATTTATAGTCTATGGACTACTTAAGAGAGGGGTTTTTGAAGATCAATGTGCAAACATGATACCCTCAGATAGGTATTGATAAAATGGAGCCAGCAAAAGTGGTTTCACTATTTTATCAATTTTTCATTGATTTATAATGGGTTTTATAGTGAATAAAACCCTAGTTTTAGGAAATAATTCACCAGACAATTTATGGAGCTCCACAAATTATTTCCTTGGATGATTAGGTAGTATTTAGTGGACTGATTCTCTCAGACTTGGATTCACGTCAAAACAATTACCAGAATGCCCTCAAGAAATTCCTAAAGGCAGTACTGGATGAGATTTGTCTTTTTCATCATATTTAATATACATAAGCTCTTGATGTGATTCCATGGGCACTGGTTAGGTAATGATATTACCTTTCCGAAGAAATTTGAATCACTCTTTTTGAAGTTACAGAACTATTTTGGTGATTTAAATATTGAATAAACTATGCATAGCATTGTTTAATTCACCATAATTCAATAAAGGCTCAATAAATCCTGGTCTCCTGGGTTTTGGTACTTAGTGTTATGTAGGTTTACTGGGAGTTGGAAATAGGTCAAAACCTCCTTTGGTTTGACCTAGAGATACTTCTAAGTCAAAAATGTCTTGGTTTGTTATTTTTGTTGTGGGCGAACCATGATGCTAATTTAGGTGGGGCCAGTGGGAAATGCAAGGTGTGGTTAGTATCTTGCAGTACCCCAAGGTTTCACTCTATTTGGAGTTGTAGAAATCCCGGTAGAAAAGTATTGGTAAAAAGGATACCTTTAGGTGGTTGTTTTATTGAAATAGATCTGGTCCATAATTTGGTCAAACCTAGGCACTGCATGTTTAAGGAAACATGGAGGCTTAAGGTAAAAATATTAACTGGTCATTTTGACTCACTTTCCATTTTTATTTTGCAATAAATCTATGGGCAAAATCTGGACAGGATGTTTAAATAAAAGAAAAGGGGAGGCAAAGCCTTGCGGGCCAGATCAGGGGGATACTGGGCCCCTGCCAGCAGATCCGACCTAGTACCGGCTGCACCCTACACGACGATTAAGTGGCCGTCGGCTTGGCTAGGCCAGCCCATTAGAGGGTCCAGGATGAAGGGGTAAGGGACAGCGGGAGCCGCTCGATTAGATCGAGATCGACGGCTCCTAGCCGTCTTCCTCCTCGCGGTGGGAGCACCGTGGAAAAAACCCTACCTGGCGGACAGTGTTCGACGGGGCGGCTTACCTGAGTGTCGGGAGGCGACACGGGCAGTCCAGGGCGAGGCGGGGCACGCCGAAGAGCTCAGGGAGGAGTGGCATGGTCGGGTTCAACGTCGGGGAAGGGCCCATGCAAGAGCGCCTGGCGGCGGTAGCTCGGGTGCTTGGCGGGGAGCTCGCCTGGAGATATCCCTAGACCAGAAAATCACACAGTTAGATAGAGGATATCAAGGAGGTCTCAGTACGGTGACATGCACGAAGAGGGGAGTGGAGAGAGGAGCTTGGGGCTCGATTTTCTTGTCATGGCCGAGGGGGCCTTTCCTCTCTTTTCCTGGCCAGAGACGGAGCAATGGCTCCTAGGGGTGGTAGGTGGGGGTGAGGGAGTGAAATGAGAGAGCAGTGGAGGAAGGTGATGTCATCTTGGCTTATAAACAAGAGGGATGAGGGTCCAAGGTGGGTCATAGTGTAGGAGGGGTTTGGGGAAGGGCAAAAACCGGGTCTGGTTTTCTGTGGGCATGAGAGATGGGTCTAGGGGGTTTCTGGTTAGGTTTGTGGTAGAGGAGGGTGGTAACATTTGTAAGTAAGGGTAGTTTCACATGAGGTAACTTTGCAAGTCAAACAAGCACTAGAGACAAGGTTTTGAGAGAGATACAGTGGTTGCTGCAGTGGTGGTCGACCAGGGAGAGGGAGATGTGCTGGGATGGTGTATTAGACAAGCTTTGATGGGGTTTCGCTAATGGTTTTTGATTAGTTTGCCATATTTTATCAAAACTTGGGTTATGAAAGAAGTCCAAAAATTTACATTGGCCAAGATGGGGAAAGGGTACTGGAAGTTAGATATGGTCATTTTGTACCACTAGGAATTATTTGTGATTTTTCAGATGATTAAAAGTGCACTTAAACTCAAATACTCAAATAGTCCAGAAGTAGTTTATAGAAGCTTATTTTATAATTTTACATGGTACAAGCCTGGATTGTGATGTGATATGGTCCTAAATACCATAACACACAATGGAGAATCTTATTGGAATTTATTGAGATGGTAAAGTATTTTTAGGGAATTATTTCTTGTTTCTACCATTTAAGAAAAATGGCAAAGAGAAATGATAAAGAATCTCAAAAATATTTTTTTTTGTGTTGGAAGGATGGGGGATGATATATAGGCATCAAATGTGCATTGAGTTGGCAAGGTGATTTGGAGAAAAGCAAACTTGCCCTTAAAGACAAGGATTTGAGAATTTGGTAAGTAAGGGAAATGAAATAGTTTAATAATCCAAATAATTTGGGGAAATTATTTGGGGATGATTATATCCAAGGTAGATGCTGTAGACTTGATGTAGGCATCAAGGTAAACCTTGGTTTTGAAGAAAAATTGTTAAATGGTTGGAAACTAGATAAGGGAGGATCTAGGGTTTAGTTATTTTGATGCCACCTAGATAGGGTTGGATTAGAGAGCTCAGAGCTCACCTTTGTACAAGGGGTATATGGATGGATATACCAAGTCATATAGGTGATCATGGACGCAAGGGTTAGGCTTGGTTGCATTTGAGATGATCTAGAAGAGATGGCAAACAATGTTGAAAATAAGGCTGCCATAGCAGGTACATCAGGTAGCCTTCTAGACCATGTGGGTTTAAGAAGCACAAGGCTTAAATGGGAACAAGGGAAGTTGGGGTTGATAGGCCATGGTTAGTAGATCATAAACATGCAAAGATTTGGTTAAGGGGAGGTGGCATATAGATGTGAGCTTCTTCCAAAGTAGGCATGTTGACTAATTTTGCAGAAAAGATTACCATGATGTCAACAAAACCATCATGGATGAGTTGGATTAAGAATGGTTTACCTAAGGGCAAGAGTGGGCTTTGGTATTAATAATGATGTACTTCAAGATGGTTCCAGTACATTCTGAAGAATGCATATAGGATGGAAGAGGTAGATCTCCAAAGATTGAATCTAGATAAGAAATCCAGACAGCCATATTGGTAGATTTAGGGTTTTGGACTAGAGTGCAAGTTGAGATGATTTTGAGAGGATGCTCAGTTCCAAACTCTTGATCAAGGAGATGATGTTGAAGTGTTAACTAAGTAGATAGGATTCATGCTTAGATTGGGTCTTCACTGTGTTGGAACTATTAGAAGGGATTATCCCTGGATTGATCTGATTAGGGGGGTGATGATCTCCTTAGTGGCTTAAGATAGATCCAGACTTGGATGCTTGATATGAAATTGATGATCACAAGCATAGATTGGGTCCTAAGATATGATCTACTAGATTATCTCACTCTAGGTCCTAGGCGAACAAGACAATCAGCAGATCAAGGCAATTCATTAGACAGCAGATCAAGGCAATTCATCAGACATCAGATCAAGGAAATTCATCCTATCAAACTTATCCAACTACTACTAGGGTTACCATCAAGCCTAGCTTGGGGTAAGGATGGTTATTTTGAGTTGGTTATGTTTTGAAGTAAGATAAGTACTTCTTGGTATTTCTACCAAGATTGGAATGAAGAGGTTTTGAATAGATGTTTTGGAAAACCTAGGGGTAGGAGTGTTTGAGAGTTCTGTCTGGAAAACATAAGGAGGCTATATATAGGTCTCCGTAGTTTTGTCAATATAACTAGTAAAAATACTTTTGTTTTGTCAAAGTCATCTTGACTCAGGTTTTGAAATGACAGAACATTTGAGAATATGAAAGATGAGCCAAGACATCTCTTTTGTGAAATAGTTTTTGTAGACTAGTGTTGAGATAAGGAGTACACCACTAATACGCAAACAGTTTCTTGAGCACAAGAAAACAAGTAAGCACACATTGCAAGAATTTTTTTGTTCCTCCTGATTTTTGCCTTCTGAACATTTAATCAGGGTTGTTGAAATTGGGATGTTACAGACCTTTCCCCCTTAATATAATCTCGTCCCGAGATTAGGGAGGAGTAGGGTTAGGGTGATAACATCTGCTTAACTTATTTAGCGATGGAAGAAAATAGGCGATAACAAGTTTTATAAATACCCGACGTGGTTAGTTACAGATCGTCTTTTCCCCTTAGGACAAGTTTAGGTAGGGTTATCATTGACGGGGTACTTCCTTCTTGGGGCGAGACGACGAGTTGAATATTCTTCATTCCTTTGCCTCGGGGTCGACGTTTCTCTCTTCAGGGTCTTGCTACTCTGGTATGTTGGTTTGATGGTCGAACTTGGAGTGGGGTAACCTTCCGATGTTGGAGAAGTGCCGATTGTCGTTCTTCTTGCAGAGTCAACGGTTCAGATGTGGAGAGGTGGTCGTTGCTTAACGCTAACTAGGGGTCGACTCTAGGGGTCTATTGGGTTTTGGGTGGGAAAGACACATTCTTTCCCCCTTAGAGCAAAACCATGGGGGTTTGGTATGATGCAACATCGTGGGTAAAACATGCAAAGAAGGGCCTTATTCTTGTCTACCATCAACAGGGTTCATCCATAATTTCAGCTGTTTTGAGCCAGCCACTGGTAAATGTACTTGACGCCTTACTGAGCAGGTTTCGAGACGACCCATTACTTGCTAGAGGTTAGCGGAGATAGAAGAGAAAGGAACTTGTGACGTCTTCGGAAAAACATGATGCTTTGGGTTGCTTCCTACTCCTTGGAGAGTAGTATTGATGACACGGGTAGTCTTGTTGTCTTATTTCTGAACGTCTCGGTGTTGGGAGGATCGAGCAGTCTTCTGAAGATTGTTGATGACGTCTGTGATCTGTTCTTCTGACGACTCTTGAGGTGGTGTTTTGGAGTAGGTTCTTGGATTGGGGATCTTCTGGTATTATCTTCGCATGGCCGGTTTTCTGGAATTGAGTGGAAAGACGCAGTCTTTCCACCTTAGAGCTTTACTTGGGTCATCGAGGTTGGGGGTAGATCCTTCATCTTGGAGCAAGGTGTGACGCTTGATTTGCGATCTTCGAGTGATGCCTTATTGCGGCTACCTTCCTATGGTGGTTACCTAACGAAGCCATAAGGGTTAACTCGGGGCGGTTTTAATGGTTAGCGACGCTTCTTCTTGGTCCTTCATCGGGGTGGAGGCATTTTGGCTTCAGATGGGTTGTCTTCACTTGAACTATTTGTGTTGCTTTGGTTTGATGACGGAGTAGACTCATTGTCCTCGACATCCTTATCTTCCGAAATCTTGGGGCGTTTGGAACTAAGGCACGAGTAGGAGTTGTCGGGGATTTCTTTATGTGGCCATCCTGCTGAGGAGTGATTCCAGCTATGGGGTTGCGAGGGTTAGCGTCGGGATACGCCAACAAGGTGGTCATACAATAGGATCGAGTGGTCCGAGGCAGACAAGCAACACATTTCAGGCATCACACAAGCACATGTCAAACAAACAGAGCGTACCCAAGATACTAAGGGGGTGACTACACGCTATAAGGGGAATCCTAGATTCAGAATGCTTATCCTAGGTACCGACGTTATGGGGGCCTTGACTTCTGTCTTGCCATTTGTCGTCGTCGGTGCCGTACTTGATCGATTTGGGGGCGAGGAAGGACTCCGTTGGTAGGGCGACCTTGTAGTGTCTTGCGCTATTGGTAGTTCATTTGTTTTGCTTGCCTTGGTGTCTCTTCATTTCGGGATCTCCATCTTCATAGTCTCTGAGTCGGACTTTGTTTTTGAAAACGGGACATTTGAAGGAGACGAGATATAGAGTAATCCATTTTCAAATAGTTTAAGTCAGAGAAGGTGAGATAAGAAATCTTTCGAAAAGCTTTTGGAAATAGTTTTAGAAGGCCGGTGTTTTCAGAAAAATAAGGGTTGCCCTGTCTAACGTCCATGCTAACTAAGGTCTCCTACAATCAGGATGGATCTGATACCAAGTCTGTGGCACCCCGGATTTATGGTCCAAGAATACCCGTTATGCCTGCAATTCACGTTCCCATGATCAGTGAGCCGTGAGCATAACCGACAAGTATCATTACAACATCCATAATTAACGACTACAAGTACTTACATTTGTGCCATGATGGCTATACAACATCAATAGCGGAAGTATTCAAGCGCAGATCCCATGTCATGCCTTAACCTACAGGCAACTGACTAGGAAGACGTCCTAGTTCGCATAGACATCAACATCTCCATCATTTCCCTTGATCATCTGAAAGTCTGGCCAAGTAAATAGGCAGGGACAATGCCGGTGAGTACTTTGAATGTACTCGCAAACCACCTTAAGAGAACAAAAAATAAGGATATGCAATATGGCTGTGGTAGGATGGCTCCAAGAGAGGTTCTTTTATAAACTAATTTCTCTTGTAGATATAGCATGCCTCTATATCTTTGTTGAAAAACTTTTGTAAAGCATTTTGGAAACCTTTTTGAAAAGTTTTAAGAAAACACTAGGATTGGGTCACCCATTTGTTTTCCTTCCGGTCATCTCATGACCAAACTCCTTCCTCCTTTTTCCGACCATCTCATGGTCAAAACATTTCCAAGCCCTTATTTTTCCGAAGTCCTTTTTGAAAACAAAACCATCACCCGCCGTACAGCCACCAGCACAACCGTCCATGACTGAGGACTCGGCTATTCGAATAGATTTACACTCTGCAGAGGTTGTACACTGTACCCACACCATCCGATTACCCGTCCCTGATCTACACCAATCGTGGGTCGAATAATCGATCAAGACCTTCCGAAAGCCCTCTCTGATACAAGTGTCTACCCTATGAGGTTAACCCCCTCAACACCAGGACGCCCTATATAGTAACCAGCCAACCGGAGCGCGTTTTGGACCTCGACGGGTGTGCGCTTTCAATGAGGGGCTCATAGTATAGCGCGGAGGCCCGTAGACCCTTCATTCCTTCTCCTGGTCGATGCTACGCATGGACCGTTGGACAGAGAAGGCCCACTATGTAGGGATTGTTTACCCCTGTAGTAGTGTGAGACACCTATACCAGATTAGAACAACCTCCAGTCCAGCCCCGTCCCATTCCAGAGTAATGTGGTTGCACGGGTTAATTGTTCCAGCATAGTAAACTATACATCCCAGCGTGTTTTCGTAAACATTTTTCCACCCTCCGTTGTCGGACCATTTTGTAGAACCAAAACCTTTCTTATTTTCCAAACCACTTGATAGGCCAGGCCTCACCAAGGTTTTCTCGTAAAACATTTTTGTAAGTCTTTTCCCGGGGTCTTCCCATCCTACACTTTTGCTTAGGCTAAAAATGGGGGTCTCCAAGGGGTTATGATGTTAAACACCATCTATCATACTAGGGAAAGGTAGGTATTATACAAATGGGTAGTACCTAATGGTACTAATGGGTAACTATTTGGAGGAGCCAAACATTTCCTCATAGAAAACATAATAAAGTAAGACAATGCATTTTGCAAAAATGGTAGAGAAAACATGCATGTATAAAATATTAGGACAAGGCATATGAGCAAGAATGTGGCTTGCCTGTGACCAGCGAGATGTACCGTGACTTATTTATAATACCAAAATACTGAATACAATAATAATAAGAAAACCCGATGCTTCCTCCTTCTCGGCGTCACACAATCGCAATTATCGCCGTTATCGAGTATACATGCAAACAAACAACACCACACTCAATTCAATGCTTACAAGCATCAATACATACAACAAGAAATCATTCAACACAATATATACCTCAGTAGGGTGTTGGAGGTTTGATTTGATTAGATTGCGAGAAGGTTTGGAGGCATTATGGATAGGATCCCTTTGGATTTATAGTCTAGGGACTACTTAAGAGAGGGGTTTTTGACCAAGGGCTTGATCTGTGTAAGATCAATGTGCAAACATGATACCCTCAGATAGGTATTGATAAAATGGAGCCACCAAAAGTGGTTTCACTATTTTATAAATTTTTCATTGATTTATAATGGGTTTTATAGTGAATAAAACCCTAGTTTTAGGAAATAATTCACCAGACAATTTATGGAGCACCACAAATTATTTCCTTGGATGATTAGGTTATTTAGTGGACTGATTCTCTGATACTTAGATTCACCTCAAAACAATTACCAGAATGCTCTGAGGAAATTCCTAAAGGCAATACTATATGAGATTTGTCTTTTTCATCATATTTAATGCACATAATATTTTGATGTGATTCCAAGGTCACTGGTTATGTAATGATAATACCTTTCTTAAGAAATTTGAATCACTCTTTTTGGAGTTACAGAACTATTTTGGTGATTTAAATAGTGAATAAACTATGCACAACATTGTTTAATTCACTATAATTCAATAAAGGCACAATAAATGCTGGGCTCCTTGGTTTTGGTACTTAGTGTTATGTAGGTTTACTGGGAGTTGGAAATAGGTCAAAACCTCCTTTGGTTTGACCTAGAGATATTTCTAAAGTCATAAATGTCTTGGTTTTGTCATTTTTGTTGTGGGCAAACCATGATGCTTATTTAGGTGGGGACAGTGGGAAATGCAAGGTGTGGTTAGTATCTTGCAGTACTCCAAGGTTTCACTCTATTTGGAGTTGTAGAAATCCCTGTAGTAAATTATTGGTAAAAAGGATACTGGGCCGCTGCCAGCAGATCCGGCCTAGTACCGGCTGCGCCCTACGCGGCGAGTAAGTGGCCGCCGGCTTGGCTGGGCCGGCTCGTTAGCGGGTCTAGGATGAAGTGGTAAGGGACAACGGGAGCCGCTCGATTAGATCGAGATCAACGGCTCCCAGCCGTCTTCCTCCTCGCGGTGGGAGTGTCGTGGCAGAAACCCTAGCTGGCAGACAAAGTTCGATTGTGTGGCTTACCTAAGCGTCAGGAGGCGACGCGGGCAGTCCAGGGCGAGGCGGGGCACGCCGACGAGCTCGGGGAGGGGCAGCATGGTCGGGTTCAACGTCGGGTAAGGGCCCGCGCAAGAGCGCCTGCCGATGGTGGCTCGGGTGCTCGGCGGGGAGCTCTCCTGGAGATATCCTTGGACCATAAAATCACATGGTTAGATAGAGGATATCAAGGGGGTCTCAGTACGGTGACATGTAGGGAGAGGGGAGTGGAGAGAGGAGCTTGGGGGTCGATTTTCTTGTCATGGCCGAGGGGGCCTTTCCTCTCTTTTCCTGGCCAGAGACGGAGCAAGGGCTCCTGGGGGTGGTAGGTGGGGGTGAGGGAGTGAAATGAGAGAGCAGGGGAGGAAGGTGCTGGCCTCTTGGCTTATAAACAAGAGGGATGAGGGTCCAAGGTGGGTCATAGTGTAGGAGGGGTTTAGGGAAGGGCAAAACCAGGGGCTGGTTTGCTGTGGGCGTGAGAGATGGGTCTAGGGGGTTTCTGGTTTGGTTTGTGGCAGAGGGGGGGTGGTAACATTTGTAAGTAAGGGTAGTTTCACATGAGGTAACTTTGCAAGTCAAACAAGCACTAGAGACAAGGTTTTGAGTGAGCTACAGTGGTTGCTGCAGTGGTGGTCGACTAGGGAGAGGGAGGTGTGCTGGGGTGGTGTATTAGACAAGCTTTGATAGGGTTTGGCTAATGGTTTTTGATTAGTTTGCCATATTTGATCAAAACTTGGGTTATGAAATAAGTCCAAAAATTTACATTGGCCAACATTGAGAAAGGGTACTGGAAGTTAGATATGGTCATTTTATACCACCAGGAATTATTTGGGATTTTTCAGATGATTAAAAGTGCACTTAAACTCAAATATTCAAATAGTCCAGAATTAGTTTATAGAAGCTTATTTTATAATTTTACATGGTACAAGCCTGGTTTTTGATGTGATATGGTCCTAAATACAATAACACACAATGGAGAACTTTCTTGGAACTTATTGAGATGGTAAAGTATTAAGGGAATTATTTCTTGTTTCTGCCATTTAAGAAAAAGGGCAAAGAGAAATAATAAAGAATCTCAAAAATATTTTTTTGCATTGGAAGGATGGGGGACGATAGATAGGCATCAAATGTGCATTGAGTTGGCAAGGTGATTTGGAGAAAAGCAAACTTGCCCTTAAAGACATGGATTTGAGAATTTGGTAAGTAAGGGAAATGGAATAGTTTAATAATCCAAATAATTTGGGGAAATTATTTGGGGGTGATTATATCCAAGGTAGATGATGTAGACTTGATGTAGGCATCAAGGTAAACCTTGGTTTTGAAGAAAAATGGTGAAATGGTTGGAAACTAGACAAGGGAGGATCTAGGGTTTAGTTATTTTGATGCCACCTAGATAGGGTTGGATTAGGGAGCTCAGAGCTCACCTTGGTACACCAGGTATATGGATGGATATACCAAGTCATATAGGTGATCGTGGACGCAAGGGTTAGGCTTGGTTGCATTTGAGGTGATCTAGAAGAGATGGCAAACAATGTTGAAAATAAGGCTGCCATAGCAGGTACATCAGGTAGCCTCCTAGACCATGTGGGTTTAAGAAGCACAAGGCTTCAATGGGAACAAGGGAAGTTGGGGTTGATAGGACATGGTTAGTATATCATAAACATTCAAAGATTTGGTTAAGGGGGGTGGCATATAGATGTGAGCTTAGCCAAAGTAGGCATGTTGACTAATTTTGCAGAAAAGATTACCATGATGTCAACAAAACCATCATGGATGAGTTGGATTAAGAATGGTTTACCTAAGGGCAAGAGTGGGATTTGGTATTACTAATGATGTACTACAAGATGGTTCCAGTACATTCTCAAGAATGCATATACGTTGGAAGAGGTAGAGCTCCAAAGATTGAATCGAGATAAGAAATCCAGACTTAGCCATTTTGGCAGATTTAGGGTTTTAGACTAGAGTGCAAGTTGAGATGATTTTGAGAGGATGCTAAGTTCCAAACTCATGATCAAGGAGATGATGTTGAAGTGTTAACTAAGTATATAGGATTCATGCTTAGATTGGGTCTTCATTGTGTTGGAACTACTGATTAGGGGGGTGATGATCACCTTAGTGGCTTAGGATAGATCCAGAATTGGATGCTTGATATGAGATTGATGATCACAAGCATAGATTGGGTCCTAAGATATGATCTACTAGATTAGCTCACTCTAGTTCATAGGCGAACAAGACAATCAGTAGATCAAGGCAATTCATCAGACATCAGATCAAGGCAATTCATCCTATCAAACTTATCCAACTACTACTAGGGTTACCATCAAGCCTAGATTGGGGGTAATGATGGGTATTTTGATTTGGTTATGTTTTGAAGTAAGATAAGTACTTCTTGGTATTTCTACCAAGATTGGAATGAAGAGGTTTTGAATAGATGTTTTGGAAAACCTAGGGGTAGGAGTAGTTGAGAGTTCTGTCTTGAAAACATAAGGAGGCTATATATAGGTCTCCATAGTTTTGTCAATAGAACTAGTAAAAATACTTTTGTTTTGTCAAAGTCATCTTGGCTCAGGTTTTGAAATGCCAGAACATTTGAGAATATGAAAGATGAGCCAAGACATCTCTTTTGTGAAATAGTTTTTGTAGACTAGTGTTGAGATGAGGAGTACACCACTAATACACAAACAGTTGCTTGAGCACAAGAAAACAAGTAAGCACACATTGCAAGAAAAAGTTTTTGTTCCCCCTGATTTTTGCCTTCTGAACATTTAATCAGGGTTGCTGAAATTGGGATGTTACACTCATCCTCGCCATGACGCTCAGGGAAGGCAGGAACCTTCGGCATTGGCATTGTCGCCCCATCCGAACTCTCACTCCGGGATCTCTCTCGAGATATCCCTTTGCTATGCTCGAGGGCTTTGGTGGTAGGCGACTGAGCACGGGGGAGCTCAGATTTAGACTTTGTGTCCCCACCGTCTGGTGCATCCTCGTACTTTTCAGGCAAAGGCGGCATCATGCCCTTTACCTTGAAGTTCTGCGAGTTAAAGGCCAAGGTAGAAGGTTAGTTAAACAAAAATAGCAAGCAATATGCACTCAAAAGAGCATTACATGCAAATACAAGTTTTACCTGAGGGACTTCTTTCTTGGCATGGAAGGGGGAAGTCAGAGACTTCCCCAGCAGATCCTCTTCGACCTTAAGCTTCAGAAGAGGCCAAAGCATTCGGTCAATGTCAGGCGAAGACATATCCTCTGACAAGACTCTCGTCAGATCATTGGCGCCAGTGTTGGGGATATGCTATATGGGTATCCTCATAGCATGTCTCTTATCCGACTAACCCGGGTGGCCCATAGTCGGTAGCATGGCCTATGGCCTGCTGGGCGGCCCAGTTAGGTGGATCCAGAAGGGAGGCCCATGCCGGATAAAGGAAGGCTACGGTGGAGTCACCAGCGTACCCGGAGCCTTGGAGTGCAAGATACACAAGACTAGTAATAGACGGTGTAGAACTCTGTAACCTGTCCGGCTAGGACTTTTCCTTGTAACCCTAGGACCTGATGACTATATAAGACGGGCCTATGGGAGCCTTTAGGGCACAACTTCAGACGATAACTTAGAATTTTTAGTCACCTCGCACAGCGAACCTAATCTCTGTAACTCGGCGTATTGCCATTATAGTGATTTATAGCAGGAGTAGGATTCCGCCACCGTTGTGGGATCTGAACCTAGGTAAGCTGTGTTACCTCGTACCCGTCAACCGTCCACCTTACCCCACGTCTCTAAACACGCACTGTGAGGACCCCTCCATGGCGTACTCATCGGCAATACCACGACAGCCAGAGTACAAAAACATCGGATGCGCCCTCGCTTGGAGTGACTACACCCGATGCTTGAGGAAGATGCGAATAATATCAACACCATTAACCTCCTTGCCCGAGATCAGCTGGACATCCTCCACCCACTGATACATTTTCTCCACCTCTTCGAATTCACCCTCCATGATGTCCTTTGACCATGAAGCTTTCGGGTGATCTTCTGGGTGGAGTCGAAAGGGGCGAGCCCATAATGTTGGCCGTCTAGCTTGACGTCACGGATGTAGAACCATTTGTTCCGCCATTGCTGGACGGACTCGCAGAGATAGAAGGAGAAAAATTGGATAGTGGGGTAGATGGAAATCCCGCACCCACCTAGTGGATAGACACCACCGGTGCCAGATTCCCTCTTCACAGAGTAGAGTCTCCGGAAGAGGCTGAAGTGTGGCTCGATACCGAGCCAGCACTCACAAAACATGATGAAGCACACAATGTGGAGAAGAGAGTTGGGCAACAAATGATGGAGTTGAAGGCCGTAGAGAAAAAGAATCCCATGAAGAAATTCATGGGCGGGCAGAGAAAGGCCGCAAATAACAAAAGCATAGAACATAACCTGAAACCGTTCGGGTGGGCGCGGGATTACCTCCTGATCGGGAAGAAGCATGTCGCCTTTGTTCTTGGAGATCAGACCGGCCTCGCGCAGCTTGCACAAGTCCGTGTCCCTCATCTGGGATCGCCGCCATTCACCATCGGTGGTGCGACTGGGAGAGGCAACCTTCTTGGCGGCGCCGGCGGCACTCGAACCCGCTGCAGCGGAGGAGATCTTCTTCGACTTGCCCATCTTGCTGGCGTAGAGAGTGCGGTGGTGTGAGCGGAGAAACGACGAGGGGAAAATGCGGAGGATGTCCAGTGCGCAGCACAAGCACGAGCTCTGGAATTGGCAGCAGTAGAGAAGATGAACGCAAATGGTGAAGGGGTAAAAATTCTTATGTTCTCCCCATATTATAAAAGGGGAGAAGAAGATGAAGCAAAGTCCTCAATGTAGAAGCCCTAACACGTGCCCTACATCTCACCGTACACGTGTCAATAGCTGCTTGAACCGTTGTGAACATGCCGCCCACTACGCATGGGAATCATGGAGACGTCATAATATTCGCCAAAGTTACACGTGACTAGTCAAATCCACATCAGAAGGTGGGACCCACAGTCGTCCCGTCGCATCGTCTCTGCTACCGCAGATTGTTGAGCTCACCAGGCATCAGCAATGACATCATCAAAGCAAAGCCAGCAATGGATCGAAACTTTCGACTGAACAAAAGTACTTACTCGAGTCTACGACTTGACCAACTAACCGGGGGCTACTCAGCGCTGGCCGCGCACCTGAGAAATTACAATGGTAAAAATGCCTCGAAGATATCTTCCAGTCCTACGTCGAGTCTGCGACTCCACTACGGACTCAGGAGCTACTCCCATAGGGAGCACTGGTCGGGCATTCGAAAAAATACGTCCTTTGAACAGACAATCGAACATCCGCATCCATAGAACTAAAGTCTCTGCTCGAGTCTATGACTCGAAAAGACACCCGAGGGATACTCCCATAGGGAGCGCTGGTCGCACACCTTATGAACTATTCGAATGAGATCCTTCGAATCAAGTACGATAAAAATCTTTTTGGCAACTTTGCCCGAATTAACGCTAAGTGAGAAGCAGTCTCCTTATTCACCCGAGACACCTCCGTGGTGATAAACCTTCGGATGTTGTGTCTATGATGCAAAGATAAGTCCTATAGATATTGTATGATAGCCTGGTAACGCACCAGACTGCGCTCTGCCACGAACATACCGTGACAACAGCCATGATGAAAAATCCCGACGGATGCATTGGGTGTCTAACTTAAAACACTGGAATTCGACTACTATAAGACCTCAACGGCCTGAATCGAATTACACCAGCATCATTCCGGATTCAAGTCCGGGGACTCGAGTATGAAGAAGATAGTGTTGTTTTGTTCAGTGACAGTTAGCTGACCCAGATCCGTTGGGCGAGTCAGGCACACGTATAAACAATCCCCATGAACTAAAGTACTTATTCGAAAGACAGGTTCGAATGAGAAGCACCTGAATGATTATAGAGTCTCCAACTAAATCTACGATTCGACTGAACACTTGGGGGCTACTGACATGGATATACCCTATGGGTGCCTCAAATTGGTATATGATACGTCCAATTTGCATCATCATTCTATATCATAATTTTCCTCTGTTCATTGATATATGTCTTATTATGAGGTAATACTTTTGTCTTTTCATCTGTTTATGCATGTTGGATGATTCTTGGAGGATGAACTGCCGGAGTCTGGATTCTGGTGGAAAAAGAGGTGTTTTGATGCAATTTCGTGAAGATCAGAAAAATACCAGAAAAATATGGGAAAATTATATTTTCCCAGAAGACAGAGGAAGCTAGAAGGGGCGGCATAGAAGGGCCATAGGGGCCCACACCCCCTAGGCGCGGGTCCCCCCTAGGCCACTCCTAGGGCAGGTGTGGCCCACCTGCCCGGCCTCCGACTAGGCCCTCTCGCTTATATCTTCCTTACGGAACCCTAATACCAGGGGAGCGACCAGAGATATATTTCTGCCGCCTCTGCGGGGTGGAAAACACCGAGAGAGAAAGATCTCTCCGGCTAACAGATTTCTGCTGGGAAAATTCCTTCTCCGGCTAACACCGTCATCAAGCTAGGCTTCATCGGGACCATCATCATCATCCACACCATCATCTCCACCAGCACCATCATCATTATTCCATCCCGATGTAACAATCGTGTTGAATACTTGCTTAGTTCATTATGGGAAACTTTCTCGATGTTGATTACTATTGTAGTTGATGCTTGTGAGTGGAACCATTGGATTATTGTTTATGTTCAGATTGTTATCCATTACCATATCATCTTTGATCTTGATCCATATGATGTCTCGTGAGTAGTTTGTTTTGTTCTTGAGGACATGGGAGAAGTCATGTTGTTAGTAGTGGATTTGTGTTGAGTTATTATTCAATGGTTTAGTATTTAAGTTGTGGTGATATTCTTCTAGTGGTTTCATGTGAACATCGACTACATGATACTTCACCATTTACGGGCCTAGGGGAATGCATTGTGTATTTGGCTACTAATTGTGGGGTTGCCGGAGTGACAGAAACCTGAACCCCCGTTAGGACACCTTTGCACAAGGGAGCGTAGGATCTCAGAGTTTAAGGCTGTGGTTAGATTTATATCTTAATTACTTTCATGTAGTTGCGGATGCTTGTAGGGGTTTCACAAGTATGTATTAGTCCAAGTAAGGTCGGTATGTTAGCGCAGGTTCACCCACACAACACTTACAACACCAAATAACAGTACTCGGCTATTTGAAGCGAAAGCACTTGACAGAATTCCCACGTGTCCTCGAGAACGTTTGGTCCTTATAATTATTTCCACCGGCTTGTCCTTTGCTAAGAAAGGATTGGGCCACTTGCTTGTTGTCTTTATTACTTACACTTTGTTTTGTTGCTTTATCAGAAAACCCCTAAAAATCCGTTTGCTAAGTATTTACAGATATTTACTGCTCTATACCACTAGTCAATACCTTCTGCTCCTCGTTGGGATCGACACTCCTATTTATCAAAAGTACTGCGATACACCCCCTATACTTGTGGGTCATCAAGACTATTTTCTGGCGCCGTTGCCAGGGATTGAAGCGCTATTGAAGAGTGGAACTGGTAAAGGAAACTTCTACTGTGAGTATTGCTTTTATTTCTATTTGCTGCTTTGTTTCCAATATGGATAACCCACTTGGTTTTCTATTTGGGAAAACTACTGCCACTGTTAGGGTGGTAGATGAACCACCACCTGTTGAGATAGATCCTTTTAAGATACCTACAAGTATTATTGATCGTGTTATGGATAATTGTTATATAGGGGATGGAACTGCCCATCCTCGTGATCATTTGCTTTTTATCCATGAATTATGTGGTTTGTTTAAGTGTGCAGGTATCACAACTGAATAGGTGAAGAAGAAGCTACTCTCCATATCCTTGAAAGGGAGAGCTGAAGAATGGTATAAGTTGTTGAAGAATGGACAATCCATGGAATGGGAGGAAATGGCATCTCTCTTTTATTCTAAATTTTATCCTGCCAGTGAAATTCATAAAGATAGAAATCTAATATATAACTTTTGGCCTTGTGATGGAGAGAGTATAGCTCAATCTTGGGGGAGATTGAAGTTACTAATGCTTAAATGTCCTATTCATGAACTCCCTAACAATATTATTATCAATAACTTTTATGCTAGGCTTTCTCTTCATGATAAAGATTTACTAGATGCTTCTTGTGCTGGATCATTCACACGTATGAAGGAAGAAGCTAAATGGGATCTACTGGACCGTATTCAAGAGAACACAGAAGCTTGGGAGAATGAAAAAGGAAGAAAGACAAGTATAAACTATGATTATGAATGCATTAAATCTTTTATGGGAATTGATGACTTCCGTGATATTAGCAATGAGTTTGGTCTTGATCCTCAAGTTCTTGCAATATGTTTTAAGGCCTTTGCCTCTTATATTGAAATTCCCAAGAAAGAGTGGGACAAGTACCATGCTCCTTTTAAAGACATTGTTACTCATGTTCCTACTAGTATAGAAGTTTGTAATGTTGATCCTATTTTGCCTGAACCTTATGTTGAGAAAATCCCTTTTCCTACTAAGGTAAAGGAACATTCTATGATAGCTAATGTGGTTAGAAAAAGTGCAAAGAAAACCGTGGAGCCTGATGAGCAAATTAATATTGAGCCTGTGGTAGCTATTGTGAATGATCTTGTCACTAGAAACATAGAGGATGAGCACATTGTCTTCTGTGAAGACGCTACTAATATTGTTTCTCATCCTAAAAAGGCTAGAAAAGCTAGTGTCCTGATACGTCAGAAATGTATCTATAATTTTTGATTTTCCATCTTGTTACTATCTACTTTACTTTGCTTTGTCTACACTTTGAGGTGCTTTTTACATGTTTTCTAGTACTAACCTATTAACAAGTTGCCACAGTGTCAGTTGCATGTTTTCTGCTGTTTTTGGTTTCAGAAAAGCTAGTAAAGAAACATTCTCGGAATTGGACGGGACAAAATCCAAAGTCAATAACTTTCTGCGGGGAACAAGAAGTCCAGAGGGGAGACGGAGAGGCGTGGAAGGGCAGCCAGACCCCCCCTAGGTGCGGCCAGGGGTGGGCCCGTGCCTGGGAGGGGTGTGGCCCCTCTGGCGACCTATTCGGCCTCCCCCTTAGCCTATAAGAATCCCCCGATGCAGAAACCCTAAGCACCCGATCAGATCTCCACGAAACCATCTGTAGCCGCCGCCACCATCATACCTAGATCGGGGGATCTTAAGTTCTTCCCAGCACCCTGCCGGAGGCCTTCTCTCCTGTATGATGCGTGAGTAGTTCCACCTTGGACTATGGGTCCATGTAGTAGCTAGATGGTTGTATCTCCTCATTTGTGCTTTCACGTATAGATCTTGTGAGCTCCATTCATGATCAAGATCTAATCTATTTGTAATCATGCATGTTGTGTTTGCGGGGATCCGATGGATATTAAGATTATTATGTTGGTTTGATTAATGGTTTTGTCTTTATGATTCTATCATGTCTATGTTGTTTGTGATCTTGAATTCTCTCCGTTGTTAGTAGCTACCTTGGCTAAGTAGTTGCTAGTGACTCCAAGAGGGGGTATTTATGCTCGATAGTGGGTTCATGCCACTAGTTTCCAAGGGAAGTGTCAATAATCTCTTTGATCGTAGAATGTGATGTTGCCACTAGGGAGAAAACAACGGTCTCTTGTTCATGGAACATGTGGACTATTTACCTTACACACTTTGCTTAAAGTAGTTGTCTGTTGCTTGCAACTTAATACTAGAGGGGGTTCGGATGATAACCTGAAGGTGGACTTCTAGTCATAGATGCAGTTGGATGGCGGTCTATATATCTTGTTGTATTTCCCAATCAAATCTCATAGGATCTTTCTGACTAGTAATTGCATTGTTATGCCTTGCTCAGTTCCTGGCAATTGCCCTGCTGTAATTTGTTTACCCTTCATGCCATGTTGTTTATCTAAGGAGAGCACCTCTAGTGAACTATGGACCCTAGTCCAATCTTTACCATTGATACATCTTCCATTGTTACTTGTTTACTTGCTGCAAACCATTACCTGCCACACCATACGTTTAATCCTTTGTTACATCAAACCGGTGAGCTTGACAACCTCACTGATTCATTGGGACAAAGTCTTGAGTTTGTGTTGTGCAGGTTTCCACATTGCTTGCAACACCTTTGAGACGTTTCCTTACTCCTTCTGCTTTGATAATCTCGGTCCCTACTAAGGGAAACTTGTTGCTGTGCTCATCACACCTTGCTCTTGGGGTTTCCAACAAGGTGCCACGTCGAGCACCATCAAAGATTTCTGGCGCCGTTGCCGGGGAGGCTAAGGACGTCTTCACAAGGGGAGTCCTTCACTTCCTTTCTCTTTACTTTGTTTTTAGTTTGCTTTGTTTCTTTTGATTGGTTTTGTTTGCCTCTTTCCAAAAAAACCAAATAAAATAGTTTAGTTTGGTTTGCTTTCTTTATTCAAAAACACACAAAAAATAGTTCCTGCTCTAGCTGCTGATACTGTATTTGGCTTGCCCACCTTTGCCAAAATGAACTCTGCTGAGAACACCAAGTTGTGTGACTTCACTAGCACCAACAACAATGATTTCCTAAGCACTCCTATTGCTCCACCTGCTCCTGATGCTACCTTTTATGAAATTAAGCCTTCTTTGTTGAATCTTGTGATGAGAGAGCAATTTGCTGGTGCTAGTTCTGATGATCCTGCTGCCCATCTCAATAGCTTTGTTGAACTTTGTGAAATGCAAAAGTATAAGGATGTAGTGTTGGAGATATGCCCTAGAGGCAATAATAAATGTAGTTATTATTATATCTTTGTGTTTATGATAAATGTTTACATTCATGCTATAATAGTATTAACAAGGAAACATTAATACTTGTGTAATTTGTAAACTTAATTTGAAGTCCCTAGTAAAGCCTCTATATAATACTAGCTTGTTGGTTAATAGATGATTGTGGTTTCCCTATCATGAACATTGAGATGTTATTAACAACAAGATCATATCGTTAGGAGAATGATATGGTGGACATACTCCTATAGATAAGCGTAGCATAAAGATCAAGTCATTTTAATAGTTCAATTGCTATATGCTTTCTGATACATAGTTATCTGATTCCTTCGACCATGAGATCATGCATATCACCTTTACCGGATGGATGCTTTGATAACATCAAACACCACACCGTAACTGGGTGGCTATAAAGGTGGCATTGAGCGTTCAGAAAGTATTGGTTGAAACACATGGATCAAGAGTGGGATTTGTCCATCCATATGACGGATAGATATACTCTGGGCCCTCTCGGTGAAATGTCATCCAATTAGCTTGCAAGCATGTGACTGGCTCACAAGGGATCACATATCACGGGAACGAGAAAAGAGTACTTATCAGTAACGAGGTTGAACTAGGTATGCATAGATACCGAAGATCATAACCTCGGATAAGTAAACTATCGTGAGACAAAGGGAAATTGATATCGTATGTAAGTGGTTCATTCGATCGCAAAGTAATCGTAGAAATATGTGGGAGACATATGAATTTCCAGATTCCTCTATTGGTTATTGTTCGGAGAAGTGTCTCGATCATGTCCGCATAATTCACGAACCGTAGGGAGACACACTTAAGGATTCGACGTTGTTTGAGTAGTTATGGAATGATGAGAAAGAGACCGAATGTTGTTCGGAGTCTCGAATGGGATTCGGGATATCACGAGGAGATCCGGAATGGTCCGGAGAATAAGATTCATATAAGGAAAGTCCCGTTTCGGAGTTGGGGAATGGTTCCGGTGTTTTCATCGGGAATGTTCTAGAATGTTCCGGAATGTCCAGCACTCCGGAAGGGGGGAAGGGTACATGAATGTGTCATTGTAAGTTGGAATGATTGCATCATGTACTAGGTGTCTTTGCTGTCCAAAATAAAGGGTTTATTTAAATCCTAAATTGAAAAGTCAAACGGCTAGTTTGAAAGTCAAACGGCAAGTTTTGGAAAGAGGAGGAGGAGTGGGAAACCGAGTTGGGGAGGGATTCCCTCCTCCAACCGCCGGCCCACCTCCAAGCCGAGTTGGGGAGGGACTCCCCTCCCCTTGGCCGCGCCTCCCACCTATAAAAGGGAGGGGCAGGGCTGCCGCTCCTAGTACACAAGTCCCTCTCCTCTAAACCTAAACCCTAGCCACAGCCTAGGGATTTCTCCCAAGCCGTCAAGTTAGAGCTTCTAATTGCCCTAGCCTCTGGTTTAGAGCCTTCTAATTGGTGTGTCTAAACCCTAGATCACCAAAGCTCTCTCATACTCCACCATACTCGCTCCGGCTTAAGGCGAAGCCCTGCAAGATCTCCCCTCTACTTCCGGTACCACGCCGTTGTGCTGCCGGAATCGCGAGGAGAGTGCTACAACCTCTGCTGCCTGCTAGAACAAGGGAGAGGAAGGTCTTCGTCGAGTACCGAACGTGTGACCGACTGCGGGAGCGCTGCCGGAACGCAGCGCCGGAAGGATCGTCTACGCGATCTTGAGATCGGAAAGAGTACGACTACATCACCCACGAGAATCTGCTCTCGTTAAACACTTTGGAATCTTCGAGGGTGAGTTATTCCATCAACTCGTTGCTACAATCTAGTAGATAGATCTTGGCTTGTTTGTTTGTATGCGGTAGAAATGTTTTGTTTTCCATGCTACGAAACCCTACATGTAGATGGATATATTATTAAGCTCAAGATTTTTCCTTTCTCCTTGAGAGGAAAAGCTAAAGAATGGTTGCTTTCTTTGCCTAAAAATAGTATTGATTCTTGGACTAAGTGCAAAGATGCTTTTATTGGAAAGTATTATCCTCCTGCTAAGATTATAGATATGAGAAGTGACATTATGAAATTTAAACAACTTGATAATGAACATGTTGCTCAAGCTTGGGAAAGAATGAAAACTTTGGTTCAGAATTGTCCCAATCATGGACTCACTACTTGGATGATTATCCAAACTTTATATGCAGGTTTGAACTACTCCTCAAGGAACCTGCTGGAGGTACCTTCATGGGCCTCACCTTGGGTGCTGCAACAAGGTTCCTTGATAATATGATGGTTAACTACTCTGAATGGCATGTTGAGAGATCTCCACATGGTAACAAGGTAAATTCTGTTGAGGAAACTTCTCTCTGAGTGATAAGATTGATGTTATTATGGCTATGCTTGTTAATGGGAAAGCTCCTTTAGATCCTAATGAAGGGAATATGCCCTAAGAGTCAATAATAAAGTGTTTATTATGTGTATTCCAAGTATATGATAGATGTTTATTTTGCATGCTCTAATTGTATTAATACGGAAACTTTAATACATGTGTGTTTAAAAAACACACAGAAAGTTCCTAGTTATGTCTCTCTCATAAACTAGTTCGTTGATTAACAAGATGATCACTGTTTCCTGATCATAGACATTGGATGTTGTTAATAACGAGATCACAACATTAGTGTAATGGTGTGATGAACATTCATCCGAAGAATAGCATTACGATCAAACTCATTGAGTTTATATTGCTATAAACAACTTACGAAGTGATCCTAATCCTTAGACCATGAGATCATGCCAATCACTAACACCGGAAGAGTTTCTTGTTGACATCAAACGTCACACCGTAACTGGGTGATTATAAAGATGGCTTCAAAGCTACTAAAGTGTTATGTTGAGAATCATGGATCAAGAGTGGAATTTGTTCATCCCGATGACGGATAGATATACTCTGGGCCCTCTCGGTGATATCACATTGGTTAGCTTGCAAGCAAGTGATTTGATCACTAGAATGTTATATCACGGGAACAAGAAAAGAGTGCATGTCAGTAACAAGATCAAACTAGGTATGGAGATACCGATGATTGAATCTCGGACATGTAATATATCGTGAAACAAAGGGATTAAGATACAAGCGTAAAAGGTTCCGACGATCACAGGAAAGTCATAGTTGAATGTGTGGGAGTCAGTATGGATCTCCAGGTCCCGCTAGTGATTATTGATCGGAGAAGGGTCTCGATCATGTCCGCATTATTCGCGAATCGTAGGGTGACACACTTAAGGGACACTGACATCCAGTTGGAGCAAATGTTTCATGCCGAAAGAATAAACAAGCGCAGGAATTTATTTCACTAGATACCGAAATAGGTTTTCGGGTGAAATTGCATAAAGAGGTTATGCATGTGAAATAGAATTCTAGCAAGGGGTTATTTGTGAATGTTTGTCATTAAAGTAATTGACAAAATTCTGAATAAAATAAAAGAGTTTTATTTAATGAGAGTTTGCATTAAATTTGGTGGAAATTTAATGGCAAGTTTGAGTGGGATTTTGAGTGCAGGGATTTGAATGGATTTTTGTGAGTGGAGTGTCCACCCACATGAAGAGGGTAGGGCAAGGGGACAACCCCAATGCGCCAGCCACCCCCTTGGGTTTCCCCCTCTCCTATAAAAGGCACCCCTCTCCTCACTTCTCACTCACACCTCCTCGTGAAGGATCTCTCTCCCCCTCTAGAATTTATCCCCCATGGTCTCAGACTAGCGAGATACATGTTCCCGGTGCCTATTCGGCAAGAAAGGGTTGTGCTTCCGCTGCATCGCTGGAGAAAGGAGGCGGAGGTTGCTCGGTGTCTTGTCCGTGTGTGCGAGCACGGATGGCTGCTTCTTTGCGGCGCTAGGACTTCCTCTCGATCTTGAGATCGACAAGAGATCGTCTACATCAACCACGAGTTGAACTCGTTAAGCTTTGTCGGTCTTCAAGGGTATGTTCTCTACGGGTATACATCCGCCCGTTGTTTGTATCTAGTAGATAGATCTTGGTACATAGTTCCCATCGTAGGAAAAAAATTGTTTTCTATGATGCGAACCCTTCAGTGGTATCAGAGCCGGATCTATGCGTAGATGCTTTACACGGGTAGTACACATATGAGTATGTGGGCGATGATGATCATATTGTTGCTCCTTAGTTGTAATTTTGGATATTGGTGGCATAGTGGGATGAAGAGGCCCGGACAAACTTTACATGTCCTCGCACATGAGACCTGTTCCACGCTTGACATGCAACTAGTTTGCATAAGTGGCTAGCAGGTGTCTGTCTCTCCTACTATAGTCAATATCTATTTTGCAACGAGTTGTAAACAATTTGGTTATCCTCGTTGTGGTTCATGCTCGTAGGTATCAACGGTTCTATCTTCGAAATCCCTAAGCCACGTAAAATTTGCAATGGATAAATTAGAGGCATCTAGTTTAGATTGTTGCTGGGCTAGTGTCATGATATGGTGATGTTGTAAATAGAAGTATGAGATGATACTCTTACAACACACATAGCGTGTAAACTCCATAGACCTTGGACTTACACATAAAGGTATGATAGTGATCATACCACGATGCACATGATAGAGATCATATGCGGGAACCATATCATTTCACTAATAAACATGTGATGTTTGATAGCACCTTATATTGCTTGTTTAGCACTTTGTTAGCATAATAAGATGATCCCTCATTTAAATATCAAGATAAGAATGTGTTCTTCCTTTAGTATGCACCGATTATGTTTTCGTCGCTCCAAGACATCACGTGATGATCGGGTGTTCTTGGATCCACGACCATATATCGGGTGTAAAACAGTTACACACGCGAATACTAAGGTTCTAACTTGGCGAGCCTAGCATGTACAGACATGGCCTCAGAACACAGACCGAAAGGTTAAGCATGAGTCATATAGTAGATATGATGCCCATTTGATGCTCGCCTTTGAAGCTACACCGACTCACATGATGATCGGACTTGGTGTAGTGGATTTGGTTCATGTAATCACCAAAAAGGCACGAGGGATGTCATTTTTGAGTGGGAGTTCATTCGTAATGTGGATTAGTTGAACTCAATCTATCATAAACTTAGTCTAAACTTTACAAATTCTATTGTAGATGGCACCACCTGCTTTTAATTTCAATGTGTTCATGGAGAAAGAGAAACTTGCAACGAACGGTAGCAACTTTACAGAATGTGCCATGAGTTTGAGGATTCTCCTCGTTGCTGCACAAAAGAAATATGTGCTAGAAGCGCCCCTAGGCACCCCACCTTTTGAGGATGCCCCTGACGAGGAGAAGAATGTCTATCAGACTCGTCAGGAGGACCACAACTTAGTTCATTGTGGCATATTGTATGGGCTAGAGCCGGAACTTCGAAAGTGTTTCGAAAATGGCAATGCATTTGATACAATGGGTGGGTTGAAAATGATTTTCGACACACATGCTATTGTAGAGAGCTACAACGCTTCAGAAAAGTTGTTTAGCTGCATGATGGAAGAGCACAGCTCCGTTAGTGATCATCTACTCAAGATGTCGGGTTATGCCGATAAGCATGTGTCCTTGGGAATATCGATTCCCATTGACTTAGGCATCCATCGTGCTATGCAGTCTCTGCCACCTAGCTATAAGAGCTTTGTGATGAACTATAATATGCAAGGCATGAAGAAGTCTCTCCCCGAGCTTCTGTGTCACATCCCAAGATTTTCCAAATCTTGTAATGTGAAAAATAAATGAATAAAATAAAACTTTGTTGTTTTTCAGAGTGAGAAGAAACTTTTTGACCCCAATTGGAAACCTTCAAACCTTTTTGATCAAACAAATCCTAAAGGGATTTGAAAAGATAAACATTTCATAAAGAAAATATTAAATGTGTGAAGTTACTATTTTGGATCTTTTAATAGAAGATTTGGTTTTCAAATGAAAAGGAAGAAATATAAATAAGGATTATTTTATAGAGCCAAATTAAACCTTGGCCAAGCTTTTGAAATAAAATTTTTTGCTTTGATTAAAAGAGTAAAAGTTTATTTAAATAAAATAATGAGGATTTATTAATATCCAATTTTATTAAAAGAAAGGTTTTACCATTTTAACTAAAACATCAAAACTTATTAAATTATTTTAAACAAGTTTTCCAAGTATTTTATATTCTCAAATAAAACCTACTGAAGTGTTTTGGTTTTATATTTAGATTTCAAAAATAAAGATTTTATTAAAGCAAATTCTATTTGATTTAATAACTAAGGTCCATTTTATTTAATTATTAATGGACCCTAAAATAAAAATATTATTTTATTTTAGACTTGGAATTATGTTGTTAAAACAGAACCAAATTCAATTGCAAAGTGTGGTGGAAGTTTGATTGTTGAATGTTTGATTTGTTTGTTTGAAATTCAATCAGGAAATTCAAACAGAAAAAGGAAAAGATTCAGAACAAAAAAAAATGTGCAAAGGACACAGCCCAGCCGGCCAGCCCAACAAGCCCAACATCAAGCCCACCCTACTCTCTCTCGCGAAACGTTTTCTCACTCAAACACTCACCCGCAGCGTCGCAGACAATTAGACCCCACCTCACCTTTTCCTCTATCACTGACGAGACGACCCCACGCCAGGTCACCTTCTTCCTCACCCCGCGGTGACCACGTCCCCCTCTCGCCGGTCGTTTCTGCAGGATTCAATACGCGTTGATTCCGCGACCATTACTCGCCGTGACTGCGCCCTATGAACCGCCCTGGCCTCCTCTCCATTTCCCCTCACGCACCTCCCTCTCTCTGCCCCCAAGCTGGACGAATTTTGCCACACACCCTCGCTGCCCCGACGACCTTCCCCGGCCAATTCCGGCGAACCACTGCCACCCCTCACCTCCCCAACCACACTAGCTTGCTCTCCATCCTCAGGCGTTCCTCCCTGCACCCTCGGCTTGACCGCACTTGATCCATAGCGCCGGCAACAACGACAACCTGAGCGCCACCGTCTGCAAGCAACTCCGGCGAACTTCCCTGGTAAGCCCAGACCGCCCCAAGCCCTCTCAGTGATGCTCTCACATTCCCCATACTCGTACGCGTCTAACCACACCGTTGTTTTGCCTCAGCACGATCTGTAGCCTCGTCCCCAACGACGCCTGAGCGAGACCGACACCGTCCTTGACTCCGGCGAGGAATTCTGACGGATCCTGAGCGCCCCTCGCCTCCTCGCAACCACGTTGAGCATCGCCACGATCCCCTAAGCACGGTGAGCTGTTTCCCCCTCTTCCTTGCTTCCTGTATCGTTGGTAAGCTCGCCGCCAGAGCGTGCGCCGCCAGCCTTTGGCCAAGCGTCTGTGACCGTTAGATGTAAATCTTGTGGCTGCGATTAGAACTAGACGAAGGGGTACGCGCCCATCTGATCCATTCGTTTAAGTTAGATCCAACGATCCACGAAGGCCGATCCGCGCGAACCGGTACAGGCCAGTAGAAACACGCCACGTGGACTGGTTTTGATTTAAAACAAAATTTTGAATCTGATTCAGATGCAAATTTGTAAACCTTGTAACTTTTGATCCACACGTCCAAAATTTGCAAACTTTATATCAGTGGAATCAGTGGAACAAGCCCTAGCCAACCATGCAATTTGTTTAGTAAAAATCTTCAGGTAAAATGTTTGTTTTTGCAGAAACATTTGTATGCTAGTTTAGGTTATAAAAATTATTCCAACATGATTTTAAGGATGAAATCTTTGAAAATTGGTTTGTGGTGAACCTACTGACCCTAGGAACCAACCCATGGATTTAAAAATGTATTTGGTGAAGATTAGGATTGAATAATTGAATTAGCCTATTTCTAGTCAAATAAAAATATTGATTTTGCTATGAAAATGATTTTTGGAGTAAAAACTTTGGGAAAATGATTTGAAACAAACCTACTGACCCTAAACACCAAGTTTTGAGAATTAACAACTTATTTGGTGAACAACATAAAATTGTTGCTTTGATAAAAACATTTTCCACCACATAAAATAATAATTTGATTAAAATGGTTTTTAGACAAAATCCTTTTGCAAATGACTTTGCCACTTTTGGAAATGACCATTTTGAACCTTACAATGTTTAGAGCCTAGTAGAAACCACCTTTGCAAATAAAACTATCTTTTGCATGCTTGCATGCATGACTTAGTTTCTATTATTTTATGTGTGATGATCTGTTTGATTATGGTTGGAATGCTAGTTGAATCTATGTTTGCTTGATTGAATTGTAGTGAAGATAGAAGAGTGTGAGATTAGCAAGATCAAGAAGTGAACCAACATTCCCTACCAAAAAGTCAAGTGACACTATCATTCAAAGTCCTACTATTTTCATTATACTTAGTGGATTTTGAAACATGCATGAAAAGAATTTCTATACTTTATGCTATGCTAAATCCTAATAGGATACCCTTATATATTCCTTAGTGAAAACAATGTAGTTGTAAAATGCTTAGCCATGCTACATATTTTGAGAAGAGATACATGTTGAGATTTTCTGAAGATTGAGAAAAGACTTATGTTTTATATAATAAAACAAGTACTCAATGAACCACCTGGGTGGACAAGGATACTCAAGTTTTGGACAAGGTGGCAACAAGAGGAACCATGTTTATATGGCAATCTCTTTTTGTTGTGCACCAGATGGAAACCACCCAGGGACTTAGAGATTGAACATGTTTCTCCAACAGTGGCTTCCGTGTATAGCCACATGCTAATATGGCTCTGGCTTAGTCAACTACATTGGCAAGACCCATGCATTGGTCTTCAGGTTAACTGGAAATGAGGGAACTAGGAACCCTACATTGGTGCCTGCAGACAAGCTAGCATTGTGTATGGGAGGACCCTATGGAAAGACTTCGTCACATTCTCAGTCTGCCAGTATTCCATCTTGGTGAGTACTTATCCAGCGGCCACTGGTGGCAACAAGATGAGATTGTGTCATGTGGGTAAAGTGTACAACTTCTGCAGACGATCAAAAATCTAAGTACTTAGCCGTGTCCCCGGTTATGGACAATACTGAGCAACTAAAGCTTGAAACTATGGGAAATCTCGACATTCCAATTTCTAAAAGAAAAACTTTAAAGTGACAACAAAAGGCTTGAAGCACTTGGGGTGTACCAAGGAGCTCAAGAGATTTTTGATAAAAACTTGAAGCACTTGGGGTGTACCAAGGAGCTCAAGAGATTTTGGTAAAAACTTGAAGCACTTGGGGATTTACCAAGGAGCTCAAGAGGTTTTGACAAAGACTTGAAACACTTGGGGATTTACCAAGGAGTTCAGAAAGATTTGACAAAAGATCAAAACTATTTTGAAAAGATAGGATAAATTATTGCTTTCTGCAAATGAGCCTAAAACCCTACTTAGCCAAATATGCATGTAATGATAGGATCCACTTATATTCAACATAGTAGTGAAATTTGCCAATACAATTCAAATGTATTGACCCTTGTGGCTGTAACTTGTTATGTTGCAGGTTTGTTTGATATTAATGAAGTTGATTGTTTAGGATTACAAGTCTACAACCAGCATGTTTGCCTGTGGCACTTTGAAGATGAAGGACCCCATGCTTATAGATATTCTGCTGCAATGTAATGTAATAGCCAAATGAGCTATGTAAGATGTAATAAAATTATGTTATTCCTGGTTATAAAGTTACATTATGACCTTTGTTTCTTGATACTACATCTTAACTGTGGATGCTAGCTATTGATCCAGGGACTAGCATTATAAACATAGGGATCTCTACCTTATCAAAGGTTGGGGCCTCTACATTCTGTCAATGCTTAAAACTGCAGAAGGAGATCAAAAAGGAACATCAAGTGTTGATGATCAATAGGAACACTGGTTTCAAGAAAGACAAGAAGGGAAAACGGAAGGGAAGTAAGGGCGGCAAGCCGGTGTCGTGCTTGAAAAGAAACCCCAAGTTGGACCTAGATACCGAGTGCTACTATTGTAAAGGGACTGACCATTGGTAGCACAACTGTCCCAAGTATTTGGCAGACAAGAAGGCCGGCAAGGCAAACAAAGGTATATATGATATACATGTTATTGATGTGTACTTGACTAGTGCTCGCAGTAGCACCTGGGTATTTGATACCGGTTCAGTTGCTAATATTTTAAATCGAATCAGGGGCTGCGGAACAAGCGACCGCTAGCAAGAGGTGAGGTCAAGATGCGTGTCGGCAATGTATCAAGCGTTGATGTGATCACCGTCGGAACGCTACCTCTCCATTTGTCGTCGGGATTAGTAATAAACTTAAAGAATTGTTATCTGGTGCCAGCACTTAGCATGAACATTGTATCTGGATCATGTTTAATGCGAAGTGGTTATTCATTTAAATCTGAGAACAATGGTTGTTCTATTTATGCTAAAAGGATGCTAAAAGGATTAAACTTAATGATGATATATCCACATATATGTGGCACTTCCGTCTAGGTCATATTGGCGTTAAACGCATGAAGAAGCTCCATTCAAATGGACTTTTGGAATCACTTGATTTTGAATCATTTGATACATGTGAGCCATGCCTTATGGGCAAGATGACTAGAACGCCGTTTTCCGATTCAATGGAACGGGCGACAGATTTATTGGAAATCATACATTCTGATGTATGTGGTCCAATGAGTGTGTCGACGCGAGGTGGATATCGTTATTTTGTTACTTTCACGGATGATTTGAGTAGATATGGTCATATCTACTTGATGAAACACAAGTCTGAAACATTTGAAAAGTTCAAGGAATTTAAGAATGAAGTGGAAAATCATCGTAATAGAAAGATCAAATTTCTACGGTCTGACCGTGGAGGTGAGTATCTAAGTTACGCGTTTAGCACTCACATGAAAGAGTGTGGAATTGTTTCACAACTCACACCTGCCGAAACACCATAGCGAAATGGTGTGTCGAAACGTCGTATCGTACTTTATTAGATATGGTTCGATCTATGATGTCTCTGACGGACTTTCTGTTGTCATTTTGGGGTTATGCACTAGAAACTGCTGCATTCACTTTAAATCGGGCACCATCTAAATCCGTTGAAAATACACCGTATGAATTATGGTTTGGAAACAAACCTAAGCTGTCATTTCTTAAAGTTTGGGGATGCGATGTTTATGTGAAGAAACTTCAACCGGATAAACTCGAACCCAAAGCGGAAAAATGCGTCTTTATAGGATACCCTAAGGAAATTATTGGGTATTCCTTCTATCACAGATCCGAGGGCAAGGTTTTTGTTGCCAAGAATGGATCCTTTCTAGAGAAAGAGTTTCTCGCGAAAGGTGTGAGTAGTCGAAAGGTAGAACTCTAAGAGGTTATTGAACCTTCTCTTCAAAGTATGGCGAGTACTGCAGCGCCGGAAGCGATTCCGGAGTTGGCTTCACCTGTTGAAGAGGGAACTAATGATAATGATCATGAAACTCCGAAAGAGAGTACTACCAAACCTCGCAGGTCTAGCAGGATGCGTGCAGCTCCCGAGCTGTACGGAAATCCTGTCATGAATTTCATGGTTGATGAAAATGATGACCCTGTGACATATGAAGAAGCGATGATGATTACGGATTCCAACAAATGGTTAGAAGCCATGAAATCTGAGATGGAATCCATGTATGAAAATCAAGTTTGGAACTTGGTGGACTTACCTCACGACCGAAAGGCCATGGAGAACAAACGGATTTTCAAAAGGAAAACTGATGCTGATGGTAATGTAACCGTCTATAAAGCTCGACTTGTCGCAAAGGGGTTTCGACAAATTCAAGGAGTTGACTATGATGAGACATTCTCTCCTGTAGCAATGCTAAAGTCAGTTAGGATTATGTTAGCAATTGCTGCATATTTCGATTATGAGATATGGAAGATGGATGTCAAAACCGCATTTCTCAATGGTAATATTGAAGAAGAGTTGTATATGATACAACCAAAGGGTTTTGCCGATCCTAAGGATGCTAACAAGGTGTGCAAGCTTCAGCTATCCATCTATGGATTGAAGCAAGCATCACGAAGTTGGAATCTCCGCTTTGATGAGGTGATCAAAGAGTTTGGATTTGTCCAAACTTATGGATAAGCTTGTATTTACAAGAAAGTGAGTGGGAGCAATGTGGCATTTCTAATATTATATGTGGATGACATATTATTGATCAGAAATGATATAGATCTTTTAAACAGTGTTAAAAGTTATCTAAACAGCAAATTTTCAATGAAGGACCTAAGTGAAGCATCATACATATTAGGCATAAAGATCTATAGAGATAGATCTAGGCGCCTAATAGGGCTATCGCAAAGTACATACCTTGATAAGATTTTAAAGAAGTTTAAAATGGAAGATAGTAAGAAGGGGTTCTTACCTATGACACAAGGCACGACATTGAGTAAGACTCAAAGTCCGGCTACGGCGGAAGAAAGAGAGAAAACGGACAAAGTCCCCTATGATTCAGCCATAGGCTCTATAATGTACGCCATGCTATGTACAATACCGGATGTGGAACATGCTATTAGTTTGACTAGTAGGTACCAATCGGATCCAGGTTCAGAACACTGGAAAGTGGTCAAAAATATCCTTAAGTACTTGCGAAGAACTAAGGATATGTTTCTTGTATACGGAGGTGAAGAAGAGCTCGTCGCTAAGTGTTATGTCAACGCTAGCTTTGACACCGATCCGGATGACTTTAAGTCTCAATCCGGATACTTATTTATCATGAATGGCGGAGCGGTTAGTTGGAGGAGCTCCAAACAAGCTGTGGTGGCAGGATCAACGACGGAGGCCGAATATGTTGCTGCTTTGGAAGCGGCTCAGGAAGCAGTTTGGATGAAGGAGTTCATATCCGAACTAGGTGTGCTTGCAAACGCATTGGACCCAATGGTGATCTATTGTGAGAACAATGGTGCCATTGCCAATGCCAAAGAGCCAAGGTCTCACAAGCATTCCAAGCATATTAAGCGCCGGTTTCACTCCATCCGCGAGCATTTCAAGGATGGAGATATAAAGATTTGTAAAGTACATACAGATCTCAATGTAGCAGATCCGTTGACTAAAACTCTCCCTAGAGCAAAACATGATCTACACCAGAACTCCATGGGTGTTAGATACATCACTATGTAACTAGATTATTGTCTCTAGTGCAAGTGGGAGACTGAAGGGAATATGCCCCGAGAGGCAATAATAAAGTGTTTATTATGTGTATTCCAAGTATATGATCGATGTTTATTTTGCATGATATAATTGTATTAATACGGAAACATTAATACATGTGTGTTTAATAAACAAACAGAAAGTTCCTAGTTATGCCTCTCTCATAAACTAGTTCGTTGATTAACAAGATGATCACAGTTTCCTGATCATAGACATTGGATGTTGTTAATAACGAGATCACAACATTAGTGTAATGGTGTGATGAACATTCATCTGAAGTATAGCATTATGATCAAAGTCATTGAGTTTATATTGCTATAAACAACTTACGAAGTGATCCTAATCCTTAGACCATGAGATCATGCCAATCACTAACACCGGAAGAGTTTCTTGTTGACATCAAATGTCACACCATAACTGGGTGATTATAAAAAGATGGCTTCAAAGCTACTAAAGTGTTATGTTGAGAATCATGGATCAAGAGTGGAATTTGTTCATCCCGATGACGGATAGATATACTCTGGGCCCTCTCGGTGATATCATATTGGTTAGCTTGTAAGCAAGTGATTTGATCACTAGAATGTTATATCACGGGAACGAGAAAAGAGTGCACGTCAGTAACAAGATCAAACTAGGTATGGAGATACCGATGATCGAATCTCGGGCATGTAATATATCATGAAACAAAGGGATTAAGATACAAGCATAAAAGGTTCCGACGATCACAGGAAAGTCATCGTTGAATGTGTGGGAGTCAGTATGGATCTCCAGGTCCCGCTAGTGATTATTGATCGGAGAAGGGTCTCGATCATGTCCGCATTATTCGCGAATCGTAGGGTGACACACTTAAGGGACACTGACATCTAGTTGGAGCAAATGTTTCATGCCGAAAGAATAAACAAGCGCAGGAATTTATTTCACTAGATACCGAAATAGGTTTTCGGGTGAAATTGCATAAAGAGGTTATGCATGTGAAATAGAATTCTAGCAAGGGGTTATTTGTGAATGTTTGTCATTAAATTAATTGACAAAATTTTGAATAAAATAAAAGAGTTTTATTTAATGAGAGTTTGCATTAAATTTGGTGGAAATTTAATGGCAAGTTTGAGTGGGATTTTGAGTGGAGGGATTTGAATGGATTTTTGTGAGTGGAGTGTCCACCCACATGAAGAGGGGAGGGCAAGGGGGCAGCCCCCATGCGCCGGCCACCCCCTTGGGGTCCCCCCTTCTCCTATAAAAGGCACCCCTCTCCTCACTTCTCACTCACACCTCCTCGTGAAGGATCTCTCTCCCCCTCTAGAATTTATCCCCCATGGTCTCGGACTAGCGAGATACATGTTCCTGGTGGCTATTTGGCAAGAAAGGGTTGTGCTTCTACTGCATCGCTGGAGCGAGGAGGCGGAGGTTGCTCGGTGTCTTGTACGTGTGTGCGAGCACGGATGCGCTGCTGCTTTGCGACGCTAGGACTTCCTCTCGATCTTGAGATCGGAAAGAGATCGCCTACATCAAACACGAGTTCAACTCATTAAGCTTTGTCGGTCTTCAAGGGTATGTTCTCTATGGATATACATCCGCCCGTTGTTTGTATCTAGTAGATAGATCTTGGTACATAGTTCCCATCGTAGGAAATTTTTTGTTTTCTATGCTGCGAACCCTTCACCTAATAGTGTTCCCTTAGCCTCTTTGGTTTCTCAAGAAGAGAAAGTTGATGTGGACTTCATTAGAAACAACAATTTCAACAACAATGCCTATAGTAATAATTTTGGTAGCAACAACAATTATAGGCCTTATCCTCCTAATAATGGCAATTCCTATGAACTCTTACAATAATGCTAAAAGTGCCCCCTCTGAACTTGAAGTCATGCTCAAGGACTTTATTAGTAAACAAACCACTTTCAATAAGACTATTGAGGAAAAGCTTTTAACTGTTGAGAAAAATATATCTTTTTTGTCTGAAGCTCAGTCTTCCTTGATTAATAAAATGCCTGCTAAACCTAAAACTATGGAAAACATCTTTGCTACTGCTCATGCCATACAAGTTACTATTGATGAAAATGTTAGGCTGTTAGCTCAACTTCATGCTAAGTTGGAAAGGGAAGCTAGATAGAAACAATAGTGTGTGCACTATCACCACTAAACCACAAGTAGTCCCTATTACTCCTCCTACTATGCCTAAGCCTATTGAGCCTGCTACTATTGATGCTAAGTTTGACTTTGATATTGATGGTTGCAATATTACTGAAGTGATTATGTTCTTGCAAAAGCTTGATAGAAGGCCTGATGCTAGTGATATGCATGTTTCCTTTACCAAAAACATTACAGATGCTATTGTTAAGATTAAGGAAGAGAAGCTAAAACACAAAGCTTATATTCCTAGGAAAGTAGAAGATAGTTGGGAACCCATTATTAATATGCAAGTGAATGACTTTGATCTCAAAGCTTCATGTGATCTTGGTTCTAGTGTCTCTATTATGCCTAGGAAGATTTATGAAATGCTTGATTTGCCACCACTGGAAGATTGTTATTTGGATGTCTCACTCAATGATAATGCTAAGAATAAACTCATGGGGGTATTAATGATGTTCTCATTATGGTTAACAATGCTTATGTCCCTGTGGATTTCTATGTTTTGGATGTTAAATACAATGCTTCTTGTCACATTACTTTGGGAAGACCTTTTCTTAGAATAGTTGGTGCCATCATTGATATGAAAGAAGGCACCATTAAATATCATTTTGCATTCAAGAAAGATATTGAACACTTCCCTATGAGGAAAGAGAAGTTTCTTTTTGCTCCTCCTTTAAAAGCAAGGATTGATGTTAATGCTTCCTCCTTTGAAAATACTTGATTCTTCTTGCTTCTTGTGCCTAACTTAAAGGCATTAAAGAAAAGTACTTGTTGGGAGATAACCCAAGAGTTTACTTGAGTCTTGGACGTTATTACTTCAGTAATGACCTCTTCTTATCCTTTTTGTTTGATTTTTGTGCCAAGAATGACCTCTAATGAGAGGGAAGTAAGATTTGGGGAGTTGCTGTCCCGAAACAGATTTCTGTCCTCCACCAAAAAAAATCATGAGGAGTCTCCGTAACTCGGATTGAGCTCAAAATTTACAAATAAATCCCCCAGTATGTTAGATAACATTTGTTAGTGCAACACTTTTTGATTTGGGCAACAGAAGATGTTCGAAAAAATCGGTTTCTACCTGCTGGTCTGTTTAGACAGATTTCTGCCATTATTTGCATTTGCTTCTTATTGATTCCTTTTGAGTTCTCTTTTGGGGAATTGAGCTTTTTGAAGGAGTTAATACAGTATCTTGTGTTTTTAGTGAAAACCCTTGCTGTCCCAAAGATTTGCCAGGGGTCTAATATCTTTTGAATACACTAATGTTGCTAATGAAGATTGTGTGAAGTTTTGTATGAAGGAAACATTTCAGGTGTAGAGAGAGAATGATGCAATGAGATGAAGAATGGACAAAATCTCAAGCTTGGGAATTCCACCATGGTGTCACCCCAAGAAATATCCAAGAGGTACAAGCGTCAAAGCTTGGGGATGCCCAAGGCATCCCCTTCTTCATCAATAAAAAGCTCAGGTCTATCTAGACACTTCGTTTTTATTGTTTCATGCACAGTTGTGTTGTTCTTGGAGCATCTTAGTTTTCGTTTGCTTTGCTTAGTTGTTTAGTTTGATTGATTAGTTTGGACCCCCCCCCCCCCCCCCCCGTTCTCACTGTGTTGTTTTGCAAATAAGTTGCTTGCTGTTGGAAAGGAGTAGTAAGTTCTTGCTTGAAGTGCAAGAGGAGCTTGCATTGACTGTGACTTAGACTTTAGCATGACATGCTAGGTGTTGTTTTGAATTTATGCTTAGTGATTATTGTTGTAGCATGGCTTGCTCCAAGTCATTGGGATTTCTTAGTGTGCCTTGAAGAAATTATGCGTTGTTTTAGCATGCAAAAGCATAGTATTGTGGTATTCTCCTTTGATACTTTGTTTGGGTTGACTTGGCACATGCTCACACCATGTTATGACTCTCACAAGTCACCATAGCCTCTATGATCATTTAGTCCTTGACTTGTAGTACCACTCTATGCTTTGATTAGTAATGCTTTGTTGCTCTGCATGATTATGGCCATTATGCTCTCTTAGTTGGTTGCTTACAGTCTTTTGCTAGCCTACACTTGTATGAGTAAGATCTACTCATGCTTCCAACTCCCAAGAAACCAAGTTATTCCAAAGTGTCCACTATAAACTCCTATGCATGGTGTGTTACACCATTCCAAGTATATTCTTGCCTTCAGCTATCTTCCATTTAAAAAGTATTTTGTTATGTGAAAACTTAGTGATTAAATCCCTCACAAACTTGATGGCACACTTTATATTATTTGCCCCTAATAAACTTGAACCATTTTGGCGCTATGTTGTATATGCTTGCACTTATACGTTGGAATTAGCAGAACCGTGCTGTCACAGGGAACGTTTTCAACATTGCACTTGTACTTTGTACTCAGTTGATATCATGCTCTTTTGTTTGTGGATGTCACCGGTGTGAAATAAAAAGGGAACTTGTAAGTCCATGGAGTTTGTATTCTGTGTTAGAGAAACGCCTGGGCCGCTAGCCTAAGCCATGCCTAATCATGGTGGAAACTTGTAGCATCACCATAGTGAGATATCTATGAAGCATCCTCAATAAAAAAGCTATGCATATAGTAAATAAAAAGATCGTTGAGATGCTCATTGTCTGCTTGCCTTGTCATTTTGGTTATGGGAAAGATCCTGTACCATGTGCAAGGGGTACCCCGTTGGCGGTTCTCAATGATATGCAAATACTTACAATGATAAGAACTTACCTGGGCCTGAAGTTTAGTAGCATGAGGTGTGCCCTCATATTCAAGAGACTTGAGATTGCCAACTTATACTTCGTCAAGCATATACTCCCTAGTTTGTTCACTTTAACCTTAATTACTTCAAGATGCTTATGATAGGGGCAATGAGGGCTGAAAGCTAACAAGTACCATAATTTTTGGAAGCTCTTTTTGAAACTTGAAATCCATGCTTCCTTTACAAAAAGGCCTTTCTTTCACCACTATTGAGTATCCACCGTCTACCTTTAGGCACCATTAAGAGAGCATAGTTGTCATCCTGTGTGCAGTGTTCCAAAGATAATTGATTGATGCATATTGTGATATTACTTGTTTTTGTGTTATTTGTTTCTAGTCACCCTTGTGAACTTTGAAGGTGTCCTATGCATCTATATTTCTACTCTATGAGGGACAGGCTGATTGCCACTATGCTATGTTTTTTGTATGTGAAACAAACAAATGTTTTTCAATGCATGTTATTCATGATCTTTGTTTGTAGTCTTTCATGTTGCATGCATAATTACTATGTCCTATTTTTAGAACTCCATTCTTTCATGCACATGTTTAGAGTTCTTTGATACCAGCTTTCAATTCTTGCAAATGGTTGGATCTTTATTGTGAGGGTGCATGTCACCTCAAAAATTATTCTTTTATCACTTACCTACTCGAGGACGAGCAGAAGTTAAGCTTGGGGATGCTTGATACGTCGGAAACGTACCTATAATTTTTGATGTTCCATGCTTGTTACTATCTACTTTGCTTTGCTTTGTCTACACTTTGAGGTGCTTTTTACATGTTTTCTGGTACTAACCTATTAACAAGTTTCCACAGTGCCAGTTGCCTGTTTTCTGCTGTTTTTGGTTTCAGAAAAGCAGTAAAAATATATTCTCGGAATTGGACGGGACAAAAGCCAAAGTCAATAACTTTCCGTGGGGAACAAGAAGCCCAGAGGGGAGACGGAAAAGCGTGGCAGGGCAGCCAGACCCCCTAGGCGTGGCCAGGGGTGGGCCCGTGCCTGGGAGGGGTGTGGCCCCTCTGGCCACCTCCTCGGCCTCCCCCTTCGCCTATAAGAAGCCCCTGATGCAGAAACCCTAAGCACCTAATCAGATCTCCATGAAACCGTTTGTAGCCGCTACCACCGTCATCCCTAGATTGGGGGGATCTGAAGTTCTTCTCGGCACCATGCCGGAGGGGTGATCATCCCGGAGGCCTTCTCTCCGGTATGATGCGTGATTAGTTCCACCTTGTACTATGGGTCCACGTAGTAGCTAGATGGTTGTATCTCCTCCTTTGTTCTTTCATGTATAGATCTTGTGAGCTCCGTTCATGATCAAGATCTAATTTATTTGTCATCATGCATGTTGTGTTTGCGGGGATCCGATGGATATTGAGATTATTATGTTGGTTTGATTAATGGTTTTGTCTTTATGATTCTATCATGTCTGTGTTGTTTGTGATCTTGCATGCTCTCCGTTGTTAGTAGCTATCTTGGCCAAGTAGTTGCTAGTGACTCCAAGAGGGGGTATTTATGCTCGATAGTGGGTTCATGCCTCTAGTTTCCAAGGGAAGTGACAATAATCTCTTCGGTTGTAGAATGTGTTGTTTCCACTAGGGAGAAAGCAACGGTCTCTTGTTCATGGAACATGTGGACTGTTTACCTTACACACTTTGCTTAAAGCAGTTGTCTGTTACTTGCAACTTAATACTGGAGGGGGTTCGGATGATAACCTGAAGGTGGACTTCTAGTCATAGATGCAGTTGGATGGCGGCCTATGTATCTTGTTGTATTTCCCAATCGAATCTCATAGGATCTTTTTGACTAGTAATTGCATTGTTATGCTTTGCTCAGTTCCTATCAATTTCCCTGCTGTAATTTGTTTACCCTTCATGCCATGTTGTTTATCTAAGGAGAGCACCTCTAGTGAACTATGGACCCCGGTCCAATCTTTACCATTGATACATCTTCCACTATGACTTGTTTACTTGCTGCAAACCATTACCTTCCACACCATACGTTTATTCCTTTGTTACAGCAAACCGGTGAGCTTGACAACCTCACTGATTCGTTGGGACAAAGTCTTGAGTTTGTGTTGTGCAGGTTTCCATGTTGCTTGCAACTCCTTTGATACATTTCCTTCCTCCTTCTGGTTCGATAACCTCAGTCTCTACTGAGGGAAACTTGCTGCTATGCTCATCACACCTTGCTCTTGGGGTTTCCAACAAGGTGCCACGTCGAGCACCATCATGTCCCTGTGCTTTCTGTTAAAATTGGTAATCATAGCTATTATGGTTTGTGTGATATTGGTGCTAGTTCTAGTGCTATTCCTTATGAGCTTTATAGGGAAATTATGCATGAAATTGGTCATTGTGAGCTTGAGGACATTGATGTGGTTATTCACCTTGCTAATAGAGAGACAGTCTATCCCATTGGCATCGTAAGAGATGTGGAGGTTCTTTGTGGTAAGATTAAATATCCTGTTGATTTTCTAGTACTTGGTAAAGAAGCTAGTAAAACCTATCCTATTATCTTTGGTAGACCCTTGTTGAATACTTGTGGGGCTATCATAGACTGTAGGAAGGAAAAAGTTTTGACTAAGTTTGATGGAGAGTATTATGAGTTTAATTTTTCCAAATTTGCTAAAACTCCTTATGAAAATGAACTGCCTAATGACGAGTTCAGGGTTGAACAACTTTCAGCTATTTCTCTTGCTCCTGACAATGCCTTGCAGCAGTTTATGGAAGATCATGAAAGAAATGTCTTCATGAAGGAAAGAAATGAGATTGACGAGGTTTTTCTTCGTCAGCCGGAGCAACTTAAGCATAATCTACCTGTGGAAGATTTGGGAACCACCCTACCACCTAAAGGGGACCCTGTTTTTGAATTAAAACCTTTACCTGATGATCTTAAATATACTTATCTTGATGATAAGAAAATATATCATGTTATTATTAGTTCTAAACTTTCAGGAAAGGAAGAAGAAAGGTTACTGGAAATACTGAAGAAACACCAAGGAGCTATGGGTTATACTCTTGTGATCTAAAAGGGATTTCTCCTACTATATGTCAGCATGCTATTAATATAGAACCTGATGCAAAACTAGTTGTTGAGCAACCACGCCGTCTAAGTCCTAGGATGAAGGATGTGGTAAGAAATGAGGTATTAAAACTCCTTGATGCTGGTATTATTTACCCTATTGCTGATAGCCAATGGGTTAGCCCTATTCATTGTGTTCCCAAGAAAGGGGAAATAACTATTGTTCCTAATGAAAATAATGAGCTTATACCCCAAATAGTAGTGGTTGGGTATAGGATGTGCATTGATTTTAGAAAGGTTAATAAAGTTACTAAGAAAGATCATTATCCTTTGCCCTTTATTGATCAAGTGCTAGAGAGGTTGTCCAACAAGACTCACTTTTGTTTTCTTGATGGTTATTTTGGGTTCTCTCAAATTGCTGTGAAAGCGCAAGACCAAGAGAAAACCACTTTCACTTGTCCTTATGGCACTTATGCTTATAGGCGTATGCCTTTTGGTTTATGTAATGCTCCTACTACCTTTCAGAGATGTATGTCTGCTATTTTTCATGGTTTTTGTGAATAAATTGTGGAGGTTTTCATGGACGATTTCTCCATCTATAGAACTTATTTTGATAACTGTTTGCACAACTTTGATAAAGTTTTGCAGAGATGTGAAGAAACCAACCTTGTTCTTAATTGGGAGAAATGCCATTTCATGGTTAATGAAGGGATTGTTCTTGGATACAGAATTTCTGAAAGGGGCATTGAAGTTGACAGAGCCAAAATTGAAGCAATTGAGAAGATGTCTTGTCCTAGAGATATAAAAGTATTCGTAGTATACTTGGTCATGCTGGTTTCTATAGGAGGTTTATTAAAGATTTCTCCAAAATTTCAAAGCCCCTTACAAATCTTCTTCAAAAAGATGTATCTTTTGTTTTAGATGATGATTGTAAGGAAGCTTTTGAAACTTTGAAGAAAGCTTTGACTACTGCTCCTACTATTCAACCACCTGATTGGAGTTTATCTTTTTAAATTATGTGTGATGCTAGTGATTTTCTGTGGGTGTTGTCCTTGGGCAACGTGTTGATAAGAAGTTGAATGTTATTCATTATGCTAGCAAGACTCTAGATGCTGCTCAAAAGAATTATGCTACTACTGAAAAAGAGTTCTTAGTTGTAATCTTTGCCTGTGATAAGTTTAGACCTTATATTGTTGATTCAAAGGTTACTATTCATAATGATCATGCTGCTATTAAGTACCTTATGACAAAGAAAGACGCTAAGCCTAGGCTTATTAGGTGGGTGTTGCTTTTGCAAGAGTTTGATCTGCATATTGTGGATAGGAAAGGTGCTGAAAATCCTGTTGCTGACAATTTATCTCGTTTGGAAAACATTTCTTTTGACCCATTGCCTGTTAATGATAGTTTTCCAAATGAGCAGTTGGCTGCAATAAGGGTAAGTCCGCATGAAAGTCCTTGTTATGTTGATTATGATAATTTTATTGTTTCCAAGTATTTGCCTCCAACCTTTACAGCTCAGCAAAGAAGGAAATTCTTTTATGATCTAAGGCAATACTTTTGGGATGACCCACACTTATATAAAGGAGTAGATGGCATTATGCGAAGATGTGTTCCAGAATTTGAACAACAAGAGATATTGAGAAAAATGTCACGGCAGTGCTTATGGAGGACATCATGTTGGGGATAGGACTGCACAAAAGGTTTTACAATCTGGATTTTATTGGCCTACCATTTTCAAAGATGCAAGGAAGTTTGTCTTATCATGTGATGAATGTCAACGAGTAGGTAACATTTCTAGACGCAATGAAATGCCTATGAATTATTCTCTTGTTATTGAACCTTTTGATTGTTGGGGATTTGACTTTATGGAACCTTTTCCCCCTTCGAAAGGGTACACTTTATTCTTGTTGTTGTCGACTATGTTACAAAGTGGGTAGAGGCCATACCTACAAATAGTGCTAATGGTAAGACCTCTTTGAAAATGCTTAAGGATGTTATTTTTCCTAGGTTTGGTGTGCCTAGATATCTCATGACTGATGGTGGCTCTCATTTTATTCATGGGGGTTTTATAAAAACTCTCGCTAAGTATGATGTTAACCATAGAATTGCTTCAGCTTATCACCCCCAAACCAGTGGGCAAGTAGAACTCTCCAATAGGGAAATTAAATCTATCTTGCTGAAGACTGTTAATAGATCTAGGAAAAATTGGGCCAAAAAGTTGAATGACGCTTTGTGGGCTTATAGAACTGCTTATAAAAATCCTATGGGGATGTCTCCTTACAAAATGGTCTATGGGAAGGCTTGTCACTTGCCTTTAGAATTAGAACACAAAGCTTATTGGGCAGTGAAAGAATTGAATAGAGATTTTAAACTTGCCGGTGAGAAAAGATTGCTTGACATGAGTACCTTAGATGAGTGGAGGAGTGAAGCTTATGAAAATGCTAGTCTCTTTAAGTAAAAAGTAAAAAATATGGCATGATAGGAGAATTCTCTAAAGGGAGTTCCATGTTGGTGAGAAAGTTCTTTTGTATAGGTCTCGTCTCAGATTTTTTGCAGGGAAACTACTCTCAAAATGGGAAGGACCTTTTGTTATCAAAGAAGTGTATCGTTCAGGTGCCATCAAAATATCTTATTTGAAGGATGACACAACACAGGTGGTGAATGGTCAAAGACTAAAGCATTATATTTTTGGAGATTCATATAATGAAGACGTTGACACAATTCAACTGGTGACTCTGGAAGAATTTATTAGAAACCAAACACCAGAGTCTACAGGGTCCGTCTTTGAATAGGTAAAAGTGGTGAAAACAGAAGGTTCGTGAAATCCTAATCTTTTTATATTTTTGATGTTTCTAATACATATGGAAGATTACGAGAAGGAACAGAGGAGGAAACGGAGGCCGGGGGTGGCCACACCCACCCCAGGCGTGGGCCCCAGCTGGCCGCGCCTGAGGGGGGTGTGAGCCCCCCGAGCTCCATCTCCACCTCGTGTTCATACCAGTACCTTCCTTATGCATTGAAACTTCGTAATATATAACCCCCCGAATCCCCTGAGGTTCCTGCATCGTGTTCTCGTCTTGTTTTCGTTTTGATCTGTTTTTGTCAGTAAATCTTCTCAAAGTTTAGAGCACCATGGCCTCCGCCAACGACAAAGGCAAGAAGCCCGAGGAAGATGATCCTCAAGACCCCAAGGAGGAGGAGATATTGGTTGGGGATGAAGAAGACATGGAGGAGAACGATCATACGGACACCCGCGCTACCATCGCAAGCATTGGAGTGGTGGCAAACCCTACCAAGCTTATGAGGACAGCACAGATGTCTACAGGAGGGAAACCTCCACGTCTTATCTACAATCCACGGTCATCTCCTCCACGTACCAAGATACCCTTCCATACTCTTATACATGAGCATCAATACCAACAGGTGCCCAAAGGGAACTTGCCCTTGGTTTGGTATATGCTTCGTTCTAACCATGCAGGGAAGGAACACTCTAAGAAGGAAGAGTGGGGAAAGAATAACAAGGACTAGGATTCTCGGTCCGACATGATCATGAACCGCATTGAGCAAAACACAGAGTTGACTCGTACTCTGATTTTTGAGTTTGAGGATTTGAAGAAACTTATTGAAGATCTTATCAAGGGAACACCACCACCACCGAAGGAGTAATTCATCATCAGGTTTGGCATCCCCTTGGCTTGTTCCAAGCTTGGGGGAGTGTCGCGGTATCACCATCATTATCTTTTATTTTTTTACCTTTTTAGTGGATTCATATCTTTGGTAGATAAGTTATCTTATAGGTTGGTTTGCATGTGGAAGTATCTCTCCTTTATTTGATTATCTATGTATCCCTTGGTGTGAGTGCCTTTATGGAATATTAATGAGAAGTCTCACCTTTTACTTTTGCACTTCTTATTTTCGTTTGCAATCTCTATTATATGATGGATCTTGTTTATCAGTATTGGCATCACTTTGGGAGCATCAAGTAGATCTAAATTGGTTTTGGCAAACCGAGCTTTGGTCAGTAGCAACACTTTAAGGTTTAAAAGGAAAAGAAAAGGCTTACAGGTATTTTGTATCATTTATTCTCTTTCTTGTTGGCTCATAAGCTTAGTATTCTTTATTTAAGATCTTTTGTGTCTTCAAGGAAGATTGCATGTTTGGCTTTATTACTTGTATGTTTGCTTGTTTCCTTCAACTCTTGTGCTTGCTACCCAGCCTTGCTAACTAAAAACCTGTTTTGAGAAGGCATACTTCTCATGTTTCCAATCCATTTGAACCAAACTTGTGCCATTTGTGTCCACCATATCTACCTATTAGAATTTTTGCTATTCCAAGCAAATTCTCAAGCTTCATCTATCTTTCGAATTAAAAAGTATTTTGTTATGTGAAAACTAGTTAGTAAAGCTCTCACGAACTTGATGGCACACCTTATTTTCCTTGACCCTTATAGGCTTGAACCATTGTGTCATCGAAGTTGTATATGCTTGCACCTATACGTCGGAATTAGTAGAACTGTGTTGTCACGAGGAATGCTTTCAACATTGCACATGTATTTTGTACATAGTTGATATCATGCTCTTTTGTCTATGGATGTCACTCGTGTGAAATAGAAAGGGAGCTTGTAAGTCCATGGAGTTTGTATTGTGTGTTAGAGAAACGCTTGGGCCGCTAGCCTAAGCCATGCCTAATCATGGTGGAAACTTGCAGCATCACCATAATGAGCATTCTATGAAGCATCCTCAATAAAAAGCTATGCACATAGTAAATAAAAAGATCACTGAGATGCTCATTATCTGCTTGCCTTGTCATTTTGGTTATGGGATACCTCTTGTACCATGTGCAAGGGGTACCCCGTTGGCGGTTCTCTATGATACTCATGTACTTACAATGACAAGAACTTACCGGTAACTAAAGTTGAGTAGCATGAGGAGTGGCCCTCATATTCAAGGGACATGAGATTGCCAACTTATATTTAGTCAAGCATATGCTCCATCCTTGTTCACTTTAACCTTAATCATCTCAAGATGCCTATGATAGGGGCAATGAGGGCTCAAAGCTAGTAAGTACCATAATATTTTGGAATCTCTTTATGACTTGAATTCCCTGCTTCCCTCTATGAAGGGACCTTTCTCCTATTTCCAAGTTGAGCCAGTAAACCTACTTCCTCTCTATCTCTAGCAAGCATTTGAGTTGTTGTGTTTCAAGCATTCATATGGTGATTTATTCAATCATGTTCTTTATCTTCCTTGTTTGCACAAGAATCTTATCTATTGAGTATTACTTTGAAAGCCTTCATTGTGAAAAATCTTTTTGAGCAAAGAGTGCTCCTGTTTTGAAAACTTCTACAAAAATATTTTTGTGAAACTGTTTGCCATGTGTTCTCTGACCAAGAACAAAGTTTGCCAATTCCAATTATGATTTATCTTTATGCATCTATATTGTGACTTCCGTACTTGTTGCAAGCTAAGTTATATAATGGTGAGTTGCTTTCTTCTATGAGTTGTATAATGGTAAGTGTGCTTATTTTTGTCCGTATTCTTTTATCGACACTTCACTCCATAAACCTGTGGACATGTTTACTGATCTCAGTTTTTGCTTGGGGACAAGCGAAGGTCTAAGATTGGGGGAGTTGATACGTCCAATTTGCATCACCATTCTATATCATAATTTGCCTCTATTCATTGATATATGTCTTATTATGAGGTAATACTTATGTCTTTTCATCTGTTTATGCATGTTGGATGATTCTTGGAGGATGAACTGGCAGAGTCTGGATTCTGATGGAAAAGAGGTGTTTTGATGCAATTTTGCGAAGATCAGAAAAATACCAGAAAAATATTGGAAAATTATATTTTCCCAGAAGACAGAGGAAGCCAGAAGGGGAGGCATAGAAGGGCCACAGGGGGCCCACCCCCCTAGGCGCGGGTCCCCCTGGGCTGTGCCTAGGGCAGGTGTGGCCCACCTGCCCGACCTCCGACTACGCCCTCTCGCCTGTATCTTCCTTACAGAACCCTAATACCAGGGGAGCGACCATAGATAGATTTTCGCCGCCTCTACGGGGAGGAAAACACCGAGAGAGAAAGATCTCTCCAGCAGACAGATTTCTGTCGGGAAATTCCTTCCCGGAGAGGGGAGATCGTCGCCATCAACACCGTCATCAAGCTAGGCTTCATTGGGGTCATCATCATCATCATCCATACCATCATCTCCACCAACACCATCATCATTACTCCATCCCACTGTAACAATCGTGTTGAATACTTGCTTAGTTTATTAGGGGAAACTCCCGATGTTGATTACTATTGTAGTTAATGCTTGTGAGTGGAACCATTGGATTATTGTTTATATTCAGATTGTTATCCATTACCATATCATCTTTGATCTTGAAACATATGATGTCTCATGAGTAGTTCGTTTAGTTCTTGAGGACATGGGAGAAGTCATGTTGTTAGTAGTGGATTTGTGTTGAGTTATTATTCAATGGTTTAGTATTTAAGTTGTGGTGCTATTCTTCTAGTGGTGTCATGTGAACGTCGACTACATGATACTTCACCATTTATGGGCCTAGGGGAATGCATTGTGTATTTGGCTACTAATTGTGGGGTTGCCGGAGTGACAGAAACCTGAACCCCCGTTAGGACACCTTTGCACAAGGGAGCGTAGGATCTCAGAGTTTAAGGTTGTGGTTAGATTTATATCTTAATTACATTCCTGTAGTTGTGGATGCTTGCAGGGGGTTTAAACACAAGTATGTATTAGTCCAAGTAAGGTCGGTATGTTAGCACAGGTTCACCCACACAACAATTACAACACCAAAGAAGAGTACTCAGCTATTTGAAGCGAAAGCACTTAATAGAATTCCCATGTGTCCTCGATAACGTTTGGTCCTTATAAGTATTTCCACCGGCTTGTCCTTTGCTAAGAAAGGATTGGACCACTTGCTTGTTGTCTTTATTACTTGCACTTTGTTTTGTTGCTTTATTAGAAAACCCCTAAAAATACATTTGCTAAGTATTTACAGAGATTTCTTACTCCATACCACTAGTCAACACCTTCTGCTCCTCGTTGGGATCGACACTCCTATTTATCGAAAGTATTGCGATACACCCCCTATACTTGTGGGCATCAGTATACCCGGTCCACCTCAAGGAAGGCCCATATGAAAACTTGCTGCCCAAGAAGACTCCGGGTGGCCCAAGCCCAGTAAAAGTTTGACTCCTTAGATAACACGGCCAGGCTATAGATAGATTATTCAAGGGTGAAACCCTAACTTGTAACCGACTCGACCTACCCCCGGTACCTGGACTATCTATATAAAGGCCAGGAGGGCACGATGAGGAGGCTCTCTCTCAACTCATACACACAGCTCACGCCAGATCGCATCTGCGCACCCATGTAACCTTCGGTTTCATTGTAATCAAGAATATACAAGCAGGAGTAGGTTTTTCCCTCTAGGGTCCTGAACCTGGGTAAACCTCGTGTCCCCTTGTTGCGTGTCTGTTAACCGTCTCGCGATCTCCAGCATCCCCATCTTCTCTAAAACCTAAGTCCATAAAGATGGGCATTGACAAGTCAAACCCTCGTCACACCTTGCTACGCAACCCATGGGAGGAATCTTCATGGGTGGAGCTAGCTCGAGTGCTGCTCGTGGTTCTAGGGTTACTCGATCTGGCACTCGTGGAAGGAATTTTCCACGCAATAGTGTAATAGTCTCTCATGTTCTTCCTTCCGATGAGACAATTCTACCGGATTTAGAAAGCAGCAGCTCTGATGATGATGATGATGATTCCCTAGAGCCCCAATCAGACAGCTATGGAGATGACAATGCTGGTCGGTATGTCCGTGCAGACATGAAGTGGAAGTGTGTGGTTGGTGATGGTGCTGGTGGGTCCTCTAATGTCCAACTATCATTGACTTTCCGGGTTCCACTAAAGATCAGAACAATAGTCCAGGACCAAGATCACCTGCCGCTCATTATATGTCAGCACCGGAAGATAGGTCACCTGTTGTACATTGTGTCTCAATGAGGAACCAGGTGACTAGAGCTCCTGTTGGTACTATTGTTTCTAGACAGCAACAAACCCCTATTCGTGTTTACAAAAGGTCTAGGAATAAGAAGGTGCGTACAACCAAGCAGGTTGATAATTGAAAGAACATGTGGGGCCACATGTGTGGTTTTGGTAATTAATGACAATCCTTGTGGAATAATATGAGTATTAAGTTGCAACTATAGGAATTGTCCATTGACATCGCTTGGAGCATGTGTTGGCTTCAAGGTCGATGAAATGAGAAGAAGATGTGTTGTGCAAGCTCAAAATGCGCCATCTATAGAAGATCTCATGTTTGATGCTTGCCATCCTTGGTGATCATGGATCGATGATGAGGAATCAACAAAGGCGTTCCATCGTGAGAAGGTCAAGTTCGTCAACATCGAGCTCAAGTGGAATGCTCAAGAAAAAGGTATAATCTTGATAGGTTTTCCCTTTTGCCGGTCTCATGTTGTTTGTGGGAGACCGGGTTTAGGATAGATATCCATACTATCAAGAGGGGCTCTCGAATGAGTAACTCGATCATATCGTGCAGGGAGAGCTCAAACCTTTGCATACTTGCATCATCATATTTGGTTGTTATTTGATATTATCCATGTGAGGATTTAGAGCTTGTGGTAATCTCCATAACAAGCTCTTGTTCATCAAAATCGGATCTCCTGTTTATATCTTGTTACGATTTTGATATTTGTGGATTCCGGTTTCTCACCAAGTGAGGCATCTCACATTATTATACTTGATACATTCTTACTTGGTGATAACCAATATTTTCAACGCAATTGGAATTGGGTCAATTGGAGTTACCAATCAAAAGTTATTGCAGTTTGAATTTGCCCCGTATTTGATTTGAAAAATAAAAAGGCAATACCATTTATAGTGGGCCGGCGGTACTACAGCTCGCGAGCCCAGTGCGCATAGCCCTCCTTCTGGCTTGCCCGGCCCTCTGGTCCAGCTCTACCGGACCGGCCCGGTAGTACCGCCCGGGTGGGCCGGTACTACCGGCAGGTCCAGCTTGCATTTACCCAGCGCCCGCTCCTGCCTGCGCGCAGCCGCCCTCACGATTCCCCGCAGTGCCTGCATCTCTCGCCTAACGCACACGCCTTGCTCCGCTTCCGCGCGCTGGCGCCGCTCGCCTATCTTGCATGCTGGGCTGGCCCACCTTCTCGCACAGCTGCCGCCGCTTGGCTCCCGCGCTTGGCCCGTCTCCCTCTCGCCGCTGGGCCCCGCTCGCAGTCGCCGCTCCTCCCTTGTGCGTGCCCGTGTCGCTGCACCATCTTGCCAGCTGGGGCTCTTGCTCACAATCCCGATCCCGCCCACACACTTGTCGCACCCTGCGCTTGCGTTCACTCGCCTGCCCGCGTTGACCAACTCAATTGGTCGCTGCTCGCTGGGAGATGCTGGCCTATGGGCGGTAGTAGCGGCTTAGTCCGGTACTACCGGCCCGTTTAGGAAAAACGCCCCCAACGGGCAGATTTCTGTAGCCCCTTATTTAAGCCTATTTGCCTTTTTATTTAGGGTAGCTTCTTCTTCCCTTTTTCCTCTCAAGCTTTGCCACACTTGTTGATCTTCTTTAAGCTTGCTTTCTTTCTCCCCATCCAATGATTCTGGCACACATTTGATAGGAAGATTGAGGGGATCTAGATCTACGTTTGAGGCTTTGTGCTTAACAAAAGAAAAAGATAGTTTTATTTTGCCATTATTAAGCCCATCTCGGAAAAGTTTGAAACCTCCTATTCACCCTCCCCTCTAGGCGGCATTTGTATCCTTTCAATAATGAAATCAAGTCTCTTGTCTGTAAAGAGATTGGCATCACTCCTATCATGATGCGGTCTACGGTTTCTGGGAGGTATGAGCCAGCATATTATATTATTTCAGTCGTTTTCTATATTTTTTGTTAATCACTCGATAAATTTACTTTCTTAGTATAGATAACCGTAGCATTTTTCACATGATAACTTCTTTATGTTCATGTGGGTAACCTTTCTATTTTTTATCATAGAACTTTTGTTTACACATGCATTATATTGTCTATGTAATGTCCACATCCTATTTGTGTATTATGATGTGATTTTATGTTTTCAAGTTTGTAATTATTTTTGCAAAACAAATTGGTAACATCTACATTGGTATATGGGTAACTGTTTACTCTTTATGCATGGATAACATTTTCTAATTGTTCTAGATAAATTGTGTACTTCTACCTGGATAACTTATGTATGTTAGTGTGGGTCACTACACTTTTTATAAAAAAATATAGTTATAATTAGTTATTGTATGTGTTTTATTTTCATTTTTGTTTGTTCAGCCTCATATAATAATTGTTGTTAATTATTTATTATATCAAAAAATCATAGAAGAAGACATCTATGGTAGCTACGAGGTCTTCACCACGGTTGGAAAAACAACTTTCTGAAGAAGGAGGCAGCACATCTATTATAGATATTGGTGGATCCTCTCCAATTCCTTCACCTACTCGTGTTGAAGGACATGCTAATGACGATGCAAATCTAGATGTTATGTATGCACCTGCTGAGAACCTTGAAGCTGTTATATCTGGTGGAGAAACAACTACCAAAAACATTGCGATTGCAGATGTGTCTGTGACCAGCGCATCTACTACAGCTACATCATGATTATCTGTTGATGTGACAGACAATGTAGATCAACCAGATTCAGGAGCTCCATTGATGAAGCAAGCTAGTGATCAGCCTGTTAGCAGCAGCGTGGTAAATACCGCGGCAAACCAAACGGATAATATCACGGAAGTCACTGCTGCCACCACAAGTGCTCCTGAGGTTACTGCCAATGTTCATCCAGGTGGTTATGTTTGTCCTGATGGTGTTGTTTTTGTTCCTGCATCATCGATGTCCACCAACCTTGTAGAAGCTTCTACTTCTGTTGATGTGCCTGCAAGTCCTGTTGTCTGCTCGCTTGAAGATCCATCTACTCAAAGTGGGAGTGAATATAGCTTGGATGAAAGTAACCAGGGAGATGTACAACCAGTTAGTTCTGCTCCTTTGATTCCTGCGTCGAGTCTTTTCAAGACCCCTATCAGCAAGCAGACCCCTGTGTCTGATCCATCTAATGCTCCTTCGCCACTTATTAGTGGATCTGATGTTGCTATTCGAGCTGATGATGCAGCTGGAAATTCTGAAGCTGAAGTCATAGTTATTAAGAAAGCAAGATTGGTTGCTCGTGATGGCAAGTTGAGTCTTGCTGCTAGTATCCCATTGCATGTTTTGCTGATGTTGTGTCGTTGGTGCCTTAGCCTGATGCGGATCCTCCTATTGTTGCTTTGTCTGATGCGCATGTTCAGCATGCTCCTCCTGCTGGTGCACCTTCTCAGCATGCTCCTCCTGATGGTGCCCCTGCTAGTATGGCAGCCGTGGCTGTTGTTTCTGCTGCTGCGACTTCTATGCCAAATGTCCCTGATCTTTGTATTGTTGCGCAAGCTGGTTCTAATGTTGTCCCTATCTCTCATGACACTTTGGCTGCTCCTAGTGATTTATAACATGTTTTTGAAGCAGAAGATGTTCTTCCTTTGTCTTGGGCACCTTCTCCAAGCACTGGTACACACCTCAATTTAACTTCATACGTCATTGTGTAAATTCATCATATGCTTTTCTTATATGCTCTTATTTTTTGCAATGTACAAATATCTTTTATTAATGATGTTTTATTTCATAGTGGATCATGGTTTTTTATTATGATTGTGCATTTTTGTTGGTCTTGATAACTTCATATATGTGCCCTGGATCACTTTAGTATATTAATGTTGATAACTTTAACTTAATTATGTTGGTAACTTACTCTGTTTTGTATGAAAATGTCATGTTTTATAATTTTTCATATATATATATATCCTTTGGTAATTCTTGGGTTATGTGTTGGATAACTTGTTCATATATGATTGGATAACTGTAGTTCTAAGTGGTGTATTACTATACATATATGCATTGGTAACTGCTAGTTTAGTTAGTATCATGTTTCTGTATGTGTTTTAAACTTCATGCAATCTTAGAAAAAAAACCTCCATGCTAAATGTATAATTATAGTCGTATGTTTAGTTGTCATAAAATACGGAATAACATGTTTTCTTTGTAGACAATATGTATAGATTATATGACAATAACATTTTTTTTGTTTGGTCCATTTTTCTTCTTGTTTTCTTGGGACATACTCTATGCAGTTCTTAACTTATTGAACTTACCGAACACGGGTGGTGATAAAAATAAGGTGCGACTGGTGGATTTAGGTAACTATTGAGATGATGACAAATTTGAAGATCATCGTTCCGATAACTGTTTGGGGCTTGGGGTTTTATGGCGGTCAGGCTATCTTGATGGAGGTTCTCTTTTATGGTAGCCGTAGTTAAGTCTAGGTTGTAGTTTATGGGAACCTTGGTTAAGTTTAGTTTATGGAGGTTCTATTTTGTTTTATTTCCTTTATGGAACAATTTGTGCTGTAAATTATATGACGCTATGTTAGTGTGATGTAATTAAACTACCCTTATTGTTTAATATATGTTCATGTATTTGAATTTTTTTATTTTTTGTGGTGATAAACATGTAGTACTTTTTCCCACATGGGGCCGCCATTTCTATCCTTTTTCATTTGGACATTTTATTTTGTACTTTCTTTAATATTTTTGTAGTGGGTCAACAAATAGTTGATGGTAAATAATGAAAATGTAGTTATTTCTCTTGATGAACTATTGGTTGAAAAGATTGGTTATCAAGATGTTTGGAGCTTTACCAAAGATACCAAGCAGTTTAATCAGAATAGTTGTTCTATTTCAGGTATTGAAACAAAATTGTTTTGTCCTTCTTTTATATTTGAATAAATATTTTATGTGCTACACTAATTTTTTGTGTGGTTTTTTTGTTATTGTAGCTGCCCCTGATTATTCAACTCCTAGTATTAGTGCTGCTCTTCCTATTGATGTCGCTAGCAATGTTACAGCTGTGACGCGGCTATGTATTGTGAGACTTATTCACCCTTCCAAGTCTTTCTTCCTCTGTTCTCCTATACTAGCACAACTGCAGAAGAAGATGCATTGTATAAGAAAATTATCATACACATGCAGAAAGAGAATAAGTTGAAGATTAGGAAGTATGTGCATGTTCTTTTTTTACAGATTTTATCCTTTTATTGTTCTCTGTTGGTAACTTCTGTACTTTACCATTGGTCACTCTTTCTCTTTTTGGTTGATAACTTGACCTTTTTGGTACGTGGTTGATAAGTTGTACTACTTCTGGTGGGTCACTTTTACTGTTTTTGCTGGCTAACTCTTAGTTTTTATAGTGGATAACTTGAACTTTTTTTGGTACCTGTTTGATAACTTGTATTACTACTGATAGATCACTGGTACTCTTTATTGTTGATAACTTGTGGTTTTTATAGTGGATAGCTTGTATTCTAATTATTACATATGTTTTATCTTTTTTATTGCACACCAATTTGTAACATTGACCCAATGTGGGTGACAACTAGTGATTTTGCTGGAAGTGTGATGCCATATGGCAAGCTTTCAATATGTGTGATCTTGCTATTTCCGCAATGCAAGATAATTGTCCATCTAATAAAATTATATTTTTGTATATCGTGACTAAATATCTGTTGGATGGAAGATTCACCGCCACTCTTGTTTGGAGGTCGTTCAAGAGAGATGACAACTACAAACTCAGCCACAAACATATGGTATGCGGTATAATTTGATTGTTTATTGTTTCTAATTTTTTATATGCAGTTGATAAATTCAGATCATAATGTATGGTAACCATTATTTATTTGTGATGATAACTCTTTCATTTCTGCCTGGGTAACCACTGTTTATTTCTACATGTGCCCCTACTTATTTTTATTTTTTCTATTTTTGTAGCTTTGCTTTCCTTTCCTTTAGAAGCTTGAGACTAAAAAGGATCCTATGGGCCATTGGTACATGCTTTCTTTTAATATGTCTACCAAAAGGTTTGAGATTCTTGACTCGCTCCGTGGTGAAGCTAATGTAGAAATGATTGAACATGCGACCAAGCTAACGGAAGCAATAAAGAGAATGTAAATGGTTAATTATTTTATTCTAGAAGACATATTGAAGACTTTGAGTTGATGCATGTCCCTGTTCCAAAGCAAGTTGGCAGGTTAGTGTTTTTCTTATTGTGCCATCATTGTTTGTTGTTCTTGTATAGTTATAATTTTGTTTTATATGCACGTATTTATATAGGTTTTGTCTAATCATTGACATTATATTGTTTATTTTGTATTTTATTTTTAGCACTTATTGTAGTTTCTTTATGCTCAAGGACCTTGAATTATGAAATGGAAGCGTCGTACCTCGTATTTGTCAAGATATGATGCCAAGAATTAAAAAAATATGTCATCTTTTTGGTTGAACCACCCTCACAATGTTCTTTTGAATTAGATGTCACTTTAGGAAGACAACAAGTTTTGAGGTATTTTTCCCAAATTACCCACACCCTGACACGTTTGTTATCCATCCATAGGTTGTAAGTTATCCACCCTGTGATATATAAGTTAGCCACAGTATGTGTGATTTCTTATCTATGAGTGTGCTTTTATGCTTTGTTCCTACTGTCAAGATTTGTAGTGTAGTTTGTTAGACACACTCAATTCTACTGGATAATTTGTCTAGTGATGATTTGTGGGGAAAATCTCTATATAAGCATGAATAACTGTAGTTCTAGCTACTGGATAACTTGTACTCGTATGCATGGATAACTGATGTGTTAGTTGGTGGATAACTTGTACTCATATGTTTGGATAACTATTGTTTAAATAGTCCAGTGATGATTTGTGGGGTAAATTATGCATATAAGCATGGATAACTGTAGTTTTAGCTACTGGTGTACACATATGCATGTATAACTGGTGGATAACTTAAACTCATATGCCTGAATAACTTGAAACCAAAGAATGTATAGCATGACCACCATACATAGAAACAACAAATACTGTGTTAGCATATCGTGTTACATAAACATTCTAATACATATGTTTTTTGCATGGCTTGTCTAGATTTGGTATCCTAGCAACTTCAATTTTTCCTGGCATATGCGGACGGTATGACCTTCGGCACCGCAGTGGCTGCATTTGTTTTATTTCTTTGTAGCAAGGTCTAGCGGGTTTTTATTTGCTATATGCCATGGTCGCCCTTTTGTTATTGACTTCTCCGGGTTCTTTATGTGGTTTGTTGACAACATGTGAGATCCCGATGTGCTTGTTGTTTATACTACTGCATGGTTGCTTGTTGACTGTTCCCTGTTTGGTGGGATAGTTATCGAAGGTGGCACTCTTGCACCATTAGGAGCACTAGACGATGGCATAGTAATTGCTTCATTTTAGGCCTCTCTTGTCTTCTTCTCTTCTCTTCTTGCTATCACATCTAACTCTTGTTTCATTCCTTCAAATGTTTCCTAATGATTTTTCTTCCATCATCTGTCTTTACTCCTATCTTTGTAGATCTGCTGTATGATGCAAACACCATCATATTTATTGAGTCTTCAGGCATCTGTTTCTTTCCTCGATTATGTTTGTCATTGATTCACCTAGGATAGTTTTCGCGTCCAATGTCCACCTTTTCAAGATGTACATATCTAGGATCTGATGGAATTTTATATGTGTCATCACTTTTATAATGTGGCAGCACAACATATTGTGTAACATCCCAGCATTAGAGCTTAGAAATAAGCTGAACCCAGATGTGTGCATTGCATTCATGCATAGAAAATCCGAATAATTTTCGCGCTTTTGAATAAAACCTGCCAAAGTGATTGAAGCTTCTCTCAACTAATATATCATCAAGATGACTGCGATAAGTTTCAATATGACCTTTGCCAAAACCTTATTTTGGGTAAACATGATTTGATCTAAGGGTAGATCAAATGTAATAAAATTAAACCATAATACATTGCTTAATGATTAATATCTGATCTTAGGGTGATCATTCCATTGTATTCATTACAATAACCCAGGAATACCAAGCTATGAATACACTTCAAGTAACAAGAATGTAATAACTAACCTTTGACTTATTTTATCCTTATCTATTTCTACCATGAGGATCATGGTAATACTTCATCCTAACTTTAGTTATATTGAGTAGGAAGAAACTAATTCAAGACCCTTCACCACATATCTTTCTTTCCATATCAATCCTTATTATGTCCATTGAATCTATCCTAATATATGTGGTTAATCAATGTTGATTAATCAACTATTGATTCACAAATACTTAGCCTATCAATTTTTGATCTATCAAGTCTTGTCTTTATCATAGCATTCACTTAAGGCCTATAAAGAAAGAAGTAAGAAGAGGTAAGTAGTAATGCTAGATTTAGATATCATCTATAGGATGGGAGTGTTGAAAGAGAATAAAATCCATATGGTAACTGGTGGAGTTAACTCACTCCTGAATCGATAGAATGGTTATCTTGATTATATCTATATGATAACAAAGAAGATTATAAAGAGAAATTCTAAGGATAGTTGCCAAGGAGAAATCCTATTAGATCAAGTAGGTATAGTCAATGAATAAACTCCAAGTCAAATATAGATATTAAGAAGATGATCATACATTCTAGTGTGAATATGTTATCTTAGATTAGTAATAACAAGTTATCATAATAAGATGTGAGGTTTGAATATAAGATATTGGAGTAAAGTGATATAAGATAGTATGGCTAAGATGAAGCTAGAGTAGCATGGAGTTATTGAAGTAGTGTTATTCCTCTTAAAAGGATAGTAAGTTTTTGAGGAGATAAAAATTAGATATATGAATGAATTAGAGTAATGTTGGTGATGAAAATAAAGGAAGTGTATGAATGGAATTAGAAGTAATTACTTCATGGATTAGAGGTTATCATTATCAGAGTAGTTTGATATGGCCAAGTACATAAATAAGAATATAATGAAAAGCTTTAGTGTCAAGATCATTGGATTTATAAATGGATTTAGAAGAATAAAAGGTGGATAAGAATATTCTTGTGGAGTAAAGCTCATCATGTTAACACATGAGGATGGATAGGAAGAAGTAGTATATTTAGGAAAGGAATTCCTTAATTAGAAGTCCAGGATTGTGAATTATGGAAGATAGGAATTCTTGGTAAACACTAAAACCTTAAATCTATAATCAAACTTAATACCCATTTCATCTATTTGTTCAATCATCTATTTCCACAATGGTTTATAGGAAGATTTCCATATAGCAAATCACTTAAGCACATCTTTGTCATTTCCAACTATCATGATCACATGTGCTTAGGAACTGTCTTAATCAATTCTTTCTCATAAGTTAGCCTAAAGAACAACTCTACTATTTTATCCCGGATGGTTATACCATTCATGAACATAAGCATGAGGACAGTGTGACTTAACCATTAATTTTTATCCATGTTTATAAAAGAATATGAGTATATTAAATCTCCTAAAACTCATGATGAATACTTATAATTTCAAACCCTAACTCCTATGTTGGTTATAATAAAATATATACCTTGGTATTTCCTAGATTTAAGGGAATAATATTAGCCATATTAATTCCTTAGAATATCATGCATCAAATAATGATATAGGATCATTATATCAAATTTATCTCCAAACTATAAATTCATTAAAACCAAATTTTATAAATAAATAAGGAAATATTCTATAATAAATCCATGGCTTATTATTGAAAGAAAATTTAATAATAAAAGCCCTTACAAAATATTAATAAACAAATGACTTATATGAAAGGAAATAAGAGAGGAGATTACGTAAATCCATGGCTTATTTTAGAAATAAGAGAGGAAATAAGAGTAGTTCGCCGCCGGTGACCATGAACTAGCGGTGGAGGACTCACCGACATCATCATGATGTCGAGATTACGTAATTCCCTAGCCATGTTAGTCACTTGACTTGGTCCACTTTGCTGAGGTAGCAACACACGTAGCAAGTCCCCACCAGTCAGTGACTGGGGGCTAGGATAGGGTGCGGTGTAAAAAATTAAGAGAGGAGATGATGTTAGGAGTGACGCAGTAAATGTGTTTAACAATTTCTGAAAATGATTAAATCTTAGAAATTTAGTAACTTATGTAATTTTTAGAAAAATAAAATCTATAACATTAAACTGTGAATAAACATTATTATGTCAACAATTTAATTATTAATTAATAAAGAATTTCTAAATATTAAAATTTTGAAAAGTCATAATTTAATATTGGTAAATGTTAAAAATATAAATAAAATATGAAGTAAATATTCAAAGACATTTAATCCTTGATGGAATTTTATAAACATAAGAAAAATACTTAAAAATAAATAAAAATCATTTTTAAAGTCTTGAATAAATATATTACAGTAGAATATTATTAAATATATTATTAGAAAGATTTTTAATATTTTAAAGTAATAAATCCTTGTTTATTACCTATTTTGAAAATTCTTTAAAAAAAAATTCTTAAATAAAAATTAATTATATTTCTTTAGAAATATTAAAACATTAAAATCAAATTACTGAAGTTCTAAACCATAACTAAGGTTCATAACAAAAACTTAAGTGTAAATTATTAACTTTATAATATACTTTGAAACCTTAAATCAAAAATTCAAAACCACAACCTTCAAAATAACTTTATACATCATTCACTGATATTAAGGGGGAATAATCTAAATAATAGTTAACATGACATTAAATCTAACACATTAATAATATCATCCAAATTGTACTTTCATTTAATAATTGCATATTATTTTCATAATATCAAAACAAATTTAATCTAATCATTCACTTAGATATATAGTGAATAATTCCACACCTTAGTCATACTTATCATAAGTTTAAAACTTAGGAATAATTAAAACATGTTACACTTTAAGTTTAGTTACCCTTTTAAAGTTAACTTTAGTCTCAAGGCTTATAAACATCATGTCTAATAAAATCACTTACGTTTTTAAAGTTAACTTTGGTCTATTTCAATTAAGACATAAAGCATTTCCAGTCCAAACTAATCAATCAAACACCAAAAGACATTTATTATGTTCTATTAACAATAAAGATTGTTTGAACCTTAGAAAGGAAATATTTTCTTCAAATGTTATTCTTTTTGCCACTTCAAACAATAATCTCATAATAAGTTTTTCAACTCTTAACAACTCAACCCAAGGACTTTTATCATAGTCACCAGATAACAATTAATCATAATTACATATTTTATCCTTTACTTGTATATTTTGGATTGTTAACACTTAATTTTTTTATAAATGCCATTACTTGTAAAGTAAAACCTGAAGATAAACCAACTCTTAAAGAATTACATAAACTACTATACTCAAAGTATGGGGATTCACTTTGGGAGTTTTCCAAAATGCATAGCATTACTTATGCATAATAGCATCTTGCTTCTTTAAACATTAGTCCTTACCGGACCAATGATGCTGATTTCAAATATTGGATCTTATATTATCTAGAATACCGTGAGTGCATAATCTTGGAATCACAAAAGGCAAGTTCACACTTGCTCATGTCCTTTGATTATTTTCTGTAAAGTATTTGGCAAATCTAGTGTTGTCATCACCTGCATTTGAAAAAGGTCAGAAAACACTATTTTCATAATAATATGATTATAGGTTATTTACCATGAGGTAATAACCTACTATGAAAGTTCCGGTGGTAAAGGAACATATTATCTAGGACTTAACAACCAATGTCGCCAGTGATTCTTGCGCCGTATATCACGCATTAACCATGAAATTTGGAATGGGGCGGAGAAGTCAGCTGTATCTTCTTCCTCTCGCATGTAGCCGGATGTGCAGGTCGTGGCTGTTATCACTCGTAGCGTGTATATTATTTGGCAATTCATAGAGGATATGCAGCATATGGGTGGGAACCGTCATCGTCCCACGATAGTTCTGGCATCTAACGGTCTGTACAAACCATTGTCGTAATTCAATGGGTGGGCGTGGTGTATACCAAGAAGGCATGCGAGGTCGAGAAGGGGGCAATGATTGGCTTGGATCATCTTCTAGGGCCCACATCATGGAATTGTTGACGGGAATAAGCTGCCCAGTTGTGCAACAAAGAGTTGATCTCTCATGGGTAAAGTAACGCACCTCTGTAGAGTGTAAGAACTGTAACTTGTTACTCCCTATTCCAGGAAGAAGCTGCGAATGCGGCGGGAAAGGAACTCCATGAAAGTTCTGGTAAACCCGTGAAGGCTGAAGGACATAGATTTTCAGAATAAAAGCAACCTTTGAATAAATGTTTGTGAAAACCTGCATTGCTACGACCTATGGTCTGTGGCTATAGATATAGTGCATCAAACACTCCTTTTTAGTGAACTTGCTGAGTACACTCGTACTCAATGTATCTTCTTAACCCTTGCTAGATTCCGAAGCCATTAAGACGACATCTACATCAAGTTATGCTCCAGGAGTCATCATCAAAAGCTCAAGTCTTCAATGAAGTCAAGAAAGTCAACAAGTACATCAACTCAAATGAAAACGAAGTTACAGATTAGATAGAAATTTAATCTCTAGCCATAGAACCTACTTCTGTAGAGTGTTGCATTAGCAGCAATACCAGCCAAATAGTTTGGTGCTAACCTTATTAGCATATTAGTTATGAGTTATTCGTTGTTGATTCTTCTTTGAAAGAAGTTTCTTTCTCTCTCTTTAACCTAGATTGTTCTTTGGATCTTATGTAAAGAGTCGAGTTGTAACCTTTAGCCATGTATTGGACCCGTTGTGTTTCTGTTGTACGACTCTAAGGGATGTAATAGTAGTGAACGGTGTTTCATTGGTGTTATGTCCATGACTATAGTATACTACATCATGCAGTGGTATGCTGGGTCACCGCATACTGTCACGATCGAATTTATAGCAGTTGCATTCATATGTTCCTCATTCCCAATTTGCGAATACCCTATAGCTTCTATATCCATGGTGCGGAACTAGAATCCCTGTTATGCTCAGCTCAAACCGGTAGCCGTTGAGGTGGTAGCATCGGTATGACATGCTCTTTCGCATCTCACTCTGAAACCTGAAGAAAATTTTCCTCGTGTATGATTTTGCCATTTTTATCTCCATAGTGCTTCCACACCACCATTTCGGGTCTGTCAAAGCTGTTCCAGTCTCTGCCTTGAGCTCAACATTGCAAATATTCTCTTGTACCGACATGTACTATTGTACAAACTCACAAATGGAGTTGCTTGGTTTGACATAACGTTTGAGGACTGCGTTGAAGCCTTCGCTTCTCGCCGTGGTTTGGAGGAATGGGAAAAGGCGTGCATAAAGTATGCCAGTACCCAAACCTTTCTTTGTTCCCATAGTGAAAACAGATCCACATTGTCACGGACATTATGAGTATTTATCATCTACATCCAAGCCTCCTCAAATTCCTCCGATGATAAGTTGTTGTTCACACATGCATTGAAAGCGTCCAGCAGCTCTGGGTGGTTGGCCATGAATGTTCCTATTTTCTCAGTTTCATTCTGGATGATGTGGCATCTTCAATTCCTGTGAGTTGCATCAGGGAAAACAACACTAATAGCACCACCCATGGCAGGGTCTTGATCTGTTATTATATTTTTTGGTGCTAAGTTGTCCATTGCTAGTTTGACATTTGAAATAGCCACACAAAGTTGTCCTTGAGCTCTCGACGCACGAATCCGCATCCAAACTAAACAAATAATCCATGATTATTTATCCCAATAAATGGAGCACATGGTAGTTTATACTGGTTCGTTAGGTAGGTAGTGTCGAATTATATGCAATCATTGTATCTAGAATTGTATGCTCTTCATGATGCCCCATCAACCCAAAATAGGTTCTCAATCCTTTCCTCCTCATCAAGTGTAAATTATAGAAGAAATTTGGATCTTCTGCCTTCATCTTTCGAAGTATTCCAAGGTGTCTTGCATGTCGCGGTTATTGTTTTCATTGCGGAAATAAGCCCCCAGGTTCACCAAGTCCTTTTCTATGTATGTCACATTATTTAGAATGCCATAGAAACTTGTCATCAGCTGTATCTGTCGGCACGTTTCAATGTTGCATGCATGCAGCATCCGCAAGAACACATTTTCTTCTGCTGGTATGTTCCAGTGCGAACGCAAGAACCTTGTTAATGAAGGTTTTATTATCAGGGGGTGGTTATGATCATCCGAAAAATGCTGAACATACCACCAGGAATCCTTCCTCATTACATATAAGTGTGTTGTGCATCCAATCCTTGGATGTGTATTTTTTCCTCTTCTTGACACATGATTTTGGATTTTGTGTGTCTTTCTTTTCTTCATGAGGTTTACCAGTTTTTGTGCACACAAGATACACATTTCTTACGTCTTTTATTGACCAATCTATCCTTATTCCAAACCCCTTCCTTTATGAATACGCCCAGTAGTGATCCCGAGCTGATTCAAAACTATCAAAGTGCATTCCAGCTGTTGGTGGTTGCAGTGTGGAGTGTACTTCATCTCTAGCATCATTGTTAGAATTATTCTTCCCATCCTCATTTGAATCAGCTGTGTGTAATGCTGATTCTTCGATTGTGTCATCCATGTTTGTTGTTTGTGTAGCTTGTTCAACTATAGTGTACATGCAATCACTGTCAGTATGTTCTTCAGTTTGGATATCACCTGTTATACAAATAAACAAAAGTTATTCTTTCTGTTTTTGGCAGGAATGGGTAACCACAATGAGAAGTTATGGATAACAGAAGATAAAATTAATGGGTAACTTGTCCCTATCTAGTGGGTAACTTTTTAAGTTAGCATCTATTCATTCATAGATATGTTGATTATCTTTCAAAAGAAAGTCACATACAACACTTTTGTATAAAATGTAGTGTTGATATTTGTATTAAATCTATTATATATTAAAAGTATATGACGGGCTAACCAGAAATTAGATAAATAGACTAGAAAATCCCACAAAAATTAGGAACATTTGACCATTGATCGGATATATCAGAGAAAATCAATGGATAGATCTAGGACCATTAAACTAAAGTTTGAAAAAATTACCCACCTTTGCCACCATTAAGTACCCTGTATCACAAACCCTGATCTGATTCTTATCTCAAAAAAAACCTACGCTAATTCTTCCTCCCGTCTCCTTCTCTTCCGTGTAGATGGAAACCAGCGCCGCCATAGACCATCATGTCCGGTCGAACTTTATTTGGCCAGATGCAACAAAGCCTCCTTGCGCTGCCCTCTTCCTCAGACTGCCGGCGCGCTCACATGAGGTCTGTGCTAACCTCCTCTTTACTAACCCTAGGCTTCGCTTTACTTTGTCAAACCAACAGATTAAGACTCGAGGATCGCCAAAAAAAATCACACAAGCCGATTGAAATTGCAGGAACTAATCTCTTTGTCCCTGGGGCGTACGACCCTTCAAAGTTAATCTGAGACAGCTAGCTAACCATACACGTGATTGATATTGGTGCTTCTACGATGCAGGTCAACAAGAGAGTTCAAAACTCCAGCTTGACCTAGCTTAATTAGCTACCGGCGCACTCGCCGAAAGGGAAACTTTGTGCATGCACGTGTGTACATTGGCGTCGGCGACCTGCACCGCAGCACCGGCAAGAAGCAAATTTTGGCGTCGTTGGTCGATGGTCTTGCCTGTTGTTCATTCTCGAAACAGGCTTTCGTCCAGCTTTATAAATAAAGTAGATAGGTCAGCACATTGTCCAAGGGATAAACCGGAGCAAACACGAGACCATAGCTGGGGCAGACAGCACAGCACTTGCCTGTTGTTCATGGCAAATTGGGAAATTATACTGATTTTCCATGAACTTAATCGCAATCAAGTAATTTAAAATTGTATGCTTAATTGCAAGTTGGAGTACTGCAATGGGAGTACCAGTTGTGTAGGATAATATTCTTTTCCTATACACTGTAATGGTTGGTTAGATGCTAATGCATCGTTTTGGCAACTGCAGGTTTTCAGTAATGAAAGGGACAAGTTCCATCTTCACATGATTTTCTTTGCTGCCAGAGTTTAATGAAGCAAGATCTAAAATATTTATTGATTGAAAGTTATGTTATTTATTTGTTGATTTAGAGGTAATCGTCCAGAATGGTAGACACATGTTATCTCTCAGTTGTCAAGTACACACCAACCCCATTGAATTATCTTTTGTTTGTTCAATCCCATTAAAAAAACGTTGATGTTACTTTGATTCTGTTGGTAAATGATTGTATATTATCAAAGGTATTCTTAGCATGTACTCCCTCCGTTTTAAAATATAAGATGTTTTAAATTTGTGAAGAAGATGCATCTAGATTTCTTTTAGTGTCTAGATTCACTCTAAACTTGAGTGAACCTACATACTAAAAGTAGTCTAGATATATTTGTTTCACAAAGATAAAACATCATATATTATGAAACGGAGGGAGTACAACATAATCAGGTCACTGCAGTTGATATTTTCTATTGAAAGTTAATAGTATATATTAAGCCTTTACAACTTTCAGTGATATATGAACATTCATTTGATGTCACTCATTCTTTGGGTGGTAATTTTGTTTTGCGAAATTTGAGCTACATAACTGTTCTGTGCTACAAGGATGATATTGCACATTGGCATATAACATTATAATTAATCATCAGTGCATAGATCATTTCTTAGGATTGGCACAAGGGCATGAGGGAGTCATTGCTGGTGCACTGGCTCGTGAACCTTAGCTGATGCCGTGTGGCCAACGATTGATCAACTGTCACCCCACTACTCCGACCATGATTACAATTTTTAAATTTTGAAGGGGTATGCAAGTCGAACACGCATACCAGGGCGGACATGCATGATCGGTGACGGTTCTTGGAGTAAGCAAATCTAGATCATGGAGGATCTATGTAATTAGGTATATGTACTAATATTATTATTTATTAAGAATAGTTTCCATTCTTTCCACAATGTATAGACTTCACCCGATGAGTTACATGCATAAATTGTCTCAGTTTCTTTTGAGTACCTTCTAGATATAATTATGTTGTTCTAGAAATCGAGCAAGGTTAAAATTAGTTAGTATACCCACAGAAAAATTCTTTAGTATATGTTTACAAATTTCTGTTCCGTACAAGATATTTTTCGGAGCAAATATGCTCCAAATATGATAGTTTGAGAGGCTTAGTGAGCAAAAATCGATGGAACATTGTTCTATAAAAATCAACCGGCACTATCTAATTCATGGAAAAGTTCTCCTTAAAAAATCATGCAAGAATATATAGGTGGAAATCAGATTATGGTGAAAGTTACATAGGAGATCACAACAAGAGAAAGAACTCCGTGGCTCCTCCCATCTCCCATATCAAGTTGCTAGACAACTCTTCCTCCATCGATCGTGTGTAACATATCTTTTGATTTTGTACTGAATTATGAAATTGATTTTAACATGCTCTATTTTCGTGAACAGGATTTACTAACTCCAATCAACTTCATGTTATTATTTCCCATCGCTTCTCTACTGTAATCTGTTAGGGATCATTTACTTTATGGTTTATTCTTATAGATTAAATAACATTTCTTGGGGCAATCATTTTTACACGGTTGTTTTAATTAGCCTGCAGTTGCTCCAAAGTTTGTCTTATCCCAACATGTTCTCTTTTATTATTTGCATTATGTCTATTAAGTAATACCCAAATTGTATCTTGTATCTTGTATATTGTATATAGCACACCGTTGTTTGTCTACTATGAAACAACATTTTTTAAAGTAAGCAACTAAACATATATATATATATATATATATAATATATAGGGAAATAGCCAGCTAAACACAGGCATAGCTGTGCATAGCCTATCCACCGTTGATTCTCTCCCCTTTTGATATAGGAAGCACATGTATCCAGACCCTGGATGTTGGCTCAATAGTAACGCCGTTGGTGTTCCTTTGATGCATGCATGAAGCCCTAGCAAAACAAAGCTTATCAAATTTCGTTTAGGTGATGATGGGGATATGCCTACCGGGGTATAACCAGCAAGACGTTTCCGGCTGGCCCAGGAACAGGCGAGTGGGCCTGCAAGACGGCGACTGGATCTAGGCCCGGTGTGGATCCCAGCGACTGGAAGCTGAAGGCCCAGGCGAGTAGATAGGCCTAGTCGGATTAGGTTAAACGAGTACCGAAGCCTTAACTGATTCGGTTGAGATATGTAAACCCTAGGGGAGGTGAGTCTATATAAACCTCCCTACAGGGCGTGTAGAGATACGTTCCATCATACACCCAAGCAACTCGCCGCCTAGCCGCCGAGCTCACCCCATTGTACCTCCATCATAATACAATCTAGCAGGAGTAGGTCTTTACCCTCCGGGGGGCCGAACCTGGGTAAAACCCTGTGCCTCCGCCCTCATCTCGCACCGCAGATGGCTGGCCGCCCTTGCCCCTCGTTCTACTACTCGCTGCTGATTGCAGCATCTGTCGTGACCATTCGCACGACAGTGGCGCCCACCGTGGGGCCTGGCCGGTCTGGCCGGTGTTCTGCGGCGAGATCCAATCTGCCCATCAACAATACGGTCGCCACCGGCCGCATGATAGCGATCGGCGAAATGCTCTAGATCTTGCCGAGCAGCTACGTCCCGGCGACGCGACCCGTCACGCACAGCGTGATCCTGCCGGTCGGCACGATCAGCCTCTTCGTCGGCCTCACCGACGTCATCGCCTCGGAGGACTCAGCTCGCATCCGCGAGTCGCCGCCACGCGACCGGCTCTCTGAGAGCCAGGTCCGCACGATCCATCGCCTCGCCTCCGAGTACAACTCGGCCCACAGCAACATGGCCGAAAACTCCGGCGCCACGGAAGACGCGGCCCTCAACGACGACGCCGACTCGGCGACCCCGGCGTCACTCGCCGGATCCATCAACGCGGCTTCACCCGCGGGCTCCATCACCCAGGTCTCCAACATGGTAGACTTCGAGGATCCCTCCATCCTTGGGATCTTCGACTTCGACTCCGGATCGGAAAACTCCGCCGATCTCCGTGACGGTACCGGTCGCCACGCCGCGGCCTACATGGCGACCGGCACCGATCCGCCGGAGGATCCCTTCTCCACCCCGATCCCTCCTAACGCCACGGCAACGAAGGTCGAGGAACTCCGCCTGAAGCTGGCGGAGGCAGTCCGCAAGGAGCAAGCCGAGCGCGAAAAATTTCGCCTCGAGCAGGTGACGGCGCAGGAGCTGTCGCGCTACCACCAGCAGCGAATCAGGTCGCGCTTGAACCCCACGGTCCAGGGGCGCGCCCTGAACTTCGACGACGAGAACGACCCGGCCCACGTGGCCGAGCACGCAATCTGCGAGAACGCGCCGCCAGGAGGAAGCGCCCGGCCCCCACCAGGGTCGACGGCGAACTGCGCCCCACCTCCACCCAACCGCACACCTCCCAGGGACCAACCGCGGATAGTGGTCTCCTCACGGGAGCGAGACGCGAATGGCCTACCGCTGTTCTCCACCCCAATGGACAACCTCGTGGCAGGTCGAGCAGCGGCCGACAACATCACGGCCACCGGCGACGGTGCCTTACAGATCTAGTACGTGAGGGCCCTGCTCGCAAAGGCGGTTGAGCAGCAAAACGCAGGCGCCGACTCGCAGGGCCGGGTGTACTCGCGTTGTTCGGGCAGCAGAGCGGCCTCAAGCGGCCGCCCATTGGCGGCAAACACCCTCAACTGCCCTCCACCAGAGCCACTGCAGCTCCAACATCGACCCGCGAACGCGGCACTCTCCACCAACGACCCCAGGCCAGCGACCAACTTCGTCGCCGCCAACGGTCAGCCCGTCGACGCCCGCACCCACATCATTAACAACCAAAGCTGGCGCGCACGCCAGCCCGACGACCTGTGACACACCCTAACCAATCGCCGCGACGGCGAGCCGATGGGGTTGCTAAGTCGACTCAGGCCCAGGTGCTTCGGACCGATGATCCGAGGCGAAAAATACCCGGCGAACTTCAAGGCGCCGAAGGAAATAGAGAAGTACGACCCTTCGTACGACCCCTCCGTATGGCTGGATACATACCTCATGGCGATGGGGATCGCCGGCCACACCGACCTGCTAGCCTCCCGTTACCTCCTCCTGATGATGGAGGGAACGTGCAGGCAGTGGATCAACACCCTTCCCCAAGATAGCATCGACTCCTGGGACGAGATGCGAGATGCCTTCGTCAGGCACTTCGAGTGCTCCTACACCCGCGCCACCACCATCGAGGACCTGGAGCGATGCGTCCAAGGACCCCGCGAGTCGACCCGCAACTGGGTCCAGCGGTGGCAAGAACTATGGTACAACGCGGTCGGCATCCACCCGGACACCGCGATCCATTGCTTCAAGACCTCGTGCCGCTATGAGCCCTTGGTCGCCAAGCTCAAGCGACATTCTCGCACGCTCGACAACATACCGGACCTCCTCGAGATCGCCAAACGGTACGCGGAGGAAGATCCAAACCAGGAAACCGACGACGAGTCAGGAGGCCAACGCCGCACGAGCGGCAACGACAACGGACGACGGTCCGACCTACTCTACAGCAACACTCGCCTCACCGGCAAGCGCCGCAGTGACGGGCGAGTCGACTTCCTCGCCAACGCCGGGCACGCGCAGCGCGAGCCCAAGAGCTTCCGCCACGACGGAGGGCAACGCCGCGACGGCGGCAATTACAAGGCGAAACCAAGGTTCGACCCCGCGGCCCTCCTTAACCAACCTTGTGCGTTTCACAGCAGGGAAGGGAAGCTCGCTACACACACGACTGCTGACTGCCACACCCTCAGGGAGATTGAGAAGGCACGGCGAGCGCGGGAGGACCCCGACAACAACCTGACAAACGGCGGAAAATTCGGCAATGTGGTCGGCTCGCTCCATACCTTCACAGGCTTCAACACGAAGCGCGAGAAGAAGGTCATCACCCGCGCCATCGCCGTCAACACGGTGTCGCAGGTGGACGTTCCCCAGTTCCTCAACTGGTCGGAGCTGCCCATCACCTGGAGCCGCCAGGACCACTCGCCATGCATCGAGTACCCAGGCCGAGTCGCCCTGGTGGTCAAGCCTAAGGTGGGCGACTACTGGCTCCCCAAGACATTGATGGATGGCGGCAGCTCCATCAACATCATGTACCTGGACACCTTCAGGCGACTGCGGCTCCCGCAGTCGATGGTCGAGACGACCTACACCACGTTCCACGGCATCGTCCCCGGTCGGAAGGCGTACCCGATCGGCAAGGTCACGCTGCCCGTCACCTTCGGCACACCAGCAAACTTCTGCACCGAGCGGATCGCCTTCGAGCTGGTACCCTTCGACAGCCCCTACCACTGCGTCCTGGGGCGCCAGGCGTTCGCCAAGTTCATGGCAGCGCCCCACTACGCGTACAACGCGATGAAGCTCCCCGGGCCGTGCGGCGTCATCACCATCAACGGCGACCCCGACATGGCCGTCGAGTGCGAGGCCAAAGGAGCCGAACTCGCCGACGCCATCATCGCGGCAGAGACCAACCATGCCGACGAGCTCGCCAAGTACGCGAGCGGGGTCAACAACGACGACCCCACCATACTCAAGAAGCCCAACTCGGAGGGCGCAAACTCCTCAGCCTTCGAGGCAACGACGCACACCCGCACCGTCGAGCTGGTCCCAGGCGACTCCAGCCAGACGGTGACGATCGGGACGGGCATGAGCCCAGCCTAGGAAGGCGCGCTCATCGAGTTCCTCCGTGAGAACAGGGACATCTTCGCATGGAAGCCCTCTGACATGCCTAGTGTCCCTACGGAGCTCGCTAAGCACAAACTAAACGCCGACCCCAAAGTGCGACCCGTCAAGCAGTCGCTGCGGCCCTTCAGTGAAGAGCGCCGCTGAGCTATCGCCGAGGAGGTGCAGCGTCTACTCGTTGAAGGCTTCATCCAGCCAATTAAATACTCCAAGTGGCTGGCAAACCCAGTCTTGGTCGAGAAGAAGAACGGGACCTGGAGGATGTGTATTGACTACACAAACTTGAACAGCGTCTGCCCGAAGGAGCAGTTCGTCCTTCCGCGGATCGATCAAATAATCGACTCCACCGCGGGCTCGGAGTCGCTGTGTTTCCTCGATGCCTACTCTGGGTACAACCATATCAAAATGGCTGTTGAGGATGAGGAGAAGACGGTGTTCATCACGCCATTCGGAGCCTTCTGCTACACCGCCATGACCTTCGGCCTCAAGAACGCCGGGGCGACCTACCAGCGGTGCATGCAGGAGTGCCTCGCGAGCCAAATTGGCCGCAACATCCATGTCTACATCGACGACGTGGTCGTAAAGTCCGCTCTCCAGGGCGATCTACTCGCCGACATGGCGGAAACATTCGCCAACCTGCGGAAATACAAGATAAAGCTCAACCCAGGCAAATGCACCTTCGGTGTACCAGTAGGACAACTACTGGGGTACGTCGTCTCCAAGCGCGGGCTCGAGGCGAACCCCACCAAGATCGACACGATCGCTCGACTCGGCAAACCCGAGTGCCTGCGCGACGTCCAGAAGCTGGCCGGGCGAGTAGAGGCTCTCAGTCGCTTCATCCCCCGCCTGGGCGAAAAGGCGATGCCCCTATACCGCCTGATGCGCAAGAACCCCACCTTCCAGTGGGACAAGGAGGCGGACGACGCGCTCCGCGGCCTCAAGAAGGTTCTACTCGCCGCACCGCTACTCGCTGCCCCCGCCGACAAAGAACCCATGCTGGTCTACGTCGCGGCTTCCGAGCGCGTCGTCAGCGCCGTCATGGTCATCGAACGGCCAGAGGAAGGAAAGGAGCGCCCGGTACAGCGACCGGTGTACTACATTAGCGAGGTCCTCACCGAGTCGTGCCAGCGGTACCCGCAGTACCAGAAACTGGTATACGCGGTCTTTAGAGCACAGCGGCGCCTGCCGCACTACTTCCAGGAGCACCCAATCACGGTCGTCTCCTCAGCACCGTTGCAGGACATCATCCGCAACCGTGAGGCGACCGGGCGAGTCGCCAAGTGGGCCGTCGAAATCGGCGTCCACAACATCAAGTACGAGCCACGAAAAGCGATCAAGTCGCAGGCTCTAGCAGACTTCATCGCCGATTGGGAACAGGCCCAGCAGCCAGAAAAGCTGCCATACCTCCACTTCGACGGCTCCAAGAATGCGGACGGCGCAGGAGCAGGGATCGTGCTGACTTCACTGAAGGGCGACAAGCTCCGCTACGTCCTCTGCCTCGACTTCACCCCCTGCACCAACAACATGGCCGAGTACGAGGCACTACTCCACGGCATGCGAGCTGCCAAGGAGATGAACGTCAACCGCCTACACTGCTACGGAGACTCCGACCTCGTCGCTGGACAAGTCGCTGGCACGTGTGACGCCGTCTCTCCCACCATGGCAGCATACCTCCAAGCAGTAGACAAGCTGGGGGGACACTTCGCAGGATATTCCGTCGAGTGGATCGACAGACAGAAGAACAAGGAGGCTGACGCACTCTCTCGCATCGGATCGGCTCGACTCGCGCCACCCGCCGGCATCTTCCTCGACACGATCACCAAGCCATTAGTCTCTCCCCCAAGGGAGATCGACATCGGAGTCCTGCTGCAGCCAGAGGTAGCCCTGGTCGCACTCGTCGCCGAGCCAGACGACTGGACTAGGCCCTACGTCGCCTACCTGGAGGCTGACACCTTGCCGACAGACGAGACGGACGCCCGGATGATTGCATGCCGATGCAAATCCTTCACCATCATCGACGGCGAGCTCCACAAGCGCAGCGTGACCGGCGTGTTCCAACGCTGCGTCCAACCCGCCGAAGGACGCAAGATCCTCCACGACATCCACTCCGGCGACTGCGGCCACCATGCCGGCGCCCGCTCTCTGGTCACCAAGGCTATGCGACATGGCTTCTACTGGCCCACCGCACATGCCGATGCCGTCGACATTGTCCAGCGGTGCGCTGGGTGCCAGAAGTACGCCAACCAGACACACGTGCCGAGATCAGCGCTCAAGACAATCCCTATCACCTGGCCATTCGCCTTGTGGGGTATGGACATGGTAGGCCCCTTCAAAAAGGCCCCCTCCGGCTTCACCCACCTTCTGGTCGCGGTCGACAAATTCACAAAGTGGGTGGAGGCCAAGCCAGTCCGGAAATGCGACGGGAAGACCACCACCAAATTCCTACGCGAGCTCATATATCGCTACGGGTTCCCAAACAGCATCATCACGGACAACGACACCAACTTTGCTAAAGGATCCATGGCCGAGTTCTGCAAGGAACACCACATCCGGCTCGACCTCGCATCAGTCGCCCACCCGGAATCCAACGGCCAGGCGGAACGGGCCAACCAGAGCATCCTCCACGGCCTAAAGCCGCGGCTCCAAGTACCACTCGAGCGCACCGCCGGGTGCTGGGTCGAGGAGCTACCCTCCGTCATCTGGGGCAGCCGCACCTCGGTCAACAGGTCGACAGGGTTCACCCCCTTCTTCATGGTGTACGGCGCCGAGGCAGTCATGCCCACCGACCTCGAGCACGAATCGCCAAGGGTCGTCCACTACACGGAGGCTGCGAACGAACTCGCACGTCAGGATGGAGTCGATCAACTCGACGAAGCACGTGACCTCGCTCGATCACACACCGCCATCTACCAGCAAGGACTCCACCGCTACCACAGCCGGCGGGTGAAAACTCGCACCTTCCAAGAAGGCGACCTGGTGCTGCGCCTCATCCAGGACAAGAAAGGCATGCACAAGCTTTCCCCCCCATGGGAGGGACCATTCGCAATCGGGCGAGTACTCGGCAACGACGCCTACTACCTCATCGACGTCCGCAGGGACGGCAAACTCGATGTCAAGCGACCATGGAATGTAAACCTCCTACGAAAGTTCTACTCCTAGAACCCCTCATATGTATCCTCCAGTCGCTATGAAATAAAAAAGAATTGGTTACCGCTAATTGCGCCTACTCTCCGTGTCTTGTGCCACTCGCACTCGTAATAACAGCGTCAAGCTAACTGCAGAAGTCAACCTCTGGTACAGCGATCGGCACGGCCAAGTAGTGCGTTACAAGAGCACTGGGTCACCCCAGGTCTTGTAACGTCCACGAAAAACGCCTATCCGGAGCCCCAGTGGAGTCGCCTAGCTCGACTGGTTCTACGAGCCAAGATAACTGCCTTCGCTTCTCACAGCGACCATGATCCTCCGCATCCTCGACATAGCGACTCGAACGGCCAAGTACCACGCTCGGGGACTGACGACCAGTCCAGCACGAGCGGCTAGGGAAAACGCCAAGTACGAGAGCATGCCCAGGACTCGCCACGCGACTGACCCAACGGGCCAGGCAGGAGCGATGCGCTCACCATAACGCGCCAAGTCCTCACCCACCCTCGAGTCGCGCCTAGAACAACCAAGTACCACGCTCGGGGACTCGGCAAACCGACCTCGTTCGCGCAAGGGAAAACAGTGAAGTACAGAGCACTCATGGGAGTTGCCTTGCGACTAGCTCCCCGAGTTCGGGCGAGTCGACCCCAAAAAACAAAACATTCAAAACAACAAACACATAACAAACGAGGTAAACCCCATAAAAAAGGGCGGACGCGCTCGGGGACTCGTTCAAACCTCAATCAGAAACACACGACAATTCACAAAACAACACGATATTCCATTAATAGCATGTCGCAAGCGTTACAAAATACAAAGTATGCCCAATGGCAGCACTGTTACTAACGCCCCAGGGCACAATACTCTACTCTGCAGGCTTCGACGACGACTCGCCACCACCCGTGCGATTGCGAATGAAGGGAGTGTACGGGTTTGACGGGTACATCGTCAGCTCACCCGCCATCGCTGCACGGAAGGGTTGCTCGATCTTGAAGTCCCGGTGCTGCGGCTCGGGGTCGTTGGGCGCGACAACCGTCTCTTGATAAGGAAGGAGGTCGCCCATCGCCCAGACGCGCTTGGAGTATACCGCGGTGCGGTCCGTCAGCATCAGCACCTCGGATATCTCCACCGAGCCGGTCGACGACGGGTAGCCACTCGTCACATCGTCCAGATCGAAGTCCTCCGGGAAGTGAGCGAGCCCAAGGCTAAGCATCGTCGCCGCTCCGCGTCGGAACGCCGATCGCGTCATGAATTCGACGACCGACGGCGCCTTCTCCAAGTATCGCCACACCTCGACGAGGTCGCTGGGAATCACCTCCGTGGGTGACATTTCCTGGAGATACGCCCGTATGCACGTCACCGACAACGTGGCCGAGTCAACCAGCGTGGCCACACATTGCCGTGCGTCGAACGAACTCGCCTCTTCCGCGCTGTCAATGATTCGACCTGCGAACAGAAAGCGACAGTGAGTACATCAAAGATTACACAATGCTAACGTTACAGGCACAGGAAGGCACACTCACCAATCAAGGGACGGGAGAGATCTGTGATGAAGCTCTGAAGAGAGGTGTAGTCATCTTGAAGCCCAGCAACAAGGGCGTCGGAGACCTTACGCTCCTCAGCGACGACTGTAACGGTAGCCTTGGCTCGCCCATCCGCCGAAGTTGCCTCCTCCCTTGCCTCCTTCAGCTCGCGCTCAAGGTGGGCGATCCGCTCCTCAGCTGAGCTTAAAGCAGTCTGAGCTGCCGCCAACTCAGTCGCTGGGACGAGGCCCTGGCGGACCTCCTCTGCCTTCGCAGCAGTCGCCTGGAGCCCCTTGTTCGCCTCTTGGACGGCGGCCAGTTCCCTCTCCACATGACGTTTTGCAGCGAGATGGTCGGCTAACTCGCGCTGCAAACCCTGAACACAAGTCAAACAGTTAGCAACAGCGAACTCCTAAGTGCCCACCCGCCGAAATTCAGCGAGTGCGCACTCGGGGACTGGCAATCAAAAATCCTAAGTGCCCACCCGCTGAAATTCAGCGAGTGCGCACTAGGGGACTGGACGCGAGAATTAACAAGACATTAAAAGAATCGGACCACTGCCACACAGCGGCCTGATCCTCGGGGACTGGACATACCTGGATGGCTACGCCAAGCATACCATGAAGCTGTATCGCGTCCATGGATGCGAGGAGAGCCGACGTGTGCCCGCGACGTTGCTCGACCTCCGTGTCAGCGACCCCAGGTGCGCGGCTCGAGGGCGAGGTACCACTCGCCGTAGCCGCTCTGGTTATAAAGCGCGGGAAGGTTGCGATGGATGCGCCGGCACCAAAGGAGGCCGTCTCGGCTTCTCCAGATGAGGGAGTACCCTCCTTGGTTGGCAAGGCCGCCTCCGCCACGGGTTCACTTGGCGCGATCGCCGTGTCGTCAGATACCGTGACGACTTCGTCGCCCTTGGCCTTCTTGGCGCTATCCGCGGGGGAGACGACCTCGTCCGCTTTCCTCTTCCGGGAGGGATCCTCCTCGCTGACGACTGGTGGCACCTTGGCCACGGTCGGGTGACCTATCTTCTTGGCTCCAGTCCTACAAATTAATCACATGAGCAAGTGGTCCGAGTACAATGAAAACAAAAGACAGGTGAATAAAACTCACTTGGCGACCGGTAGCCCCGTGCGGATGCCGTCCGGCTTCTCCAATTCAGGCCCAGTCGTCGACTGAGGCCCATCTCCAGGACGTTGCGTGCCCAAGACGCGGACGGTTTCTTCGTTGTCGAGGCCGCGACTGGAGCTTCCGAAACATTTTCGGTAGGAGCATCCTTGGGCGGCGAAGCTACTGCGACCGCAGCGGCCCCCGACCCAGAGACTGGGGCGAACGGCGGAGGCATCGAGGCCAGAGGCACCTCATTCAGGACGGCGGCGATATCCGGCGCCGTCGTCGTCTGTGGAGCTTCACCCCTGGCTAGGCTGGTGGCGTCAAAGCTGCTTGGCGAATGAGGCGGAGACGCCTGTTTCGCCGGCTTCGTCTTCTTCTTTGGAGGGGCCTTCACCTCCTTCTTCTTCTTCTTCTTTGATGGAGTGGCCTCGCGACGCGAGGTGTGCTCGGGGAGCTCGTCGTCGTCATCATCATGATGCTCGAGGCTTTTGCTCGCTTCGAGCTCACGCTGCCGCTGTCCGCGTGTTTTCCGGACCAGCGGGGCGACCTCTTCCTCGGATTCGTCGTTGTCGCTGCTCCCGTCACTCTCGACGCCTCCCCTTGCTGGAGGCGATTCGCCCACCTCCTGGACGGACGAGCTCGAATTCTCGTCGTCTGCGGGCGGAAGCCACCCTTCCACCACTTGAAATAGCTGCAATAGGCATAAACAACATCAGTATGACCGCGACTGCATTTAACTGCGACTGCGAATGACAGAAAAATGACTTACCGTTGGGGATGGATGCTTCACGGTGTAGGGGGCGACCCCAGCCTTCGCGTCGAGGTACGTCGCCTGGGTGATCTTCTTCAGCGCCAGGAGGTAATCCTCGAGTTGCCACTCGACGAGGCAGGACTTCGTCGAGTCCTCCCGGCCCGCGTACTCGTACATGTAGTGGTCGCGGCGGGCCAGGGGGACGAGTCGCCACCCGAGCCAGCAGTTGTACAAATTGATGGGCTGGAGACCCCTCTTCTTCAGCCCGCGGATGGTCTGAAGCATTTCATCCACAACCATCCGCTAGTCTGTTGGAAGCTTGCCGACTTGGAGTCGGCGTGGTTCAGGCCGGTCGGCGGAGTATCTTGGGATCGCCACCTCGCCGTCCGGAGTCGCCTCGGTGACATAGAACCAAGACTTATTCCATTCACTCGCCGCCTTGGCGGATAGCATCAGATCAAAGAAGGAAGCCTTCGATTTCAGCTGAAACGTCAGGCCGCCCGCAGCGAGCATTGGGCCGCCCGGTTCCTCGCGACTGATCCGCCCGTGGAATAGATCTTGCCACAGGGGGAAGTAGGGCCTGCAGCCCAGGTAGCGCTCGCAGAACGCCACGAAAATGGCGAGCTGCTCGATGCTGTGCGGGCCTAGGTCCAACGGTTGGATCCCGTAGAAGGCGCAGAAGCGCCGGAAGAAAAGAGATGTTGGGAATCCCAGCCCCCGCTCTAGGTGGCTGGTGAAGCAGACGAACTCTACCTCACGCGGGTCCGGGGTCACCTCTCCGGCCGCAGGGATGCGCCACCTGCCGGCGCGCAGGATCCCGGCCTCCTCGAAGGACGCCAGTTGCGCCCTCGTGCACTTGGACCTGCCCCATGGTTCGATGGAGGGAGCCATTGGCGGAAGGGTTCGTGGGGGTCGGAGGACTTCGGTTCGGCTGGATCGCGATGCGGAGGAAACAAAGGTGCGCGCAATCGGAGGAAATGACGAGGAGGTGGTTCTCCGATCGCCTACCATTCCCTTTATATAGCGGTTGTTACCCGCCAAATCAGGGAGTCGTTACTACGCGGTGATTACGCCAAAAGTTACCGTTGGATTACCCCAACGGCTAGTTTGACTGCGTCTAGATTGTCCAACTTCGGCCACTCGGCTCGCCGACCCGATCACTACAAACAGTGACTAAATATTTCGCCGACCCAATCGCCAAAGCTGCGACCAGAATGACTAGTTTTCTCCTTTATTTAGGAGCCCGCCGCTGATTCGACTGGATGTCCGCATTGAAAGACGTATACTCCGACTGCCAGCAACCACCTGCGCCCAATCGACGACGACCTCGGGGACTACTGATGGGGATATGCCTACCGGGGTATACCCAGCAAGACGTTTCCGGCTGGCCCAGGAACGGGCGAGTGGGCCTGCAAGACGGCGACTGGATCTAGGCCCGGTGTGGATCCAAGCGACTGGAAGTTGAAGGCCCAGGCGAGTAGATAGGCCCAGTCGGATTAGGTTAAACGAGTACCGAAGCCTTAACTGATTCGGTTGAGATATGTAAACCCTAGGGGAGGTGAGTCTATATAAACCTCCCTACAGGGCGTGTAGAGATACGTTCCATCATACACCCAAGCGACTCGCGCCTAGCCGCCGAGATCGCCCCATTGTACCTCCATCATAATACAATCTAGCAGGAGTATGTCTTTACCCTCCGGGGGGCCGAACCTGGGTAAAACCCTGTGTCTCCGCCCTCATCTCGCACCGCAGATGGTTGGCCGCCCTTGCCCCTCGTTCTACTACTCACTGCCGATTGCAGCATCTGCCGTGACCATTCCCACGACAGGTGAGGCAAACCCTAACGAACAACATGCGGTAAACCCTAACCCTAATATACTACACGGTAAACCCTAATATACTACATGCATGAAGCCCTAACAAAACAAATATTATCAAATTTCATTTAGGTGAGGCAAACCCTAATATACAACATGCAGTAAACCCTAACCCTAATATACTACATGCATGAAGCCCTAGCAAAACAAAGCTTATCAAATTTCATTTAGGTGAGGCAAACCCTAATATACTACATGCGATAAACCCTAACCAAACTAAGCCTTATTTCATTGCGTTGAACCCAATATGAAGCCCTAGCTGCAGAAAGAAGCCACCCTAATCAAAACAAGCGTTGTTTTGCTCCCATAGCTAGGGCCGCCGCAATAAACAAAACAACCTTTGTTTCGTTTTCTTCACATTCTCATGGATGCATGCGGCCACCAAACACATACCAAAACAACCTTTGTTAGGGCACTCTTTTGCATGGCACATAGTCTAAAACTTCTGCATGCAAAGCCTGTTTTAATCCTTGTTCTCAATCCCTTCTCATTTTAGATGCTAAAACTTTTGTAGCCAAAACAGTGTTCTAAATTGGAACCCATGCCAAACCCTAGATTCTTGCATTAATGCACAAAACTAAAACCGTTAGCTCAGCCATGTTCCACCCCACTTCCATCTAGAGGTTGCATGCATTTGATCCCTAAATCTAACGGTGCTCTGCCTATGCGCAGCTACGCCTGTGAGTAGCAAATCCGCGTCGATAATATATATATAATATATCGACGCGGATTTGCTACACACAGGCGTAGCTGTGCATAGGCTTAGGTCCGTTGGATAAAGAGAGCACATGCAATGCTACTTTAGATGGTAGTGGCTGGCTCTTGGAAGGACTAACGGTTTCTAACGTCGGTTGCACCACACCGTTTGTGTCCATGCATGCAATGCCTAGGTTCCTGAGCAAACCCTAATTTTTTAGCGCGCTTTTTGGCAAAGAAGTTTTTAGCATCTAAAATGGAAAGATAAAGTAAACAAGACTTAAATTGAGTTCTGCATGCAAACGCTTCGTACTATGCAAACCCTAGTGAAAGCTTGTGGTAGTATGCAAACCCTAACTTTTCATGTAAGTGGTTTAGTGTGAAAAGGGTGGATTGTGCTTAAAAGCTGAACAGATTTTCTGGGGCCCAACAATTTTAGTTAGCAAAGAGAATAAAACTGGTTTGGCTTGGGAAATCCTTTCTCTGTTTGAAGCGCAGTGTACATTTTTTGTTTGCAAGCTGTTCTGTTCTGTTTGTACCCTTGTGGGCCATATGTTTGCGTCATGTTGTGTTGATAGCAGAGGTTAGGGTTACAACACGAAATAAGGTTTGAATCAAAAAGGAATAGCTACCTAAAAGGAATAAGGCTTGTTTGGGTTAGTGTTACAAAACGAAAATAAGGCTTATTTGAGTTAGGGTTTTGCTTCTGTCGTACATTAGGATTTGACTCAAAAAGGCATGAAATCAGATAAGCTTAGTTTGCTCAGTTTTTGTGCAAGTCATGAAGTAACGGCATTACTTAGCATCAAATGAGAATCTAACGTTTTGTGTCAGAAAACATGTGCTCCCTATATCAAAAGGAGAGAGAATCAACGATGGATAGGCTATGCGCAGCTATGCCTGTGTTTAGCTGGCTATTTCCCTATAATATATATATATAGGAATATATGCTTGGCTTCCTTTGATTGTACCATGTAGTTATAGTATTCTTTTATATTTGGAATTATACTGTTTGCGCATAACATTAGGATTAATTTATAATCAAGACTCTACTTATTTTTATTATCAGTTATGTCATTATAATTTGGAATAGATAAAACATTACTTTCATCAGAACAACTGGAATAATTACGAGATGCACACATATAGTAGTACGAAATTAAGACATGTGCTATCTGACATGTAATGTTTAATGACCTAGCGGTAGAAATATTGTTTAGGGCATGGTGAGAGCTAACATGTCCTGATGCCTATATTGTTGACATATCGCTGGCAGACATGGGATAGGTTTATGCTATAGCATGGCATGATGGTAAATCAGCAAGAGACGAGGAAAGTAAGAGTATTCAAAAATCCCCGATATTTATTCTAGTCACCATTCAATAGGCATGTAAATTATCGTGTCTCACTTTAATGATCGATTATGACAGGTGCCTCCTTACAACACATGGGTTTTAAGTTGGCTTCAAGGCATAACGCGTCTGTGGAGACAGTTTATAATAAGATGTGGTAAGGTAACTTTTTTGCAATGATGATAGAAGCAAGACCAGATTGCTTTGCATAGCCATGCAGAAAATAGCAGGAAGACACAAAGAAATTGAGCTACGAAAGCGAGTTTATGGAAGTTGATCTATGTAACATCCAGATTGGTTTCCTTATTTCATCGTAACTCTAGGAATGACTATCATGAGATATAGGTTCAAAGTCTTTCATAGTTATTTATTTATTTCAAAGAAAATAATCATAGACAAAAAAGGCAAACTTTTAAATATATTCATATCTAATACGTCATGAATTCTATAACCAACAAGATAAAAGGAGAAGAAAATCTGCATGAAATAAAAATAAATACCCAATATCTTTGTATTAAAGATGATGCCCTCGCATTTGCGAGGGCCACTGTGCTAGTTCTACATAAAAGCTTGGGTAACTATGGTGCTAGTATGTGGATAACTTGCATTTATCTTCCTGGATAACTTCTGAATAAAATGGGTGATAACTTGTATTCATATGCATGGATAACTAACGTATAAACTGGTGGATTAATTATTCTATCTTTTTTACAGGAATGGGTAAATATAATGAAAAGTAATGGATAACAACAGTTATAATAGATAGGTAACTTTGTAAATTATCAAGTATTTATAAACATGTTGATTGTCTTTCCAATGGTTAGTCACACACAACACTTATGGATAATTTATAGTGTTGATATTTGTGTTAAATCCTACATGTAGTCATGAGTAACTATAGTGCTAGCTATGTGGATAACTTGTACCTATATGCCTGGATAACTATTGAATAAAATGGTTGATAACTTGAGTAATATCACATGGATACCTAATTTTCTAACTTGTGGATAACTGTGTACATATGTGCCTGGATAACTGTTGAATAAACATGTGGATAACTTGATTTTTTGTACCCACATGTGTGATTTCCTATCTATTTGAGTGTGTTTTTATGCTTTCTTCCTACTTTCAAGTTTTTTAGTGTAGTTGGTTAGGCACACTCAATTTCTGTTGGATATTTTGTGTAGTGCTAATTTATGTGATAACTTTTACATATAAGCATGGATAACTATAGTGTTAGCTGCTGGATAACTTATACTCATATGCATGGATAACTGTTATGTTTTCTAGTGGATAACTTGTACTCATATGCCTGCATAACAGTTGTTTAAATACTACTGGATATTTTGTCTAGTGCTGATTTGTGTGATAACTTCTACATATAAGCATGGATAACTATAGTTTTAGTTGCTGGATAACTTGTAGTCATATGCATGGATAACTTCTGTGTTTTCTGGTGGATAACTTGTACTCATATACTTGGATAACTGCTGGATATTTTGTCTAGTGTTGTTTTGTGTGATAACTTCTATATATAAGCATGTATAACTGTAGTTTTAGCTAGTGGATAACTTGTACTCATATGCGTGGATAACTGTAGTTTTAGCTAGTGGATAACTTGTACTCATATGCTTTAATAACTGTAGTTTTAGCTAGTGGATAACTTGTATCCATATGCATGTATAACTGCTATTTAAATACTGTTGGATAAGTTAATTTTGTATAATCATCATACCTTCATTCGTAACTTGCACAATAGCATCCATGTGTGAAACATCAGCATGCTCCTCTTCTTATATTTCTTGATCTGGTTCGGCATTAAGATCAACATCCATGGTTTCCCCACTGTTCACAAAATATTCATCATGTCGGAATTTAGGATGTAGCAATAATAGGATATCATGTCTATTTAGTTGTTAGTTTTTCTAAATCAGTTGTTTGTAATATAGGGATCAATAGATACTGTTACTGAAGTTTAGGATGATTGATTTCTTATAGTTTGAACAAGATTGGACATATTCAGATGCAAAATTGAGGAGTAAATTAGTTTTAGATGCCCAATTTTCATTTAGATTCATGTTGTGCAGCAGTATAATGTCATCTTCAGAACCATATAGAGCTTTTGCTACCAAAATCATGGTGAATTAAATTTGATTTGAGAAGTACCTGTTGTTTTTCCTGTGTGTTCCTTTTTTTACTTTTTAGGAGAAGGGGCGCTGGGCATCAATGTGTTAAGGTGGAGCTCCAATGGCGATTTTGGCTAGAGGAAGAAGGCAACATGGACAGGTGCAAAATTGGAGGAGGGGGGCTAATGCTAGATCTTGGGGATTTCGTTTTCGGGTTGGGGTTTTCGCTTGAAGAGGAAGATGGTCTCACTTTTGGGGGAAAAGCCACCTTTACCGTTTTGGACCCGGTCACGTGTCCGGGCGGGAGGGGGCGGGGCCCGACGACCCGGGATCGCAGGAACACGGTCGAAACGCCCGCCAAAATCATACTTGGGCGTCCACCAGAATTCTTGTAGCTTCATTGATTCAGGTAGAGGCACTTCAATTTCAATATGATGACATGGATCCATATTCAGCCTTCAACTGGATAGAGAGATGGATCATTTATACCAAACAAAGAGGAATTATGTGGTTGATGCCAAGGCCATAGAAAAGGAAGGCCGACTATTTGACGGAAACAGAGTTAGGAAAATTAAGATGGCATTGTCAAAAAAGTTCTGCACCGTCCTAAGTGCGGAGACTCCTCAAACAAACATGTCACACGTTTTCTTTTTTTTTTGTTTCTTTTCTTCTGTTTTTCTCCTTTTTCTTTTTTTGCTTTATTATTTATTAAATATGAAGAATTTGGAATTTGAACTATTTTATTTGTTGAACAAAATTCAAATCTAAACACTTTTTAAACATGAATGATTTTTTAATCAGTTTTTAGCCTAAAATTTATATAATCTGTACGTAATTAAATTTGAACATTTATCAAATGTGAACATTTTCAAAATTGAACTTTTAAATTTCAAACATTTTAAAATTCTAATCTTTTTATTATATAGAAAAATTAAAACAGAAAATATTCATCTTTAGAAGAATCTTTTTACCGAAATAACAATATACTAGCACAATATCCGTGCGTTGCTACGGAAACTCGATTGACGACGACGGACTTAGTAGGGATGAAAGCGGTATCATGCACATCCTCCGTGTTCGTGGCTACCTCATGTGCTAGATTCAAACATCTATCATTGATAGGGAAGATTGTAGTATGCTAAATTCAGTTGTTTGCCAGAGCTGCCACTTAAAATCCATATTCATAAAAAATTCTAGAAGTTTTATGCTAGACACCGCCAATCAATATTGTATTAAGATGGAAACACATACTCTCTCCGATCCATAATAGTTGACTCAAATTTATCTAGATTTAGATGTATCTAGCACCAAAATATGTCTAAATACATCCGAATCTAGGCAAACCTAATTTAACTAATATGGGTTGGAGGGATAGGGCTGTATCACAAAGCACCAAGCTACATGTGTTGGCAAAATCACAATCAGAGTGACCTACTTAGCACAAAGCAACAGTATTATAGTATCAAACTTTGTACGGTGGAATAAACCCCTCTAGGTAACTCCATACCAGCTCACGGTAGAAGCTGCTGACCGAAATCAACGACCAAAATACTGAAAAACTACGCAGACAACACCGAACGTCTTCTCAAGATTCAATAAGAGCATGATTCTAGACTCCATAAAGATGGCTGATTTCTACAGCGAAGAACTGAATGTCCGCTCACAAATTTCAGCACAACATTGGGCAATCGGGCCATCTTCACTGTTAGATACCCTTATTCCTCAAGATAGACGCAGACGCAAAATACCCAAAAAAATAATACTCTGGAGTGGCAGATTCCACTGCCGCGGTCTAGTAATCAAATCAATCTAGTGCCTCTTGAGCTAGCTCGCTAAGACGGAAGAAAGAAAACAGCTAGCGCCAGGGCACACTGCTGAACAACATCTAGATCAATCCCCCTCTATCATGTTGTAGACTGTAGAGAGATCTCTACATTAGTGAACACACGACACGACAATGAATTTCAATCGGGTGGCAGGTCGAGCAGCTCCGCATCCACACTTAGGCCAGCGACCGAGCTCTTCCGCCATGACGCGCACCAGCCAGGCGTGGCCCGAGATCAGTTCTCTGTAGGAGGCGGTGGTCAAAGTTGTGCTTGTCAGGTCCTGGACAGGCTCCAGACGGTGGCGCTGCTCGATTTGAGGCGCGGGGCTCTGGCCAAATCCAGCGGCGGCCCATTCTTCTTGGACCATCGGGGATCTCGACGGAACTCGATCTGGAACTTTGATGCCGAGCGAACTCCGGCGAACATATGAGTCGATTTGGTGGAATTTTTCTTGGAACATATGAGTCGATTTGAGGGGGGGGGGGGGGGGGGGGGGCAAGAAATCTAGATCGATTCGGTAGGAATAGAGTTCGGTACGAACTCTATTTCGTGTGCGGGCGGGGCGACTCTATTTCGCGTGTGGGACGGAAGAAAGGGAAGGTGAGACGGGTCTGGTTGTGCCGCGATCTTTCACTTTGCGGTGGCAGAGGCTGTTATTTCTCTGAACTGCCAGGGGCAAAAATGTCAATTCATGGCAGACGGATTTGGAGGCGACGAACTGTCCCAATCTTTTTAATAATACTAGCAAAAATGTTCGTGCGTTGCACAGGGATAAATGTTTATTCTTGACCAGATATATACTTGTGTAGTTTTGAAAGGTAGATTAGTATACGTATAAGAGCAGGCAAATTTTATTTTTTATTGAACTTGCTAGAATAACTAAATGAGATTTGTGATTATCATTTTTTCTATCATGAGGGTAATATGCCCACAGCTAATTGCGAAGGAACTAATAAATACTTTACCTAGACCCACAGCTAGGAAATATACTGATGGATCAGTTGGCTATTACGGTAACTCTCAACAACAAACTAAAAAAATTCAGCCATATTTTCAGATGTCTTGCTCTGTGCCTCCATCGCAACATTCCAATTTCCAAGACTGCCGACCACCGTGGAATATAAGAAATGAGTCAGAGAAAATTTATAGTTGACCCACATGACATGCACATGATGGATGAACTTACCGAGAAGCCGGCATCTGAACTGCAGATTAACCCCATAGTGGTACGGATTTGATGACAAAGCTACCGATAAATTGTGGTATTTACTAAGGATCAACGTGTAGATCTCCTCCTGTCCAGCACTCTTTTTCAGGTCCATATCGCTCAATCTGCACAAAGAAACGACGTGACGTACGCCATGGTACCTCGATTGAAGGTCAAATCCGTGGCCAGGAGACGTTCAGAAATAGAGTCCACACCGGAGAGCTGAATATTTCCAAACGGCTGACAGTTTCATTTAACCGGTGGCATAGGATGTAATAACTCCAACGACATGAAACGCTCTTTCTTTATTTTTTTATTTTTCATTTATCGGTGGTATTAGTGGGTAATTTATTTTATGCTCAAAGGGTAAAGCCGTCCAAAAAAGTGTAGGTACTACAAGAAACGTTCCTTCCTTTATTATTAGGTATAGACTAGGGAAAAGCCCGTGTGTTGCACCGGAAGCGATAAAATCAGGCAATTCAAGACTCTTCAACCGAAACCAAATCATGCAGTTTAGTTAACTCAAATGGTGCGGTAAAGAGAAGAAACACTTCGTTCTTTATTAATATGTATAGATATAGAAAATTTGTCCATGTGTTGCGAGGGTTATGACTTTATTAGAAAAATAAGACAAATTAGGGGTCATTGGTTCCAAATAGGATAGCAAGCGGGACGGGTTGCGGCACTTTTTTTTCACTAACCCTTCTCTAATTTTGCTGGCTCCCCTAACCCTCTTTTGTCTATATTTTCTTTTTGCGGGTGTTATGCGGGTGCCGCTTGCCACCCTAGTTCCGACTCCTCGCCAATGGAGAGGCGGCCGCCGAGGGACGAGTGTGAAGGAGCCGAAGATGCCAATACATGGCGACACCCCCTTAGAGGGATCGGAAGGACCATTGCGTTGCACTGGAAAATGTACAAACACAAGAAAACATGAAATCATCTTCCTTCAAATTTGATGTCTTCTTGCTTCATCGGCTTTCCATCCATACCACGTCTACAATTTAGGCATATCTCATCCACGGTTCAATCGCTATTGACCGAGTACGAAACTGGCATTAACTTGTTGAAGACGAACAGGAAGCAGCCGGTCTGCGCCGGTGGCGGCTCAATCATTCACGTTAGATAGATGGGAGATGGATTGAGTGAAAACGAACCAGCCAACCCGTCCGGTGGACTTTCTGGTTCACACGACTATATGTCTTATCGTACTCCCAAATCTCTACCCAGCTCACTTGCTCAAGTTGTCGCAAATCTCGGCGTCGTGCAGTCTTGATCTTCTCGCAAAGGATGGCGAGAGGTTTGCCAGTGTAGATCCGAGAGTGTTTCACCTCCTCCTGGCAAAAGTGCGCGGTGATCGGCTCCTCCGGCCATGTGGTTGATGCACCTTGTCAGCTGACGTAAAGAATCGACGATGCACCTTGTCAAAGTAATATAGCAAATCATGTATACAAATTGATTGCACCTTTATGTGAATTAGCTACATTTTTTTGCGGGGTGTGGATTAGCCACATGCAACATGCTCCATGCACAACACCTGCGAGTGACTAATGTTGTACACGTAGCTATTGACCTAGGAGGCCCTACGCCCCCGCTTCTCCTTAGCGCTACTCCGGTCCGCTCCCGCGAAGGCACAAACATTGCGTTGGCCGGCCGGCCGTCCAGCCCCACCCAACCTATATGCTGCTACTGGACCGGCTAGATGTGGAGGGAAGCAACGAGTACATCACAGAGATATGTGCAGAAGCAGGCGCACGTTTTTCTTCGAGGTTCCTGCCGGCTGGCGGCCGGCGAGTCGACTATAGAACCAATCGATCAATCTATTTAACGGTGGCACGACTTAAGGGTTCGATCAATTCATTTAAGGGTGGTATTGTTGCAATACTTAGTTTGGTGGAAAGGTAAATTAATTCAAGAAAGTGTTGGACCGGGAGAAACACTTTATGTTTTATTATTAGGTATAGTATAGATAATAGGAATAGGAAATATAGCACATATAGAAGAGATAAAGAAAGCAAGCGAATGTTGCACACACGTACGGGAAGAATAAAACGAACGAGGAAGCGAGCTAGCGAAGAAAAATGAATTTTTAAAAAATATTCATGTTAAAAAATTGCATTTAAAAAGAAAAAAAGAAGAAAAAACAGAAAAAAGGAAAAAAAAGACAGCGTGGGCCGGCCCAACACCACCCGCTTGGGGTGTATGGCACAGGCACCGGGCCGCACTGGTCGGTATAGGTGTCCCCTGCCAGGAGGGCTGAGAATTTTTTATGAGGTGGTTGAGAATTATTAATTGGTGATGGGACATGGGCCAGTAGCAAAGGTACTGTTAAAATTCGGCCTACTAGCCCAACAAGCCTAAAGAAGAAGAAAAGGAAGGATAAACTGAAGGATGGTTCTTGGCCGGTTTTCACTGAACCTAGACCCCAAAAAGGCAAGTACCATATCACATGGTCAAAGAAACATGCAGTACAGCTGAAAGGAAGGCATGGATTTTACCAAAGTTTCGACAATAGGAAAGAAAGAAAGGCATTGTCGATGTTGCCTATTTCAGGAGCTTGTTGGAAAGGAGAAATGATGGTATGTACGTCTATGCAGCAAATTAATACAGTCCTGCCTGTACAGAAGGTATGTCTGGTACATCTTTCTTTCGTTCGTACTTTCAGCATACATGGCCATGTCAGGCCAGTCTCTACTGCTTCTGATTAGCCTAATTGAGTATGTTCGTTTTGGACTCTCCAAGATTGAAGGCCACCAAAAGGCAGACTCTCTGCATTTCCTTTCTGTGTCCATTTATTGTTTGGTTTTAATCTTTATCGGCATGTTCTTATTTAATTTGCCATGATTTTGGATGCTACTGAAAGCAGTAGCTTTTTTTCTGACAAAAGCAGTAACGTAATTGAGTAAACAGACGACAATGTCATGGATCCTCATGGAGCATGCCAACACATTTATGAGAGAGATCGAGATCGAATCCAAGTGATGACACCTCCGCGACCACCTCGCCCTGCTTCCGTAGTTGCTGGCCGTTGACGTGGTCGACTCCAAAGTAGGTACACCGTACCTACACGCGGCTGTTCGGATGAAAATACATACCCGTGAGTACGCCACGCGTGCCAGGGCCATTTCATTTTTTTTAACAAAACGGGCAATTTTACCTCTTTTTATTTAAAAAAGTCGAAAATTATTGACCGATTTGTTTGTGAAACCGGCCAAAAACCCATATAAATATACATGAAATCACATTTGACACATCACCACAACCAACATGGCTACCCACATAGAGCACACACGCACCACGAAAAGACCATCGTCGAGGTTGCAAAGAAGCGTCATCGTCATCACTCCTTCTCGAACCAATGACTCCGACTCGCCATCGACGACCTATATACAAAGTATATCCCTGAAGACGACGATGTAACCCATGTCGGCCTATTCCAACAATTGGCCACACACAAAGGATAGACAGCTTGGACTCTGACGAAGAGCTTCACAAGGGAATTATGCTGGGCTTGCACCAAGTGAGTACTCTGCAGGGATCCGCCTGGACACACTCCACCGCAGGTTCGACTCGACAGCAACACATCGAAGAAGAAAAACCCATTGAACCCGCCAGGACCACTTCATCGCACATGCATATAGCACCACTCATGCCTTCCCACCCGCTCCCTCTCACCGCTTTCGTCGAAGGCGTTGTCAGGAAAAGTTCGTGTGGCATGGCGATGGCGGGGCTCCCTCTTGCTCCTCCGGTAGCAGTTGTGCAGGACGGTGGTAGCGGTCAGAATGCTGCTAGACGGATGCAGACAAGTCAATAGCTTGCGGTGACACGGTGCTGGGCCTTATTTGGACCCGTTTAGGCCAGGAGTGTCGTGGTGGCATACTCCTTCCCCCGCTGGTGACACATGCTCCTGCGTGCGGTGCGGCTTCTGCTGACATGCCGCTTTCCTACATCACATGGGCATCAGGATGGCATCATCGGGCATGGTGGCGACGACCTCCTTTTTTGTCAGAGGTGGTCAGCTGGTTGGCAACTAGTTGTGGCGGATCTCGGGGTCCCGCATCTAGTCCCTACTCTGAGTGGATCTCGAACTGAATGCGGCGTCTGACTTTGGACGAGAATGTGCGAGTTGGAGTCAGATATCCGGGGTAGGTGCGTAACGGTGGTTGCTGCGTGAACGTGGTTACGAGGGCAGCGGTGGCGTTCTTCGTCGCGTGTATGGCCACGGCGTCGGTCACACAACAAAGCGGAGTCCTCTGCTTTCATTGGTCCGCCTCAATGCTGACGAGATTAGGACGCTGGAGCCATCCTAGTGGTGACACCTAGGTGGATCGGACGCACCCTTGGCACATGGCGTCCGATGGCGACAAGGAGCTGGTGACCTATCCAGTGACAAGCGCAAGGATCTACTATCAACGGAAGTGCCTATGGGCGTCGTTTACCTTGTTGGAGGCGTTTATTGTTCCATATGCATTTCGGGAGAAATCCCAGATTCAGACTTTTTGGATAGGATGATGGCAATATTTCTACGTCGTCACCCGCATGGAGGCATCATATATGGAGACATACATAGGATGGATGGAAGTGGATGGCTTCGGTGGCTATACACCAGTCTCCATGTGCTTCTTGCACGGTGACCAAGGTGGAGCGGTGCCGCATGTACGAAGTCGACATAGGAGGGTCTCGCGGCATGATGCAACATGGTCTCGAAGGCGGGCTTGTGGTGATGGACGCGCAGGGAGGTGGCGGTGTCGACAACAGGCCTGTCAAGGTCGATGCTTTGATCATTGACTCGAAGATGGGTCGCCGCAAGACTCTAAAGCATGTGCACTCGTGCATGCTGGGCGTTTGCCAGACCAGTTTGTGCTCTCGGCTTGCCGCTGGACGATTGGGTGAGGCCTCTGATTTTAGGATGATGTGCGTATGTGTGAGGTTGGGGAAATGGCTCCGCAATGGCCACCCCTTTTTTTGAAGTTTATAGGGTTTGTGATTCTTTGATGACGTGGCCTCAGGTTAATCGTCTTTGTATTTTCTTTGTAACGCTATATGTTGAATAATAAATAAAGAAGATTGTGTGTATCATTTTAATGCAGAGGCTAGGGTATCATTTCCATTGCGAAAAAGGTATAAGTGAAAGAATTCTTAGAAGAAATTTCTTGATTCAATCCTACAAATCAAATAATTAACCACCATAGGAAACGTTTCTAAGAAATTGAATGCTCTAAATTTCTATCCTATATTTTACAAAGTTAAAATGTCTTATATTTCTAAACAAAGGGAGCACTTTTGTATATGCATGTTCCTCCGCTTCTCCAAATTAATTGCACGCGGGAGATGAAGAACGTGTGCTGTATGGATGCCCCGGGAAACATGTTTTGCGGGTCAGGCCATGTATGCATGGAGATCAAGGGAGCGAACAACAGAAAGGTAAAGATGCAGCAGCTAGCTAGAGCATGGGCGGCGCTGCGCTGTGCTGCGTGAGATGAGGGAGAAAGAGAGAGATCTGGCCTGGCCGGCATGCATGCGCGGGCAGCCGTTAACAGGCGGCCGTTGGGGGACGCCATGCATGCCCCCCTGCATGGGAGAAATGAGACACCCGCCCCTTTCTCTCTCCACCTCCAGAGGTGATGGCACCCCAAACATGCTTGGCACGCGACGGTAGACGACGATCCACTCCACTACGAGAAAGATACAAACATCCTAGTTCCGCTGGGTCCCACGCTCCCACCGCGTCCCTCTGTGGGCCCACCGAGCAATGCTAGCTGGCCCCCTCCTCAAATTGTGATATTCTACTTTTGTTCTTTTGCCAGAGACGATGGAGCCCATACGTTTCATATATAGCTATAACGCAAGCTTTTTTTTAAAAAAAAAGCGGGATAACATCCATGGCTCTGTATCGGTTGATGCACACAATCTTTTGTTAACAATGTAGCATTCATAGCTATAGAACATGAGTACACCCATATGTTAGAGATATCACTAGCTAATTCACCACCGAATTGCTAAAGTATGTTTTTGGCTCCCTACTTATGCAAGCGGAAATTAACCGACCGGGGACATAAGTGTTGAAATATATTTAATTTGTAGCTCCTTTTCATCTGCATAGACTTTTGATTGAGTTTTTTAGTGATTGAATTTAATAAGGTATCAGAGCAAAGTGGTCTGGTGTTCAAGACACTACTAAAGCAGTGTTAAAAGAAAATTATATGGCCTACATCAAATCCATGTATAAGGATTAACATAAATAATCTAGACGTCCATCTATTTAGTCTTTTGGTTAAATTGGATAGTGCATGAATTCAATAACAAACACATGATTTCTCATTTTCTTCTTCTTATTCTCCTAGGTCTTCTCTCTTGGTGTCATTTGACTATTTGAACATCCATGGTAATAATGGACCGCCTCGCCATCTAGCCAGGATAATAAAGCTTTAGATTTTTGACGAGGTGTGCTTCGGTATACTCTTCTATCCTAAACTTACGAAACTGAAAAACACAATGATGTTCTGGATTGGCCCATACCCATACGGTTCGGAGGACAGAAAGAGGTATCAATCAATCCCGAGCATCCTTATGTTTTCAGTTTGAGAGGGGGAGGGACACCGAATCAAAAGTCTTTCTTGACAATCAAGATTTCCTAACTTTTTGTTTCAGGTGAAACATGTATCCTCAAACTCTTGCAAGGCTATGGCTTTTCAATAATCACTAACAACTAAGCATTAAGAGCTTACAAAATCGTGAACCATGCATACATGTTGTTGCTTCTCTTAGCTGTTCTCTTTTTGTTATATACTATGATGATAGACTATGTATATATATATTGTGTATGGTTGAGCAAGATCTAGATTGCATGGTAAGATCAGCTAGCTGTGTGTCCCAGAGCTAGCTAGCAACCTAGAACAATCAATCTAGCTATAGCTTATCTCCTGTTGTGCATACGTACTACGCCCTGCCGGCGGCATTGGCACTGATGGCGACTGCTCAACGCCGCTCACATACATATATGAATATATCAATTCATGTGTGGCATGCCTCCACAATAATGACCCAGCGATCTGGCCGCAAAGGTGTTGCATCTGCAATTTGGGACACACACCGGATCGTGGCGATCGATCGAGCAGCTAGCTACCGGCGCCGTACATTACACTGTTCCCAGATCGCCGTCAGTCGGATCAATTATAAAGATAGGAACGTACGTTGACATGTGACCATCAGTAGATGCATGCATGTACTGTCCGAGCTTAGGTTGTCATCTTGTATTTATTCGCATTTTTTGTACTCGCTTCGTTCGGAAAAACATGTCGCATGTAATTAGACGTGTCTTAATGTGTACTTCCTCCATCCTGTACTTTTAGCTTTTGCCTAAGTCAACTTTCTCAAATTTGACTAACTTTATAGATAAATATAGCAATACGTATTACATCTAATTTATATATTATGAAACTAGATTTGAAAACATATCTAGTGATACCAATTTAGTATCATAATTATTGTAACATTTTTCTATAAAGTTAGTCAAACTTTACTAATTTTGACTTAGGACAAGACTTAAAGTACACTTATTTGTGGACGGAGGGAGTATATATAGATACATATAAATCTGACAATTCTACGACATCTAATCTAGAACAGGGTGAGTATACATACTCCCCCTATTTCAAAATAATTGTCCTTATTTTGTCTAGATATCTATGAATCTAGCCACAAAACATGTGTAGATACATATATATATCTAGAAAAAGTTGAGGGAGTAATAAGATGTGTTGATGTTAAAGAAAAATCCATCTAGCTAAATTTATGTACAGTAGGAGCTCTGGCCATAGTGGCGGCTGCCTAAAAATCTATCTAGGGTTTCCGTTCCACTCGCCGGTGACGCTGTCGGTCTGTTCCGCTTCTGGTGGCCTTGGGGCCTCGGAGGTGTGGCGGACCATAGCCTCTCGCCGACGGGAGGGTTTTTAGTTTTCTTTGCGTAGACTGATTTTCATATCTTTTTCGGGATGCTGAGGCGATGGCTACATCCTGAAGACAGATTAAAATCCTTTCCGCCCTATCCTCGTTCCGTTGGTGCGTCTAGTGCTGGCGGAGGGCGCACGTAGTCGTTTGTTCGGAGGATGTCCAAGGATCCGGTCGGTTTTCGTGTTCATTGGTGTGGTTCCAGGCTAGTCTCTTCCGATTTATGATTGCCATCATTGACGATGGTTGCTGCTCTGGTATGTTGGTCAATTGGGACCTTAGCACAATGACTTTCTGTCTATCTACTACAACAAGATTTATTACGACAAGCTTTGTCCGGTTCCGGTGGTTGAGGGGCGAAAACAGGGGCGCATTTTCGGCTTGCGTCAGTGTTTGTAGTCGTCGTTAGATGGTCCATGTATCTATTTGTAATTTTTATTACTTTTAGCTCTATGTGTACTGCTGTTGATGATTATTAATAGACCGGTGCAATTTTCATAAAGAAAAATCATTTTATGTACAGGAACTTCTTTTGTTTCCTTTCGGTTTGGCTCTGGCATTACCGATCGAACGATCGATCCAAGGAGCCGCAGCAGAGAGGCATGCAGTAGTGAATTTGTCATGCAACGAAATGCACAGGGTGGCTAGCTAAGGGGCATGCATGCGTATGCACATATGCATATGACCCATCTATGTTGCATGATTGGCTCGTGTCAGCTCTGAAATCAGTGCCCCTCCCGCCTCCGGCCACCTTAGATAGATAACCTTTTTTATATATGCAGCTCTAGAGTGAGAGGGAGATCTAGAGAGAGAGAGAGGGGGGCTAGATATAGATGCCTCTTCCTGCTTCTCCTTTGCCTTGCTTCTTTTTATCGTCAAAAGAATCTCATTGACAAAAGAAGAAAGGGCCCAGCCGGGAGCCAGCTTTACATACATGTACATACATTTATTAACAGATGCCCTTCCCCTGCTTCTTCTTTGGTCTCTCTGCCACGCATCATATGATCATCGCAGATTGCATGCAGGGCTAGCTGACCATTTCAAGTACCAACAAGAAAAAAGGTAGATCCAGCTGCGAGATATATAACTATTTGCACCTCTCTCTACATCTCAAACCAAATGTGTGCATATATGCAGTACTACTATACGGTATACCCCCTAGTGAATAAGTGCGTGGCATGCAAAAATGATTTCAACACATGTGCATATGTATTCTATACATACACAGATTCCCATTTATCACAAGAATGTTCTAATTGCAATGATTGGGCAATATACATGTTTGTGTATTGCATGCTCATATTCCAAGTCCCTTTCAGAAATGAGAACTGAGAGTATTTGCTTTTGCAAGTGTGTACCCCGGTGCCCTACCCTTGCTAACAACCACAAGGTCCTACAAATCAAATCTTTTTTGCTCATCACGAAGTGATGCATGACCCGGTCTCTGCCTTGTGCACATATATCATTGATCATGCAAATATTCTCTAAACTAACATGCACGCACGCACAGGGGCGAAGCTCCTCAGTGGGCAAGGTAGGGCAGCTGCCCTACCTCAATTTTTCGCAAAAAAACGTGTATATATATGTTAATTGGCTCAAATTTGTCTAGATTTAAATAAATCTAGACACTATTTAGTATATATAGGCTTCTCATAATTTAATGGTGTGCTACATCGAGCGAGAGATATTTAAAAGTCTTGATCTTGGTGATATTAAAAAAGATTTTTAGAAGCCAGTAGAGCTTTGCCATTGCCGGGGACTTCAAGAAGACATTAAATTTTATTATTGGTACGTTTGTTTGTTTTAGTTTGATTTATACATGTCGCTATTACCATTGTACTAAGTGACTGTGCTTAAGATCATATAAATTATTTATGTGTCGACACAATCTTGATTTTTTGCATCAATTTTTTTTAATGCTTTGAAGTTCGCCAGACCTCAATTTTTTTTCGTCCTTCGCCACTGCGCACGCACACATGTGAAACACATGCATATATCGTTCCCTTTTTTTTTTTGAAGATTTAGGTGACAGTATAGTTGGAATTAATGAATGCAGCTAGCTATCTAGATCTAGAGAATCTATACGCATGACTACATAGCTAGATTTAGGGCTTGTTCCTGAAAGCCCTATTTTGGTTATCATGATCATATAATCTGCATGACTTAGCATGCGATAAGAATGCGGATTAGAGATCTGCAAACGAGTACCGGTTACTTCCTTTAATATGAGAAGACACTGTACTAACCGGCCGATCTGCTTGAGGCATGTAAAAACACACAAACGTCTCCGAACAGATTCTCCAAGGAAATAGCTGATCGGTCTTCCTGTCTTACACACACCATGCATGCCACACTATGTGAAGACAGGCAGGCCGGACAGTCTTGTATTTTATAGCTGTATGCGTATGTGGATGTGGAGACTCAAACAGTGTCTACTGGTGTACTGCTACTGCAGGCATCAGAAACATAAATTTTAACTGATCACCTTTCTGATATCAATACACTATATTCAAATGTCGCCTGCAGGGAGGCATCGTTTCTTATCTGTCCAGATTCATGTACGAGTTCTGATCTGGCCATGGGAAATATATATGATCCTGCTTTGTAAAACTCAACAAGAGTTCCAAAAAATTGAACTATTTATACATGCAGAGAATAATTCGCAATGTCCATGTGAATTTTGGTACGAAAATATGACCACCAATCGGCTTTCTGTGCCAAAATCGCATGCTGAATTTCCATGAAGTTAAGTAACATGCATGTACTGCAATTTAATTTAATTAATTAATTTTGCGGTTTTGTTTGCACTTCTCACAAATGTTGTTTTACTAGAACTTGTGAAAACAAGTCTATGTCCAATTTCTACATTTTAGGTTCCTCACATAACTTTCAAAACTTGTACATTTGTTTTGTATTAAGTTTTCATAAGTTAATCAAATGTACCAACATGTCATATTAATTTGGTCTAAGATTGCTGGACATATATACATGTGTTAGCATCCAGGTGTACATACACAAAAGATCCTTTGCCCTCCGCAGCATTATTGCTCAGTACTTCTTGGCTTGGTCCTTCTCCAAATATTAAATTCAAAGGAACACAGTCAATAACATGTTAACCACCAATCAACATAATGGTTATTCATTTCCTTACTTCTGAAACATTCTCATTCGGTATGTTTTGTATAAACCAAGAGACGTGCCAGAAATGCCCACCATGATAGCTAGCTTTCTTTCCTTTCTTTTTTGCCAACAGTCTTGATCCAAAAATATGCGTTCATTTTCTGAGGTATAAAACATAAGCCCGGACAACATCTGAACACATTTCAACTAATTTGGGTACAAATAGAAATTAATGGTGATCTCTCCCCGCTTGAAAGACATTTCTTTGAAGGGAACAAGACCATCTTGAAACACATTTTCATTTTTTTAAGAGGTGGGGTGGGAGATATATCGGTATATGGTCTTTGAAGGGAACTAGGCCATCTTGAAACATCTTTCGTTGAGAAATCATTTGGAGAGAGCACATGTGCTTGCGAGGAAGCGAGATGAGAGCTGAAGCAAGGAATTTACATTTTTATTCTAGGCCTTAATCATATTTTCATATAATTAATTATTTATTATTTTGTGTTTTATAGGGAAAATAATGGTATTAAATCCTTCCAAACTTATGCACCAAGTAGGACATGGTTATGTACAGTTTTGATGTTTCATGAATATTGACATTGGATAGGGGTGTCAAGCTATTTTATGAGGGATTCTACTGATTGTATGATAGTTTGACCTAGGGTTGACAATTGGTACCATAAGTTGTGTCAGGTTACCAATTTTAGGTGAACCAACTTAGAAAATATAGCATGGGATGACTTTTGTGCTGTAATATCTTCACAAAAAAACCTTTGTGTTATAATGACATGAAAATCATCAGAAAATTTATCTATAGAAAATATTATTCATAGGAACTACATATTTTTAGACATTTTTTTCCTATTGTTCTATTTGACACTAAAAATAAACTGATAAGATGGCCCTTACGTTTGAAATTCATATGTATATGATGCATGATTTGCAATAGCTTATATTCCTACATTGTGTTCATTTGGAGAGAGTTCTACATTTCTACATTAAATATGCCAAGCATGCATATACACATCCTCATTTGCAAAAACTACAAGATCCTAAAAAAGGATGTGGAACTAAAATATGACATATGGCACAAATCCACAAATTAACCAAACATGATGATGTACCAAAGTAATCAAACTTATCTGAATAGTTTCTGTAATTTCCATTATTTTATGATACTCCAAAAAAATAAAATAACATTCATGGAGCTTATAAAGTATGTCATCCTATATAGATGCATAAATTAACCAACAAATATGTTAAACTTAGCAAAGTAATAAAATATTCTTAATAGTTACATTATTACCGTTATTATTTGCTAGTTCAAAAAAATTAATATAACATACGTCCATTTATAGTTATGTAAGAAAGAGTGACATAAATTTTGCAGGAGAGAAAAGGTTGTGGTAATAAGGAAGAACTATTGTAAATGGACTATAGGGATGCTTAACTGAATCATCCGACTGCCAAATATTACACTGTGTCGTACTGCAATGGGCTATGTTCACAGAAGCATTATTTTGACCTGAACTCATGAAGCATATAACAGCTTCTTTGCACATGTCTATTTGGAGCAGCAGTACAAAAATCTTTCTAATACAAGTATAGTACAAACATTCTTTCTAATTGTATGTAACATAATACAAGATTATCTGTGTTCCCAAATAGCTCGCCTGTGGCGGACGACGACGTGCAAGGATTGATGAGTAATTAATTAACACTGAGTAGTGTTCAGTTGACATAAAATACCACTGGTGCAAGTATACAGACTACAAACTGAACTTCACAATTCTGAAAAAAAGTTGCCGATCGTATATATCTTTTCACAAGCACGAAGTAACATATGTATATACATGCATGAACTCGATCGATGTGCTAGCTTTCCATATTCATTTTCTGATGCTAAGAAACAAGTATGCTCCAGAGGCCATAAGATGGCATGCATAGAGTAGCTAGCTAAGCTCTATCTATAGTTAGATAGATAGAGGTGATCTCGTCGTCGTCAGAGAAGGAAGGTACAGCTAGCTTTTCAATGGTTGTTGGTTTGCATCTCTGGGAACTCTCCAACGATAGCCAGCCTCCTTTCTTTACTGGTTTCCTGATGCATAGAATTCAGCACCTCACCACTCACTCATGACTGACAATGGCACTGAATACCTTGCACCAATAATTCCATCTACCCCCCTATGGACTAGTACGTATTATCTCGTCAAGCCGGAGAAGAAAAGAAAAACAGACCAAACTTTTCTGAGAGATACTAGAGTGAGAGATTGTTAACTGATATGATGATCTCAGCATGACAACCGCAGGCAAGTAACAAACCAATAAATGCATGTGAGTTTTGTAGTAGTATCTCCCTCGATCTCCCTCTCTCTCATGATCCTGTACCTAGCTTAGGTATTGGAGTAGTGGTCAACATGCAAGCTTTGCATCCACCAAGCTACGACTGAACATGATGCAGAAATTTATATTTTTATATACACAGGACTACTGTGTATTAGTTTGTCGTAGTATGATCTTCATAAACTAGACAAAAGAAAACAAAATTGTGACTTCTCAACAAGAGTGAAAACTCAGAGACAAACTGAAGTACAAAATTAACCATCAAGATAGATCGATCACATGTCAAACAAGGTAATTCGCACAAACCCTAGGCTAATCTTATTAATAAATTGTACTCCTTAATTAATTTCATCATAGAAAACATCCAGTACACAAACTCGCAAGAAGAGGAAGGAAGAAGAATTAGGAGGAAATTAAATCAAAATTACCTCTCTCTAGTCATCATCATATCCATGCATCCATCCCTAGTTAATCCATCCATCACCTATATGGAGCAGCTAGCTCCCTCTTGCGTAACTTCTCAGTGCATTCCATGGCTGCTTTGACCGCCGCCGCTGAACCCGAAGCCTAGGGCGCCGCCCATCGATGAGGAGGAGGACGATGACGTCGGCCCGTGGATATCCACCTGCCTCGTCAGCCCCGCCCAGTCGATCAGGGACCCGGCTCCCAGCGGCAGGAACGCCGGCCGCCCCACCATGGCCGCGGTACTGCTAGGCCCAGCGCCGCCGCTGCCGCCTCCCCCGGGATAGTGCTGCTGATGCGGCGGCCCAGGCTGGTGCTGGAGGTCCTGGACCTGGCGCTTGAGGAACTTGATGTATCTGATGGCCTCGTCGAGCATGGAGGCCGTGTCCATCTTGGTGCCCCCCGGGACGAGGCGCTGCAGGATGCGGATTCGCTCGCTGATCCGCTCCCGGCGGTGGCGCGCGGCGACGCTCTGGGGGTCCTCGCTGATGCGCACGTTCCTGCGGCGAGGCTTCTTGATGGTGGCCGGGTCGATGTCCACCGGCTGCATGGCGGCGATCCGGTACATCATCTCCTTCATGGCGCCCAGCTCTTCCTCCGCCTCGTCAACGGCGTCCTGGTGCTGCTGATGAAGCTGCGACTGCGAGCCCTCCTGATCCGTCGGCGGCGGTGGCGGCGGCGGCCTCTGTTGCATCTCGTCGTGTTGCTGATCTCTCTGGTGGTGGTGGTGGTAGTCATGGCCATGTCCATGTCGGTGGAGGTCGACGGCCAAGTCGAGGTGGTGGAGGTGGTGTTGAGGAGGGAATAGGGAGGAGGAAGGGGAAGGATCTATAGCTAGCTGCTGTTGCTGATGGTGGTGGTGCTGATGCGGCGGCGGCGGAGGAGGAGGGTGGAGATGGAAGGATAATGGCGGGGGTGGCGGCGCCGGTGGATTCGGGGTGGGGTGGTCGAAGAGGAGAGGGTGGTGGTGGCTGCCGAGGCTCATGTCCAAGTCCCAGGAGCTGCTGCTGCTCGAGTTGTGGGTCATGTTGTCCATGCCCAGCAACCAAGCAACAAGCAGGCGAGAGCTAGATGCAGTACGTAGAGGAGCTAGGTGTAGACGGAGATCGACGATGAGCTGAGCTTTGCTCCTCCGGCTTCCGAAGTCCAAGGCGTGTCCCTATGGGCTACCAGCTACACCAGAGAGAGAGGGGAAGGGGAGAGGGGGAGAGAGAGAGAGAGAGCCCATGAGTGGTCACATAAGGGATGGCTTTATAGGGGAATGGAGGAGAAGGCTACCTCGACCGATTAAATGTAGCTAGCTAGGGGGTGGTAGAAGAAGATGATGGTGGTGTGAGGTAAGCTGCTGGCTGCCTAGGTAAAAAAAAAGATGATGACTCTGCCCTGTACGGCTTGTCCGAAGAATTTATTGCTGATGGGATCATGGTACTCCTATGTGAAGGAGTAACTTGTGTAGGCGTAACTAGGGAGGTGGGGTCAACCTCATGATGGATACGGAGGGGTTACTAAATCTGGCAATGGTGATCGATGAGAGCAATAGAATAACGATGATGAGCTAGCTATACATAGTAGGAGGAAGAAGAAAGGGGAGCAGTAGAACGCATGCATATGCGAGAGTGATGTAGGGCTGTGCCACCCCTCGTGAACGCCTGCAGGCTTTCACACATCCCTAGGCAGCCACCTCCTCTTTCCATTGCCTTCTCTCTCCTGTACCTTCCCTTCTTGCTCATCTAGGGTGTGTTTAGGCTGCATGGAGCACTATGGAAAAAAATGTCGCTGCCATGTAGACACGGCACGTCAAATATACCGAAACACGGGAAAGTTATTTTGCTGCGTGTAATCTAGAAAACACACGACAAAGTACGCAAACACGACAAATTTTTGAAAAAGAACACGACAAAGACCAATAAATAAACACGGCAAAGAAAACACACTCGGCAAAGTCGACAGTGGCACACGACATAGGCGTCATCACGGCAATGAGATGAGACCCGCGACCCCACATGTCCACTTGACGGGGAGGAGCTAACGGCTACAGACGATAGCCTCTTTGTCATGTGTCCTCACCGGCCCTTTGCCGTGTGTATTCCGCAGATACACGGCAAAGGGGCCTTTGGCGTGTGTATTTCGCAATATATACGGCAAAGTTCTTTTTTACTTTTTATCATATTACTCTTAGTAAAATCATAAAAAAATCATTCTAATTAAAAAAAATACAAATAATATATTGAAAAATTCAAAAAAATAAGATCTATGTATCTACACTCAAATATTAGATATTTATGTTGAATAAGAATCTTCATGCTCGTCGTTTTGACATAATTTAAAATGAGCATAAAAAATTCAAAAACGATCGAAACAATGTGAAACTTTCGTGTGGTGTTATTTTATGTGACATAGTTGGAAGGAAAAATATCAAACTTGATATATGGATTATGTCTTAAAAAACCTTCACAAAATGACCTATCACATTCGAGGTTTCCTGACTTTCTTGTCAAATGACCAATGTTGTTGCTAGAATCAAGACATAGTTTGTGATAATGTGACCATATTATGCATTCATGTGTATCATGGGATGGCGAACAATGTTGCAGGAGGAACTTTTCTTTTTATCGCACCAAAAAGCCATTTTCCATTTTCCGAGCGCAAAAAACAAGAGGTTTTATGAAGCAACCACCAAGTAGCTCATTCAAAATGCTATCACCCTATTTTTCAAAAATACAATAACAACTTACATGGACAATGTCCCAAAAGTGGGATCTCAAACCTTTCTGTCCGCCCCAGGTGAAAAAGACAAATTCCTGCCGAATTAGTAGGAAGTGGGTCAGAAATGAACTACAGGTACATGATCTGATGTTCATGATTTTTTATAAAAATAATTTTTAGGTTCACAATATGATATTTCATCACAGATCCAATGCAAGTTTAGCAGGACTCAGTCCCGAGCTAAGAATTTTCTTGCCCGTCGTTCGACAAATTTTGACGATAGTTTAAAACGGGCATAAAAAATTTAAAAACGATCAAAACAATGGGAAACCTTCGCGTGGTGTCATATTATGTGACATAGTTGGAAGGAAAAATATCAAACTTGGTATATTGATTATGTCTCAAAAAAAATTCACAAAATGACCTATCTCAATCGAGGTTTCCTAACTTTTGGGTCAAATAACCAATGTCATGGCTAGAATCAAAGCATAGTTTGTGATAATATGCCCATATTGTGCATTCATGTGCATCATGGGACGGCGAACAATGTTGCAAGAGGAAGTTTTCCTTCTCGTCGCACCAAAAATCCATTTTCCATTTTCTAAGCGCAAAAAACAAGAGGTTTTGTGAAGCAACCACCAAATGGCTAATTCAAAATGCTACCATCATATTTTTAAAAAATACTATAACACTTACATGGACAATGTTCCAAAAGGGGGATCTCAAACCTTTCCGTCCACCTCAGGTGAAAGAGACAAATTCCTGCCGAATCGATAGGAAGTGGGTCAGATATGAACTACAGGTACATGATCTGATGTTCATGATTTTTTACAAAAAACATTTTTAGGTTCACAATATGATATTTCTTCAGAGATCTGATGCAAGTTTAGCGAGGCTCAGCCCTGAGCTGAGAATCTTCTTCCCGTCGTTCGACAAAGTTTGACGATAGTTTAAAGCAGGCATAACAAAATTCAAAAACGATCAAAACAATGCGAAACCTTCCCGTGGTGTCATATTATGTGTCATAATTGGAAGGAAAAATATCAAACTTGGTATATTGATTATGTCTCAAAAAACCTTCATAAAATGACCTGAAGGGATACGGGTAGGCTACACTAGCGCAAATCAAAAAAATTCTACCGCGTAAATCAGGATTACTGTTGTCATAGATCACGGGATTACCACTAGACGCGCGGTTGCAGAACTTGTTGAAGCGCGTCGAGGCAGTATAGATGTTCTACGTTTCCTCCTCGTCCTCGTCCCACGAGAAGCTCCCTTTGCGCGGCTCGTCCAAGTGCCATAGATGCGGTACCTCCGAAGTATCCACACGTGCGGGGTGGAAGAGTCGGACGTCGGACTGCTAGGTCCGCGCGTACAACACAGGCGTGAGGAGTGGCGGCTAGGTGAAATGGTCTAACCCTCGTCATCTCGCCCACCCTTTCTTATATAGGCGTCCCATGTGGGCTTCTACATTAGCAGCCCACTAGTAGCCTAAGCCTGGTCTAATTTGGATCCAATCCTCATTAGGCTTCCAGACCCTTAAGTGTGTGACCATATAGGTTCATATACGTGTAGATATGACACGAATACACTTATTCTGTCAATAGTTGGTAGCGGCCTCTAGCAAGATGTGCCAACTCCTAAACGTATAAAAAGATCATATCAAACGAACCATCACAAGGTTTAGTACATGTCTTTTCCTTTGCCTCACGATATTTGGTCTAGCTCCAAGATGACCTCTCTTTCTCGATACTGTGATTCGGAATCCCTTTACTAGGTTAACACTTAACCATATGTAGCACGGCCATGTATTTCTGGATCTGATCACTCGAGGGGCCCAGAGATATCTCTCTCAAGTAGAGAGGGGAAAATCCCATCTTGATTGACCAATGCCTTGCAGCATGCTTTAGGACAAACTCGAAAGCTACATTTATAACTGCCCAGTTACAGAGCAGCGTTTGATAGCCCCAAAGTAGGTCGATTCACATCTCAAGTGCATACGACAATCTCAGGTCTAAGGACAAAACATACACGATGTGTATAGAGAGAGCTGCAAGTCTAATTGTCAGTCTCAAGTTGGGTCCGTCTAACCCCATGTTCATAACACGTGTGCACATCATTGGTTTGACATATCCATGTCTATGACTTGCGAAACATAGTTATCAACCAATCGATGTGCTAGTCTAATATTCATGTGTGTCCTCATATGAACTCCGACTAGGGACAACTATTAAATAACCATACAAGTAAAGAGTTTCACAAACATTTCACATAATTGTCAATCAATACAAATTGTCTGATATGGATATTCAAGGAACAATACAATAACTTATGGATACATATGAAATATAATCATCTCTATGATTGCGTCTAGGGCTTATTTCCTTCAGTCTTCCACTTGCACTAGAGTCAATCTAAAATGTATCTAATATCAATTTCTCTTGTGTGCGCTTCATGCGCGGGCTACGGGAGAGGCTTAGTCAAGTGATCGGCAACATTTGAGTCCATATGTATTTTGCATATCATGACACTATCATCCTCAACGAACTCACGAATCTGATGGTAACGCATGCGAATATGTTTGTTCTTCTGGTGCTTTCTAGGTTCCTTGGCTTGTGCAATAGCACCATTATTGTCACAATAAACGTCTAAGGGATTGGACGCTCCCTGAACCACACCGAGAGCGATCAGGAAATTCCTAATCCAAACAGCTTCCTTTACAGCCTCCGAGGCAGCAATATATTCAGCTTCTGTTGAAGAGGAGGTCACCATATCTTGCTTGGAACTTTTCCAGCTCACAGCACCACCATTCATGACAAACACATAACATGATTGCGATTTGGAGTCATCTGAGTCGTTAAGGTAACTCGCATCTGTGTAACCCTTTACACTGAATTCATCCTCACCTCCATAAACTAGGAACACATCCTTAGTCCTTTTCAAGTACTTAAGGATTTTCTTTACCGCTGTCCAGTGACCTTCACCTGGATCAGCATGGTATCTGCTCGTAACACTTAGAGCATAGGAAACATCTGTGCGAGTACATATCATTGCATACATGATGGATCCAATAGCCGAAGCATATGGAACCCTGCTCATGCGCTCACGTTTATCAGTAGTCGAAGGACACTGAGTCTTGCTGAGTTTAATGCAATGAGACATGGGCAAGAACCCCTTCTTAGCCTCTTCCATGCTGAACCATTTCAACACTTTGTCAATGTATGTACTCTGGCTTAATCCAATCAGCCTCCTTGATCTATCTCTATAGATCTTAATATCCAGAATATATGTCGCTTCTCCTAAGTCCTTCATCGAAAAAATATTTTCATTGAGGTCTTAACAGACTCGAGCATAGGAATGTCATTTCCAATCAGCAATATGTCATCTACATATAAGATTAGAAATACAAGTGCTCTCCCACTTTCCTTCTTGTAAACACAAGGTTCTTGTTCGTTTTTGATGAAGCCAAACTCCTTTACAACTTCATCAAATCGAATGTTCCAACTCTGAGATGCTTGCTTCAGCCCATAAATAGACTTAAGAAGCTTGCATACCTTTCCAGCATTGTTTGGATCGACAAAACCTTCGGGCTGCATCATATACACGTCCTCAGTTAGGATTCCATTTAGGAAAGCTGTCTTAACATCCATCTGCCATATATTATAGTCGAAATGTGCCGCAATGGCTAGAATGATCCGTATAGATTTAAGCATCGCTACGGGCGAGAAAGTCTCGTCGTAGTCAACTCCTTGAACTTGTCGAAAATCTTTTGCAACAAGTCGAGCTTTATGGATGTGAACATTTCCATCCATATCAATCTTCTTCTTATAGATCCATTTGCACTCGATGGCTTTAAAACCATCTGGCAGGTCAACCAAGTTCCAAACTTGATTGTCTCCCATGGACTCTATTTCGGATCTCATGGCGATCAGCCATTTCTCAGAGTCTGGGTCCACCATCGCTTCTACATAGGTCGCAGGCTCATCACTGTCCAACAATAATAATTCCCGCACTTCGCGGAGCCTCGCTGATCTTCTTGGTTGTGGTGCTTATATTGCCATGGGTTCCTCAACTTGTTCTGCTACAATAGCATCACTCGTAGAAGCATCCCCGACTGGCTCATCTTGAACTTCTTCAAGTCGCACCGACCTTTCACTCGTTCCCTTTGTGAGAAACTCTTTCTCTAGGAAAACACCGACACGAGCGACAAACACTTTGCCCTCTTCTTGGTTGTAGAAGTAATACCCTAAGGTTTCCCTTGATTATCCCACGAAAATGCACTTATCCGATTTGGGTGTTAGCTTGTTCGACTGAAGTCGCTTGAAAAATGCATCACAAACCCAAATCTTTAGAAAATACAAACTGGGATTCTTTCCAGTCCACATCTCATATGGTGTCTTAACTAAGGATTTAGATGGTACCCTATTAAGTGTGAAAGCTTCCGTTTCTAGAGCATAACCCCAAAATGATAATGGTAAATCTGACTGGCTTATCATCGATCGAACCATGTCCAAAAGAGTTCGATTGCATCGTTCGGAGACCCTGTTTCTTTGAGGCGTTCCGGGAGGCATGAGCTATGGAACAATTCCGCAACTCTTAAGATGATTGCTAAATTCGTGACTCAAATATTCACCTCCACGATTAGATCGCAAGGCCTTTATTTTCTTGCCACGTTGATTCTATACCTCACTCTGAAACTCCTTGAACCTTTCAAAAGTTTTAGACTTATGCTTCATCAAGTAGACATAACCATATCTACTAAAATCATCAGTGAAAGTAATGAAGTAGTGGTATCCTCCTCTGGTTTTCATGCTCATTGGTCCACATATGTCAGTATGTATGAGTTCCAACAAGTCTGTCGCTCTCTCGGGTAAACCCAAAAAAGGCGACTTGGTCATCTTTGCAAGTAAATAAGCCTGACATGTTTCGTATGATTCAAAATCAAACGAAGTTAAAAGACCATCACCATGGAGCTTCTTCATGCGCTTTTCACTTATATGCCCCAAACGACAATGCCGTAAATAGGTAGGACTCAAATCATTAGGCCAAATCCTTTTAGCACAAACATTGTAAACATATGCATCATCAAGATTTAAAATAAATAACCCATTCACAATGGGAGCATCATCCATAAACATAGCATTCTTAGAGATTACACAACCATTGTTTGCACTCGCGAATGACTAACCATCCCTCATCAAACATGAAGGTGATAAAATGTTTCGACCTATACTAGGAATGTAATCACAATTATTCAACTCCATAATAAATCATGATGGAAGGTGAAGTTGCATGATGCTGACGAACAATGTAGCAACCCTTGCTTTATTTCTGACGCGAATATCCACTTCGCCTTTCTGCACTTCTCTAGTCCTTATTAGCCCCTACATCGAATTGCAAATATGAGCAACCGATCTGGTATCAAATACCATGGAGTTAACATAAGAATCAGCGAGAAGAATGTCCACAACATTTACAACAAGCGTAACTGAGTGGGAAGTACTCTTACTTCCACTCTTCTTGAAAGAAGCCTGGTACTTGCTGCAGTTTCTCCTCCAGTGGCCATGTTCATGACAAAAGAAGCACTTAGTGTCATCTGCAGGTCCAGCCTTTTTCTTGGGCGCAGGCTTAGGGATCGTATCCTTAGCCTTGCCCTTCTTCTTCGACCAAGAAGTACCCTTTTTCTTAAAGTTAGGATTGTTCTGCACAGCTATCACATGGCTATGCCCTGCACACTTCTTCATGTCACTTTCTACTGTTTTTAGCATCCCACATAACTCATTAAGGCCCTTCTCCACCCCATGCATATGGTAGTTCGAAATGAACTGCCCATAGCTGGATGGAAGAGACGCCAAAATGAAACCAGTAGCCAACTCTTGGCCTAGTGGAAAACCAAGCTTTTCCAAAGTCTGACTGTAACCAACCATTTTGATCACATAGGGGCCTACACTTGCTCCCTCTGCCAGCTTGCATTCCACAAAGGACTTGGCGACATTGTACCTCTCAGTCCTCGCCTGAGTCTAGAGCATGTCCCTAAGATCGACGATCATATCGTACGCTTCTTGATCCTCAAACTTATTTTGGAGTTCAGGTTCCATGCATGCAAGCATAAGATAGCTATCCTCAAGAGAATCATCACATGCTCTCTTGTAGGCATTCTTGAGGGTAGCGGATGCATTATCAGCAGGTTCATCGAGGATTGGGGTATCCAGAACCGTTATCGGACCTGAGAACAATTCTCAGGTTACGGACCCAGTCCGAATAGTTTGTTCCATTTAGTTTATCTTTGTCAAGAATCGGACGCAAAGAAAAAGGTGATGCAGTGTTCGGTGCCATTGATCTACAACAGAAAACATGCAAAATACTAAGCCATGTAACCATGAAAGAGTAAAACTGTTGGAATTATGCCCTAGAGGCAATAATAAAGATTTTATTATTATAATTCTTGTTCATGATAAAGTTTATATTCCATGCTAGAATTGTATTAAGCGGAAACATTAATACTTGTGTGGTTTGTGAACAACGCCGTGTCCCTAGTACGCCTCTATGGACTAGCTCATTGATCAATGATGGTTAAGGTTTCCTAACCATAGACATGAGTTGTCAATTGATAATGAGATCATATCATTGGGAGAATGATATGGTGGACAGACCCAAACTAAGCAAAGCTATTAGATCGTTTCATCGTGTTCGTCTTTGCGAAGCTTTTCTCATGTCAAATATTGTATTCCTTAGACCATGAGATAATACAACTCCCTGGTATCGGAAGAAAGCTTTGAGGTCATCAAACGTCATCCTATGAGAGGGTGATCATAAAGGTGTCTCTCAGGTGATCGGAAAGTATCTGTTGGGTTGTATGTATCGAGATGGGATTTGTCCCTCCCAAGTCGGAGAGATATACTTCGGGCCCACTCGGTAATCGATATCAACACCGCTTGCAAGCATGTGGTTAAGGAGTTAATCACAAAGTGATATCGGATTACGGAACGAGTAAAGTACTTGCTGTGAACGAGATTGAACTAGGTATGACGATACCGACGATCGAATCTCGGGCAAGTAAAATATCGCGAGACGAAGGGAATATATATATGGGATTGATTGAATCCTGGCATCGTGGTTCATTCGATATGATCATCGATGAATGTGTGGGAGTCAATATGGGTGCCCAGACCCCGCTGTTGATTATTGATAGAAGATCATGTCTGCATATTCTCGAACCCGCAGGGTCACACACTTAACGTGTCTCGACGATAGGATAGATTGGATACTTGGTTTATGAATTTTTGTTCAGAGTCTCGGATGGGATCCGGGACATCACGAGAGGTTCCGGAGTGGTCCGGAGAATAAGATTCATATAAGGCAGTGCAGATTTTGGAGTTCGGAATTGTTCCGGATTAATCGGTATTGTACCGGGAGCTTCTAGAACCTTCCGGAAGGGGGCCAACGTGGTCCCACCTTCCGGGAGGGGGCATGGGCCTATGAGGGAGTGTCCTGGCCGCATTGGTCCAGGGGCACAAGGCCCCATAGGGCCCAGCCGATTCTAGATAGATTTAACTCGTTTAAATCTAGAGATAGAATTTCTAGATAAGGGAAAGTTTAAATCGTTTAAACTGGAGATAGAACCCTATCCCCCCACTCCTCCTTATCCCTTGGCCGCCGGCCCAAGGCTTGGAGGAGGGGCTAGGGCTGGCCGCCCCCTCCCCCTCTATATATAGAGGGCTAGGGCGCCCCTCCTCCACACACCTTCCTCCAAACCCTAGTAGCCCTGCTGCCCTCCTCTCTCCCTCCCAACTGTTTGTAGGCGAAGCCCTGCGGCAGAAATTCTCTACCATATACACCACGCCGTCGTGTTGTAGATCCAATCCATCTCTCCACCATACTTGCTGGTCCGAGGAAGGAGGAGACGTCGAGGTGCTGCACGTGTGCATCTCACGGAGGCACCGCCACTTGTGGTGCTAGATCGGATCGGATTGCGAGGAGGAGAAGCGAGTACGACTACATCACCCACGTTCCGACGAACGTTCCGCTGTGCGAATCTTCAAGGGTATGAAGATCTAATCCAATCTCTCTCGTTGTTTGCATCTCCTAGATTAGATCTTGGCTTTCCCTCTGTTCGCTTCCGTAGAAAATTTTGATTTACTATGCCGCGAAACCCTTCAGTGGTATCAGAGCTAGATCTATGCGTAGATGTGATTCACGAGTAGAACGCAACATGGTTGTTGCGGGCGTTGATGTTTTCTGTTGCAAGCCTCTTGTTTGTGTTCTTCTTATGACGCGGGATAGTGAGATTGAAGCGGTCCAGGCCAACCTTACGCGACGTCGTTCGCGAGACCGGCTCCGCACTTGACGTGTGGCTTGTACCACACATGCGGCTGGTGGATGTCAGTTTCTCTCACTATAGTTGTCATGGGATTAACACCGGAGTTTGGCAACCATAATATCACCGTTGTGGCTTTCCGTAGGTAAGAATCGTTCTTAGCATCTACTCCCATGAGCCACGTAAAACATGCAACAACAAAGTAGAGGCGTCTAACTTGTTTTTGCAGGGAGTGTTTTCTGTGATATGGTATGGCCCAAGATGTGATGTGTATAATGTATGCGATGATCATGTTTTGTAATGTTTCACGACTTGCATGTCGATGAGTACACAACCGGCAGGAGCCATATGGTTGTCTTTATAATTGTGTATGACCTGCGAGTCAACTTCTTATACGCCATGTAATAGCTTTACTTTATCGCTAAGTAGTTAGCAATAGTTGTAGTTGCTATTCGTGGTGGAGGCAATCATGGTGAAGTGATGGAGATCATGCCGGAACGCACAAGATGGAGATCATTGCGCGAAGATTGGCTATACCATGTCACATAAAGTTATATGCATGTGATGTTTATCCTTTTATGTATCTTATTATGCTTAGATCGCGACGGTAGCATTATAAGATGATTCCTCACTTAAAGATCAAGATAAAAACTGTGTTCTCCCCAAGTATGCACCGTTGCGAAAGTTCGTCGTGTCCAAGCATCACGTGATGATCGGGTTCTATAGACTCTACGCTCACATACAACGGGTGCAAGCCAGTTTTGCACACGCGGAAATACTTGGGTCTAACTTGACGAGCCTAGCATGTACAGACATGGCCTCGGAACACAAGAACCGAAAGGTTAAGCATGAGTCATATGAATGATATGATCGACACTTCGTTGTCCACCATTGAAACCACATCTCTTCTCGTGATGATCGGATTAGGTGTGGTGAATTTGGATCGTGTTCACTAAACAACTTGAGGGATGTTGAATTTAGTGGGAGTTCATCTAGTAATTTGATTAAGTTGAACTATTTATCATGAACATAGTCTAAATTGTACTTGCAAATACTGTAGATCACATGGCCAAGTCCAACTTCAACGTTTTTGCTGAGAAAGAAAAGCTTAGAAACAATGGGTCTAACTTCACCAACTGGTTCCGCAATCTAAGAATCATTCTGTCTGGCGGACAAAAGGACTATGTCCTTGGGAAAGCGTTAGGTGACCCCCCTGCTGCAACTGCGCCGGCTGATGAGAAAGCTGTCTATCAGTCGCGCAAAGATGATTATGGTGTGATTAAGAGCACCATGTTGTTTGCTATGGAACCGGAACTTCAAAATCGTTTTGAAAACTATCCCGGGCCCTTTGAGATTCTCGAGGAGCTGAAAACCATGTTTCAGACTCAGGCCCGTTCTGAGAGATATGAGATCTCTGAGAAGTTCTTTAACTGCAAGATGGAGGAAGGGAGTTCCGTTAGTGAGCACGCCATTAAGATGTCGGGCTACACTCAACGTCTTGAGCAACTGGACTGCAAGATTCTAGAGGAGCTCAAGATTGACAGGGTTCTGCAATCACTCCCTCCCAGCTACAAAAGTTTTGTAGTGACTCATAATCAGATTGGTTCCACTGATACGATCACCGAGCTCTTCGCAAAGCTGAAGGCTGCGGAGGTGGACATCAAAAAGGATAATCATGTGTTGATGGTCAACAAGCCCTCCTTTAAGAAAGGTAAGGGTGCAAAGAAGCCCTTCAAGAAAGGAGGCGGCAAACGCGTTGCCCCTGCTGAGAAGAAGCTCAAGTCTGGTCCCAAGCCGGAAACTGAGTGCTTCTATTGCAAGGACAAGGGTCACTGGAAGCGCAACTGTCCGAAGTACTTAGCAGACAAGAAGGCTGGCACCATCAAAGGTATATTTGATATACATGTTATTGATGTTTTCCTTACTAGCCCTCGTTGTAGTGCCTGGGTATTTGATACCGGTTCAGTTGCTAATATTTGTAACTCGAAACAGGAGCTGCGGAATAGACGGCGGCTTGCGAGGGATGAGGTGACGATGCGCGTTGGCAACGGATCAAGAGTTGATGTGATGGCCGTCGGCACGCTCTCCTTAGTTTTACCTTCGGGATTAGTTTTAAACCTTAATAAATGTTATTATGTGCCTGCGTTGAGCATGAACATTATTTCTGGATCGTGTTTATTGCAAGACGGTTATTCATTTAAATCAGAGAATAATGGTTGTTCTATTTATATGAGTAACATCTTTTATGGTCATGCACCTCTTATGAATGGTTCATTTCTTCTAAATCTCGAAAGGGATGAAACACACATCCATAACATTGAGGCTAAGAGATGCAAAGTAGATAGTGATAATACTACTTATTTGTGGCACTGTCGTCTAGGTCATATTGGTGTAAAGCGCATGAAGAAACTCCATTCTGATGGACTTTTGGAGTCTCTTGATTTTGAATCATTTGACACATGCGAACCATGCCTCATGGGCAAGATGATCAAAACCCCGTTCTCCGGTATGATGGAGCGAGCAACGGACTTGTTGGAAATCATACATACCGATGTATGCGGACCGATGAGTGTTTCGACGCGCGGTGGATATCGCTATTTTCTCACTTTTACCGATGATTTAAGTAGATATGGGTATATCTATTTAATAAAACATAAATCTGAAACGTTTGAAAAGTTCAAAGAATTTCAGAATGAAGTGGAGAACCATCGTAACAGAAAGATTAAGTTTCTACGATCCGATCGTGGGGGCGAATATTTGAGTTATGATTTTCTCACGCATCTCAAAGCAAGTGGAATCGTTTCACAACTCACGCCACCCGGAACACCACAGCGCAATGGTGTGTCTGAACGCCAGAATCGAACCCTATTAGATATGGTCCGATCGATGATGTCTCTTACTGATTTGCCGTTACCATTTTGGGGTTATGCATTAGAAACCGCTGCATTCACTTTAAATAGGGCTCCATCTAAATCCGTTGAGACGACACCGTATGAACTATGGTTTGGTGCTAAACCTAAGTTGTCGTTTATTAAAGTTTGGGGATGCGAAGCTTACGTCAAGAAGTTGATGCCGGACAAGCTCGAACCCAAAGCGGAGAAATGCGTCTTCATAGGATACCCTAAGGAAACTATTGGGTATACCTTCTATCACAGAACCGAAGGCAAAGTGTTTGTCGCAAAGAACGGTTCCTTTCTTGAGAAGGAGTTTCTCTCGAAAGAAGTGAGTGGGAGGAAAGTAGAGCTAGACGAGGTTATTGAACCTTCTCTTGAATTGGAGAGTAGCGCAGCACCTGAAATTGTTCCAGTGCCGCCTGCACCAACAATAGAGGAAGCTAATGACAAGGATCATGAAGCTTCGGACGATGCTGCTACTGAACGTCGCAGGTCGACAAGGTCACGTGCCCCTCCTGAGTGGTACGGCAACCCTGTCTTGACTGTCTTGTTAGTAGAAGACAGCGAACCTACGAACTATGAGGAAGCGATGATGAGCCCAGACTCTGAGAAATGGCTAGAAGCCATGAAATCCGAATTGGGATCCATGAGCGAAAACCAAGTATGGACTTTGGTGGACCCTCCTAGCGACCGAAAGGCCGTTGAGTGCAAATGGATCTTCAAGAAGAAAACGGACGCGGATGGTAATGTTACCGTCTATAAAGCACGGCTTGTTGCGAAAGGTTTTCGACAAGTTCAAGGTGTTGACTACGATGAGACTTTCTCTCCCATAGAGATGTTTAAGTCCATTCGGATTTTATTAGCAATTGCTGCGTTTCATGATTATGAAATATGGCAGATGGATGTCAAGACTGCTTTTCTCAATGGCAACATTGATGAAGAGTTGTATATGATGCAACCCGAAGGTTTTGTCGATCCTAAGGATGCTGATAAAGTATGCAAACTTCAGCGTTCCATTTATGGACTGAAGCAAGCATCTCGGAGTTGGAACCTTCGTTTTGATCAAGTGATCAAGAGCTTTGGATTTGTTCCAAATTGCTACGAAGCTTGCATCTACAAGAAAGTGAGTGGGATCTCGGTGACGTTTCTGGTACTATATGTGGATGACATATTGATTATTGGAAATGACATCAACATGCTTAACGATGTGAAGAGTTATTTGAACAAGTGTTTTTCAATGAAAGACCTAGGTGAAGCTGCTTATATATTGGGCATCAAAATCTATAGACCTAGGAGAAACATAAGACCTGAGCTGGATAAGAAAAAAACCTTGGTCGGTTGAGGGGAGTCGGAGAGCACTCAGAGACTAAGTACATGGAGTACCACACAAGGAACACTTGTAAGAATCTGTTAGGACACCTATTATGGTAGTGATACATAAACACCGCAAACCCTAAGTTGATCGTGTATATAAGGCCGGTTAGGGATAGCGTAGAGAACAATGGAAAAAAGAGAGAAAGGTTTGATCATAGAGAAAATCGTAAAATCTCTTTTGCATGAGATAACCCATAGAACCCACCAAAAAATGCATAGAGCTAAGTCGGCAGAACCTTGTAACTAAATACAAAAGATCAATACAACGAAGAAGGAGTAGGTCTTTACCTCCAAGAGTGAGGGGTCAAACCTGGGTAACTCGTGTGTACCTATCTCGTCCCTGATTCACCTGATATCGTAAGGCCACGCTTCACCGGTCCCTCTCACGATGGTACCCATTGCGGTAATCCCACGACATTTGGTGCCTACCATGGGGCATGCGAATCAGGGTTTCATGGATCAGGCAATATCCCAGATCGGCTCGACTATTGCTGTTGGCGATCACTATCTTGTAGGAAAAAGCTTTGTGGAATTCAGAAAAAGAGAATAGTGGTGTTGAAGCCGCACGTGACCAATCTCACGCCACTGATAACTGGTACTGGTAGTGTGTGTGGCTAGAATGCCACTAGTAAAATTAGCATTGGTGGAGTTCGGCCTGAACGCCACTACGGATGGCGTCTTGTAGGAACGCCACCACTACCATCTAGATCTGTAGTGTTCAGATGTATCCAAACACCACAAATAATTTTTTAAAAATAAAAAATTATGACTTTATAATTGAATTTAGCATGAATTAACATGAATTATATATCATGAACTAGCAATTATATATCATGAATTGCATATTCATAAACAATAATAGTAAAACATAAATAATAGCATATTATTGAAATTCTATTAGATAGTACCACATGATTAAAATTCAACTAGATAGCATCTCCAGCGGTCTAGCTACTCTAAGTTAATCCACTACTATAGAAAATAGTCACCAGGGCCGATCATTGTAAATTAATATGACTCTTCCATCATTAGCTTCACAAAGACGCATCCAAGGCGCCCCACAAGCATGAAACCCACACACTTGGGCTAGTTCCGTCCAAGTAGGGTAACCAAAAAAGGTTCTCCCGCCTTCATTTGTGATAACAATAGTGAAGACCTCACTAGTCTGTAAGACCATGTCCGCTATACCTATGGCATCCTCATTTTCGCCTATGTTGATCTTCTCCAAAACTTTCCGCATGAATACACACATGGTATGTACTGTACAAAATATAATACCAATAGTTAAAAAATAACTAATTGACTGTGACAATATAAATTAATATTTAGCAACAATATGTTTAATTAACACATACCGTCCTAGCTACAAAGTTCTTCGGATGAACAAGGTAGCACCGTACATCTGTACCTCCCTCTTACCATCGTAAATCCAGGATGATTAACCACTTGAATGCACCCATGAAGCCTCCTGTCTCCACACTTAGCTCACACGCGATCCATTTACTACATATAAGACATAAATAATCTAAATCATCATCTAGTCGTCCCACAATTGAGAATATATACACTACCAATTGAGAATCTAAATCATCATCTACTTGAATGCGACAGTTTTCTTCGATCTACTATATACCATAACAATTGAGAATCGTTGCATATGCAAATATCTCGACAAAATCTAAAAAATGAGAGATATTATCATGGTTCAGATAGGATGGCTGAGGACAACATTGTGCACTTGATTCAACCAGCACAAGTTTTTCCCAGCCATGCTATATGAACTGTAAAATTATATTTCGATATTTCAGAGCGTCGGATGCGGGGCGGCGGTAGCGACATACACGCCTAAGGGGTAAGCGTGGATAGAGGAATGATAGATGTGTGTGTGTGTGAGACACGGGGGAATATCGGCAGGGTAACTTTAGTTGTGGCGTTCGAAAGTATTAATGCCACCAGACATAATATGTTAGTCGCGTTAACTTTATTCGAATGCCACCACTACGTTTGCCCCGACTGCACTTGTGGGACCCATTTTCTAGTGACGTTTTCATTTTCATAGATGCCACCACTAGAATTTGTTGGTGGCGTTCGCAATTATCCAAATGCCATTAGTATTTGCCATGAAGTGATGGTATGTATTATATTATGCGTGCCACTAGAAAAATAACTGCTATAAGAATTTTCCTACTAGTGAATTCATACAATTCGGAAGACTCGTCTTCATCGATGAGGCAACATGGACACTAGCAACTTAGGAGGTGACTATAGGCACCTTCCAGTCGGCTCCATAGACATCTTTGTTGGTTACGTCGGCTCTAATCCTGAGGATAGTACCGGCTCCATAGACATCTTTGTTGATGACGATGCTGGTTACCTTAACGACGCGGGCGGAGTCTTCACAGATTCAATCTATCTTTTGCTTGAGGACGCACTCGGCGATGGAACAGAGGATGACGTTGGACCAATGTCTAGCAGAGAACGAACGCAGTCAGCATATTCATGGCTGGAGCTGTACCACTGATCAATCTGCTGGAAATGCCAATCTCCCAGGAGAATACGGCGGCAAGGAGGCCGAAATCGATGCATACAGATCTATGCTCTTACATTGAAGAAACACGATGGATGCCAAGAAACAGAAGCTAACTCACGAGAAGGAGTTGCTGGACAGACGCCAAGAAGAGATCTAGATGGTCTCCGAGTACGCGCAAAGGTCTTGGAGATGAAGGTCCATCTGCATGCAAGCGACGACTCTTTTCCACTCTCCTACCTCGAGGCCTCCCATCGTTGAAACTCCCCAAGAGCTGTCGGCACAGGAGAACAAGCGACACCGGGTAACACATGAATCGGCACATCAGCAGCCGGAGCGGCTCACACTACAATAAAAAATGGCTTTTATAATAGAAGATTTTTGTGGTTAAAGGTTTGTTTTTCATGGTTGAAAAGTCTTCAACGATGTATGCCCTTTATGGTAAAAACTCCATCACAAATATAGTTATCACGGGTTTTTTCGACCGTTGCGGATCGCACCCTTCAGTTACGAAAACTTGTTCCATCGTAGATCTGTTCGCCAGCCGTGATGACTGTTGACGTTATACAAACTGCCATATTGAAAACACCGTTAGTGATTAGTTACCGTCGTTAACGGACATAGAAATCATGATAGAATCTAGGACCAATCAAGGCATACTAATTATTAAGTGGGTTGGCCCATTCGTCCTGGACTGTTTGAAATGAGCTCATTTGTTTAGCCCGCCGCGGCCCGTAAACTTTCAGCCCGTTACTGTTTCATCCTACATAAGGCCCACCTTGGTTCAATACCATGCGACCCATTAGCGGTCTGCGCCAAGTCGGTTCGGTAATGTTAAGGCATGTAGTCGTCCCGTTACTGTTCTTACAGCCCATCATGGGCCGCCCACGAATGGCCCTTCTTTGAGAAGGTCCGCTATTATTTTGGCCCATAAGCGGCCTGCTAAGTTTCTGGCATGTTATTATTCTAGCTTGGTAATTTTTTTGTTCTACTATTGTTCTAGCCTGGTAAATTTTTCTGGCATGTTACAGTTCTGGTCCGTTACTGTCCGGACCTATTACTCTTATGGGTTGTTACTGTTCTGGCATGTTATTGATCTAGTTTGTTATTTTTCTGGTCTGCTACTGCTCTAGCCTTTTTCTATTCTAGTCTTTTACTGTTATAGCCTATTACTATTCTGGCATTTTATGGTTCTAGCCTTTTACTGTTCTGGTCTTTTAATTTTCTTGCCTGTTACTATTTTGGCATGTTATTGTTTTGGTCTGTTATAGTTATTAGAGCCCGTGTGTGGGTCGATCCATTACTTTTACGATCTTTTTTAGTTTCGACCTTTCTGAAGCCCATGCCAATATTATAAACGGTGTACAATTGGTGAGCATATTTTATTATTCATCATCAGCACAATGCAAGACATGCCAATAATAAAGCCAGATACTGTTCCCTAATCGACTTGGCTGACACAGTTATGGTACCGCCTACCGCAATTTGTGGACGACATCAACTAAACGCCTACATGGCCTATGCGATTTATCTAGATATTACATAAACTACAAACTTCTTAAAATTATTACATATTATCAACTCAAGGGAAATAAATTTTGGTATTTCAGTTGAAAATCGAGTTGATAACAGTCCTCAATTTTCTTTCTCAATCTATCACCTACATCTCCCATTTGTGTGTGACAACTACATTGGAAAACCACTTTGAGACATGATCTTGTAGCCCCCTCTTTGGTGGCGATAGAAATAATTGCTCTCTGAAACTAAGTAATAACAAGGTAATACATCAAACAAGTCAAACTACTCATTTAACTGATACAACAGGAGCTATGAACTGGAGTTTACTACTGGTCAATGGTTCAATTTGAAAGGAATATGCTCGAGAGGCAATAATAAAGTGGTTATTATATTATTCCATGTTTATGATCAATGTTTATTTATCATGCTATAATTGTGTTAATAGGAAACATTAATACATGTGTGATTTATAAACACAAAAGGTTCCTAGTAATTCCTCTCTTTATACTAGCTTGTTGATTAACAGATGATCAAAGGTTTCCTGATCATGACCATTGGATGTTGTTAATAACATGGTCATATCATTGGAGAATGATATGATGAATAGTCACCCGAAGTAGATGTAGCAATACGATCATGTCCTCAATTTTTTATTGCTATCATATTCCTAGTAACTCAATGTCTTTAGACCATGAGATCACGTCAATCACTCTCACCGGAAGAGTACTTTGATTCTATCAAACATCACACTGTAATAGGGTGATTATAAAGGTGTCTTCGGGTATTTGGAAAGTGTTAGTTTAGGCTCGTGGATCAAGATTGGATTTTCCATCCATATGATGGATAGATATACTCAGGGCCCTCTTGGTGATATCACATTGCCATAGCTTGGAAGCAAGTGCTTTAATCACTAGAATGTTATATCATGGGAACGAGAAAAAGAATACTTGTCGGGAATGAGATTAAAGAAGGTAGGGATGATACCAAGTGATCGGATCTTGGACAAGTAATATATTGTGAGACAAAAGGGATTTGATTACAACGAAAGAGGTTCGGACGATCATTGGATCTTCTTGGAACTAGTGGGAGTCATTATGGATCTCTATGTCCCGCTAATGATTATTGATCAGAGAGAGTCTCGATCATGTCTACATAGTTCTCGAACCCATAGGGAGACAGACTTAAGTTTGTCGACACAATTGAGCGGATAGGAAACACAGGGGAAGACAATGGGCATCGCAGGAATTTGTTCTGTCGAATCTGCCAAAATGGTTTCCTAGCTCATTGCCACTAGAAAAGGTGCTTGGCGAAGCCCTACTCGAGATCTTCCCCTCCACCACCTCTACCATGGTGTAGCTCTTCTGGATTTCCTGGGGATATGCTACTTCCGCTGCCCGGCTGGAGTGAGGGTTCGGGAGTCGTTGGCACACCGTATGTGTGACCGATTACGGAGGCGCTGCCCTCTTGTGGCGCTGATCCTCTGCACGTCCTTGAGGACGGTCATGTACACTCTACATCAACCACGTTTGATTGCGAGAATATTATTCTGCTTACGGTCTTCAAGGGTGAGTCCATATAAAACTGTTACAAGTATCGCGTAGATTCGATCTTGGCAGTGACAACCGTAGGAAAATTTTAATTTCTATGCAACGAACCCCATCAGTGATATCAGAGCTATGTCTATGCGTAGATGATTTGTATGGTTAGAACACATGGAGACGTGGGCGTTGATGATAATTGTTATTGCAAATCTTTTGTACTCACACATGAGACATGTTCCACGCTTGACATGCAACTCATTTTTATAAGTGGCTAGTTGGTGTCTGTCTTTCCCACTATAGTTGATATCTGGTTTACAATGTCTACTTAATAACTTGGATATCACCATTGTGGTTGAAGATTCAAAGGTAGAACGGTTCTTTCCTAGAAATCTCACAACCACATAAAACTTGCAAAAGATAAATTAGAGGCGTCTAGATTTATTTTTATTGGGCTTATGTCATGATATGGTAAATGTTATAATTTTAGTATGGTAAGATACTCTGGGGAATTATAAAAAATAAGTGGGAGCGCCATAGATCTTGGCATGACACAAATAGAATGATAGAGATCATACCATGATGCACAAGATAGTGATCAAGTGCAAGAACCATATCATGTCACTTTTACATATGATGTTTGTTTGCATCTTATTTATGCTTATGTCTAGCCTAGAAATTTGCGGTAGCATTATAAGATGATCCCTCCCACTAAATATCAAGATAATAATATGTTATTTCTTAGTATGCACCATTAATAAAGTTTGTCGCTTTGAAGCACCATGTGATGATCGGGTGTGATAGACTTTACGTTCGCATACAACGGGTGTAAGACAGTTTTACACACACAAATACTAAGGTTCTTACTTGGCGAGCCTAGAATGTACATACATGTCATAGGAACATGAACCTAAAGGTAAAGCACGAGTCATATGGATGATATGATGCCCAATACGATGCTCGCCATTGGAGCTGCGCCACCACTCGTTATGATCGGTTGTGGCATAGTGAATTTGGTTCGTGTAATCACTAAAATTGACTAGAGGGATGTTGTTTTTATTGGGAGTTCACATAGTAATATGATTAAAGTTAAACTTAATTTATCATAAACCGAATCAGATTGAATTTGCATAGTTCGGTATACTCACTTGGCATTCGTCCACTACCTTGTGTTTAGCTATGATTGAGATAATATAACTATAGGATTCTAAAATTTTACTTTACGAACTGGTATTGTATTGTTTTATGAGTGTCAATCTAAAGTTTAAATTACTATTAAAAACTTTTAGCAAAACCTCACTTACTCCATGAGTTTCAATAAGTAGTATTGAATCAAGAGTAACAATTCCAGCATTAGTATCCAAGTATCATGCTTGCCTCCATGATCTTTGATATTCAAAAGTTGTTTTAGTATCAAGGTTATCTAGGAGCTGAAAAAATTGTTTCAGAAACCATCATGCGTGAAAGATATTATGATATCTAAAACAATGTTTGGTTGCAATAAGATAAAATATAATTTTAGTAAGATACATGTTCTCATATTATATGAGAATTTGCAAAGGTTGGAGACGCTAGGCGCCCTGATCTCCCAAAAAGGTTTTGGGAACTAACATTATATTCGTGATTCGTCCTTATGAGCTATAGTAGCTTGATCATGAAAGTTGTCATGATAAGGATGGATAGAAGATGTAGGTAAAATGTTTACTACATTAAAAGGATTACTAAAAGGAATGAAATTTGGAAGAGTGGCATACATTTGATGATGGTGATCTACATCAAAAGTGCAAGTCCAAGGATATTAGTGTTTGAATAATGGAATTTGGACTATGTGTCATATGTATGGCACCACTATTGATGTTGATAGATTCTTTTAAAGGAAAGGTAATGCTAAAAGAGAATCTGGTAAATTTTTGGCAGAAAAAAGATTGGAAAATTCTAGCTTAGGTATATAGATGATATACATGTTATGGGTGTGTTCTTTGCTTGTTAAACAATGTGGTTCTTGGGTATTGGATACCAATATTGAATATCGAATTTGTTGGTATGATGAGTAATACAGAACACCACAATTCATAAACTGCAATGGCCTAAGTAACTAGCAAAAAAATATGTGATGATGTTCATCAAAAGCAAATGAAGTGTTATTGTGTTTCTCGTTGACATCAAAGGTTGCTTACAAGATTGGTATTATTAATTGTTATTTTGTTCTGGTATTATGAGAATAATGGTATTCAAATAATTACCGTATTCCATAGAATATGGATGAACTTTTACAAATCTAGTTGGATAAATCACGTCCATAAACACTGATGCTAAAAATTCGTAAGACAAATGATTGGAACATCACTTTTGAGTGACATCGCCGTTTAAATTATATTGTAAAGAAAACAAGGAGAAAACTCCATGTTAATGGTTTTTTGGGGTCTTTTGATTTTGATCAAATTGACGCTTGTGAAACTTTCCTGGAGATAATTAAAATCTCGTTCATGGGCCAAATAAGAACGAACGACTAACCTATTGAACATAGTGCATGTTGATGTATATTGTCCATTATGTGTAGTCATGAGCGATGGATTTAAAATTCATATGCTTGCTTTGAAATTTGAGTAAATACATGTGTATATTTACTTAATAAGGGAGAAGTATGAAACATTTGAAAATGTTCAAATGATTTCAAGATGAAGTTGAAAATCATTGTAACAAGAAAATAAAGAATTTATGATTGGATCATAAAGGAAGATATTTGAGTTATGAGTTTAGCAAAACACCTATGATTTGAGGAATCATTCCAATGACCTGCATTTATCAAAACACCATAGGAGTATGGAGTGTTCCAAAATATAATCAAACCGTGTTTGACATGGTAGGATCAATGATGTTATTTATAAAATTGCTATTATGTTTTAAAGATTGAGCTTTAGTGACTACCACTTTTACACTGAAAAGAGCTCCATCATGGTCCATTGAAATGACACCATATGAGTTATGGTTTGGGATAGAACCCAAATTGTCTTTTCTTAAATTTTGGTATTCTAGGCATAAGTAAAAAGTTTACAACCAACGTCAGATGAGCATGTCTTTGTAGGTTATTCCAAATAACCACTAGGTATTTCTAACACCAAAGACAAAAGTGTTTGTCGCTTGGAAATGGTAAATTTCCTAAGAATGAATTTTTCACGAAAAGTTAAGTGGGAGGACAATAGAACTTTGATAAGGTTATTGAACCTAAGCTATGTGTGCTAAGTTGCACAACACCAGAAAGTGTCCTGGAGGCAGCCATAATGCTCATGGCTCATGTGCCTCAAAGGTGGTGGTCACGAAGATCTAAGTTCCTATTGAACCGCGTAGGTCGGGTAAACAATCAAATACTAATATTTGATATTAAATCATTATTGTTTGACAATGATGAACCAACTACATGCAAATAAGTAATGATGGGCCCTTACTCCATCAAATGGCTTGAAGACATAAAATCCGTGATAGTTTCATACATGAGAAACCAAGTTACTTAACTTGGTAGATCCTCTAGAAGGCATGAAGCCTATCAGTTGTATTTGGATCTATAAATAACATACATGGATGATTCACATCTATGAAATAGTCGACATGTCAGTAAAGAGTTTATGACAATGTTCAAGGAGTTGAATACAACAAGATTCGATCTTTCATAGCGATATTTAGTATGGACGGATTAGTATAGCACCACTACATATATCAATTGTTATATATGCTAGTTGAAAAAATAAAACAATATTATTCTAATAGAGTGGTTGCCTTGGATATGTACGTGACACAGACCGAAGGGTTTTGTTAAATCAAAGGATGCTAAAAGGGCATGGAAACTTTAATGGTTGAAGTAAGCATAGCAGAGTTGGAATATTCACCATGATGAAATTTTTAAAATGTTTAATTTCATCAAAAACAAAGAAGATTCTTGCATTTTCAAGAAATTAAGTGGGAGAGCTGATACATATTTCTAATACATTGTGTATAAGACATATTGTTGATTGAAAATAATGTATCTTTTATTTGACACACGTTAAGAATTTCATTGAAATTAGATTTTAATGAAAGACTTAAGCAAAACCTGAATATTAGGCATCAATGTCTACTCGGATAGATTGAGATGCTAATATGATTATGCCAAATGTACATAGATGAAATATTGAATGAGTTCAATATGGAAACGGTGAGAAATATTCTTGCCACATGGAAAAGGTTGAATCAAGATTCAAGTGTTTTGACACTTGGTGAGTAAAATCACATGGATATCTTGATAATCAAGATTCAAGTGTTTTGACACTTGGTGAGTAAAATCACATGGATATCTTGATAAACGAGATTCAAGTGTTTTGACACTTGGTGAGTGAAATCACATAAATATCTCAATCAATCAATCCGTGATATATGCATATCTAGATATGTCCTATATTCTTAATGTTACAAGCTTAAACCATGATGATTCATAAGATGATCATTGGACGATAGTAAGGATATTCTTATGATATTTGGAAGAACTAAGAATATAATTTGTATATAGAAGTGACAAATAGTTCATTGTAAAGTGTTACAATGACACTATACAAGTAGTTAATTGTAAAGTGTTACATTGACACTATACAGATAGTTCATTGTAAAGTGTTAGACTGGCACTATAAAAATAGTTCACTGTAAAGTGTTACATTGATACTAGTTTTTTCACAAGGTACACACTAAGTTTATCTCAATTTAGGCTATAGGTTAAGGTAGCACAATGTAGTGGAAGAAAGTTCCATGATGGATTTGTATGAGTTCCAAAGTTATGGACATTGTGACAGATACTACAACAAAAGCAAAGTATAAGACTGCTATATATACTAGCAGCAAAGGAACTAGGTGTGGTCCGATGGGCTAGTACTATGAAGATATATTGTATGACAATTATATCAACATGTTTTAAACCCCAAGGAACTAAGGTATCACCAAATTTATATAATGCCATCTCATTAGAGAATGAGTGATGCGTAGAGACGTAAAGACATGCAAATACACACAGACCTGAAAGTGTTAGATCTGGGGATTATTTTTACCACTAGGAAACGCGTATATACATAACCAACATGACATAGGTTTTGAATGCACAAGGTTTTTAAAACTAGATTATTGATTTTAGTGCAAGTGGGAGATTGAGCGGAATATGCCCAAGAGGCAATAATAAAGTGGTTATTATATTATTCCATATTTATGATAAATGTTTATTTATCATGCTATAATTGTGTTAATAGGAAACATTAATACATGTGTGATTTATAAACATAAAAGGTTCCTAGTAATGCTTCTCTTTATACTAGCCTATTGATTAACACATGATCAAAGGTTTTCTAATACATTAGATGTTGTTAATAACAGGGTCATATCATTGGAGAATGATATGATGACCATTCATCCGTAGTAGATGTAGCAATAAGATCACGTCCTCAAGTTTATATTGCTATCATTTTCATAGTAAGTCAATGTCCTTAGACCATGAGATCACGTTAATCACTTTCACCGGAAGAGTACTTTGATTCCATCAAATGTCACACTGTAACAAGGTGATTGTAAAGGTGTTGTCAGGTATTTGGAAAGTGTTAGTTGAGGCTCGTCGATCAAAATTGGGATTTGTCCATCCAGATGACGGAGAGATATACTCAGGGCAATCTCGGTGATATCAAATTGACATAGCTTGCAAGCAAGTGATTTGATCACTAGAATATTATATCATGGGAACGAGAAAAGGGGTACTTGTCGGGAACGAGATTAAACAAGGTATGGATGATACCAAGTGATCGTATCTCGGACAAGTAATATATCGCAAGACAAAAGGAATTTGATTACAGCGAAAGAGGTCCAGACAATCATTGGATCTTCGTGGAACTAGTGGGAGTCATTATGGATCTCTAGGTCCCGCTAATGATTATTGATCAGAGAGAGTCTCGATCATGTCTACATAGTTCTTGAACCCGTAGGGAGACACACTTAAGGTTAGTCGACACAATTGAGCGGATATGGAACACAGGGGAAGACAATGGACATCACAGGAATTTGTTCTGTCGAATCTACCAAAATGGTTTCGCGATATCAAAACAAAGCAATGGATTGAATTGTTAATGTGTTTATTAAATGAAGTGTTCATTAAATGAGTGACATTAAATCAAGATAATTAAAAGTTGTTTTAATGGAGTGTCTCTTTTGTTGAGTGGAGAATAAATGGAAGAAAGTGGAGAGTGTTTTTATGTGAGTGGAGAGTCCACCCACATAATTGGGGAAGAGGTGGGGGCAGCCATATGGCTGTGCTCCATGCCCCTTGGGCTGCCCCCTCACCTATAAAAGGCCCCCTCCTCTCCTCTCTCTCACACACTTGCCTCTCCTCTCATATGCCCATTTGGTTGGCATATTCCCCCTTGCTTGCCTTGCCCATTGCCACCAGAAAAAGTGCTTGGCAAAGTCCTGCTCGAGATCTTCCCCTCCACCACCTATACCATGGCACAACGCTGTTGGAGTTCCCGGGGATCCGCTACTTCCGCTGCCCGGTTGGAGCGAGAGTTCGGGAGTCGTCTGCACACTGTATGTGTGACCGATTATGGAGGCGCTGCCCTCTTGTGGCGCTGATCGTCTGCACATCCTTGAGGACGGTCATGCGCACTCTACATCAACCACATTTATTTGTGGGAATGTTCTTCCTCTTACGATCTTCAAGTGTGAGTCCATCTGAAACTGTTACTAGTATCGCCTAGATTCGATCTTGGCAGTTGCAACCGTAGGAAATTTTTTGTTTTCTATGCAACGAACCCCATCATAATTGTTGACCATCATGTCAACAAACAGGACAAGCAAGCATTAAACTAGTGTGTACCATGAAACGAGAAATATAACAATGTGTGTGGCTTAGAATTTCATCAAATATAAAATAGATAGGTCATTTCAACAAATATATATAGAAGAAGTTATATATCCTAGAATACAAGAGACGTTGGGTGACTCGGAATTTACGATGAGCTACACAATAGCATGCAGTTACTGTTGTAGCTAAGAATGAAACAAACATAAATTATAACGACATCATGCGAGAACTTGTTGAGAAGGAATGTAAACCACGAATGAACTATATAGTAGAGGATATTTATGTCGTTACTTAGGACAAACCAGAACCAGATACGGAATATAATGGCGTCGCTTGGGAACCTGTAGAACAGGACAAGCAAGCATTAGACAAGTATGACTATATTGAAATGAGGAATCAAAGAAAGTGTTTCTTACAATTTCAGCAAATATAAACTAGCCAGGTCATTTCAACAAATATATATATATATATATATATATAAATATATGGTAGCAGTTGTATATCCTGGAAAGCAAGAGACATTGGGTGACTTAGAATTTGCGGTGAGCTATATAATGACATGCAGTTACTATCGTACCTAAGAATGAACACGATAGAAATCATAATGGCATCATACCAAAACTTGCAAAGAAGGAATGAAAACCACAAATGAACTACATAGTAGAAGATAGTTATGTCGTTGCTTAGGACGAACCGACACCCGATATGGAATATAATGGCATTGCTTATGTATCTGTAGAAGAGGCTATGCAAACCAACAAGTTTAGTGTTTTATTTTGAGGTCTATGCAAAGAAAAAGAAAATAGTTAGTGTTGCAGCTTTTGAAGAACTAGATGGAAACAACAAAATTATAATCGAACTACTACAAAGAGTTGAAACGAGTAGTAAAGGATAGCAGAATGATGCCATGGAGGAAATAATAGATGAAACTTAGCTCAAGAATAACCAAATAACACTACAAGAAAAATTGCCTTTTACAACAGACGATTTTCGTGGTTAAGGCCTATTTTTTTATGGTTTAAAATCCTTCTACGACGGATGCCCTTCGTGGTAAAAAAACGTCGTAAAAGAATCTACCATGATTTTCCCCCGACCTTGGCGGATCACTCCATGTAGCCATGAAAACCTGTTCCGTCGTAGATATGTTTGCCAGCCGCGTTGACTACTGAAGTAATACAAACTGCTACATGGTGAACGTCATTAACGGCTAGTTATCACCGTTAACTGTCAACAAAACCCTGGTAGAAAGTCAGGCCAGCCAAGGCCTGCTAATTGTTAAGTGGGCTGGCCCATTAAGAGAGCCCAAGTATCACGGCCCATTACTATTCTGACCTGCAGTGTTTGAAATGGGCCCACTAGTGCTGCCCACTATGGCTCGTTACTATTTTGGCCTACAAAAGGCCCGCCTCGGCTCAATACTACGCGGCCCATTAGAGGCCTGCACAATGTCGGCTCGGTACTATTAATGCCTACGGTAGGCTCATCACTGTTCTTACAGCCCGTCATGGGCCGCCCACTAATGACCCTTCTTTGAGAAGGCCTGTTACTGTTCATGCGCATAAGTGGCCTGCTTAGGATCGGGCCTGTTACTATTCTGGCCTGGTAAGTTTCTCACCCTGTTATTGTTCTAAACGGGCACAATTTTGGCCTGCTAAAGTTCTGGCCTTTTTGCTGGCCTGGCCTGCCACTGTTCTGGCCCGTTACTATTTTGGCCTTGTAAGGTTCTGCCTCTTTTGCTATTTTGGCCTGTTACTATTTCGGCATGTTACTGTTACTAGAACATGCATGTGGGTCGGCCCGTTACGTTTATAGTTTTGGCCTTTCTAGAGACTATTCTGATATCATAAAAGGTGTACAACCTACAAACATATTTTATTATTCATCGTCGGTCCAATACAAGAAAGGCCAATAACAAAGCCCGATACAATACCCTAATCGACCTGGCTAGCGCAGGTATGGTACCGCCTACCGTCATGTATGGACAACATCAACTAAATTCCTACATGGTCTATGCAATTTATCTAGATATTACATCAGATGCAAACTACTTAAAATACATATTATCAACTTAAGGGAAAGAAAATTCGGTATTTCAGTTGACAATCGAGTTGATAGCATTCCTCAATTTGCTTTCTCCATCTATCACCTGCATCTCCCTTTTGAGTGTGACATATACATTCGAAAACAACCTCGAGACATGATATTGCGCACCCCTCTTTAGTGGTGATATCAATATTTGCAGTCTAAAACTAAGTAATGACTAGTTAATACATCAAAGAAGGTAAACTACTCATTTAACTTGTACGACAGGAGCTATAAACTGGAGTTTACTTCTGGTCAATAGTTCAAATATATTGACCATCACGTCAAATAAACAGGACAAGCAAGCATTAAACAAGTGTGCTTACCATGAAATGAGAAATATAACAATGTGTGTGGCTTAGAATTTCATCAAATATAAACTAGCCAGGTCATTTCAACAAATATATATAGAAGAATAAACCATACAATGACATGCCGTTACTGTCGTAGCTAAGAATGAATGAGACAGAAATTATAACAGCATCATATGAGAACTTGTAGAGCAAGAATGCAAACCACAAATAAACTATACAGTAGAGGATAGTTATATCATTGCTTAGGACGAACCAGAACCAGATACGAATTATAATAGTGTCACTTGTGAACCTATAGAACATGACAAACAAGCATTAGACAAGTGTTCCTATAATGAAATGGGCAATCAAACAAAGTGTTTCTTATAATTTCAGCAAATATAAACTAGTCATGTCATTTCAACAACTATATATGGAAGCTGTTGTATATCCTGGAAAGCAAGAGACGTTGTGTAACATCCCAAATTTCATCAAATGCAAAGTCATGTCATTGCATTCATATCATCATGACATTTTGATCTTGCACAAAAATTTTCAAAACAAAAACATAAATAAAACCATATTTATACCCCTTTTATTATATACATATGGGGCTTGGTTTTTATTTTATTTTATAACCTCAAAATGTTTTTGAGTGGTTAGATGTGTTTGCCACACTTTTTGACACTAGGATCACAGTACAAAAACTTGGTAAATGTTTGAAATCAAACAGATTTGAAATAGCATTTCAAATTCATTCTAGAAAATCAAAACATAATTGGAAAAAGACAAATAGAAAAAAATAAAATAGGCGCACCCATTCTGGCCCAGCAAGCCCCAACAGCCCATCTATCCCACCCGGGGTTTTCCCTCTCTTCTCTCTTTCTCACCCGCGCGCGCACCCCCTCTCACTGCCACTGGGCCCGTGCCACATCAGCGTCGTCGTCCCCAAACCCCACACCGCGACCTGTTCCTCCGCCGTTTCTCCCCCTTCACTGCCACGAATTGATTCAATTAATTGGCGATGAATGAGCGAGTGATCTCTGCACCTGATCCGGCTACTTAACCCCCACCCCTCGCGGACATTTCCCATCATCTAGCCAGCACTAAGCGCCTCCAAGATCTTCTAATTCTCGCTCGCACCACCGCAGTACCGAGTAGCTCCGGCGACGCATTCCGGTGAGCTCTGTGTTCACCTCCTCCTCTCGTTCACGCGAGTGTGTCCCTCTTGCCCTTGTGCATCTTCTCCCACCTCTGTTTTGTCCTATTTCACCCCAGGTCGTCGTCCCCGTTGACGATTGCAAGCATCCGAGGCGCCGCTCATCTCCGGCGAGCAATTAAGGTAAAACCCGAGCGTCCTTGCCCTCTGCTTCACACCAGCGCGTTCGCCGTGATCTTGTGCACCTGCTCATGCCCAGCGTTTGTGAAGGTAATATGCCCTGAGAGGCAATAATAAAGTGATTATTATGTATATTCCAAGTATATGATAGATGTTTATTTTGCATGCTATAATTGTATTAATACAGAGACCTTAATACATGTGTGTTTAATAAACAAACAAAAAGTTCCTCGTTATGCCTCTCTCATAAACTAGCTCGTTGATTAACAAGATGATCAAGGTTTCCGGATCATGGACATTGGATGTTGTTAATAACGAGGTCATAATATTATTGGCATGGTGTGATGAACATTCATTCGAAGTATAGCATTACGATCAAATTCATTGAGTTTATATTTCTATAACATCATACGAAGTGATCCTAATCCTTAGACCATGAGATCATGTCAATCACTAACACTGGAAGAGTATCTTGATAACATCAAATGTCACACCGTAACAGGGTGATTATAAAGATGGGTTTAGTACTACTAAAGTGTTATGTTGAGGCCCATGGATCGAGAGTGGAATTTTTTCATTCCGATGACGGATAGATATGCTCTGGGCCCTCTTGGTGATATCACATTCATTAGCTTGCAAGCAAGTGATTTGATCACTAGAATGTTATATCATAGGAACGAGAAAAGAGTACATGTCAGTAACGAGATCAAACTAGGTATGGAGACACCGATGATCAAATCTCGGACATGTAATATATCGCGAAACAAAGGAATTAAGATACTAGCGTAAAAGGTTCTCATGATCACAAGAAAGTCATCGTTGAATGTGTGGGAGTCAGTATGGATCTCTAGGTCCCACTTCTGATTATTGATCTAAGAGGGGTCTCGATCATGTCTGCATTATTCGCGAACCGTAGGGTGACACACTTAAGAGACACCGACACCATTTGGAGCAAATAGTTTCATGCTGAAAAGAATAACAAAGCGTAAGAATTTATTTCACTAGATACCGAAACTGGTTTCGGGTGAAATTGCAGAAACTGTTTCTGCATGTGAAATGAAATACTACCAAGGGGTTATATGTGAATGTTTTTTATTAAAGTAATTGACAAAATTCTGAATAAAAGGATTTTTATTTAATGAGAGTTTGCATTAAATTTGGTGGAAATTTAATGGGAATTTGAGTGGGATTTTGAGTGGAGAAAATTGAAGGGGCATTTTGTGAGTGGAGCTTCCACCCACATGAATGAAGGAGGGGAGGGGGCAGCCCCCATGTCCAGCATCCACCCCCTTGGGTGCCCCCCTCCTCCTATAAAAGGAGCCCCCTCCTCACTTCTCACTCACACCTCCTCGTGAAGGATCTCTCTCCCCCTCTAGTATTTATCCCCCATGGTCCCGGGCTAGCGAGATACATGTTCCCGGTGGCTATTCGACAAGAAAGAGTTGTGCTTCCGCTGCATCGCTGGAGCGAGGAGGCAGAGGTTTCTTGGTGCCTCGTACGTGTGTGCGAGCACAGATGCGCCGCTGATTTGTGGCGCTAGGACTTCCTCTCGATCTTGAGATTGGCAAGAGATCGTCTACATCAACCACGAGTTCAACCTCGTTAAGCTTTGTCAGTCTTCAAGGGTATGTTCTCTACGGATGTATATCCGCCCGTTGCTTGTATCTAGTAGATAGATCTTGGTACATAGTTGTTCCCATAGTAGGAATTTTTTCTATGCTGCGAACCCTACAGTGGTATCAGAGGCGGATCTATGCATAGCTGCTTTGCACGGGTAGTACACATATGAGTATGTGGGCGATGATGATCATGTTATTGCTTCTTAGTTGTACTTTGGATATTGGTGGCATAGTGGGATGAAGCGGCCCGGACAAACTTTACATGTCCTCGCCGATGAGACCTGTTCCACGCTTGACATGCAACTAGTTTTGCATAAGTGGCTAGCGGGTGTCTGTCTCTCCTACTATAGTCAATATCTAATTTGCAACGAGTTGTCAACAATTTGGTTATCCTCGTTGGGGTTCATGTTCGTAGGTAAGAACGGTTCTATATTCGAAAGCCCTAAGCCACGTAAAACTTGCAATGGATAAATTAGAGGCATCTAGTTTAGATTGTTGCTGGGCTAGTGTCATGATATGGTGATGTTGTAAGTAGAAGTATAAGTCGATACTCTTACAACACACATAACGTGTAAGTCCAATAGACCTTGGCCTTACACATAAAGGTATGATGAGGATCATACCACGATGCACATGATGGAGATCAAGTGCAAGAACCATATCATTCCACTTATTAACATGTGATGTTTGTTGCATCTTATATTGCTTATTTGGCGTTATATTAGAATAATAAGATGATCCCTCATTTAGATATCAAGATAAAAATGTGTTCTCCCTTAAGTATGCACCGATTATGTTTCGTCACTCCAGGACATCACGTGATGATCGGGTGTTCTTGGATCCACGATCATATTTCGGGTGTAAGACAGTTACACACACGAATACTAAGGTTCTTACTTGGCGAGCCTAGCATATACAGACATGGCCTCGGAACACGGACCGAAAGGTTAAGCATGAGTCATATGGAAGATATGATGCCCATTTGATGCTCGCCTTTGAAGCTATACCGACTCACATGATGATCGGACTTGGTGTAGTGGATTTGGTTCATGTAATCACCAAAAAGGCACGAGGGATGTTGTTTTTGAGTGGGAGTTCACTATTAATTTGGATTAGTTGAACTCAATCTATCATAAACTTAGTATAAACTTTACAAATTCTGTTGTAGATGGCACCACCTGCTTTTAATTTCAATGTGTTCATGGAGAAAGAGAAATTTGCAATGAACGGTAGCAACTTTACCGACTGTGCCATGAATTTGAGGATTCTCTTCACTACTGCACAAAAGAAATATGTGCTAGAAGCGCCGCTAGGCCCCCCACCATTTGATGATGCCCCTGACAAAGAAAAGAATGTCCATCAGACTTGTTAGGAGGACCACAACTTAGTTCATTGAGGCATATTTTATGGGCTAGAGCTAGAACTTCGAAAGCGTTTCGAAAACAACAATGCGTTTGATACAATGGGTGAGTTGAAAATGATTTTCGACAGCCATGCTGCTGTAGAGAGTTATAATGCTTCAGAAAAGTTCTTTAGCTGCATGATGGAAGAGAACAGCTCCGTAAGTGAGCATGTACTCAAGGTGTCGGGTTACGCCAATAAGCTTGTGTCCTTGGGAATAACGATTCCCATTGACTTAGGCTTCCATCGTGTTCTCCAGTCTCTGCCACCTAGCTATAAGTGCTTCGTGATGAACTATAATATGAAAGGCATGAAGAAGTCTCTCGCCGAGCTTCTGTCAATGCTTAAAACTGCAGAAGTGGAGATCAAGAAGGAACATCAAGTGTCGATGATCAATAAGACCACTGGCTTCAAGAAATACAAGAAGGGTAAACAGAAGGGAAAGAAGGGCGGCAAGCCGGTTGCCGTGCCTAAAAATAAACCCCGAGTTGACCCTAAGTCTGATACCGAGTGCTATTATTGCAAGGGGATTGGCCACTGAAAGCGCAACTGCCCCAAGTATTTGGCAGACAAGAGGGCTGGCAAGGCAAATAAAGGTATATATGATATACATGTTATTGATGTGTACTTGACTAGTACTCGCAGTAGCACCTGGGTATTTGATACCGGTTCAGTTGCTAATATTTGTAACTCGAATCAGGGGCTGCGAAACAAGCGACCTCTAGCAAGGGGTGAGGTCAAGATGCATGTCGGCAATGGATCAAGCGTTGATGTGATCGCCGTCGAAACGCTACCTATCCACTTACCATCGGGATTAGTTATAAACTTGAACAATTGTTATCTGGTGCCAACACTGAGAATGAGCATTGTATCCGGATCATGTTTGATGCGCAGTGGTTATTCATTTAAATCTGAGAACAATGTTGTTCAATTTATATGAATGAAATCTTTTATGGTCATGCACCGATGATAAATGGTTTATTTATGTTGGATCCCGATAATAGTATTACACATATTCATAACATTGATGCTAAAAGGATTAAACTTAATGATGATATATCCGCATATATGTGGCACTGCCGTCTAGGTCATATTGGCGTTAAGCGCATGAAGAAGCTCCATTCGGATGGACTTTTGGAATCACTTGATTTTGAATCATTCGATACATGTGAGCCATGCCTTATGGGCAAGATGACTGGAACGCTGTTTTCCGGTTCAATGGAACGGGCGACAGATTTATTGGAAATCATACATTCTAATGTATGTGGTCTAATGAGTGTGTCGACGTGAGGTGGATATCGTTATTTTTTTACTTTCACAGATGATTTGAGTAGATACAGTTATATCTACTTGATGAAACACAAGTCTGAAACCTTTGAGAAATTCAAGGAGTTTCAGAGTGAAGTGGAAAATCATCGTAATAGAAAGATCAAATTTCTACGGTCCGACCGTGGAGGTGAGTATCTAAGTTACGAGTTTAGCACTCATATGAAAGAGTGTGGAATAGTTTCACAACTCACACGTGCCAGAACTCCAAAGCGAAATGGTGTGTCAGAATGTCGGAATCGTACTTTATTAGATATGGTTCGATCTATGATGTCTCTGACAGACTTGCCACTATCATTTTAGGGTTATGCACTAGAAACTGCTGCATTCACTTTAAATCGGGCACCATCTAAATCCGTTGGAAAGACACCATATGAATTGTGGTTTGGGAACAAATCTAAGTTGTCATTTCTTAAAATTTGGGGTTGCGATGTTTGTGTGAAGAAAATTCAACCGAATAAACTCGAACCCAAAGCGGAAAAATGCGTCTTCATAGGATACCCTAAGGAAACTATTGGGTATTCCTTCTATCACAGATCCGAGGGCAAGGTTTTTGTTGCCAAGAATGGATCCTTTCTAGAGAAAGAGTTTCTCGTGAAAGGCGTGAGTAGTCGGAAGATAGAACTCGAAGAGGTTGTAGAACCTTCTCTTCATAATATGGCGAGTAGCAAAGTGCCGGAAACGGTTCCAGAATTGGCTTCACCAAATGAAGAGGGAACTAATGATAACAATCATGAAGCTCCGAAAGAGAATACTACCGAACCTCGCATGTATAGCAGGACACGTGCAGCCCCTGAGCTGTACGCAAATCCTGTTATGAATTTCATGGGCGATGAAATTGATGACCCTGTGATATATGAAGAAGCGATGATGAGCCCGGATTCCAATAAATGTTTAGAAGACATGAAATCCGAGATGGAATCCATGTACGAAAACCAGGTTTGGACTTTCGTGGACTTACCTCACGATCGAAAGGCCGTGGAGAATAAATGGATTTTCAAAAGGAAAACTGATACTGATTGTAATGTAACCGTCTATAAAGCTCGACTTGTCGCAAAGGGGTTTCGACAAATTCAAGGAGTTGACTACGATGATACATTCTCTCCTGTAGCGATGCTAAAGTCAGTTAGGATTATGTTAGAAATTGTTGCATATTTCGACTATGAGATATGTCATATGGATGTCAAAAATGTGTTCCTCAATGGCAACATTGAAGAATAGTTGTATATGATATAACCAAAGGGTTTTGTCGATCCTAAGGATGCTGACAAGGTATGCAAGCTTCAGTGATCCATCTATGGACTAAAGCAAGCATCCCGGAGTTGGAATCTCCGCCTTGATGAAGTGATCAAAGAGTTTGGATTTGTCCAAACTTATGGAGAGGCTTGTATTTACAATAAGGTGAGTGGGAGCAATGTGGCTTTTCTGATATTATATGTGGATGACATATTATTGATCAGAAATGATATAGATCTTTTAAACAGTGTTAAAAGTTATCTAAACAACAAATTTTCAATGAAGGACCTAGGTAAAGCGTCATACATATTAGACATAAAGATCTATAGGGATAGATCTAGGTGACTAATAGGGCTATCGCAAAGTACATACCTTGATAAGATTTTAAAGAAGTTTAAAATGGACAGAAGTAAGAAGGGGTTCTTACCTATGTTGCAAGGCAAGACATTGAGTAAGACTCAAAGTCCGGCTACGGTGGAAGAAAGAGAGATAATGGACAAAGTCCCCTATTATTTAGCCATAGGATCTATAATGTACGCCATGCTATGTACAAGACCGGATGTGGCACATGCTATTAGTTTGACTAGTAGGCACCAATCTGATCCAGGATCAGAACACTGGATAGATCCTTAAGTACTTGCGAAGAACTAAGGATATGTTTCTTGTGTACGGAGGTGAATAAGAGCTCGTCGCTAAGTGTTATGTCGATGCTAGATTTGACACCGATCCGGATGACTCTAAGTATCAATCCGGAAACGTATTTCTCATGAATGGTGGAGCGGTTAGTTGGAGGAGTTCCAAACAACCCGTGGTGGTGGGATCAACAACGGAGGCCGAATATGTTTGTGGAGGTCCCAACCTGATAAGGTAGAGATCCCTGTGTTTACAATGCTAGTCCCTGGATCAATAGCTAGCATCCACAGTTTAAGATGTAATATCAAGGAACAAAGGTCATATTACAACTTATAACCAGGAATAGAATACTACATTACATCTTATATAGCTCATTTGTCTATCTCATTACAATGCAGCAGAAATATCTATATAGCATGGAGTCCTTCATCTTCAAAGTGCCATAGGCAATCATGTTGGTTGTAGAATTGTAATCCTATTCAACACACTTCACTAACATCAAACAAACCTGCAACATAATAAGTTACAGCCACAAGGGTCAATACATTTGAATTGTATTGACAAGTGATACTATGGTAGAATAGTGGTATCTATAATCTATATGCATTTGGCTAAGTGGATCTTAGGCTTGCTTTGCTCAAAATATATTTTCCTTATAAGTTGAAAACACTAAGTTTTTGTTTGTCAAAATCACCCAAGGAACAACCAATAGGAATTGGTTAACCTTCAACCACAAGTTTTTAACTTAGAAATTGGGATGAGGAGATCCTTGATAGCTTTCATGTCTTGATGCTCAAATTGTCCATTGTCGGGGACACGGCTAAGTACTTAGATTTTACTCTCTCGAGAGGTGGTGCACTTCCCCCACAAGACTTGACATGCATAGATACAAGATCTTTCAGAAGCCTTCCCTTAGACCAAATGGACGCGTTCCATCCTATCACCCCCAACCACCTTCTGTCCATCTGGCTAATTTATTGCAACCTATATGATCCAGGCAGAGCCCATATGCCATGTGGCTGCCCTTGAAGCTTCTCAACATTTGACATCTCAAATATCTTTATTCCTGGGTGGCTTTCCACAAGTGAGATACACAAGTTTTCACCAGTTTATTGGCCTTGTGTAACCACTCAACAAAAATCCATCCAAGCAATTACCATTCCACCTAGGTGTTTCATTCACTTAGTTGTTTTATTAAGCAAAAACATAAGTCAAAAGACTTAGTATAATTTCCATTGCATGTGTATATAAACCACCCTTGTTTACTAATAGCTAGGCTAAGCATGATATTAACAAATATCTTAACTTAGAGAATAATTCTACCAAGACTACATCTACTAGGATTTCCCATAGCATAACATACTTAGTAGAAATTCCATGCAAGTCCTACTCAAAATATCACTAATGCATAGTGAAAATAATAGGACAAAATGTATGAAGCACCACTTGCCTTTTTAGAAGAGAATATATATACACTCCTTGATATTGCTATTGTCACACTCTTCAAAGTTCACTACAATTCAATCAAGCAAGCACATATTTCAAACTAGCATTCAAACAATTCACCACATAAAATAATAAAAACATAGCAATGCATGCAAGCATGCAAAAGATTGTTTTATTTGGAAAAGTGGTTTCTAATAAGGCTATAATCATTTTAAAACACCTATTAGTCATTTATAAAAGTGACAAAACCATTTAAAATCAAGTTAGTGAAAATAGGCCATTTAAATCATTTTTGTTTTGCTAGAAATGATTTTAATCAAAGGAATAATTTCTATTGTTTGACAATTATATTTTTATACACAAATGTTAGTGTTTATGGTCAAAGTGTTTTAAAACAAATTCATTTGTAAAAGGTTTCACTCAAAAATCATTTTTAAATCATAGCAACATTTTTGTTTTACTAGAAATGCTTTTATTCAAAGGAGTAATTCCTTGTGTTGACAAAATATATTTATAAACCCAAAAGTTTGTTTTTTGGTCATTAGGTTCAAAACAAATCATTTGCAAAAGGTTTTACCCAAAAATCATTTTTAGAATAATTTTTATACTCAAAATAGGCCTACAAATATTTCTGCAAAAAAACCTAATTTTCTAGTAGAAAAATACTAAACTAAGGGGACATTTGGAAAGTTCACATTTTCCTGATTCCATTTATATAAAATTTGTAATTTTTGGACGTGTAAATCAAAAGTTATGAATTTTTCAAACTCTAACATCTAATAGATCAAATCTGGTTTTTAAATCAGCGGCTAGGCTACGTGTCACGTTTCTATTGGCTCATAACGGTTCGTGTGGATCGAGCAACATGAGGCATTGGATCTAAAGGAAATCGCACGGCTCAGATCATATAATAATGGTTCGAATAAGTTATCTATCCTAACCGCCGTATCGGGATCTAACGACTCACAGCGTGTCGACCGGAGATGGGCGGCGCTGGGCAACGGCGCGCGGCGGCGGCGCTCAGGCAGATGCGTTTCAGTGAAGATAGGAAGCGAGGGAGAGGGAGAAGGTGCTCACCAGGTTCGCAGCGCGTTGCTGATGCTCAACGTGGTCGTCGGAGGGCAGGGGGCGCACGGGGTTAACGATAATTGCTCGTCGGAGTTCTCTACTGGCTTGGGCACGCACGGTCATCGACATGGGCGAGTTCCTATGGCGTAAGAAGTCAAGGGAAACAGTCAGGAAGGTGCGCAAGAGTTCGAGGATTCCGAGGATACCCACCAGAGAGCAAGGGGCGCGTTGATTCGTCGGCTGCTGCTCGCCGGAGTTGAGACAAACTGCAGCGGCGCTCAGACGTGGATGGAGTTGACGCTCTGGGTCACAACAAGGCATGCGGCTGGGGTTAATGGATGCGCACAGTGATGGCAAACAAGCGAGCTTGAACTAGAGAGGAAGGGGCGGCTTGTACTCACAGGAATTGTCGCAGGAGTGCGTCGGAGCAGTGAGGGTTCGAGCGTGAAATCGAGGCAACCTGGTGGTGATCTGGCAGTGAGGTCTGAGGGGAAAGAGAGAGGGGGAAGGGGCGCTTATGAGGGCGTGATCTTGGATGGGAATTACTCGTGCATTAACGTGAATTCAAGCCGCGAAATTAATGCATAAACGGCGAGGAGAGGGGGAGGAACTGGTCGCGCGGGTGGGGGAGATGATGACGAGGATGCCAAGTAGGCGTGCGGCCGTTTCGTCAGCGAGCTGAGAGGGTATGCGCATGAGTGAGAAAGGACTCGCGGGGAGAGGGATATTCCGGGTGGGCTGCTGGGCCAAGTTGGGCCAGGTAGGTTAGCTAGGTTAGCTAGGCTGGTTTGTTTTTCTTATTTTTTCTTTTTGTTTCTTTTTCTGTTTCTGATTTCTGTTTTTAAATTCAAACACTCATTTGAATTCAGATTTATTTATCAAACCTTTTCCATACTTTTCAGTAGGTTTAAACTATTGATTAATGTGTGTAAATAATTTACTTTGAATTATTTCAAACATGTTATTATGATTTAATATTTATTTAAATGATGCTTGTCTTTATTTAAATAAATTTTGAATATGGTTCGAAGCATATAATTCTATTTAATTATTCTTTTGTTCTTTTAAGTTAATTAGATAAATTTTAATCCACTTTGGCAATTTCAATTATTATTTTCTCATGATTTAATTAATCATTTATATTAGGAATTTTATCTTTATTCAAATTGAATATGCTTCAAGTCCATATAAATCTTATTCAAATAATCTTTATTCCTTCGTTTTATTTGGATTATCTTTATTCCATTTGCTTATGGATTTAATTCATGTTTTATATTGTCTTCTAAATAATTTTCTTAGAATTTATTATTTAGTTTAGGCAATTTGTCTTTATTTAAATAAAACTGAATATGGTTAAAAGCCCATATAGTTTTATTTAAATAATATTTTATTTCTTTTTATTATTCAATAACTTTCATTTGTTTTTGGATTTGGCCAAAATTTAATTTGGCTTTTATCCATGGCTCCAAATTAAATGAAAACAATTTCTATGGTTTTATAATATTTTTGTTTATCATTTTTGATCATTTATAAATGTTTGTTGATAGATTTTTATATGGATCAAATCCATAGTCTTAGAGAGATCTTGGAAATGATTTTCTTTCATTAGGGTTTTAGGGTTTTGGTTTATTTTCCCAAGTGTTTAAATTTAAGATTCTTTCCATGCATAAAATGCATTTGATCTTTGGAAGTTATTTCTTTCATTAAGATTTGGGGTTTTGGTTTAACTTTTCCAAATGTTTAAATTTCAAGATACATTCATTGATGAATTCATTTCACTTGGTTGAAATTTTGCTGGATCCCCTTTTCATTCAAAGTTTGTTCAAGAAGGGTTTTGATGTTTCCATTTAGAAGCAAAAAAGTTCTTTTCACCCTAAATTTCAACAATTGTTTCTTTTGTTTATTTATTTTTCACATTTGAAAATTTGGAAAATTTTGGGATGTGACAATGTTGCTGCTTCGAAAGCGGCTCAGGAAGCAGTTTCGATAAAAGAGTTCATAACCGAAATAGGTGTGGTTGCAAGCGTTTTGGACCCAATGGTGATCTATTGTGACAACAATGGTGCCATAGCCAATGCCAAAGAACCAAGGTCTCACAAGAATTCCAAGCATATTAAGCACCGGTTTCACTCCATCTGCGAGCATGTCAAGGATGGAGATATAAAGATTTGTAAAGTACACACAAATCTCAATGTAGCAGATCCGTTGACTAAAACTCTCCCTAGAGCAAAACATGATTAACACCAGAACTCCATGGGTGTTAGATTTATCACTATGTAACTGGATTATTGTCTCTAATGCAAGTGGGAGACTCAAGGGAATATGCCCTGAGAGGCAATAATAAAGTGGTTATTATGTATATTGAAAGTATATGATAGATGTTTATTTTGCATGCTATAATTGTATTAATACAGAAATGTTAATACATGTGTGTTTAATAAACAAACAGAAAGTTCCTAGTTATGCCTCTCTAATAAACTAGCTCGTTGATTTACAAGATGATCAAGGTTTCCTGATCATGGACATTGGATGTTGTTAATAACAAGGTAACAACATTATTGGAATGGTGTTATGAACATTCATCCGAAGTATAGCATTACTATCAAAGTCATTGAGTTTATATTGCTATAACATCATACGAAGTGATCCTACTCCTTAGACCATGAGATCATGTTAATCACTAACACTGGAAGAGTATCTTAATAACATCAAACGTCACACCATAACAGGGTGATTATAAAGATGGGTTCAGTACTACTAAAGTGTTATGTTGAGGCCCATGGATCGAGAGTGTAATTTGTTCATCCCGATGACAGATAGATATGCTCTAGGCCCTCTCGGTGATATCACATTCATTAGCTTGCAAGCAAGTGATTTGATCACTAGAATGTTATATCGCGGGAACGAGAAAATATTACATGTAAGTAACGAGATCAAACTAGGTATGGAGATACCGATGATCGAATCTCAGACATGTAATATATCGCGAAACAAAGGGATTAAGATACTAGCGTAAAAGGTTCTCACGATCACAAGAAAGTCACCGTTGAATGTGTGGGAGTCAGTATGGATCTCTAGGTCCCGCTTCTGATTATTGATCTGAGAGGGGTCGCGATCATGTCCGCATTATTCCCGAACTGTAGGGTGACACACTTAAGAGACACCAACACCATTTGGAGCAAATAGTTTCATGCTAAAAAGAATAACAAAGCGTAGGAATTTATTTCACTAGATACCGAAACTGGTTTCGGGTGAAATTGCAGAAAGTGTTTCTGCATGTGAAATGAAATACTAGTGAGGAGTTATATGTGAATGTTTGTCATTAAAGTAATTGAAAAAATTCTGAATAAAAGGAGTTTTATTTAAAGAGAGTTTGCATTAAATTTAGTGGAAATTTAATGGGAATTTGAGTGGAGAAAATTGAAGGGGCATTTTGTGAGTGGAGCTTCCACCGACATGAATGAAGGAGGGGAGGGGGCAGCCTGCCGGCCACCCCCTTGGGTGCCCCCTCCTCCTATAAAAGGAGCCCCCCCTCCTCACTTCTCACTCACACCTCCTCGTGAAGGATCTCTCTCCCCTCTAGTATTTATCCCCCATGGTCTCGGACTAGCGAGATACATGTTCCCCATGGTCTCTAGTATTTATCCCCCATGGTCTTGGACTAGCTGGAGCGAGGATGCGGAGGTTCTTCGGTGCCTCAGACGTGTGTGCGAGCACGGATGCACCGCTGATTTGCGGCACTAGGACTTCCTCTCGATCTTGAGATCAGCAAGAGATCGTCTAAATCAACCACGAGTTCAACCTCGTTAAGCTTTGTCGGTCTTCAAGGGTATGTTCTCTACGGATGTATATCCGCCCGTTGCTTGTATCTAGTAGATAGATCTTGGTACATAGTTGTTCCCATCGTAGGAATTTTTTTCTATGTTGTGAACCCTATAGTTTGCCTTTTGGTGACCTAGGTTATCGCTTTCGTCTCTACCAGCGAGCACCCGACGCTAGTGAGAACTCCGACGAGATTTTCTGGCTATGTCAGTGCGCCCCAGCCCTGTCCACGACCACCTTGAGCTTCCTCGCATCCACACGACTCTAATAAGCATCGGCACCACCCCATGTTCCCCCTAGAATCATCGGCGTGTCACCGGCAGTGTCGTCGCCGCCTCCAGGGCCATGCGCGCCGCCACACTTTGGTCAGTTAGATCTGGCCCTTTGGATCTAGATCTAGCGGTCAGGATTAGATTTAGAGCGAAGGGGTAAGTTTTGATCTGATCCACATGATTCACTTTAGATCTAACGGCACAGAAATGTTATCCAGCGCGAACCAGTACGCACCAATAAGGAAGCGCCGCGTGTCACTAAATTAGATTTAAAATCTGAATTTTGATCTATTAGATGAATTAACTTATAAAATTCATAACTTTTGATCTGTTTGTCCAAAAATACAAATAATATATCATTGGATTCAGAAAAATAAACTATTTGCATATATGTACTTGGTTTGGCCATTTGCTTCTGTACAATTAGGATTTTGAACAGAAACATTTGTAGGCTTAATTTGACTATATAAAATGTTTAGAAAATTATTTTAAAGTAATCTTTTGTTTATTTAGACTTTAGAAAGTTTACTTTGTGTTTAATACTGTTTAGTTTGACTTGTTTAGCGTGGAAAATCATTCCATTACATTTGCATGCATTCATATATATATTTTTGTTTGTATATTGAATGTGAATTTGGTGTTATAATTTTATGTGTAGATTTTGGTGATTGTGATTGTGAGGATTGTTCCTATTCCCCCAACTACAGGGGAAAGTGATGCTTCATATTTTTGTCCTACTATTTTATCTATGCATTAGTCATATTTTGAGTAGGATTTGCATGGAGATTTTTCTAGATATATGCTATGCCATGGGGAATCCTATATGTATATTGTCTTAGTAGAATTATCCTAAGTTAGGAGACTTGTTATCTTAGCATGCTTAGCCTAGCTAGTAGAATACAATGGTGGATTATTCATGCTATGATATTATGCAAAGTCTATGACTATGTTTTTGATTAATAAAACAACATGTGAATGAATCACCTAGGTGGAATGGAAAGATTGGTTTTGTGTTGAGTGGTTACACAAGGCTCATGTCTATGGTTTACCTTGTGTATCACACTTGTGGATGGCCATCCAGGAACAAAGAGATTTGATATATTTAGTGTTGAGAAGCTTCTAGTGTAACCACATGGCATATGGGCTCTACCTTGACCAAATAGGTTGCAAGAACTTAGCCAGATGGACAGTTGGTGGTAGGGTTTATAGGATGGAACGCGTCCATGGTGGTCTAAGGGAATGCTTATGAAAAGTCTCGTCTCGATGCATATCGAGTCTTGTAGGGAAAGTGCACCACCTCTCGAGAGGGTAAAACCTAAGTACTTAGCTGTGTCCCTAGTAACGGACATTTTGAGCCTCAAAGACATTGAAGTGATCAAGGATCTCCTCATCCCAACTTCTCTAAATTAAAACTTGTGGTTGAACAAGGGTAAAGGTTCACCAATGTCTATTGGTGGTTCCTTGGGTGCTTTTGTCAAACAAAACTTAGTGTTTTCAACTAATAAGAAAAAACTTATTTTGAGCAAAGCCAGCTTGAACTACACTTAGCCAAATTCATATAGTTATTCGATGCTTCTATACTAAAATGGTATCACTTGCCAATACAATTCCAAATGTATTGACCCTCTGTGGCTGAAACTTATGATGTTGTAGGTTACTCTGATGGAGACTAGGGTTATGAGTCTTCACTCAACATGTTTGCCTGTGGCACATGAAGATGAAGGCTTCTATTTATTTACTTTATGTTATGAACTATAGGTATTAGCCTTGTGCTAATGAGTTGTAAAGACTATGTTATCTCTGGAATGACGATGTAATAATGACCTTTGTATCTGTGTACTTCATCTTAAACTGTGGATGCTAGCATTTCGATCCAGGGACTAGCATTACAATCACAGGGGCCTTTACCTTAAAAGGTGGGGTCTTACACGTTGGTTGACTCAGAATTTATAGTGAGCTACACAATGGAATGTAGTTACTATTGTACCTAAGAGTGAATCAGATAGAAATTATAATGGCATCATACCAGAACTTGTAGAGCAGGAACGCAAACCAAGAATAAACTACATAGTAGAGGATAGTTATGTCATTGCTTAGTGACATGGGTATGCCCTACGGGTGCTTGATGTTAGCCTACCCGGTTCAGCTCGGTAGAAGCCCATGAAGGAGGTGTACCTCAATCATAAATCCCAGGAGGATTTCGGGTGGCCCAGGCCTAGTGAAGATTCGACTCCTTGGCGGATATGTTTTTTCGGATAGAAACTTGAAGGGAGAAACCCTAAAATTATAACCGACTCGGCCTATCCCCGAGACATGGCCTATCTATATAAAGGCATGGAGGGCATGTCGAGGAGGACTTACCTCATAACCTAGCACAAAACTCGCCAGATCCAATCTGCGCACCCCTGTAACCTTTGGCATTGCCATTAACAAAGAGCAGACAAGCAGGCGTAGGGTTTTCCCTCTGGGGGCATGAACCTGGGTAAACTTTGTGTCCCTGTGTTGCTTGTCTGTCAGCCATTCTGCGATCTCCAGCATCCCCTCCTTCTCCAAAACCCATGTCCATAACAATGGGCATTGACGAGTCGAACCCTCATCAATTGGCAACGTCTATGGGAAGTGGGGATGCTGATGTTATGGTCATGACGGCCCCATCTGCTATGATCTTCGACTCCTCTATGATGGATAATCATATTCTCTTTGGTACGATCAACTTGAACGTCCATTCGCCAGCGACTCGCCAAGACTTTGATTCCATAAGAGACGGAGTCGACATGATGCTTGGGAGCCTATGCTTCCAGGTGGGCAAGGTTGGTACCCTTCGCCTCCCTGAACGGGTGGTGCCTCCGGCAATCGCACCTGCTTCGTGGGTGCCACCAATAGGTGTCCTAAGCGCACCCTCTCCTATGGATGCCCCATGTGACATGCTGATGGGCTACCATTGGCTCCTCGTGAAGGAGCACAATTGACAGGTTGCATAGCACAAAGATCTTGAGCAACTTCGTAGGGAAGCCCACGAATCAAGCGCTTGACAAGCCAGGCTCTCCTCCATCGACGGGTCCTCCTCCAAAGGCTACAAAGGCCACGCCACCCACAAGAGCCGTTCTCGGCTAGAGCACATGGACCCTGGAGCTGGACGCAAGGCCACCAAGGCACTTGATCCGTCCTTCATGTCAATGGACTCGAAGATAAACATGATGACCAAAACACCATATGCCACGGTCATAGCAGCTACTACGTAACTGCTCGCCAATCAACTGCTAACCAGGGATCCACGATCCGTTGTGCACAAATCTACAATTGCAGGCCTCAGACTCGTCAGAGCCATGCTAACCGGAGAAGAAACTCTGGAGCCGAAGAAAAAGTCCATGGTGAAATTTACAAAGATCCGCATGCCCTCACGCGTCGAGGACGACCACGACTTATTGCGATGATGCCGCAGCCCGCGACGAAGGAGCCACAACTATGATGCTCATGATGAGCTCACACAGCGCAAGATCGACATATCACATGCAAAACATGCATGCTCCACAGAGTCGGAGGAAGAAGATATGAAGCTCTGTGGTGCCAGATGCTTCAGCCGAACGATATGGCAGACTTGGATGCCCAAAGGCTTCAAGCTACCATCGTACAACCCGAAGTTCGACGGCTTACAATAGCCAAAGATATGGCTAGAGGACCACATCTCGTTGGTCAAGCCGCATGGTGGGAGCAAAAATACAACCATGCAATGCCTTCAGTTGCAGCTGAAGGGTGCGGCTAGAGCCTGGCTCAATAATCTTCCCTCCAGATCCATCCGCAGTTAGGAGGAGCTGGTCTACAGCTTCATCCGCAACTTCAAGGGCATCTGCAAGAGGCCAGCCTCCATCAAAGATCTGCACGCCTGCTGCCAACGGTCCAATGAGTCGATCCGCTCGTACATCCAGCGTTCGTCCATCATCAAGAACTCCGCCAAAGATATCTCGGAGGAGAGGGAAATCGATGCCTTTAATGGCGGCGTATGACGCCACAAACTTAGAGAGGAGCTAGGCCGGATCAAGCCCAAAACCATTGATCATCTGATGGACATTGCCAACCACTAGGAAGATGGCGAAGATGTTGTCAACTGAACATGTTCGAAAGACAAAGATGACCTCGGCAACCGATGCGACCGTTGAGGAAAAAGAAGAGCGTGCATCTACGACGATCGCGAGGAGGTTGATAGGGTCGCGACTGGCTAGGACGACCACCGCGAAGATGGGAACCGCAGCTGCGGCTATCCCAGCGGCAGCTACCGTGATAGTGGGAAACCCGTGCAGTCGTGGCCACGTCGCACTCGGGATGACGAGCCGTTCATGTTCAAAAATCTGTCGGAGTCCCTAAACATCCACTTCTACATCGACAAGCACGATGGTAAGAAAAAAGCCAGCCATCTGCTCAAGGACTACAGGGAGTTCCAGAATCTCCATGAGGGGTATGCAGAGCTGCACTGTGACACATTGAATCAGGGGTTCGGCTATGCCCCTGGGCCCATCGTATATGGTACCCCACCACCACCACCCGGAGGATCAGCATAGCCTGTGGCTGCGCCGACTAGAACAATGGAGCAGAACAGCATCCACGACCATTGGATACCATGATGATACAAAAGAGGCGTCCATCCAACATGATCCAAAAGATGATCACCCGCAAGATAAACCTGGCCATCACCTCTCCACCAGCCATACCTGAGTACCTCAGCGGCTTGGAGTCATGCATCATCTTTGACTGATCGGACCACCCCCGCCAAATACCTCGCCCAGGCTACTCTTCCCTGGTGCTAGAGGCACAAATCGACGAATTTGAGATGAGTTGTGTGTTCGTGGATGGTGGCAGCACCATCAATCTGATGTTCGCTAGCATGCTCTAAGCCATGCAGATCCCGCTCAGCAGCCTGGAAGCATCCGACACAACCTTCCATGGCATAGTCCCAGGAAAAGGAGTTTACCCCCTAGGAAAAATATGGATCGATGCATCTTCGGCAACCCTAAGAACTTCATGCATGAGTGGCTTGAGTTCGAGGTGGTTGGCTGGCCTCGCAATACCATGCCATCCTTGGTCACGTGGCATTCACAAAGATTCCTGGCAGTACTACACTATGCGTACCTCCTGTTGAACATGTCAGGATCTAATGGCGTCATTACCGTTCCAGGAAGCTTCACCAAGTCCGATAGCTGCGATAGAAACTTCAATAGAATCTCCCACTCCTTCAGCATGCAAGAGGAGCTTGCAAGGTTGAAGGATTCGACAAACAACAGTCTTCCCCTGTAACCAAGCGGAACGCACCTGACCTGTCGTTCAAATCCACGTCCAACACTAAGGCAGTGCAGGTCCACCCGACGGATCCCACCAAGACGGATCTGATCGCCAACAACCTAAGTCCCGCATAGGAACTCGCGCTCGTCGAATTCCTCCGTGTGCGCTGGAAAATCTTCGCCTGGTGTCCTGCGGACATGCCAGGGGTTCCTAGGGAATTCGCCGAGCACGCACTCAACGTATACCCAGATGCGCGTCCAGTGAAGCAAATGATCCACCGACTGTCCGAGGTAAGAGCGAAAGCAATCGGTATCAAAGTCAATAGACTCCTTGATGCTAACTTCATAAGAGAGATCAAAGAAAGCACCTAGGTAGCTAACCCTGTGCTAGTTCCTAAGAAGGACACGGACATCCCGCGGATGTGCGTGGACTTTATGGAGCTTAACAAGAACTACCCAAAGGACCACTTTCCCCTACCACGGATCACTCAAATCATCGATTCCACAGCAGGATGTGAACGACTCTCGTTCATCGACGCCTACTTAGGCTACAATCATATTTGAATGATGGTCGAGGATCAGGAATAGACATCTTTCATTAAGCTGTTCAGAGTCTTTTGATACAACATAATGCCTTTCAGTCTCAAGAACGCAGGCACAACCTATCAAAGGTGCATGCATGCCTGCCTTAAGAATCAAATTGGTAGAAACATTCAGGTCTATGTCGATGACATAGTGGTCAAGACCAAGGAGATACGACCATTGATCGACGATCTCCGCAAGACGTTCGATAACCATGATCGATACAAGATCAAGATGATCCCAGAAAAGTGCGCCTTCGGCGTCCTATCCGGACAATTGCTCGGGTACTTCATCTCTAAGAGAGGCATCAAGGCCAACCCGAAGAAAATCAAGGCTATACTAGCCATGGATAAGACAAAGAATGTCAAAGGAGTCCGACAGCTAGCTAGGTAAATCACAACACTTGGCAGGTTCATCAGCCGGATGGGCGAAAGGGCTCTCCCCTTCTTATAGCTGCTCCGCAAGTCAGACAAATTCGAATAGACAACTGAAGCTGATGAGGCATTCGAAGACCTCAAACGTCTACTCTCCACATCTCCCGTGCTGGTGACGCCAACGGAGAGAGAGCCCATGCTGCTCTACATTGCTACAACGCACCAAGTGGTCAGCATAGCACTTGTGGTCAAACGACCCAAGGACAGAAAAATCCATAGGGTGCAACACCCGGTGTACTACCTCAGCGAGGTGCTGACACCAACAAAGTAGAGGTAACCTCACTATTAGAAGCTATCATATGGCTTGTTCATGACTACACGTCGGCTGCATCACTACTTCCTGGATTACCAGATAATGGTCTTCAACGACGCACCACTATAACACATCCTCAACAACCCCGAAGAAACGAGGCGAGTGGCCCCCTCGGGCATCGAGCTATCCCTGCGGGACATCATCTACGAGAGGCACACCGCCATCAAGTCGCAGATGCTTCCTGACTTCTTCGTCCACTGGATGGAACTGCAACTCCTGGACACCCCGGACATGTCTCAGTGCTGAACAATGCACTTCGATGGATCCAAATATGCGGAAGGAGCCGGAGTAATCTTGACATCACCCAAGGGTACAAGATGAGATATGTGTTGCGGATGAGGTTTCGTGCGTCCAACAACGAGGAGGAATACGAGGCGCTGATCCATGGAATGCGGATGGCTGAAGTCTGTGGCGCCACACGACTAGTCATCTACGGCGACTCCAAACTCGTCGTCCAGCAGACGATGAACCAGTGCGACACTGTCAGCGACAACATGATCGCCTATCGCAACCTCTACAACTCACTTCAAGGAGACTTTGACGGTTGTGAACTCCGGAAAGTCAGCCGAGAAATCAACGAGGAGGCCAACAAACTCGCCAATATTGGCTCCACCTGCGCGCCGGTACCGTCAGGCGTGTTCCTCGAACAAATCTGCGAGCGCTCCATCAAGCACAAAACTTCCAAGGGCACAATGGATGCTGCGGGGCACTCGGGGGCTGCACCACCTGAGAAAACAGAGGCACCCGCAAAATTGGAGGAACATCAAGCTGGTGAGCCTCATGCAAGTGTTGGCAATCGATTAATCATGGACTCAACCGTACGTCAAGTACCTATCGATCAAGCAACTGCGGGACGATCTGACAGATGTCGGGTAGATTTCTCGCCATTCAAAAGCCTTCACCATCGTCAATGGTGAGCTATACAAGTGAAGCATCACTAGGGTACTCTAGCAATGCATCATCAACATCGATGGGAAGAGCATCCTCCCTGATACGTCGTAAACATATCTATAATTTTTGATGTTCCATGCTTATTTAATATATACTTTGCTTTGTCTACACTTTGAGGTATTTTTATATGTTTTCTGGGACTAACCTATTAACAAGATGCCAAAGTGCCAGTTGCCTATTTTCTTCTGTTTTTGGTTACAAAAAAGTCAGAAAATGAATATTCTCAGAATTTGACAGGACAAAAGCCAAAGTCAATATTTTAACGTGGGGAACACGGAGCCAAAAGACGATACAGAGGAGGGCCTCGAGGGGGCCACAACCCCTAGACGCACTGCTTGGACTGGCCCGCGCCTAGGGGTGTGCAGCCGCCTCAGGCAGCCCCTCGGCCTCCCTCTTCGCCTATAAGAATCTCCCGATACCTAAACCCTAAGTACCCAATCAATCTTCCATGAAACAGTCCATAGCCGCCGCTACCATCGTCCCTAGATCGGGGGGAGGGGGGTCTTAAGCTCTTCCCGGCACCCTGCCGGAGGAGAGAGATCATCCCGGAGGCCTTCTTCATCACCATGCCAGCCTCCGTATGATGCGTGAGTAGTTCCAACTTGGACTATGGGTCCATGTAGTAGCTAGATGGTTGTTTCTCCTCCTTTGTGCTACCATGTTTAGATCTCGTGAGCTCCGTTCATGATCAAGATCATCTATTTTTAATCATGCATGTTGTGTTTGCGGGGATCCAATGAATATTGAGATTACTATGTTAGATTGGTTAATGATTCTATCTTATTGATTCTATCATGTCTGTGTTGTTTTAGATCTTGCATGCTCTTCGTTTCTAGTAGCTAACTTGGCCAAGTAGATGCTAGTGATTCCAAGAGGGAGTATTTATGCTCGATAGTGGGTTCATGCCTCTATTTAATCTGGGGAAGTGACAGAAATCTCTAAGGTTGTAGATGTGCTGTTGCTACTAGGGACAAAACAATGATCTCTTGTTCATGGAACAAGTGGATTGTTTACCTTACACACTTTGCTTAAAGCAGTTATCCATTGCTTGCAAATTAATACTGGAGGGGGTTCGGATGATAACCTGAAGGTGGATGCAGTTGGATGGCGGTCTATGTCTATCGTTGTATTGCCCAATCAAATCTCATAGGATCATGAATGTCTAGTATTGCATTGTTATGCCTTGCTATGTCCTGTCAATTTCCCCACTATAATTTGTTTACCCAGCATGTTATGTTTTTTATCTTAAGGAGAACACCTCTAGTGAACTATGGACCCCGGTCCAATCTTTACCATTGATACATCTTCCACCGTTCCTGTTTGAAGGGAATATGCCCTGAGAGGCAATAATTAAGTGTTTATGATGTATATTCCAAATATATGATAGATGTTTATTTTGCATGCTATAATTGTATTAATACAGAAATGTTAATAAATGTGTGTTTAATAAACAAACAGAAATTTCCTAGTTATGCCTCTCTTATAAACTAGCTCACAAGATGATCAAGGTATCATGATCATGGACATTGGATGTTGTTAATAACAAGGTCACAACATTATTGGAATGGTGTGATGAACATTCATCTGAAGTATAGCATTATGATAAAAGTAATTGAGTTTATATTGATATAACATCATACAAAGTAATCCTAATCCTTAGACCATGAGATCATGTCAATCACTAACACTAGAAGAGTATCTTGATAACATCAAACGTCACACCGTAAAAGGGTGATTATAAAGATGGGTTTAGTGCTACTAAAGTGTTATGTTGAGGCCCATGGATCAAGAGTGGAATTTGTTCATCCGATGACGGATAGATATACTCTGGGCCCTCTCTGTGATATCACATTGGTTAGCTTGCAAGCAAGTGATTTGATCACTAGAATGTTATATCACGGGAACAATAAAAGAGTACATGTAAGTAACAAGATCAAACTAGGTATGAAGATACCGATGATCGAATCTCGGACATGTAACATATCACGAGACAAAGGGATTAAGATTCTAGCTTAAATGGTTCTCACGATCACAAGAAAGTCATCATTGAATGTGTGGGAGTCGGTATGGATCTCCAGGTCCCGCTTCTAATTATTGATCCAAGAGGGGTCTCGATCATGTCCGCATTATTCGCAAACTGTAGGGTGACACACTTAAGAGACACCGACACCATTTGGAACAAATAGTTTCATGCTAAAAAGATTACTCAAGCGCAGAAATTTATTTCACTAGACACCGAAACTGTTTTTGGGTGAAATTGCCGAAAGTGTTTCTGTATGTGAAATGAAATAATAGCAAGGGGTTATTTGTGAATGTTTGTCCATTATGGTAATTGACAAGATTCTGAATAAATAAAAGGAGTTTTATATAAAGAGAGATTGCATTAAATTTGGTGGAAATTTAATAGGAATTTTGAGTGGGATTTTGAGTGGAGAAATGAAGGGGCTATTTTGTGAGTGGGAGCTCCACCACATGAATGGAGGAGGGGAGGGGGCAGCCCCCGTGCGCCGGCCACCCCCTTGGGGTGCCCCTCCCTCCTATATAAATCCCCCCTCTCCCTCTATCACACTCACACCTCCTTGTGAAGGATATCTCTCCCCCTCTAGTTGATCCCCCATGGTCTCGGACTAGAGAGATACATGTTCCCGGTGGCTTTTCGGCAAGAAAAAGTTGTTTCTTCCACTGCATCATCGGAGCAAGGAGGCGGAGGTTGCTCGGTCGCTCGGATGTGTGTGCGAGCATGGATGTGTTGTTGATTTGCCGCGCTAGGACTTCCTCTCGTCTTGAGATCAGCAAGAGTTCGTCTACATCATCCACGAGTACAACCTCTTTAAGCTTTGTCGGTCTTCAAGGGTATGTTCTCTACGGGTGTATATCTGCCTGTTGATTGTATCTAGTAGATAGATCTTGGTACATAGTTGTTCCCATCATAGGAATTTTTATTATTTTCTATGTTGCGAACCCTACACTATTTACTTTCTGCAAGCCACCATTACCTTCCACACCATACAATTAATCCTTTGTTTTCAGCAAACCAGTGAGATTGACAACCTCACTGTTCATTGGAGAAAAGTCTTGAGTTTGTGTTGTGCATGTTTCCAAGTTACTAGCAACACCTTTGAGTCGTTTCCTTCCTCCTACTGGTTCGATAACCTTGGTTTCTTTCTGAGGGAAAACTTGCTTCTGTGCTCATCATACCTTCCTCTTAGGGTTTCCCAACGAAGCTCTACAGTGATCTGAGCTGCATCACTCCTCGACATCCATGAAGGCATCTGTGGCCACCATGCTGGTAGTCGTGCCCTAGTCACCAAGGCTCTATGAGCTGGCTTATACTAGCCAACCGCGATGCATGACGCTAGACATTGTCGAGAAGTGCAACGCCTGCCAATGTTTTGCCGACAAACCACATGCTCCAGGCATAGAGCTACGACCCATACCTCTGTTCTAGCCCTTCATCCAATGGGGACTCGATATGGTCGGAAAGCTACAAAAGTCCTCACCTGGAGGATATGTTTTCATCCTGGTTGCAATCGACAAATTCACCAAGTGGATCGAGGTGATGACCCACAAGTATAGGGGATCCCAACACTCTTCACAAGTAGTATTACCTAATTTATTGATTCGACACAAGGGGAGCCAAAGAATACTTGCAAGCCTTAACAATTGAGTTGTCAGTTCAGCTGCACCTAGAAATAGTTCTTGCTCACAGAAGTTTATCAGTAGCAATAGTTTGGTAGTAGCAAAAGTAAAGCAACAGCAATAATGAAATAGTAGCAATAGTAATAGTAACGCTAACAGTGGGATTCGAGTGCGTAGGCATAGGGATGGATGGATGAGCGTTGCATGGACGAGTCTAAACATGTAATTTCAAGATCTAGGGCATTGTAGATAAATAATAACAAGCATCCAAGTACTAAACAATCCTAGGCATGTGCTCCAAATATAGTCATACGTGCTCGCAATGAGAACTTGCACAACATCTTCTGTCCAGCCAGCCCGTGGTAGCGGGGCCTCTAGGGAACTACTGGCAATTAAGGTGCTCCTTTTAATAGAGCATCGGAGCAAACCATTAACACTCCGTGAACACATGTGATCCTCACACCATATCCATCCCCTCCGGTTGTCCCAATTATTGTCACTTTGGAGCCTTTGGATCCGGAGAATGATATGTGTACACAACTTGCAGATAAGATCACAAACAATACTATCATAATGATTTAATAATAAGTTCAGATCTGAGATCATGGCACTCGGGCCCTAGTGACAAGCATTAAGCACAACAAGTTGCAACAAAGTCAAATAGCACTAATAGAGATACTAGGCACTATGCCCTAACAAATCTTATTCGATTACATGAT